>JAWZYU010000004.1:90695257-93607757 GCA_038380435.1 Ryuthela nishihirai | reverse complement strand
TTTAGTTGTCAGTGTATCGATTGACAGTGTGCAAACAATTATTCATCAACATTTAAAGTTCCGAAAGATCTATGGCAAATGGGTACCACACAAGATGACAGAACAGCAAAAATGGGCTAGACTCGGCTCTTGCAAGGAAATGTTAGCAATGCTTGAACCTAGTGGCCCCAAACAGTTAACGGCATCATGACAGTTTATTATAACTCCAAGAAAGAAAGTCTTAATGTAACCACGTCTCCAAGAAAGACGTGGTTTTATTACTATACAACTCCAAGAAAGATCGACAATTGTGTTTGGCTTGCGGAAGATGAAACGTGTCCCCAAATCCTATGACAAGACCATCGCTCAGGGAAAAGGTTGTTCACAGTTTTCTCCAATTCCCAAGGAGTGGTAGCCATGGACACCTTACCTGAGAAAATGACAATAAATGGCCAATACTACACCAACATTATTTTGCCAAGAATGGTTAAAGAGATGAAGTAGCAGCGTCCAACAACAGGCATGTCAAGAATTCTCCTCCTTCATGACAATGCCAGTGTTCACAAAACTGGCAAGTTATGGCGCATCTGGAGCAGGAAAAATCAAACAGCTACTCGTTATTGCACCATGCGATTTTCGGACGTTTCCAAAGATTAAAAAAGGAACTTGCTAGGAAGCGTTTTTCAAGGATGCAAAACTTTGCAAAATGCTTTCATTCAGAGTTGCAGAGCATTCCCCAACAGGAGTACCACCAGGCGTTCCAGAATTGGTGTAGACGTCTGCAATTTTGCATAGATTCTGCAGGGGAGTACTTTGAAGGACAGTAAAAGTTTTGATGAGGTAAGTGGAACGGTTTTTGTTCTGCAGATGCACGTCAAGAAATTCTGAAAGCCCCTCATGTAAACATGGCATAAGTGTGGTTGAAGAATATGGCTGTGACAATAGCAACTGATAAGAAAAAATTAAACTAAATTTGAATATTGCAAGCATTTTTCAAGAAATGTTTCAAATACTATTAAAATGAAAGAAAAATTGCATGCTGAAAGGGTGATCCACTTACTTGGCCCCACTTTTGTTCTGGCTTGATCCAATCACTTGACCCCCTTCCCCCCCTACTGGCAAATTAGTTATAAAGCAACTCTAGTCCATGGCCTAGCGCGACAAATTTATGGAAAAAAATGATAAATAAATCAATCTACGATATAAAGAATCTAGATGTAAACAAAGTTGAATGTGACGACCACGGGTAAAGTTGTCATGGTAGTAGAATATCACAAAATTATTACCAGTCGTTGCAGTAACTTCGAGACTCTGAGTATAAATCGATTAATTGAAATTCACTATTTCTTATTCCTATTGGCGTTGCTGAGCTGGTCATCCCCTCCAGACATTGAACCTTGCGATTAGTGCAAAGATCTGGGACCTTCTCGAAAAGCCATCTCGCGAATCTTCCAGGACATTCCACGGTTATAAAACGTGTGGCATTTGACAGAGACAGTCAGTTCTGGTTTCGAACACAAGTTTCTCGCGCGAGATCATTGGCCACGGAGCGCAATATTCTGTCGTGTTTAATATTATACCCAATTTTTTAGATTAGATCTTAAAAATCATACCCACTTCATTTCTTTGCTTAGAAGAGGGTCTCAAGCCATTCGAAGAGGAAGTACAGTCTTTTGTACTGTCAAAGTGACGACACCAGCGTGCTGTAAATTTGGACCGAGATCGTGCTGGGGTAATCAATGAAGAAATTCGTGATTATGTCACAGCATATAGAATCATCATCATCATCCTCAAGCAGCCATGGGCTACAGAGGTCCAACCAGACCTTGCAGTTTAATTCTCCAAGCATATCTGCCCTGAGCTACATCTGCTGCATCTGGCCACTGACAACAATTCTAACAAGGTCCTGTTTGACATTGCCTGCCGATCGCATCCTAGGTCTCCCTTTCTTTCCGAGGCCTTTATAGGAAGACTGTTTATAACCCTATTCACCAATCTATAATTATCCATGCGGGCAACATGGCCAAACCAACGGAGTCTCTCTCTGCACAATATGCTGCTTAAAGGAGGTTGCCAACTCCTTTGCCTAACCTCATCATTAGTTACAAAGTTGAATCACTAATGCCCAAGATACTGCGTAAGCATCTAGAATCAAAAGCATCTAGTTTCCTGTTATCTTGTTTACACAGCGTGCAAGTTTCACTACCATAACTAACCCTAGAAAGAACCAAACTATTATACAGTCTAATTTTAGTCTTTAGGTGTATACGCCTATTTCTCCACACTCTCCATAGATTCTTAAAAGTCCCGGCAGCAATCCCTATTCGTCTGTTAATCTCATGCCGCACATCACCATTATCTGTTACATAGCTCCCAAGGTAATTAAACTGTGACACCTGCTCAAGACTGCAACCATTCAGATTAACTGAATCACAGCCTACCTGACCAATTTTCATCGCTTTAATTTTCTCTCTGTTTATAACCAAACCTAGTCTATTACCAGTCTCATCAACATCATTTGCCAAAATGGCTGAAAATCATCAGCATAATCTAAATCAGAAATTTTCGTATCTTCACACCATTTAAGCCCAAAAATCTTTCCCTTGCAGTGAATTTCGCTTAACATAATAAATAGCCTAACTAAAGAGAAAAGGAGAGAAAATGCACCCTTGTCGAACACTAGAAACAATGCTAAACCAATTGCTACAAGCCTTATCAACTCTCACACACGACTCAGTGTTATGATAGAAAGCTTTCATTATGTTAACTAACTTGTCTGGTATACCACATGATCACACAATCAACCACAAATTATGACGATCAAGAGAGTCGATAGCTTTTTGAAATTAACAAAGCTAGCAATCAAAGGTTTCTGAAACTCTAAACATTTCTCAAGAATGTGCCTAAATGAAAATATCTGATCCACACATCCCCTACCACTTCTGAATCCACATTGCTCATCACGCAATTTACTGTCAACCATATTCTTAATTCTATTAAGCACAATCATGGAAAGAACTTTACCTGGAACAGAGAGTAGGCAGATACCCCTGTAGTTATCACAAGAACTACGATCATCTTTTTTGAAAATAGGGATAATAATAGCTCTGGTAAAATCCTTAGGGATTTATCAGACCTTTATCATAAAAGCTATTTAAAATTTCAGTCATCCAAGTGGAAAGCGAAACATTCCCAGATATAAGGATTACCGTAGTAATTTCATCTACTCCTGGGGATTTATGAAGTTTAAGTTTAGAAATAGCCAAAATAACCAGATTGTGTTATAGGACCAACATTGAAGTCACCAATGCATCTGTCATCATTACAAACAATGGGAGTAGAACTAACCACATTGTTTAGAACATCACTGAAATGCTCAGCCCACCTAACCATGACAGAATCCTCACCTTCTATAACCTTACCTTGTTTATCCTTCAATCCCTGTATACCTGTCCGTTTTCTACCAAACAAAACATTAACTATCTGGTACCGTTCTCTGCTATTGTGCTGTCTAACTGCTTCCTCTGCTTTGTCAGATTCTATCAGCAGCTAACTGATCCTTTACCTTTTATTAAGCTCTCTGTAATGTTTCCTATTAGGACTAGTAGGGTATTGATTAAGGACATTCCTGCAGTTACCATCACATTCCTCCTCTTACCGAAAAAAGTGTTTTTAGTTTCGAGAAAAGTTTGTTCAAAACGGTCCCATTCTTCCTCCACTTCAGTAGTAAACAAACAATGACAGTCATAATGACTAAGTAACTATCATGGCAAGTTTTAGCTATAACTGGGTCTTTCAGAGCTTTAGAATTAAGGGTAAATTTTTGGACCTTAGCACAACACTTCTGAAGTTTATTTTGCAAAACACTTTTAACAAGGTAAGGATCAGATCCAATTTCAGCTCCCCTATATGACCTGGTATACCTAACAGAACTAGCCCATTTGTTATTAATTAATATATAATCAATCATATTCTTATGCAGCCCATCTGGTGAAACCCAATGTACTTATGTATGTCGTGGTGTGTATAATAAGTGTTGGTTATTCTCAAACCATTAAGTTTACTTACCTATAGGAGACGTTTGCCCATTGGCATTGCAGCTACTAATACCCAAAGGACCGATCACCCTCCCAAAGGTCAGAATTAGTACCAACTTTGATATTGGAGTCGCCTACAACAAGGGTAATATCTCCTTTCTTGACAAAATTCAAAGTATCCTGAAGTTGTCCGTAAAACCTATCCTTTTTATCCTCATCGGCATCCTAAGTTGGGACATAACAGCAGATAACATTGAAATCTTTAATGCTTGTCTGAAATTTAGCTGTAAGAAACCTTTCATTAGTGCACTCATATCCTAAAACAGCATCACTAGCGTGTCTGTTGAGAAGCAGACCTACGCCTTTGGAGATGCTTATTATCTTCCCTCCCTGAAAAGAGAAATTTAAGATTATTTTTAAGAATCTGACCTTTATCTATCCATTTGGTCTCTTGCAAGCGAAGAATATCTAAATTATAATGATAGAATTCTTTTGTGAGGACCTCAAGAAAATAATCTCTGTGCAGAGTCCTGACATTCCAACTATCTGTGGAGAGAAAATGGTTAGTGGGATGTTTAAAGAAACTATGTTTATTGAGAGAGAGAATGCCGAGAATATCAAACAGCCTTCTAATCGCAGGCATGGGGCAAAGACCTTTTCAACCAATTATTAATGGTTGAAGTCATCTACACTGGAAGACTTCTTCCAATGCAGAATTTGACGATGCCAGTAGAAGCAAGAGTTCAGGTGCCTGCGATGACCTCTGCTCAGGATTATCCACCAGTGTATAAAACATCTTGTGAACACTTATGGCTGTCAACCCAAAACAAACAGAAAACGCAGGGGAAGATTTTCCCTTCACAGAAGCCCACCAGTGCAGCAAATTCAGGATCCATAATCAAGCTCAGAGCCGTATTCCAGTCCGGTCCAGTAAGTTTATATGGTCAGCACCAGGACCCTGTGTGTTTGACCACACCTCAGCAGGGTAAATAAAGTAGAAAAGTAGCCATAGTTGTCCAGATCAGTAGGCCACGCTAATCTGGCAGCCTCACCTTCCGTTCACTTTCATAAGAGAATATGTCTTTTGAAAGGTACTAACGGTTGCAGCATGAGAAGGCGGGGTCGGATATTAGGTGCTAGGCCTGACAGGTTCTTTCCATCATCACAGGGGATTGGTGCATAGTTCTCCTTCCAATGACTCCACTAAATCAAAAAGGTAATACGGTGCCCGAAATTAGCCTTTTAAGTCCTAGCTATATTAAAGGAAAATTGGCTAATGAAGAGATACGAAATCTACCTTGGTTCATTTACTCCGAAAAGTATGGATGGCGTTTTTGTGCACGTTGTCGACTTTTTCTTTTTCACTGTGATTCAAAGACTGAAATTTCTTTTGTTAAGAATGGTTTCAACGATTGGAAAAATGTTTAGTCTCAGAAAGTCAACATGAAAATGTTGAATTTCTGAGAATGGACGAGTATGCTCATTTTAAAGGAAAAAAGGGATAATATAGATAAGTTATGGAGCAGCTAGAAGAGATTAACTACTGGAAGGAAGTGCTGCACCTAGCAGTAAAAGTTATCAAAGCTCTTGCTTCTCGCGGCTTGCCATTCAGAGGATGTGAGGGAAAATTTTGTTCTGTAAACAAAAGTAACTAAATGATTTTGCTTGAGGATCTACCTGAATTTGATCTTTTCTAGATCAACACATTGCTAAGCTCGGAAACCCAGGGAAAGGGTAAACGTCGTATTTGTCTTCAATTGTTTGTGATGAGTTCATACCAATGTCAGCCAAGAAGGCACTTCATCGTATTTTGTCCGAAATGAAACATGGGAAATATTCGATTATAATGGATTCAACTTCAGATATCGCCCTTATGGGCCAACTAGCTTTTGCTTTACGATATGTCAAAGACAGTGGTGAATCAGTAGAGGAATGGTTTATAGAGTCATAAAAGTCACACAGTCATACAATTTACAACATGAAGACCAATAATTATTTAAAACTGTGATCGAGAAGCTAGAATCTTTCAATCTCGATGTTCAGAACTGTCGTGGGCAGTCTTACGATAATATTTCGAACATGTCGGATATATATTCAGGTCTCCAAGCTCGCATCAAGGAAGTTAATCCTCACACGTCGCGTCGTAAACTCCATGCGTAGCTCACTCTCATAATTTAGTGGAAACAAATGCTGTAGATAATGTGAGGAGACTGCTTCTTTTTTCTGACTTTTACAAGACATTTATACCTTTTTCTGAGAAGCACACATAGATGGGAGGTGCCAAAGCGTTTTATAACTACGAAGGTGTCCCGGAGAGCTTTTAGGCACGCGTTGGTCAGCAAGAGACGACGCCTGTAATGCATTAAATGAGTACTACCAGCCTTACAGACTGTCTAAAAGAGATCCAAAAAAGACGAAACCGAAAAGCAGGTATTCGAGTTCAGGCTAGAGGTTTATTACCCAAACTTCAAAGACTAGAAAATGCGTTCATGGCCAATTTTGGGGATGGGTGAACAGAACCAACCAAAATTTCAGTGTCGAGATAAACGTTTTTTGGCTGTCGAACAGAATCCGTGATACAATTCATGCAAGAGCTCCGAGAAAAATTCGATTCTTATGAAGAAAAAAAGCCCTTCAACTTTCCGAAACAGAAACTTATTAGTACGAGAGAAAAAGAAAGGAAAACGGGAAAGTTCAATTCGACGAGTCCTCGAGGATGATGTTTCTATGAGGGCCGTGAACACTTCAGATTTGGCACATTCTTAGTAATTGTGGACAGACTAACAGCTGAATTGAAAAAAAAAGAAGACTGCCCTACATATATTTCGGGGAAAAGTTTGTTGCAATAATAAAATTATTGAAACTCATAACATCACAGTTTTAAACATCTTTTAAAGGGGACTTGGAAGTCTCTTTGGTGGACGAACTAGTTCACCTAAAGGTACACCTGAAGAGTCTGCAAATACAAATAAAAAAAACCCTAGCGTTGTGCAGGTGGATGCACGACAGTGACCTTCAATCAGTATATCCGAACGTGGATATTCTGTTGTGAATGAACGTTTGCACGTCAATGGCAAACGCGACGGTAGAACGATCTTTCTCGGGTCTCAAAAGAATAAAAAATCATCTGAGGTCAACAATGAACCAGGACCGATTAAACTCACTTGCCCTGCTCTGCATTGAAGCAGAACTCACAAAATCAATTGACTTCGCTAAAGCTATAGCTTTTTCATGAAGCTCTTTTTCATGGGGAAAAGCAAAGTGTAAACAGTTTTAATGATAATAAGTTGTAGATATAATAAAAACAAAACGATAAAATTTTAATGATAGTATGCTAAATATATTTTAAAAAATATCTCTGTGGCTAATAATTTTATTGGCTCCATAATGCCCGCCAAAACAAAATAAGTTGTCGATCCGTCGGTAAAGGCTAAATTAAATTTCAAAGTTCAGGTGGGAGGGAGGCGGCTAATCAAACTCTGGCCTAGGGCGGCAAAGAAGGTTAATGAGACACTGTCTCTCCTTAATTTGTATCTAAATCCGGGTCTGCCAAACTGTATTCACTGCAATATAAAAGAAGCTGTTGAACAATTTTTCTTGCATTGTACTCAATATCAAGCCCACAGAGATAATATGAAAATTGGGATTTGACGTTTCAGAAAATTTTTCTCTGTTGGATTTATTGGTCCCACCAGAACAACTGAATTAATCACCAGGAAGCTGAATTAAAAATGGAAATGTACTCTCAAATTCCTAGAAGGTAGCGGTATTTGGAAAAGGATCTAACAAACTAGTCTGATACTTTAGTCCAATGGTAGGTGAGCGTTTTTATTTCCGGAGCAGTAGCAATGTGTAGATGAGTCAAAATTTTAAGTATCGTAAAGTTAAAAATTAATACTTTTTTATTGCTACTTTATTATTATTATTCCAATCGTGGTAAGGATACAAAGATTTAATACAGAATAATATGTATCAATGGGAATGTAAATGTTAAGATTTTTGCCTTCGTTTTTTACTGGATTCACAAATACTTCGCTGACCGGATTAAAGACGAACAGGGCCGTAGTTCGCTCATCTCTACTTTAATCTGTTGAATTAGTCTTAGTCTGAATTGATTATGAACAATACGAACCGATGTGTTGACACCTAAAGCAGGCCCACTCAATCTGGTGGTCATAATACACACACATAAAAATATACCGAATCTGTCTCATTTCTTCCAACTATTTGACCAAACATACACGGTTTCCACAAATTAAGGGAAATCCCCATGCTAAGTCAATGGGAAGCTAACGTCAAAGCTCTATAACTTCTAAAATAAGTTTTTTTCTATTTTGGAAAATATGATTGCAGATAAAGATCAAACAAATTAATATCTCGATTTTCAACACTATTCGGTTCAGTATTTAATGAGTTATGGAAGTTTGAATATTTAACAACAGCAATGCATATCTTAAGAAACTTATACAAAACTGAAGAATAGTGAAAGAATTCTTTACACAAAGTTCTAAAATGCAAACTTATTTTATTAAACACTTTGATACAATACTTATTACTAAGTTTAAATTAACTTCTGAAGTCAATTTGGGTGGCTGGCATTGTTATCATAGTGGCTGGCATTGCTACATTGTAAACTTTCATAACTCATTAAATACTGAACGAATAGTGTTGAAAATCGAGATATTGATTTATTTGATTGAGATCTTTATCTACAATCACATTTTTCAAAACAAAAAAAAAATAATTTTAAAAGTTGTAGAGCTTTGATGTTGCTTCCCATTTACT
Source organism: Ryuthela nishihirai (assembly GCA_038380435.1). Classification (NCBI taxonomy): domain Eukaryota; kingdom Metazoa; phylum Arthropoda; class Arachnida; order Araneae; family Heptathelidae; genus Ryuthela; species Ryuthela nishihirai. The sequence goes on along the minus strand of JAWZYU010000004.1, from coordinate 93,598,956 downwards.
TAACAAAGTGTTTTTCCTTAATTTATAGAAACAGTGTATGTTTGGTCAAATAGTTGGAAGAAATGAGACAGATTCAGTATATTTTTATGTGTGTGTATTATGACCACCAGATTGAGTGGGCCTGCTTTAGGTGTCAACACATCGGTTCGTATTGTTCATAATCAATTCAGACTAAGACTAATTCAACAGATTAAAGTAGAGACAATCCGGTCAGCGAAGTATTTGTGAATCCAGTAAAAAACGAAGGCAAAAATCTTAGCGTTTACATTCCCATTGATACATATTTATTCTGTATTAAATCTTTGTATCCTTACCACGACTGGAATAATAATAATAAAGTAGCAATAAAAAATGTATTAATTTTAAACCCTACGTTATACTTAAAATTTTGACTCATCTAATAATATTACACATTGCTACTGCTCCGAATTCACACATATTGCCACTCAGCAGTAGTTTTAAAATTCCAAAGGGTTCTGATTCTACGAAAGATTTTGAACGGGTCCAACTCTATTTTCATGAGCAATCCAGGTCATTGATTCATTAGAGGTTTGGTTGGAACTATCATCACTTTTTAGGGTTGAAAAATCTTTCCTGCTTGCCATTCAGTGCAGCTGCACATTCTTTGTCGATTGCGATCGAAACCGCGATCGCAATCAGTGTTGGCAATCACTGATTTCAGATCAGTGTTGGCAAACGAAATGAAAAATGTTTCGTTGCGTTTTTCGTCGCAGCCAAAAATTCAATATCGTGTTTCGTTACGCTTATCGTTATAGCAAAATTAAAATTTCGTGCAAATGCAAAATAATGAAATACATGTTATCATTTTTATTATATATATATCCAGTAGCGTCGTCCAACGGTTCGCACCAGTTCAATCAATCCACTTGTTAAAAAATTAGAAAAAGGAAAATTATCAATATTAATAACAATTATTAATATGTAAATGAATGTATATATGCAAATAGAATTGAGGTTGCTTTTTCTGCTATTGATTCTTAAAAAATTTGCTATAAAAATAATAATAAAATAAAAAATTATGTGACCAAGAATAAATAGGATGAGATCATTCTATGCATTCTAATAACGTATGTACGCCATACAATCGAAACTGCTAGGAACATTCCAGGATTTAGTTTCGTAGAGATGGGGGGGGGGGGGGGGGGCTGAGTCTGAGAATAAGAGTTGAGTAGGGTTTCCCAATTACTACAACATTCCACCGAACAGGAAAGGTTAAAATGATATTCTATATCGAATAAAACTTAATAGCCGCTTATTTTTTTTTATCTACTTGTGTCGGGCATAAATTATGGGGCTTAAATAAAATTATAGAAAAGGAACTGTTTTGAATTTCAAAGCAGGTAGACAAGTCTCAGATTTCGTATAAGAAGAACTGATTTTCAGAGGGACCTAGGATGTCAGCTTAGTTCCTCCCGGGTATAGCCCTACTAATGAAATTTGCAACAAATTTCTAGGAATTGTCCAGAATAAAAGAGGGCATTATTAATAAAAATTTCTGAGCTTAAATATTCGTTCATAATTCTTAGTACGCTAACGTTTTTTGTCCACAGATTAATATTTTAAATATAAATTGCTAAAATGACTCGAGGAAATTTTACAAAAAAAGTAAAATTCCCTTCAGAAATATAACGCATAATCGACGAAAATTTAAAAGAAAACGAAATATTATTCAAAATATGGATACCACACGCAATCAATGTATTCTGCTTTGTTCATTATTATAAGCAAAATGTCATCTGATAATTTTGAATCCAAATTATTTCTTTTGTTAGAGATAATCCATTTAAGCATAGAAAAAACTCGCTCTACAGGTACTTGAGTTGCAGGTACTCCTGGAACAATTCTTCAAGTCATTATAATGCTTTGTTCTGATTTTTCCAATAGTGAAAATATTTTCCTTTGTAGAAATTCCATTTGTTCTCTCAAATTCATTTTGTAAAATTTTATTTCCTTTTGCCTCCAATTTTTCGGTTTCATCAAAATAGATTTCCAGCAAATCGCTTCTTGAGTAATATGATGACATTGGACTCTTTCTATCGATCCTTTCCTGTAGAATAGCTTTGCTGTGCATTTGAATGTACTCTTGCAAAATAATTAAATGAGTTTCTCTGAAATAGACTTCAAATAGCTTAAAACTAATCTAATGAGCAAATCATCATCATCCTCAAACAACAATGGGCTACAGAGGTCCAACAGACCGTGCAGTTTAGTTCTCCAAGCATATCTGCCCTGAGCTACATCTGCTGCATCTGGCCACTGCACACCAATTCTAACAAGGTCCTGTTTGACATTGTCTGCCCACCGCATCCTAGGTCTCCCTTTCTTTCCGAGGCCTTTATAGGAAGACTGTTTATAACCCTATTCACCAATCTATAATTATCCATGCGGGCAACATGGCCAAACCAACGGAGTCTCTCTCTGCACAATATGCTACTTAAAGGAGGTTGCAAACTCATTTGCCTAACCTCATCATTAGTTACAAAGTTGAACCACTAATGCCCAAGATACTGCGTAAGCATCTGGAATCAAAAGCATCTAGTTTCCTGTTATCTTGTTTACAAAGTGTCCAAGTTTCACTACCATAACTAATCCTAGAAAGAACCAAACTATTATACAGTCTAATTTTAGTCATTATGTGTATACGCCTATTTCTCCACACTCTCCATAGATTCTTAAAAGTCCCGGCAGCAATCCCTATTCGTCTGTTAATCTCATGCCGCACATCACCATTATCTGTTACATAGCTCCCAAGATAATTAAACTGTGACACCTGCTCAAGACTGCAACCATTCAGATTAACTGAATCACAGCCTACCTGACCAATTTTCATCACTTTAATTTTCTCTCTGTTTATAACCAAACCTACTCTATTACCAGTCTCATCAACATCATTTGCCAAAATGGCTAAAAATCATCAGCATAATCTAAATCACAAATTTTCGTGTCTTCACACCATTTAAGCCCAAAAATCTCTCCCTTGCAGTGAATTTCGCATAACATAATAAATAGCCTAACTAAAGAGAAAAGGAGAGAAAATGCACCCTTGTCGAACACTAGAAACCATGCTAAACCAATTGCTAGAAGCCTTACCAACTCTCACACACGACTCAGTGTTATTATAGAGAGCTTTCATTATGTTAACTAACTTGTCTGGTATACCATATGATTTCACAATAAACCACAAATTATGACGATCAACAGAGTCGAAAGCTTTTTGATATCAACAAAGCTAGCAACCAAAGGTTTCTGAAACTGTAAACATTTCTCAAGAATGTGCCTAAATGAAAATATCTGATACACACATCCCCTACCACTTCTGAATCCACATTGCTCATCACACAATTGCCTGTCAACCAGATTCTTAATTCTATTAAGCACAATCATTGAAAGAACTTTACCTGGAACAGAGAGTAGGCTGATACCCCTATAGTTATCACAAGAAATGCGATCACCGTTTTTGAAAATAAAGATAATAATAGCACTGGTAAAATCCTTAGGAACCATGTCTTATCATAAAAGATATTCAAAATTTCAGCCATCCAAGTGGTAACCGAAACCAGGGGCGTAGCCATGGGGAGGATGGGGGGAGGCTCCCCCCGAAAGTAACTCGGAGTTGGCAAAATTGGAAGCGACTTCGTAAAATCTAGGTGAGTTGTGAAAATTTGTAATTTCTTTTTTTGGAAAATTAAGGGGAGTTCCCAAAATCGAGGAAACTTGGCAAATCTAAGGCAGTTTGGAAAATGGAGAGAAGGAAAAATTTAGGGCAGTTGGCAAAATTCAAAGCCACTTAGTATAAACAGGTGAGTTGGCAAAATCGTAGGGAGTTGGCAAATTTCGGAGTGACTTGGTAAAACCTTGGGGAGTTGGCAAATTCGAGTGACTTTATAAAATCTTGGGGAGTTGACAAAATTCGGAGTGACTTGACAAAATCGTAGGGAGTTGGCAAAATTCAGGTGAGATGTGAAAATTTGGATTTTTTTCTGGTAAATTATGGCGAGTTGGCAAAATCTAGGAGAGTTGGCAAAACTTAGGGAGTTGGCAAAAACTAGGGTAGTGCAAAATTCAGAGTGACTTGGCAAAAACGTGGAGAGTTGACAAATTCAGGTGAGATGTAAAAGTTGCAATCTTTTTTCGGTAAAATTATGGCGTATTGGCAAAATCGAGGAAGTTTAGCAATATCTAGGAGAATTGGAAAATCTTGGGGGAGTTGGCAAAATTCAGAGTGGCTTTACAAAAATCAGGTGTGATGTACAATTGGGATTTTTTCTGTAAAATTGTGGCGAGATGGCAAAATCTAGGGCAGTTGGTAAAATTCGAATCCACTTGGTAAATTCTTGGGGAGTTTGAAGTGATTTTAGTCAACTATCCTGAATTTCACAAATTTAATCCCAATTATCACAACTCGCCCGTATTTTCCAAGTGGATTCGAATTTTGCCAACTCCCCTACATTCTGTTAAGTTTCCTCGATTTATCCAACACTCCTTCATTTCACAAAACAAATCTCGATATTCACAACTCGCCTACATTCTGTTAAGTTTCCTCAATTTATCCAACACTCCTTCATTTCACAAAACAAATCTCAATATTCACAACTCGCCTACATTTTACCAAGTGCATTCGAATTTTGCCAACTCGCCGTAATTTTACAGAAAAAAATCGCATTTTTTACATCTTCCCTGAATTTGCCAAGCCACTTCGAATTTTATCAACTCTATTTAATTGCACAAGAAAGGCACAATTTTCACATCTCCCCTGTATTTTACCAAGTGGTTTCGAATTTTGCCAACTTCCCTAGATTATGCCAAGAGTTTTGGTTTTTCCAACTCTCCTTAATTTCACAAAACCAATCCCAATTTTTACAACTCACCTGTACTTTACCAAATGGTTTCCAGTTTTGCCAACTTCCCTACATTTTGCAAAGTTTTCTCGATTTTCTCAACTCTCCTTAATTTCACAAAAACAATCCCAATTTTCACAAATCGCCCGTATTTTACCAAGTGGATTCGAATTTTGCCAACTGCTCTAGATTTTGCAATCTCGCCACAATTTTACAGAAAAAAATCCCAATTTTACGTCACACCTGATTTTTGTAAGGCCTCTCTGAATTTTGCCAACTCCCCCAAGATTTTCCAACTCTCCTAGATATTGCGAAGCTGCCACGATTTTGCCAACATGCCATGATTTTACAGAAGAAAGATTGCAATTTTTATATCTCACTTGAATTTTGTCAACTCTGGACGATTTTGCCAACTCCCTACGATTTTGCCAAGTCATTCCGAATTTTGCCAACTGTCCCTAGTTTTTTCCAACTCCCTAAGTTTTGCCAACTCGCCATAATTTTACAGAAAAAAATTCTAATTTTTACATCTCACCTGAATTTCGCCAACCCCCCACGATTTTGCCAAGTCACTTCGAATTTTATCAACTCCCCAAGATTTTGTCAAGTCACTCCGAATTTTGCCAATTGCCCAAGATTTTGCCAAGTCACTCCGGATTTTACCAACTGCCCAAGATTTTACCAAGTCACTCCGAATTTTGCCAACTCCATAAGATTTTGCCAACTCACCTGTTTTCACTAAATGGCTTCGAATTTTGCCCACTGCTCTAAATTTTTCCGTCTCTCCATTTTCCAAACTGCCTTAGATTTGCCAAGTTGCCTCGATTTTGACAAATCCCCTTAATTTTCCAAAAAAATTGGGGAGTTTGAAAGTTTGAAGTGATTTGGCAAATTTAGGAGAGGTGTAAAGATAGGGATTAGTTTCGAGAAATTAAGGAGATTTGACCAAATCAAGGCAAAAATTCGTACTGATTTTGAACAATTCAGACTAGATGTAAATATTGGAAGTATTTCTGAGAAATTATGGCTAGTTGGCAAAATTGGAAGTCAAATGGCAAATTACGGGAGGTTGGTAGAATTGAATTGGAAGTCAAAAAGTCAAATGGCAAAAATAAAAAATGTAGGAGAGACGTGAAAACTGTTTTACGCCCCCCCCCCCACCACCACCACCACGGAGCGAAAATCTAAGCAAGTTTGCTCAGTTGGCAAATCTTGCGAAAATTTTGCTCGAGTTGGAATATTTTGGACCTCTCTCCCCCCCCCCCCCCAACAATAGTCCTTCGCTACGCCCCTGACCGAAACATTCCCAGCTCTAAGCATTTCTGTAGTAATTTCATCTACCCCTGGGGATTTATGAAGTTTAAGTTTATAAATAGCCAAAATAAATTCAGATTATGTTATAGGGCCAATATTAAAGCCACCAATGCATCTATCATCATTGCAAACAATGGGAGTAGAACTAACCACATTGTTTAGAACATCACTGAAATGCTCAGCCCACCTAGCCATGACAGAATCCTCACCTTCTTTAACCTTACCTTGTTTATCCTTCAATCCCTGTATACCTGTTCGTTTTCTACCACACAAAACATTAACTATCTGGTACAGCTCTCTGCTGTTGTGCTGTCTAACTGCTTCCTCGGCTTTGTCAGCCAAGCCATCAAAGCCAAAGATTCTTATCAGCAGCTAACTGATCTTTTACATGTTTATTAAGTTCTCTGTAATGCTTTCTATTAGGACTAGTAGGGTATTGATTAAGGACATTTCTGCAGTTCTATCTTTCCAAAATAAGCTCAAGTGCCTTATCACTCAGATAATTCTGTCTCCTCTGCTCCTTTTGTCCTAAAAGAGTACTGTTAGTGTCCAAAAAAGCCTGTTTAAAATGATCCCATTCTTGCTCAACTTCAGTAGTAAGCATACCATGACTGTCATAACGATTAAGTAACCTATCATGGTAAGCTTTGGCTATAACTGGGTCTTTCAGAGCTTCAGCATTAAAAGTAAATTTTTTAACCCTAGCACAACACTTTTTAAGTTTAAGCTGCAAGACACTTTTAACAAGATAATGGTCAGATCCATTTTCAGCTCCCCTATATGCCCTGGTATTCCTAACAGAACTAGCCCATTTGCTGTTAATTAATATGTAATCAATCATATTCTTATGCAGCCCATCAGGTGAAACCCATGTGTACTTATGTATGTCGCGGTGTTTGTAATAAGTTATTCTGAAACCATTGAGTTTACTTACCTGTAGGAGATGTTGCCCATTGCCATTGCAGCTACCAATACCAAAAGGGCCTATTACTCCTCTCCAAAGGTCAGAGTCAGTACCAAAAATGAAAGTATTTGTAAGATGCACATATTATGACCGGTAAATTATGTATATATTACACAAACAGTTTTTTATTCTAGGTACCGTGAATGTAGCTTTCTGTTTTGCACGCCACAACCCTCGTACAGGTTCATTAGAAATATATAATTCTAAACGCCTATGTTCTAGTATTTAAATTCTTTGACTTTTTAACGGCGTACGCTTCAATTCAGCCGAACAGGTCTAACCACTCCTCGATGCAACCTAGAGCGTTCCTATGACGTTATGCATCACATGCTCCGCCACACTCTACAATACGGTCATATGGAAAAGGTGCTTAGGGGGCCAGAAATGGGAGTTCAAAAATGATAGGATGCCACTGCACAACATTCGAGAAAAATCTTTGAAACAGGTCGTCTCATACAGGAAATGGGGGAGCCAAAAATTAAGCCCTCCCTAGGACGACGTCAAAGTGTGGGTACCCAGACCACCTCCCTCATACAGGGGTCAACGTATGCCACGGTAGTGGCCGGGGTGTGCGGGAGTCTTTCAATGTGCATGCGCGAGTCCTCCCACCTCCCGCCAATGGTGACCATTATTTTAAATTTTGATCCCTCCTCGTGACCGATTCTACCTACGTGGGCGAACTTGTTTCCGTCAATGGCAGTAGTCTCCCACATACAGGGGTCAATGACCGGAGAAAAATCTCTGAACCCGGACCCAGCACACGTATGGGGGGGGGGGGTAAGACACGGGGGTGTAAAACCGGTCAAAATATAAGCCCTCCCTATCAAGGACCTAGGAGGTCAGTGACCGGAGAAAAATCTCTGAAGCCGGACGTCACAAAAAAATAAGCCTTTCCCAGGGATCTTTTTGGGGGAAGCCCTCCCTATCACGGAAGTCAATGATCCTCTAGCACCAGGAATAGCATACGGGTGGGGGAAAGAAGTGGGGGTGGAAGCCCTCCCCATCAAAGCACACAAGAAAGCCCAACGGAGGAGAGTTTTTTTTTTTTATTTAATTTAAGGAGAGGAGTAACCATCACGAGGTCAACGACCTCTAAGCACTGACCAAGTTCTGGGCGGCCATTTTAAATTGCTCGCTTCCGGGTGCGCCATCTCTTGGTCCATACTATTGTGGTTCAGATAACTTCATCTCAGTTGACTTCATTTGCTGAGCTATCAGTTGCAAATAAAATGTTCACAATTTCTTCCTCCTTCAACATTTTTCATTTATGGAAAGCCATCTCAAATAGCAAAATAAAATATAACAAATATAAATATTTAACTCAACTCCAAAACTATATTAGGGAATTTTAACAGCTGCAGAAGTTCCAATCCCCGAAATACTTTAAGAAATAAATGCATGTGTTCTCTTCATGTTGTAGGCCTGGGTTGACCGGTTCCTTCTCAGTTAGTGCAAACATCCGAGTCATATCGGAAGAAGTTAGAACAGAAATAACCACAGCTGCTGTAAAGCTGAACGAGCTAATGCAGATCTGAAGAGAGGGGCGGCAGATATTCAAGTTCTCTCCCGGTAGCAAAATAGCTATTGTGGAGCCTGGGTGGACCAACAATAAGTATTGACAATTCGCACCACCGAACGTCCACCCACAGGGCATCAACCTGTTAACCCTTCAAATGACTAAACCCATCCGAGCAGATAAAGGCTACTTGGGGCGGGTTGTTCCCTTGGGATCATGTGATGTCAGTCTTGCGCACCGACGGCAATGGTAAATTTCACTGGTCAGCAACGACTCCTAGAAATGTCACCTACAGTTGAAAAGGTAGATTCCCAGACGGCATTTCTCTGTTTATTAATGATGCCAAGTTGAAATCCGTTCAATGTCACAGCCTGCACCACCCTTCCTTTGTTTAAGGGAGTGGAGAATGCCCTTTACCACCGCATTTGATGCGCGTGCAACTATCCAAATTGAATCCATTGCTAAATCCTTACATGTGTGGGGTACAACAGATGGGGAGCAAATTTGCAAAACTGTAGATCAGTGTTTCTCAAAGTGAGCGATACCGCCCCCTGGGGCACTGGAACGATCCAGGGATCGGTAATATCTTCCACCGCCCCCAAATTGCCTCGGGTGCAATTGAGGGCGGTGGGAGCATAAAGAAAGAAGGGAAGATAAGAAAATTTTGAAAAACGTTCGTACATGTTTCATCTGTTGTGTAACATAGAGTTAAAGTCATAGTGATTACTTTATTTTCCAAATAAACACATAAAATTATCCTTCGTTTTCTTAATTTTCTGTGTGTAGGCCTCAAAAAGAAGGGGAGACCTAGGATGCGGTGGGCAGACAATGTCAAACAGGACCTTGTTAGAATTGGTGTGCAGTGGCCAGATGCAGTAGATGTAGCTCAGGATAAACTTGCTTGGAGAACTAAATTGCACGGTCTGGTTGGATCTCCGTAGCCCATGGCTGCTTGAGGATGATGATGATGATGAATGCGAATGTTACTATGGTTGATTTTAATAAATAATTTTATAATTTCAAGCTTTAAGGTATTTTATTTAAAACAACATCTTTCTTTGCTATGTTGTAGGACGTAGGTAAAAATATAGAAACGTAAAAGAACGCAAATTTGTCACTGCATCTTTCTGTTTGTTCGTTTAAAGAAGGTAGATTTCCGGGGGCGCTGAGTAATTTTTTTTTCTGAAAAAGGGGCGGTAGGACAAATCAGTTTGGGAACCTCTGCTGTAGATGATGTATTATTAGCTGCGGTGGAGAGTCATAGTGAGCTAAAACATGAACAACGATCGACTGAACTCGAACATTCATCTATTTCTTCTATTAATAACAAAATCAGATGTGAGATTGATAATGAGAGATAGATTTATGGTAAATATGTATAAATAAAACGTTTAATGTATGCTTAAAAAATCCTCGATATGAATAAGGATATTTTTTTCGGAACCAATCCTCATTTTTTTCATAAGTTGTTGTTTTCGATTTTTACGTTGATATCTACAGTGTACCTATCTACAGTGTAATCTTATTTTATTAAATTGCTTTTGTGTCCAAAAGAAAAAGAATTTAGAAAACGAATAGGCTGTTTTTTGGCTGAAAGGAGTAGTAAAGTGGCGAAATCCATTTTTTCGGCAGCGGACATCTTAATTGAAAAGGAGCCGTACCTCGTATATCGTCCCCTCTAAAGACATTTTCTGGATCCTCTCCTGGTACCAACTGGAAGAGTTCGCTAGCAACGTCCTCTTGTCACCCACTAGCTCAGAGCATTCAAAGTGTTCCAAATCCTCCTTCGTTAATTGTCTTCAACCATCTAATGAATAATGCAATGCCATCCAAATAACTCAAATGATTACAACTTAATAATTTAATATTTAATACCCCCTCAAGCAGCTGCTTGCCACAGAGGTCTGACAGGAGTCTGTCAGTTTATATGCCATAATAGGTCTGTGAGGATGGCAGGACCTCAGCAGAAAAACGACAGATACACAGTCATTCAAATTTTTATTTGCAGCAGTCTGATATTTTGTTTTTCCGTCATGGCGTATTGCACAGAAGATTTTCTGGAGTTTTGTTATCTTTTCATGGGGAGAATTGGGTTGTTTTATCTGTGAGCGGAACTTTAATGAACACAATCTGCCAAATGGCCAGGTCTCAAGGACCTCAAACTTTCGGAACTCGTTAGGAGAAGAGGACAGCTCTTAGAAGAGAGATGGAAGCCTCCCGTAAAGATTATCATTTTATATAATGTGCAGAGGGTATGGTTCCCATACATAAGAAACCAGGACTTAACGTCAAGTCCAGCAGACGGCAAACTTCTCAAAGACGATTGGAAAAATCTGGAAACAGGCACAGTGAGAACTGAGAATACATCAAATTACGATCCTACTGGCTTCTCAACCAGTAGCGCCGGGATCGTCACATCCACGTCGTCACATCCATATCGTCACATCCACCCTATGTCATGTAAAATTTGAACTCAAATTAGAACTGACCTTAACGGTTCTCTGTTGTTCACTGTTGGTAATAATTTGATTATTATGCGAAGTGGTGAAGAATTTTATCTCTCTCTTTTAACATTTTTCGGCTCGTATGATATTCAATCTTTTTGTTCCCATTGCAAAATTTTGTGAGTCTAATTTTATTTATGACGCACCGCAATTTGTTATGGTGATAATGTTACGCCCACTCTGGTTATGCCAGTCGATTCTCACTATGATATTTCTTACCATTAAAGGCTTAAATCTGTTACTTTCTATTCTTTCTTTCTAGTGACAGTGAGAGATTATTTTTTCTTTCTTTTTCCCTGTTCTCTCTGTTGTAGGCTGCCTAGAGCTTTTAATTCCTTTATAAATGTAAAATGTGTTAACATTTGAATCTGAATAACTGCATCAGTGCTTACGGCTTAACCGTTAATATCTATTGCGAATGAATGGTTTCCTTACCATCTCATTTTCCCGTTCTTTGGAAATTTATGCTTTCTGAGTTATGAGCCAATAAATGTCTTATTTCATGACCTATAATTTAAAAAAAGGTAATTATTGCGTTGTTTTCTATTCATTCTAACAGACCGATTTCTTAGCTTTTCATTCTGGTTCCTTGTTTTCACAATATAAATATTAGACTTTTTACGTTTTCTTGAATTTAAAACAGTTTTTTTTACTGCTTTTTTATCTTTATAAAGCCCTAGATTCTTATTATCTTTTTTTTCTCATTTGACGCAATGTAACGTCGTTGCCAATGAGCCATTAAACTCTAGTTAATCACTCTAAGCACTAAAGCGATATCGTTGTTTCCTTCACGATGATTTCATATTGCTTCTTATGCTACAAATGATAGCTATATTTCGAATAATATTTTATTTTTGAGCTTTTAATCCTGCCTAAATTCTGGGATTAATATGTAACAAATGATTTATGTTATCTCCAAAAGTCGTTCCGTAAAACTGTTTTGAACATCGTTTGCCACTTTGTTTTTAATGACGTTATCTGTGCAGTTAAGAGGTCAGTTTGAAACATCCAGCTGAAGATAATCGTTGATACGATATCACATTTCCCACCTGGGGTATGACAATACGAATGCCTCGCATTCTTCTCCCCGTCGTGTTGGCGACAGTGCATTCTTTTTTTTTCACGACATGCTGACATAACCCTTAACGGTTCTCTACCAGGCACTGTTCGTTCACTGTTCGTAACAATGGTAACAATTTAATTATTACACAAAGCGGTGAAGAGTTTTATCTCTTTCTTTTAACAGATTTCGACCACTCGTAATTCGTCACATATTTGACCTCCAGGTCTCAAGTTTCGTGCAAGGGTTTCAAGCTATCCCCATGGAAGGACAAGAGTCAAAGCCCCTCGTGTTGCATTGAAAATCCTCTCCCTTGCTATAATGAGATATGATTTAGAACTATGAATGACTATTCCCCTAGTTTTCATATTTCACCAATTGAAAATGCTCATTTAGCATTTTCCGGCAACCAAACTACCCCGTAGTGTCCAGTCTCATCTCCTCTACTGTTTCTCTCCTTGTCACCCCGTGTTGCATTAACAAAGCAAGTCTGTATCTCTGATAGATCTCGTGTTTACAATCACTTTTATTTTTGCATTACAACGGCTGTTGAATTTCAAAGGTAAGGTTGCTAGTTATATAAACAATATCCGTAGGTCGTTCTCGGCATCCGTTATCAGACGTTCCACCTGCTTTCCGCAACAATGCATGATGGCAGTTTTCCAAAAGAGGACGCGAGACATTTGAATCAATGTGAGTTTTACCCTTTTTTTTCTAAACGGATTTGAACCCCCTCCCCCTGTAATTTCCAAAATAACCACCCAGTTGCAAATTTCGAATCGGATTTCCCCTTGCCACTCCGTGTTGCGTTGAAAATTGAGTTTCTATCTCTCATAAAATACGATTTCGAGTTCAAAAATCTCTTTTATTTTTTCACATCAAAGGCAACGGAATTTCAACGGGAAATTTGGGAGTAAAAATGTGAATTTGGAAAGCAAAATATTAAATCATTGCAAGTACACCTTCGCAGAGTAAAATTACATTTATATACTTTTCAGAGCATTTATAACCAGATCTCCAATGAATATCGAAGCAGATATGTCTGCTTTCATTTTCATTGGTGCTCTGGTTTCACTGGTGATCATCTTCCATAATAATGAGACAGAGATTTGCTATTTTTAATTCAACATGGAGTGACCAGAAGACAAGCTGTAGAAGAATTGGGACACGGTTGGATTGTTTTACTTCTGAGCGGCACTTTTTTCCACACAATGGGCTAAATGGTCAGGTCACAAGGACCCCAAAGGCTCAGAGGTTGGGGGAGAGGATACACTGGACAGCTGTTGGGAGACAGATGGTAGCCTCCCGTCAAGGCCATCCAACGTGTTCTTTAACGTGCACAGGGTATGGCTCTCCCGCACATGGGGGCGCTGTTTAACATCCCATACGATGGATGGCGGCCTTTCCAAGCCCCTCAGTGTCCCCTACAGACTGTGTGGACAGGGCAGGGAGTTGTGCGGAGATTAATCCCAACACTGGCCCAGCCGGGACTCGAACCTGGGAACTGTAGATTACGAGCCTGGCTCGCCATCGACTCAACAGTTGACTTCCCTGTAGTAATCGACTCAATAGTTGACTTCCCATCGTACCCCAATAGTTGACTTCCCTGCCCATTGGGACAGGGAAGTCAACTATTGGGGCAGTTGGTGGGGAGAGCGGATGAAATCAGAAAACGAAAACTTTCAATAAGCAAAATATAAAATGAGGTCAAAAAATGTATTACTCATTCCGTGTCGTGTTCCTTTATAAGTAAGGAGCGGAACTTTTAATTCAACATGGGGTATCACAGGGAAAACCTTTGTATGCAATTTCGTACCAGGAGGTCAAATATTTGAGGATTTATGAGTAGTCGAAATCTGTTTTAAAAAACATAAAGCTCTTCATCACTTTGTGTAATAATAAAGTTGCTGCGAACAGTGAACGAAATATGTGATACTAATAAGTGTATAAACTTGCAAACTAAATTTTCTCATCAACTTGGGGAAAAAAAATGGGCATAGGAGCGCAAGAATATAAGTAATAAAATAATAGATAATTTGTTGATTAATCGAAAACGGGCTAGATCTCTAACGAACTGAAGAGCGGATAAAATTCTGGAAGTAATCCTGGGACAAACTGCAGAATACTCCACAGGAAATGCAAAAAACAATAAGCGTTTCACTTACTGAAAGTTGAAACGATTAAGCTAACTAATCCAGTTCAATGATATAATACGATCTTAGACCATCCAATAAGCTAAAAAATAAATAATTTCTAGATAGATATTTAAATAATAAATTAGAATTAGGCAGGTCCAGAAGGCTCAAGATCGTCGGATTAAGTTTTTCTTCGTTTTAGTAATCTTGAACAAATTTCTTGGAAAATACGGGTAATATATATAATACTAGCAGAATTTCCCGGAGTTGCTCGGGCTTTAAATGACTCAGATTAAAAACAGAAATCTGTATCTCTGATAGATCCCGAGTTTACAAACACTTTTATTTTTACACTTCAGCTGCCGTTGAATTTCGAAGGGAAAGTTGTTAGTTATATAAACGATATCCGCAGGTCGTTCTCGGCATCCGTTATCAGACGTTTGTCTTCCACATGCTTTCCGCGACAATGCACGTTAGTTGGCAGATTTAGTAAATGACTCAGAGTTCCAGCCTTCCACAGTGTATTTTGAACGGATGCGCAGACATTCGTTTCTTGTACGTCCAGGGTGAGATCACTGGTGGCTGAAGATTTTGGCTCACTCTAATTCTGCAGGTATTTGACCGATCAGTCCCAATTTTGTTGTGGCAGTCCCACTTGCATCTTGCTTCGTAGGGTTTAGATATTAGGTTCTAGCTGCGGTTCCCAGGTTCAAGTCCCACCTTGGCCAGTGTTGAGATTTATCTCCGCTAAATTTTCAGCTAACCAATAAATTTTCACAATGCTCTCGGTTAGAAAGGATGGGATGTTAAACCATGACCCGTGTGCAGAAGACAGCTATACCCTGCACGTTTTATAGAATGCCTGGATGGCATCAATGGGAAGCTACCATTTGTCTCTTAACAGCTGTCTAGTGGGTCCCCTTCCCCAACTTCCTTTAAGTCCTTGGGATCCCTATGACCTGGCCGTTTAGCCCATTTTGTGAAAAAAAGTGCCGTTCAGAGGTAAAACCACCCACTTTAGCTTCATGCTTCGGGATTAAACCCGCCGCAAATGTCCAAAATCTTTATAGGTACTGCCGTCGCCTATCTTATGAATGGAGTAGCACGTTATCGGTGCGGAAAGTTATCATTGGACAGACGTTTCGAAACTAACTGTTAGAGGAGGGCCTAATTTTATTGTTTCGAAACCCAGTAAAATTAAGTAATTAGTAAATTAGGCACTAAGTTACAGTGAAATGTAGCTGCGGAACCATTATCATATATATATATATTTATTTTATTTGAGTAAGTCACTGGACTCTAGTTTTTACAGTGTGACATGGTGCAATGCTCTGATAAAATATGCATTCTCCTGATGTTTTGGGTATAAATTGACGACAGAAATTTCTTTTCCTGAGTTTCAGTTAATTTTTTTTCTGGGGGGGGGGGACGGCTTTTTGAATACTGCACGTGAAGCCATCAGCAACCCTGGACATGCATCCCCACACCATGACGCAGACTAGATGTTTTATGGTTGCAGTTCTTAATTCTGTTCGCAAAGCTTCTCCTCTCGAATAACACAGATGATTAACACCATCACTACGAAAGATCGAAACACTGGTCTCGTCACATCACCTTTGAGCAGTCTTATGTGGTACAAGACTTTGTGCTCCATAACTCAATTTATATTATTGCACCTTTGTCACTCTTTAAGAAAAGTCTTCCTAGATCAAAATGATTATTTTTGAAGATTTCTGTCATAAATATTGGCTCTAGATGTTTGCAGAATTTGAAGAACCTCTGCGATTTTGCAAAACTAGTTTACACATTTTTCCCTCATCTTGCTGGCTCAATGTGGTTACAGCAACATTTTAAAACTTTTCTTAATTTTATACCTCTTATATGCCGACTTAGGAATGTTTTTTGGAGTTCCTTCTTAGCAGTCTCTACAAAGAGTTACTGCTTTGCTGCACCTATGGCTATTAGTCAATTCTTTTAGTTAGAACTGGAACAATTTCATTAACTTTTGCACAAAAATTCGATAAAAATTGACATTCCATTAATTCTGGCGCCTCATTCATAACTGATTGAAAATATAATGCTGAACGTACAGAGTTAAAAAGTTATAAAATAAGTTTCCGTTTCCAGAGTCTCAGGAGCGGTGACGAGCGTAGATAGCACTGTGAAAATTCATAGGCAGCTTAATGAGAACACATGGAAACGATTTAGCAAAGAAAAAAAAATAGTTCGAACTATTGCCACCAGGGGAAAACAGTCACTGCAAACACAAAGAAGAAAGGCATAGGTGAGAAAATGATGTTTATTTGTTTCACGCACATATCTGTTAGAGAAACTGCTCAATATGCTCTCCATCGGTGCAGATATACTGGAACTGAAGGACTGCATGGGCCACAATTGCTTGGAGCATGTCGCTATAGATGTTGGTCACTTCCTATACAATGCTGGTCTTCAGATCAACAAGTGATGACACACCACCATGATGAACCTGGTCCTTGAGGTAGCCTCAGAGCCTAAATCACAAGGATTCAGGTCTGGTATGGCCAGGCCTGAGGAAGTTTCAAGAAACTAAACACTCATCACTGAACATTGTATGCAGCAATTGTTTTACCTTCCAACTAATGTGTGGAAGGGGCACCATCTTGCATAAACACTGTAGTGTCCAGACAATGCTGTTTCTGTTAGAGGTAGGGGCACAGTAACAGAAAAGAGCACTGGAGAAGAGCACAGTAACAGGCACCTCTCTCCTCAAAGAAGAATGGTCCAATGATGAAATGTGTACTGAAGACACAACACACTGTCACATTTGCTGGATATTATCCCCCATACATAACAGTTTTTTGTGTTGATGGCACCAGTGAAGGTGAAGTGTACCTCTGTGGTCATGGCGGTTGCAGTTTCTGCATCATATGGGTACCATCATACAACCTGCTGTAGCACTTTGCAGGTAGTAGCCCATGGAGGGTTCAGCTGTTGTAACACCAATTTGGCACAGCTGACTGACTGCATATCACCCATGGCATAGGCTGCCATGGCAACCGTCAGCTCATCCACTTCATCTTCTGCAATGGGCGATAGTCCTCTTCTTGGTGCCACTCCCAACTTACCAGTACCTCAAACTCTTCACCATCTTCCTTAATGCCACTGACATCAGAGTTCTTCTCTTCGGACTTTTCAGATGCCGATACTCTCACATTGCAGCATTTGCTTTGCTCTGATTCTAGTATAATAATTTGAATAACAGTATGCATTCCTTCTTTGTAAGAGCTACACAGCCAGGGCCTCGCTAAATGGGCGGCTAAACTTTGAAGGCGGCCGAATAATCGACAAAAAAATCCTTTAAATTGTGAAAAATACATTTTTGTGTAAACACTTCACAACTTAAAAAATTGCATTTTTGTATTAAATGTATCATTTTCGGATTTATAACAACTTCTTGTAAGTTTTTTTGTTCATAAATATATGTTTTCTTCTTTACTTTCATTTTCATAAAACATACACACACTTTTAATTTCCTTTCAACAACAAACAATGCAGACCAGAGTTTGCCTTCGAGTAACGAAGAAAAAAAAAATCACTCTCTTAGTAATTAAAGCTCCGGGATGTGAAGACATGATGATATTAAAAGAGCTGCAAAGTGGGGGGGGGGGGAGGACAGAAATAATCGGAGAGAACCCTGCAGAAGAATGAATGCAACAGTCTCAATAGGTTGAAAATGTGCGAACAGAGCTGTCGATTTTCATGGATTTAGAATCCCAAATTTGTTATCATTATTCCTGGGGAATCTTTTAAACACGTAAAAAACTATTGGCTACGTGGGAAATTATTTTAGTAGATTATTTTATGAAAGAATGCAACCACGATGTTGTTTGAGGAACTCTGCTGGTTGCCCGAAAGTGTGTCCACAGCTAACTTTGTCGCTTGTTTGTTGATAACGGTTCTCTTTAATCTTGAATGACAAGGTGATTTCACTAAATGGTAGACTTCAGTCTCCAGAAATTGATTTCCTTGGTGAGGGACATTTTCCCAACAATTAAGGCAAATATAATGACGACTTTCAATGACCTCATGACTCATGGGAGGCTGTGGAGTGGGTTGAGAGTGCTGCATGGGACTGGGGAGAGGTTGTCATTAACCCATAAGACACATGTTAAATAGGGTAGGAACCTATCAGTTGTGGTAGCTCTATCCCCCATATCTTGAAGTTAAAGAATCGACCTTATACAGGAGAGAGAATCCTGCAACTGTACAACAAGAATTATAAAGGCAGCATGAATATAAATACTTAGACCTTTCCAATTTTTTTTCCATAGATTATCTTGTAAGTAGTTTGTTCCCATTATAGTCCCCCCCCTCTTTGCACAGTGCTCCCCTATGACGTCACTGGCCACGCCCCCTTATTAATAATTCATAAATAATAATTAAAAAATTAATTCTTAATTAACTAATCCCCCCTTTAACCCCCCTTATTTAAAATTCCTTCCTTTTATTAAACACCCGTGGCGCCATCTAGTGCATATGATGAGTACTATTTTTAGAAAAAGCCCTCTATTTTAATCAAAAATTTCCCAATTTTGACTCCCCCTCATTAAAACCCCCTTATCAAAATTCCTCCCCCTTTATTAAGCATCCATGGTGCCATCTAGTGGATAGGATGAGTACTTAGGAAAAAGCCCTCTATTTTAATCGAAAATTTCCCAATTTTTGACTCCCCCTCATTAAAAAAACGCTTATCAAAATTTCCCCTTGGTTGACCCACCTGTATTTTAAACCCTCTCTCTAAAGACCCCCTGGTTGACCCACCTGTATTTTAAGTCCCCTCTTTAAAGACCCCATGGTTGACTGATATTTTTTAAGCCCTACTTCTTTAAAGACTTTCTTTTTTTTCTTTTGGATGACCCATCGCGTGGTAAATCAGTTTTCTCTATGCGCATTTAATCTAATTGTGGTGCCATCCAACGTCCATACTATTTTTAGTACATCTCCTGTATTAAAAAAAAAAAATTTCTTCTGACGCAGTGATTTGAACCCGCTACCTTGGTGTCAATAGCTGGACGTTATCGCACTCGACTGTCTTATTTCCCAACACCTGAAAAAGATTTTTGGCAGCGTCATCTAGTGTATACTTTAGCAAGATTTTAACCGAAATTATTCCCAATTTTTGACTCACCCTTATCAAAAGTTCTGCCCCTCTTTATTAAACTTCCCCGATCACAAACTCCCCTGGTATCTACGCTCATCTGAAATTTTCCAAGTCCACTAAACATTTTTGGTGGCAACGCTCATTCCTATCTCAGAACGGTTGATGCAATCCTCAAAAATAATTACAAAGTCATAATCTTTTAATCCCCTCATTAAAAAAACCCTTATCAAAAGTTCCACCCCTTTATCAAAACTGTCTTCCCCCTCATTAAAAAATCCCTTATCAAAAGTCCTCTCTTCGTTAAAACTTCAATGATCACAAACTCACATGCCTTGGTATCTAACATCATGTGAAATATTCCAAGTCCACTAAACTTTTTTTGGTGGCAACCCACTCTCGGAACGGTTGATGCAATTATCGTACAAAGTCCCATATTCTGTGAATTCGACCTTCATCAAGTCGTGTGACGTACATGTTGCAACAAACATGCAGAACGCATGATACAGGTCTCCTCTTATCGGGGGTCAAGAGGGTGTTTGCAGACAGAGCTGCTGGTGCACACTATCTACAGCACCGTAACTATCTACAGCGCTGAGCAGTACACTATCACAGCGCTATCTACAGCGCTGTGACAGCACACTATCTACAGCACCGATAAGATCTGAATACGTATTTTAATATCTACCATGCAGTGTACGTGACCAAGTCTCTTCTTATCAGGATGTGGGGTCAAGGGGTGATTGCTGACAGAACAGCTGATGCACGCTGACCACTCCACAGTATTTGCATTTGTTGCTGATAAGATCTGAATTCGTATTTTAATATATACAAGCTTTAATTGCGTCAGAGCGAGTGATGATTCTTATCACTACATTGTCAAAGGGTGAATGCCGATGTGCATCATCTGTTTACATTTGCTACTGAAACGATTTCCTTCATTAAAAATAGAAACTAAGTAAATAATTCAAACGGCGCTTTAGCTCCTGTGTTTACTCTGAACGTATCTCACAAGGGCCTTATCAGATATTGGTGAAGCTCGTTTAACCTTGTTCATGTCGAAAGATGTATCAAGGGTGTTTATGAGATAACAACTGTCTGTATATAAGCTCGCACCCCACTTGCTACGTGATTCCTTGCTACTGGTCAGAAGCTATTTGTCAGAAGTTTTTGCTCTTAGTTTGTGCATAGTTTTGATGTCTGTCTTTGTGAGATGTCTCTCATCCGAGAATTTGAACATGCTGCTGGGTTGGGTTGGGTTGTTTTACCTCTGAGCGGCACTTTTTTGCACACCATGGGCTAAATGGCCAGGTCACATGGACCCCGAAGGCTCAGAGAAGGTTCGGGAAGGGGACCCACTGGAACAGCTGTTGGGAGACAGATGGTAGTCTCCCGTCAAGGCCATCCAGCGTGTTCTTTAACGTGCACAGGATATGGCTCTCCCGCACACGGGACCACGGCTTAACGTCCCATCCGACGGACGGCGGCCTTTCCAAGCCCATCAGTGTCCCCTACTGACTGTGGGCAAGGCGGGGAATTTTGCGGAGATAAATCTGAACGCTGAACCCAGCTGGGACTCGAACCTGAGAACTACAGATTACGAGCCTGGCGCGCTACCGACTGAGCCACCCCCGCCCCTAACATGCTGCTGAGATGGACGCCGAGCAGAAGGATGTAGCCCGTTCCTTTGATGACTTGCTGGCATCAGTACATCTGTTGGATGCTGTTGCCAAGTGCCCTTTATTACCTGAGGCCCCTGCAGCAAAGCGTGTCTGCCTGCCGGCAAGCCAGCAAGCAGGGAAGGCGTTTCAGTGGACCCATGCAGCATCCACCTTGGGACAAGCAGGTAGCTGCCCCTACGTTCCCTCACATCCGCTGGATGGCTCACTGGCGGGGGTCTTCATCTACCTCCAAGGACGTCACTAATGCATTTGACAAACTGGTGTCCAGAGTGAATCGGCTAGATGCTGCAGCCAAGTGCCCTTCATCACCTCAGACCCCTGCAGCGAAGCATGTGTGCCTGCTGGTGATCCAACATGGTGGGAAGATGGCTCGGTGGACCTGGAAGCTCACCTTAACCACACCCCATGCAGCATCCACCTCGGGACAAGCTGGTAGCAGCACCTATGTTCCTGCACACCCGCTGGATGGCTCACTGGCGGGGTCTTCATCTACCTCCAAGGACATCGGCTCATCCTTGCCTCCCCCCTAGTTCGTCCTCTGCTGTGCTGCACTACACCATCACGAACCCCCCCCAATAGGGGACCACCTTGTCGTGGTGGGGGGGCCTAGGGCCCAGCAACCCGGCTGAAGGCTGTGCCGACCGGGTTGGGCGCCGGTTGGACATGGCCAAGGCCAACCGAGGTCGAAGACGCTGCCAGCCGGCTTGATTGCCGGTCGGGTGGTGACGGCGTCGGAGACCTCACTTTCAGGGACCTTGGGTGGTCAGTTCGACGGCTCGGTCGAAAGGTCCCTCCTGCCTAGTAGGCACGAGCCGTCCAAAAAGTCTGGGTCTTACTAAGAGTCTCCACCCCGGGTGCCGATCGAGCTTGGATCTTTATATCCTTGCACATTTGCAAACCGGGGAATAGATTAAAGTAAGGTTTCTTCCGGTGGTCAGCTTTCCTTCTATAGGACTGCTGCCATGTGAGGCCGGGGTTGAGGTGCGCCTATAGGGCGTATTCCTTGCCCCCGGCTCTAGGTAGTCATGGCTTTTCTTAACCAGGTAGTGCTGTCAGGCGGAACCGGGAATTGCCGTGGTTGCACAAGATCGCAACATAGAGATCAACACCATCATGAACATCAGAAGCTTTAATTCTACCAAATTTAAAACACAGTTCGTGTCGACAAGCGTCTGACTCAGAGGGGAATGGAGAATGTTGAAGTACATGATTTTCTCCCTGTATTCAATACCCTACACGAGAAAATGCTTTAGGACATTGTGCCACAAGGTGAATGCAGCTACTTCCGGCTGTGTTTCCGTTCGTCTGATCTGAAAAACCCTGTAAACCTGAGCCTGATAAGATAAAACGAACTAACTAGTGAACGCTTCATGACTGCCCTGGACTGCGTCATACAATTCAATGAAGGTCTGGGCAGTCATAGCAATCTTGAGTTTGATTTTGTGTGCACGAATATCTAACGTCAGGGGAGTGGTCGCACCAGCCTGAGACGCACGCCTTCGCTGACATACAGTCATTCATTCATAACAAGAAAGCGCTCGTGAGAATCGTGAACAACAACTCGATCTGCCTAGCAAGAGCTCTCATGGTTGCCAGGGAGTTGAGCTACAAAAACAGAGGTCAACCAAACAAATTCGAAGGTGTACTTAGACATCATCTTAAACTGCAGCAGATGGAAGCACATCAACTTTATGTTGATGCAGGAGTTGCCATCGCTCCCTGTGGTCTTCCAGAAGTACGACTCTTTCAGTCACATCTTGCCAGCCAGTTCCGGATTATAATATATTCTGCTGATGATGCCTTTCTCCCCATTTCTATCGGACCCGAAGGTGAGGATAACCTTTATCTGTTATTTAATAAGGGACATTACAATGTAATAACTAAACCGAGTGGGTTTTTTGAGGTTAAACAATTCTGTCCGAAATGCTTAAAGGGTTTAAATACACTGGGCCACGTGTGCAAGGGCATGTGCAACCGGTGCCTTTCAACCGATGTGCTACATACTGGGGAGCTGTTGCTCTGCACGGTGTGCCGCATGTTTTTGTGCAGCGCTGAATGCTGTCAGGTGCACCTTGTGAAAGCTTGTCAGACGCGGCATCGCTGTGTTAATTGCATCAGCATTCACGACCCCCCAGAAGAAGCATGTTTGCAAGGTTGATACCCTTAAATTCGTCGAGCCCTGCAAAATTGACCCTGTTGGTCAATCTTATCTTTACTTTGATATAGAGACAGTGCAGTGTGCCAACGGATCTTTGAAACCAATACTGTGTGTGGTCACGTATCAGGTGAATGACGAGTGGGTTTATGCCTCATTCCAGGAAACGGACACTTTCATGGACTGGCTTGTGGCTGAAGAAAGCCCCAGGGTTCAACGATTCAAGGACACCACAGTCGTTGCCCATAATCTGAAAGGCTTTGATGGCATGTTTATCATCAGCTACCTGTACAGAAAATTTTTAAAACCGGATCTTGTGTTCGATGGATTCAAGATTTACTTTTCAGTTTTATCATCATTGTCAGATTCAAGTATTTTCTTCATCTCTGCGTCCAAATCACGCACTTTTTTTCGTATGTTTCGCCTTTGAACAGCCTGGACTGAAATCATTTTCGAAATAGGGACCCCAGCAGAGGTAATGCAGCAGTGAGGAGGGGGAGCAAACATCCCGATCCCTTTTGCAGGAGACGTTTCTTATGATGGACAGATGCACGTTTGGAAGCTAAACTTCTTTTGACAGTCTTGTGACTTCGTAAATTCTTTATTATTTGATGGGAGACAGGTATATTGCCTTTTAAGAAATTGGTACACACTTCAGTTAGAGCATACATCTGAGGGTTAGAGATGTGCTTCAACAGAGCTGCATGTTGCTTTCCCCCAAGTTTTGGTAGACACGGAAGGAACGGGCCTTGAGATCTAACTTTCATTTGGGACATAGAGTATCTTGGGTTCTTCAGAAGGAGGATCTTTGCCCGGAGCCTTCCAGTATCTAACGTTCTGGGATAGAGGTCCACGCACAAATAACCACAGGGAGGCTGTGTAGCTATTCTATAAGCATCGGTCAGGAGTGTGGAATGATGTGGAAATACTTGTCTTGCCAGATGCGTTATTTGTGAAGCGTCCCGACAGTTGCGAAATAAAAACATATAGTGAGCATTGAGTGATATAGTTCTCGAATGTCTTCCCTTTAAAAACAGATTTTGCAAGATCAGGACAATCGTGATATTTTTATGATGACCACCACGAATAAACAATTGAGATATGCATTCGCTGGCTACAGACTGTTCCATCAAGTCGTCCAGCACCAGAAGCGTAGGTCTGAGGGGGTTAAATTCCAGATCTACAGGTAGTCCTTTGTAAAATTCCACAGTTTTCTTAAAGGGTTCAAAGGCAGGTTGCCACTCCCCGTAGCAGTAAACAACACGTTGGGGTGGGGGTTCGAACACTTGAGTGGCTTCTTTGATGAGTTTCAGAGTGAAAGTCATCTTTCCACACTGAGGAGGAGCAGCAGTTAAAATATTTGAAGGTGTTCGGAGAGCCATCGTACCATCATGCAGTCGTTAAAGTCTACTCGACACGTGTAATCGCTGTGCAATACTGTGGGAAGAGTCGAACTGCTCGCTCTTTTGAACAGGAAATACAGACAGTGAGCACTGCAAGTGTCTCCCATGGTGTCCTGCAGATGTATCGAGGGATGTAACACGTGACGTATACCTAGCTGACTGTAGTGTTCTTGCATGGACACATCGGGGTTTGTTCCCAGGGGGTCAAAGTGATCCACGTGCATTCCTTTCTTGTAAACAGCTATCGAGTGGGTTCCGAGCAGGGAGGACGGATCAGTATTGTAGATAAACAAGGCTTCTGACTGGTCGATTCTGCGAGGTAGTCACGTGGGAACACACCTAGACTTGTAGGTAACATCGAGAGAATGGATTCTAACTGATAGGTATTCATGAGCTGTAGTCAAACAGGATTTTACGATCCAATGGGATTTCCAGCAGATTCTGGTATTCTGCATACAGGATCACAGTGACTGATGTGGGTAGTGACTTGGCAAACTTTAATTCGACTCTCACACTACCACTCTTTATTAAAGAAAACACTTGATTACATTCACGTTGCTCAGGGGTCAATTGGAATCCAAACAGTGTAAAACCCTCGCCATAGGCTTTTCGCGATAAGTTAATACCACTAACGGATTTCCAGGCGTCCACAGCTTCCAATAATCCTTGGTAACATCGGAGATTAGTAAAGTCTGGGGTGTAGGACTGCTGATTACTGTCAATGTGAAGACTGATGTAGTTTAAGTCGAAATGTTGGAAGTTGAACGAATTTTTTTCGTACGATCCATTCATACTGGTACTTTCCACCATACCCAGTACCAGACATACTGGAAGTTGACCAAGAAATAAATTGTCATGGTTCACACTCGTCAGACCTGCAGTGATGGAGAACATGTGTAAATCCGTTCTTCGTAGGGGGTACTTAGCACTCTCTGAACCAAGTAGGTGAGCATGTGCAAGGATGATACCGGAAGTGGGTTTGACTTTGCGCACGAAAAATTCAGCTTCGTGAATCTGTACTTTGTAAGAGGGGTCCACTTCACCTGTCATGAGACAGAACTCGGGCTTGGACCTTAACAAACGCAGTCTCAGATCGACTTGATTGAGTAGGTAACGTTCTTGATTGAACAGGTTGGCATGGATCCATGAGATGAGTTCGATACCTGTTGACTTGATGTACCCCTTGAGCTGATAACACGTTCTCCCGACTGGTGAATTCCATTTTACTGGTGGTGTCGAGGTACCAGAGTACCAAGCTGACTTCATGTGGCATCGGTACCGTAATTCAATAGAGTCTCCAGGTACACCCTGTAGGGGTACAGGGTGTGAGAAGCACTCACTAAGTGATTGTTGAGGAAGACGTCTACTTGACTGAAGAGGGCGTGGAAGAAATGATTGCAGGGGCAATCACTTCCGACGGGGGTGTACCATCAGATTTCACAATTTTCAAGACAAGGCGCAGGTGACCGTGGGATAGATCAATGTAATCATCTGTCCCTTTCATGATGAATTCAAGTGGAGCATTACCTTCCAGCGAAGCCACAGGTAAATAATTAACATAGCAGCCTCTTTCCAGTTGAGAGACAGTGGGGGAACCAGAAACAGATCCAGTTCGGAATTGGTACAATCGCCAGAATCAGCGTGAATTTTCTGAATGCTCATGATGAAAACACGTCCTTCACAGTACAGAGTCTCTTCACTTTATGTACACTAGGATGATGACGACGGCATTTTATCCCTTTTCCGCCCTGCAGCTTGGAACTGGCACGTTGCAATAGGTCTACACCGGCTTCATGCAACCCTGCTTTGGTGGCCGTTTTGAAGTTTTGCCCGTGGGCCATCTCTGAAATGAACCGTAACCCACCCTTATGTAGGGTGGACAACACCGGTCGTAAGAAAGGGCTGATGAAACGTCCAATAGTGGCAAAGATGCTACCGAGTCCATCACCTCTCTAGTAGCTCACATAGGTGTCTGCAGAAGGGGGAACGAATTTAACCCTCATGGCGGAAATGTAACTTGACTAAAACTTCACCGAATTTAAAATGCAGGAGTTCTCCTGTATCGGTACGAAGGAAGATTCTCACACTCTCTAAACTGTTTCTTGCCAGGGGGTAGTAATCAGGTTGTTGATACACTGCAACAATGGCTTCGTTATTACTGGTTCTGACGGCAGGATTCACAACACGCAACAGTTCACCATGAGTATCACCTAACAACTGAGGTGCAATCACGTCTGAATACAAATAAATACCGTACATTCCTCTGTTCATATCGATGGGGTAGTCACCAACTGCTTTATTCAATGGAAAATCTAATTTAGTAATTCCTAGCATATCTCCCAATCCTGGGTTTGAATGAGGAAATTTAATGAAATGTAACTTGTCTGCATCCATCAACATTGTGTGATCGGCCTGTTGCTTGAAACAGAAAGCTTTTCTCAACTTGTAGGGCATGACCTGGTTCATCGCATCGAATAATGATTCAGCAGTTTCCTATCATCCGTGGGGCACCTTTCATTCGTGGAAACTACCTGGAGGAATCACATAGAAATAACAATCATCATCTATTTCGAAAGTTGCAGTATTGCAAAGTTTGCTAGTAAATCGTTGGTGGAAGGGTTTGTCAACTTCTCCCTCACCGACACACAGAAGCCTGCCGAAATTCGTTTTAGGGAACATCAAACCGTATCCCTCACTTGATTTGAATACCTAGTAACCACTGTTATATGACACCAATATTTCTTTGGGGAGTTGAGTGGAGAGGTGAGACAACAGTTCCATTCGAGTTATTTTGCCTGGTTTAAGCTTGATTTTCCAATATTCTTCAAAGGGAGCAGGAGATTAATATTGAAACGTGTCATTAGAGCCATCCACATTGTACCAGCTCATGGATAAGTGAACTTCTGCTAGTCCCTCTTTCAATTTTCCACTTAGTCTTAGGGGTTGCGCTAGATGAACTGTGAAATCACTCTACGAATTGTTCGGGTAAATATTCTGACTAGCTGTGGAGGGTAGGGTCAGGTAGAAACTATCCATTCTTCATGAATCCACAAAGGTTTAGGATAACCACGAAATTTGACCAGTGCTTTTTGACCTTTTCTCTCGATTATTTTCTCAAAAGTGTAAAGTCTCAATTCAATCAATTCAATTCTATTTATAGAATGTTCCCTTCAACACTTCTCCCTCGGAATCCCGTATGACATACAGGGGGCTGACGTTGTAAAACCTTGTCGACTATAAAAATTTCTTCGGTCCACAAATGCGTACCTGCCTTCTTGAAGGGTACTTTTAGACTGGCTAGTCGAACCATGTCCCCCACTTAAATGCTGGTTTTTCTTTTACTATGTTCGGATTGCGGTAGAGTCGAACCCCCACAACATCTTCATTGTGTAAGGTCACGTCCTTGGGAACCATATCGCATGCACTATGAACTGTGGCATGGTATCCTCGTACAACATGTTGCAGCACATCCAAGTACCGGTATGTGTTATTGCGTGTATAATATCTCCCCAGTCTTTCGCGTAGAGTGCGATTCTTCCCACGTCACAAGCTTTCATTTGACGCAGAGCTTGTTACTTTCCGCACTCGCGTTTTGGAGATATAGAGGAACAATCGTTTTTATATCCGCTCCGCCCTCTTTTATGGGGGAAGAAAGGAAGGGGGGCTCAATTTTTCATAACCTATGACATTCCTCGCGTCAGAGGTTTTCATTTGACGTATATCTTGTTACTTTCGGCACCCGCGTTCTGGAGATATTGCGGAAGAATGGTTTCATATTTTCCCTTTTTTAGGAGGAAGAAAGCATGGTGTCAATGTTTTATGTCCTATGACACTCCCCGCGTCACAAGCTTTCATTTGGCACATAAATCATTAAGTTTCTCCATCGCGTTCGAAAGGTATGGTGGTGCAACTCTTTTGACGATTCCACAAGCGAAAAGCAATTGGCAGATAGGTAAAAGCGACTTTCCCAATTTTTATAATTATATAGGACAACGCCCTGAAGTATGGGGTTATCCTTTAAAATATAGGACAAACGATCACCGTAACGATAGCATAAATTCCAATAACAGTCAAGTAGACCAGATCAAAACTCCTCTTAGTGAGTTCGTTTTTCTAACTCGGGGACAGTAGGAGAAGGGGCAAGTCTCTCACCTTCGAAAGTGCAGGATGGCTAAAAATTAAGATTAAAATTCAATGACTTTTTTGCGCAATTTTTTATTTTAATCTTCGATGTTATTCTATTGCATGTGGTTTTAAATTATACTAGAATTAAATTTAAAAAAATTCCCCACCCGTGGCCGAGTGGTTAGCGCGCTTGGCTACTGATCTACGGGACCTGGGTTCGAGCCCCGGGTAAGGCATGGATATTCGTGTTCTTTTCTGCTGAGGTCCTGCCATCCTCTCAGATCTTCTACTGTGGCATATAAACTGACAGGCTCCTGTCAGACCTCTGTGGCAAGCAGCTGCTTGAGGGGGTATTTCTTATTTATATTTCTCTCACTTCTCTTACCATTTATTTTATCCTTTCTTCCCGTAAAATGTTTCTTGCTGTATGCCTGTTCTGATTTTTACCCTTTGATGTGACAGGCAAAGAATAAACGCGGAGCACCAGTTGTTTTTTTACGACTTGGTTCGTTCACTGAGTTCGTCTTGTTGTTTTTAAATATTTTGATTCAATTCTTTGTGGGTAAAGCAACGTCCCGAAGTAGAAAAAAAAACATATTCCAATGTCAATAAGAGGAATTAAATGTAAATATTTCTTGGCAAAATTGTATGCTGTACTTTAAATTAAGTAAGTATAATTATTTAGCCGTCCCGTGACCGAGTGGTTAGCACGCTTGGCTACTGATCTAAGGGACCTGGGTTCGAGCCCCGGGTAAGGCATGGATGTATGTGTCATTTTTCTGTTGAGGTCCTGCCATCCTCTCAGACCTTCTACTGTGGCATGTAAACTGACAGACTCCTGTCAGACCTCTGTGGCAAGCAGCTGCTTGAGGGGTTTTAATTATTTGCGTTTTAGCCTGTTTTAGAATTTTGAATTGCTTAAAAAAATCTAAGTACGCACATATAAGTTCAAAATTTTCTAAACAGGTTTGAATTCACATGATTTCTTCGCATAACCTTCCATCGTTCTATTTCATCTGGTATGTTTGCTCTACGTGGTTTACTCGGAAATATAGTTTTACTGCGCATTAAAACAGAATGCAACATCAGAATTTCTTGGATGCCTTAAATTGCTTAAGTGTGAAACAAGATAAAACATAAAACCATGTTTTCAACAAGTAAAGCAAAAAAAAGTTTTATTAATTTAACCGATTTTACTGATATTGGAGCCCGTTCATTTCTAAATTTCCCAGATTATTTTTTTTCATCTTTATATTTGAAAACTAGACAGAATTCTTGGGTCCCTTCGATCAGAAGTGAAGCGTGCTAGCCATTGGAACATCGGGAAGAAAAAAATTACTCGCTCCAAATGCGAGCTTTAACAGTGAAATTTTATTCTTTTAAATTTAATGGTTTAAAGTGAAAGTGGGCTCTGAAAAAGTGATTTTTCAGCTTTTTTTAAATTTAAAATTTTGTTCTCTAAAGGGACAGAAACACCTAAATCAGCCCCGTCCAATCTGCAGCTCATAACAAATAATCAATACACTAAATTTGACTTTTTTTCTTTCCCATTTTCTGAGGAATATTTTTAGGTGCAGATAAACACTTTTGCCAATTCATGGTACCCATTAAAATGTATATTTTGTTTTTTAATCAAGATGGTTTCTTGATTCCTTAAGAATATATTTTTTTCCCCAATTCATTACATTACTCCTTAGAAATGCATATTTTCGCTTTTAAGAATTTATTTCCCTGCTGCTCTTTATGACTATCGTTTTTTTAATGGCTCTTCACTAATTTTGGCTTGGACAGGCATAATCTAAACAATATTTATTCTCGCTAAAGTAGGGCAAAGGGAGATAAGCAAATAGTTTTCGTATTTGAAATTTAACTCTTTTACTGAAAATAAGTGTAAAAATGATTTGTTTTATATATATTTTTAACAAGTTCTAAATGAGGTTTTCATCCAGAAGAAGTTAAACAACCTAAATTAAATAATACCGAAATTTCCTAAAAAAAAAGTATTTAGTGGTTATGTTTTATTCCCCAGAGGTTACGGAAAAAAATACTGAAAACTAAAAATCTGTTGGTCAATATAAACGTCGACGCCTACTATTTGGAAAAGTTTTTGTCCAAGCAGTGTACCTCATCATAAAATGATAGAGAACATTTTCAGCTTCGTAGTGGTTTTTCGAATGCTCTCATTATCTCTCATAGTTAAAAAGTTACTGATAATAGCGAAACGGTTTGTCGTAAAAAGAAGATTATTTTTAGTTCACTTCGCTAAGTTTACAGGGTTGTCCATACATTGCGTTACCTCAGATGGTGAAAGTCAGGCATCATACCTTAATATAACTAAAGATACCCGAAAGCAAAACAAAAAAAAATTAACTTATTATTGAAAATACAGGTAAAAAAAGTTTTTTCATAATAACAAATTAAAATAAATTATTTCCGATAACAAAAGGAAACCTGAACCCACCTTCCCCCAAATTTACATTTCTTTAAAGAAAATAAATGTAATTTTTTGGTACACCTGACATCATCTAACGCAAATAAATTTTTCAATCAATTTTTCCACGGGGGGAGGACTTTACCTCTTCCTCCCACTGGTCTCCAAGACTTTTTTTTTGACACATGAGTAAGGCAGCCGAATTATTTTTGTACGCGGGCTGCCAACTTTTTAGGCACGGCCCTGTACACAGCCATTGGCTTATGGTGTAGGCATTCCCACCTTTATATGTGTCCTTTATGTTGAAACATGTTATTATGCAAAGAAATGCGATTAGCATGTCTGAAGCATGAACTGCTACCGTCTTGGTAAGGACTCAATGAGGTGTTGAAACACAGAGGTAGTATTGCCACCCATAAAGCGATGATTGTCTGTCGTAAAGCATCCATAGTTGTGGGGATTGGAGGGCAGATCTTTCTAACTCGTCGAACAGATCTTTCTAATTCGTCCCACAAATTCTCAATGAGGTGGATGGCGATCAAGGGGGGGGGGGTCGATCAAGGCTATTCGAGTGTGGTAAACTCACTTGTATGCTCCTGGAACTAATTGGTCGCTACTCGTGTAGTATGCAGTGTGGCGTTGCCCTTTTGAAAGGTGGTGTCATGGTGCAGAAAGAGAATTATTAGGAAAGGGTGTAGATGGTCGGCGAGGATGTGACTTTCTTGTGCTGGTGACGAAGAGCTTGATGGATATCAGAAGCCCCAAGGAAGACTTCGTAAATGCTCCCCAAACTGTTACACCGCCTCCACCTGCCTATATGACCCCAAATTCGCAAGCTGGCCCTCCATTCGCCATAATAGATCTCCAATCGGCATAATAGAGTTGGAACTGTGGTTTGTCAGGCCAAATGACGTGTTTTCAGTTTTCCGCACTCCTGTTGTGATAGGCCTTTGCAATTTCAATGTTTCAATTCAGTCAACAAGTGGACACGATGTGGACGTCGACTGACAAAGCCTATTTTTTCCATGGTACAATGGATAATCTTTATGCATAAGTTTGTGGAAGCACCCTCATTCAATTCTGAAGTTATTTGCTCCACGGTAGCTGTGAGATTCCTCGTAACGATGCGGAATAGTCCGCACTCACCTTGAGAGTCAATTTCATGTTTTTATCCACATTTCTCCCACTGGTTGGACGTTTTGTCATATTTCACATAGTCTTGGTATACACGTACGATGGTCTGACATGAACATCCCAATGGTTCAGCAGTTGCAATGATTGAACAACCGGCCTTCCTCACACCTATTATTTGGCCACAGTCAAACTCACTTACATCACTGCGTTTACCCATGATTACTTTTCTGTGACTGGTTTCCAATGCATAAAGACCTGCTCTATTTATTGGCATTAGCAGTTTCAGCGTCCCACGTGACTGGAAGCGATACTTTTGCTTTGCATATTGTTATTGGGGTGTACATAATAATTTGTCCATTCCGTGTACTTATCTATATAATCTATATAGAAATATACATCTATATAAGGGAAACTGTTGGGTATACATGGACAGTGGCGTATTTAAGGGAGAGGTTTGGAGGGTACATGTTTTAAAAATTATTTTGCATTTTTATGCTTTTGAAACATTTAGCAACTATTAAGCATTGAAACAAAATGTAACACTGGTTTTTATTTATTATTAGTTGCCTTGTTAATAATTACGTATTGTTTACCTATGTTTCAATCTTTTGAAAAAAATCAAAAAGCACTCAAACATGTTTCTAAAATACGCTACTCTGTATGGAGATATCAATCTCAAGTTCAACGAAGTTGTAGTAGTAGTAGCATTATTTTCCACTCATAATCCATACATATATATATCACAAATTTTCATACATGTAACAATAACAATGGTGGAAAACACAAATACATAAACTCAACAAAAAATAAGCAAGAAAAATAAAAACCACACACATAATTTTAGTAATTACATGCCGAAACCAAGGGGCTAAACTGCCCGTCCAGGTTCCGTTTTAATTACCAGCATCATATTAAAATTCTAGGCAACCAATAATGGGAATAACATTCAATTCTTAATATAACTTAATACATCAATAATAAAAGAAACTATATTCATTAATTGTAAATAAAAGATTTAAACGATTGACCGTAAAGTACAATTCATAACAGTTAGTATGTGTGTATGTAAATTCTTTTTGAAGACAGTCAAATTGTTTTCATTTCTCATATCCAGTGGTAAAGAATTGTAAAATTTTGATGCCAAATATGCGAAGTGCCTCTGGAGAATATTCTTCTTTGCCAACGGTATTTCAAACATTACTCCTTTCACTCGTAAATTGCATTCAATGCGTTTACTCTCTACCCATTGCTTATTTTGATATAAAAACAATAGAATTTTGTATATATATATATAAATATTTCTGATATGATGAAAATGAAATAAAGTAGATGGGTCTAAAGTAGAAAAATTAACATTAAACACTAACTTAAATATTTTTTTACGTACCATAAATAAATTATATAAATTAATATCATAATCACCTCCCCAACTACACAAACCATGCTGAATATTAGAGTAAACCCAGGCATAATATAGTACTGTTAAAAATTTCCTATCTACTATTTTTTAAATATGATAAAATTTAAACAATATGTACCTTAACCACTTTGTTATCTTATTTGCATGAGTCCTCCATTTTAAAGAAGATTCCATTTCAACCCCCAAATAATTGCAATTAACTCTTTCTAATTTAGGGCATATACAGTTGGGATTAAGAAGGCAATTAACATCATGATATTTAATTTCTATTAAAGTATCTGTTTTAAGCAATTCAGAATAAAGAAATTTACTTTTATTAACATTCAAATTTAATTTGTTCAAAACTAGCCATCTATGTATTTTTAAAAGATCGTGTTCTACATTTGTTTCCATTTCTAAAATAGTATCTGCTGTGTAAACTATTGCAATATCATCGGCATAACATATTAATGATCCTCTTAAATGTAAATCGCATAAGTCATTAATGTAAATAAGGAACAAGATGGGACCTAATAGAGAGCCTGAGGTACACCTTTTTTAATTTCACTAAACGAACTTATTTCCCCATTCACTTTTACCGCCTGACTTCTTACTAAAAGGTAGCTTTTAAACCAATTATGAATATGTCCTCCTATACCGCTGACAAAGAGTTTTTTTTATCAGTATTTCCTGATCCACTGTATCGAAAGCCTTTTGTAGATCCAGAAACAGTGTCAATGTTTTTTTACCCGCATTAATGCTTTTGCAAATACCTTCCGTTAGTTTCAGAATACATTGTTCAGTGTTTTTACCCTCCCTAAAACCAAACTGCTTCTTGGAAAAAAATCTATGTTGATTTAAAAAATTCATGTCTTTTTTTAACAATTTTTTCAATTAATTTAGAAAACACTGACAACAATTAAATCGGTCTATAATTAGTCAACAATTGTTTAGCACCCGATTTGTAAATCGGGGAAATTAAAGCATATTTTAGTTGATCAATAAATTTTCCTTGTTGTAGTGATAAATTAATTAAATAAGTAAAAACATGTAAATTATATTTAACAATAATTTGTAACATGGACACTGTAATACCATCATACCCAGAGGCTTTATTCTTATTCATCGCTGCTAGTTCTTTACCAATTTCTGCATCATCCGTATTTTCCAGAAAAAGAGATTGTGATATACAATTTATATCACATGAATAACGTACTCTATATTGTCGTCAAAGAAATTAAGCGGAAACTTCTGATATACGTAGAATGTTTGGAAAACTCAATTTCAATGATTGAACCCTCACTTGCAAAACTTTAAAAGCTAGACCAGAAAATGAATTATGAAAGAGAGGAAAACCTTAATAACAATCTTCGAAAGAGATTGGCGAATTTATCCAAAAATATAAAAATGGAAGATTTGTCGCCTGGAGAAATTGTAGATTGGCTTTGGGTAGAAAGACTTGGTCAAAGATGTGTATGTAAACTTTAATTGTCTACTGGTCAAAGATTAATGTGTAAACTTTAATTTGCCTACATGATTTATACATAAAATTTTACACCTCTTTCTGGGGAGAGCTGTAGAGTTGTTCTATTTGCAATTGCATATAATTGGGAATAAATAATGATAATGATGGGGCGGGGATTCTGCCACTACCCCCTCCTCTCATCCTTGTGTACGACAGTAATCTCAGATATCTTAGTTAACGACGATTACGTAATAAAGAGCATAATGAAATAACAAAGTCAACTGAATGAAAGTTTGTATATATACTCAGTAACCATTGATTTATGTGCCGTACACTGCAATACCTTACTCTGAAACAAACAGAATAAAAGCTCTTATATTGTACAACAACAAGTAATGGGTAAACTAGGGAATTTATCAGAGTTCGAAAGAGACATGACTATTGGTGTCAGCTATGTGGATGATTCCTCTCAGAGGAAAAAAAAAACTCTTCGGGAAAACTCTGGTTGTTCGTGGACAGCTGTTATAAAGAAGTCTGGAGGCTGGAACTCTAAGGAAAAACAACAGTAAGAGCAGGATTTGTTAAGAAAAACTCAAGATGAGTGTACGAGGCGAGAGACGGATCCAATGCCTTCTGCAGACCAAGAGGAATTTGTTGGCACACTCACCTATGAATGTAACATTGGGTAATCACAATAAATTTCCAGTAGAACGCGTCGAACTCTCCATCGTTCTGAATATCGAAATAGACGCCCACAAAGTTTTAAAACCCAAACTGCAATTTGTATAGTGCCAAACTGCAATTTATATAGCCGATAACATTAAGCATGGACAACTGGTGAAAAGTCTGCTGGTCCGATGAATCGTGTTTCATTTTGCACCATGCAGACGGACTGCTAGGCGTATGGCGAAAGCAGCATGAGGCAATACCTATTGATATCCTATGATATGTACAGACCAGGCCTGGACAAACTGCAGTCTGCCTAGGGTTACTAGATGCCAGTGTTCTAAAAGGAGGACAAAAAACTAGAAATGGAAGACAATGGAGGACATACTTTCAATTTGTGAAATAAAATAAGTTATTCCCTCCAAGTCTAATTTCAAAATAGTTCAGTAAGAAAAAGGCATAAATCTAATTATTCAGTACACTTCAATATATATGACGTGCCTCGTTTTATTCATACTTGATAAGCAATCAAAAGTTATTGGCCTTGTCTGGCATGGTAACTATTCCAGAAACCAAAAGATATTTGGCCTTGTCTGCCATAGTAACTGCTGTTCCAGAAAAGAAACTTTGTGTGTTTCTATTAACTGCAATCCTCTTGTATGAAAAGGCTTGTACAAACTAGAAGTAGTTATTAAATTCTTCCGCTGTCCTTTATGTTATCAAAAATAAAACTGCTGTCAACTTTCACAGCTCCATCTATCCATTGGCGGAAGCAAAATTTTATACCATTTTTCTAAAGCATATACATTTTTTCAATCTGGCATGTAAATTGCTAATATTGAGATTACAAAAATATAGTAACTTTTACAACATTAACAGAATTAATTTAGCATTCACGATGTGCATTTACAGTAAAATAATTTACGGTTAACAGCATATTATATATCATCATGGTTAAAGAAAAGCACAAAAAATTAGTGCTTTAATTTTAGTTTAAAACAAGTTATGAGTTTATACAAAAAAAGAAGATATTTCATGCTTTTCTAAAACTCCGGGAGGAAACATGAAATAAAAAAGGAGGATATGTTCTTTTTTGGAGGATGTATGGTAACTCTAAGTCCGCGACCTCTTTTGTGTGGCTGCAAGCTACTTAGGCCAAATAAATTTGTAAAGGAGAAAAGAGCTTATAGAGGAAAGAAGTCCAACTTGGGGAAAGCAAATTCTCATTAAAATAATTTTACCCTTAAAGCAGCTGCTTGCCACAGAGATCCGTCAGTTTAATACGCTACAGAGGAGTTCTGTGAGGAAGGTAGCAGAAAGACAGCACAAACATCAATGCTTTATCCGAAGATCGAACCCATCTTCCCTTTGATCAGTAGCCAAGCGCGCTAACCACTCGGCCACCGGCAAGGCTCAAAATAATTAATTTTAATAAAATTGTACTGTTGGTTTCACTTTAGTTTTTTTGGTGTTACGCATGCGTTATTGATTACACATTTCTTTTTTCAGCCCACCCTTCCATTTCAGTTTTCTATGCTGCCCTCCAACTAAAACGTTTGCCCCGGCCTAGTGTAGACAGTGCAAGCCGGTGATGTTATGGTCTAGGATGATTGAACATTATTGCAAATGAAGAACACCTTTCAATGCTTTTCTCCAATGATGATGGCATCTTTCAACAAGACATTACTTCACATCATGGGATTCATATTGTTTAGGAATGGTTTGCAGAACGTTCCGAAGACTACACCCTCTGTATGTGACCAGACATCTGAATAGAGAAGTTTCTCAACCCTATCGAATATCTGTAGGATTTGTGGAACATGCAATGCGATGGGTTGATATACCATACATTTCCTTTAGTGTTCTAGCCTCCAAACCTCTTTACAACAGCTGTTCAGGAACAACCAAAGATTTCTTATATTTTTTAGAAAAGACACCCATATAGCTGAGATCAAAATTTACAGTCAGCTTGCACAATATTTCTTCAGAACTTCATAATTTAAAAGCATCCGTGCTACCTCACATGGTATTAAGTCATTGGTAAAAATTCAATAAGCATTAAACCATTTTTTTATCCCATTTCTCTTTGGGAGTAATTATTTACATATGGCAAAGCATTTAAATTTGCGAAGAGTTTTTTTCCTCATTAATTTCAAAAACTGAAGCATTACCATTTCAGTTTTTTGTGAATCCAAATGTAATTCATCTTTTTTTGACCAAATGTAGACCAAATGTAATTCATCTTTTTTTTGTAGCCCAGTGCAAGGAGAGACATGTATTAATTAGAAACATTGAAAAAATATTGTAGCTACTAATCGTTATATCTTTGTATATTTTACATTGTGTAGTCACTTTCTTTAGCTCCTCCCTTCAAAATTTCTTGTCTTGCGTTGTTGAGAGTTTGTTGCTGCTAGGCTAACCTCAGCCTTGATGAATATCATCCACCGGTTTGATCTTATTTCACCTATTAAGCACAAAGCCCGAAAAGTGCCCTTTCATCGTCGCTGTATGGTGTCTTTGTTCTATCATGATATTCTTCCTCAGGTCGCCAGAGCGTCTCCGTCTTCCTCCAGCATTGTCAATTGTGCTGCTGGGAGGCTATCCCATTTCATTAATGTAATAGCTTAATTTTATGGCATGAAAGCTTGTTAGTTGGTGGCAATCGCATTTAGCTTAGACAATCAATACCATACTCTGTTCTTGAAACAAAAAGGAAACCTTGCGTAAGACTTTTGAGAAGTGAACTTTTCCGTCAATATTTGATGGAGTCTTTAGTTCCAATTTAATCCCTTCTGTTGCAAGATTTCTAACGCATCGTCTTTCGTCACTTAACAACATCGGTTTTTATGTTTCTCCAAAAGTTAAATGTTAATTTGGATGATGTATCTCGCAAATATCCATCCGAGTCGAAACACTCATTTCTCGCTCATGACTCTTTCTTCGTTAATCTAACCCATTTTGTCGAAGAATTAAAACCGGAGGAGAGTTTCCATTTTAAGAAACATTCATTGGCCTGAATGTAATTTTTTATAATTATTATACAAGACGATGCAGAGGGAGACGATGCATTTGTCAAATGGCAGGGATTGCCAAGAGCGCAAGATTCATCAGAAGTTAAACAGTTTCATCTAGAATGTAGCTGAAAATATGCAAATATTTTTTCTTCCAGGATTTCAGAAGTTAGAAGATAACTAGGATGTAAGATGATGAGTTTAAATATTTAAGTTTTCGTTACGACCTAGAATGGAAAGTTCCGTTTTTTAAAGGTATGAAAAGAGGAGTATAAACGATTAAATTTACAACTCTGACTATAATTAGTTGATCGCAGGAGTGTTAAGAGAATTCATAAAGAATTTAGGGAGGCAAAGGCAATAAAAAGCTCCTAATTGAAATTTAATTCTTCTTATTTATTCTTCAAAACGAAACAATTATAAATTCCGAGTCTTCCCAATATTTACTAAATTCTTAATCACTTCTTACTGATATACATAGTTTTACATACGGGGTTCCATCTTGTTACTTCTTTAAGCGATGCATTCAGTATGTCATTAAAGTTGTTTCCTGGAACAATTATATTTATATGCCAAGCGCATAATTTACGTAGATTTATGTGTGGCCGAGTGGTTAGCGCGCTTGGCTACTGATCTAAGGACCCTGAGAAAGGCATGGATGCTTGTGTTGTTTTCCTGCTGAGGTCTCGCCTTCCTCACAGACCTTCTACTATGGTGTTATAAAATGACAGGCTCCTATCAGACCTCTGGTCAAGCAGCTGCTTGAGGGATATTTATTTTTTATTTTTATAATTATAAGTAGAGTTTAAGGATATATACCAGCTATTACAAACAACTGTTAAAACTCTTCAAGGTATTTCCAAATCTAACTCATAAGTTATTACCCCAAGCAAAAGTAATAAATAAGTAGCAATTTTATCAATTTAATCTTTTTTTTTTAATTTATTTTCATATATTTCAACGAAAAGTAGTTTATAGGTTTTTACTGTTACATATATATTTGAAAAAATCTAACACTGTAGTTACGTTTGATACATTTGGTATAAAACAAAACACAGACCAAATGGCAACTAAGCTTATCGGCGTTTTGTATTCTATCAATATTCAATTCATTTCATTTATATTTAATCGTTTCTTGTAATATTGTGCATTGCTAAGCAAAGGCCAAAGGAGAATTCCTTTTGTCAATATATAGCAAGGATCAAATGAATATTAGCCTACTTCTCCGAAACTCAAAGTGATATCAGAATATAAGGATCATATTTGGCATAAGTTTTCATTTCACCAAATAATTCGTTCAACCCAATAACAATAGCAATAAGGATACTTTTTAAATAATCTACCATGATAATCATGAGCTTGAATCTTTTGTAATTTTATTT
The DNA here is from genome assembly GCA_038380435.1 of Ryuthela nishihirai. NCBI lineage: Eukaryota > Metazoa > Arthropoda > Arachnida > Araneae > Heptathelidae > Ryuthela > Ryuthela nishihirai. Next base: position 93,558,614 of record JAWZYU010000004.1, on the reverse strand, counting down.
CCTTTTTTACTTTGTCAAATCATTGATTTGTCAATCACCATTGTAAATCGGCATTAAACCAATTTGCAATCAAAACCAAGCCTCTTTCCAATTGCATTTTACATTTACTTATTAAGTACTGGAAACAATTTCTTTTGTTCTTCAGTTGTTTTATTATTCAGTTATTTTATCAATTACTAGCTGAATGTACCTGGCGCTGCCCGGGCTGCCCGGGTAACCTCATCATTGCTTACATACAGGAAATGGAAATAATCCTCATCTTATATTAACGGAGAATCGAATTCGAGGCTTTGTAAATGGTTAAATAAGTTTTTATGGAAACATAAAACTGGAGATGAATCTAAGATGTCAATTAAACTGTCTAAATTTCGATTTGGAACAGTATCCATTCAGTACTTAAAGAGTTATAGAAGTCTTAATATTGAATAACAGAGATGCCAATGTTAAATATTCACCTTAGAAGTTAATTAAAACTTAAAAAATAAGTATTATTTCAAATCACTTAATAAAGTGTACGTTCCAGAATTTCGCGCAAACAGTTCTTTCAATAACTATCAGCTTTATACAAGTTTCTTAGCTCACTTTGCTTAAGCATTCGAGCTACCATAGCTCTTTAAGTACACAAGAAATACTGTTGAAATTCGAGATTTAGATAGATTTGAATATGATTTAAATTTATCTAGTCTTATTTTCCTATAAAAACATTATAGTAATTACAGATCTTCGAATTTCACTCTCCATTGACTTAACATGGGATTGTTTCCATTTGTGTCTCCAGTATCTATAGTAAAACAACCTATTACGCAAGACATTGTGCAAGTATCCGGAATCAAAAGTAGCAAGTTTTCTGTTACCTTGTTTAAAAAAGGGTCCAACTTCACTACCACAGCAAACTTTGCAAGAATCAAATTATATAGCTTAATTTTAATCTTTTGATGTATGAGCCTATTATTAGGCTCATACCCAAACCCCCGAATCTCTACAGGTTTTTAAAAGCCCTAGTAACAATGTCTATTCTACTTATCTCATGTCGCACATTACCAGTATCTGTCATACAACTTCCTAGATAATCAAACTTAAAAACTTGCTCAATTATTGCTTTCACCTATTGAAAAAAAAAAAAAACTAAGTACCACCTGAGCGACTGATTTTAATCGCTTTGCTTTTCTTTCTATTTACACTGGTCTTCATAAATTAAGAAAAATCCCTATGTTGAGTCAATGGGAAGATAACGTCAATTAAACCTTAGTAATAAGTATTGTATCAAAGTGTTTAATGAAATAAGTTTGCATTTTAGAACTTTGTGTAAAGAATTCTTTCACTATTCTTCATTCCCCACAAAATTAGGTCCTCTGCCAAAAGTTCTGCCCATTGATAACTTGGTGCATCGATAACGTTACATTATAACTTTCGACTCTGATTCATAAGGTAGGCGATGGCAGTTCCCCCATAGATTTTGGACACTTAAGGCGCATTCAATCCCGACTCACCACAGCTGGGAACCCAATCTCTAAACTTTATATGGCAAGAACTAACTGGGACTACCACACCAAATTTGGGACTGACTGGTCGTGTACCCGGGGGATTACGGGGAACCAAAAAACTTCTACCACCAGAGACGTCAACCAGGACGTTAATAAGTAGCCGCTCATCCATTATGAGTATGCCTGCTACTCTGAGTTCATTCTATCGAGGCCTGAGCAATGCGTGGCATTTCAATTAGTATGGTTGCAATCTGATTTGCATATCGTGCATTAGATACTGGTCTCCTGACTGATGGCCGCCATCTTTTCTCTCTCTCTTCCCATCATCATGTTACAGTTGGTTCGATTACGAAATCCACCAAAAGAGGAAAATAGAACTGGCAAAACACAACAGTATTCCCTCCCACGTTTTATAAGGGATCTCAACGAAATGATGCAGGTCGACAACTGTTATCGACAATTACGGCATGGTAATAATGTCAAAACAGCGACGTGACCTCTTCACAAAAATAATGGCAAGAAGAAAACGCATTTCTAAATTAAAGCTTCAGTAGCTAAGCTGAGAAACCTGCAGCATTGAAAACAATGCAGCGAATTGTAGACTTTTGACAAAAGATCAACAGGCGACAATTTATGAGGTCCAGCCGTTGTCCGAAATGACTATTGAGATAGGACGCTGACCAAAAGTGATCGTTTTGGTCCAGACCGAAGCTTAATTAAATTAATCAGTAAAGTAAACAGATGACGTCGCTGTTCACAGATATACCTAAATCAGTCGAGACCATGGCTGGATCTAGGGAAGGAAGGCGGGGGGGGGGGGGGGGGGGGAGGCGTCCCACTACTTTTTCCGGCAACACAACTGAAAACAATGAGTTTTCTGTAATTGGAAATTTTTGGAGATTTTCTTTGAGAATTCTGCTAAGGGTAATAGAGACAAAAATTATTAAGTTATGAATCTTTCATGTATTTTTCGAAAATTTTTGTAGATGTCTAAAATGGAAGGGAAAATGTTATGCTATAACGGTAAACCAGTCTCTAGCCTACTTCCTCCCCCTTTACCTTTTTTCTGCTCGATTGAGTTTTTTGCAATTGCAAATTGCCCTTTATACTTTTCTAAATCTGGGCCTGGTCGACAGAATTAGGAGAAGAGCACTAAAGGTCATCTGTATAAAGTTGCAAAAAGGTGTGCAAATGAATTACCAGGGAAGTTAGATAGAGTTGACTGTTGGGGAGCTCCCCGATAGCAGGACCTTATCGAAGTTCGAAACCCTTACTAGTTGAGAGAGAAATGACTCTCGAATAGAAAATTCCTTCCCAGCAGGAGTAAAAGGACTGAATCAAGTTTATTAGTGTTTTGCCGCAGCAGTGGGATAGGCTTTTAAATGCAGAGCAATAAACGGGCATTATTCTTGACTTTCTGTCTATAAATTCAATGCTCTCGAAACGCATATTCGCTTACCTTAGGCATCTTCCCTTTTGGCCACATCAGTGCAAGCATGATAAAAATCCCAGACAGACAGTTGATAAACGACAACTCCCCTTCAGTGAAGCTGAAACCGATTAGGGGAATTAATAGCCGGAAAGAAGGAGGGCAGCTTTCGTCTTTCAACCCTTTTCCCATCTAGCTATAAAAGATCAACGCATTCCCTGCTGCCAATGAGCAATTATTGTTGGTAAAAGTATACGTGCATGCAAGAACTTCTGATCAGGAAAATGGCAGAAATTACTGTGCCAGGAGAATCAAACCCCAGGATTTGTCATGCAGGATCGAATTGGTGACAGAGGAATATTAGGTAGATTGACTCAAGTGTCTCACTCTACGTAACTAACTTAATTATAATCCTAAAATTAGGTATTAGGCGTTGTTTAATTAGTAAGATTGTGCTATATGCATTTTCCCATAGGAAGCAGTGTGTCGATATTTAAGTCTACAACTTTCCAAGGGACAGCTACTGTTTTAAAATAAGAAATTGCGCTTTAGGTTATCCAATTTGCCAGAGCTGGGTGGTCTATTACGAATCCATTTGTAACTGGATTCGTAAAGTTCCCAATATAAGGTATCTTGCAGGACCGACCAGTAAAGTTTCCCAGTAGAAGGTATCTTGCAAGACCGAGTGGCTGCCATTCCAAAAAGAGGGAAAGGGCATTTGTTTTTCTGAGGCACTATCCATTGACCCACTGAGACCCCCTGAAACTCAATGTATTTTGCAGTTTGCGGACCCTGAGGGAAAAATAGCTCAGGCAGGATTACCTTACCTCAGTGGAGAGACGGTAAAATAACTCTCTTTTTCTACTTTCTATGGTACTGGCACGATCGACTTTAACTGACTGTCTTCCAGGCAAAAGCCGCCTATGGAATAGCGGTTATCATTAGGTATGCATTTGATATTTAAACTCAAGTTCAGACCATTTTAATTATTCATCATAAAAAGATTGGTGCCATTGGTAATTTGTGAGATAAATATTGGAAACGGGAAAGGGGTACTTCTATTTACGTATCCCATGGTTATTGTTTCTTCTAGTGATCTCTATACAGCAGCCATGTGTTTTGTGTATGCATTAGAAATTTTTGGAAATACCACTGATCTGATCAATAGCTTTAATAAAAGAGTTCATCTGGTCAACATCATTTATCAAAAGGGTTAAATCATCAGCATAATGAATCAGATGTTTCAGAATCTCTTGACCAGGGGTTTACACCTTTTTGAGAGAAGAGCACCAAATTATCCAAAGATGGAATTGACGAGCACCAAATTGTTTCTGATGCTCCAAATAAAAGTATATGTACGTGTAAAGTTAATTTTTGGCATTGGAGCTCTTTATTCCAGTGGCTACCAACTCGGAAATAGCCATATTTTAATAAAACATAATTATTTTATACATTTTTAAACATCATTATAGAAATGCGGAATGTAGACTATGTCCTTACAATAAATACACCAATCCCTCGATGTACAAAAGTCGAATTACAAATTTTCGCTGTAATATAATGGTTATTTATTACCTTTAGCATTACAAGTACAAATTTTCGCTGTAATATAATGGTTATTTTATTACCTTTAGTTTCTGAAGAAATTCGCTTAAAAAATCTCATCATTCGTGAGGATTCAATTCTTCGTACATGTCAAAATTTTCCGCTTTGAGCTGCGGATGAATACACAAAACACAACTGCTTGATGACATCACATTTTTTAACAGTGATACGTTCTGCGTTCATCAACATTGCTTTTTATGGGTGAAGATTTCGAGTGAACCTGTGTTGCTCTTTTATTGTTTAACACCCCCTTAATTTCATCAATATGCCTTCCAAACATTTTGCTAGTGATGATGGGATGCCGAAAGTAGAGAAATCTAGAAAAGCTTTGTCTCTAGCAGTAAAATTAGCAGCGTTGACGGAGACTGAAAAAACTGAAAAGTATAGGTATTGGTTGTTTTGGGTTTAATGGCGCAGCAGGGACAGCAATAAAAAGCAAAGAAGATAAAAGATGCAGAACCCACAGACAAAATCAAAAGTAGACAGCAAAAATAAAATAAAAAAAACCCCTATAAAACAGCAATAGGTGTAAGAAACCCTTGTAGTCAAAAATCAGCAATGGTATAATCCTTAAAGACAAGCAGTGGGTACAAAAGATTCGCGTAAAAGGAAAATAAAAAAAGGTTATAAAATATGGTACAATATCGTAAAAGATTAAATTCTCTCAAAATATCAAAGAAGTTAAAGATGAAAACTGGTTCTTAAAATGATTCATTCGATAAAAGTGTCGAGTGTAAGGGGCTTGGAAGGCAAATGATGGTTGCTGGGAACTGAAATATAAACGACGTTGATGTTTAAAAGAGATTCAGTCGATTAAAATATGTTTAACAGTTAAAATGGGTCCCAAAACTTGGTTCGTCGTCATCCGAAGAAGAAAAGAATGAATTAACACATTAACTGCTACAATATTAAGAATTTTAGAGTCCCCCTCTCCCCCAGGGCACGCTATTGTTTTTTCTTGCATTTGGCTCAATATACACAAGATGAGTATTTATGATATAATTTGATCAAAAAAATTTGTAAATCTTCTTTTTTAAGTGTGAATTACGTGTGCACCACGCGCCTATAGAACAAAAATTTGGATACTGGACCACGTGGTGAATAAATGATTCGCATAATATCGTTAGACAAAAATAAAAGCCTAGTATTTAGGCATGACCTTGGCCCTAAGAGGAAATGTGTGAGATAGAAAAGACAATTTCCAGTTGAAGATGAGATCAAGAAATTTGGTCTCTACCACAACAGGAATAAAAAACTCCCAAGACACAGCTCAGGGTCCAGATGAAGATTGTGCTTGCAGGAAAAGTGCATCTGAACTGTCTTCTGTTGGGAGAACTGAAATCCATTCACCATCTCACAAACCGGGTGATTGGTAGTTTGCAGTTGTCTTTGACGCTTATGCTAAATGACGAACAAAATATCAAAGGGTATTGCCTACAGTCCAAGGAAGTTGTCTACTGATAGAATTTATCTTGGCAAACAAACAATGCTCAAAATTTAGCTTTGGTCAACTCCCTGTTCTGGGGGGGGGGGGGCAAGTTACAATAGAATGCTACTGACATGAAAAGAACGAGGGAAAAATTGTCAATGAAGATTGGTGTGTGACCTCGCAAGCCAAAGGCATGGATGCATAAAGAATGCCAAATCGCCTTGCCATGTTGTACACTTTTTATGGTGTTGAAGAAAACTGACAGCAGGTGCTTTGGCTTTAAAAAAGAATTTCTGATTGACGATTCGAGGAGTATCAGATGATCTAGAGTATACTTCAAAAGCGGCACAAGGTGTCGAAAAGAAGGTTGTTGGTCTCTAAACACCAGATGAATCTGATATTTACTATTCCTTCCATCACCATGCACACACACACACACACATCTTGTCAATGCAAATAAATAAACACCCTCTCAAGCAGCTGCTTGCCACAGAGGTCTGACAGGAGCCTGTCAGTTTACATGCCATAGTAGAAGGATTGTGAGGATGGCAGGACCTCAGCAGAAGAACGACACATACATCCATGCTTTACCCGGAGCTCGAACCCATGTCCCTTAGATCATTATCCAAGCACGCTAACTACTCGGCCATGGGATGGCTAAAAGAAGATAATTAGGAGGAATCTTGAGATTTTTTTTTGGATTGGAAAAGATCAAGACAACAGGCTCCCACCAGGAGTGTGAAAGCTGCTTCTTACGAAATATACAGTTGAAAAGGTACAGAAGTCGATCTTTACTAGATATTGAGAGATACTGGAGCATTGACATAATGAATGTTGTTTCGACAGCAGATACACGAGAAGAGTGTGGAGCATGGTAAGCTCCTCCACCGTGCATGTCCTGTTACAGGGTTCCAGGCCATTTAAATGAAAAGACAGTAGACAGCGTTTGGCCTTGTTCTTCAGGGTCAAAAACTCAGGAGGAATAAGATGAAGAACAAGAGATAAAAGGAAAAGATCCCGCCAGAGTGTTGCAAATTGCTTATGGATCAGCAATTAACTGCCCACTGTGCGCCAGGATTGATAATGTACGTTGCGTATAGTTCGCATCTATCTTCTGGACTTGATCCCACATGACCTTAGAAATGATTATGCAAGACACAGAAGATGCATACTTTATCCCAGACTCCTTCTAGCTCTGGTATGAGATGAAATGGGCTTTTGATCCTGGCACACTTGAATGCTTGAAGGTTGAAGGATGTCGGATATCTCTGAAACACTCCAGCCCTATAACCAGCACAAAGCAATAGGGGGGAGGCTTTAGCATATAGGGAGGGCTTTGTCATTTATAGGAGGGGTGACCAGTGACAAACGATTTTTTATAAAAAGGGAACTAAAAAGGTAGAAATGCGAGCCCTTGACAGAATTTGATCCGTTACAAATATTTTTGTTTGCAACCCGAATGTAATGAACTACTTGTATTGTAAAGTAGAAAAAGTTAAAGTTTCAAAAATTGAAACAGATTAAAGTAAACTTGAGACTGGGCTCATGGACTTGCCAGGGCGAAGCTCAGCCCCCCTCTGGTTATATGACTGAAACATCCCGAAGCCTTGTTCTGAACTTTACAAGCTGTGGTGTAGTTGGAATTTCACCACAATTTTGGGAAACGAGGAAAACACATAGAAGTCTATGGGATGAGAGATCGCATCATTGATTGCTTTCCTGTTGACTGAGTGTTGGTTTATATCATGAAGGAGTGCAGAACTACTCCAGTGTCTGATCAATCTTCTTCCATGATACATGTGAAGTGTCACAAGGACCATCATGAGAAATATTACACACCATGAGGAAGTGACCACTTCCATAAGGGTTGTCCTCGACCTCCCATGTAAAAAATGGAAGGATTCAGGAGGAACAGATGGAAAGATCATTTTCAGTGAAACTGCGGATTTTGGTAAGAAAATGAGCACTGATACCAGTATTCAGCAGTGAGAGCGAGAGATCCACAAGCCACTGATCAATGACACGCTCGCTCTCATTGGAACAGTACCACTCCAAAGAGAACTGTGACCATTGAAGTCTTCCACGAGAACAAATGGGGATGGCAGAAACAAGACTACCTCATCAAGATCTGCCCAGAAGGTGAAGTTTTCAGGTGGAAGATAGAGAGAGCAGGCACTCAATGAAAATACTATAAAGGGGAAAATTGGTATTGCATCTAAAATGGTAGTGAAGGGTATGACTTGGAATGAAGAATGACAGCCCATAAGGATGGCGACACTCCCTTGAGCTGGACCATCTTCATCCTGTTCCTGGCATATCAAAATAGGGCCAGATCATGGGATAATTGACAGTCTGTAAGTATGTTTCCTACAGGCGCATGCAGATTGGTTCATGTGCTCGAAGGAGTATCTTGATGTCATCAAACTTTCAGGGAATCCATAACAATTCCATTGTAGAAGTGCGGCCATCTGAGGTTTTTTTCGAAATAATTGTCCCCGAAATTTTTTATTGTAATGAGGGCGGTGTGGGTCCTTATCTTTGGAGTAGTCTATGGGACTGAGATTGCCATTCGAGGAGGAAGTTAAGGAAATTTAACTGACTGAGATGGAGAAAGGGGCTTTTCAAAGATGGAAGTGGAAGGCACAAAAGTTGGAACTAAAACTGATGTCAATATCAATGCATACACCGACTAGTATTTCACCTTCTCCAAAAGGTACTTGCTACAGGTGACAAAGACTCAGTAGGGGCAACATTTACGACAGTCTGCACTCCCACCAAAGTCGTTGGAAAAGTGGTCTCATCAACGACCCTACTGGTATAATAAAGTTTGCCAGGCAGGGTGGACTATACAGTGAGTTTTCTCCTTTCAGGGTAAGAGATGTTATTAACTACTCTGAGTGGCTGTACCTCTTTCCCTTCTTTCCATTTTGGATAGTTGCGAGAGAATGCCAGATGGTTGTCACTGCAATTGACCCAGCTTATCATCTCAGCTGTCAGATCAAAGTAGCAGTCCAGATCAAGGTGATCCCGATTGCCACAGTGAGCACAGGTGGGTTTACCACAGCAAGCTGTGAGCATGGCCATACTACTGAACGTATGAGCATACCTTAGAATGCAAACATAATACCTTAACTGAAGTAGCCAGGCATGGCATGTTGAATCTAGGAGCCAGTGCTTGAGCACGTACTAATTACCATCACAACATGCTGAAATCTGTTTGACTGCAATGACTCCCTGTTGGGAAAACTCCAAGCAGAGTTCCTCCTCAGAAGCACTGAAGAAGCCTCACTCAGAGCAAGCAAGAGAAGAATTCAGTGATCTGTGAAATGGCAATCCGTCAATTTCCATCACCTTCAGGTGTATCTCCAAATGTTCAGAGCACGCGGCCTCTATTTGTAAGTTGGCGGATCTTAGCCATTTAACGGATTTGATATTGAATTCACTGTGTCAGATCAACACATGATGCTGAAAACTCGTTTGCCTTACAACAAAGTTATAGTTTTCGCACTGGACAAAGCAAAATCATATCCTGTGCACCATACTATTAAACAGGAGGTAGGTACAGCTTCATGTTGCAGAATTATTTAATGACCACCCTGATAACTAGCAATCATGTGCTTCAACTAGATCTGAACTTTGACAAGTGACTAGCACCCATCACCTTCATGTGAAGGATACCTTACTTCCAGTGGCGTAACCAAAGTGTGTGTGAGAGGTATGTTCCCCCTTGATGGCTTCAAAAATCTGTTTTCCAAGGAAGTGTCCAAATATCAAATGCTCAAAACCTCAAACATCCCACACCCCAACCACCCATTACAGTTAAACATATCAAAAGCCGTCCACTGGAAGATTCTGGCTACGCCACTGCTTACTTTCACTGACTATCTGTAATGATTGTTTAGTACTGGCCGAAACAACCATAATCTTGTCTGCTACTCAGAAAATTAACAAATGTGGTTCAGATATACAATTGCCTCCTCGCAATGAACGGCTCATATAATACAATTTCATTTAACTCATTTAACAGAATATGTTTATCAGCTGGTGGATAATCCTGAGCAGAAGTCATCGCAGGCACCTGAACTCTTTGCTTCTATTGGCATCGTCAAATTCTACATTGGAGGAAGTCTTCCAGTGTAGATGGCTTCAGCCTTTAGTAGTGGGGGAACGGGTCTTTGCCCCATGTCTGCGATTAGGGGGCTGTTTGATATTGTCGGCATTCCCTCTCTCAATAAACATAGTTTCTTTAAACATCCCACTAACCATTTTCTCTCCATAGGTAGTTGGAATGTGAGGACTCTGCACAGAGCTTTTTCTCTTGATGTCCTCACACAAGAATTCCACCGTTATAATTTAGATATTCTCGGCTTGCAAGAGACCAGATGGACAGATAAAGGTCAGATTCTTAAAAATAATATTAAATTTCTCTTTTCAGGGAGGGACGACAAAAAGCATCACCAAGGCGTGGGTCTGCTTCTCAGCAGACACGCTAGTGATGCTCTTCTAGGATATGAGTGCATTAATGAAAGGTTTCTTACAGCAAAATTTCAGACAAGCGTTAAAGACTTGAATGTTATCTGCTGTTATGCCCCCACTGAGGATGCCGATGAGGATGAGAAGGATAGGTTTTATGAACAACTTCAGGATATTTTGAATTCTGTCAAGAAAGGAGATATTACCCTTGTTCTTGGTGACTTCAATGCCAAAGTTGGTACTGACTCTGACCTTTGGGGAGGAGTAATAGGCCCTTTTGGTATTGGTAGCTGCAATAGCAATGGGCAACGTCTCCTACAGGTAAGTAAACTCAATGGATTCAGAATAACTAACACTTATTACAAACACCGCGACATACATAAGTACACATGGGTTTCACCTGATGGGCTGCATAAGAATATGATTGATTACATATTAATTAACAGCAAATGGACTAGTTCTGTTAGGAATACCAGGGCATATAGGGGAGCTGAAATTGGATCTGACCATTACCTTGTTAAAAGTGTGTTGCAACTTAAACTTAAAAAGTGTTGTGCTAGGGTTAAAAAATTTACTTTTAATACTGAAGCTCTGAAAGATCCAGTTATAGCCAAAGCTTACCATGATAGGTTACTTAGTCATTATGACAGTCATGGTTTGCTTACTACTGAAGTTGAGGAAGAATGGGATCATTTTAAACAGGCTTTTTTGGACACTAACAGTACTCTTTTAGGAAAAAAGGAGCAGAAGAGGCAAAATTATCTGAGTGATAAGGCACTTGAGCTTATTTCGGAAAGAAAGAACTGCAGGAATGCCCTTAATCAATACCCTACTAGTCCTAATAGAAAGCATTACAGAGACCTTAATAAACTTGTAAAGGATCAGTTAGCTGCTGATAAAAATTTTTGGCTTGATGGTTTGGCTGACAAAGCCGAGGAAGCAGTTAGACAGCACAACAGCAGAGAGCTGTACCAGATAGTTAATGTTTTGTGTGGTAGAAAACGGACAGGCATACAAGGATTGAAGGATAAACAAGGTAAGGTTATAGAAGGGGAGGATTCTGTCATGGCTAGGTGGGCTGAGCATTTCAGTGATGTTCTAAACAATGTAGTTAGTTCTACTCCCATTGTTTGCAATGATGATAGATGCATTGGTGGCTTTAATGTTGGCCCTATAACACAATCTGAAGTTAGTTTGGCTGTTTCTAAACTTAAACTTCATAAATCCCCAGGGGTAGATGAAATTACTACGGAAATGCTTAGAGCTGGGAATGTTTCGGTTACCACTTGGATGACTGAAATTCTGAATCTCTTTTATGATAAAGGCATGGTTCCTAAGGATTTTACCAGAGCTATTGTTATCCCTATTTTCAAAAAAGGTGATCGCAGTTCTTGTGATAACTATAGGGGTATCAGCCTACTCTCTGTTCCAGGTAAAGTTCTTTCCATGATTGTGCTTAATAGAATTAAGAATCTGGTTGACAGGCAATTGCGTGATGAGCAATGTGGATTCAGAAGTGGTAGGGGATGTGTAGATCAGATATTTTCACTTAGGCAGATTCTTGAGAAATGTTTAGAGTTTCAGAAACCTTTGGTTGCTAGCTTTGTTGATTTCAAAAAGGCTTTCGACTCTGTTGATCGTCATAATTTGTGGTTGATTGTGAGATCATATGGTATACCAGACAAGTTAGTTAACATTATGAAAGCTCTCTATAATAACACTGAGTCGTGTGTGAGAGTTGGTAAGGCTTGTAGCAATTGGTTTAGCATTACTTCTGGTGTTCGACAAGGGTGCATTTTGTCTCCTTTTCTCTTTAGCTTGGTTATTGATTATGTTATGCGAAATTCACTTCAAGGGAAAGATTTTGGCCTTAAATGGGCTGGAGATACGAAAATTTCTGATTTAGATTATGCTGATGATTTAGCCCTTCTGGCAAATGATGTTGATGAGATGAACTCTTTCATTCGAGCCGTTGATGAGACTGGTAGTAGAGTAGGTTTGGTTATAAACAGAGAGAAAACTAAAGTGATGAAAATTGGTCAGGCAGGCTGTGATTCAGTTAATCTGAATGGTTGCAGTCTTGAGCAGGTGTCACAGTTTAATTATCTTGGGAGCTATGTAACAGATAATGGTGATGTGCGGCATGAGATTAACAGACGAATAGGGATTGCTGCTGGGACTTTTAAGAATCTATGGAGAGTGTGGAGAAATAGGCGTATACACCTAAAGACTAAAATTAGACTGTATAATAGTTTGGTTCTTTCTAGGGTTAGTTATGGTAGCGAAACTTGGACACTTTGTAAACAAGATAACAGGAAACTAGATGCTTTTGATTCCAGATGCTTACGCAGTATCTTGGGCATTAGGTGGTTCAACTTTGTAACTAATGATGAGATTAGGAAAAGGAGTTTGCAACCTCCTTTAAGCAGCATATTGTGCAGAGAGAGACTCCGTTGGTTTGGCCATGTTGCCCGTATGAATAATTATAGATTGGCGAATAGGGTTATGAACAGTGTGCCTAAAGGCCTCAGAAAGAAGGGGAGACCTAGGATGCGGTGGGCAGACAATGTCAAACAGGACCTTGTTAGAATTGGTGTGCAGTGGCCAGATGCAGTAGATGTAGCTCAGGATAGACTTGCTTGGAGAACTAAATTGCACGGTCTGGTTGGACCTCCGTAGCCCATGGCTGCTTGAGGATGATGATGATGATGATGAACAGACGGCCTCCCACCGTCTGCTAAGTGTTTACATAAGGACAGACTTACGACGGGCACACCAGCAGCCAATTCTTAACCTGCATAGTTATTGATCCGCATAAGGACCGTCATTGCAGAACAGATCACGGTCGCTATACGAGGGTGTACTGTATTTTTATAAAAAAGGCTGGATGTCTAATGGAATTATTTCAAGTTGGGGAAAGGAAGAGTAATATTTTTGGCAATATAAAAAAGTTGAAATTGAAACAGCTGAAATTGCTTGTATGGTACAAAAGAGAGGCGAATTTTAATGATACAAATTTTAATTTTCTTTAGTTATCTTTAATTTATTCAGAAAATCATTGAATTACCCCCTAACACTAAATGGCATATAGATTTTAATGACTAAAAATGAAATTTGAGGATCTGTACAAATCCAGAAGGTGGTGTAATGCTCATAATCTGCAGTTCCCAGCAGGTTCGAGTTTCAATTACGCCTGCATTGGAAGTTATCCCCACTAATTCCCATCCTGCCCTTGGTGAGAAGGAAATGCTATTGTTGGAATTGAGAAAAAATTACTGTCGTCAGTCGGTGGGATATTAAACCATGGTCCATATGCAGGAGAGCTATACCCTATGCACATCAAAGAACATGCTGGATGGCTTTGACAGGACACTTCAATCTCTCACCTAACAGCCTTTCAGTGCACCTCCTTCCCCAAATTTTCTCTCAGCCTTTGGGGTGCTTGTGACCGGGGCATTTAGTCTATTGTCTGCAAAAAAAATGCCGCTCAGAGGTAAAACAACCCAAAATAACCCAACCTAAAGTCAAAGAAAAGGAATGCTCCTCACCCTCTGCTGACGACCATAGGTACCGAAACCGACTCACCAACAAATTCTGATACAAATTTCAATGGGAGATAAGGAACACCAAGGCAAACCTTTTTCGTCTGATACCTAAAGACTAAAATTTCACAAGGTAATAGTTTGACACTTTCTAAAATTTACTAATGTAAATGAAACATTGATCCTCTGTAAACAAGATAACAGGAAACGTACCGTTTTTGATTTTATTTGCTAATACAGTATTTTGGATATCACGTGGTCTGACTATGTAATAATGAGGTTAGACGAAATAGTCAACTATCTATCTACAGTCAATATCAACTGACTATCTTTGGTCGTATAAGCATGGAGAATGCTGTGGTGTGGGCATGTTGCCTGCATGCAAAATTACAAATTAGCGAATGGAGTTTTGAACAGCAAGTAATTCCTTGAAAAATGGGGAAACCTAGTATCACATGGGTGATATTATCAGAAAAGAACTTGCGAGAATTAGATGGTAGTGGACTAAGTAACAGCTCTAGCTTAGGATTTTGGGAAGACTAAAATTCACTAAAAACTCCATGGCTGCTTGAGAATTATGCATATATGTACTTCCTCACCAAGACCAGCGTAAGTGGATAGCAATGGGTTTGGAAAGGTAGTAATCCGTCGGTGATCGTTAAGCCCCGGTTTCATGTGGAAAAAGAATCATACAATGTACATATTAAAGAATTCGGTGATGCCCTTGAAGGGATGCTCCATCTGTCTCCTAAGAGCTGTCTAGTGGGTTTCCTTCCCCATAACTGAGCGCTGAGCCCTTGGAATCCTTGTCACCTGAAAAAGTAGCCCAAAAAAGTCCCGTTGACTTTTAATGATGATAATAATTGAATCAATGGAAGCTAAGTACACAGAAAGGAGTACTTTCCTCACAGAGGAATTAATTAATCAAATCCCCACAATCACAGTCATGCTGAGAATAAAAAAAATATCTGTGTTTTTAACACAAAATTATGATTCAAATCTGGATACGTTCACTATAATACTCGAAAAGGGAAATAAGAACATAGAATAAAAGCTGACTGGTAGTTTTCACGGACCGAAATGCATTTGAAATGTAAATTAAAGTAATAAAATATGAAATGAAAAAAACTTATTGCATGTGTTTTACCAGTTGTCCAAATGCATTAATTATACGGTACGGAATTAGGCATGGATGTGTGTGTCGTTTTTCTGCTGAGGTCCTGCCATCCTCTCAGATCTCCTACTGTGGCATATAAACTGACAGGCTCCTGTCAGACCTCTTGTGGCAAGCAGCTGCTTGAGGGGGTATTTATTTTTATTTTTTTATATAATATAAATTATTATAAAACGTATTAAAAAACATAAAGACATTCAAAAGAATAAAGAAAAATTCTACATATTTTTACACATAACCTTGTTTCAGAACAAAATTTCTACATTCAAACAATGCTTCAGACACTGCAGGAGTTCATTTACACCTTACAATCTGGCGTCTAAATCGTACTAAAAGTTAATTTAAATTCTAAAACGCTGCGTGTGTTATAGTTATTCATCTCATAACAGCAATCCTTCTTCTAAATTGTATCACACGGATATTGTACTTTGACACAGTTACATATTAACATTTACGTGAAGAATTAAGAGTTTACTTTGTTTCTAAGTCATCAAAACAAACCATTTTCTCGTATCCACCATCGTCAGAAGTTTTAACTTTTTATTCTTTTCCCTGGATCACGACATTCTTTATCAACAGGTTTCTCTTCCTCGGATGGTTTAGTTATGTGTTGATAACCAGAGACACCGATCACTTTCTTAGCTTCAGTATAAAGGTGAATTTCTTCTGGTGACGAAAGGATTGTATCAGATCCGGAATCTTCGTCCGTTTCTTCATCTAATTATATCCTCAGACCTTGCAGGCTGAAGGAAGGGTTCTTTTTCTCCTGCTGGCATATTCTTCCACTTACTTGCACACTTCTTGGAGAAATCAGCAAAAGTTATTGTTTCACCTGGATTTGCTTCTTTTTCCTGTTTTAAGTAGGACTTCACAAAACAAGTATATGCTGTGATTTAGTCCATTTTAATGAATTATTTCACCAAGTATAAAACATTGAAACTGAATACTATTATACTATAGCTTTCTTATTGTTCTGATCAGTTTTGCCTTGACGATCCCTGCCTCTCGCTATATAGAACATCACACTGAGCCGCGTGACAATCGATTCATGTTCATGGCAGCACGATCTCCAACAACTGAAAATCGAGAAGATTCCTATGCACGTGCGGAAAATGTATATTCTTCATTAGCGTACCCAGAAAGCTAGAATTGGGGAAAAAAATGGAGTCGCTATGCTCGGAGATCTGGTAGTTTGGGACGGTATCAGGAAATGGCTATCATCTAGATCAGAGCTACCTCAATTGCATATTTAAGCATGTAATTTTTTTTCGAAATTTCCAATCTCTCTGTAGACCAGATAGGAAAACGTTAAAAAAAATTATATATGAAAGTTTTATATTTTTCACCGGTCGTTTTAGTATTTTTACCGGAAAACAAATGCAAATTTGTTAGCTCGTTTTCAGAAGAGCAAAATATGAGATAATATTTTCATTTTGTCCTATGCGTATCGTCTTTAAAGACCCTTTCTTCTCGTATTCAATAATAAACAAACGTAAGATAATAAGTAAATAAATAATAAAATATAAATTCAACCTTTTTGCTATTAGAGATATTTTAAAAATGCTTTTTCCGTTGGATAGGAATTAATGAAATATCACGATTTGCATTTTTTGAATCTCTCATTATTGAGTCTTCAAATGGAATCTTCAGTGCCACCCTCTAACGGTGGAAAAAGATGGAAATGGAAAAAATTGAAACAAATATTTCGAACGATCTATTTATGTTACACTTTAAAAGCTTTGGTGGTGGGATTATGAGGCTTATAGTGACTAGTGACTTGATCCCGTACACCAGTGATTTGATCCCTTACCAATGGGGTTTAGTTGATTATTTCACCTATGACACAATGGGCTAAACAGCAGACATACTGTTGTCTCTGATTTTCGATAAATAGACTATTTAGGTTATTTTAGCTTTCAAGAAAGGGGTTATAACCCTCAATCATTGGATTAGGTGTTATAAGCTCCCTTCTTGATGGTGCTCGGTTTTATTGCCAATATTTTAATCATATAAGAATACTTATATTTTAAAGTGCTATATTTCATTAAATAATTAAGTAAAGAAAGTAATTGTGTATACACGTCAAGAAATTCTCGAAATTTCGTTTCGCGTTCAACAGACTTCAATGTTTGGCGCCAATCCATGCGATCTTCAACTTCCGTCCATACTCGGCTCAACATGTCTGTAGCAACACTTGCAGCAGCTGCCCCAGGCTCATAATCTACATTTCCCAGGTTCGAGTCCCGCTTGGATCAGAATTGAGATTTATCTCCACAAACCTCCCGCCCTGCCTTTGGTCGATAAGGAACACCGATGGGCTTGGAAAAACCACCGTCCATCGACTAGGACGTTAAGCTATGGTCATGTGTGTGGGAGAGCCCCACACACATGATCACGTTAATGAACACACTAGATGACACTGACGGGAGGCTACCATCTGTCTCCTAACATTTTCCCAATGGGTTCAACCTTCTCGCAGCCCTGGTATCCCTGTGACCTGCCATTTACCCCATTGTGTGCAAAAAAGTGCCGCTCAGAGGTAAAACAACCCAACCCTTATTTGTCAATATGCACATATAAGCAGCTTAGTAGCGAAGCCCGATATTAAGCTGCTTATATAATCTGCGAATCCAAACAGTGTTGAAGCTTGGAAGGCTTCTAGGAGTGGAATTTAGGGAAACTAAATGTCTGCAGAGAACATCCCGTGTATGTGCTATGTGAATTACATGGAGAGAACGGGCTGGCCAATCCACACAGTTAATAGTGCTATTTTCCAGGTAGCGATCAACAAGGCGACAAGTCATGTGGGTGGGCTTATAGTCCTATAGGATATAGGTATCATCTATTGCACCTTGAAATTGAATCTATTACACACTAGAAATATTAGTGATGTAGTCAGTTGGAAACACATATCGATCTTTATGGTTGCCCAGAGATATTCGTCCCCGGACCATGACACTACCACTTCCATAAGTGTCCCGTACAGTGCAAATCTCGATTCATCCATGAAAAGTATAGACCCCTATTGCTCCTTGGTAGAGATGGTTTGATGTCTGCACTAGTTTAGATGGTCTGGCCTGTGGCATCGTGTCAGGGGTATACAAACAACTGGCTATCTAGCTTACAGGTACTCCTCATGATGCCTTCAGCGTATGGTTGTAACAGATATCACCATTTCATTTTTTGCTGTGAGGTCTGATCAATGTTGTTGCGGTGTTGATATTCTTCCCCTCTGGATACATGCACAAGATAGCTGTTCTCCCTTGGGGGTTGTTGCCCATCTTCGTCCACCATGGAATCGTCTATATGTGTACTGTCCTTGTTGTATTCTATACCAAAGGATATGTACCATTGAATGACTCATATTAAACCATCTGACAACTTATGCTTGCTTTTGACCTGCCTGAAGCCCACCTATGCTCTCTACCCGACTTCTTACAATAACTGTCTAGTAGACATGCCCATCAAATCTGCTATCTCGACAACTCCACCTCACACTTTGCAGGAGAGCTGGAGAACAGATCCGAAACTCCTACTTTTAACACTCCGCTCATTTGCATACACCACTGCTAGAAGTGCATGCTAGTGTTTGTGTATCAAAATTATCAGTATTTACTTACGAAATTGAGGCATATATCAATAAAAAGTATGGTCTCTATTAACCACATTATACAAGAAGACAAACGTCGAGGTAGTGAGTCGAAAAGATAGTGAATGTTATTAAACCATGCTTCATGTACCTGTATCATGATCTGGGCAATAGTGGTAAGAACCTGAGAGGAAGTGGTCAGTGAATGTCCAATCAAATCCCAAACGTATTCAATGGGCAACTGGGAATGTGAAGGCCACGGAAGCAACCACATTATGTAGGCATTGTCGGGATATGAAAACCTTGTGTAGGCCAGCACGTTTGGGATGAAGCATTGAAAGAGAAGGAGCACTGCATTGAAAGGCGAGGAGCACTGTCATGACATCAACGGACTGTCAATGTGCCATCAATAATGACTAGATGTGAAAGGCTGTTGTAACTGATGGTTTCCTTTACCATGATTCTTGGCTCAATCGTTCACTGTATCCCAAACAGAAATGTAATTCATCATTAAGAGGATACGCTACCAGTCTTGTCCTCAAACAACTCTCTCCCTGCACCAGTGCAGATGCAGACGACAATGGGATGGTGTGAAAGGCAGAGAAGCAAACATATGGTATCTATTCAGCCCCAAATTCCCACTCTGACACAGGAACAGATAGGGATGATATTACGATCGCGGAAATCTGGAGTTTTGTGAAAGATCTTGTCCATTCCCGATATAGATGGTACCACGAGCGAATCACTCACTATCGGAAAAATTTATAAATCACATTAGCTGAAGAAGCAGTTAGCCATTGATAGTTTAGTGGTCAGAATACCCAGCATGTAATTGCGAGAGGTAGATCTGTGGTTCCTAGGTTTGAGACTCACTCTGGGCCAGGGTTCAGATTTATCTACACAGATATATATACTACAGGGTGATTCAAAACTTATCGTTCAAATTTCGTGGGGAGGTAGGGAATACGTTAGGAAACCGATTTCACATAGGAAAGTATGTCCGCAAATGTACGCATGCGTATGTAGAGGGCGCTGTGTGTACCCAACCAGTGTACAGCTCGCCCGACCACTCCCGCTGTCATCAGTGTACGAGCTGACTTACTAGTGATAAGATGAATCGTTTTACGCATCAAGAGCTAGCGGATATGTATCTCGCATATGGGGCAGTTGGCGAAAGCGGCCGCCGAGCTAGGCAAGTTTACGAAGACCGATACCCCAACAGAAGAATACCGCAGCATCAAATGTTTGCACGTGTGCATCGCAATCTGCGCGAACGTGGTTCACTGCACAGCAACATGCAGGATACGGGGAGAAGACGACTGACGGGGACTGTCAACGTCGCAGAACAAGTCCTACAGTCCATCGAAGATAATCCGAATACCAGCACACAAGCTATTGCTCAGCAGCTTGGGGTCTCTCAGTCAGCAGTGTGGCGGATACTGCAAGAGGAATGTGTGCATCCTTACCATCTGCAAAGGGTGCAGTTTCTGCATCCTGATGATTATCTGAAGCGTGTGGAATTTGCTCAATGGTTCATGCAGAAAGGTGCCGCGGACCCCAGTTTTCCAGCTTCTGTCCTTTTTAAAGATGAAGCTTCATTCACTCGTGAAGGTGTGTTCAATACACACAATTCACATGTGTGGGCTTACGACAACCCGCATGGCACGAGAAGTCACGCTGCGCAACATCGTTTTGCCGTAAATGTGTGGGCTGGAATCATTGGTGACTGTTTGTTGGGACCTTACTTGCTACCACCCCGATTGGACGGCCGGAAATACCTAATATTTCTCGAAACAGTGTTACCGACTTTTCTGGGCGCTGTTCCTGCGCATATCCGCCGAGATATGTGGTATCAACATGACGGAGCTCCAGCCCATAGCACAATTGTTGCGCGTGATTACCTGAACCGAACATTCGGAGCTCGATGGATCGGTAGAGGTGGACCGATCGCTTGGCCACCCAGGTTACGTGATTTATCGCCCATGGATTTCTTTTTGTGGGGGGCCATGAAATACCATGTGTACGAGACCCCCATCGACAGTGAAATGGACCTTGTTGCACGAATAGTGGCCGCCGCAGGCATTGTCCGTGATATGCAGGCGTTTTTGAAAATGTTCGGCGGTCAATGCAACGGCGCTGTGAATCCTGTGTCCGTGTAAATGGTCGCAATTTTGAGCACCTACTGTGAACCTGTACTTTACCTTGTTGGAATAAAAGTCACATTCGTTACCACTTAACTGTACTGTTTCCTTGTGTTCACTTTACTTGTCCATTTTGTTCATGTAGGATGACGTTTGCGGACATACTTTCCTATGTGAAATCTGTTTCCTGACGTATTCCCTACCTCACCACGAAATTTGAACGATAAGTTTTGAATCACCCTGTATATATAATATATACAATATATAAAAAGTTGTTGTTCAGCAGATCTAGAACTTGATCCATGATCATAATCAGGATGTCGGTTCTCAGATCAAAGAACAAAATACTCAACGACTAATCCGTGGAGAAAAGGAGTTCGATTCCTTGCTCTTCACGTTTCGACCGCACAAAATTGCTGACAAAACAGTGTCAGCCCTTCAGGTCGGAAACGATCTGATTTCGGACACGCAAATTATTAGTGGTGCTTTTCATGAGCATTCAGATTCTCTTTTTGCATCTGACCACCTACATCGTGAAGATCGCCTCAGATGGCTTGACGACGTTCCTGCCATTTCTCCCCAGATCCGGGAGGCTTGCGATGCACCCCTCTCGCCTGAGGATATCGGAAAGGCCATCCTTTATATATTATGTGTATGTTATATATATATATAAGAATATATATATATATATTATAATATATATATATTATAATATATATATTATACTTTATATATTATATATATACTTTGCATACACACTATACACTGAACTTTAAAGTTTAATTATTTTATAAGCTAATCCTCCAATTATCATATGTCTGAAGAGGTCCTAATAGTTGGATTGAAATCGAAAACATTTTTATATTCTCTGTTACAGCGTTTGATATTCATCTTAGTTGTTCATTTTATCCATCCACTTCACATGATTAGTGAACGAAATTTAGTAAGTATAAACATCTGAAAGTTATTTTGCCTACTTATCCTACCATCTACTACACCAATCTTCAAAGCACTGTTGAACATCGTATAGATGAAATATAATGAAATAAACAAAGGGAATAATATAGATTTTGATTAAATACTTTTTGTTTTTGGTTGAGAAAAAAATTAACCATCAGAACATTGGAAAATGTAATAATTATTGCTTGAAAATATAAGTTGCAAAAATCGTTGGCTGAATTAGATAGGGTACTGGATCTTAGCATTGAACCCTGAGTCACGTCATAATTTAACTTGTTATTTGTCTATTTTCCTTTTTGTTTTTTGTCCTTTGAATAACTTTCAACCGTCTCGTGGCTCAGTGCTTGGCTACTGTTCAAAAAGACCTGGGTTCGAGTCCTGGGTAAGGTATGGATGTTTGTGTTGTCTTTCTGCTGAGGCCCTGCCATCCTCACAGACCTTCTATTATGTCGTATAAACTGATAGGCTACTGAAAGACCTCTTTGGCAAGCAACTGCTTGAGGAGGTAGAGCTGATCTTCTGATGAATTGCTAAAACGAGCTTTTTCAGTTTTAGCCAACAATGTATATTAATAAAGTGTATCGTGCAATTTAATGCCCAGCAATAGATTTTTTTAACTTACATAATCATAAAAATTTGGCATGACTCCATATTTATCACACTTATAGCCCATGCCTCAATTCAATGGATGTTACTGACTTCGCATCTCCAGTCTGCAAGTCCGCAACTCTTTGTTGAGATCAGAGTATTTTCGACCTTTTCTTTCAGTGATGAAATATTCAAAACAATTTCTTGCCAGAAACAATATATTATTACTTTTATTATCAGATATGTTTCAAGTGCAGTATTTAAAACGTTCCGATCACGAAACGTTTGTTAAATTTGGTTATTTTATCCTCTGCTATGCCATTTTTTACCTGCATAAAGGCTAAATGGCCAATCACAAAGGAACACCAAGGCTCAGAACAGAGAGGAATAATTAGATTCACTTGGAGAATTGCTAACAGATCATTGATGCATCCTTCAAGTCCTTAAGGATTCTATCAAGTCATTTAATGGTAAATGCTCTAACCAGTCTTTAATTATTTCAAATCATATTTTAATTTCATTTTATCATAGATTACAATAATCACTCACCCACTGCGGAGATTACGTTGCTGATTAAATCTACAATTGATATAGGCCAAAGTATATATGACATTTGTGGTTAAGGGTTCGGTTGTTTTACCTGGTAAATATTCTATAAAGTCATTTCATCAGAAATATTCTGTTTAGTTATTTAAAGGAAAACATTCTATCGTCATTCAATGGAAAATATTTTATAGAATTGTTTAATGAGATTGAATTATTTGATGGTTTTTCTATTATGTTAATTATATTAATATTTATCAAGCCATTTAATGGGAAATATTGTATTAAGTCACTTAATGGAAAATATTTTATCAAGTCATTTAACGGGAAATATTCTATTAAGTCTTTTAAAGAGAAATATTCTATTGGCATTTAATGAAAAATATTATATCGAATTATTTATTGGAAAATATTATATCAAGTCATTTCATTAGAAATATTCTATCAAGTAGTTTAATGGGAAATATTGTATCAAGTCATTTAATGGAAAATATTCTATCAAGCCAATTAATGGGAAATATTCTATTGAAGCATTTTATCGAAAATATTCTGCCAAGTCATTTAATGGGAAATATTCTGCCAATTCATTTAAATGAGAAATATTCTGCCAAGTCAGTTAATGGAAAATATTCTATCAAGTCATTTAATGGGAAATATTCTATCTAGTCATGCAATCGGAAACATTGTATGAAGTACAATATTTCAATCCTTAAAAGGAACATTTTATGAAGTCGTCAATAAAAGATATGCTATCAAGTCCTTGCTTATTCTTTGAAATGCACAGGGAAATTTCCTACAATATTTATCATATCACAGTCTAATATTGTGCAAAGAAACGTCGTAACTTTTCCAAGTCAATTTTTGTATCTTTTCTGCTTCACCACAAACAAAATTACAAATTTAATTTGTGGCATCGAAATTTAGAATTCTTTGCACATGTACCTTTTTTTTTCTCTTTATAAATACATAACCCATCTGTCCAATGCAACATTATTCAATAATTATTGCTCACGATACGAAACACATCCTTCTACACTTTACTTATAACATCGCCCATCTTTAACGGAATATAATGAAGACCTATGGATAAAAAAAAACATTCTCTTCTGCACAATCTTCTCTTCATTTTCGTTTAAAATACCATCAATAATTTTCATTGTGCATGCAACAAAGATTGAAGACCCAGAAAGACCCCACTATAGGTATCGTTATAATTACTTTTTTCTTTTATAGTTCCTCAACGTCAATAGAGAAACTATCCTCTTTTTTTTATTAAACCTCAATAGTGAAACTCTTCTCTCTTTGTGAAACCGATAGTCTCTTGTGAAAACCAATATCGATGGTTTCAAGTTTCTCATCACTTCGTATAACACATACAATGCACTTAGGAAAAAGCTTATACGCATTGGCTAGATTAGGTTTGATAAATTATCAGAATTTCTTTTGCCTTGTAGTCAAAAAGGCTGCCCCTCAGGAGCAGAGCAGTTCGTGCCGCCTTTTATTTTTTAATAATTAACTCTTGAATTACACTCTAAGCTCGTCCAAGTCTCTTAGAATCAGTATCGGATAACGCAGCATCATTGAAGCTTGGTTGAAGATTGATCTATTTGATCTAGTTGATTGATCTAGAGATTGATCTAATATATCTTCAATATAACCAGATATGCTTTATCTCTTTTTAAGCCAACTTGGAAAATTATATCCTTTTAAGCATTGGAATATTACTGTTGGGTTGTTTTATCTCGAGCTGCGCTTTTTTTTTTGCATACAAAAATATCAAAATGACTCTATGGACTCAGAGAAGGTTGGGTAAGGGGACCCACTGGACAGCTATTAGGAGATAAATGGAAGCCGTCTGTCAAAGCCATCCAGCGTGTTCTTTAACGCGCACACGGGGTCATGGTTCAACGTCTCATCCAACGGGTAGCGGCCTTTCCAAGTTCATCGATGTTCTTTATTTTATCGAGGACAAGGTGTTTAGCGGAGATGAATCTGAAAGCTGGAACTTTAGTCTCAAACCTGGAATCTACAGATTACTAGCCTGAAGCGCTTCCGGCTGAATCATTCCCCGCACCTTTAAAACTTTAGAAAACAAGACAAAATAAAATATAATTGAATCAAACTTTTTTCGATAAGTTTTTGTAGCTGATTTCTTTGTTTTGTAATCTAATACAAATGTGAGGAAAATAGTACATGACGCATTTTCTTTCACGGAACAAAAGTAGATTTTATTTCATGATTTTGATCACTTTGAAATTATTTTTTTAAATGCTCTGAATAATGTTTGATCAGGAAGCATAATTAAATGATTTTTTGCTCGTCACGAATCTTAAACACTTTTACCAAGAAATAAGAGGATTTAAATTGGTTTTTCTGACTTTCGTTCGAATAAAGTTTTGTGACATTAGGCAAAAAAATAAAAATTCATAATGATACATTCTCACAATTGGATTATAGAATAAAAGTTATTCCGAATGTCGCTGTTTACAGCTAAAATAGTTTGCTGAAGAAATCGAAATTGTCCTTTGGGGGGGGGATTCCGATGATTTAATTTACATCATGCTAAAAAATACACTCAAATGTACATGGAAAGGCCGTAGGATAGGACATCAAACCGAAATCTTGAGTGCGGGAGAACCATACTCTGTGCACTTTAAAGAAGGCGCTGGATATCTATGACATTTGCTCCTAATAGATGTCCAGTCTTCCCTTACTCATCTCTGAGTCCTTGGGTAATTGTGACCTGGCCATTTAGCCACATATGTGCACAAAGGTTTGCGCTCAGAGATGAATCAACTCAAACCAGAAGTGAAACTACTTAAAATTTGAACAATTTTATGCATACAGACCTCTGCGAATAAGACTAAAATGCAACTATTTTAATATCAACTAATATACAAGATGTTTCAAAACTTTCTGTACAAATTTCAATGGTAGATAGGAAACACCAAGACAAACCTATTTCGTGCTAGAGGGTCTTCGGTGCTAGAGGGTGCTGTTTTTCCGGCACTGCAATTGGCTAGAGGAGCGAAGTGGGAACGGGAAACGGACTTGTGTTTGCCGTCGACATTCGTTAATCAGACACATTACGTGTAACATGGAGTGTTTCATGACTGTTGAGATGGCTGACATGCATCTGGCGTATGGGGCTGCCAATGGAAACGGAAGAGCTGCTGTGAGGTTGCACCGACAGCATTTCCCAAACAGACGTGTGCCAAACCTCCAAACATTTACGATTTTGCGCTGGCAACTGCGAGAAACTGGAACATCCCATGCAAACATGCATGACACTGGTCAGGAGAGAACCATGTGCACTCCTGACATGGAAGAAGAGATCCTACGGCGGATTGAGGCACAAGCACGCGAGCTGTTGCATGTAGCCTCGGTGTGAACCACGCCCTCGTGTGGAGAGTGTTGAACGAGCAGCAGCTACATTCGTTTCATCGTCAGAGAGTCCAGACATTGCAACCTCAGGATTGCCCTCTTCGTGTGGAATTCGTGCGTTGGTTTCTGCAGCAGACCGCGGTGCAGTGTGTTTAATTTGTACAATCCTCACGTTTGGGCGCACGAAAGTCCACATGCCACAATGGCATATGATCATCAGCAACGGTTCACCGTCAATGTTTTGGCAGGTATCGTCCATGACATTTTGATTGAGCCATGCCTGTTGCTTCCCCGACTCAACGGGCAGATTTATCAGATATTTCTTGAAGAAATGTTGCCGGGACTGCTGGAAGATATTCCCTTGGCCAATTGGATGCTCTTTGGAATGCTATACCTCAGGACTCCATTAACCATTTGATTGATATAATGGCAAGACATCTACAGGCTTGTGTAACCGCCGGAGGTGGGCTTACTATGTACTGATGAATCTGTAATAAATAAAGGCCCTTACTTTGCGTTCTCACGTTACTTTCTTTTTATCATTTGCACATATACCCTAATAGCTTTCGTCCTGTTTTTTGGGCGTATTTTAGCACTTCCTTCGCGGTGTTGCGATTTCCACTTTGAGCCGTGCAGAATATAATTTTAACCTTTCTTCTGCGATGGAATATTTTAATAATTGGGAAACACTACTCAAGTCTTATTCTCAGATCGCCCTCCCCCCCGCCCCGAAACTAAATTATCGGACTCCCCCCAAAACTAAATTCTCAGATCCCCCACCGAAATTAAAATCTCGACCCTTAACCAAATCCTGGGTATGTGACTGCCTTTCATTAACACTTTTGAATCCCCACTGTACATCTCAGAGTCGTTTGTCAACCAAATATTTAATTCTATAACGTACAGTAATAATACAAAGAACTTTAGCTGGAATAAAAAGTACGTAGACTAGTGTTTCTGTGATTATTGCAATAACTGCTATCGCTCGTCTAGAAATAATGGCGATATACTTCTATTAAAATCGTTAGAAACATCATCTTGTCATTAAAATGATTCAAAGTTTTACTCAGCTATGTGATAACAAAACATTGCCACCGTCAAGGCACTCCTCTATTGACCGACAGCAGGGGGGGGGGGGGATTTTTTAGAAATAAATCTCAATGCTGGCCCTGCTGGGACTCAAATCCAGGAACTGCAGAATACGAATCTGGTGTGCTAGCCACTGAGTCATCCTGTCTAAATGAACACAACTAGGAAAAATGAATGAATGAACATATGACTGGGAAAAAGAATGATTAAACATGATTTTTAAGAAAAAGAATGAATGGACGCACATGATTGAAGGAATGACAAAGAATTATTGCATAAATGAAAAGAATAAAAAGTAATTACATAAATATTACATTAATTGTGCTTTATTGCATATGTGTACATTTATCCTTTGCTAGTAAACCTCATTATCTCCAATTACCCCTAATTTGCCAACATAAATTACTTTCTTTTGGGCGCTTTTAAAAAAGATTTTTCTAAACATCATTACCTATATCCAAATAGAATAAACCAACATCTTATTTTTTTTTCATTAAGAAACTGCTATTGATATGCAGTTTATGTTTCTGTGTTCAGCATACAAAAGCTACACGATGTCCCGCCTTAAGTACAGTTCACAATCTAATGCAGTTTCTTATCTGTGATTCGATAAGTACCTCATGGGGAGTTCAGTCACCACTGCAGTGACCTTGGCTGCTGCCAGCTTGTTATTGTGTTCGCTCAGCATTTGCCAATAACTATTTTTCACACTTTTCCTGTTATTAAAGTGGGAGTCAGTCTCGCGACGTTATAACGTGCGGATTTTTAAAGTCACGCCCATTGAATTTTCTGGCAGTAAATCCTCATCGGTAGATTGGTCGTTGATGAACTGTCTACTGGGTCAAGAGATAACATCGTAGAGTGTGTGACACGTGCAGCAACGTCACAGTTGCGCACTTGACTCGTGTCGAACGTCACGCCACGGAACCAAATAGGATAATAACCGTTGTTTCCTTTCTCTAGACAACAAGGGCCGTTTGCATTTGTCAACTCTGTACCAACGGAAGTGAGATACGGGAACAGATATCTGGCAGAGGCTCAGATTGTTTTCTTAATATGGAGATTTGGAAAAAATTATGAACATTTATTTCATCATATCCTTTTGTATCCATTGTGCCCGAACAAATTCGTCAGATTTATCATAATAATCAGTGTTTGTTGTAAAATCTACAGTTGATATGCTGCGATAATTGAAAAAGAATATGAGGTCAGTAGACGATGATGTAAAACAAATTCCGACTAATAAAGGGTGTATTTTTTATTCCAGAAAAAAAAACTGTAAGTCATAAGTGAAGTAGAAACGTATAAGTCGATATTTGGAAACAGGCACTTAACCTGTTAGAGGGATCTTGGAGCACTCCGGAATTCAAATATGGTAAAAAAATTGCAAAAAAATTTAAAGTGATGAATATCTGTCAAGCAGACGGTGCTTTGAACCGGCTGTATCCTTGAGCAAGTATTTAAAAAATTATTTTGGAAGAGTGTAATAGATACTGGCGATGTGCTGCATGAGATAAGGAGAAGAATAGCTATTGCTGCTGGGACCTTTAAGACTCTTTGGAGAGTGTTAGGAGTAAACACCCAAAGACTAAAATTAGGCTGTATAATAGTTTGGTTATTTCTAGTGTTAGTTATGGTAATGAAACTAGGACCCTTTGTAAGCAAAATAACAGGAAAATTGATGCCTTTGATTTTGGATGCTTAAGCAGTATCTTGGGTATTATGTGATTTGACATTGTAAATAATAGCTTTGTGGGTTGAAGTCTTCATTTTGCGGAATTGTTTCATTATTTTCTATTAAATTGTTATCATTTTCACTGTATTTTCTAATTTCTTCGTTTTGTAGTTCTTCCATTATGATATTTTGTAGTTCTTCCGTTATGATAACAGTTAGAGTTTTTAATTTTTTCCACACTCCTTTTGATTAGCGGCTGATTTACGATAGAATGGCACGTTTTTCGACATCTGTGGCAAACACGAGTGATAGCTAGGTAAATTGTTTTAAAAGCGTCCTCTTGTGTTCCGTATCTCGGCAGTTGTGTGAGACATATACTGAGGATATGCGACAGACCCAGATTGAGAACCTCCCCTATAGAACCATCCTGATGTGCGGCATAAGGTAAAAGGAAGAATAGTGGTAAATAGTAGTAAAAGAATTTGTGTGCAATCTGTGCAAAATAGCTGGGTTTACATATAGACTAAACTTAGATTACGCAGCATTTGATCCCCTAAAAATTTGCTACAGGAATGAATCTTGAACTTTTGTAAGTAAGGTAATAGGAAGCTTGTTTTTATTATAGATGTTTACTCGACATTTTGCGCATTATGTGGTTTAAGCAAATTACCAAAAATATTGTTAAAAGCCGCTTTCTTCTCTCAAGCTCTCTAGAAAGACATGAGACACAGGTGTGTGACTCTTAAATTAAAACAGCGGGTAAGATGAATAGTTAGGATAGGGTTGTGGGTTGGGTTGTTTACTTCTGAGCAACTCTTTTTTGCACACAATGGACTAAACGGCCAGATCACAACGACCCTGAGGGTTCAGAAAGAGTTGGGGGAAGGGGAACCGTGGACATTTGCTACCGAACAGACCGTAGCCTCCCGTGAAGGCCATCCATGGTGTTCTTTAATGTGCATATGGTATGGCACACAGGCCACGGTTTTATGTTCCATCCGTTGGACGACCAAGAAACCCCATTGTTGTTCCCTTACTGACCGAGGGTAAAGTGAGGGTTTTGCGGAGATAAATCTCAACGCTGGCCAAGTGGAACTCGAACCTGGACACTGGTTAGTAAAAGGTGGTAAATATTTTGCTTCAAAGTGATCTTAAGAATCATATTATATAATAGGTGTAATTCCAGGAGGGCGGACACGTGTGAGGTCATCGGTGGCAGAAATTGGCAGTTTCCCTATAGTTCCCCAGGTACTCAAGCGATCGGTTCCAAATTTCGTGGGTTGTCCCCATTTAGTTCTGACCCTCTTGGGGTAAGAGATCGAGTTCCTACCTGCCGTGGGTCGGAGGAGGGACTCTCGAAAAGCGTCAGAAAATTCTGGGGCGCTGTCGTCGTCTACCATGTGAATAGAGTGGTGAGGAGCATGTGTGGAAACCTGTAAATGAACTTATCGATGGTAAGAGTCATCAATATGTTTCGCACCAAACCTTTGGCGTGGGTTTACTTAGTTTCATAATAATATTGAATCTGAAAATAAAGTAAAACCTGCTTAAGATGATCTTACATTCGGAACAAAAGTAGACTTTTTCACATGTGACTGTTGAGTACAATTCTAATATACATTATCCTTAGTTAATATACATTTATTCTAGGCTTGTGCACTGCCAATAACATATTCCCAAGTTAATGTTTGGCGGATAGTGCGTTCTGAATAAAAAAAAGCTCAAAACCTTTACGAGGGATGCCAGAATCAAATGGCATAAGATGCTGTGACTCTTGATTGCCAAATCCACCTGTATTGAGAAACACGTGCCGCAACCTTACACATATTTCCTCTTTGAAGTCCATAATTTTCTCTTTACGCAATGGCACTGTTGATTATTAGCCAAATCGTCTGGAACCCTTTACGCGCCCCCCAAAATCCAGGTCACAACAAGTCGAGTGGAGCCATCATAATGCTTCAAGTGCAAGTAGAGGAAGTGACCTACTTGCGTTCTTTTCCTCTCCACCGGCCAGGGGTGAATTTTTTCAGGTGGGAGAGGGAGAGCATTAGGGGAAGGCGAGCGCCGAGCTCTTTTCATCTTAACCAAGGAGCGGCTCGTTATAAACGACTAAGCGGAGAGTGTTTAGTGAGCACGTGATTAACCCGTCTCCTTGTGACGAAACGAGGTCGGACATCGCCCGACAGCCAACAGCCCTGACACTGAAACGTGCGGGCTCTATGCTACTCGTGTCCCAACACCTGCTAGTCACTCACTCATGGAGGTCGTTGCGTCACATATAATTGACACATTGTAACAGATGACTCTACTCTGTAAAGATATTCTGTGCATTTTGACAATTCTATTATTTATCGAGTAATGTCCTTATTTTTCCAAGTTTTGCGAATAGTTAGAAATGAAAGATTTAATTCGCCTAACCATTAACTACTCTAGTGTTATTCATTTGGAATTAACCACAGACGTGAAGGGTATGCAATGCAGAGGAGACCTAGCGTTTGAAGAACTCACTTAGAGCAAATTTTTTTTCCTTCACATTTTTAAATGAAAAACTGAAATTTTCTTTTCATCACATTATCACAGAGTTTAATGAACACAGAGTGAAAGGAAGAAAGTGCAAAATGTTCATACCTCTCTTGCATTACAATTATATTTTGCACATAATGATCAAAATTTACCGTGCAATAATTAGAAATTGCTCCGTATTTGCGCCCGGGGTACTGTACGGCCTAACTGTAGTGCTAATAAATTTCTCACACAGATTTCACTACGTATCCCGTGTTGTTGTGCTTGTTAAAAATTCAAGCCTCTGCATGCAACAGAACAGGGTTTGATTTTAAAACACATTTTATTTTACACTTGCTCAGTTGGGAGGAGGGGGTTTTCATGCGTTCTAATGAATTCCAACGGAAAATTTGCTATTAATACTAGACTACTGAACTAGAGGGGGCGGGGGTGGCTCAGTCGGTAGCGCGCCAGGCTCGTAATCTGTAGTTCCCAGGTTCGAGTCCCAGCTGGGTCAGCGTTGAGATTTATCTCCGCAAAATTCCCCGCCCTGCCCACGGTCAGTAGGGGACACCGATGGGTTTGGAAAGGCCGCCGTCCGTCGGATGGGACATTAAGCCGTGGCCCCGTGTGCGGGAGAGCCATACCCTGTGCACGTTAAAGAACACGCTGGATGGCCTTGAAGGGAGGCTACCATCTGTCTCCCAACAGCTGTTCCAGTGGGTCCCCTCCACCAACCTTCTCTGAGCCTTCGGGTCCATGTGACCTGGCCATTTAGCCCATGGTGTGCAAAAAAGTGCCGCTCAGAGGTAAAACAACCAAACCCAACAACTGAACTAGACTACAAGATTAAAACTGTAATGACTTAAAGAGTATTTACTCGCTATAGTTTAGCACTGAACAGGGACTTTCCTGGGTGGAGGACAGTCTCAAACTTTCTGCTTTAAAATCCAAAACGGTTGTATTTGGATTATTTTATTTTAGCCCCGTAGCATATGTCCGACAATAAAAATAGTTTTAAAAAAATAACTATGAAATTTTATTCGATATAGAATATAATTTTAATCTTTCCTGTCTGGTGGAAAATTTTAGCAAATGGGGAAACCCTATTCAAGTGTTTTTTCTCAGACCCCTCTCCCTCACCCAAACTAAATCATCCTGGGTACGTGTTGGTCCAGAAAATAGTTAATAAAGCCTAAGGATGAAGAGGTACAAACTTTACAGGTTGAATCATTTAATCTGTTTGTTTTTTTCAAAGTTCTGAACGGAGCTGCCTTGGGACAACATCATATAAGATTAATCCAGTCAGAGATAACTAGTCCAAACGATGCAAATTAGTTCTAGATACTTCCTTTCCGCAGTTAAGAAAACGACCGTAACTAAATAATCCAGTGACCTAAAACTTAACAACGATTTTATGAAATAAACGGTTTTAACGAATAAATGATTTGTTATTACAGACAACGAACATAAATTCACATAATTCCATTAGGCACATTGTAACTCGAGCAACTGTATCAGTACGCAAAGCTTCAAATATTCACGCACTACATCAACTCCCAAAACAGAACGCAGAACCCTAGACCAGTGATTCTCAACCTTTTATGCTTCACGTACCTCCTGGAAATGTGTATGTAACTGGCGTACCCCTTCTATAGATAGATAAAACTATGGTTATAGTAAAATAATTCCAACTTAGCGACTATGTTACTAGATCTAGCAACCTTTCAGCTCTCACGGCGTACCCCAAAAACTTTTACTGCGTACCCCACGTTGAGAACCCCTACCCTATACTATACTTCAAATTAATTGTATTCTACAGCAAAAAAAAATCGTTACAAAATTTTCTTAATTCCATAAAAATAATGATAACCCATAAAAGTGCTTCTTTATCTACATTTACCTCTCTGAAATACACCTATTTACCATAATTCGAACCTACAAAATACCCTTGAAAATATCAGTAAGGTATTTTATGCATATCACCAAATTGTCTTTCGTTACAATATTTTAAATATGAGTTTTATTAGTTGACAGTTTATTTAATTCGTTTTAATGCATTTTAACTATCTTGTAATTCCTGAGGAAATATAATAGCATTTGACCTGTTTGAATCCTCATAATATGAACGAGGAGGAAAAAAATACTTTCCATAACAAAAAAAGATAGATTTAACAGAAGTTTATTATATATGTCAGTGAATTACCGAAATACGCGACGGAATTTCACCAACAAGCACTTTTTAAGTTAAAGAATATTCAGCCTGTTATAAATAAAACGTTCGCGAGATAGTAATGAAATGCCTACACATTTTCGACAATTAAAGTAGGATGTATCTTGTTATATATACGTATACAGGGTGTTTCAAAACTCTCTGTAGAAATTTCAATGGATGTCTGAGAAAAAACACTTGATTGTATGTCCGCTGACGCAACCCTTCAGTGCTAGAAAGCACTGACAGAAATATCGGTGGAGATTAATGAATGGAAACAAGTGTTAACAACATGCTTATTTAAAGAAGGTGCTGAATGTTGCGAACGGCAAAATGCATTGATGCATGACAGCGTGGAAGCATTGATTCAGGGGCGTAGCCATGGAAGGGGGGAGCCTCCCCCCAAAGTAACTCGGAGTTGGCAAAATTGGAAGCGACTTCGTAAAATCTAGGTGAGTTGTGAAATTTTGTAATTTTTTTTTTGGAAAATTAAGGGGAGTTGTCAAAATCGAGGCAATTTGGCAAATCTAAGGCAGTTTGGAAAATGGAGAGACGGAAAAATTTAGGGCAGTGGGCAAAATTCGAAGCCACTTAGTAAAAGCAGGTGAGTTGGCAAAATCTTAGGGAGTAGGCAAAATTTGGAGTGACTTGGTAAAATCTTGGGGAGTTGGCAAAATCTTAGGGGGTTGGCAAAATTCGAAGTGACTTGACAAAATCTTGGGGAGTTGACAAAATTCGGAGTGACTTGACAAAATCGTGGGGAGTTGGCAAAATTCTGAGTGACTTGATAAAATTTTGGGGAGTTGGCAAAATTTGGAGTGACTTGGCAAAATCTAAAGACACTTGGCAAAATTCGGAGTGACTTGACAAAATCGTAGGGAGTTGGCAAAATTCGGAGTGACTTGACAAAATCGTAGGGAGTTGGCAAAATTCAGGTGAGATGTGAAAATTTGGATTTTTTTCTGTAAAATTATGGCGAGTTGGCAAAATCTAGGAGAGTTGGCAAAAACTAGGGGCAGTTGGCAAAATTCAGAGTGACTTGGCAAAAACGTGGAGAGTTGACAAAATTCAGGTGAGATGTAAAAGTTGCAATCTTTTTTCTGTAAAATTATGGCGTATTGGCAAAATCGAGGAAGTTTAGCAATATCTAGGAGAATTGGAAAATCTTGGGGGAGTTGGCAAAATTCAGAGTGGCTTTACAAAAATCAGGTGTGATGTACAATTGGGATTTTTTTTCTGTAAAATTGTGGCGAGATGGAAAAATCTAGGGCAGTTGGTAAAATTCGAATCCACTTGGTAAATTCTTTGGGAGTTTGAAGTGATTTTAGTCAACTATCCTGAATTTCACAAACCCAATCCCAATTATCACAACTCGCCCGTATTTTCCAAGTGGTTTCGAATTTTGCCAACTCCCCTACATTCTGTTAAGTTTCCTCGATTTATCCAACACTCCTTCATTTCACAAAACAAATCTCAATATTCACAACTCGCCTACATTTTACCAAGTGCATTCGAACTTTGCCAACTACTCTAGATTTTGCCAACTCGCAGTAATTTTACAGAAAAAATCGCACTTTTTACATCTTCCCTGAATTTGCCAAGCCACTTCGAATTTTATCAACTCTTCTTAATTGCACAAGAAAGGCACAATTCTCGTGTATTTTACCAAGTGGCTTTCAATTTTGCGAACTCCCCTAAATTTTGCCAAGAGTTCTTGATTTTTCAAACTCTCCTTAATTTCACAAAACCAATCCCAATTTTTACAACTCACCTGTACTTTACAAAGTGGTTTCCAGTTTTGCCAACTTCCCTAGATTTTGCAAAGTTTTCTCGATTTTATCAACTCTCGTTAATTTCACAAAAACAATCCCAATTTTCACAACTCCCGTGTATTTTACCAAGTGGATTCGAATTTTTCCAACTGCCCTAGATTTTGCCATCTCGCCACAATTTTACAGAAAAAAAATCCCAATTTTGCATCACACCTGATTTTTTAAAGCCACTCTGAATTTTGCCAACTCCCCCAAGATTTTCCAACTCTCCTAGATATTGCGAAGTTGCCTCGATTTTGCCAACATGCCATAATTTTACAGAAGAAAAATTGCAATTTTTATATCTCACCTGAATTTTGTCAACTCTCCACAATTTTGCCAAGTCATTCCGAATTTTGCCAACTGTCCCTAGTTTTTTCCAACTCCCTAAATTTTGCCAACTCGCCATAATTTTACAGAAAAAAATCTTAATTTTTACATCTCACCTGAATTTCGCCAACCCCCCCACGATTTTGCCAAGTCACTCCGAATTTTGTCAACTCCCCAAGATTTTGTCAAGTCACTCCGAATTTTGCCAACTCCCCAAGATTTTGTCAAGTTGTCCCGATTTTGCCAACTTCCCAAGATTTTACCAAGTCACTCCGAATTTTGCCAACTTCCCAAGATTTTACCAAGTCACTCCGAATTTTGCCAACTCACCTGTTTTTACTAAGTGGCTTCGAAAGGTTTGATGTGATTTGGCAAATTTAGGAGAGATGTAAAGATAGGGATTAGTTTCGAGAAATTAAGGAGATTTAACCAAACCAAGGCAAAAATTCCTACTGATTTGCAACAATTCAGACTAGATGTAAATATTGGAAGTATTTCTGAGAAATTATGGCTAGTTGGCAAAATTGGAAGTCAAATGGCAAATTACGGGAAGTTGGCAAAATTGGAAATCAAATGGCAAATTACGGGAAGTTGGCAGAATTGAATTGGAATTGGAAGTCAAAAAGTCAAATGGCAAAAATAAAAAATGTAGGAGAGACGTGAAAATTGTCTGAATTCCCCCACCCCCACGGAGCGAAAATATAAGCAAGTTTGCTCAGTTGGCAAATCTTGCAAAAATTTTGCTCGAGTTGGAAAATTTTGGACTCCCCCCCAACCATAGTCCTTCGCTACGCCCCTGCATTGATTGCTGTACATGTTAAAAGATTCCCGGAATTTCGCGAACAGTTGCAGCGGCGACAGCGATTCTTGCGAAGAGGTTTTCATCTGAGTCAATGGGAGTCTCGTACACGAGGTACTTCATGTGTCTCCAGAGGAAGAAATCGATACATGTTAATTGGGGAGAACTTGGTGACCAGGCGACCACGGACTATCCATTGGCCCCTAAAAGAGGCGTTCATATAATCTTGCACATTATTGCTGAAGTGTGCTGGCGCCACGTCGTGTTGAAACCACAATCGTCTGTGAATAGCTATGGGAACATTTTCCAGCAGTCCCGGCAATGTTTCTTCAGGAAATACCCGATGAATTTGCCTGAGTCAGGGAGGCAGCAGGTATGGCCCAATGAAAATGTCATAGGTGATACCCTCCCAAGCATTGACGGCGAACCATTGTTGATGACCATGCGCCATTGTGGCATGTGGATTTTCGTGACCCCAAGCGTGAGAATTGTGCACATTAAACACACCCTCACGCGCGAAAGAAGCCTCATCTTAGAAGAGCATGTGAGCCAGAAAATCAGTCTGTACCATGGTATGCTACAGAAACCAGCACACGAATTCCACACGAAGAGGGTGATCCTGAGGTTGCAATGTCTGGACTCTCTGACGATGGAACGGATGTAATAGCTGCTCCTGCAACACTTTACCCACGAGGGAATGGTTCACACCGAGGCTACGTGGAACAGCTCGTGTGCTTATGCCTGGATTGTCCCCAATCCACTATAGGATCACTTCTTCCATGTCAGGAGTGCGCATGGTTCTCTCCCGACCAGTGTCTTGCACGTTTGCATGGAATGTTCCAATTTCTCGCAGTTGCCGGTGCAAATGCACAAATGTTTGGTGATTTGTCACGTCTGTTTGGGAACTGCTGTTGGTACAACCTCACAGCAGCTATTCTATTTCCATTGGCAGCTCCATACACCAGATGCATGTCAGCCATCTTAGCCGTCATGAAACACTCTGTATTACACGTAATGTGTCTGATTTACGAATGTCGACGGCAAACACAAGTCCGTTCTCCATTCCCACTTCGTCCCTCTACCAATTGCAGCACCACCAAACAACGCACTCTAGCACCGAAGGGTTACGTCAGCGGACATACATTTATAGATCGAAAAAGCTTTGTCTTGGTGTTCCCTATCGGCCATTGAAATTTGTACAGAGAGTTTTGAAACACCCTATACACCGAAGAGCCAAAACCTTATGATCAGCACGTCTTTATGGAAATCGAAGCAACTGCAGGTAAACAACGGCACGTGTGAAGGTCATGAAACGGTATAAATAACACCTGATAATGAACTCTGTTAATCAGCTTTATTCTTGTTCTTCAGATGGAAAAGACAGCGAACGTAAGTGAGTTTGACAAAGGCCAAATTGTAATGGCCAGGCGATTGAGTCAGAGCATTTCCGAGATGGTAAAATTTGCGGGGTGCTCACGGTCGGCCGTGGTTAGCAACTTCAAAAAGTGGTCTGAGGAGGAGAAAACTATCAACCGCCAGCAGAGTGTGAGCCGACCACTACTCATCAATCCTAGAGGTGAGAGAAGGCTATTCCGTATGGTGTAAGCCAACAGCAGGGATACTGTGGTGCAACTCGCCCGTAATTTGAATGCTGGTGACGGGAATAATGTGTCACAACACACAGTACATCGAACTCTGCCGAAAATGGGGTTGCGTAGCCTGCAGGCCGCTTCGAGTGCCCATGTTAACCTCGGTTTACCATTGAAAGCACCTACAATGGGCACGTGAACATCAAAACTGGACCTTGAAAGAAGGTCATCTGGTCCGATGAATCTTGCTTCCTGTTGCACCATGTGGATGGGCCGGGTATTTGTGCATCGTTTACCTGGGGAAGTGTTGGCATCAGACGGGACCGTGGGACACACCATGGGACAAAAACAAGCTGGTGGAGGAAGTGTAATGCTTTGGGCAATGTTGTGCTGGGAAACCCTGGGTCCAGTCATTCATATGCAAAAAACTATGACGTCTATCACCTATCTAAACATTATTGCAGACCATGTGCATTCTTTCATGGCAACGGTATTCTCCTCTAGTATTCTTTTAGCAGTATAATGGGCCATGCGACATTGCCCGGATTGTTCGAGAATGGTTCGTAGAACATGAGTAAGATTTCCAGGTACTGACCTGGCCTCCAAATTCCCCAGATATCAATCCAATCGAGCATATGTGGTTTGTGTTAGAACAGCATATCCGATCTGCGGCGGCTCAACCACGTCACTTACAAGAGTTAAAGTATCTCCTGGTAATGTGTTGGAACCAGATACCATAATACACCTTTAGAAATCTTGTAGCGTCCATGCCTCGTCGGATAAGAACTGTTTTGGGGGCATGTAGAGGATCAACATCATATTAGGCAGATGGTCATAATGTTTTGACTAGCATTAGATGCCTAATATAAATATTTGCAATCATTTATTACCTAACTCGGGAATTAGCTTTTATTTTCTGCACGATAAATTAGCTTTAAACGTTTAATACACCCGCAGAAATTCCGATTAGGCAACTAACTGTACATCATATTGAATTCTCAGTGACAGCAATATGATAGCGATTCGAGTACACAAAATAATTATAAAAAATATAAACATAATTAATAGAGTCCATATTTCTTTAGACAGTTCTTGTTGGGAAGCTATATTTGCAGTAAGTCCTTCACATTGCACTGTCGCTATTAAAATAACTTCAAATTCCTTACTGCATACTAACACTTTTACTGTCAATTGAGCTGGTAATATGCACATTACCGTAAAATAATGAAATTAACGACACATATTTTTACAAAAAAAATGTTACTTATCCGAGATGCATCCGCTATTATGCATTAATAACTGCTTAGTTATTAAAAAAACGGGCAAGATGAATTAGGAAATAAATATTTATGTACATCATTATTTTTATTATTAATTTTAATTCGGAATAAAATATTTTAGTATATATATATATGTTACAATTTCGTGGGGTCTGACCCCTCTTACCCCTAATGCCGAGCCGCCTTGATATTCGCAATGGTCTTAACTTACGTAACACACTTTTTTTTGGACTTCAACCAATATTTAATTCCTTAAAATATATATGAATGTGTACAAGAAAAAAAAAGAGAATAATTTATTGTCTCCAAATAAAGAATGACAAAAACATTTTTCGTTTGGAGTTCCAATATGGATCTCTATGAAAATAATTTCGTAATCATGTTCAGTAATAAAGTGTCACACTGTACACTGTGGCATGGAAGTCTACGGGGTGACATGGAACTTGTGAAATAATAAGACGAAAAAAAAATCGATTTGCCGTGAATGGGATTCGAACTCAAGTCTCATGTAACATGCCAGGTATGCTAACCACTACACCATAAACGGCTAACGTTTTTTCTCCAGGAGACGTGGGTTCGAATCCCACTTAAGGCAAATCCAACTATAACTCTTAAGATATTTTCTACATTCTACATTTTTCGTTTCACCATATTTACGTTTTTTATTGAGATCTTCGCAGTTTGTTTGATGAGATATTGTTAATTTATTATCATTGGTTATTGAATTGATTGGTACTGAAAGTGATGGCAAAAAAACCCCGAACACAGTTGTGTGTTTTTTTCATGTTTTTAGTGTGTCAATCATTTTCTACCCACTAAATTATGAACTTTATATAATGTGTAATATTTATTCTGTAGTATTTTTGAACGCTGATTTCAAAGCTTTTCATGTTTTCAAATATTTTAAACAGATGTTCAGATATTTTGGAAAAAGGAAAAACCTATAGCTGCAAACACAAGGTGATACTAGGATTGAACATGCTCCCTTTGCAATCAATCAAGTGCTCTGTTTTGCAAACCAATCAGAGGTGAATAACCATAAAATCAGGATTGTTGGTTATAGTATGTGTTTCAATGGATTTTAAAACTAAATTTGTGGACGTAGGGCAGTTGCAAATTGCATTCAATATTTTTTGTAGTGTAATAAAGAATAATTATGGAAAGTTTTTCATTTTCATTAATCAGAGAGATTTACCCTGGTTGCCGAGTGGTTAGCGCACTTGGCTACTGATCAAAGGGACCTGGGTTCGAACCCAGGGTAAGGCATGGAGGTTTATGTTGCCTTTCTGCTGAAGTCTCGCCTTCCTCACATGTCTTCTGTATAGCGTGTCAAACTGACAGGCTCCTGCTAGACCTCTGTGGCAAGCAGCTGCTCGAAGGATAATTTTTTTAATTAAACAGATACATCTAACGGAAGATTACTATTTGCCCAAAATCGCTGTATTAGTGTCATGTGGACTTTCCATTGTTGTGAGAACATTGAAAAGAAGTTCTGAAACTAATCTGTTGGTGATAGAGAAAGAACTGGTCGAACTTGAAATAACTTTACGGGCTGACAAGATTGCACTTTACAACAGGAAACTTAATTCACCACAACCTTTGAAAGAATTGACATTGGCAGCAAACGTCAATACGTGTTGAAGATGTGTAAGAAGCAAACTCCTAGAAATCGGATTGTGGGAGTCCGTTCAAACCCTTTACTGCAGATTTTCAGCCCATGAGATGATTACAATGGACAAAGAAGAATGCACTGTGGATTGGCGAGGGCTGAAAAAAAAAGCAATTTTTAGTGATGAAGGCCAGTTTTGAATTACTGAAAATGGGAATAATGCCAACGTAAGAAGACGATCTCGTGAGGAATTCAGCCCTCAGTGTCTTACAGTTACTCTGAAACATCCAAACAAAGTCGTGGTATGAGGCTGCATATCATGTCGGGGTGTTGGAATATGCATATTGTAAAAGGACAGTGAATGCTAAGGGCTACATCAAAACACTGAAAACGAAATTGTTGGCAATAGTCTTGGATCTTTATGGGGATGAACCTTGGATTTTTCAGGACAATAATGCTCTTTGTCACCTTGCGAAAGTTGTTCGGTAGTAGTAAGCAGATAGCATTATTAAAAGGATGGGAATGGCTTGGATTCTGGACCTCAATTCTATCGAGGGCTTATGGGTGCAAAATTAATTATGAAATTTCGAAGAAGAAGCCTTCAAATTAAGTGTAAGTTAATTGAGGCTTTGCTATTTTTTTCAGCCATACTGTAACAGAATTGCATCTGAAATTAATGCATTCCATGCCAAAAAGATATAAAGTGGTTATTAGAAAGCAAAACTCTGACCTATAAATAACTGATTTTGAAACGTTTAATATTCTCATTTACGTGTGTAACAGTGTTGTATAATAATTAAAATAAGGGTAAAGTTAAATATTTCACGAAATTCAAGTTTCTGTTAACTGATATGCATCCCGTATCATATGACAATTTTTATACTTGATTTTGCTGTGGTAATTGTATTTCAGAAAACATGTTAGAGAGCAAGAAAAGCAAAAACAGCATAAAAATAATTTAGAGTGAATGATGAAAGTTATACATATTTAATAGTTCCTTAGCTAAAGTCAGTACGAGAGAAACATGCAAAAAACACAGTTCAGGACTTTTTGCCACCATTCTCTGTGTTCATTAAGACGTTTATTACGTTGCGATGTTTTATTTATTAAACTAAAGAGTAAAAGAATAAAAGTAAAATCAATCAATGATGAAATCATTTGCTAAATTCATATTGATTTCAAAGCTGGAAATTTTTCAGTTCGTAAGAAACTAATTTTGACGCCCTATCATCCTTTGACGATAATGGGAATTGAGTAAATGATTTCATCATTAGCAGGTGGCGAATTTTTAACTCTCTTGGCTACTGAGGGGGACCTGGTTCCAGCCCCGGAGAGGGTATGGTAGTCTTTCTGCTGTTGTTTCGCCTTCCTCTCAGATCTTCTCTATTTTGTGACATATAATACTGGCAGGGTCCTGTCGACACACCTCTGTGGCAAGCAGCTGCTTGAGAGGCAATTGAATTGCTTCCATTTTTAACTTTTTTTAAGGCGCATAGAAGAAAAATATCAGTTGTAAAATTTTCTAATTTATATATTTTATTTTACGCATTTTAGTGACTATTTCACAGTGAAATTGGTCACTAAAAACAACCGATCCCTTCCTTGTTTCGGCGGGGGAGAATAGTGTACATTCCCTTTTATTCGGCACATCAACTCAAAATTTTTG
This sequence comes from Ryuthela nishihirai, assembly GCA_038380435.1. NCBI lineage: Eukaryota > Metazoa > Arthropoda > Arachnida > Araneae > Heptathelidae > Ryuthela > Ryuthela nishihirai. The sequence goes on along the minus strand of JAWZYU010000004.1, from coordinate 93,515,711 downwards.
AATGTGTGTGTGTGTGTGGGAGGGGGGAAGGAAGGAATGATACTCGCCACAACACAAGTTTTGATTTGACACATAAACTCGCTGTAACCGACCATTACTATGGGAAGATGTAGGGGAGACATCGTTTACACTTTTTCCAATTTTTTTTTTTTTCTGGGATTAGGGGGAGCATGGAGTAAATTTTTTATTTTATATTTTTATAAGCTATGATATTCTCTACGCCCCAAACTTACATTTAACACACAAAGTTTTATTTTCTGGCCTCGTGTTCGAAAGATATAGTGAAACAATCAGTTACATATTTGGTGGGATAAAATTTTTTATAGCCTGTGACACTCTCCACATTACAAACCTTCATTTGGCCCTCGTTTTCGAAATATATCTATAATGGAACACACCAATTCTAACAAGGTCCTGTTTGACATTGTCTGCCCACCGCATTCTTGGTCTCCCCCTCTTTCTGAAGCCTTTAGGCACACTGTTCATAACCTTATTCGCCAATCTATAATTATACATACGGGCAACATGGCCAAACCAACGGAGTCTCTCTCTGCACAATATGCTGCTTAAAGGAGGTTGCCAACTCCTTTGCCTAACCTCATCCTTAGTTACAAAGTTCAACCACCTAATACTCAAGATACTGTGTAAGCATCTAGAATCAGTAGCATCTCTCCTGTTATCTTGTTTACAAAGCGTCCAAGTTTCACTACCATAACTAACCCTAGAAAGAACCAAACTATTACAGTCTAATTTTAGTCTTTAGGTGTATGCGCCTATTTCTCCTCACTCTTCATAGATTCTTAAAAGTCCCGGCAGCAATCCCTATTCGTCTGTTAATCTCATGCCGCACATCACCAGTATCTGTTACATAGCTCCCAAGATAATTAAACTGAGACACCTGTTCAAGAGTGCAACCACTTACATTAACTAAATCACAGCCTGCCTGACCATTTTTCATCACTTTAGTTTTCTCTCTGTTTATAACCAAACCTACTCTAGTACCAGTTTCATCAACAGCTCGAATGAAAGAGTTCATCTCATCAACATCATTTGCCAAGAGCGCTAAATCATCAGCATAATCTAAGTCAGACATTTTCGTATCTCGAGTCCATTTAAGGCCAAAATCTTTCCCTTGAAGTGAATTTCGCATAACATAACCAATAACCAACTAAAGAGAAAAGGAGACAAAATGCACCCTTGTCAAACACCAGAAGTAATGCTAAACCAATTGCTACAAGCCATACCAACTCTCACACACAACTCAGTGCTATTATAGAGAGCTTTCATTATGTTAACTAACTTGTCTGGTATACCATATGATCTCACAATAAACCACAAATTATGACGATCAACTGAGTCGAAAGCCTTTTTGAAATCAACAAAGCTAGCAACCAAAGGTTTCTGAAACTCTAAACATTTCTCAAGAATCTGCCTAAGTGAAAATATCTGATCCACACATCCCCTACCACTTCTGAATCCACATTGCTCATCACGCAATTTCCTGTCAACCAGATTCTTAATTCTATTAAGCACAATCATGCAAAGAACTTTACCTGGAACAGAGAGTAGGCTGACACCCCTATAGTTATCACAAGAACTGCGATCACCTTTTTTGAAAATAGGGATAACAATAGCTCTGGTAAAATCCTTAGGAACCATGTCTTTATCATAAAAGATATTCAAAATTTCAGTCATCCAAGTGGTAACTGAAACATTCCCATCTCTAGCATTTCCGTAGTAATTTCATCTACCCCTCGAGATTTGTGAAGTTTAAGTTTAGAAATAGCCAAAATTATTTCAGATTGTGTTATAGGGACAACATTAAATCCACCAATGCATCTATCATCATTGCAAACAATGGGAGTAGAACTAACCACATTGTTTAAAACATCACTGAAATGCTCAGCCCACCTAGCCATGACTGAATCCTCACCTTGTATAACCTTACCTTGTTTATCCTTCAATCCCTGTATACCTGTCCGTTTTCTACCACACAAAACATTAACTATCTGGTACAGCTCTCTGCTGTTGTGCTGTCTAACTGTTTCCTTGGCTTTGTCAGCCAAACCATCAAGCCAAATATTCTTAGGAGCAGCTAACTGATCCTTTACACGTTTATTGAACTCTCTGCTTTCTATTAGGGCTAGTAGGGTATTGATTGAGGACATTTCTGCAGTTCTTTCTTTCTGAAATAAGCTCAAGTGCCTTATCACTCAAATAATTCTGCTTCCTCTGCTCCTTTTTCCCTAAAAGAGTACTGTTAGTTTCCAAAAAAGCCTGTTTAAAATGGTCTCATTCTTCCTCAACTTCAGTAGTAAGTAAACCACGACTGTCATAATGACTAAGTAACCTCTCATGGTAAGTTTTAGCTATAACTGGGTCTTTCAGAGCTTCAGTATTAAAAGTAAAATTTTTAACCCTGGCACAACACTTTTTAAATTTAAGTTGCAAGACACTTTTAACATGATAATGGTCAGATCCAATTTCAGCTCCCCTAAATGCCCTGGTATTCCTAACAGAACTAGCCCATTTTCTGTTAATTAATATATAATCAATCATATTCTTATGCAGCCCATCAGGTGAAACCCATGTGTACCTATGTATGTCGCGGTGTTTGTAATGTTAGTTATTCTGAAACCATTGAGTTTACTTACCTGTAGGAGACGTTGCCCATTGCCATTGCAGCTACCAATGCCAAAAGGGCCTATCACCGCTCCCCAAAGGTCAGAGTCAGTACCAACTTTGGCATTGAAGTCATCTAGAACAAGGGTAATATCTCCTTTCTCGACAGAATTCAAGATATCTTGAAGTTGTCCGTAAAACCTATCCGTCTCATCCTCATCGGCATCCTCAGTGGGGGCATAACAGCAGAAAACATTCAAGTCTTTAACACTTGTCTGAAAATCTGCTGTAAGAAACCTTTCATTAATGCTCAGGTCAGTAGGGGGATAAGATTAACACATAGATGATTAATACGCAAACATACTCTCTTGTGGAACCTTTCATAAATCTAAACATTAGTGTGGCCTACTGATCTGGACAACTCTGGCTACTTTTCTTTTTTTCTACCCTGCTGAAGAGTGGTCAACCACACATGGTCCTGGTGCTGACCATATTAACCCACTGGACTGGACTGAATTATGTCTCTGAGCTTGATCCTAGAAGCATATCCTAGAGAATATCCTGAGCATATCCTAGAAGAGCATCACTAGCGTGTCTGGTAAGAAGCAGACCCACGCCTTGGTGATGTTTATTGTCTTCCCTCCCTGAAAAGAGAAATTTAAGATTATTTTTAAGAATCTGACCTTTACCTGTCCATCTGGTCTCTTGCAAGCCTAGAATATCTAAATTATAATGGTGGAATTCTTGTGAGAGGACATCAAGTTAAAAAGCTCTGTGCAGAGTCCTCACATTCCAACTACCTATGGAGAGAAAATGGTTAATGGAATGTTTAAAGAAACTATGTTTATAAAGAGAGGGAATGTCGACAATATCAAACAACCCCCTAATCGCAGACATGGGGCAAAGACCCATTCCCCCACCACTAAAGGCTGAAGCCATCTACACTGGAAGACTTCCTCCAATGTAGAATTTGACAATGCCAGTAGAAGCAAAGAGTTCAGGTGCCTGCGATGACCTCTTCTCAGGATTATCCACCAGCTGAAAAACATATCCTGTGAATCTATTCACTTGGGGCTGTCAACCCACAAACAAACAGAAAACACAGCGGAAGATTTTCCCTCCACAGAAGCCCACCAGTGCATCAAATTCAGGATCCATAATCAACCTCAGAGGCATAATTCAGTCCAGTCCAGTGGGTTTATATGGTCAGCACCAGGACCCTGTGTGGTTGACCACTCTTCAGCAGGGTAGAAAAAAAGTAGCCAGAGTTGTCCAGATCAGTAGGCCACACTAATCTGGCAGCCCTCCGCTTCCGTTCACTTCCAAAAGAGAGTATCTCTTTTGAAAGGTACTAACGGTCTGCACCACGAGAAGGCGGGGTCGGATTTTAGGTGCTAGGCCTGGCCAGTTCTATGCATCATCACAGGGATTGGTGCATAGCTCTCCTTCCAGTGACTATCTAGCTACCATTACATACCACTGGGTTTTATTTACCTATTAGTTGCCGTTTTCTAATGTTTGCGTATTAATCATCTATGTGTTAATCTTTCGGAAAAATCAAATCCCCCCCCCCCCCGAAACATATTTTCAAAATACCCTACTTCCTGTGCACGTTAAAGAACACGTAAAGAACCTTGACGGGAGGCTTCCATTTCTCTCCCAATAGCTGTCCAGTGGGTTGTCCCAACATTCTTTGTGCCCTCGAAGTCTTTGTGATCTGGTCATTTAGTCTATTGTGTGTAAAAAAGTGCTGTTCAGAAGTAAAACAATCAACTCCTTTTTAGGAGGGACAGTATTGGGGGGGGGGGTGTAATTTTTTATTGTCTATGACATTCTTCGCATTACAAACCTTCATTCGATACATAGCTCGTTACGATGTGCCACCCGGTTGGGAAGATCTGGTAAAACAACCATTTTGACAAACATATAAACCGACAAATGAGCGAAAAGCAATAGGAAGATAGGTAAGAGGATGAATTTATCAGAATACCTTCGCCATTTTGGCAGAGTTCGTCTAACGGTTAGAGAGATGATTTTCAGGCCAGAACGAGTAAATTTTGAACTGTAATAATTAAAAAAATAAATTATTCCTCAAGCAACTATTTGCCATAGAGGTCTGACAGGAACCTGACAGTTTAAAACGTCATAAATACGATCTTTGAAGTAGGCGAGACCTCAGCAGAAGGACAACAGAAGCTTTCATGCCTTTCCCGGAGATCCTTTCTTTGATCCCTTTGACCAGTGGTCAAGCCTGGTCAAGTACGTTATGCCGTAAAACATTCAAGTTCGCTCTCCCTCACATTAGAGCTGCGTTGACAAATTCATTTTGCATTTGATAAGTTACGAACTCGAACTGCATTTTTCTGTCATTCTTCTATCCTAGAACGGAGATGACGAACAGAATAGAAAGTTAATCAGTTCTGTTCTTGCGGAGATAAATCTCAACGAACAGAATAAAAAATCAGTCTCATTTCTGCTCAGTTTTACGTCGGATTGGTAGTACGGAACAGCATAACTTTCAGAGATCATCTCAATAGTCGCGAGATTTGTATATTTGGTTGTAATCGAAATCGATCTGAATGAAATAACTTAATATATAAGCAAATATTGAGCTGTAAACTAAGCCCTTGCATATTTATTTCGGTAAATTTGATTTTAAATAGAAAAAGCACAAAAATATTTTCAGTTAATTAAATATTTTCCATTTTGTTCTTCAACCATTCTCCATCTTTATTAATATTTCGATTGCCTGTTTGTAAAATTCCTCAGGCTTTGAATACAGGAGCCACCGTAATTTCTTGTTTCACATCATCCGGATTATTGAAATTTTCTCGATCTAAAAAATTCTGAAGTTACCGAAAAATATGGTAATCTGATGTTGCAATGGCAAGTGAGTTAGGAGGATGCGGTAAACTTTCCATTTCTGCTCCGAAATTTTGTCCAAGCAAGGTCACTCTTGCCACATGTGGTCAGGCCTTATCATGCTCAAGAATATCAGTCTCCATTGTGGTTGATTGCGTACTACTAATTTCGCAACTTCCGTAAGCTGCAATGGATGATTATGTGCATTCACATGGGAAATTTGAAACTTCTAAGCTAGTCTATAATGACATTATGAATCCAGTTTAGTATTTATAGGGTAACTTTAGCATTTATAGAGCAAGGGGGATCAATGAACAAATAATTTTTACAAAAAGAAAACTTTAAATGCAAGCCTAGGACAAAATGTAAGGTACGTACTGCAATTTTTTGTCGGCGTTCTAAATGTAAAGAAATCCTTGTATTGTAAATCGACCTGAATTGGTAAGCAGCAAAGCTTGTATTGTAAAGCAGCAAAAGTTAGTTTCAAACACTGAAACTGACTAAAAGAAACTTGCTAGATGGGACTCATGGACTTACCAGGGAACGAGCTGAGCTTCCCCACCCTCTTTGTTCTATCCTGGGCAGTACACTTCACAAATATTCTGCACAGCCATCACTGCAGTGTTCCTTTTCAGGATTCATAAAGCACGCAGTACTTCTGTGCATTTTCTCTACACTAATTTTAGATACTTCAAAAAAGAGTTGTATTAATAATTTATTTGCAATTTCTATGCTCATTGAACATCCGTATTGTTAGCTAGCTGGAACACATCAAAACACAAGCAAATAATGTGCGATTAACAAATTTTTTGGTGGGAGAAATTTCCCACATTCGGAAACGCAAGGTCTTAGTTTAAAAGCTCAATCATATACTAATCGAAGCCCATATAAGACACGAATGATTATGCTGCTTTTCTGAAGGGAGATGATGTTACCTCCCACACGGGTCTTCTCTATTGGTATCGTCATCTCATACTTCCGTGTCAAGTGAGCTGCCTGAGTAATTGGTTTTTAATTTCGCATGCTAGTTTTTCTTATTGTGATATTGAATTCCCTTCAATATTTGATATAAACATAAAAAATATGCCAAGAACACCAATTCAAGAACGTAATAATGGAATAAGGTAAAAATCAGATAGGTTGAAGGACGAGCGTTATTCTTAGCTTGGTCTTGCATTATTCATTCCGTACTATTGATCTCTGATGTCAGAATTCGTGCCTCCGGGTATTCAGGGTATTTAATGTTAGAAAATATATACTCCTATATTACTCAGTCTTGTGGCCTAGTGGACAGAGATTTTGGCTGCAGAGTCAAGTGATCTGGGTTCGAGTCCTGGCTAAAGGCATGGTTGTTTCTTCCAGATGAAGTCTTTCTGTTGAAGTCTCGTCATCTACACAGATTCTCTTTCTCTATGGAGTAATATAATAAGAAGTTCCTCTGAAACCTATGTGTCAATCAGCTGCTTAAGAATTTTTTTTCTCAAAAAATAAGAACGAGGCACCTTTTAAAGAGTTTCCGCAAGTCTTGCTATTCAGTGAAAGAAGGCTGACTTCGAGTGCGTCTCAAAGAAACTAAAAAAAAACGTAACGAACTTTGAAGTTTTCAACCTAGTCTCTTAATCTTAGAAAAGTAGAGCTCGAGTTCACAACTAGCAAAACGAAGACTAATAGTTTGTCAGGACAGTTGTAATGTACAGGACTTTTTTAGCTATATTTTTTAAGGTGTTTACAACTCGAACTTTATTCCTCCTGACCAGAAAACCAATTTGCTAACTGTTAGGCCATCTCTGACATAGTAGTGGCAAGATGAATATAAATATTTGGAAAAGGCACAAAATAGGGAATTGTCTTAAATGCTTCAACGGATTTTAGCTTCATTTACTGGAATTCTTTTTTCCTTCTCTATTCCCTCATTAGCCTTTTCTCTGAAGCAGCAATACATTTCTCTCGTCACAGTAAACTTAATTACCCAGCACTCCAATGTTTCCTCTTTGCCTCACTTCATTGTGTTCCATTAGCGACACAAAGAACAACATTCATAGAGGCCGACGACACACTAATCTACATTTGTTGATGATGCTTACACCGCAATAGACACTAAATTTCCTGCGCTTTTATTCTTATTACGAGTGCTATTAACTGCAGTCGGGATTTTTCACTTAGCTGGTAACTATAAGCTACAGTTGTTTTTCAATTAAGAAGAAAGTGAAATTATCTTTGAAATAAGAGAGATAAGATATTGAAGTCGGAACATAAAATATGAGCCTTAATCCGGTTTTCAATTGCATTTCACCAAACTGCGATATCTATCCTTTTATTTAATGAAATATTTTACCAGTTCAGAAGATACTTGCGTGTGGTTGTATTGATTAGAAATTTTGCGTTATAAATTACCCTTTAAACCAGAAACTATGGTACCATACTGTTTTACACTTCCCATCATCCCACAAGGCAGTATCATAGACCTTTTAAAGGAGAATCTGTAGGTTTGATCAGTATATTTCCTCATATTTGTATTCATGTTTTTTTTTCATCAGAATTTAAAATGGATTTATATGCGCAATTTCGCCCCGATTATCGTATTGTAAATTGTTTCTTAGAAGTTTTCCATATGAGAAAAATTATCCGGATATTTTTATAGTTTGAAATTACGGAAATTTGTGAAATGAGAAAATCTAATTGAAATAACAGTGTATTATATTATACTATCTCTAAGGATTTCCTAAGTGTTAAGATGATCTTAACTTTCTTTGGCAACTGTGGAGTACTTTTCTGTTTGGAACGGGAGTTGGCTTAGTCAATACAGTACAGGCTCGTAATCTGATATTTCCAGGTTCGAGTCTCAACTGCGCCTTCTTCGAGAATTTTCTCCACAAAATTCCATTCTGCCCTCGGTGAGAAAGAGGACGTCATTGGGTTTGGAAAAGCCACTTTGAATGGGACGTTAAGCCGCGGCCCCAAGTCAGGAGAGCATACCATGTGCACGTTAAAGAGCATACTGGATGACCTTGACGGGAATCTATCATCTGTCTCCTAACAACTGACCAGTGGAGCCTCGGGGTCCTTGTGACCTGGCCATTTAGCCCATATTGTGTGTAAAAAGAAGTGCTGCTTTGAAGTAAAACAACCCAACCTTTCTTTGTGTATAATAACATATTTATCATTATGCTTCTTCGCATATTTTTGTTTCCATTTTATTTCTCATTCATAATCAGACTGTTATTTCCAAACCCTATCTTCCTACTTTTCTTAACTGTGTACTTTTCCACTTAACTATCCCACTTTTTGGAGTATCTGATCCCGACCTGACTAAGCCGAAATTCCTTATTCTGAAAAAATAGTCTCATCTCACCGATAACTTGAAATAGCAAGTATGTTCTCATGTGACAGCATAACAACGGAGATGCAAATTACGTTCGCAATGTAAATGTAGATTTCAATTCCCATCTTTTCACAGGATGAAAAAAAATGTGAGAATTTAGCACTAGCACTTGTAAATTTATATTTTTCAGATCCACATAAAAAAACAACAACTGAAAATGAAACTGTAAATAATAAAATATATCAATAGGACATCTGAAAAAAGTATATAAAATTGGCATTTTAATCCTCATTTCTTTCGCCTTGATATGATTTATTTGTATGTATGCAATATAAAATGTTGTTGCTATGGGATAATGCTGCGATCGTTTTAGCAATTCCCTCACTATAGATGCTGCAGTGAGTCCTTGTGATTGCAAGCCTCAGCCTGTACACGTGAAACCAGTCTGTACACATTGGTACATTGCACGAGCACCATTTGTGTTAATTCCTACATTTTTTCAAGTCAACTCCACTGCTCTGCACAAAATCATTTGAAAGGTTAGGGAGCAACTCGGGTGGCATAACCTCGACAGCAAAATATTATTCCTCCTGAACATTTCCATTGAATTCATACTTTGCGTGGGATATCGTCATAGTTTGTAACGAACTGAGGAAATTAGCGCGTTAGAAATATCGGAACACGGAGAACGTAAACCTGATTTTTATCTCCTCTTGCTGCTAACTGCTCATTTAAATTTACGGGCTTTTATTCGAGCGTTTGCTGCAGTATTTTTTTAATGCGGAACTAAATTTAAATACTTCCAAACTTTATCTCCCAGTCTGCGTGTCTCCAATATGAAAATTAAGAACAATGTATTCAATTCAAATGACATTTCATTAATGTTATTAATTTTCATTAATTAAGCTAACGAAAAACAACTACTGTGCGATCTGGCACAGCTTCAAAAACCCACTGATGTTTCTACCGCAGGCGTTGGTAGACCTTCTAGAAGTGACACATGCTGTCATCATTGAAAACTAAAAATTAACATTAAAATACATAAACTAATATGGCTTTTACTCCTAAAAATAACGTAAAATAGAATTTTTGTCCCTGTCTCTTTCAATACTAAATTAACAGATGTATTCTTCTATTTGTTTCGTTAGAGATCGATAAACGAGATCTCGTGTGAATTTACACTATTGAATTAAAGTGCGTTACAGAAGTGATATTGTGGGGGCCAGTGTTAAAGAAAGATACATAGATGTCCCTTTTCTGGTGTTGTCTTTCTGCTGAGCTCTCGCGTTACTCATACACTTTTTCTATGGTGTATTTAGCTAGTAAGCCACTATCGGACCTCACCTTATCTAAGGGATAAATTTTTATATAGATTTTGAGAAATTAGAATAAAAACCTTTGGTAAAGTATTAAGGACAATCAGTTTTTACATTGGCTAGGAACTTCAAAATTTGGAAGTGTCCCGGGCATTTCTGGAATGGATATATTGTACTTAGATTCATTGGATGTAAGAATCGATATGCTGGACTTGAATTCGAACCCCCGGAAAACGAATGGATATGTTGTCTTTCTGCTGAGATCTTGCTTCTTGCTTTCTTCACAGACTTTCTCTGTGACTTAATATACTGACAAATACTTATGACACCTACGGCTTAATTCAGAATACATAGCTTAGTTTCCAAGCAAGTTGCTTTCCTCTATTAATTCTTTTCATTTAAAGACAGGCAGAAAAGTTTCTATTGAAAACTGATAAATCTGAGGATTTGATTAAAATTCGAAAGATTTAGCTTCATATTTTCTCATATTGTTAAGGCGATTTTATTTCTGGATGGCAATGTAACTTAAATAGAAGTTTTGCTTTTCATGAAATCTGATGCATTTAGTTCTTAATCTAATACTACGAAAATGAGACACACATCTGAAACACTGGCACACAATAAAAATGTCTTGTTGCGAGGTTTTGTAAAATAATTAAGTGTTTTTTACATTCTCCCAAAACTTTTATAACTATTTTTGAATATCTATTGTGCGGAGTCTTTTCAGACTGCCTGGAACAGAATAACTGCTCTAGTTGAGAAAATCTTAAAAGATATTTTTACAACATATCTTTCTCCAAAAGATGAAAAACTCTCTTTGATAAAAATATTCTTAAGATAAAAAGGCTTACTTTGAATGATTTCTCGAGGCGTCAAAATGCCTTGCTGATGAGGAAACATTATCAGCAATGAATGAGAGTCATTGCTAGTAATATATGCTACTGAGCACGATGCAAATGTGTATCTTTCCCAAATAAATATTTTGGGGAAACCGATGTTACACAAATACGCCCAAGGCGTGAAAATGTTAAAGTCGCCTTTGAGACATTTATAAGATTAAAGGTTAAAAATATTTTTCACTAAGTGCTCATTTAACCCATTCTTGGGCTAATGGTTAGCGTACCTGACCATTAAACCAGAGGCCATGTCCCTGTATATGTGTTTGTATTTTGCATGAGAAATCAGGACAAGCCCAATAGAACCTTCATGTTGTTTCCGTCCTTTGTGTAGGGCAGTAACTTCTTCCCCTTTAAAAAAAAGGGTATTTTGGACAGGGTGACTATATCCCTAAGGTGGTTATTGATAATATGGATCTCCCAGTACAATAAGTTCGATTAATCGGTCTGTACATGGCTCAGATAAGTCGAAATAACGGATATTTGAGGGGAAATGTGAATAATTAAGGCAGGCTTGAAAAAATGGAAATACAGCTCAGTTATGCACTATAAAGGAAATGGAAACAAAAAACCATGTTGATAAGGCATCGATATCGAGAGAATTACTTCACAGAGGAAATAGGTGTCAAAGAGAGTTAACATCGTCTTAGCACTGTAAAGAAGCTGCTACAAGAAAGAGTTATATAAAAAGTTCAAATCAAATGTTCGCCTTTTATAAAACACTGATATCAACTGTAAATATTCGGAAAAAAATTTCGACCACAATGAAAGCTTTTAAAAAACACGTTTACGTACATTAATCAGGGAAAAAGGAACAGGGCACCATTGCGCAAGTAAATTACGTATTTTAAACTTGAATGCAAAAATGATTGCTAAAACTGGAAAATTTAGTGACAATAATCTACTGTTTTTTCTCTAAGAAATTTTTTAACACTATCTTGAAGGAGTGTGTGTGTATGTGGGGGAGGGGAGGGGATTAGATCTATCACTGAGTGGTACGACGGTCAACTAGCTTTGTCAAATTAAAACAATAATCGAATAATCGAAGGTCCGTTAATCGAGGTCGACTGTTTGTCAACAATCTGACAACCATCTTCAAGAAACTTTTCTGCCTACGCCCCTCATGGGCAGAATGTTATATTCCATGATTTGCACTCCCCATAATAAACAATTCCTCTCTGCAACTATTAAATCACTTAATGCTTCTTGCTTCTTGAAATCTTCCTAAAATAGTCTTTAGTTTTTACTTATGTTGTTTTATTTGTGCTCAAAGTGAGGATGTATATGTTACCAGTAATGTGTGTAATTCAGGCACTGTACACAGTTCTTAGGAGTTCTATATAATGAACGATACGACATAGATATTACATATAACGCCGAGAATTTTTTTAGCTAAAGTATTAATAAAACAAATTTACTTCATTAAATGGCATTATTTCTTAAAAAATAAATAAAAATCCTTTAAAAGGTGCAATGTTTTGATTATTGATTGATTGAAGTTGTGATTCTAAAATATTATAAATAAATAAATAAATAAATACCCCCTCTAGCAGCTGCTTGCCACAGAGGTCTGACATGAGCCTGTCAGTTTATATGCCATAGTAGAAGGTCTGAGAGGATGGCAGGACCTCAGCAGAAAAACGACACAAACAGCCGTGCCTTACCCGGGGCTCGAACGCAGGTCCCTTGGATCAGTAGCCAAGCGCACTAACCACTCGGCCATGGGACGGCTTAAAATATTATGAATCCGACAAAAACAAAAAAAAATGTAAAAATCACTCTTAATAAGTGCATTAAAGCTATTATTTAGCATATTATACAGAAAGCAGAGCTAAAAATGACACTTGAAATTACACAGTACCTTCTTTATTTACATGAAAATGTTTCATTGTTTTGTCACTTGGTTTTGCACATGCACTTCAAAAATTCTTGGCCAGTGCCTGTAGAATACTGAGTTGCACATGACCTTAGTGAGATTTCCTCGTCGACATGGATGTCTTCCAATGCAATTAAGTTTTCCCACATAATGAAAACTGTGATTTTGCATATAATTGCTTTAAGACTACTTGTGATATGCCCAATTTATAGAAACCTTCATTCTTCACGTCCATTACGATGCCCAAAATACTGCGAGCATCTTCTCGAATTTATCTGCCTCAGGTACAGGAACTCACCGTGGCCCTTGTTCAAATGGCGGAAACTTGTTGGCAGTCTTTTCATTTTCTTTGCCTGTTTTTTTTATAGTTTATCCTTTGCATTTTGCCGACCGTTAGCAGCATTTTTGTTGTTGGTACAAAGAGGACAAAAAATGGCTGCTCTGCTCATATCCTTCTTCCTCTTCATCGCCTCCAATAGAGTTTCTTCAGATCACGTGAATATTGCGACCACAGCTGGGCAGTGGGTGAGCCCCACTCGTAGCTTTAGAACACACACAATAGAAAAGTGAAGATGCTTTATTTGTAGGAGACTGAAGTGATGATGAAGAACTGTAAAAAGTTGCTCTTCGTTCTTATTCACTTTAATTGAATTAATAACCTTTTCCAAATCTTCCTCGTCTTCAATGGTTTGCATGAATTCCTGAAGAAGATTCAACCTCAACCCAATCTTTACAGCCGAATAGAGCCTCATATGGTGATCTCTGGTCAAATCGTATGCCTTGATTCCAATGGGAAGTGTTTTCATCTTGCATCCATGTAGTGAGCATGTTTTCGATATTTTGATTCGCCCGTTCTACACTCTCCTTGATTTGGCTATGGCAAGGTTTCCCCAGGCATAATTTTAAATTGGGGACAGTAATCCTTAAGGCTGGAAACAACATTGTTGGCGAACTTTCTTCCGTTATCGGATTGCAGGATAACCAATAATAAGCTTAAAAATATTTATAGGATGGTAAACTTCTCTTCAGCGTTTTTGTTTTGAGAGCTTTAAGTATCACAATTTTGTTAGATTATCCTGGTAAACCATTTTAAATTTGTACTCACCGTAGGGGTGGGTACGGAAGTCAATTAGGTCGACTTTGAAGTACTTTTACAAAGAGAATTATATTCAGAAGGAATTACTGGCTTAACCACAACTCCTTTCTTAAACCCTTCTGCTTTTGCTGACAAGGTTCACACAGTTGGAAATACAGTTCAATATGAAAGCGAGTAATATTCTTGAACCTGTTAGATAGTTTCCCAATCATACGAACTTGCAACCTAATAGCTCCACTCGTAGTCTTTAGTCTTTAGGAATTTAGGGCCTTTAGGAACACTGTTCATAACCTATTCGCTAATCTACAATTATCCATACGTGCAACATGACCAAATCAGCAGAGTCTCTCTCTCTGCACAAAATGCTGCTCAAAGGAGAAGGCTGGTTCCTTTGCCTAACCTCCTCATACTTACGAAGTTGAACCACCTAAACATCAAGTTTACTGTTATCTTGCTTAAAAACGTCCAAGTTTCACTACCATACTTAACTCTAGAAAGCACCAAACTATTATACAGTAAAATCTTAGTCTTTAGGTTATACGCCTATTTTTCCATACTCTCCGTAGATTCTTAAAAGTCCCAGCACCAATCCCTATTCGTCTGTTAATCTCATGACGCACGTCACCAGTATCTGTTACATAGCTTCCAAGATAATCTAACTGAGACACTTGCTCAAGGGTGCAACCATTCAGAGCGACTGAACTACAGCCTGTCTGACGATTTGTCATCACTTTAATTTTCTCTTCGTTCACTTTAATTCTCTCATCTCATCAGCATCATTTGCCAAAAGAGCTAAATTATCAGCATAAGTCAGACATTTTCAGATCTCCAGACCATTTAAGGCGAAAATCTTTCCCTTGCAGTGAATTTCGCATAACATAATCAATAACCAAACTAAAGAAAAAAGGGGACAAAATACACCCTTGTCGAACCCCACAAGCAATGCTACACCAATTGCTACAAGCCTTACCAACTCTCACACACGACTCAGTGTTATTATAGAGAGCTTCCATTATCGGATTGCAGGATAACCAATCGTAATTGCAGTAACCAACCAGAGATCGTATGTCATGCCATAACTAACTTGTATGGCAATTAACCATTAACTAACTTGTATGGCATGACATACGATCTCACAATCAACCACAAATTATGACGATCAACAGAGTCGAAAGCCTTTTTGAAATCAACAAACCTAGTAACCAAAGGTTTTTGTCTATAAACTCTCAAGATTTCTCAAGAATCTGCCTGAGTGAAAATATCTGATATACACATTCCTTGCCACTTCTGAATCCACATTGCTCATCAGGCAATTGCAAGTCAAGCATTCTATTAACACAATCAGCCAAAGAACATCACTTGGAACACAAAGTAGGCTGATATCCCTATAGTTATCACAAGAACTGCGATCACCTTATTTTAAAAATAGAGATAGCAACAGGTCTGGAAAAATCCTTTGGAACAATGCCTTTATTATAAAAGGAATTCAAAATTTCAGTCATCTATGTGGTAACCGAAACATTCCCAGCTCTAAGCATTTCCGTAGTAATTTCATCAACCCCTGGGAATTTATTTAAAGTTTAGAAACAGCCAAACTAACTTCACACTGTGTTATAGGGCCAATATTAAAGCCAGTAATGCATCTATCATCATTACAAACAATGGGAGCGGAACTAACCACATTGTTTAGAACATCACTGAAATGCTGAGCCTAGTCATGACAGAATCCCCACCTTCTATAACCTTACCTTGTTTTATCCTTCAATCCCTGTATACCTGTCCGTTTTCTACCACACAAAACATTAACTATTTGGTACAGCTCTCTGCTGTTGTGCTTCTGCTTCCTCAGCTTTGTCAGCCAAGACATCAAACCAAATATTCTTCTCACTGCTAACTGATCCTTTACCGTTTATTAAGCTCTCTTTAACGCTTTCTATTTGGAATAGCAGGGTATTGATTAAGACATTCCTGCAGTTCTTTCTTTCCGAAATAAGCTCAAGTGCCTTATCATTCATATAATTTTTGCCACCTCTGCTCCTTTTTTCCTAAAAGAGTATTGCTAATTTCAAGAAAAGCCTTTTAAAAAGGTCCCATTCTTCCTCAACTTTAGTAGTACACGAACCATGACTCATAATGACTAAGGAACCTATTATGGTAAGCTTTAGCTACAACTTGGTCTTTCTGAGCTTCAGTGTTAAAGATAATTTTTTAATCTTAGCACCACACTTCTTATGTTTAAGTTGTAAAACACTTCTAATAAGGTTATGGTCAGATTCAATTTCGCTCCCCTGCATGGCCTGGTATTCCTCGCAGAACTAGTCCATTGGTTGTTAATTAATATATAATCTATCATATTCTTAGGCAGCCCAACTGGTGAAACCCATGTTTACTTATGTATGTCACAATGTTTGTAATAAGTGTTAGTTATTCTGAAACCATTTTTACTTACCTGTAGGAGACGTTGCACATTGCCATTGCAGCTACCAATACCAAAGAGACCTATCACTCCTCCCCAAAGGTCAGAGTCATACCCTCTTTGGCATTGAAGTCACAAAGAACAAGGGTAATATCTCCTTTCTTGACAGAATTCAAGATATCCTGAAGTTGTCTGTAAAACCTATCCTTCTCATCCTCACCCTCATCTTCAGTGGGGGCATAACAGCAGATAACATTCAAATCTTTAATGCTTGTCTAAAATTTAGCTGTGAGAAACTTTTGATTAATGCACTCGTATCCTACAGTAGTATGCAAATTAGTTGGGACAATAGGAAAATGCAGTAACAAAGACACAACTAAAATATTTATTTGTTTAATAGTGTAGTTAATAGTGAATGTGACCCCCCTTTGCTTTAATTACTTCTTTCACCCTCTCAACCATTGATGCCACTAGCTTTCCACACATCTCCTTCAACTTCAGGGTCATGGTACCACACTTTCATGACACTTTCTATCATTTTGGTTTTCGTCGTGCAATCCATTTTTGATATGCGCGCTTTAATAATGGCCCAAAAATTTTCAATGGGGTTTAGATGGGGTGAATTTCCTGGCCACTCCAATACCTTCAAATGTTGCTGGGTAAAGAAGCTCTTAGCAAGCTTAGAATTGTGGCATGGAGCCAGATCCTGTTGAAATACCCCATCACCATTAGGAAACGGCTTCTGCAGTGTTGGGACCATTTTCGCCTCCAGAACGCCTATGTACTTTTTGCTGTCCATCATTCCTTCAATGGGGTTTAGCGTCTGTGGCCCAGAAGCTGCACGCGCAAGTTTAGACTTGCAGCAGAAGGCTACGAACAAGTTTAGACTTGTAGCAGTTTAGACTCTGCAGCGGAAGGGACTTAAGTGTTCCTTCGCTTGTCCCAACTAATTCGCACAGTACTGTAGAAGAGCATTACTAGCGTGTCTGCTAAGAAACAAACTTACGCCTTGGGGATATATTTTATCTTCTCTCCCTGAAAAGAGAAATTTAAGATTATTTTTAAGAATCTGACCTTTATCTGTCCACCTGGTTTCTTGCAAGCTGAGAATATTTAAATTATAACGGTGGAATTCTTGTGTGAGGACATGAAGAGAATAATCTGTGTGCATTGTCCTCATATTCCAACTACCTATGGAGAGAAAATGGTTATTGGGATGTTTAAAGAAACTATGTTTATTGAGAGAGGGAATGCCTATAATATCAAACAACCCTCTAATTGGAGGCATGTGTCAAAGACTGTTTCTCCTACTACTAAAGGCTGAAGCCATCTACACTGGAAGACTTCCTCCAATGTTGATTTGACAATGCCCATGTAAGCAAGAGTTCAGGTGCCTGCAATGATATGTATCCTGTGAATATATTCACTTGGGGCTGTCACCCACAAACAGATAGAAAACACAGCTGAAGATTTTTCGTCCACAGAAGCACACCAGTGCAGCAAATTCAGAATCCATAATTATGCTCAGAGCCTTATTCCTTTCCGGTTAGTGCACATGGTAAACATAAAGATTGTAAAAATGGTAAACCATAGTTGTCCAGATCAGTAGCCCACACTGATCTGACAGCCCTCTCTTTCTGTTCACTTCAACAAGAGAGTAGCTCTTTTGAAAGAAACTAACAGCTTGCATCACGAGAAGGCGGGGTCGGGCATTAGGTGCTAGGCATAGCCGGTTCTATGCATCATCAAAGGGGATTGGTGCATAGATCTTAAACGTAATATTTAATCTAGAGATACCGAGTTCATGGTTTTATTAATGAGAATATTAACTATTGTGTGATTAAGATCCAGTAAAGACATTTGGCTGACTGATTCTCTTGAATAATGAAGAGACGTCACGACAACTCTCACTGAAGTTACCCTTGAGGAGAGTAATCAGCAGGCCACAGGCAAGTACCTGCCATCAGAGCAGTAGAAAATCTGTTCCCGTCAGAGCAGCAGGAATTGAATCCCTGATCCTTACTGCAAGATCGTTTGGCTGCAATGCCCTGTAGTCAGATATTAGCCAACTACTCTGATGGACGAAAAAATGGGAGATTGGTGAAGACAAAAAAATGGATGAGTGAAGTGAGGCATCACAGATTCAGCCCCCCCCCCCCCTCTTAAGTGCCAGCATACTTGGTAAGACCTGTTTTTCATACTACTAACGGCTGAAGCCCTTTGTAGTAGAAACCAATGGTCAGACAGTCAGGAGCACATGCTTTTCCTGTGGGAGGATGGGACATTACCACTACCAGAGTGCGTTTGCTTTGCCCCAGTGGACTGGTGACCCAGAGCGCTCACCATGACACCCACCACGGGTGACCCAACAGAATATCCAATATATGTTGGCCCAACTGAAGGAGTAAAATCACTTCCCATTTTCTTGGAAAATTTCCAAGTATGGGAGCTAGGAAGAGGGTTTTTCAGTAGACATGTCTCTCTGTATCCTCACTGATATTGGTGCCACTATTTCCGTCATAGGTAGATGATGTTTTCTCGGAATGAAGCCTAAGATTCTAAACAAAATGGCCCCCTCCAACCCAGCTTAAGAGCTATTGATGGAAATACCAGTGTTAGGCAGATTTATGGTGATCATTTCCTTCACAGTGGCGGTAATAAGGAGGAAGCCACGGGGGCCATGCCCCCTCCAAAAACACCCACAAGTGCTTCATTTCAACAGCCAGCCAATTTCTTTTCCAAGAAGGCAAACCCCCTTACGAATGCAGCACCCCACATAAAGGCAAATGTAAGGACATATAAAAGATTTGTACTCCAGAAATGACACTTTTCACTACCAAAACCTTCGTATGTCCCTAAATGACCCCCTCCAGGAATGAGATTTATGACGCCCCTGTTCCTTCAATGGAACAACGTTTTAACCCCTCACATGGATGCCCTTGATGTGGAGATGCCCAGATAAGATATGATTTTGGGGTATGATATTTTAAAGGAATACAGCTTCATCATTGATTCTCATACGGATACTTTTAGGAGAGAGAGAAATTGAAATATTGGTGAAGATTTCTCAGTTTTCTTGCCACTTGTGTTTCAGTAAACACGTGTCTCTTTCCATCCCCATGACAACTACTGGATGGATGATTCAGAAGATGTGTATATCCTCTCATACTGAACGCATAGTTTTAATTGAATGCTCTGACCCCTAGCTCTGATGGTACACGATATTTTCACAGCCCCATGAGAAAACCAAAGCTGGATCTTTGCATGTAGTCAGATCCATAAACAAAGTGGATGATAATGGAAGGCTCAATATATGAGTTGCTAACATGTCCATAGCCTCCATTTGGTTGAACAAGTGTATGAGAATTGCGCAATTGAAAACTGTCGACCCTGAGCAAATTCAGACCCCTTGTAGCTATCAGAGGAGGATGGTCCTCTTTGGAGGAGGTCTGTCCTAGCTTCACCCACCTTGGGCTGTGTGAAAACACACACTTGGGAAAGATATTAATGATGAACAGCGATGCATTTGCATGAGATGTGAACAATAGGACTGGCACAGATGGCGTGTATCATGAGATTCACCTCACTGAAAACAGACCAGTGAGGCAGTGAGCTTACAGTGGGCCTTGGTGCTACAAGGCAAAGTGAATATGCAGATAGAGGATTTATTAGGGAGAGTGCTTCCCCATTTACTTCACCATTGTGTTGATGAAGAAGAAGGATTCCACATATCGATTTTGTATCGCCTATAGGGAGCTTAATGCAAGACTATTCCGGATTCTGGTTACGTCTAATCCCAAATCAATGAGATTATCGATCAAATAGCACATCCCTTCATCCCTTGGACATTGAGAAAACAGCTTTTACCCAAAAAGGGCTGTTTGAATTTAATTATCTGCCATTTGGATTATGTAGTAGGCCTGTGGCTTTCCACATTTGTTAGATAGGATACTCATGGGTAAGCATCAGGAGCAAGTTCTGGTGTATTTGGAAGATATAATGGTCACTTCCCAAACTTTTTACCAGCACACTGAAAGTTTGCAGAAAGTATTCGACCATCTGAGGGTTTTCAACCTTAAGTTGAAACCAGAAAATTGTCAGTTTATGAACGAATGACTGACCTATTTAGGGCACTTAATTTCAATAGACAATGTGCAACCCGGTCCTCGAAACCTGAAGGCCTTCAAGGATTTTTTCAGGCCACGATCTATCTGGAACATCTGTGCCTTCCTTGGCTTAACTGAGTACTATTGGCAGTTCGTCGATCAATATGTTGATCTTACTGCTCCCTTTGTACAATTGGTCGAAAAGGACACAAAGTTCAAGTGGATTCCTGAGACAGACGCTTATTTTGAAGGATTGAAACACAAACTGATGACAGAACCAATCTTGTTATATCCTGATTTTGGGCAAAAGTTTTTACTATCAACCGATGCATCAGACATTACGGTTGCAGGCATACTTGAGCAGGAGACAGATGGCGAGTTCCGCCAGCTGATGGGTAATGCCAGTAGGAGGCTTAGGTCCCCAGAGATATGCCATTCTACCATCGAGAAGGAATCTCTGGTGATTAGGTTTGTCATTACCCATTTTAAGCAAAATTGATATGGTTATTGATTTACAATTGTGTCCCACCACACACCCTAGTCAGTCTAATGCAACTTAAAGACCCTTCCAGAAAATTGGCCAAGCGGAATCTCACTCTTCAGGATTATGATTTTGATCTAATGTATCACCCAATGAAACAAAATATTCCTGCCAATACTTTGTCAAGGAAAATACAAACTTTGAGAATGACACACAACCCTTCAGTCAACTGGAAGATAGAGCGTGACTAAGGAGATGCAACTTGAGGACCTGTTCTTATGAGAAATTATACAAACATGGGGTATCAAACCACAAGTTCATCTACAAATTCTCTGGTCAGTTTTGCATGAGAGATGGCTACTATGTCCTTTTTCGTTCCCCCATTCACAGAGCACTAGTACAAACATAGCAGAGCAACTTGGGGTGCCACCCAGAGTAGGTGGCCAAGTTTCTGAATTGCGTCACAATAATCCTTGTTCTGATCATTTGGGCAAAGACATTGCAGCGTGTTAGATCAGAGTGCTATTGGTACAGAATGTATTCTGATGTACAAAATTATGTGGACATATATATCCCGTCTGCAGAAATGTGGCTACCAGGACAAGCATAAAGGAGAGCTCATCGGAGCTCCTAAGAAATCGCCTTTTCAGGAGATTAATCTCTTCGTTTTACGCAATGAGGAAAGAAGTATGCTTCAGTCATTATGGACAATTTTACAAGTGGCCTGAAATCTATGCACTATCCAACCAATCAGCAGAATCCATTGCCGGGTATTCGTCGAAGATTATATTCCTAAACATGTGATTCCTAATACAGTAACCAGTGACAATGCAAGGAATTTTAACAGTCGAGTGATGACCGAGGTGTTTGACAAACTGAAGATAAACAGAATACGAGCTTCTATCATCCTGTCATGAATGGATTGGCAGAGCGTTTTGACAAATTCATAGTCTATATTTTATCTCATCTAGTGGCTGAAAAGAATAACCTTTAAGGATGAGCATTTGCCATTTCTATTGATGACCTATCGAAGCGTTATGCACAGTGTCACCCATTAGACCTTGTAGTATTTATTATATGGGATATATTTATTTATATGAAAGGGCCAGATGTGACCCTGTCATATAAATTGTGGGAAACCTGGTAACTAACGATGTATTCAAATATTGAGAGCTATGGAGAGCAGCTGGACAACAAACGAAGTTAGGCGTATGATATGGTCAGATGTAACCTCGAGAATGTAGCAGATCAATAAGAGAGAGCTGTTAAAGGCCGCAATGGATTAGGGTGTAAAAGCTGGGGATTTGGTATTTTTTAACAGCCCCAGAATGCCTCCATGTAATCCATGAAAATTCTACAGCAAGTTACCTAAGTCAACTACAAGATTGCACTGATAAGGAATCTATGTAGGCTTGAGATAGAACATGATTGCCTCATCAAATTACCAAACATAGGACAAACTTACTTGTCGATCCAACCATTCCTAAAATTTCCACTGCAGTGCACCAAATATCCCAATCTGTGGCCATCACAAAACCAGAGTCGGAAGATGGCGAATAAAAGAGTTTAACCTACGGTTCCCCCAGGATTGCATCGTAGATCTATCAGGTACAAGCAGTGCACACAGGCTCCTTGCATCCCTGAGGATCAACAGGCAGAGTAATATTATCATCCTCTTCTACTAAGATCGCTCCTGGATCGACCCTTGTTTGCTATCATCCTGTGGATCCTATTGGCATCCTTATCCTTGCTTGGGGAGCACAGCACATACGAAGAGCTTCTTGTAAGCTTAAGGACTCTCACAGTTCAAAGCTGCAGAGCTTATCTCACCCTGAAACGCCAGTTATGAAAGGATGGCTGAGCAATGATAGCACCTAAATGGTCAGCAGAGGAGTCCCAGATGTCTGATGGGTCCTCAGATGATTGTAGATGCCTGTGGCTTGACTTTTGGCACACCAGTCGCTAACCTGTGACCATTCATAATAATTAACTGTCGACAGAGTAGATAAGGTTAAAGAAGGACTCCTGAGTAAATATTGTATAAGAATGCTAAGAAGGTTTTAGCAGTTCATGAATTATGTTAGACTGCTATATTTTAATAGAGTTTATAGTTTTGATTAGAATTATATATATATAGATTGATGGTTGTAATCTTTATAGTTTTGTGTGAATTAATTGATATTGTCTAAGTGGACTTATAGTTTACATTGTGCCATTTGAATTAATGTTTTTAGAGTTGTAGTATTATTGTTTGAGTTGTGATCCATGGGTAAACCAGTAAGCGTAGTGGTGGGCATTGAACACTTTTGAAGAGTTGTAGCCATATATTAGACTATCACAGGATTACCTTGGGTTGGGTTGTTTTACCTCTGAGCGGCAGTTTTTTTGCACACCATGGGCTAAATGGCCAGGTCACATGGTCCCTTAAGGCTCAGAGAAGGTTGGGGGAGAGAACCCACTGGAACAGCTGTTGGGAGACAGATGGTAGCCTCCCGTCAAGGCCATCCAGCGTGTTCTTTAACGTGCACAGGGTATGGCTCTCCCGCACACGGGGCCACGGCTTAACGTCCCATCCGACGGACGGCGGCCTTTCCAAGCCCAACGGTGTTCCCTACTGACCTGTTTATGGTGCTGTCATTGGTTTCATTCTTTTATTGATGAAAATGGAATTGAGGTGTTGGCCCATGTTTAGTTCAGTGACGAGGCTTGGTTTCATTTGGATGGGTATGTGAATGGTCAAAACACTCGAATATGGAGCAGTGAAAATCCTCATACTTTTCAGGAACGACCATTGCACGCACGAAAAATTGGTGTTTGGTGTGCAATTTCCCGTCGTTGTGTGATAGGGCCTTTATTTTTTGACTCAACTGTAACTGGTGAAGTTTATCGTGACCACATCCAACAGTTTTTTGCACAATTGGATGTGAATGAACGAGAGAGTTGGTTTCAACAAGATGTCGCGACCACCCATACTGCAAATGTCATGTTGCAGTAATTTTTTTGTGATCATTTGATTTCAAAACATTTGTGGCCCCCAAGATCCAGAGATTTTACTCCTCCAGATTGCACCCTGTCTATGATGATAATTGCACCCTGTCTATGAAAAATGCATCGTTCATTGACCAGGTTTGCTTTTTAGCAAAGTGCATGGTCATATCGCTACTGTGTGAAAGGTCGTCCCTTGCGCCATTTTCGCATCGAAGTCACCACCGGAAAGGGACTGTCCCACAGAAACTGTGCGTTATTAGGGGTTGGAATGTTATTGGTTAGAAAATATGAAAGAAGATGAAACTTAAGTGATGGAAAATGATAGATTCCTGAATGTTATTTGAAAATTCATGGATGTTGGTGCATGTTAACGCTATCACCACCTAACAAATGATGTGGGGATCAATGCTGTATTTTCTTTTCGTCTTACTTCTACTTCATATCACACCGGGATTGAAACTTTCACACATTCTATTTTTCTGCGAAACTCGTATTAAATGATACTTCTTTTGTTTGTTTTTCCACTTTTACACTGAATTTTTTTGCTACATCGACAACGTTTTCTAAAACATGCCGCATTCACACATTTCTTACGATATTAACAATTTTCTGTCTGGGCTCATTCTAAGAGTGATTTTCCCTTTCTAATGTACTGTATTTCCTTTTCTGGTGGGATAAAATCATATTTTCCCTGTAATTGCTACATACCTTTTAATTGTGATGAACAGTATAAGAGGACATTTTAAAATTAGATGACCGCTTGGAGCTTTTGCAGGCAGTAAACTGTTGAGATGCTTCGTTAAGCCGAAAAGATCCCCCGAAGATAAGATGTCAGCATACGGGACCTACCGTTGACCAGTCCGGCAAAGCACTTGGGCACTGCATTTCATCATGATTGAAAGTGAATAATTATTTCATTTCGCCATTAGGGTTGAAAAGATCCTTGTGGAAGATAAAATTCACTCCGTGGAAGACGGACAGCATGCTCCATAAGTAAGGGATTTAGATATGCTACCGTTTATCTGTTTTCACATTGAAGGACCCATTCCATTGATCAGTAGGTAATTTGCCTGTGACCTTTGAGTCGTGCTTTCGTCACACAACGGCGTTTCCTGTTCCCACGTGCGTCTCTCTTCTATTTCTTCAGATTAAATGAATAATAGGAGTTTTCAGTACTTTTAATAGAGGTAATGTTAAATTTTAAGAAGTGTGAGAGAATATGGTGGGAAGTTTCCTATTTTTTAAGAAGGGCATTTCGGGACTTGGAATGTTTCACTCTGAGTGACTCTTAGTATAGTTTGTAAAAACATTTTTTGTCTGTCACTTATATCCAATGTACGCTCTATGTGAGAACATCGATTTTTTTGTGACATATCTATAAGTGCAGAATTTTTTTACTGAGGTCCGATCACAACATATATGTCAGATCAAACAACTCCTTTCCTAACCAGTGCGAGCCATCGAGATGCCACTGAGGTTGTGAAAAGGCATTATTGGGGGCGACTATGAAAATTAAGCGCAAAATTCGCCGCACTGTGACGTAGTTGGCCTGGTGTTCGTCCATGCTTGTGGATGCGGCAATCCTTCGCTGATCGAACCGTTCGCGACAATATGAAAAAATTCATCAGACCTCTATTAACATACACTTAAGTTAACGTTGTGCTTGGATGTAGAATTAAAGATAGATGTTTTACGCAACGGAAGCGAAAACGCAAGGGTACCTGCAAGGTATGAATTGTTTTTCTGCTTTAGCATTGTAGAAAAATTGTAGTTGTTCGATAAAACTCAACCGTGTAGGAAAACTCTTTACAGAATTATTTTTTACACGGTGAAAGACAAGTAAATACCTGACCTTGTAAACAAGTGTAATGAACACGCATGTACAATCGACAGATCGCAACGCGAAATAAAGCGTGATTTCACGCTTTATCAGCGTTTTTATCAGCGTTTCATCAGCGTGATGAGTCATTAGTCTTGTGATCACACGTTCGCCGGTAAACAGAGGAAAAGACGACTTTTAAAACTGTAAGAGTGTTTACAATTGCAGATTTTTAAAAATGATATCTTACTTCCAAATAATTAGCTGATTTTTCTTCCAAGGAAGAAATAATATTTTGTTATCGATTGTTACTGAGTAGCGTTATTTCCTAGGAAAAAGTAATATTTTGCATAAGTGAATCATGTGTTAAATTGGGGATACAGCGACAATAAGTATTAGGAATAAAAGGTTTTAAACTTGAGACCAAGTCGCGTAACCGATATACGGGAATTAAAAAAGTTAGTTTTATTGGTTATTCTTTTGCTGATGCAATCGCGATTTCTTTGAGCCGGTTTAGTAATAAACTATTGAAATAAAAAACAGGAAGGTGAGTTTTTTTATTTGAGAATTTTTCTGCTGTTGCGGTCACGATATCTTTGAAATGACTTAGTATTAAAAAGGGAAAATAAGTTAATAAATTAGGAGGGGATTAAAATTTGTAAGGAAGAAGGAATTTTTTTACCTCTCATTGGGGGGGGGGGGATGAGGTTTTTGAAATGGTTTAGTATTAATATGAAAATACCTAGAGTAATGAATTGAGACATGGTATAAATAAGAATTTAATCTAAAATCACTTCATCTTTCCAAAACAAGTCCTGACGCGACAGGGGACGCAGAAAGTGTGGTGCAGAATATGTCTGAACACAAATATCTGATGACATCATCCTTCAACCAGATGGAGACTAATTTTAATAACACAGACACAATACTTGGAGATTCGGAGGTGCCATGGGAATTTTCAAAATGGATTGCCTTCTTCCAATGGGTACTTTGTTTATTTACAAAATAACTCTTCTATCATAAAGGGGAGATGGGTTAATAAGTTTCGATAAGAGGATGGAAAATTATTTCCAAAAAAAAAAAAGTTTCCATACCTTATCTCCTGTGGGGATAGGGTATGGAAACCTGTGGGGGATGACAATGCGTGATTGGCGAGAAGGGTTGTTTACTGTCAACTGGTGACGTCATCCGACATTTCTAGACTTAGAGCAATATCGAGATGGGCCCAAAAACAGTGGTCAAGGGTGTGAGGGGGGATGAACTTTTCCAAAACATGTTGCAACACATCACGTCTGATATGGAAACAAAGATGGGGTCAATAGTGCCGTGTGTGACGTGATCCACCGATGACCTACCGTTGACCAGTCCTACGTATTTTTATTTGATAAACAAGATGAACGTCGGTGAAAATTTCGAGGTTTGCCCATTCAAGAAGACTGCTCGGGGTGTGAGGGGGTGGAACTTTTGCAGAGTTTTAACTAATGAGGTTTTTTAATTAAGGGGGACTATGAAGACTTTTCGATGAATAACGAGTTTATAGTTTGGCAATCGAAGATGGCCACCAAAGGCATCAGGGGGATGTCTTGAACGTTGCAACCGAAACTTTAGTTGGACTTTGCAATTATTTTGAGGATTGCATCAGCCATTCTGAGATGGGATGGAATTTTTCAGAGGTTTACAAGTCTGGACATGGTGATTGCATCATACATTCCAGAATTGCGCCATTTTCTGGACTTGTAGAATGTGCAACATTTTCTAGAAGGTTCTATATGTTATAGTTTCGCAAATTTTTGGGCGGTTTGTGGAGACGTGATGATGTCAGAAACCAAGACGGACGAAGAGAAATTTCGAGAAGGGTTGGCCAGCCAGGAGGGTAGAATTTTTGATGTATTTAATAAAAGGGAGTGGAACTTTTGATAAAGGGGGTTATTGAATAAGGAGATTATAGGTTGGCCATATAAGATGACCTCCAAAGGGCAAGGGGTTGGAACCTTTGATAAGTGTTTAATAAATGGGGCTGATATTAATAAGGGTTTTTTAATGAAGGGGTCGAACTTTTGATAAGCGTTGTAATTAAGGGGGTCACGTATTAATAAAGAGACCGTCACTTTTGATAAGTGTTCAATTAATAAGGAATAAAAATTCATTTATAAATATTCACAAGTTAAATTAATAAGGAATAAAAAATCTTAGGTTAATTTACAAGGACTAAAATATTCGGAGGATAATTTACAAGGAATAAAAATAAAAATTGTTAATTTACAAGGACTAAAAAAATACATAGGTAAATTTACAAGGACTAAGAAATATTCGAGGTTAATTTACAAGGAGTAAAATATTCGGGGTTAATTTAAAATAAGTAGGTTAATTTATGAGGTCTAAAAATACATAGGTTAATAAAAATAAATACAAGAAATAAAAAGTAATAGGTTAATTTACAAGGACTAAGAAATAAGTAGGTTAATTTACAAGGAGTAAAATATTTGGGGTTCATTTAATAAAAATACGTAGGTTAATTTATGAGTTCTAAAAAATACATAGGTTAATAAAATATAAATACAGGAAATAAAAAATAGGTAGGTGAATTTTTAAGGAAAAAAAATACATAGGTTAATTTACGAGGGGTAAAAAATTCATATATAAATATTTGCACGTTAAATTATAATAAAAAATAAATGCCGGAAATATAACATTCGCAAGTTATATTATAAATAAATAAAAAGATTCGTAATTTATAATGATCGGTTATTCCTGTTTCATCCGCCTTTAACCACTCTAAGAATATACTACCTTGGGTAATGGATAAATGCGCTGCTAAGTTGAGGGACTTACGATCGAATCCCACTGTGGGAAAGAGTTTTTTTAAATATGGTATGTGTGTTGAACACTAGATGGCGCCACAGTTAGATGGAGTATTTCGGAATTTTGGATGATGGTGGAAACCAAGTTGGTGGACTCGGGACTTACAGAAATTTCAGGAGTTTGTGGTGACAGCGGAAACCAAGATAGCGGAATTCAAAATGGCGGACTCTGGACTCAGAGAAATTTCGGGAGTTTGTGGTCAAAATGGCGGATATAGGGGGCTAAGGGAATAAGTTATGAAATATGAATATTAATAAGGGGAAGTAGTGGGGGTGCATAAGGGGCGTGATGGATGATGTCATAGAGGGGAAAGCACTATGCATGGGG
Source organism: Ryuthela nishihirai (assembly GCA_038380435.1). NCBI lineage: Eukaryota > Metazoa > Arthropoda > Arachnida > Araneae > Heptathelidae > Ryuthela > Ryuthela nishihirai. Next base: position 93,486,722 of record JAWZYU010000004.1, on the reverse strand, counting down.
TTCCGTACAGTGGCACACCACTACTGACATGGGTGGATGGAAATGGTGGCTCTCATTTGCTCATGTCACGCCGGTCATTTTGTGTATCTCAGGAACCTGCTGCAGCTCATCAGAATTGTCCACTATTTTCTTGGGGACTGCATAGTCATCACATGGGATCGTGCTTAAGCTAGGACCCAATCTTTCACTAGTGTCCATAACTAGGTGCCTCGATGCCAGGAAGATGACATCTTTTCACATGAACGAAAAATATATCTATCTTCTACATGAGAGTCAAGACAAAAGTGGAAAGGCCTGCTCCCCTCTACATGCTTGTCAACCTAGCTGCAGGCTGGGTGATGTCTGATTTACCATGGGATTCGACGATTGGTGCGCACGTATCAAAAACAGATGTCTGCCCATCTATATGGCCTGGTTGGGTACTTGTTTACGCATTTAGCTATTTTCACCAGATGGGGGTCCCTTCTTGGACGAGTTTCAGTGCCCAAGGCCCGTGGACTCCTTCCTTTTACATCACGAAAGTTTGAGAGCCAAGATGGAGTGTGGAAGGCTAAGACCTGAATGACAAAATAACATGGAGGATGGGACTTAGCTCTGACAGATACGTCGGTTCCAAATTTTTAGAAAAAATATGAGCATGATAATATCATCTGCTTCGTTTAATTTCCACTGCTCTAGCGTGCTTAATGTTCTGTTTATACCTAGTACATATTAAAGTACAATCTTCAAACTTTTTTAGAATAGGAATTAAATGCGTCTCTTTAGGGATCTACCCAAGATTTAGTTTCGGTGAGGGGGAGTGTCCGAGAATTTAGTTTCGGGGGATCCTAGAATTTAAATTTAGTTTTGGTGGGTCCAAGATTTGTTTCGGGGTGGGTTCGAGAATTAAATTTCAGTGATGGGAATAAAACTTGAGAAGGATTTCCTAATTACTAAAATATTCCACCTAACAGCAAAAGTTAATATGGCATATCATACTAAATGGATTAAGATTATACAAATTTTTTTATAATCTATTTTTGTTATCGGACATAAAATAAAATTATAGCCAGACAACTGTTTCAAAACAGGTAGAGAAGTCTAATGTCAAACTTGTCTACTTGGTCTCCCCCCCTGCCGGGATTCTTCCTGTGTTTCTTGGAGATAAAATGGGAGGAGAATCGGCAGAGCGATACTTGAAAATCAAACTAATTTATTAATGAGTATTTAATTAATATAGGGAGTTTACTCTCCTCGCTGGCATACCTTTGAGTGTTTCATGTAACAATGCTGTGGTCAGAAAAATTTCTTTCTATTCAGAGGGCACATCGTTGTATTAGAAATCCTGCACAAGTTTAAAATAGTTTCGGAGTTTGCTGTCCCCATCTAAAAAATATTAATTATGCATACAATATGCCCTCTGCTTTGTGTCATATATTTATATAGTTCAATCTTAGTGCGAGTAAATTATTAGTAATAACAACACAAACGAGATTCCAAAATTATGAAATTAAGGCATGCTGACTTGGGATTCATTACTCTCAATTTACATTTGCATTCTAAGTTTTCTTATACACTTCTTGTGTTAGGTATAACTATATAAATATCAGTAGAATTATTTTTATTTCAATACATTTTTAAATATGTACACTGCATTAAATCGATTAAGAAATTATAAATGACCTCGCCGAATTTATCTCTCGCCAAATTTTATTATTGTGCAATAATTTACACCTGACTTTAGCCGAATTAATTTGAAATGATATATTTTAAAGTGGCACATTTATGGAACTGGCAGGCCTAGAAAATACGCAACGCACGTGCAGCAGAAGAATAAAATCTTTTCGTTCACAATCGAAGTCAAACATGGGAAAGCCAATCGAAGTCAGACGACTTAGAGAACTCGAATACTACAAATAAGAACATCTAATCCGAACTAATAAATAAATTTTTTTGTCATATTAAAATATATTAAGTAAGCATACCTCTTCGTTCTTGTCTTATAGCCAGCGTCGAAGTTTACGACGTTCAAGGCGCCAGATTGAACGATTTAACTTCCGATCTAAATTTTGTCTTGTGGCACGTTTTGCTCGCCCTCTAGTGGTGTTAATATGTTTCTTACTGTTGTTTCGATAAATGCCAATCAAAAATGTTGTAAATTTTTTTCCATATTTTTTACGGTTATACGACGCAGATAACGTTTGATATACTTTGAAAATAAAAGTTTACAGGGTATAAGGTATATATAAATATATATGTAATATAATAATAATGATAATATAAAAATATTTCAGTTATTTTATGTCATATCTATAATTTGTCTTTACATTCTGGATATTTTCCAACAATTCTTAAAAATTAAACTATATTAGATGTTTACAAAGGTGGTAAATATTTAGATAATAATAATTACAGACCAATAGTCAATTGTCGGTGTTTTCAAAAATATTGAAAAGCTAATTGAGATTACACTTTTAAATTTTCTAGAGAGAAATAAATTTTTTTTCTAAAAATCAGTTTGGGTTTAGGAAAGACACTGGAACAGAGGAAGCTATATTAAAATTAACATCTTCAATCTACAGTGCAATAAATAAAAATTTGAAAACAGCAGTAATATTTTTGAACATAAAGGAAGCATTTGACTTAGTTTCACATGACATATTATATAAACTTGAGAGAGCAGGAGTTCGAGGGACAATTTTATTATGATTTTAGACTTATTTAAAAAATAGAACTCAAAACGTTAAAAGAGGTAATTATTACAGTAATGAAAAGAAAATTAAATATGGTGTTCCTCAAGGGTGTATATTAGGTCCGATATCATTTAATTTTTTATAAATAATCTTTGTGACCTGGAAGTAAAAGGGGAATTAATAGCATTTGCTGATGATACTGCTCTGATATATACAGCAATTACTGAAAATATTTTGATTGAAAAATAAATCAAGATTTACGGAATATCAGAAATTGGTTTATGAAATATATGTTGTTTCTAAATGTAGAAAAAGCGAAACATGTATATTTCCGTTTGAGACAAAAATCAAAGAGATAATTTATAAACGAAATTATTTTATCATACACTAAAATGCATCGGTAATGATTGTTGATGCAAGCCACTAGAAGGTGTTGAGTGCTATAAATACTTAGGAGTACATATCGATAGTGAACTAGGAATAAACACATTGATTCTTTAATAAAAAAAACTTAATACAATAATACCACAATTATTTTATATCAGAAATTTTGTAAATATTACACTTTTAAAACTAATTTATAATGCATGGATTAAATCTCATTTAACATATGGATTTAATTTTTTGGGGCACAGTATATCACAGCAGTATTAAATATTAATTAGAACTCAAATAAGAACAATTAGATGCATTTTAAGGAAAAGTAGGTATGATAGTGTTAGACACTTTTATAGTGAATTGCATATATTATCTTTAAGAAAATTATACCTATACTTATTCATTATATATCTTAAAATTATACCTGTACTAAAAAAAATTATTTACTAAAGAAAATTATACCTATACTATATTCATTATATATCTTAAAAAGCACTGGATTGAAAGTGATATTAGACATATAAATAATAATAGAAAAATAGCTAAACATATAAATCTGATTTTACCTCTTCCTAAAAAAACCATTGTAGAAAAACATTACATATATTTAGCACCAAAAATATTTAATACTTTACCTGGAAATCTTAAAGATGAAACAAACTTTCACTCTTTTAAAAAGAAGTTCTGGATTTTTGAAAATCTGGATTTTTGAATTTAATGATATCGAAAAACTTCTTTAAAAAATGTTAATAATCATTATTTTGGTGGGTATACGTTTCGTGTTTTTGAATTTCTGTCTTTCATTATTTTGGAATAGAAACGAAAATAATATCACATATATAGATTTTGTATTAAATTTGTTGCCATTTTCAAAAATGTTTTACCAAATTTTATAAATCCATATGCCAGTTACTTGCACTCTTGTGGATGTTTTCAAAATTCCTAAAACTGAATGTATAATTTTAGAAAACATGTTATGCAAAAATCTTTATATGAAATCTATAACTTGTCTATTCAATGGAAATAAATGTCTATGTCTAATGAAAAAATGAAAGGTAATTTTATTTTTTATTTAAAAATTATTAATTTTAAATAAAAGAAATTTTATTTTTTATTTAATAAGGATTCCAAATTTTGCTTATTTTCTAGAGAGCATGGATAGTAATAAAAATGTTGTTCGTGAAATGTAATTAATATTTTAGTTAAGTAGCAGCAAAAATTTGAAACCGAACTTTCTGAGTTCTCAGTTTTGTTTTAAAAACTTCTAAATAAAGTGAAAACAAATGCTAAGCCAGTCTCATCTACAATGCCGTCGAATTTAATTAACTAAATTAATGACATTTCTTTGGAAATGTAAACGAATTCTTGAAAAATTAACCAAAATTCTTCAATGACATTAATCTGCTAATGATGTTACTTAACAATGTATGAAATTCTAGGTAGAAAGGTTCGGTCGTAACTGGACACTGTATTATTTTCACAAATATGTGGAGACTAATAAAAAAAAAAGGCCAATGAATTCATCGTACATTTAAAGGGCTAAGGAGCAACAAATGACATGAATAAATTCCGAAAAAAAGTCATTCAATTTTACGAATTCATTTAGATTACCAGTGACGTCTCATCATTAAAAGAGTTTGGGGAAAAAAATTGAAAAAGTGCCTAAATATAAAAACCAATTTGAATAATAGTATAAACTTTACTAGGAGTGAATCAATGTCTAAAGAGCAGAAACAAAAGAAATAATTAATATAGCTCACATTTCGACTTACTTTTCTCCACCTTCTTTTAGTTTGGTGTCAGTTAATTTTCTTCTAATAAAAAAAGACATCCTGACAATCTATTCTCGTCTTTGTAATCCTGAGACTCTTTTGGCTTATTTTAAATGTAGGGAAATGGCCTATCCAACGCTACCACAATTACTGGTACAATTAAAATTAATAAAAGATGATATATATGTATAATACGGGAAGCTGAAATAAAGGAGTGGCTGTAAGTAATTTGCAGTTCAGGAACCGTCCTTATTGTATAAATCGTTGATATTTCTGGTTTCAAACTAGACAAGAAAGATAAGATCTCAGCACCAAATCAAGATGTTTGTATTCATTCGATAAACTGTTCTAAAGTTGTGTTCAACTCTTCGTCAGCTTCTGTTTGAAGAGTTCTAACATAGTTGTGTGAAAAGACTGTCAGGGTCTCATTCATACTCTCAAAACTTGAATTCCGTGATAGCTCTGTTAAGTGTAGAGTAATACTTCAGTTCTAAACGAATTTTCTGCACTCGTGAAAGATCCTCAGGTCCTCACACAGCTTACCATCGAAACGTTTTTTTTTTCAGATACACGAGGTTTCTGAAATTTTGGTTTATTCTCCATAATAATCTTTCAAGCATTCCATTCAAGTTTAAGCTGTTTCTCTACTCCTGTTTGCTTTCCAGTGCAGTATGCAGCAACAGAGAGGCTTTCGATAGATCAATATCTGGCGATTGCAGAATTTTAAGAGACTGAATTAACTGACTGCAATTTTAGACAAAATTACGGGAAGGAATTTTCAAAAGCTTCAAACATTTTTCTGAGTGCTTTGCTTCTGAAATTCCGCCCTTATTTCTGCTAAGGAGAATTATTATGAACACATCACATCTGTAAATTCGTATTTCAACGGGATGACGGTTGGCTATGCCGGTAGCGTTCCAAGTTCGTAATCTGATGTTCTCAAGTTTAGTCCCAACTGTGGGTAAGGGGAGAATTTTCTCCGCTAATTCCAATTCCTCCATCGTGAGAAAGCGGACACCGTTGGGTTTGTAAAAGCCGCCCTTTCGTTGGAAGGGACATTAAGCTGTGGCTCGGTGTGCAGGATAGCCATACCTTGCACATTAAATAGCACGCTGGATGGCTTGATGGGAAGCATCCAGTTGTCCTCTGGGAGCTGTTCCATGGATTCCGTTCCCCCACTTTTTCAGATGAGACCATTTAGCCTATTGTCTGCAAAAAAAGTACCACTGAGAAGAAAACGACCCAAAACTGCAATAGCCTTTACACCTGTGGTTTCCAAAGAATCGAGAAACAACTTTTGTCACCTAATGAAAATGTGCAAAGGAATATTATGGATTTGTTGGGTTGTTTTACCTCTGAGAAGCACTTCTGTGTACATAATGGGCTAAATGGACAAATTATAAGGACCCTGAAGGCTAGAAGGTTGGGGGAAGAGAACCCACTGGACAACTGTTAGGAAACAGATTTTAGCCTCCTGTCAAGGTCATCCAGCGTGTTCTTTACCGTGCACAGGGTATGCCTCTCCCGCATGCGAGCCATGATTTAACGTCTCATTAAACGGATCATTAGCGCCGAATACGGGGGGGGGGGCTCACCCCCTTCCTGAAAAATTTACATTATATATCTAACAGACAAAATAAATATGTCTGGTATCCTGTTATTGTACGTGAGCCCCCTCCCCTGAGAATTTGAAAACCCGACAGCAGTGCAACGGATAGCAGCCTTTCCATGAGCATCATCATCCTCTACTACTGAGGGCATGGCTGGGAGTTTTGCAGAGATAAATCTTGATGCTGGTCCAAGTGAAACTCAAACCTATGAACTGCAGATTACGAGCCTGGAGCGCTACCGGCTGAGCCACCCTCGTCCCGAATATTATGCTGAATAAAACCAAAATTTCGGTAAATTCATATAATTTCGTAGAACTAAATGTGATAGCCATCTGACTCCCCTCCCCCCTTTTGTCATGCAGTATCCTGCAGTTTGATTTCAGCCAAATATTAACCTTTTCTGAAACCTTGGGGTCCATGTACCTGGCCATTTAACCCATTTGGTGCAAAAAAAAAAGGTTCCGCTCCAAGGTAAAATAACCAAATCCTCTACACCCAATGTGCGAAAATGGAATGATCCATGCTTCAGTGGCCAGCGAGTTGCATTAAATTTATTTAATGTCCCTTTAGCATAGTCGGAAAAAAAAATTCCTTTCCATTTCTTAGTTCGAGTTCGCTTGAGATGATGCAGATATAGGAGTCTCCATAAATTAGGAAATGCGTTGAAAGGGGAATGTTAGTTAGCGATTCCTTTGTATTGCGTTGCAATGGGGAAAAGGAGGCGGTGTTATGCGTATATAACAATAAAAATGTTATACTAAATTTTGCAATTATTAGTTATTTTTTCCGTTTTCTAATGACAAACAAATTTTTTATGCTATCATTTAAAATTATTTCAATACCACCTTTTCTCGTTGAATGGTTGATACTATTTATTTTTATGTGAGCATCCGTAACTCGGTCCCTTTTTAGATCGTTTTAAAAAAATGAGCAATTATTTTGTTATCCCGTTGGTGGTCTTCTTTTCCTCTGCAGACACTCAAGCTTTTCGATTTTAGAGGTGAAAATTTCTTTCAGGTTGGATAGGTGCTATAAAGTATTAAGATTCGCCTTTTCCTAATAGTTTTTGTTTACAAGAGGCGTGTCCAACCCGCGGCCCACAAAATCGTAAAGTTTACCTGTTTACGACATAAACTTTCAACATGATTATGTGATTTTCAGCGAGTTTTTGACATCCCACTAATTTTATGTTGCCCTTTTTTAATTTTATAATAAAAAACGTAAGAAAATAAATGAAGTTTTATTATTCATATACATTAACTCTATTGAATATTTTATGTTCGGCCCAAAACAATTCATTTTCACTCAATGAAGCCCAGGGAAGTCAAATCTTCACTCAATGTGGCCCAGGGTAGTCAAATCTTCACTCAATGTGGCCCAGGGAAGTCAAATCTTCACTCATTGTGGCCCAGGAAAGTCAAATCTTCACTCAAAGTGGCCCAGGGAAGTCAAAAAGTTGGACACGCCTGATTTACACCATTAGAGGCCACTAAAGTTTGAAAATGAATAGTTTTATTTCTGAGCAGCACTTTTGTGCACGCAATGGGCAAAATTATCAGGTCGTAAGGACCTCAAGGATCAAAGTTGATTATGGTAAGGGAATCCAGTGGACAGCTGTTAGAGACAGATGGTAGTCTCCCATTAAGGACATAGAGCATATTCTTTAACTTGCACAGGGTATGGCCCTCCTGAATACGGGGCTATGGTTTAATATTCACAAAAACGTTTCTAGCTCTAAGCATTTCAGTACTAATTTCCTCCCTGGAGATTTATGCAGTTTTAATTTAGAAACAGCCAAGTAACTTCAAATTGTTATATAGGGCTAACATTGAAGCCAGTAATCTATCTATAACTATTACTCGTACAAACAATGGGAGTAGAACATCATTTAAATGCTCACCCAATCTAGCCACCTTCAATAACCTTACCATACTTATCCCTCAATCCCTGTATGCCAGTCAATTTCTTCCCACAAAAGAGATTATTAGTGTCCCGATGTAGGTCTCTCTGCTGTTATGCTGTCTAGCTGCTCCCTCTGCTTTGTCAATCAAGCTTTCCAGCCAAAAGCCTTCCAGCCTTTTTATTTTTTGCGACATATAGGACAGAGAAGAATCCTAGAAGCTACTCCTAGCTTTTACAGGCCTTCTCATACAAGGACATGACCTACTAAGACCGAAGTCACTGCCGACCACTGCCTTAGTTAGAGCCAACACAACACACAAAGTTTGCCCTGCTGGAACAGTCGCTAGCTGCCTAACCATTATGCCAGTTAAGTTCTTATCAGCTTTCAACTGATAATTCACATATTTATTAAACTCTCTTTAATACCGTATGTTAGCACTACTGGGTTGTTAATTAAGATTATTCCTGCAGCTACTTCTTTTAAAAATAAGCTCCAGTGCCTTATCAATCAAATAACCAGTCTCATCTGCTCCTTTTTACTCAAAAGAGTACTGTTAGTTTGAAGAAAAGCCAGTTTAAAATGGTCTAATTCTTGCTCAGTAGTAAGCAAACAACGATTTTCGTAATGACTAAGTAATCTATTATGGTAACCTTTGTCTATAACTGGGTCTTTTAGAGCTTCAGTGTTAACGGTAATTTTTTTCCCTTAACCAATAATTCTGAAGTTTAAATTGGAAGACACTTTTAACAAGGTAATGGTCAGATCCAATTTCAGATCCCCTATATGACCTTGCATTCCTAACAGAATTTTCCCATTTACTGTTAATTAATAAATAATCAATCATATTCTTCTGCAACCCATCTGGTGAAACCCACGTGTATTTATACATATATGTCGTGGGTTGTAATAATTGTCAGTTATTTTCAAACCATTAAGTTTACTTACCTATGGGAGACGTTCCCCATTACCATTGCAGATACCAATACTAAAGATAGTGATACCACTGGCTATCACCATTGGCCAAGGGTCAGGGTCAGTATCAGCTTTAGCAATGAAGTCATCTAGCACAAGAGAAATATCCCCTTTCTTGACAGAATTCAAAATATCCCGAAGTTGTCCATCCTCAGTGAGAGCATAACAAAGGTAACATTCAAGTTTTTAATGCTTGTTTAAATTTAGCTGTAAGAAACCTTTAATTAATGCACTCATATCCTAGAAGAACATCAGAAATGAGTATGCTGAGAAGCAAACCCTACGCCTTGAAGATGCTTTCCATCTTCCCTGCATGAAAAGAGAAATTTGAGATTATTTTTAAGAATTTGTCCTTTATCCATCTGGTCTCTTGCAAGCTGAGAATATCTAAGTTATAACAGTGGAATTCTTGTGTGAGGACATCAAGAGAATAATCTCTGTGCAAAGCCTTACATTTCAAGTACCTGTGGTGAGAAAATGGTTAATGGAATCTTTAATGAAGCTATATTTATTGATACAGAAAGTGCCAGCAATATCAAACAGCCCCTTAACTGCAGGCATGGGGCAAAGACCTGTTTTTCCCCACTTCTAAAGGCTTAAACCAGCCCTCTACACTGGTAGGACTGGCTCCAATGTAGGTTTGTCGATACCCATAGAAACAAAGGTTCAGATACCGCGACGCCCTCTTATCAGGATTATCCACCAGTTAATATAAGGTATCCTGTGCATCTACTCAATCAAGGCTGTAACCTCACAGAAAATACTGCGGAAGATTTTTCCCTCAACAGAAGACCACCAGTGCAGAAAGTTCAGAAACAGTAATTGAGCTCAGAGCCATAATTCCATTCAAATTGGTATATATAGTCAACATCAAGACCATGTGTCACGACCACTTTCTGACCACTCCTGAGAAAGATAAAAAAGAAATGTAAAAGTAGACATAGTAGTCCAGATTAACAGACCCAACTGACTGGTAGCCCTCTCCTTCAGAAAGAGAGTATCTCTTTTCAAAGGTATTAACGACCTTCACTACGAGAAGGCTGGTCGAACTTTAGGTGCTAAGACTAGCGAGTTCTGTGCATTATCACAAGGGAACGGCGCATAGCTCTCCATCCAATGAATACCTAGCTACCATTTGCAGACTATGAAACCCCTTCCATAAATGATTTATGCAATTAGTTTTTTTTATAACCCGTTTTAAAGTTTTGAACCAATTCTTGGTCTCTCGTTTGTATCAACGCTCATTGGTTTGTATCAACGTCACATTGGGTGGCAAATATTTAACAAAAATGTTCCTATCGTTTGATTTTAACATTTCTGCTCTCGAGTGATTGGTGGCATTGTCGAAAAGTAGAATGTGTTTTTGTGCAGGCTAAGCGATTTAAAATGCTAAGGCAGTGATAAAATTTTTCATTTATTTGCCAGTGACTAGAAATTTTCGGTCTATTCACGCTGATTTATTGCTGTAGTAATAAACGGGTATTTTAGAAATTTCAATTCCTGAAAAATCATGAGCACGAGTTTGCCTGAGACAAACGGAACGATATCATAGATTATAATACATAACTCATCCATAGATATAAAATATCTCTCTCAAATAAAAATATTAATTTTAGGAATAAATTTTGAACCAAAAAAAATGCATCTATCCCTAACTCTTAGAAAGAGATTGAATCTTGTAATGGTTGTTGTAGAATTCGGTTGCTCTTTCAGCAAGGTATGTCTTCGTGAAAATAAATCTGTGTGATATAAGAAAGGGATGTGCAAATTGAGAGCACCTACAGTTAGGTGCTACACGAGTGCTATTACGATTTTAATCTGCCTACACTTTGTCCGAGGAAATGCAAGGAAATTGCATTTTAAATTTGAAAATCTAAACGCTTCTCGCAAATAACATGGAGCTCAAATTTCCAAATAGAATTCCGTTTCTAATTTTCCAAATTAGCGTTCTCTAGCAATGGAAATTCAAACGAACGAAAAACAAGCGAAATTTTATAGTTCCTATTAGAAATGAATTTGCACTCATATTGCCATCCCGAGTTCGAACTATTTCGATAATTACTGAACCTCGGGAACACGGAACACTTGCTTTTTTTTCCTTACAAAGAAAAAACATTATCGCAAAGCATATATGCAGAAGTACACCCCACTAAGCCATTTTTTTTAATTATTCGTAATATGAAAAGAATTAATTATCTTTCAAGTAGCTGCTTCCCACAGACGTCTGGCAGAAGGTTTGTTAGTTGAATTCGCCATACGAAAGATTTGTGAGAAAGACGAGACCTCAGGGGAAAGACAATAGACGCATGCCTTCTCGAGGAACCCGGATCCTTTCGACCAATAGCTAAGAACGCTAATCATTGGCCCACTAGGGTGATATTCGTAATATAGACTAATACAAACTTTGTAATAGGCATAATTATTTGAAGACAAATCGAAATTCAAATGCTACTTGGCTGGAAATACCAGAAATAATTAATAGAAATCGTAAATTTTCTTCAGTAAAATCATTATAAATACTAAAAGAGCGATTCTTTCATGAGATATTCCATTTAAAAAATTCAAAATCTGAATAGTGATTGTTAATTGTACAGACTAAATGTGGTTGAAAGGTTAAAATCATAATCAAGAGCTATTTGGTTTTCCTATTTTTTAATTATTTTCCCAATTCTAAGCAAAATTAGAAACTTTAATAATTACTTAGTTCGGGGAATTGATCCCAGCTAGGCACCGATCTTATCTCTGCCATCAATTCTACTGAAAATGATTTATTTCTGAAAACAAAAGAAAGTTGAAAGTCTACAGACAGAAAGACGACAAAGTGTAAACAATATCTCGTTTCTTGACACCTAGCTTAAAGGAATATATTAATGAAAACAAAAGTGACCTATTTTTAAGGAAAAAATAAGGTTTACCCCTACTAGATTTCTATGCCTTTAAAATTGTCATTAGTTATCAATTCGTTTAATGATATTAGAGGGAATGCATTGAATAAGGATGGAGATAGGAAAGCGGTCTGAACAAATCCTGCTAATGTTAGGATGGAGCAACGAGGGATTTTCCCTTTCCCCACATGAGCATTGGTTACATGCGGCATTATCTGTTGGGATCGAGTTCAATCTGCCTTTTACTTCCTTAAAAGTGAATTTCTCTCCCACCTTCCACGTTGAAAGTGGAACGGTTTCCTTGATTTTAATTTATGGGGAAAACCCTACGATGAAGGGAGAAAAATTCTGCACCTGGGATTTGTAGCAGCTTCTAGGTTTTTCCATCTTACCTGTGATGTTCAGAAAAATATACAGATCAAATGCAATGCCTGCTGATAAGTATATTTTTGTTTGGGCGGGTCCCTTGGTGAAAAGCGAAGTGTGACTTGAGGAATAATCTCAGAGCTCTACCTGGTACAACATCACCTATACTCAAAGCTTATGAGCGCTCCTTTGAGATCACGCGCTAATAAAGTCATAAGTTAGTTTTTTTCGTGAACTAGATTAGAAAGGGAGATTCCCGCGAAGTTTGTTGTGGATTATTTAGGAAATCGTAAGTATGCACTTTTGCAAATGAAATTTAATCACGAACAACATTCTACATTTTTGCTATTACATTTACCATTCTAACGCTAGCAATATTATTTGCAAATAAGAGTTGAATTTCGAACTTCATATGTTATTATCGCATTCAGATTTCGCAATCTTTTGCAAGAGTATGGGAACCTTCCGTTCCGGTTCTGGAACGCTTGCACCTTTATGTTTTAGCCTTGTTTTTTCTGTATGACCATTCCACTGCTAAATTAATTAATTCCACTGCAGCACAAGATGAACAAATTTACAAGACGCAAGGTGACAATGTTCAACAAAAGTCAACTGCAAATGAGACAATAAACAGTAATGAGAAAAGAATACGCAAAGTTAGTTAGAAAGTAACACAATGGCAGAAGTACCAAACAGTTCCATTCTTGGAACTCGTGAGCCACTTCACAATAGGAAGCAGATCGTAAATGCCAGTTGAGAAGCTATCCTGCGATATTAAAGGGGTTAACTTCATTTTCTGCAAGTGAACAAACGAAGTGTACGCATGCATAGATAGTCGCCCGTACACCTGGCAGCACAATCTTTCGTAAACATCATCGCAATCTTTTGGTTGCTTATTAATTCGAAGCTCAAGTGATATTACCGAAAATCTACTGGGTTTTTGAGTCACTTCGTCTGTCACGCCATTCAGATAGGTTCTGAAATTTGCAGCATAATTCAAGTCAACGGAGGATTATGGATAAAAATCGAAAATTTCACAACTCGGAATTCAAATTTTGCCAACTGAGCAATATACATATATTTTGCGCGCCCGTGGAGTGGGGGGGGGGGGGTTTGAGGCAATTTTCACAACTCTCTTGCATTTTGCCATTTGACTTACAATTTTGCCTACTAGCCATAATTTCGCGGAAATTATCCCAATATTCAAAATATTTACATCTTGTCTGAATTATAGCAAGTCAGTGTTAATTTTCCCTTTATTTGACCAACTCTCCTTAATTTCACAAAACCAATCCCAAATCTTTACAACTATCCTTAATTTGACAATTCACTTAAAAATTATTAAACTCCCCAATATCAATATTTTGCCAGGTTTTCTCGATTTTTGTCAACTCTCCTTAGTACCTACCCTAGATTTTGCCACCTAGCCTATATTTTACCCAGTGGATTCGAATTTCGCCAACTCACCTACATCTTTCCTGAATTTGCCAAGTCACTTCGCATTTATCAACTCTCCTTAATTGCACAAGAAAGGCACAATTTTCACAACTCCTCTGTATTTTACCAAGTGGCTTCCAATTTTGCCAACTTCCCTAGATTTTGCCAAGAGTTCTTGGTTTTTCCAACCGTCCTTAATTTCACAAAACAAATCCCAATTTTTACAACTCACCTGTACTTTACCAAATGGTTTCCAGTTTTGCCAACTTCCCTAGATTTTGCAAAGTTTTCTCGATTTTATGAACTCTCCTTAATTTCACAAAAAACAATCCCAATTTTCACAAATCGCCCGTATTTTACCAAGTGGATTGGATTTTTTCCAACTGCTCTAGATTTTACCATATCGCCACAATTTTACAGAAAAAAAAATCCAAATTTTTACACTTCACCAGATTTTTGTAAAGTCACTCTGAATTTTGCCAGGTCCACCAAGATTTGCCAACTCTCCTAAATATTGCGAAGTTGCCTCGATTTTGCCAACACGCCATAATTTAACAGAAAAAAGATTGCAATTTTTACATCTCACCTCAAATTTTTCAACTCTCTGCGATTTTGCCAAGTCACTCCGAATTTTGCCAACTGCCCCTAGATTTTGCGAACTCGCCATAATTTTACAGGAAAAAAAATCCAAATTTTTACATCTCACCTGAATTTTGCCAACTCCCCACGATTTTGCCAAGTCACTCCGAATTTTGCCAACTCCCCACGATTTTGCCAAGTCACTCCGAATTTTGCCAACTTCCCCTAGATTTTGCCAACTCGCCATAATTTTACAGAAGAAAATCCCAATATTTACATCTCATCTGAATTTTGCCAACTTCCCCTAGATTTTGCCAACTCCCTAAGTTTTGCCAACTCGCCATAATTTTACAGAAAAAAATTCCAATTTTTACATCTCATCTGAATTTTGCTAACTCCCCACGATTTTGCCAACTCCCTAAGTTCTGCAAACTCTCCATAATTTTACAGAAAAAAAATCCCAAATTTTACATCTCACCTGAATTTTGCCAACTCCCACGATTTTGCCAAGTCACTCCGAATTTTGCCAACTGCCCCTAGATTTTGCCAATTCCCTAAGTTTTGCCAACTTGACATAATTTTTCAGAAAGAAATCCAAATTTTTACATCTCATCTGAATTTTGCCAACTCCCCACGATTTTACCAAGTCACCCCGAATTTTGCCAACTCTCCAAGATTTTGTCAAGTTGTCCCAATTTTGCCAACCCACCTGTATTTTACTAAGTGGCTTCGAGTTATGCCAACTAATCTAAATTTTGCCGTCTCTCCATTTTCCAAACTGCCCTAGATTTGCCAAGTTGCCTCGTTTTTGACAACTCCCCTTAATTTTTCAAAAAAAAAAGATTACAAATTTCACAACTCATCTAGATTTTACGAAGTCATTTCTAATTTTTTGCCAACTCCGAATTACTTTGGGGGGAGTTCCCCCCCCATCCCCCCATGGCTATGCCTCTGGATGGACTACGTATCGATGTATAACCTCGAGGCTCAATAGTGAACAACAGTTATTGATTGTATTTAGATAAGTCATTTATTCACATCCTTGGTCCCTGTAAAATTAGCATCCGAAAGACTGTTAAAGAACACACTGGATGGCTCTGATGAGAGGCAACCATCTGTCTTCTAACAGTTATCTAGTGGGACTCCTTTCCCCAATTTTCTCTGAGCCCTTGGAGTTCTTGTGACCCTTTAGCTCATGTGTGTAAAAAAACTGCCACTCAGAGGTAAAACACCCAACCCTAAACCACTGAGCTATGGCAAGCTGATTCAATTCCAGATTACTGAGGCTATAAACCTTTCCTAATGGCTGTCACTCGTAACACCATCTATTGATGAGGAAGGCACAGAGTAGCAGCCCACAGAGATGGTGAAATAAAGCATCTTGCATGTTGTCAGGAGGTCGTGGGTTAAGATCGTACTGACAGGGAACTCACTTCTTTTCAGCTAACTATTCAAGTTCTCCATAATTACAAGACATTTCCTGGGCTTCTCTAACAATGAGTGTTAAGGAAATTCCTGTGATCGGAGATTCTATCATTGTCTTGGGATACAAACTGCGGTTTTAGTTTATCGGCTTGAAATAATGTCAACCTTAACAAATGACCAAGCATTCGAAAAATATGCTATTGGGACCTGATGAAAAATACAGTGTTTCGATTAAAATTAATCGTTTATAAGAAGTCAGTCCTGATAATCATCTGAACAGCATATCAGATTCGACAAGTGTAAGTAGAGTTTTTCGGATCGTGTGTTGAATGAAAAATATAACGGCAAAGTTGTAATTCCTTCGAAGAAAAGAAATCAATAGAATCAAGAGAAGTGGGGTTTTCATCGCTTACGGCTCTATGATGTTGCTAAATAAGTTCTTGACTAAGGTAGCTTACGCTAACATGCTACTCTGATTGTTTTCTCAGCAGCATTGTAACTAAGGTGAATAGTAAAAATAAACTCACTGAGTGATGGGGGATGAAAAGCAGATGTCTTAGGAGCGTTCAATTAATTCGCTTCCGTTATTGAAACTCTATATTAGTAATATAATGCTGAAAGTGCTTAATGGCTCTAGTAACTAGTAAGAAGTACCAATAAACAAATAATTCAAAACTGATTAAGGAAAATTAATGAACATATAAATGCTTTTGTCAGCTGATCTGGATAAACTGATTAAGGAAAATTAATGAACATATAAATGCTTTTGTCAGCTGATCTGGATAATAGATCCTAAATCTGACCACTGGATTGTAAAGCAGTCTTTTGTCAGTCCTGAAAAAGAAGACTGATGGAAGACTGAAAAGCAGTCTTCTATCAGTCCAGCAATCCTGATAGGCAGTCTTCCATCCGACAAAAAATTGAACAGTAGTCTCGTGCACTTTAAATGTGTACTTTTTATCTCCTTCTGCACTTTAAAGAACATTTTCGAAGGCTTTTCTTTCAACTTCAAAAATTCCCCTCTTGACACAAACATTAAAATTAATAACACCCATATTACAGTTTCCACTTCCATGAAGTTCTTAGGTATGACGATAGATAATAATCTTGACTTTGGAATTCACATTAATAAAATCGTCGCTTCAGCTTCTAAAAGAACTTATATATTGAGATACATTCGAAACGATATATGTCCTCCTATGCCTCAATGCTCTACAAAATTAATATCCGACAGAAACTCGAATAATGTGCTCGAATAGTGAGCTTCCACTCTTTTTGGTATTAATAGAAAGAAGTCATAAATTAAAGTTCAAAATGAAGCTCTCAAAATCATCAGCAAAATCTATTTTAACAAACGAGAATCTCTAACACTTACTGATATTCGTTCCAGCTACCAAATTCCCACTCTTGAATCTAGAAGAAAACTGCAGTTTATTACCCTTCTTTGCGACAAGATTTATAACAAGTCTCATTCCCTTAATTCGATTCTTACACCCTAAGGAACCTGGGTTCGAGCCCCGGGTAAGGCATGGCTGTCTGTGTCGTTTTTCTGCTGAGGTCCTGCCATCCTCTCAGACCTTCTACTATGGCATATAAACTGACAGGCTCCTGTCAGACCTCTGTGGTAAGCAGCTGCTTGAGGAGGTATTTATTTATTTTATTTTATATGCAATTACCACATCGCCACATCCTTCGCTCTGATAATAAAATATTTTCTACTCCCAAGATTTTCAAATCTAAGTATGGTGAAATTTCTTTTGCCTTTCAAGCAACCTGAAATTGGAACTCTCTACCGAGCTATGTCACTTCTTTAAATTCTAAAACAAAATTCAAAAACTATATTACTCCACTCCTATTAGAGTATTGAAACGTTTGACCAACAATATCTCCTCGCCCCTTTGTCCGGATTATCCGCAATCTTTTTTTCCCCTGTTCATTCATGTAATATTACTCTCTGTTGCCTTAAATCTTTTTTTTCTTCCCCTTAAACTTACTATGTTTATCTTCGTCTGTACAACTTGTCATTTTGTTGATATGTATTAAATAATTAATACATATCGGATACCTGTAAATATGTTTGTATTTTTGTACTATCATCAATATATCTTTTTAATTTATCAAATGTACATCAAACCACTTAAACGTTTAAATTAATATCCAAATTACCTGTAACTTGGCTTTACTGTAACACACTGCATGAAACAAATTATTATTATTATTCCAATGGATTCGTTTCCTCAACCTTCTTTGAAACCATGGGCCTATTTTGTACGATAAAATACCTCTCAGAAGTAAAACAATCAAACCCATCTATAAAAAACTACTGTTCTACACGACTGACTGAGAACATGTTCTACTCTATTAAGTGGGGCACAAAGACAACAGTTAATCGCTAATATCAATATAATTTTAAAACCCTTTCAACGACGATAGCTTCCTTGGAGCATATATTACGTAACTTTCTCTTTCAGGATCCTTCTTCATTTGGTTTCCGTTTTCCGGCACTCTTCCTCCAAAAGAAAACCATCTCGTTTGATTTTGTGCACCATCCTGCCGAGATTTATTCACCCTCACACATCTTCCTCATTATCATTCACAGCAAAATTGATGAGGTAAGTGGTGCATCCAGTGTGAACTACGAGGAAGGTTCATTATCTGTGACTAAGAAGAGACTATTAGTAGTCCTCGATCTCAATGGAATATACTTTCCATGCCGTCCTTTTTCATCGCTTAATGCCGTGTTTGGTCATATATTTGGCGGCAACACGAAGACACGAACCGTATACTTCACTCGAGTCCAGGAAATCACGAAGCTTGTCTGTTATTTTAAAGAAGTCTTTGTTATATACCTAAAACGATCTTTTCCTCCAATCAGAACATCGGGATACTTCCGTCAATGTCCCGATTTCAGAACACTAAAAGGGACACTTTTGCTAAAAACCATCGGTAAAGAATATTTTTTGCTCGTTTTGGAGAAAAAAATATTAAATAATGCTTGTCACTTCTTTGTTTTTACAGATAAATGAAAAATTCTTTTGGGTTGGATAGATATTGATGATATACAGGAACACTTCGTTAATACTGGCCCATGCAGTGCTGATTTGTTATAACACTGTTCGTCTCAGAAAAAAGTTTACATTAAAATTATATGGACAAAAATCTATTACAGTACGGAACAGTACAGATAATATATATTTTTCTTATAGTGCAAGTGGAAGTCATACGAACAGTTGAGATTAGGTGGTTCTGCTTGGAAATCGTTTAGCGAAGGCTGGAAATGCCTGGTACACGCCATCGGCAGGTTTATCGCCATTTGGATGCTTTCAAGAGAGGACCGTTACATCGACTGCCATTGACTGCAAACTGTTGTGCGCGCCTCGCGGTAGCAAGCACTATTCACTTTTTATGTAGAAATATACAAATTTAAACGTGTGTCGTTGTGTTTCCCACATTGCCCAATTGCGGATTATTCCCTTAATTAGACAACGCGGCCGCAAAAATCCCAGCCCGTCTCCTTAGGGGAAGACGTTTTTATTAAAATGAAATCCAATGATGAACACCATTCAGGTTTATGGAAAACATGATAATAATAATAACAATATTTATTGAGACAAAATATCTATAAGTACAGGCAGAACAATTAATCTGTCTAATAATCAATCGTTTATCGTGGACTTAAGAAAGAAAGAACTTAAAGAACTAAATGGACTATGGAACTGTGGAACCCCTTTAACTTTAAATCTAAAATTAAGGATAGCAACATATAAGTCAAAGGAAGGATAAGCATACCGTGTTTATATATGCTCCTTGGTCCTTCTGACCGCTGTCATCAGGCTGGGGTCAGGTGACGCTTCAACTCTGGGAAGGAGGTCATCTCCTTGTTACGTCCTTTTGCTGACGAAGAGGAAAACATCTCCGTCACACTGCCGATGATATGGAGACGGACTCTAACTCGACCGTTACATACGCAGTTGGGTAATTTGGCTGCGGGAGTCAGATGGCTGCATCAACTTGATTATGTGGAAAGGGGGAGACAGCAGGACTTTGAATCTGATTCTGATTCAAAGTCCTGCAGTCCAAGCAGTGATCCCATTCAGATTCACCTCATTCAAGATAGTCTATCCTATTATTAAATCTTTTGCAATATATGTACTTCCTTCACTACACTTCGATACACTAATTCTAATGATTCTCTTATGCCGCTACTGAATATGCCAGGGGCAGCCTCAGGTCCTCTGCTCGTCCCGAGTCTCACTGCTACACTCCGCTCTGTCCAAAATCTCGGATCCAACTGAATTGAAGTACATACATCAAAGTTCATCTTATAAATTTGGCCTATTTCACTATAAAAGAAATTCTAAGTTTCCAATATGCTTCCTTCATTCATTATTCTATATTTCACAAATCCCAATCAACCCGGGGCAGACGAGCACTCTGGCCGCCCTGTGCTTCACACACTTCGTCGCTTTTCCGAGTCTTACTGCAAGATCTCTCTGTCCAAAATCTCGGATCGAGCTGAAGCCCTTCCTGCCTCGCTACTGTACCCCACGTTCCTTTCCCCTTGTTTTTCACGAAGGTGGTATGTTCAAACCATCCGTAGCATCTGCAGAGGAACTTACGAGTAATAAATTCCCCCCAGGGGGTCTGTCGCTGCACTAGAGGTTGACATCGCTGCCTGGGAAATCGGAATTCCTCGTTCGTTACTATAAACATCGGACGATGCTGTCCAGTTCTCCACCTGCATTTGCTATGGGGACGATTTCCCGAATACAGCTTCCCTTGTGAGGTTTCACTAAAACTATCAGCAGTCTTTGCACCCCTAGACGATTCCCTGCTCGACCTCACACGGAAAGAGAATAAATTGGGATTCTCCTGTCGTCTACCCACAGGGCACTGTGTCGTGTTGTATCGAGTGTCATGAGATATGGGCATTGGGCGTGCTGTGTGTGTGGGCTTTTGCTGCAGCTGCGAATTCCGTCCCCTCCTAACGTATCCACCCTGTTAGTCTGTTCGTGTATCCCCCCTGTGTTGAAAAAAAAAACTCAATCAAGTGAGAAATTAATAAAAAAATGAATCGTCATGCCGGATGTAAAATCAGCGCATAGCACAAACCTTTGCAGTGCTCATTTGGCTTGGTGCTGAAGTCGTGTGAACTGGGGTCACGAGTGGAACACTGTTGTGTTTAGTGATGAATCTGATTTCTGTCTGGGTGCTGATGATAAATGGGCCCGTGCATGGCGACAATCTGGCAAGAGGACAGATCCAGCTTTTGTTCGCTACCAGCACACCGCCTGCCAGCCAGGCATAATGGTATGAGGTGCTATTGGATATGACAGGTCACCTCTTCTCCGCATCACGGGAACACTCACAACTGCGCAATACGTTAGAGTGGTTCTGCAGCCCGTTTTGTTACCATTCGTGG
This sequence comes from Ryuthela nishihirai, assembly GCA_038380435.1. Taxonomy (NCBI): domain Eukaryota; kingdom Metazoa; phylum Arthropoda; class Arachnida; order Araneae; family Heptathelidae; genus Ryuthela; species Ryuthela nishihirai. The sequence goes on along the minus strand of JAWZYU010000004.1, from coordinate 93,465,301 downwards.
GAGGCATGCAGCAGCCCATTTTTCAGCATGACAACGCCTGTGTACTCAATGCTAAGGTCTCTAGACAATGTTTGCAATATGTTAAAATATTGCCATGGCCAGTACGATGTCCAAATTTATCCCCAATAGAATTTCTGTAGGACCACATTGGACGACATGTGCAATCCTCCCACCGACCAGCGCGGAATCTGGATGAATTATGGGAGCTGCTTGGTGTGCAATTCCTCGGGACCGTATCCATCGACTGTATGACTCCATGCCACGCCGTATTGCTGCCTGTATTGCCATTCACGGCGATGCAACCATCTACTGAGGCAGTCATATTGTGTTGCATTATCTCATCTTCTAACTGCTGTAAGTGACTGCGAATTAAATCATGACATGCCAATATGTATTGCTATGTGTGTGCTGCATTTCACCCCTATCCCCTCACTCCTTCTGGGTGGGGCAATTTCAATGTCGTGCAGTGTATATTATAACAGCGCTTTCTAATGGTGGAAAAGGTTGGAAAAATGCAAAAACTTTAGGATAAGTGTATGATGATACAGATTAGTAGTAAATATTATTTAGATACATAATTCATATAATAAATTATTAATATATATCGATGATTTAAAACGAGCTATAGTGTTTTATAGGTAATTTACACTGTCATGCTGTATTTATTCATATGATGACAAAGGTAGAGAGAAAAAAATTGTCTTTAGCCAGGTGGGATCTGAACCTATGACCTGCTGATAACATGTCAGGTGTTCTGATTGCTGAGCTACCGGCTGCTAAAATGATCCTCCATTGTTGATCTTAAGTCTTAAGCCATAGATTCAGTGTTAAGAAGCCATCTTTGCACATGACGGTTACACTGAGGAGCGACCCAACTGGAATGTATTTTGAACACATCTCAATTCCAATGTTTTGGCATATCCACTAGTTACCATAAAGTTATTATTTATTTCTACCGCTAGTAAGTTTTTACTGGGTAATTTACGCTATTATGTTGTATATATTCATATGACGACAAAGATATAGAGGAAAAATTGTCTCTTGCCCTGTAAACTGAACCCAAGACCTCGTGATGACGTCAGGTGCTCTGAGCTACCTATTGCTGAACAATTATACTATATTTGAATTTTAATATGCATTTGGAGGTTTGGAACATTGTGTGTCAAGCTGGAAGCTTTTGCGTGGAATAAATGTTATTTGCAAGAGTATAATAATATAATTAATGCTTGGTTTAGTGTTTAGGGTGATCATTCTTTTTGTTTAATTTTATTTTTCCGATATTTAATTTCAGATTTTAGCCACATTTGACTTCTGTCCAACATCGAGTATTTACTGGACTCCGGTTTGCCCAATTCAATGCATTATTATAAAATCTAAATTTGAAGCATACCAAGACAGAGATATAATAATTTTATTACATAAATGTAAAAAAAGTACATAGAGAACAATATACACAGTCGTATCAGAATAATATGACCACCCACGGAATCACAGTGTACCCTCCCAGATACTTCACAGAGTGCACATGACGAGGTCAACCACACGGAGATATAAGCGGCTGGCCAGGATAGATGAGCCGTAGTGCGTAACGTGAGTACAATGAGCAGAGTTGTTGATTTGACAGACGTTCAAAAAGGAAGGATCATCGGCTACTGCGCCAAGGGTGGAAGCATCTCGGAAACAGCAGACTTCGTGGGCTGTTCGCGAGATGCAATAGTAAGGGTGTACCAATAATGGACCGCTGGCACACCAAGTACCTCCAGACGTCATAACTGTGGAGCCCCAAAGGTCTCGACCCCAGAGGAGAACGTCACCTCAGTCGACTGGTAAAGGGCAATCGACGCACAACAGTGCAGCAACTGACCACTCAAATGAACGCTAGGGCATCCAGGTACATGTCCCCAATAACAGTAGAGCTAACCCTGTTACGCATGGGTCTCTGGAGTCGACACTTCGTAAAGGCGCCCATGTTAACCAAAGTCCATCTGCAATGATGCCTGCAGTTCGCACATGACTACCGTCATTGGACAGTAGAAGAGTGGAAAGAGGTTGCCTTCTCCGACGATTAATCGAGGATTCTACTTCTGATGTCCTCCCTTTTTCCGATCTATGGAAACTGAGCCAAACGTCGTGGCCGCCGGAGGACAATGCGATTGTTGCTTAATAATTACTTCCACCCTCACTTCGGTGAAATTACAGATTCGCGGGTTTTTAAGCCCGTGCCACTGTATGCCTCAACTTTACTGTGTTGAATGAAGAATAGGAACTGTTCATCAATTACTACACGAGAGTTAGATAGGGACGACACAGTTTTATTCACAATATATACAGCTACGTGCTGGGAATGAGCTCCACTCCATGGGCCTTTGCTGCTTCACTACTGCAAACATAATAATGAGGTGGAGAATCGAACGCTCTGCGAATTCTCGCTTTACACATCTCAAACTCGGCGAAAGGATAACCAACCTTTGCCTACACTCTTGCCTACACTCTTGAACCCAAGGAATAAAAAGACAGATTCTCCAAGAATCTAGATTCCCCCTTGGAATAGCACTCTCACTTCAAGGGTTATTTTTGAGAAAGGCGGCGTCCTTTTGATGCTTGTCAAAACGACCTTCTTCGTACGACAGCTACGCACAGACTAAAGCTTCAAATCTCCTACCTAGCCTCGTGCGCTGCAGTAGCGCCCTAGGCAAGGCATTTACGGCGGTAAACAAGTTCTGGAGCTGGTTTCATACTTACATGGAGCAGCTTAAGACCTGAAAATAACAACAGTGAGTCATCCCAGCACAAACATTTCCAAGAATACATAAAAATATATACCACAATAAAATAGAACAAAAATATACAATAAATAATAAATATAAAATTCGAGGGACATGACACTACTCCACAGAAGTGACGGGAGGTGGCGGACACGGCGTCAGATACATTAGAACCCACACCCAGACATGCTTGTCGGTCAAGTACATGCCAGTGGTGGCAGTGTGCCTTTCTGGGGGATGTTTTCCTGATATGACCTGGGACCGCTGGTACCACTGGATGGGTCCCTGAACGCCAATGGCCACCTGTCCATCCTCGCTGGCCACATGCATCCCTTCATGTTTGACGTTTACCCTGGTGGTGATGGTGTCTACCAACAGGACAATGAGCCCTGCCATGTCGTTAAGGTAGTGCGTGATTTGTTCCAAGAACACGACAGCGATGTCTCCACTCTCTCTTGCCGGCGAAATCGCCCGACCTCGATCCCATAGAGCACTTGTGGGATCATTTGGATCGACAGGTGAGGACCTACAACCACGTCATCGCTGTAACCTCTGTTCTCTGCTGGAGTCCGAATGGGCACGTGTGCCTCTGGCAATCATCCAGGGCCTCATTGTGTCCATGTCACGCCGTCTCGCCGCTGTCATCCAGGCCAAAGGTCCCATTATTAGATAGATGGTCATATTATTCTGATACGACTGTGTATACATAGAAGATATAAAATATATGAGAAAAAGAAACAATTTTTTCTCTCTACAATCGAGAACTAAGGGCAACAGACTGTTCATATTCTGCTGAATATTACAAAATGAAATTTCGGCAACAGTATATGTGTCACATGGTAAGAATAGGTGATAGAAATCTCTTGGGTTACTTGACACTGAATTTTCAATACCTTAATCATTTAAAATAAAAAAGTGAAATAAAATAAATTAACTACCATTGGATTATTCTCATTTCTTATATCAATAGTTAAAAAATTAAAAACTGATTTTTACAAGATAAAAAATGTCTCTCTAAATATACTTTTTGTTTTGCTAAAAGTGCATTATATGGTATTCTGATTTGTTTCGATTTAAAAAGAAATAGTTTTCCGAGCTAACCAACTTTATGTTGATATAAGAATAAAAGGGTCTGTAATGGTAGCTAGGTAGTCACTGGAAGGAGAGCTATGCACCAATCCCCTGTGATGATGCATAGAACCGGCCAGGATTAGCACCTAAAATCCGACCCCGCCTTCTCATGGTGCAGACCGTTAGTACCTTTCAAAAGAGATATTCTCTTGTGGAAGTGAACGGAAGGGGAGGGCTGCCAGATTAGTGTGGCCTACTGATCTGGACAACTATGGTTGCTTTTCTTTTTTTTTCTACCCTGCTGAGGAGTGGTCAACCACACAGAGTCCTGGTGCTGACCATATAAACCCACTGGACTAGACAGATATATGGCTCTGAGCTTGATTATGGATCCTGATTTTGCTGCACTGGTGAGCTTCTGTAGAGGGAAAATCTTCCGCTTTGTTTTCTGTTTGTTTGTGGGTTGACAGCCCCAAGTGAATAGATTCACAGGATATGTTTATCAGCTGGTGGATAATCCTGAGCAGAAGTCATCGCAGGCACCTGAACTCTTTGCTTCTATTGGCATCGTCAAATTCTACATTGGAGGAAGTCTTCCAGTGTAGATGGCTTCAGCCTTTAGTAGTGGGGGAACGGGTCTTTGCCCCATGTCTGCAATTAGGGGGCTGTTTGATATTGTCGGCATTCCCTCTCTCAATAAACATAGTTTCTTTAAACATCCCACTAACCATTTTCTCTCCATAGGTAGTTGGAATGTGAGGACTCTGCACAGAGCTTTTTCTCTTGATGTCCTCACACAAGAATTCCACCATTATAATTTAGATATTCTCGGCTTGCAAGAGACCAGATGGACAGATAAAGGTCAGATTCTTAAAAATAATCTTAAATTTCTCTTTTCAGGGAGGGACGACAATAAGCATCATCAAGGCGTGGGTCTGCTTCTCAGCAGACACGCTAGTGATGCTCTTCTAGTATATGAGTGCATTAATGAAAGGTTTCTTACAGCAAAATTTCAGACAAGCGTTAAAGACGAATGTTATCTGCTGTTATGCCCCCACTGAGGATGCCGATGAGGATGAGAAGGATAGATTTTAGGAACAACTTCAGGATATTTTGAATTCTGTCAAGAAAGGAGATATTACCCTTGTTCTTGGTGACTTCAATGCCAAAGTTGGTACTGACTCTGCCCTTTGGGGAGGAGTAATAGGCCCTTTTGGTATTGGTAGCTGCAATGGCAATGGGCAACGTCTCCTACAGGTAAGTAAACTCAATGGATTCAGAATAACTAACACTTATTACAAACACCGCGACATACATAAGTACACATGGGTTTCACCTGATGGGCTGCATAAGAATATGATTGATTACATATTAATTAACAGCAAATGGGCTAGCTCTGTTAGGAATACCAGGTCATATAGGGGAGCTGAAATTGGATCTGACCATTACCTTGTTAAAAGTGTGTTGCAACTTAAACTTAAAAAGTGTTGTGCTAGGGTTAAAAAATTTACTTTTAATACTGAAGCTCTGAAAGATCCAGTTATAGCCAATGATAGGTTACTTAGTCATTATGACAGTCATGGTTTGCTTACTACTGAAGTTGAGGAAGAATGGGATCATTTTAAACAGGCTTTTTTGGACACTAACAGTACTCTTTTAGGAAAAAAGGAGCAGAAGAGTCAGAATTATCTGAGTGATAAGGCACTTGAGCTTATTTTGAAAAAAAAGAACTGCAGGAATGTCTTTAATCAATACCCTACTAGTCCTAATAGAAAGCATTACAGAGAACTTAATAAACGTGTAAAACATCAGTTAGCTGCTGATAAGAATCTTTGGCTTGATAGTTTGGCTGACAAAGCCGAGGAAGCAGTTAGACAGCACAACAGCAGAGAGCTGTACCAGATAGTTAATGTTTTGTGTGGTAGAAAACGGATAGGCATACAAGGATTGAATAATAAACAAGGTAAGCTTATAGAAGGGGAGGATTCTGTCATGGCTAGGTGGGCTGAGCATTTCAGTGATGTTCTAAACAATGTAGTTAGTTCTACTCCCATTGTTTGCAATGATGATAGATGCATTGGTGGCTTTAATGTTGGCCCTATAACACAATCTGAAGTTATTTTGGCTGTTTCTAAACTTAAACTACATAAATCCCCAGGGGTAGATGAAATTACTACCGAAATGCTTAGAGCTGGGAATGTTTCGGTTACCACTTGGATGACTGAAATTCTGAATATCTTTTATGATAAAGGCATGGTTCCTAAGGATTTTACCAGAGCTATTGTTATCCCTATTTTCAAAAAAGGTGATCGCAGTTCTTGTGATAACTATAGGGGTATCAGCCTACTCTCTGTTCCAGGTAAAGTTCTTCCCATGATTGTGCTTAATAGAACTAAGAATCTGGTTGACAGTCAATTGCGTGATGAGCAATGTGGATTCAGAAGTGGTAGGGGATGTGTGGATCAGATATTTTCACTTAGGCAGATTCTTGAGAGATGTTTAGAGTTTCAGAAACCTTTGGTTGCTAGCTTTGTTGATTTCAAAAAGGCTTTCGACTCTGTTGATCGTCATAATTTGTGGTTGATTGTGAAATCATATGGTATACCAGACAAGTTAGTTAACATAATGAAAGCGCTCTATAATAACACTGAGTCGTGTGTGAGAGTTGGTAAGGCTTGTAGCAATTGGTTTAGCATTACTTTTGGTGTTCGACAAGGGTGCATTTTGTCTCCTTTTCTCTTTAACTTGGTTATTGATTATGTTATGCGAAATTCACTTCAAGGGAAAGATTTTGTCCTTAAATGGACTGGAGATACAAAAATTTCTGATTTAGATTATGCTGATGATTTAGCCCTTTTGGAAAATGATGTTGATGAGGTGAACTCTTTCATTCGAGCTGTTGATGAGACTGGTAGTAGAAAAGGTTTGGTTATAAACAGAGAGAAAACTAAAGTAATGAAAATTGGTCAGGCAGGCTGTGATTCAGTTAATCTGAATGGTTGCAGTCTTGAGCAGGTGTCACAGTTTAATTATCTTGGGAGCTATGTAACGGATAATGGTGATGTGCGGCATGAGATTAACAGACGAATAGGGATTGCTGCCGGGACTTTTAAGAATCTATGGAGAGTGTGGAGAAATAGGCGTATACACCTAAAGACTAAAATTAGACTGTATAATAGTTTGGTTCTTTCTAGGGTTAGTTATGGTAGTGAAACTTGGACGCTGTGTAAACAAGATAACAGGAAACTAGATGCTTTTGATTCCAGATGCTTACGCAGTATCTTGGGCATTAGGTGGTTCAACTTTGTAACTAATGATGAGGTTAGGCAAAGGAGTTTGCAACCTCCTTTAAGCAGCATATTGTGCAGAGAGAGACTCCGTTGGTTTGGCCATGTTGCCCGTATGAATAATTATAGATTGGCGAATAGGGTTATGAACAGTGTGCCTAAAGGCCTCAGAAAGACTGGGAGACCTAGGATGCGGTGGGCCGACAATGTCAAAGAGGACCGTGTTAGAATTGGTGTGCAGTGGCCAGATGCAGTAGATGTAGCTCAGGATAGACTTGCTTGGAGAACTAAATTGCACGGTCTGGTTGGACCTCCGTAGCCCATGGCTGCTTGATGATGATGATGATGATGATGATGATGATGATGATGATGATGATGATGATGATGATGATGATGATGATGATGATGATGATGATGATGATGATGATGATGATGATGATGATGATGATGATGAATGAAATAATATTGAAAAAAATTTGTTTAACATCAAGTAAATGTCTAAGAGAACATAGTTTCAATATTTAATTTCATATGCATATATACATGCAAAATCCTTATGCTACGGATGTCCAACCAGGCTTTGCAATTTTCCTCTCCAGATATGTCGGTTTTGAGCTACTGCTGCTGCATTTGGCCACTGCACACCGATTCTAACATGGTCCTGTTTGACATTGTCAGCCCATCGCTTCCTAGCTCTCCCCCTTTCTCTGAAACCCTTAGGCACACTGTTCATAATCCTGTTTTCCAATCTGCAGCTATGCATACGGCCAAACCTCCGCACAAAATGCTGCTCAAAGGAGGTTTATAACTCCTTCTTCTAACCTCATCATTACTTACAAAGTCAAACCACCTAATGCCTAAAATACTGCGTAAGCATCTAGAATCAAAGACATCAAGTTTCTTGTTATCCTGCTTACAAAGGGTCCATGTTTCGCTACTATAACTAACCTTAGAAGAAACCAAACTATTACAGTCTAATTTTAATCTTTAGGTGTATACGCATATTTTTGCACACTTTCCATAGATTCTTAAAAGTCCTAGTGGCAATCCCATTCTTCCATTTATCTCATGCCGCATATCACCAGTATCTATTACAAAGCTCCCAAGATAATTAAACTGAGACACTTGCTCAAGAATTCAGCCATTCAAAGCAATTGAAGCACCATCTACCTTACCATCTACCTGACCAATTTTCATCACTTTAGTTTTTCCTCTGTTTATCACCAAACCTACTCTATTACCAATCTCATCATCAGTCCTAATGAACGAATTCATCTCATCAACATCATTAGCCAACAGGGCCAAATCATCTGCATAATTTAAATGAGAAATTTTGAAATCTCTAGACCAGGGGTGGGGAATCCTTGGCACGCCAACGACTTTTTCTGGCACGCAACCCAGAGCTCACCTTAAAGATAATTAAATAAATATCCAACATCTTCGCTGAGTTGTATTTTTAACTTAATAGAATACAATTTTATTAAGTAGAGCGATACCAAATAAAAATGCAATAAAGAAACAAACACTATCAACTGTTTTAGTAATAATAAGTAATAAGAAAATGAAACAAAATCCCATTTCCAAGCCATCTATCTCCGCGATATACTGACGTACAAGTTTTGTCCCGTTCAATTGTTGCATCATTCGCCAGGCAGCCGGACGTGGCGTGATCATTTTACATAATTTTCGTGTTTCGTAAAGAATTTATTGATTATTTGAAAAGGTTCTCCCAATACTTCGAAGACACCGAATCATAATATGCTCCCAAAATTTCGGTTGGCACGTGAGAAAATTTTGCACCAAAGATTTGGCGATTTTGGCACGCACACTTAAAAAGGTTGCCCACCCCTGTGCTCTAGACCATTAAGGCCAAAGTCTTTCCCTTGCAAAGAATTTCACATAACATAATCAATAACCAAACTAAAGAGAAAAGGAGGCAAAATGCACCCTTGTCGAACTCCACTAGCAATTCTAAACCAATCGCTGCAAGACGGACCAACTCTCAAACACGACTCAGTGTTATTATAGAGAGCTCTCATTACACTAACTAATTTATCAGGTGTTCCATATGATCTAACAATCAATCACAAATTATGTCGGATCAGCAGAGTCAAAAACCTATTTGAAATCTATAAAGCTAATAACCACATGTTTCTGAAACTCTAAACATTTCTCAAGAATCTACTTAAGTGAAAATATATGATCAATACATTCCCCTACCACTTCTAAATCCACACTGTTAATCGCGCAGTTGTCCATCAACCAAATTTTTGATTCTATTAAGTATAATCATGTAAAGAACTTTACCTGGAACAAACAGTAAACTAATTCCCCTGCAATTATCACCAGAACTGCGATCATCGTTTTTGAAAAATCGGGAAAATAATAGCTCTAGTAAAGTACTTAGAAACAATGCCTTTATCGTAAAAAATATTCAAAATTTCAGTCCGCCATGTGACAACACAAATATTTCCAGCTGTAAGCATTTCAGTGGTGATTTCATCCATCCCTGGGGAATTATGCAGCTTGAATATCGAGATATCCAAAGAGACTTCGGAATATGATATAGGGCCATCATTAAAGACAGTAATGCATCTATCCTCCTTACAACGAACGCGAGTAGAAATAATCACATTATTTAGAACTTCGCTGAAACGCTCATCCCACCTAGACATCAGAGAATCCTCACCTTCGGCATCTTTGCCATATTTTTCGCCCAATTCCTGTGTACCTGTCTGTTTCTTCCGGCATAAAACATTAACAATCTGCTACAACCCCTGCTTTTGTGCTGTCTAACTGCTTCCTCTGCTTTTTCACAGCTAAGCTATCAAGCCAAATATTTTTATCAGCTCTTAACTGATCCTTTACACGTTTATTAACATCGTTGAAATGCCTTCTGTTAGGACTAGTAGGGTATTGATTCATATTAATCCTGTACTTATTTCTTTCAGAAATAAGTTCCGTAGCCTTATCACTCAAATAATTTTGTTTCCTCTTTTTCCTTTTCCCAAAAAAGTACTGTTGGTTTCAAGAATATCCTGTTTAAATTGATCCCATTCTTTCCCAACTCCAGCAGTAAGCAAACCACGATTGTCATAATGACTATCATGGTATGCTTTGGCTATATCTGGATCTTTCAGACATTCAGTGTTAAAGCTAATTTTCTTAACCTTAGCACAACATTTTCTTCAGCTGTAAGACACTTGTGGCCAGGTAATAGTCAGACCCAATTTCGGCTCCTCTGTACGATCTAGTATTCCTAACTGAACTGGCCCATTTGCTGTCAAATTAAAATATAATGTATCGTATTCCTGTGTAACCCATTAGGTGAAACCCATGTATATTTATAAATGTCCCTGTGTTTGTAGAATGTGTTAGTTATTCGCAAACCATTAAGTTTACTTACCTGTAGGAGATGTTGCCCATTGCCACTGGAACTACCAATGCAAAAGGACCTAAAACTCCTGCTCGAAGGTACCAACTTTAGCATTGAAGTCACCTAGCACAAGAGAAATATCTCTTTTCTTCACAGAATTCAAAATAACTTGAAGCTGGTTATAAAACATATCTTTCTCGTTGTCATCAGAGTCTTCTGTGGGGGCATAACAACAGATGACATTCAAGTCTTTAATTTTTGTTTTAAATTTAGCTGTAAGAAATCCTTAAATAATGCAGTGATATCCTAGAAGAGCATCACTGGCGTGTCTGCTGAGAAGCAAGCCGACACTTTGGAGATACTTCCATCATCCTTCCCCGAAAAGAAAAATTTAAATTATTTTAAGTATCTCTGATTTATTTGTCTATCTAGTACCTTTGCAAGCCTAGAATATCAACATTATAACGCTGGAATTCCTGCGTCACAATATTAAGAGAATAATCTGTATGTAATGTCTTCAGATTCCACATACCAGAGGAGAATTTCCTATGTAGTTTTGGAAATTTTTCTCTGTACTAGTTACAAATTATTTTAATTATTTTGCCAAACTCCTCCATAGCCACAAATACTACATCTAATAGATCCATGAGAAATATAAAGTAATAAGAATAGTTCATTGGAATCAATTTTTTTTAACAAAATAAAACTTATATGAAACATGCCTAAGTTAATTTGTAAGCTTGTTGTCTGTAGGAGATTTTCCTTTTAGATTGGAATCAAATACAACCAAATAGTTGAAAGTGTTTACTTTTTAATAAGTGGTGTTTTCATATGAACCAAAACTCAGGTAAACCCCATTATAACGCGGTACTCTGGGTCCAAAGAATCGCATCGCGATATAAGCGGGATCACGTGAGCAAAAATCCAAGCCATTTTTCGTCATTCAAACTTCGTATATCTGCCAACTGTATCAACTTGTCTTTGCTGCTTTTTCGCGCGCTATAAATTGCAATAGAAGAATTCCGGAAAAATCGGAAAAATCAAGTAAATAATATTGTTATATGGAAAATTAAATTAATTAATGTGCCAATTGTGTAGGAGTGAATTCAGTAACAAAACAGCTTGTCATTTGAAATAGAATCAAACGGATGTTGCCAACAAAAGGTTACAAGTGAAATGAATCAACTGCCGGTATTCTGATGTCAAACGGTAACAAGTATCAAGGATTCGCGCTGAAGTGAAAATATCGCGCACGTGTACACAAAACTAAACAACGAATCCAATACGTAGTTCTTGAGTGAAAAATCACGTTTCATATGACAAAAAAAGTGAGCCATGCTTGCATTGCGTTATAAGCGGAATCGCGTTCTATCGAATCGCGTGTTAACAGGATTTACCTGTAATGAGGATTGATTTTTGGTTTAAAAAGCTTTATTGTGTTCATTATTGTGTTTATTGTGTTCATTAAAATTTCCCACCGTTATTGTTAAAGACAAGAACGTTCCCAGAGGGTCGGAACACTCCCCCTCCCCACTAGATAATCCGGTCGTCTTATACGAAATCTCACACTTATCTACCTACTTTGAAATCCAAAACAGTTGTCATTGCCTAATTTTATTTTAGAACCATATTTTATATCCGACATTAAAAATAGATTTAAAAAAACCAACTGGGAGACTTGGGTTCGAATCCCACTCAGGGCAAAACCAATTTTTTTTCATCTAATTACTTCAAGAGTCCCTTGCCTACAGATCATTTACATCTGATACTTTATTACTCAACTATAAATCCTTATTCCAAAAAGAATATCATTTCAACCTTTCCTGTTCGATGGAATATTCTAGTAACAGGGAAACTCTGCTCAACTCTTATTCTCAGAACCCCAATGAAATTAAAATTCTCGAACCCTCTCCGAAATTGAATTCCCCCTGCCCCCCCGAAAAAAAATTAATTTTTGTTCTGTTCTTTTAATCTTCTGGTTTGGTTTGTTCATTCTTTATTTTTCGGTATATAAGTTCATATTTTTTTCGTTGCTTGTTAGGTTTCCATTAGGTGTCATTGTCTAAAAAAGGGAAAACTATAATACACAGTCCTCCTTAAAATGAAATGTAAAAAAGATTATGACCTATAAAAAGAGGAAAATCAATAAGTTGTTGCAATATCACTAACTTTGTTTCATTGAATCAATACTGTCTTTCTTCCCCTCGCATCCCCCACCTCCCCCGGTGTATTGTTTACACTAGATATGAGTTCGAGCTCAATTTTTTGAGTCCCCGCCCTCCCGAGGCCGAATTTATTGACCTGAGTCCACCCGAGAAGGATGTCTGATTTAAGGAAAAAAATTATCTGATGGATCATAATATATATACAGAAATGCATGTCGCCTATCATTTGTTTTATTCTTATATTATTAATTATAATCATTTTACGGCAAAATTAAAATAATGATGGTATTTGGAAAGAAAAATGCTAGAAATACTAAACACTGGGCACGAGACGGCTACATATAGATAATACGTAAAAAATAAAAGTCTCATGATACTTGTTTTAATTCCTAAAGATTGACTAAAAGTTTGAAATTAGAATGAAAAGTTTTCTACATTTACTATTTTTTCCCAATTGCGAGGAATGCTTGAAATTTCAATTATTTTGAGCCCGAAGTCGTCGTGCTATTTTGAGCCCAAACTGATCTCTACCTTTTTATTACCAAAATAAGAAGCATGCAATTACATTCCTCTGTTTAGCATTGTTAACAGTATTTTTAATTTCGCTAGACCCATGCTAAATGAGGCTATGGAGAAAATCGTTAATGAATAGGAAAGCCCCGAGTGTTAGGTATCAGTAAAAATCGGTATGCTATCAAAGGCACAGTTTGCGCTCAGATGTCGTTTTTCATGTTTTATGTGCGGAGTAGAAAACAAAGAAAAAACTTGATTAAAGAAACTCTTTAGCTACAACCACCTTTATTTCGTGAAAACGATGTAACTATTTTCTTACCTGATGGAAACCGTAGATAGGGAATCACGTAAGAGGACACATTGTAAATAACAAAAGGTGGAATACAAGGAGTTGTTTCCTTCCATTCTAAATGTTGTGCTGTCACTTTCGTACAAAGCAAAATGACGAACATATAAAAGATTCATTGTTTTACTGTCTGTGAAAAGATTCTATCTACAAGACTCATTAGTTGGTGTATTTAATGTGCCCCATCAGCTGAAGCTACAATTGACATAGCGTCCAAAAGGCGTCAAACCGGCGGAAAAGTTGCCGCCAGCTGGCTGTTGCACTTCCCACATTCAGAGCTGGCAGTATTCCTGAACACGTGCAAACGCATTCGAACCGTTTGCGTCATCGGCCATCTTGGATACGTCTACCAAATGGGGAATTAAGTGTAAGCGAATCTATCTTTAGGGTTAATCTCATTTATGAGTATTAAAGCAATAAATAATACCTTGAAGAACAATAACTTTGAATTAATTGCAAAATCCAGTGACGTAGTAAGGAAGACCAGTGCCCTGGTTCATTATGTCCTTTCTCCATCTCTCATTTATGCTTACGGTGACCACACGCCCTTCATTTAAGAGGACAATCCTTTATTTCACTGCTCTGTCCTTTAGATTTATTTTTTTCTAAAATGGCCATTTTGTCCTTTTTTTGTGAATTAAAATAGTAAACTGAATATTGGCGCGCAGTAGATGGGTTGAAATTTTTAAATATTTCACAGATAAACACGTATCTTTTAAAAACCTTTTAAAAAACGTTGAATTTTGCTTATGTCTCCCTGGATCTAATGCCCCCACTGAACGAGTATTTTGATTAGCAAACCATATGTGGACCAATGAAAAAACCAAGTTAAAAATCGAAACATTGAAAGCATGCATTTATACCAAATGCAACTTTGACATGAATTGTAATTTTTTAATTTTATGAATTTTTAAAACACAAACCTGATTTATTAAAAATTTCAAAATTAAATTTTTTGAAGTAATAATATGATTGTTTAAAATGCTATGTATAAGTTTATATTTTATAATAAATGTTATAAAGCTTTTTAGTTTTAGTGAAACAAATAAACGCAACCTGCTTTTTTATTATGAAACAATTTCTGATTTATCCTTTATTTTCTACACAAAAATATGGTCACCGTACTTATGCTACATAAAAAAAGAAATAAGTAAATAAACATTTGAACCACATAGGTTGCAAAAAATGTGATTTCCAACATTTATGAAATATATATCGGATATTCTTTTACGCAGACTGCTAAATTTTACTCTAAAAAAATTGCAAATAAAAATGACATAATCATTACTATGTAATACACTTCCTGCATTATAGATATTCATTTCGTTACTTTTTTTATTTTTACGTTTGATTTTCATAGCACATAGCATACTATAATTTGGTTGCCATTATGCATAGCATGCAGATATTTAAATTATATTTTCACATTATAGTACGCAAATTATACATTCTAATTATAGTACGATTGGCATCATCGGGTCTGTGTAACGGGGATGGAAAGAAGATGCGTAATGGAATCTGAAGTTTCTTTAATTTATGCATGACGTCAGAGGTGACGCAGAGTTCAAAAAGCAAATGACATTGATTGATCACTATTCTCAAAACGGAGCTAAATATTCAAAAAGACAAACGGAGTTAATTTCTAATATTTTTATGAATTTCAAAGACTAAACATTCGGAGAGGCCAGTAAGCTCCCCTTAATGCTTATACCCTTGTTCGATGAAACAATTTCAACCCCATATAAGCTATTCCACTGGTAAAGCCATTTCGAAGAATTTATTGTTTTCTTGGAACTATACACAACTGTTGTGATTTTTTTAAAGCAAAGAAATAGATTCTTCTGGTGTGCAGACACAACGGTGAAAGAGGAAGAAGAAGAGGTTCTTTTGCCACGCAAGACATTAATTATCTGAAGAAAAGTTTAGCTGTGAAGTGATCAGCATCCTGTTGGATAACTGGGAACCATGGGTTCGAATCCCACTCGCGGAGGAACTAAATTTTTTCAACCATTTCATAAAGACGATGGTTAATCGGTTTGTAGATAAATGAGTAATGTTACATTCAAGAAACCTTTTTCTTTTCAGTTTGCCATTTCATTTAAGCGCTTTAAAACAAGAACAGTTTAAAATAAGAACAGTATAATGGTGAACTTACATGTGACGAATTCGAACTGAAATACCAACGTAGTAATTGGTATTGAAATTAATATACATTTTGCCGTTTCGGTGGTGCAGTGGTATGGGTTCGAGTCCCAGGATAGCATGGTTGTGTGTTCGTTTATGTGTTTACATGTTGCATGAGAAACGAGGGTCTAGGTTATCCCGTCCTTTGTGTGAAAAAGAAGTGTTTAAAACATTTTTGTCGACTTTCAGGAACGACAGTAAATTCTCTCTTGCTCCTCAGAATATCGCCCAGAATTCCTCCTTCAGTGCTTTGCCCCCTTGTTGGTTTATGCGTCTCGACAATTACGCAAGTAGTGGAACAGCACTTCAAGGAACTTTAGGCCACGCCCCTATGGTGCCACCGGCCTGGCCAACTTCCGGTCACGTGATATGACCACGCCCCTTTCCGGCTACGCCCCTTATTAATATTCATAATTAATAATTAATTAATATTTCATAATTAACCCCCCTTTTATTAAAAAAACCCCTTTATTAAAAACTCGTGACTCCCTCTAGTGTATATTATGAGTACTATATTTAGAAAAACCCTCTATTTTAACTGAAATTATTCCCAATTTTTACTCACCCCTCATTACAAAACCCCCTTATCAAAAGTTCCACCCGCTTTATTAAAAACCCTACCTGCATTTTTAAGCCCCCTCTTTAAAGACCCCATGATTGACCCACCTGTATTTTTTAACCCCCTTATCAAAAATCCCTCCCCCTTTATTAAAAAAAACCTTATCAAAAGTTCTGCCCCCTCTATTAAACTCCCCCCCCTCACCGATCACAAACTCCTGAATAAGCCTTGATTTCTACTCTCATCTGAGATTTGCCAAGTCCAACTAAACTTTCGGTGGCAACGTTTAGATCATCCCCTCACAGAATGGCTGATGCAATCCTAAAAAATAATTACAAAGTCCCAATTTTTACTCCCCCTTCATTAAAAAACCCCCTTATCAAAAGTTCTGCCCCCCTTTTAAGAACTATCCCGCAGTAACTGTTTTAAAGACTGTCCCGCAGAAAATGAAAAAATGCTATTGGGTAAAAAAAAATAAAGGGAAAACCAAAAAACTATTTGTTTTAAAAACAAATTATTCGTAATTATGAAAAATATTGAAGGGTAATATGGTCTGGTGATCTGTATGGGTAACAAAAAAGACCCGCTTTAGAACACGCAACAAGCGTTCGGTACCTCACTCTTACTATGGACCATGTTTTATTGAAGGATGAATCTTGGATTACATCAGCCCCTGCACTGTTGATAACCCCTTGCTTCCATATCAGACCATATCTTCCATTAAACATGAAAACCCACTGGCACTCTTGATCGTAGTTTTCGGACTCGAAATTTTTCCAAGTCCAGAGACGGTTGCCAGCCCCTCTGACTAAACCCATATTGTCTCCCTCATTTCAATCTCCTTTCGTTTCAGGCCATCACAGGATATGGAAACAATGTTTTCCATCCTCTTATCAAAACATTCCATTTATGATAGGTCAGCTATTTGTTTCAATGTACCCCATCGGAAGAATTTTCCTTCGAGCCCCTAAACCTCCAAGAGTTGAGCTTATCTTATTTCGTCTCCATAGGGTTGAAGGATGTTGCCATCAGATATTTGTGTTTCTGCACTTTCCGTGTCAGGACTAGTTTTGGAGCGATAAGGTTTTACGTTAAATTCTTATCTCTGACGTCTCAATTAATTACTCTCCGTAAGTATATCCATTGCGCGACATGATTTAAAGCTTTTTATTCCTAATACTTATTGTCGCTGTATCCTCAGTAACAGTCGATAATAATTTCTCCCTTGGAAGAACAATCAGATAATTATTTGCAAGTAGTAATTTTTTTAAAAATCTACAGTTCTAAACGCTCTCACAGTTTTTAAAAATCGTCTTTACCACCGTTTACCGGCGAACGTGCAGACCATCACGCTGATGAAATTTTATTTCGCTTTGCGGCATTAGTACACGCTTGTTCGCTTTACAACATCAGTTGTTTTCATCGGGTATTTGTACGTGGCAGAATGCTATAGAAAGTAAGAACGCTAAAAGTACGCTGCGGGTAACCTTGCGTTTTTGCTTAAGGTGCGTAAAAAATTTTAGTTCCATCATGAATGTATGTTAATGGAGTAGGGGAAATTAGTTTTAGCAAATACACCAACCTATTATTAAAAAAAATACATAAGTCTCACTCGATCGTACTCTCTCAACTTACCTGAGCCAATCCACCGAAATTTTATTTTCAACTGGGCTGATAGTCAAAATACTTCAGCGATTATATCAGTATATCTATGGAACAAGCTACATGAGAAAGCTTCGTCGGCAACATAAAAATCCGCCTAACTATGCTGTAACATATACGTTCTGATCGGGCCCCAGTAAAAGAATTCTGCACATATGTCACAAAAAAATCGATGTTCTCACGTAGAGCGTACAAGAAGTGACAAACAAAATATAATGTCTTTACAAACTAAGAGTCACTCAGTGTGAAACATCCGAAATCCAGAAATGCCCTTTTTAAAAAAATAGAAAAATTCCCTCCATATTTTTAAAATTCTTAAATAATTCTTAATCCCCACTTCCAACATCGCCTCTGTTACAAGTACTGAAAGCTCACACTATTCTTGGCGTTTAATTCGAAGAAATGACAGACGTGCGCGTGCACAGGCAACCGGTGATAACTCAAAGGTCATGGGTCAACTCACGTGCCGCCCTGACCTATACGTGAAAACCCCCTTGGTGTGAGCGCCTGTACGCGGTGAGGGGGACCACCCTGTGAAGGTTCCGCTGGCTTGGTTACCTTCGCAGGGTCCTAAATGCTCGCCCGCATGTTTGCCATGCGCGGAGACCCGTGTTCCGGGAAAGGAGGATCCTGGTAGTTGCTCGGGGGTCCCCGTCTTCTCTCCTCAGCTCATGACTGGCGTGGTCCCCATTGGCCGTCTTGCCATTGGGGAGCCTGTCTGTCGCGGGGCTGGGCAGCGGATTCCGGGGCCTCTGCTATACACTGCTTTGGCCTCTGCTTCCGGTAAACGGGAGCTCCTGGGCCCCCCCAGGAGCAATCGGCTGGTGGGCAGGTCCTGCTAGGGTCAACCGTGCAGAGCGGTGAGTAACCTTGCCCACGGTCCGGGTACAGGTTTACAAGTTTCCTCACAACTTCTTTTCCTTTTGTAGTTATCCTTTCTTTGTGAGGCCAGTTTGGCCATTCACAATTTTGTTATTTTACGCTTTGTTTCATTTGTGTAGAACGTTTTAGTTCTGCACATTTCTCTTCTTATTTTCCTTCTATTTATTTGTGAGGGCTTAGCTCACTGTCTGTGTGGGTATAGTGCCTGCGTAGCCCTGGTGCCCGACTGGGCGTCCCCTTGTTGGGCTCTGTGGAGGGTGGGGACAGCGGGCACTGAACCACACAAAACCAAACATGCGAGTGAATGATGAAAATGCGATCACCGCCAACAAGAGGGCTCGACATGAACCCCCGTCTTCGTCCTTGTCTCCGTTATCTCTGCCATCGTCTTCTGTGTCTGTGTCTTCGTTCCCAAAGTTCTTGATCATCCACTCCACGGGTGATCAGGTGCTTGGGGACATGTCCCCTTTTTTCGTCAACAAAGGTTTAAAAGGTCTTGCGGGAGAGCCGAAATCTGTCAAGCGCTTACGATCTGGCGACTTGCAGGTTGAGACCGCTTGTTCAAAACACTCCGAACTACTCCTGAAAGTAAAAGATATTGGTGGGGTGGCTGTCGAAGTCACTCCCCATAAAACTTTGAATTCCTCTCGGGGTGTGATCACCGAGTGGGGCCTCCTCAAAGTCACTGAGAAGGAAATCCTCTCGGAGCTCGCATCTCAAGGAGTAACAGTGGTCCACCGGGTTTCAACACGCCGTGATGGGAAATTGACACCCACCAGGGTGTTGATTGTGACATTTAACACGCCATGCCTGCCTTCTTCCATCAAGGCAGGTTACTTACATTATGAGGTTCGGCCGTATATCCCAAACCCTCTGCGCTGTTTTCAGTGTCAGATATACGGTCATGCCCGCACAGCATGCAGGGGCAAGCCCACCTGTGCTCGCTGTGGCAGTAAGGATCATCTCGATCCTGATTGCACAGCAGAAAAGGCATGCTGTGTGAACTGCAGTGGCGAACATCCGGCATACTCCCGCGACTGTCCGAAGTGGAAAGAGGAAAAGGAGGTACAACGCCTCAAAGTTGTGAATAACATCTCGTATGCTGAGGCGAGAAAGCTTGCTGCACCGCCCGCCCCGCCTGGCAAGGTTTCCTATGTCAGTGCAGTCATTGGAAAGCCCATCGTTCCAATGACTTCGGTTGCGGTGCAGACTGACATCAGTGTACCACCTACTGAGTCTTTCTCACCAGCTGCGAAGTACCTCCTCACGCAGGCGAGACCGAGGGTGGTGTCGACTTTGACATCAACCCCGGTTTCCATTCCTGCAGCTCAGCCTTCCACCTCCACCGGAAGTCCTCCTCCTCCCCGTCCTCAGACAGCAAGACCTTCAAAACCTAAGGGCCCACCACCGGGGCCCAAAAAGAAAATCACTGCACCTCAAAGGGCGGTCACCGATCCATGCCCCGAGGACGATTCCGAGGACATGGATACCGCCCGCCCCCTATTCAGTAAACCGTCCTCCGCGGTGGTTAAGCTGAATAGAAACTTGTCATCCGCCCACTCTTCTAAGTCCTGAGATGGCCACACTCCTACAATGGAATTGTCGTGGATTCCAGAGGAATCTTGACGACATCAAGGCCCTCCTTCAGGCACACCAGCCCATCTGTGTGTGCCTGCAGGAGACATACTTGCAGCCAGTCACAGATCCCACGATCCGGCACTTTTCACTAGTTCGCCGGGACCGGAATGGAGATGGTCCGGCTCGCGGGGGTGTCGCCATCCTCGTGAGCAACCATTCTCCATTCCAGGTCGTGCCCCTCACCACCAACTTAGAGGCGGTAGCCATCCGTCTCTTCGTGGGGTTCTCGCTGACTGTCTGCTCTGTATCTCTTCCACCTGGGAGCATCGTCTTCCAGGAAGACCTTGATGATCTCGTCTCGCAGCTGCCGTCCCCCTTCCTCATTATGGGGGACCTCAACGGACACAGTCCACTTTGGGGCAGTGCTGACACCAACGGGAGGGGTGGGGTCCTAGAGCAGTGGCTCCTGGATCCTTCTCTCTCCCTGTTGAACACCGGTGTCAGTACTTACTTTCACTCCCCAACCCACTCTTTCACTGCCATTGACCTCACCATCTGCTCCTCCTCGATCCTTCCACTCTTTACATGGGAGGTCGAGGACAACCCTTATGGAAGTGATCACCTCCCCGTGGTGTGCACCATCTCGTGTGGGGGGCCTTGCAGCCCTTCACGCGTCTCGCGGTGGAGGCTCGATCGGGCTGACTGGAGTGGTTTCGAGCTGCTCTCTGAGCTCGATGACCACTCTGTCAGCCAGGAGCCAATCAATGTGGCAGTAGCGGAGATAACGGACTGTATCGTAGATGCAGCTGCATCAACAATTCCTCAAACTTCTACATGGTTTCCTCGCTTTCCGAAACCGTGGTGGAATCCAGATTGCACCGCAGCTCGTAAGACTCAGAACAAGGCTTGGGGGGTGTTTCGGAGATATCCGACAACCCCCAACCTCGAAAATTTCAAACGCGCCAGGGCGAAAGCTCGTTTCGTCCGACGCCAGAGCCAGAAGGAATCTTGGATCAAGTATACATCTTCTATTACCCGCACGACTACTTCTAAAGTCGTGTGGGATAAAGTCCGGAAGATGAGTGGGAACTACACGTCCCACTCGTTATCGATCCTGGAGCACAATGGACAGGCAATTGCTGATCCCAAAGCAATTGCCGACACTCTGGGGGAGTCATTCTCTTCCGTCTCTTCGTCTTCCTCTTACTCCCCCGAGTTTCTGGCCCAGAAGGGCAGGGCGGAGCGCTCTCCACTGTCTTTCCACTCGAATGGCCTGGAGCCTTACAACAGGACAATGTCCATTATGCCATGCTCCAACATCTTTCACCATCGAGTAAGGATCGGCTGCTCCATCTCTTCAATCGCATTTTTCTCGAGGAGCAGTTTCCGGACTCCTGGCGGGAGGCCATTGTCTTGGCCTTCCCCAAGCCAGGCAAAGATCCCAAGATTCCTTCCAATTATCATCCCATCGCATTGACGAGCTGCGTGTGCAAGGTGTTGGAAGGAATGGTAAATGCCAGACTCATCTGGTATTTAGAACATCACAACCTTCTTTCCAACACCCAGTGTGGCTTTCGCAGGCAACGGTCAACTCTTCACCATCTGATACGCCTCGAATCGGCTATCAGAAATTCATTTTTAAGAAGAGAGCACCTGGTGTCAATTTTCTTCGACATCGAAAAAGCGTACGACACGGCTTGGAGATTCGGCATTCTTCGTGACCTCCACAGCTTCGGCTTGAGAGGTCACATGCCGATCTTCATCTCCAACTTCTTATCGACACGCTCTTTTTGTGTCCGTGTTGGTAACACTCTGTCGCGGCCGTACCCCCAAGAACAGGGGGTGCCACAAGGCTGCGTTCTGAGTGTTACGCTTTTCGCTGTCAAGATTAATTCTATAACTAGACAACTTCCTCCATCAGTAGGTAATGCTCTCTATGTTGATGACTTTAGCATCTTTTGCTCATCGTCCAGCATGAGGGTCATTGAAAGACAACTGCAAATTGCCCTGAACAATCTTTCGGTTTGGGCGACGGCAAACGGGTTTCGGTTCTCCCCACAGAAGACCGCTTGTGTGCACTTTTGCCACAAGCGTAATCTTCATCTGGATCCCGAGCTGCGGCTCGTGGGTAACATCATTCCAGTTGTGGCGGAGACCAAGTTTCTCGGTCTCATATTCGATCGGAAATTGACCTTTTTACCACACATACGTCATCTCAGGTCCAAGTGCACGCGGGCATTGAACATCGTCAAGGTCCTCTCCTCTCTTTCTTGGGGGGCGGACCGATGTTCTTTGCTCCGCCTGTGCCATGCACTTGTCCGATCGAAACTGGACTATGGATCCCAGGTGTACGACTCGGCCCGGGATTCGGTGGTGAAGGTGCTGGACCCCCTCCATCATCAGGCTCTCCGTGTTTGCACGGGAGCCTTCCGCACTTCACCGGTCCAGAGTCTTTACGTTGAGACCGACGAACCTTCTTTATCCCTTCGCCATCAGCAGTTGTCCCTACAATATGCTTCTAAATTGCAATCCCTGCCTGGCCATCCCACTTGGGACTGCGTTTTCAGTCCGAAGTGGGAAATGCTTTACAATAATCGGCCGACTGCCATTCGTCCTTTTGGTTTGCGAGTCCGAGGCTACCTCAAAGACATCAACACCAGTCTCGATAGCGTTGCACAGTCGACAGCTGAGCCACTTCCACCATGGCTCGCTGTTTCCCCTACCTGCGATTTTTCCCTGTGCAGGACGGGGAAGGCCTTTACACCCGACTGTGTGTACCGGCAACTCTTTGCCAGCCATCGTGCTGAGCACCCGGACTTCTTGCCTGTCTTTACAGATGGCTCGAAGTCCGGCACTTCGGTGGGATCGGCCATGGTCTGCTGTGATGTAATCATTGCAGACCAGATCCCACTGCAGTGTTCCATCTTCACTGCAGAGTTGCACGCTATCAGCCTCGCCTTGGACCACGTGGCGACTAAGCATCATCGTCGGTGTGTGTTTTACACCGACTCGCTTAGCTCGCTACAGGCTTTGATCTCGGTGAGGCATTGGCCTCACCCTGTTCTTACTAAGATCCGCCAGCAGCTACATCGTCTGGCAGCCACCGCCACCATCCATTTCTGTTGGGTGTCCACTCATGTCGGAATCAGGGGTAATGATTTGGCAGATTCTGCTTTCTGCTGCCAGGTCAGCCACGCCCCTGTCCGACTCTCCGGTGCCGGTTCCCTATCTGGATTTCCGGCAACGTTTTACCACCGAGCTACGGGCACGGTGGCAGAGATCTTGGTCGGAACAGCTTACGAACAAGCTCTTTGAGATCAAACCTATCATCAAACCATGGCAGTCTTGTTACCGCAGGAATCGCAAGGAGGAAGTTGTACTTGCTCGGCTCCGCTTAGGTCACTCGTATATTACTCATTCGTTTCTTCTTCGGGCGGACGATGTACCTAAGTGCGAGTTTTGTGACACCATTTTAACAATCAAACATATTTTAATTGAATGTCCATGTTTTAACCTAGAACGTCGTTTGTATTTTAATTTTCACAATTTTACGTCCGAGCCACTTACACTCGGACATCTTTTATCTGATAGTACCATTTTATCTCCAATTTTTGCCTTTTTACAGTATACAGGATATTTTACCAGATTATAATTTTAATCATTTGTAATTTTTTCACCTTTTGCCTAGATCATTTACACCTGGGCTAGTTTTATCCTTTGTCTCTACTGTATTTATTTATCTACACATTTGTTGTTTTACACCTTACTTTTTATTTCTGTTATATATATATATCTTGTTGGTTTTAATTTTACCTTTTCCAGCATTTGTTTTTTAATTTTGGTTGAGGAGTATTTGTTTTTTAGCATATTTTTACCTTGTTTGGCGCATTATAGCCTGAGTAGCTCATGCGCCATAAAACTCCAAACAACCAACCAATATACGTGAAAACAGATAAGCCGAAGCATATCTGAATCCTTTACTTGTGAGAACCGCCCAGTGCTTTTATCTTCCACATGGATCTTTTCTAAATTAATGGCAAAGTTAAATAATTATTCGTTTCATGACGAAATGCAGCACTTTATCAGAGCAGGTCGACGGAAACTCCCTGTATGCTGCCTTCGTGGCGGATCTTTTGGGGGGTTAAGTACACAGCAGTTTTTCGCATGCAAAAACTCCTAGCGTTCACCTGATTTTACAAGGTCCTCTTATACTGTTCATTACAATTAAAGAAACAGAAAATTGTTAATGTCATAAGAAATGCGTGACGTAAAACGGTACCGATGTAACAAAAAAGTATCATTTAATACGAGTTTCGCAAAATGAGTGAAAATTTCAATCCCGGTGTGATATGAAGTAATATGAAATGTTTAGCATTATTCCATACGTCATTTGTTAGGTGGCGATAGTGTTAACATCCACGAATTTTCAAATGACATTCGGGGGTTATCACTTAAGTTTCAACTTCTTTTATTTTTTCCAATCAATAACCACGATAATGTACAGTTTCTGCAGAACAGTTCCGGTGGTGACTTCGATGCAAAAATGGCGCAGGGGGGCGATCTTTCTCACAGTAGCGATATGACTATGCACTTTGCTAAAAAACAAACCTGATTCATGCATTTCCCATAGACAATAAAGATTTGAACTAAAAAGTCATTAAAACCGTGAATGGGCTGATCTGATTGATAAAAAATATGTGAAACGTAATGTACTGAACTTGAGGGTTGACAACATAGTGTGATAATATAGACAGGAATTGCCTTCCTCGCTTGTTTTCTCTATACTATCATAAATTGAGAAACCCCGATGCTTGAGAAATGATTCATTTAACTATCAAAGATGAATAGACCTCTGTAAAGTTTCATTCTCCACACAATCTTCTGAGTTAATTCTGCTGTAGATGTCTAATTCAGTCAGGATCACAAGGGATGTTTTACACATTCAATCAAGGACTTTCCCTTTTTCTGACATTCGTTAATCAAAGTGTCTATCTACAAAAGATACTACGCATCAGACGTTAATGACTCATCATTACACAGACAAACTACCTATCTGGTTCAGATGTTTGTGTAAGCATTTAGAATTAAAGACAACATGATTACAAGTTTCCTTATTAAAGTTTCACTACCATACAATCTTATAGATAAACCAACTCATTATATACCTTAATCTTTAGATGCGTGTTTCTCCACAAATTCGTAAAGCTCTCATTATGTATTCTTTGCTTTCTCTCATACAATACCACTATCACACATCTCACAAGAAAATTAAAGTAACTTGCTCAAACACAGATTCATCTTCCACATATGTATATTTACTTTCATCGCACTATTTGCCAAAAAAGATAAAATCGCAAGCATCATCTGAGAGAGATTATTATTTTTCCATATATCTTTACAATGAATTCGTCACACTAACCTGAAAAGAGATGAAATGGATACACTTCGGTACTTTATCCACGATGCACCTATAAGTCATCATATTAAAAGTTTTATCCCACAGACAATTGGTTAACACTCATGGCTTCTGGTCTAACACAGCCAAGGTTTGAGATCCATAGTAAGACATGAACGTGGTTTTCCTGCTAAGAGTCCGACATCCTCTCACCCCTTCTACTGTGTCGTATGAAAGGATCCTGTAACTGTTATGACAATTAGCTGCGCCAGTCGTATTTATTTTTTAAAGATACACTAATTTCAGACTCGCTAGCTAGAGAAAGATGTATTGAATTCCTTGCTAACTTTTGATTTACGATCAGAGAGTGTATACATCATCACTTTTTCAGTTCATACTAATAACTTCTAACTTTTAGAGGAAATATTGTCTCATTATAAGCGATTTCATACAGAGATGCGCACTCTATGGTTCACATTATATCTATAGAGATAACGATCACTACCCATGGAACACATCTGTGAAAAAACACGCTATGAACGGGTTTGAGAAAGATTTTTAGCCCATGTAGTGCTGCACTGCAGGAAAGCACACCATCTTTTGATACCTGAACCTACATGAAAGTTATACTGTTTGGGTTTGAGAAAGATTCTTTAGTACACAGGGCACCACATTGCAGTAAAACACCCTGTCGTGTGCGTATGTCTGTGTATGTCTGTTTCTGCGAATCATATGTTAACATGTCTGTCTGTATGTTTCTCTCTCTCTGTGTGTGTGTAAATATGTTTGTTTCTACGAATTGTCTGTATGTGTAGGTGTGTGCATATATGTTAAGATGTAACTGTGTCTTCATGTTTGTTTCTCTGTGTGTGTTAATGTGTGTATATATGTTTCAGCGAATTGTGTATGTGTGCATGTGTGTTTGTTTCCGTCTGTGTTAAGATGTCTATATGTGTGCGTCTGTGTTAAGATGTCTATATGTGTGCGTATGTGAATCTGTGTATGTTCATGTATGTTAATATGTTTGTTTCTCTATATGTATATGTTACCGTGCGTGTGTGTATGTGTTAAGATATCTGTATGCACATAGTCGTTTCTCTGTATGTGTATACGTCTTCATGTTTGTTCCTCTCTCTGTGTGTGTGTGTGTGTGTTAAAGTGTCTGTATGTTTCATCTTTATGTGTATATGTTATCGCATGTGTGCGTGTGTGATTTTTTCAGGAGGATTTTTTCATCCTTACACCTCCTGAAATATGCGTATTCAACTTAAGATCTGTGATGAAATATTTTGCATAACCACTAGTCTCGTTTTAAATTGTTAGCTTCTTCTGTAGCAAGCAAGTGTCCGTAAGACAATATGTTTATTCTGGCATGTGAACAAACACACACGCACACATACGATAACATATACACATAAAGATGAAACACATACAGACACTTTAACACACACACACACACAGAGAGAGGAACAAACATGAAGACGTATACACATACAGAGAAACGACTATGTGCATACAGATATCTTAACACATACACACACGCACGGTAACATATACATATAGAGAAACAAACATATTAACATACATGAACATACACAGATTCACATACGCACACATATAGACATCTTAACACAGACGCACACATATAGACATCTTAACACAGACGGAAACAAACACACATGCACACATACACAATTCGCTGAAACATATATACACACATTAACACACACAGAGAAACAAACATGAAGACACAGTTACATCTTAACATATATGCACACACCTACACATACAGACAATTCGTAGAAACAAACATATTTACACACACACACACAGAGAGAGAGAAACATACAGACAGACATGTTAACATATGATTCGCAGAAACAGACATACACAGACATACGCACACGACAGGGTGTTTTACTGCAATGTGGTGCCCTGTGTACTAAAGAATCTTTCTCAAACCCAAACAGTATAACTTTCATGTAGGTTCAGGTATCAAAAGATGGTGTGCTTTCCTGCAATGCAGCACTACATGGGCTAAAAATCTTTCTGAAACCCGTTCATAGCGTGTTTTTTCACAGATGTGTTCCATGGGTAGTGATCGTTATCTCTATAGATATAATGTGAACCATAGAGTGCGCATCTCTTTGTATGAAATCGCTTATAATGAGACAATATTTCCTCTAAAAGTTAGAAGTTATTAGTATGAACTGAAAAAGTGATGATGTATACACTATCTGATCGTTAAAATCAAAAGTTAGCAAGGAATTCAATACATCTTTCTCTAGCTAGCGAGTCTGAAATTAGTGTATCTTTAAAAAATAAATACGACAGGCGCAGCTAATTGTCATAACAGTTACAGGATCCTTTCATACGACACAGTAGAAGGGGTGAGAGGATGTCGGACTCTTAGCATGAAAACCACGTTCATGTCTTACTATGGACCACGTTCATGTCTTACTATGGATCTCAAACCTTGGCTTTGTTAGACCAGAAGCCATGAGTGTTAACCAATTGTCTGTGGGATAAAACTTTTAATATGATGACTTATAGGTGCATCGTGGATAAAGTACCGAAGTGTATCCATTTCATCTCTTTTCAGGTTAGTGTGACGAATTCATTGTAAAGATATATGGAAAAATTACTCATAATATACACTAGAGGGCGCCACGGGTTTTTAATAAAGGGGGAGGAATTTTTAATAAAGGAGTCTGAACTTTTGATAAGGGTTATATTTAATGAGTGGAAGTCAAAAATTGGAAAAATTACGACGAAAATTGAGGGCTTTTTCTAAATATCATCATCATCATCATCATCATCCTCAAGCAGCCATGGGATACGGAGGTCCAACCAGACCGCGCAGTTTAATTCTCCAAGCATATCTATCCTGAGCTACATCTGCTGCATCCGGCCACTGTACACCAATTCTAACAAGGTCCTGTTTGACATTGTCTGCCCACCGCATCCTAGGTCTCCCCCTCCTTCTGAGGCCTCTAGGCACACTGTTCATAACCCTATTCACCAATCTATAATTATCCATACGGGCAACATGGCCAAACCAGCGGAGTCTCTCTATGCACAATATGCTGCTTAAAGGAGGTTGCAGACTCCTTTGCCTAACCTCATCATTAGTTACAAAGTTGAACCACCTAATGCCCAAGATACTGCGTAACCATCTAGAATCAAAAGCATCTAGTTTCCTGTTATCTTGTTTACACAGAGTCCAAGTTTCACGACCATAACTAACCCTAGAAAGAACCAAACTATTATACAGTCTAATTTTAGTCTTTAGGTATATACACCTATTTCTCCACACTCTCCATAGATTCTTAAAAGTCCCGGCAGCAATCCCTATTCGTCTGTTAATCTCATGCCGCACATCACCAGTATCAGTTACGTAGCTCCTAAGGTAATTAAACTGTGACACCTGCTCAAGACTGCAACCATTCAGATTAACTGAATCACAGCCTGCCTGACCAATTTTCATCACTTTAGTTTTCTCTCTGTTTATAACCAAACCTACTCTACTACCAGAATTTCTAAATATAGTACTCATCATATACACTAGTGGGCGCCACGAATTTTTAATAAAGGGGAAGGACCTTTTAATAAAGGTTTTTCTAATTAATTATAAAATATTAATCAATTATTAAGTATGAATTATTAAATTATGAATATTAATAAGGAGGCGTGGTAGGAAGGTGTTGTGGATTTATCACGTGGCCGGAATTGAGCGGGGCGGGTGACGTCATAGGGGCGTGGCCTAAAGTTTCCTGAAATGCTGTTCCACTACTTACGCATTCAAATCGGTTAGAAAGATTTGTATTAATTTTTCTCAAATACCCAAGCGCCAGCTAATTTTTGGTTGAGGGCCCCCGAGAGGATTGGTTTTAACGCCAAATAATAGATAATATATTGAAATAACTCTTAAATTATATTAGAACTCTTAAATTATATCAGTTATGGAAAATATGTGCATATTTAATGTCCACTTTTATATTTAAAACAACTCTTTTGACAATTTGAGCTCGCACGAATGTGAACCTACTTTCCTAAATATGTGCAACTTGGTTTTTACCTAACTGAAAGAGTTTCATGTAATTTGATGCAGATAAGAGGTACAGTATTTAAATTGCCGAGGATGCCATTCGATCACGAAGAAGTCCTGATTTATAAGCAGAACTGATCTATTCTAGTTTCCGTTCCATGTATTCTTCTTCCAATCTTTTATAACTCGCAAAGCCCTGGTCGCGTTCAACTTCTTCAGATGGTCACTCTTTAACTGCGCAAACGAATCACGCACAAATTTTATCTCCGCGGTTTGTTAGAATTCAGCTGGCACTACAAAAGCATTTGCACGAAATTTTGGAGAATCGGGAGCTTCCGTTGTGCAGGCGATCAGTGCACCACGCGTTGGGAATAGACTTTCTTCCAAAGTCGCATTTTCAACTCATTTTATGGCTTAGCACTTACTGCCACCGTGTCACCTGAGTCCAGTTTGTACACGGTCTCTGTTTTCTTCAAAGGATTTTTTTTTCTAACTTATCTGATGAGGCTCAGCGTCTGCTTCATTTCCATTTCTTTGCAAGTGTAGCCAGGCAGTGGCACAAGTACAATCGATTGACCTTTCGAAGTTTGCCTTTTAGGGAACTTCGCCTATTAGGCAAACAGACTCCACTTGAGCTCAAGCAACCGTCTTTGCGCTAATGAACACGACGCCGCAGTTCTCTTTGAAAATCATTTGTTATCATTCCCGACTCCAGAACAGGTAATTCATTCTGTATCGACCGCAGTCAACCGCCGGGTTAGGTTCGGCTGTTTCAACTTTCAGCTGCAATTTTCTGCACTTAATGGGCTGAATGGCCAGTTCAAGGGTTCAGTGAAGCTCAGAGAAGGAAATCCACTGGACAGCTGTTAGGAGACGGATGGACGTCCATCTCCTAACAGCTTCGTCAAGGTTATCCAGCGTGTTCTTTTACGTGCACAGAGTATGGATCTTTTGACACGTAGCCATGACTTAACATCCCAAAGGACGGCCTTTACAATCCCATCGGTGTCCTCTTTATTACCGAGGGCACAACGGGAATTAGCGGAGAAAAGTCTCAACCCAGACCCAGTTGGTATTCGAATCTAGGAACTGCAGAGTACGAGCCGAGCGCTTCCGTCTGAACCAGCCACCGCCCTTCATTCCAGGATGAAAACTTCCTCAGAATAGTATTCTTTACTTAGCATATAAGATATATATGTATGAAATATTTTTGAAAAAGGAAATCCATACACATTCATGCATTTTTTTCAAGCCCAAAGTTACGATTTCATGGAGATATGATTTTTATTTCCATTGATCCCTTTTACCGATGCATCGACAAGATATCCGCTCACTGAATCATTCAAGAATATATCCACTCATCGAACCATTCGACAAGATATCCACTCACCGAATCATTCGACAACATATCCACTGATCGAACTATTCGACAAGATATCCACTCATCGAACCATTCGACAAGATATCCACTCCTCGAACCATTCGACAAGATATCCACTCACCGAATCATTCGACAAGATATCCACTCATCGAATCATTCGACAAGATATCCACTCATCAAACCATTCGACAAGATATCCACTCATCGAACCATTCGATAAGATATCCACTCATTGAACCATTCGATAAGATATCCACTCATCGAACCATTCGACAAGATATCCACTCATCGAACAATTCGACAAGATATCCACTCATCGAACCATTCAACAAGATATCCACTCACCGAATCATTCGACAACATATCCACTCATTGAACCATTCGATAAGATATCCACTCATCGAACCATTCGACAAGATATCCACTCATCGAACAATTCGACAAGATATCCACTCATCGAACCATTCGACAAGATATTCACTCATCGAACCATTCGACAAGATATCCACTCACCGAATCGATCGATGGGACGTTAAGCCGTGGCCCCGTGTGCGAGAGAGCCATACCTTGTACACGTTAAGCAACACGCTGGATGGCTTTGACGGGAGGCTACCATCTGTCTTCCATTCGACAACATATCCACTCATCGAACTATTCGACAAGATATCCACTCATCGAACCATTCGACAAGATATCCACTCATCGAACCATTCGACAAGGTATCCACTCACCGAATCATTCGACGAGATATCCATTCACCAAATCATTGCACTGGTAATAAGTGGATACCTTATCGATGACGATGTCGGTCAATGTATTGTCTCAATTTCGCACCCAAATTGAGCCATTTGCTCCGTCACGTTGAAAGGAAATCGTCAAGATATTGAAGAATTGTAATATGATCATCTTAATGAATAAAAGCAGAGAAATACAAATGAAATTAAAAATAGTCATTTGAAATTCTGATATTTTTCTATGAAAGAACACAGTCGTGTAGAGACTGCAGTTACTTATCATGATGCCCTTTTGAAGCTCCGTGATCTCCGTAACTTTTCCAATGACTGCATGTTCACACTGTGGCTTGCATGACCATATCCCCCAGTACACTGATATCCACTCATAGTTCGTGTGTGGGGCTGCCCGGTTCTTTATGCTGTGGTTTACTGGGATTGTCCCATTCTGAAGGGGGTAGTTCATGGTTCAATGATCACTGAGTGTAAATGGGACGGAAGTGGCTCAGTCGGTACCGTGCGAGGCGCGTAATCTGCAGTTCCCAGGTTCAAGTCCCAGCTGGAGTCAGCGTTGAGATCTATTTCCGCAAAAATCTCCATCCTGCCCACGATCAGTAAGGGACACCGATGGGCTTGGAAAGGCCGTCGCCCGTCAGATGGGACGTTAAGCCGTGGCCCCGTGTGCGAGAGAGCCATACCTTGTACACGTTAAGCAACACGCTGGATGGCTTTGACGGGAGGCTACCATCTGTCTTCCATCAGCTGTTCCAGTGGGTCCCCTCCCCCAACCTTCCCGGAGTCTTCGGGGTCCTTGAGACCTGGCCATTTAGCACTTTGTGTGCAAAAATGTGCCGCTCAGAGGTAAAACAATCCAACCGAACTCAGTGTAAACACAAATTGCTGCAGATGACTTTTATTGATATAAGAATTTACTATTTTTTAGTATTCTTAAAAATAAATGTTATTAACAAAATTTAATTTTAGTTTGGGAGACTCTTTAATACTCTCTTGACGCTACATCACTGTTACATAATAATATGCATTATATCTACAGAATATACAGGTAAACCTCTATACTTATGCGGTTAATTCGTGCAACGAGTGTGCCGTATATATCGAAACCTCATATATCGAAGTTAAAACCAATAAGAAAATTGTAATTCATCCGTGATGTCTTGGAACATTTGTCAGAAGACTTGAATTTGGTCTTTAAAACAGGTTTCAACTGTGTACAAAGATAGAAATATAAAGAAAAATGAAAAACAAATAAGCAAAAAAAGTTTATTAAAGAAATGTGCTATAAAACGAGTGAAAAATGGATGTGCTACTTTCTAGAAAATAATTTGTCAAGCGTCTTTTGAAGAGATGTAGCCTTATTTTTCTCTTCATACAATGTACGATAGCAGCTAATTCCGTTTTCTAGGGTTCGGCGAGCTAGCAATACTTCTTTTCACATTCGGATCTAAATTCATAATTTGTTATTTAACAGTTTCGAAATTTCGAAACATCTGCTTGAGTTCCTTCATCAGAATTTCCCTTGAGACCCCCCCCCCCCCCCTCTTTCTCCTTCAGACGCATTATCTCCATTCTCGTCGTAGGCACCTTATATTACGCTGTTGCGTCAATTTCGTAAGGTCCGTGTCAATGAGTTGCTGTGAATGCGAAATCCAGGCATTCTCTGACATTGGGCGAATCAACACCTTTAAAGCCAAAATCTTTTCCAATAACGCTAATTTCTTCAATAACAACGTCAACTGATTTCGAAGCCACAAAAGTTTTCGGGCAACTCTTTTTTGCGTTGTTAAAATTTTTTTATTTCATAATCGGCTGCACTATTCGAAATTTTAGGGGGCACATATAGAGGAGTGGTAAAATATTTGTGACCGTATTAACTGACATTCGCATTGATCGAAAGCGCATATATAGAGGTTTACTTGTACATAGGAAAAAATTTGAAACCCAGCCACTGAATCTAACGTCGTGTAAAACAAAACGGTTGCCTTTTATTGAACTTGTTGAAACGAAAGTATGTGAATTAAGTATTTGTGTAAATCTAGGGATGGTTGTATTTTGAATCTAGAAACTATTATATCAAAAACGCCTAAAAAGACGTTGAAATCTTCACAAACTGTCTCACATTACTTTTACACTAACTGTGTCATAGATGAGTTGGCGCATTTTTTTCCCTTATATTCGGGTAAGTAGAACGATTATGGTGTAATCTGCTTTGGCACAGCGGTTGAAATTCGCGTGAAATGGCACCAGCAATCCATGCCAGTGTAAATTAACCTTTGAAGTGAAATTCCTCCTCTCAATTAACGACAAAGAATAATCCATAAGTCTCGAACGCTCTCTAGTGGCGACTGGCAGTTATTCTCCACAGAATTTTCATTATAAGTGTGACGATCCCACTGAAAATTATGAATGGAGATTTTAGCAGACATTTCGCGACTTTTGCAGTTTTTTTTATCTCCTGCGAATTTACGCTCTGGTGTACTTTGATTCCTGTTATGCACTGGTTTCCATAAATTAAGGAGCAACCCTATGTTATGTCAGTGGGAAGCTAAAGTCGAAGCTCTATAACTTCTAAAATAAATGTTTTTGATTTGAAAAAGGTGATAGCAGATAAAGATTCCAATCAACCAGTGGCGAAGCGGGATTTGTTTCATAGGGGAAGCAATTACCAAGAGCATTGCTGAACTAAATCGAAACGCCGTTCCGGTACTCGATATTTCCGAATCACTGAACCTGAACACCGTAACGATATTTGATGTGTCTGAAACGTTCAGTAAAGTAGTTCTATACTTTATAAAAGTTACTGAAATATTAGTATTATACAGGGTGTCCCTGAATTCATGGCCCAAACGTGAGGGGATGGTAGTACACACCGAACCCACCAATATTCGTCATAGAATATGCGGCCGCAAACGCAATGAGGAGTCGGAAATGAATTTTGAAGGACAGACACAGAGGTTTCCAGAGTGACATTTATTGGAGATCATTACAACAAATGCTCAAACGTCCGCCCACCAACGTTGATACAGGCGGCACAACGGCAGAGTAGTGATCAGCGTACCTGCTCGTAAACACCGGGCTTGCCGCGCACATCAGCGGCTGTGACGGACAGTTGGGCTACCAGATCCTCCACGGACTGCACGGGAGTCTTGTACACGACACTCTTCAAATTTCCCCACAGAAAGATATCGATACAAGAAAGATCGGGCGATCTGGGGGGCCAGTTCCATCTCGTGTCCGGTCGACGCTGAGAATGCTGGGGTTTGGCCGTCCAGCGCTTTTAAGCCGCGCCCCTTACCGGCACCAGGCTGCGTTTGCGGCCGCATATTCTATGACGAATATTGGTGGGTTCGGTGTGTATTACCATCCCCTCACATTTGGGCCATGAATTCAGGGACACCCTGTATATACAATCTAGTAACGAAGGAAGGAGTGATGGGTTCCCTCACTGAAGAAATATATTTTTGAGAAAGTTTGTTCATCGACGTCTCGATAGCCGAGTGGTTAATCTTAGCGACCTGGGTTCAAACCTCAGATAAAAGGTATGAATGCTTTCCTTCTTGTGTTGTTTTTCTGCTGAGGTCTCGCTTTCCTCACACGCCATCTCTGTGGCGTATTATACTCACACACTCCTGCCAGATCTGTGACCAGCAGCTGATTAACGTGCAATTTTCTTATTTAATTGCTCATTAAAAGGTATTAATAAAACTGCTAACAAAATTTTTGAAAACTCCCATACTTCCAAATATTTCGGCTAATTTTGGCTATCTACTGATTATATATGAAAAAATTATGTACGATTCCGAAATTTTATTCTTGTTATTTTCTACCAAATTGTCGTTGTGTATGAGCTTGAATAAAGGCTTTATTGTTATTAATAATACAGTATAATTTCTCCTTCCAATGCTGAATTCTGTAAACACACATGTGGAAGATGTGAAATTTTTTCGCGTAAATGTAAGTTAAATTAAACTATTTAATTAATTATAGTTAATTAAGTTAAATTGAGACATATAAGTCTTAATGTCTTTATATTGGTCAGTAATCTTACCAATTTGAGAAGCCACTTCAGCTCTGAAGTTATCATT
This sequence comes from Ryuthela nishihirai, assembly GCA_038380435.1. NCBI lineage: Eukaryota > Metazoa > Arthropoda > Arachnida > Araneae > Heptathelidae > Ryuthela > Ryuthela nishihirai. The sequence goes on along the minus strand of JAWZYU010000004.1, from coordinate 93,429,255 downwards.
TTGAGAGACTATCTCAGCTCTCATGTCACCAATTTTACTGTGCTGGGCAGTTATTTCATCTTTAATATCAGTTATCAGTTTTACTTACTTATCCATACTTCTAGTTCTAAGGCATTCAATAAATTATCCCGAACCTGGCACCAGTTGTTATAAATTAAACGGATCGAAACTGAGCGTGAGGTCAAAAAATAATATTTAACAATTATAATTCTAAAATAATGTAATTTATTACAAAGGTATGAATGAAACATTTATATAAACTAAATTCAACCAACACAAATCTTCATCGGTATAAAAATAAACCTTCAGAAGAATATGGCACTTTATTACTATTCCCACAAAGAGTTGTTTGCTCTATAATTCTTATTATCTCCACTCAAAGCATGAAATAAGGCTTTTTACAACACTCGAAAAGTGGCACTATCCTATTTGTGAGCAAACCTGCAATCTGTAAAGAATAACCTTACCAATTCCTAAACAAACTAAATAACTATGCACGAAATGACTTCTTTCTAAGGTTTTAGTCATCAAGTACTCCAAAACTGCGGTTAAGTATATTGGCTTCTCAGAATCAATTCTTTTCACACGTTGATCACTACGCATAAGACGATGAAATCTTGTTTTTCGTACTCGTTCACTAACAAGATTCACACTAATAAACTTATTTAACCTCCCACGCACACACCATAATAAAAGCATTTCTCTTTATACTATAGTGCACAGACTAAGACAAACTACGTTTTCCTTCACAGAAATTCTTCCCAATTACAACTCCCTTATTCTTTATTTCTAAGTTAAGTTCGTTCGAAATGGTTAGTGACGTAATTCTAACGCTGAGGTAAACTCGAGCATCAAAATGATACATCACATCGCGGTTTCATTATTGCACGTTCATATGTCGTAACAATATATATACAGTGATGTACAGTATATAAAACAAAGAGTAACTACGCAAAATATAATGTCACAATATTTCTGTTACGTAAGAGAGAGAGAGGAAAGAACGAAAGAATCCTTGAGGAAGTTTTTGAGGTTGAAGCAGTTCCTAAAACTATTAAGCCCACCTCGGTTGGCTTTGAATTCCCTCTTCAGAACGCTGTCCCCTTCGGTGGGAGGTTTGAACCATGGATGTTGCTTCAGGACATAGATGATAATAACCTGTTTTTCACAAAGTGTTGCCATCGATAGGCACACGTTTACAATTTATCTCTTCCAGTCACATGTTTAATTCCTTTTCAGTCTTCACTAACGTCTTATCACAAACTTGGCTCATTACTTTGTCAGTTTTTGGAGAACTTCATGCCACAACGTGATGAATTTCTCTCTCTTGAATCTTAATAGCACGAATGCTAGATTCATTCTGGCCATATTTGGACATATTTATGCGCCACGTAGGAGACCGCCACCGCCACCGTCTCTCAACAAGTCCAACACAGCAAGTTTTTCATTCAACAGCAGACTCATACTGAGAGCGGAAAGGTATTCACACTATAAGAAGTACGATGGAACTAAGACCGAATGATGGAACAGCACACTTACGTTTCTAATTTCACGCTCACTCCGCCACCGCTCTCTGCGTGGAATGGAGAACGAAATCGCTCGCTCTACTTAAACTAATATGATCTTCCCTTTTTTTGCCGAGCGCGTACAGTCGATTTCGCGTAAGTTAAATGCGCATATGATGGGACTCCACTGTATTTCATCGAGATATTTATCTGTTATTGCATTTTTTAAAGCAAAATAACTTATTTTAGAAGATTTCGAAGCTTCGACGTTAGCTACCCATTGACATAACATAGGATTGTTCCTTAATTTATGGAAACCAGTGAGTATTCGAATTGGAAAACATTGCCCTGCTATTTTTTCGGAAACCGCCAAGTACTCTCCGCAACAGAAATTCTGCAATGTCTGTCGGTGGTCTTCATCGGCTTGGGGATACAATTCTGATACAATTCTTTGTTAAATGCGTGCATATTTCTGGATGTATTCATATCTCACCTGTATTAGCATGCGTTGACTTAATCGAATTATTTAATTAAAATAATTTTCTCTTCAGCATCCTATTCTATGTTACAGAAACCTGACAGGAGATTGTCATTGTGCTGTACTAGATGCATAAAATCTCAGAAGGATGCTACACCTTCAGCAGAAGATTTACAAACAACGCCTCATCCGGGATTCGAACCACAGTTCTTTGCTCTGCAACCAAGAGCAAATAATCGTGGACCACTTTGAGTCAACACATATTGGTAAAGTTAATATCCATTTCTGATTGATAAACTACAAATTAATATCAGCAGAAAAGGTCCTGAATTGGATATCAATTTTACTCCTCAAAATATTTATGAACTCTTTGTCAGTTTTATTGAGCGTTATTGTAAGTGTTACGTATTTTACCACATATATATATATTCTTTTTTTTCTTTTTTTCAAATTACGCCTACCAGCTGAATTTAACTTTAAAATAAGTCTCAGTAGCACAGTGGTATCGCGCTGATTTGCACTGACACTGCAACTGCCGGGTCCGGGTTCGAGTCCCTGGCTGACATGGCTGTTTGTTTGTGGGCTAATAGCTCTTATTGAATGATTTCGGCCTTAATGAGACATGTCTTTGCATGAGAAGACCTGTGCAACTAGGAGCATTTATTACACCCTTCACCGTGCTATGTGTTGCAAATCAAGAAAAAAGAAATTTTATATTTTCTTTAATTATTTGTTTCTGCAGATATTACACAACACATTTCGGTAGTGGAAACACTTGTTTTTTAAATTATAGTTTGAATTTTTTCTTCACAATAAAAACGTATAAAATAATAAGTCCTGAATTCTTGAATATGCACTTTGTGCAGCGACTGTATGCATTTTCTCCTCTACCTTCTTCAAGCGCACAGCTCCTTCCATCACCGGAGCGTTGCTCTGTGACTTTCACTCATTTAATTGAGACAATGGAGCGTTGCGAGTCTTCAGCACCAAAGCTACCGAAAAGATAGATGTTTTGAGCCCATTTTTCTTGCAAAGGAGGCGGGATTAACTGTCTGCTTCGCACAATTGTTGCTGTTCGCGAACTGTATCATCAGAGGAGGCAAGGTCAAGTTCACTATCTTCAAGGTAACTTGTTCCCACACGTTTACGCTGCGAGTCAATCTACGAAAGCAACGCACCGTTAGGACAAGGTCTCGTTATTTCATTTCCACCCTTGACTACTTCCACCCTCCGAACACTTTTTTTTTTCATCAAGAAAGCCGCTCTTCCGGAAGAGGCGTTTTCAGACTCCAATGTTTCCTTTGTAGTCTACTTGCGCCCAGACAGAAAAAAACACAATGGCAGATCAATTAATTGAAAAACTGAACAAAAACCCCGGATGTTTGAGTGATATAAGCGCAACACTGTGTCAAGATCACCTTCCTGAAGAGGAGACGAAATGCCTAAGGGAAAAGAAAAACCGTTCACTTGCTGCATCGGACGAAACAAAAATTTTTCCGGTAGGTAAGATCCACTGATACAGGGTCGCGAAAATTGGGGAAGCCGTATTGCATTAAAGTACGGCCACAGAGAATGCGTTTTAATTATTCGGTTGGTTTGTTTAACTCTGAGCGGCACTCTTTCGCACACAATGAGCAAAATAGAAATGCCCCAAGGGACCCCAAGGGTTCAGAGGAAGTTGATGGAAGGGGGGCGTACTGGACAGCTGTTAGTAAACTGATGGAAACCTCCTATCAAGACCATCTAGCTTGTTCTTTAACGTGCACAGCGTATGGCTTTCCTACACACGGGGCCATTGCTTAATGTCCCATTCCACGGATGCCACAAAGCTGCCACAGTTGAGACTCGAACCTGAGATTTACAGGATACGAGCCTAGCGGATCACCGACTCACCAACCCTCTCTCCTTATAACGCTGTATTCCAGTAGCCATGTGGTTAGAGCGCCTGACTACTGATTGAAGGGTCCTGAGTTGAAGCCCTGGATAAAACATGGATATTTCTTCATTTGTGCTACCTTTCTACTGAGGTCACTCCTTCCTCACATACCTCCTTTGTGGCGTGTTATATTCACCTTCTCAACAAGCAACTGGATTGAGAGGTAACGTTTCTTAAAATGCTAAATCTATAAAAATTGTTTTCTGTGTGATTGTATCCATGTGCATGTTATTTTAAAACATAAATAGTGCATTAACATAATTATTGGCAAGGTGGACGGGAAAGAGGGAAAATCCTTTCACTGGAAAAACTGTTCGAAAAATTAATTTATGATGAATATTCACATGTACCAAAAATTAATGACGATTTTTCCTCAACCCTTAATTAGTCGCACGATTCAATGCGCCAGTATAACTTGTGCCAATTTTTTGTTTACACGCTGGCGCCATTGTTCGCCTATGTTACCCTCTTAGTGGGGTTTGTACCTACATTTTTAGGTACATTAGAAAGAATAATAGTGAAAATACCGTTAGAGTTTCTGACTGAAAGACAAAACTAGTTGGAAGTGCAATATTTGGGTTTCAAAAGGACGTCACCTTAACATCGTTCACACCAAACAAAAATTAATCCGTTATACTTATTTTATTCATGATGATGACGACAAAATTGACGGTTAAAGCACAAGAAATGATAAATGATTACAGTAGCACAAAAGGTGGTGTTGATACTTCAGTAATAAATTATCACAGGAAAAAGTCATGTGGACAAGAAACACTTGAATAAAACTGGTTGTCCTGAGTGGGATTGGAATCCACACCACCTGGTGTAACTACTCGCTGTACCATCCAGAAGCTGACAATTTTTCCCACAATTTTTGCTGATTCGCTAGTGGTGCCATCTATTATCAGGGAATGGGGCAGCCGAGCTGCCACATTTGATGGTGGTAATATCTGTCACTCACGCTCACAGCGTTATATCAATAATTCGGTAATAAATTTTCACATGGCGCCACTGGCGAATTAGCAAAAATTAGAGGAATGCGTAGAAATGTCACTTTGTTGAAGGAATTGTCAGCTTCTGATGATCCAGCGGTTAGGATGCCGCACATGCTTTTGGAGGTGTGTGGGTCAGGACAAGCCCGCTCAGACAATCAATTTTTTTTTTCAAGTGGTGTTGATACTGTGGACAAAATGTCTGTCGACTATGCGACAATGGCCCAAGTCAGTCTTTTCTACAATAATGAATATAGCAGGAATCAATTCCCAAATTTTGCACAATTCTTTTAGAATATATTGTCCACAAAAATGGAGACGAAACGTTTTGAAAAATTTAGCATTGCAACTAAATAAAGCACATATCATAGTGACACGTTTCAATGCGTCGCACGAATATAAATGATATATAATGAATGATATTAATGAAATATAATCCTGATCTCTTTTTTATGTTTCACTTTGTTTTCGGAAGTATGTCATTAATTTTTTCCAATAAAAAGTTTTTATTTTATTCATTTTCGGGCATTCTTAGTTGCACTATTTATTTACGTTTTCGCAACTGCTCTCATTAATGAATGACTCTACCTAAATATTTCTATCTTGAAACGTTGATTTGCATTTTGTCTTAATTATATGAATCCCAAAGTGTAACGGTAAAATAACTGCTATAACATTATTTTCTAAATGACACAAAATGCTTCGTTTTATCCGTGATGGGTGCTTAGATATTTTTCGATTTTTAAGGTGGGCGAGATGTAAACTAATTCCAGATACGGTATAATGCTCAGATTAAAACTTTTGGTCCCCCTTTTTCCAATTTGAAATTATGTATGTATCTTGAGATTATACCTACAAACAGACCCGGATCTAGAAAAAAATTAGGGAGGGGGAAAGAAACACAATCGAGCCAAAAAAATGTAAGGGGGGGAGGGGGGAGAGAGACTGGATATTTCACTGAATTATAACATTCTTTATCAAGTCTTTAAAAATTTCTTGAAAAATGAACGAAACATGCACAAATTTCAGAATTTTTTACCTATATTACCATTATTAGCATTCTGAAGGGGGGGGGGGGGGGGACATGGATTCGCATCAACTGTTTCTGAAGGTTTCTGCTGCCACAGCTGAAAGGATTTCCAACAGAACAGTGTCACGAAAACTTTAATGAGAGTGGGCTCTATGCCAGGAGGTCAGTGGTTTGCGTCCCGCTAACCCCCAAACCAACGAAAAGCTCGTCTAAACTAATGCCACGAACATGTCACTTGTAGCCCTTAACGATGGGCCAATGTTCTATTTCCTGATGAGAGTCGATTTAGCATACAGCCAGATTCTAGACGTTGTTTAACCTGGAGAGAGAAGAATGCGATACCATTCCTCTATTTTCACAGAAAGGAATACTTATTTTGGAAGTGGTGTACTTTTCTGGAATCTTTGGACCCTATGTGCGATTTGTTTTAGGGGGTTGGCGCTGATTTGCTATCAAAATTTTGCACAACAACGACTACAATGCCCATGGGCATAAAGCTAATAACCTGGTGCAGAAATACTTAGGAATGGAAGATATCCAACGAATGACTTGGCCAGCAATGTTGCCACACCTAAATCCCATGGAACATGTATGGGATGCCTTAGGGCATCCCATATATGTTCCATTGCAAACATCAGCCACTTATTGAGGTGAAACTAACTTCACCTCAATAAGCTCTTAATCAATAAGCTCTCAATAAGCAATTAGCTCTTATGGAAGAATGGGATTTATTGCCTTAATCCTTTCTGAACAACCTAATATTAAGCATGGATCGACGCTGTCAGAACTGTTGAGCCGTCAGAGGAAACCCTATTCCAAATGAAATGTGCATATCTTCGAGCAACTGAAGTCAACTTCTGTGATGCACATTATTTCCTTATTTTAATGAAGTCATTGCAATACTTTCATTTCCAGTCTAAGGATTATCGTTTTTTCCACCTTTCCTCCTTATACTAATATACATTTCTGAGTAAAATTTCGTTTAATTATATAGTACAATAAAAAGAAAACGTTAGGCCACTATTTGTTTGCGTTACCTTAATTTTGTCATGGAATGTACATTTTCCAGTCATCGTTGAATCTTAATGCAAAAGCATTCTTTCAAGGAATGATTTTTAATTCCAAAATATTGTCGTGATTGAGAAATTCAATGCATAAAAAGTTATTTAAGTTGAACATATAACATTATTTTCTGAAAGACAAAATGGCATTTAAAAACCAGAATACCGCGAGAAAATCTGATGGCAAAAATGGTTTTAATATAATTTAAATTATGTCTCCTGCTTTCTGCCCCAGTAAAGAAGAGGAAGAAATCTCACGGAGTCGATCTAATTGAGTTTTATGTAAAATGGAAGCTTGGTACGTTGAGTCATTTACTACACTACATGTTCTAGTAATTCTAGTGTTTTCAGAAATTAAACGTTTCTGAAATAAGCTCAAGTGCCTTCTCATTCAAATAATTCTGTCTCCTCTGTTCCTTTTTTCCTAAAGAATACTGTTAGTTTCCAAAAAAGCCTGTTTAAAATGGCCCCATTCTTCCTCAACTTCAGTATTAAGCAAACCATGACTGTCATAATGACTAAGTAACCTATCATGGTAAGCTTTAGCTATAACTGGGTCTTTCAGAGCTTCGGTATTAAAGGTAAATTTTTTAACCCTAGCACAACACTTTTTAAGTTTAAGTTGCAAGACACTTTTAACAAGGTAATGGTCAGATCCAATTTCAGCTCCCCTATATGCCCTGGTATTCTTAACAGAACTAGCCCATTTGCTGTTAATTAATATGTAATCAATCATATTCTTGTGCAGCCCATCAGGTGAAACCCATGTGTACTTATGTATGTCGCGGTGTTTGTAATATGTGTTAGTTATTCTGAATCCATTGAATTTACTTACCTGTAGGAGACGTTGCCCATTGCCATTGCAGCTACCAATACCAAAAGGGCCTATTACTCCTCCCCAAAGGGCAGAGTCAGTACCAACTTTGGCATTGAAGTCACCAAGAACAAGGGTAATATCTCCTTTATTGACAGAATTCAAAATATCCTGAAGTTGTCCGTAAAACCTATCCTTCTCATTCTCATCGACATCCTCAATGGGGGCATAACAGCAGATAACATTCGTCTTTAACGCTTGTCTGAAATTTTGCTGTAAGAAACCTTTCATTAATGCACTCATATACTAGAAGAGCATCACTAGCGTGTCTGCTGAGAAGTAGACCCACGCCTTGGTGATGTTTATTATCGTTCCTCCCTGAAAAGAGAAATTTAAGATTATTTTAAGAATCTGACCTTTATCTGTCCATCTGGTCTCTTGCAGGCCGAGAATATCTAAATTATAACGGTGGAATTCTTGTATGAGGACATCAAGAGAAAAAGCTCTGTGCAGAGTCCTCACATTCCAACTACCTATGGAGAGAAAATGGTTAGTGGGATGTTTAAAGAAGCTATGTTTATTAAGAGAGGAAATGCCGACAATATCAAACAGCCCCCTAATCGCAGACATGGGCAAAGACCCGTTCTCCCACCACTAAAGGCTGAAGCCATCTACATTGGAAGACTTCCTCCAATGTAGAATTTGACGATGCCAATAGAAGCAAAGAGTTCAGGTACCTGTGATGACCTCTGCTCAAGATTATCCACCAGCTTATAAAACATATCCTGTGAATCTATTCACTTGGGACTGTCAACCGGCAAACAAACAGAAAACACAGCGGAAGATTTTCCCTCCACAGAACCCACCAGTGCAGCAAAATCAGGATCCATAATCAAGCTCAGATATATGGTCAGCACCAGGACCCTGTGTGGTTGATCACTCCTCAGCAGGGTAGAAAAAAGAAAAGTAGCCATAGTTGTCCAGATCAGTAGGCCACACTAATCTGGCAGCCCTCAACTTCCGTTCACTTCCACAAGAGAGTATCTCTTTTGAAAGGTACTAACGGTCTGCACCACGAGAAGGCGGGGTCGGACATTAGGTGCTAGGCCTGGCCGGTTCTATGCATCATCACAGGGGATTGGTGCATAGCTCTCCTTCCAGTGACTACCTAGCTATCATTTACAGACCATTGTTCTTACAGTTTTAAGTAAATAAATACGTTAAAATTTATGAGTGATGCCATTTGACGGCTGTTGCCAGAAACGTTTTTGTAGAGAAAATCTTTGAAACTTGGTGAATTAGATGAACAATAAACATAATTCTTTTGCCTTACATTTTTCACTTTAATTTTTAATTGAATCTTAATTTCAGTTTTAATTTTCAAAATTGTTATTGATTATTGCTTCTAATTTTGCGTTGGACTGATAATGTATTCAGAAATATAAAAATGTATGTATTTGTATCTTTCTAACCAAATAAATATCTATATACCAGATTAATGCCTAGAAATACTTTAATGATTAAATAAAGTAGATAAAAATGTAAGATTAAATAATTAGCTATGTAATTTAATAATATAATATTAATTATTATTTTAAAAAAATTAAAAATCAGCAAAGATATCAGTTTTATTGAACATCAAAATATACCAAAAGATAATTTAAAAAATGGGTTAATGAGAGCATTGTGGAGGTCGTGCGAATTTTTAAAAGTTCATCAAAATCACCTTTTAATGAAATTGAGGTGATATTTCGTGAATTCTTGAGATGATTGTCGCCGAACGTTTTCTTTGCGAGGATTGAATCGTCTTCAATGTAGGAAACAGAATGAGAGCAGCAGAGAAGGAAAAAGGAAATGTGCATCCGTCAAAAGGAACTTTGGGAACAAAAAAAAAGTGTTTTTAGAAGTTGGCGATTCAATGAGCGTATTTTTCTCCATTTGTGAGTTTTGTGTAAAAATAATGCAAATTTTTTTTTGAAAAATGCCTTCCGTTGGGCACACGAAAGGATGTCTGTGGTCTCATGAGGTCAGCGAGCCATACTGGCCTAGGAGGTCATTGACTCAGTTCCAAAAACAAAATTTCAAATAAAACATTTCTCCTTCAAATCGAGAACGGTTAAATTGCAAATCACTAACAAACACTTGTTTCGGCCTAAACATTTGATTTAAAAAGGTGAAATTGTTGTATTCACCAAAAAAGTAGGGAATATTTAAATTTTTTCGCTAACAATGATTACGAAAAATGAAGGCTGGAAAATAGGAAGATTTCTATAGTCTACCTATACTATATTTGGAAAACAAATCTCTGAACCTAGTTAAGCCGGATTGAAAATACTAGGCATATAATTGGAAGGAGGGCTGTGTACCATTCCTCTGTGATAATATACAGAACCTGCCAGGTCTGGCAGGCACCAAAAATCAGATCCACCTTCTGGTGGTGCAGACCTTCTGGTAGTACCTTTCGAAAGAGATATTCTCTTCTGGAAGAGGAGGGCTGCAAGATCAGTGTAGCCCATTGATCTGAACTGCTATGGCAACTTTCACTTCCCTACCCTGCTGAGCGTTTTCAGCGCCATTAACTTCTACCGACTGCAGTGTATATGATTTTCAATATTAGAATTAGATTAAATGAAACATTTCAGTATGATTACGGATCCTAAACTCGTTGCATTGGTTCATTTGTGGTTGTCGGGTTACTTCACAAGCTTTGATAAGCTGAGAGCTATACTCATTTAATGAAAATACAAATTGTTTACCATGTTCAAAATTCTTACATGTAAGGTTGTATTGATACACTGCAAGGTAAAAAATTTTTTACCTTGCAATGCACATTCAGAATCTTTCCTATAATATAGTAAAAGTCTAGAATATTCCCAATTTCTATACAATGTCATAGTGAATAGAATTGTTTGGCAAGCTTGAATGTAACCAACTTACAGAAGATTAACCACTCCTTCTGTAGTACGCGGATTCATGAATTTGCGGAAGCTTTTATAAACAATTATTAACTCGAACGTATGTTCGTATAAAAATGAAATTTTCCTGAGACGTTGACAAATAAGTACTTCAACATATTTTTTAAAGATACTTAAAATTCCCTTGGTCCAGTGGTTAGTATGCCTGGTTACTGATCAGAGAGACCTGGGTTCCATCCGGATGCTTGTGTTGTTTTTCTGCTGAGGTTTCGCCTTCCTCACAGATCTACTTTGGCGTATAAACTGACAGGCTCCTGTCAGACTTCTGTGGCAAGCAGCTGCTTGAAGGATATTTATTTATTTATTTTTCATTAAAGGGATGCTTTTTAAGATATTCAAGGTCAAATGTTTTAGTCAATAATTTTAAAATTTTCATTCCATGTATAATTGTGCAGAACAGGCTCAAGGTATGTTTGCGCCCTTCTCGCATCTCCTCTCACTGTCATTCGGTCTCGTGTTAACCACGTGATTGGTAAGTTGCTGCTGAGCGGTAAGTTGCTGCTTTTGACTTGTTCTTCGAAATATGAATAGCGCGGAGCATCTCCTAAGTTTCTTGGTTCAAAGTGTGGTCCTGCGCGAGATTACTTTAGTTTTCCTATTAAAATTTGCAAAAATACTACCATTACACGAATGAGGTCCAAAATACTTTATAACAGGTATCAAACATTTTGCAAACATGGAACAAGAAAATTAAAACATTTTAAATAAATTATTTAATTTGAATCTATTTTTAGGTTAGTAAACATAAAATTTAAATGCTGAGGGATGAGGGGTCCTTGAATGTCCAATGTGTTGCTAAGGGGCCCGTGGACACAAAACGTTTGAGAACCACTGGCATACAGTATAGATTCTCAAACTGTGGGTCGCAATTAGCTTGGAGAGGAGTCATAAAGCCACTTAAATGTAATGAAATCATTACACGTACTTAGTACGTAGTCCTATATTGTAGGGAAGTGGGAAGAGGACATATAAATTTATCTAAAATTTTAGGGGGCTCACAGTATCAAAGAATTACTGAACCTCATCTCTATGGGATTCATATTCTGAGAATAAGATGATCACGCTATATAAACGATCGATGCATTGATGACTCTTGCACTCTACATTTGACAACGTATGTCATCATACTTCAGAAAAACCAAGGACCAATATTCTGTCAAAATTCTTGAACGAGAGATTCCATTAAACTTTCCGCTTAAAGGTGTGTTTTACATAACACTTTACTTGAATCAGAATTCAGAGGTTTCAAGAATGAACAGTTCAAGGAGTTCAACATTTATAGTTATATACCCTTAGCCAAGTGGTTATGCGCTTGGCTATTGATCTAAGGACCTGAGTTCGAGCTCTGGGTAAGGCATGGATGTTCGTGTTGCTTTTCTGCTGTCTTCCCATCCTCCAGACCTTCTACTATGACACGTAAACTGACAGGCTCCTGTCAGACCTTTATGGCAAGCAGCTGCTTGAGGGGGTTGTTTATTTTATTTACAGCTTGAAAATATTATAGATCCACCAGACTGTTGCACAGTCCTACTGGATCCTGTCTTGGGATCTTGATTTTCTTCAACTAAGCATCGGTGTTTATCTTAGGACCAAAACATTTGTGTTAGGTGTTTATCTGGGACCAAATCCATTGCTGATACTGTCTCGCCCGTTTTGCAGATTGACACTGAAAAATGTTTTTTGTATCTATGTGGGTGGGGAGTGAAATTGTGTTATCTCGCATCCATAGCATACTGTGGAAAATTTTGAACCATCTTGTCTCATGTTCGTACACCTGTAGCTGATCGAAAATGTATCTGCAATGTGGTTGGTGTTGCTAGTAACTAATATCCTGAAATATCAGCCCTGATATTCGGTAGCTGATGTGAGCTGCTTGTCCATAAAGAGTCGAATACTTTCAGAGTGTTTCTATACTTGTTTCAGTCATGGGACATTCCTTTGCATGTTAATGGGATTGCTATTATGGGCAATCCTTTCTAACACAGATGAGTCTCGTGTATTAACTGAAAGGGAATTTCACTTTTGATGACACTTCGGATTCTATTGCTGTTAATTTGGGACCATGAATCGAACTTGCCATGACTACCAGATTGGTTGGTTCCTTGTGACCAAACGTTGCCTCGTGCTCATTAGGATTTTGAAGGAAAACTTGATTGATAGATGATGCTACACATGCTCACAAAAGTGGACTCTTCTCCACAAACAGTTAATGATTGAGAGCTGCAGGGTAAAACCTAACGGTGAAAGCACCTGATATGTTATCAGTAATCAAGAGGCCCCATTTTCTTCAAAGCTCAATTTTTCAGTAAACTCGTCACTTGTTTTAAGTTCCAGGATGCATTTTTTCTGTCTTATTAAAATCCAATTTCTCAATGGTAGATTTGCTTATCATTTATAAAATTAACATCATTCTGTAGACACTGAATGTTTCACGTATCGATAGATGGCAGCAAGCACATCTCCTGCACAGAGACCACATGGATTGGAGCTATAGGGTGAGAGGATAGCTCATTGAGAAGAGAACTGTTGTCAAAAGGTCTTGGAATCACATATCACTGAAGTAAATTTGTAAGTTCTCAGGTAAACACTGTTCCACAAATTATTCGCTTTAGTTTTTCTGAGTTCTATGCCCCTTTTTTGTGAGTTATAAAAGCGGAATTTCATTACTTTAGTTTTACTCGTATCAGAATAATCGTCTCATGTTTGTGTTCCATAACAAGCTACATTTACTTTACTAGATCGCTTAAAGAGAATATCAGAATGTTTATTCTACACGTGCGAAAAACTTTTAAAGATACTAAATTTTCATTAACTGAGATGAAAATCGTATTTTTCGTTCTAAGGATTTCGCATAATATTATTCAGAATATTAACCCCGCAATTCCTTGTAACACACAAATTACTAATGCCTATAAAACACGGGCTGCTACTAGATCACTTCATTTCCAAATTGTTGTTTTCAATGAAGTTTAATCTTTTTTCTACTGAAGACTGTGAGCCATCATCACATAGATGATTCCTTGTGATGACGGGTTGTTGGAAGTCTTGAAGCAGGACAGTCGCAGATATCAAGATGATTTAATAGGGCCGAGAAAGGTGGTATCGATACTTTGGAAACAGTTAAAGGAGAGAGCTCCCATTACCAGAAGAACTATCCAAGGTCGCCAGAGAGTTACTTCAACTCGAACTGGCCATTAACTGGTTCCAATTGCAGGACGGAACAATGGATTTTTTTTTTGTTAGCTGCCTCTCCAGGTTTCTGTGGTTAACGCAGAAGTACCAAGAGATTTTGGAATTCTACGGGTTACTTTAAGATAGGCGCTGATTTCTTGTGTATGATACTGTTATGATTCCCTTCCGCATACGAGGGGCGTTAAAAATTTCTTTTGAAATGCATCCACAGAACAGAAAACATATCATACATCTCAACAAAACTTTTACTGTCCTTCAAAGTACCGCCCTCCAACATCTATGCAAAGTTGCAGATGTGTAGGCCATTTCTGGAACGCATGATGGGACTCCTGTGGGGCTCTGCAACTATGAATAAACGCATTTTGCAAAGTCTCGCACCCTTGAAAAAGACCCCTCAAGTTCCTTTTTAATTTTTGGAATCAACCAAAAATCGCATGGTGCAGATAGGTATTATCGCCTGTAAGATAGGGTACAGGTTTCGGTTTTTCCCTGTTCCAGATAGACCGGAACCGGGTTTTGTGTGCAGTGGCATTGTCATGAAAAAGGAGAACACTTGACATGCCTGTTCTTAGACGCTGCTCTGTCATGTTCTTAACTATTCTGGGTAAAACAAAGTTGGTGTAGTACTAGCCATTTATAGTGATTTTATCAGGTAGGTGTCTACTGATACCATTCCTTGGGAATTGAAAAAAATTGTGAAAATCCTCTTCCGTAAGCGAAAGTCTTATCAGAGATTTTGGGAACGCTGTTCATCTTCTGCAACCCAAACTGTTATCGATCTTTCAGGAAGTTGTAGAGCAATAAAACCCCGTCTCATTACCTGTGACAATGCCTGTTAATCGTTTGGGGCCACTAGGTTCAAACATTTGCCAAGCATATCCTTGCAAAAGTCGACTCTAGCCCTCTTTTGATCTTCTGTTAGTTTGTGAGGTACCCATTTGGCCCGTTCGATACACTGACATCTAAACTTATTACCTAAACGGTGATGTATAGGTTTTCCTTAATGAGTTTATGAACAAGCAGGGATGGTTCTCTCGTTCACGACCCCCGGTTTTCCAGCACCAGGGAGGTTTTTGACCCCGGCCGTTCTTCTTCGAATCTGCGAATATATCCCTTAATAGTGTCATATGAATAGGCATGATCCCAATATATTTGTAATAAGTCAGCATGAATTTTTCGCGTCGTCCGCAAGCTGCATACTTATGAAAATGTAAAATCTTTGTCTTTAATAGGCTCAATAGCAGCAACGCGCAGATTTCGCAGACCGAACATTACGAGCCACCAGCGAAGAGAGAAATGATGATACTGCTTTTTTTTAACACTTAATAACAAGTTTAGACAAACTTTCAAACAAGTCGTAGCTCATTAACTTCGGAGGAACGAGATCAGATCTACAGACACGTGCCAAGAACTTTTTAAAAGCTCTCTGTAGAGCAAACCTGGTGCAGGGATACTTAGAAACGGAAGATATCCAACGAATGATCTGACCAGCCAGATCGCCGGACCTAAATCTCAACACATTATAATGGGACATGTGTGGGATACCTTAGGGAGATACATCACAAACCGTCAGACATCTCCTCAGTCACTACGCCAGGTGAAGTTAGTTCTTACGGAAAAATGGAATTTGTTGCTTCAAGCAATTCTGAAAAACCTTATATTGAGCATGGTTAAACGCTGTCAGGCACGTCATGTGCATCTTTTGGAGCATTTGAAGTCAACTTTTGCGATGCACAATATTTTCATGATTTAATTGACGTCATTGAAATGCATTCATTTAAGATTTGGGGATCCTTGTTTTCTACACATTATGCTAAAATATATTCATGAAACAATGCGTTTTTAATTACATCTTACAATAAAAATGTTATGTACATTTCGTTAAGTGTTATCTTAAATATGTTAAATAATGTAAAATGAATAAATGTATATGTGGTAATGTGCATAAAATCCCCATGGCTGAGTGATTACGTGCTTGACTGTTGATCAAAGGTTCTCGAGATTTCCAGTTTTGCCCCCTGAGATCAAGCCTTAAAGAGGCAAGAGACCCTTGTCTTCCCCTTCCCTTGAGGATATTAGTAAGGGTAAGGGAAGCAAGAAATTACACTAGACAACAAATTGAAACTTTTTTTTATAACATTGGACAAATTGGATATTTTTTAAGTAATTTTGGGGTAGTGAATTCAAATATGACTGTGAAAAATCTGCAACACGTACAGTATTTTTTAATTACGGATTGATGTATTTCAAATTTCAATGAATAACATATTTGGGAAATGAAAATAAATGTGATTAACTTAAAGAAGTTTATTTTCTTACAAGAAGTTCATTTTTGTCTTTTATGTGCTGAGGTATCTTCCTTCTGCAAGAACCAGCAGTAGTCACTTATCATTGCTGGGTAACACCTGCCTTGGTATCTCTCCTCCATGGTTCAGATATCCTGGGGAAATCTTTCTCCTTGCTCATCATTGAGAGCTCCTAAGTTCTTGGGAAAGAAGTCGAGATGCGAGTGCAAGAAATGGATCTTCAAAGACATTCGGCAGCCAAGATTTTCATAGTTTTTGAGAAGATCTTGAATGAGTTGATGGTAATTTTCCTCCTTGTGATTCCCCAGAAAACCCTGGACCAAAGACGTGAAGGTTTTCTGTGCAGCGTGCTTCTTCATATTCAGTTTTCCTTCAGTAGCTTCCTGATCTGAGGACCAACAAAGGTCTCTTCTTTGAGTTTGGTATCACTTAGTTTTGGAAAAATTTTCCTTCAAGTGCAAAAACTCTTTACCAGTTTTGTCCATAGCCTTTAGAAAGTTTTTAATAAGCCCCAGTTTGATGTGTAGTGGTGGGAGCAGAACATCAGAGGGGTCAACTAGAGGCTTATACCTCACATTACTCTTTCCAGGAATAAAAACATATCTTTTGGACCAGTATTTTGTTTTGTAGTGTTCCTTTCTGGCCCTACTGTCCCACAAACACAGAAAACAGAAAAATTTTGTGAAGCTTCCTTGAAGCCGGAGCAAGAGATATGACTTAGATAAGTCAACACATATCGTCCACTTAAACTGGTCATATTTTATAGCAGTGAGTATTTTTTCCATGAGTTCATAAGTTTCCTTCATTCCCACAGCGTGTGTCACTGGAATGGAAAGTTTTTGGTTTCCTTTATGCAAAAGGACTGCTTTTAAGTTGAATTTTGACGAATCTATAAATAGACAACATTCCTTAGGGTCGTGAGTTGTTCCAATTTCTTCCATCAGCCCTGAAATATCTGTGCAGAAACACAAATCATCTTGCATCTCGTACTAAGCAGATAAAGCCAAATTTCTCTTTCTGAACAGAAAAACTCTGGTACCCTTTGGCCAGAAGACTCCACACTTGAAGTCTTGAACTTAAAACCTCAGCTTTTGTTCGGAAAGCCCAAGGTCTCGAACAAGATCATTTAGTTCATTTTACTGAATCAGATGTGGCTCGTCTAACTTTGTAGCAGTGTATGTAGGATTGGGTTCTGTATGTGCCTCAAAGTCTTCCTCTGATGAATGTGAATCCATCTCCTCCCAGTTGGTTGCAGGTGTTGGTATAAGAAGATCTTCTCCATGAGGAACTGGCTTTATGGCTGAAGGTATATTTGGATACCGTATTTTGTTTTTGCTCCTTTTTGAAAAGACCGAAACTTTAGTTAAACAAAAATAGAGCAAGTGAGTAGTTGGCTCACGCCAAACCATTACAACTGCAAAGGGCGTGGAATTTATCTTACCTTTCAACCATTCACTCAGGCCAACAAAGCACGAAATGCAGCACACATGTGGAACCCATGTTTTGTCCTGATCTCCAACATGACATACAAAATACAAGCTATAGCCTTTCTTCTCAATCTTTGTCAAAGAACGACCCTGGGATTTTAAAATATAATTTACACACAAATAACAAAACTTATCTGGCACATTAACACATTCGCGACGCTGCCTTTGTACCATTTAAAGCAAAAATTCACTCTTCAACGTACAGAAAATTAATAATGATGACAAAACCCATATGCTCCGCTATACACGGTCAGCACTACATCTATAGGGATAATGCCTAATCTCCACTATCTACGTCGAGGGCAAGACAACACCATATAGATGCAGCTCACCCCACGACTACCTATATCGGGGTTCAACGTACAGCACGTATTCCTCCTACAATGAAAACAACAAGAATGACGGTCTGAGGTTAGGTTACGCGTTTTTCCCACTTGGCAATCAGTGTTGCCAGCCACAAAAAGTAAAATATCTAGTGTCCTCCCAGTTGCCTGGAGGTGCTGGTATAGGAAGATCTTAATAGGAGTCAAAATGACCAATAACATAAAAACTTGACGTGCTAGCCATTTTTTAAGGCCAGATATGAAATCAGCACTTGATAAATAGTTAAAGGCAGCTGCAAATGTTCATATTATAAAAACCTTGTAAACCAGTGTTATTAAACTTATATCTTATACAAAATTTTTCAAGAAATTTTAAAGACCTGTAAGACGAAGGAAAAAAGGCTACATTGTAATGGAATTTCAGTCTCTTCGAATGTGTCTTGGACAATGACACAATGAAAACAAGACATGGAGTCTTGGAGACCAACTTCAAAATCCCTAGTCATTTATTATGTACTACCACACGTCAAAAGGACATTTATCCAAATTTCTGAATAAATCTAGAGGACTGTTAGAAACCTCTTGATGTAAAATAGAAGGTGAATAATTACTAATGTTATTTATTGTATATTTTAACACGTCCATTCCAAATTCTTCTTTTTTTCTTAATGTGTCATATGTTCGGAACTAAATTCTGCTCTTCTTAATGAGTATAGTAACACGTCCACCACTAAATTCTTCTCTTCTTGAT
Organism: Ryuthela nishihirai; assembly: GCA_038380435.1. Classification (NCBI taxonomy): domain Eukaryota; kingdom Metazoa; phylum Arthropoda; class Arachnida; order Araneae; family Heptathelidae; genus Ryuthela; species Ryuthela nishihirai. The sequence goes on along the minus strand of JAWZYU010000004.1, from coordinate 93,410,405 downwards.
GTGCTTACAACACATCAGCTAAATTCTGTTTTCCTTATTAGTGTTGCAACACGTATACACCACCTGTTAAACACATCCGCTGGTAAATTCTTCTATGTTTACATTGGATACACAGCTAAATTCTGTTGTTCCTTATTAGTGTTGTAACACGTTCAGAACTAAATTCTGTTGTTCTTAATGAGTATTACAACATGCACCACTAAATTCTTCGATTCTTTATTTTTCTAGATCGAGGCCTGGAAGGCAATCTCTACCAAAGGAAGACGAGAAGCTGCTTAGCTTTCCCTCCGAGAAGCCCATTAATGCAAAGCTAGGATTTTAAGCTTTCGGCTGAAGCTAAAGAGTAGCCTACAGATATGCAGTTCAAAATATTAATCACTCTATTAATAGGTGAATTCAGCACCCTATTAATATAAACACGAAACACTTGTCTAGTTTTGTGTTTATATTTGATCACAAAATCAATTTTATGTTCAAACAATATTATAGCGAACCTGTATTTTGCACGCTGAAACACGAATCCTATGTTATCGCTATGGAAGTGAAATTCGTTACTGATACTAATTTTTGTTCGTTTTAATTTTGTTTCTTACTCAAATTTTGTTATTATTTTTTAAGTAAGATAAAATTTGGTATGAAATAAGAACATGTTGTCCGTTTCTTGTTTAAAATTTGTGGACTAAATTATTATTCTGATCGTAATATATGCAACTGAATGAATTTTTCGTTGAAACATATTTATTCGAGACTGTTTCTGTGCCATAATAGTGCATTCTTATGAAAAATGAATGATTCAATCTGTACGTTTCAAGTCACTAGCTCACATAAATTTTTAAACTTAGTTTTCTAAGTAAGATGAAATCTGTTGTGAAAGATGTTTTCTTGTTTAAAATTTTAGCACGAAATCAGTTTGTGCTCTTAATGAATGCAACTGAATGTATCTTCCGTAGGAATGTTTCAAGTCACACACTTCGAAAAAATTCTGTCCTTATCTTTTTTTTTTCAAATAAAATCTGGTACGAGCATGTTTTCAATTTTCTTTTTAATTTAAAACCTTTTACACTGAACAGTTTTCTGATCTTAATAAATATGTATGAATGCGTTTTTCCAATATCGTTCTTCCCCGTCAACTTACAGAAGGCGACAAGAGTCAAATTTCTTCACAGCATTTAAAAGCCTATCTGGCTTAAATTATGTCCGAATTTCATCACTTAGTCCTTCTCGGTAGGGAAAGTGTTCGGTTCTTTATTTCATAACTCTCTTAGAAAAGATGTAATCTTAACCTAATTTAGTTTTTGTCAACTGAACTTGGAGTTCTCCTTCAGCTGATACAGTCATGCATTCAGGAACTTTCCGATGTGTTACCCCGTTATGAAATGTCACATACCTGAACTGTGGATTTCGCTGTGAAATGAAACATATGCAAATAACAAATATCTCTCGGTAAAAGGTTTTATGGTGATTTATGTATAATAAGAACTCCTGGAAACTATTCAGTGGACTGTGCTAGAACAGCCTTTCACACCAACCTAGTGATAAGAACACGATGTTGTATTGGACCGACGAGCAACAAACTCCTTACTCCCCCTAATTAAGAAGGTAAAAAATTTCTGAAATAATAGTCTTGCCAAATAATACAAAGAGACAAAACAGAGGTACTAGAGTTCAATCTGTAAACCCTCGTGTCGCCCCATGACAATATACAGATAAGAACAGACCATGAACTTCGTCATCCAAAACTCAGAAATTCCGAAATGTTAACTAATTAAACTGATGAAACACTGCATAAAACCAGGAAGGTTTTTAGTAGATGTTTAAAATACGAATAGTCTTTAAACTGTACATGCCATAATTTTTTCATGGGTCTGTATGAAACCCATACTCTTCACAAATTGAAATATATTTCGAACACGATTCCCGCCCCCTTTTTTTTGATATTTTTGAATTTCCCAGGTCATGGGAATAATTGATGGTATTAATCAAATGTTAGGGTTTTCTGGTTCCTAGTATGGAAATGTTTATTCCCAAGAAATTGTTTTCCTTAAATAAATTTCAATGATAATTGTTATTCAGAGCTAAGAGTGTAAATCCTATTTTGACAAAAATAATGTTTCAAAGCATTTCTAGGTCTCTTTCGTAGCGCCGTCCGTCATTAAAACGTGATTCCTAGCGAGACATGAAGGAAACTCGAGATAGAATGTAAACACGTCATACAGTCCGCCGAGCATAACTTTTTTAAACCCAATAGGAGTGAATGCAGCCTCCGTTAGAGCAAGGAATACAATTCCCAATATTTGAGTAGTATTTCAAAACATTTCTCGGTCTCCTTCGTGGCGCCGTCCGTAAAACGTAATCCACAGGATGAGTAAGATAAAAGCAGTAAGAAATCGTACTCCATCACAGTAAGGAATGTAATTCTCAATCTGGAGTAATATTTTAAAACATTTATTTGTGCTTTTGTGACGTCCGCCAATGAAACGTGGTCCACAGGGAGTCGACGTCGGAATGTGCGAGGAAGGTATAAGTTTATTTCTTGGTCTATTTTTTAGAACTTTTTAGTTCATAGATTGGTAAAGTTTATTCCTAAAAGTATTTCTCAGAATTACGTCGATAATTATTATACGGAGCAAAGGGATGTACTTGGAAAAAATAATGTTTATATCTTGGTCTGGTTCGCAGGACTTTTAATTCTCAGATTAGGAAAGTTTATTCCTAAAAGTATTTCTCAGAATTACGTCGATAATTATTATTCGTAGCAAAGAGTGTACTTCTTTATTTGAAAAAAAAATAATGCTTCAAAATATTTTTATGAAGGCAGTCTTTTTCTCAGGACTTTTCAGATTGCAAATTCTTTTGGCACCCGCCAGTAAAACGGGGTTCACAGGACGGATGAGATAAGAAGTTAATGTGTGAGGAGATTATAAATTTATTTGTAAGTTAAATACGATTTACAAGAAATATAAAATAATGATCGGTTATTCTGTCTTCGTGTTTATCGAGAATATTTACCTTTAAGCACGTCACTCATATACTACGTTTGGCGTAATGGATAAAGCACAGTGATAGGGAGGAGTCGTGAGTTCGATAATAGCCGTGGGAGGCAAGTTTTTTTACATAGTAAGTATTTAAATCACTAGATGGCGCTGGAGTTGATATCGCCGGACTTTGAATATTTCGGGGGCTTCCCAAATGGGTTTGGATGGTGACGTCAGAATCCAAGATACGGGCTTGGGACTTAGAATTATTTGGGAGGTTTAGTCAAAGGAGTATAGAAAAGAGTATATTCCTTGGTTTTAGTTCCCGATGGGTTTGGATGGAACCAGGGGTCTTTAGAGAGGGGGCGTGGCACTATCAACAGAAATCAGGAACTTTTTGAAAAGGTGGCGTGGTCGAAAGCGTGATATTGAAGGGGCCTCCGTCAAACGATTACGATTATTATATTGATATAGATCAAATTACTGATATACGAAGTGGAGTACAACTACTCACTTATGCTTAGAAAAGAGAAGAAAATATTCTAATCAGAGTGCTTTACAGGGTTGCCAACATCCGTAAAAATTAGCCGAAATTTGGCTTGCCCGTAAATGCCTTTGAAAATTGTTAAATTGTTAGATGTCCGTAAAAATACTACGAATTTCAAACGAAAATTTTTTTTAACTTTTAATAAACTTCAATAACGCCTTTTTGCAAATATGCAAAAATATTACTTTATCATTGTATTTTGAAGTTTAAACAACTAAGCAAACTGATTTTCTAAAAAAAAAAAAAATTCTCTTTCTTTAATTACTATCAAAATTAAGAATGAGATGGCTTAATCTAAGCCATCTCAAACTAATTTCACACTGATAAATATTATTTTTATTGGGTGTTTTACACTATTATGTTGTATTTAATCTTATGATGACAAAGGTATAGAGGACATATTGTCTTGCTGGGTGGGATCCGAACCCGACCTCCTGTTACTCTGACCGAATCACGCAATTATCCATGAACCAGATTCTTAATTCTATTAAGTTGAAAATTTCAAGCAGAAAACAGCAAGAAAATTTACCTGGAACACATTGTCATCATTTAAATAAATACAGCATGATAGTGTAAAAATCACCCATAAAAACTGATGAGCTGTGGGTATAATTAGTATCTTTCTGATAAATATGGTTTTTTTTTTTTTAAATATTTTTCTAGTTTTGTACATAATTTCGTATTCCCTTCTTTACTTGATTACTACTTGCACCCATCCAGGCCCGGATCTAGAAAAGAAGTGAAATGGTGTCCAAGTGATCCGAGTGAAACGGTCTAGGTGGGGGGGGGGGGGGGGGGCAAATCGAGCACCAATGAACCGGAATGTCGTCCTGGTATTTCCCTCCGTCTTGGTGGGAGTCTCTCCTAGATTCGGCCCTGCACCCAAACAATTATTTCAAAACTGGCTTAACAGAAAAGAGTCAATTATTTTCATTTTCAAATATTTATATAGATTTGTTTAAAGGGGGTTATTAAAATATCTGCTGGTCTGTAAGAAAGAAATCTGCATCGATTTCGCATACATTTTGATTTAGTTCTAACGTTAGATTTTAGTCCGCCCTCATGTTGACGCCGCCAATCAACAATCACATTTATTTTTACTCATGAGCATTGGAGATGTGGCGAAAACATCAATTCTGCTCAAGTGAATGGTTGTTTCGCGAATCCCAGCTCTCTGTCACGAGATGCCGCTCGTATAATAAATAAACTGTACTCAACTTTGATGCACTCTTCAACTGTGCCCAAGAGAAAAGTTGAGGTTTCTCTTGATATCGGTTCCTCGGCATGGAGCAAACAGCCTTCACCTCTCTTGTGGCACATAAATAAAAACTGCCCCCGGTCAAGAAAAAAATAGTGGGGGGAGGGGGCAGTATAACATTCCCCTCTCCGTTTTACAGGTCTTTAGAAAATTTCTCAAAAAATGCAGAAAATATATATAAGTTTAATACTTTTTCTGCCTCTATTAGTCTTACTACTATTCTGAAAGGGGTGGAAGGGAGGGCATACCCACTTGCCACTCCCCCGTAGATCCAGCCTTGAATAAAAATAATCAGGTGAAAAATAAATGCTATTTGAAGGTGAAATTTTTTTCCTACCAATCTATATTTTCCTCATTTAGTAATTATTCCAGTGGGTTCACATACTCATGTGATCCTTAGCACCAGCCACAACTGTTTGTTGCATGAATACAATCTCAAAAGCATAAAATACTGTGTATCGGTACAATACTAAAAGTAGCTGGAAGACGTTAAAATGAGCTAATTTCTATTCATCGAACAAATTTCCCAAAGCAAACTATGACTTATTTCGTTTTCTTTTACGATTGCTACACTCAAACTTTGAAACATTTACCTAAGTTGATATAAGGAGCTATTTCATTTCAATTTGCAATCAATTCTCAGAACACTTTCACTGAGACCAGTTTGAAGCAAAATTCTGTAATAGAAGCCAGTTTATTAAAATGTCATACAGTCTGCTGCCGGAAATTTGTGAACGGAATTAAATATCACTGAGTCATGTTACGATGCATGCTTAAGGGCGTGGTGTAAATGTCGCAACTGCTGCAATCCATTAATGACACATCTCACTCTTCATCCAATTGGTGACTGGAATTGTCACTGTTGACATCATTAAGACAAGCGTCTTGTCTGCTAATGCCTCGTACTGCTCTAAATATTTGCGGTATCCTTTTCCGCAAACAACCACAACACACAATGAACAAACCACGTAAGTCAGTGACATTGAGCTGGTGACGTCAGACGGTGGCAATTTCACGAGGCAGGAGTTTCTGGTGTTGCCACTTTTTTTTTTCTGGTGTGCCCACTTACTTTTTTTCTTCCGTTATGGACGATTAATTGCTTTATTTATCTATCACTAGAAAAGTGCAAGTTGTCAAGCACTTATTTGCAAAGTAATAGGGGGCGTTTATGAAGGTGAAAAAAAAGCTTGCATTTCGAATTATTGGTTGGATTTGTAGGATCCAGACCTCATTCATAAGAACAACATATAGCTATTGGCAGATTTCTCGTAGGCACTTGTGGAGTTCGTTTCGGGCCTCCTGATGGTAGGTACAGCAGATTCAAATATGGTTGAAGACAGTTCTAAATTTAGTAATTATCGTGATCACATTGTTATATGACTCAATAAATTTATCCCTTGTCTCCAGATGAAATGAATAGAAATTCTTGAAGACTACTAAGTGTGCAGTCCATCGAAAATTGAAAATTGAAATTGGCGAATTAAAAAGATTGGGGGGAAAATATGGTTTTTAGTTTTGAAATCGGGTTCTATTTTAAGTATGGACTTGAAGTTTTAATGCAACAAATGTTTGGTTGAAATTCAACGGATCTCTTGAGCCCCCTCCTCCGCAAAACACAATGAAGTGGGGGGGGGGGGCAGAACTCAAGGATCAAGAGACTCAATTCCAACTCGTGTTTTATATTATGTAGAGGGTGATTTTTTAACGCATTACCGAGTAGTAAGAGAGAAACTCTTATGAGAAATCTGAGACCTGCTGATCAATCATTTCAGAAGTGCAGGGTCGAGAGAGGAGCCAAAGGCGTTAATTTTAAATTCTAAAGATAAAATAAAAAAATAGGGGGAGAAGTCACTCGAGGTCCTAAAATCATGTTCTAAGCAAACACCTGAATTTTGACCTCAAAACTGAGTGGCACGAAGAAACCTGTGTATGAATTTGGGACTGGTCAATCAAGTATTTAGGAAATAATGGGGAATCTAAACCTGTGGAAAAAGAATAACTTTTGAACTCACAAAGAAGTTGAGTATTGTCTTTCTAAAATTGCCAGGCGCTGAGTCACATGCATTGTCCGGTAGAAACATTATTAGAGACGGAATTTTCTGGATTAAAAAAAACACGCTCCTGGACTCGAAAGGTGCGAAGGTTTCGAAAATTTGTGAACAACCACTAACGGTCCAATCTGGGCAAAGTGGGGTGTGAAAGGTTCAAGGATTATCTTCCCATCATCAATACTTTTCCAGATTTTGTGCTACAAAGAATCGATTTATATATACATATATCAAAGCATAAAACATAAAGGAGTTCAAATGAAAAGTGGGTAAGGTAGGTATACAATAGAAGGGACTCATCAATACCAGAATCAGTGGCAATTATCTGTTTGAACTTGATAGCCGCTGTGTGCATTCCAGACAAACCCTGCATGGAAGCATCCAAAACTGAACGATATGAGGTCTCCAACCTGGGAACTACTGATTACATTGATGAAGTCTAGTTTGCTACCGATTGAGACAACCTTCGCTCCTCAGGAATATTAGGACGATATTTACAAACGTTAGTAAAAATTATTCGATGATTTCCGGTTACATGGAACCAGACTCTTAACTGTGTGCACAAAAGAACCGCTCAGAGGTAAACTAACCCGACCCTAATAGAAATCCGAGGACACGACAATTCCAATTAAATACACTTCTCTAGAGACGAACATATTTTCGATAATTCATCAAGAGATATTTAGAATAAAGACATATGATGCACGTGAAACCAGGTGAAAGGAGGAAGGATTGAAGTTCGCGCAAAAACAGGGAGTTTTTTTAACAGATACTATGTGCTGATATTTCTCACTTAAACGCAATAAACTCTTTTTACGCGATGCATCAACTGCGAAAAAAGAAAGAGTTTCACTTCAAGGAGAAGCAGACTCAACCATAATAAATTGCCGTAGAAATTTCAACAAGACGCACCGGAAGGCGACGATCCTGCTTTAAATATTCGTTTCCGTTAGAGAAGCAAAAGTTTTCTCACTTCGTCTCCAATAGGGAAGCGGCGAAAGAAAAAGAATACTAGTTCAGCAAGAAAACAACCCGCGTCAATGCACTGAACTCTTTAAAGAGGTGAACTATTTTAAAACAAGTTCAATAAGCGAAGTAATAAAAGGGAGCTCGTAATGTGATAATAACTTTCTCCCCGTTTCGTTCCATCGGTAATGGGTTTTCTAATGGTGTGTCTGTCCACTCTTCATTGACTATTCGTAATCATACTAATCAAGAAATGTTATTTGAATCGACGGAACAGATTGCTTCAGTATTATCGGAAAACGATTCTCGTACTCTGGCGATGAATGGAGCAACACGAGGAGGAACAGGAATCTTGCACAACGCTAACCAACGATCGCAGGAATCGCGAAGGAAAGAAAAGAGGGATGGCAATTTTTGTTCATGTGTGTTTAAGTTTTTTTAGTTTTCTCTTAATGAATAAAGATAACTTATGTGATTGAAATATCTTGGGAAAAGTATTTCTCTTAGATTTTTGTCCATTTGAAATTAATTGTGCACTTATCAGGACCAGTTTACCAAAAAAAGCCAATATTGCCACTCTAAAAGTGTTAGAAAACCAAATTTCTACATGACTGGATAATAAGTCGATAATAGTTTATACATTATTACGATGATAAAAAGCTTTATAATAAGTTTAGCCGTGGCCAATGGAACTATAAAAAAACTCTGTTCCACTTAAGTTGGGATCTAATATAAAGAAACCGTACGACCAAAACAAGTCTTTCCTATGCGCACAGATGAAACTGCTATTGGTTGCATTTTGAGGCCTTATTTTTAAGCATTTGCTACGCATGTGAGTAGTATAAATTACTGAACACCGTTTCGAAACATATATACAGTCCTCTAAGCTTCTAGTATAGAAATAGGTTGAGAAACGTTTCGCTAAGTTTCTGTTGCTAGGAGGTCCTCCAGTGGCTCCTAACTTGGATCGATGAAGAGTTCAACATCCTAGGATGGGTCTACGAATTTTATTGGTTGACCCCCTTTTCCCCCCCTCACTGTCGCTGGAGAGATGGTGTTCTCACAGGTGTTCTCTAAACGCGATAGAATCTGTGAAAATGGCATAACTCATGTCAGTATTGAAAGGTAGGCTAACGGGCCAGGTTCTTTCGCTCTCATTGTTTCTTGAGTGTCATTTCTATTCTGGGAGGTCCCCTCATTCAAGAGCGAAGTACTTTGAGAAGCGTTGGAAATCAGCATTGTACTTAGGAAAAGTAACAGCTCCCTACAACAATGCTCTTGAAGGGAGTGTGTCTATGAATAGTCGCTGTGGTCGAATTGCTTCGAGGGTGGTTCTGTAGGGAAAATAATTATAGTCGAAGCATTACCTGCTATTTAGACAGGTAAGTCGAAGCCTACTAGGGAGTCCCACAATGTCCTTCGGGGTCCCTGCTACCTGCAGTAAGGGTTGCATTGTTCAAGTTGTAAACCTGACATAAAGTGCAATATAAGCCATGTAACAATCAAAGAGGGGTGTCTCTGAACAGTTCCCATCCCTGTCATCTAGTATCTGATTGTTGACGAAAACGTAACTCACGTCACCAAAGGAGAGGGAGGAAGAAAGTGTTCGTTGGAGGTCGAGTGCAGTAGCTAATACAAGTGGCTATACATAAAACAGGGCGTTAAATGACATAATATGAGAGCACTAAAGGAGGTGTGTTAGAAAGCCTGTTCAAAGAGGGATGAAACATTATCCACTGTGGTCGAGTTGCTTTGAGGGAGGTCCTGTCATGATAATAGGCCGAGAGCGTTGACTGTTACTTAGCTAGGCGAGTGTGCCAATGTTCACCCGCCGTACACTTGCAAACAAGCAGTTAGCAATGACAAAGATAGCGTGGAAATACACCAATTATTCGGAAAGCAGGAAACAGGATTGTAACGAAGCATTAGCACTAGGTAAGACCCCGAGGCATCGAAAGGGAACTGCCTTCACTTAATGTGGACCAAGTCTGAGAGACACATCAACAAACTTCAAAATAGATTTAAAACATCAGACAAGGAGATTTTGTATAACTCAAGACGAAGAAAGTTTTTATTAAATTTGAAACAAACATATAGAACAAAAGTAGAATATACTTACGCGTTTTACGAGAAATCAATTTGTAATCACGCTTTTAGAGCGATTAACAGGTTTTATGGTTTACATAATGCCTCAAAAGAGATGCAAAGGACAAAAGTCTAGTTAAAACACAACAAGCGGAAACGTTTAACCAATAAAATGCAAATGAAGTATTGGGTATATAAAAATGCAGGAAATCAAACGTCAAAATATCCAGTTTAAAAACAGGGGACAGTCATTGGAAACATATGCTCCTGGAAGGTACGCAAAATAAAAACTCCTTTCAAGATTAAAAGCAGAAACGCTCAAGTAAAATATGTTTAATGGTGTCATACTTAGGACGCCGAATAAAATAAACGAATGATCGGAAACAACTACTTCCTAGTGAAAACATGACGGTTTCAAATTTATTTCCCACTTACAGACATGTAATTTAAAACATATAATAACAAAGGAATAAATGTTTTTCCAAAGTAAATGGAAAATTTTTAAAGTGTAAAATACAAATTTACAGATTTGCAGATTTTTTTTGAGTTATACAAATTTTTAAAGTGTATACTCCTCAGGAGGCAAAGATGACTCAAAAAGTATATTTTGACCCTATAATCATGCAAGGCATGATCACTATAACAAATTTTCTACATTTTGCTCGAGTATCCATTTCATAATTAATTTTTGAAAGATTTCTTTATGTCTTAGTGTTATGTTTCTTTCATTCTTAAGTTAAAAGGTTTGACAATGATCTCCAAACGTATTGATTATGGTGTTAATAAAACTGATTTTTTCCCCACTGTTACATATATTACGTTGGGTAATAGAGGGCTCTACATTTTGAAAGACTAATTGATTTTTCCGCCACAATAACGAGACCAGTGCATAGGGGTAATTTTTAATTCATATTTCTCAGGGGTGACAAATAGGTATTTCCCTGCAACACACCACCCCGGCGATTAAAAATTCTTTCTCAAACAGTATAACTTTGATGTAGGTTCCTGTATCGAAGAGGGAGTGCTTTCTCTGCAACGCTCCACCCCAGGGTCTAAAGAATCTTTCTCAAACCCATTCACAGCGTGTTTTTTCACGGATCGCTATATCGATAGATTTAAATGCACCAATACAGTGCACGCGCCTTTGTACGAAATCGTTTATAATATTACCTCTAAAGTTGGACTGAAAAAAGCGAAGGCTCTCTGGTTAAATATTTAGACGATAATACACTCTCTGATCGTTAAAATCAAAGGTTACCAAGGAAATTAATATACTGTTATATGTTTTGGTTCTGCTAACACGGTGTAAAATTCAATCAGGAAAAGACATAATTATTCGATGTAACGATTTTGGAAAACAATCAAAGAATAGTAACTATGTTACAGAAAGCTCTGGCCGAGGTGTAATTGCTTCGCTGCACTTCATACTGTAAATAAAACTGCTATCCATGGTCGTAAGTAAAATTTTCCAATCGGAGAATTGCTAATATTGAGATTGCAGAAAATAGTAACTTTCAAAACATTTATTTTAGCATTCACGGTTAACAATAAATAATAGTCAAAATTTAAAACATATTATGCAAAAAAGAGGACATGGGGTCCTTTTTACCTAGTTTCTCTCTCCGTAGGTAAACGGCGATACCATTTTTGATGAATACCAAACAAGGTGGTTTCATCTAGAGTGTCGAAATAATTGACAAACTTAAGTTATACTACCTTACTAATTAATGTTTAAAGATATTTTCCCACTAGTTTCATTAACCAACGTATTAAAGTTCAACACTCGAAAAATTTTAGGTTTTGCGGGATGCGCAGGTCGCGAGACCTTGTGCCTCACTTGGTGGCTACTGCAAAGCGTCTGCGCTGACGAAGGGCCACGGGGGTCTTGGGAGGGTACAGCCTGCCTTTCAAACGTTTGGTGGCAACGGGGGATGCGCCTAATGGGAGTTTTGACGCGAGGACGCGAAACTCTCTCCCTTCTTACAGTATGGTTCTCGCACAGGGTAGCGACATTTGGTAGAACATAAGGTACTCATTGTCGCTAGTAGTTTACTTCCGAGAAGAAAAGTGCAAATACACATAGGCGTTAACTTTCTCTTTACGAAAGCTGACTTGAAAAGGTTTCCACTTGAAAATCGCAATGCACCTTCACGACGGGAATCGTGCGCGCTATTTTTGGAAAACCCTTAGAATCGCATCTTATCAAAAATCTTAGACATCGAAGATGGGCTGTTTTCACCACAACAGGGGCTTGCACCAAGGGTGGCGTGATCCCCGAGATGGAGCGCTTTCCCACAATATACCATCCAGGGGTTAAAGGATCTTTCTAAAAACCCATCCCGTGTAACTTGAATGGCGCGCTTTCCTGCAATACACCACCCCATGGGCTAAAGAATCTTCCTGAAACCCATCCGCAACGTGTTTTTCTAAGATGTGTAACTTTGACGACGCACATTCCTATAATACACCACCACAGGGGTACCTCAAACCCATCCACAGTGTGTTTTTCTAGGATACATGATGGGTCGATATGAGAGCAAACAACTGTACACCCACGAAACCGACTTTCATATTCTTAGGTGGTAGTGGAAACGCTGTCACTATCGGGATATACAACCTCTGCTGATTTAAATGAAAGCGACATAAATATACAAACAATATATACACTTCCTGATGATTAAAATCAAAATAGCATCCATATACAAACGCTATATTCACGATCTGGTGATTAAAATCAAAGGATTACACATTCTCTGATGAGTAATATATCTCGCACGACTATAGATGCCTGTGAAATGTATGGACAGCCAAGGGTACACTATAAGATATTACGGCTGAGGTCTTGGTCGCTGCCCATGCATTCAGGGGTTAACAGTAAAGTCAGTTTAAAACAATGGTATAATTGTCTATGGTAAAAATTAGAGGACATCTAATTTTTACCAAACTTATTAAAATAAAAAAATTGGAGCCGACCTCGGTCACGTGTCCAGGCTGTGACCTTAAAAGTCGCTGCTATTGTGGCGACCTGCTCTACGTGGGCCCTCTCACAGGGTAGAATTTTAAAAACCCAAGTCCCGAATGTTTTACCCAGAATTATGGGGTATGCGGCTTCTCACTATAGAGAGATAGCCCACGACGGTTATTTCTAAGAAGTAATAACAAATATTCTGATAAAAATCAGGAAGCCTTGTTATAAGCTAAGTATGTCGAAATTTCTTTTGACTTTCAAGCAAACTCAACTCTATCGAGCGACATCACTTCTTTAAATTCAGAAACTATATTAGAATAATGAAACGTTTGAGCTTGTAACTTGTCATTTTGTTTATATGTATTATGCAATTCCTGTAAATATATTTGCACTATCCTCAAATGTACTGGGGTACCAAGCCACTTGAACGTTTAATATCCAGAATTACCTTACCCCTGTATGGAGTTATGATTATTTCGACAATCTTTGTTTTGATCCACGGATAAAACCGTGTACAAATAATGCATGGTGAGATATACGCTCTAAATCTTAACTGGTTATTCTATCACAAATCATTTTAGATAATGCAGGATTTCTGGGATCTAAAGTTTATGTCGACGAATAAAAGTATTTCCAGATTAGAAAATGCACCGCCATACTTCAAAAATATTTTGTTATCGCACTTGGAGGCAAAATGATGATCATTTTCTCGGCAAAGGACTTATTAATGAAAGTATGCACCCTGCAATTGGTCAAGGTGGAAAATATCGCCTTCTAGTCTCGAATTTTGGAACGTTTCGAAAATGATGAGCAACATTTAAAATTGTGAGGTCTCATTTTTAGAAAGAATGCTAATTAGACGACACTGCTTTCTAATTTAACCACTTTATTTTTCTGACTTATTATAACTGAATCTTTGCTATTAACCCGAAATTAACTGGTGTAGTGTTTGAAAACGTATGGATTGCGCTATGGGTAAAATTGTGTTGTAAGATTTTACTGCGAACACTAATCTCTTTCATATCGTGAGTGAAATATTGTATGGAAAATTACAACCCCAAACGAGTCATACCCTTCTGGGTTATTATTTATAACACACTTCACTTGTAAGAAATATTTTGTGTATTGCATTTATTTTTTGTTCATGTTGGAAGAAAATTTAAGAATCTTATTTCCTGTGAACCAAGGAACTTTTATTTCTTCTGTAGGAACGTATTGTACAAAAGTAACAGTGTTTTGGAATCGAAGTTTACCCTATAATTACTATTCTAAATGACATTTGTAGCTAAAAAAGATCCAAGTGTTCCCCCAAGACATGTCGTGGAAAAAACGTTCGCAGTACTGTAGCACATTTTAAAACTTCTCTGGCTATTTACACTCAGATTTCTGTGTCGGGAAAATTAGTCGACACTGGCCTCACTTTCTTCCTGCGGTTATTTTTCAAAATAGAATGTGTGATAGAGAATGTCAGTCGTATTCCTCTTTGTTTCACTAGTTTGCAAATGTTTAGGCTTCAGGTCGTTGTAAACCTTTCAACTTAATATTAACTGCGCTAAGAAATCACAACGACGAAAAATCAGATATAGAACACTATTTATTTAGTAACACTATTAGCATTTATTTAGTATATATTCAGAGGCCATTCAGACATGTAGGAATTCTTAGCATGAATGATACAAGTATTAATAAGTTATTCAGCGATACTTCTGACCACTTGAACACATTCAACCATTTCATGAACACATTTGAACACAATGACACATTCAACCATTTCACTCATTTTAAGGGACAATATTCATTAAAAAGAGCACCGAGTGACACATCTAAATATAGGATTCGGATGGTCTTCAATAAGTCATTTGATTTTAAAATTAATTTTAAAACATTTTTGCATTGAAATATAATTCAGAAAAGTTGCCAATGATTCTCCCACATTACTACATTTTATTTCAATGTGCAGAAAAAGATTTTGACTCAATCGTTCAGAAAGATTTCTCAAAAGATCTTCCACGATACCACACAACTACGTGGAAGCTGTGTCCAAATTCTGGTGAAGATTGGCTTTCTCCAACACTTAAAGTTGGCACAATAGGACAAATCTATGTAAGATGCAGTATACAGAAAATCTGCTTATTTGGGATCGCTATCTTCATTTATCGAAAGAACCTTTTGCAGATCTTTGAGTCATCCCCTTTCGCAACCTTCGCTGAGCCTTTTGGGTTCCTTGTGACCTAGCCATTTAGTCAATTCTGTGTCAAAAAATGTGCCGCCCAAAGAGAAAGAATGACTACAGAGTTGATTGGCTCGCTCGTTTTCCTTCTTTTACGGAACATTTCTGCAGAGGATGCTAATCAGCAACTTTAAACGAAGCAATAAAATTTTAACATTGTCATATTTCTTGCTACCTTACAGATTGAAGAAAAATTATATTCACAAAAGCAAGCTTAAAAATAATAATTTAAGTTTTTTTTTGGAGATCAGATTTTTTTCAATTACTTCAAAGAGACAATCAATTAATATCTGAGCACAAATTATTTTACGTTCACTTGTAGCTACTTTACATTTCTATTCCTAAAAGCAAAAGTTTCCGTTTCGTATGTCATTAATTTTTCAACGAAAACATAATTCTGTTAATTGTTGGCTAATATTGAATCAGGGTATTTACGTATTTCCGATTTTCTGATTTAAAAAGAAATCGAAAAATACAAACTTCGTGATATTTTATGTTCGGAATGATGTTTATATGGAAAATAGTATTGAAATTTAAGATTATCCCGGAAAATACGGTCTTTTTATGTCTCTCTGTTTGTATGTCTCTCTATCTGTCTGTTTGTCTATGGAAGCCATGACTCATTGGGAAATCGAGGTAGAAGCTTCGAAATTTGAGAGAATGTTGTTGTTTGTTGTTCAAGTTTCAGTGAAAATTCCAAAAGGGAACTTGCTCCAGGCAAAAATATTTGCTACGCAATTCTTACGGAAACGGAAATCGCTGCCAAATCCGTTGGTGACGTTTTATGAAGTTTAGGAGTGATTTCATCTTTCGAAATTGGTAGAGGGCATTTAATCGTTTTTCCGTATTGCAACATTGACATACAGTACATACGTGTTGAATTTGTGTTAAGGGGTTAGAATAAGGGCAGCGAACGGGAATTCCCAAAACTAACTTTCAGTGCAATGAAAATCAGAATATACAGAGTGCGTCTTAAAATTCGACCCTGGGAGGGCAGAGTGCAGTTCAGCTAGTCTTAAATAATACCACCATATATACTCATGGACACAGAAATTGCAACACCATGAAGCAAGCCTCGAACCTCGGGGAAACTGAGCAGAGTGGTAGAGCATGCTACACGGTAGTAATGATTAATTGCACAATTACCTGCTTGCATATGAAGGATGTGTTTAGAGGCCCCAATATGGGCTCTTAGTATGAGGTATGACAGCCATTGGCGACGATGCATGCACGCAGAGGTCGATGCATAGAGGTCCCTAATAGTGTCCTGAGGCACCTTCCGTCATTCATCCTCCAAATGGAGATGCCGAGTGTCCAATGTGTGTGCTGGCTGTGGATGCTGTCAGAATTGTCAACCCAGTACATCCCATCTGTGCTCTATAGGAGAGAAACGCAGGGACATAGCAAGACAAGGTAAGGTGTTGAATCCTGTTTACACTGTTGGATAATGTGTTCTGTATGGAGACGTGAGTTATCTTTCTGTAAAATGGCATCAGGAGAGCTCCACAGGAAAGGTAGATGAAGGGGCACGAGGTGAACATCCCATTGATGTATTGTTGAGATGTCAAAGTTCCCTGGACAAACTAAAGGTGTTCTGGACTCATAACTGATCGCACCCCACTGTGTGTTAGATCCTGACTCTGGTTGATGCGACGCAAAGCATAAACGGCCTCAAGCATAAACGGCCTAAATGAAGTCGAAGCTATGCGGACCGGAGTGTGACTGGTCGGACAGGCTAAGATAGAAGATGGCCAGACTAAGAATTCCCGTCATGGGAGCCGAGGCAACTTGAATCTTTATATCCTTGTTTGTGATGGTCCGGGACTAGATTAAACTTGGTTTTAACCGATGGGTGAGCTTTACTCCTATAGTATTGTTCGCCATTAGGTAGTTGGGATGAGCTGTGTCTATATGGCACTGTCTTGCCCCTGCCCATAGATAGTGGTAAACATGGCATTTTCCCAATACTGGTAGTGCTTTAGGCAGAACTAGTGGGTCTTGTCATCATATATATTTACTCATCCAAAAAGACGAAGTGGTGCGATTTCCCCTCTCATGACACATGCTTGATTCACCCAGGGCCAATACTAGCTATTTTGCTGCCCGGAGTGACCCAAGGCAAACTTGGACTCTGCTGCCTCTTTTTCCAAGTCTGATTTTAAATAACAATGATTAATTTAGCTAAATTTAATGATATTTTAAAAGCAATCGAAAATTTTCTGCCGAAAAATGGGTTTTACTTTGGTCAACCTTACTGCAGCTCTGGCAGTAAAGTCTGCTGGCAGTAAATTACTGCCGTCTCTAACCTTACTGCAGCTTGGCAGTAAAGCTCAGTAAGTTACTGCAGTCTCTAACCTTACTGCAGCTCTGGTTATTTCATTTTTTTTACAAATTTGGCACCACCACCAAAAATATGCCTCCCAGTGCAATTGTGGCAGTTGCACATGTGGTAGCGCCACCCCTGGATGCACTCCAGACAGCATGCATGCCTGGTGATGATTAGCAGTTAGGGGCAACATGTGCATGTCGAGTTCCATGTCTGCAACTCAGCTTCATTCAAACGCCATTCGATTGTCCGTCCATTTAGACACTGGAGCATGCATTGCACTGAATTGTTGTCGATGTCGCACAGGGGTTGGAGGTTGCTTACTGGCGGATGAGGTCTTCTCCTAAGGTAGTAGATCTGCAGGGACCTGAGCCATGGCGACGTGATGCAGTACCTGTCCTCGTCCATTTCTCTGAACTGCTACATTTCTGACTCCTACTACTGGCCGAGAGGGTCGGCTACACAGTGGGCAGATCAACCTGCCTCACGAATCCTCACAAAATTCTCTTGAATATGTGAAAGGGTGTTAGTAAAATGCTGTTTGTGTTGAGCGACACGAACCTTAAGAGCGCGCGGGTACTCAACTGAAAGGTTGACTATCTGCACTTCAGTCACCCGTGACCAAATCTGTGTGCGTTTCACAATTCTATCAAGAAAATGTGCGTAGTTTGTTGTAAAATTACCGGATGTAGTAAGAAGAGCAAAATATAGGATATAGTAAGAGGAATAAAATATAGGAAAGGTTCAGAATAATACAGGATAATTCTTAGATTCCATTTCAGTAATGACTTAGAACATAGCGAAGTATGTTGGAGACAAAGTAATCAGAGGATAACGTTCTCTTGAAATAATTACCGTAAGTCAACGCGCCCTCTCTTCAGCTGCACCTCTCCGTAAAGAACTCGCTGTTAAGAGCAGAGCATAAATCAAATGTTGCCGGGCAATTTATCACATCGTTAGCCTCAGGAATACAGATGCTCTACTGGTGTTGAGCACATTACTTTAAAAGATACGGACAGGCTTCATATGCCGAAATGAAAACCGCGAATACAGAAGAACCACCTCTCGAGAATTGTTTATAGCAGAGCGCGCAAAAAGAAGGTTCGCTCGCTGTATGCAAACACCTTCTCGCATCTTGGCTAATTGAAGGGAACGAACTGTTCCGAGGTCCTTAAAATAGCAACTTAACTATGTTGGGAAGTTTTCGATGAAAAAAGAAACTTCTCTTCCTTGTAATAACGTCGGCAGAATGTATTATTACGGCCTCTGACCATGAATGGCGAATCGCAAGCGCCAGCCATCCTCGTGCATACTAAAGAGAGCAACAGCCGACTGCTCTGCGGAAAGAACAAAAGCGTGGCTAAGAATGCACTTGGAGCAAAATAAAACACCTCGACAAGACTTTGGTGGAGGCGGGAGGGTATTTTGTTACGTTGATGGTCGACGCGTCTCGCATACTGATCGATCCTTGCTTTAGAGCAATGGGGATCACATTTGTAAATGGAGAGTGCGAAATGGCACTGCACTCACTGCGAGCGATCCTTTACAATACCAATCTACACCATCATTAAAGGCAATTTAAACGCAGACACGCCTACAGGAATGGTTTCACCCACGAACTTTCGAATTAGTCGTTACGTGGGGATTTTAAAGTTAGGTGTGCGGCTAACGAAGTTCAGTCCGTCTTAAAGATTACAAATAACGGACTAGGTTGGGTTGGATTGTTTTGCTTCTGAGCAGCACCCTTTGCACACAATGAGCTCAATGGCCAGGTCAAAAGGGCTTCGAGGGGTCAGAGAGGGTTGGGGGAGGGGAGCCACTAGACAGCTGTTGGGAGAGAGAGTAGCCTCCCGTCAAGTGCATCCAACGTGTTTGCTAACGTGCACAAGGCATGGCTCTCCCGAACACGGTGCCACGGCTTAACGTCTATCCGACGGACGGAGGCCTTTCCAAGCCCATCGGACTCACAAGGAAGATCATTCTTCGTGAATACAGGCTATGATAGTAGTCTACACTGCTGATGTGCGATTAGCGAATTTTTAATGGAAATGCAAATGTTAATTATTTAAATTTAACAAAAAAAAATTCATAAGCATTCATTTTTATTGCTGATGCAATGACATTTAAAGGTCTAGAATATATTTTTTAACTTGTGAATATTTTTACATTTTTCACGAACACATCTTAAATATGCACATTTCAAATATAAATAATGACTCAATATTTTTACCTACCAAATTTCATTTAAGTCAGCGATCGGATCATTATTTGCTCTCTAGGCACAAATAGGGCTTTAGTTTAAGTTATCATCTAAACTTTTCAGTATCAATGTGAAGTCAATTTAACAAAATATCCCATAGCGGTTTCTTTATAAAGTCTTGAAGTGAAAGATTCAGTTCAGATATTTCGAAACCTGTACTTTCAAAATTTTCTCCAAATTTAACAGTTGGGTTGTTTTACCTCTCTCTCTCTCTGAGAGAGCACGTTTTTGCTCCCAATGGGCTAAATGGGCAGATCACCCTCAGAGAACCCCCTCAGAGAAGTTTGGGGGAGGAGACCCAATGGACACCTGTTGAGAGACAGATTGTTGCCTCCCGTCAAGGCCATCATCCATCATGTTCTTTAACGTTAGCAGGGTAGAGCCATTGGTATGGCTCTCCCGCACACGGTGCCACGGTTTAACGTCCCATCCAACGGACGGTTGGTTTTCCATGCCCATCGGTGTTCCCTACTGACCGTGAAGAGGACGGTGAGTTTAGCAGAAATAAATCTCAACGCTGTCCCAGCTGGAACTCGAACTTAAGACTAAGGAATCTGGGATATCGTGGAGCAGCCAGGGCCGGACTTTGACCTGCTGAGGCCCCCTAAGCTATGACATGTTTAAGACGCCCTAAGCTACAATAAGTTTAAGAGGCCCCAAAATTTCGAAAGTTGAAATATAGTTGCGTATTTATTATTCTGATCGAAGGGGGCATTAAAAAGCTAGAAGGACGCATCTCGCCTCTGGCGCATATCAGAATCTCGTTTTCAAAGAGAAAGAAGTTTTTCCTTTACCTGCTGTTTCATTCCTTAAACGTTTTAATTTGAGCTAGCGAATGATGGGCAAAATGCAAATAGTATTTCATTAGTAATTATACAACATAAACGTATTCGTCTTTTAATTATTAAATCTAAAAAATTACATTTCCCACACCTCTCTCAGAAAAGGGGATCGATTATAAAACCAACACTAATTTTTAAAATTTCTGTTTTATACATATTATTTGTAAAAACTCGATAACAGCTCTGCCGTTTCATCATTTCAGTGATCTATAAAGATATATATAATGAAGTGTCATTGAATTAGGGATAGCAACCTAGCAACGTGCTGGACCCCCTCTGACCCTGATAACGGCCGCCACATGACAAGGCAAGGACTCCACAAGCTTGCGTAGATGTTCCACAGGTATGGCAACCCATGCATCCTCCACAGCTGTCCACAATTCTCTCAAAGTCGTCGCTGATGGGACTCGGGCTCAAACACTCTGCTCGACAGTATCCCAAAGATTTTCGATGGGATTTAAATCTCATCAAAAATCTTTGGGATACTTTCAGTCATGAGTTCATTGAGAGTCGTCGGTACATACCAAGGGTCCCACAGACGTCCAACTGAAGACACCCCAGGCCATCATTGAGCCACCACCAGCTTGTACTATTCTGACCTGACATGCAGGATCCATGGCTTCATTTGGGTTGGCGCCATACCCTAAGTCTCACATCGGGGTGATGAAGTTTAAATCAGGATTCATCACTCCAGACTTTCCGTTGCTAATTTTCGATGGTCCAGTTTCGATGTTCTTTAGCCCAGGCAAGGCATTGAGCTCGGTGTCGTGACATTAGAAGTGGGACTCTCGTAGGTTAGCTGCTTCCGAAGCCAAGACGATGAAGTGAGCATTGCATGGTTTATGCACTGACTTCCCAGCTGGGACCCGCATTCAGATGGGAGGTGATTTCAGATAATGTCTGGCCCCTATCAGACCATATGATGTGGATCAGATGGCAAAGCCCACAATCATTCAGGGCTGGTTGTCCTTTGCAGTTTGTCCGAGTGCTTGTTTTTTGCCGGAATTTTCATATTCCCGGAACACTCTTGAAACTGTCGTACGAGAAAATCCAAGTTCGTTGATATTTCGGAGATCGAGTGTCCCACCGTCGGACACCTACGATCTGCCCTCTGTCAAATGCATCTAAATCCCGTGCCTTTCCCATTACGCTTCTCACGACGAATGCTTAGGGAAGCCAAACCTGGCAGCTATATATGATCAGAGTTTCAGCCACGCATGCGTGCAAATGCGGGACTTGCGGGACTGAATATGGATAGCGTCTCCTATCCCTAATTCAATGGCACTTCAGTGTATATTAAATGAGAATTATAATATTTCATTAGTACCAATCAAATAAAAAAGAATTTTTTAATTATCACTTTCATTGTTTCCAATGGAAACTTGATGACATTCACATTTCATAATAAGTTGAGATAAACCATATTTCTACATTTAATACATAGTTGCAATATTCATTTGAAATTTTGGAATTTACAAACTTTTTCACCGTTAGAGGGCGCAATTATAGTGTTTGAAAAATTCCGAAAGTGAGAATCATAATATTTTATCAATTCCTATCTAACCCTAAAAAGATTTTTTTCATTTATCTCTAAATGCACACAATTATCTTCTAAAACCAAAAATTGTGTTTTTCCACCCCCTCTGGGTCTAAGGGGTCAAATATTGTTGACAATGGAAACTTTGTGACCTTCACATTCCACCATCAAAATTTCAATTTCTAGCATAAATACATCGTTTACACTATTCGTTTTAAATTTTGGAATTTTCAAATTTTTCCACCGCTAGATGCGAAATTATGGCTTTAGAGAGCTTCGGAAAGTGCATATCGTAATATTTCATCAATGGCTATCCAACAGAAAAATAATTTTTAATTGATCTCTGTAAACAAAAAAAGTTCGATGTCTACTGACGGACAGACAGACGACAAAGCGAAAATTGATGCAGTGAAAACATTACATTACACTGGACTTTGACTAAGTAATGACGGTGTAAAGTTGAGATAAACAGTGTTTCCACAAAAGATTGATTTGGAAAAAAAATTCTGATATTAAAATTTAAATTTTTTGAGGGCCTTTGTAATTGCGAGGTCCTAAACTGTAGCTTAGCTTATACGTCATTCCGTCCCTGGGAGCAGCGTTAGCAGGAAGTAAGGAATCTCTGTTTAGCTGCGGTGCACTTGAGGAGTGATATATTAAATAAATAATATATTAATAATATTATTTTATAATATTATTAATAATATTATTAAATAAATAAAACAATAATTACACATGCATAATTATTGTTCCTAAGAATCATTCACGAGAAATGGTAAAGATGAATCTTGGAACAGAATTGAATTAATCGTCTAATTCGCCGCAATGCTTGTATGAGGTTTCCAGTTTAACTTTGCCTGATGTTGAAATCTCTGGCCTGGGCGTCAAGGGATATTTAATCAACCGAAACTGGGATTTCTCTTACTTTAAACACCTGGTTTCGTTCTCATCGGAAGCGATGTCCAACCGCGGGGGCATGGCAGTCGGCGGAACTTTCTTTGCGCTCTTCTGGCGGCCCTAGCCAACATTTTCTCCACCGGCGCCGCAGCCAGGCAATCACCAATATCAATGGTGCCATGGGAGAGGAGACAAACGACATTTTCTCATGTTACCGTCATTGCATATATAAAATATTATAAAAGAAAAAAAAATTATCGTATTAAGTTTTTGATTTAAAAGTGATTTATTTCCGGAAACAAATTTCAGTTTCATTCACGATTTGCCAACATAAAGACAAGAAAAATTCACCTGAAAATAAAACACATAACCTCCTTTTAAGTGCAATGATTTCTTTTATAGATGTAAGAACAATCATTATAAATCTATATGCAACTATTTTTTGTTGTGCATCATTATAGTTTAAGTTTTCCTTCTATAAAAGGGTCAGCGTTGAGATTTATCTCCACAAAACTCCCTCGCTGCCCACGGTCAGTAGGGGATACCGATGAGCTTGGAAAGGCCCTGTGCACGTTAAAGAACACACTGGATGGCCTTGACGGGAGACTATCATCTGTCTCCCAACAACTGGCCCAGTGGGTCTCCATCCCCAACCTTCTCTCTGTACCTTCGGGGTCCTTGTGACCTGGCCATTTAGCCCATTGTGTGCAAAAAGATGCTGCTCAGAGGTGAAACAATCCAGACCCAACCTTCTGTAAAAAACAACATTCATTTTTAAATATGAAAGTCCGTGTTTTAACTATAAAAAGACAGAATTTTTGAATTTTTTCCATAAGCGCCATAAATTTTGGAGAGTTTCACTGAGTTGTGGGAGGAAGAGGGTTCACCGTGAATTTTGAGCAATCTTAGCCCCCCCCCCCCCCCCCTACACATATACAAAAATAGTGGGCAACACTGGGCTAGTCGTGCCACCAGTAAAGGTCCCAATTGCTCCCACTGCCTTGATAAATCCAAATAGAGAAATCATTCCAATTCATGCTTTAATGATAAAATATACATCTGAAAAAAATGAAATCAGAAACATCGCAGTTCCTAATATAGGCAATATAGATCCATTACTAAATTTAATTCTTTCTCGATTTTATTTCTCACAAACAGTGTTCAAAGTTCTTGGCATGGACCAACCTAAACACTATGTCAAGAGCTTTGGACACTGTGAGGGAAAAAAACAGGGCGATTTAAGTTTATTAATGAATCCACATTGCGCATATCAGGGCCTGCGATTTGTTTCCGATAATTGTGTCTTTCTGATGTGTATTTTATCAATTAAACATTAATTGGAATGACTTCTCAAAAATAAATGCACAAATTACACGATTTCTCTTTTTTCGGATTGCTAATGTGTGTCGTTTTTCTGTTGAGGTCCTGCCATCCTCTCAGATCTCCTACTGTGGCATATAAACTGACAGGCTCCTGTCAGACCTCTGTGGCAAGCAGCTGCTTGAGGGGGTATTTATTTTTATTATTTTAATATTTTGGCAATGCCTAGAGTTCAATGCTCTTGTCCAGTGGCGCCATCTATCGAGACTGGATATTATGACGTACATTATTCATTGTCTTTGTACTGAAGAACATATAGCAAATATTGGCGCATTGCCAATTAGTAGCTTCATGGGTGCAACAAGCCAAGTGCGGCCTTTCCTTTCAGGGTTAGTTATTTTGCCACCCGGAACAAACTTACACATCTGCCACCTTTTTGACCTTTTTGGCTTTGACATTTGCCGTTCGGTCGGTTTGTGGATTTGACAAAACGTTGTTCCATCACATCGTTCGAACGCGATGGAGAAACTTAATGATTTATGTTCAAATGAAAGCCTGTAACGCGGGGAGTGTCATAGGCTATAAAAAAATTTATTCCTCCCTAAAAAAGAAAAAATTTTGAAAACTGTTCTTAAGCTATATCTCCAGAACGCGAAGGCCGAAAGTAACAAGATATACGTCAAATGAAAGCTTGTAACGCGGGAAATGTCGTAAGCTATGACAAATTGACCCCTTGTGTTTTCTTTCCCCTCTTAAAAAGGAGGACAATGTGAAAATGATTGTTCCTCTATATCTCCTGAACGCGAGTGCGGAAAGTAACGACCTATGCGTCGAATAAAAGCTTGTGATGCAGGGAGTGTCGCAGCTATAAAAAATGATCCCCTATGCTCACCTCCCCCCTAAAAATGGGAAATAGTGGTTCTGCCATGTCATCGGAACGCCAGGTGCAAATGAAAGCTCATATAATGACGGTCGTATATTATTTCGAATTTCGCCCGCACTATTCCCCCTTGATAAAATGTGGGGGGTGGATTTTCGGGGGGTTCGTTAAAACGAGTCTTGATTGATTGATTGATTGAATGAAAACGTATCTTGGCCATCTACTGTCGAGATACGCCTCGCACACTTGCCCTGTTTATCAGAAAAGGATTAAAAGCTGTTAAACTGTTGGTATCGCGCTTGGCTACTGATCTAAGGGACCTGGGTTCGAGCCCCGGGTAAGGCATGGCTGTTTGTGTCGTTTTTCTGCTGAGGTCCTGCCATCCTCACAGACCTTCTACTATGGCATATAAACTGACAGGCTCCTGTCAGACCTCTGTGGCAAGCAGCTGCTTGAGGGGGTATTTATTCATTTTATTTTAATCTCCGTTAGAAGTACCAACAAAAAAGTCAATTTTCATTCTCTCTGTTCTGCAAATGTCTAAGCCGCTGAAAATAGAGAGACAAAAACCTGGCGTTAACACACCTCAGTTCTTCTTGAAAGAATTTAGCTGAATTTCTCTGTCATGCCATTTGTTTGCCTCCTGTATTAGCTGCACTGGATCTCCCATATCAGGAGAATAGTCCATTATTTCATGGAAAAGTCTTTTAAAGTTCTGGTGTGAATATAATTTCAATCACTTTCGTTGATGTCTTCTTGTTTTTTAATTGTAGTGAAATGCCCTTTCTTTAATTTTTTGAAGATTTCTGTTCTTCCTATTTTTTTCCGATAAGTCTTCATTCATTTGCAATATACCCTCGTCCGTTTCCAGTTCATTTTCCGATTGCTCAGATTCTATTTTTCTTTCCACTTCGATCTTTGGTGCAGATACCGGTTTCGGTTTGTATGGCCTCCATCCAGGAATCTTCTCTTTCGCTAATGCGTGGATGAAAAGTCACATCAATTGTGTCTTCTTCTGTGTCGTCATCACCATCTTTTTTTCTTCTTGGTCGTTTATTTCTTTTATAATGCTTTCTTTTTGCAGTTTTAAGTCTATTATTTCTTGCAGCGCAGTTTTTTTTCTTTCTTTTTGTTGTATCTCAAATTAAAGCTTGCGACGTCTCCAACGTCGTGGTCTACCTCAAGCTGGGGCGGGGGTGGCTCAGTCGGTAGCACGTCAGGCTCGTAATCTGTAGTTCCCAGGTTCGAGTCCCAGCTGGGTCAGCGTTGAGATTTATCTCCGCAAAATTCCCCGCCCTGCCCACGGTCAGTAGGGGACACCGATGGGCTTGGAAAGGCCGCCGTCCGTCGGATGGGACGTTAAGCCGTGGCCCCGTGTGTGGGAGAGCCATACCCTGTGCACGTTAAAGAACACGCTGGATGGCCTTGACGGGAGGCTACCATCTGTTTTCCAACAGCTGCTCCAGTGGGTCTCCTCCCCCAACCTTCTCTGAGCCTTCGGGGTCCATGTGACCTGGCCATTTAGCCCATTGTGTGCAAAAAAGTGCCGCTCAGAGGTAAAACAACCCAACCCAACCACTTGGATTACTGTGCATTATTGTGTAAACTAGAAGAGTATAGATTATCTCCTAACGCCGGCCCACTTCAGCCAGAAATGTCCGTAAAAGTACATCGCATAGATGATCACAGGGTACATCCTAATGACAATCAACAATCCCCAGACCGATTGCTTTAATCAACAGAAGAAAGCCCAAGGCATGGAAAAGCCGTGGACGTAATAAACATCTTGCCCTTTCCTAAGGCCTTAGTGCATGGAAAATAATTTCTTGTCTTCCCTGGTTTAATTCTATTCCATTGGAAGGTACCGGCTGTGAGAAGTTGATTAACCAAGAACTGTTGCATAAGGAACAATTCCTGCTTCTGCGATTTTTCTCCCCTTAGGGACCTTAGGAAGCGAAGTGCAATGCCAAACGAAGATGTCCAATTCATTAAGGGAGTATTCAAAGTGATAAAAAGGTACCAAAACTTGCACATAGGCCTCTCTCATTGACTTATTAGTTTTAGCTGACTTTTTCATTCACCTATCAGTTTTAGGTTACTCTTTAATACTAAAACTCTCCTAAAACTAATAGATGAATGAGACATTAATTTTAGGAGAGTTTTAGTATGTAAGAGTGCTTTACTTTTCATTGCGATATATAGTGTTTAGTCTCTCCAACTAGATTTGCAGCTGAATTTAGTTCTGTAATGAGATCATTGGTAACCAGCACACGGCTGTGGGCTAGTTACCAATGATCTTTCCACAGGCTACTTTCATCTGAGATAAGAAAGTAGCGCACACAAAAACTTGGACACTGAAATTCGTCCAAGAAGAGACTACATCTGGCGAAAACATCTCAGCGAAAGAGTAAACAAGTACCCAAGAGGGTCATAGAGATGGGCAGACATCCGTTTTCAATACTAGCGCACCAATTGCTGAATCCCACGACAACCCATGTGGTTTGCCCAACCCGCAGAGAGATTGGCGAGCGCAGAGAGAAGAGCGCACTTTTACTCTGCGGTCATGCTGTTTTTCGTTGATGAACAAGGACCTCAGGTTCTTCCCTGGCGTCGAGGTACCCAGATATGGACAATAGTAAAAGACAATTCTCCTGATGAGGCGCGGCGGGTTCCTGAGATCCACAAAATGACCGGCGTGAGATGAGCAACCGAGAGCCACCTTTTCCATCACCCACGTCAAAGGAACGAATTATGGTCATTCTTCCTAATCTGATCTCCCCCCCCCCCTTGCTAGCAATAAAAGTTTTATCGTCGCCACGCTGCCCTCGACCTCTTGAACGGCAATTGACGAGGCCACTGTAATTGTGTAGCGCACTGTAAATGAGCGATTTGCGCTTGTAAAGTGAAATAAATGTGTTTAAATGAAATGATCCTACACTGAGCAAATTATTCTGTTTCTCCTTTTGATCTTGTTTCTGCACTTGGAGTTCGCGGGCATTTCGGTTTGGTTGTTTTACCTCTGAGCGGCACTTTTTTTCACACAATGGGCTAAATGACTAGGTCACAAGGACTAGAAGGCTCAGAGAAGGTTGGGGGAGGGGACCCACTGGAACAGCCGTTGGGAGGCAGATGATAGCCAAGCCATTCAGTGTGTTCTTTAACCTGCACAGGATGTGGCTCTCCCACACACGGGGCCACGGTTTAGCATCCCATCCAACGGACGGCGGTGTTTCCAAGTCCATTGGTGTCCCTACTGACCTTGGGCAGGGCGGGAAGCTTTGCGGAGATATATCTCAAAGCTGACCCAGCTGGGACTCGAACCTGGGAACTGTAGATTACTAGCCTGGCAGAGTTGGCGGCTAGCCAATGCAACATGACGAAGAGGTTCCCGAGCTCATTTCACAGACTATGCAGCTAATTGGCTCACATCATTACTGAAATTAAGTATTGCGGCATCAGGCCCACTTTCCACGAATGCTAAGCCTGATAAAATCAAAACATTTTGCTATTTTCTCTACCCCTCATTTTTATTAGTTCTCCCCTAGCGTCTAGCCACCCCAAAACGACACCTAGCTCCACCAACACAGAATTGGTGGCTCTGAAACTAAATCCTGATGTGGACAAGCAAAGAAAAGAATAACAAAACAGTGTTCCTCACAGACAGAAAAGATACCCTGTTGTTCCTTCTAAAAGAGCCAACTAAATGTTGCCATCAAAATATCATCCAGGATATACTTCATCTGTGCACTGTTCAAATAAAGATCAACAATTAAACAACAACAACCAGGATGATATTTTGATTTCCAGTGAGTTCTAGTCACATTGGACTTACTGGAAACGAAATTGCTGACTCCCTCACCAAAGACATGAAACCCAAAACACCCACCATCTATAATTATCAGAATCTGAACAAATTCAAGACAGATAACAAGCATCAAATTTTAGAAAAACTTCAGAAGCTGTTCTGTGATTAAACTTCCATCACTATCAGCCACAGAAGATTGATCTCTCCTCATCTATCGGAAATATGCTCTACTATGGAAAATAGATAGGACTTGAAATAAATCACACGTCTTAAGA
The DNA here is from genome assembly GCA_038380435.1 of Ryuthela nishihirai. NCBI lineage: Eukaryota > Metazoa > Arthropoda > Arachnida > Araneae > Heptathelidae > Ryuthela > Ryuthela nishihirai. The sequence goes on along the minus strand of JAWZYU010000004.1, from coordinate 93,381,186 downwards.
ATGGCAATGACAAAATGTATCTAATGAAAAAAGTTGACACCTTCAAATGTACACATTGTGGAGCCACAGAGACAGTCACACGTGTGCTCATAAACTGCCCTCACTCTCGGACGGAACGAAATATCTTATTTGACAGCATTAAGGAATATGGAATTCACATTAAGCAGCCTACTAAGCCACAGTTCCATCTACCTATAAAGGAAAATATACAAGAAAATACTTAATTTCTTAAAAACTGCAAACTTATGGAACAGAATCTGAGAAACAACCCACTAGATATAGTGACTATAAGGGAAAGGTCTGAAAGATGAATTTCAAATTAAAATAAAGAAATGAACATCATAACAATAATAATAAACAGGATATCTGCCACTGGACTAGATCAACTCTTCTAACTACCTCCACAAATGGAATAAACATGTCAAAAAAATAAAGGGTAAAAAAAACAATGATAATCGTAAAAAACCTCTGGTGTGGAAGCAACATTAGAGCATCTTCGACACTCGAAGGAAAAAAAATATCTATTTAACCTAAAATATTATAACTAAAAATTTTTTGTTTCGCTCCTAGTCTTAGTTCTGCCCATTCCAAGGAGAGAAAAATCTCCTACAGTCTACCATTATTCAACAAACGCCTCTCATCCAGAACAACTATCGTTCTCAGCTGAAAAAATATCTAAAAGGATATTTGCGAATTGGACTTTGTTCAACAACTCTGTGAATGTAAAAGCTGAAATGCATATCTTCAACCTTATAAATCAGAAGAACCTCGTTTATGCCGAAGACATCATTTAGAGTAACGTTGTGAACTGGAATTTTTTAAATAAAATCTGAAATCTGATATACGCATATTGTTTAATAGCAGCCCTGCTGAACCTAACATTGAGAGGCAGTGAACGTTCTTGCAACACCAGATCCTCGAGCACAACAATATAAATTGTTTCTTCCATCTCTACTGAAGATACAAAACATAACTTCTTTTCGGAAATTCCCTTTAATTTCCATCGTTTCTAATATTTCCCCTTAGTGAAACCTGGAATATATATCTGGGAGTGTTTGCTACGAGATGGTAGACAATGGCTTCCCAAGGATCGAGTGATGATGAAGTTCTCGACGCATGAGAACCGTCATATTGTCACGCTCGAACAGTTGTTCAGCTGTTTGCCCTGCATCAGGCAGAGGATCATGGGAGCGAGAGCGATATTCCTTAGCGTGTTTTGGTGAAAAGTTTGTGCAGTGCATTCACATGTTTCGCACTCAGCTTCTTCTGATATTCCGCTGCCTCATATCTCAGAAAGACATCAAGAAAGCTGCAAAAATTGATTGTCCGAGATGGAGAGAAAGAGCAGAAGGGCTAGAATAGGACATACTCTCAAGGTAAAATAGTTTTGGATCGGGTGTAGCGTGGGTAACGAAACAAAGACATTTCTTTAGCAATGGGTTCATCTAAGTCTGCCGTTCGTACAATATTTAACAGCATTGAGAAAATAAAAGCAACTGCGGAAAATATACAGTGTGAAGTGTTAACAAAAGTGTCAACAGGAAGAGAAGAATTTTATGAAACTCTAGAGAGACTACTGGTTCAATGGATTGACTGCCACAATGATTGAGCCATGGCGTTGGCCTTCCTCATCATTCAGGAAAAGGAGCCATCATTATTGGAGGAACTGAAGAAAAAGATGGTGGAGGAGATGCTGCAGACATGGGATTCTGGAAAGGATGGTTAAGAGAAGGGCATAGCTTCATAATGTTAAACTAATGGGAGAGGAGATTTCTGCAGACAGCGGCGATCTTCCCCAAGCATCTCCAGGATATCACCAATGAAGGCAATTACCAACCGAAGGAGATCTTCAACATGGATGAAGCAGGCCTGTTTTGGAAGCGAATTATAACTTCAAGAATATTTTTTATGATATATATACATTGCAAAGTAGCAATATAATGATGCTGTTTAGGGTTTTAAATAATATTTGGAGTGAACCAGTTCTGGGTCGGGAACGTAATTGCAATTTCCCCCATAAGAAATATTGGAAATGTTCGGATCCCTATGCGAATACTCGCCTCATGAACCGTTTTTAAGCAACGAATTAGGTTCGTACCTGGGTGTATTATAATTTTTTTACATACATAAAAAAACGGGATGCAAAGACATGTGAGGATGGCAGATCTCTGTGGTGAATTATAAGGTAAGCTTCTATTATACCTTTGTCGGAAGCATATGCTTAAGTGAAAATACGATATTTTATTTTTTAAAGCATTGGAGCTATATAAAAAATCGAATCGGAAATAAAATTTTATAGAAAAATTAGCTATAAAATTAAAAAAAGGTTTTGCGAGAATTTACGAAAGAAAAATGATTATTATGTTGTTTTTTTTGGTGGAACTACAGTTTTATTATTTTACAATATGTTGATATATTAGAAATAACCAATACAGTTTCGGTTTTTATTTTTCTTGAACTTCCGAAGAGTATGGTGTAGCCAATTTTTTCATGCCTCATCCAAGGAAATTTTTTCAAGATTTCCAAAAACGGAGGGGAAATGTTATACTGCAATGGAAATACAGTCTACAACCTGTATTTCCATTGCAGGTAGTCATTGGAATAGTTGGTTGTATGTATAATTGTAAAGGTAAAAGTTTTGATTGAGGAAGTTTATTCTTTGGGAATGAATTGTTTGATCTTCTGACTTATTTTTATTGTTAAGAATAGAATAAAATCTACTGTTAGCATCTCTAAGCATGTACCCTGGACATTTTGAAATAAACATAAATGTTTACATTGTTCTAAACTCTTGCAATGCATATTTTGCCTAAGAAGACGAAATGAACTAATTAACATTCAAACACGAATCTGCTTGACCAAAATTGAATTTTCGGGTGTTGTAATATTTTAAGCTTTGATATCTTAATACCTAATTATTGATTTAGTTTTAAATTTTCTAAAATCCTATACCATTGATAAAGCATTACTTGTATCTTCCCCATGCATTTCCATGACTTTGTGGATAGGAATGAATCAGAGAAAAAAGAATCATTTTCGGAACTGATTACAAGTTCTTGAATCACTTTTAGAAAAACTTATTTCTATCACATTATGAAATAAATATCCATAAATCTACTCGAAATGGAGGAGAGAAAAAATTATTCTGCGTGTTACTTTGAAATTAGGACAGCTATTAACCTATTCATTTTAATATGTTTGTAATAGATTAATATGTAAAAAATCTGAGATTTTTTTATACATCATTTTACCTTAACATTCATTTAAACTGTGGATTAAGAGATGATGGTTTAGGATTATCGCAGAAGGAATTCCCACAGGCTCGAAACGATCAATGTATCTATGGTTAATTTGAGAAAATTTAAACTTCATTGATAACGAACTTTTAGGAAAATAAACATTTACGCCAAGAGGGTGATGTTTTTCTCATACACTCCCAGCATAAGAAGAGCTTATCTCGTGCGACTTCACAATACGAAGCAAAGGCTTCTTATTGTGAAGTCGCACGAGATGTGAGAATAGGCAGCGCTGCCTGTAATGAGGGAAAAAAAAATGAGGTAGAGTCACCGTTAAAGTAAAATAAGTGAGAAGTAAGTGAAAATATAAGTCGAAGGAAGCGCTTTTCTGGTTGTGATTCAAAATGGGTTATTCCTAATTGGCTTAAATATGCAAAGAAACCCTCGTTTTTTATTAATGATAAAATTAATTAGTCGCGTTTATGGCCATGAAAGGAAGGATAATGTAAATTTCCTCATTTATTTTTTAAATTCAACTCCGTGGATTATTAATCCTATGCTTTTCAACTAGCAATCAGATTGTCTCAGAAAAATATACAACAAATGTGTAACCTGAGAATGGATTTGGAAGCCCCACAGATCTCTTGAACCCCTGTTTTAAGGTTTGAAAACTCATTAAAAATATATTCCAATCCCTGTATACATTGTTCTTATTGTAATTGTCCTGTTATTTGCGATCAGAATGCTATTGTCCTATAAAACAAAATAATTTTCTTCAATCTTTGTAATTGTCATACAGAAGAGTCTCTGATATCCGACTTATGCATAACTGAGACAACCTCGAATTAAAAGAAAGTTGGGTTGTTGGGTTGTTTTACCTCTGAGCGGCACTTTTTTGCACACCATGGGCTAAATGGCCAGGTCACATGGACCCCGAAGGCTCAGAGAAGGTTGGGGGAGGGGACCCACTGGAACAGCTGTTAGGAAACAGATGGTAGCCTCCCGTCAAGGCCATCCAGCGTGTTCTTTAACGTGCACAGGGTATGGCTCTCCCGTACACGGGGCCACGGCTTAACGTCCCATCCGACGGACGGCGGCCTTTCCGAGCCCATCGGTGTCCCCTACTGACCGTGGGCAGGGCGGGGAATTTTGTTAGATAAATCTCAACGCTGACCCAGCTGGGACTCGAACCTGGGAACTACAGATTACGAGCCTGGCGCGCTACCGACTGAGCCACCCCCGCCCCAATTAAAAGAAAGTCAAATAATACGGAAAATGTTATGAAAATATTTTTCCTACATATACCATTATGCAAATACACAAGTTTTATTCCTAATTAGATAAAAATTGTACAAAAAATCTATTTGAAAAAAATTAATCAGTTTCATCTGTGTCAAAGAATCTTATTTCTCTTTGACTGTAATATAGTATGTTCAAGTTTCGTAATATCTGCTGTTCCCCCCCCTTCCCTCCCCACTAAGGCTAAGAAGTTAATTTGTGACAGTGAAGTTAAACAGTGAAGGGAAAAAAACATTGTACATCTCCGAGAAACCCGATAAGGCTTATCCGCAGGGAATAGAGCCAATCCTTAAAAAGTGTTTTAAGTCATGGTGTTTGTTGTGTCAGTTCAATTTGCATTACCTTCGACGAAACCAAATTCTTAGTAAAGGGTTTAGCCAAGAGAAGGACAGAATATTTAACAATTCTCTGGGTAGCTGTTTGCAGAGAAAACGGATCACGTCATTTTTTGCATTCTTTCCGTAGTTATTTTTAATTTTCAGTACTTTTTCGAAATTTTTAGGCTTTTGTCGTATGGGCTTATGCCCATACGACAAAAGCCTAAAAATTTATTAGGCTTATGCCATGATCAATTTATTCAACGACATATACATTTATATTGCATTTGCTATTACATATCATAAAGTTTATAAGATCTTGAATTAAATGAAGAAAGAAGCAAAATTCTGAGCATTAATATTACACAACAGCCACTCGAGAAAGTATTCCCACGTGAGCGCAGTTAAGAGAAGAGTCTCCGCTAAGCCTGATAAGGCTTCTCCGCAGGGAACATAATCGACGCTTAAAAAGGGTGTAAATCATGGTGTTTGTTTTATTGGTTAATTTTTTTGCCTTGAAGAAACCATTTTTAGTAACGGTTTTGGCCTAGAGAAGGACGGAATATTTAGGAATTCTCCGTATTTGCTGAATACTGAGTAGTTGGTTGAAGAGAAAAGGGATCACGTAACGTTTTTTTTTATTTTCGGTATTTTATAGAAATTTTTGCTTTTGTCGTGTACTAATATCATGATCAATTACATTTTTGTGGCCATGGGAAAAATAATTTTGTTTTTCCCATGGCCACTATTAAAGTGTAAAAATACAAATCTTAAACTGGAAGAATGTTATGATGAAGGAATCAGTTTCTGAAACATTTAGCTTTTTAATGCTGGGATCAATCGGTTTTAAAAGAGTTTTGTATAAGGGATTAATTTTTTCAAGTAAGTTTGAAATGTATTATCATAAATTGTTAAGCCGTATCTTAAGATAGATTCCGCAGTAGATTTGTAAATTAGTAAGCTACTTAGTAAACGAAAACGTTTACCAAGTAGATTTTCGTTGCACAGTCTCTAAGCTTTTCACATTGTGTTTATTCCATTTCAAATTAGTATCCACTATCATACTAAGTACTTTATTTCATTTGCTAGTTCTAAATGTGGACAAGAACATGGAGAGTTTGTTGTGTTTTTATTATTTAGGCAAAATGAATCGTGAACAAAGAGCAATGGAGTTGAAGTGAATCTGCGTCCTGTAGAATGAATATTCATTATATTCGTTTTGTTAATATTTAAAATCAATTTGTTAATATGGAATCATCTGGTGACTGTGTTAAAATCTTTTTGTAGTACCTTATATGCCCGATTTAGGTCTCTGTGAGTATATAATAAAACAATGTCTTCCATATATAGTTATAATTTGTTGTTGGTGATAATTTTAGTAATGTCGTTAATAAACATAAAAAAATAGCGTTGGTCCCAGTACTGAACCTTGAGGAACAACGGAATTTACATAAAGCTTGCTGTCGTTATTACTAATTCTTTTTATAGCAGAGCGATTAGTAAGAAAATTTTTGAACCAGTGAAAAGGAGGTCCACGAATTCCTGAATTATATAGTTTTTGTAGGAGAATATGGTGGTCCAAGATGTTGAAAGCTTTACTAAGATCTGCGAAGACAATGCAAGTGATCTTGCCGCCTTTCATGTTTTCATTAACTTCACGAGTAAATTTTTTCAGTAGTAAGATAGTACTTTTGTTTACTTGAAATCCGAATTGCTTTTCTGAGACCAGATCGTTTTTAGTTAGAAATTTGGTTAGGTGATTGGAAACATGTCGCTCTATAATTTTTTCTACCACTGGCAAAATTGCAATTGATCTGTAGTTACAAATTTGTTTCTGGTCTCCTGATTTATATATTGGTCTTATGATAGAAGTCTTTGACATTGGAGGAATGACAGCAGCAGTGTAAACAATATTTAAAGGTTTTACCAGAATTTTAAAAATATCTTTATTTGAATATTTAATGTGGTTAATGCGTATTTTTGTCGATGCCGGGGATTTCTTTTTCCCTCATTTTATCAAATTATGCTGCGAAATTCCGAATCAGTAATTTCAGGTAAGTAAAAACTGTGAGGACTAGTGAGAGCAAGAGCATTTTTCTTCAAGAGTAACAAAATTTTGTGGCAAAGGAATGGGGTCAATGATGTAGTCTTTGAAATTGTTTGGTATTTACTGAATGGCGAAATCAGAAACCTTTCTTTTACTAACATCATTATCATAATTCTTAATATTTCATGTTTAATTTGGAATTTTCCAAAAATTCTTTCAATAGCGTTTATTGAATTCCTAGGTACTTAAGCGTAGGACTTTGCATTGTGGCGAAGTCCCTATGCTTACTCGCGCCTGGCTACTGATCAAAACCCGGGTTCAGCCCGGATAAGGCATAGACGTTTTCTTTCTTGCATTGCCCTTCTGCTGAGGTCTAGGTTTCCTTACAGATCTCTATGGCGTATTGTATTAAGAGGCTCCTCTCAGATCTCTATGGTAAGCTCCTGCTTCAGGAGTAATTTATTTTATGACATATTAGGGTACAATAATGCTTAAAGATTGATTATGAAGCTACATGATTTTATATCTTTTTTATGTTTGGAATATTTCACTTACGCTTCCTTGTTTTTCCATTGCTTGAGGATGATTATTGACGACACACGAGGAACATTCCACTCAAGCAGGTGTCAGCCAAGGATTTGTTGATGGAGGCTCATCAGTTGAAGTTTTATGATTACGTACCAGGAGCAAAAGAACATCTTGAATATGGTACTAATGCTACCATTCATTCAGAATTTTAATTTGGACACATACATTAATGAAACTATTACTCTTACGTTCATCATTTCTGACATACCCTACCATTTTCACCCAGTTTACTCTTCAGGATGGAATGATTCAATTCAATATCAGGCATCTCCCGAAAAAAAAAATCCCTGCATTCGATCCCTGTCCCACACACACATCCTCCCCACACACAAAAAAAAAAAGTTTAGTCGAGCCGCCACTGAAATCTGTTGAGCTTTTGAAAAAAACAGTTATCAGTTGACGGTGATTTCTGTGGCTGTTTGTTGAATCTCGGGGTTGTCGATCACGACAGAGTCTTTCAGGAACGAACACATCACCATATATTCATATGGATGTGGATGACGTGCGAAATTTGATGGCGTACAAGTAGCTTTCTTAAATTCATTTTTACCAAACAATATTTGTTAATTTCTTGAATGCATTAACACAAAATCTGTAATCATTTAGGAGTCCATGATAAATGAAAACTGATTACCAGAGGCGTAGTAACGTGTTTACATCGGAGCAGTTGCCAAGGGCGCCGGAATCACAGGGAGGTGCTGGGGCGACACCAGACATTCCACAATATCTGACGTTTTAGGTGCAAAATAAAATCGAATGATTAACCGCCCGTACTTCGCTGAATTTAATACGTATTGCTTATACCGTCGTATCGTCAAGACGGCATATTATAAACTTTCGTTCTTTTCTACAAAAATATTTTTTCCCTTTATCGGCGGACAATTTGCCACCCTCCCCCCCCCCCTACTCCGCGCATGCCATAAAACATCTTTGGGGCGCAGTTTCCAACTGTTCGTATTGCTTTTACAAATCATGCCGCTATAAAATAAAATTTTCCTACATATGTATCTTTTTATTTGGACGGGAGTTCATAATTTGTATATTGTATTGAATCATTATGTTTATAAACCCCGGGATTGTTTAAGATCAACATCAGGACAGGAGCGTACATCATCACTTAGTTTCCTATCAATCGAGCGAGAACTGACTCAAAAAATTTATTTTGATGAGACTGTTAACGATTTTGCCAACGAAAAAGTTGAAAAATTAAATTATTTAAAAAAATAATTATTTGCATAATTAATTGTAATTTCTTTTGTAATTATTTATGTGCAATTAATATATATAATATAAATAACGTGTGTATTTTTTTTTATAAATAACTGACAAGGGCGGACAATTACAAATTTGCCAAGGGCGACAAAAAAGCTTGGCTACGCGTCTGCTGATTACAAATAAAACAATATAAACAAATAATTCAAAACAATTCCACCATTTGATGGCTGTTTAGGTGTTTCGTTTGGTTAAGTGCTAGCGAAGAATGAGGTGATTGCAAATAACATTTCTTCCTGAATGGACGATTAACCTGGTAGAGTTCGAACGTGAAAGCTTTGAGGATTCTGCTGACATTAAGTGTAGCCTCTGTATGCAGCAAAAGTAATGTATGACGAAATGGCAAACGTTGAAAAGGAAACAATGAGGGTAATATGCTCTTTAGATAATAATCTACATTTAAAGTAGCTTATTGTCTGTGAAAAGTTGGAATGGAGAGATGGTGCACGAATGGAAAGTGGTTGCACCAATTTAGTTTTCGAATAGCGGAACACTGCGTGAGAGACTTGCTATCCGCGATTCTGGCAGATGGAAGTTTTAAGCAACAGAAGTTACGACTGGCATCATTAAAATTAAAATAAGTCTAGCATTAAAAATGCATTTTGCATCATAAATAACAAATGAAAGTTCACATCGAACACGAAAGATCCCGACATGTAACATTACATCAGTAAACAATAAAAAAATTCCAATCACGCGTATTGCAACTTCTACGGAATCATCTGAATTCGTGCCATGCATCATCTGTATTGTGTGATGATGAATACTCTGTATGTCACGCGTTAGCAGAATGCTAATAGACGAAATAAACGATTAATAACGCACTATCACTCCGTTACATTACAAGAGAGTAACGATGTGGCACACTTCACAGATATCGATACAAATATTTTAATTATCCTTCTCTGCGCGGTCTTTTACACCGCACTAGTAACAGTTTATTGATTGCGGTCACTCACAATGCGTGAGGCGTGCACGTGTGTGGTGAGAATAACAACATCTAGGCTTTATGTTCCTCGTGTAAAGCAACCGATTACACTGTTGACAAATTTCTTTCTCTCTGGCGTTCGTGAAGCGTCGAATCCCTGACTCTTGATACATGGTCACGAAGAGTAGAGTGTTCTCTCGTGCACGTGTTTGTTCCGCATTCTCATTTACTGCTCTTTCATTCCGAATAATAGGTTCGTAAACAAATGTTGCTTTTGTGAGAAAAGTATTTTCGGATTGCCTCACCCATTGAAGAAGAAGAATAGAGGAAACAACAGCTGAGTGCTTTTGCTCACAGATCGTTGCGATGACATTTTGACAAAATGGCAGTTGGGTACGTGCCTTGAAAACCTTTAACAGAATCGAAATTAATGTGCAGGGGCAAAACGGATGGCGTTATTTATCGTCGCCTTAACTGAAGGAAAAGTCGCTTTAAACGGCAGCGTTAAGTTGTTGGCATTGTGCTTGTATTGTGAGTAGATGAAAATGGATTTTAACTCTTATTTAAAGGGCATATTTATTCTCAAACCTTTCTTTTAACCCTTTATTAGTCAAATCATACCATTATATAATATATCATAATCAATATATGGGGGATATATTCCACCATTTCAGGTCCTAAATAAAAAAAATAATAAATAAATACCCCCTCAAGCAGCTGCTTGCCACAGAGGTCTGACAGGAGCCTGTCAGTTTATATGCCAAAGTAGAAGATCTGAGAGGATGGCAGGACCTCAGCAGAAAAACAACACATTCAACCATGCCTTATCCGGGGCTCGAACCCAGGTCCCTTAGATCAGTAGCCAAGCACGCTAACCACTTACTCTATCCTAAATAACAACCACAACTGGTGTTATCTAAAAGACAAAAAAAAAAGTAAATTCTGGGTAGGATATGACTTTTTTTGGGTTTTACCCGATTTCATTCCAAATTTTACCGTCAAACAGCAGATTTAAATATTTGATTAAATTCGAAAAATCTTTGTATTTTGTACCATTTGTTGCCTTTTTTCTTTAAAAAAGAAAAGATAAAATTAGTGTACTGTCGATTTGTTTGAGTTCTCATTTGTTAACCCTATATAGGTGTTGACAAAGAGAGCAAATTATTATTAATAATTACTTTATGTTATATCAGTGCATGCGTACTACTGATGTTGGAAGCCACTAATTGTTATTCAAATAATAAAGGCATTTCTCACTATAACGATTATGAATTATTTCTATTTCAATCCGATTTCAAACCAAAATTGAAAAACAATATTGGATTACTACATTTTCGACCCTATTTTATTGGAATTTGAAAAAAAAATTTTTTTGCTTGAAAATTACCACTTCAATGTAATTTTATCTCGAAAACGTCATACCCTAACTATACAGTACTGTGCAAATTAGTTTGGACAATTGGAAAATGCAGTAACAAAGACACAACTGAAATATTTATTTGTTTAATAGTGTAGTTAATAGTGAATGTGACCCCCCTTTGCTTTAATTACTTCTTTCACCCTCTCAACCATTGATGCCACTAGCTTTCCACACATCTCCTTCACTTCAGGGTCGTGGTACCACACTTTCATGATACTTTCTATCATTTTGGTTTTCGTCGTGCAATCCATCTTAGATATGCGCGCTTTAATAATGGCCCACAAATTTTCAATGGGGTTTAGATTGGGTGAATTTCCTGGCCACTCCAATACCTTCTATATGTTGCTGGGTAAAGAAGCTCTTAGCAAGCTTAGAATTGTGGCATGAAGCCAGATCTGTTGAAATACGCCATTACTGTTAGGAAACAGCTTCTGCAGTGTTGGGATCATTTTCGCCTCCAGAACGCCTATGTACTTTTTGCTGTCCATCATTCCTTCAATGGGGTGAAGCATCTGTGGCCCGGAAGCTGTGAAACATCCCCAAAACATGACCTTGGGTGGGTGTTTGGGGGATTGCTGGATGTGGCCAGATCGAAGAAGTTCTCCAGGCGAGCGGCGGACGAAATTTGATCTGTAGCCATGCACCTCAAAGTGGGTTTCGTCGGAAAATATCACTTTTTCCCAATTCTCCACAGTCCAGTCTCGATGTTTCTTTGCCAGGATAGCCTTTTTTGCTTCATAGCGGGTGTCAAAAGCTGCTTTTTGGAGGGGCGTCGAGCCCGGCGGCCACAATCCAGAAGGCGACGACGTACGGTGAAAGCATCTATATTAACCCCATGAGACACAGTCTCCCTTTTGATGTCTCCGCTGGTCTTCTTCGGGTCTATGATACTAATTCTTCGAATTAGACTATCATCTCTAGGGGTGGTTTTTCGTTTTCTTCCACAATGTCCTTTATGGGACGTGTCCACGGACCCTGTCTCCTTATGCAGCTTCATGATGTTTGTCCGAACTAATTCGCACAGTACTGTAGGTTTGAGGTTGGAAATGGCCGCATCAGTTAAAATTAAAAACCTTATAGTATAGCCTTCTGGTCATTGGTAAAGCTCAATTGATCTATAAATTATGAAAGTCTCAAGTTTTTAATTTCTGAATGGAAATATGCTGTCAAAAATAAAAAATGCTTTCAAAATGGTGTTCTGCGAAAAAAATTTAAAAAAAATTAATGCCGGCTGAAGTGATTATTCGATCTTCGTATGCAAGAGCAAAGTATTGATAAAATCAATGGATCCTCTTTGCTAGAAATTTCCTAAGCAAGGGTTAAAAGAAAGGTTAGGGAATAAATCAGAGGGTACAGAAAGTATGTTTATCTTAAAAGAGGATGATTATAAAGTGTTGAATCTGTTTTCTTGGGAATAATATCGTCTCTCATTAAAGATAAAGATTTGAATGCAGAAAAACAAAGGTTTCGAAAATTTCAGCGAAACCTATTTTCGGGGATGGATCAATTTTGGAGGGAATCGACAGGAAAACCAGATGTCGTCTGCTGTGAGGAATTCGGCTGGCTGACTGGACAATGTACCAGGTTCGTCATTAAGTTTTTTTAGGTCGAGATTTCATTTGTCTTGTTTTCATTTGTCTTGGAGGAATTGAGATCGAATCTTCTTCACCTCTGTGAGAAAGAAGATTCCGTTTGCCTTGAAATCAGAAAGGACGAAAATTGTAGGGTTTTGCGAATAAAAAGTGTGAAAGACTTTACTTCATTGTAACAATGGATTCATGTGTAAATTCTTTTTATACTGATGTAGATTTGTCTTCCAGACATACTTTTTAGTATACTGATTGTGAAAACCTTTCTACTATACTAGATAACGATAAAGAGTTGTTCGAATGGGTTATTAATGATAAAATAAATGGTTATACTATATTTCATTTAAATATAATAAACCTAAGTGCTCATTGTGATCGACTGATCTGTTTATTGATTAAGATTAATTTCAATGTTGATATATTGATTCTAAATAGGGGGAAAGAGGCCATCGCTCCCCTCCCCTCTTGAGAATGCTTATAAGGATAATAGAGGCTGAAAATTATTAAACTTATGAATCTTTTAAAGATCTCTGAAACGGAGAGGGAAATGTTATGCTATAATGGAAATCCAATATAGTAACCAGATTCGATTAACCCCCCTTGAACTTTTTTTTCGGCTCGATTGAGTTTCTTGTCAACGCCATCCCTCCCCGTATCTCGCTTAATGTTTTTCGATATCTGGGTCTCGTTGTAAGAGCAATAATTTCGGTCTCTCACCACGAAATCATTCTTTCCGTATTGATGGATGCAACAAAGCGTCTGAATGTCGAGATTATAAGGCATCGGGTGGAATGACTGTCTATTATAAGCCAGATTTATTTTAAATTTTTAATATTAAATTATCCATGAGATGTTCTGGAAAGACACCATCTTTCGGATGGGGCGTAAAGCCGTGATTAGGTGTACTCTATGCAAGTTAAAGAACACACTGTATGGCCTTGATGGGCGGCTACCATTTGTCTCCTAACATGTGTCCAGTGGGTCCCCTTCCCTAAACAACCTCGGTATCCCTGTAACCTAGCCTTTTAGCCCAGTGTGCGTAAAAATGTGCAGCTCAGAGCTAAAACAACCCACTCCACGAGATGTGCAGAATGTATTAATGTATATGATAAGCATTTATACATATATAAAGTTTTGGGCAATATACAGATCACAAAGTTTTTCTGTTGAAAAGTTTGAAAGTGAATTCGAGAGTCACATGAAATAAAATAAGCATAAAAATTGTACTATTGTAGGAGATTTAAATATTTATATGCGGCAGAATAAGCAAGAAACATTTATTTGTGTTTGAACACTTGGATATGAATATTGTTAAGACAGATGAAGGAGCAACAGTGAAACCGTGATATGCTGCATCACTTTGATGCTCACGTGTGCTTCAGTATATGAATTACGTCAGTCGCCGAAGTTTACGGTACTGACGTAATTTTGGAACATGTAAAAATTTAAAAACATTAATGTTGTTTAGGAGGAATAATAGAAAAACTTGTCGGTAATAGTGGAACGTGTATAGTGCTTCTTTTTCTCTAAGTGATTTAGCATTAAATTAATCTTAGGAAAGTCACTGAAGACATTTGAAGATATGGCAAAAGATGTAATACGTTAGTCGAGCAAGCAGAGCTGATCTCAACTTTCCTGTAGGAAGAGTTGTGATGTCTGATGTCTGTGAGTCTGATGCGTGGTGATCAACGTCTGAAAATAATTGGTTCTGAGAGTCCAGTTAACCTAGCTCCAGGTTTGGTGTACTTGATGGTTTTAATTCTGGGACTAAATTGTTTGATGAGTGATTCTTCATACTTGTAAAAAAAGTTGGTAAGGTTAATCTTAGTAATTTACAGGTATATTCGCAAAGATAATTGTATTATTGAGTGTTGTAAAAAGTCTTTTATGCTTTGAGTGAAGTCTGTGAGATTTTTCAAAACTGCTATTTATAGTAATAGTGGTATGATAAAAATATTCTTTTAGATGGTTTAGTTTCGTATTGATAAAGATAAGGATTTCTGTTGGTTGAATTTAGTTTATAGAAATGTTTTTATTCATACTCTTGTAATAAATTACCTTATTTTAGAATAATTGTTGCTAATTATTCTTTTGAACTTTTTCCTATTAAAAATTTATAACAATATGAATTATTTTGTTTAGTAACAAAATATATTCGAATTTTTAATGATACGAAGTATTGTACAGATATGTTTTTACCAGTAATGACAACATTATTGAAAAGTTTAGATTGCGAAATCTCCAAACCAAAGGGGTTTCGCTCTGTACAATATACTCTAAGAAGGTTGCTGACTCCTTTGCCTAACCTCCTCATTACTTACAAAGTCAAACCACTTAATGCCCAAGATACTGCGTAAATATCTAGAATCAAAAACATCAAGTTTCTCCTTATCATACTTAAAAAGAGTCCACGTTTCACTACCGTAACTAACTCTAGAAAAAAAACTATTATACAGTCTAATTTTAGTCTTTCGGTTATACGCCTATTTCTGCACACTCCCCTTACATTCTTAAAAGTCCCGGCAAGCAATCCTATTCTTCTGTTAATCTCATACATCAGCAGTATCTGTTACATAACTCCCAAAGAAATTAAATTAAGACATCTGCTCAAGACTGCAACCATTGAGATTAACTGAACTACAGCCTACCTGACCTATTTTCATCACTTTGGATTTCTCTCAGTTTATCATCAAACCTACTCTATTACCAGTCTCATCAACAGCTCTAATGAAAACGTTCATCTCATTAACATCATATGTCAAAAGGGCCAAAATCATCAGCATAATTTAAATCATAATTTTTCAGATCTCTAGACCATTTAAGGCCAAAACCATTCCCTTGCAGTGAATTTCGCATAACATAATCAATAGCCAAACTAAAGAGAAAAGGAGACAAAATGCACCCTTGTCGAACACCAGAAGCAATGCAAACCAATTGATTCAAGTTTACCAACTTTCATACATGACTCAGTGTTACTATAAAGAGCTTTCATTGTGCAACTAATTTGTTTGGTATGTCATAAGATCTCTGAATCAACCTCAAATTATGACGGTCAACAGAGTCAAAAGTCTTTTCAAAATCAACAAAGCTAGCAACCAAAGGTTTCTGAAACTCTAAACATAGCTCAAGAATCCGCCTGAGTGAAAAAATCTGATCTACACATCCCCTACCACTTCTGAATCCACATTGCTCATCACGCAATTGACTGTCAACCAGATTCTTAATTCTATTAAGCACAATCATGGAAAGAAATTTACCTGGAACAGAGAGTAGGCTGATACCCCTAAAGTTATCACAAGAACTGCGATCACTTTTTTTAAAAATATGGATAATAATAACTCTGGTAAAATCCTTAAAAACCATGTCTTTTTCACAAGAGATATTCAAAATTTCAGTCATCCATGTGGTAACCGAAACTTTCCCAGCTCTAGCAGTTCTGTAATGATTTCATCTACCCCTTGGGATTTACGTAGTTTAAGTTTAGAAATAGCCAAAATAACTTCAGACAGTGTTATACTGCTAACATTAAAGCCAATAATGCATATATCATCATACAAACAATGGGGGTAGAATTAACCGCGTTGTTTAGAACATCACTGAAATGCTCAGCCCACCTAGCCATGACAGAATCCTCACCTGCTATAACCTTACCTTTTTTATCCTTCAATCCCTGTATAATTGTCCGTTTTTTATCACGCAAAACATTAACTATCTCGTACAGCTCTCTGCTGTTTTGCTATCTAACTGCTTCCTCGGCTTTGTCAGCCAAGCCATCAAGCCAAATATTCTTAGGAGCAGCTAACTGATCCTTTACACGTTTATTAAACTCTCTGTAATACTTTCTATTAGGACTAGTAGGGTATTGATTGAGGACATTTCTGCAGTTCTTTCTTTCTGATATAAGCTCAAGTGCCTTATCACTTAAATAATTCTGTCTCCTCTGCTCCTTTTTTCCTAAAAGAGTACTGTTAATTTCCAAAAAAGCCTGTTTAAAATGCTCTCATTCTTCCTCAATTTCAGTAGTAAGTAAACCATGACTGTCATAATGACTAAGTAACCTCTCATGGTAAGTTTTAGCTATAACTGGGTCTTTCAGAGCTTCAGTATTAAAGGTAAATTTTTTAGCCTTAAAACAACACTTCTTAAGTTTAAGTTTCAAGACACTTTTAACAAGGTAATGGTCAGATCCAATTTCAGCTCCCCTATTGACTGGTATTTCTAACAGAACTAGCCCATTTGCTGTTAATTAATATATAATCTATCATATTCTTATGCAGCCCATCTGGTGAAACCCATGCGTGCTTATGTATGTTGCGGTATTGTAAAAGTGCTAGTTATTCTAAAACCATTAAGTTACTTAGTTATACTCAAACCATTTACTTACCTGTAGGAGACGTTGCCCATTGCCATTGCAGCTAGCAATAACAAAATGCCTATTACCCCTCCCCAAAGGTCAGAGTCAGTACCAACTTTGACATTGAAATGACCTAGAACAAGGGTAATATCTCCTTACTTGGCAGAATTCAAAATATCCTGAAGTTGTCCGTAAAACCTATCCTTCTCATCCTCATCGGCATCCTCAGTGGGGGCATGACAATAAATAACATTCAAGTCGCTAATGCTTCTTTGAAATTTTGTTGTAAGAAACTTTTCATTAATGCACTCATATCCTAGAAGAGCATCATTAGCGTGTCTGCTGAGAAGCAAATCTACATCTTGGAGATGCTTGTTATCTTCCTTCCCTGAAAAGAAAAAAAATTAAGATTATTTTTAAGAATCTGACCTTTATCTGTCCATCTGGTCTCTTGCAAGCCGAGAATATCTAAATTATAATGCTGGAATTCTTGTGTGAGGGCATCAAGAAAATAATCTCTGTGCAGAGTCCGTACATTCCAACTCCCTGTGGAGAGAGAATGGTTAGTGGGATGTTTAAAGAAACTGTTTATAGAGAGAGGAAATGCTGACAATTGCAAACAGCCTCTTAATCACAGGCATGAGTCAAAGATTTGTTCCTCTCACTCCTAAAAGCTGATGCCATCTGCACTGGAAGACTTCCTCCAATGTAGAATTTGACGATGCCCGTAGAAGCAAAGAGTTCAGGTGCCTGCGATGACCTCTGCTCAGGATTATCCACCAGCTGATAAACATATCCTGTGAATCTGTTCACTTGGAGTTATCAACTCACAAACAAACAGCAACACAGTGGAAGATTGTCCTTCAACAAAAGCCGACGAGTGCAGCAAATTCGCGATCCATAATCGAGCTCAGAGCCATTATTCAAATCCGATTGTTGTATATGGTCAGCACCAGGACCCTGTATGGTTGACCTCTTCTGATCAAGGTAGAAAAGGAGCCATAGTTGACTAGATCAGTAGACCACACTGATGTTGCAGCCCTCCTCTTCCACTGACATCCACAAGTACCTCTTTTGAAAGGTACTAACAGTCTGCACCAAGAGAAGGCGAGGTCGGACATTAGGTGCTAGGCCTGGCCGATTCTGTGCATCATCCCATGGGATTGGTGCATCTATGAAAATGAGTTTCAGGAATGTGGGAGAAATTTTAGGGCAAAACAATTAATTATAATAATAATAATAATAGTTAAATAAATTACCCCTCAAGCAGCTGCTTGCCACAAAATTCTGACAGGAGCCTGTCAGATGGAATTGTGTTAATAGTTATTCTTTCGAAATGTGAAAGCTATCAAATATTAGCTACAGAGTTTAATAACTATTTCATTGATGTGACAATAATCCATATTTAAACAATAACACTGACTACTTCAATGATCTCACTATAATTGGTAAGTTTATTATGTACTGTGAATCTACGAACGATAAATTAAATTCTAGCATTATTTCAAAATTTAGGCAATATAAGTCCTCCGGACATGGCAAAATTAGCCCGCTGTGCTCAAGTTAATTGGCATTTTTCGTAAATTTATCTTTCGAAAAAGGAATATTTTTAAATAAATTAAAGGTTGTTAAGGTAATCCCAATTTTTAAGAAGGGTAATAAAGTGGATAAATTATTTACCTATTTCTATTCTGCCTGTAATTTCAAAAGTAAATAACCATTAATTAAAAAAATAGCTTTATGCGATTTTTAAATAAGAACAATATATTTGGTGAGTCGCAGTTTGGATTTTAAGAACATTATGATACAAAAGGTGCAATATTGAATTTTTGTATTCTAAAAGCTAAAGGTATAATTCTGACAAAACTAGCGCTATTTTCTTGGCATAACTAAAGCATTTGATCCTGAAGATCATGAAATTTTATTACAGGATTTTACAAATACGGTATAAGGGTATAGTATGAAAATGCTTCAGATATTATTTGTTTGGTAAGAAACAGTTCGTACAGATTAATAAATACTGTAGTGACATTCGATTAATAAAAGAGTGTGCCACAGGTTTCGATTTCAGAACCTATCTTATTTTTAAATATATAACATTTTAATGATTTTGCTTCTTTAAGATTACAAGGTCTAGTAGTCTCTTATGCAGATGATACTACTCTTGACTTTTGTTTACAGAAATACCTATCCTTGAAATTAAAATGGGAATATGAGTATTGATTTACTTATAATTAAGACATTTTTTGATAATTTGTTAGCATCAAATGTTAAAAATACTCAATTTATGTATTTTGCGCTTAGTAATAGGAACAAATTCAGATATAAATCCTTTATTTATAATGACTTTTGTCATAGGAATATTGATTGTAAAGTGTAAACATATTTATCAGGTTAACAGAATCCAATATCTTGGAGTCCATTTGAATTCAAATTTGAAATAGAATACCCATGAAACTATACTAAAAACAGAGATTCACTAGTGCCAAATATGTTATATAAGAAATTTTTTCGATTTGTGTTTACTAGAGTTTGGTTCAGTCTACAAATCACTATGGGCTATTATTAACTTGGGGGGGGGGTCGATATTTTCTTGGTGACTGTGAATTCCGTTATTAGTTTGAATAATATGTTCCTAAATGTAACGACTTTTAATAATAAGATAAGAATAAATTTCTGTGCGTTACGGATATAATGTCATTGAGGACACATTATACATGTATCGATTCTAATTTATATAATAAAAAAATCCTATTTGAGTTTTAATATTAGCAAAGAAATTTGCGCTACTCTGGATGCAAAGTTTTTTTGTACACTTAACCAAGAGCAAAATTTCACAAACACTTTTTATTTTATGGACCAAGATATAATGTCCTACCACCAGATATTAGAATGGAAAAAATGATCGAGTGAAATTAAAGAATAAAATTATCATTTCTGTTAGAATTTCGTGATATTGACAGTTTTATGATTGAGTGTATTATGAGTGTTTGTAGTTTTATTATTAGTGTATGGGTGTAAAGGGTAAAAAGTATCCGTTACTGGTTACATTGATCACTTCTTTGCTGTTTTTTTAAACTTTAGTTTTTTCATTAATTTATTTCCAAATTATGTATTTGTTTAATAAAATGCAGTTGCCTCGATCTCCTCTGGGAAAAATTGATCAAAACATTAATTTATGTTAAACAATAAAAGTTTTTCCTTTAAAAAAATATAAATCGTGATTTTATTTTGTACGTTTCCTTTAGTTGTCGGAAGAATTTCATTCATTTTAATTTATTATTATGAAGAAAGGCATTTTTTTTTACATTTTTTCAATAATAAGTTCCTTTATTTTTCGTTTTGTTTTTGGGCATCCTTAGATGGATTATGGTATGATGTTCTTCATTTGCAACTGCATTTGAAGAAGAAATATTTCTATCTTGAATCGATAGAAAAATTTCTATCTTGAAACAGTGATTTCTTGTTCCCCCCCCCCTACCCAATGAAAATATTTTGCCCCTCTCTGAAACAAATTTAATTTTTCGCTTTTAACAAATAATTAATCAGTTATTGTCAAATACTCAGAGACTGTGTACGGCCATCGCACTTCGTTTTCCTTCAAATTTTTTATATAAAATGTTTTCAATAGAAGTAGCGAATGCTGTAAGATGAGATATATACTGGTGAACTTCCAAAATAATCTTTATTTATGAGAGGAGATAATTTTTATGACAAATAAAAATTACGCTTTTTTCAGTTGAAATACTGAAATTTTCTGGTTGCCAGATACCTCCACGCTGGTCGCTCTTGAGAACCACGGGTACAAAGTGAATTGATTTTAGAAAATTGTGGTTTATGAGAAGTTGAACCAACATTCTAACAATTTTTTCCCATCAAAAAGATTCTTTCTAATTGTTCCATGGTTATTAGTGTTGATTTTTAGATACCTTGGCTATCCATGGTGAAAATTTAGCTCGATACAACAAACGATGTTTAGTTCATTTCTTTAAAAAAAAAATAAATAAATACCCCCTCAAGCAGCTACTTGTCACAGAGGTCTGACAGGAGACTGTCAGTTTATATGCCATAGTTGAAGATCTGAGAGGATGACAGGACCTCGGCAGAAAAACGACACATACATCCATACCTTACCCGGGGCTCGAACCCAGGTCCCTTAGATCAGTAGCCAAGCGCGCTAACCACTCGACCATGGGACGGCTTTCTTTTTTTTTTCTTTTTTAGGTGGTAAAAAAAATAACGAGCGTCTGTGTGCCCGTCTGTAGACATTCAACTTTTTTTTTTGTTTTTAAATATAAATGGAAAATTGTTTTTCGATTTGATAGTTATTGATAAAATATTATGATCTGCATTTTCTAAATTTCCCAGTAGCTGTAATTAACGCTTCTAAGCGATGGAAAAGAGTGAAAATTCACAACTTTAAACCAAACGATTTATTTATGCTAAAAGTTTGAATTTTTGAAGGCAAATTGTGATGGTCAGGTGGTTTATACCCTCAGCAATTTTTTTTTTCTTTTAAAAGGAAAATGAAATTTTTTTCGCGTTTTAAATCTACTAATAATATATTAATATTTGTGTTTACCCAATCATCCATTAGTTAGAGTTTTTACCGTTAGAGGGTGTTAAATGTAGAAAATAATTTTAAAAAATTCATTCTTTTTGATAACTAACATTTTACATTCTCCAGTTCCGTTAACTCTTCATTGACCTCTGTATGACATTCCCTGTAATTGAATATCTCCTTATCCGCGTCTATCCCATTGTCTCCTCTCTCTTTATCTCAGATAATCATTTAACATTTTTAGCTGCGATAAAAAAAAACCTTGGGAGGCAAAAACTTAATTCATGACTTCATACCCACCCCTCCTCTAACACTCTATTTTATACCCGTTTAATTATTCAGTCCTGTGTGTTGCATTAGCATTCATCCGCTCATATTCCACTCACTCATTCATTTTCTTCTTCATCGAAACGGAAGAAGCCCCGCGAGATCCATCTTCTTCCCTCGGTGGGTCTTCGTCTGTCGCCTCCATTGCCAGGTCTCCTCAGAAGAGAGCGGATCACGATCCTCAACGTATCAAAGCGCCATTTAATTAATTCAGCGTTAAATGCGTGGGATTTGCATATCCTTCTTTTCCTCGAGTCCGCTGTTACGACACGGATGTAATGAATCTTACTCCTTGTTGCGTAATGCCTTGTCTCCGGTGAAACGTTATGGGAACGATATTTCACATCCAAAAGGGTCTGCAACTATGAAGTCAATGGAAAAAGGACCCAGTCCATGATGATGGCTAGCTGCGTGCTCCGACGGACCGAGCCTGCTAATTAACCAGATCAATAATCAGTAGCCAGTGGTGTTCAGCATCACACGTGTCCAATAATGCATTCGCTTCTCGCCTGGCATCTTGCCAGCATCTCTGTCTGTCCTGACAACAGCTGGTACAGATCGGAGCGGTGCGTAGAGTGTGTCAGGGAACTGCAAAATGGTTGCATTGCAACAACGGCATGTCATCGTTTCGGTGCATGCAAACATTGTGCTAATCCCTCGCGGCTTCAGCAAGGGAATGCGTCTCGGGGATATTTTCTTTCCACCTGTCTTTGCTTCATTGGAATCTTTTCTGTTTGCTCTCGCAATGGAGGCGCGTAACAGGCGATTTCCCTTTTTGTCATTTATCCTGATGTTTCGCCGAGAAATTTGTTTCCATTTTATTTCCTAGGAAGGATTTTCATTTTTTTATTTTGCGTTTCTGATAGGGATGTAAAATGCAAAAAAAAGGAAAGGAAGTGTTTTGAATTGCAAACAGCGCTCATATCATTATCGTAAGATGCCATAAAAAGAAATGTGCCACATGTAGGAATAACTAAAAAAAAAATCTTATTCCTCTATTATCAGTGAAGCTTGACAGGGGCCTGTGTGGAACCTTGTATGCTTTTGAGCATCATAATTGATAGAATACATCATTTGTTGAGATAAAAAATGAGATCACTCAAGATTAATGTGTGGTGTACGAAACTTTTACTGAAATTTTGTCATCTGCCTTGATTCAGTGACAGTGATCTTACATTTATCTGAACTAATTCTTCGAAACCATCTTACTTTCGGGTTAAAACAGCACAGGAAGGATTTTTCAAATATTGGAATAACTGAAAGTGAATGAACTGCATCTCTTCTTCAGTTGAGTGCATTCTGAGGATAAATTATTTGTAACTTTCAGATCAGATTGAGACATTATTAGGCTCGCTCCACATGTAACTTTATCCTTTATACCAGGGGTTTTCAACTTGGGGTACGCGGTAAACGTGGGGTACGCGACTTTCATCATCATCATCCTCAAGCAGCCATGGGCTATGGAGGTCCAACCAGACCGTGCAATTTAGTTCTCCAAGCAAGTCTATCCTCAGCTACATCTACTGCATCTGGCCACTGCACACCAATTCTAACAAGGTCCTGTTTGACATTGTCTGCCCACCGCATCCTAGGTCTCCCCCTCTTTCTGAGGCCTTTAGGCACACTGCTCATAACCCTATTCGCCAATTTATAATTATTCATACGGGCAACATGGCCAAACCAACGGAGTCTCTCTCTGCACAATATGCTGCTTAAAGGAGGTTGCAAACTCCTTTGCCTAACCTCATCATTAGTTACAAAGTTGAACCACCTAATGCTCAAGATACTGCGTAAGCATCTGGAATCAAAAGCATCTAGTTTCCTGTTATCTTTTTTACAAAGTGTCCAAGTTTCACTACCATAACTAACCCTAGAAAGAACCAAACTATTATACAGTCTAATTTTAGTCTTTAGATGTATACGCCTATTTCTTCACACTCTCCCTAGATTCTTAAAAGTCCCGGCAGCAATCCCTATTCGTCTGCTAATCTCATGCCGCACATCACCATTATCTGTTACATAGCTCCCAAGATAATTAAACTGTGACACCTGCTCAAGACTGAAACCATTCAGATTAACTCAATCACAGCTGCCTGACCAATTTTTATCACTTTAGTTTTCTCTCTGTTTATAACCAAACCTACTCTACTACCAGTCTCATCAACAGCTCGAATGAAAGAGTTCATCTCATCAACATCATTTGCCAAAAGGGCTAAATCATCAGCATAATCTAAATCAGAAATTTTCGTATCTCCAGTCCATTTAAGGCCAAAATCTTTCCCTTGATGTGAATTTCGCATAACATAATCAATAACCAAGCTACAGAGAAAAGGAGACAAAATGCACCCTTGTCGAACACCAGAAGCAATGCTAAACCAATTGCTACAAGCCTTACCAACTCTCACACACGACTCAGTGTTATTATAGAGAGCTTTCATTATGTTAACTAACTTGTCTGGTATACCATATGATTTCACAATCAACCACAAATTATGACGATCAACAGAGTCGAAAGCCTTTTTGAAATCAACAAAGCTAGCATGCAAAGGTTTCTGAAACTCTAAACATTTCTCAAGAATCTGCCTAAGTGAAAATATCTGATCCACACATCCCCTACCCCTTCTGAATCCACATTGGTCATCACGCAATTGCATGTCAACCAGATTCTTAATTCTATTAAGCACAATCATGGAAAGAACTTTACCAGGAACAGACAGTAGGCTGATACCCCTATAGTTATCACAAGAACTGCGATCAACTTTTTTGAAAATAGGGATAACAATAGCTCTGGTGAAATCCTTAGGAACCATGCCTTTATCATAAAAGATATTCAGAATTTCAGTCATCCAAGTGGTAACCGAAACATTTCCAGCTCTAAGCATTTCTGTAGTAATTTCATCTTCCCCTGAGGATTTATGAAGTTTAAGTTTAGAAACAGCCAAAATAACTTCAGATTGTGTTATAGGGCCAACATTAAAGCCACCAATGCATCTATCATCATTGCAAACAATGGGAATAGAATTAACCGCATTGTTTAGAATATCACTGAAATGCTCAGCCCAACTAGTCATGACAGAATCCTCACCTTCTATAACCTTACCTTGTTTTATCCTTCAATCCCTGTATACCTGTCCGTTTTCTACCACACAAAACATTAACTATCTGGTACAGCTCTCTGCTGTTGTGCTGTCTAACTGCTTCCTCGGCTTTGTCAGCCAAACTATCAAGCCAAAAATTCTTATCAGCAGCTAACTGATCTTTTACATGTTTATTAAGTTCTCTGTAATGCTATCTGTATTAGGACTAGTAGGGTATTGATTAAGGACATTCCTGCAGTTATTTCTTTCCGAAATAAGCTCAAGTGCCTTATCACTCAGATAATTCTGTCTATTCTGCTCCTTTTTTCCTAAAAGAGTTAATTATTGTTAAAATCATTTTGTTGTTTCCTAAAAGAATTAATAATTTGTTAGTGTCCAAAAAAGCCTGTTTAAAATGATCCCATTCTTCCTCAATTTCAGTAGTAAGCATACCATGACTGTCATAATGACTAAGTAACCTATCATGGTAAGCTTTGGCTATAACTGGGTCTTTCAGCGTTTCAGCATTAAAAGCAAATTTTTTAACCCTAGCACAACACTTTTTAAGTTTAAGTTGCAAGACACTTTTAACAAAGTAATGGTGAGATCCAATTTCAGCTCCCCTATATGACCTGGTATTCCTAACAGAACTAGCCCATTTGCTGTTAATTAATATATAATCAATCATATTCTTATGCAGCCCATCGGGTGAAACCCATGTGTACTTATGTATGTTGCGGTGTTTGTAATAAGTGTTAGTTATTCTGAATCCATTGAGTTTACTTACCTGCAGGAGACGCTGCCCATTGCCTTTGCAGCTACCAATACCAAACGGGCCTATTATCCTCCCCAAAGGTCAGAGTCAGTACCAACTTTGGCATTGAAGTCACCAAGAACAAGGGTAATATCTCCTTTCTTGACAGAATTCAAAATATCCTGAAGTTGTTCATAAAACCTATCCTTCTCATCCTCATCCTCAGTGGGGGCATAACAGCAGATAACATTCAAGTCTTTAACGCTTGTCTGGAATTTTGCTGTAAGAAACCTTTTATTAATGCACTCATATACTAGAAGAGCATCACTAGCGTGTCTGCTGAGAAGCAGACCCATGCCTTGGTGATGCTTATTGTCGTCCCTCCCTGAAAAGAGAAATTTAAGATTATTTTTAAGAATCTGACCTTTATCTGTCCATTTGGTCTCTTGCAGGCCGAGAATATCTAAATTATAACGGTGGAATTCTTGTGTGAGGACATCAAGAGAAAAAGCTCTGTGCAGAGTCGTCACATTCCAACTACCTATGGAGAGAAAATGGTTAGTGGGATGTTTAAAGAAACTATGTTTATTGAGAGAGGGAATGCCGACAATATCAAACAGCCCCCTAATCGCAGACATGGGGCAAAGACCCATTCCCCCACCACTAAAGGCTGAAGCCATCTACACTGGAAGACTTCCTCCAATGTAGAATTTGACGATGCCAATAGAAGCAAAGAGTTCAGGTGCCTGCGATGACCTCTGCTCAGGATTATCCACCAGCTGATAAACATATCCTGCGAATCTATTCACTTGGGGCTGTCAACCCACAAACAAACAGAAAATACAGCGGAAGATTTTCCCTCCACAGAAGCCCACCAGTGCAGCAAAATCAGGATCCATAATCAAGCTCAGAGCCATATATCTGTCCAGTCCAGTGGATTTATATGGTCAGCACCAGAACCCTGTGTGGTTGACCACTCCTCAGCAGGGTAGAAAAAAAAAAGAAAAGTAGCCATAGTTGTCCAGATCAGTAGGCCACACTAATCTGGCAGCCCTCCCCTTCCGTTCACTTCCACAAGAGAGTATCTCTTTTGAAAGGTACTAACGGTCTGCACCATGAGAAGGCGGGGTCGGATTTTAGGTGCTAGGCCTGGCCGGTTCTATGCATCATCACAGGGGATTGGTGCATAGCTATCCTTCCAGTGACTACCTAGCTATGATGGCGCATGAAACGCTGTGAGGTGAGTTGGGAGTGATGCGAGAGACGACGTGGGGGATTCATTTAACCTTAAGCCACATGTGAAATATGACAAAAATCTTTCAGTTGCGGTGGCTTTTTTATTCACATATCGCAACCGGTAGTTTTCCGTCCCATGGCCGAGTGATTAGCACGCTTGGCTACTGATCTAATGGACCTGGGTTCGAGCCCCGGGTAAGGCACGAATGTTCGTGTTGTTTTTCTGCTGAGGTCCTGTCATCCTCTCAGACCTTCTACTATGGTAATAAACTGACGGGCTCCTGTCAGACCTCTGTGGCAAGCAGCTGCTTGAGGGGGTATTTATTTATTTTATATTTATTTAGCCTGCAGTCAGTCAACATTATGCAGGAGAAATCATTCTGGAACCTGACAAGTAGATAGCAAAAGCAGCATAAAGGTAAATGCTCGGAGTTTTCTGATTTCTTTTAATAGATTTATTTTTGTGCTCTTTTGTTTTTGCAGAAACAGGATGAATGTTTTTTTTTTCCAAAACTCTGATCGTAATTTATGTTATCGTATGAAATATTTTTATAACAATGTCCAAGAAAAAAATTTCACATGAAGAATCACAGCTACTGAAGACAGGAATTCTATTTACGTTAGGTCATTTTCTGAGATTTCACGACATTTTTGATAAACCCCAAACCATTTTATACTCTCTTGATGTTTTCTCCTAGCAGTATTATGTAAATCAACGTTGGAAATATACTGTATGTGCAATTTTTTATAAGAAATCTTTCCTGTGCTATAAAGGCCAATAAACGTCCATTGGCCATAAATTTTGAAATATACCAGATCAAATTCCACTTTCTGAATTCCACTTCTTATACACATTAAATTTTGTATTAATAAATTACATATATCGATAAACACAAAAAATGACATAAACAATTTAACAAATCTTATAAAATTATAAACATTTTTCTGGGTAATCGATTTTTTCGAAATTTTTTCCACAAAAATATTAATTAGCAGTTTTAATATATATATATCTTTATAGATCACTGAAATGATGAAATGGCAGAACTGTTATCGAGTTTTTACAAATAATATGTATAAAACAGAAATTTTAAAAATTAGTGTTGGTTTTATAATCGATCCCCTTTTCTGAGAGAGGTGTGGGAAATATAATTTTTTAGATTTAATAATTAAAAGACGAATACGTTTATGTTGTATAATTACTAATGAAATATTCTTTGCATTTTCCCCATCATTCGCTAGCTCAAATTAAAACGTTTAAGGAATGAAACAGCAGGTAAAGGAAAAACTTCTTTCTCTTTGAAAACGAGATTCTGATATGCGCCAGAGGCGAGATGCGTCCTTCTACATCAGTGTCTCGCAAACTGTGTGCCGCGGCACAGTAGTGCGCCGCGAGAGATTTTCAAATTGACACTAGATATTCCAAAGATTTCATTTTGACTTGACTTGTATTATCGACGTGCTTTAATATCGCAGTGCTATCGACGTGCTTTAATAAAAATCTTTCAGATTTTATCAATTGGGATCTTGTAAGTATTTATCAAGCTTTTTCCAATTTTTGGTATTAATTTTTGATTATTTCAAGCCATAGAATGGAGAAATATTTAAAACAAATACCGAGTTATGATTGATTATATTTATTATTATATTTATTTTAAATAAAATGCATTTAACGAAACTTAAATTTTCCTCTTTTTACGTAACCATCAAAAATTCTTTTTTAGGTGTGCCGCGGAAAAAAAATTAGATTCAGTGTGCCGCAGAGTAAAAAAAGTTTGCGAGACACTGTTCTAGATAGAAGTTAGAGAGCTTCGAAGCTAGCTTCCACTTATACAACGTGGAAAGAGATGGTCATAATTCAGTGAGCACTCAATTTTTTTATGAGCATAGAGCAATCAGGAACTGCTAACTATCCCTAGCCGCACCCCCCGCCAATGGACACACTGTGTCAATCTTGGAATAAACAAGACCGATAGATTATTTTAGTACAAATAGAATTAGAAATGCAAACCACAACTAAGCAACAATGAGATATGAAAATAAACTTAGAAAGTGTAAGAATTATATAGATTGCACAAAATAAGAGTATTAAAATTTAATTGAGTAAGCTCTCAAGGGGAGGTAAAGACTTGCACGGCCCGACCCTTTTTATCCGTTGATAGAAATTGATGTTAAGGTAACTTCAGCTGAAAGTGAAACACAAGTAACGCCCATATATAAGAGTCTTAAGCAGCACACGGCACAACACCGGAATTTTCAAGATTGTGAAATCTTTCGAGCAGAATTTGCAACTCTTGTGGCTGTAATGACAGAGTTAATGGAGCAGAGTACAGGGAGATTTGTATATGGCGTCCGCTGTGTTTCCTTCGCACTGAAAAGGTCCGTTGATTCTTTCGAAAAAAAAACCCTAAGTCATTTTCCACGCTCCAGCACCCGTCATCCCATGATGAAGCACTTATGACTCCTGAATGACGGCATCGTCTGAGGTGGCAATTGTTCCATCCATAAGAATACATTGTTTAAGTCATGCGCATTGTCCCTGTCCAAATGATGATGTTTCCTTTGTCTAATGACTTGCTAGTTACAAGGTGTCAACGATATCGAAGAGTTTTAGATGATTCCACGTCACGCTACTCTCTATCATCACGGAAGGAGTTAGCGGCATTCCTCTCAAGGAAAAAGATTTTCATCCGTTTGGTAAAGTTCCAATTCTTTTGCCACATCGCATTCGTAACATTGTAGTACAAATTTCAGTTCTAATTACATCAGGCAATGAAATAAGCGGTACTTTCAGCATTCCATTAATTGTTGTGAGAGGCAGATCGAAGAGGGGATTTCTCAATTTTAATCAATTACTGCTCCCCCCCCCAAGATTTCTAATGAATGGGAGTTTAAAAATTAAATTTATACTGCTGGCAAGCAATATTTAGCCCTTCTGGCAAATGTTGTTGATGAGATGAACTCTTTCATTCGAGCTGTTGATGAGACTGGTAGTAGAGTAGGTTTGGTTATAAAACAGAGAGAAAACTAAAGTGATGAAAATTGGTCAGGCAGGTTGTGATTCAGTTCATCTGAATGGTTGCAGTCTTGAGCAGGTGTCACAGTTTAATTACCTTGGGAGCTATGTAATAGATACTGGAGATGTGCGGCATGAGATTAACAGATGAATAGGGATTGCTGCCGGGACTTTTAAGAATCTATGGAGATTGTGGAGAAATAGGCGTATACACCTAAAGACTAAAATTAGACTGTATAATAGTTTGGTTCTTTCTAGGGTTAGTTATGGTAGTGAAACTTGGACACTTTGTAAACAAGATAACAGGAAACTAGATGCTTTTGATTCCAGATGCTTACGCAGTATCTTGGGCATTAGGTGGTTCAACTTTGTAACTAATGATGAGGTTAGGCAAAGGAGTTTGCAACCTCCTTTAAGCAGCATATTGTGCAGAGAGAGACTCCGTTGGTTTGGCATGTTGCCCGTATGAATAATTATAGATTGGCGAATAGGGTTATGAATAGTGTGCCTAAAGGCCTTAGAAAGAGGGGGAGACCTAGGATGTGGTGGGTAGACAATGTCAAACAAGATCTTGTTAGAATTGGTGTGCAGTGGCCTGATGCAGTAGATGTAGCTCAGGACAGACTTGCTTGGAGAACTAAATTGCACGGTCTGGTTGGACCTCCGTAGCCCATGGCTGCTTGAGGATGATGATGATGATGGCAAGCAATACGTTCTATTATAATTGTGATAGCGAACTATGGTTTTACCATCTTGGCTCGACTTGAGAGGTCTCACCTGAGTAATGGAGAATATGGTCATGTTCAGACGAATATGAAGCCACACTTTTTTTGGGGTCATTGTTATACTATAACTATAGTTTTATCTATCTATACAAGGGGTATGCCATTACATACACATTTCCAGGGGGTACGTGAAACATAAAACGCTGAGAACCACTGCTCTAGGGAGACGCATTGGAGCTCGCCAGTTCCTTCCCAGAACAGACCACGAACTCAGAATAGCACTTGTCGAGGAATGGTCATTAATCCCTCACGACCTCCTCAATACCCTCATAAACAGCATGAGGAGTCGTTTTGCTTCAGCTGTATGGCTGTCAGGGGTGATCATACTCCACATTGACATACCGCATGTCGTACGTAACAGATTTTAAGTATTGTTCCATGGATTGCTCCTTCATGCGAATTGCACGATTACAAACTTAACGCATGCGCATTTCACGATTATGAATTACTTCTGCTTGAATTACATTTGCAATATAATAATAAACCTCTTTACGAAATTTCATTGCATTGCCTTAAAAATACTTCGAATTATGTATGAATTTATACATTATCCTTTAACTTTTGAGTACCATGTATTTTCACGAAATTTAAATATAGGGAATTTTTCAGTAGCAATAACTTTAAAATATACAAATTGTTAATGCCACGTTTTACCGTTGTATACAACGGTAAAACTTGTAACACTAAAAAAAACGTATACAACGGTAAAACTTGTAAACAACGGTATACTTCTTACATTTCATATTGAATTTTGAAGGCGCTGAAGAGAGGGTCAGTTTGTAGCACACAAGATTCTTTCTCTGATGATTCCTGTTCGAGTGTCCACTGGAGCGTTTAAGCACAGGTGCACTAGCTCCCCTCCCTTTTCAAAAAATGATATTATTTTTGATTTTATTATTTAATTTACGAATACAAGGGGCCCGAAATCCATTAGCTCCTAGGGGCCTCAAGAGAGATGAATTCGCCCCTGCCAGTGTCCACTACGACTGAATTGAGATTTTCTCCACTAATCTTCAATAAGAGGATGCAGGCAGGAATCGAAAGGCTACCGTACATCGAAAGGTATATAAAACCGTGGCCCTGGGTGCAAGAGAGTCATATCTTGGGCATATAAAAAAACACGCTGGATGACCTTGATCGTAAAATTCCGTCTATTTTCCAACAGCTGAGCACTGGATTTGCTTCACCTACCCAGTCCTGTAACATTCTGACCTGGATATTTAGCCATTGTATGTGCAAAAGCGCCACTCAGAAGCAAAACAATCCAATCCAAATTCGAAGTGTCTTACCACATTCAACAGGTCGTATAGTGTAAGCGTTCCTCTAAAATATTTTCAGGGCTACCTATATTTTTGGAGATATTTCCCCACTATTTTTTTTAGCAAACATCAGCGTATGGAATAAAACAGTGGTGCTGAACTTTATTACTCTAATACACTACTTCTTCTAAAAAAACGTCGTATGGCACTATACAAATCAATTAACATGCTTTATAACTTGCGCAAAATGATGCATTTCTGACATGCATTGCCGACCTTTTTTGTCTTTCACTGCAGCCAATTTCTTAACGTCATTTTGAAGTTTTTCTGTTGTGAGAATTAGCAGACGAACTGCGTTACCACTAATGAGTAGAAATCCCTGTTCTAGATTTGTTTCAATGATGAAAAAGATTATTCATAAAAAAATTGCCTGCAATATTATTTCTGCAATTTCTTTTACATATCTAAAAGCTACAGGACTTCAAAGATTAAAATTATGTTTGAAAGGAATTGAAACACAAAATCTGAGTTTTGTTTTGTGTCCTGACGACTGTTCATGTGTCACGTGTAATCACTTGTTGAACAAAAAGTAATGTAAGGTTAAACCTCTTATCTCAGGAAGAAAATGGAAACATCCAGCTTGCTTACATAGTCGAGACTTTCAATACATCGGAGTAATGCCGAGGAAGCCCTTTACCGTCTTCACAAAGATAATCCGCTATAAGCTGCTTTCTCTGTAAAATCGTTGATCTACAGTCAAGTTAGCTACCACAGCAGAGATTGATGTTCTTTGTTTTTCTTCGCTATCGTATCTTTATGGAGTTACCAGAGCCAAACTTTGATTTTTTGAGGCCCTAAACTATCTCAAGATTAAGAGATATTTATTTAATATTAAGTCTGAAAGGAACAGCAAAATATTTATGAAATAATGAAAAGCATTTATTATGTTTTATAACTACTAGTACACAATCACAACAGATAAACAGAAAAACTTGAAATTAATTGTTTTTTGAGAACCTTCATAACATGAGGCCTTCAGCTGTAGCTTAGTTAGTTTATATGGAAGTCCGGCCATTGGTGTTAACCTACAAAAATGGTGTAAGATACACAACTTACATTTATGGTTAAGGGTAATACCCTAAACTGGTGTATTTTTTAAAGTGTATGGCAGTATATCTTCATATTATTTCATTTAAAATCTAACTTCGAAGCTCTCTAACTTCTAAAATATGAGTTTAATGAGAAAATGTGACTGAAGATAAAAATCGTAATTAAATCTCTTTAAATTTCGATAATAATATTCGTATAGAAGCTCGATTATTTTGTAACAGTAATGCATCATAAGAATTTACCTCAGAAAGTAATGAAAACTTAAATAATAATATAACAGTTGTATCAGAATAATATGACCACCTACCATAGTATATGTATGGTAGGTGGTCATATTATTCTGATACGACTGGGTATATTGTTTCAAACCGTATATTAAAATAAATATATATTTTTGAAATTTGCGTAATCATTATTTTCATATTAAATGTTTTTGAATGATTCTTATAAAACATGATAATTCATCGTTAAATATTTCAATTTACATAACTCTTTAAATACTGAATGAATATTATTGGAAATCGAGATTTTAATAGATTTGGTAGGATTTTTTTTTACATTTTTCCATTAAATATATATTACAGAAGTTATAAAGCTTCGATGTTAGATTCCCTTGACTAACCCAGAAATTCTGTAATGTTTCTTTTTATTTTTTATATTTTTGTATTTAGATTATTTTTATACAATTTAATTTGAATGGTCATTTAAAAGATTGAATAGGTAAGGAATTTTGAGTAGATTTGTCGCAAGTTAAATATAAATAAATATCATTTTTTATTTATCATTTGTTTTATCAACTAGCAACCATGTATACAAATTTATTGGTTTATGTACAAAAAGGGAATTTTTGGAGAACGAATAAAATATTTCGCTGCCCTTCCTGGAGGAGGCGTGATTTCCCCCCTCCCCTGTGATCGCTCCTTCGCCTGCGAGTGATCTTTCAGATGTTTGGCCGAATGCCGATTGCCGAGCAAAAAGAGAATCAGCTTTCAGGAGAAACAATATCATAGAAGCGCTTGGCAAATTGCCAAAGTAATTGAGGCTATTTCAGGCACGGGACAAAGAACTGGAATCCATAATCGTTTGTATCATAATGTTCTTGAGAAATGTGTTTAAAGCAGTCAATGCCATGTTGCTCTCTCTTGAGAATGGAAAACCACAAGTAGAGTACATTACTCTTCGTCAGCTCTTACAAGCAAATAGCAAATGGATAGAAACCAAGCAATTTATTTAATGAAGGTGAATAATAATAAAGACCATAGAGAAATAATAAGAATAGATGCAAACAAATAAACAAGTTAACCAATAAGAATCAGATCATAATGCTCAGATGATGATGAT
This sequence comes from Ryuthela nishihirai, assembly GCA_038380435.1. Classification (NCBI taxonomy): domain Eukaryota; kingdom Metazoa; phylum Arthropoda; class Arachnida; order Araneae; family Heptathelidae; genus Ryuthela; species Ryuthela nishihirai. Next base: position 93,346,670 of record JAWZYU010000004.1, on the reverse strand, counting down.
AATAATAGCGAAAAATCGAACTAGTCTGAAAATAAACCATTTGCCATGTTTTTTTTAATCAGAGCAGGACCGGATCTAGGGGGGTAATAAAGTATGAAACGCACCCCACCCCCAGAAAATCCGGTCGTCTTATATGAAATCTCAAACCTGTCTGCCTTCCTAGAAATCCAAAACAGGCGTCTTTCTATAATTCTATTTTAGTCCCATAGTATATGTCCGACGCTGAAAATAGATTTAAAAAACAACTATAAAGTTTTTTTTAGTACAGAATATCGTTTTAACCTTTCCTCTCCGTGGAATATTTTAAGTAAATTCAGAGACCCTACTCAAATCTTATTCTCAAATCCCTCGAAACTAAATTTTCGACCCTTTTACACTTTTCCTAAACTCTTTTAAAATGGTAGTAGGGCTAATAGAAGCAAAAATTATTAAACTTAAAATTTTTCAAGAAACTTTTTATAATTCTAAACCGGAGAGGAAAATGTTATACTACAATGGAACACCATTCTCCGAATGCTCTTTCCTCTCTATCCCTGCGAGTCCTAATATTTCATCAATACTTATACGATCCCCAAAAAGAGAATTTTTTAATTTCTCTCTGAAAATAAAAGATTTGAATGTGTACAGACGGACATACAGAGAGACAAGAAAGTGAAAATAGTCAATTTATTAAAAAAAAAGAGCTAAAATAGATCAACTGGGATACGAGTGATTCATCAACAATAATGCTTAGTTAATTTTTTATTTTTTACAGTTTAATTGTTATGTGATATATATCTTATACTTTAAGTATTTAATTTGTTTGAAAATTATAAATGTTTTGTACAATAATTCATTGAGTTCCAAGTTGACCGAATGACTCAGCTGATGTGATGTTAAATAAATAAATATTGCTTAGTTCATTACTTGTTTATTTAATTAACACCAGGGACTGGCGTTATCTCTTCCCAGTAACTCAAATGTTACGGTTTTGCTTAAACGGTTACATATAAAGTATGTAAGCATTTCGTTTTCGTAATATTAGTTTCATGTGTTTTGAAATAAATTTAAACGTAAATTTAACTCTTCTTTGTTGAATTTATTAATAATAACTATTGCGTTTTAACTTAGTATTTCACTTTCATTTCACATCTCTCTTATTTTTGATAGGTGCGAATATCGGCTGCTTCTTATAAGGTAGCGTATTTTAAAATATGTTTGGGAAGAGGGGGGATTTGATTCTTTCAAAAGATTAAAACATAAGTAATCGATACAAAAACGTTAAAAAAACACAACTAATAAGTAAATAAAAATTGGAGGCGGTTTACCTCTAAACCTTCCCCCTTAAATACGTCGCCGGCAAAATACAATCATTGACGCACATTACGAAAACCGTCGTATTTAGAGTTGGATGTAGGGGGTGGGGGTGGGGGGAGGTCAACTCCTTTCCGTGCTCATAACTGCAGCGGAGAGCAAAAATATCAAGCCTATTTTCAAGGAAAATTTAAAAAATATATATTTTAAAGACCACTCAAGTGGGGGGGGGGGGAATTATTTATCGGAAAGCATTCCGGCTCAATCCAGCCACCCCTCCTTAAGCATTTTCAATATTCTGTCCTGAGGATTGGTAACAAGCATTTCACATTTATCCAAAATCGAAAAGAAATGAAAAAGTGTCCTTCTCCCTCCACTTTGAAACACTCGTCTCTTTCAATGGAATCCTTTTCCACCAAACCTAAATTGAAAACTAACTTCGATCACCGAAAATGACGCTGCAGAAAAAAAATCCTCTGCTGCGGTTCTGTTTGAATGCCTAGTCTAAACAGGAAACTGAAATTAGTAAAATTACTAGGGACAGCGCTTTTCTAAAAAAATTATTTTTTCCCTCTCTTCTCTTGAACAACTATAAAAAGAGTGATGAAAGCCAGAAACAGAAAAACATATTAGCTGGTGAAAAAAAACATTTTGAATTACTCCAAAAATTGTCACATTTGAATTTTACGAGAAATCGAAGATACCAAAAGAGTTCTCCATTTTAATTCTGAGTCTTTTTTTTTTCGTACTGAGGGCCACTTGGCCAGGCTCCGCGGGTCAAGACAACAAACCGCGGGGCAGCTTGTTGCTTACACTGATTAAGCCAATGGTTAGGGCTTTCGGATCAGAAGCAGAAGAATCTGGGTGAGAAACTCGTCTCCGTACCTTCATCAGTTTCAATCAGTTTCCCAACCTTGTATTCTATTTTTGTTAGAGTAACGTCATTTTCCTTAAATGTCCTGCAGGTGTCAAGTGACTGATCTTACGCTAACAATGCACTACAGGAAAAGGACAAATCACGAGAGGATGAAACGGATCATTAGCAAGTTTGATTTTTCTGCAGCCTTACTCTGGTATCTCTGGCATGAGAGAAATCCGCTCAAGTGGCAAGAATTTCAACCAGTTTCCAAAACGAAAGAAAAACGTAAGATATTTGAAATTCCTTTCTCGTCTTCAGTCATTTTGAGATCGTGCTTCGTTTGAAAGCCAAACAGGAAATTCGCATCCATTTGGAAAGCAAGCAGCGGTGGAGCAAGAAAAAGAGTGTGCTCCCTCCGGGCACGATACCCTCCAGATGGTAGTTCTAAAGAAGAACTATTTCATTTCCACTCTTAAGTTCCGGTATTTGACCTTTTGGGATTTTCTCTTGCAAACGAATTTAAGGCGTCTCCTGTGAAGTCATCTAAGAATGTAAGTTTTTATGCCACACTTAACTTAAAAGTCCACAAAAATGACGGAAAAAGTTTTAAAAATATTTAGATTTCTATCATTTAGCATGAATCCTAATCTCAATCTAATATTGCTGGATATCTAGAAGAATTTGCAGTGACATGACGTGAGTGTAAATTGAAGAGATTACGACAGCGTCGGTTGTAACAGGTGATTGATAATGTTTATAATAATTATCTTATTATAAACATTGATTTTATTGCCATCTATAATAATTCTTGAAGTTCTAACTGCGCAGTTTCCTCACAATCTCTCTAATCACCACTCGGTGAGAAAGGGGACACCGATGGTCTTGGAAAGACCTCTGCTGTCTGTCGGATGAAACGTTAAACCGTGGCTCCGTGTGCAGGAGAGCATATAAGCTGCGCACTTTAAAGAACACTCTGGATGAACTTAACGAGAGGCTAACAGCCGTCAAGTGGATCAGTATCCCCCAACCATCTCCGAGTCCTTTGGTGCCCTTGTGATCTGGCTATTTCGCCCATTGTGTGCACAAAACTGCCGCTAGAGGTAGTCATCGTGCTATTTTTCTCGAGTCGTAACTTGTTTATAATACTTTATTAAGTATTATTCTAATTTTGAACTGTTTCTACAAATTATTAGATTTATATTTATTTAATACTTCTTTGTCAATTGTTATTTTTAAAATATGCATTTGAAATTTTTACTTTCGTTAATCTTGAAAACCAGTGTGGTGTGCTTTCTTTTGAGTTTATTCGAGAACTAATCCATGTTTTTTCCATTAAAATAAGCGAAAATGGGAATAGGCAATCAAAACGAAACGTATTAAGAGTAGAAAAACCGCAAATGGAGTTATGCAAATAATATAAATAATCAATAATAAAATTTCAAAAAATTAAACATAACCGTCCAAGAGTCAAAGTGAAGCGCTATTTGATGATTATCTACATTATTTGAAATAAATATTGATATCCAAATATAGACAAATGTAATGAAAAGAAGAAACTTTGCTTTAAAATGGAATATAATTTTTATTCAACCTAATTGCATTTTATTTTCTTCACAAATATTATCTTATTATAAACGTCGATTTTTGGATACCAATAAATGAACTAAAACCATCTGGGATTTTTAAAGAAACGATTTTGCAGACCTTACAATAGTCATTGCGACAGAAGCAGTCATCGGATGACAGAAGGGTCAGTGATTGCCAACCAATATCGTCTCATAAATAAAAGTGTAAATTCTGTCAATCAACATAGACTAGTATTCGAGTGCATGAGGGCTTACTGCAATTAGTGGCGTATCCGCATTTTTAAAAGTGATTGAAAGGTCGAAAGATTATGGCTTGTAGCAAATTTATTTAAATTATTTAATTCCATTCGAACAGCTTATGATGAGAAATTTAAATTTATTTAAAAAAGCGAAGCCCTCTTCTCGAAACATTCCCTTGTCTGATATCTTCTGCAATCTCCCAAATTAAAAATAAAGAGCATGTCTAGAAAAAATAAGGAGAGCCGGAAAAAGTAATGGGGGCGGGGAAGCAACAAGATTGCCGCTACGGTCACTGTCATTCAATCGGGCATGGTCACTTTCCTATAGGTGGCTAAAATGTACTTACATAATCATACATTCTTTCGTGTCTTTCTTTGCTCTTCGCTTGGTGAATTTCTCTCTCTGTAAAGTCTTTCAGGTATTTTTTGCATCTTTTTATCATGCCGAACTGTGCAGTAGCAAACTACATGAGTAATCTTTCGAAGAATAAGAAAAACAATTTTTCATATACATTCGAATTAGAAGAAAAAATTAGTATGAAGTAGATGTTGCATTGTCAGCGTGAAGATAAATTCGATACGCACATATTAAGATATGAGGTAAATATATTTCAGATGTTTTTTAAGATCGATCGCCTGTAAGATTTATGAAGCAAACTCTTAGGACTAACCATTAAACGTAACTAATGATTCCAGATTAAAAAGAAAAACCTGTCACATAAAAAAAAATTGATAATATAATGATATTGGCTTGTACTGTACTGATTCATGGGAATAAAAGTTTATGTCAGTGTGCCAAAATCTACGCATTAGATTTTGCATCAGCAGCAGACGCAAATTGCTATTAAAAACTAAATAAAGCCGAGGGAAAAATCTCTGATTTGCAAACAAGATTACAATCAAAAAGCAATGGAATAAACATAAATAAAAATTGATACAGCAGAATAAAAATTTCATAATTAATCAAAACAAGAGAAAAAAAAAACCCAGACTTTTCTTTGAATAACTATAGTAAAAATTTTCTTAGAAATTGAAAACTGTATTCACGCAACGTCACATTAAATATTTTTTGAAAGGGATAAAATTTGAACCACTACTTACGGCTATTATAAAAATTATATTTTTATTATTTTCATTATGATTATTAACGTAGTTGGTAAAAAGATAAGTTGAAATAAAGATTTAGTGCTTTAATTCGATCTAATTTAATTTAACAAAACCATAATAATTTCTAAGATCTAATAGAAATTCTATAGTAATTCGATATAAAGTACAATATAATTTCTTTATTAATTTTTATTTATTATTAACTTTTGAGAGCAATTATTTAAATTGGAATTATTGCTGTTAAATAGTCCAATTACCTTAACTCTAAATAGAGAACGAATATTTTAAAGATTCGTTCTCTATTTAGAGTTGTTTTATTTAGGTTTATTAATAAGTTGAAATAAATTTCAAATCTTTAAATTGTCTTCAGTCACACTTTTTCAAAAAACGACTATTTAAGATGTTCCCGAGTTCTGTATCTCAGTTATTATTGATATAAAACGGAACTGTGCCTAATAAAAGGGCTGCTGAGTGTTTATCTATAATAGGGGTTCTCAACGTGGGGTACGCGATAAAATTTTTTGAGTTACGCCGTGAGAGCTTAAAGGTTGCTAGATATATATTATATATAAGTGTTTTATTTTATTCCCATTTTTATATGTACTATAACTATAATTTTATCTATCTATACAAGGGGTACGCCAATTACATACACATTTCCAGGGGATACGTGAAGCATAAAAGGTTGAGAACCACTGATCTATAACAAAAATTTATTCCCTGACAGCTAGATAGACCTCAAACACTTAAAAAAAAACTAAAATTGTAATTTTACACTTTTTCTGCCAACAGAAATATATCTTACTTTACACTTCTTATAAACTTTGTTTACCTTCGTCTCCCCGCTGTGACGTCAAAATGCCTAGCCAATGAACTTCAAGAATCGCTTCTTCACAGCGTGACACCACCTTTCCTTCATTCACCCTGGTTATTTGGGTGTTTTAGTACTTTTCATTGAAATATAATGCATTTCAAATGGAAAGTGGACAACCCCTATATCTGGGAAATGGGCTGAGTGACCTTGATCTAGGAAAAACGAGTGGGGGGGAGGAAAAGTGACCCAATTGACTTGGAAAAAAAAAGTGACAAAGAGACTAGAGTTCCATGCAGTATAATATTTTACGAATCGTTTTAGAGATCTTTAAAAATATCCTGAAAAGTGCGAGAAATAGGAACTAGATTAATAATTTTTGCCTCTGTAATCCCCCCCCACACACACACACAATCCACCCCTGCTCTTAGTAAAATGTAGGATTAGCGAACTTCATGAAATATTACCAAAAATTGGATGTAAAAAATGCCACTCCAATATGTATCCGAAGAAGAAGCGATCTGTTGTACGCTAGTCTAAAGGCAACAATTTGCTTATTGGATGAACTTTTTACGCAAGACGGCGGAGATCACCAACACGCAACCTTGACTTTGAAACGTTAAAGCGCTTCGTTTCGAGGACCCAACATTATTATTGGTGCTCTTGAAACCGGAATTAGCTTCCTTCTCCAGTAGCGCCTATATTTATATACAGACATCTAAAAGTAGAGCGAGTTTTTATCAAACCAGTCTTTAATTTATGAGACCGAAGATAAGGTCTCGTGTGGACACCGATGCTACCACACCACGTGACCTTGAAGAGTGCTAAGCCTAACAGCAGGGAGAGTAATGGAGCACGGCATCGACTGACACTGTCTCACGCTTACTGAGCAGGGTGACCTTGGCACCAACAGAGTGAATGCCCCGCTACAAGGACATTCGTAAGATTCCAAGCGACATGCCCTTCGCTTTCGCGCCACTTTTTTTTCTACCTCTCTCCTTTTCTCTTTCTCGTTCGTGGAGGTGGTCTGACCTTGAGTTCCTTACTCGTAGTTGTAAAATAAGAACTTTGAGCACTGAGAGTTGTAAAGCAATGAAAGTGGAGAGGTTATTCGTGTAATAGTGTGTTTTTCGATCATAGATGGCGCCACATAGTGGGGCACTTCGAAAAGGCGTTCACATAGTTTTAAATGCTTTGTATTTGAATTTTTTATTTCTCTTATGAGCATGCATTTACTTTTTTTTCTTTCTGTGCATTATTACGGTAAATAAATCGCATGCTTGGCTATGATATTCGATGCAAAAATCAGATGCAAAAGTGCCTCAGAAGAAAATAGTTTTAGTTCTTGATTATCTATCAGCAGGTTTTAAAAGCTAAAACGCAGATGTCTTTTAATAAAGAGGCCCTACGCTTGTGTACCTGTACTGCCAGATTTGGGTGGAAGTTTCAGAGGGGCGGCCTTCACACATCCATGTTCTAAAAATTTAACACAAAGAATTAAAACAGACGTTCAAAAGTGTAATGATCATATGCATTTATGTAAAAAAAAAAACTTTGGGAAACAAGTTTTCGGTTTCTCACTAATCGCTAAAAGTTAGTAGTGACCAACGCCTGGGGTCAACATAGGTCCTAAAAAAGAGGACGTGTCCTTCTCATGTCCTCCCGAATTTAAAAAAAATAATAAAATGTTCTTTTTATAAAAACTTGTTTAAACTAAAATTAAAATAATATTTTTGTAATTTCCTTTTTTAAATTTCTCCAACCCAATTTAACCAACTCATTTAATTTACTGCTAACTGTGAAATAATTTTCTGTAAAATACAAATCGGGAAGGCTAAAGCTGCTTTCACAGCTGTTCCAGCAAGGTATAATGTTAAAGAAAAATAATTATTATTTAACACATTTTCTGATCAGCATATTTTAAGATATATATGTGTTTATGAATATAAAGAATATTATTCATTATTTAACATGTTTTAGTAAAGTATATCTTAATTACAAAGAAATTCATTTAATGTCGCGTTAAATAACGTTAACGCGATTGAAAATTGTTGAGTGTATGTAATAGGGATTCATATTCAGAGATCACTGTCATACTTCTCTTTACAGAGAGTGTGTCTGAAGATAAAGATCTGAATCAAATCTATCTAATCTGAATTTTCAACAGCATTCATTCAAATTTATCAAAGGGTTCGAGCCGATAAGGTATTGATGTTTGTGCTGTCTTTCTACTGAGGTCCCGCCTTCCTCACAGATCGAGAGAGGATCTCTTGATGCCACCAAGTTATTCAATGTCCTGCAGATGGGGATTCTTTCATGGCTAAATGGGGGATTCTTTCACTTACAATTGAAAATAACCTAGGTCCGGCTTAAGTTGTTTTACCTCTTAGGGGCATGTTTCTGTACATAATGGGCTAAATGGCCAGGTCACAAGGATTCGTAAGGCCCAGAGAAGGTTAAGGGAGGGGACCCACTGGAACAGTTGTTGGGAGACAGATAGTAGCCTTCCGTCAAGGCCATCCAGCGTGTTCTTTGGTGTGCACAGGGTCTGCACACGGAACCACGGCTTAACTTCCCATCCGACGGACGACGGTCTTATCCAAGACCATCGGCGTCCCCTACTGACCGTGGGCAGGGCGGGGAATTTTGCGGAGATAAATCTCAACGCTGACCTAGCTGGGACTCGAACCTGGGAACTACAGATTACGAGCCTGGCGCGCTACCGACTGCGCCACCCCCGTGCCACCTAGGTCCCGCCCTGGATATAACAATGTTTAAAGATTAATTTTGACGCTATGTGATTTTATATGTTTTTTTTTTCAATGCGAGTGGAAATATTCCACTTCGTTTTGTTCCTTTGTTACCTTTATTTCACGCTTTCTCACAACACCAGAGATGCTTAGTAAGGGTTACCAAATGCAAGGGCGTAGGCAGCTACGTGCCTGAGCTCTCTCTGAGAATCTGTTAATGTAAATACATATATTGTTTTTACGTAGGTATGTGCAATTGTTTAAAAGTAACCCGAAGTGTCAGAGAAGTGTAACAGAACTGTGTTACAAGAGTATTGCCAGATTAGATTATTTCCTTACTCTTTTTGACTCTGAGGGACATTTTGTTTATGGAATGTTTTATGCAGTTCTTGCAATAAAATAAAATAAGACATTGTGGTGAACAACTATACCAATTGTGATTCTAAAGCAGTATCTAATTGCAACTGTCTTTCGATTAGATGAAAACTGAAACAAATCAAATAGCTGGATACCATTTCGTATTAGAGGTATTTATGAATCGGACGTACGGCTGAAACTGCTCGAGATTAAGAAGGTCCCCTCAGATATATATAATAAAAGAATAGACGAGCAACTTTTTATTTCTTCTTGCACTCGTCTGGCCCATCTGAGAGTTATCGATTCTGCCAACAAAGCTAGTGAAATATTTTTTGGGGACCACAAAATGAATTTGCGGAATTTTACCATGAAATCATTTCGTCGTTGAACTCAATTTCCATTGATTACATAACAGAAGAGGAAATTAGTACTGTACTTAAAAATTTAAAATCAAATAAAACAAATAAAGATAATGATATTTCCATAAAAGTTATAAAAGAAATAAATTTTGAAATCGTAGGGAACTCTGTCATCTTTTTAATTTGTCATTACACACAGATTGTTTCTTAATATTTTAAAAAATTCAACTGTTATTCCTATTTATAAAGGAGGCATACATTCCGATTATAGATCAATATCTTTATTATCAATATTTTCAAAAATATTTGAAAAAATTATTAAAGATAAAATTCTAAATTTTTTAAACAAAAATAACTTTTTTTCTAAAATTCTATTTGGTTTTACAATACGAACTGAAGATGGTATACTAAGACTAACATCATTAGTTTATAGTGTTATCAATGATAATTTAACTACTGTCGTAAGATTTTTATATATAAATAAAGCATTTGATTCACTTTCACATAATTTACTACTATCTAAACCAGAAAATGCTGGAATTAGAGGTAATATGTTAAAATGGCTACAAACGTATTTAATAAATACTGTAGAACTCAGAAATTAATAGTAGGAGATTATTACAGGAAAGAAATTAAAATAAAATATGGTGTACCACAAAATTCAGCATTAGGTCTCCTTTCATTTAATGTGTTTATAAATGATCTTTGCGATTTGAATATAAAAGGCAAAATAATTATATTTGCTGCTGATATGGCATTGGTATATACATCTAAAAGTAAAGACATTTTAATAACTGACATAAATGAAGATTTAGGGATAATTAGACAATGGTTTATAAAAAATAAACTTTTAAATTTAGAAAAAACAAAGTATTTATACTTTAGAATGAAATGCAATATTCCAGATGCATTTGAAAATAAATTATTCTATAATTTTATTAAATATATGGTTCTGAATGTTTATGAAAACCAATTAAGAGTGTTGATAATTATAAATATTTAGGATTGTATTTCATAGTTATTTAACTTGGAAAAACCCTATTGACTACTTAATAAAAAAGATTAATTCAGTTATACCTAATTTATATTATATTAGAAATTTCGTTAACATTACACTTTTAAAATTAATATATAATGCAAGGATGAAATCATATTGAAAATATGGATTACTGTCGTGGAGAGGATCATATTACAATCCTATTAAACCACTTATTATTACACAAAATAAAATAATTAAATGTATAGTGAAAAAGAAAAAATATGACAGTGTTAGATCTTATTATAATGATTTAAATATTCTTCAATTATGGAAATTGTATTTTTATAACATTCTATTATATATTAGAAAACATTATACAGAAAATAATGTGAATTCCTTTAATCATAATACAAGATCAAATGATTATATTAATCTAATTGTTTCACCCCTTAAGAAAAGTATTACATAGACACTATATATTTAGCACTGAAAATGTTTAAGAAATTTCTGAAAAAAAATGAGATAAAATATATAAATTTTCCAATTTATTAAAAATATGGATTGATGAAATTATTGACATTGAAATAATCCTTAAGTAAAATTATTAAATTATTATATATTTTCTGTTATATATAAATGTGATAAGTATTGGTACTGTTTATAAAACAATAATCATTATAAATTGTAAAATTTAATTCTCACTTAGAAATAAATAAATTTTAATTAATTTATATTTTCATAAAATTACATTTCCACAGGCGAGTTTGTTACTCTTGTGGAAGGTTATAGAGATATTAAACATAAGGGTGAGGTGCTTAGCTACTGATAAGAGGGATTTGGGTTTGAGTAAGACCTCCTTCAACTACTCTTGTAGGAGGTGTTGGTTCCTGCCCCGGGTAAGGCATAGATGTTTGTGTTGTCTTTCTGCTGTGGTCTCGCCCCCTTCACAAATCCTTCTCTATGGCGTATAAACTGACAGGCTTATACGCCATCAGATATTTGTGGCAAGCAGCTGCTTTAGGTTTTTTTTTAACAGTTCATGTTTTTAAAATAAGGGTATTTTAGTGTATATTGAAACAAGGGGATGATAACTTACTTGTAATAATAAATAAATGTTTAAGAATATCATTTATTTCATTACTTAACAAATGTATAATTAAAAATATCAATGAATTGTTTTATAAAATTTGTACAACTGAAACAAAAAATTTTGTTGTGTAAACTCAAATTGTGTAATATGTATAAAATGTAAATTATACGAAATGCAAAATGGAATAATAAATTGAAATTGAATTGAATTGGAATCAGTACGATTCCTGCGAGGTTTAAATAAATAAATAAATAAATATCCCCTCAAGCAGCTGCTTGCCACAGAGGCTGACAGGAGCCTGTCAGTTTATATGCCACAGTAGAAGATCTGAGAGGATGGCAGGACCTCAGCAGAAAACATGCCTTACCCGGGGCTCGAACCCAGGTCCCGTAGATCAGTAGCCAAGCGTGTAAAATTATTAAACTGATATTATTATTATACTAACTTATTTCAATTTCAATTAAGTATACTTATGTAGAACAAAAAAAATATTTTTTTTTTGCTAAATTTTTAATATATATGTGGACTGATCCCATAGTACCACTTAAAAGTTATCATCCCCTTGTTTCAATATACAATAAAATACCCTTATTTTAAAAACATGAACTGTTAAAAAAAATCTCAAGCAGCTGCTTGCCACAAATATCTGATGGCGTGTAAGCCTGTCAGTTTATACGCCATAGAGAAGGATTTGTGAAGGGGGCGAGACCACAGCAGAAAGACAACACAAGCATGCCTTACCCAGGGCAGGAACCAACACCTCCTACAAGAGTAGTTGAAGGAGGTCTTACTGAAACCCAAATCCCTCTGATCAGTAGCTAAGCACCTCACCACTTACCTTATGTTTAATATCTCTATAAACAGAAAAATATGCACGTTTAGGGTTTTTTTGGAATAATTTTTCGATGAAAGTTTCGGCGTATGCCAATGACTGAATGGCTCTACTGCTGAACTATCCCACAGTTAGTTCAGTGCCAGCTAACAAGGATTATAAATATTTAATTCCTTAATCTGCAGTCACTTGTGGATCCCATATTTATCATATGTATTAAATATCCTAAAACAAACTTTCAAACGGGAAAGAAAAATGTCACGTTCATCAGAAACAAAAACTGAATTCTTTTAAAAACTGAATTCTTCAGTTCCGTTGTTACCTTTATAACTTGCACAATCTTTCCATATATTTTTTGATACAGTACATATATTTCACCCTGTATAAACATGTTCCCAGATACTATCTATTTCAACTTTTAAGTGCTTGCATAACCTGATAGGGTGCTGAAATTATAGGCATGGAGTGTAGTGAAAAAAGTCTATTTGCTTAAGATTAGTTTTGTATTTTCTGTAGTTCTCAGCTGAAAGGTTTATGAAAAATTCTTATGAATTCAAATATCATTAGAATAACTCTCATTTTTTTCAGCATTAAATGAGCTGGAATGTTCATATCCAAATTGTGAAGCCTGGAATTTTGACATTGGCGTTTTTGTATCAGACGAAAAGCAACCCAAATTTTTCTTCGCTATGAAATTTTGTAACCATTCCATAAAATTCCACAATTTTACTGCATCATTTCATACTTTTCCCTCAGGCACCTTATGATCCACTTAAATGATCCATGAAATTATAATCCAATATTATCCAGTATTATCCACTTATGATCCATGAAAAATGATTAAACCTAGTTATTTGCACTTCCTTTCGCAGTTCCAGATATAACTTGAGATATTAAGGTTAAAAATTCATTGTTACTAGCACATTATATCCACCATATTCCACCCCATTTTTACCCCTTAATATCCCAGGAGTATGAAAAACTTTAAACTTAAAAGAAAAACTACATGCTTACACCTTGAAAATGCTATTATTTTGAGCAGTAGGTTTAACTTTTTTAAACTTAAAATGGCCTCAAATCTATATAATAAAAGATGTCTGTGTGTCCATAACTCATCTGTGGCAGCCATAACTCATCGGAAAATCAATGTATACACTTCAAATTTTCAGAGAATGTTTCTGGTTGTGGTCTGGATTGCAGTGCCAAATTTCTGGTCGAAAGTCCAAAAGGGGAGCTTGCTAGATGCAAAAATATTTACCATGCTATGAAACGAGAATCGCTTTCAAGTTTATTGCCATTTATTGCTCCCTAACTGTGAACGTAGAGTTAAAATTGCATTTAAATCTGCTGCCGTTGATGACATATTTCCATTTCCAAAAGCATTATTCAGGCATTCCATTGCAGCTAGGGACCTGATTTTCTAACCAAACATGGGGTCAGGCAGGGGAAACCCGCCTACGAAATTCGGGACCTTTCAGTAAAGTACGTCGAGAATAACAGAATGCCAAAATCTGACGAAATAAATATCTCGATCGTTTGCCATGGGCTCCGAGGGCACGTGCCGAGTCAGCAATGACCTTTGCAACACTGAGAAATTCTTCATACTCAAACTGTGTAAAATGTCGGGGGGAAGAATACTCACAAAACTAACCATTAATGCAGGAAACAACAGAATATGCAGATTAAAAGTGACACGAGCTCTCACAATTTGTGCAGAAACGAAGTCACGGGCCAAGTGGGAACCTGATTTTTAAACCAATTACTGGGGCACACACAGGGGACACTGTGCAGGAAATTTGGACCGTGTGGATGAATAACACGGGAACCATAGAGCGGCAAAATCTGTATAAACGGAAATAAAAAAACTCGATAGCTTACACAAAAATTATGCCACGAGCTATGAGAGAGTCGCTGACGTCAACAACAGGAAAATTTCTTCCTGTTGAAAATTTGTGCTAAAGTGTCGGGGGTGGGGGGTACTTACAAAATTTACCTTTAGTGCAGTAAAACTAAGAATATACAGCTTAAGAGTGACATCCGGGCAGCGCCAGTTAGGTCCAGCTAGTTTGAAATAAATGGCAGCCAAAACTCACTTTTAGATCCTGAATTCTGTGAATGGGGCTAAATTTAAAAAATTCTCTGCTTGACATTCCTTCATTTTTCTTTACCCAAGTACAGTGGGATTCAGTTAAGCGTGTACAAACTTCTGGGAGGAGTAGGTTGCCCAAAGACGAATCGGAATTATATAGCAATGCAGGGTCGGTAACGGCATCAACATGTGCTAGTGTACAGAGAGGACGTGAATGAAAGAGCAGTACGTAAGTGAACAAAATGCTTTTTATTAATCACAATAGGTACATTTGCGAAATGCACAGAGGTCACAGAAGGTATTCGTAGTTGCGACCACGAGCTGTAGCACAGGCCTGACATCGTCGGCGCATACAATCACGTACAATCTGGAAGATTCCTGTTGTGTCTCAGATTTCCAAGGCAGCTACGGAGATGCGTGCGACAAGGTCCTCAGCACTTTCAACGGGGGTGTCAAACACCAGTCCTTTGATATAACACCAGAAGAAGTAATCAAGGCATGATAGGTCCGGCAATCTTGCAGTCCAATGAACGGGACTACCACGTCCGATCCACTGCCGTCCAAATGTCACGTTTAAGTGTTGACGAACTTTATGACTGAAATGGGCCCATCGTTCTGGAACCCACATTGCACGGCGCAGCGACTGAGGGACCTGTTGTTCATCCAAAAGTTCTGGCAAGATGTCCTCCAGAAATATCTGGTAACTCCTACCGTCCAGACGAACAGGCATGAGGTATAGGCCTATTAAGTGGTCCCCGACCAAACATTTATAGCAAAACGGTTTTGTGCTGCACGTGTTTGTGTAGCATGGGGGTTCTCCACCGCCCATGCATGTGTTATGTGCATTGACGCTACCTTCCCATGTAAAGCATGCCTCGTCTTTGAACAGCACAGAAACAGGAAATTGGGGTTCTGCCACACTCTTCTGCATGTACCATTGCGCAAATGCAATGCGCTGTGGGTAATCCTGAGACTTCAGTGTCTGGATGCGCTGCACATGATAAAGATGCAATTGGTTATCGTGCATAATCCTCCATATGATGGATTGAGAAAGACCGACCCGGTGGGCGATTGCTTGAATACTGGGTACTTGGAGTGTTTTCTGTATGACGTAGCACATTCTCCTCCATGTCAGGGGTCTGTACCCAATGTTCCAGACTCCTAGCAGATCTCTGGAAGGAATCAGTGTCACATAACCTGTGATGCAGCAGTGCAAACAATCTGGTGGTTGGGAGTATGCCTCATCGGGCACCGTTCCTGGTACACATGCACAGCGGCTCGCCCATTGCAGTCCCATATGCGAGATGCATATCGCGAATGACGTTTCAGCTAACAAGGATGTGGGTGGTTCGTGAATGACGTTTTTCTCTGTTGGCAGTCCCGCGGCCGTACAATGCCATCTACCGCATGAAGATGCCGTTACCGACCCTGCATTGCTATACGATTCCGATTCGTCTTTGTGCAACCTACCCCTCCCAGAAGTTTGTACACGCTTAACTGAATCACCCTGTAAGTATGCTATTGTGGGAGGGAATGGAACGGATGGGCTGCCAGATCAGTGTCGCCTACAATTCTGGACTACTATGGCTACTTTTTTCTCCTACCCTGCTGAGGAGTGGTCACCCACACAGTGTCCTGACCATATACACCATAGATTCCCAACGGGGGCGATACCGCCCCCCCCCCCCCCCCAGTGGGCGCTGGAGCCTTCCATGGGGGCGGTAGCGGATCCAGAGGCAAATGGGGGGCATTGAGGTAGTCAAGAGGGGCGGTCAAATAAATAAATAAATAAATTTAATGGAATTTTCTGTGACAACCTTTTTATCTCTTCTATTCTGTGGTGTCTTCCTGGTGATTCTGGTCATCCACTACCTCATCCGTCATGTACAGCTTTTCAACTGCAGCTTGGACAATAAGTTCCCTGCTACCGCCTACTAACGTACTGGTACATCTGAAGTCGACTGAGATGCTCTCAAAAGTTCTCTTCAAGATCACAGATTGGATATAAGCTTCAATATGCTTTCCCACTTCAAGTCGCTTTGAGTATGCTTTATGGTACGTAGTTACAATACCATCCCACGTCAGAACATAAGGTATAATATTAACATTACACTTGTGAATTAGGCTCAACTCATTAGGCAGCAGATCATACTTCCTCTTCTTTTCAACCTCTACTGTCTGCAGGTTATCCTGAGATGTTATTCCTACTTCAATAATTGTAATCTCATTCAATACCTTATAATGCACTAATATATCAGGCTTATTATGTTGGACATGTGTGTCCGTCCTGATAGGCAAATCAACCTTGATATATAATAATATAATAATAATAAATTTATTATATTTAATATTATTTTTATAATTATTTTTTAACATAATAAATTACTTTGAAAATACCTGTTTTCATGAATAAATATTTTATCTAGCTATGTAAATTATCTTATTGTTATCGCGTTAATAAGCATTTTTAAATTAGCATTAGGTATACCTATACCTAATTTGTTTTAGTTTAGAATAGATTGACGGTGACAAGTCCTTGCAAGTTGGTAGGAAAACACGCGGTTCATGCAATTTAACGTTTCGACAAGAATATGGGAGCTTATGACTTGTTTACGGAGCAAGGCGCCGGCATCGCAAACATACAAGTTAATGCGTGCACAAAATCAAATTTATAAAAGCGATAGCTCTAGGAATGTTTTATTATTTTTATGTGCTTCGCCGTGATAAATAGTCGTGAGTGATAAGTGTTAGAAGTCATTATAAACATTATTTTTATAACTATCTATAAATCTGTTGAGAAGTTAATTGAAAATGTCTGAATCTACATCTAAAAAGAAATGCCGGCAGTACAGTATTATTTGAAATATGGATTTACGTACTCTCCTACAAACCTCAATAAAATGCATGCTGATAAGAAGAACAAAGATTTATCCTATTTTCAAGAACTGGAAAAGCAATATTTAAAACAGCCAACTATGTCAAACCTTTTTGCGTCGTCTTCTAAACAAGATGATGATGGACTACGAGCCTCATATAACGTTTCATTGTTAATCGCAAAAGCAGGAAAACCACATACAATTGGCGAGGAATTAATTTTGCCGGCAGTCAAAGAGATATTAAAAACTGTTCTTCATCATAAGACACCTCAGATATCATCAAAAAATTCCTCTCAGTAATAATTCAGTGCAAAGAAGAATAGATGAAATGGCAAAAGACTTTGAAATATCATTATGTGATTACTTAAAGACTTGCAAATTTCCATTCAACTCGATGAAACAACTCTACCAAATAACGAAGCTCTACTCTTATCATACGTACGATTTATAAAAGAAGAAAAAATTCATGAAGAGTTATGATTAGCTAAAAATTTGGAATCTGATACAAAGGGAGAATCTATATTTAATACCATGCAAAAGTTTTTTCAAGAGAAAGAAATTCCTATTTGCAATATTTTTTCTGCTGCTACTGATGGTGCTCCAGCAATGACAGGGCGTCATAAGGGTTTCATAGTGCATTTGAAACAAGCAGTACCAAATGTACTCGCTGTACATTGTATTATTCATCGTCAGCATTTGGTTGCAAAAAATTTGAATGAACGTCTGCATACGTCGCTCCATTACGCTCTAATCAATAAGATTAGAAGCAATTCATTGAATGACCGATTATTTGGTAAGCTTTGTAATGAAAATGATGAAGATTACAATCACTTTCTGCTGCACACAGAAGTACGGTTGGCTCTCTAAAGGTGTTTGTCTGAATCGTTTTTTCAATCTATTTGACTCAGTACTGGACTTTCTTGAAGACAGAGACGAAAAATTGCGCGAAAACCTGATTACGTCAAAAAATGACATCGCTTATTTGACAGACCTGTTTAAAATATTTAATCAAGTTAATTTACAATTGCAAGATGATGAGTTGAATTTAATTAAAACAAAAAACGTCATAGCTGCTTTTGCGGGAAAACTTCTTCAATTCAAACGAAATCTAGGTAGAGGTGAATACAACCACTTTCTCACATTATCAGCAGTCTCTGCAAAACCGGAAGATTTACTTACTTACTTACTGCCAACACTTGGAAGTTCTTCATGTTGATTTTACGGAGCGTTTCCAAGATATTTTAAACATGAATATACCGAGTTGGGTTTTAGATTCTTTCGCAAACACAGATACTGAAGAATCATCAAATTTGGAAGAGGAACTCTTAGAACTCACGACTAACGAAGTACTCAAAGTAAAATTCAAACATGGATATCAAGAGTTCTGGCTTCATAAATTAATACCAGTTCTCTACCCTGGATTGTGGGCAATAGTACAGAAGTTTTTAATCGCATTTCCTTCGTCCTATATGGCTGAGCGTGGATTCAGTGCAATAGCTAATTTACTGGTAAAGAAGAGGAACAGACTACACATCACTTAACGTGGCGATCTGCGATTGATGTTAACGAAATTGGAACCCGACATTAACAAATTGTTAACACTCCACCAGCCTCAACCACTCATTAATTTTTTTATTTATTATTAATTTTGTGTTTTTTCTCATTATTTTTTTATTTATTATTAATTTTGTTTTTTCTCGTTATTTTTTTATTTCTTATTGATTCTGTCTTTATTTTTAAAATTTTAATAAACAATTTTATTGTACATTTGGTTGTCGTTTTATTAATTTCTGCTTTATGATTTTTAATAGATAAATAAACAGATAAATTGGGTACAGATAATATGCAACAATATTTTAATATTTCATATAAAATTAACTATTATGGACTAGGGGGGCGTTGAAATTTTTGTTCTCTTCTAAAGGGGGCGATGGTCCAGAAAAGGTTGGGAATCACTGATATACACCAACTTGAATAGATTAATAGCTCTGAGCTTGATTATGGATCCAGTGCAGATGTTTTTAGCTTTTAGTAATGGGGAAAACAAATCTGCAATAAGTGTGCTGTTTGATACTGTCGACACTTCCTCTCAATAAACATCCCATTAACCATTCTCTCTCAACAGGTAGTTGGAATGCGAAGACACTGCGCAGAGATTCTTTTGATGTCTTCACACTAGAATTCCACTGTTACAATTTAGATATTGTCGGCTTTCATGAGACCAGATGGACAGATAAAGGTAAGAGATTTAAAAATAATCTTAAATTTCTCTTTTCACGGAGGGAAGATAAAAAGCATCTCCAAAGCATAGGTTTACTTCTCAGCATACATGCTAATGTTCCTCTTCTAGGATATGATTGCATTAATGAGGCTTGTTGCAGCTAATAGGCAGCATATAGGTTTTACAGACAACTTCAGAATATATTGAATTCGGTCAAGAAAGAAGATCAGTGGACATAGATTCATAAACGAAAAAGCTTTGTCTTGGAGTTCCCTATCCCCCATTGAAATTTGAACAGAGAGTTTTGAAAACACCCTATAGATGTGGGTTTCACCACAGATGGGCTGCATGTCTCTGATTATTTATTAAGAGCAAATGGGCTACTTCTGTTAGGAATACCAAGTCATATAGTGGAGCTGAAATTGGATCTCACCATTACTTTATTAAAAGTGTCTAGGAGTGGTCAACCACACAGGGTCCTGTTGCTGACCATATAAACTCACAGGACTGGACAGATATATGGCTCTGAGCTTAATTATGGATCCTGATTTTGCTGCACTATATGACTGGTGGGCTTCTGCGGAGGGAAAAATCTTCCGCTGTGTTTTCTGTTTGTTTGAGGGTTGACAGCCTCAAGTGAATAGATTCATAGGATATGTTAATCATCTGGTGGATAATCCTGAGCAGAGGTCATCTCTTTGCTTTCACTGGCATTGTCAAATTCTACATTGGGGGAAGTCTTCCAGTGTACATGGCTTTAGCCTTTAGTGGTGGGGGAACGGGTCTTTGGCCCATGTCTGCGATTAGGGGGCTGTTTGATATTGTCGGCATTCCCTATCTCAATAAACATAGCTTCTTTAAACATCCCACTAACCATTTCCTCTCCAAAGGTAGCTGGAATGTGATGACTCTTCAAAGAGCTTTTTCTCTTGATGTCCTCACACAAGAATTCCACCATTATAATTTAGATATTCTCGGCTTGCAAGAGACCAGATGGACAGATAAAGGTCAGATTCTTAAAAATAATCTTAAATTTCTCTTTTCAAGGAGGGACGACAATAAGCATCACCAAGGCGTGGGTCTGCTTCTCAGCAGACACGCTAGAGATGCTCTTCTAGGATATGAGTGCATTAATGAATGGTTTCCTATAGCTAAATTTCAGGCAAGCATTAAAGACTTGAATGCTATCTGTTGTTATGCCCCCACAGAGGACTCTAATGAGAATGAGGAAGATAGGTTTCGCAAACAACTTGAGGATATTTTGAATTCTCTCGAGAAAGGAGATATTATTACCCTTGTTCTAGGTGACTTCAATGCCAAAGTTGGTACTGACTCTGACCTTTGGGGAGGGGTGATAGGTCTCTTTGGTATTGACAGCTGCAATGGCAATGGGCAACGTCTCCTACAGGTAACTAAACTCAACGGATTCAGAATAACTAACACTTACTACAAACACCGCAACATACATAAGTACACATGGGTTTCACCTGATGGGCTGCTTAAGAATATAATTGATTATATATTAATTAACAGCAAGTGGGCTAGTTCTGTTAGGAATACCAGGTCATATAGGGGAGCTGAAATTGGATCTGATCATTACCTTGTTAAAAGTGTCTTGCAACTTAAACTTAAAAAGTGTTGTGCTAGGGTTGAAAAATTTAGTTTTAATACTGACGTTTTGAAAGACCCAGTGATAGGCAAAGCTTACCATGATAGGTTACTTAGTCATTATGACAGTCATGGTATGCTTCCACTGAAGTTGAGGAAGAAGGATCATTTTAAACAGGCTTTTTTGGACACTAATAGTACTATTTTAGGAAAAAAGGAGCAGAGGAGACATAATTATCTCAGTGATAAGGCACTTGAACTTATTTCGGAAAGAAAGAACTGCAGGATTGTCCTTAATCAATACCCTACTAGTACTAATAGAAAGATTTACACAGAACTTAATAAACGTGTAAAAGATCAGTTACCTGCTGATAAGAATCTTTGGCTTGATAGTTTGGCTGACGAAGCCGAGGATGTAGTTAGACAGCACAACAGCAGAGAGCTGTACCAGATAGTTAATGTTTTGTGTGGTAGAAAACGAACAGGTATACAGGGATTGAAGGATAAACAAGGTAAGGTTATAGAAGGTGAGGATTCTGTCATGGCTAGGTGGACTGAGGATTTCACTGATGTTCTAAATAATGTGGTTAGTTTTATTCCCATTGTTTGCAATGACGATAGATGCATTGGTGGCTTTAATGTTGGCCCTATAACACAATCTGAAGTTATTTTGGCTGTTTCTAAACTTGAACTTCATCAATCCCCAGGTGTAGATGAAATTACTACAGAAATGCTCAGAGCTGGGAATGTTTCTGTTACCACTTGGATGACTGAAATTTTGAATATCTTTTATGATAAAGGCATAGTTCCTAAGGATTTTACCAGAGCTATTATTATCCCTATTTTCAAAAAAGGTGATCGCAGTTCTTGTGATAACTATAGGGCTCTCTGTTCCAGGGAACGTTCTTTGCATGATTGTGCTTAATAGAATTAAGAATCTGGTTGACAGGCAATTGCATGATGAGCAATGTGGATTCAGAAGTGGTAGGAGATGTGTAGATCAGATATTTTCACTTAGGCAGATTCTTGAGATACGTTTAGAGTTTCAGAAACCTTTGGTTGCTAGCTTCGTTGATTTCAAAAAGGCTTTCTACTCTGTTGATCGTCATAATTTGTGGTTGATTGTGAGATCATATGGTATATCTGACAAATTCGTTATAACAACACTGAGTCGTGTGTGAGAGTTGGTAAGGCTGGTAGCAATTGTTTTAGCATTACTTCTGGTGTTCGACAAGGGTGCATTTTGTCTCCTTTTCTCTTTAGTTTGGTTATTGATTATGTTATGCAAAATTCACTTCTAGGAAAAGATTCTGGCCTTAAATGGACAGGAGATATGAAAATTTCTGATTTAGATTATGCTGATGATTTAGCCCTTTTGGCAAATGATGTTGATGAGATGAACTCTTTCATTCGAGCTGTTGATGAGACTGGTAGTACAGTAGGTTTGGTTATAAACAGAGAGAAAACTAAAGTGATGAAAATTGGTCACGCAGGTTGCGATTCAGTTAATCTGAATGGTTGCAGTCTTGAGCAGGTGTCACAGTTTAATTATCTTGGGAGTTATGTAACAGATAATGGTGATGTGCGGCATGAGATTAACAGACGAATAGGGATTGCTGCCAGGACATTTATGAATCTATGGAGAGTGTGGAGAAATAGGCGTATACACCTAAAGACTAAAATTAAACTGTATAATAGTTTGGTTCTTTCTAGGGTTAGTTATGGTAGTGAAACTTGGACATTTTGTAAACAAGATAACAGGAAACTAGATGCTTTTGATTCCAGATGCTTACGCAGTATCTTGGGCATTAGGTGGTTCAACTTTGTAACTAATGATGAGGTTAGGCAAAGGAGTTTGCAACCTCCTTTAAGCAGCATATTGTGCAGAGAGAGACTCCATTGGTTCAGCCATGTTGCCCATATGAATAATTATATATTGGCGAATAGGGTTATGAATAGTGTGCTTAAAGGTCTAAGAAAGAGGGGGAGACCTAGGATGCAGAGGGCAGAAAATGTGAAACAGGACCTTGTTAGAATTGGTGTGCAGTGGCCAGATGCAGTAGATGTAGCTCAGGACAGACTTGCTTGGAGAACTAAATTGCACGGTCTGGTTGGACCTCCGTAGCCCATGGCTGCTTGAGCATGATGATGATGATGATGCAACTTATATTTTAAAAAGTGTTCTGCTAAGGTTAAAAAAAGTCACCTTTAACATTGAAGCTCTGAAAGACCCAGTTATAGCTAAAGTTCCAGGTAAAGTTCTTTGCATCATTGTGCTTAATAGAATTAAGAATCTGGTTGACTGGCAATTGTGTGATGAGCAATGTGGATTCAGAAGTGGTAGGTGATGTGTGGATCAGATATTTTCACTTAGGCAGATTCTTGAGAAATGTTTAGAGTTTTGAAACCTTTGGTTGCTAGCTTTGTTGATTTCAAAAAGGCTTTCGACTCTGTTGATCGTCATAATTTGTGGTTGATTGTGAGATCATATGGTATACCAGACAAGTTAGTTAACATAATGAAAGCTCTCTATAATAACACTGAGTCGTGTATGAGAGTTGGTAAGGCTTGAAGCAATTGGCTTAGCATTGCTTCTGGTGTTCGACAAGGGTGCATTTTGTCCTCTTTTTACTTTGGTTATTGATTATATTATGCGAAATTCAGTGCAAGGGAAAGATTTTGGCCTTAAATGGACTGGAGAAATGAAAATTTCTGATTTGGACTATGTTAATGATTTAGCGCATTTGGCAAATGATGTTTATGAGATGAACTCTTTCATTCGAGCTGTTGATGAAACTGGTACTAGAGTAGGTTTGGTTATAAACAGAGAGAAAACTAAAGTGATGAAAATTGGTCAGGCAGGCTGTGATTCAGTTAATCTGATTGGTTGCAGTCTTGAGCAGGTATCACAGTTTAATTACCTTGGGAGCTATGTAACAGATACTGGTGATGTGCGGCATGAGATTAACAGACAGACAGGGATTGCTGCCGGGACTTTTAAAAATATATGGAGAGTGTGGAGAAATAGGCGTATACACCTAAAGACTAAAATTAGACTGTATAATAGTTTGGTTCTTTCTAGGGTTAGTTATAGTAGTGAAACTTGGACACTTTGTAAACAAGATAACAGGAAAAAAGATGCTTTTGATTCTAGATGCTTACGCAGTATCTTGGGCATTAGGTGGTCCAACTTTGTAAATAATAATGTAGTTAAGCAAAGGAGTCGGCAACCTCCTTTTTGCAGCATACTGTGAACAGAGAGACTCTGTTGGTTTGGCCATGTTTCCTGTATGTATAATTATAGATTAGCGAATAGGGTTATGAACAGTGTGCCTAAAGGTCTCAGAAAGAGGGAGAGACCTAGGATGCAGTGGGCAATGTGAAACAGGACCTTTTTAGAATTGGTGTGCAGTGGCCAAATTCAGCAGATGTAGCTCAGGACAGATATGCTTGGAGAACTAAATTGCACCTGTCTGGATGGACGTCCATAGCCCCATGCTACTTGAGGATAAGGATGATGAATAAATTATGTTTAATTCTACACCAATTGAGGACTACAAATTGATACAGCATGTAAATTAGCAATTAAAAAACTAAACAATTTTTTTTAGCTTTTCAAGGTGTTTTTGAATGAAATCTGGGTTTGAAAATCCTTTTCTTAACGTTCAAACCTAAGTTTTTTTCAACTTGTTCTTGTAGTTTCCATTTTTGAAACTCTGAAGTAGCTTAGAACCATAAATCATTACTCAATGTCATTAAATCAGATAAAAATCATAAAGCACAAAAATTTTGATTTCATTTTTAAATTTAGTCGCTGAGCTAAATTGCAGTTGAGAACAGTATTCTACTGTCATTTTTGAAATTTGGCAATTCTGAAACCGGTACAAACCAGAAACCAATATCCCAGGTAAAGTACGACAATAATAGAAGATTTAGCAGAGAAATTTTCACAATTTTTTTAATCTGAAGTTAAAAGTAAAATTGAGACAAAGAAACTGTGCCGTTTTTATTTTTCTGTTTTTCCGAATTTTGAAATTCTGCAACACCGAACCATGCCAAAATATCGAAATGAAACTGTAATTAAAATTGGGTAATGGGAGGCTGAAAAGACAAATTTCCAGATTTAAAATTTATCCTTTCATTAAACCAATGTCTGAAAAATAAGTCTTTTTTTCTTGACTTTGAGACAATCTTTTAAGCATATGACACTAAACCACTACAGACTAATATTTTGATATAAAAAGAATAGTTTGAATTAAAAAAAAGGTGTTTTTCGTTTATTTCATTCCCAAGATATTAATTTGCAAAAATGGAAAAAAAAACATGTCAGCAAGGATGAATTTTGACCCCTAATATCTTGATAATTTTTGACTGAAAATAATAAAAAAAAAATAAATACCCTCTCAAGCAGCTGCTTGCCACAGAGGTCTGACAGAAGCCTGTCAGTTTATATGCCATAGTATAAGGTCTGAGAGGATGGCAGGACCTCAGCAGAAAAACGACACAAACAGCCATGCCTTACCTGGGGCTCGAACCCAGGTCCCGTAGATCAGTAGCCAAGCGCGCTAACCACTCGGCCAGAGTAATGCTTTATTAGAAATAAGAAATATTCTCTATTTCATAATTTTTGAATAGTTTTTATTATTCCTCAATGCTAATGAGTTATGTCTTAACATTCAGAAAATTATGGATATGATATAAAAATCAATATATTCCTATAATTATCGTGCTTATGGTCGAAATAAAGCTTTCTTCATTTTCTTTCATCAACTCTCATCTGTCGTCAAAGTGTTAACCTTCACATTACGAAACAAAATAGAGTTTTTGGTACAGGATTTTTTTTAAAACTGATTATGAGTAAAAACAACAAATAATTGTTTTAAAAGTTGCATCTTAAGGTAACTAAGACATAATAAAAATAACTCAAGGGAGAAAGATGTGAATGAAATTCTACAGAATATATTAATGGTCCATAACATGAGGATTAAGTATGTTTTAAACACTTAATAATAGTTTTAGATAAAAAAAAATTCAATAACAAAAAACTCGATTTTTTCATGAAAAAGACTGGTTTTGGCTGCTTCACTTATGAATATACTCTGTGAATTATTTTCAGATAACTTATGCTGAACTGACATCAGCCTTTATGTGAAAATTTTGACTGCAAACTTAATTGGAGAGTTTACTTATATTACTTTTTGATTCAGAAAACTAGTTATACTCTATGACTTCCATGTCATTGTATGAAAATATGGTTACTAATAATACTAAGTTATAAATACATATTATTTTTACCCTAAAATTATATTACATTCTTGTATTTTGGTGATCTAGAATTAATTATACTTAATTTAACAAATGACAAAAACATTCACTTTGTCAGACATTTAGATAATTGATAGATCTATCAGAGTTCAATTACTGGTAACAGACATTAAAGCATCATAAGAACCCTCTGATACAGCTAACATTGTAGAAAAAGACCTAGAGTTTTCCAAGCTATTCTGCCTTGAATGCCTTTCCAATAACATTGATGATGATTCACTATTTCGATGGGAATGCCTGTCCAATATCACTGATGTTGTCAGTGATTCTCCTATATTAGAAGAAATAGATATTGGGAGATCCTCTTTCTTCTGTAAGAGACCACTTAGATTGTGAATGGATATGTCCCATTCCCGAAATGCATTCAAAAGGAAAATTGCGCATATGACTATTAGAAATCCAGAAAGGTTACCTACAATGTCTTCAGCTTTCATATTACCCCATTCCTTGTATAATATTGCTGATGCAATAATCACAAATGTTGTAAAAAAGACATAGTATATTGGTGTAACAACAGATGTGTTGAATGTATCTAAAGCCTTATTTAAATAATTCATTTGGATTGTTATACATACAATCACTGATATAAGACATAACCATGTTAACCAGTTAGTAAATTCATTTTTTACTCCTCCAAATGTTTCTCTCAGGGCTAGTCCAAGTCCTTTGCAACCCATGACTGAGAGTGATCCAATAACTGAGCATATGATAATATATACAACAACATTTGTAGTTCCATACTTCGGTATACACATCAGGATAAGGAGACTTGCAATAATGATGACTAGAACCACATAGATAATGAAACCTACAATAAGAAATATATTTAAACTCAGAAACTTGAAATGGCACAGGAAAAAAATTTGTTGTAATCTTTTAATCAGATTTTTTAAAACAGTTTTAATTTCATACAGTTGGATATTTTATTCCTTAAAAATACGTGTTTATTTACTAGAAGACAATTATCTGAGTAATAAATATTCATTGTTATAATCAATTATATATGATGCAACACAATTAAAATACACAAAATTTCCCAGGTAGTGTATGTGTGTGAGATCAACTGGTCTGTTGATTTGATTGGTTTATAATTAACACTAGTGAACAGCGATTTGTATCTCACATGGGCTTTTTTAGCTAATTTTGATCAAATTAAAAAAATATAACAAACTTTTCATCACATGTAGATTTTTAGATATAACGTAATATGACTCATTTATAGCCATAGTGCTAATATATAAGATTGCTTTTTTCTTCATCAGATGTTATCAAAATTTATCAGATGTTACCAGATAGTAGCCAGAATTTTTAACAGTGTACTAGTTTTCATAGACAAACAAGATCTTCATATTAGCCTTTCCTTACAAATAGAGTAGCAATTGTTTTTACAACACAAAAACATGAAAACAGGAGCCCTTAATGCAATTAAATGTAAGAAATGTGTCTGGAATTTACACAATTTAAAATTGACTCTCTCAAATTCTTACATATGCTACATTTTTTTAACACTCTTAATTATACACTGGAAACAACAAATTTTATGCATTCCACCCCCTAGAAGCTAAAATCTGGAACCATTAAAAATTTTTTATCATAGACCACAGTCTATTAAATTGAGGCATCAGATTGATGCTTCAGTTTAATAAACTGAGGCTTAATAAAGAATATCTCGAGGAAGAAAATGTGATGCAAATTCCACTATCATCAAACAAATTTTTCATCACAGCTGCACATCATACTTTGCCTAATGAAGAATTTCTTAGTTTTGAAATCAGCTAATTAAATCAAGTAGATAGAAAATGAGGCAAATTTTAATAAACTAATGTATGCTGGCTGAATGGGAAATGCTGCTTGGAACACTTTCAAAACATTTTTAGCGGAAAGGAATGAAACTATGACCAATTTAATACACTGCGATGTAAAACATGTTTCCTTTCACTTTATCAATTTGTCAAAATTAAATTTTTGAACTCAAAGTGCAGAAAAAAAAACTGTCATTTGTTTGACAGTCAGTAAAATTATGCTGCATACTTACAAAGCAGAATAACACAACTGATAATTGAGACAAAGTACAAGCTTCTTAGTTAGATTTTTGAAATCAGCTCATCAAAATTAGTTATAAACATTTTCATACGAAAATAAAATATAAAAAAGCATCTGCCAATGCAATTCAAAATTTATTTTAAAAAAAACTAATAGACAGATATAATTATAATGCATATGAATAGGAAGTCTATTTCTGAATAACAAAATAAATAAATAAATAATATTTTATATTTGAATTAAAACATAATAATAATTAATATAAAGTTAAAAAATAAAATATAAATAAATAATTTACATTTGAATTAAGAAAATTACCCTCATTCTGTAATTTTTTTCTTAGTACTATATACTTTGAGAAAAGTTCATGCTTTTGGTCAACTGTGATAGGTAAAATAAACAAGTCAATTTTATAATTCCTTTAACAAATAACTAAGCAACATCATTATGTACCATGTTAAATATAATTTAATTGTGAATTTTACAAAAATAGAAATTTTAAATAAATTTACAAAGTATTAATTTTAATAAGACATTATTAAGTGATATAGTGAAATAGATATTACTATGTTTAAGGCTTTAATTCTGAAAAACATGAAGAATAAAAACAGTTAAATAAAGATTAAGTTAACTATATAAACACTGTAAGTGTTGGAGTAGTCACGTGGTACCAGGACAATCAGCTCATTGACACTAATGGAGTAACTGATATAGATGCAGAGATATGTGGTGAAGTTTAGGTTACTTGTAAACTTTCTTCCTGAAAAATATAATATTTACCTGGAATATGACTTTTGTTTCCTTTTATAATTCTTTTCAATATGGTATATTTTAAAATCTGGACCAGTGTATTATACAAAGTAACTCGGACTGCTCAAATACATGAGAATTTTTGTCCTATTTTGTGAAATGGAGGAACATTTCTTAAGTTTTTTTTTACTGAACATAATGCATTTTTTCTTTCAGTCAATTGCATAGTAAAAGACTATGGTTGTGGGGGGGGGGGGGGGGGGGAGGAGACAATAATTTTCCAACTTGGAAATACATTTTTGCCAATTGAGAAAATAACACCTTTACATAACTTATATCTCTGTCAGAGGGCATACCAATATTTTTGCTTCATGGGAGGGGGGTAAGGTTGTACATATGACAAGTCACTCCGAATTTGGGCAACACCCCTACATTATTCCAAGTTGTTTTAATTTCTCCAACTTTCCTTATTTACACACCAGTCCTGATTTTCGCAACTCACCTGCATTTCACCAAGTTGCTTCAAATTTTGCCAACTGCCCTAGATTCTGCTAAGTTACATTGATTTGGCCAACTAACCTTGGTTTTACCATTAAATTGCTACTTAATTGCACAAAACCAATCCCAATTTTCACAACTCACCTGCATTTTACCAAGTGACTTCGAATTTGTCAACAGCCGTAGATTTGGTCCAGTTACCTCAATTTTGCCAACTTTTGCATAATTTTACAGAAAAAATTCCCAATTTTCAGAATTCACCTGGATTTTACAAAGTCGCTTCGAATTTTGTCAACTCTGATTAACTTTGAGGGGGAGGGGGAGCCTCCCCCAACTAACTAATAAATAGCTATGCTCCTGATTTTTGGGAACTTGGCAAAGTGTCAAAAATTCGTCACACACATACATACCAACAAAACCTTTATGCAGCCATGGAGCCTTTATCCAACAAGACTGTGCAATTTTGTTCTCCAAACACATCTGTCTTGAGCTACATTGCTGCATTTCATCACTGGAGGCCAGTTCCAGCAAGGTCCTGTTTGACATTGTCTGCCCATCACATTCTAGGTCTCACCCTTTTTCTGAAACCCTTAGGCACATTGTTCATAATTCTGTTTGCAAATCTGCAGCTATGCATACAGCAACATAACCAAACCAATGCAGTCTCTCTCTGCACAATAGGGGCGGGGGTGGCTCAGTCGGTAGCGCGCCAGGCTCGTAATCTGTAGTTCCCAGGTTCGAGTCCCAGCTGGATCAGCGTTGAGATTTATCTCCGCAAAATTCCCCGCCCTGCCCACAGTCAGTAGGGGACACCGATGGGCTTGGAAAGGCCGCTGTCCGTCGGATGGGACGTTAAGCCGTGGCCCCGTGTGCGAGAGAGACATACCCTGTGCACGTTAAAGAACACGCTGGATGGCCTAGACGGGGGGCTACCATCTGTCTCCCAACAGCTGTTCCAGTGGGTCCCCTCCCCCAACCTTCTCTGAGCCTTCGGGGTCCATGTGACCTGGCCATTTAGCCCATGGTGTGCAAAAAAGTGCCGCTCAGAGGTAAAACAACCAACCAAACAACCAACTCTGCACAATATGCTGCTCAAAAGAGATTGATGACTCCTTCTTCTAATCTCATCATTGCTTACAAAGTCAAACCACCTAATGCCCAAGATACTGCATAAGCATCTAATATTAAAGGCATCAAGTTTCCTATTATCTTGCTTACAAAGAGTACAAATTTCACTACTATAACTACACATTCCCTACCACTTCAGAATCCACACTGTTAATCATGCAGTTGTCCAACAACCAAATTCTCAATTATATTAAGTACAATTATGCAAATAACTTTACCTGAAACAGAAAAAGTACGCCAATATCCCTATAGTTATCACTACTGCAATCACATTTCTTTTTTAAATCGGAATAATAATAGCTCTGGTAAAAAACTTAGGAAAAATGTCTTTATCATAAAAGATATTCAAAATTTCCATCAGCCATGTGATAGCAGAAACATTCCAAGCTTTAAGTATTTCAGTAGTAATTTCATCTATCCTGGGGATTTATAGAGTTTCAGTTTAGAAATAGCCAAAGTAACTTTGGAATGTGATATAGGACCAATGATGAAGCCAATAATGCATCTACATTATTATAATGTGAGTAAACTAACTGCATTGTTTAGAATATCTCTAAGATGCTCAGCCCACCTAGCCATGACAGAATCCTCATCATCAACAACCTTACTATTTTTAACTTTCAATCCCTGTGTACCTGTCTGTTTCTTCCCACACAAAACATTAACTAGTTGATACAGCTCCCCGATGTTGTGCTGTTTAGCTGCTTCCTCTGCTTTGCCAGCCAAGCTATCAAGCCAAAGATTCTTATTGGCTGTTAATTGACCCTTTACACATTTATTAAGCTCTTTGCAATGCTCTCTGTTAGACTAATAGGGAGTTGATTCAAATTATTCCTGCAATTCATTCATTTAAAACTAAGCTCCATAACCTTAGCATTCAAATAATTTGTCTTCTCTGTTCCTTTTTACCAAAAACAGTACTGTTAGTTACAAGGAAAGCCTGTTTAAAAAGGTTCCATTGTTCCTCAACTTTAGTAATAAGCAAACTATGACTGTCATAATGACTAAGTAGCTATCACAGTAAGCTTTGGCCATAGCTGGGTCATTAAGAGCTTCAGTGTTAAAGGTAACTTTTTTAACCTTAGGATAACACTTCTTAAGTTTAAATTGCAAGACGCTTTTAACAAGGTAATGGTCAGATCCAATTTCAGCTCTCCTATATGATGTGATATTCCTAACAGAACTAGTCCATTTGCTGTTGGTCAATAATAATCAATCATATTCTTATGCAGCTCATCTGGTGAAACCCACAAGTACTTATATATGTCTCATTGTTTGTAGTACATGTTAGTTATTTTAAAACCTTTAAAATTAATTAAAACCTGTAAGAGACGTTTCCCATTGCCATTGCAACTACCAATGCCAAAAGGACCTATCACCCCTGACCAAAGGTTAGAGTCAGTACCAACCTTAACATTGTAGTCACCTTGCAGAAGAGAAATATCTCTTTTCTTGACAGAATTCAAAATATCCTGAAATTGTTTGTAAAACTTATCTTTCTTGTCCTCATCAGAGTTTTCTGTGGGGGCATAACAACATATAAAATTCACATCTTTAATCTTAGTTTTAAATTTAACTGTAAGAAATCTTCATTAATGCAGATATGCCCTAGAAGAACATCACTGGTGTGTCTGCTGAGAAGTAAATCTACACCTTGGAGATGCTTTCCACCCTTGCTCCCTGAAAAGATATATTTTAAGCAATTTTTAAGTACGTCACCTTTACTTGCCATCTGGCCTCTTGTAAACCCAGAATATCTAGTTGTCACACCAAGGTTAAAAAGATATTGACATCCTCAGAGTGGCGCAACCAAGATATTGTGGAGGCAGAGAAGGTAAACTGTTTCGAAAAATTCCAATAAAAATAAAAAAAACTAATATTATTTAAAAGTAAAATTTTTCTTGGGGGTTAAAAGCACCCTTAGCATAGTTACAGACAAGGGTATAGAGAAGTTATAGCACCTTTGCTGAAATTGCCCTTCCATCCATAGGACTGATTTCTGTCTGTATCCAACACCTCATTCATTTTCAGGAAACAATAAAAGATCATTTTTTTTTACTGGAAAACAAAGAAGCAATACAAAAAAATTAACATACACAGTTGTATCAGAATAATATGACCACCTACCATACATATACTATGGAAGGTGGTCATAGATTCTGATACGATTATGTGTAACCTAATGCAATGTCAAAAAAAAAACAACACAGCAACAAGTTGTTAGCTGGCTATCATCTTAACTAGTGATGTAGCATAACTGTGAAAGATTGATAATGAAATATAAATCTATGGAAAAAAATCAAAACTGATATATAGAAATAAAAACAAACCCCTTAGTGCTTTAGAAAAGCACTACTAGGAACAAGGAAGAAAACGTGAACAAACAGAAGATGTACTCATTCCTTTCTTGCTGTCTTGTTGTCTACCTTTTGTCTTTGTTTCCTTCGCTTTTTCTGAGTAATGTCTTATGCAAGCAGAAACTAGATGATATCCTCCCTGAAACTAAATTCTCGAACTCTGCCCGAAACTAAAAACTTGACCCTCCCTTAAACTATAATACTTGTCCCCCCTCCCACCAACCAACTCATACTATCTTTTATTCTCCTGAAGAATGTTGGGACACAAAATGCATTGAGGTTTTTAACATTAAATTTTTATAACAAGCTTTTATTTGCTAAAAATCTAAAATTTAATCTAATAATTAGGTTATTTTCACTGAGTAGCAATTTTTTTCATATAATGGACTAAATGGCCAGGTCAGAAGGAGCAAAAGGGCTCATTGAAGGTAAGGGGAAGAGGACTCACTGGGCAGCTGTTAACCATTCCAGGGTCCCTATCGATTATACATATTGACAGAATCTGAAATAAGAGGCCCAAGATGTCTATGTCCGCTTTTATCATCATCATCATCCTCAAGCAGCCATGGGCTACGGAGGTCCAACCAGACCGTGCAATTTAGTTCTCCAAGCAAGTCTATCCTGAGCTACACCTACTGCATTTGGCCACTGCACACCAATTCTAACAAGGTCTTGTTTGACATTGTCTGCCCACCGCATCCTAGGTCTCCCCTTCTTTCTGAGGCCTTTAGGCGCACTGTTCATCACCCTATTCGTCAATCTATAATTATTCATACGGGCAACATGGCCAAACCAACGGAGTCTCTCTCTGCACAATATGCTGCTTAAAGGAGGTTGCAAACTCCTTTGACTAATCTCATCATTAGTTACAAAGCTGAACCACCTAATGCCCAAGATACTGCGTAAGCATCTGGAATCAAAAGCATCTAGTTTCCTGTTATCTTGTTTACAAAGTGTCCAAGTTTCACTACCATAACTAACCCTAGAAAGAACCAAACTATTATACAGTCTAATTTTAGTCTTTAGGTGTATACACCTATTTCTCCACACTCTCCATAGGTTCTTAAAAGTCCCGGCAGCAATCCCTATTCGTCTGTTAATCTCATGCCGCACATCACCATTATCTGTTACATAGCTCCCAAGATAATTAAACTGTGACACCTGCTCAAGACTGCAACCATTCAGATTAATTGAATCACAGCCTGCCTGACCAATTTTCATCACTTTAGTTTTCTCTCTGTTTATAACCAAACCTACTCTACTACCAGTCTCATCAACAGCTCGAATGAAAGAGTTCATCTCATCAACATCATTTGCCAAAAGGGCTAAATCATGAGCATAATCTAAATCAGAAATTTTCGTATCTCCAGCCCATTTAAGGCCAAAATCTTTCCCCTGAAGTGAATTTCGCATAACATAATCAATAACCAAGCTAAAGAGAAAAGGAGACAAAATGCACCCTTGTCGAACACCAGAAGTAATGCTAAACCAATTGCTACAAGCCTTACCAACTCTCACACACGACTCAGTGTTATTATAGAGAGCTTTCATAATGTTAACTAACTTGTCTGGTATACCATATGATCTCACAATCAACCACAAATTATGACGATCAATAGAGTCGAAAGCCTTTTTGAAATCAACAAAGCTAGCAACCAAAGGTTTCTGAAACTCTAAACATTTCTCAAGAATCTGCCTAAGTGAAAATATCTGATCCACACATCCCCTACCACTTCTGAATCCACATTGCTCATCAGGCAATTGACTGTCAACCAGATTCTTAATTCTATTAAGCACAATCATGGAAAGAACTTTACCTGGAACAGAGAGTAGGCTGATACCCCTATAGTTATCACAAGAACTGCGATCACCTTTTTTGAAAATAGGGATAACAATAGCTCTGGTAAAATCCTTAGGAACCATGCCTTTATCATAAAAGATATTCAGAATTTCAGTCATCCAAGTGGTAACCGAAACATTCCCAGCTCTAAGCATTTCCATAGTAATTTCATCTACCCCTGGGGATTTATGAAGTTTAAGTTTAGAAACAGCCAAAAGAACTTCAGATTGTGTTATAGGGCCAACATTAAAGCCACCAATGCATCTATCATCATTGCAAACAATGGGAGTAGAACTAACTACATTGTTTAGAACATCACTGAAATGCTCAGCCCACCTAGCCATGACAGAATCCCCCCCTTCTATAACCTTACCTTGTTTATCCTTCAATCCTTGTATGCCTGTCCGTTTTCTACCACACAAAACATTAACTATCTGGTACAGCTCTCTGCTGTTGTGCTGTCTAACTGCTTCCTCGGCTTTGTCAGCCAAACCATCAAGCCAAAGATTCTTATCAGCAGCTAACTGATCCTTTACAAGTTTATTAAGGTCTCTGTAATGCTTTCTATTAGGACTAGTAGCGTATTGATTAAGGGCATTCCTGCAGTTCTTTCTTTCCGAAATAAGCTCAAGTGCCTTATCACTCAGATAATTTTGCCTCTTCTGCTCCTTTTTTCCTAAAAGAGTACTGTTAGTGTCCAAAAACGCCTGTTTAAAATGATCCCATTCTTCCTCAACTTCAGTAGTAAGCAAACTATGACTGTCATAATGACTAAGTAACCTATCATGGTAAGCTTTGGCTATAACTGGATCTTTCAGAGCTTCAGTATTAAAAGTAAATTTTTTAACCCTAGCACAACACTTTTTAAGTTTAAGTTGCAACACACTTTTAACAAAGTAATGGTCAGATCCAATTTCAGCTCCCCTATATGCCCTGGTATTCCTAACAGAACTAGCCCATTTGCTGTTAATTAATATGTAATCAATCATATTCTTATGCAGCCCATCAGGTGAAACCCATGTGTACTTATGTATGTCACGGTGTTTGTAATAAGTGTTAGTTATTCTGAATCCATTGAGTTTACTTACCTGTAGGAGACGCTGCCCATTGCCATTGCAGTACCAATACCAAAAGGGCCTATTACTCCTCCCCAAAGGTCAGAGTCAGTACCAACTTTGGCATTGAAGTCACCAAGAACAAGGGTAATATCTCCTTTCTTGACAGAATTCAAAATATCCTGAAGTTGTTCATAAAACCTATCCTTCTCATCCTCATTGGCATCCTCAGTGGGGGCATAACAACAGATAAATTCAAGTCTTTAATGCTTGTCTGAAATTTTGCTGTAAGAAACCTTTCATTAATGCACTCATATCCCAGAAGAGCATCACTAGCGTGTCTGCTGAGAAGCAGACCCACGCCTTGGTGATGCCTATTGTCATCCCTCCCTGAAAAGAGAAATTTAAGACCATTTTTAAGAATCTGACCTCTATCTGTCCATCTGGTCTCTTGCAAGCCTAGAATATCTAAATTATAACGGTGGAATTCTTGTGTGAGGACATCAAGAGAAAAAGCTCTGTGCAGAGTCCTCACATTCCAACTACCTATGGAGAGAAAATGGTTAGTGGGATGTTTAAAGAAACTATGTTTATTGAGAGAGGGAATGCCGACAATATCAAACAGCCCCCTAATCGCAGACATGGGGCAAAGACCCATTCCCCCACTACTAAAGGCTGAAGCCATCTACACTGGAAGACTTCCTCCAATGTAGAATTTGACGATGCCAATAGAAGCAAAGAGTTCAGGTGCCTGTGATGACTTCTGCTCAGGATTATCCACCAGCTGATAAACATATCCTGTGAATCTATTCACTTGGGGCTGTCAACCCACAAACAAACAGAAAACACAGCGGAAGATTTTCCCTCCACAGAAGCCCACCAGTGCAGCAAAATCAGGATCCATAATCAAGCTCAGAGCCATATATAATCAAGCTCAGAGCCATAATCAAGCTCAGAGCCGCTTTTAGTACAACATATAAAACTTCATTTAAAACAAATACAAATTTCCATATAATTTTCTCACATATAAAAATACACAAATCAGGCTTGAAAAATTATACTTTCTTTATTCATTTGATGCATATTTTTTTAAGCTCTGATATGAATAATTTGTTAAAGCCATCTGATTGCCATTTCTGACACAGATATATGGGGATTGCTGATTTGTTTGTTAATGTCACTGCACTGAAGCTACCCACTGATTTAAGCTCACATGTGAATTGAACTATTATCAACAATTTTTTGCTTAAAGTTCCTAAAGTCTTAAGAAAATTAACAAAAATAAATCCCAATTTTCACAACTCACCCGTATTTTACCAAGTGGATTCGAATTTTGCCAACTGCCCTAGATTTTGCCAACTCGAAACAATTTTACTGAAAAAAATCCAAATTTTTTCAACTCACCTGATTTTTGCAAAGCCACTCTGAATTTTGTCAACTCCTAAATGATTTGCCAACTCTCCTAAATATTGTGAAGTTGCCTCGATTTTGCCAACACGCCATAATTTTACAGAAAAAGGATTGCTTTTTTTTACATTTCACCTGAATTTTTGTCATCTCTCCACGATTTTGCAAAGTCACTCCGAATTTTGCCAACTGCCCCTAGATTTTATCAATTCGTCATAATTTTACAGAAAAAAAATCACTATTTTACATGTCCCCTGAATTTTGCGAACTCCCCAAATTCCTAAATTTTTTACGAAACGATTTGCCAAGTACTCTCCGAATTCTGCCAACTGCCCAAGATTTTGCCAAGTTGCCTCGATTTTGACAACTCCCCTTAATTTTACAAAAAAAAGATTACAAATTTTCACAACTCGCCTAGATTTTACGAAGTCGCTTCGAATTTTACCAACTCTGAGTTACTTTGGGGGGGGGAGCCTCCCCCATCCCCCCATGCCTACACCCCTGGACTCAGACAGTTGGCAAAAAGCCTGTACTTTTCTGAGAGTATAGTACAGTAGACTCTATCTTATCTGATCTTGGCTCAACCAGCCTCCGCTTTAACCGGTCATTCCAAGAAGCAAGTCGCCGCTTGTTTTGTTTATTTGCTTCAGTTCCAAGAAGTGGAAGCAAGTTGCCGCTTTTTTTATTTATAGTACAGTACATATGGTCTGTAAATGGTAGCTAGGTAGTCACTGGAAGGAGAGCTATGCACCAATCCCCTGTGATGATGCATAGAACCGGCCAGGCCTAGCACCTAATGTCCAACCCCGCCTTCTCGTGGTGCGGACCGTTAGTAACTTTCAAAAGAGATACTCTCTTGTGGAAGTGAACGGAAGGGGAGGGCTGCCAGATTAGTGTGGCCTACTGATCTGGACAACTATGGCTACTTTTCTTTTTTTTCTACCCTGCTGAGGAGTGGTCAACCACACAGGGTCCTGGTGCTGACCATATAAACCTACTGGACTGGACAGATATATGGCTCTGAGCTTGATGATGGATCCTGATTTTGCTGCACTGGTGGGCTTCTGTGGAGGGAAAATCTTCCGCTGTGTTTTCTTTTTGTTTGTGGGTTGACAGCCCCAAGTGAATAGATCCACAGGATATGTTTATCAGCTGGTGGATAATCCTGAGCAGAAGTCATCGCAGGCACCTGAACTCTTTGCTTCTATTGGCATCGTCAAATTCTACATTGGAGGAAGTCTTCCAGTGTAGATGGCTTCAGCCTTTAGTAGTGGGGGAATGGGTCTTTGCCCCATGTCTGCGATTAGGGGGCTGTTTGATATTGTCGGCATTCCCTCTCTCAATAAACATAGTTTCTTTAAACATCCCACTAACCATTTTCTCTCCATAGGTAGTTGGAATGTGAGGACTCTGCACAGAGCTTTTTCTCTTGATGTCCTCACACAAGAATTCCACCGTTATAATTTAGATATTCTCGGCTTGCAAGAGACCAGATGGACAGATAAAGGTCAGATTCTTAAAACTAATCTTAAATTTCTCTTTTCAGGGAGGGATGACAAAAAGCATCACCAAGGCGTGGGTCTGCTTCTCAGCAGACACGCTAGTGATGCTCTTCTAGGATATGAGTGCATTAATGAAAGGTTTCTTACAGCAAAATTTCAGACAAGCGTTAAAGACTTGAATGTTATCTGCTGTTATGCCCCCACTGAGGATGCCGATGAGGATGAGAAGGATAGGTTTTATGAACAACTTCAGGATATTTTGAATTCTGTCAGAAAGGAGATATTACCCTTGTTCTTGGTGACTTCAATGCCAAAGTTGGTACTGACTCTGACCTTTGGGGAGGAGTAATAGGCCCTTTTGGTATTGGTAGCTGCAATAGCAATGGGCAACGTCTCCTACAGGTAAGTAAACTCAATGGATTCAGAATAACTAACACTTATTACAAACACCGCGACATACATAAGTACACATGGGTTTCACCTGATGGGCTGCATAAGAATATGATTGATTACATATTAATTAACAGCAAATGGACTAGTTCTGTTAGGAATACCAGGGCATATAGGGGAGCTGAAATTGGATCTGACCATTACCTTGTTAAAAGTGTGTTGCAACTTAAACTTAAAAAGTGTTGTGCTAGGGTTAAAAAATTTACTTTTAATACTGAAGCTCTGAAAGATCCAGTTATAGCCAAAGCTTACCATGATAGGTTACTTAGTCATTATGACAGTCATGGTTTGCTTACTACTGAAGTTGAGGAAGAATGGGATCATTTTAAACAGGCTTTTTTGGACACTAACAGTACTCTTTTAGGAAAAAAGGAGCAGAAGAGGCAAAATTATCTGAGTGATAAGGCACTTGAGCTTATTTCGGAAAGAAAGAACTGCAGGAATGCCCTTAATCAATACCCTACTAGTCCTAATAGAAAGCATTACAGAGACCTTAATAAACTTGTAAAGGATCAGTTAGCTGCTGATAAAAATTTTTGGCTTGATGGTTTGGCTGACAAAGCCGAGGAAGCAGTTAGACAGCACAACAGCAGAGAGCTGTACCAGATAGTTAATGTTTTGTGTGGTAGAAAACGGACAGGCATACAAGGATTGAAGGATAAACAAGGTAAGGTTATAGAAGGGGAGGATTCTGTCATGGCTAGGTGGGCTGAGCATTTCAGTGATGCTCTAAACAATGTAGTTAGTTCTACTCCCATTGTTTGCAATGATGATAGATGCATTGGTGGCTTTAATGTTGGCCCTATAACACAATCTGAAGTTAGTTTGGCTGTTTCTAAACTTAAACTTCATAAATCCCCAGGGGTAGATGAAATTACTACGGAAATGCTTAGAGCTGGGAATGTTTCGGTTACCACTTGGATGACTGAAATTCTGAATCTCTTTTATGATAAAGGCATGGTTCCTAAGGATTTTACCAGAGCTATTGTTATCCCTATTTTCAAAAAAGGTGATCGCAGTTCTTGTGATAACTATAGGGGTATCAGCCTACTCTCTGTTCCAGGTAAAGTTCTTTCCATGATTGTGCTTAATAGAATTAAGAATCTGGTTGACAGGCAATTGCGTGATGAGCAATGTGGATTCAGAAGTGGTAGGGGATGTGTAGATCAGATATTTTCACTTAGGCAGATTCTTGAGAAATGTTTAGAGTTTCAGAAACCTTTGGTTGCTAGCTTTGTTGATTTCAAAAAGGCTTTCGACTCTGTTGATCGTCATAATTTGTGGTTGATTGTGAGATCATATGGTATACCAGACAAGTTAGTTAACATTATGAAAGCTCTCTATAATAACACTGAGTCGTGTGTGAGAGTTGGTAAGGCTTGTAGCAATTGGTTTAGCATTACTTCTGGTGTTCGACAAGGGTGCATTTTGTCTCCTTTTCTCTTTAGCTTGGTTATTGATTATGTTATGCGAAATTCACTTCAAGGGAAAGATTTTGGCCTTAAATGGGCTGGAGATACGAAAATTTCTGATTTAGATTATGCTGATGATTTAGCCCTTTTGGCAAATGATGTTGATGAGATGAACTCTTTCATTCGAGCTGTTGATGAGACTGGTAGTAGAGTAGGTTTGGTTATAAACAGAGAGAAAACTAAAGTGATGAAAATTGGTCAGGCAGGCTGTGATTCAGTTAATCTGAATGGTTGCAGTCTTGAGCAGGTGTCACAGTTTAATTATCTTGGGAGCTATGTAACAGATAATGGTGATGTGCGGCATGAGATTAACAGACGAATAGGGATTGCTGCTGGGACTTTTAAGAATCTATGGAGAGTGTGGAGAAATAGGCGTATACACCTAAAGACTAAAATTAGACTGTATAATAGTTTGGTTCTTTCTAGGGTTAGTTATGGTAGTGAAACTTGGACACTTTGTAAACAAGATAACAGGAAACTAGATGCTTTTGATTCCAGATGCTTACGCAGTATCTTGGGCATTAGGTGGTTCAACTTTGTAACTAATGATGAGATTAGGAAAAGGAGTTTGCAACCTCCTTTAAGCAGCATATTGTGCAGAGAGAGACTCCGTTGGTTTGGCCATGTTGCCCGTATGAATAATTATAGATTGGCGAATAGGGTTATGAACAGTGTGCCTAAAGGCCTCAGAAAGAAGGGGAGACCTAGGATGCGGTGGGCAGACAATGTCAAACAGGACCTTGTTAGAATTGGTGTGCAGTGGCCAGATGCAGTAGATGTAGCTCAGGATAGACTTGCTTGGAGAACTAAATTGCACGGTCTGGTTGGACCTCCGTAGCCCATGGCTGCTTGAGGATGATGATGATGATGATGATGACAGTACATATTTGTTTCAATTCCTCTTTGTGAATATTACAGTGTGCAGTGCATATACAGGAGTGTGTGTTGTGATCTATTAATTATTGTGTGATACAAAATGAGTAGGTGCAAACGTAAGTGTAATGTCGTTATGATAGAGATGAAATTAAAAACATTAGAATGTATTGACAAAAGTGATCCAGTAAAGCATATTTGTGACGAACTAGGTGTTGGTAAAAACACAGTAAATGACTGGAGAAGGAATAGAAAATCTTTACAAGATTTTTGCACTCAAGTCTGAAAAAACACTTTCTTCTCGGTGCACTCTTAAAAAGACGAAAAATGAAATTGTCAATGATGCACTTTGGTTATGGTTCATGTAAGAGAGTTGAAAAGGAATGCCAATCAGTGGGTCAATCTTGAAAGAAAACGCATTAATCCTTCATTCTAAAATCGATAATGGGGAAGATTTTTCAGCAAGCGAGGGATGGCTTTCTCCCTGGAAAAAATGGCATGGTGTTCATTACCTTGGTGTTTGTGGTGAGAAATTGTTAGCTGATTCTTTAGCAGCAAAGGAATTTTCAGAAAATCTTTTAGTGCTTATTGAAGAAGAAGGCCTATGCACAGAACAAATCTACAATGTAGATGAGACTGGGTTAAATTTTAAACTTCTTGCAACGAAAACGTTTGTGACAGCCCAAGAAACCTCAGCATCAGGATTTAAAACAAAAAAAGAATCACTGTGGCTGTGTGTACAAATGCTGCAGGTATGCACAAACCTCCTCTTTTTGTAATTGAGAAATAAGCAAAACCCCGAGCATTCAAGCATTTAAATTTAGCTGCTATATCAGTTTACTATAAAGCTCAAAAGTCTGCTTGGATAGACTTGTATTTGTTTAAAGAGTGGTTCTTTGCAGAATTTGTTTGAAAAGTAAAAAACCACTTGACAAATCTTAAATGCCTGTAAAGGCTCTACTAATTCTCAACAATGACTCAACACGCCCAAGCAAACTCATTTCTGACAACATAAAAGCCATGTTTTTGCCACCTAATGTAACATCTTTAGTGCAACCAATGGATCAAGGCGTTTTGGCAATTTTACAAGGCAATTTCGTTTTGTAAAAAGGCGATACAGGAGAAAGCTTCTTTCATAAATTCTACAGTGAACAGAAAATGATGGAATGACTTTTAAATGCTTTGAAAACAATAAATACCAAGGATGTGATCTACACGTTGACAAGAGTTTTTGAAGAAATGCCTTGTACAACGTTTGTGAAGTCATGGGGAAAACTTTGGCCCGAAGTTGAAAACTGTGTAGAAAGTACCAAAGACAACAACACAAAAGTATCGAATGAGCCTGCACCTGCCAAAGATATGGCAGATAATGACAATATTTCGCTGCTTAATGACTTTAAACTGCTACCTGGATGTGACACACTTGAAGAAGATGACATCGAAAAATGGTTAAAAGGTGATGAACAGTAGGAAAATGAAACACTGAATGATGACGAAATTATTAATGCAGTCTGCCAAGAGGGGAACAGAGAAGAAGCAGAGAATGAAGAAGAAGAGAAAGAAGGGAAAGTTAACCATATTGAAAGAAAAGAAGCTTTTGATGTTGCAGTTAGATACATTGAACAACAACAGGCCTCATCTGCGATTGATGTGATGTTTATTAAAAAATGGCAATACTTTGCATGTAAAAAAGTGTTAAGTTCAAAGAAACAAAAGAAAATCACAGAATTTTTGAAGTGAGTGTGAGTAAATTGTTAATATTGTAAACAAATTATTAATTAAAATACAATACAATTAGTATTTTGTCATTTGTCATTTTTATTTATTTTCTGACAGAATTTTCAGATTAACCAGCCTTTCGTACATCCAGCCAGGGTCCCGTAAGGGCTGGATAAGAGGAAGTCTACTGTACCAAGAAAAAAACTGCAAAAAAAATAAAAAAAAAAAACAGTAATACCCTAGTTTTAATTAATCCTTTTTACTGTTATTCAGAAATAAAAAGCCTCTCCATTCATATGCATTACTACTTATTTATTGTAGTTTTTTAGTTATTTTTTTTATTTTCATTGTCAAATGCTTTTTTTTTACTATATAACTCCAAAAACAAACAAGCCCTATGAAAATAACACTACTTGTCTTTTCCATTAAATATATTTTCTGAAAATTTGGAATTAAATGCAGATTAATTCAGCACATAGCATTCCATAATTCCTTTCATTAATTAATGGGGAAAAAATTCTATAGTTAAATTCTTTTTTTGGCTGAGCATAGAGAAAAATAGCTTGGCCTATGGAGGTAAACCAATTTTTCAGGCTGGAACCTGGAAGGGTAGGTAAAGCCCTATCTGGCCTAATAGTTAGTATACCTGATTATATTCCAGTGTACATGTTCTTGTCTAAGTGTTTGCATGTTGAATTCCTTGTGTGTTTGCAAGTGTTTAAGAAACCAGCATAAGCCAAAAGCTTACAAGTTATCTGTCCTGCATGTTTAAAAAAAAAATTAAAAAAAATTGGAAACCTCCAATCAAGGTGATCTAATATGTTCTTTAATGCGCACAGGGTATGGCTCTCCCACAAATGGGTCCATGGCTTTATGTCCCATTTGATGGACAGTGGCCTTTCCAAACTCATCGATGTCCTCTACTGACCAATGCAGGAGATAAATCTCAACTCTTGTGTAGATGGGACTCAAACTCTAACATTTCATTTCAATTACCTTGTATCAAGTTTATTCAAAACATGATTTTAGTTTTGTTCAATCATGGAAATTACCAGAATACAACAGCCATTAACCTCAACATTATACAGGGTAATTCAAAACTTATCGTTCAAATTTCGTGGGGAGGTAGGGAATACGTCAGGAAACCGATTTCACATAGGAAAGAATGTCCGCAAATGTACGCATGCGTATGTAGAGGGCACTGTGTGTACCCAACCAGTGTACAGCTCGCTCGACCACTCCCGCTGTCATCAGTATACGAGCTGACTTACTAGTGATAAGATGAATCGTTTTACGCATCGA
Source organism: Ryuthela nishihirai (assembly GCA_038380435.1). Taxonomy (NCBI): domain Eukaryota; kingdom Metazoa; phylum Arthropoda; class Arachnida; order Araneae; family Heptathelidae; genus Ryuthela; species Ryuthela nishihirai. The sequence goes on along the minus strand of JAWZYU010000004.1, from coordinate 93,301,893 downwards.
GAGCTAGCGGATATGCATCTCGCATATGGGGCAGCTGGCGAAAGCGGCCCATCGCAATCTGCGCAAACGTGGTTCACTGCGCAGCAACATGCAGGATACGGGGAGAAGACGACTAACGCGGACTGTCAACATCGCAGAACAAGTCCTACAGTCCATCGAAGATAATCCGAATACCAGCACACAAGCTATTGCTCAGCAGCTTGGGGTCTCTCAGTCAGCAGTGTGGCGGATACTGCACGAGGAACGTGTGCATCCTTACCATCTGCAAAGGGTGCAGTTACTGCATCCTGACAATTATCCAAAGGGTGTGGAATTTGCACAATGGTTCATGCAGAAAGGTGCCGTGGACCCCAGTTTTCCAGCTTCTGTCCTTTTTACAGATGAAGCTTCATTCACTCGTGAAGGTGTGTTCAATACACACAATTCACATGTGTGGGCTTACAACAACCCGCATGGTACAAGAAGTCACGCTGCGCAACATCGTTTTGCCGTAAATGTGTGGGCTGGAATCATTGGTGACTGTTTGTTGGGACCTTACTTGCTACCACCCCGATTGGACGGCCGGAAATACCTAATATTTCTCGAGACAGTGTTACCGACTTTTCTGGGCGCTGTTCCTGCGCATATCCGCCGAGATATGTGGTATCAACATGACGGGGCTCCAGCCCATAGCACAATTGTTGCGCGTGATTACCTGAACCGAACATTCGGAGCTCGATGGATCGGTAGAGGTGGACCGATCGCTTGGCCACCCAGGTCACCTGATTTATCGCCCATGAATTTCTTTTTGTGAGGGGCCATGAAAGACCATGTGCACGAGACCCCCGTCGACAGTGAAATGGACCTTGTTGCACGAATAGTGGCCGCCGCAGGATTGTCCGTGATATGCCAGGCATTCTTGAAAATGTTCGGCGGTCAATGCAATGGCGCTGTGAATCCTGTGTCCATGTAAATGGTCGCAATTTTGAGCACTTACTGTGAACCTGTACTTTACCTTGTTGGAATAAAAGTCACATTCGTTACCACTTAACTGTACTGTTTCCTTGTGTTCACTTTACTTGTCCATTTTGTTCATGTAGATGACGTTTGCGGACATACTTTCCTATGTGAAATCGGTTTCCTGACGTATTCCCTACCTCCCCACGAAATTTGAACGATAAGTTTTGAATCACCCTGTATATCAGCATCTACACCATGTTATTGAAGGAATTTATAACAATGGACATTTTCTTTCACTCTACGTCCTGCAGGATATTGCAGTGAATGTGTAATCTTCCTTGCAGTGAGGATATTCTTTGCTTTTGGATTTCTATAACTCTGCCTACCCATCCTGCATACTGACTGACGCCTGCAAATATCATGAATATATGTATAAGTACAGTGTACTTTTTAAAATTTACTATACAATTTTTGCATATAATGCCCATACATGCAGCAGCTCTTCAGCCTTCTTGAAAAAGAATAAACAAATTAAATACAGACTAAGCATTCTATATAGAGTTAAAAATTAGCATACTTGTAAACAATAAATAATTTGAACTTAACCAACCTGGCTCCGAGATCATGTCACGTAACACTTCCATACTTTCAACAGAACCCTCTTTTGGTGAGTGAATTACTATAACAGTGGATCCTAGGACACAGAGTAGGCATCCAACTTTACCTAGAAGATTAAGTCTTTCTCCCAAAAATCTAGATGACAATACTGCACTAGACAAAAAAGTGTGAAAAATTTGGCTCACATATTTAAGAAATATTTAATATACAAAGTACAAAATTTAAATATGTGATAAAATTAAAACAATATTAAACACTCTTTAAATTGCAAATATTTTAATCTCAACCGTAGAAAATAATTCTCATTAGTTTTTCAGGTCTCGAACATTTACAAGCGAAAACAAGGGATCAAACTCAATTTATAGGACATGATAAAACTTTTTGGATATAAAGTAAATATTAATTTTTGCAGCATTTCTGTCAATGGTAGCAAGGCAAGAACTAGAAAGAGAGATATGTCCCATTTCCCTGATATGATGTATGGAAGTGACATGGGTAACATTTTATGTCTGACCCTGTCTTTACATGGCACCTTTCTGAGGGAAAAAAGTATATAATTTCTTTTGAACATGTATGGAAAAAGAGGGTTTCCAGCTTTGTTTTGACTTTTGATATGATCTTCTATGGCCACCTTTTGTAATTTTTCACCTAAATGAACATTTACACCATCTGAGCTTTCTACTATCTTCGGCAGATTTTATCTAGATCTGAACTGATGAGTATCTTTATGCATTGAGAAACCAGCACAACCTGCAATCAAGGTGTAGCTCAAGTTTTAGTTTCTCTAGTATGGATGGCAGAAAGTTCTGCTTTAAGGCACTAACTTACATAGAATCATAGTAGTTTTAGTAGTTTTATCTTCAAACTCCTTGCATTGAAATTTAATTATAGAGAAGAGCTGCTTTGTAATTGGTTGTGCTAATCATTGGAAGAGAGACTGCAAAGAAATATAATTTTATAGGTGGTTATAAAATGTATTTCCTCGAAAAGAAATGCTGCAATACTAGTCAAATGGATTTTAGACGTATTACAAATTACATTCGAGACTAAAAAATAAAGCCTTGCTTTTATTGTAATTTTGAAATATAGTATTAGAAGTTATTGAATTTTGGTTAAAATCAACGTAATATAAATTTTAAATCACATGCCAAAAGTGCATAAAATAAAAGGAAACTTTAAGAATATATATCAATAGAAGTATCTTATGAGATCTACTAATATAAAAAAAAACAGAAATCAGTTATCATCATTCTGAACACTTAAATTAACTCCTTGAAAAGGTATGTACAGGGTATCTCATAAGCATCATACAAACTCCCCAAAGCATGATTCCTTGAACAAAAAATAAAGCAAAAGTATTCTTAGTCATTTTTTTATATAGGCCATAGTTTCGAAATAAAATGGGTTCAAAATTGATTAATATCATTTCTGTTTCTTGAAAATATGAATTTATTTATCTTTACAATGGGAAATTTAATGAGCGATATCATGGGCAGGGTAGGTGGATACATATACACCACACATACATACAAAATCTTCATGCAGCCATGGGCTACAGAGGTCCAACTAGACTGCGTAATTTTCCTCTCCAGATGTGTCTCTTCTGAGCTACAGCTCCTGCATTTGGCCACTCTAGGCCAATTCTAGCAAAGTCCTGTTTGGCATTGTCTGCCCATAGCATCCTAGGTCTCCCCCTTTTTCTGATACCCTTAGGTACACTGTTCATAATCCTCTTTGTCAATCTGCAGCTATGCATACGGGCAACATGGCTAAACCAAAGCAGTCTCTCTCTGCACAATATGCTGCTCAAAGGAGGTTGATGACTCCTTCTTCTAACCTCATCATTACTTACAAAGTCAAACCACCTAATGACCAAGATACTGCCTAGCATCTAGAATCAAAGGCATCAAGTTTCTTGTTATCCTGCTTACAAAGGGTACATGTTTCGCTACCATAACTAACCTTGGAAAGAACCAAACTGTTATACAGCCTAATTTTAGTCTTCAGGTTATACACCTATTTTTCCATACTCTCCATAGATTCTTAAAAGTCCCAGCGACAAGCCCTATTCTTCTATTTATCTCATGCCGCACATCATCAGTATTTGTTACATAGCTCCCAAGATAATTAAACTGAGACACTTGCTTAATAGTACAGCCATTCAAAGCAACTGAAACACCATCTGTCTGATCAATTTTCATCACTTTAGTTTTTTCTCTGTTTATCACCAAACATACTCTATTACCAGTTTCATCAACAGAAATAATGAACGAATTCATCTCATTAACATCATTAGCCAACAATTCCAAATCATCTGCATAATCTAAATCAGAAATTTTGAAATCTCTAGGACACTTAAAGGCCAAATCTTTCCCTTGCAAAGAATTTCGCATTCCGTAATCATTAACTAAACTAAAGAGAAAAGAAGACAAAATGCACCCTTGTCTAACTCCACTAGCAATGCTAAACCAATCGCTGCAAGACGTACCAACTCTCACACATGACTCAGTGTTATTATAGAGAGCTTTCATTACACTAACTTAACTTATCAGGTATTCCACAAGATCTAACAATCAACCACAAATTATGTCGATAAACAGAGTCAAAAGCCTTTTTTAAACCTATAAAGCTAATAACCACAGGTTTCTGAAACTCGAAACATTTCTCAAGAATTTTCTTAAGTGAAAATATTTGATCAATACATCCTCTATCACTTCTGAATCCACACTGTTCATCACACAGTTGTCCATCAACCAAATTCTTAATTCTGTTAAGTATAATCATGCAAAGAACTTTTACCTGGAACAGAAAGTAAACTAATTCCCCTATAATTATCACAAGAATTGCGATCACCTTTTTTAAAAATTTGGGACAGTGATAGCTTTAGTAAAATCCTTAGGAACAACACCTTTATCAGAAAAAATATTCAGAATTTCAGTCAGCCATGCAACAACACAAATGTTTCCAGCTCTAAGATTTCAGTGGTGATTTTGTCCATCCCTGGGGATTTATGCAGTTTTAATTTAGAGATAGCCAATGCGACTTCGGAATGTGATATAGGGCCATCATAAAAGCCAGTAATGCATTTATCCTCATTACAAACAATAAGAATAGAAATAATCACATTATTTAGAACATCTATGAAATGCTCAGCCCACCTAGTCATCACAGAATCCTCACCTTCAACCACCTTGCCATGCTTATCCTTCAATCCCTGTGTACCTGTCTTTTTCTTCCAGTGGTGAAAGTAGATTTTATTTATTAACAGTACGCTTCAAAGCATAGCTATATGTGGAAAATCACACACAGGCGATCATCCAGTGAAGTCATCTTACAGGGGTTAATAAATTGAAGTGTGAGGCGACGAAAGTACAGTGCTCTTAGATTTTCTCACTTTCCATATGTTTTCCGCAAATAGTGAATGATTTAGGGATTTTTAATGCGAATTAAATATTAACATATTTAAATATTTGCTGATTCTGTTGTATTCTTGGATTTCAATCTTATTGAAAAAAATAATAATATGATTTAGATGTTTATAAATTTTTTTTCGTACTTAAAGAAATTTTTTTAGAAAGAAAATTAATGTTTCACTCGTATTATAATTTTGAATACTCAACTTGCATATTTTAAACTCAGAAGCCAAATATAGCATTTTTTAAGAATAACATTTATCAGAGATTTGGAATAGCCTTTAAAATTTATAAAGCTTAATCAATGATTTTGTCTCTGACTTATCCCCGATAATAGATGCGAAATTGCAGAGTTTCTGCATCCAAATTGAGGTAGGAAAAGATTGACTTTTGTCAAAAAAAATTACATGATGATTTTGTTGAGTGCTTTTGTGTGCCAAGTAAATTTATCTAGCTTTTCATTCTTATCTCGGGTACTATAGGTTTGTCTTTCCTGCAGTAGAAAAATTAATCATTTCACTTTTACACGTGATATATGTATTTGTTGGCACGCATAACTTTACATATGATTTGACCTCAATACAGACCTTGTTTTCACCTTAATGAGAAATGTTTCGCGATTCAGCAACGCTAATACCACAGAGTGAAAATGGCAACTATTAGGTTGGCCGTGCGTGCATGTGGTTTGGATACCATCACAGCCCAATATGCAGAAGACCATTGCATCTAAAACTCTTCTCGTCTCTGATGCTTGCTTCCTTTCCCCCTTAAGAGGTAGCCGCTAATTGTTAACTACAACACCACTCTTCTAGTGGACCTGGTAGAATTCTTTCTGTTCTCTATTAACCTTAATCTACTTTGATAAAAGGTTCCAAGAAGAGTAACCTCGCTTTTCTTTAATACAAACTGCTGGGCTTTTTCTTTCAGTTCCACAGCATTGTTCGTTAAAGCAGAACCCAAATCATGCTATAGCATTATTTTTATATCAAATTTATAGTTTGGTGTAATTAAAAAGTTGATAATAATTTTATCAATGTTTCTAAGGAAAAACATCTTTATCATAAGTTGATAATCATAATTTCGTTTTATTATAATGATTCTGACATTTGGGGATCTAAAACGGCTCAAAGTATCTAGTATGTATACAAATACTATAAATTCTGATACTGAAGGTTGAATTCCAAGGGATGCAAATGATGAAAAAGCATTAGAGAATTAAATTCTTGGTTGATATTATTTTACACCTCTCAAACAACTGTTTATCACTGGTCTGATAAGAGCCTGTCGATTTAAGACGTCAGATGACCTATTATGAAGGTGAGATCTCAGCAAAAAGAAAATAACCATACCTAGAGGGTATCGAATCTAGGTCCCATGAACTTGAAGCTAAGCATGTAAACCACTTGATCACAAGGACGATGTCAAGCTCAATGAATTTGACAAATGCCAGTTATCAACGACACAATTTTTGCTAATCATTTTGAATCTTCTGTGGGCTATCTTCTTTATCATTATTTATTATTTTTTATTTCTTATCCATTATTTTAAACTTCATTTTTACAGACGACAATTTGACATGCTGCGGGTCAATACTAACAAATATGCTGAATTCAGTGAAAATGATAGTGGTTATAAAAGTCGAAACTGGTAGTTCAGTATAAACTACAGTTAAAATAGGAGGATTCATCATTGCAATTGTCTTGAGTATGGGCCATTTTTGGATGTAGAAAATCTCGTACTACAGGTACGTATTAAGAGTCAAGAGATTTTTCAAAAATATTCATTATTAATATTTAACATCAAACAAACAAAAAAATTGGAATATTGTTACTTACAAAGAGGAAATTTACAGCAATCTGAAGTTTTCTCTTCAAACTCTATAAACAAATTAACTGCACTGAAATAAAAATCGTTTTCCCCAGTAGCATATTGGCAACAAGACTCAGGTGCAAAATATTTTTTGAAGGGCCTAAAGCTAACCTTATGAGGAGCGATGAGGGAGAAAGTAAAAATTCGATGGAGGTATAATACCTTTTATTTAATATTCAAATAAACTTATCTAGAGTAAATAAATATATTTACTTTCTTTTGTTATAAAAGTTTATAATTAGATACAAATAAAAAAAATTAAATTAATATATGCCAATTTTTTTTTAAATCTTTCAAATAATTTCAGTCATAGAGTTTAGGAGTGTGCATATTCTCTTACTGTGTATATATACTCTGATTACATGGGCATCCGTAGAAATTTTTCAGGGGGCGGGGTGAAAGCTCAAAGACAAATAATTACATCAATAAATTTTTATTTAATTTTTTGGGGGTTTTTTTTTCACTAGTAGATTATAGAATACAGTATTGCATCAATACAAAAGCACATACATAATGTATATAAATTAATTGTGTTTAAATTGTTACGATTATAATTTGTGGAAATTTTTACTCGATCCCAGGGGGGGGGGCAAGTGCTTTGTTTGCCCCCCTCTGCGGATGCCCATATCTGAATACATGTCTGTTGTCTGTTTAGAACTCGCAGATGTTTAGGAGATGACAAAACAGAGCAGCAGTTTTTGAAATGGCTGAAGGACAACTTAATATTTAAAATTCATAACAAATATTTCCTGCTTTAAAATTAGGAGAGGTGTCCTAAGCGCCTATTCCTCCACACTCTCCCTAGATTCTTAAAAGTCCCGCCAGCAATCACTATTCATCTGTTAATCTCATGCCACACATCACCATTATCTGTTACATAGCTCCCAAGATAATTAAACTGTGACACCTGCTCAAGACTGCAACCATTCAGATTAACTGAATCACAGCTTGCCTGACCAATTTTCATCACTTTAGTTTTCTCTCTATTTATAACCAAACCTACTCTACTACCAGTCTCATCAACAGCTTGAATGAAAGAGTTCATCTCACCAACATCATTTGCCAAAAGGGCTAAATCATCAGCATAATCTAAATCAGATATATTCATATCTCCAGTCCATTTAAGGCCAAAATCTTTCCCTTGAAGTGAGTTTCGCATAACATAATCAATAACCAAGCTAAAGAAAAGGAGACAAAATGCACCCTTGTCGAACACCAGAAGTAATGCTAAACCAATTGCTACAAGCCTTACCAACTCTCACACACGACTCACTGTTATTATAGAGAGCTTTCATTATGTTAACTAACTTGTCTGGTATACCATATGATTTCACAATCAACCACAAATTATGATGATCAACAGAGTCGAAAGCCTTTTTGAAATCAACAAAGCTAGCAACCAAAAGTTTCTGAAACTCTAAACATTTCTCAAGAATCTGCCTAAGTGAAAATATCTGATCCACACATCCCCTACCACTTCTGAATCCACATTGCTCATCACGCAATTTACTGTCAACCAGATTCTTAATTCTATTAATCACAATCATGGAAAGAACTTTATCTGGAACAGAGAGTAGGCTGATATCCCTATAGTTATCACAAGAACTGCGATCACCTTTTTTGAAAATAGGGATAACAATAGCTCTGATAAAATCTTTAGGAACAATGCCTTTATCATAAAAGATATTCAGAATTTCAGTCATCCAAGTGGTAACTGAAACATTCCCAGCTCTAAGCATTTCTGTAGTAATTTCATCTACACCTGGGGATTTATGAAGTTTAAGTTTAGAAACAGCCAAAAGAACTTCAGATTGTGTTATAGGGCCAACATTAAAGCCACCAATGCATCTATCATCATTGCAAACAATGGGAATAGAACTAACCGCATTGTTTAGAATATCAATGAAATGCTCAGCCCACCTAGCCATGACAGAATCCTCACCTTCTATAACCTTATCTTGTTTATCCTTCAATCCTTGTATATTTGTCCGTTTTCTACCACACAAAACATTAACTATCTGGTACAGCTCTCTGCTGTTGTGCTGACTAACTGCTTCATCAGCTTTGTAAGCCAAGCCAAAGATTCTTATCAGCAGCTAACTGATCCTTTACACGTTTATTAAGTTCTCTGTAATGCTTTCTATTGGACTAGTATGGTATTGATTAAAGACATTCCTGCAGTTCTTTCTTTCCGAAATAAGCTCAAGTGCCTTATCACTCAAATAATTCTCCTCCTCTGCTCCTTTTTCCCTAAAAGAGTACTGTTAGTTTCAAAAAAGCCTGTTTAAAATGGTCACATTCTTTCTCAACTTCAGTAGTAAGCATACCATGACTGTCATAATGACTAAAACCCATCATGGTAAGCTTTGGCTATAACTGGGTCTTTCAGAGCTTCAGTATTAAAAGCAAATTTTTTAACCCTAGCACAACACTTTATAAGTTTAAGTTGCAAGACACTTTTAACAAGATAACGGTCAGATCCAATTTCAGCTCCCCTATATGACCTGGTATTCCTAACAGAACTAACCCATTTGCTGTTAATTAATATATAATCAATCATATTCTTATTCAGCCCATTGGGTGAAACCCATGTGTACTTATGTATGTCGCGGTGTTTGTAATAAGTGTTAGTTATTCTGAATCCATTGAGTTTACTTACTTGCAGGAGACGCTGCCCATTGCCATTGCAGCTACCAATACCAAAAGGGCCTATCACTCCTCCCCAAAGGTCAGAGTCAGTACCAACTTTGACATTGAAGTCACCAAGAACAAGAGTAATATCTCCTTTCTTGAGTATATCTATTATATATATTATATATCTATTATATATATTTTTATAGTCTGTATTTTATAGTCTATATTATTGGCAACATTTTTCCTCCCCCTTTTTGGAGCTGTGTATGAGGCAGTCCTTGACATTGAAGACATCAGATACTTTTATTTGATATATAACTTACTAAGGTCGACCCACCAAGAAATTTCTGTTTCCCTTTGGGAGGAGAGGGAATAGTGGAAGGCATAATTCGAAGTATTCTACAACGGTCCTCAATGAGCTTTCATTTGACACCTAGATCATAACTATAGGCCCTTGTGTTTGGGAGCCATAACAAAATAATGACTTTCCAATATCCTCCTTTTTTAAGGGGGAAAGAAAGCAATGGGGGTATATTTTTATTGCCCATAACATTCCCCATGTCCCAAGCTTTCATGAACTACAACTTGTTATATTCGCCCTCGCTTTTGAAAGATCTCTAGAACAATTCTTTGCATATTTTCTCCTTTTTGGGGGGTGGGGGTGGAAGGCATGAGAGGAATTTTTATAACTTGTGACACTCCCCATGTCACAATGTTACATTTGATGCATAGCCCATTACTTTCAGCCCTTGCATTCCAAAGATATATCAGAACAATTGTTTTCATATTTCCCCTTTATTGGGGAGGGGGAAGAGAAAGCATGGTGACGGTATATTTTTTTACAGCCTATAACACTCCCAGCTTCACAAGTTTTCATTTGACACATAAATCATTAAGTTTGCCTGTCTCATTCTTAAAGATATAGTGGAACAACTGTTTCAATAAATCTACAAACGGTGAGCAAAAAGCAATAAGAAAATAGGTAAAAACTAAATAAAGACTTGAAAAAGGATGGAAAAATTAATATTTATTAAATTTTACTGAGTTTAAAATGGGAAAAATATAATAAAATTTTCCCTTATTTTTTTAAAGAAAGGCTTATACAATTTTACCTACTTTTTTTCCTTTTAATTTTTTCCATTTTATTAATCATAATTATACACTTTCTTTCAGTGATGATCTACTTATGTTGATTGGTTACTTGGTAAAAAAATACTCTAAAATTCACTTTTCTATTTCACTGAGCATAGTTGACAAAAAACTTGACCCTTTCTCAAAAATCCCTGAGAAAAAAATTACAGAAAAAAATTTACTTAAAATGAAAGTGAAATTTATTTTTATATTATTCAGAGAGAAATTACCTTTCTATTCATATGTGTTATAATTATTTGGCCCATTAATTTTTTTTCTTAATAACATTTCATTTGCATTGTCAGATACGTTTCTTATATCATTCTGAAAAGTCTTATTAAAAGTAATAAAATTTTTGGCAAAAATGCGAAGTTATTTTCAGAAAATTCTGAATTAAATGCTGTTTAATTTGGTGCATAACATGCTTTACTTCCTTTCAATAGTTATTTGCATGAAAGTTCTAAATTTCACTTTCTTTTTACTGAGCACAGTTGAGAAAAAAAAAAAAACCTGGCCATCTGGTACAATTCAATTTTTTAGGCCTGGTACTGTAAGGGTTAGTTAATAGTTCAAAACTCCTAGTGTGTGAAGTGTATAATACAAGAGTAATATCACCTTAAAAAACACTGGTGTAGACAGATGTACATTGTGAAAGTTTCTTGTTATTAAAGTGCACAGATGAGATAAACTGAAGTCAGTAAAGTTCAGTTTAATGAAGCAGTATCAACACTTACAGTTCAAATAGATTGAAATAAAAAGTGGCTTCTTGATCGACGAACTTGATGGTAATAATTCAAGAGCATTGCAAAATCACATTGTTGTAAAATCACGCACAATATTAACAAGGTTGGGTTGTTTTATCTCTGAGCGGCACTTTTTTGCATACAATGGGCTAAATGGCCCATTGTATGTAAAATGGTCACAAGGACCCTGAAGGCTCAGAGAAGGTTGGGAGAGGGGACCCACTGGAGCAGCTGTTAGGAGACAGATGGTAGCCTCCCGTCACGGCCATCCAGTGTGTTCTTTAACATGCACAGGGTATGGCTCTCCCATATAAGGGGCCACGGCTTAACGTACCATCCAACAGACGGCAGCATCTCCAAGGCCATCGGTGTCCCCTACTGACCGTGGGTAGGGCGGGGAGTCAATATTAACAGGAATTCTTGAATTACATCATATAACATATTTATGTCTAGATTTTCAGACATACAATATGTTCTTCGTCAGCAAAAATGGTGGTAGTTTCTATATTAAATTACATTGTGAGAAGGGATATTTGAGAAAAAGTTAATGTAAGAGATATTATTATTGAGATGTGTATGCGTGAGATGTAGTATCAGATGATATACATGATGGCACATTTTTATTGTTGTATCTCATTAGAAAAATTAGTACATTTTGTTGTTAATCAGGATGCTTACATTAGGGTAATCTTTTAGTAGGAGTTTCCAAGCTGTGAGTAAAATTGGTAGTTCATCATTATAGCAAAAATAATTACCTAATTAGCAAAATTATTTGAGTGATAAGGTATTGGAGCTTATTTTAGAAAAAAAAAGAACTAAGCAATATCCTTAATCAATATCCTACTAGTCTTAACAGAAAGCATTACAAAGAGCTTAATAAATATATAAAAAATCGGTTAGTAACTGATAAGAATTTTTGGTTTGATAGTTATATAGATATCTTGTATTAAAAAAGTTAGTTATGATATCACTAATATGCAGAATTCTTTCGGCAGTGAAACAGCTTTCACAATGTGTTCAGACTTATATTCAAACAGAGAGCTGCAATTAGTGAACCCATACAGGGCACAAAAAGGTTAGAGGCAAAATATGCTCATTTGATAGGGCACAACAGACTTGAAAATCATTGAACCTGCTCAAGTGGTTGCTTCACTAGCTTCCATTATTTTTCAAAATACAAAATGATCATTACGACAAAGACAATATGTTACAGTATCACAAAACACAGTAAATAACATAAAGCTGAACTGTATTATTAAAAACTAAGATGCTGAAATATAAGTAAAACAATAATTACCTAATTAGCACACTAAGGGCACCAAGAGGAGTAACTAAGCTGGCCGGAGCAAATGCATAGGCAGCAAAATTAGCAGCTTCCCCTATTCCCACTGAAAAAAAAAATTGTTAAAACTTCCAATATAGTGACCATAAGGTTCTTTATTTAAAAATAATACTGTTACATTGCACTGTTTCGTCAAAAAAAGAAGTATACTACAGTTGTACAGGGTGTTTCAAAAAGGACACAACCCTCTATTGTATTTTTGTATTTAAACTTGACAAAAGACACAAATTTCAAAAGATGCAAATTAGACATATATATACCTTTACAACAGATATTGAAAGTAATTTCCTGCAACCTGGATGCAGATTCGTACCCGTTTCATGGCATTTGCAGCCACCTTTGTAATGTTTGTTTTCGTATGTTTAAAATCTTTCTTTTATGTTAGCCTTCAAGTGAATGAGGATTGTTTTGAAACACTACACATTTGAGATATCCCCAAAGGAAAAAATCTGGAGGAGTAAAATCTCGGGATCTTGGGGGTCACAAATGTTTTGAAATCAAATGATCAAAAAATTACTGCAACATGACATTTGCAGTATGGGCGGTTGCAACATCTTGTTGAAACCAATTCTCTCGTTCATTCACATCCAATAATGCCAAAAACATGTTGGATGTGGTCATGATAAACTTCACCAGTTACAGTTGTGTCAAAAAATAACGGCCCTATCACATAACGACGGGAAATTGCACACCAAACACCAATTTTCCGTGCGTGCGTTACTGAAAAGTATGAGGATTTTCACTGCTCCATATTCAAGTGTTTTGACCGTTCACATACCCATCCAAATGAAACCAAGCCTCGTCACTGAAATATACATGGTCCAACACCTCAATTCCATTTTCATCAATAAAAGAATGAAACCAATGACAGCACCATAAACAGGTCAGTAGGGGACACCGATGGGCTTGGAAAGGCCGTCGTCCGTCGGATGGGATGTTAAGCCGTGGCCCCATGTGTGGGAAAGCCATACCCTGTGCACATTAAAGAACACGCTGGATGGCCTTGATGGGAGACTACCATCTGTCTCCCAACAGCTGTTCCAGTGGGTCCCATCCCCCAACCTTCTCTGTGCCTTCGGGGTCCATGTGACTTGACTATTTAGCCCATGGTGTGCAAAAAAGTGCCTCTCAGAAGTAAAACAATCCAATCCAATACACCATAAACATTTTTCATGGTCTAGTTCTTTCAGTTCATGAACGACACCAATGCGGTAGGCATGAAATTTTAACTTCTTTGTAGCCCTAAAAACAGTAGCTGGTGACAGTCCAACCTGGGAAGATAACTTTCTAAGATTTTCTGGATGAGCGAGTTAAACGCTGAAACACATCATCTAGAACTTCAGCAATTAACAGTGATGACTGGCCTGGGCTCTTTCGATCCTGTACAGACCCAGTGTCATGAAAATATCAATCAAATGAGATATTGTCGACTTGTTTGGAACTGCAGACTGAAGAAACTTCAACTCAAACTCCTCTCTCACACGTTTGTAAGATTTGTACACACAATAAGTCTCAACAATAAATACATGTTCGTTTTTGGAAAACGACATAGCTGACACAACACAAAGGAATGAATGCTTGAGTGAGACTGCGCTTTACAGTCATTTCAACTGCTAAAGGCTGTTAACCTTGAGTACAGTAATGCCAAATGACTAATATTATGGCATAAAATGTACATGCGCGTAAGTTCTACTCTCTTATATTTAGGGTTGCATCCTTTTTGAAATACCCTATATTAATGGATAACAAATGTTCCCTTAAAGACAATTTTCTTACCATATGTAAATAGTTCATTGAGAGTAGTAAGTGAGAGTTGATAGAAGATATTATACAAAAAAAAAATCATCATGAAGCCATGGGCTACGAGAGCTCCAATAAAATAAACCAGTCCAGTCTAGTGGGTATAAATGGTCAGCACCAGAACCCTGTGAAGTTGACCACTATTCAGTAAAAATAAATAAATAAATAAATACCTCCTGAAGCAGCTGCTTGCCACAGAGGTCTGAAAAGAGCCTGTCAGTTTAATATACCATAGTAGAGGGATCTGTAAGGATGGCAGGTCCTCAGCAGAATTTCATGCTAACAGCACATAGGGTTGAAAAAAAAAAGAAAAAGGGGCCATAGATGACCAGATCAGTAGGACACACTGAGCTGGCAGCCTTCCCCTTCCGTTTCCTTCCAAAAGAGAATATCTCATTTGAAAGGTAGTAATTGTTTCCTTATTGACTAAATAATGCAAAATATATTTAGTGAACCCTTATTTAATTTTATTTGGCATGATTAATTGCCTGGTGCCTGAAGCTATCAGGTAATTTAGTATAATTTGGATCAGTCACAAGGTCCAAAGTGAAGAAGTTAACATACATAAGGAGCATTACACGTTGACATCAACCTCAGTTTCGCCTGCATTAGGAGGTATTTTGTCGTGGGCGAGAAAGATTCAGTAAGTGGTACACTGATGTCAATCTGCACTGCCACCAAAGTCATTGGAACGATGGGCTTACTAATGCACTGGTATAGGAAACCTTGTCAGGTGAGATGGGTAGTGCAGCGAGCTTTCTCGCCTCAGGGTATGAGATGTTATTAATTGTCTTGAGGTGATGAACCTCCTTTTCCTCCTTTCTCTTGTGACAGTCACAGAAATATGCCAGATGATCGCCACTACAGTTCACACAGGTTGACTTGTCCAGTATGCAGTCAGGATCAAGATGATCTCTGCTGCCACAGCGAACACAGTGGGTTTGTCCTGGCAAGCTCTGGTACTGAAAGCAGAGGGTTCGGAATATACAGCCATACCTCAAAATGCAAATAACCTGCCTTGATAGAAAAAAGCAGGTGTAGCATGTTGAAAGTTAGAATGTGTATCTGGGTGGGCACTAATTTACAGTCATGACATGTCAAAACCCGATGGACAACTGTTACTTCTTGGGGAGTGATCTCTGAGAGGATTTCTTCCTTGGTGACTTTGAGAAGTCCCCACTCAGAGATCACATCCCAAGAGAAATTCAAAGTTTTGTGGGGTGTGATTTTGATGGCCATTCTATCAATCTTCGTAACTCTAAGGAGTAGTTGTGAATGTTTCAAACAAGTGGTGTCAATGTGCAAGTAGCCAGATCTCAAATATTTGACAGATTTCAGCAAACCCGCAAGAACTTCCAAACCTTTATTAATAAAAAGTGGTGACATGTCCACAATTAGATGATGTAGAGTAGATGATCAGGAATCTCAGGGACGAAGACACAAAGATGATGAGAGTGTAGACAGCAATGACAACGAAGATGGTTCGTGTCGATTCCTCTTGTTGGCATTGATCGAATCAACTGAATTAAATCTCATGTTTATTTTTGTATGGTTCAGTGACTATTGTCCTCACCTTTCATGGAGCCCAATAAGGTTCACAAAGGCTGCATGGGCACTATACCACACAGACAGTGAACCAAGCCATCACACCAAGTAAAAAGGAAAAGTTAGAGAGAAATGTGAGAAACTCATCCAAGTTCTTACAAAATTAAAGGAGCGAAAACATAAAACTTTGAGAAACAAACGGTTCTTACAAAAGAAAGAAAACTACAAACTTAGTAAATGTGTGGGGATCAACAGAGCCAAAAGTCTTTTTGAAATCTACATAGCTAGTAATCACAGATTTCTGAAACTCTAAACATTTCTCAATAAATCAATAATTTTTTTCCGCTAAATATTTATTGATTTATCAATGCCAAAAGAGCATCAGGTCATGCTGCGATTATCATCTATGTTTATTTCTCAATAATCTGCCTAATAAAATATTTTATCTATACATTCCCTACCACTTTTGAATCCATACTGTTCATCATGCACAGAGGAGAGTTAACTCATCGTTTTTGAGCCGCGCTCCTCATGGTTCGATTTGGAACTAAAATGTCATCTCTGCTCTGCACATGAGTGTGCACCATTTGTCAGCATCATGGAAATTCAAATGTTAGTGTGAGCATCAATGCCAACATATATGACAAATTGCTTATCATTTTGATTCTATGTTTTGGTTCATCGTTTTGATGAGTTTCTTTTGTTGAAGTATATTGTGAAACTCTATGTGGAAGTTTTCGACACAGGCAATTTATCTTCACCAAGCCATTTGTCGTTGAAGTCTCAGTGCCAACAGTTTGCTGGCTGCCATTTGTTGTTGAGCCATAGGCTGCCAGCGCCAACCGGTTGCTGGTTACCATGGTAATAGTATCATGACATATAGTTTCCTGATCGAACCGTTCGAGGCACTGCTCTATTGGAATCTACGGCAATTACTGGTTAACATAGCAGCCAATGAGAGATAACACTCCGTACCCTCCTCCTCTGTGATCATGCAGTTGTCCATCAACCAAATTCTTAATTCTATTAAGAATAATCATGCAAAGAACTTAACATGGAATAGAAAGTAAACTAATTCCCCTATAATTAGCACAAGAACTATGATCACATATTTTTAAAATTGGGTTAATAATAGCTCTAGTAAAATCCTTATGAACAATAACATAAAAATATTCAAAATTTCAGTTAGCCATGTGACAACACAAATATTCCCAGCTCTAAGCCTTTCAGTAGTGATTTCATCCATCCCTGTGGATTTATGCAGTTTTAATTTAGAAATAGCCAAAGCAAACTTCAGTATGCAATATAGGGCCAACATTAAAGCCCGTAATGCATCTTCCTCAGTACAAACACGGGAGTAGAAATTATCACATTGTTTAGAACATCTCTGAAATGCTAAGCCCACCTAGCCATCACAAGATCCTCACCTTCAATCACCTTACCACGTTTATCTCTCTATTATGTGTACCTGTTTCTTCCTACACAAAACACTATCTGGTACAACCCCCTGATGTTGGCCTGTCTAACTGCTTCCATTTTGTCAGCCAAGCTATGAAGCCAAAGATTCTTATCAGCGGTTAACTGATCCTTTACACAGAACCAGATTTAAACTTTGTGAGGCCCTAGGCACACATTAGATTTGAGGACCTAGATGCATGTTAAGTTTAGTTTGTTTAAATATTTGGGTGCTTGGTTCAAGCAAAACTTTTAAAAATTTTAATTATTTTTATTTAAAGAATAGTAGAAAAATAATCACAGAAAAATAAATAGAGAAATAATCTAAAATAATTTAAAATAATTTATAAATTACAATATTGAAAATTGCTTGACAAGCATTTAACTAAAAACTTTTCAATCAAAAATCATCACAGAGTTTTTTGTGAGCTTTCTGTTTGGCAAAACCATCAATTAAATCATCACAATTTAAAGAATTTGTCGATTCACCTACAATAAACATTAAAGATAAATTTGACATTTTAGTTTGCGCTAGTGAATTTCTTAAACAGTTTTTTATCCACTTTAGAACTGAAAATGATCTTTTACCACTTGCATTGGCTACAGGAATGGTAAAAAATATTTTAACAATTGTTTCCACATTTGGGAATGTCGATCACAAACCTTCATTAATAGTATTATTTATGTCCATAGGCTTGTAAATGGTAGCTAGGCGTAAACTGGAAGGAGAGTTGTGTACCAATCCCCAGTGATGATGCACATAACCGGCCAGGTCTAGCACCTAATGTCCGACCCCGCCTTCTCGTGGTGCAGGCCGTTAGTACCTTTCAAAAGAGATATTCTCTTTTGGAAGGGAACGGAAGGGGAGGGCTGCCAGTTCAGTATGGCCTACTGATCTGGTCATCTGTGGCCACTTTTTTCGTTTTTTTTCAACCCTGCTGAGGAATGGTCAACTTCACAGGGTCCTGGTGCTGACCATTTATACCTACTAGACTGGACTTGTTTATGGATTTGAGCTTGATTATGGATCCTGGACTTGCTGCACTGGTGGGCCTCTGTTGAGGGAGAGTCTGCCGCTGTGTTTTCTGTTTGCTTCTGGGTTGCCAGCTCTAAGTGAACAGAGGCATGGGATACCTTATATCAGCTGGTGGATAATCCTAATCAGAGGCCATCGCAGGTACCTGAACCTTACTTAGCTAGTTGGGCATCGTCAAGCCTAAACTGGAGTAATGTGTCTCAGGCAGGCCATATGGTTCTTGAAAAAGTCCACTTGAAAAGGTGGTGC
Organism: Ryuthela nishihirai; assembly: GCA_038380435.1. Taxonomy (NCBI): domain Eukaryota; kingdom Metazoa; phylum Arthropoda; class Arachnida; order Araneae; family Heptathelidae; genus Ryuthela; species Ryuthela nishihirai. The sequence goes on along the minus strand of JAWZYU010000004.1, from coordinate 93,283,119 downwards.
CTGAAGTTCCTACCAGCATTGGTGACTTCAGCCTTTAGCGGAGGAGGAACAGGTCTTTGCCCCATGCCTGCGATCAGGGGGCTGTTTGATATTGCTGGCCCTACCAATCTCAATAAACCTAATTTCTTTAAAAATCCTACTAATCATTTTCTCTCTGCAGGAACGTGGAACGTGAGGACATTACATAGAGATTATTCTCTTGATGTCCTCATGCAGGAATTCCAGCGCTATAACCTAGATATTCTAGGCTTGCAAGAGACCAGATGGACAGGTAAAGGTGAGATACTTAAAAATAACTTTAAATTTCTCTTTACAGGGAGGGAGGATGGAAAGCATCACCAAGGCGTGGGTCTGCTGCTCAGCAGACATGCTAGTGATGCTCTTCTAGGATATGAGTGCATTAATGAAAGGTTTCTTACAGCAAAATTTCAGACAAGCATTAAAAACTTGAATGTTATCTGCTGTTATGCCCCCACTGAGGATGCTGATGAGGATGAGAAGGATAGGTTTTACAGACAACTTCAGGATATTTTGAATTCTGTCAAGAAAGGAGATATTACCCTTGTTCTTGGTGACTTCAATGCCAAAGTTGGTACCGACTCTGACCTTTGGGGAGGAGTAATAGGCCCTTTCGGTATTGGTAGCTGCAATGGCAATGGGCAACGTCTCCTACAGGTAAGTAAACTAAATGGTTTCAGAATAACTAACACATATTACAAACACCGTGACATACATAAATACACATGGGTTTCACCTGATGGGCTGCATAAGAATATGATTGATTACATATTAATTAACAGCAAATGGGCTAGTTCTGTTAGAAATACCAGGGCATATAGGGGAGCTGAAATTGGATCTGACCATTACCTTGTTAAAAGTGTCTTGCAACTTAAACTTAAAAAGTGTTGTGCTAGGGTTAAAAAATTTACCTTTAATACTGAAGCTCTGAAAGACCCAGTTATAGCTAAAGCTTACCATGATAGGTTACTTAGTCATTATGACAGTCATGGCTTGCTTAATACTGAAGTTGAGGAAGAATGGGGCCATTTTAAACAGGCTTTTTTGGAAACTAACAGTACTCTTTTAGGGAAAAAGGAGCAGAGGAGGCAGAATTATTTAAGTGATAAGGCACTTGAGCTTATTTCAGAAAGAAGGAACTGCAGGAATGTCCTTAATCAGTACCCTACTAGTCCTAATAGAAAGCATTACAAAGAACTTAATAAACGTGTAAAGAATCAGTTAGCTACTGATAAGAATCTTTGGCTTGATGGCCTTGCTGACAAAGCTGAGGAAGCAGTTAGACAGCACAACAGCAGAGAACTGTACCAGATAGTTAATGTTTTGTGTGGTAGAAAATGAACAGGTATACAGGGATTGAAGGATAAACAAGGCAAGGTTATAGAATGTGAGGATTCTGTCATGGCTAGGTGGGCTGAGCATTTCAGTGATGTTCTAAACAATGTGGTTAGTTCTACTCCCATTGTTTGCAATGATGATAGATGCATTGTTGGCTTTAATGTTGGCCCTATAACACAATCTGAAGTTAGTTTGGCTATTTCTAAACTTAAACTTCATAAATCCCCAGGGGTGGATGAAATTACTACGGAAATGCTTAGAGCTGGGAATGTTTCAGTTACCATTTGGATGACTGAAATTTTGAATAACTTTTATGATAAAGGCATGGTTCCTAAAGATTTTACCAGAGCTATTATTATCCCTATTTTCAAAAAAGGTGATCACAGTTCTTGTGATAACTATAGGGGTATCAGCCTACTCTCCGTTCCAGGTAAAGTTCTTTCCATGATTGTGCTTAATAGAATTAAGAATCTGGTTGACAGGCAATTGCGTGATGAGCAATGTGGATTCAGAAGTGGTAGGGGATGTGTAGATCAGATATTTTCACTTAGGCAGATTCTTGAGAAATGTTTAGAGTTTCAGAAACCTTTGGTTGTTAGCTTTGTTGATTTCAAAAAGGCTTTCGACTCTGTTGATCGTCATAATTTGTGGTTGATTGTGAGATCATATGGTATACCAGACAAGTTAGTTAACATAATGAAAGCTCTCTATAATAACACTGAGTCATGTGTGAGAGTTGGGAAGTCTTGTAGCAATTGGTTTAGCATTACTTCTTGTGTTCGACAAGGGTGCATTTTGTCTCCTTTTCTCTTTAGTTTGGTTGTTGATTATGTTATGCGAAATTCACTTCAAGGGAAAGCTTTTGGCCTTAAATGGGCTGGAGATACGAAAATCTCTGATTTAGATTATGCTGATGATTTAGCCCTTTTGGCAAATGATGTTGATGAGATGAACTCTTTCATTCGAACTGTTGATGAGACTGGTAGTACAGTAGGTTTGGTTATAAACAGAGAGAAAACTAAAGTGATGAAAATTGGTCAGGCAGGTTGTGATTCAGTTAATCTGAATGGTTGCAGTCTTGAGCAGGTGTCACAGTTTAATTACCTTGGGAGCTGCGTAACTGATACTGGTGATGTGCGGCATGAGATTAACAGATGAATAGGGATTGCTGCCGGGACTTTTAAGAATCTATGGAGATTGTGGAGAAATAGGCGTATACACCTAAAGACTAAAATTAGACTGTATAATAGTTTGGTTCTTTCTAGAGTTAGTTATGGTAGTGAAACTTGGACGCTGTGTAAGCAAGATAACAGGAAACTAGATGCTTTTGATTCTAGATGCTTACGCAGTATCTTGGGTATTAGGTGGTTTAACTTTTGTTATTTTGTTACATGTTGCCCGTATGGATAATTATAGATTGGCGAATAGGGTTATGAACAGTGTGCCTAGAGGCCTCAGAAGGAGGGGGAGACCTAGGATGCGGTGGGCAGACAATGTCAAACAGGACCTTGTTAGAATTGGTGTACAGTGGCCGGATGCAGCAGATGTAGCTCAGGACAGATATGCTTGGAGAATTAAACTGCGCAGTCTGGTTAGACCTCCGTAGCCCATGGCTGTTTGAGGATGATGATGATGATGATGATGAGGGTTGGATATATTCTCTTCTGTAATAAATTTTAAAAATTTTGTCATTTCATCTTTAAATTGATTGCTGTCAATATCATTTTTGCATCTATTAATTTATTAATACATAACTGAACTCTGGTGTGGCAATTCTGAATCGCTACTTGGGATTGCTTAAAATGCTCGCTAAAATGACTAAAACTGAATTTCATTGTTTTATCATTTATACCTGTTCACTGTAATGGCAGTTATTTCGTTGAACAGCTATTTGCCATCCGTATTATAAAAAAACCACCGTAAGGAAATAAAAGCACTGTTTCATAATAATCAAAATGCTTCAACAGCTCATTAGATTCTAATCAGCATTCTGGCTTTTTGTTTTGGCATGATGGCATTTTAATCAAAACATTTTTAATGCATTCATAATCTTTTTTTCAATGCCAATATAGAACAGTCCTACCTGACCATCTTGTATATCACTTATTTTTAATGATAAAGATTCAGGTGGTAGGCATTCATTCAGAGTGTTCATGAATAGTGTACAACGGAAAAGAACCATACTGCATTAAGATAAGATTCTGCTGCATAGTTTCCAATTAAATTAAGAGATTGACTTCCACAAGAAATATAAAATGCAGTGGGACTCTAGCTTCTAAGTCTAGTTTGTATTCCTGTATATTTTCCTGCCATATTAGCAGCATTATCATAAGCCTCATCAAACATTGATACTTCCTAATATTAATCAAGCAGTAGGACCCAAGAATTTTCAGTTTTTAACTCTAAATTGTCTTTCAATTGATAAATTCCATGACATATATTTATTGATATATATATATATTATTTATTACTAACATAAATAAAATAGAAAAATTGCCATTTATAATAGCTAAAAATATTATTCCCTTACATTTAAAAAAGAATTATGAAACAACAACAGATAGATTGAAATTTTTCAAAACTTTTATCCTACAGTGTTATCTAAATATAACTTAATAACTAAAATTTTATTTAACAATAAGTGTAATATAAAAATTTAGCACAATAAAAATACAAGACATCAAAACCAAGCATATTCCCAAATACCTAATTTTCAAAACAATTATGAAAAATATACATCCCAATATCAAGTACCACTTATATTTAATGGTATCCCAAAGGGAAATATTAAAAATTTTGAAAAATACTTCTCTTCCTATATGCACTCTAAAAAGTAGAAAGTAAACCTAAAGCACATAGATGGTGCAATCAGTCTCTGAGTTCATATTCATTTCAAAGGAAGATAGGGTGCCAACAATCTTGGTGAGTAAGAAAATCAGCACCCTATCTTCCCTTGAAGTGAATACGAACTTGGTGACTGATGGCACCATTGATATGCTTTAGGTTTATTTTCTACTTTTTAGAGAGCATATAGAAAGATACGTATTTTTTAAATTTATTTGTATTTTTTATTTGTTACTAAAAACATTTACCTTCAGAAACATATGAGTCATTTGACATATGAGTCATAAGCATCGCCTACATTCTACCTCTCTGTATTAGTGATAAATTTATTTATATTTGTAGCATATTCAATGTAAAAGGAAATCATCTCAGTGTATAAATAATTAACCAAATATCATCAATAATACTGATATACACTGAAGTGCCATTGAATTAGGAATAGAAGACATTATCCAAATTCAGTATCGCAAGTTCTGCATTTGCACGCATACGTGGCTGACTCACTGGACATGTATAGTTCTCAGCTTTGGCTTCCCCAAGCATTCGTCGTGAGAAGTGTAATGGGAACGGCATGGGATTTAGATGCATTTGACAGGGGGCAGATCGTAGGTGCCCGACGGATGGGACACTCGATCTCCAAAATTGTCAACGAACTTGGATTTTCTCGTACGAGTTTCAAGAGTGTTCCGGGAAAATGAAAATTCCAGCCAAAAATAAAGCACCCGGACAAACTGCAAAGGACAACCAGCCTTGAATAATCGTGAGCTTTGCCAATCACATCGTACAGACCGATAGGGGCCAAACATTATCTGAACGCGGATTCCAGCTGGGAAGTTAGTGCAGGACCGTGCAACGCTCATTTCATTGTCTCTGCTTTGGGAGCTGCTGACCTACGAGCGTCCCACTTCTAATAGAATGACACCGGCTTAATGCTTTGCTTGGGCTAAAGAACATCGAAACTGTACCATCGAAAATTGACAAAGGATAGCCTGGAGTGATGAATCTTGATTTAAACTTCATCACGCTGATGGAAGACTGAGGGTATGGCGCAAACTCCATGAATCCTGCATGTCAGATTGGAATAGTACAAGCTGGTGGTGGCTCAGTGATGGCGTAGAATGTCTTCAGTTGGATGTCTGTCCAACTGAAGACATCCTACGCCATCAGTCTGTGGGACCATTGTCTGTGGGACCTTTGGTACGTGTACCGACAACTCTCAATGCATCCTGGTACGTAGAACTCATGGCTGACCATTTACACCCATTTATGGCCATCATGCATTCCAATGGAGATGGCATCTACCAGCAAGACAACTGTTCATTTCACAGGTCCAGGTTGACTACTGCATGGTTGCAGGAGCATTCTGCTGACTTTAAAATAATGAATTGGCAACCTAGTAGCCCAGAAAATCCCATCGAAAATCTTCAGAATACCATCGAGCAGAGTGTTCGAGCCCAGGTTCCATCAGTGACGACCTTGAGAGAATTGTGGACAGCTCTGGAGGATTCATGGATCACCATACATGTGGAACATTTACGCAAGCTTGTGGAGTCCTTGCCTCGTCGTGTGGCATCTGTTATCAGGCCATAGGGTGTCCAACACATTACTAGGTTGCTATCCTGCATCAAGTTCCAAGAATAAAATATGATTCAACTTCAAAACTTCATCTGCACATGTTTTCATACCATGGCAAGTCTTTCAAAAATAACGTCTTGTTCAAATCTAATCTATAATATTTTCAATACATTACCCTCTTTGCTGTTGAAGGCTATATGTGTTTTATCTGAAATCTAGATCCTTTGATTTGTGTGCATTTACTTTGGTACGTTTATTGTTATTACCATACTGTGAATTAATGCACATAGAAGACATCACAAGCTTAAAATTCAGATATGACTCTTTACAGTCTAACCCCATGAAAAGTGAGTCCCAGCTGGGTCAGCATTGAGATTTATCTCCGAAAAATTCCCCTTAATTTTCGGTGTCCCCTACTGCCTACGGTCAGTAGGGGACACCGATGGGCTTGGAAAGGCCGCTATCCATCGGATAGGACGTTAAGCGGTGGCCCCGTGTGCGGGAGAGCCATACTCTATGCACGTTAAAGAACACGCTGAATGGCCTTGATGGGAGGCTACCATGTCTCCCAACAGCTGTTCCAGTGGGCCCCCTCCCCCGACCTTCTCTGAGCCTTGGGGGTCCACGTGACCTGATCATTTAGCCCATGGTGTGCAAAATAGTGCCGCCCAGAGGTAAAACAACCCAAACCAACCCCATGAAAATCTCCCCCCCCCCTTTTATGGAGAGTGGAAACAGCAGGAGCAAAATTCGAAATAGTTTACGGCCACTATTATGTGAGCTTCCATTTAACTCATAACTGTAGGCACTCACGTTCTGAAGAGATAGTAGAACAACTTTCATATTTCCCGATTTTTTGGAAGAAAGCGACAAGGGGGGGGGGGTCAACATTTTATAGCCTATGACACTTCCCACATCACAAACTTTCATTTGACACATAAATCATTAAGTTTCTCCATCACCTTTGAAAGATATGTTGGAACAACTATTTTGACAAACCGATAAATTAGCTGAATATCATATCTGCTGTTTTGTGAAACAATTGTGATGCAAACCATTATTGTGGCTGAATGATAAATGCTTTCTTTAATTTATTCACTTTCTTGCAGACAAGATGTTTAGCTTTTTGGGTCAAATGGTAAATATACTGTACTCTTTACTTTTATGAATAAAAAAATTTAAACAGACTGGAATCAAGTAAACTTTAATAACAATCTGTAGTCGTTAAAACCTACTAAATAATCCATTTTTTTTTATAAGCAGCAAAATGGTTTTTTGTTTCTTATACTAAAATCAAGTGAATTAAATAATCTAGACACCAAAAATAAAACAGTGACGCTGCCTAATATAATAGCCTTATTCACTTTTGGAACTCGAAAAAAGAGCAATAATAAAATAAATATCAATGCCGTCTTAATTGCTTATTGCACGTTTCAATTTCTTTCCACATTTAATTTTAAAATAGAATAATTAATGTTTGAAAAAAAAAAGTATATTTGTCTAACATTAAAATCCTTGTGAACTATAATATTGGTGTATTTGTAATATTTCTAAACAACCAGTGTAGCAGTTCAAGAACTTGTATATCAGATTTTACTTTTTAGGGAACATTGAATAAGGGATTTACAGCAACAGAAACTGCATTAGAAAAAAAACTTAATTTCTATACAAGGTCATTTTTTTAAAAAGAAACAATAGTGGAAATCATTAGCAGCAGAAAAATCGGTATATAGATATTGATATATTCAAACAGATTGCAATGGGAACATGATATTTCGCAAAATAGAGCATATGTTATGTATCAATATAGTTGCACAAAACTGTAGAGGGGAAAAGTTATATTCAAAGATATCGTGTGCCTTGCAGCACACGAGCAATAGGAAAATTATATTTCATAGTAATCTGACAAATGTATAACATGATTAAATTTTGTAGTTTATATACATTTTTTCTTTTAAAAACTGAGTTTCAAAAAGGGCGCAACCCTAAATATAAGAGAGTAGAACTTATGTGCATGTACAATTTATGCCATAATATTAGTCAGTTGACATTACTGTACTCAAGGTTAACAACCTTTAGCAGTTGAAATGACCTTGTCATGCGCCAGTCTCACTCAAGCATTCATTCCTTTGTGTTGTGTCAGCTATGTTGTTTTCCAAAAACGAAAGTGTATTTATTGTTGAGACTTATTGTGTGTACAAATCTTACAAATGTGTGAGAGAGGAGTTTGAGTTGAAGTTTCCTCAGTCTACAGTTCCGAACAAGTAGATAATATCTCATTTGATTGATATTTTCATGACACTGAGTCTGTACAGGATTGAAAGAGCCCAGGCCAGTCATCACTGTTAACTGCTGAAGTTCTAGATGATATGTCTCAGCGTTTAACTCGCTCACCCAGAAAATCTAAGAAAGTTATCTTCCCAGGTTGGACTGTCACCAGCTACTGTTTTCAGGGCTACAAAGAAGTTAAAATTTCATGCCTACCGCATTGGTGTCGTTCATGAACTGAAAGAACCAGACCATGAAAAATGTTTATGGTGCATTGGATTGGATTGTTTTACCTCTGAGTGGCACTTTTTTGCACACCATGGGCTAAATAGCCAGGTCACATGGACCCCGAAGGCACAGAGAAGGTTGGGGGAGGGGACCCACTGGAACAGCTGTTGGGAGACAGATGGTAGTCTCCCGTCAAGGCCATCCAGTGTGTTCTTTAATGTGCACAGAGTATGGCTCTCCCGCACATGGGGCCACTTCTTAACGTCCCATCCGACAGACGGCGGTCTTTCCAAGCCCATGGGGAAAATAACAAAGAATGGTGATTTCACTAGGCTCTTGATTCCATAGAAAGTGGGCCTAGTGCCGCAATTTATTTTGTGATGAGCTGAGCCAATTCGCTGAATGGGCAGTGATTTGTACATGGAAATCACTTTGTCATGAGGTGGTTGCTGTCCACCAACTCTCAGTACAGAGAACAAAAGGAAAAACTGAATAATTAGCTCAGTACAAGATCATTCCATTTAAACACATTTATTTTTATTACGTGCAAATCACACTCATTTCCAGTGTGCTAAACAATTACAGGGACTTCACCATTTGCTGTTCAAGAGGTCTAGTGCAGCGTGGCGGAGACAAAACTTTTCTAGCTGCTTGGGGAGACAAGATTAAAAAAAAAATGACCATACCTCATTCCTTAGATATGGGTGGAAGGAAAAGACAGCTCTCTCCTGCTTGTGTTATGCTGGTTGTTTAGTGGATCTCAGAAACCTGCCACTCATCCAGAAAAATTGTCCTTCACATTTTATCTGGTCTTGTATAGTCCTCATATGGGATGGTTCTTCAGCCAGGACCCAACCTTTCACTATTGTCCATGAGTCAGATGTATGATATCCCACATCTTGAAAGTTGCCTCCTTTTATGCCAGGGAAGAAGATGAGGGCTCACTCCAGCGAACATTTTCACAAAATGACTAACAGCATGTCTCTTGGTGACTAATTGCTTCACAAGACAAAGGGAAAAAAGATGAAAAGTGTGTTCTCTCTGTGCTGGCTTGACAAAACCACCTGGGTTATCGTGGGATTCGGTAATTGGTGCGCCCATATCGAAAAGAGATGTCTGGCCCTGTCAGGTACTTGTTAGCTCCTTAGCTGAGATTTTTTCCCCAGATGGGGTTTGGGCTTGTACGAATTTCAGTGTCCATGGCTCCACAGGCTACTTTCTTTTACAGCATGAATGTCTGAGAGAGCAAAGATGGAAGGATGGGTGAAGGCTAAGACCTAAATAACAAAAACAACGACATGGCAGATGGGATTAGGCCCCTGACAGATACATCAGGTCCACATTTCGGAAAATGTGGGCAGAACAGTATTACTAGCATCTTCAATATTTTCAATAATCGTAGTAAAGATTAAGAAATTCAGGGGGAGGAAAAGCTGATGAAAAAAAAAAGGTCAATAGACAAGACAAAACACAGTTCGGAAGAACACTGAAATTAAAAACAAATTTCTAGAGGCTAATCAACTCTAAACAAAACAAACCAGAAAGACTTACCAATTCAAAAACCAGTTGAAGAAAACCACAGATAAGCAGAAGAATCAATATTGCATTGCTGTCATGCCAGTCCTGTTAAATCTTTAAGGTTAATGGCCCATCCTCCCTCTATTCCAACCGTCTCTCAAATCAACCATGAGTAATTTCCACTGAAAGTCATCCCTAAAGTTTTTGCTCTAGTAACTGCTGAGTACAGCTATCAATTATCATCAAACCCATTTCTAGTAATTTGAAAGGAGGCCATTCTTAGTAAAATCACCATACTGTTGAAGAATAAAGAGGACTTTTTGGCAACTGTCATTGTCAAACATCCCGTGACTGAGAGCCCTTTGCTATTGCTACCGATATCTGATTATTGCATGTACCTACCTTTCAGTGCTAATTATGAGAAGGATGGCTTGATGAGTTACTTCCAGTGAAATTTTTTGGGAACGACTGCTTTTAGCGGCCCCAACACTTCTGCTCCATCTTCACTCTTTAAGTGCCTCAGACACACTCAAATCCCTCTAATGCAGTGGTTCTCAACCTTTTATGTTTCATGTACCCCCTGGAAATGTGTATGTAACTGGGATACCCCTTGTATAGATAAAACTATAGTTATAGTATAACAATGGAAATAAAATAAAACATAGATATATATACACATTAAATTTTGTATTCATAAATTACATCCCCTACTCTAATGAGTTAACCACTGCAAATGACAGAAAACAATGTGGTGGAGTACCGGGTACACATTTGATGCCGATTGAGGTTAAAACAGTGGCAAAAGAAAAGTACTATATGTATTAATAGTAGCAATTTTTATTTATCATATATCAAAGGGACCTGTGTGGACGCTCCGAGTAAGGCATGAATGTTTGTGCTGTCTTTCTGCCGAGGTCCCGCCATCCTCACAGACCTTCTACTGTGGCGTATTAAACTAACAGACTCCTGTTAGACTTTTGTGGCAAGCAGCTGCTTGAGGGAATATTAATTTTTATTTATTTATTAGTTAACATTATTAAGTATAAAGTTAAGCATAAGTTAGACATTTATTAAGCTCATTGTAATGCCATTTATTAGGACTAGTAGGGTCATGATTCACATTATTCCTGTATTTCCTTCTTTCAGAAATAAGTTCCATATCTTTATCACTCAAATAATTTTGTTTCCTCTGTTCCTTTTTAACCAAAATAGTACAGATGCCTCAAGAAAAACCTGTTTGAACTAATACCATTCTTTCTCAATTTCAGTAGTAAGTAAATCACAATTGCGATAATGACTAATTAGCTTATGATAGTATGCTCTGGCTACCTCTGGAATTTTCAAAGTTCCAGTGTTAAAAGAAATTCTCTTAACCTTGGCACAACATTTCTTAAGCATTAGTTGCAAGATACCAATGACCAGGTAGTGGTTAGACCCAATTTCGGCTTCCCTGTATGATCTGATATTCCTAACTGAACTAGCCCATTTGCTGTTAATTCAAATATAATCTATCATATTCCTGTGCAACCCATCAAACAAAACCCATGCATATTTATAAATGTCCCGGTGTTTGTAGTATGTGTTCATTATTTGCAAACCCTTAAGTTTACTTACCTGCAGAAGACATTTCCCATTGCCATTTGACCTACCAATGCCAAAAGGACCTAAATCTCCTCCCCAAAGGTTAGAATCAGTAGCAGCTTTAGCACTGAAGTCACCTAGTGCAAGGGAAATATCTCCTTTCTTCACAGAATTCAAAATATCCCAATTATATTTTCACATTGTATACGTTACGGTAAAAGTGAATAATCCGGCGATTATGCATAATCACCGGATTATTCACTAATCATCTTTCATATTCACTAATCATCTTGGTAAGTTTGATAAATTTCACTTAAAATTCTCACTTTTACCATTTACATAATTCCCAAATGAAGTTGGTAAATTTGATAAATATGCCAGAATTTCTCCCTTTTACCGGCGATTATGTATAATTTCCCAAATGAATTTGGTAAGTTTGATATATTCCCCGAGTAAAACGCAATCTGACCTCTGAGAAACCAAAAAATACAGAAAAGGTGAAAAAGATACTTTCCACCCCTAAAATGTAGAGTCTAAAACAGGAATCCGTCATCCGAATTATAAAAAAAGCCCCAAATATTTTTAAGCCCAGTGAGAACGAATTAGCAAAGACGGCCATGTTAATCCTAGACTGGCGATTATGCATAATGTCATATGTAAATATGATAAATCGTACTTAATCAAATTTACCGAGCATTATGCATAATCGCCAATCTAGGATTAACATGGCCGTCTTTACTAATTCGTTCTCACTGGGCTTAAAAATTTTTGGAGCTTTTTTTATAATTCGGACGATTGATTCCTGTTTTAGACTTTACATTTTAGGGGTGGAAAGTGTCTTTTTTGGTTTCTCAGAGGTCAGATTGCTCACGGTTTTTACCCTATAACTCGGGAAATATATCAAACTTACCAAATTCACTTGGGAATTATACATAATCGCCGGTAAAAGTGAGAAATTCTGGCATATTTATCAAATTTACCAACTTCATTTGGGAATTATGCATAATCGACGGTAAAAGTGAGAAATTTAGTGAAATTTATCAAACTTACCAAGATTAATGATGATTATGCATAATAACCGGCATTTATGCATAATCGCCGGATTAAACACTTTTACCGTAACATATATGCTATATATTTATTAAAAGCTCTATAGAAATATATAAGGTTAAAACATAGTGGAACACAACAGTCAGGCCGAACAGATACGATAACACCTAAAGATCATCTGTCAAATAGCCAGTTTGAGATAAGTGTCATCAAAATGAATTGTTTTCTTTCTTGTCGTTGTGGATAGTTATTTGGTTTTAATACTATCACTGATCATAATTTTCCCATTGCCTATTTTTAGGATGAAACACAGAATGGAGATTATAGTATCTTTATGAATAATTACCATGTTTCAAATATTGTAGATTATTCACTTTAAAGGTAACAAAAATTCAGCAACTTTGAAATAAACAAACTTTTGGTCAAAAAGATGTGTACAATAAGAGAAATAAATATTGCATAATCTTTAACATTGACAAAATTTTTGAATTGTAATGCCACCTCTCCTTAAATGCACACATATATCAAGGCTGCATAAAGCCCTCTTGATTTCCCAATGCAGTCTTGACTCAATTCATGAAATACAGTGCTAATAAACGTTTCCATTGTCCTTTTCTGGCATTCCATGGATTTACCTGAGGCACTTTTTTTTGTATGCCATACTTTAGTATGTACTCTATTCTTCAAATATAAGACATAAAATGAACAAGGCAAGTATTAATGGCTGTTTGAGCAAATTGACTCAAAACATCCTTTAGGTGCAAAAATACACATAGAATATATGTTTATGAGAGTACTCCGATTGGACCAGTTGTAGCCAAACAAAACATGGCTGCATTTGACCGAATTTCACCAATGCATATTGACAAGTTTGTTACAAAATTTGATAAAACTTATATCTAAACAGCAATTTGCAATCTTTACCAGATATTTTCACTTGGCAATAAATGAACGCACTGATAATCTAAAATTCAATTGTTTAAAAATACATTTTCATATGGATACACTATATTGCAAATACATCGATATAAATGCTAATACCATCTTTGATAATTGAAATAACAAAATTAAATGCAATTTCTGACAACCCCCAAAAATATTAAAACCTCATTAAGGCCTTATTTATTATGCATTTGGTAAAAGCTGACTGTGAGATGTACATTAGTTACCATTACTCGGCCCCTGTGTAAATCCGTAGTAAACTGAAAGGAAAGAGGAGGAAAGCAAATTGTCTGAATGAGTCTGCATAGTAAATGCCTATGCAGGAATATTCATTTGTTGATTTGAAAAGAAGAGGAAGAAAGCAATCTACAAATTTAAAAACTTCGCTGTCCATTCCAAAAACCACTAATTTCCACTTACACTTTTCTTAAACACTATTCTTAGACTTTTTCCTTTCGGATTATGTGATGCCCCACCGTTCACTTTTGCTTTACCTTAACCAGTTTTGTTTAATTTACGTTATATTTATCATTTTGGGGATTTTTATTTCCTTTTTGGCATCGCAGCACTCGTTTCCAAGTTTCTAGGAGTTGTGCATGCGCCGCAACTCCGATCTTCCGACTGTACCGTTAAAGCGCGTGCCAAGGACACGCCCCCTCTTGCGTCATAGCTTTTGCGTCGTTCGTCAAAGTATGTTAATGTCTTTCCCGGCATGCGCCGGCCTCATGTCAAAAAACCGGTGACCTACGAGTCACCTAAGCAGAAGCATAAGCAGTAGCTTAAGCACTACGCACAAGTGAGTGCACGAGCACAAGGTGCGTAGCACCAAGCACAGTGCGTGTAGCACAGGAGTTGGAGTTATGTGTTCTTCATTGATGTCTTGGTGAGTTGAATTATTTTGGAAATAAATCTGTTTTGTTATAAACCTTTTGAGTCTGTACAGTTTTTTCTCTTGAGCAACGCGAATTAAGGATTTTTTTATATTTAATATTACTTGACAATCATTTTGATTCTTACTCTATTTGAACCCTAAATCAACTTATTATCAACTTGTTCTACTTTTGGCAATTTGTTAATTATTGACTGGCGCCCGTCTAAGCTATCCGGAGCATAAAACTTCAAGTATTTTGCATTTGTTTGGAGCGTTACAGAGTACAATAAAAGAAGTGGCGCAGCGAACAGGGACTCGCCAGTATTTAAAGATAGTATATATATTTGTGGATAAATTTTGTATGATTGTCAAAGATAGTAAATTTTTTGAGCTCAGTAGTTGTATGTACTAGTTATAGATTTAACGGCAGCTTAAGCCGAAAATTTTTGTTGAGCAAGTAGCTTAAACATTTTTTTTTTTGTGTATTATTCAAAGGTACCGAAGTTTCAGCGTAGATATTGCTGAATATTTAAGATATTTGTTGTATGTAATGATTAGAAGTGTCCGGGCACACACGTACGTAGGCACGATAAGAAAAATCTTTTTTTTTTGATAAGCAAATTTATATTTTTGTAAGCTTAGTTATAGCTTTAGTATTGTTGTATAGCAGTACCTTTGAGCGCTGCTCAAGATTAAAAAAAGGTTTTCAAAATTTCCAAAATTCAAAATTTCGGCAGACCGCTAAACATGTCTGCTAACAATATGGCCGATTCCGCCATAATGACTCCCGACATAGAAAGAGTAAAGGGTAGATTGCAAGATGTAATGATGGAAGCAGAAGTGCTAATGAATCTGCTTGATGATAAT
This sequence comes from Ryuthela nishihirai, assembly GCA_038380435.1. Taxonomy (NCBI): domain Eukaryota; kingdom Metazoa; phylum Arthropoda; class Arachnida; order Araneae; family Heptathelidae; genus Ryuthela; species Ryuthela nishihirai. The sequence continues at coordinate 93,268,019 of JAWZYU010000004.1, read as the reverse complement.
CGGGAGAAAAGGGGAACGACAACAACCCCTAAATTTGCTGACAATGCTACGTCAGTTCACCAACGAAGAAACTTTGAACGTAAGGTTCCATTTTCTGTTCCGTCAGAAGCAAGCGATAGAACAGAGTATTTTCAACCGCCACAACGACGATTTGCCAACCCATCCATTAACTATAGTCCTTATGTTAATTGGCCTTTACCTGAGATAAGGTTCGACGGTTCGAAACGTCCATCATCGTGGACATTTGTCAAGTCCATGGAGGAGCACTTCCGTTTACATGAAGTGCCAAGCAACAAAAAAGTTGTTTTTGCAGTATCTTGCCTAATTGGATATGCTAAGCAATGGTGGAATAACATAGGATGTCGTCATGGCATAGAACTTTGGGAAGAATTTAAAAACGAAATCATGGACATATATCCGGCTTATAATGATTTTACAGAACTAGCTACAGAGTTGTTTTCACGAAGACAAAGGGAAAGAGATGACATAGAAAAATTTATATGGGGTACAGTAGAGTTATACCAGCTGTACGATGCTGATGCCGCTGAAATTGATATCGTAAATTGCATATTGTCTCAATTGCTTTTGCCCATTAGAGAATTCCTAGAAGTACGAAATGTGAATTCAATTTCAGAGTTAGTCAAATTGGCTCGGCAATACACTGCAAGAAGACAATCTGCAAAAATACACTTAACCAACAATGGATGCCATTCCCGCCAAAGCAGCGATATCAGGTTGAGTCGCGTAGAATGACTCCCGCACGACCGGAAGTTACACGGTCCCGACAATTTGCGCCGAACGCGCCTAAAGGAATGCAGAATGAACGAAGTAGAGACTTTGTGCCACGTCAAGCTTCGAACCATAACACTACACCTAAAACTTTGTTTAAATACACTAGAGAAACTCTCACATGTAATTTTTGTGGCCGACTAGGACACACAGAAAAATATTGTTATCGAAGGAATGAAAATTCGGGAAACTAAGTACGGGATCTTTGAAGCGAGAGGCCAAAGTTTCTCATGAGTTAAGTCTTGCTACTGTGGGTATACATAATGTCCTACATTTACCTTTTGTGAAGCTTTATCACGATAAGACCGAATTCATAGCTCGCATTGATACAGGAGCTGATATTACATGTCTACATAAGAAAGTATGGATAAAATTCAGAAAAATTGTAAACTGAAATTGCAGCCGTGGTCCGGTGGACCTTTGAACTTAGCTTGTGCTTCCAAACAGTGTTTTCCGCAAGGAACTGTTGAGTTACCTATCACTTTAAATAATGTGGAGATAAGACGAATTCTTAGTAATAAATGAATTATTATATGACTCTTTAATAGGAATAGATGCGATACGAAAACACTTGATTGAATTTGATTTTGCCAATAATACTATTTCATTGAAAGCAACAATTAAAGAAAAACTTGATATCGATCAGATAAGATCAGATATTAGAGAACATGCTGACAACGCTCATTTGGAAAATAGCGAGAGAGTTAAGTTAGAAACTCTGCTCAATGCTAATTACGAACTTTTTAACAAGCCTGGTAGATGTCAGATTTTAGAACATCATATCGACACAGGCAATAATAGACCTGTTTACAGCAAACCATATAATTATCCTCCCAGTAAAGAAGAGATAACTTCAACACAAATTAAAGAAATGTTAAAGGATGGAATAATAGAGCCAAGTTTTAGCCCTTCGGCTTCACCGGTCGTTCTCGTTAAAAAGAAAACTGGCGATTTGAGATTTTGCGTAGACTATCGAAAATTAAATGCTGTTACAGTCCCCGACAGATATCCACTACCTATTATTCAGAATCTACTAACACAACTGGCTGGCAAGAAATTTATTAGCACACTAGATTTGTCTTCAGGATATTGGCAGGTGTCCGTATATCCACCAGATCGGCCCAAAACAGCATTCCTCACAAAAGATGGATTATTCCAATTTCGTTGCTTACCATTTGGTTTATCAGGAGCACCCGCTATGTTTCAACGTCTTATGCCATAGTTTTGGGTGACTAAAAGGAAAAATTTGTGAAGTATACTTAGACGACATAGTCATTTTTTCTACTGATTTTTCAGAGCATCTACGTGATTTGAATTTGGTATTTGCAAGGTTAAGAGAAGCCGGACTCACCATAAAGTTGTCCAAATGCACATTTCTCCGAGAGGACGTTCAATACCTCGGTTTCAATGTTAATACAGATGGAGTAAGAACATTACCTAATAAGGTCGAACCAATAGAACGATTTCCCACACCGTGCAATTCGAAACAACTTAGTAGATTTTTAGGAATGTGTGGATGGTACCGACAATTTGTACCCAATTTTGCTAATTTGGCCGAACCTTTGTGTGAATTACGTCGAAAGCGAAAGCGGTTCCACTGGACACCTGTTTGCGATACAGCATTTCAGACATTAAAAGATGCATTGTGTCATGCTCCCGTGTTGGTCTTGCCACAGTTAGGCAAACCTTTTTACATCTACACTGATGCTTCCGATGTCGGTCTCGGTGCCGTGCTGAGCCAAGTACAGAATGACAATTGTGAACACGTTATCATGTATGCCAGTCGCAGTTTGAGTCACACTGAAAGAAACTATACAGTGACTGAAAAAGAATGTCTAAGCGTAATATGGGCTCTAGAAAAATTTAAAGTACAATTAGATACATCCGACATTACTATTTTTACCGACCATGCTGCTTTACAATGGTTACAGACATCCACCAATCTAACAGGTCGTCTAATGCGCTGGGCATTACGCCTACAAGAATTTAATTTCAAGGTCGAGCATCGAAAGGGAAGTGCACATCAGCTACCAGATGCATTATCCCGTGTAGCCGGCAGAAGTTACGGCCAAACTCGAAGATAAGCCTTTTGCTCCCTCACTCGCCACAATAGTTCCCATCGAATACAAGGAACATTTAAATAAGGAACAACAAAGAGATTTAGAATATGGAAACGTGTATCATTATTTGAAAACTGATGAATTACCTCTAGATCCTATTATAGCTTCAAGTATTGTTGGAAGAGCCAGACATTTCAGATTAATTAACGATATTTTGTACTACTGCAGACGACCGAGTCAAACAGGCAGTTATCGCCCATTTATTCCCAGGAATTTAAGAGAGTACGTACTCCGAGAATTACATGATGTACCTTCAGCTGGACATTTAGGTACACGGAAAACCTATCAGAAAGTGGCCAAAAGATCATATTGGCCAGCTTCGAAAAAAGACGTAAAAACCTATGTAGAAACATGCATAATTTGTCAAACCACGAAATTCGATCAGAACCGTCCTTGTGGTCTTATGAAAAGCACGATCTCCAATAAACCCATGGAATTAGTTGGCATGGATTTAATGGGCCCGTATCCACAAACGGGATCCCAATATATTCTGGTCTTAGTAGATTATTTTTCGAAATGGATCGAAATATTTTCTGTTAGAAATGCAACAGCAACAATCGTAGCAAAGAAATTTATAAACGAGTTTATATGCAGATACGGGGTACCCAAGAGTATAGTTTCGGACAATGGGCCCCAATTCATTTCAAATGTGCTTGCTGAAGTATGTGAAACGTTTCAAATAAAGCACATATATACAACTCCATATCATCCACAATCAAATTTGACTGAAAGAATTAATCGAAATATTGGTAGAATGATAGCTGCTTACGTTGAAAATAGACATAGTACATGGGATAAATATTTGCAACAGTTTTCCTTTGCTTTACGCACTTCATTACATGAAACCACCAAATTCACGTCTTCAAGGATATTTCTTGGAAGAGAACTAACATTACCCTGGGACAGACTCATTGGCCAACCTGCATCTCCACAATCCATTGAGTTTAGAACAGAACAGCATATTCGAGCCATTTCAAAGGCACAAAATAATTCCCTACGAGCACAACAAAAGCAACAAGATGATTATAATAAAAGACGACGACATATGGAATTTAAAGTAGGTGAGAAGGTTTTGATTAAAACACATCATAAGAGTGATAAAGAAAGAGGATTTATAAAGAAATTTGCACCATTATATGCTGGACCATATGTTATAAGGAAGAAACTTTCGCCTCTTCTGTACGAATTGGCCAATATGACCACTAATGCCTCAGTTGGATACTTTAATGTTGTGAATATAAAAAGATATAAAACTTTTATAGAATTTTCTAGATCAGAAGCAGATGCTCCACAACAAACCCAGGAGAATGATGGCTCTGATGATGATCAGAAGAGAAAAGAACAGATTAGATTATCACCTATTACACACGACAGGACAAAGACTGACAAAGCCAGATTCAGCTGTTCCATCGACGTCAAGAGCGTGACGAGAAGCCGACGAAACAACGACCCAATCCGGGGCCAGGACCCGACCCTGCAGAGCGACAACCGGCAGCGGAGCAGTCAGCATCACACAGATGACGTCACCAGCGAGATCTTCAGTAACAACTTTACGTAAAGCCACCCAGCGACGACTTCACGTGAGAGACAAGCCAAAGACGACGGAAAGATGTTATCGGAAACGGACTGGATGATTTATCGCCACGGAGTGCCAACAATGAAATTTAAGTAATTATTCTTTCACTTGGCACTTGTTGATTTATAAATGTTCTCTTTTTCTCTGGAATAGATGAAGACGAAGAAGCTTATTGTGATTTATATAGTTAGCAATGTTTGAATTCTTGTTGAAACTTTGGAGTTTCGATATTTATTTTTGAAAAGTGAATTTATTGTAGTTCGAGTTTATACTTGTGTGAATAGAATTTTTTTTTGCATTCTTGTTCATCGAAGTTCTAGTTATTGTATTTACGTGAGTTAAAATGTATTTTTGTAGATTTTTTCGTTTCAGCTGACTGATAGCTGAAAATTTTGTAAGTCGATATTGGAAAGTTTAGAAATTGTAAAATGTTTATGGATATGAATGAGGAGAGTGAAAGAGAATTAGTGATTTAATATTTTTTCATTTTTTGAATTTTGTATTGTAAAATAACGTGCATTCCAAAGTGAATTTATGTAAAAAAAAAAAGAAAGGAGATTCATGTAAAATTATTGGATGAAATGTTATCATCGTATATTATAAATTATTTACACTTTTTTTTTCTTTATTCTTAGATACGATTTATGTATATGTGTTTAAATCTGTTCAGTGTCATCAGTGATATTTGTGTGTCAATGATGCGTAATTTTTGAGATGACATTGGCAGTATTTATTGTATATATAGATGATGACCATGATGAGAGCAGAATTTTGTCTTTTTTTTGTGTGTCCCCAAATGGCATAGTCTGGTGACCGAGTTGTTACCAGCATAACTCCTTTGGGAGGGGGAGGTTAGCTCTGAAGGGGGAGGTAATTAATGATTTTCTATTTCAGCTAGCTCGCGATTTCTGTGAATAGGAGAAGAATTAGCGGATGGATTACAATCCCGCTTGTTTGTAAATTTTGAATTTTCTTAGCTTTGCGTATTTGAATGTAATTAGGAGGAGATAACGGTGTTCGAATACCCGTTTTTTTATGTGATTTAGGAGAAGACTTAGATTTCACGTATTTTTTTATTGTGGTTAGGGGATAAGCGGAAGTTATTACCCCGCTAACAACAAATGTAATGAATTTTTTTCTTTTCATGTCTTTTATAACCTTATAGAATTTCAGTAAGATTAGGAGTTTATTAACCTGTTTTTTCTGTACAGTTCAAGATATGCCAATTTCGAGTTTGTATCAGAATGTGATACTAGTTAGACCGATGATGCTAGTATACAGTTAACTGTCACAGCCACTGGTATGTATTGACACTAGGATAGCTGTTAAACACATTTTTGTTAGGAGGAAATGGGAGGAGGTACCTTTGGTTGTGCTGGAAAATTGTGTCAAAGTGAGAATAGTTCGTCATATCAAAATTTGCACTAGCATATTTTTACTTATTTATGTTCAGCCATGTGTAAATGACATAAGATGTGTCCTTTATTCGAAATTGCTCGTCAAAATTTGTTAGGTCAAATCTTTTCACTCCCTTTGGAAGGGGGAGTTGTGATGCCCCATCGTTCACTTTTGCTTTACCTTAACCAGTTTTGTTTAATTTACGTTATATTTATCATTTTGGGGATTTTATTTCCTTTTTGGCATCAGCACTCATTTCCGAGAGTTGGGAGTTGCACATGGGCAACTCCGATCTTCCGACTGTCACCCGCTAAAATGCGTGCACAAGGACACGCCCCCCTCTTGCGTCATAGCTTGTGCCGTTCATCACTTTATGTTAATGTCTCCCGGCGTGCAACATGACATGCCGGCTCTTGTTTTTTAAACCGGTGACTTGCTAGTCACAGAAGGCAGTTAGTAGACAGAGGCCATAGGGCAGTTAGTACAGAAGCACTCAGTAGAGAGCACAGTGTGTGCAGGAGGAAAGTGCATTGTAGCACAGTGAGTTTGATGTATCTTCTTCATTGATGTCTTGGTGAGTTGAACTATTTTGGAAATAAATCTGTTTGTTATTTTAAACCTTTTGAGTCTGTACAATTTTTTCTCTTGAGCGACGCGAATTTAGATTTAGAGCATCTAGACTTTTTGACAATCAATTTTGATTCTAACTATTTACTCATTAATGCTCGCTGGCATTTTGAACCCTACTTTAAATTTTGTCTACTTTTTTTGGCAATTTGTTAATTATTACCTGGCGCCCATATCAGCTATCCGGAGCATAAAACTAATTGGATCAAAAGAAGGGTCAAACTTTAAAGCATTATTGCATTTATTTGGAGCGTTACACACTAGCGCCACTTACTTCTCGCCTTAACATTATGTTATGTTGGTGTGTAGTTTGACAACTAAGGGCCTTACATTCGCGCCATGTGGTGTCGAAGGGTGGAACTAAAAGTTTACAAATCGGTGCCTACGTAATGCGAATGCCTGAAGATTTCCGCGAATCTCCGTGTTAGCAAGCGCACATAGGAAGCTTCAGAACCTCCCACATGAGGGCAGCACATTCCGAGGTACCTCACCTCAATGGCTAACCTACGCTAACGATAAGTATATAGCGATCTGGTTAGTCATGTGGTAAAGATTCAGACAGATGGTTAATCAAGTACAATAAACTAGATTCTTTCTCACAGATTCAACGGGAATAATGATTTAAACTCTCCATAACGAAAAATACGTTTAAAAATAATCGTGTTACAATTGAAAATTATCCACTAAAATCCGAAATTTTTAATTGTTTAGCCAATAATATTATTTAACGATAATTCTTTTACAGAAAAAAAATTTAATTTTTTCCAAAGTAATTCTTTATCTAATTTAATAATTTTAATTACTATTGCAATAGATTTGCAATAATTACTATTGCAATAGATTTTTATTGTTAGGGAAATGCATAAGCAATAGATTTAAGCAAGACTGTTTTGATATTAATACTGGATTTATTTAATTAAGTATGAAGTGGAAAATTTGCTAAAAAATTAAAGATTAAAAATAATTTTGTAATTTTTTTTTTATTAAAAGTAAGTTTCTTTTAATTAAAAGTAAGTCTCCTAAAGTAGCTACCAATTTAAATTACATATACCAAACGATTTAATTTTCGGCCAAGTTTCATATAATTATTCTTTCCAATTGCAGTATATACATTATGTTGAAAAAAAGTCTCCGAACTTCCATGCTATTTTAATGGAAAACCACTTTCAAAGCTCCCTAACATTGAAAATAAACCTTTTACGCAAAAACTGTTATTGGCGATAAATTGCAGATGTCATTCAAATCTCTTAAATATATTTCCCCGCAATATTCGTTTATTAATATTTAAAGAATGAATGGAAGCTGAAGCATTTATCTTCAACTTTTGACACTTGTGAAAATAATACTTCAATAGATAAAACACAACTCTTGTAACAATATGTTCACTAACATAAATTAAATATCTGCAGTTTGTATGACTATTTTTTTAAGATTTCATCAATTTGAGGGCAATGTGACAATGTCGTTTGCTGTTAAATGGTCCGGCTTCAATGATTCTTTAAATATTGATTGAAGATCGTTGAAAATTGATCACTATCACATTGCCTCCAAAGTGATGAAAGCTTAAAAAATCGTCATACAAACTTAAGATATTTAATTTATGCGAAATTAGCCAAAGTCCCATTATATCCCCCAGTTATTTGTCAAAATTAAATTACACAAATCTCTAAAACCCTTTAGACCCTACAAACGGCCAAACGAAATTCTCCCATGTATAACCTAGAGAAAGCACTCTTTCAGTTCTTTATCCCATATTTCCCACCCACACCCAATATCATACAGTCAGGCATGGACCTCATAAACAAACTTAAAACCATAACTGTTACCCCCGACTGCATCCTACACTCATTTGACGTCGTCGCACTCTACCCTAACACACCGGTACTCGATGCAACTATGCGACTTAAAGCTAAATGGCTTGAAGCTGCCAGACCCACGGCAACTGAATATTTCAGCACACAGGAGACCCTCGACCTAGCCACTGAAAGCAACTGGTTTCAAACCGACGGCAAAATCTTCGTCCAAAACCAAGGTGTCCCAATGGGCTCCCCACTCTCTGGATTGTTGGCGGAAGCGGTTCTACGTCATGTAGAAACCACAGTTATTCATGTACGTCAAATCCGCCCACTACTATACGCCCGATATATTGACGATATATTAATCATCTGGCAACACCCCATAAAAGAATTAAAGAAATTACTATGTGAATTTAATGCTGTCCTCCCAACCATTAAATTTGCACATGAAGAGGAACAAAACGGACACCTACCTTTCTTAGACATCAACTTACACCGTACCTCCACTAAACTATACACATCTGTATACAGAAAACCTACATTCATACCTAACATAATAACTAGCACCTCCGCCCACCCAAACAACTACAAATTATCAATCTTCTACTCACACTTTACCAGAGCCTATAAATACTGCAATATGCAAGAAGCACTCAACAAACGAAATAAAACACATTTTTGAACTCGCGGAACAGGGCGGATATACCTCACACACCATCAACAAAATTCACAAACAAATCCCAAAACCCTTCAACACCAGTAAATAAAGAAATGCAAAAATACACAATAGCCCTACCATACATCAACAATAATTTCACACACTCTGTTAAAAATAACCTAACACCTTTCCATTATAAAGTCCCAATTAAAATGCCATACATCATCATCATCATCCTCAAGCAGCCATGGACTACGGAGGTCCAACCAGAAAATGCAATTTAGCTCTCCAAGCATATCTGTCCTGAGCTACATCTACTGCATCTGGCCACTGCACACCAATTCTAACAAGGTCCTGTTTGACATTGTCTGCCCACCGCATCCTAGGTCTCCCCCTCCTTCTGAGGCCTCTAGGCACACTGTTCAAAACCCTATTCGCCAATCTATAATTATCCATAAGGGCAACATGACTAAACCAACGGAGTCTCTCTCTGCACAATATGCGCTGCTTAAAGGAGGTTGCCAACTCCTTTGCCTAACCTCATCATTAGTTACAAAGTGAAACCACCTAATACCCAAGATACTGTGTAAGCATCTAGAATCAGTAACATCTAGTTTCCAGTTATCTTGTTTACAAAGCATCCAAGTTTCACTACCATAACTAACCCTAGAAAGAACCAAACTATTATACAGTCTAATTTTAGTCTTTAGGTGTATACGCCTATTTCTCCTCACTCTCCATAGATTCTTAAAAGTCCCGGCAACAATCCCTATCCATCTGTTAATCTCATGCCACACATCACTAGTATCTGTTACATAGCTCCCAAGATAATTAAACTGAGACACCTGTTCAAGATTGCAACCATTTAGATCAGTGTCTCGCAAACTGTGTGCTGCGAGAGATTTTCAAATTGACACTAGATATTCCAAAGATTTCATTTTGACTTGACTTGTGTTATCGACATGCTTTAATATCGACGTGCTTTAATAAAAATCTTTCAGATTTTGTCAACTGGGATCTTGTAAGTATTTCTCAAGCTTTTTCCAAATTTTGGTATTAATTTTTGATTATTTCAAGCCATAGAATGGACAAATATTTAAAACAAACACAAGTTATGAATTAAAGATCGAGAGCAAATCTTCAAGTAAAACCAGGCTGATAACTTCAACAAAGCGCAAATATAATGACGATTATACAGAGTTTGCTTTTATTCTTTTTTAGGTGTGCCACGGAAAAAAAAACTAAGTTCAGTGTGCCGCAGAGTAAAAAAGTTTGCGAGACACTGATTTAGAATAACTGAATCCAGCCTGCCTGGCAAATTTTCATCACTTTAGTTTTCTCTCTGTTTATAACCAAACCTACTCTACTACCAGTTTCCTCAACAGCTCGAATGAAAGAGTTCATCTCTACAACACCATTTGCCAAAAGGGCTAAATCAGAAAGTTTCACATCTCCAGCCCATTTAAGGCCACAATCTTTCCCTTGAAATGAATTTCGCATAACATAATCAATAACCAAACTAAAGAGAAATGGAGACAAAATGCACCCTTGTCGAACACCAGAAGTAATCCTAAACCAATTGTTATGAGCCTTACCAACTCTCACACACGACTCAGTATTATAGAGAGCTTTCATTATGTTAACTAACTTGTCTGGTATACCATATGATCTCACAATCAACCACAAATTATGACGATAAACAGAGTCAAAAGCCTTTTTGAAATCAACAAAGCTAGCAACCAAAGGTTTCTGAAACTCTAAACATTTCTCAAGAATCTGCCTAAGTGAAAATATCTGATCCACACATCCCCTACCACTTCTGAATCCACATTGCTCATCACACAATTGCCTGTCAACCAGATTCTTAATTCTATTAAGCACAATCATGCAAAGAACTTTCCCTGGAACACAGAGTAGTCTGATACCCCTATAATTATCACAAGAACTGCGATCGCCTTTTTTGAAAATAGGGATAATAATAGCTCTGGTAAAATCCATAGGAACCATGCCTTTATCATAAAAGATATTCAAAATTTCAGTCATCCAAGTGGTAACAGAAACATTCCCAGCTCTGAGCATTTCTGTAGTAATTTCATCTACATCTGGGGATTGATGAAGTTCAAGTTTAGAAACAGCCAAAATAACTTCAGATTGTGTTATAGGGCCAACATTAAAGCCACCAATGCATCTATCGTCATTGCAAACAATGGGAATAGAACTAACCGCATTGTTTAGAATATCACTGAAATGCTCAGCCCACCTAGCCATGACAGAATCATCATCTTCTATAACCTTACCTTGTTTATCCTTCAATCCTTGTATACTTGTCCATTTTCTACCACACAAAACATTAACTATCTGGTACAGCTCTCTGTTGTTGTGCTGACTAACTGCTTCATCGGCATTGTCAGCCAAGAAAAAGATTCTTATCAGCAGCTAACTGATCCTTTACACGTTTATTAAGTTCTCTGTAATCCTTTCCATCAGGACAGGACTAGTAAGGTATTGATTACGGACATTCCTGCAGTTCTTTCTTTCTGAAATAAGCTCAAGTGCCTTATCACTCAAATAATTCTCCTCCTCTGCTCCTTTTTCCCTAAAAGAGTACTGTTAGTTTCCGAAAAAGCCTGTTTAAAATGGTCCCATTCTTCCTCAACTTCAGTAGTAAGCGAAAACCATGACTGTCATAATGATTAAGTAACCTATCATGGTAAACTTTAGCTATAACTGGGTCTTTCAGAGCTTCAGTATTAATGGTAAATTTTTTAACGCTAGCACAACACTTTTTTAGTTTTAAGTTGCAAGACACTTTTAACAAGGTAATGGTCAGATCCAATTTCAGCTCCACTATATGACCTGGTATTCCTAACAGAACTAGCCCATTTGCTGTTAATTAATATATAATCAATCATATTCTTATGCAGCCCATCAGGTGAAACCCATGTGTACTTATGTATATTGCAGTGTTTGTAATAAGTGTTACCTATTCTGAAATCACTGAGTTTACTTACCTGTAGCAGACGTTGCCCCTTGCCATAACAGCTATCAATACCAAAAGGGCCTATCACCCCTTCCCAAAGGTCAGAGTCAGTACCAACTTTGACATTGAAGTCCCCTAAACAAGGGTAATATCTCCTTTCTTTACAGAATTCAAAATATCCTGAAGTTGTCCATAAAACCTATCCTTCTCATCCTCATCGGCATCCTCAGTGGGGGCATAACAGCAGATAACATTCAGGTCTTTAATGCTTGTCTGAAATTTTGCTGTAAGAAACCTTTCATTAATGCACTCATATCCTAGAAGAGCATCACTAGCGTGTCTGCTGAGAAGCAGACCCACGCCTTGGTGATGCTTATTGTCGTCCCTCCCTGAAAATAGAAATTTAAGATTATTTTTAAGAATCTGACCTTTATCTGTCCATCTGGTCTCTTGCAAGCTGAGAATATCTAAATTATAATGGTGGAATTCTTGTGTGAGGACATCAAGAGGAAAAGTACTGTGCAGAGTCCTCACATTCCAACTACCTATGGAGAGAAAATGGTTATTGGGATGTTTAAGAAACTATGTTTATTGAGAGAGGGAATGCCAACAATATCAAACAGCCTCCTAATCGTAGACATGGGGCAAAGACCCGTTCTCCCACCACTAATGGCTGAAGCCATGTACACTGGAAGACTTCTCCAAATGTAGAATTTGACGATGCCAGTAGAAGCAAAGAGTTCAGGTTGCCTGCAATGACCTCTGCTCAGGATTATCCACCAGCTGATAAAGATATCCTGTGAATCTTTCAGTTGGGGCTGTCAACCCACAAACAGAAAACACAGAAGATTTTCCCTCCACAGAGACCTACCAGTGCAGCAAATTCAGGATCCATAATCAAGCTCAGAGCCATAATTCCATTTAGGTTGGTATATATGGTCAGCACCAGGACCCAGTGTGGTTGACCACTCATCAGCAGGGTAGAAAAAAAAAAAAAGAAAAGTAGCTATAGTTGCCCAGAGTAGTAGGCCACATTAATCTGGCAGCCCTCTCCTTCCATTCCCTTCTACAAGAGAGTATCTCTTTTGAAAGCACACAATGGCCTGCACGAAGAGAAGGCGGGGTCGGACATTAGGTGCTAGGCCTGGCCGGTTCTATGCATCATCACAGGGGATTGGTGCATAGCTCTCCTTCCAGTAATTACCTAGCTACCATTTAATGCCACATACTATATCCAAACTCATTCGAAACGATCGCGACCATATACCCATCTCTGGAGGAGTTTATTACAGCCAACTCAAAGACCCCACAGGTAAAATTTTCCCCAAAGACAAATACTTAGGTAAAACCTCATGCACATTTAACGCCCGACTTAAAGAGCATAAATACGACATCTTAAACTACAAAAAACCGCACTATCTCAAGCAATCACCGAAAAGATTCTCCCCACTGATTTTCACTCCGCTAAAATTATAGTATCCCCTCCTACCAAATTCCAAGTAACCGTCACAGAAAATATCCTCATTAACGTAAAAGTGACCGAACTCTGCAACACAGACATTGTCCCCCTCCCCCTAGTGTGGCGTCTTGTACTTAGAGGATATAACATACACCTCGGAAATTCCACGCCCCCCTAAACACACTCCTCTCTCATCACTGATCCCCATCTGCCACCTGCACCAATGCACACCCACCAAATCCTTTAGAACACTTACATAATGCCTCCTAAAATCCACGATTAATGCACCCCTCCCCACACACACACACAACTCCCAATAGCAATACCAATAAGAAAACCATTATTCAGACCCTCAATAACATAATTATCTTAACCTCAAAATTCAGTTTACGAAGATTATTAATTCACTAAAAGTACCCCACTCATTATAATTATGAATTACTAGGCACAAATAGTGAAGCTTCCCTCGACACTCGCTGATCTTGATGATTTCCCATAATCCCACACCCTCTCCCAACCTCTGTCACATGCAGATCGCATTATAGCCACCCGCACATCCACAGGCCACTCCGATCCTCTGAGCTGAACCACTGACATGTCAATTTATGGCACCCCATCCCTCCCCCGTGCTCAACAACCAACTGCCTCTCCTGCATTAAGCTCCTCACTTCCCACCTGGTGAAGCGCTGAAAGGAAGGGTGCGAAACGCGCGTCGTGGATCTAAAACTTTTTTAAGCACTCTTGCTATCAAAGGTATAAATAATTATTTCCTTCGCCACGGCAGGTAGACCAGTGGCAGCCATCATCCTGCTTTTAATCTCAACTGAGATGTCACTTGTCAGCAAGAGCGTCGATTATTAAATTTGTCACCGAAAGCATCCCGGAAGTTCCTGTTACTACCCATCCTCTACAGCTTGATATATAAATCTCTCCTTAATAATTGTTGATACTTGATAGCATAGTCCATGTGTTGAAGTGCTTAGAAACATTTAACAGTGTCATAGAGAATTAAATATATTTAATTTTAATTTATGTTAGTGAACAAATTGTTACAAGAGTTCTGTTTTATCTATTAAAGTATTTTTTCACAAGTGTCAAAAGTTGAAGAAAAATTCTTCAGCTTCCATTGATTCTTTAAATATTAAACAAATATTGTGCGAAATATATTTAGAGAGATTTGAGTGACATCTACAATTTATCGCCAATAATGTTTGCGTAAAGCATTATTTTAAATGTTAAGGAGCCTTGAAAGTGGCTTTCCATTCACATAACATGGAAGTGTCCAGACACTTTTTTCAACATAGTGTATTTCAGTTGTTTTACCTCTGAGCGGCACTTTTTTGCACACCATGGGCTAAATGGCCACATAGTGTATTTCAGATGCAATATAAATAATTCTAGAAGTAGTGGAACTGATATCATCCTTCCGTATCTGAGAAAAGTCACAATTGATCTGAATCAGTTGTGACTTTTCAGGTCAAATGAGTTGATGAATCTTTCATCAGCAAAAAAAAAAATGCAAAGATACTTCGGTACTTTCGGAATGCAGTATAAATATCCAATCTGTACTAAATTTGAAATCAAAATCAGATGTCTGCCGATCATATCATGCTCCTGTGACGTTACCGATCACATGATCAAATAAATATGGCCGAGTGGTTAGCGCGCTTGGCTATTGATCTAAGGGACCTGGGTTCGAGCCCCAGGTAAGGCATGGTTGTTTGTGTTGTTCTTCTATGGAGGTCCTGCCATCCTCTCAGATCTCCTACTATGGCATATAAACTGACAGGCTCCTGTCAGACCTCTGTGGCAAGCAGCTGCTTGAGGGGGTATTTTGTTTTTATTCTTTTTATAAAGGTATCTGATAATACATAAAAAATTATTTAAAGCCTAAAATAGTGTTAAATTGCAAAATATACCAAAATGATGCAAAAAGTATACAGCTGCATTTTTGTGCAAATCACTGAAAACCTCCAATAAAAAAATATTCCCTTGGCATCTGACTTCGTTTTGAGAACACAGATGGTTGAATGCTTACTAAATAACTCAACTCACTGGAGTTCACCCAGCTAGTGATGGAATCTTCTAAATACAGAATAACAGCTATGGTGATAGTGTAATCTGGACTCTGCTGATCAGCAGGTTGAGCAAGAGAAAGCGCTTTTTATTTTCTGAACATCAAGTGGCAGCATAAAGTTTAAACAAATGTGTTGCAATGGTAGAAAAATTGTTTGAAAATTTTAGGTACTTGTTGAATTTCAAATTAAAAAAAAAGAGGTACTTTATAATAAAGGTTTAGAAATATTGTTCTATAAAACAATTGATAATATGCAGCTGTCTTGAACTTTCTGCTACAAGATCTCATACTTGCAATCTTTGAAATTCTAAAGAGCAATAAGTCATAAATTTGTTTTATACCAAAGAAGTCATCTATTTTACCTAAGGCAATAGCTGAAAATTGACTCAAGTATTTGGTGCTAAAAACCCTCATAGTAGGGAACTGTTTGGTGAACATTACAGTTTTAAGAGTGATACTCTGCCTATTAAATTTAATGCTTAATTCACTGTGATATTCCTTTAATATTATATAAAAAGTATATTTTAACTAGATATATATATATGAATTAGGCTGAGCCATTGGTCACTGTGATCTGGCTTAAGCTAAGTGCAGCAAAAATTCACTTTGCAAGCCGAAAAAAATCAATTCCCTGCAAACAAGAGCTGTCACAGGAAAGGGAGTTAGTAACAGCAAACTAATATTAAGACATAATTGTGCGCATTAAATTCTATGCTTCGTTTACACATTATACTCTTTACTACTCAAGTAATAGAGGAAATTATTTTTTAAAATTCAACACTTACTAGATAACAAGCCTGCCCACCACACCCATTCCTTCAAATAGCCATATCCTCCCATGCCTGTAGGAAAAAAAGTATATATCAAACATAATATAGGATAGAATAATAATTACAATAGCAACCTAGAAAAGGTATAAATATATATACACATTTTCCCCAGAAATATCACTGTATCCAAATCATCATACATGCAGTAAGACAGACGAACAACATGTCATTTAAATAATTATCAGCCCAGGTGGTATGTTTTACCAGCAACACTGACTTATGTGAAACAAAAGCACATAAGTTACAACATTTAATCTACAATTTCATTGTATATGGGCTAGTTATATAAATAATTTATCTGCCATAATATTGGCCACTTGTCAGTGTATTACTGTGAAGCTTATTGGAATACTACTGCAGTACTTAGTCATGTTACATTGGCCATAACAGTATGCAAGTGATACTGCATCATTGTAGTAAGAATATTTTGAGCAGAATTATAGCAGAAAAATTGTTTATGTAAGGAGCTTACAGTGAAATTATATATTAAATGTTGTAGCCTAATATTACTCATTGTGTTTACTTCTTTTAGTGCAATGATATGGCTTTAAGTGTGTTTGTTACATAAATAATACATTTGCTTCTTGATGCAAAATCACAGAGCATATTTAGCTAGAAAATGAAGTTGGCAGCTGAATGGACAGTCCCCAAATAATGAACTGACTATGGGACTTACCTTTCACAGTTGAAGTTCATATCACTAGGCAGTATGGCCTCATTCATGACTGTATAAAAACAGAATCTATAACCGAAATCTATGGGTGAATTGATCAACATCACATAATTATGTTATCACAATGCCTACTGCATCAACATCATTCTCAAGCAGTCATAGACTACAGAAGTCCAATCAAACATATCTATCCTGAGCTACATCTTATGCATCTTGCCACTGCACACCAATTCTAACAAGGTCTTGTTTGACATTGTCTGTCCACTGCATCCTAGTCCTCCCTCACTTTCTGAGGCCTTTAGGCACACTGTTCATAACCCTATTCGCTAACCTATAATTATGCATAAGGGAAACATGGCCAAACCTATGGAGTCTCTCTCTGCACAATATGCTGTTTAAAGGAGGTTGCCGACTCCTTTGCCTAACCTCATTACTTACAAAGTCAAACCACCTAATGCCCAAGATACTGTGTAAGCATCTAGAATCAAAAGCATCAAGTTTCCTGTTATCTTGTTTACGAAGGGTCCAAGTTTCACTACCATAGCTAACTCTAGAAAGAACCAAACTATTTTAGAGTTTAATTTTAGTCTTTAGATGTATACACCTATTTCTCCACATTCTCCATAGATTCTTAAAAGCCCCGGTAGCAATCCCTATTCATCTATTAATCTCATGCTGCACATCACCAGAATATGCTACATAGCTCCCTAGATAATTAAACTAAGATACTTGCTCAAGACTGCAGCCATACAAAGCAATTGAAGCACCATCCACCTGATCAATTTTCATCATTTTAGTTTTCTTGGTCCTCATCAACAGCTTGAATGAAAGAGTTCATCTCATGAACATCATTTGCGAAAAGGACCAAATCATCAGCATGATCTAAATCAGAAAATTTCTCATCTCTAGACCATTTAAGCCCAAAACCTTTCCCCTGCAGTGAATTTCGCATAACATAATCAATAGCCAAACTAAAGAGAAAAGGAGACAAAATGCACCCTTGTCAAACACCAGAAGCAATGCTAAACAAATTGCTACAAGTCATACCAACTCTCACACACGACTGAGTGTTATTATACAGAGCTTTCATTATGTTAACTAACTTCTCTGGTATGCCATATGATCTCACGATCAACCACAAATTATGACGATCAACAGAGTCAAAAGCCTTTTTGAATCAACCTTGGGAAACTAGGAAAATCAATCTTCCTTAGTAGTCAAAGGTTTCTGAAACTCAAAATATTTCTCACGAATCTGTCTAAGTGAAAAAAACTGATCTACATATCCACTACCACTTTGGAATCCACACTGCTCATCACGCAATTGTCCATCAACCAGATTCATAATTCCATTAAGCCCAATCACGCAAAGAACTTTACATGGGACAGAAAGCACGCTAGTAGTGGGTTCTCACCCTAGTCCCCCACTAGTGCTTTCCCCCATGACGTCACAAGCCACGCCCACTTCCGGTCACGCCCTATGACGTCAAAAGCCGCGCCCATTTCAGGTCACGCCCTATGACGTCACCGGCCACGCCCCTATGACGTATCATGACATAATCGTGACTTAACATGCCACGCCCCTTTATTAATAAATAATAATTTCTTCCCCTTATTAAACACCCCCTTTCCCCTCAGTGGCGCCATCTGGTGACAATGAGAAGTACTATTTTCCAAAAAAAACCCCTTATTTTAAGTCTAATTTCTCGTTTTCCGACTGGGGGGTCTGAAAACGGGAAATTAGACTTAAAATCTATATCGCTTAAAATCTAATCTATATCTATAATCGCCACACCTATATTTTAAGCCCTCCCCCCTTATTAAAAAACCCCCTGGCGCCATATGTTGACAGTGAGAAGTACTATTTTCCCAAAAACCCCTTATTTTAAGTCTAATTTCTCCTTTTTGGACCCCCCGGTCGTCCCACCTATATTTTAAGTCCTCCCTCCTCTTGCAGACCCCCTGGTTGACCTATATTTTAAGGCCCCCTCCTTCACTCGGCTGATGCAAGTCTCGGAATAATTGTATGGAACGATTGGCTGGTGCAGGTCTCAGAATAATTGTACAGAAAGGAATGATACAATTGTAAAAGTAGCACCTCACATAAAAATCAAAGCTTTTATTAAACCCTCCCTTAAAAATTTAAGCAGTGACATCCAACACGTATTTTAGAACATCTGTATTTAAAAACTCCTTCGGTTTCTACCCTATACACTGAACTCTTTTCGAATATCTAATGCAGATCTAAAATTGTAAAACTTAACAGTAAATCAAACTCTCAAAGATGTATTCTTATTAATTAAACACCCCATCACATCCCTTCTATTAAAAGTTACCTCTATTAAAAATCCTTCACTGTTCATTTTAGCAAACGATTCCCTTTTTATTAAAAAATTTAATCGGTGATGTCCAACGCGTATTTTAATACATCTCCTGTATTTAAAAACATCTTCTATCCTTTACAAGACCACTGAACTCTTTTGAATGCCCAATGCGGATCTCAAATTGTAAAACTCGACAGTAAATCAAAGTTGTATTTATTCCTTAGTAATTAAAACACTTTCTATTAAAAATCCTCTGCTATTCATTTAGGTAAACGATTCCCTTATAATTAAAATTCACAGTTATTAAACTCCTCCGGTATTCATTTTTCCGAGTAAACCAATCAATTCCTTAGTAATTAAACACTCATTAAAAATCATCCTACAGTCGAAACTCATTTTCCCCCCGTCCTAGCGGAATGGTTGATACCGTCTTTGAACAAGAAGAACTACCCTTACTGTAACTGTTTCCACAGAAAATACCATAGGGTGAAATTAATAATGGTTTAAATTATTCGTAGGACTTGTAGGGATGACATGTTAAATCTGCTTTTAGAACACACTTCGCAGCGGAAAAATTTTCAAACTCCGTTAATCAACTCCCTAGTAATTAAACACTCGTCAAAATATTCCTCACCTTTATTAAAAATCACTCCACGGTCGAAATAAAAATCAGTTTTCTGTAGATACCTTTCATCGGAAAAAAAAATCCTTTCCCTACAGTGAGATTTGATCTTGCTATCTTGGGCTCGATAGTCGGACGCATTCGACTATGCTGTGTACTTGATGTGGCTTAGATGCGTGTCGAACGGGTCAGAGATTTCAGATATTAACCTAGTACGTTTTTTACAACCTTCGTATTTTTTATAACTAGCTTTTTCTATGTATTTCTTATAATGAACCCGATAGTCCTTTCACATTAATATACGTATTTTTATAACCCACGTATTTCAAGTCCGTTTCAGTAACACTTATTTCTTTTAACTCCGTGACTGTTGGCTGTCGCTTACTAGGACTATCCGCAGTAACTGTTTTTAAAAGACTGTCCCGCAGAAAATGCCGATGGGTAAAAAATTTAAAAAATCTGATTTTATTCGTCGTGATGAAAAATATTGAGGAGTGATAGGATCGACCTAATAGACTCCGTGTTCGGATCCTCACCCCGGACAACGTTTCACTGACGAATGGTTAAGTCCTACGAAAATAAAAAATTCCCAGTGGGGAATCAAATTGATGAATGAATGTTGGATCTGTGCTGCTTCCATATCAGGAGCGCTGTCTTACATCGTGAAAACTCGCTGGCACTCTTTATCGTGGATTTCGGACTCGATATTTTCCCTAGTCCAGAGACGGTTCTCCCAATTCTACCCTTTATTATAGGTTTCTATGTACCCAATGTAGACTTTTGAAATGACACGCCCTAAACCTCCAAGTGCTAGGTTTATTAAAATTAGTCTCCATCAGGTTGGTGCCATCAGATATCTGTGTTTCCACGTAGTAATGCAACACCGAAGAAAAATCGGCTAAAATATCATCTCTCCCATCGTTTGCGTGCGAGCGTATGTCTCATCACGCTGATGAAATCGGGTAAAAAATAACTTTTTTGTACGAGGTAGAATGTTATTGAAAGTAAGAATGCTAAAAAACTTTCATCATGAATGCATATTAATGGAGTAGGGGGCATTAGTTTAATACTTCAACTATAAAAATAATACACTGCTTCACGCGAGCACACCCTCTCAACTTACCTACCCTGAAATTTTATTTGCAATGGGACTGATAGTCAAAATTTAGCAAATACTTCAACTATAAAAAAATAATACAATGTCTCACGCAACCTCTCAACTTACCTCCACTAATCCACTGAAATTTTATTTGCAACCGGACTGATAATCAAAATTTAGCAAATACTTCAAAATACCTTGCCTCACGCGAGCGCGCCCTCACAACTTACCTCCACTAATCCACTGAAATTTTATTTGCAACGGGACTGATAGTCAAAATTTAGCAAACAAAACCGCTTAACTGACATATATGCTATGATCGAGTCTGAAAATGAAATGTTCGCGCCTAGTGTTTTTACAAGAGGCGATCTTCTGCCCTCGTTTTGACACTTTCTACACTCATCCCCATGTGATCTGACAAGACACAACAACCGGGTGGTGTGCAAAGGTCACGGGGGCAACGGTGGAATGCTTAGCCTTTCAGCCGTGGCTCCGTCTGAAAATCTAATGGGAAAGTTAAATAATTACTGTTTCTGTCGATATACAGAAGGAATTCTTCTGCTGATAGACGCACTTAAAATAGGAATCTATGAAATTCAAAGGGAGATTGTTGTTTTTCCATATTATTGGGTTTACAATTAATACCTATTCCCTGCAGATGGCTGTGGAGTAACACTGTTCGAAGAAAAATCAGGTGAAACAGTTTTTAAAAAAATCATCTACTCCGTCGTTTATCGAGTAAAAAAATAACTTTTTTTTGTACGAGATAGAAAGTAAGAATGTTAAAAGCACGCTACCTAAAAAACTTTAGCTCCATCACGAATACACGTTAATGGAGTAGGGAGGTATTAGTTTAACACTTCAGCTATAAAAAAAATAATACATAGGGCTCACTTGAGCACATCCTCTCAACATACCTATGCTAATCCGCTGAAATTTTATTTGCATGGGACTGATAGTCAAAATTTAGCGAAATACTTCTTCGAATCCGCTATATGTTCTGACCAGAGCCTGAATATGAAATAAAATATTCGTGCCTAGTGCTTCTACCCTCGTTTCGACACTCACGCCCATACGATCTGAATGGCGGGGCACCACAAGTTGGTGACGTACAAAGGTCACGGAGCAGTTGTGCTCCGTCACCCTCCGTTGAATGCTACACTATCCGAACTTCAGACGCTCAGCTGGTTTTGCAGGAGTGACATTGCAATTAAAGTATGTATCGAAACAGGATTCGACCTCGTACATTGGAAAAAAAGAACAATTTGTAAAGCCATAAGAAATGGGGTATTTCCGTGGAAAAAATACGAAATCTTTATACTTTCTCACTTCAAGCTTGCTTTCTCTATCATAACCCTCGATGCTTGCAAAAATTATCAAAGGTGAATAGAGGTCTGAATGTACAATCTTCGGAGTTCATTTTACTGTAGATGTCTAATTCGGGCAGGATCCCTCTCCACTTTTAAAATTTAGATCTCACACCAAAACCCGATAGTCCTTTCACATTAATATACGTATTTTTATAACCCACGTATTTTAAGTCCGTTTTAATCAATACTTATTTCTTTCAATGAACATTTTCACAATTCTTTTGAAGGCAGAATAACTGTGACGAGAGAGAAGTATAAAAATGCTGTGGGATGGCTGTAAAAACAACAGATTACAGCGCAAATACTGTAAGATAGAAAAAACGACTATTAACAAGTGTCATCTAAAGGGTGACCGATAAAAGTCACACCGTAGCGGAAGGAAATACAGGAAAAATCATAAAATATTAAGCCCCACGTTAGTAAATCACAATCCATTGCGTACACATGGATGAATATCACAAAATACTTTGCATATAGTAAACATGCGTAAAGGACCACCGAAGTCTGGAAATTTAAAATCTGAAAACTCACTGTTTATAGTATTTCCGTGAAAAGTCGTCCCCCAGAATCGAGACCTAGCTCTGCCGGCAGTTATTCCAACCTGCTATCTCTTTTCAGCCTTCTCAACATGTTTGAATAAGTGCATGTGAAGGTGGCTAACTGCAGACACAAGCTTTTCGACAAAAGATGGTGTGTTTCACACCAATCTAACACGGAGATGTCTGTTTAGTTATTTTTCCTCCTATTTCTACACTAGTGTGGAAGTCTTAGAACAAGTGGTTCGGGTTAGCACAGGTTTTTTTTTATAATGCTATGTATCCTGTTTGGAAAGAATACAGGCTATAGAGCATTACTCCTGTAAGTCCGTAGTAATTTCGATTCTGAGGGACGAAGGTTGATATTTTTTTTTTCAGAATTATGTTTTCAGCCATAGTGTACGGATATTTGATCCATAGTAAGACATGAACGTTGTTTACCTCCCATCAACAATACCTTCTACGAGTTTGTATGAGAGATAACTGTTACGACAATTAGCTACGTGAAGTCGTATTTATTTTTAAAAGCAAAGACACACTAATTTCCGACTAGCTACAGAACGATATATTAACCTGCTAAAGTTTGATTTTAACGATCAGATAGTATATATATCATAACTTTTTTTTTTTAGTTCATACTAATATTCCAACTTTTAAAGGAAATAGTGTCTCGTTATAAACGATTACATGCACACTCTATACTTTAAATCTATAGAGACAACGATCCCTATCCATGGAACACATCTGTGAAATATCAACACATTTTTGTTTTTAACGTACGGTTGAATCGTTTTACTATGCTAGCTTTGGTTTCCCATCCCTTTCTTTTACACCCACCCGGTATATAAAACATTCGGCCCAACATAGCTTGCTAGCTGTGCAGGGTCTTGATACAGAGAACGTTCATTACACCAAACAATATTAACACTTCTAAGGTTAATCTTAAAATCCCTGTTAACTATACAAAGAAATCACATTGACAAAAATATCAGAGACATTCATATTTATTTACATTAAGGTCACATTAATATTTAGTTCGTACATACCAGTTCATCGTGCACCTCTTTTAGTAATGTCGCAAAGTTCAATTTAGACATAAATGCGATATTAGCAGGACGATTTAGTTCAATACACGATTCTTCCACAAAACATTCGGCAATATCAGTTAAATTAACGTTTCTTACCACTTCTGTGAAATAATCGTAAGCTGATGCAGCGTTTATGGTGAGGCACGAATGACGAAGTTGACTAGGATGATTCACTTCACACTCGTAACAGTTCTTACATAGCAGCGTAAAAAGTTTTTTTCGGAGAACTGTTACGGGTGTGAAGTGAATCATCCTAGTCAACTTCGTCATTCGTGCCTCACCATAAACGCTGAATCAGCTTACGATTATTTCACAGAAGTGGTAAGAAACGTTAATTTAACTGATATTGCCGAACGTTTTGTGGAAGAATCGTGTATTGAACTAAATCGTCCTGCTAATATCGCATTTATGTCTAAATTGAACTTTGCGACATTACTAAAAGAGGTGCACGATGAACTGGTATGTACGAACTAAATATTAATGTGACCTTAATGCAAATAAATATGAATGTCTCTGATATTTTTGTCAATGTGATTTCTTTGTATAGTTAACAGGGATTTTAAGATTAACCTTAGAAGTGTTAATATTGTTTGGTGTAATGAACGTTCTCTGTATCAAGACCCTGCACAGCTAGCATGCGAGAAGTATAAAAATGCTGTGGGATGGCTGTAAAAACAACAGATTACAGCACAAATACTGTAAGATAGAAAATATCTTACAGTATTTGCGCTGTAATCTGTTGTTTTTACAGCCATCACACAGCATTTTTATACTTCTCTCTCGTCACAGTTATTCTGCCTTCAAAAGAATTGTGAAAATGTTCATTGAAAGAAATAAGTATTGATTAAAACGGACTTAAAATACGTGGGTTATAAAAATACGTATATTAATGTGAAAGGACTATCGGGTTTTGGTGTGAGATCTAAATTTTAAAAGTGGAGAGGGATCCTGCCCGAATTAGACATCTACAGTAAAATGAACTCCGAAGATTGTACATTCAGACCTCTATTCACCTTTTATAATTTTCGCAAGCATCGAGGGTTATGATAGAGAAAGCAAGCTGGAAGTGAGAAAGTATAAAGATTTCGTATTTTTTCCACGGAATTACACCCCACACATTTCTTATGGCTTTACAAATTGTTCCTTTTTTCCAATGTACGAGGTCGAATCCTGTTTCGATACATACTTTAATTGCAATGTCGCTCCTGCAAAACCAGCTGAGCATCTGAAGTTCGGATAGTGTAGCATTCAACGGAGGTTGACGGAGCACAACTGCTCCGTGACCTTTGTACGTCACCAACTTGTGGTGCCCCGCCATTCAGATCGTATGGGCGTGAGTGTCGAAACGAGGGTAGAAGCACTAGGCACGAATATTTTATTTCATATTCAGGCTCTGGTCTGAACATATAGCGGATTCGAAGAAGTATTTCGCTAAATTTTGACTATCAGTTCCATGCAAATAAAATTTCAGCGGATTAGCGTAGGTATGTTGAGAGGATGTGCTCAAGTGAGCCCTATGTATTTTTTTTTATAGCTGAAGTGTTAAACTAATACCCCCCTACTCCATTAACGTGTATTCGTGATGGAGCTAAAGTTTTTTAGGTAGCGTGCTTTTAACATTCTTACTTTCTATCTCGTACAAAAAAAAGTTATTTTTTTACTCGATAAACGACGGAGTAGATGATTTTTTTAAAAACTGTTTCACCTGATTTTTCTTCGAACAGTGTTACTCCACAGCCATCTGCAGGGAATAGGTATTAATTGTAAACCCAATAATATGGAAAAACAACAATCTCCCTTTGAATTTCATAGATTCCTATTTTAAGTGCGTCTATCAGCAGAAGAATTCCTTCTGCATATCGACAGAAACAGTAATTATTTAACTTTCCCATTAGGTTTTCGGACGGAGCCACGGCTGAAAGGCTAAGCATTCCACCGTTGCCCCCGTGACCTTTGCACACCACCCGGTTGTTGTGTCTTGTCAGATCACATGGGGATGAGTGTAGAAAGTATCGAAACGAGGGCAGAAGATCGCCTCTTGTAAAAACACTAGGCGCGAACATTTCATTTTCAGACTCGATCATAGCATATCTGTCAGTTAAGCGGTTTCGTTTGCTAAATTTTGACTATCAGTCCCGTTGCAAATAAAATTTCAGTGGATTAGTGGAGGTAAGTTGTGAGGGCGCGCTCGCGTGAGGCAAGGTATTTTGAAGTATTTGCTAAATTTTGATTATCAGTCCGGTTGCAAATAAAATTTCAGTGGATTAGTGGAGGTAAGTTGAGAGGTTGCGTGAGACATTGTATTATTTTTTTATAGTTGAAGTATTTGCTAAATTTTGATTATTAGTCCCATTGCAAATAAAATTTCAGGGTAGGTAAGTTGAGAGGGTGTGCTCGCGTGAAGCAGTGTATTAGTTTTATAGTTGAAGTATTAAACTAATGCCCCCTACTCCATTAATATGCATTCATGATGAAAGTTTTTTAGCATTCTTACTTTCTATAACATTCTACCTCGTACAAAAAAGTTATTTTTTACCCGATTTCATCAACGTGATGAGACATACGCTCGCACGCAAACGATGGGAGAGATGATATTTTAGCCGATTTTTCTTCGGTGTTGCGTTACTACGTGGAAACACAGATATCTGACGGCACCAACCTGATGGAGACTAATTTTAATAAACCCAACACTTGGAGGTTTAGAGCGTGTCATTTCAAAAGTCTACATTGGGTACATAGAAACCTATCATAAAGGGTAGAATTGGGAGAACCGTCTCTGGACTTGGGAAAATATGGAGTCTGAAATCCACGATAAAGAGTGCCAGCGAGTTTTCACGATGTAAGACAGCGCTCCTGATATGGAAGCAGCACAGATCCAAGATTCATTCGTCAATTTGATTCCCCATTGGGAACTTTTTATTTTTGTAGGACTTAACCATCCGTCAGTGAAACGTTGTCCGGGGTGAGGATCCGAACACGGAGTCTATTAGGTCGATCCTATCACTCCTCAATATTTTTCATCACGACGAATAAAATCAGATTTTTTAAATTTTTTACCCATCGGCATTTTCTGTGGGACAGTCTTTTAAAAACAGTTACTGCGGATAGTCGTAGTAAGCGACAGCCAACAGTCGCGGAGT
Organism: Ryuthela nishihirai; assembly: GCA_038380435.1. Lineage (NCBI taxonomy): Eukaryota > Metazoa > Arthropoda > Arachnida > Araneae > Heptathelidae > Ryuthela > Ryuthela nishihirai. The sequence continues at coordinate 93,240,858 of JAWZYU010000004.1, read as the reverse complement.
TAAAAGAAATAAGTGTTACTGAAACGGACTTAAAATACGTGGGTTATAAAAATACGTATATTAATGTGAAAAGACTATCAGGTTCATTATAAGAAATACATAGAAAAAGCTAGTTATAAAGAATACGAAGGTTGTAAAAAACATATAGTCTGAAATCTCTGACCCGTTCGACACGCATCTAAGCCACATCAAGTACACAGCATAGTCGAATGCGTCCGGCTATCGAGCCCAAGATAGCAGGATCAAATCTCACTGTAGGGAAAGGATTTTTTTTTCCGATGAAAGGTATCTACAGAAAACTGATTTTTATTTCGACCGTGGAGTGATTTTTAATAAAGGTGAGGAATATTTTGACGAGTGTTTAATTACTAGGGAGTTGATTAACGGAGTTTGAAAATTTTTCCGCTGCAGAAGTGTGTTCTAAAAGCAGATTTAACATGTCATCCCTACAAGTCCTACGAATAATTTAAACCATTATTAATTGCACCCTATGGTATTTTCTGTGGAAACAGTTACAGTAAGGGTAGTTCTTCTTGTTCAAAGATGGTATCAACCATTCGGCTAGGACGGGGGGAAAATGAGTTTCGACTGTAGGATGATTTTTAATGAGTGTTTAATTATTAAGGAATTGATTGGTTTACTCGGAAAAATGAATACCGGAGGAGTTTAATAACTGTGAATTTAATTATAAGGGAATCGTTTACCTAAATGAATAGCAGAGGATTTTTAATAGAAAGTGTTTTAATTACTAAGGAATAAATACAACTTTGATATACTGTCGAGTTTTACAATTTGAGATCCGCATTGGGCATTCAAAAGAGTTCAGTGGTCTTGTAAAGGATAGAAGATGTTTTTAAATACAGGAGATGTATTAAAATACACGTTGGACATCACCGATTAAATTTTTAATAAAAAGGGAATCGTTTGCTAAAATGAACAGTGAAGGATTTTTAATAGAGGTAACTTTTAATAGAAGGGATGTGATGGGGTGTTTAATTAATAAGAATACAACTTTGAGAGTTTGATTTACTGTTAAGTTTTACAATTTTAGATCTGCATTAGACATTCGAAAAGAGTTCAGTGTATAAGGTAGAAACCGAAGGAGTTTTTAAATACAGATGTTCTAAAATACGTGTTGGATGTCACTGCTTAAATTTTTAAGGGAGGGTTTAATAAAAGCTTTGATTTTTATGTGAGGTGCTACTTTTACAATTGTATCATTCCTTTCTGTACAATTATTCTGAGACCTGCACCAGCCAATCGTTCCATGCAATTATTCCGAGACTTGCATCAGCCGAGTAAAGGAGGGGGCCTTAAAATATAGGTAGGGCTTAATATATAGGTAGGGTTTAAAATATAGGTCAACCAGGGGGTCTGCAAGAGGAGGGAGGGCTTAAAATATAGGTGGGACGACCGGGGGGGTCCAAAAAGGAGAAATTAGACTTAAAATAAGGGGTTTTTGGGAAAATAGTACTTCTCACTGTCAACAGATGGCGCCAGGAAGTTTTTTAATAAGGGGGGAGGGCTTAAAATATATGTGTGGCGATTATAGATATAGATTAGATTTTAAGTCTAATTTCTCGTTTTCAGATCCCCCGGTCTGAAAACGAGAAATTAGACTTAAAATAGGTTTTTTTTGGGAAAATAGTACTTCTGACTGTCAACAGATGGCGCCACTGAGGGGGAAGGGGGGTGAAAGGGGTGTTTAATAAGGGGGAAGAAATTATTATTTATTAATAAAGGGGTGTGACATGTTAAGTCACGATTACGCCATGATACGCCATAGGGGCGTGGTCGGAGACGTCATAGGGCGTAACCGAAAGTGGGCGTGGCTTGCGGCGTCGTAGGGCGTGGCCGGAAATGGGCGTGGCTTGTGACGTCATAGGGGGAAAGCACTAGTGGGGGGACTAGGGTGAGAATCCACTGCTCAGGCTGATATTTCTATAGTTATCACAAAAACTATGATGATCTTTTTTAAAAACAGGGATTATAATAGCTTTGGTAAAATCCTTAGGAACGTCTTTATCACAAAAGATATTCAAAATTTCAATCATCCATGGTGGTAACTGAAACTTTTCCAGCTCTAAGCATTTCCATAATTTCATCTACCCCAGGGGATTTATGAAGTTTAAGTTTAGAAACAGCCAAAATAACTTCAGACTGTGATATAGGGCCAACATTAAACGCAGTAAGGCATCTATTTATCATTACACACACAATGGGAATAGAACTAACCACATTGTTTAGAACATTACTGAAATGCTCAGCCCAACTAACAATGACAGAATTCTCACCTTCTCCTTATCTTGTTTATCCTTCAATCCTAACTGCTTCCTCAGCTTTGTCAGCCAAGCTATCAAGCCAAAGATTCTTATCAGCTGCTAACTGATACTTTACACGTTGACTGGGTATTTTAAAGCTTCAGAATTAAAGGTAAATTTTTTAACCTTAGTGTATATTAATTAACAGCAAATAGACTAGTTCAGTTAGGAATACCAGGTCATGTAGGGAGGCTGAAACTGGATCTGACCATGACCTGTTAAAAGTGCCAGGCAACTTAAACTTACGAAGTGTTGTATTAAGGTTGAAAGAAGTCACTGGACACCAGAGTGTTTGGCAAAATATCGCACTTATTGAATTTCAATAGGGTGTCGGCCCACCTCTGGCCGCAGTTATATTCTGCACTCTTTGGGCATACCTTCAATCAGTTTTTGATAACGTGCGGCTGGTATTTTGTGCCATTCGTCCTTTAACATGGTAGTCAGTGTCATCAGGGAAGTGGGATATGTTGGTAAGGCTCGCAACCGATGTTAGAGTTAATCCCACAGGACCTCTATTGGATTCAGGTCGGGGCTCTGAGCAGGCCAGGGCATGTTCTCCACACCTGAGTCATGAAACCACTGCTGAATGGACCTTGTAGTATGACATGGTGAGTTATGTTGATAGACGTAGGGCTCCTCTCTGTAGTACTGGAACAGTGCTGGAAGCGCAGAATTGTCTATAATGTTCAAGTATGTCTCTGTATTCATGCTACCGGTTATAGGAACCAACAGTCCAAGTCCATGCCACGATACGCAGCTCCAAACCATGATGCTACCACCATCGAACTTTACAGATGGGACGATACACTGTGGGAAGTAACGTTCACCAGGCATTCGCCCTACCCAGTAGCGACCATCGGATCAGAACAGCATGAAACGTAATTCATTACTCCATAAAATTGGTTTCCATTGGTCCAGCAACCAATTCTGATGAGCTTTGCATCAAGCTAGACATGGTTGTACATGTTTAGGAGTTATCAGTGGTTTGTATGCAGCTGCTCGGCCATGGAAATTCAACATATGCAGCTCTGTACGAACCGTCCTACTGCAAACATTAACACTTGTGGACTCTTGAAACGTTTTGGTAATGGTAGCAGCAGATGAATGACAAGAAGAATGTACCACACGTTTCAGAGCTCTTTGATCCCTTTCCATCAGTTTTTGTGGTCTGCCTGACCATTTCTTAACTGTCGTGACATCTTCATGTTTCCATTTAGTAATCGTATCCTGCACAGTTGACCTAGGATGCTCTAATTTTGCTGTAATCGCACACACAGATGTTACTCAAATTGCATACTATAATGATCCCTCTCTGGAAGTACATTAACTCAGCACATTCACTCGTATTTCGTATCAACATCTCTACTGAAGCCTGTTCTGTGTCAAAGTTCTTCTTATACCCCACTAGTACCAATCACATGATCGGAAATTTCGTTTTCCATTTGTCAATCTGGTATCTCAGACACTTTTTTTAGCATAGTGTATAATTAATCATATTCTTATGCAGTCAATCTGGTTAAAGTCTGTCTACTTATGTGTCACAATGTTTGTAATGAGTGTTAGTTTTTCTCAAACCATTAAGTTTACTTACCTGTAAGAGACGTTACTCATTGACACGGAAGCTACCAATGCCGAAAGGGCCTTATCACCTCTCCCCAAAAGTCAGAGTCAGTGCCAACTTAAGCATTCAAGTGGCCTAGAACATGGGTAATATCTCTTTTCTTGACAGAATTCAAAATATCCTGAAGTTGTCTGTAAAACCTATCTCATCAGCAACGTCAGTGGGACATAACAACAGATAACATTCAAGTCTTTAATGCTTGTCTGCAATTTAGCTCTAAGAAACCTTTCATTAATGTACTCATATCCTAGAAGGGCATCACTACCATGTCTGCTAAGAAGCAAACCTACATCTTGGAGAGCTTTTTAGCTTCCCTTCTTGAAAAAGAGATATCTAAGATTATTTTTAAGAATCTGACCTCCTGCAAGCTGAGAATATCTAAATTATAATGGTGGAATTCTTGTGTGAGGACATAAAGAGAATAATTTCTGTGCAGAGTCCCTCCAACTACCTATGGAGAGAAAATGGTCAGTGGGATGTTTAAAAGAAAATATTCTTATTGAAAGTGGCAATGCTGACAATATCAAACAGCCCACTAATTGCAGGCAAGGGAGAAAGACCCGTTCCTCTACTACTAAAGGCTGAAGCCATCTACACTGGAAGACTTCCCCCAATGTAGGATTTGACGATGACCGTAGAAGCAAAGTGTTTAGTTGCCTGCGATGATCTCTGCTCAGGATTATCCACCAGCTGATAAAATATATCCTTTAACCTATTCACTTGGGGCTATCAACCCACAAACAGAAAACACAGCAGATTTTTCTTCCACAGAAGCCAGCAAATTCAGCATCCATATCCATAATATGCAGCAACTTCAGGATCTATAATCAAGCTCTGAGCCTTATTCCATCCCAGTTTGTGTATATGGTCAGCACCAGGACTCTTGTGTGGTTGGCCAGTCCTCAGCAAAATAATATTCTCTTTCATGTTGCCATGAAGTAATCATTGAAAAACATATAAAACTAAAAAAAAATTAAAAACTTCCTGCCTCTGCGCCAAGCAGCTGATTTTTTTTTTTACCTTCCCCCCCCCCCCTGATTTATTCCAAACAAGAAAATACAATAGTAAAAGTTATTTACAATGATAAAATCACTTACTCAATCCATATTAAGGAGAAACGAAAGGCGATTCTACGCTGAATCTCGCTCAACAGATGGCACTGAATATCACCCGATTCCTAGTGGGGGGGGGAGGGAGATTGACTACAGGAGGGACATCAGGAGACTTCTGTATTGTTTGTGCTGAAGAGGAGTCTGAAACTGATTTCTAAAAAAGCCTCAATAGGAGGAGAAGCCAAACGAGAGGCTAAGTAACCAAGTTACTACTTCCTTGAGCTTCAGATTTCTTTTGCTTTTCACAGCTGAAATAGTTCCTTACGATGATTTTACTCTTGAATGTTTTTATTTTCATTGCGTAAATTTTTTGACGTAAAAATATAGGCGAAACTTCTTTACGTATCCAGAGTAAATACACAGATAACCTGTAGATATAGAATTCAACAATTATTCATCTGAAAAAAATTATTGTCCACCACGTCAGTAGTAATTTTTTTTTTTCAGATGAATAATTCTTTACGTATGTTTCTAGTTTAATTTTATTTATAGTTTTATATATATTACAGTTTCAGTTATAAGTCATTCTTCCAAAAAAATCGAAAAAAATTAGACCATATCGAAATATTCAATATAGTCTATATTTAATAATTTAATATATAAATATATATACCTATGAGTTTTGTACTGTGATAAAAAGATTTATTCCGATGGCCAAGGGATTAGCTTACTTGACTACTAATGAAAAGGACCTGGGTTCGACTCTCGGATAAGGAAATGATATTTTGTTTCTTGTGTTGTCTCTCTGGTGAGGTCTCGCCTTCCACACAATGATATCTGTGATATAGTTATGCTCAAGGCTATTGTCAGACCAATATGGCAAACAGCTGTTTGAAGATTTTTTTTTATATAAAAGCTTGCAGAATCTAAACCGATTAACTCTAAATTTTGTATACTTTTTAGTCTCTGATTTTCTAAGAACTTTTGTATTTTCAAAAATTTGGAGTACATTTGATATAATTGGCTGAAAAACATTTGGTTGCCCTGAGTGGGATTGGAACAAGGTTTCCGAGAATCCACCCAGGGCAACCAATTTTTTTCACCTAATTATTTGAAGTATTTCTTTCTACAGAATATATTCCTGTCATACTTTATTACTGAATTAGAGTACATTTATTTTAATATTTTACTCCCCAAGTTACCTTGCTTATTTATTTAGTTACCAATGCTAACTTAGGATAGCTGCTTATAAAAAACAGTGTTTCAGTTTTTAATGCATAATATTAAAATAATTTTAAATTTAATTAAATTAAATAGTGAGCAAACTTCTTTAGCTATTGAAAAGATATTTAGAAATCCACATCGAATCAGGGCCGGACTTATGCATAAGATAACTAAGCTACAGCTTAGGGCCTCATGATTACGAGGGCCTCAAATATTGAGTTTCAAATTTACTTTGTGACGAATGTTTTTAATTTAATCTGTTAGCCGTCCCGTGGCCGAGTGGTTAGCGCGCTTGGCTACTGATCTACGGGACCTGGGTTCGAGCCCCGGGTAAAGGCATGGATGTTCGTGTTGTTTTTCTGCTGAGGTCCTGCCATCCTCTCAGACCTTCTACTCTGGCATATAAACTGACAGGCTCCTGTCAGACCTCTGTGGCAAGCAGTTGCTTGAGGGGGTATTTATTTTTTTATTTTTATGCAAACACTGTTCATCTTAGCTCTGCCCAGTCATTATTGTATAGCAATGCAAGGATAATGTTTTCATCACATCAGTTTTGCGGGGAGGGCTGCCAGTTCAGTATGGCGTACTCATCTGGTCATCTATGGTTACTTTTTAATTGGGGCGGGGTGGCTCAGTCGGTAGCGCGCCAGGTTCGTAATCTGTAGTTCCCAGGTTCGAGTCCCAGCTGGGTCAGCGTTGATTTATCTCCGCAAAATTCCCCACCCTGCCCACGGTCAGCAGGGAACACCGACGGGCTTGGAAAGGATGCCGTCCGTTGGATGGGACGTTAAGCCGTGGCCCCATGTAGAGAGAGTCATACCCTGTGCACGTTAAAGAATACACTGGATGGCCTTGACGGGAGACTACATCTGTCTCCCAACAGCTGTTCCAGTGGGTCCCCTCCACCAACCTTCTCTGAGCCTTCGGGGTCCTTGTGACCTGGCAATTTCTGCCCATGATGCGCAAAAAAGTACCGGTCAGAGGCAAAACAACCCAACCCAAAATCAGTTTTGCATTTATTTTTTAATGTTCCCTTCAATCAGAAAAATAAATAAAATATATTTCGACTTGTATTTCACCGATGAATGGAACTCGAACCTAAGCTCTTCAGTCACTTGCCAGGTTAAATTTTATGTCAATAGGATATATATCTGTGTATTTACTAGTGATTGATTCATATATTTCTACTTAAAAAATTTTGGGACCTCTTAAACTCTGTACCTTATGGTCTCTTAAACTTGTAGCTTAGGTTTCAGAAGGTCGAAGTCCGGCCCTGTATCAAACGCTCACTTCCCAATTTTTTCCAATGCAACAAAATGTTATGTACTGCATAAGACATTTGCAGTCAAATCCCATTGGATAAATTTAGTTCTAACTCAGAGATACCTATTTATTCCGAAATAAAATGACTAAAGCTATCATTAGTAGTGATGTCCACATCCCCAAAATTTCTGAAAATCAAAGTTTTTCTTCGTGTGTTTATTTTTTTTACATTCAGTTATTGTGAAAATTCAAAGAAAAAAAAATAACAAATTTCCTATTATTACACAGAAAAACTGAATTTGATCCAGGGCTGGACTCACACTTAAGCTAACTAAGATACAACTTAGAGCCTCACGATTGTGAGGTGCCTCAGAAATGAAGTTTGAAGATTACTGTGTCAAGAGTGTTTTTAATTTGAAGGCTACGAAAAATTGACCCACCCCCCACGCTTTCTTCCACCCTAAAAAATGGGGGAAATATGAAAATGATTCTTTCCATACATCTCCTGAACGCGAGTGCGGGAAGTAACGAGCTGTATCGAATGAGAGCTTGTGACGCAGGGAGTGCCATGGGCCATAAAAAAAGACCTCCCCCATGCTTTCTTCCTCCCTAAAAAACGGGAAATACGAAAGTCGTTCTACTATATCTGTCATATCCCCCGAATTTATATTTATTTATTGCTGTATTTTTGTTGTGTTTTATTATTGTATATATTTTTATGTGTTCTTGGAAATGTTTGTGCTGGGATGACTCACTGTTGCTGTTTTCGGGTCGGAAGTGGGCTGCTTGCAAATAATGAAACCAGCTCCAGAAGTTGTTTATGGCCGTAAATGGCTAGCCTAGGGCGCTAGTGCAGTGACGAGGCTAGGCGGTAGATTTAAAGCATTAATTTTGGTGAAAGCAAGTTGAGCGAAAGGTCGTTTCAACAAGCATCAGAAGGACACTGCACATATTCAAAGGAAACCCTTGAAGTGAGGGTGCGATTCCAAAGGGGAATCGAGATTCTTGGAGAATCTGTTTTTATTCTCGTGGTTCAGAAGGAACCACAGTATAGGCAAAGGTTGGTTATCCTTTTGATGAGTTTGAGGTCTGTAAAGTGAGAACTTGCAGAGTGTGCGATTCTCCACCTCATTGTTAATGTTTGCAGCAACAAAGCCCCACGGAGCTGAGCAGTGAATCTGATAGTAGTTTTGTGGATTCAGAGTGAACCACAGTGTAGGCAAAGGTTGATTATCCTTTGGCCGAGTTTGAGGTCTGTAAAGAGAGAACTTGCAGAATGTGCGATTCTCCACCTCATTATTAATGTTTGCAGCAGCAAAGGCCAACGGAGTGGAGCACATTCCCAGCACATAGCTGTATATATTATTAATACACTGTGTCGTCCCTATCCAACTCTCGTGCAGTTAATTAATGGACTGTTGTTATTCATCATTCAACACGTCTTTTCAAAGGCATGCAGTGCCACACGCCTTAAAACCCACGTACTTGTATTTTCACCGAAGAGAATTAAGTAGCAATTTCGTTTCTCTCCTGTTCAGAGTGGTCATCACATCTGGCGCAGTTGACAGGATTGACACTTGTATGCCTAAGAAGAGGTCCATTAATATAAAAGAAAAAGAGAGAGAATTTTCCTGGAAAGAATAAAAATTTCTTGAAAAATTTGTGCTTCTGTGGCAGTGATTCCGGAAAGTGAGGAAGCTACAAGCAGCTCAGTGCGCTAAGCCGCATCCAGTGCAGGTTCTACAGAGTGCAATTTCCCCAAGTACGACGTCATCAAGGCCTTCGCTGAGGTTGTGTGCCAAGGTCCATGAGTGCAAGTCCCCAAGTGCTAAGTCATCGAAATATTTGCCGAGGTCCATCGATGTGAAGGAAATGCCTAGTTTGGAAGGAGACTCAAGTGCAGCAGGCAGGAGCAGAGCCGATCTTCATGGGAAGGAAAGGTCTGTGATTTTTCGGTTGTTTCTATTTTTAGACTAGTTTGAGTTGCCAATGATGCTTAAGAGTCATGATAAAACTAAGGGTGCAACAGAACAGGTTGGGAGCGATGACTTAAACAGACACATTGAGGCTGGGGAAAGTGGGGAAACTACGGAAATTGATAGTATTGGTAGCGATGTCGGGGTAGAACAGGGTGCTAACGGATGTGGTTCGAATCCGGTTGATATGAGTGATTCAGGCCTGAAATCAGTCTCGGAGATGAAGATGAAATACCGAAGAGAGAAAGAAGAGATAGGGAAGAAAGAAGGGAAGTAAGAGATTGGGAAGAAAGAATGAAAATAAGAGAAATGGAAGATAGGAGAGAGAGAGAAGAAAGAAATAGGGAGGAAAAAGAAAGAGATAGGCAGGAAAAAGAAAATGATAGGGAAATAGAATTTAGGCGATTAGATATAGAAGCGAGAAGATTAGATATATAGAGGGAAAATAACAGCAGCACAGGAAGCAAAAATTCAGTAGATTCTGGAGATTTAAAATTAAAAAGGCTTCAAAAAATCTTAAACCTGAATAACTATCCCTTGCCAAAGAAAGCGGAAAAATTACAATCGTATTTCAAAACAATAGAGAAATTGTTTAAACAATACGAAATAGCGGATGACCTGCAAGGAATATTAGTGCATCCTTTGCTAGGAGAGAGGGCATGGAACATTTTCATGGTACTGAAAGATGAGGAAATTCAAAGCTACGAGCAAATTTAAACTGATGTATTAAAACACAGCCGATTGACTCCATTGGAGTACAAAAGGAAATTTGATTCAATGTTCAAATTCTTTACCGTGACCTGGACTCAGTTTTCATCGCGAATGAAGAGTCACTTAAATTACTATTTGAAGAGCAGGGAAGTTGGTGATTTTCAAAAATTAAAAGAGTTGATATTGGCCAACAAAATTAAAGATTTACTGTCACCAGACGCGAAAAATCATGTCATGGGTTGGGTTGTTTTACCTCTGAGCGGCACTTTTTTGCACACAATGGGCTAAATGGCCAGGTCACAAGGACCCCAAAGCCTCAAAGAAGGTTGGGGGAGGGGACCCACTGGAACAGCTGTTGGGAGACAGATAGTAGCCTCCCGTCAAGGCCATCCAGTGTGTTCTTTAACGTGCACAGGGTATGGCTCTCCCGCACAAGGGGCCACGTCTTAACATCCCATCCGACAGACAGCAGCCTTTCCAAGCTCATTGGTGTCCCTTACTGACCATGGGCAGGGCGGGGAATTATTGCAGAGATAAATCTCAACACTTACCCAGCTGGGACTCGAACCTGGGAACTGCATATTACGAGCCTGGTGCGCTACCAACTGTGCGACCCCCGCCCCAATCATGTCATGTTGCAGAAGTATTATTCTTGGAAGAGTTGCCACAGGTGGCCTAACTGGCAGAAAATTTTCTGCAGGCACAAAAAACCTGCAAAATTTATTCGCAGGAAAATTTTAAATCCGAAAATAGGGAGAGCAGATTTGGCTAATCGACTACAAAATTAAATTTCAGTCACAGGTATCTAGGACAGAACTCCAACCCACAAAACAAAGTGGCGAAAAAATAAAAATACGGATTTCAAAAGAAAGCAAAGTGAGAGCTTTTCCTCTGGGTCATGCGTCATCTGTAACCAGAAAGGTCATTTGGCGAAACAGTGTAGCAAAAATAAGAAAGTGTCCAGAACATACAATGTGAGCACTTCCAATGACTCAAGCGAGCCCGTTGAACGGAATGTAATGATTGCGAAAGTTGGTTGCCAGTTTACGATGGCACTAGAAGCTGAAGCAAAATTTGCAGGCTGTAACATAGAAAACAGGAAAAGTCGAGACCTGAATTCTGTCAAGAAAGGAGATATTACCCTTATTCTTGGTGACTTCAATGCCAAAGTTGGTACCGACTCTGACTTTTGGGGAGGAGTAATAGGCCCTTTTGGTATTGGTAGCTGCAATGGCAATGGGCAACGTCTCCTACAGGTAAGTAAACTAAATGGTTTCAGAATAACTAACACATATTACAAACACTGCGACATACATAAATACACATGGGTTTCACCTGATGGGCTGCATAAGAATATGATTGATTATATATTAATTAACAGCAAATGGGCTAGTTCTGTTAGAAATACCAGGGCATATAGGGGAGCTGAAATTGGATCTGACCATTACCTTGTTAAAAGTGTCTTGCAACTTAAACTTAAAAAGTGTTGTGCTAGGGTTAAAAAATTTACCTTTAATACTGAAGCTCTGAAAGACTCAGTTATAGCTAAAGCTTACCATGATAGGTTACTTAGTCATTATGACAGTCATGGTTTGCTTAAACAGGCTTTTTTGGAAACTAACAGTACTCTTTTAGGGAAAAAGGAGCAGAGGAGGCAGAACTATTTAAGTGATAAGGCACTTGAGCTTATTTCAGAAAGAAGGAACTGCTGGAATGTCCTTAATCAGTACCCTACTAATCCTAATAGAAAGCATTACAAAGAACCTAATAAACGTGTAAAGAATCAGTTAGCTACTGATAAGAATCTTTGGCTTGATGGCCTTGCTGACAAAGCTGAGGAAGCAGTTAGACAGCACAACAGCAGAGAGCTGTACCAGATAGTTAATGTTTTGTGTGGTAGAAAACGAACAGGTATACAGGGATTGAAGGATAAACAAGGCAAGGTTATAGAAGGTGAGGATTCTGTCATGGCTAGGTGGGCTGAGCATTTCAGTGATGTTCTAAACAATGTGGTTAGTTCTACTCCCATTGTTTGCAATGATGATAGATGCATTGTTGGCTTTAATGTTGGCCCTATAACACAATCTGAAGTTAGTTTGGCTATTTCTAAACTTAAACATCATAAATCCCCAGGGGTGGATGAAATTACTACGGAAATGCTTAGAGCTGGGAATTTTAATGCTTAGAGCTACCATTTGGATGACTGAAATTTTGAATAACTTTTATGATAAAGGCATGGTTCCTAAAGATTTTACCAGAGCTATTATTATCCCTATTTTCAAAAAAGGTGATCGCAGTTCTTGTGATAACTATAGGGGTATCAGCCTACTCTCCGTTCCAGGTAAAGTTCTTTCCATGATTGTGCTTAATAGAATTAAGAATCTGGTTGACAGGCAATTGCGTGATGAGCAATGTGGATTCAGAAATGGTAGGGGATGTGTAGATCAGATATTTTCACTTAGGCAGATTCTTGAGAAATGTTTAGAGTTTCAGAAACCTTTGGTTGCTAGCTTTGTTGATTTCAAAAAGGCTTTCGACTCTGTTGATCGTCATAATTTGTGGTTGATTGTGAGATCATATGGTATACCAGACAAGTTAGTTAACATGATGAAAGCTCTCTATAATAACACTGAGTCATGTGTGAGAGTTGGTAAGGCTTGTAGATATTGGTTTAGCATTACTTTTGGTGTTCGACAAGGGTGCATTTTGTCTCCTTTTCTCTTTAGTTTGGTTGTTGATTATGTTATGCGAAATTCACTTCAAGGGAAAGCTTTTGGCCTTAAATGGGCTGGAGATACGAAAATCTCTGATTTAGATTATGCTGATGATTTAGCCCTTTTGGGAAATGATGTTGATGAGATGAACTCTTTCATTCGAACTGTTGATGAGACTGGTAGTACAGTAGGTTTGGTTATAAACAGAGAGAAAACTAAAGTGATGAAAATTGGTCAGGCAGGCTGTGATTCAGTTAATCTGAATGGTTGCAGTCTTGAGCAGGTGTCACAGTTTAATTACCTTGGGAGCTGCGTAACTGATACTGGTGATGTGCGGCATGAGATTAACAGACGAATAGGTATTGCTGCCGGGACTTTTAAGAATCTATGGAGATTGTGGAGAAATAGGCGTATACACCTAAAGACTAAAATTAGACTGTATAATAGTTTGGTTCTTTCTAGGGTTAGTTATGGTAGTGAAACTTGGACGCTGTGTAAGCAAGATAACAGGAAACTAGATGCTTTTGATTCTAGATGCTTACGCAGTATCTTGGGTATTAGGTGGTTTAACTTTGTAACTAATGATGAGGTTAGGCAAAGGAGTCGGCAACCTCCTTTAAGCAGCATATTGTGCAGAGAGAGACTCCGCTGGTTTGGCCATGTTGCTCGTATGGATAATTATAGATTGGCGAATAGGGTTATGAACAGTGTGCCTGGAGGCCTCAGAAGGAGGGGGAGACCTAGGATGCGGTGGGCTGACAATGTCAAACAGGACCTTGTTAGAATTGGTGTACAGTGGTCGGATGCAGCAGATGTAGCTCAGGACAGATATGCTTGGAGAATTAAACTGCGCGGTCTGGTTGGACCTCTGTAGCCCATGGCTGCTTGAGGATGATGATGATGACATCCTTTAACAAAAGTTCGAATTCAGTGTGAGAAGAAAACATTTGATGCTATTGTGGATTCAGGCGCCCAGATTTCGGTCATTAAAAGTTCGCTAGTCCCAGAGGAATCTAAGGAGTCAGAGTCAAGATAGTATTAGTTAATGCTTTCGGAGGACGACAGGGTGCCCCGTTAATCACTGTTCCCCTCAAGCTGGCTGACATGGGAAGTCCGGACAGTGGAAATGGAAGGAAATGCGAATTTTGTGTGCGATGGCAAATGAATTGTGTGATGATCTGATAATCACTCCGAGTTCTCTCGCTGTCCTGGAAAGGTTTAGTGCAGATAATGCAGGAGGTAGCAGTAACTCTGATAGTCAGAGTAAGTTTAATGAGATTAGTAAGAACAATAATAAAACTAAAGTGTTTGTGAAAAGTGGTAATTATTGTTTTAATGAGAGTAATTATATGCCTGAGAAGGAAAAATGGTATAATAAATCTAAAGGTACTACGAGAAAAGTATTAGATAATACTGTAGATATTAAGAGTCATGGTGTCAGTAACTTGGAGAGTAATGAATGTGGCGATGTACAAGCCAGCAGAAAAGTTAATGATGAGGCTATGTCGAAGGTTGGCAAATGCCCGAAGTTTCTTAAGTTTGATAATGTTGAGAAGCCAGTAGGTAAAAGAGATTTCTAGTGAAATCAGTCTTGGACCTAATGCAGCTGGCAGAACCATTAAAAAGCCGAAGGCTGATTGGAAAGATCGGAGTATTTTTCCGTTGAGGAAGCCCCATGTTGACACCAATGTCCTTGATAATGAGGTAAATGATACGAACGAGGTGTTCGGTAATAAGGCTAAAAATATCGTTAAATTTAAGGTGGAAAATGATGCACCTAAAATCTACTAAAGTAAATAGTTCTCTAAATAATAAGTGCGAAATATTTGATAAGGTATCTGAAGAAGAGGTAGGTGATAGAAAGAATATTATTATCAGAGGAAGAGATTTAAAATTTAATGATTTCGTTAAGAGCGAAGTAGATAATAATGTAAAGAGTAAGAAAATTAAATGTCAGAAGGATGAGATTAAGTTAGATTTAAACAAGGAGTTATGTAGTAGAGGTGAGTCTAAGTTTAGCAAAGAAAATATTTCTCTAAATGATAAGTGCGAAATATTTTGTACGATATCTGATAAGGAGAAAGGCAATAGTAAGAATGTTATTATCAGAGAAAGGGAGTTACAGCCTAATGATTTAATTGAGAGCAAAATAAATAATAAAGTACAGAGTGACAAAATTAAATGTGAGAAGGTTGAATATAGGATAGGTTTAAACAAGGATTTAT
Source organism: Ryuthela nishihirai (assembly GCA_038380435.1). Classification (NCBI taxonomy): domain Eukaryota; kingdom Metazoa; phylum Arthropoda; class Arachnida; order Araneae; family Heptathelidae; genus Ryuthela; species Ryuthela nishihirai. The sequence continues at coordinate 93,225,751 of JAWZYU010000004.1, read as the reverse complement.
ATAGTGGAGATGAGGCTAAATTTAGTAAAAAAAATATATCTCTAAATGATGAGGGTGAAATATTTTGTAAGCTATCTGATAAGAAGAAAGGTGATGGTAAGAATGTTATTATCAGAGAAGGATATTTACAGCCTAATGATTTAATTCAGAGTAAAGCGAGTAGTAATGTAGAAAGTGGCAAAATTAAATGTCAGAAGGCAGAGAAGGTAGATTTAAGCAAGGATTTATGTAATAGGGCTGCGGCTAAATTTAGTGAAGAAAGTATTTCTCTGAAGGATAGATGTAAAATATTGAGCAAGATACCTGATGCGGAGAAGGATGTTAGAAATGATATTAATCTCAGAGAAAGAAATGTAGAGCCCAATGGCTTGATTGAGAGCAAAATATGTAATAATATAGAGAGCGAGAAAATAAATGACAGAATGATGAGACTAAAATGTATTTAAATAAGGATTTATCCTGTAGAACAGTTGAGTATGGTATTGTAATAGGCAAGGATAATAAAATTAGTTGTAAAGAGAGCCCGGTTGACTTATATGCCGAAAAGACGGAAGAAATTTGCGTCGTAAGGCCGGATTAGGAACAAAAAAGCGATACATGATTCTGAGATAGCAGGTGATGTAGGAATATCGGATAAGGATAGATCAGAAGAAATTAGATAATTAATTAAAATTGAGAAATCATGTAAGATCGGAAAAAAGATCCAGGAATTGGGTTCTAAATACGAGGACGACAATAATATAGATGATAATAAGAATAATGTGATTAAAGAGAGGCGGTTTTCTCAAAATCAAAGTAGACCTAAGGAGTCAGTGGCTATTAATAAAAAGTGCATTGGCAGTAAGCGTAAATTCGCTGTTGACGGAGACGAGGCATGAGGATTTGTTTCTAGAGCGAGGCATTGTGTTTTATTCGGAAATAATGTTTCATTAAGATATGGAAGCTTCGTAAAATGTAATGAGAGAAGGAATAAAAGGCATATTAAGAGAGGGAGCAAGGCTGTAGCAAAACAAGTGTCAATAGAGTTTGAAGATAATTGTACTTGCGGATTCATAATGAAAAGGAAGAATTGTAAGATGAGAGCTGAAATGTGGACGATAGCCTGTCATGCAGGAAGCAAGACATTTCCAGATGCCCGGAAGACGAAGGGGAAGTATTTTGGATGTGTCATCAATACGGGGCAACGAGCGAAGGTCAGGTGCTGTTAACCCTCTAAGTGACCAGAAGTAGGGCCTAAACGACAGCACTCTGCCCTTAGGGAAATTTCAGGGGGGGGGGTGTAATTAGTCTCACAATTGCAATGAGAAGGGGACTGGCAAGAGTGTGAAAATGGAAGTGATGGAAGATCACCCATCGGCTAACACAGAAGCAATAAACTCACGTTAATTTACTTCTGAGTGTCAAAGACGTTTTTGAACACTACAGTTAATTAATTGGACAGTCTTCCAGTGGGTCATTACTAGAGAGCCTAGCCGGCATCAAAGGAAAATTCGAGTGACAAAAAGGCTCCGAGTTTTATAAGTCTCATAAAAAAACTGATAAAACTCTTTGAAGGGGCGTGTCATGTCCCCCGAATTTTATGTTTATTTATTTATTGCTGTATTTTTGTGTTTTATTATTGTATATATTTTTATGTGTTCTTGGAAATGTTTGTGCTGGGATGACTCACTGTTGTTATTTTCAGGTCGGAAGCGGGCTGCTTGCAAGTAATGAAACCAGTTCCAGAATTGTTTATGGCCGTAAATGACTAGCCTAGGGTGCTAGTGCAGTAACGAGGCTAGGCGGTAGATTTCAAGCATTACTTTTGGTGCGGGCACGTTGAGTGAAAGGTCGTTTCAACAAGCGTCAGAAGGACACCGCCCATACTCAAAGGAAACCCTTGAAGTGAGGGTGCGATTCCAAAGGGGAATCGAGATTCTTGGAGAATCTGTTTTTATTCTCGTGGTTCAGAAGGAACCATGGTGTAGGCAAAGGTTGGTTATCCTTTCGCCGAGTTTGAGGTCTGTACAGTGAGAACTTGCAGAGTGTGCAATTCTTCACCTAATTGCTAATGTTTGCAGCAGCAAAGCCTCACGAAGTTGAGCAGTGAATCTGATAGTAGTTTTGTGGATTCAGAGTGAACCACAGTGTAGGCAAAGGTTGATTATCCTTTCGCCGAGTTTGGATCTGTAAAGTGAGAACTTGCAGAGTGTGCGATTCTCCACCTCATTATTAATGTTTGCAGCAGCAAAGGCCCGCGGAGTGGAGCACATTCCCAGCACATAACTGTATATATTGTTAATAAACTGTGTCGTCCCTATCCAACTCTCGTGCAGTTAATCAATGGACTGTTGTTGCTCATCATTCGACACCAGTCTCTTCAAAGACGTGCAGTGCCACAAGCCTAAAAACCCGGCAACCTATATTTTCACCGAAGAGAATTAAGTAGTAATTTCATCATCTCTCTCCTGTTCAAACTGGTCATCACAATATCTTCCGAACGTCTGGAACTGCAGTTATGAGTTAGGTGTCAAATGAAAGCTCGTATAATGACGGTCATTAACTATTTCGCCCTCATTATTTCTCCCTGATAAAATATGGGGGAGAGATTTTCACGGGGGTCGACTTCAATGAGTCGTTTATTTATTTTACCTCAAATTAAAGCTTGTGACGTCTCCAATGTTGTGGTCTAGCTCAAACGTGACTCCAAAACAGAGGTAAATGTGATCGATGTTTATGAGTGATATATCAAAGTTTTTGAAAGTAGGTGTTTTTAGTAACAAAAAAATATAAATTAAATATTTTTAAAAATACCTACCTTCCTATAGGGCCCTAAAAAGTAGAAAATAAACCTAAAGCATATCGATGGTGCAATCAACTTTAGTGATGTGTTTGAATCGGGTTGTCAGCATTTCATTCTACCAATGAATGATATTTATGTATGAAAATTTTAAGAACATTTGATATGAAAATGTGAAATATGTTGAAAATATGGTTTACAAGAGAATGACAATATTACGTTTAGATTTCATTTCTCATCAGCAATGCGGCTAAAAGCCTCCTGTCAAGGCCATCTAGCGTGTTTCTTTAACATACACAGAGTATAGCACTCCTGGCACGTGGGGCCATGGCTTTACGTGCCCATCCTAGGGATGGCACCTTTCCATCGATCGATGCCTCTTTTCTCACTGAGGGGTTTTATTTGGAATAAATTTCAACGCTGGCCCAGCTGGGATTCGAACCGGGAAACTGAGATTACGAGTCTTGAGGTCTACCTACTCGGTTAACCTCTGCCCTATAAAGCGAAAATAAAGCATAATACCAATGATGAACAGTCTTCCTTTGTAAATATGAATTGAATCATTTCATGATTTGTATGCTTACCATTTACATCCTTGTGATATGTACCCTAAAAAGTACGAAATAAAACTGAAATATATCAATGGTGCAATCAGTCACTGAGTTCGTATTCACTTTCAGATGAAGATAGGGGGCCGGCAATCTTGTTGTGTAGGTATATTGCCACCCTCTCTTCCTTTGGGGTACTACTTTTTAGAGCGCATTTCAGAAAACAGGTATTTTTTAATTTAAATTTGTTTACAGAAACTTTCATTTGATATGACTCATGATCATTGACCATTTTTTTTCCTTCCCCTGCTTTTGGAATCGTGTTTAAGGTAGCCCATAATGACATTGGGGACGTCACAAACTTTAATTTGATATACAACTCGTTACGTTCAGCCCCCGCCGCAAAAATCTGTCTTTTTTTAGGGGGGAGGGAGAACGGTGGGAGTCAAAATAGTCCACGACAGTCCTCATATGAGCTTTCATTTGACATCTAATTCGTAATTGTAGACCCTCGCATTCGGAAGATGGAGCGGCCTTCGCTTTCCGAATAGCAGAATAATTATTTCCACATTTCCCCTTTTTTAGGGAGGAAGAAACCTCTCGTTCTGAGCTCGCGTTCTGGAGATATAGAGGAACAATCGTTTCATATTTCTCCCTTTTTTTAAGGGGGAATATTTTTTAATAGTCTATGACACTTCCCCCGTCACAAGCTTTCATTTGACATAAGCTTGTTACTTTTGGCATTTGTGTTCTGGAGAAAAAGCGGAACAATATTTTCATATTTTAAATTTTTTAGGGGGAAAGAAAGCTTGGAAGAGTGCTAAATTTTTTAAAAGTAAGTCTCTAACACTCCCCGGATTACAAGTTTTTATTTGACACATAAATCATTAAGTTTCTCCATCGCGTTCGAAAATTATGGTGGAACAGTTGGTTTCAAAACAATTGATTTTGACAGACACACAAACCTACAAATGTCAAGCGATAAAAAATAGGAAGATAGGTAAAAATGCGGCCCAGTGACGTAGCACTTGTTGCAATATCGCCACTCCTGTGAGGTCCGATAGCAGCGATATATGATTAAAGTTTGTGCAGTTCAACAAGAAAAACCTAGCAATCCTCATTGAAAGCACGGGTAAGATAACAAAATTCTTGATAACAAATTATTCCCCATATAACTAAAAATGAAATAAAGAAATTTTATAAAGTTAAACAAAAGTGGCTATCTTTTTATATATATCATAACACACTTTTTATATATGTACATACCAAATAAAATGTCTAAATGAATTTATATCAATTTTACCAAAGGGGCTATAATAATTTCTATTATTTTTTACATTGTAAGATGCATATAAGAAAGCATTTTTCAGTATCCGATAATGTTTTAGATTTACATGCCACTTTTCAGTTCCACTAATTTAAATTTTGTAAGTAAGTAATATAATTTTATTGTTGTTGGCAATATTATATAAAATATTTAAATTTTTTTTATAAAAATCAATTTCTTTTTAATTTAAAAAAAAACGAAAAACAAAATCTTTCTGCCGAAAGTTGTTTTCATGCATAAGAGATATAAAATAAAGAAACTTTTAAAAATTAGTGCACAAATGACAATTAGCTGAACTTAGGTCATATGTATTCCAGTACTAAAAAAAATTTCTCCTGAAGCGCACTTTTGGCACGGTTTGCTTCACTCGATATGGAACCTTATTTTTCAGAAAGAAAAAAAAAAAGCACTATATATATCTGAATCAAACAAGAAATAAGAAACCATAAGGATATTTTTTAACATGAGACCTTATTTATTTTCATTCCATAAACATTTGTTATTTACAAATGGCAAAATGCTTTTGGTTTCCATTTTTTAACTTTGGCAGTTTCTTCAATGTGTGTGAAGTTCATTGAGTATTTCGCAGATATTCTGCTTTAACATCGTCAGCAGCTAAAATCTGAGATATGTTTTTACTGCTTACTTATTAGCACTTGAAACTCTTTTCAATCTGTTTGGTTATTAATTTTTATTTTTTAATAACATCAGGAATATACCGTGGTTCTCTTAGTGGTATATTTCCTGTAGTTTTTGGGGTTAAAGTTCTCGACGATGACACATTACATGTAAAATTTATGTAATTTGGACTAAATATTTTCCCAGAAAGTTATATTTCTCTCAATTCATATTATTTTTCGAATCAACTTCACACTAAAAGAAAACAATCACACCATTTCCTATTTCTGATGGCTGATTAACCCTGAATTCGAAAATAATATTTATGCTTTGTGGAGAGGAAACAAGATCCATCACTATTTTATTTTATATTGATAGTGTGTGTTCATAAACCAATACAAAATTTATTACATTACTGCAGACAACGGACATAATTTCTACCAAATCATCGTCACCAATCAACCCATCAGGATTCATGCAAAAGAAACGTTTACGTTATTTGGTTTTGAATAAAAACAACAATTCAGTGGATAATCACAGATGACAACACAAAACCCCTCCACCGATTCTTAGAATCTAGCAATTGTTAGAATGTGCTCCCACCATCGATTGTTAGAATCTAGCAACCGAGGCCCTCAGTCCAAGCGACCTTGTCAAGAGTCAGTGGGCACGCATTTCACTAGAGTGTCCGAGTTCGGCCAGGGGGAGGGGAGGAGGAGGAGAGTCTGCTCAATGGTGACATATTTATTGCTTTGGTCGGGGGAACAGATGCCTTAGGTGCCTGGAGCACTTGAGGCAACGACTGCCGAGTGAACACAGCAGTGGTTTTACTATGCGACTTTTCGACCACATATTTATATATAAAGAATAGAATCTAGGTAATTAGGTTTACAGAATGGAATGTAATACACATAATTGGAGTTAATTTTTTGAGAAAATGTGATTAGAAAATAGATTATTTTCAAAAAGTGTTGCGTCTTACAGTAATGAAATGTACAGAAGGAAGAGTAGCGCCATCTAGTGTCTGTAAGGACACATATTTCATGGTTAAATGTTAAAAAAATTGCAAGTGAAAAAAAACGTATACCTAAAAATATTTTCTCTTTTTTTCTAGTTTTGCCGTAAATTCATTTTGAAGTTTCTGTAATCCACTACAATTTCTCTAACTCGAATAAACTTTTATTTCTGTGTAGTTGTGACCCAAAATATTTTATGTATATGGCTTTGACTTAACTCAAAAAAAAGATGATGGCACACCAAACTGGGGTTCTCTTACTAAGGAAAAAAACTGTTCTCCCACCATTCTCTAAAATTAATACAAATTGTGAGTGATTTCCAGTAGTGGCTTGTGACTAAAATTTTTGGTGGGCAATTTAACTACTATAGGCCAGGCTCAGAATTGGGGAAAAAAAATGGGGAGATGCCTGATATTCAATTGTGAACCATAGACAAATGAAAAAACCCTTCATAATGCATATGATATTTTTTCTTCACCTATTTTCAAATGCATTTAACAAAAAATTTTAGGGGGAAAAAAACTTCAAAAGGTGTTCTTGTCCTTTCTACTTCAATTCAGCATTTTGTCCTTCTACTGTAATAATTATCTACATATATGTATTTTACCTCTCTATTTGTCGTGTCTCCCTAATTTATTTTTTTATTTATTTATTGCTGTATTTTTGTTGTATTTTATTATTGTATATATTTTTATGTATTGAGTGTGTTCTTGCACTGGGATGTGACTCTCTGTTGTTGTTTTCGAGTCTGAAGTTTGTTGCTTGCATTAGATCAATTCCAGAAGTCGTTTATGGTGGTATATGATTAGCCTGGGGTGTGGGATCCGTGCATGAGGCAAGGGTGAGGAGATTGAAGCAAGAGTTTGGTGCATTGACGTTGAGCAAAAGGTCGATTCGACAAGCGTCAGAAGGACACCGCCCCTTACTCGAAGTAACCCTCAAAGGGAGGATGCGATTCCAAAGGGAATCGGGATTCTTGTGTGAATCTGATAACAGTTTTGTGGATTCAGAGTGAACCACAGTGTAGGGAAAGGTTGATTATCCTTTCGCCAAGTTTGAGGTCTGTAAAGTGAGAACTTGCAGAGTGTGCGATTCTCCACCTCATTATTAATGTTTGCAGCAGCAAAGCAGTAAAGGCTCACAGAGTTGAGCGCATCCCCAGCACTTGAGTGTATAAAGTGTAAATAAACTGTGTCATCCTTATCCAACTCTCGTGCAGTTAATTGATGGACTATTTTTATCCAACATTCAACACAGCGAATCATAGGCGTGCAGTGCTACGGGCCTAAAAACCCGCGAACCTGTCTTTTCACTGAAGTGAGGGTGTTTATAAGTGACAATTTCATCGTCCTCTGGTGGCCACGACATTTGGCCCAGTCCCATCGCATTCCAAAAGGGAGTACATTACATTTGGCTCAGTCTCCATAGATTGGAGAAGGGAGGACATCACACCATTCTAGTGCTATTTTTTAAAAACTATTCATGAAAATTACGTCTAATAAATGAGTTTCACTATTTTCTTGACTCCATTCTAATTATATATTTATATTTATTATTTAGTAATAAAGTATCTTAGAAAAGCATCCTGTAGACAAGAAACACTTGAAGTAATTATCAGGTAACCTAATAAGTTCATGCAGTTTTCCAATGTTATCACTTCAACAAAAGTATGTAAGCACAATTACAAGTGGTGCACATGCGTTGATACACAGTCGAAAGCTCATGGCACACTGAGTCAGTTGATATGTAGCAAGTTGAAAAGCAGTTCAGTGAAATTGGAAAGGGTGATGAAAATATGTCTTCAATGAATACAGTTATTTGAGAGTGCTTTACTTTATGAATTTAAACTGGGAATTGAAGCAGTCTGCAAGATATGTACAGCATTTTAGAGAGAACACAGTGAGTGAATAGACAGCCCAAAGTGGTTCAGAAAATTTGCATCAGGTGATGAGACATTTGAAGATACACTCTGCAAGGGAAGACTTACCATCATTCATGACAATGAATTGAAGATCAACATCACGTTGGACTCACATCAAACGTGCCAAGAGCTTGCAGAAAGGGTCCATGTAAGTGATGAGATCATCCTTTTCATTTACACTGTGAAGGAAAAGTCTGGAGGCTGAGCAAATGGGTTCCATATGAACTGAATGCCGACAACAAACTCCAGCGGCTTACGATCTGCTCATCACTGCTTTCACATCACAAAAATGAGCCATTTTTGGGCAGGTTGTTGACATGCAATAAAAAATGGATTGTCTATAGCTGTGGTTCTCAACCTTTTATGTTTCACATACCCCCTGGAAATGTGTGTAACTGGGGTACCCCTTGTATAGATAGATAAAACTATAGTTATAGTATGACAATGGGAATAAAATAAATATATATAACATATATCTAGCGACATTTGAGCTCTCATAGTGTACCCCAAAATTTTTTATCACATACCACACGTTGAGAACCCCTAGTCTATAGGAACATCAAACTTTTGTACCATTGGTTGTTATCCAATGAACCAGCTTCATATGGGCCAGAACTCATTGTCTCAAACCCTAATTTTGACCTAGATTGACAGTGAATTTCATTAACGTAAAGGAAATGACAATCATTTCTGACATAACTTTTTTTCCGTCTGACTAATGATTTCTCACCTTAAAGACCCTTAAAGGCTAGAACGTTTCCAATTTTTTCACTATTTTGATTCACAATTTTCCCCATTTCTTTATTGCTTTTATATTATTTTTAGCTCATTTTCAATAAAACGAGCTAATGTTTGCACTTTCACATCTGTCTGTCCATCTGAAGACATTGAAATTTTTTGTTTTTAAAGATTTTTAAAATTATTTTTGAATTCAATAGGTATTGATGAAATATATGATTCACACTTTTGGCATTTCCCAAAAGCCAAAACTGTAGACTCTTACAGTGGAAAATTTTTAAAATTGCAAAAGATGTAATTACATTTAAAAATTTGAAATTTTGTTTGTAAATGCATATATTATTAAGTTTGCAATGACAATAAAGATTTTCACTTTTATCCCCAGAAAGGGCAGGAAAACACAATTTTTTTTGTTTTATGTGATGTTTTTTTTTTGAGGTAAATTAAGAACTCTTTTTTGGGTTGGATAGGTATTTATAAATGATTATGATTTATACTTTTAGAATCTCCTAAAACCTTCAATTGTACCTTCTTAAAGTGGGAAATTTGAAATGAATATTGCAAATGATCTATTTAGTTAGAAAGCTGATATTTTAGTTAGCTTGTGATGATCAAGGTGTTTACATTGTCAGCAACAATTTGTCCATTCACCACCAGGGAAAATACAACTTTCTGTTTTGAGAGATTAGAGAAAAATACTTTTTTAGTTGAAGTACTAAAAAAACTTGGTGATTCATAGACTTTAAATACTCCAAATGACCTTAATTTACCATCCTGAGTGTATTAAATGCAGAAAATTTGAAATTTGAAGTAATATTACAAACGATATATTTATGCTACAAATTCTACTGAATATGTTCATAAAGAATGGAATAATTGTCATGTGTGCTTATATTAAATTAAAATTGGTTAAAATTCAATCAGTTGCTCCTTATTTTTACCAATTTAATACTTAATTTTAGAATATATTTTAATACATTAATAATAAATAAGTAATTTTATACACACTAGGTGATTTGCCCCTTAACTCAAGATAAGAAAATTCACCTTTTAATTTTAAGAAATAAATGAGATATCTTAATAAATATATGAGATCTTTATAAGGCTAATAAATATATTATTATTTACATTTTTCAATCACCTATTAGTACAAATTATTACTTTTAAAGAGTAGAAATTTGGAAAAGCAAGACTTCATTTTCTCTTAAAACGAGCACATCTTTTTCACCAGAGGCAATATGTTATCCTTTTAGTTTTTCAATAGAAAAGAAAATGAATCATATTGAAAACGATTTAGTTGAAACTATGTAAACATTTTAGTACAAATTTTGTTTATGCCCATTTGAAAACAAGAAGATACATATTATGAAGAAAGTAATAAAAATTATTCACTCAAGGTCTGAAGCTAGAAAAACATAAGGGGTGAGCAAAGGACGATTTCCATTGCAGTGTAACAGTTTCCTAATCATTTTAGAAGTTTTAAAAAAACATGCAAAATAGGTGAAATATGCCCAAGAAAAGATTTTGGCCTCCCTTACATATTTCATTAGCATTGTCAAGGAATGGGGTAATGGCCCCTTCCCCATACCCCCTGCAGATCCAAAATTTTGAATTATGAAATCTGAAATATATGTCAGATATTTATCACACATTTTTTCAGTTAAATATTAAGTATATGATGGTGCACATTAATTGAAACAAAAGGGCCCCCAAAACATTTCTTGTGCCCCTACCCCACCCCAAGATATTCCGGTACATCACTGACTAGAGTCAATAATTTCGTGGACTATGGCTACTGTGAACACTGATGACATAGTTGTGGCACCTTATGCATATCCACCTTCAAAGTAATCTCCCCCAGCTATGATGCACTTCTGCCAGCATTGGTACAATTGCTAGAAACAGTCCCTGGATTCTGCAAGTCTGCTTCTTGACTGCCTGGAGATCTACAGTACTGTGCAAATTAGTTGGGACAAGCGAAGGAATGCTAAGTCCCTTCCACTGCAGAGTCTAAACTGCTGCAAGTCTAAATTTGTTCGTAACCACCAAGGGTCATGTTTTGGGGATGTTTCATAGCTTCTGGGCTACAGACGCTTCACCCCATTGAAGGAATTATGGACAGCAAAAAGTACATAGGCGTTCTGGAGGCGAAAATGACCCCAACACTGCAGAAGCAGTTTCATAACAGTAATGGGGTATTTCAACAGATCTGGATCCATGCCACAATTCTAAGCTTGCTAAGAGCTTCTTTACCCAGCAACATTTAAAGGTATTGGAGTGGCCAGGAAATTCACCCGATCTAAACCCCATTGAAAATTTGTGGGCCATTATTAAATTGCGCATATCTAAGACGGATTGCACGACGAAAACCAAAATGATAGAGTGTCATGAAAGTGTGGTACCACAACCCTGAAGTGGAGATGTGTGGAAAGCTAGAGGCATCAATGGTTGAGAGGGTGGAAGAAGTAATTAAAGCTAAGGGGGGTCACATTCACTGTTAACTACACTATTAAACAAATAAATATTTTAGTTGCGTCTTTGTTACTGCATTTTCCTATTGTCCCAACTAATTTGCATAGTACTGTACCAACCCTCTGGTGTCAAGGTCAGCCCTTTTGGCTTGACCCTTTTCCCCCATAGTGGGGAAGTACTACTGTTCTACTGAGTTACAGATATCCTGCGGCTTTGTCCAAAGGAAGTTTACCATCTAAAATATTCAATGATGTGAAAACATTTTTCAGAATCGACCGAAGGACTTGCATTGCAGCTGCGATAACTTCCTGTGCTGAAGAGAACCTACAGCCACAAAGCGGGTCTTTCACATGGAGAAACATGAAAAAATCACAAGGTGCAAAGTCAGGGGGAGTATGGAGGATGTGACAACACAATGGAGCATTTTCAGAGTTTTGGTTACTGCTTTGTCTAACTTTTGGCAAAATTTGACATTTGCACGCTGTTCAAATGATAGGCTTAGCCACTACCAAGTGTCACAGGCCAACTATAAAATGGTGGCCTGGCTCCTGCAGTTCAGCACTTTGTATTAGGTTGTTGCAGATGAAATGTCTGCTTTCAGCAGGTGAACATGTTAGACCCTTCCAGCAGATTGGTGTTGTCCAGCAACGTCACATGGCATACATCACAAAATCAGTATATATCTTGTGTGCATGTTTTGCATCTCATTTCATGATGAGGTTCAACCACAAGTGCCATGGAGACAGGCCAGTTGCATGTAATTTTTTTGTATGTTAAAACTTCAACATTTCATGGTATAGTGGCTCGAAATATTAATGTGCCATTTGGGCAGGGCACTGCAAATGAACTTTCAATACATTAATGGTTTGCAAAATTCCAAGCAGGAGGCACGTCCTTTGAAAATGAGTCTTGTGGTCATCTACCATTAGCTGTAACAGATGAGGTGAAGAATATCGAGGAAGTTGATCCACAGCAAGGTGTCCATGACATCGCAGTGAAGGTCTGTGTGCATAATTCGATGGTTGTTTGGTACCTGGTGAAGGTGAAAAAGCTGGATGCTGGGTGCCACACGAATTGACAGCAGCCAAAAGGACCTGCTGTCTAGAGCTGTGCATTTCCCTCATTGCTTGGAACAGAATCCTGCATCAAATCGTAACCTGTGATGAACAGTGGGTCCTCTATGACAATCAATCAGCATTACCAAAACTTTGTCCAAAGTCACAGCTACACCCACGGAAAGTGCTGGTTTTCATATGGTGGTCTGCTGTCGGCATAATTCATCATTCATTTCTCCGACCAAGTAAGACCATCAATTCAGACCACTATTGTGCTGGAATGTTGCAGATGCACAGAAATCTCGGTACCAAACAGTTTTGGTCAACAGACAAGGGGTCCTGCTGCATGACAATGCCCACCCATGTGTCTCACAAAGGACAATCCAATAAATCCGCCACTTGGACTATAAAACACTGTCACACCCTACATATTCCCCTGACCTTGGTTCCACAGATTATTACCTCTTCCAGGATCTGGACTATTTCCAGGTGGAAAAGACCTTCCCAAACAAATGAACTGTGTGTCAAGACATTGCCATTTTCTTTGCCTCACAGACTTCAGAGTTTTATCGCCATGGGATCTACAGCCTCATAACCCATTGGCAGAAATGTGTCGATGCTAGGGTGAGACTACTTTGACTAGGCAGGTAACTACTTTCTATTTTTATGAGGATTTGCAGATGGCACCCTCATTTCGGACATTTCATGTGCACCAACCAAATATTTTGGCACATGCGCATTTGTCTCATTGCTTTTGGCGCAATGCTAAAGATTCTGGACGGTAGTAGTAATGTTAAAATTCAGATTGACAATAAGAAAGCAGTCGACATAGACCTGATTCACATAGTAAATCCAATGATTGTCTATGTAAGATGGCAAAAAATTATTACAAAATAAATATAGAAATGATATATTGATTTAGATATGATAATTAATGAATATTAAATTTAAAATTTATTTTTGGTGTGGCAGGCTCACCAAAAGGATCTTATTAAGATATAATTATACCTAAAGTAGATATTACCTATACCAAAAGGATAGGTAATTAGTTCAAATTTATTTAAAAAATTCCACGTTTCATCAATGTGAATTTTTTACAATAATTCAATGCAAAATTTTCCCCATAGTATTAGCTTTTTTACATATGGGAAGTAACAAAAATAAGCATTTTTAAAGCAAATTGCCTTTCTTTTTTAACTTACCTGCTCTAGTTTGCCCTCTACTACTTATTTTAAGGAGACCTTTTTTCTTTATAATGAAACTTGCTCCAATAAATAAACTGGAACTCACAGCCAATCCAAGGCCAATGTAAAAGTTGTTTACTTTTTGCATTTCACCAACAGTACCACCGGGATCAACACTGCTCATATTTGAGTTTTCAATTTCAATGGAATAAAATGGATATGGATTCATTCTTTAAACAGACCTGTAATTATAAATGTGTGTTTTAATATTTAACTTCTGTGGTATGTATAATTTATTGCAAAAATATATATACCGAAGAGCCAAAACATTATGACCACCTGCCAAATATGATGTTGGTCCTCCACATGCCACAAAACAGCTCTTACCTGGCGAGGCATGGATGCTACAAGATTTCTAAAGGTGTCTTGTGGTATCTGGTACCAACACGTTACCAGAAGATCCTTTAACTCTAGTAAGTTACATGGTTGACCCACAGCTGATCGGATATGCTGTTCTAGCAAAAACCATAGATGCTCGATTGACATCTGGGAATTTGGAGCCAGGGCAATACCTGGAAATCTTCCTCATGTTCTGTGAACAATTATCAAACAATGCAGCTCAACAATTCTCAAACAACAGCCAAAACAATTGCTCAAACAAATTCAGCAGGATAATACGCATTATCCTGCTGAAAGAAGGCACTACTAGAGAGAAATACCGTTGTCACGAAAGGATGTATCTGGTCTACAATGATGTTTAGGTAGGTGGTAAATATCATAGTTTCCTGCACATGAATGACTGGACCCAGGGTTTATCAGCAGAACATTGCCCAAAGCATCACACTTCCTCCACCAGTTTGTTTGTGTCCCGCAATGAATCATGGTGCCAACACTTGCCCAGGTAAAAGATGAACATGTACCCGGCCATCCACATGGTGCAACAGGAAACAAGAGTCATCGGACCAGACGACCTTCTTCCAATCATTCAAGGTCCAGTTTTGATGCTCATGTGCCCATTATTGGTGCTTTCAATGGTGAACCGAGGTTAGCATGGGCACTCTGAGTCTACGCAGCCCCATTTTCAGCAGGGTGTGATGCACTCTGTGTTGTGACACATTACTCCCATCACTAGCATTCAAATTATGGGCAAGTTACGATATAGTATCCCTTCTATTGGCTCGTAACACATGGGATAACTTTTGCTCACCTCTGGCATCAATGTGCCGAGGTCAGCCCACATCTTGTCAGAGGTTCTTAGTTTATCCCTCCATGGACCACTTTTTGAAGGTACTAACCCCGGCTGACTGTGATCACCCCACAAGCTTTGCAGTCTCAGAAATGCTCTGACCATTGTCTGGCCAATACAATTTGGCCTTTATCAAATTCACTTAGGTCCATTGTCATCTGAAGAACAAGAACATCACTGATAAACAGAGCTCAGTATCAAGTGTTATTTATACCACTTCATGACGTTTTTTACCTGCACACTGGTCATAATGTTTGGCTCTTCGGTGTATAATCCTTATAAAGACTATTACTAGATTAAAGAATTTAAAATGCGATTACAACCTGAAAATGTTACGGACGATTTTCTGCATTGTGAAGTGTACCTGCTTCATACTTTAACCTATAACCATTCAAATGAAGGCATTCTTTGTGATATATCATACCCAAGACCAGATTTCCCATTAGGCACTTGACTAGTGGCAGCAACGTAATAGGGTTGCAAGGATTCAAGTATTACATATCAACAAAATTATATTGTTCTTTTTTTTCTCAATTCTTAGAACCACATTTAGTGCTCCATAACTTTAACCCTTACAAGGTACTACTACCTGAAAAACTGGTTTATATCCAAAGCCTAATCACTACTATGATCAACCCCAAAAAAATTTTTACCTTTTTTGCCAAATAACTAACGAAAAGAATCTCACATTAATT
The DNA here is from genome assembly GCA_038380435.1 of Ryuthela nishihirai. Classification (NCBI taxonomy): domain Eukaryota; kingdom Metazoa; phylum Arthropoda; class Arachnida; order Araneae; family Heptathelidae; genus Ryuthela; species Ryuthela nishihirai. The sequence goes on along the minus strand of JAWZYU010000004.1, from coordinate 93,210,152 downwards.
ATAATTCCCACCTACCAAATTCCAACTAGCCGTCACAGAAAATATCCTCATTAACTTAAAACTAACCAAACTGTTCAACACACATTGTCTCCCTTCCCCCAGCGTGGTGTTTGCTCCTTAGAGGATATAACATACACCTCGGAAACACCACGCTCCCCTAAACATTCTCCGCCCTCATAGTTGATCACCGTCTGCAACCTGCATTAATGCACTCCCACCCAAAACCTTTTAGAATACTTCTATAATGCATCCTAAAAATCGGCGATTAAATATTCCCTCCCCCCCCCACAACACACAAAATTCCCAATATTAATACCGATATGAAAACAATTATTCAGCCCTCACTAACAGTTATTTGTACTCCAAAATTCAGTTTACGAAATTTATAAACTTAATAAAAGTATCCCACTCATTATATATTTAAATCTTTTCACAAAATGAAGCTTTCCTCGACACTCGCTAATCTTGGAGAGTTCCCGTAATCCCACATCCTCTTCCAACCTCCGTCACATCTAGATCGCATTACAGCCACCCACTGACCACTCCGAACCTCAGAGCTGAGCCATGACAATTCACTTTATGGCATCCCACCCCTCCCCCATACTCACCAACTGCCTCTCATGCATTAGCTTAGCTGCTCACTTCCCATCTGACGATGTGCCCAAAGTAGGGCACAAAACGCGCGTCATGGAACTAAATGTTTTTTAAGCACTGTATGCTATCAAAAGTATAACCAGTTATTTCCTTCACCAAAGCAAATAAATCATCAGCATCCATCATCATTTTCTCAAACTCTACTGAGGTGTCACTTGCAGGCAAGAACGTCGCAGATTATTAAATTTGTCACTCGAAAGCATCCTGGAAGCTCCTGTTACCACTCCTCCTCTGCGGTACGTATATCTCTCCTGAAAAACTTTTGATACTTGATAACATGGAACATGCGTTGAAATGCTTAAAAACATTTAACAGTGTCATAGAGAATTAAAGACTTCAACTAAATTTGTATTTAAATTTGAAAATAATTTTTGGTTTTTAATGTTACTTGCATACTAATTAAAAAATTATATGCTATATATAATATAAATTATTTTTTACAGTATTTGGCATAAAAACAGTATAATTTATTAAAATTTCACATCAATTTTGATTACATTTTTTCCTTCATGGTTCTGTAAGTAAAAAAAATTGATAATTTTTACAGAAAATTAAAAACAAAACCACACGTAAGTGTGCATTACTGTTTCTTGTGTCTAGGGGCATGTGAGTTGTAAATCTGGCCCTGGTCACATCTGCAATACTTGGCAGTTTATTCATTTTATTTTATGCACATACAAATGTCCATGCTCGTGTAATGTGTACAAAGAATACTTGAAATTCAAAAGAATCTGAATTCAATAAGTTTATTGTTCCTTTCTTAAAATTTCAACAAATATGCTCTGAACAATTATATGTTCAGCTTTTGATTAGGAGGAAAGCATTAAGCAATACCTAATTAAGAAAAAAAAATCTCTATAATTGAAAAATTACAGAGAATCAAACGAACTTAGCACACTGAAAAATAATGCAAATATCAATACATTATCTGTTGATGAAAACTAAGCAATAGTCATAAATCATGAATATTTATGCAAACTTAATATTTTAAAAGATTTAAAATGTACAGAAATAAAAGAGATCCAATATCATAGATAGTGCATCAATTAAAAAAAAAATCTTCATTTACAACATATCATCAAGAAAACCTGCAAAGTTGTACTATATTGTGCTATATTAAGGGTATTTTTGCAGACTCCAAAAACCTAATCATCCAGTGTGACAGCTTGTATCAAAAAACCAGCATATCTATGGAAAAGGGTATTTGAAGCATTTGGCAAAGGGAGAATATGGTCTTCACCCCCCCCACCTCCTTGAGGGCTTGAAAACACATATGTTTTGTAAGTCATACTTCTGGAATCAGAGACTAAATCATGCCAACACCTCTATTAGCACTTTTTTTTCTGGGTACACCAGTGACTCGGATGTTCAAATTAATAATGCTTATCAGAAATCAACTACAAGGTTGGAAAATACAATATTCGAGAATTTTTTGTAGTTGCACATGCACAAGTCTGGGGAAACCTGTGCAGCAATGATGAGTGAATTTTCTGGAATAAATTATTCCAAGATAGGACAAGAAAGGAAAAGGTAAACTTTCAAAACTAGGAAAAAATTACAAGAGTAAAATATTTCGAAACCAAAGAATATAAGTTCCACCTTTGAATGCAGTATCATTAATTTTATTGCACCCTCTTAGTCAAAATATAATATGTGAGTGAAAATAAGGGCTATGAAATAAACTGAACATATATATATTAATTTAACCATTTATTGCCTGAATTTTTGCACATCAACAAAACTGAAAACAAAATCTGTTTTATATAATTTCTGTCTTCTATAAATTCAATATCACAACTACAATAATTTAGAAAATGTATTATAATTGTCGTTATGATAATCACACTTAAATATTATATCTGGTTCTTGTCTTTGGGAGTAATTCTATTTCTAATATAAAATATATTGCACATATTTATAGAAAGCATAATGCCATAATATTAGGCTGGAAAAGAGAGGCTTGAGAGTTGCTAAATAGTGTAATAACTTTAGGAGTTTAAAAGTATAAGGGTTAAGAATGAGAAAGATTTATTAAAATTTCAATAATTTTATTTTAGATGAGTAGTACAGAAGACATGATAGTTAAGATTTTTAAGATAAATTAATTTAAATAATAGAAAGGAACTAAGCAAATATCGTACTCATCTGTTTATCAAAATTATGTTGCTGTTTTTTTGAAATTATAAAACTTATGACCTGCTCACTACTTATATAAAGAGCCATAATATTGTGACTGTGCAAAGGTAACATAATCATTTGTCTTTTAAATTGGGGTGGAAGGTTGTATGTAATAAAAGATGTCTCTTTATTATATTGCGAATTTAATTAATAAGTGATAAGTTTTATATATTCTACAAAGAATTTTTTTGTTAATGGGACTTGGAAGTCCCAACATGTCACTATTCACCTACTTTGAAACAAAGTCATACTTTCTGATTTTCCAATTGGAACATGACAGTCCCACAAGTTTACAAGCCTAGCAAATGACATAATGGACATTTTCAATTTGCTGGACAGGTTTATGGAGTATATGGACTTCAGAACACTCATCTTTTATCAATCAACAACCCTATAATTTTTATGTCATCCATGAAAATATATAAAATCAGATTATAGTAATCTATTCTTCTGTACATATAGATATTGCAGCAAGAATTATTCCTTAACAAATGAAATCAGTAAAATGTATTCTTTAGAAAACAATGCTCAATACACAATCCAATTTATAAAAAGTTCATTAATCAGTAAACAAAATCTACAATAATGCATACACCAATGATAAACAATAGTGAAATAGAAATCCAAAGAAAAATAAATATAATCTACATTAAAAAATAACTTAAAATTCTCTGTCGTTGAGGAATCAAATTTTAAAGTTTATCCTTCAAACTATCTGCATGCTAAAAGTTTTTAGGAAAAAACTTAGAAGCTTTCAAGAGCAAGGACAGTGCTTCGTCTTCAGTGAAATGTTTCACTGAAGACAGAGTGCTGTCCGTAGATAAACCTTTTTCTGCGTACCATACTTTGAGAAAGGTTCATGCTTTTATCCAATATGTGCTGAGACAGATAAACAAGTCAACTATAGAACTTTTTTAAAAAATAACCAATCAACAGAAATAGATCATGTTATATACCAAATAAAATAGAATTTAACTCCAAATTTATGAAAATAAAAAATTTACACAAATTTATAATCATATTAATTTTAATGACATTTTCACAATGATATAGTTAAAAATAGATTGGACTCGCAATTTATGGCGTAAATGTTGGAATATGTAGTGAATAAATACCGTTAAATTATATATTAATCAAAAGTAAAATTCTTCCTCAATACTATTGTATTTACCTCAAACATTATTTTGATTTCCTTTAATGATTTTCTAAAATGTGCTATGTTTTAAAGCAATGCCAGCGTTACATAAAGTGACTTGGATTGCTCACATTAATGAGATTTTCTGTCCTGTTAATGAAATAGAAGAACACTATCTTAAGTTGCTTTTTAAATAAACATTATGCTTTTTCCTTTGGGTGTTGAATATTGGGGGTCTTGGTTAAGTACCAAAAAAAAATAGTGCATTAAAACAGAAACAGCTTATATATTGTCAGAGTGACACAGCCAAATTACCGTGGGGGGGGGGGGGGGAGGGGAGTATAATATTTTAAATCCATTGAATAAAAATTTCAAAACTTGTAATTTCCTTTTAATGATATTTGGCAGTGGTTGTTTGGGAGTTGGGTTCTTTTAGCTCTCTCAGTTTTTGCACAAAATGGGCTAAATGGCCAGGTATAACTGGCCATTTAGCACAAGGTATAACTGGCCATCATGCACAAGGTATAACTGGAGGGGGGGGGGAGTAAAACACCCTCAGCGAGTCTAGGGAAGGGGTGTAAAAACCTATGCTAAAATTGCTCTCCCACAGAAGTACTGATTTCCATGCCAAAAAGAAAGTAATTTTTGCTTCCATATCTGATACCAGCCGTCCCATGGCCGAGTGGTTAGCGCGCTTGGCTACTGATCTAATGGACCTGGTTCGAGTCCCGGGTAAGGAATGGATGTGTGTGTGTGTGTCGTTTTTCTGCTGAGGTACTGCCATCCTCTCAGACCTTCTACTATGGCATATAAACTGACAGGCTCCTGTCAGACTCTGTGGCAAGCAGCTGCTTGAGGGGGTATTTATTTTTATTTTATCTGATACCTCACTCATTTTCAGGTATTTCAGGAAGCAACACAAGATCAAAGTTTTTTTTTACGGAAAACTCAGAAATAACAAAAGGAAAATTAGTATATAACCTAATGAGATGTTAAATGTCCCTAACAACAAGTGCTAAGCTGGCCATCCTATATATATCATAACTCTGAAAAATCAATCGATAGATCAACGGACCAAACGATCGAGAATTGACAGAAATAAATCTACTGATGGAAAAATTAAGGTTTAAATATAAAAGAGTAAATACAAACTTTACAAAAGGAGTAGCATATCCGTATATTGAAAGAACATTCCTGTGAGGATGTCAAGAGAATAATCTCTATGCAACATCATCACATTCCACGTTCTTCCATTAGAAAGAAAATGATTAGGATTAAAAAAAAACTAGGTTTATTGATAGAGGTAAAGGTCAACAATAGCAAACAGCCCCTCAATCGCAAGCATGGAGCAAAGACCTGCTATCCCACTGCTAAAGGAAGGCTTACGCCACCAATGCTGGTATGAACTTCAAACACCATCTTTACAAGTGGACTTTTTCAACGACCAGAATAAAAGTAGAAATTGACCTGCCTGAGACATATTACTCGAGGGTAGGTTGCCAATGTCCAAAGAAGTAAGGTTTCCAGTATCTCCAAGGGCCTCTGATCAAGTTGTCACTAGCTAATATAAGGTATCCTATGCATCTGTTCAACTAGGGTAGTGGTGGTGAACCTATGGCACGTTCGAAAATTTTGCTGGCACGTGAACGATTTATAGGTAATATTTTATGCGCTTATAAATTATGCAATTTTTTTAATCGTTACAGTAAAATAAAAAAAATAAATACCCCCTCAAGCAGCTGCTTGCCACAAAGGTCTGACAGGAGCCTGTCAGTTTAATATGCCATAGTAGAAGGTCTGTGAGGATGGCAGGACCTCAGCAGAAAAACGACACATATGTACAAGTAAAATTTTGCTTTACACGAAAGAAACAAATATTTTGTTTGGGTTGTTTTTTACCTCTGAGCGGCACTTTTTTGCACACCATGGGCTAAATGGCCAGGTCACATGGACCCCGAAGGCTCAGAGAAGGTTGGGGGAGGGGACCCACTGGAACAGCTGTTGGGAGACAGATGGTAGCCTCCCGTCAAGGCCATCCAGCGTGTTCTTTAACGTGCACAGGGTATGGCTCTCCCGCACACGGAGCCACGGCTTAACGTCCCATCCGACGGACGGCGGCCTTTCTAAACCCATCGGTGTCCCCTACTGACCGTGGGCAGGGCGGGGACTTTTGCGGAGAAAAATCTCAACGCTGACCCAGCTGGGACTCGAACCTGGGAACTACAGATTACGAGCCTGGCGCGCTACCGACTGAGCCACCCCCGCCCCAAAGAAACAAATACCAATTTTCCTCACGTCAGTCGACACCACAGAAATAAAGGTGATAGAAGGCGAATCTGATCACGTGATGCGTCTCAAATTGAATGTGGCCATTTTTACGCATCGTTTTTACGCATCGTGTTCGTATATGCGATTGCAAAATTTGTGATAGAGTTGGTGCGGCCGGTTGATTGTTTTGTTATATTTGCGACCGACGGAGAATCAGTGTTTCCAATATTAAATACCGGTTTTCTGATAGTTCATGAGTTTTGACAACTTGTATGTTTTTGTTTTCTGATTGAGACGCCAGGTTTTACATATTGAATATAATAACAATTTTAATACATAATAAAATGGTAATATGTATAAATAATTCAATTTTTAAATTTACCATTTTTGTCTGATAGAGTTGGCAACATTAGCCATAATATAAAATTATCGTAATGCCAACTTAAACGATGCGTACAAATGGCTGCCCTAAAGATAAGCTGCGCAAAGCCTACTTTCGCCTTCTATCCCCTTCTCCATTTCTGTGGTCGACACATTTTAGATAACAAGCGGCGACCAACTCATGTGTAGAATTCCGGGACTTTTCTTTTTCGCATTGGCGCCGCACTTCCGCAAGAAGCAGAAAGCAGCGACAATTGTATTATTGTTGAGTATGTGCACTTTTTTTTTGCTGTATGTGTGAATTATAAAGGTAATTTAATTTAGGCATTTAATAAAACGTTTGATTTTATTTTTGAATAAATTTGTTACAGTTCTACTTACCATGGCTAGTGAAAACAAAAAACAAAAATTATCAGAATCAAGCAGCAGAGAGTTCCACAGTTGGTGGATTGAAGAATATAGCATGATTAACAAAGGCAATAAAGCAGTGTGTTTTATGTTCAGGGACAGTTGGCAGAACGTGGTCGGTAAAACGGTACTATGAGATAAACCATAAATCACTCCTTGAGAAAAGCAAGGGCGAACAAAAAGAATTTATTGCTCGTGCAATTAAAATCAGAAATATTGAGTCAACATCCTTAATGAAATTTATCGGCACTCGTTCAAATATAACTGCTGCAAGTTTCTTTTTTGCCTCAAAGTAATTGCCAAACACGGGAAACTTTAGTGATGGGGAATCTATGAAAGAAGCATGGTTAAAATGCGCACCAGTTCTCTTTGAAGATTTTGAAAACAAGGAAAAAATTATTCAAAGAATAAGAGATATTCCTTTGGTTAAAAAAGACGGTGAAAGATAGAATCTTGAAAATGACTAAATATATAACTCATCAGCAAAAATTATATATAAACTCTTCTGGTTTAAATTCTCTCTGCCTTGATGCGAGTACTGATATAACTATCAGCTCGTTCAGCAATTTTTATTCGTTATTTTGTTAGAAATAATATCAAAGATGAATTGATCAGTTTAACATCGTTAGCAACAAAAGGAATAAATATTTGCATCATCATCATCCTGAAGCAGCCATGGGCTACGGAGGTCCAACCAGATCGTGCAATTTAGTTCTCCAAGCAAGTCTGTCCTGAGCTACATCTACTGCATCTGAACACTGCACACCAATTCTAATAAGGTCCTGTTTGACATTGTCTGCCCACCGCATCCTAGGTCTCCCGTTCTTTCTGAGGCCTTTAGGCACACTTGTTCATAACCCTATTCGCCAATCTATAATTATTCATACGGGCAACATGGCCAAACCAACGGAGTCTCTCTCTGCACAATATGCTGCTTAAAGGAGGTTGCCAACTCCTTTGCCTAACCTCATTATTAGTTACAAAGTTGAACCACCTAATGCCCAAGATACTGCGTAAGCATCTGGAATCAAAAGCATCTAGTTTCCTGTTAACTTGTTTACAAAGTGTCCAAGTTTCACTACCATAACTAACCCTAGAAAGAACCAAACTATTATACAGTCTAATTTTAGTCTTTAGGTGTATACGCCTAAGTAGGGGGAAAATGAGAGTTCTAACTCAGAGGCAGATCAATGTCCTATGAGATCTCCTCCATGTGTTTCAAAGCGGATGCGGGCCTTTTTGTCACACATACAGGTCATCAATACATATTTCCCCTCAATAACTTAGATAATTTCAAATAATTTATTTTTAAATCAGAGATTTTTTCTTTTCACCGATTATCTTTAATTTTTTTTTTCATTTTTGACCAATTGCATTTTTTCTTTTCATTTACTGAGGGATAGTCTTTTAAATCAGTTTCTGCGGGATAGTCCTTCTAGTATAAATACGACATCCATCAGTCAGAATCCTCATTCTGTTGTCAGACGTTGACAGTGAAAGTTCTCTGCTGCTGCGTCTCTGTGATTTTTTCAAATGTTAGAAACCAATAGTGATAGTTCTCGACGTCCTCGTATAGTATAAATCAGTTATTTTAGAAGTCACTGCTTCATAATGTATCCATGTGATATATGTGAGAACGCTTTCACGCTCCAGACAAATCTCATTCGTCATAAGAGAAATCATGATCGAAATAGCCTGTTTAAGTGCTCTCAATGCGAATCGACATTCTCAAGGAGAGATGACATCCAACGGCATGAGTTAACCCACACCTCCAGGAAAACCTATAAATGCGAAGAATGTGCAATGGAGTTTGGAAGAAAAGACAATCTTTTACGACATCAAAGAAAGCCACAGATTAATAAGCGAAAACACTCTGAAGATCAAAGGATTCCCCAGAAGAAACAAAAACCAGACCCTGAAGACCCTTGTCAGCTTACAGAAAAAATGAAAAGGACCCTGTCAACACATAAGCTGATGGCAACTGAAGAAACATCTGTTGACCTCATCTTTTTTCTCGAATCCTCGCGGGAGTCGCTCCTAACACATCTGAAAGAATTGACCTCGATAAGTAGTATTAAATGGTACCTTGCTGTACAAGTGCGTTTAAGGCGAAATGTTTTCCCTTCTACCTTCGAACGCTGCACCCCATTTTTCCGAAGTAACTGTGACAAGTCTTCCTACATCATCCCTAAGCAGATATCCCTACCCCAAGAGAATTACTATTAAAACGTGCAATTGTTAATGTAAGTAATTCTGACCAAAAATGTTTTGTATGGTCTATTTTAGCCTCTTATATATCCTGAAATAGGAAACACTGAACGCCTTAACAAATATAAACATTTAGAAGAAAAATTAAACAAATCTGGCCTAATTTTCCCTATAACAATAAATTAAATATCAAAATTCGAAAAAATGAACATTTCTGTCGATGTTTTTGGATATGAGAAATAGGTGTTCCCACTCTACATCACACCATTCAGATTTGAAGTGCATGCAAATCTCCTACTGCTATCAGATGGCGAAAAGCAACATTATTGTTCCATTAAGAATATGAGCAGACTTCTCAGTCCTCTCACCAAACATAACGGTGTAAATTTCTACTATGATTACTGCCTTCACTGTTTGGCAAATGAATCACTCTTGAAGGATCATATCCCCTATTGTCAAGATCATGACCCGGAGAGTAGAATTTCCAACTGAAGAAGAGAAATGGCTGAAATTCACAAATTTCAAGTTTCAGCAGCCCGTTGTTTCATACGTGATTTATGCCGACTTTGAATCATTCCTAGTGAAAGTGGACACTTGTATGCCTAACACTGCAAAATCTCACACCACTATCACAGCAAATCATGAACCCTGGGGATTTGCATATTTTGTTGTTGGACCTGACGGTAGCAGCTATAAACCTCCAGTAATTTATAGAGGTCCTGATGTAGTAGAAGAATTTTTAGAACGTTTGCTTAAAGAAGAAGAAAACATCAAAAATTTACTGTCGATGATAAAGCCAATGCAACTCTCGAATCATGAAGAGAAACGTGCACAACGCTACTGACTGTCATATTTGTAAGCGTGTCCTAGTTGCAGATCGTGTGAGAGATCACGATCATGTAACAGGTAAATTCCGAGCAGCTGCCCATAAATCCTGTAATCTGAACTTTAAGTTAACCTATAGGATTCCAGTTATCTTTCACAACCTCAGAGCCATCTTATTATGCAAGGAATCGGCCGAATCAAAAATACGAAGTTTAGCTGCATTCCCAAAAACATGGAAAAATATATAGCCTTCTCCCTGGGGACATTACATTTTATAGACTCCTATCAGTTTTTAAGCACATCTCTTGAGAAGCTAGTAAATAATTTATCACCAAGTGAGTTCATATTTTAAAGGACCACATTGAACCCGAAAGGTTACATCTGGTTCTGAGAAAAGGGGTTTACCCCTATGATTACATCGACAACAGTGAAAAGTTTGAAGAAACAGTATTACCTCCATGTGAAGCATTTTACAACCAACTCGCAGAAGAAGCACTAGGGGAAGAAGACTACATCCATGCAATAGGATATGGAATGCATTCAACATAAAAAATCTAGGCCAGTATCATGACTTGTACCTGAAGACTGACGTGGTCATCTTAGCTGATATTTTCGAAAGTTTCAGAAAACTATACACCATATACTATGAAATCGGTCCCTGTCATGTTTACACGGCACCTGGATTAGCCTGGCAAGCATGCTTAAAAATGACAAATGTAAATCTTGAGTTGATAACAGACCCTACAATGTACCTTTTCCTGGAAAAAGGCATACGAGGGGGAATTTCTGTGATATGCAATCGTTTTAGTACTGCAAGTAGCAAGTATTTGGACACCTATAATCCTGAACTATCATCTAAATATATTATGTATTTTGATGCTAATAATCTATATGGATGGGCAATGTCACAGTGTCTCCCTCAGAGCGAGTTTCGTTGGCTTAATACAGAAGAAATTGATCACCTTAATATTATATGAATTGATGATGACTCTGATAAAGGGTATATACTAGAGGTGGATCTCGACTATCCAGTTTCTCTTCACGACAAGCATAATGATTACCCCCTAGCTCCAAAGAAACTTCAGATTACGAACACAATGCTATCACCATATTGTCAAAGCCTTGCTGAAGACCTCCGAATAAATACGACCCATTCAGCTGTAAAACTAGTCCCTAATCTGTATTCAAAGGAAAAATATGTTGTACATTATCGAAATCTCAAACAATATTTGGCCCTAGGTTTGCAACTGAAACAATCCATCTCATTTTGGAATTTAGGCAATCTTGTTGGTTGAAACCATATATTGAATTCAATACAAGTCAATGTAAGGAAGCAAGAAATGACTTCAAGAAGGATTTCTTCAAATTCATGAATAATGCTGTGTTTGGAAAAACGATGGAAAATTTGAGAAATCGAGTGAAAATTGAATTGACTCAGAACCCAAAGAGAGTATGTAAACTCGTAGCATCACCTGCTTTTCACGCTTTTCGCGTTTATGACAATGACCTCACATGTGTACCATCAAAGCAAACTAAATTGAAACTCAGTAGGCCTATTTATGCTGGTTTCAGTATTCTAGATATTAGTAGAATATAGATGTATAGCTTTCATTAGGACTGTAGTAGTCCAAAATACTGAGAAAGAGCAAAATTATTGTTCACTGCTACAGATTCACTGTGCTACGAGCATCACTGTGCTATGAGTTTCAAACCGAGGACGTTTATGCTGATATGAAAGGTGATATAGATCATTTCGATACGTCTGACTATCACGTAGATCATGTTTTGCATAGTACACATAACAACAAGGTACTAGGTAAAATGAAAGATGAACTTTCTGGAGTACCTATCAAACAATTTGCGGGCCTTCGTTCAAAAATGTATTTTATTCTAAGTTAACAAGAGGAGAAGAAGACAGGAAAAGGAGTCCCCAATTACATCATAAAAAGAACCCTTCGTCACAAGGATTACAGAGACTGCTTGATAAATAAATCACCTTGTCGAGTAGATTTGACAAGGATTCAAAGTAGCAACCATCATCTTCATACAGTGAAAGGTGTAAAACTTGGTCTGTCACCTTTTGATGATAAAAAATATATTTTCGAAAATGGTGATGACACCCTTTCATACGGTCACTACAAAACGATGAAAAAATTATGTAAATGAAAAGGAATATTTTGTTAAAATTTGTTCACTGTGTTTTTTAATACATTTGAGCTATATTTTAATATGTATAAAAATATGATGATTTTATTCGAATGAATGCATAATTTTTTTGTATAACCCTTGTATATGTAAAAAATTGCATGTAATTATTATATGTAGACAGCTGTATGTGAAACCATTTCTTCTGTTAACCTGCATTTTTGTAAGTAAAGCTGTAAAATATATCTATAATCAATCTGAAAAAAAAAAAGCATCATTGTGAAATGTATAAATAAAATTGTAAACCAATGGAAATCATTACCTGTGCAAAATATTATGTGAAACCTACAAATTTATCATTGTATCTCCAAATACTTTAATATCAATAAAAATTTTTAAAATATATGTGTTGTCTGAATTTGTGAGTCGAGTCTTATCTTCAGCAAGTGGGGGAGGTAAACGTTATCGCAACTTCTCGCGTGACGCTCCCCGGAGAGCTCATGCTCCTGAGTCATTTTCACAGGCTGCAAATATTATGCTTAAGGAATCACCTCGCTCACTGGGAGAAAAGCCTTAAATACATCCATTTCTGGGATTACACTTATAATAAAAGGTTGGTAATTCTCTAAATTTCCATGGTTTATCAAATATTACTTCTAATTTCACGATGTAGTGACGTTCTCAAGTATTAAGAAGTGATGAAAACATATGATTTCTTTTCAAAGTTATTATAAGTCGCCTGGATGCTAGCTCATTACGCTACCCGGAACGAGCCATTACGAAATCAACGTTTTTTTTTTGAAGCAATCACTTCTCAGAAGTGGAGGACTTCAATAAATGTGGTGAGTACTGTGTTTATGAGAAAATTATCAGCACGGAATGAAATTCAAATTTTTACTTTGCAGAGACGGAAACTTTCGTTACGTAGATTATTACAGAGAAATCGATATTATTACATCATCCATTTTGCGATAAAGGATTTTATCAAGTGTTTTAGAGCAGATTTTACTGAATATTAATACTTTTCAATAATGACCTACAAGGAAAAGGATAATTTCTTGTATATTAAATAATACAGAGGAGTATCGATGAATTTTATATACTTTTCCTATGAATAAGTAAAAAAAAAATTCGATTTTCATACTTTATTCGAATTACTCAGTTAATAATTGTTTTACTTTGGAATGTTTCCATGACAAAAAGTATGATGATTTAATTAAAAATAACGTTTTTTTTCCTAATTTCATTGAAAATTAAGGGGATTTCATCATAAAATTTAAGTGATTTAAAAAAAAAGAGAGAGAGAAAATTCCTTAAAAATGAGATTTTTTTTCAATTACGGAGGTGAAAATATCGTTTTTTTTTCTCAAATGCATTGAAATTTAAACGATTTTGTCACTAATTTCAACTGTTTAGTAAAACTGCTGAGATAAAAATAATATGCTTTCCTACATTAAATACAATGAAATGAAAAATAACGAAATTCACCACTAATTTCAGCTGCTTAATATCAAGAAATATAGATAAAATTCTGGGGGTTTTTTACATTGCATATGAGAAAGAAAAAGAACTAACAAACGTATCAACATATATTTACTTCTGAGACTTAAATATCGCATGTTCTGTGTTTCAACATTACACATTTTTAAGTATTTTACACATTAATTACTAATTACTATAATTTTCTCATTCAGCAGTTAAGTACTCAATTGGGAGTAATATGAGCAATATTTCCTGTTTAAATGTATCTGAACACAAATATGCTTTAAAACATTATTTTCTTATAATTTAAGGGGAAAATAAAGAATTTTAATTGGATTTCTTTTAACACTATACACTTAATATATTGTCATCAACGCATTCTATATACAAAACTAATTAATACAGCCTAGTCACTGGAAATTAACATAATATTGAAGTATTTTCTACCTAAAGAATCAAATAAAAAAAACTGAATTCTCTAATTTTAATTACATTTTCACCCACTAGATGGCGCCACAGTTACTATGAGACCTTGTGCAGACGGGAGAAAAAACCTTTTTGCTCAGAGCGCCACCTAGCGGGATATTTAGTAGTCTAGTCTCTCTCTGCAGTTTTCCCTATGACGTCACCGACCACGACCACTTCCGGTCACGTGATATGACCACGCCCATTATATATATATTGATAATTAATTAAAAAAACCATTTCCAGTAGTTGTGGCCATGAAAGCACCTAGTGGGGATCCGTGTATTGCAACTAGACTATTAAAAATCTCGCTAGGTGGCGCTCGGAGTAAAAGGCTTTTTCTCCCGTCTTCACCAGGTCTCATAGTAACTGGCGCCATCTAGTGGTTGAAAATGTAATTAAAATTAAAGAATTCAGTTTTTTTAATTTGATTCATTAGGTAGAAAATACTTCAATATTATGTTAATTTCCAGTAACTAGGCTGTATTAATTAGTTTTGTATATAGAATGCGTTGATGACAATATATTAAGTGTATAGTGTTAAAAGAAATCCAATTAAAATTCTTTATTTTCCCCTTAAATTATAAGAAAATAATGTTTTAAAGCATATTTGTGTTCAGATGCATTTAAACAGGAAATATTGCTCATATTACTCCCAATTGAGTACTTAACTGTTGAATGAGAAAATTATGGTTGGGTTGTTTTACCTCTGAGCGGCACTTTTTTGCACACCATGGGCTAAATGGCCAGGTCACATGGACCCCGAAGGCTCAGAGAAGGTTGGGGGAGGGGACCCACTGGAACAGCTGTTGGGAGACAGATGGTAGCCTCCCGTCAAGGCCATCCAGCGTGTTCTTTAATGTGCACAGGGTATGGCTCTCCTGCACACGGGGCCACGGCTTAACGTCCCATCCGACGGACGGCGGCCTTTCCAAGCCCATCGGTGTCCCCTACTGACCGTGGGCAGGGCAGGGAATTTTGCGGAGATAAATCTCAACGCTGACCCAGCTGGAACTCCAACCTGGTAACTACAGATTACGAGTCTGGCGCGCTACCGACTGAGCCACCCCCGCCCCTAAAATTATGGTATTAGTAATTAATGTGTAAAATACTTAAAAATGTGTAATGTTGAAACTCAGAACATGCGATATTTAAGTCTCAGAGGTAAATATATGTTGATACGTTCGTTAGTTCTTTTTCTTTCTCATATGCAATGTAAAAAAAAAACCCCAGAATTTATCTATATTTCTTGATATTAAGCAGCTGAAATTAGTGGTGAATTTCGTTATTTTTCATTTCATTGTATTTAATGTAGGAAAGCATATTATTTTTATCTCAGTAGTTTTACTAAACAGTTGAAATAAGTAGCAAAATCATTTAAATTTCAATGCATTTGAGAAAAAAAAACGATATTTTCACCTCCGTAAATGAAAAAAAATCTCATTTTTAAGGAATTTTCTCTCTTTTTTTTAAATCAGTTAAATTTTATGATGAAATCCCCTTAATTTTCAATGAAATTAGGAAAAAAAACGTTATTTTTAATTAAATCATCATACTTTTTGTCATGGAAACATTCCAAAGTAAAACAATTATTAACTGAGTAATTCGAATAAAGTATGAAAATCGAATTTTTTTTTTTACTTATTCATAGGAAAAGTATATAAAATTCATCGATACTCCTCTGTATTATTTAATATACAAGAAATTATCCTTTTACTTGTAGGTCATTATTGAAAAGTATTAATATTCAGTAAAATCTGCTCTAAAACACTTGATAAATTCCTTTATCGCCAAATGGCTGATGTAATAATATCGATTTCTCTGTAATAATCTACGTAACGAAAGTTTTCGTCTCTGCAAAGTAAAAATTTGAATTTCATTCCGTGCTGATAATTTTCTCATAAACACAGTACTCACCGCATTTATTGAAGTCCTCCACTTCTGAGAAGTAATTGCTTCAAAAAAAAAAACGTTGATTTCGAGATGGCTCGTTCCGTAATGAGCTAGCATCCAGGAGACTTATAATAACTTCAAAAAGAAATCATATGTTTTCATCACTTCTTAACACTTTAAGAACGTCACTGCATCGTGAGATTAGAAGTAATATTTGATAAACCATGGAAATTTAGAGAATTACCAACCTTTTATTATGTGTAATCCCAGAAATGGATGTATTTAAGGCTTTTCTCCCAGTGAGCGAGGTGATTCCTTAAGCATAATATTTGCAGCCTGTGAAAATTACTCAGGAGCATGAGCTTTCCGGGGAGCATCACGTGAGAAATCGCGATAACGTTGTTTACCTCCCCCACTTGCTAAAGACTCGACTCACAAATTGTCAAATCTACTTGACAAGGTGATTTGTTTATCAAGCAGTCTGTGTAATCCTTGTGACGAAGGGTTCTTTTTACGATGTAATTGGGGGACTCCTTTTCCTGTCTTCTCCTCTTGTGAACTTAGAATAGAATACATTTTTGAACGAAGGCCCGCAAATTGTTTGATAGGTACTCCTGAAAATTCAACTTTCATTTTACCTAGGACCTTGTTATTATGTGTACTATGCAAAACATGATCTATGTGATAGTCAGACGTATCGAAATGATCTATATCACCTTTCATATCAGCATACACTTCCTCGGTTTGAAGTTCGTAGCACAATAATTTAACTTTTTCTCCATATTTTGGAACTAATATAGTCATAATGAAAGCTATAAATCAATATTTTAGTAATATCTAGAATACTGAAACCAGCATAAATAGGCCTACTGAGTTTCAATTTAGTTTGCTTTGATTGTACACATGCGAGATCGTTGTCAAAAACGCGAAAAACAGGTGATGCTACGTGTTTACATACTCTCTTTGGGTTCTGAGTCAATTCAATTTTCACTCGATTTCTCAAATTTTCCATGGTTTTTCCAAACACAGCATTATTCATCAATTTGAAGAAATCCTTCTCGAAGTCATTTCTTGCTTCCTTGCATTGAATTCAATATATGGTTTCAACCAACAAGCTTTCCTAAATTCCAAAATGCGATGGATTTGTTTCAGTTGCAAACCTAGGGCCAAATATTGTTTGAGATTACGATAATGTACAACATATTTTTCCTTTGAATACAGATTAGGGACTAGTTTCACACCTGAATGGGTCGTATTTATTCCGAGGTTTTCAGCAAGGCTTTGACAATATGGTGATAGCATTGTGTTCGTAATCTGAAGTTTCTTTGGAGCTAGGGGGTAATCATTATGCTTGTCATGAAGAGAAACTGGATAGTCGAGATCCACCTCTAGTATATACCCTTTATCAGAGTCATCAATTCATATAATAGTAAGGTGATCAATTTCTTCTGTATTAAGCCAATGAAACTCGCCCTGAGGGAGACATTGTGACATTGCCCATCCATATAGATTATTAGCATCAAAATACATAATATATTGATGATAGTTCAGGATTATAGGTGTCCAAATACTTGCTGTTTGCAGTACTAAAACGATTGCATATCACAGAAATTCCCCCTCGTATGCCTTTTTCCAGGAAAAGGTACATTGCAGGGTCTGTTATCAACTCAAGATTTACATTTGTCATTTTTAAGCATGCTTGCCAGGCTAATCCAGGTGCCGTATAAACATGACAGTGATCGATTTCCTAATATCTGATGCATAGTTTTCTGAAACTTTCGAAAACATCAGCTAAGAGGACCACGTCAGTCTTCAGGTACAAGTCGTGATACTGGCTTAGATTTTTTATGTTGAATGCATTCCATATCCTATTGCATGGATGTAGTCTTCTTCCCCTAGTGCTTCTTCTGTGAGTTGGTTGTAAAATGCTTCACATGGAGGTAATACTGTTTCTTCAAACTTTTCACTGTTGTCGATGTAATCATAGGGGTAAACCCCTTTTCTCAGAACCAGATGTAACCTTTCGGGTTCAATGTGGTCCTTTAAAATATGAACTCACTTGGTGATAAATTATTTACTAGCTTCTCAAGAGATGTGCTTAAAAACTGATAGGAGTCTATAAAATGTAATGTCCCCAAGAGAAGGCTATATATTTTTCCATGTTTTTGGGAATGCAGCTAAACTTCGTATTTTTGATTTGGCCGATTCCTTGCATAATAAGATGGCTCTGAAGTTGTGAAAGATAACTGGAATCCTATAGGTTAACTTAAAGTTCAGATTACAGGATTTATGGGCAGCTCCTCGGAATTTACCTGTTACATGATCGTGATCTCTCACACGATCTGCAACTAGGACACGCTTACAAATATGACAGTCAGTAGCGTTGTGAAAGTTTCTCTTCATGATTTGAGAGTTGCATTGGCTTTATCATCGACAGTAAATTTTTGATGTTTTCTTCTTCTTTAAGCAAACGTTCTAAAAATTCTTCTACTACATCAGGACCTCTATAAATTACTGGAGGTTTATAGCTGCTACCGTCAGGTCCAACAACAAAATATGCAAATCCCCAGGGTTCATGATTTGCTGTGATAGTGGTGTGAGATTTTGCAGTGTTAGGCATACAAGTGTCCACTTTCACTAGGAATGATTCAAAGTCGGCATAAATCACGTATGGAACGGGCTGCTGAAACTTGAAATTTGTGAATTTCAGCCATTTCTCTTTTTCAGTTGGAAATTCTACTCTCCGGGTCATGTTGTTGACAATAGGGGATATGATCCTTCAAGGGTGATTCATTTGCCAAACGGTAAAGGCAGTAATCACAGTAGAAATTTACACCGTTATGTTTGGTGAGAGGACTGAGAAGTCTACTCATATTCTTAATGGAGCAATAATGTTGCTTTTCGCCATCTGATAACAGTAGATTTGAGTGCACTTTAAATCTGAATGGTGTGATGTAGACTGGGAACACCTATTTCTCATATCCAAAAACATTGACAGAAATGTTCATTTTTTCGAATTTTGATATTTGATTTATTGTTATAGTGAAAATTAGGCCAGGTGTGTTTAATTTTTCTTCTAAATGTTTATATCTGTTAAGACGTTCAGTGTTTCCTATTGCAGGATATAAAGAGGCTAAAACAGACCATACAAATCATTTTTGGTCAGAATTACATACATTAAGAAAAGCACGTTTTAATAGTAATTCTCTTGGGGTAGTGATATAACTAGACTCTGCAAGAGGGGTATATTTTCTAATGTTCATTTCGACATGGAATACGGCATCCATCCACTATGTGCTCCTTCAAATGAGGCCTTAATCTTCTTATACACTGAATCCAATTCTCTGTTTAGGGATGATGTAGGAAGACTTGTGACAGTTACTTCGGAAAAAAGGGGTGCAGCGTTCAAGGTAGAAGGGGAAACTTTTCGCTTGAAGCGCACTTGGTACAGCGAGGTACCATTTAATGCTATCTATCGAGGTCAATTCTTCTTTCAGATGTGTTAGGAGTGACTCCCGCGAGTACTCGAGGAAAAAGATGAGGTCAACAGATGTTTCTTTAGTTGCCATCAGCTATGTGTGGCTTTCTTTGATGTCGTAAAAGATTGTCTTTTCTTCCAAACTCCATTGCACATTCTTCGCATTTATAGGTTTTCCTGGAGGTGTGGGTTAACTCATGCCGTTGGACGTCATCTCTCCTTGAGAATGTCGATTCGCATTGAGAGCACTTATACAGGCTATTTCGATCATGATTTCTCTTATGACTAATGAGATTTGTCTGGAGCGTGAAAGCCTTCTCACATATATCACATGGATACATTATGAAGCAGTGACTTCTAAAATAACTGATTTATACTATACGAGGACGTCGAGAACTATCACTATTGGTTTCTAACATTTGAAAAAATCACGGAGACGCAGCAGCAGAGAACTTTCACTGTCAACGTCTGACAACAGAATGAGGATTCTGACTGATGGATGTCGTATTTATACTAGATGAAGGACTATCCCGCAGAAACTGATTTAAAAGACTATCCCTCAGTAAATGAAAAAAAAAATGCAATTGGTCAAAAATGAAAAAAAAAATTAAAGATAAACGGTGAAAAGAAAAAATCTCTGATTTAAAAATAAATTATTTGAAATTATCTAAATTATTGAGGGGAAATATGTATTGATGACCTGTATGTGTGACAAAAAGGCCCACGTCCGCTTTGAAACACATGGAGGCAGATCTCATAGGACATTGATCTGCCTCTGAGTTAGAACTCTCATTTTCCCCCTATTTGCCTATTTCTCCACACTCCCGGCAGCAATTCCTATTCCTCTATTAATCTCATGCCGCACATCACCATTATCTGTTACACAGCTCCCAAGATAATTAAACTGTGACACCTGCTCAAGACTACAACCATTCAGATTAACTGAATCACAGCCTGATTGATCAATTTTCATCACTTTAATTTTCTCTCTGTTTATAACCAAACATACTCTACTACCAGTTTCATTAACAACTCGAATGAAAGAGTTCATCTCATCATCATGTGCCAAAAGGCATCAGCATAATCTAAATCAGAAATTTTCGTATCTCCAGTCCATTTAAGGCCAGAATCTTTCTCTTGAAGTGAATTTCGCATAACATAATCAATACCCAAGCTAAAGAGAAAAGGAGACAAAATGCACCCTTGTCGAACACCAGACGTAATGCTAAACCAATTGCTACAAGACTTACCAACTCTCTTACATGACTCAGTGTTATTATAGAGAGCTTTCATTATGTTAACTAACTTGTCTGGTATAAAATATGATTTCACAATCAACCACAAATTTTGACGATCAACAGAGTCGAAAGCCATTTTGAAATCAACAAAGCTAGCAACCAAAGGTTTCTGAAACTCTAAACATTTCTCAAGAATCTCCCTAAGTGAAAATGTGTGATCTACACATCCCCTACCACTTCTGAATCCACATTGCTCATCACGCAATTGACTGTGAACCAGATTCTTAATTCTATTAAGCACAATCATTTAAAGAACCTGGAACAGAGAGTAGGCTGATACCCATATAGTTATCACAAGAACTGTGATCACCTTTTTTGAAAATAGGGATAACAATAGCTCTGGTAAAATCCTTTGGAACCATACCTTTATCATAAAAGATATTCAGAATTTCAGTCATCCAAGTGGTAACCGAAACATTCCCAGCTCTAAGCATTTCTGTAGTAATTTCATCTACCCCTGGGGATTTATGAAATTTAAGTTTAGAAAGAGCCAAAAATAACTTCAGATTGTGTTATAGGGCCAACATTAAAGCCATCAATGCATCTATCATCATTGCAAACAATGGGAGTAGAACCACATTGTTTAGAACATCACTGAAATGCTCAGCCCACTTAGCCATGACAGAATCCTATCTTCTATAACCTTACCTTGTTTATCCTTGAATCCCTGTATACCTGTTCGTTTTCTACCACACAAAACATTAACTATCTGGTACAGCTCTCTGCTGTCTAATTGCTTTCTCGGCTTTGCCAGCCAAGCCATCAAGCCAAAGATTCTTATCAGCAGGTAACTGACGTTTCACACGTTTATTAAGTTCTCTGTAATGCTTTCTATTAGGACTAGTAGGGTATTGATTAAGGACATTCCTTCAGTTCTTTCTTTCCGAAATAAGCTCTAGTGGCTTATCACTCAGATAATTCTACCTCCTCTAATCCTTTTTTCCTAAAAGAGTACTGTTAGTGTCCAAAAAAGCCTGTTTAAAATGATCCCATTCTTCCTCAACTTCAGTAGTAAGCATACCATGACTGTCATAATGACTGAGTAACCTATCATGGTAAGCTTCGGCTATAACTGGGTCTTTCAAAACGTCAGTATTAAAAGCAAATTTTTCACCCTAGCACAACACTTTTTAAATTTAAGTTGCAAGACACTTTTAACAAGGTAATGATCAGATCCAATTTCAGCTCCCCTATATGCCCTGGTATTTCTAACAGAACTAGCCCATTTGCTGTTAATTAATATATAATCAATCATATTCCTATGCAGCCCATCAGGTGAAACCCATGTGTATTTATGTATGTCGCAGTGTTTGTAATATGTGTTAGTTATTCTGAATCCATTGAGTTTACTTACCTGTAGGTGACGTTGCCCATTGCAGCTACCAATACCAAAAGGGCCTATTACTCCTCCCCAAAGGTCAGAGTCAGTACCAACTTTGGCATTGAAGTCACCAAGACCAAGGGTAATATCTCCTTTCTTGACAGAATTCAAAATATCCTGAAGTTGTCCGTAAAACCTATCTTCTCATCTTCATCGGCATCCTCAGTGGGGGCGTAACAGCCCATAACATTAAAGTCTTTAACGCTTGTCTGAAATTTTGCTGTAAGAAACCTTTCATTAATGCACTCTATCCTCTAGCGTGTCTGCTGAGAAGCAGACCCACGCCTTGGTGATGTTTATTATCCTTCCTCCCTGAAAAGAGAAATTTAAGATTATTTTTAAGAATCTGAACTTTATCTGTCCATCTAGTCTCTTGCAAGCAGAGAATATCTAAATTATAATGGTAGATTTCTTGTGTGAGGACATCAAGAGAAAAAGCTCTGTGCAGAATCCTCACATTCCAACTACCTATGGAGAAAAAATGGTTAGCGAGATGTTTAAAGAAACTATGTTTATTGAGAGTGGGAATGCCGACAATATCAACAGCCCCCTAATCGCAGACATGGGGCAAAGACCCGTTCCCCCACCACTAAGGGCTGAAGCCATCTACACTGGAAAACTTCCTCCAATGTAGAATTTGACAATCCCAGTAGAAGCAAAGAGTTCAGGTGCCTGTGATGACCTCTGCTCAGGATTATCCACCAACTGATAAAGATATCCTGTGAATCTATTCACTTGGGGCTATCAACCCACAAACAGAAAACGCAGCGGAAGATTTTCCCTCCACAGAAACCCACCAGTGCAGCAAATTCAGGATCCATAATCAAGCTCAGTCATAATTCAGTTGTAAATGCACTCGCTGAAACAGAAAGAGATCTTTCCAAAATTGTATCAGTAACTATTGATAGTGCTCGCAGTTTGACTGGAAAGGAAAATGGTTTTGTCAATATATTTACCGAACGTATTGGACATTCAGTTCTGGGTTTTCATTGCGTTATACATCAGCAGGTTTTATGCGCAAATGCCAGTGTCAAGTCGCTGGAAGATGTTATGAGCCTTGTAACAAAACTGCTCAGTATTATATCTGCACGCGCTTTAAGAACGAAAATTTCTAGAATTGTTTAATGAAGTAAAGTCAGTGTACAATGGTTTACTTATGTACAACAAGGTCCGATGGTTAAGTCGTGGACAAGTTCTTCAAAGATTCGTTGAATATTCAGATGAACTGAAGACTTTTTTTACATAATGAGAAAATCGTTGACGTTTATGGACATCGAATGGCTTTCCAAATTAATGTTTTTTACTGATTTGTGCCTGCATTCAAATGAATTAAATATTAAAGTGCAAGATGTTAACAAGACAATTATTGTCATGTTTGATTTAATCAAAGCATTCGTAGCTAAATTGCAAATTTTCAATTTTCACATTATTTTCAACAACACCTTCAAATATTTTCCAAATAAAAACATATTCATTTCAGATCTAGAATCTCATGATAAACCAGATCAAGTAAATTGACCCAAGAGTTTTCTGCAGTTATTCAGTCGATAATCAACGAATTTTCCTCAAGATTTACACAGTTCAGACAATTTGCAGAAATATGAAAATTTATTTTGCATCCTGACACATCAGCAGATAAACTCAATTTGGAGATTTTCGAGTGGCTGAATTTGGAAGATATAGAAATGATATTAATCGATTTTCATCCAGTTCTATATGGAAACAAAAGTTTGTCAATTTGGGAAATGACGGAAATAATCGAAAATGTTACATTATTGGGCGTATATAAAAAGAATGCAGATTAGGAAATAGTGAGAACTTGGAATGCCATTCCCGAAACCTTTAGTTGTCTAAAAAAACTAGCGACGGCTATATTATCAATTTTCTCCTCTACATATGCTTGTGAGACATTATTTTCAGATATGAATTTTATAAAAGACAGTTTAAGAAACAGAATGACTGATGAATCTAGTTCGGAGTGTGTATTACTAAAAGTGACGAAATATGAACCTGTAATAAAGCATTTGGCATCCAATGTACGACAGCAAAAATCTCATTAATAAATAATTGATTTTGTCTTAAATGACAAACTTTTTACAAGTCATGAGTACACTTTTATGAAATTATACGTTAATTTTTAAACTTGTTAGTAAAATTCAGCACAATTAATTTTTTATTAAATTTTTCCTCTATTTAAAAACTTCCCGGCACTTCAGCAACTCGATAAATATTATTTGTAAATTTCTAGGGATTCTAGGGGTGGAAACACAATAAGATAATACAGCAAATTTTCCCTCAACGGAAGCCTACCAATACAGAAAGTCCAGGATCCAAAATCAAGCTCAGAGCCATGAAACAGCAGTCCAGTGGGTTACGGCTCTCACAGAGTTTGGTAGGACCTCAGTAGCCCATGGCTGCCTGCCTGAGGATTTTGTATGTATGTGTGTATTTCAATTTTTCTTGTTCATTTTTATCTAGTCACAGCAGGAAAACCCTGGAGTATTCTCATAATACAAGAAAAAATAAATAAAAAAAAGCAATTTTTTTCATTTAAGGAAAAATTTATTTTCATCTTATTCATAAGCAATAAATAGACATTATAATTTTTGTCTGTCTTTTTTTAAAAAAATGTTTATTTGCATTCCAGATGTTTTTTTTTCCTACATGGCTCTATAAAAGCCATATTAAAACTAGTCATCTATTTTAAAAAATATTTTATTTTCCAAAAATCTAGACTTTAATGTTGATTGATTTGGCATACAACATACCATAATTCCTTTCATTAGTTGGTAAATGAATATTTGTTAAAAGCATTCTAAAGTACCTTTTTGACCAAAATAGTTAAAAAAAAAAACAGCCTGGCCACAAGGTACAATTCATTTCTTCAGGTTGGGCATAGTGTTTTTTACCTCTGAGTGGCACTTTTTTTGCGTGCAATTAGCTAAATGCCAGGTCACATGCCAAAAAGAAAGTAATTTTTGCTTCTATATCTGATACCTCACTCATTTTCAGGTATTTCTGGACGCCCTAACAACCGACAGCCCCAAGAAGATTCGGGTGAGGGGACCCACTGAACAGCTCTTGGGCAACAGATGGTAACCTCCCATTAAGACCATCCAGCATGTGCTTCAATGTGCACGGGGTATGGTTCTCCTGCATACAGGGTCACACCTCATCTGACGTCTCACCTGACAGATGGCGGCATTTTCGTGCCCATCAATGTCCCCTACTGATCAAGGGCAGATAATTTTGCAGACACGGTAAGGGTGCAAGCAAGGGTTAAATCTGCATTAAAAATAATTTAAAAATCTCTGTCTTTAAAGAATAAAATTTTAAAGTTTATCCTTCAAACTATCTGCATGCTAAAAGTTTTTAGAAAACTCAGAAGCTTTTCAGAGCAAGGACAGCGCTCTGTCTTCAGTGAAGTGATCTTCACTGACCTGCCTGAGACATATTACTCGAGGGTAAGTTGCCAATGTCCAAAGAAGTAAGGTTTCCGGTATCTCCAAGGGCCTCTGATCAAGTTGTCACTAGCTAATATAAGGTATCCTATGCATCTGTTCATCTAGGGGTTCTAGAGGTGGAAACACAATAAGATAAAACAGTAGATGTTCCCTCAACGGAAGCCTACCAATACAGAAAGTCCAGGATCCATAATCAAGCTCAGAGGCATGAAAGAAGCAGCCCAGTGGGTTACGGCTTTCACATATTTTGGTAGGACCTCAGTAGCCCATTGCTGGCTGCTTGAGGATTTTGTATGTATGTGTGTATTTCAATTTTACTTGTTCATTTTTATCTAGTCAAAGCAGGAAAACCCTGGAGTATTCTCATAATACAAGAAACAAAAATTAAAATAAAAAGTAATTTTTTTCATCTAAGAAAAAATTTATTTTCGTCTTATTCATAAGCCTTTCTATTAATAGGCATTATAATTTTTGTCTGTCTTTTTTAAAATAAATGTTTATTTGCATTCCAGATGTTTTTTTTTTCCTACATGGCTCTATAAAACCCATATTAAAACTAGTCATCTATTTTAAAAAATATTTTATTTTCTAAAAATCTAGACTTTAATGTTGATTGATTTGGCATACAACATACCATAATTCCTTTCATTAGTTGGTAAATGAATATTTGTTAGAAGCATTCTAAAGTACCTTTTTGACCAAAATAGTTAAAAAAAAACAGCCTGGCCACAAGGTACAATTCATTTATTCAGGTTGGGCATAGTGTTTTTTACCTCTGAGTGGCACTTTTTTTTGCGTGCAATTAGCTAAATGCCAGGTCACATGCCAAAAAGAAAGTAATTTTTGCTTCTATATCTGATACCTCACTCATTTTCAGGTATTTCAGGACGCCCTAACAACTGACAGCCCCAAGAAGGTTCGGGTGAGGGGACCCACTGAACAGCTCTTGGGCAACAGATGGTAACCTCCCATTAAGACAATCCAGCATGTGCTTCAATGTGCACAGGGTATGGTTCTCTTGCATACAGGGTCACATCTCATCTGACGTCTCACCTGACAGATGGCGGCCTTTTCGTGCCCATCAATGTCCCCTACTGACCAAGGGCAGATAATTTTGCAGCACGGTAAGGGTGTAAGGGTGAAATCTACATTAAAAATAATTTTAAAAAAACTACATTAAAAATAATTGAAAAATCTCTGTCTTTAAGGAATAAAGTTTTAAAGTTTATCCTTCAAACTATCTGCATGTTAAAAGTTTTTAGAAAACTCGGAAGCTTTTCAGAGCAAGGACAGCACTCTATCTGTCAGTGATCTTCACTGAAGATGGAGTGCTGTCCGTGTATACCACTTTTTCTGCATACCATACCTTGAGAGAAGTATAGAAAATGCACCAATCCCCTGTGATGATGCATAGAACAGGCCTGGCCGAGCACCTAATGTCTGACCCTGCCTTCTCATGGAGCAGACCGTTAGTACCTTTCAGAAGAGATACTCTCTTGTGGATGTAAACGGAAAGAGAGGGCTGCCAGATTAGTGTGGCCTACTTCTCTGGACAACTATAGCTGCTTTTTTCTTTTCTTTTTCTACCCTGCTGAGGAGTGGTCAACCACACTGGGTCCTGGTGCTGACCATAAATACCAACCTAAATGGAATTATGGCTCTGAGCTTGATTATGGATCCTGAATTTGCTGCACTGGTGGGTCTCTGTAGAGGGAAAATCTTCCGTGTTTTCTGTTTGTGGGTTGACAGCCCCAACTGAAAGATTACAGGATATCTTTATCAGCTGGTGGATAATCCTAAGCAGAGGTCATTGCAGGCAACCTGAACTCTTTGCTTCTACTGGCATCGTCAAATTCTACATTGGGGGAAGTCTTCCAGTGTAAATGGCTTCAGCCTTTAGTGGTGGGGGAACGGGTCTTTGCCCCATGTCTGCGATTAGGGGGCTGTTTGATATTGTCGGCATTCCCTCTCTCAATTAACATAGTTTCTTTAAACATCCCACTAACATGGCTAACTCAGTCGGTAGCGCGCCAGGCTCGTAATCTGTAGTTCCCAGGTTCAAGTCCCAGCTGGGTCAGCGTTGAGATTTATCTCCGCAAAATTCCCCGCCCTGCCCAGGCTCAGTAGGGGACACCGATGGGCTTGGAATAGGCCGCCCTCCGTCGGATGGGAAGTTAAGCTGTGGCCCCGTGTGCAGGAGAGCCATACCCTGTGCACGTTAAAGAACACGCTGGATGGCCTTGAGGGAAGGCTACCATCTGTCTCCAAACAGCTGTTCCACTGGGTCCCTTCCCCCAACCTTCTCTGAGCCTTCGGGGTCCTTGTGGCCTGGCCATTTAGCCCATGGTGTGCAAAAAAGTGCTGCTCAGAGGTAAAACAACCCAACCCAACATCCCACTAACCATTTTCTCTCCATAGGTAGTTGGAATGTGAGGACTCTGCACAGAGCTTTTTTCTCTTGATGTCCTCACACAAGAATTCTACAGTTACAATTTAGATATTCTCGGCTTGAAAGAGACCAGATGGACAGATAAAGGTCAGATTCTTAAATATAATCTTAAATTTCTCTTTTCAGTGAGGAAGGATAATAAACATCACCAAGGCATGGGTTTGCTTCTCAGCAGACAAGCTAGAGATGCTTTTCTAGGATATGAGTGCATTAATGAAAGGTTTCTTACAGCAAAATTTCAGACAAGCATTAAAGACTTGAATGTTATCTGCTGTTATGCCCCCCACTGAGGATGCCCATGAGGATGAGAAGGATAGGTTATACGGACAACTTCAGGATATTTTGAATTCTGTCAAGAAAGGAGATATTACCCTTGTTCTTGGTGACTTCAATGCCAAAGTTGGTACTGACTCTGACCTTTGGGGAGGAGTAATAGGTCCTTTTGGTATTGGTAGCTGCAATGGCAATGGGCAACGTCACCTACAGGTAAGTAAACTCAATGGATTCAGAATAACTAACACATATTACAAACACTGCGACATACATAAATACACATGGGTTTCACCTGATGAGCTGCATAGGAATATGATTGATTATATATTAATTAACAGCAAATGGGCTAGTTCTGTTAGAAATACCAGGGCATATAGGGGAGCTGAAATTGGATCTGACCATTACCTTGTTAAAAGTGTCTTGCAACTTAAACTTAAAAAGTGTTGTGCTAGGGTTAAAAAATTTACCTTTAATACTGAAGCTCTGAAAGACTCAGTTATAGCTAAAGCTTACCATGATAGGTTACTTAGTCATTATGACAGTCATGGTATGCTTACTATTGAAGTTGAGGAAGAATGTGACCATTTTAAACAGGCTTTTTTGGAAACTAACAGTACTCTTTTAGGAAAAAAGGAGCAGCGGAGGCAGAATTATTTGAGTGATAAGGCACTTGAGCTTATTTCAAAAAGAAAGAAATGGAGGATTGTCCTTAATCAATACCTTACTAGTTCTAATAGAAAGCATTACAGAGAGCTTAATAAACATGTAAAGGATCAGTTAGCAATTGATAAGAATCTTTGGCTTGATGGCTTAGGTAACAAAGCCAAGGAAGCAGTTAGAAAGCACAATAGTAGAGAGCTGTACCAAATAGCTAACGTTTTGTGTGGTAGAAAATTGACAGCTATACAGAGATTGAAGGATAAACAAGGTAAGGTTATAGAAGATGAGGATTCTGTCATGGCTAGGTGGGCTGAGCATTTCAGTGATGTTCTAAACAATGTGGTTAGTTCTACTCCCATTGTTTGCAATGATGATAGATGCATTACTGGCTTTAATGTTGGCCCTATAACACAATCTGAAGTTATTTTGGCTATTTCTAAACTTAAACTTCATAAATCACCAGGGGTAAATGAAATTACTACAGAAATCTCAGAGCTGGGAATGCTTCTGTTATCACTCAGATGACTGAAATTTTGAATATCTTTTATGACAAAGGCATGGTTCTTAAGGATTTTACCAGAGCTATTATTATCCCTATTTTCGAAAAAGGTGATCACAGTTCTTGTGATAACTATAGGGGTATCAGCCTACTCTCTGTCCCAGGTAAAGTTCTTTGCATGATTGTGCTTAATAGAATTAAGAATCTGGTTGACAGGCAATTGCGTGATGAGTAATGTAGATTCAGAAGTGGTAGAGAATGTGTGATCAGATATTTTCTTAGGCAGATTCTTGAGAAATGTTTAGAGTTTCAGACACCTTTGGTTGCTAGCTTTGTTGATTTCAAAAAGGCTTTCGACTCTGCTGATCGTCATAATTTGTGGTTGATTGTGAGATCATATGGCATACCAGACAAGTTAACATAATAACAAGTTGACATAATGAAATCATCATCATCATCATCAACCTCAAGCAGCCATGGGCTACGGAGGTCCAACCAGACCGTGCAATTTAGTTCTCCAAGCAAGTCTATCCTGAGCTACATCTACTGCATCTGGCCACTGCACACCAATTTTAACAAGGTCCTGTTTGACATTGTCTGCCCACTGCATTCTAGGTCTCCCCTTCTTTCTGAGGCCTTTAAGCACACTGTTCATAACCCTATTCGCCAATCTATAATTTTTCATACGGGCAACATGGCCAAACCAACGGAGTCTCTCTCTGCACAATATGCTGCTTAAAGGAGGTTGCAAACTCCTTTGCCTAACCTCAACATAATGAAAGCTCTCTATAATAACACCGAGTCGTGTGTGAGAGTTGGTAAGGCTTCTAGCAATTGATTTAGAATTATTTTTGGTGTTTGACAAGGGGTGCATTTTGTCTCCTTTTCTCTTCATTGGTTATTGATTATGTTATGCTAAATTCACTTCAAGGGAAAGATTTTGACCTTAAATGACATCACCAAGACAATAAAAAACAGCGAGGCATTAGTTTGCTTCTTTGCAGATCTCATCAACATCATTTGCCAAAAGGCAAATGATGTTGATGTGATGAACTCTTTTATTAGGGCTGTTGATGAAACTGGTAGTAGAGTAGGTTTGGTTATAAACAGAAAGAAAACTAAAGTGATGAAAATTGGCCAGGCAGGCTGTGATTCAGTTAATCTGAGTGGTTGCAGTCTTGAGCAGGTGTCACAGTTTAATTATCTTGGGAGCTATGTAACAGATACTATTGATGTGTGGCATGAGATTAACAGACTAGGGATTGCTGCTGGGACTTTTAAGAATCTATGGAGCGTGGAGAAATAGGCGTATACACCTAAAGACTAAAATTAGACTGTATAATAGTCTGGTTCTATCTAGGGTTAGTTATGGTAGTGAAACTTGGACACTTTGTAAACATGATAACAGGATACTAGATGCTGTTGATTTTAGATGCTTATGCAGTATCTTGGGCATTAGGTGGTTCAACTTTGTAACTAATGATGAGGTTAGGGAAAGGAGTCTGCAACCTCCTTTAAGCAGCATATTGTGCAGAGAGAGACTTCGTTGGTTTGGCCATGTTGCCCCTATGGATAATTATAGATTGGCGAATAGGGTTATGAACAGTGTGCCTAAAGGCCTAAGAAAGAGGGGGAGTCACAGGATATTTGAAGTGGAGAAGGTAAGAAAGGATGTGGATGTGTTGGTTGCTCAAAGTGAAATTTGTCCACTGATTGAAGTTTTATGACTACAGGGGTCAGTAATAACTGATGATACTTAAGGTAACATAGAGTACTCATAAAAGTGAAAATCCACTGACCCCATTGCAGTCAGCAAACTAATCAGTGAAAAAAAATTGTACTTTAAGCAATTAACTCATCAGAATCCCTCATCATCTTTGTCACTTCAAATTTACTGCAACTATTACTTGGCAGGAAGGACTTTATAAAATGAACTTGACACTCACTATCAACTTTCATCTATGAAGTTACCTCTCACTTGTCACCTCTATAGTATGTAAAATCTCACTTATTTCTTTTGTACTAGGTAACATAGATATTTTGTGGAAGTGCTTTTAATCTTTCCAGTGTCCAAGAAAATCATAAACATTGGCAGAATCCAAAATAAGAGGCTGAAGACCTATGTATCCCCTTTCAGTACAACAAAAAAATTTGAAGATTTAAAAATAAAAATTTGCTTGAAAATTTTCTAATCCATATCTTAAAAAATACATTATTTATGCTCGAAAAATAATACTTTCTTTTTTTCATTTGATGCATATTTTATTAAACTATATAAATAATTTGCCAAAGCCATCTGATTGCCATTTGTTAGACCTGATATATGGCATTGCCAACTTATTTGTTAATATTACTCAATGCTGAAGCAACCCCCTGATTTAAGCTCACAAGTTTGATTCGAATCCTACTCATGGCAAAACCAATTATTTTTAGTTTATTATTTCATGTGTTCCATGTCTACAGACATTTTCTGTGATACATTACCAGTTAATTATTAATTTGATCAACAAATTTCCCTTTAAAGTTTTTAAAATCCCATGCAAATAAATAAAAACTTATTTGTAAAAACAAAAGATTTTGGAAGTATAAGTATGTACCTCTAGAATTTTATTTTTTATTTTTATTTTTTTCCTGTTTTACATTTATTTCTGCCTGAAATCAATTTCCCTATTCCTAGAATTATATTTATCATTTATCCCAGCATTCTCTACATCTTTCCCAACTAAAAAACTTTGAAACTAAAAACAGTCTTCATAGTCCGAGCTTCTTCAAGACTGGTTGCAGTGCACATATTCACAGGGCATGGATGAGGAAGTCACATGTGTCTCACTCATATGTGCAAGAGGGCAGAGAGCAGGCTGCATGGTAGTTGGTTGCTTGGATGATTTAAGTTCAAATACTTCCTCCCCACATATTGGATATACTCCCTTCATAAAGTTAGTATTTTATTTCCATTTTTATAATTAAACCTTAGTTTTCATTTCTGTAGATTTACTTTATTTCTGTAAATTATCATCTTTTGGTTGATCGATTATTATTGATCTTTCAGAGTTATGCTTCATTGGATGCCTGACTTGTTGCTGTGGACATTTTAACATTGCATTAGGTTATGTTATTTTTCGTTTCATATTTTCCTCATTTTCCAGTAAAATAAATTATCTTTAATATTTTCCTGAAAATGAATTAGGTTCTTAACACAGAAGCACAAAAAGGACTTCCTTGACACAGAAATCAGTCTTCATACGGGAGAGCAATTTCGGCAAGTGATTTTAACCCCCCCCCCCCCCCCAACACTGTAAGTGTTTTACTCCTCCTGTTGGCAAATGTTTATTTATTAATTACAAGTTTTTAAGTTTACACCAATCAGCCAATACATTAAAACCATCTCTGCATTATGCAAAGAAGCACATGTGCAACAAATCAGTCACGTGCCAAGGTCGCGAATGATATATATATATAATGCCTGAGTCAGACGGAGCTCTCGCAGGCAGTATTTCGTTTCATCTCAACATGGGAAAAGCAAAGGATTTTTCTGATTTTGACAAAGGCCAGATCGTTATAGCAACCTTGATAAGAACATCTCCAAAACAGTGACACTGGTAGGCTGCTCACACTATGCAGTAGTTAGTACCTACACTTTGAGCTGTCAGCAAGGCGTGGGCCAGCCACACCTCATTGATGCCAGAGGTCAACTCAGGCTATCTCGTCTTGTCCACAGCAACAGGAGGGCTACTGTGGATGACATTACCCATAATTTCAATTGTGGTAAAGGGCCCAATGTGTCCAAATACACAGTTCATAAGCTCTTGGATATGGGTCTCTGCAGTCGCAGATCCATTTGTGTGCCTATGCTCATAGCCGTTCACCGTCGTCAGTGCTTGCAGTGGGCATGTAATGATTGACACTGGCCCATAGAAGACTGGAAGAGGGTTGCATGGTCAGACGAATCTTGTTTTCTGTTACACCATGTGGATGGACGAGCTCATGTGCGACATTTACATATGGAAGCCTTCTCAACTAGATGCACTGTGGGACAGATCCAGGCGGTGGAGGAAGTGTGATGGTCTGGGCAAAATTTTCTTGGGCAACACTTGGACAAATTATCCCTGTAGATCAAACTCTGACAGCTGTCACCTACCTGAACATTGTAGCTGACCAAATACAACCCTTTATGGCGACTGTATTCCCAGGAAGAAATGGTGTTTTTCAACAAGACATGACACACTGCGAAAAAGGTTCAGGAATGGTTCCTAGAACATGAGGAATTCCATTCTCCCAAATTCGCTGGATTTCCATGGCTCCCAAATTCGCTGGACATGGATCCGATCGAGCATTTGTGGTTTGAGTTGAAAAAATGGGTACGAGCAACATCACCCCAACCACATAATTTACAGGAACTGTGGGATCTTCTGTTACAGTCATGTGTGGTACACATATCAAGTGACACTTACCAACAACGACACTTCAATGCTTCAACTTATCAACATCTCGTTGAATCTATACCTCATCAGGTGAGAGTTCTTTTGGTGGTGAGAGGAGGTACTGCATCATATTAGGTAGGTGGTTTTAATGTTTTGGCTGATCAGTGTATATTGAATGGTGTGAAAAATGTTCCATGACCCTCCCCCCCCCCCTCTTGCTTGGCTGTGCCACTTTAATGATGCATATTTTTTTTTTGCTTTGGTGAATTAACTTTTTAGCACTTAGCTCACTATATGGTGTGGAAAAAAAGTCTTACTAAAATCAATATTGTTTATAAATTTGTTTAAAATTTTTATTTTCATGTAATTCAGAATTCAATTCTGTTTAATTTAGTATATAACAGGACCTATTTCAGTTGGGTTTTTTTTTTTTTATCAAAATTATAAAGTTGATTTGTTTATATGACTCAGCACAATTGGCAAAAAGCTTGAACTTTTCTCAAAGTATGGTACCAAGAAAATATATTACAAAATGGGAGTAGTTTTCTTGTTTCAAGTAAATACTTTTTTTCTTTGTTATTCAGAAATAGCTTTTCTATTCCTATGGATTATAATCATTTCTATTTGTTTTTCTTAAATTTTTATTTGTATTGCCAGATTCAATTTTTTATTACATGACTAAAAAATTCCCTATTAAAATAAAACTGGTCATTTTATGTAAAATATTTTATTTTCAGAAAATGCAGAATTAAATGCTGAATTTGGTTTCTCATTTCAAATTTTGTCAACATCTATAATCATTATAGACCCTGGAAGGGTTAAAATGCAAACAGCTGTTTCCCACATCACCTAAAATAAGCCCCAATTTTGAACATTCTAGAGGCATAATTGATTACAATCAAGTATATAGCTATAAAAATATTTTCAGTTAGGAGCAAAGTTCGATTTTGGGCAGGGGAGAATATAAATGAAAACTGAATAAAAAAAAAAGTGCTGATATGGGTGCAATATTTTTCCATTTTGTTAGTAAAGTATATAATTATACGAAATAGAATGATTTATAACAAATTTCTAAATTTTAAATCTAATTCTTTTTTTGTTTTCCAATTTCTCATGGGTTTCATAGACCACACCCCTAGTTATATCTTTTATGAAAGCTTATTAGTTTATACATGAGGCAACAAAAACATATATGCTCATGTTTTACTTGATATTTTACGATGCTGCATCAATAATATCAAACTGAAACAAAATCATGTACTCTACATATCTGTGAATTTGATGATACAAGTATAAATGTGTGTATTCACGAAAAATAAACCAGTAGGCAAGGCTGCAGTCATATAGCACGAGTTATTAGGGTTTCAGACTAATGGCCCTGCACATTTTATGGATCAGAAGCCCTAATACATTTGTATAAATCTATTTTTGTTCCAAATAGGGGTGAGGGACAATTAGTGGGCAAAACAATACAGTCACTTTCTGTTGATGTCCAAACTAGTTGGGGAGTAAGTAACTTGTTGGGG
This sequence comes from Ryuthela nishihirai, assembly GCA_038380435.1. Classification (NCBI taxonomy): domain Eukaryota; kingdom Metazoa; phylum Arthropoda; class Arachnida; order Araneae; family Heptathelidae; genus Ryuthela; species Ryuthela nishihirai. The sequence continues at coordinate 93,174,661 of JAWZYU010000004.1, read as the reverse complement.
AGACAAGTAACACATACACGGGAGTGTATGTGTTACTTGTCTGGCCAAAAAAGCAACACTGATAAGTAAGAGCTATGTCTAGTATACATGTTTTGCACATTCATCAAGTTGATTAAATAACTGTAACAGATTAACATTTCAAGTAAACTAAATGCCTTATGCAAATTATTCAATGTTTATTGTTATCTACTATTTAACCTTACCAATAACAAAGCTGAGCAATATTTCTCTAGAATGGCTTACATAAAAAATATTTCAGAATCTTATGACTAAAAGGTTAAATAATTTCAGTATCCTCATGACAAAAAAAAAAAATATAATCATTGATATACGAGAATGTAATACTACAAAATGAAAAAAAGGAGCAATAGTTTTAAATTATAGGAGACATAGTTTAGGAATTTGCTTATAGTTTTCAATAAAATAAAATAAATGCATTTCCTTTTTATCAAATTTCACAAATAAACTATAAGCAGTGTTGTAACCTCAATGGTTTACACAGTTTTGTGGTTACTGAAAAAGTAGAAAATTTGAAAGAATTAACAATATATTCAGTTCCTAACAAGATAATGCATTCTTCAAGAAATTCATGTAAGGTAAAATTGTGCTGGTCAGATACAAATTTCTCATAAGAAATAATGTAAAGAGGGGAGAAGTCTTACAGAATCCTAACCTGATAAACATACTCTTATTTTGCCGTCTCATGGCCGAGTGGTTAGCGCGCTTGGCTACTGATCTAAGGGACCTGGGTTCGAGCCCAGGGTAAGGCATGGCTGTATGTGTCATTTTTCTGCTGAGGGCCTGCCATCCTCTCAGACCTTCTACTATGGCATATAAACTGACAGGCTCCTGTCAGACCTCTGTGGCAAGCAGCTGCTTGAGAGGGTATTTATTTATTTTATTCTTGTTTATTATGAATATACTCTGGTTAACACTTTGAGTGGCAATTCTCTCAAATCACTACTTGGGGTCACTTAAGATGCTTGTTTAACACATTTAAAATGCTTTTAACTGACATTTTTTCTACCTTCAACATGACTCGGACCAATCACAAAGAACATATTAAGGCTACGCTGCAGTATAGGGTCCTCAGCAGCCATGTAGTACTTTTCCCCAGGAAAACCTGTAATGTTGAGTTTCAATGTGATATCCATCTGCATGTTCCAATGTTTATGATATTATGTTGTTTAGAATAATTCCCTCTAATGAAATGATTTGTATTCAGGGCTTTTCTTAAGTTGATTCTTTAGTGATTAAGGAAATTTACTTTTGATATTTATTTTAGGGGCTCTTTTTTAAGTGCAAAACAAGGTTTCATTGTTTAGTGATAAGTGTTGTTAATGAAATCTTTTGATGAGATTATTTATTTTTGGGGCTTTTTTTCAGTAAGGAACAAGGAGTTATTTTTTAGTGATAAGAGCTGTTAATCATATCTAGTTTTGATGAGAATATTAATTTTGGGTTTTTTTTAAGTGCAGAATGACGGTTTTAGCGATACGAGTTGTTAATAAAATCTAATTTTGATGAAATTATTTAATTTTCAGGGTTTTCTTTAAGTGCAAAACAAGGGTTCATTTTGAAGCAGTAAGTGTTGTTAATAAAATTTGCTTTGATGAGATTATTCTCAGTAATTTTTTTAAGTGCAGAAACATGATTTTCTTCCATGTAATGTTGCATATTTCTTATATATATATATCCTCAATATGCATCTCAAGATAGATGTGGAATGGACTACTTTTCCATTCACTTTTTTTTATCACGGCGAAATAAAACAAGATGGGGTCTGAGGACCCTATACTGCAGTTCTGCCCATATTAATTTTTAAATTGAGCCAAATTTGTATTCCATGGCTAAATCTTTACTTTCAACTTGTGTTTTTGCCTAAGCATTAAAATTTTTGTGCATTTTAAATGTATCGTTATGCAATGACAAACTTAGGTGTCCCATAACTATGCTGGAATGATACTAATTCATATTTTAAAAACGTTAGGCAAGAGCTAGGCATATAAAGATCAATACTGAAACCATCCAGAGATAAATCTAATTTTCAAAAGCGTCCAGTTAAATATTTTACACCGGACACTTTTGACTAAAAAATATATAAACTTTGGTTATTTTGCAGTTTGGGTTACTGTGGAAACTATAGATTTCAGTTTGTGATATGTCCTTTCAGAGTTACCGGGCTTCACTGCAATACTTCATCTGCATTGTAACCACCCTTATTGTCCTAGCTTAATAATTTCCATTCTACTACTAGTCCGATATCATAGATTTACTTATACTAGTAGCATACCGGTAAAAATACAAATGGTCGTAGCCGTTCAAAATTATCAAAACAATGCTACTGTCCAACTGCTTAGACTTCGGTTTTTTTGCTCTTTGTTAACTGGGAAGGACCGTACCTAACACTGGAACATATAGTTTCCACAGTAACACAACTGCAAAATAACCTAAACATTTAATCGTGAACGAAAAAAAAATTTAAATTTATATTATAATTTTTAGACTGAACATTCTCAGAAGCGTATATTCAATACCTTACCATCGCTGCCATTACCCACACATGTAAACGTAATATGACCAGATTCAAAAACAAATTATACTATAAACGCAAGGCGAAAAAATCACTTTTAATATATCAAAAAAAAATACCCCCTCAAGCAGCTATGATATCGCAAATATACTGCGTTTTATGTTATGCACTTAAAAAAATACAGTAAGCCCTTGATTTACGACACTTTGAGAATTTTCTAGTAATATCATTAGTTTCCTTAAAAAATTCTGGGATATTCTGTTTCACTATGCCGCCAACAAAAAAAGTCACTGCGCAGCTCTACTCGATCTGCCCCGAAGGTTGCATATTCTAAAATAAAACCCCCTCTAGCACCTGCTTGCCGCAGAGGTGTGACAGGAGCCTGTCAGTTTATACGCCATAGTAGCAGGTCTGAGAGGATGGCGGAACCTCACCAGAAAAGTGATACACACATCCGTGCCTTCGAACCCAGGTCCCTTAGATCACTAGCCAAGCCCGCTACCCACTCGGACACGGGGCGCTGCAAAAGACCATATAGAATATGACATAAGTAGGATTTTTCAAAATACCAGGATATATAATCCTATCCTATAATTTTTTCCATCTGAAGGTGTCCATAAATAGTATGAATTATTAAAGACAAAAAAGAAAAGCCAATGGTCTCGCTCTCTGGAATCTTTTCCTAGTAGCAGGGGCGTAGTGAAGGATATAGATTGTGAGGGGGGGGGGGGCGGAGAAATCGAAAATTTTCCAACTTTCAGGAACCTGGTAAACCCTTCTCTCAATGCTCCTAACTTTCAAAACCTTCGCAGATTTAAAGAGACCCTCTTGCATCATCTCCGAGTTGGTGTCATCTACAGCAACTCTACGCTTCACACACTCGATATAGTGTACAGTCTTAACTGTGCCACGTGCAGCACACTGGAGACTGTATCTCACGTACTGCTCAACTGCTCCCATTACAATGCTGAAAGAGAAGCTTTGTTCCGGGAGCTTCGTGCTATCGGAACCACCGACTCTTCCATCATCTCCCTTCTTGGTAACCACCAGAATATGCTGCAGCGAACTCGCATGCGACTGGTCAGTGGCAGTCATAATGAGGTGGCCACGGTGGTATTTGCCTTCACCAAGAGACTCGACAGTGTTTAATATTTTGATTCCAAGAGGCAGCCAATTTCTTTTCCGGGAAAGCGAAACCCAGACGCCTTCAGTGTCCCACCTGAAGACTAAATGTAGGGGCATATAAAGAATCTTGTAGTCCAGAAATGACACTTTCAACTACAAAATACTTCACATGCCTCTAAATGGTCCCCTTCAGACTTAACACTTATGATTGTCCCTGCAACTGATCACTGATTTCTTTCAGAACATTGGCCTCTTCTGCAAGGTTTAATGTCTTTTTTACTTAACGATTAGTATAGTTAATAGTTTCGAGAGGTAGTATCTTCTGCCTCTGCCATCTCGACCTCCTAGTGTGACTGGACTCCTAATTTAACCATTTTCTTACAACTCCTTGAATATTATACCTTGCCATGCATAGGTAATGGTCGGTTTTTTGATAGATTTATAGAATGTCATCTTGTTCTCTATAGATAGCGTTGATAATTTTCCCTATTAGAGGTCCAAGTATGGTTCTGATAGCTTATGCCTTCTTGATTGTGTATTACATCCAAGGGGTCCATTTCAGTTTATGGTGAAGTGTCACTGCCAAGTATTTCATTGTTTTTTGCAATGGGATTGGTTTATTGATGATGGTAAGAGTAAGGAGATTTTTTGTCAACTTAGTTCTGAACAAGAGAGAGCTACTTTTTTCGGCATTTATTCTATTTCTCCGTTTCAAATACCATTTCTTCATCTCATCCACTCCAAGTTGCAATCGATTTATGGCAATCGTTGCTCCAAGAGATGGTGAAAGCATAGCGATGTCATCTGCATGGAGAGCTGTGAAACGTTTTGTATTAGTCGGAACATCATATAAAAAAGACTAAATAATGTGGGTCCCAAGAGCGATCCTTGCGAAACCTCAGCTGCTCTTGGTTTCTTGGAAGATTGGGTGTCTTTGAGATTGATCTGAAATGTCCTGTCAGTTAAATATGACTACAGAATTTCTATAAGTCATGATGGAACTCCAGTTTTTACTAGTTTATAGACGAGACCATCAATCCATACTTTGTCAAAGGCCTCAGCAACATCCAAGAATGTGGATGTGACGGTCTCCCTCTTATTTAGTGAAGCCCTAAATAAGAAAGAGCGTCACATCCATGCAATTTTCCTTCTGCAATTTGTTCAACAACCCGTATGACCTGATGCTAAGTGGATCTGTTTTTCTTAAATCCGAACTATATTTCAGGCAGGACGCTTTCGTGGTCCAGATGATAATTTAGTTTTTTCAGAATTAACCGCTCCAAAAACTTATTCACGCAGGAGAGCAAACTAATCAACATCTGAGGAAACGTGTTGTCCTTTTTAGGCTTAGGAATTAGTGAGATATATACATTTTTTCCATATTTTAGGAAGATGGTAATTTCGCAAAAGGGTGTTCAAAAGCAAGGAAGCAATCGCCTTTTGGGGAAGATTCTTTAGCATCTAATTTGCATTTTTTTTTGTCAAGTCCAGGAGCTTTTCAGGGTTTAAGTAGCTTGATAGCTTCATTGAGCTCTTTTACCAAGATGAAACGGATAGGGGATTTAACCTTTTTATCAAATCGGATAAGTGTATCACCAACCTCTTCAAAAACTTCTTCATCTATTAAGTCACGATTTTCCTGAAACTGCAGTTCTATGTCTCTGCAACGAAAAGAAAATTGTGATTGTACCTCATTTTCTCTCTAAACGAAAAGAAAATTGTGATTGTACCCCGTGAAGGAGGAATTTTTGTTTTTGTTGATCTTGTAAGAAGTGTCTCCACGATCTCCTTTGTTCGCCGGATCACCTTTGTTCGCCGCCATCTTGGCCATGCGTATGCACATGCTTATGAAGACATAGTAAGTGGTTCGAGTTTCTGTTCTTATTTCGAGTTTCTGTTCAGTTAAGAGTATTTATCATGAACCTTTGACGTAGGAAGAAAAGACTCCTGCATATATATTAACCTCATAGGAACTTTTTGTAACCATCAGACTAATTTTACAACACTGCCATAGCAGCAGCAGACTGCTACCTACAGTCTCATCTAAGTTCTTAGGAAATACGAAATTTAGCCTCAGAACTTTGCATATAATATTGTCTTTGTGTACTGCTAAATAACTAATATAATTATTAGAAGCACTATTTCACAAGTTGATTAACATTGAATTTGTGCTGCTACAGAATTGCTTATAAATCAGCAATAGAATTATATCTGTCAGAATATAATTATTTCAAATATAGTGATTGTGTATAACTTTCTTAGAGGTCTGAAGAATTCCCTAAATCTAAAAGGAGACATGAGCTTACCATCCTAGTTACTTTTAGAAATCTTGCCTGCAGTATTTTCCTTTTGTGTGCCACTGCCAAGTATAATATGAGTTTAGTGCATGTATCATCTTATAAGTGTTATCCTATAATTTAAGGAAATTTTGAATTTTGTGTGGATTACTATTGAACAATACCAGATTAACTAGATATAGTGACTGTATGACATTCTAATACTCTGTGAATAATTTGTTTTCAATCTAACAGACTCGAATAATTTTAGAAAAATTTCCTAGAAATTAGTGTCTCTTACCAGGGACACCTATGAATAGTACCTAAAAATTTTGCAGAAAGAAATTTAATTAGTGCACAAAGGAGAGTTTTTAGTGACTGTGCCATCCTTTAAAGTAGAACAAAAGTATTAAGAGTCTACTTTATTCTAGTAGTTACAAGTGCCCTAAAATTTCTTAAAAATGACTAACCATTGACGACTTATGAAGAACACAGTATAAGCAATGCACAACGGCATAGAGCCAGTCGGTGCCATTGATGCTATATGGCTAGCAGTCGTCAAAGTTGACTGTATCGACACATTGCAAATCGTCAACAGTAGCCTTAGTAGAATCACATTTAAAGACAGTACTTTAATGTATGCGGTCCTGGAAGCAGATATCAAAGTGGGGGACACCACTATAACCCTAGAACCGATTAAAGATCAAATAGTGGATATATATGTCTGCAAACTACCGGCAGCCACTACGGATGAAATGATCATGTCCAACTTCAACTCCTTTGGTCTGATTAAAGACATCATTGCAGAAATGTGGCCGACTAAGTGCCACCAGTCCCCAGTGAAAACTTGGACTCGTATTCTGAGACTGATCCTCAAAGAGAATATTCCTGTCCTTGTTAAGGTTGGCATATTCACGGCTGTGGTTTGGCACCCAGGACAAGTCAGGTGCTGCAACTTGTGTGACAAGGGCCACGTAATGAGTAATTACCCAGATATAACTTGCGGTTTATGCAGAGAAAAAGGGCATGCCACTCACATATGCCCAAATAAATGTGACCTCTGTGGCCAAAAGAAACATGAAGGGGCCTGCCCACCCAGAACCTTGGCACAGATTGTGACACCCCCAGCAAGACACATCCCTTTCCCCCACTTTTTTCCCCACTGATGTTTATGTTCCTCCTGAACCGGCAAATCCTACCACCGACATGCAACCTGCTGAGCTGCAGCCCAATGGATGCCTCTCAATCTATTTGCGATCCCAACTTCCCTACCATCCAACAGGCAAATGAGATCCTGCAAAACTCTCCACGGAAGGATAAGGGCCTCCCCTCCTCCCCAACATCTACAGCCCTAACAAACCATCCCTTGGATTTCACTACAGGGAGTGAAGAACTGTGGGCCATCTTAGAACAAGTCAGTTGCCCAGAAGGAACTTTTAGCCCCATGAGTCTCCCAATTTCACCAGAATGTAACGCTTTAGAAGATGGAGAGATTGTTGAAGCAATCCCCACCATTCCAAACTCATCCTTGGCTTCCACAGCCATCGTTAGTCCCAACGTTAAGAGGAAAAAAACTCAGAGTGATGATAAGAAGAAGGATGCAAAAAAAAAATCCAGTTCTTTCACTGGCTTTGACTAGGCAAAAATTTAGCACTTTGTCGGCCTCTAAGACACCCCTTCCACATGGCTCCAAAGTGACTACGGCAGGAACATACAAGCCAGGAAAAACAGCCAGAAAATGAGCCACTTCACTTAGATTTTCTTAATCATGAACTCTGACATTGTCATCTGAACACTTTCCCAATGCCACACCAACATATCATCTCTCTCAATATTAGAGGGATGCGGAAGAAAAAAAAGCAAGATTGGCTCGCTGGATTCATTCTAACCCACAATGTTGATGTGTGCTTCATCCAAGAGACGCACTTGGAATCATGGGCAGATGTCACAAATTTCAGATGCGACTACAACTTCAATTTTTCTTTTCCAATGGCACACTGAGAGTGCAGGAGTTGCGATTATCTTCTCCAGTGGATGCAGGCCCACCAATATCCGGTATGATGCAGATGTAGGGGGGCGTCTGATCGCTATTTCCTGCACCATCCAAGAGTGGGACATCCGCTTCATAAATGTGTACTGTCCGAATAGACCCACAGAGCGGATCAAATTTTATGAAACCCTGCCTTTCTTCCTACACAGCCCGCAAGATATTATCATCCTAGGGAGTGACTTCAATTCCATCAAAGACCCAACACTTGACAGACAACCCCCCACCTTCTGGAGTGATAGTAGCATGAAGTTTCTCAACATCATTGAGACTGACTTTCAATTTGTTGATGGCTGGAGGTCTCTTCACCCAAATGAGGAATGATACACTTGGGCTCAAAAATATCCACCCCAAAGTTCTTGACTAGACAGAATATATGTAAACAGCAAATTTATTCACCAATGTTTGGATTTTTCTACTATAGAAGTAAATGAACCTAAATACTTAGTCAGTGATCATCTAGCAGTCTCGGGAAAATTGGAGTTTAGCACTTCGATCAAAAGGGGAGTGAGACTGTGGGAACTGAACAAAAATTTTTTAGCAAACGAACAGTGTACACAGAGTATTCAAAATTACTTAACCTTTTGGACCAACTCCGTGGGGTCTGAGAATGCAGCATGGTGGGAAGGGACAAAAAAAGGGGTGTGGGAAATTTTTGTTAAAACCGGCAAGCGAATAGGTAGAGGAAAGCGAAAACGACAATCCTTTCTGAGTTGGGTTTTGGTAGCCTTAAAAAAAGGAGAAGCACCAGACAACCTGAACTGCATCTACATCAAGGAAGTTAAGGAAGCTATCACTGATAATTGTAAAGTGAGAGGTGATGGCATGAGATTGGACCTTGCTAGCAGCAAACTCTCTGAGGCCGATGACCTCAGCAGTTTGTTGGACAAATTTAAATAAAATTCCAGAGACAAGCATACAATGACACAACTAGAGGTGGGAGGGAAACTTATCTCAGACCAATGTGAAATTAGGCGCGAGGTTTACCATTATTACAGGGATCTCTTTTCATCCGATAACCTTTCACCAGGATCCATAAAAATGTGGTTAGTTGACATGCCCCGCATAACCCCAGATGAACAGAAGGCTCTCAATGCAGATATCACTGATGAAGAAATCCTCTCTGTCATTAAAGCACTGAACAACAGCAAAAGTCCAGGAGAGGATGGGCTGATGGCAGAATTTTATAAAAAATTCTCCACGTTGCTTGTACGGCCCCTCTGCATCAGATACAATCATCTGCTACAACATTAGGCAGAAACCACTGGCATGGCAAATGCTATCATTTCACTGCTACAAAAGTCGCCAGATGGCACCCAGTTAAAAAATTGGAGACTATTTCATTACTGAACTGCGATTGCAAGTCTTTGCTAAAGTTGTCCTACTCGTATTGGCAAAATATTGTGTACAATCATTGGCTCATGCCAAGTTTGCAGTGTCCCTGGCAGGCGGATCCAACACATCATTTGGACAATTAGAGATTGCATTGAATCTTGATTGAATCATGAATGATTTTTTCCAAAAAATCTAAATTCAGTATCTTAACTGTCGATCAAAACAAGGCTTTTGATAGAGTCTCGCATGATTTTAGGTGGGACCTATTAAGAGCCCACAACTTTTGCCCAAGAATTTCTAACCTCATTCGGAACATGTATTGTAATGTAACAAGCAAGGTTTTAGTCAATGGACATCTCACACCACGCTTTCCCTAGGGAAAGGTGCACGACAAGGATGCCCGCTCTCGCCATTATTATTTGTACTCTCCTTGGAGACTTTGCTAAGGAAAATTAGCACAGCTACTAAATTTAAGGGAATATCAGTACCTGGACAGAATATGCAGCTGAAATATGCTGCATATGCAGATGATGTCACCTTTCTTTTTTCAGATGAAACCTGGATAGATGAGTTCTACGATACTTTTCAAAAATGCTCAGATGCTACCAGCGCCCTTATTAATAGAGAAAAAACTAAAATCATGGCTTGGGGCAAATGGAGTCCCTCAGTGTGGAATCATGTCATATCTGCCCGGAGCACTTAAGGATCCTTGGTGTGTATTAGGGCTGGGAGGGATGTGATCCACTCACCTGGAAGTCAGCCCTTTCTACAGCAGAGGTGACATGCAAACTTTGGGGAGATAGAGATATTTCCATCTCAGGTAGGGCAAAATGTTTTAACACATTGATAATCCCTATATTCACATTTCTCGGAACTGTACATACACCCCCAAACGTGTATCAACAGCTTTTGAAGATGGCAGCAGGGTTTATCTGGGGGAATGAGCAGGAGCCCTTGTGCAGAGAAATTGTCCACCAGCCAGTGGGGGAAGGCGGGCTCAACTTAAAGCATGTCCCTATGTGGATCCAGACCATCCAATATGTCGACATTATTCAGACACAAAAATTCATCGCACACTGCGAGTGCGTTTCTGGCATATTTTCTTGGAATCGCCACTAGGAGGTATGTGAAGACTTACACTCCTATTGGTCCCAGTGTTCTTCTGTTCACAGAAATTATAATCATTTTTTAACTATTGATACAGCTCTTGAAAGCAATGGGGTCACAACCCTAGTGCAAAAAGTCCCAAAAAAATTAGTGTATCCTATTTTGTTACACAAAGAGACACCCAGAATAATTGGAAAATCTCCCGACCTACAAATCAGACATGTCTCACCACAGAAAGCTGATTTTATTTGGAAGCTAGCCCACAACATCCTTCGTATTAGAGAGAAGCCATGGGTCCAACACGATGCAGGTACTGATCACTGCGCATTCTGTCCTTTCAAGGAAACAATCACTCATCTCTTCTGCAAGTGCCACTTTGCCAAAGAAATTTGGCGACTACTCTCCAAGTTTACTGGCATTACTCCATCTCCTCTTCCACCATCCTCTAAATATCTCCAAGGAAGACAGATATGTCACCGAAATCTGCTTGGTGGAAGGCAAACATCAAATTTGGAGAGCAAGACAAAGGACCCTCTCCACCAAGTCACAGGAAACTGCGAATAATATCATTTGGAGAATTCAGTGTGAACTTCGGGACAGACTAAAACTAGATCAACACCAGCTAACATCACGCCAGGTGAATTACAGATGGAGAAGATGGCGCAATTTCATTGGCGTCACAAGAGAATTGAAATTGTATTTTAAATTTAAGCAAGTTAGTTAGTGATCTCTAAGCCAAAATCTTTAATTCTAATAGAGTATGGTAAAGTTTTCTAAATTGTTGTATTTTTTACATTTATTACACTCTCATATTTATGCCACCCATATTTCCTTGTAAATAAGAGATAAGTCCAAATTTGTGTTTGTTAAATAAGACCAATATTTCAATTTTGTCAAGTAATTGTTACAGTAATATAATTATATTTTCCCTGTAAGTGTATGCTACTATGAAATGATTTTAGCAAAAGGTATCTGAAGTAACATATCTGTATATTTCCATTTTTGTACACCACTACAATAGCAATATCTATATCTTTTATATATAATAATATATTGTTATATTATATGCCTCGATTTTTCGGCTTTTCCCAAGGACCTGTAGGCCACGGACCAAAATAGGGATTCGCCTTGGCGACAGTGGAGAGTGATGTTTAAAGTGGGCTCGCACAATGCCAGACATTTTCTTCCCTGGACCTTGGGACACAGAAGCCCACAGTTTGCAACTCAGAAATACAGAGGGCGATTTAGTATTGCAGATAGGCAACTTAGTATCTGATTAATTCCAGCCTCCTGCATGGTATTTTCGAATTATTCTCTTAAATTATTATTAATTCGATTCTGCAAAAGCAAACAATCTTAGGAACGGGCGAAAACTGATCTTTCCTCAGCCCCGCCCACCATGCGGTCAATGATAATTCGTATTTTGGCGAATTCTCATAGGCTAAGAGATCGGTGACGCAACGGCCGTTCGTAATGATACAGACTGACCGATATTTCACCAGGATAAGAGAAATTGAATAAATAACGCCCATTCAGAAACTTTTCGGTGATAAAACTGATATACATAAATTATCCGCATTTTAAGGCACTTTCATTTTTACAAATTACCCAAATAAACCGTCGCCTATGTTCTTTTATTTTATTTCCCAGTTACCATGTTAACCATCAACAACACTATCAGGGACTCGTGAAAATTAGCTAACATGGCGAATTTTCATTGGTCACAGACATGGTGATGTCATATTCGGTAGATCGCCAAACTTTACCTGCCCTTTATAAGAACTAATGTAGCGATTTATTAATAAAAAATACAAATAGTTTTAACAAATCACCCTCTCATCTGCCCACAGAAACTTTTGGAATCCAGATTCATAGAGGGTTCAAACCGTTCATAGAGGCATGTTTTCAATTGTCTCAGGAGGGGGCTGGTGACCATGCTCATCAATCACTTGTGGAACCCTCTCCTTGAGGTCTTGGCGGGGTGGGTGGTGGGAAGGGGGGGTTTCACAAATGGACGAGACGTAATTTCCAGCCCAGTGGCACGAACCCAAGGATGGGGTTTCCCTCCCTCTTTTGAATATAAGATGTATGGTAGTTGTGTGATTGTGTATGCTCCTTGTGCCTTGTGATGTATATTTCTACTGTCTATTATTATTATTGGATACTATTATATATATACTATTATATTTGGACACCTCACATGCCTTTCTCTTGTACACGCTAGAAGGGGAGGGCCTTTTGGGATATATACACTAGCCAGTACCTCCTTAACCCATGACATGTGAGGTAATGAATGTGATGGAGATGAATGAATGATGTGTGGAATGGGGGTGTGCTGACAGGGGACAGTTTGTCCTGCTCTGGTACCCTCACCATACACATTAATTCAACTGTGTGTCGCTCAGCCTGGCCTTTTTTAGTTTGGTTCGCCGACACATGGGATTAAAAGAAGCTTTCTTGGTATCGATTCAAGATATAATCGGCTTTCCGTGAGTTTCTCATAATTACAAAGGGTGAAGGTCTTATCATCCATCAGAGAGTTTTCATTTCTGCTTCAAGTGCTGAGTTTTTTCATCCAAGTTTCATTTATAAAGTCTCTAGTGATTTTTATGACATTAGTTTTAAGATCATAGCACTTTTATTTTTCAGCTGGATCTCTGGTTCACTGCCATTAATGTCTGGTTTGGGTTTTAATTTTAATTTTGTTTTATGATGTGGGAAGGAATGTGATTTCTATTTCTTTTGTCAGAGATTTTGGTGCTGGTATTCTTTTTCGATGATTCGTGTAAAATGCGAAAAAAAATTCTATAACTATATCGATGAGATTTAATCTTGACAAATAGCATTTTCCATTACTACTGTTATGAACTAGAATTTTGAATTTTTGTCAGTTTGTTTTTTAAAGTTCTTTGTTCTCAGTGTGTGTGTGTATGTTTGTGCACAGTTTGATAAAGACGGAACCATGATCCGAGTTTAATTTACTAAGGGAACGCATCTCATAATTGGGGATAAAGTTTCAAAATATTGCAATATCAAGGACACCCGGTCAAAGAAACGTATTGAAGGGATAGTAAGTGGGGTCTGAAGGAGAGTCTACAATGAAGCCTTTTTTTGGTTGAGTACTCCAGTTCCAGGTGCCCATTTCTATTCCCTCTTTTTGAATGCCAATCTTGATGTTTAGCATTTAAATCTCCCGTTAATACAATTGGAAGACTGATATAAAAAATGTGATTTAGGTCTGTGAAGTCGAGTTTAGTATTTGGAGGTTTATATGCACCCACAATCATGCAATCACCAATACCAGTGTGTGTAAAAATAATCGCCGTTGCCTCTATTGAGTTGAGTGTAGGAAGTGCAAATAAATGGTGAGAGAGATTGGTTATGATCACAATAGCTGTGTTATCTCCACTATTATGTATCCTATCGATTCTGTGAGTGGTAAAAATTAGGAATCTCGATTTTATCTCTGGATTTAAGATGTGTTTCGCTCAAAAGAGCAATGTCTATTTTAAGATCTTACAGAAAATGTTCAAACTCCTTTAGATCTGATCGTATTCCATTACAAATCCAGGAAACAAGATGGATGCAAGAAATATGCGAACGGACATTACTCATAGCAGTCCAAAAGGTTTGTTGCTAAATCTAAAGCTTTTAGGCCTACATTGATTTTTCCCATTGACTTTTGGGGAGTTCTGAATTCCAGATAATTTTTTAGCATTTGTCAGTACTTCTGAGAAATTGATGAGATTAAAAATCTGAATCATTTCTTTCAAATCATTTAAAAGACTATTATCGGATTGACTAATTGGTGCAGGAAGTATTATTTTAGCCTTTCGTATTTCCTGCCTTTTCTCCCACTGTTGAGTCTGTAATGGCAACATATTTGGGAATGAATTTGTTCGTTAATGAAATTAATTTGCACCCTGAAGAGTCATGGAGAAAGTTGTTTCAGGTATAACACGTTTTCTCATCTGTGATCAGGGGCATAGCGAAGGACTATGGTTTAGTGGGAGCCCCCCTCTCACCAAACCATAGTCCTTAACGGGAGAGAAATCGAAAATTTTCCAACTCGAAAATCAAATTTTGCCAACTGAGAAAATAATGTCTCTGTTTCCCAAATCCCATTCATTTGGCCAACTCTTCTTAATTTCACAATACCAATCCCATTCTTTACATCCCTCCTAAATTGGCCAAGTCACTTCAAATTCTTCAAACTCCCCAAGATTTTGCCAAATTGTCTCGATTTGGCGAACTATCTTTAATTTCACAAAACTAATTAAATCGATTTTCACATCTCGCCTGTATTTTAGTAAGTGGATTCGAATTTTGCCAACTCCCCTAGATTTTCGAAGTTGCCCCGATTTCGCCACCTCTCCTTACTTTTACAAAACAATCTTAATTTTTTTTTACGTATCTCCTGAATTTGCCAAGTCACTGCAAATTTTTAAAACTCCCCAAAATTTTGCCAAGTTTTCTCGCCCGTATTTTACCAAGTGGATTCGACTTTTGCTAACTGCCCTAGATTTTGCCGTTTCCTCGATTTTGCCAATTCGCCACAATTTTACAGAAAAAAAATCCCAATTTTTACATCTCACCTGATTTTTTCAAAGCCACTCTGAATTTTGCCAACTCCCCAAGATTTGCCAACTCTCCTAGCTTCGCGAAGTTGCCTCGATTTTGCCAACACGCCATAATTTTACAGGAAAAAGATTCCAATTTTTATATCTTACCTGAATTTTGCCAACTCCCCAAGAGTTTGCCAAGTCACTCCGAATTTTGCTAACTGCCCCTAAATTTTGCAAAGTTTCCTCAATTTTGCCAACTCGCCATAATTTTACAGAAAAAACACCCCAATTTTTAGATCTCACCTGATTTTTGCAGAGTTACTTCGAATTTTGCCAAGATTTTAACAAGTCACTCTGAATTTTGCCAACTCCCCAAGATTTTGCCAGATCACCTGTATTGTAATAAGTGGCTTCGAATTTTCCCAACTGCTCTAGAGTTTTCTGTCTCCATTTTCCCAACTGCCCTAGATTTGCTAAGTTGCTTTATTTTGACAAGTACCCTAGATTTTGCTAACTAGATTTTGCCTAGATTAACTTTACAAAAAAAAATATTAGAAATTTTACGAAGTCGCTTCGAATTTTGCCAACTCTGAGTTACTTTAGTTGGGGGGGGGGGGGCTCCTTCCCATAGCTACACCTCTGTCTTTAGTGTTCTTTCAGCATTTTGCGAGATTTTACGAGAGTTTTCCTTTTTGCAGGCGTTGGTTGCTCAGAAACTTGTTTCGGATAGTAGTCGCATCCCTGTAATTTGCCGTGTGGTCCTTCCCACAATTTATGCATTTTTTGGGGGGAGGGGGGGACTATTATTACTATTGCTGGTCATTGAGGTAGTAATACTAGAGACGGGACTTCAATTCCCGTAGCATTGACAGCCATGATCACAGGCGGATGTGCTTGCAGACTTAGGTGAAGCTTAGGGTGAAGTGAAAGCCATATACTTGCAGTGGTAAATATTTTGGGTACAACTATACAGAAATGAAAGATTGATAGAGTACGAAAAATTGTTGTGAATTACAGAAACTTTAAAATTTATGGCTGATTCAAAAATATAAATAAATAATAAATACCCGCTCATGCAGCTGCTTGCCACAGAGGTCTAACAGGAACCTGTCAGTTTATATGCCATAGTAGAAGGTCTGAGATGATGTCAGGCCCTTACCCGGGGGTCGAACCCAGGTCCCTTAGATCAGTAGCCAAGCGCGCTAATCCACTCGGCCATGGGATAGAAAAAAGAAACTGTTTTTAGATATGTTTTTTACTTGCACTGTTTTTTAATTTAATCACGAAATATATTTCCTTACGGACACTAGATGGCGCTACACTTCCTTCAGTGACATTTCGTTACTGTAAGACACAATTCTCTATCACTTTTTCTCAAAAAATTAACCGCAGTTATTACATTCTGTTCTGCAAATCAACCTAGATTCTATATTATATGCTTCTTTATATACGAATATGTGGTCGAAAAGTCGCATAGTACAATCACTGCTATGGTCAATCGGCAGTCCACCGATCTAGCAGCTGCCTCAAGTGACTCCAGGCATCTGAGGCGTCTGTTCTCCCGACCAAAGCAATAAATATGTCACCACGGAGCCAATCTCCCTCTCCCCTCCTCCAACCGAACTCGGACACTCCAGTGAGATGTGCATCTAGTGACTCTCCACAAAGTCGTTTGGAGTGGGGGCCTCAATTGCAAGATTCTAACAATCGGTGGTGCGAGCGATTGACGTTCAGTTTCAAAACTGGATACAAAATAACTTCATTATTTTTTACCCATCACGAGTTTTATGTCATCATCCGTGATTATCCACCGAATTGTTGTTTTTATTCAAAACCAAATAACGTCAACCTTTCTTTTGCATGAGTTCTGATGGGCTGATTGGTGACGATGATTTGGTAGAAGTTATGTCGCCGTCTGCAATAATGTAACAAATTTTGTGTTGGTTAATGAACACACACTATCAGTATAAAATAAAATAGTGATGGATCTGGTTTCCTCTCCACAAAGCATGAATATTATTTTCGAATTCAGGGGCAATCAGCCATCAGAAATAGGAAATGGTCTGATTTTTTTTCTTTTAGTGTGAGGCTAATTCGAAAAATAATATTAATTGAGAGAAATATAACTTTCTGGGAAAATATTTAGTCGAAATTAAATAAATTTTACATGTAATGTGTCATCCTCGAGAATTTTGACCCCAAAAGCTACAAGAAATATGCCACAGGAATGCCACGGTGTTTCCTAATGCTATTAAAAAATAAAAATTAATAACCAATCAGACTGAAAAAAGATTCAAGTGCTAATAAGTAAGCAGCTGACGATTTTAGCTGCTGACGATGTTAAATCAGAAACAGCTGCCAAACACTCAATAAGCTTTGTACACATTCTGAACTGCGAAAGTTAGAAAACGGAAACCGAAAAGCAATTTCCTATTTGTAAACAACAAATGTTTATGGAATGGAAATGAATAAGATCTCCTTATGGTTTGTTATGCGCCCCTTTTGCTAGGATAGGACGATACTCCCGAGACACGATTCAATGAGTTGTGTAACTATTTCCTCTGATTAATTACAATCAATCGATCAGAAGAGGTTAGCAGCTAAAATAACACAGGCCCCTTCCTTGACGGGAAGGGTACATTCTCAGTATTGTAATAAGAGAGATTTACTCTGGTTACAATGAAATTAACAATAACATTTAATTCGGATTTTATAGTACAATCGTGACCAACATTATTATTATTCTCCACTATACATTCTCCACAATTCGCTTTTTCAACATTACTCTCCTACTTATTCACTATTCTACCTTAATTCCTTATGCAATTTAAACACGCATATTAATTACAGAACATCTTAATAATCATCAGAGCGAGAGAGAAACAGACGCCTATCCGCTTTATCCGCTGCTCCCTGCGATTTCGTCGTAAGAGGTTCAGCAGCTCACTCTTCCTCGTGGTGGGGGTTTCACCGTTCCCGTTGAAGCGATCCTGTCCCTCTGGTCAGTGCCGATATGGAATCGTTGGGGTCGTCGACCTTTGACTCGCATTTAACATCGTCGTTCAGCTGCTTGGGCTATTACAGTCAGGCTGCCTTTCTTTCCACTCCCGTCCTGTTGTGGAGTTGGTATTTTTCTTGTGGCTCGTACGCTAGTCTCCCTCTCTGCGTGTCCCAAACATCAAGTGTGTGTTTGTCACTGTATCCCTTTTCCTTATATTCAGTTGCTTCCCTTTTAATAAATGTTAATTAAATGCTACGAGTTCCCTTCGCTCTGGACTGGAATGTAAGGATGCGATTCTCCCGTCAGCCAGCTGTTCCAGGAGCGCACTTTGTCCCTCGAGTCTGGGTTTCGCTGTGGGCCTGTCTTGCCTCTGAGATTTATGGCTCAAGCGTCGTTCTAGTTATGATTGTGCGGCGGGGGACACACTAAAAGGGTGTATAGCTGCGACTTTTCATCTGCACTTACACTGCACTGTGCCGTGCTTACCTGTGTTCAATTCTGTCATTTGTCACAGAATTTCTACTGTATTTAGACATTCCCCTTTTCGAAAGAGTTGTTGGCCTGTGCAGGTGCGTTCAATTGTATGAATGTAACCGAAAGGAAGGATATTGTACGGATGTCGTTGTTGACTCGCCAAAAATCACTGGCAAAATGCTCTTACGCTTTCGATGCATTGTGTACGTTCCTTACGTAATGCATTCTTACCCCAGTTGCTCTTTCGGTTGGTCCAGATGGCCATCGTTTCCTTCAAAGGAAAGTTACCTATTGTGAATTCGTGGGAGTGGGAATGTCGCTTCTGTTGGTCATGTTTTGTGCATTTGCGTGACCAAGGAATTCCTCTTGTGTTGGTCGTGCATTGAATCTAAAAGTGGAATTCGCATATTGAACCACGTTATGTTGATGAAAGCATAACACATGCTGAATGGCTGAATCATGCCATGATTCAGATCGGTGCAACTGCGATAGTAATTCTAACTATCGCAGTTGATCATTCTTGCCTAGATTAACCCAATTCATATCTCGCATCTGTAATTGTCTTTAAGAATCATTATTAATGTAATACCTCAATCTAACAGTTGGGTTGGGTTGTTTTACCTCTGAGCGGCACTTTTTTGCACACCATGGGCTAAATGGTCAGGTCACAAGGACCCCGAAGGCTCAGAGAAGGTTGGGGAGGTGACCCACTGGAACAGCTGTTGGGAGACAGATGGTAGCCTCCCGTCAAGGCCATCCAGTGTGTTCTTTAACATGCACAGGGTATCGCTCTCCCGCACATGGGGTCACAGCCTAACATCCCATCCGACAGACAGCGGCCTTTCCAAGCCCATCAGTGTCCCCTACTGACCATGGGCAGGGCGGGAAATTTGGGTGCGATTAATCTCAACGCTGACCCAGCTCGAACCTGGAACTCCAACCTGGGAACTACAGATTACGAGCCTGGCGCAGTAGTAGCATAAATGATAGTTCTGGCATAGTAAAAGGGGCTCGATAATTCTGTAAAAAATCCATGGGAAAAGTTATGGGGGATGAGGTAAAAAGTATGTTTCTTGTGGTTTTTTGTGAAAATATGTGGGAATATTAGAAAAAACGGGGGTGTTTTTTAGTATGTGAAAAAATAATTTAAGCTTTTTTTGGAAAGATGAGGTTTAAACTAATTTGTGAATTAGTGTAAATGAATTAGGTTGAAATGAGGTGTGTGTGTATGAGATAAGAAATGATGTGTTTTGTTAGGTTATCGTACACTTACTGGATTATTCGGTTGTAAAAGTCATGTAAATCGGTGTTTCTTGTGGTTTTTTCTGAAAATGTGTGTGAAAATCAGAAAAAAAAACGGGTGTTTCATGCGAAAAAAGTAATTTAAGTTTTTTGGGCAGACGAGATTTAAACTAATTTGTTTAACTTATTTTCAGAAAAAATGAGGTGTGTGTGAAAGAGAGAAAAAACGTGTGGTTTGTTGAGTTATCATACACTTTACTGGATTATTCGGTTGTAAAAAGCCAGGTAAATTGGAGAATTTGACAAAGTCAGACAGTTTTGAGAAATTTGTTTGAAACATATGACAAAATCAACAGGTAAAATGACGTTTTCGAGGGGTCTGATGAAAAGATAGACTTTGAATATCTGTGAATGTATGAAGAGAGAGTACTAGATGAAAAAAAAACTTTTTGGAAGTGAAAAGTAATTTAGGTTAATCTTTTAAATAATTAGAAAGAATTTGAAGTGAAAAGTGATGTAGGTTAGAATAATTTTGAGATTGTATGAAGTTTGTAAAGAGAGAGAAGAATTTTATGTTATCGTGCTAAACAGAAATCAGTCTCCTCAAAAGAACAATGGGCTCGAGATTTAATTTCATTGAACTAAATCTCTTATTCACTGAACCTCAGAATTAAAGTGAAGCAGAAAAAATACTGGTTCAGGAGCATACATATTTCTTTTAAACGTGCAAATAGATGTAGATTTCGAAATGATTGTATTTAAAATAGTTTTTTTATCCAACAACTAAAAGTTTTCCCTCTAGTGGTTGTAAAGTTGCTTTTCGTTCTGAGACAATTACGCAATATACGTGGTATAATTCATTTGGTGGTCTGTTTAATTTAAATCGTATTTCGATGTCAGCATTTGCGGATAATTCATATAGACGTGATTCGTATTTGCTGACATCGAAGTGGAATATCGGATACAGTTTCATAAAATCTTGGTAACTGACTTGTGTACCCAAATCTATATCCATATTTTTTGCAGCTAAAAAGCTATTGTAAACTCGCGCATAATCTAAACTGTTGGGTTCAAAGTTGCACTCGAATTCTTGTTCGGGTAACTGTTTCCTATTCACTCTGATTTGAATCCGTTCTACTAACATGTGATCAAATACCATATTGTTTCTGGTTTGATTATTTAATCGGTTAGACTTTTGTAAGACGACATAAAGATGGACAGGTTTGTTTTGAGTTGTAGTAACCCGCCAACTGACATGAGAGTCAATTCGAGTATCAGATTTGTACAGTTTGCACGATTCCCAAATGATTTCATTGCCACTTGCTAACTGAGATTCTAGTGAATGTTCCACTTTTGGAATAAACCAAGATACGTGAGATATTTCAAATTTATACAACGTAGCCCCAACTCTCTGAATAATGTCTTTGTCATCACTTTTTTCTTGTTTTATGGTATGTTTTACACCGTGAAACACTTTATCCACGTCTCGGCAGAATCCAAACAGCCGATTCAGTGGCAAGAATAAACTTACATTTTGACTATTTTTTGTAATTTCGTATCTGTCCGAGAATCCTTGATTGAATTCAGGATTTTTCTTCAACGCTTGTGCAAAATCCTTTATCTTATTATTCGTGTCCAGTTTATCTTCGCCTCCGTCGTACAAATACTTATTCATTTTCGAACTGTCTGCGGTATCTTTGAACCACATCATACTTGTGGCAGCACTGTGGGAAAAATCTTCGGAAAAATCAATTAAATTGTGAATCGTGGTCGTCACTCCTGGCAATTCAACATCTTCCAGTTCTCTGTTTTCTATATAATATTGAGCTCTCTTAAAAATGTTGTACCAGTTATTGACCATCGTAACTACATCATTGCCGCCGATATCAGACCCA
Source organism: Ryuthela nishihirai (assembly GCA_038380435.1). Lineage (NCBI taxonomy): Eukaryota > Metazoa > Arthropoda > Arachnida > Araneae > Heptathelidae > Ryuthela > Ryuthela nishihirai. The sequence goes on along the minus strand of JAWZYU010000004.1, from coordinate 93,153,061 downwards.
TCTAATTACAGTATTTTGCCTCTGAAGTGTATATAACTATTGTGCGGATGTAGGAAAACGTCCATATCTTTGGTAAATATTTCGTATTTTTCGAGTTTTTTAACATTCACATTGGTTTCTCGATATTCCAAGTACTCGTATTTTGTCGTTGAATTATCGTCTATTGGATCTTCGAACAAATTCCAGTAAGGAGCTTCAACGTTCATCCTATTCTTACTTTATGACTTTATGATTTTTAGGCCATTTCCGTAAATTAACTGATTAAGAATATTTCTACTTTTATGAGATATTTTCTCGTTTTTTCGAACGATAGGCGACGGATTTGCATAAAATATTTTAATTCGCTTTCTCAGTATCTTCATCTTTATTTGGGTTTGATGTGTAACATGTAAGTCACGTTTTCCTTGTTCAAGTCAATTACTTTATGGTTCTGATCAGTTACTTTCATTCTAACGTTGTCAATGTAATCAGTTTTATTCAACGGTAAATATATGGGGAAGAAAGGATGTGTGTCGATTAAACTGCCAGGCTGTGTTTGAGGCACGAAACTGTATAACACGTCGCTCTTCTGGTTATTGAGATAGGAAGATTCGACAATAGAACAATGAATTAGAATGCGATCGACCCCTCTCGTTATGTTGGGTGGGAACTTTCCTTCGTTTTTTGCTGCATCGATAATTTTCGATTCGAACCTAGAATTTCTCGCAACTTTCCTTCAGAAAAATCTATTTTATAACCTCTTGAGAAACGAAAAACAAATCTTAATGTGGGGAGGTTGCTTTCTAGTATTATAGGGCTAGGATCTCCAAAGACATTCTTATCATTAAATCCGTCTATATCGTACATTCTATTCGGGAAAGTTATTTTATTCCATTGCCTTCCATTGAAGTATTTCAGAGTTTTATTGTTATATTTATCACTGATGCCACATATTGCTACCGATCAGTGCTATCTCGTATTTACCATTGAGTGTGATCGGCATTTCATAATTAATTTCCAAATCTTCAGAGTTGTATGCCGTAATACTAGAGGAATTGATAGTTATAAGTACCATCTTTATTAATATAGTGTAGTACTATATAGTACTTATATGCTGGTTGTTACCAACAATTCATTCCTATCGTTAGGAGTTTGTTCAAACTGGTACAATACATCATATGGGCTTATGTTATTATTCCTTCGTTTAATGTAATAGATGCAATAGTAACCGCATTTTACAGAGTAATTTGCTTGAATTTGCGAAGAGTTATACATGATCGGCTTTGAAGATGTAAATAAGTAGTGTTTTATTTCTTCTGGTGGCGATAAACCGAATGGATCAAAGTACTCGACGTAAGGTAACTTCGCATCATTGAAATAAGCTACCCAATGAGTTCCTGAACCACGGGAAACATCAAAGTTCACTATACCATTTTCGTTCTTGAATATTTTTGTTCGCAAAGAATCGATAGAGTATACACCACGGAATTCTTTTTCGTTTTCCATTATTTTTTCGATATCTAAGTTACTTAATGGCTCTTTTTTTTAAATCCCTGAGCTATTTGTTTTCCTGGAATGTACAAATCTTTTCCCTTTCTTTTATTTTTAGATAAGCCAGCTGCTCTTTGTTTTCCAGGAATGTATAACCCTTTTCCTAGAATTTTTGTGCAAGCTTAGTTACCAGCATATCCCGCAGCTCCAACTGCAGCTGCTTCTCCCAATGCTACGAGTGTAGGTATTAAGAACAGCAGAAATTCACCTAGCTGTGTTTTACCGAAACGAAGTCGAATTGGCGTTGTAGAATTTTTCAGTTTAATGATTTGTCTCTTTGTCAGTTTCAAAGTATCGTTACCTTTTTTCTGTGGATCAATACTTAAAGTTATAGGATTCTTATTTACAAATGCACTCTTCAATTTTTGATTTTGTCCAGGCGTTAAACTTGTTAGATAACTGTGATACATTATACTTTATTTTATAAGAATCACGTACTTATATTTTATATATAAAAATTAAGCATGTATGTGCAAAGTGTAAAGCGAAAACTTGAACGGATAACATTGAATAGGTCACATCAAAGAATAAAAGAGTAATGATGAGAGGTAGATACCGAACGTGTGGAAAAATGAAGTATAAATTTGTGAAACAGAAAGGAAAATTTGTAAAAGGTGGAGATATAGTAAGCTGGATTCAAGAAAAGTTTAATCCACCCGAAATGCACATTCCAGGTTACCAGTATTGTGGACCGTTTACGAAACTGGAGAAAAGGTTAATGCGAGGAGATCCTGGTATTAACCGTGTGGACAAAGCCTGCAAAAAGCACGACATTTCTTAGAACAAATCTACAGAAACTAAAAAGAGGCACGAAGCCGCCCAAGAATTACTAAATGATTTGGATGAAATTCAGAACCTAACTTTAGGAGAAAGAATTTCAAGAACGATAATCAAACCTATCATTAACCCTTTAACTTCCACAGGCCTTGAAAAATGAAGTACCTCAGAATACCATACCGGCCGAGTTTTGAAATGGACTATTCCTAGTTGTGTCATTCCCCCTTCCTTCACCCGTAGGGGGAACGGCGATAACCGCAGCATAGCTCCCCTCCACTCCGTAAATTGCTTCTCATTAAGCTGAGCATTCCCTCACCTCGAAACCAATATGGTCATGAGCTACCCCCCCCCCCTCCCTCATTGAACACGAGATGTCTTTTGTTCTTAAATTATTTCCAAAATAGTTTTTAAAACATATGCATATTTGTCAATTTTTGAAAAGCTTTTTTTTAATAATAGCTTCTAAAAGCTATTTAAATTTGTTTTTCTACTTAAAAACTGGCATAAGATTGCAGTTATTTGGATTACATCTTTGTACATGAAATAGATGTCATAATTTTAAATTTCAGAGAGAAAAAAGTTTTCAATGTTTCCATTTTTTGGATTCTGATATCAGTTTTATAACATCCAGCAAAGAGAAAGCTGCTACTAATATTCGAATGTATGATGAAAAAAATCAAAGATTATCAAAAGAGAGGACCAAAAATAGAAAGAAGTAAGAGTGCTAAATTCAGTTTTAAAGAATAGTTTTTAACGCAATTGTAGATAGTAATCTAACATAAGAATCAAAAATGATTTCGATAGAAAGATTGGTATCTGAGATAAAAGTAATCGAAGTGGATATTTAAATCAAAAGTAGTCTGTTCTATTTTACATTTTAGATCATCAGTAATGTACCTAAAAAAGTCTTATAGGTGGTGGATTACATACTCGAGTCCAAGGGCAAGATTCAGGGGGTTGGGGTATCTCCTCTTCCTTTTCAGAATCCTAGTAAGGGTAAGAGAAGCAAAAATTATTAAATTTATTTGTTTCATGGATTTTTCATAAAATTTTAAAGACTTATATAAACGAAGAGAAAATGACATACTGCAATGGAAATAAAATAGATTCTTGCCCACTCCCCTTTAATTTTTTTGGCTCGATTGTGTTTCTTGATTCCTTCTTTTCTTGTTTTTTTTTTTTTTCAGATCCGGGCCTGCTCGTGACTATTGGGGTGAGGGGGGATGGAATGATGTTTCAGTTAACGTATTTCGTCTGAGCGGCAGTTTTCTGCACAATGGGCTAAATGTCCTGGTCACAGCAAAGACCCACTATACAGCTGTTAGGAGATAGATGAGTAGTTTATTCACAACCGGAGAATCCCCCTTTGCACAGTGCTTTCCCCCCTATGTCGCAATCGAACGGAAATTGGCCCGTGTTGGTCCACGTTGCCTTCTGAACTCTGGCCCCTATGTTGCAATCAACAGGAAATTGACCCTGGTGTCGCAACTGTCGTGGCATTAATAATTAATAATTAATAATTCATAATTAAAAATTCCTCCCCCTTTTAAACCCTGGCGCTATATAGTGCCTATGAGGAACACTATTTCCCCCCCCCCCCAAAAAAACCCCCTTATTTTAACTCTAATTTTAAGCCCTCCTTCTCGAATAGTCTCGATTTTTCTTTATTTCAGACTCACCTATATTTTAAGCCCTGGATTTTGCAAACCACCTGGTTGACCTATATTTTAAACCCCCCTTCTCGAATAGTCTCGATTTTTCTTGATTTCAGACCCCCTGGTTGACCCACCTATATTTTAAGCTCCCCTTCTCGAATAGTCTCGATTTTTCTTGATTAGACCCCACCCATATTTTAAGCCCTCTTAATAGACCCCCTGGTTGACCTATATTTTAAGCCCCCTTCTCGAATAGTCTCGATTTTTCTTGATTTCAGACCCCCTGGTTGACCCACCTATATTTTAAACTCCCCTTCTCGAATAGTCTCGATTTTTCCTGATTTCGGATCCCTTGGGTTGTCTTTATTTTAAATCCTCTCTCTAAAGATCCCCCTGCTGGTGGACCTATATTTTAAGCCCCCTCTTTAAAGACCCCCTGGTTGACCCATTGCAAATCAGTTTTTGCACATTTAATCAGTGTTATCCAAAGTGTGTACTATTTTTAGTGCGTCTCCTGTATTTAAAAAAAAAATTGCTTCCGACAGCGTGATTTGATCTCGCTAAAACTCGTTAATCATCAACTACATTAATTAAAACTCTTATCAAAAGTTCCGTCCCCCTCATTAACAGTTCCACCCCTTTTCAAGGACTATCCCCCAGTAACTGTTTTAAAAGACTGTCCCGCAGATAAATGCTATTGGGTAAAAAATAATAAAAGGTAAACGGTGAAAAAAATCTGATTTTATTCGTAATTATGAAAAATATTGAGGGGTAATATGGTCTCGTGACCATTATGAGCGACATAAAAAAAAACCATGTTCGGTACAGGACCACGTTTTACTGACGGATGGTTTTTAGCAAAACTCCTGAGAAATTAAAAAATATTATTCCAAATGGGGGGGGGGGTCACAAGGGTTTTATTGGCGGATGAATCTTGGATCACGTCATCCCCTGCGCTTTTTCCCTTGCTTCCGTATCAGGTGCGATGTCTTACAACATGAAAACCCACACATAGTTTTCGGACTCGAATTTTTTCCAAGTCCCGAGGTGGTTCTCCGCATTCCCAATTCTACCCTTTATGATAGGTCAGCGTCTCAATGTACCCCTTCGGAAGAATTTCCCTTCGACCCCCTAAACCTCCAAGAGTTGAACTTTTCTTATTTAGTATCCAGCGGGATGCAGGATGTAGCCATCAGATATCTGTGTCTCAGCACTTTCCGCGTCAGGTTTTACGTTTGTCTCAATTCATTACTCTCCGTTAGTATATCCGTTACGTGACATGGTTTAAAACTTTTTATTCCTGATACTTATTACCGCTGTATCCTCAGTACGTGATGCAAACTCATTCCTAGGAAGTAACAATCGATAACAATTTCTTCCTCTGAAGAAAAATCAGCTAAAACAGTTTTAAAAATCGTCTCTGAATGTTGTAGAAAGTAAGAATGCTAAAAGTACGTTACGGTTACCCTTGCGTAAAAAAAAAAACACTTTAGTTCCATCATGAATGCATGTTAATGGAGTAGGGGGCATTAGTTTTAGCAAATACTACAACTATAAAAAATAATACATAGTCTCACTCGAGCGTACCCTTTCAACTTACCTGCACTAATCCACTGATATTTTATTTGCAACTGGACTGATAGTCAAAATTTAGCAAATACTACAAAGAGTCCGCCTAACTAATTGTGACGACAGGAAAAAGTGTGAAAATCGTTCCAAAAAAAGAACATTATAACTCAAATAGTAAGACAGAAAAATTCAAAGAAAGTGATACATGTAACAGTCATAAACAAGATGAAACGGGATTTTCTTTACCATACCTATTAATGCGAGCCATCTAGTGTGGAAATAAGTGATCCTAATGACTAACTGATAAATGTCCCTCTTTAACAGATGACATGCTTTCATAGCTAAAAGAGTGCATGCTTTATGAGACGGTAGCATTATGTTTATTTAATCTATCTTTTAAAATCTGACAAAACCATACGTACCCGTTAGGGTACAATGTTTAAGCAGAGTTCTTTACCAAACCGTTCACAAAAAATGTAAGAGGTTTAACACTCTGTGTAAAATATATGTATACGACTAAATAGTTTTTAAGGAACTATTATGTAGTCACTTTATGGGTAGTATAAACTCTTCTCATCATTAAAGGTTAACGTAGGGTAAATATGGTAACCCACTAAGCAGAACTCTGCGCAAATAAAAATATGGTAATCCACTTAGCACATTATAACTAAATTAACATATAAACTAATCCGACACGCTCTTGGTACACATGGAAAGTAAAATTAATTAATGTACAAAGCACACATAATGTTTGTTACGCGTTATAGATAAATAGAAACGGTAACAAAACTAAACTACGTTATAGATAAAATAGTAATGGTAACAAAACTCAGCACTATAGTTAAAAGAAATGGTGGCAATATAGATATAAATCTTAAAATATACTCACTCTTACACGTCATAGGGTACGCAGAGGACCAGGAATATGAAATACAAATAGAAAATTAAATTTTTTACTTACAAAACACACACACACACACAACCAAACACACTGTACGAAAGGCAATCCTTTAACATATTTGGGTGGCTTTGAAAAAAGCCTTTTGTTTTTTCTTCTTTTTATATTTATTTCTTCTTTTTATATATTTTTTTTTTCGTCTTTTTATTTTTTCCGGTTACTCGATCCTCTTCCTGCGGGAAGGAGGTGCAGAAAACTCGATCCGTACAGGGGAGACGGTTGACACTGTCTCCTCTGAGTCAAGCGACTGAACGCCTGTCGTGTCCACCTCAATTTCTGACGGGCACTCCTCCTTTATTTCTGTCACGTATTCCTCCTTTATTTCCGACACGTACCCCTCCGCGGTTTCTCGCTCTACCAGCGGGTGAGCGTAGCTTGGAGGCTTCGCGATGAAGCCCCTTATCTGCCTTATGGTGCTACGGGGGGAACCAGGGCGTAATACTGTATGACAAGAGCATGTATATACACTGGGAAAGACAGAATTGCTTTCAAAACATTAAAATACTTTAAATGTGTGGCTGAATCACCTCCAAATATCTCCAGCACACTTTTAAAGGAAATATTGTATCATTATAAGCGATTTCATACAAAGAGATACGCACTCTATGCTTCACATTTAAATCTATAGAGATAACGATCACTACCCATGGAACACATCTGTGAAAAAACACGCTACGATTGGGTTTGAGAAAGATTTTTAGCCCATGGGGGTGCTGCACTGCAGGAAAGCACATTATCTTTGATATCAGAACCTACGTGAAAGTTATACTGTTTGGGTTTGAGAAAGATTCTTTAGTTCACAGGGCACCGCATTACACTAAAACACATTGTCTTGTACGTATGTCTGTCTGTATGTTTGTTTCTCTGTGTGTGTGTGTGTGTGTGTTTGTGTCTATGTGTAAATATGTATGTTACTACGAAATGTGTGTACGTGTAGATGTGTGCATATATGTCAAGATGTAACTGTGTCTGCATGTTTCAGATATACAGCATGTTACATGCAGCAGTCAAAAAGGTGTTAAATAAAGAATTTTGTCGCTATAGAATTTAACGACGCGATCTATCGGGTAAAAGGAATCCTGAAAACTAAGACAAAAACACGTCTTTACTAGAAGGACTAACAGCGGGAAAACCATGAAATATTACTGTACTAGGATCGAGAAAAATCACTATCCATTACATTAATTTTTTTTTTTTATTATATTCATGTATTTCACACCATTTTCTTGTCAAGAGCTAAAATTATTTGATGAATGAACGACAAAATATCTTCAAATGCAGTGGACGCATGACAGAATAACTTCAAAATAAGTTCCAATAGCTGAAAAAACAACTGTAAAAAAATTAGATAAATACACACCGGGAAAGACAGAATTGCTCTCAAAACATTAAAATACCTTAAATGTGTGGCTGAATCACCTTCAAATATCTCACAGCACACTTTTAAAGGAAATATTGTCTCATTATAAGCGATTTCATACAAAGAGATACGCACTCTATGCTTCACATTTAAATCTATAGAGATAACGATCACTACCCATGGAACACGTCTGTGAAAAAACACGCTATGATAGGGTTTGAGAAAGATTTTTAGCCCATGGGGTTGCTGCACTGCAGGAAAGCACATTATCTTTGATATCAGAACCTATATGAAAGTTATACTGTTTCGGTTTGAGAAAGATTCTTTAGTTCACAGGGCACCGCATGAATAAGCGCATAAGTGTGGGTGAAGATGGCTATTTTTCGCTGCAAACACAAGTTTTTCGACAAAGATAGGGTGTTTCACTACAATCTAACACGGGATTTCATGTTTGTTTAGTTATTTTTCCTGCATGAAAATATTTCTAATCTATCTCATAGACAGCAGCTTAGTTACTTCAGATCTAACAAAGCCAAGGTCTGAGATCCATAGTAAGACATGAAAGTTTGTGTTGTTTTCCTACCAAGATCCCGACATCCTCTCACATGAAATATTACTGTACTAGGATCTAGAAAAATCACTATCCATAACATTAATTTTTTTTTATTATATTCATGTATTTCACCCCATTTTCTTGTCAAGAGCTAAAATTATTTGATGAATGAACGACAATATATCTTCAAATGCAGTGGACGCATGACAGAATAACTTCAAAATAAGTTCCAATAGCTGAAAAAACAACTGTAAAAAATTAGGTAAATACACACCGGGAAAGACAGAATTGCTTTCAAAACATTAAAATACCTTAAATGTGTGGCCTAAATCATCTCCAAATATCTCCAGCACACTTTTAAAGGAAATATTGTCTCATTATAAGCGATTTCATACAAAGAGATACGCACTCTATGCTTCACATTTAAATCTATAGAGATAACGATCACTACCCATGGAACACATCTGTGAAAAAACACGCTTCGATTGGGTTTGAGAAAGATTTTTAGCCCATGGGGGTGCTGCACTGCAGGAAAGCACATTAACTTTGATATCAGAACCTACGTGAAAGTTATACAGTTTGGGTTTGAGAAAGATTCTTTAGTTCACAGGGCACCGCATTACACTAAAGCACACTGTCTTGTACGTATGTCTGTCTGTATGTTTGTTTCTCTCTCTCTCTGTGTTTGTGTCTATGTGTAAATATGTATGTTACTACGAAATGTACGTGTAGATGTGTGCATATATGTCAAGATGTAACTGTGTCTGCATGTTTGTTTCTCTCTAGGTGTGTGTGTGTGAGTGTGTGTATGTTCATGTATGTTAATATGCTTCTTTATATGTATATATTTTCGTACGTATGTGTTAAGATGTCTGTGTGCACATAGTCGTTTCTCTGTATGTGTATACGTCTTCATGTTTGTCTCTCTCTCTCTGTGTGTGTGTTAAAGTGTCTGTATGTGTTTCATCTTTATGTGTATATGTTATCGTATGTGTGTGTGTGTGTGTTTGTTCACATGCAAGAATAAACATATTGTCTTACGGACACTTGCTTGCTACAGAAGAAGCTAACAATTTAAAACGAGACTAGTGGTTATGCAAAATATTTAATCACAGATCTTAACTTGAATACTCATATTTCAGGAGATGTAAGGATTTTTCTTCAGCACGTTCGAATATTTTTTGAACACGACTGTCTTACGTTACGTCTTACGTTACGTTTCCTGTCAGATGTCTCGTAACGAACAAAGCGTGTGTGTGTGTGTGTTTTGCTAATACAGAAGAGGACATTCATCCGAGAATATTTCAAACTTAGAATAACACAACATCCTGATGCGTTAAGAACGAAGTGGAGGGATACTAACAGCTGAAACATGACCTGAAGCGATCGAAATCCTGTTGTTTCGCGCAAGGTGACGAAGGGTGATAAAACGTAATACTACTGAAATATCCAGTTGTTTCAAAAAAGAGGCCTCTTTTTTGAAACAAGGATTTTTCAGTAGTATTACGTTTTATCACCTTTCGTCCCCTTGCGCGAAACAACAGGATTTCGATCGCTTCAGGTCATGTTTCAGCTGTTAGTATCCCTCCACTTCGTTCTTAACGCATCAGGATGTTGTGTTATTCTAAGTTTGAAATATTCTCGGTTGAATGTCCTCTTCTGTATTAGCAAAACACACACACGCTTTGTTCGTTACGAGACATCTGACAGGAAACGTAACGTAAGACAGTCGTGTTCAAAAAATATTCGAACGTGCTGAAGAAAAATCCTTACATCTCCTGAAATATGAGTATTCAAGTTAAGATCTGTGATGAAATAGTTTGCATAACCACTAGTCTCGTTTTAAATTGTTAGCTTCTTCTGTAGCAAGCAAGTGTCCGTAAGACAATATGTTTATTCTTGCATGTGAACAAACACACACACACACATACGATAACATACATACATAAAGATGAAACACATACAGACACTTTAACACACACACAGAGAGAGAGAGACAAACATGAAGACGTATACACATACAGAGAAACGACTATGTGCACACAGACATCTTAACACATACGTACGAAAATATATACATATAAAGAAGCATATTAACATACATGAACATACACACACTCACACACACACACCTAGAGAGAAACAAACATGCAGACACAGTTACATCTTGACATATATGCACACATCTACACGTACATTTCGTAGTAACATACATATTTACACATAGACACAAACACAGAGAGAGAGAGAAACAAACATACAGACAGACATACGTACAAGACAGTGTGCTTTAGTGTAATGCGGTGCCCTGTGAACTAAAGAATCTTTCTCAAACCCAAACTGTATAACTTTCACGTAGGTTCTGATATCAAAGTTAATGTGCTTTCCTGCAGTGCAGCACCCCCATGGGCTAAAAATCTTTCTCAAACCCAATCGAAGCGTGTTTTTTCACAAATGTGTTCCATGGGTAGTGATCGTTATCTCTATAGATTTAAATGTGAAGCATAGAGTGCGTATCTCTTTGTATGAAATCGCTTATAATGAGACAATATTTCCTTTAAAAGTGTGCTGGAGATATTTGGAGATGATTTAGGCCACACATTTAAGGTATTTTAATGTTTTGAAAGCAATTCTGTCTTTCCCGGTGTGTATTTACCTAATTTTTTACAGTTGTTTTTTCAGCTATTGGAACTTATTTTGAAGTTATTCTGTCATGCGTCCACTGCATTTGAAGATATATTGTCGTTCATTCATCAAATAATTTTAGCTCTTGACAAGAAAATGGGGTGAAATACATGAATATAATAAAAAAAAATTAATGTTATGGATAGTGATTTTTCTAGATCCTACTACAGTAATATTTCATGTGAGAGGATGTCGGGATCTTGGTAGGAAAACAACACAAACTTTCATGTCTTACTATGGATCTCAGACCTTGGCTTTGTTAGATCTGAAGTAACTAAGCTGCTGTCTATGAGATAGATTAGAAATATTTTCATGCAGGAAAAATAACTAAACAAACATGAAATCCCGTGTTAGATTGTAGTGAAACACCCTATCTTTGTCGAAAAACTTGCGTTTGCAGCGAAAAATAGCCATCTTCACCCACACTTATGCGCTTATTCATGCGGTGCCCTGTGAACTAAAGAATCTTTCTCAAACCGAAACAGTATAACTTTCATGTAGGTTCTGATATCAAAGATAATGTGCTTTCCTGCAGTGCAGCAACCCCATGGGCTAAAAATCTTTCTCAAACCCTATCATAGCGTGTTTTTTCACAGACGTGTTCCATGGGTAGTGATCGTTATCTCTATAGATTTAAATGTGAAGCATAGAGTGCGTATCTCTTTGTATGAAATCGCTTATAATGAGACAATATTTCCTTTAAAAGTGTGCTGTGAGATATTTGAAGGTGATTCAGCCACACATTTAAGGTATTTTAATGTTTTGAGAGCAATTCTGTCTTTCCCGGTGTGTATTTATCTAATTTTTTTACAGTTGTTTTTTCAGCTATTGGAACTTATTTTGAAGTTATTCTGTCATGCGTCCACTGCATTTGAAGATATTTTGTCGTTCATTCATCAAATAATTTTAGCTCTTGACAAGAAAATGGTGTGAAATACATGAATATAATAAAAAAAAAAAATTAATGTAATGGATAGTGATTTTTCTCGATCCTAGTACAGTAATATTTCATGGTTTTCCCGCTGTTAGTCCTTCTAGTAAAGACGTGTTTTTGTCTTAGTTTTCAGGATTCCTTTTACCCGATAGATCGCGTCGTTAAATTCTATAGCGACAAAATTCTTTATTTAACACCTTTTTGACTGCTGCATGTAACATGCTGTATATCTGAAACATGCAGACACAGTTACATCTTGACATATATGCACACATCTACACGTACACACATTTCGTAGTAACATACATATTTACACAGGGGCGGGGGTGGCTCAGTCGGTAGCGCGCCAGGCTCGTAATCTGTAGTTCCCAGGTTCGAGTCCCAGCTGGGTCAGCGTTGAGATTTATCTCCGCAAAAATTCCCCGCCCTGCCCACGGTCAGTAGGGGACACCGATGGGCTTGGAAAGGCCGCCGTCCGTCGGATGGGACGTTAAGCCGTGGCCCCGTGTGCGGGAGAGCCATACCCTGTGCACGTTAAAGAACACGCTGGATGGCCTTGACGGGAGGCTACCATCTGTCTCCCAACAGCTGTTCCAGTGGGTCCCCTCCCCCAACCTTCTCTGAGCCTTCGGGGTCCATGTGACCTGGCCATTTAGCCCATGGTGTGCAAAAAAGTGCCGCTCAGAGGTAAAACAACCCAACAACCCATATTTACACATAGACACAAACACACACACACACACGCAGAGAAACAAACATACAGACAGACATACGTACAAGACAATGTGTTTTAGTGTAATGCGGTGCCCTGTGAACTAAAGAATCTTTCTCAAACCCAAACAGTATAACTTTCACGTAGGTTCTGATATCAAAGATAATGTGCTTTCCTGCAGTGCAGCACCCCCATGGGCTAAAAATCTTTCTCAAACCCAATCGTAGCGTGTTTTTTCACAGATATGTTCCATGGGTAGTGATTGTTATCTCTATAGATTTAAATGTGAAGCATAGAGTGCGTATCTCTTTGTATGAAATCGCTTATAATGATACAATATTTCCTTTAAAAGTGTGCTGGAGATATTTGGAGGTGATTCAGCCACACATTTAAAGTATTTTAATGTTTTGAAAGCAATTCTGTCTTTCCCAGTGTATATACATGCTCTTGTCATACAGTATTACGCCCTGGTTCCCCCCGTAGCACCATAAGGCAGATAAGGGGCTTCATCGCGAAGCCTCCAAGCTACGCTCACCCGCTGGTAGAGCGAGAAACCGCGGAGGGGTACGTGTCGGAAATAAAGGAGGAATACGTGACAGAAATAAAGGAGGAGTGCCCGTCAGAAATTGAGGTGGACACGACAGGCGTTCAGTCGCTTGACTCAGAGGAGACAGTGTCAACCGTCTCCCCTGTACGGATCGAGTTTTCTGCACCTCCTTCCCGCAGGAAGAGGATCGAGTAACCGGAAAAAATAAAATAAAAAGACGAAAAAAAAATATATAAAAAGAAGAAATAAATATAAAAAGAAGAAAAAACAAAAGGCTTTTTTCAAAGCTACCCAAATATGTTAAAGGATTGCCTTTCGTACAGTGTGTTTGGTTGTGTGTGTGTGTGTGTTTTGTAAGTAAAAATTTTAATTTTCTATTTGTATTTCATATTCCTGGTCCTCTGCGTACCCTATGACGTGTAAGAGTGAGTATATTTTAAGATTTATATCTATATTGCCACCATTTCTTTTAACTATAGTGCTGAGTTTTGTTACCATTACTATTTTATCTATAACGTAGTTGAGTTTTGTTACCGTTTCTATTTATCTATAACGCGTAACAAACATTATGTGTGCTTTGTACATTAATTAATTTTACTTTCCATGTGTACCAAGAGCGTGTCGGATTAGTTTATATGTTAATTTAGTTATAATGTGCTAAGTGGATTACCATATTTTTATTTGCGCAGAGTTCTGCTTAGTGGGTTACCATATTTACCCTACGTTAACCTTTAATGATGAGAAGAGTTTATACTACCCATAAAGTGACTACATAATAGTTCCTTAAAAACTATTTAGTCGTATACATATATTTTACACAGAGTGTTAAACCTCTTACATTTTTTGTGAACGGTTTGGTAAAGAACTCTGCTTAAACATTGTACCCTAACGGGTACGTATGGTTTTGTCAGATTTTAAAAGATAGATTAAATAAACATAATGCTACCGTCTCATAAAGCATGCACTCTTTTAGCTACGAAAGCATGTCATCTGTTAAAGAGGGACATTTATCAGTTAGTTATTAGGATAACTTATTTTCCACACTAGATGGCTCGCATTAATAGGTATGGTAAAGAAAATCCCGTTTCACCTTGTTTATGACTGTTACATGTATCACTTTCTTTGAATTTTTCTGTCTTACTATTTGAGTTATAAAGTTCTCTTTTTGGAACGATTTTCACACTTTTTCCTGTCGTCACAGTTAGTTAGGCGGATTCTTTGTAGTATTTGCTAAATTTTGACTATCAGTCCAGTTGCAAAAAAAATATCAGTGGATTAGTGCAGGTAAGTTGAAAGGGTACGCTCGAGTGAGACTATGTATTATTTTTTATAGTTGTAGTATTTGCTAAAACTAATGCCCCCTACTCCATTAACATGCATTCATGATGGAACTAAAGTGTTTTTTTTTACGCAAGGGTAACCGTAACGTACTTTTAGCATTCTTACTTTCTACAACATTCAGAGACGATTTTTAAAACTGTTGTAGCTGATTTTTCTTCAGAGGAAGAAATTGTTATCGATTGTTACTTCCTAGGAATGAGTTTGCATCACGTACTGAGGATACAGCGGTAATAAGTATCAGGAATAAAAAGTTTTAAACCATGTCACGTAACGGATATACTAACGGAGAGTAATGAATTGAGACAAACGTAAAACCTGACGCGGAAAGTGCTGAGACACAGATATCTGATGGCTACATCCTGCATCCCGCTGGATACTAAATAAGAAAAGTTCAACTCTTGGAGGTTTAGGGGGTCGAAGGGAAATTCTTCCGAAGGGGTACATTGAGACGCTGACCTATCATAAAGGGTAGAATTGGGAATGCGGAGAACCACCTCGGGACTTGGAAAAAATTCGAGTCCGAAAACTATGTGTGGGTTTTCATGTTGTAAGACATCGCACCTGATACGGAAGCAAGGGAAAAAGCGCAGGGGATGACGTGATCCAAGATTCATCCGCCAATAAAACCCTTGTGACCCCCCCCCCCATTTGGAATAATATTTTTTAATTTCTCAGGAGTTTTGCTAAAAACCATCCGTCAGTAAAACGTGGTCCTGTACCGAACATGGTTTTTTTTTATGTCGCTCATAATGGTCACGAGACCATATTACCCCTCAATATTTTTCATAATTACGAATAAAATCAGATTTTTTTCACCGTTTACCTTTTATTATTTTTTACCCAATAGCATTTATCTGCGGGACAGTCTTTTAAAACAGTTACTGGGGGATAGTCCTTGAAAAGGGGTGGAACTGTTAATGAGGGGGACGGAACTTTTGATAAGAGTTTTAATTAATGTAGCTGATGATTAACGAGTTTTAGCGAGATCGAATCACGCTGTCGGAAGCAATTTTTTTTTTAAATACAGGAGACGCACTAAAAATAGTACACACTTTGGATAACACTGATTAAATGTGCGAGGGGATTTAAAATATAGGTCCACCAGCAGGGGGATCTTTAGAGAGAGGTTTTAAATTAAAGACAACCCAAGGGATCCGAAATCAGGAAAAATCGAAACTATTCGAGAAGGGGAGTTTAAAATATAGGTGGGTCAACCAGGGGGTCTGAAATCAAGAAAAATCGAGACTATTCGAGAAGGGGGGCTTAAAATATAGGTCAACCAGGGGGTCTATGAAGAGGGCTTAAAATATGGGTGGGGTCTAATCAAGAAAAATCGAGACTATTCGAGAAGGGGAGCTTAAAATATAGGTGGGTCAACCAGGGGGTCTGAAATCAAGAAATATCGAGACTATTCGAGAAGGGGGGCTTAAAATATAGGTCAACCAAGGGGTCTATGAAGAGAGCTTAAAACATGGGTGGGGTCTAATCAAGAAAAATCGAGACTATTCGAGAAGGGGAGCTTAATATATAGGTGGGTCAACCAGGGGGTCTGAAATCAAGAAAAATCGAGACTATTCCGGGAAGAGGGGTTTAAAATATAGGTCAACCAGGGGGTCTATGAAGAGGGTTTAAAATATGGGTGGGGTCTAATCAAGAAAAATCGAGACTATTCGAGAAGGGGAGCTTAAAATATAGGTGGGTCAACCAGGGGTCTGAAATCAAGAAAAATCGAGACTATTGGAGAAGGGGGGTTTAAAATATAGTTCAACCAGGTGGTTTGCAAAATCCAGGGCTTAAAATATAGGTGAGTCTGAAATAAAGAAAAATCGAGACTATTCGAGAAAGAGGGCTTAAAATTAGAGTTAAAATAAGGTTTTTTTTGGGGGGGGGATATAGTGTTCCTCATAGGCACTAGATAGCGCAGGGGTTAAAGGGGGGAGGAATTTTTAATTATGAATTATTAATTATTAATGCCACGACAGTTGCGACACCAGGGTCAATTTCCTGTTGATTGCAACATAGGGGCCAGAGTTCAGAAGGCAACGTGGACCAACACGGGCCAATTTCCGGTCGATTGCGACATAGGGGGAAAGCACTGTGCAAAGGGGAACCGTAGCGTGTGACTAAACTACTTAGATGGAAGCCTGCCTTAACCTTACTGTTTTAATGGCAGAGGCTACAGTTATCCTGCACAAGGGAGCGAAAATTTTACTTCCCATTTAACTGACGTCGGCCTTCCCAATCCCCTGCAGTGTCATATTTTCTCCCCGAGGGCAGAGTAGATATTATATATATACGCCCCCTCAAACAGCTGCTTGTCACAGTAGTCTGACAGGAGTCTTTCAGTTTATACAGCATAGTAGGTCTGATGAGAATAGCCAGACCTCAGCAGAGAAAGCCGACACAAACATCCATGCCTTAACCAGGGCTCTAAACCTAGGTCCCTTTGATCAGTAGCCAAGCACGTTAACCATTCGGCCATGGGACGGCTAGGGTAGATATTAGAGGAGATAAATATCAATATGCGACAATTAAAGATGTTTGAATGTAATAAATGTGTGTGTTTGGGGGGGGGGGTCTTAAATCACTGATTTCTGGGGCTGAACTCAGGAAAATATGTTATTGAAGCCCTCAAGGTGCAAGGGAAATTATAACTCCTTAATTCTTTTTCCTTATTTGCGTACTACACTGTTTCACATTAAATCATTTCTGAGGGTGAATTTCGTCAGCATCGGTGTAATTACTTCGTCGTAATCTTTTGCTGATGTATGATTTTTCATGCATATTTCTCTTTGGGAAGATGCAGTGGTACAATAGTTTACCAACTTACACTTTTTTGTAGGGGAAAAAAGGACATGGAAATTATTTTATAGCCTATGGCAGTCTTGACTTCGCACATTTAATACATGACTAGCAGGGAGTTACCGAAATATGCAGAAATAATAAATTATCGAATGAGTTTTGTTTTTACTGAAACTGGAACAGGAAGAAAAGGATCCGAAGGCTGATAAAAGATTTGTAAGGAAAGAATTTATGTCTCTCTACGCCTTTTATTAGGATTTCAGGAAAATTTCAGCTTTGAGATAGAATCTCGAAAATCAATATTTTTTTATAGATTTCACAAAGAAAGCAACTACCTGAGTGGTTCATTTTGGTATGAATGTGGAATACAGTTTTCACTAACTTCTTTTACAGTAAATTTTTTTCCACCCTACTTATTAACTTTCCTAGAACAGCAATACTTTCTCCTCGCCTTTCAGTTTTTTCCCCAAGTTTCATGCAAAACCTTTTTCATTTTTTTTACAAACCTTAATTTGAGGTAAACTTTTTTATTAGCAAATCAATAGTTCATATTCGTTGATTCTTTTGATGGAATTACCTTTGACTTTTACATACTCATTAACATGCATGTCTCTCTCCAGGGACGTACTCAGAAGTCAGTTTCGGGGGGAGTGGGGGCGAGAATTTTTTTAGGCAGATGGGGGATAGGGTTGGTGGCTGAGAATAAGACTTGAAAAATTAACTATGTCATTTACTAAAACTATTCCACAGCACAAGAAAGGTTAAAATAATAGTCTGTAAATAATATATATAGATTATCTATATAATAAAAGAAGGTGTCTGTCTGTGGCAGTCATAACTCATCGGGAATTCAACGTATACACTCCAAATTTCAGGTCGAAAGTCCAAAAGGGGGGGACTTGCTAGAACCAAAAATATTTGCCATGCTGTTCCTACGGGAAACGAGAATCGCTGTCAAATTTACTGTTGCCATTTATTGCTCCCTAACTGTGAAAGTAAAGTCAGCAATGACCTTTCCAACACCGGGAAATTCTTCGTGTTCAAATTATCAAAAAATGTCGGGGGGGGGGGATACTTAGAAACTAACCATTAGTGCACGAAATAAATTATGTAGGTTAAAAGTGATACAGGGGCTGTCACAATTTGTGTAGAAACGATGTCACGGGCTAAGTGAGAACCTGATTTTTAAACCAATCACCGGTGCACACGGGGGACGCTGTGCATGATATTTCGACCGTGCGGACGAATATCACGGGAGCCATAGGGTGGCAAAATCTGTGGTAACGGAAATAAAAATCTCGATAGCTTACGCAAAAACTAAGCAACGAGCTATGAGATAGCTCGCTGACGTCAACAAGATCCAAGCCAACACCGGGCAAATTTCTTCCTATTGAAAATTTGTGCTAAAATGTCGGTGTGTGTGTGTGTGTGGGGGGGGGGGGGGGGTAATTACAAAATTTACCTTTAGTGCAGTGAAAAGAATATACAGGTTAAAAGTGACACCCGGGCAGCGCCGGGTAAGTTCAGCTAGTGTAAAATATGTATAAAGACTAAAAATTAATATATATAATAATAATCCTCACAGACCTTCTACTATGGCATATAAACTGACAGGCTCCTGTCAGACCTTTGTGGCAAGCAGCTGCTTGAGGGGGTAATATTAAGTGGATAGAAATAAGATAAAAAATAAGTGGAGAGAGAATGTCGATCTGGACCTCACAACCTAAACTTGGGTGGGTGAAAAGAATGAAATTGTGCATCATTAATTTATTTATGAACTACATTGGAAAGTAATTCAGTAAGTGATTCAATTAAGCAAATGACTAAAACAAGCAGAGAGGATGGAAAGGACAAGAGCATGGCCGATGCCTAAGGCCAGTAACCATGGCAGAATGTGTGTATGGGGGGGGGGGGACGGTCAGCGGCTCCCAACCTAAGACCAGAGACCACGGAAAACAGAATGGGTGGATAACAATACAAATTTGTGCGCACAAAACAATACAATATTCTCAGCCTCTGGGTACGTCCCTGTCTCTCTCGTTACCCAAGAAGCTAGTCAAAAGTTGTTGATGTCTTCATCTTCTAACCACATCATTATTTGCTTAGTCAAACCACCTAATATCCAAACTGACACTTCAGCATCTAGAATAGAAGTTATCAGGAGATATTTTCTCTTTGTCACATTACAGCGCGACAATAAATGAGCTATAGCAGCATTAAGAGGAAAACGAATAAAATTGTAAACTCAAATAGAAAAAGAAATTGAGATAACAAAAGCTTCTATTTTTTTTCTTTTAATCCATAATTCAATCCCCTCATCAAATAGTTACATACTGTGTCGGCCAATACACTAAAAAATAGGGCTTTAAGCTTCTATTTCATTTTTCTTTTAATCCATAATTCAATCCCTTCATCAAATAGTTACGTACTGTGTCGACCAATACACTTAAAAATAGGGCTTTGGTTGAAGTAAATGCTTTCATAATAAAATAACAAATGCTATAAGTTTGAATATACAGGGTGAATCTGAAAAAGTGGGCAAAACTTTACGGGGTTGTAGAACGCAGCTATACGAGCAATATTCGTCATAGAATGTATGGTCGGAACGCAAGCGGTGAGAAGTTAAAAAGTAGTTTTCCACTGTCACATTTAAAGAATGAACACAAGAAGGAGAGGAGATACTCTGTGCCTCACTTGCATTCCTGTCCGCCGCACCGCACACAAAGTGCATATCCGCCATTTGGTGGTTAGTATAACCAGCCATCCTCTCGGTAATCCACGGTAGAAATGCCGTTGGGTGCGAGGACCGATCCTTTTATACCATTTCCAACGCCACCTAGCGGCTCGCCGTTTGCGTTCCGCCCATACTTTCTATGACGAATATTGCTCGTATAGCTGCGTTCTACCACCCCGTAAAGTTTTGCCCACTTTTTCAGATTCACCCTGTATATTTATGCGCTTATTTTAAATTGCTCTTTTGACGGCGAACTTGTATCATAAATAAAAAGTATCATTAATTTCTTTTTTATTTCAATTATCAAGTAGCCTCACTTGATATCTTGTCAAAATAGAATTATTTTTCATTTTATAATTCGTGTTTTGCAGAGCTCCAAACATGCCAGTCATGCACTATAGGAACTAATTAACCCAACTTTGCTGTTAGGAAAATAAGCCTACCTTTTTTCCTCCATCCCCAAATTTTAGGATGAATATGTAATAATATAAGATAAAGATTGATCTTATAAAAGTTAACTGCTCTGTGTATTAATATGTTTTCAAACATTTATTATTATATTACGTGAAATTATATGTTTTTCGGAATTAAAATTATGCATCGAATCTATATTTTTTCAGTTCTACCACTTTTTAAAAGTTTTGCAAACCATTTTTCCAGTAAATACTTCCTGGCTATATGCTAGAAATACGCTATAAATTCTTTTATAAAAATTGAATATTCCCTCAAACAGTTGCTTGCCACAGAAGCCTGTCAGTTTATAAAGCCATAGTAGAAGGTCTGTGAGTATAGCGGGATCTCAGCAGAAAAACAACATAAACATCCGCAGCTCACACGGGACTCTAACCCAGGTCCCTTTGATCAGTAGACTAGGGCACAATTAATTTTTAATTGTAGGTCTTAAAATATCAAAAGTTAGAACTAAACAACTATCACTTTGTTGTTTAAAATAAATCATTATCTTTTTCATGGTCCGTGGTCACAAGTTGGGACCCGCTGAAATGGCTACTGCGTTTAGGCATGGGCCATCCCCTTGCCCTTTTCCTCTCTGTTTCTTTCCTGTACATGGTCTTTATCAGAATTCATTACCCTTGGCACTCCCTCATTTCTATATCTTATCCCAAATCCCCATCCATAGAAAAAATTCATTAATACTCTTTGCTTCGGGTCTAGCCGATTTAGTATGTTATATATAATTCACAAAGTATTTATCATCCAAGTTAATCTTTACAGTCCAAGTATACATGAAACACTTGAGTAGATTAGTTGAAATAGGTATGAAATAATTGCCTAGTATTGTACATTGTCATTAAGGATCCTTTCAGGTCTTTAAATATTTTTATATCCAAACACTGTACAAGATTTAAAGTCATGAGGTAACAGAGCCTTTCATCCTGGAGCGGCCGAGAGTCTAGCTTGTTTGATCACTGATCTTGGATTCGATCTCTGTACATATAGCGTGAGTTTTTAGGTTTAACCCGATTTCACCCGGTTTTCATCCCCCTTCTCACCCTGTAAAAACAGGTAAAATTCTCAGGTTAAACGCAAAAAATAAAAAGATGTTCAGTTCATAATAGTTTGTTGCTTTTTTCTTATAAAAAAAACAAAAATTTAATTAGTATGTTTGAATTTCCTATTTGTAAAATTGTTATGAGAACAAACTTGGTCAAAGAGGTTCTATTTTCTAAATGGGTAGGTGCAATTAATAGAAACCTTCATACATCTGTTATGGACTTCTGGAGACTAATGATCTAGACTAATTTAGTAAATCTGCGCAAAATGAAAATGCATCTGATTATGTACAACTATTCAGATAATTCGTCGACGTGGATAATGATTTGATTATTTCAGAATTTTCTGCTTATTTTTTAGATCTTCCACCAAAAACTAAGATTTGAATATTCTTAAATTTTGGATTGATATCCTCAAGTAAGCAAGGTGGCATTAGCACTGCTTGCTTTGCAACAGATGGGATGTAGAGCGATCATTTAGCTAAGGAATCTGCCACCGCCGGGCGGAAGTAATCTTGCCAAAGAATTCGGTTGTTTTATCTCTGAGCGGCACTTTTTTTTGCATACAGCGGGCTAAATGACGTGGTAGCAAGTACCCCTAGGGCTCAAGAAGGTTGGGGGGAGGGGACCCACTGGGCAGAGGAGACAGATGGTAGCATCCCGTCAAGACCATTCAGTAATTAACGTGCACAGAGTATTACTTTCCCGCACAGTACCGCGGCTTAACGTCCCATCCGATGGATGGATTCCTATTCAAGCCCATCGGTGTCCCTTATTGACAGTGGGCAGGGCGGAAGATTTTTGTGGAGATAAATCTTAAAGCGATTTCAGCTGGGGCTGGAACCTGGGAACTGAAGATTATGAGCCTGGCGGGCTATCGACTAAGCCACCCCCCGCCACCCCCTCTCGCCGAAGAAACAATGGAACAAAACATATGTTATCGCATGTCAATAATAAAATTATTACCTAATACCTGAATATTTCAATTATTTTTATTTTCAACACAAATTGAAAAAAAAATGTTTTTCCCGATAATTATTCATCTAATATAATGGAGTTATTTTTAACCTAAAAAAAGTCGTACCCTGTGTATTGATGTGTCTTTCTGCTGCGGTCTCGCCTTCCTCACAAATTTTGTCTATAGCGTATTATACTGACAGGTTCCTGTCAGACTTCTCTGAGAAGAAGATGTTTGAGAGATAATTTATTTTTATTTTCATTTCATTCCTTAAGCCACATTCAGTTATTTTTTTAACGGTACCACCTACCAATGTTTTTAACATGGATGATAGAGTAATGTCAACCGAAAAAAAATTGCTTCCACTTTCGGCACAAACCGTGTATCATAAAAATTAGAGCATGTGTTGCAAGTTCTGACGACCGTTTCCATAGATACCATTATTTTCATATCTAACAATAGAATCTTGCTTGTGATTGTTTGATATCCATTTCTTTAATTTGATTTCATCAAAGGAGATAACGCAGAAATGATCAGCAGGATTCAATTTATTTGCAACAAATTTAATAGAATTCAAAACAGAGTTTGAAAAGCCTGGTTCCAGCTTAATTGATTCGTAACACTTCCTCAGTGTCTGCTTTATTGGGAAGTATAATACTTTTCGTAAGGAATTGTAGGCTTTAGGGCTTACAAGACATATAGCAGCAGTGCTAAATTTCTATCTGAAACACCCTTGACGTCTTCAACTGTGAAGAAATGAATGTGAAAATGATAACTGGAACCATACCTTTTATGTAACCTAAAACATCTCTTAGGTTATGTTTTATATTGGCCTTTTTGGAGTATTTTCTTTTCGTGTAGTGTAACGCCGTCCCATGGCCGAGTGGTTAGCGCGCTTGACTACTGACTTAAGGGACCTGGGTTCGAGCCCCGGGTAAGGCATGGATGTATGTGCTGTTTTTCTGCTGAGGTCCTGCCATCCTCTCAGATCTTCTACTGTGGCATATACACTGACAGGCTCCTGTCAGACCTCTGTGGCATATAAACTGACAGGCTCCTGTCAGACCTCTGTGGCAAGCAGCTCCCATGTTTTTGGTGTGATAATCCTCCTGCGAGGAGTGTGCATTTTTAGGGTACTGCAACCTACATAACCAATATTAGATTTGGTGCTGTCAATGGCAAAATGAGATGAATCAATATCTTCCACAGAAGATGCAGTTGTGCCTGAAGAAGGTACAATTGGAGATAACTATTGGTGATTTCTTTCACAGAATTCCGAGCTATCCTTTCCTGCAGTTTTTGCTGTATCAAAGACACGTTCATTCTTCTTCGTTTATGATCTGGGAAAAGAAAAAAAAAATATCGATGTATTTTAACGAAATCTGAAAAGATTTGCAAATGCATAGGCAATACACAGAAAAATAAACAATTTCTCAAAGCATATGTAAATAACCATTTATACGTCAGTGTATAATTTAGGAACATAGACTTGCAAATATTGTCATAAAAATTACATTGATGTGCTATCTTCAATTTTTGTTTTCAATTGCAGCTAATGCAGAATATTCCCTCCTCCTCTTAAATATGGAGGGATATAATGATTAATTTAGGAAAGTAGAGGGATATAATGATTAATTTGGCAATGTCCAAACAATTGGACAAAGATGCATTCTAAATCCAAATAATTGTGAATGTAATCGAAACTCATCTCATGTTTTTACTACTGTATATTTCAGCTTAGTTTTGCATGGCATTTTAGTAAAAATCTTTAAACCTGTCATTGAGCTAGTTTTGAAGATTACTTTCCAATCAAATATGAAGATAGTTCTTTCAAATTAGGTTTCCATATATTGGTGCAAAATGTGAGAAATTATTGTTCCAGAAATACAAATGAAACACTTTTGGCAATTGTGAACTTGTAAACACTTTCAGTGAGAAAATTAATATATTTTTGATATTTAATTTAACTGTTTCGTGTAGCATGCCATTAATTGTAAATATTTGCAAGGGACTTGTACATAAATGATTTGAAATGATGCCTTGGGGAATGCATTAATAACTGAATAGATGGTGTAGTATAAGGTCGTCTTTGCAATAGGAATTGATGTCAAACTGTAAAATTATTTGTGATATAATCTGGTATATTGTCTGTGGTTTCATATTGTTTCATGTCATGTATTTTGATCTTGGTTTGAGGAGACAGTTGGAGAGACTGGTTTTTAAAGGAAGAGCAGTGAATACAAATTTAAACAACTTTAATGATGCATAAATGTATTGAAATGAAGCAAACGTATAATTCCTGCAGATGTATTTCTTACTGATGTGTTCTCTAAACCATGGCCCTTCATCTTTTATATGATGCCATGCATAACATATTAAACGTCATTTTATCAAAACTCACAATGTTCGAAAATGCCATAAAATAGGATTAGATAAATGATGTTTTCATAGCTGAAAACTTCAATAAAAAGCAAAAGATATATATATATTTATACACCATGTATTTAAAGATATATATTTCCTTACCTGTTGACTCAAATATTATGGGGAAGCAGTGGGTACAAGTGTAACCATCTTTAATGATGCATAATCACACATACTAAAATAGAGTGAACATAGCCTATAATTCCTGTACAGTTCTGCTGATTTGGCAGCTAAACCAGGCACTCCGGAACCTGCACCCATTACTAAAACTAAAAGTATAGAGGAAATTTATTTATATTGTGAAATGGTTGACATTATAGATAATTTTGAAGATGGACCAACCTACACCAATGGACAATATCAAAAGTCTGAAATTAAAATAATATTTAAGCTAAATATGTCATGTCATGGCCAGCATTTTAAAACTATTACAGATGGGTCAAATTAGTTACTTTAAATGCATACAGACATAGGGGCGTAGCGAAGGACTGTGGTTGTGGGGGGGGGGGAGAAATCAAAAATTTTCCAACTCGAAATTAAAATTTTGACAACTGAGCAAACTTACTTAGATTTTGCTCCGGGGGGAGGGGGGGTTCAGGCAATTTTCACAACTCTCCACCATTTTGCCATTTGACTTCCAATTTTACTAACAATAATTTCACAGAAATAAATCTCTCGTCTGAATTGTAGCGAGTCAGTGTGAATTTTCCCTTCATTTGATCAACTCTCCTTAATTTCACGAAACTAATCCCAATCTTTACATCTCTCCTAAATTTGCCCAAATCACTTCAAACTCCCCAAGATTTTGCCAAGTTTTCTCAATTTTAGTTAACTATCCTGAATTTCACAAACCCAATCCCAATTATCACAACTCGCCCGTATTTTCCAAGTGGATTCGAATTTTGCCAACTGCTCTACATTTTGTTAAGTTTCCTCAATTTGTCCAACACTCCTTAATTTCACAAAACAAATCTCAATTTTCACAACTCGCCTATATTTTACCAAGTGGATTCGAATTTTGCTAACTACTCTAGATTTTGCCAACTCGCCGTAAGTTTACAGAAAAAAATCGCAATTTTTACATCTTCCCTGAATTTGCCAAGTCACTTCGAATTTTATGAACTCTCCACAATTGCACAAGAAAGCACAATTTTCACAACTCCCTTGTATTTTACCAAGTGGCCTCGAATTTTGCCAACTCCCCTAGATTTTGCCAAGAGTTCTTGGTTTTTCCAACTCTCCTTATTTTCACAAAATCAATCCCAATTTTTACAACTCACCTGTACTTTACCAAGTGGTTTCCAGTTTTGCCAACTTCCCTAGATTTTGTCAAGTTTTCTCAATTTTGTCAACTCTCCTTAATTTCTCAAAAACAATCCCAGTTTACACAAATCGTCAGTATTTTACCAAGTGGTTTCGAATTTTGCCAACTGCCCTAGATTTTGCCATCTCGCCACAATTTTACAGAAAAAAATCTCAATTTTACCTCACACCTGATTCTTGCAAAATCACTCTGAATTTTGCCAACTCCCCCAAGATTTGTCAACTCTCCTAGATATTGCGAAGTTGCCTCGATTTTGCCAACACACCATGATTTTGCAGAAAAAATATTGCAATTCACCTGAATCATCTCACCTGAATTTTGTCAACTCTCCACGATTTTGCCAAGTCACTCCGAATTTTGCCAACTGCCCCTAGATTTTGCCAACTCGCCATAGTTTTACAGAAAAAAACTCCAAATTTTCACATCTAACCTAAATTTTGCCAACTACCCACGATTTTGCCAAGTCACTCCGAATTTTGCCAACTGTCCCTAGATTTTCCCAACTCCCTAGGTTTTGCCAACTCGCCATAATTTTACAGAAAAAAATCCTAATTTTTACATCTGATCTGAATTTTGCCAACTCCCCATGATTTTGCCAAGTCACTCCGAATTTTGTGAACTCCTCAAGATTTTACCAACTCCCGAATTTTGGAACTCCCCAAGATTTTAGCAAGTCACTCGGAATTTTGCCAACTCCCCAAGATTTTGCCAAGTTGTCCCGATTTTGCCAACTCCCCAAGATTTTACCAAATCACTCGGAGTTTCGTGAACTCCTCAAGATTTTGCCGAGTTGTCTCGATTTTGCCAACTCACCTGTATTTTAGTAAGTGGCTTCGAATTTTGCCAACTGCTCTAAATTTTGCCGTCTCTTCATTTTCCAAACTGCCTTAGATTTGCCAAGTTGCCTCGATTTTGACAATTCACCTTAATTTTCCAAAAAGAAAAAAAAATTAAATTTTCACAACTCACCTAGATTTTACGAAGTTGCTCCGAATTTTGCCAACTCCGAGTTACTTTTGGGGATAGCCTCCCCCCATCCCCCCATGGCTAAGGCCCTGTACACACACACTTCTTGCAATAATTATATTTACTTGTTTCATAATTTGAATACTAAAAATCAAAGTACTAGTTTGGTGACTTCAGAATTGGCTAAATGAACCATAATCTCTAACCTAAAACAATAACTTTTTTAACTGAAATACTGTAACTGAAGACAATAATAAGTTTAATGCATAAAAGCAATTTAACTGAAATACTATGTGTAATTTAATTTGCTATTACATTAAAAATTACGAAATAATTGGATTGAGAACCAAAATTTACATATTTTTCCAACGGTAATCTTATTACATGGCCAAAATGAAATGCATACACTATTGTTAAAATATTTTTCACTTGACTATATAAAAATATATATCCCCCCCCCCCTCAACCATGTGTTTGCCACAGAGTTTATACGCTGTAGTACTTCTTTGGTAGAGAGTCTGTGAGGAAGGCAAGACCTCAGCAGAAAGACAACACAAATATCGATGTCTTACCTAGGGATCGAACCCAGGTTCCTTCGACTATATATATATGTATCTAAAATGCTTTACAGATCCAACTATATTTTATAAACTAATACAGCTCACACATTACATTATAATTAATCAAAAATATTTAAGGATTATACACATACCTTTCCACTTCTTTTGGAAATCTGAAAAATTATCTGTTGGGATAATTTTTTCTGTTAGTGCCACAATAAATGCATCGATCTCTGTTCTTTCGTTTCCTTATATTAAGGATGTTTATCTTTAATTAGAGAAATTTATTTAATATTTATAATATATATATATAACATAAATGAATGAAAATTAGATTTATGGATTTTATTGAGATCACTGTGACTGCTTCAGGGTAAATTCAATGTTATTTATTTCCAATCATTCATAATTGTCTATTAGAAAATAAATATTATGCAAACTTCTAATATGCATTTTCTTATTCTTTTATGAAATGCTGGAAAACAATACTTCTTACAGTTTTAAAACATTTTTGAGGTCAATTCTTATGACTCATTACTATTTTGAAATATTCCAGCTTCACTATTTAAAGAGTGATGAAACATTGCTTAAATTCGAGATTAAAGCAGATTTCATTATTATCTTAGATTAATCTGCAATGAAATATATATTTTACAATTTTTAGAGCTCCGAATTTATATTCCAATTGACTTTGGAATTTCTCTAAATTTTGTAAAGGGCAGTGTAAACTTATACATTCCCTGCATGTACTTATTCCTTTCCCTGTAATCCTCTATTACAGTGGTTCTCAACCCATTATACTTCACGCACCCCCTGGAAATGTGTATGTAACTGGCGTACCCCTTGTATAGATAGATAAAACTATTGTTATAGTATAACAATGGGAATAAAATAAAACATATATATCAGTGGTTCTCAATCTTTTATGCTTCACCTACCCCCTGGAAATGTGTAACTGGCGTACCCCTTGTATAGATAGATAAAACTATAGTTATAGTATAACAATGGGAATAAAATAAAACATATATATCAGTGGTTCTCAACCTTTTATGCTTCACGTACCCCCTGGAAATGTGTAACTGGCGTACCCTTATATAGATAGATAAAACTATAGTTATAGTATAACAATGGGAATAAAATAAAACATATATATCAGTGGTTCTCAACCTTTTATGCTTCACGTACCTCCTGGAAATGTGTATGCAACTGGCGTACCCCTTGTAAAGATAGATAAAACTATAGTTATTGTGATGTTACCTCTTCGGTTGTCTGTCTATTGGGATCACTTAGGAATGTCCCTCCAGTTCGATCGCAATACGCGACGGTGAAAGAGTCTTTCAGAACAAAAAACAACGATTTTATCACATTTGCAGGGACTCAATACTGAGGCTCCTTCCCAATAAATTGCTTGCACTACAGCCTTTACTTAAATATAACAATTATTTATTGAACCTTCCAAACATGCTTGATAGACAAGGACATATGCTCAATTACATAACATTACATCACCAGCTTACTATGCCTGTTCAGCTGTATTCACAGAGCCCAATGCCGTTATTTCCAGTCGGCATTTACCAGCTTTACAATTTTACATCTTCACGCGTTCGTCCTTCGACTGGCTCTCCCTTCCTCGTCGTTGCCAACGCTCTTTTTCCCTTCTCTCTCTGCTTCGGTCATCTGACAAGGTGGCTAGCCCCTGGGTTCAGAGTCACTTGTCAGCGGACGCTAGTTGTGGGTGACCTCCCTCCTCCGGACACTGCTACTTCAATTAACGTTCCAGATGCTGGGACAGAGGGCCTCCCACGTAGCATATGCCCTTTAGGTGAAATCCGAAATAACATACAAAACCCGAACAAAAAAAATATTTAAAAAGGCCTCTAGCCTGACACCTCCCTGCCAGAAGTCAGTAGTTAGTCCTGTTAACTGCTGACTAAAAAGTCAAGTTGAACGCTGAAAATTAGAGTTCATTTTCGCGTAAACCCTTAGAGTTCAATGCCATAAAATTCAGAGTTCGAAGTTGGTTTATGAATTCTATAAATTCTCTGCAAATTGGCACATCTTTTACACATCTATGTACACTACACTTAAATATAAAAGAACTTCTAGGTATATCCCGGTGCACTGAGTCTAAATAGTGTCTTTGACAAAGGTATGCCGTACTGGCGGTGTTCATTCGTTCACAGGTGAATCCCATGTGAAAGGCTATGCACACCTTTCGTGACTACCTGGATATCACCTTCCCATATGTACCCTCTGACTCTATAGGCTGAAAGTCATCGACATTGGCGTTGGCCTGACCCATTGCTACCTCCAATTGCCATGTTCGCCCCCTCCCCTGCATAATTTTGATCATCATAGACATCGAGTCTGACAGATTGCTGCACATGTTTGGGCTCGGAGATAGTACGGCGTTGATTGGACAGTCTCCATGGAGCATACATTTCCCTTTTTCTAACTGGAATTTCTCTACCTCTTTCATAGCAGCTTCCTCTATTGGCCAACGCTTGTGGATTTTCCTCCTGGGGTTACCAGTTACAGGCTTTCTCTCCTTCTTTCTAATTAGCTTACTATATGCTTCCACACTCAGAAGTACCTCCTTCCGCAGATTTGCTACTACTGCGCATAGCACTTTAATTTCTCTGCCACTCCCAGTGCTATTGTCTGTACCATCAGTCAAACTTAAAGGCAGCTCTTTTACCTCTGCCCTTTTGGCATCATCAAACGGTCCATGCAACAACAGATGGTCTTTTACCGGGTGTTTTTCTTCGTTCAGCATCCCCTTTCTGATAACTATCAGGTCTGCCCCCGAATCCACGACTGCTCTAGCTGTCTTGTCGCCACCTCTGATTCGAACCTCTTCATAATCTACTGGGATACGTATCTTTCCCTGTTCCATTACTCGTCTGCGTGGACTTGGCTTTGAATGTGTGGTAACCCTTCCTATCGTTGCCTCACAAACATCTTCAGAATTCTGATCCAAGGTGCTAACTTGGTATACCTGAGTTCGGCTCTCACAGTCCCCAGCTCTCAGTGGGCAATCTCTCATCAAATGTTCATTGGATTTACATTTATGGCACCTCCTTACCTTTGGAACATTTCTGTATTCGGCTAAATTAACTGCCGATTGATACCTTTTGCTCGAATAATTTCTCTCTGAGTCTATCCTCTGCTGGGGGGAAATAACACATTCTGCATATTGTCTATGCCTTAACTCTTTAAAAGTTTGGACCTCTTCCATTCCGTTTACACTGCTAGATGGATTTCTGACCACGTTGCTATTTCGTCTGCTTTTGCCCATGACTCCGCCTCTTTCTGTACTACGTAAGAATGAGTGTCTTGAGGAAGGCTATCACGTAACTTATCCGACACTATCAGGTCCATAAGCTCCGCAAATTTTATCACCTTCCTACTGTGGACTTAGTAATCCCAGCTATTCCGGAGCCTCGAGGCTAACTGATTATATGACTCACTCGGTTTTTTAGTGATAGTTTCAAACTTTCTCTTGTATGCAGGGGGAGTGAGCTTAAACTCTTTTAATATGGCCTCTTTAACTTTCTTATAATTAGTAAAATCCTCAGCACTTAATTTTCGAAAAACATGGTTTGCATATTTACCGTCTAAAAAAGAAATGATGACTTTGCCTTGAAACTCCTCTGGTACTTCATATATCTTAAATCCCCTTTCCGCTGTCTCAAAGAGATTTATCACCTCTTCTGGGTTTTTAGGGTTTCCAGCTAACATATTTCCCAATAACTTTATATAATTAGCCAGCTGCGCATCTGCTGGATTACTAGAAACTGCCACCGTTGGCACATTACCCCTCTCCTCGTTTGCATTCCTCATTTGCAGTTCCAGCATTCTATACTCATGCTCTCTCTCCTTTTCCCTTTCTGCCACCTCTCTCTCTTCCCTTCTCAGCTGCATCTCTAACCTCATCCTTTCTAATTCAAAATCATCTCCAATCCTTTCTTTAGCTCTCTGCCTTCTGGTCCCGCTCTGCAGCATATCCGCATCGTTGTCATTGCCATAATCCCTCAACCCTCTCATGTCTTCCGCAGCATCAGACTCTCTGTCTATTGTCACCTCCTCGCTTCCCCGTATACTCCCTGAAGCACCACCCTGCGTGCTATCCCTTTCTGTGACTGTGTAGCCTTGCCTTAACTCATCCCTTTCCTTATCGCAACCGCTCCTAAGCTCCATTTTAGCTCGTACAGGCCTCTGCCATGTCTAACTACTCACCCCTAGAGTAAGAGGATACTTACCTCCGATGTGACGACAGGAACGAACCACCTCGTCAGTCTGCCACCTGAAGCACACAGTCGGAACACTCTTGGCAGTATCAGCTCTGCGTTGGTCAGCTCCCAGTGGATGCTGAACTTTTCCGTCACCTTCACAGCTTTTTCCACAGCTCGAACGTGATGCACGACTCTTCAGGTCCCTTCGCCACTACTTTCACCTCTGTTGCATACTGTCGGCTGCACCACTTTGTGGTGTTACCTCTTCGGTTGTCTGTCTATTGGGATCACTTAGGAATGTCCCTCCGGTTCGATCGCAATACGCGATGGGTGAAAGAGTCTTTCAGAACAAAAAACAACGATTTTATCACATTTGCAGGGACTCAATACTGAGGCTCCTCCCCAATAAATTGGTTGCACTCCAGCCTTTACTTAAATATAACAATTATTTATTGAACCTTCCAAACATGCTTGATAGACAAGGACATATGCTCAATTGCATAACATTACATCACCAGCTTACTATGCCTGTTCAGCTGTATTCACAGAGCCCAATGCCGTTATTTCCAGTCGGCATTTACCAGCTTTACAATTTTACGTCTTCATGCATTCGTCCTTTGACTGGCTCTCCCTTCCTCGTCGTTGCCAACGCTCTTTTTCCCTTCTCTCTCTGCTTCGGCCGTCTGGCAAGGCGGCTAGCCCCCGGGTTCAGAGTCACTTGTCAGCGGACGCTAGTTGTGGGTGACCTCCCTCCTCCGGACACTGCTACTTCAATTAACATTCTAGATGCTGGGACAGAGGGCCTCCCATGTAGCATATGCCCCCCCCCCCCCTCGAAGGGAACCACCTTGTCGTGGTGAGGGGGCTTGCATGCCTTAGAGAAGTCGAGGGCTATGCCGACTAGAGTTACTCATGTCGGACAGGCTGAGATGGAAAGGCCAGACGAAGAGTTCCCAAGGACTGAGATGAAAGGAGTGGAGAGTATGGAGATAAGGAGGAGAGGAAAGGAATGACCCCACAGGGGAACACTAAGGTGTGTGGTGGTCAGTTGGTATGACCAACGGAGTAATGACTTGAGCGCAGCTGGAGGTGGGCTGTTATAGAGGACATTGAGGATTGGAGAGATGGTGAGATACGGAGTAGAGTGAGTGTAATAAAGATGGAACAGTGCAGAAGGCAGCATTTGTGAAATGAGAAGTTTGGTTGAAGGATATGGAAAGGATGAGTGAGATTAGTTGATGTATTGGACGGAAAATTTGTAGGAAATTTAACCACTGCAGTCAAGGTTCTTAGAATGACTGCAGTAAAGGACTGAGGAGAAGGAAAGTGTGGATGGTGAACACACTACAAAGGGGTAAAGGCGTACAGACGCCTGTGGCTAAAGAGAGAGCCAATATTACAGGTCTGTTATGAAAGGGGAGAGGTTGTCCGTGTCAATAGGCACAGGCTCCTCTCCAACCCGTTTTTATTCCTTTTCAGGTTCACTGGTCACTTAATCATTCGGAGAGATTAGGTTGAGGTCGTTACATTAACATGGGGGAGGATGGGAGTCCTGGTCCTTTGGACAGGGGACTCCTGTCTTCCCCCATTTTTACTCCTCTGATTTCCCGTTTCCGGGTGGTGAGTAGGATGGACTCCACCGGAACACGCACCCCAAGACGTCCCTGGGGTGTAGGCCTACCTCCCAGTTGGACTCAAGGGAGATGACTGGCCTAGATTGTTCAAATTGAACAATTTATCTAAT
This sequence comes from Ryuthela nishihirai, assembly GCA_038380435.1. Taxonomy (NCBI): domain Eukaryota; kingdom Metazoa; phylum Arthropoda; class Arachnida; order Araneae; family Heptathelidae; genus Ryuthela; species Ryuthela nishihirai. The sequence continues at coordinate 93,119,182 of JAWZYU010000004.1, read as the reverse complement.
AGGGAAAAGGGTGGCCAGTGGTGAGGTTCGGATAGTGCCCAGATGGGCAGGCGGGGAGAACATGTCATGGTCGCCATGCCCATGAGTGTCCCACCAGTTTACCGTGGATGGAGACCCGTAATGTGGAAAAGGGGATCCTGGCGGTTGAGGGACAGGCAAGCTGGTATCCCAATACACCTTCCTTGGCCTCCGCTTCAATAATACGGGAGATCCGAGCTGGCTCACTCGGATCAATCGGTTCGTGAGGCATCCCCTGTCCCACCCCTTAACCGGGATGGGTCAGGGGCGGTTGCGGAGCCAACCGGGTGGAGGTGATTCTTGACGATAGGGGTTGGGTCCGAACCAGGGCCCGGACTAGTTCCGGGCCTCAGCCCAGATCATGCTCTGCTCCGAGGGGAGATCCAAAGTCTGGGTATAACCTGGGCGCATCTCTGAGGTACCTCGAGCGATGAATTTAACTCTGAGGCCTCCCCTTGTAGGGCTCGGTAGTGGGCGGAGACCGCCTGGGTTGAACATTTTAAAACACACCATGAAAGCTAAAAAGACAACGATGGTGTCAGGTGAGAGTGAGCGACGGACTGGGAAAAAAGACAGCAAGCCCAAGGAGGCTGCTGATCTTGAGGTGGTTGTGGAGGAAGTCCCAGAGACTCCCCCTCCCACCACAAATAATACGGTAGAAGTAGATGGGCCTCCAAAGGAAGGAGTAGACCCAGGAAAAGGCGGGGATGAAGAGTGCCTAGCCAAGGAGGCAGCCCCGGATACTCAGATGGAGCCCAGCAGTAAGGCTCAGGGCTCGGGAAGGCTGGCAAATGCGGCAGGCCTTCTGGAGGAACTCGCGGTGGCGATGTTCCGTCACAGAATAGATGGCGAGTTAAGGGACGTGGTTATGGTTATGGTGATGTTCCGTCACAGAATAGATGGCGAGTTAAGGGACGTAAGCTACACACCATAGTCTACGAGCAGGAATTAGAAATTGCAACCATGAGCGGACAAATTTCGGAGCGGGCTGCACGTCCACCTGAAAGGAAGGAAAGGCCACCAACTTATGCGAAGGCTGTTGGTGGTCAGGGACAGGGAAAGGGCGGTTCGGTGGTAGCTAAAAAGCCCCCCCCCCCTTTGAAAAAGCAGAGGCATACCCTGCTGATCTTTTCTAAAAATAAAGAAAAGACAGCATTAGAGGTGAGGGATAGCCTCAAAGGAAGTATCAACCCCACAGACCTAAACCTTGGGGTCATGACCGTTAAGCCAATGAGGGCTAATGGTGTCATTGTGGAGTGCAGCTCAGAGAGTGACCGGGCTAGTCTAAAGAGTGCAATTGAAAGCCACGAGTCACTCAAGGGCATATTAGAAGCTAAATCGGCCGTAAGGCTTAAGCCCAAAGTCATGGTATGCAGCGTAGACAAGGATGTCCCTTGCGAGGACCTCCAGAGGGTCATACGCAGCCAGACCAGGCTAAACGAAGAAGAAGTGGACCTAACACCACTGTTCTCAGTAAAAGCCCGAGTGGACAATACGGTCCACTGGGTTATGGAGGCCAGTAGTGCCTCCCATAGAAAGTTACTAGAGGTAGGTAAGATAAACGTAGGCTGGTCGCGATGCTACGTGAAGGATTATGTTAGAGTCCTGCGGTGCTATAAATGCTATGCATTTGGGCACAAGCAGAGCGAGTGTGAGCAAAAGACACAACGGTGCTCACAGTGTGCTGGCAAGCACTCTTACAAGGAGTGCACGAAGCCCAAGCCGAAGTGTATCGTATGTAAGAATGCCAACAAGGAACACGGGGCCAAATATGATATTGGGCACAGTGCGATGGACATGAAACGCCCGTCGTACTGTCGAGAAATAAAGTTGTTGCGTAGGCGAACCGACTATGGGAAGTAGGCTTCCAGGTGGTCTGTGGGCGAGTCTGAAATTTCTCCAGATTAATTTAAATGGGGCGAGAGCCACAATGGCCCAACTCAGCCAGGAGATAAAGGAAGAAGGAGTCGACATTGCTCTTGTGCAGGAACCTTACTGCACAGAGAATGTTATAAGGGGGCTACCTCTGACCAGTAGACTATTTTGGATAAAAGGTACCAAGCCTAAAGCAGGAATTGTCGTTCTGAATCCCAAGGTGAATGCCATTCTGGCATATCACTCTGATACTATTGTAGTAGTGGAGATCGGCTATGGGCGTTTATTAGTACACTCCATCTCCATCTACTGTCCTCCAAATAACAACATTGAGGACTCTCTAACCGAGTTACAAAACGTCCTAACTCGTGTTAATTCCAAGAACATTGTAATAGGTGGGGACTTCAATGCGAAGCATCCCTTGTGGGGTTCAAACCGACAAGATGTCAGAGGAGATATGACTCTGGACTTTATTAACTCTGCTGATCTGTTATTACTAAACGAATTAGATACACCAGCTACCTTTAACGGCCCAAGAGGTCGTAGCTGGATAGACTTGACCCTAGTAACACCTAGGTTGAATCCTATGATCCGGAATTGGTGCGTCAGCGATAAGGTCAGTAACAGCGACCACAACTATATAGTGTTCCAGGTGGGTGGAACAACATCTCCCCCACAGTATGCACGACAGTTTGCGGTGGGCAGAGCTCCTGACAGAGCTCCTGGCAAGCTCTTACACTGTGTGTCACCGGAATAAGCGAAGATCGGCCAGCGTGTCTGTAATATCAGAGATCATTATCTCTGATAAAAAAGATCAGCAGGGTATGCCTCTGCTTTTTCAAAGGGGGGGGGGCTTTTTAGCTACCACTAAATAACATCATAAGTGAAGTGACAAGGAGTTTAAGTGCTGGTTGCGAGGCAACCTTCGGGTACATGAGGCAACCCAGAGCAGGTGGAAAATCAGTACCCTGGTGGACACCTGAGCTCAGCATTACAAGGAAAAGGGTAAGAGCTCTTCGAAGGAGATTTCAAAGATGCCAGAACAGGGAGAGAAGTACCAGAGAGGAACTGTACAGGAGGGAGCAGGCAAAATATAAGCTCGCAATACGTCAGGCACAGCTGACCTCCTGGCAGAAATTCTGCAGCGAAGTCTCTGCACAAAACCCTTTTACTTTACAGTATAAGATATCTGTGGAAAAGGATTACAAACCCCTGGATATTGCATATGTTCGCAAGGAAGACGGATCCAAGACCTCTTCCTTTGGCGAAACTATCCAGGTGCTTTTGGATAATTTGTTTCCCACTGACGACGGGAGTTCTGATGATGCAGAACATCGACTCCTAAGGGAAAATTGCAGGATTCCGCCGGATACGCCGGATGACGTTCCGTTTACGGAAGAGGAGGTGAGAGAGGTAATCAGGGAAATGACCCAGGGCAAAGCCCTGGGTAACGATGGTCTGACAGTGGAGATTGTTTCTCAGGTGTTTAATGAACATAAAGACCTGTTCACCCAGCTCTTCAACAAATGCTTGAATCTGGGAGCCTTCCCAACCGCCTGGAAACAGGCAGACCTTGTCCTCTTAAACAAGGCAGGTAGGGATCCGGCAGACGCAAGATCATACAGACCGATATGTCTGTTGCCGGTGCTGGGAAAGGTGCTGGGAAAGGTGCTGGATAAACTCCTGACAAACAGGATGTACTACCACTGCCACAAGAACGGGTTCCTGAATCCCAAGCAATTTGGGTTCAGGACAGACCAGTCCACCACCGCTGCTATCAAACAGGTGGTGGACATTGTTAAGGTAAATAAAGTGCACAAGTTGCACACCTCTCTTATTGCCTTGGATGTGACGGGCGCATTCGACAATGTCTGGTGGCCTGCAATCTGGACTAAATTGAAGGAGTGTTCCTGCCCTAGGAATATCTTCATTCTTGTGGCCAATTACCTCCATGAGAGGCTGGTCACATATTCACATGCTAGCGGGACAGCCTCAAGAAACTTGGAAAGAGGCTGCCCACAAGGGTCGTGTAGTGGACCATTCCTCTGGAACTTAGTTGCTGATACTGCTCTGGAGTTGACTATGCCCAAGGGAGTCTGGCTCCAGGCATATGCAGATGATTTGCTGCTTGCCATATCAGCGTCCTCAAGAGCAAATCTAGAGGTCACTGACAACGCAGCAATTAAAACACTAGAAGGATGGTGTCATCGCAACAAGCTTGGGTTCAGCGTTGCGAAGACATCATCAATGACTATTGCAAAAGAGGGTGTCCTCAAGAAGAGATACCCTATTTTTAAATTAAAAGGCGAAAACATCCGCCATATGACAACCTTAAAGTACTTGGGGATCACTCTGGATGAGAGGATGAGCTGGATCCCACACCTGCAGGACTTGAAAGCTAAATGCACCAATGTTATGTGCAAGCTGGGGCGTATGGCTCGCGTCTCATGGGGACTCAGAAGCGAGGTCCTCAAAGAAATTTATCTAAGGGGAACGGAGCGGATCCTAACCTATGGTGCGGGCGCCTGGTGGTGCCCGACGGACCACACCATAATGTGTAGAAAGCTGCTCGCAGCCCAATGACCAGCTTTACTGCGAATCAACAGGGCCTACAGGACAACATCTACGGATGCCCTCCTGGTGCTCGCAGGGATCTCTCCACTATTTTTGACGGTCGGTAAAGAAGCGACCATATTTAGAGTCTTGCAGGCTAAGGAAAAAGCAACATTCCTCGGAGTCCAGTATGACCCTGAGGATTACGAGACAAATACCGCTAAGTGGGATCTACATCCCACAAGGAGACTATGTGTGCCCTGGTCCACGGAGTTACCATCAGGTACAGATATTGAAATATACACCGACGGTTCTGAGAGCGAGGAGGGTGTGGGCTTAGCCTTCATTGTCTTCAATCAAGGGGCCAAAGTATATGATTTTCAGAGGAAGGTTTCTAATAATGGTTCAGCCTTCCAAGCAGAGCTGCTCGCTATCAGAGAGGCCCTTAACTGGGCCCTCAATGACGGCGGTCTGGACAACGACATACGGCTGTACACGGACAGCCAGGCGGCTCTGCATGCACTTGAAGATGCAAACAACAGGCATCAGATTGTGAAGGATATCAAGTGCATCCTGGGTGATCAGAGCATGCCCAAGGTTTCCCTCTCCTGGATCAAGGCGCACGTAGGGCATGAAGGAAATGAGCGGGCCGACCAACTGGCCCATTCTGCAGGTAATAACACTCAACCTGTGATAGCGGTAAAGACTTCAAAAACTACCCTGAAGTCTATGATTAGCCAAGGTACCATTCAGGAGTGGCAGAGGCTCTGGGATACGACTGAGAATGGTCTTCAAGCAAAGACATTCTTGAAAAGGGTCAGTCTATCCCTGATGTCCTCTAACCACTATTTGACGCAGGTCCTGACAGGACACGGGAGTTTCCCCAAATACCTGGAGCGGTTTAAAATCTCTGCCCACAGTTACTGCAGCTGTGGGGCTCCAGACGCAGATCCTCAGGTACTACATCCTCAGGTGTCCGATCACAGAAGGGTTCGCTAACGAACTCAGGGACTCCCAAGCGATCAATGAGGTAGCAGGCGAACTGGTCTCAGTGTCCATTGAGAGTGCCCGTGTCAGGGCACACTTGAGGGACATAGGCTGGCTCGTCTGCCGGCTTTGGGACTCTCTCCTTTGAGGTGCATGGCTGCTGTCTCTCTTTGACTTATTTTCCTACTTTCTTCCCGGGCTGCACTCAGCACCCCCTTTAACACCACCCATACTCCATGTCCCTACTGGTCTCCCCTGAGACAAACTTCATCTTCTACTTCCAGGCCTCTAGTTGCTATGCACGTGTAGTGTCGTGAGACGGAGCAGGTGCTTTCCCCATGGGGAGTGGGTCCTTCGGGACCCACTCCTCACCCCGTATTAACCAGAGGTGTAGCATATGCCCTTTAGGTGAAATCCGAAATAACATACAAAACCCGAACAAAAAAAAATATTTAAAAAGGCCTCTAGCCTGACAGTTATAGTATAACAATGGGAATAAAATAAAACATATATATCAGTGGTTCTCAACCTTTTATGCTTCACGTACCCCCTGGAAATGTGTATGTAACTGGCGTACCCCTTGTATAGATAGATAAAACTATAGTTATAGTATAACAATGGGAATAAAATAAAACATATATATCAGTGGTTCTCAATCTTTTATGCTTCACCTACCCCCTGGAAATGTGTATGTAACTGGCATACCCCTTGTATAGATAGATAAAAATATAGTTATAGTATAACAATGGGAATAAAATAAAACATATATATCAGTGGTTCTCAACCTTTTATGCTTCACGTACCCCCTGGAAATGTGTATGTAACTGGCGTACCCCTTGTAAAGATAGATTAAACTATAGTTATACTATAACAATGGGAATAAAATAAAACGTGTATTGTTACTAGATCTAGCGACTTTTGAGCTCTCACGGCGTACCCCAAAAAGTTTTACCGCCTACCCCACGTTGAGAACCCCTGTTCTATTAGATAGACGATATGTCCAGGATAAATATTAGTCATTGACTGCACAAATGTAAATAGTACTATATTCAGATACAAGAAAGAATAAGCCGCTTTATGCTGTACGACCATAAATAAAATAATCAGTTAATGTTTACGAAGTAACAAATATTATGTCACTGTGCTTGAATCAGTATTGGTTACACTTAATAAATATAAGAACAGAATAAGTTACACATAACTATTGTACATACAACATAATTTAAGAAAACAATGAAATAGAATTAGGAAGAAAAAGCACATTGAAATCACAGGACATCGCCATCTTTGTTTTTTCGGTACAACCAATACTTGCACCAGATTGAATTTAATATATATAAACAGACTTAACTCGGAAATAATGGTCCATTGCCACCATCGAGAAGAGACTCGTTCGATAAATTCGTACCAAAAATCGCAATGTTCTTTATTAACTGATTGGGATAATTACTCTACTTGTGATACACTAACAACCAACTCTTCGACACTCTGAACTCTTAACAGCGAATGAAGCCTGTCCTCCATTGTCCTCGCAGTACACCAACACACAACGATCTATGATGGCGTTAGTTACGTGTTTGCGAGCCTTACATTCTTTATCCGTTTAATATCCTTTGGGGGGAGATGCGAAGTCAACAATCAGAATGAGTGTTGCTTATGAACGGTGAAGTCACGTTTGCTTAGTTCGTGAAAGTGACATAGCTCTTTCTCGTAAACCCTAAAGGAGCATGGTTAGGTTCTGTGTAAGCCAGTTATGTAGGCAGGGATTATGATATCCTTTCGCCGAGTTTTGAGGTCTGTAAAGCGATTTCTGTATGGGAAAGTTCAGATTTCCACCTCATTATATGAATGCCTGCAAAAGCAAAGCATCATTCAATCTCTAAGAAACATCGATAAAACCATTTCATCCAACGAAGTGTTGAACGCAGCTAAGACCTACAGAATGGAGCACATTCCCATGTAATATGTATGGGTGAATGTAAATAAACAGTGTGTCATTCTCTACTCAGTGCATTCGACATGTATTTCTTTCGTCGAAGGCACGGCACGTCTGATGCACACTTAAACACGGGTGTAAAAACCCGCGAATATGTGATTTCACCCTCAGTAACTGGTGACGATTAATTAACAGAGAAATTTAAAGGAAGTTCGGGAGTGGTTCACCACTCGTCTACCCCATGACAGAGGCCCTCTTTGAGGGTGTGGCCTCCGGCCATTATGTTAATTCGGCTTTGACCACATTGAATCATCAAGCCTGGAACGAGGACCACAGAAATAAGAGTTGCATGATAGATATAATTTTTCATTCATTTTACTTCTTGGAATAGGAACAATAGATTTTAATACAGTTTTATCATCATAATCATAATTTTATAGATTCTGAGCGTACACAAATATTTTCGCTTTGTTAAAAGAACTGAAAGTCGAATGAAATCACCCTTGGGGTCTCATGCTGCTCTTAAAATACAAGTTGGGGACCACTGATGCGGAATATTAGTTCGAGGAATAATAAAAATATCATTAAAGTTGCCTAACAAAGCATAATTCTAAAAGTGAATAAAAATGAAAGAAACTTTTCTGTTACTTTTGTTTCATTTAAGTGTTTGTGTTTTGTGCGACAGAACACAAACTAAATAAATGAATAATATATTTCCTTTTAAAATTCAATCTCTCTTTCAGAAATAAGTTTACCTTTTTCAGAAATTGTTTCAGAAAGGAACCGAATTCCAGGCTTAAACTAATAAAAATACGCTTCTTTAAACATCCGTGTTCAGTGTTCTCTTCGTGTGATGTTAAATGGAACTAATTTGTACCAGGACTCGATAAATGTCGGAAAGCAAAATGTTGACACAACAAAAGGAGACTCGTCTTCAGTGTGGATTTTATCCAAGGAAGCATTTGCAAAGTGTTTTCACTGCAGCGAAAACTTCGCAGAAAGGGGAGCATTGTTCGTTCAACATAAAGCATGGTTAACATAATAAATGAGTTGATAACAAGGAATGGATAATGAGAGGAATGAACGCATGAAAAAGAAGAAGCTCGGAAAAATCCTCTTTTGAAAATGCTATCTTTGGTTCAGCGAGTAATTTAAAAGTGAAATATAGTTTCGGAAGTGCCATCACATGGGTTTTAAATCCAGCTCGTTACTAATCCGAAGAGTTTTAAAAGGTACAGTTATCTTCAAATGGATCATAAAGACATTGTCGTAAAAATCGAAGCCTTAGTAATCCGATTACACTTTATAGCGAGTCAAGACTGAATTGCGAGCTTTTTCTTTAATTTGGTGAAATATAATGGGTAACGTATCTGAAGGAGCTGGTTTCTACTGAAAAATAATGCTATTTAAAATGAAGGGAGAGGGGAAAATGAAGGGAGGGGGAAAAGAAAACATATCTATTATTTACACAAAATCTTAGATCATGATGTTTCAATGTTGGTAAACATTCCTAGATAAATATATAATTTAGCTTCATTAAAAATGTAAAGAATAGCATGTAGAGAATTTAAGTAATTGCAGAGAACACTTGAAATTCTAGCAATAGTTTGTTTCTGATTTTTTGTTTATAAGGTAAGAGCAATGCGATAAAAAAGAAATATCAAACAAAATGGAATATAAGGAATTGGAAGACAAAAAAATCACTTCAGGCAGCCTATTCGTCTTTAAAAGAAACCTCTAAGTATAATATACCACAGAGAATAAACAGTGCGATATCTCAATTGAAAACACACACATATAGCATTTGTAATTTGATATGACGCTTTTAATAGTTTTCCAACTTAGTAAACTGAAGTTTGAGGGTTCGGATGACAACTGTGAGAGTTCACTTCCATCACTCAGACGTGGATATGAAAAAATATATAACCGAGATGGAAAAGCAGACATTTATCGAATAGCTATGCAAGCTGTAGCTATGCGCAGAAAAGCCACAACCTGTGCACATTAAAGAACACACTTTATGGCTTTAAGGAAGTCTCCCATCATAACTTAACGGTTGTCCAGTAGATATGATTCTTTAAAACTGCTATATTTTTCAAAATTAGGTCTTCTGTTACTGCAGTGTCCAGGCTTATGTTATCGAGGTGGCCTTTTCTTAGCTATGACCGTTTCGGAGGAGCTGTCGGACAAAGAGACAGATAAACACTCTAAAATATATTGAAACAGAATACATACATGCAATAATGAAAGCAAACTATAGTATTACGTGGCACCCCAGGTGTAGCATGGAGTGTAAATTACGTCACTAACGAGTTTGAACGATGAAGTTAAAAAAAAAGAATACAGCCGTAGTCTGGAGAATGCATGTGTAGAAGAAAGTGGTTTATCTTGATCTGTGTGCGTTTAGTAATGAGAAAAATAATCTTTAGGGACAATTTTGATTTGTGAAATTGTAGATATTTAACTCGTAAAAAAGTCATCATTTCAAGTAAAATTGCAATATATCTGTATTGCAGAGAATGCTTTTGGTTTAACAGATAGTCTAGAAATTTTGATCACAGGATCATTTAATACCGATAGATAGCATATTGGTGTTTAGTGCGATTAGTTCAGAAATCGCTTATGATTTTATGTAATTTTATTGCCTTAGTGATTAAATTAGTTCATTTATAGTCTGTTTACTTATTTCGAATTCACCCTCGGTTTCCAAACATCCAAATGCAACAATACTGTTTATACAAATTTTATGTAAATTTGCCCAAAATGAGAATTTGGAATCACCCAAATCACTCACAAAAACTCCCTGCGTAAACTGAATAATTACCTTTACAAACACTGTCATATCCATGGTGAAATGAATTTCTTGCTAATTGGCAGGAGGAATTGTTCCAGCGTTTATGTTTTTGCAAGTTAAGGAAAGTGATGGTTGAGGGGAGTCACAGAATGAAAGGAAGAAAAGCCATGTATAGTTGCAAACCATTTCAAAGAGCGAATACCGTAGAAAAAGAATATTATTTCTAATTATGAAAGGAAAAACAGATTGCTTTGCTACAGGCAATATGCAAAGTGTAATTTTGAAGATTTAAAAGCTCAAGGAAAGAAACAAAATTTACTGAACGAAAGGAAAAGTATTTTATTTGCTCTGAACAGATTAGAGTCCAGTGGTTAGAAAAATATTTTTCATTTCTCTTCAGTTTCAAATTAGAATATCATCAATGTCAACTGTTGGAATGTCCGTCGAGGAAAGAAATGTTTACTATTAGGGAAGAAAAAAAAAATTGAATTTCTATACTTTACGTTTCGGTTTATTAATTAATTGCATTTGGAAGTAATAGTCAAAGTGAATCGCTTATTAACACTTGACACTTCGTCTGGATCTACGGTAATTCTGTATTCAAAAAATAAGTTTCAGCAGTTGCGTATATGTTTTAGATTAAGATCGCAGTTTTGAATGTGTGTAGAGCGGTAAGTATCTCTTCATCGACATAACAAAGAATAAAAGTTAGAAAAAATCCTTAAATTAATCAAGTTATTAAAATTAAAAAAATCAGTGCCACACATGTCGAAATACCATATTGTGTAAATTCCAAACAATGTTTTAACTTATTCGATTTCTGTTCTCCGATATTCTTACATTTTTTTATTCTATTTGTTATTTAATTTCTTTAGTTAACTCACTGTATCAAATCAATTTTGCTCAGTATTATGAGAATAATATACATTGCTCAAAGTGGAAATCGCAACACCAAGAAGGAATGGAAATAGAGATATGTAATTCGCAGGAGGCAATCGGCCATGAGATATATAGATGCAAATGAGCAAAGTTCAGCAGCAAGTGGACATGTGACACGCACAGAGGCGTGGATAAATTCCGGAGGCCACAAGCTTGCATCGTAGCATCACCGACAGAGAGGTTGGAGTGCATGCTGTGTAAATGTTCGGAACATGCCTTGGATATGCCGGCGAACCCTTATGCGCAATTGACCCCTTCTGAGAGAGAGAGAGTGAATCGCCGATGTGCGAGAGCTCGGATTCAGCTTTCAAGCAATTGTCACACGTATGGGGCGCAATGTGAGTACAGTGCAATGGTTCCTCTCCCACAACATCATGGAGCACCAAATGGCACGAAGGACAGGTGCGAGACCAGCACGCCACACCACAGAAAGTGAAGATTGCATGCTCTGCAGGAGGTCAGTTCGCGACCCTTTCACCATAGCAACTGTGCAGCAGAATGATTTGAAGACCATTTTAGGTACCAAGATACACACAAACGATTAGATAACGTTTGAATGACCCAGGAATGAGGGCAAGACGTCCAGTTCGGCATACCCATTGCAGCGACATCGCCGGTTATGCTGTTTCCACTAGTGTCGAGCAAGGCAACTTTGGACTACGGAAAGGAGGAGAGTGTTGTTCGCAGATGAATTCCAATTCTGCTTCAACATGCCAGATGGCCGTTTGTCAGCATGGTGTCCGCATCGTCAAGATATGAGGAAGCCTATTCTATTAGCTGCAATACGGCTCCCCACCGTGGTAAATGGTATGGGGTGGCATCACATATGGCGGCCGAACACCTCTGCTCCATGTTTCTGGTGCGCTAATACGTTCCATTGATGACATCGTTAATCCTGTGGCATAACCCATCCTTACCATCATGCCTGAACTGATTCTGCAGCAGGACAATGCCATTCCACACACTGCACGTGCAATAATGGACAGTCTCCAAGGTGTGAACATTCTCCCATGACCGCCAAACTTCTCAGACTTGTGACATGCATCGGTAAAACTCCGCTTCTATTGTCATGCCCACAGTAATTTTATCAAACGGGCACGAATGCTAGAATGAAGGACATAAAATTACAAATGGGCAAGACTATTAGAGTGAAGAATTTTTTTGGACGCCATTGTCTTCCATTAATAGTGACATTTTTACATTTCGTCCATATTTTTGCGTTCAGCTCCTGTTGAGGAAGGACTTCGCCGCTGGCGTGGAAAGTTCGCGACGTGTCCGTTGCTCCCCCCCCAGGTATCAAAGGGGTGAGCTACGTGACCTGTCACTGTCAACAAAAATACCAGATGGCTGCACGATTCGCACCTCGGCTCCACCAACAGAGGAGAAGTTCCTACCAGTCGGTGACGCGATTCTGATGACGTCAATTTTAGTCGACCCGTAGCTAGTAACGTCGCCTCCATCTTGTTTTTGTTAGTGTGTAACTAGTTTTGCTGCGTGTGTGTGTTGCGTGTGAACAAAATATTTTGTTGGTACATTCATTGATTTTTTTAGCGAAATGCCATCGTGCTGCTGCGTTCCTCAGTGCAAAAATATTCTCAGTTTTTAAATTTCCAGAAGATATCGATTTGCGACAGAAATGGATTCGTTCAATACCAAGGCAAAACTTCTGTCCAACGAAAGCATCCAAGGTAAGAACTTTATTCTGTATTATATCTGTTGTCATATTTATGAACTTCTAAAGTAAAAATTATCGTTTTAACTATTGTATGTTACGTTTGTATAATATACATATATAATATCATTGATCTGTATGGAATAATTTGACGTTATTTTTATTAAGTAAGAAACCTAATATGCTGGAATAAAAAATGTCTAATGTACATATGTTAAAATGCTTAAATAGAAAAGAATATTTCACAGTGACCAGACTTTTTATTTAATAGATTACAGTAGTAAGTTAAGAAATTGGTACTTTTGTTGGGATAGTTTCAGGGTCTATTGTTATATCACTATATTTATATATCCAAAGAGTTCATATACAGATATATTATATCTGTATAAGTTAATATAATATTGTTAAACTTGAAATACATATATGAGCCAAAGGCAAGATCATGGGAAAACCTACTTTTAAATACAAAATCTCTGCATAAGTATTAGAAATTATTTTGGTGTTATTACTAGTAATACTTGGATACAAATTGGACCCAGGTTCAAAGCCTAGAGATGGCTTTGTGAATATGTATTATTTTCCTGCTGAAGTTTTGCCTACCTCACACATCAGCTATTTTTTAATAAAAGCAGGACAGGTAATGGTAAAAGTTCATTGTAGAAACTGTCGACTACAGTAAACTTCCTGGCCAATCAATTCCTAATAACTTTCAGCATTAAATTAATCTGCATAATTATATCTCTGAAATCAGGTCAAGTTATAGTGGATATTAAAGAATGGGTGGGCTACATCTAGCGTACATATGGATTAATAAATGAAAGGATATTTTGAAAAAGGATTTAATAGTAAAGTTAAAGAATTTTTTTACTTTCAAAGGAGTAATTAAAAGTGCATATATTTCCAATCACTCTCATTGTAAAATGAGATAAGTCAGGTATATTATAATAAAGGTATAACAATCTACTGTCATATCCTTATTGCATGTGACTGCAGATTTTGTTTTAATTTTGTTACAAATGTATTCTATAATCATATTAGAGAATATTTGAGGGATATCTGTCATTTCATCTATTATGTGAATATTAATATGTTAAACACCACAAATGCATACAATATTGTTTTCGAGTTAACTTCAAAGTTTATCCTCTGTACTGACCACTGGTTTGGATTTTACAACTGAAGGAATCCAAAAATTATCACAAAAATTTGAGGTATTTTGATTTTACTGATATGTAATGGTAAAAGTTTATTGTAGAAATTGTCGACAACAGTAAACTTCCTGACCAATCAATTCCTAATACCTTTCAGCATTAGTATAATACCAGGTGCTGTCTATATAAACAAATTTATGCCTAATAAACTGAAAATCACAGAAAGAGGAAATTGTCTGAAACAATAAACTTATTACTGGAGTTGTTTTCAGGCTCAATTCCTGGACTGGAATATTTCAAACCTTTAAACGTTCATTCACAAGACTGTTGTTTTAAATGATTTTCAGCTCAGTATGATTTTTCGCATTTTATTTTACATTATCACCTTATAGTGGCATTACCAAAAGCACTTTAGTACTAGCAGTGGAATGCTATTAGATGGTTAGCATTAGCTTTCAAGGTGAACTATATATGATAAAAGAAGTGCTAGAAATATTGAGAAAAACCAGCTTACTGGTAGAATAACTAGGTGCATTCCTTGGGAGAATTCATTCTTTCAACCGTGGATTTTTATTAAAATCTTAGAAAATACACTTATTATAGAATTGTTTTGAATACAATTATAGCTTTTACTTTCGAAGGAAAAAAGTCTTCAGTTCTGAATAAATTTTTTTAGTGTACGGTAAACAGTATTCCTGGTGTTTGGATTTTTGTTTTAGTGTTTATCATTCATCAGAGGTTTTTTTGTACATATTCTCAATACGTATTTCTTTTGCATACATAGGTGTGTGAACTCCACTTTGCACCATCTGATGTTGAAAGAGAAACCAGCATGTTTGACATGAAAACTGGGAGAAAGCTTTCTGCTATACTTTTGTGTGCTGTGCTGTATCATGATGTGTAGCTGTGCAAATTTAAATATTATATTTTGTGTAGCTGTGCAAATATCATGATGACAATTGGTGCAGAAGAAAAAAAAATTGAATCAGGTGTGATCTGAAACTCATGACCTCCTGGTTAGGGTTACCATATGTCCCCCCAAGAGGAGGAGAGTCCTCCTTTTTCACCTCATGTCCTCTCAGAATTTTGAAAATGCACGAAATGTCCTCCTTTTTGTGTAAATTCATAACATATTTCAAACTAAATTAAAGCACTCATTTTTTGTACTTTTCTAAATTTCTTGAACTCATGACTATAATAATATTTATTGTTAACCATGAAATAATTTATTGTAAATGCAAATCATGAATGCTAAATTAACTCTACTGACATTGTAAAAGTTACTATTCTCTCTAATCTCAATATGTACAATTTACATGTCAGATTGAAGAAGTATGAGCTTTAGAAAACTGAAAAAACTTTTACTTCCACCAAGTATAGATGGAACTGTGAAAGTTGATAGCAGGTTTTCTTTTTTTGCAACATAAAAGACTGCAGTAATTAAGGAACTACTTTTAGTTTATAGGAGCCTTCTCATACAAGAGCATGCATGCCCTGTCAAAACTGAAATCATTGCTGACCACTCCCTCAGTCAGAGTTTGAAGTAACAGAAAGTTTACCTTTTATGACAGTGCATCGTTACTATGAAATAATTTATTATTAATCATTATGACACTTTACTAATTGAATAATCATTATGACACTTTAGGAGAAATAACCTTTGATTGTTTATGAAATAGGAATAAAAATCACCGCACCATATATTTTATAGTATATTTAATAAGTATTGTTTCTTTTTTTGACTCAACTGTTAGTTAGTATTTGGCAAAAAACCTAGTACGAAAAAACTTATTTTATTTCATAAAGAAAGCATGTCCTCCTTTTATAACACTGGCATCGAGTAACCCTACGTCTGGTGGTTATGTGTTTGGATCTCACCTGGCTCAAGGTAATTTTTCCACTATACTGATTATCATCATAATACTTAAGGAGTTTGATAGTGATTAAATGTTAGTAAATCAATGAGGTACTGTGGATTAATTTGTGTATGTTACTTTCACTTTGAGAAAATTATATTCAGATTTTTATACAATTTGTTATTGTGTTAAAGTCAAAATGCTGATTGTCTAATTTCACACCTTAAAAATTACTCATGAGATTTAATATAATTCAAAAATTTATGTTTGGTAATCTCAATCATGTTACAAATTTGATATCAGTGGTTGATATTTTTAAGTAAATATTTTATTGAGTCCAGAATCCAATGTCTTAATTTCACCCAATGCAGATAATTTATTTTAAACTGTTAAATAAAGATAATTAAATAAAGAAATTATTAATCTTCATTCATCTTTAATATCTGGAAAACAATTTCCACAAGCTTTGAGCCAGTAATTGAACATGGATCTTCTATAAAGCATGCTTTTTGATTTTTCTTATTACACGTGTCTTTGGATTGTCCATCTGCTCGTGTACTTGGTTAGTCTGCAAGTACCTTAAAGTACCTAATGTTAAAAAAGTAGGTTATGAATTATCAAATTTGGAGGGAGGTAAAAATAGCTGGTTGTCATTTTCATCAGTTAGCATGAAGCCTTTTGGAAAGTAATGATACACTGTAATGGAAAAGTCTCCACAACATAATAGACCCACCTTCAAATAATTATAGTCCAATAAGTACAATGGTGGAAAAACCCTTTGGAATGGTGTGTTATTGTTTCAACCATTGTTTTTTAGACACAAAAACTGGTTAACTTTATTGTCAAATATTTTGCAATATTTTAGTGGAAATTTTATTGCATGCAAGCTGCAATAGCTATTTTCAGTTCCTTTAACTATACTTTGCTACTGTACAGGGTCTACTAGATTTATTTCATTTTTATTTTACTGATTTCATGTTTTTTGTGGCTAAATCTATGATCAAAGGGAATCTCTACCTGCACTTGTCAGTAGGTTTTTTCTTAATATTGTGTTTAGTGTTACTTTTGAGTGATCTTTTGCCAATTCCACAACATTTTCACTTCCCACTATACTCTTATGGCTGTACCCCTGAAGATAAATTATATTTTTGGTTGTCTTTAAGTTTTTTTTATCAATGTATCAAATACTTGGGGTGGATGCTTTTGTTTGGACAGCTATTCAGTATGGATGCAGTACGTGACAGTATATGGTTTTCTTTCCAATCCATTTCATTGCTTCTGTTTTACATGCACTTAGTGGGGGTTTGAAATTTATAATTTTCTATAGGAACATATACCACCAGTTTCTGGATGAAATGATCAACTGAAACTCATTAAACTGCAAATAGAATTTTCTGAATATTATTTTTCCTTCATTACTTTAAATTGAGAACATTATAAGCAGAAAACTTGAGTGTCATTCTTTGGTTTTTGTAAAAGCCATGGGAGATTTAGGAAGTTAATTTATTCCTTGATTTTCTTTAATATATATGCATATCTTGTGGCTTCTTCTGCCTTGCAAATGTAGGATTTTTTAAATTTCTAAAAGTGATTGCCAATGGGTGTTTGATATGCCTATGAACCAGCCTGGTCAACAGATCAATAAGGTTTTCTGTATCATTGGGGGATGTCAGTTTCTGCTTGGAGGGAGATGATTGACTATGTTATTAGAAACCTTGTACTGGTTCTGATACACATTTTCTTCTTCCAAGTTCTTTGTTAATAATTGGTTTTACACTGATAGTGAGTTCAAGTAATATTAAAATTTTAATGTAAGAATATCTGTTTATAAAGGGAAAATACCCTGTTGCTCTTAGCATTTGAAAGTATCTTCACCAGATATGGCAGTTAAGATATGCATAATAGTTAATGACTTAAGGTTTAAAAAACTCTGCAGAAGGTCAAGATTAGAATAATGTTTTTATTTAATATGTTTCCAGGCATGTTAAGTATATGCTCTTTACAAAATAGCAAAACATTTTTTTCTGTTCTGTATATTTTTGACACCATACAAATTTAAAGTTATTTTATCGACTTGCCTTTGGGAAGGAATCTTATTAAGAGCCTACTGGTGTAGTTTATTTTTGTGACTTCATCCATCTTTATGTAAATGACATCTAGATATTTTTTTAATTCTTCAATTTGATTTGCACATTTGGAGTATACTGAATCATTTGAAACAGCTTGACCTCTCTATAAAAATATAAGAAAATTTTAGATGCTAATTCTATCTATTCAATGTTAGTAAAATGTTCAATAGTTGATATATATTGCTTGTAGTACTTTATTTTTACTTAATTCAAGTTTTGCAATGTCATTAAATCTAAGTTGCTGATGATGCTACAATTCTACTAATTACATATATAGCTGCAAATTTTACAAGTTAAATCTTTTCTTATTACATGTATGTACAAATGTATTGTCATCATAAATATTTTAAATTCTGTGTTATAAAAGTCTGTGTTTGCTGCCATGAAACTACCCCATATACACTCTGTTAATTATGACCACCCAATCCCATGTTATGTCAATGGAAAGATAATTTCAAAGCTCTGTAATTTCTAAAATAAACATTTCATGGGAAAATATGACTGAATATATATAAGTTAAAAATCTATCTTAATTTTCTATATTCCAATAATATTCATTTAGTATTTAAAGAGGCTTCGCTTGGTTACTAACCTGGGTTCGAGCCCTAGGTAAGGCATGGTTGTTCGTGTTGTTTTTCTGCCGGGTTTCTGCCATCCTCACAGACCTACTATGGCATATAAACTTACAGGCTCATGTCAGACCTCTGTTGTAAGCAGCTGTTTGAAGTGGTATTTTATTATATATCAACATCTTAAACAGTAATGCGCATTCTGCAGAGTTGGTGAAAATTTAAATAATAGTTACATTTTCTGCTAAAACTATGCTAATTTAATATGGGATACTGTTTTGAGATTAACTTATTTCAACTACTTCCCAGATCAATATTTTAAAACAGCCATTGTTCATATTAAATATCCCAGTTTTCATAATTCTTTGATTTTTAATGAACATAATTTAGATAAATTTGATTGAGATCTTTAATTGATCTTCATTTCATTTTTTTTTTCATAAAAGCTCATTTTAAAAGTTGCAAAGGCTTGAAATTAGCTTTCCATTGACATAACATGGAATTAGGTTTCATAATTACTGAGTGTATATGGATATTTCAATGTGACCTTTACATTGTATAATACTCATTGTATTTTATATTTCTGTTGTATTTTGAATATGTTCAAATCTTTTGACCATATGTATTTAGATGTTGCTTTCATATTTCTTCAGAATTTTTTTTTCTATTATTAAAGTTTATTATGATAGCAAAAAGGATAAAAAAATTTATGTTATGTGAAGAAATCAGTTTTAATATGCATTAGGGTGAAAAAGTTTGGGAAAGCAATTTTTCTTTTCTTTTTATTTAAAAGTCATAGTTGTCCTAGAAACAGTTTTTATTAATGTGATGCATTTTTAAAACAGCTTTCATTATTAAACTATTTAAAAAAATCAGCAATTGTTCAACTGGGTTGAATGGAATATCATAAAATTTTCCTTTTCAATTTAAATAGCATTGCACAATATTAAGTTCCTTCATATTGCTTAAAAATTCTCCCATATGATTGGTGAATTTTCCTGTTTTAATTGCACAATTTTCTTAAAAATAAAGTAATGATATGAAATATTTGTTTCATTGTAATGTGTATCCTATATATATTTGTTTTCTCATATTGTAAATAAAAGTATTTTTTTAATGTGGAATTTGTTGGTTGTTTTTCTTAACATATGCAATATTGAAACATACTGGTTTTTTTCTAAATATATTTCGCACTTCTAGAATCCTTTAAGAGTGAAAATTTAGTACTTGTTCAATACATTAATCGATCGTTTGCAAAATTAGTTGAAATTTCCGAACATTTAAAGAGTGTTATTATCTAAATAATAATTTAAAGCTATCTGTATAATCGGAAACGGTAATTAATGGTATATCAATACTAATCAAAGCAAAAAAAAAAAGTTATCTCTAAAAAAAAATTAGAAAAAAAAGGTGGGATTTTTTTTTAATTATATGAAAACAAATTATTTTAATGATTTATTAGTGAATATTCAAAATCTAAATGGGAAGTTCGATTAACAAGGATAAGCTATCTCTCAATCTATTCTGCCGGCAGTCCGGTCCAGTAATGCTGACGTCACAAATGAGTGGTACGGCCTTCTCCTCTAGGTGGTGTTGGCTCCACCAGGTGGCCAAAAAATGAGTACTGAAAAGGAAAAAAAAACCGGACATTCGGTCTTCTTCTCTCAGTTGTTGGCAGCGATGGTCCTCTCGAGTGAATGCAGCAGATTCTTGAAGTGCCAACATGAATGTGCGATCGCCGCCGAGAGCCATTGGCCTATAGGCGTCCGTCCTCCCGCACATTTTATCCCTTTTCCGGGGACACCATGCATACACACACCATTTCAGGGGATTCAGTTTGGGAAGTGTCTAAAACGAAATGTTAAATTTCCGAAATTAATTCGCCTTTCCTCCCAGACACCCCAAGAGAGGGTGAAATCTCTCCTGTCAATTTAAACATCTCTTTTGCCATACTCTATCGCAAAAAAAAATATCCCTATTAATAAAAAAAAACAATATTGATTTAAAGGTTTGTCATATTACGATTCAAGCATCCTTGTAACTTCCGAAATTCAAACTTTTGGAAATTCGAAAAATGGGAAGATTTATTTTTTGTTAGAACTTATCCAAAGGAAAAAAAATACCTCTTTTATTAATTTTGTTTTTATTTAAAAGAAAATTGTATTTGTCAGGCACATAAACGACGATGCGAGAAAAAAACACATAAATGTTGCTTTATTTTAGTAGCATTAGTAAGAAACCGGCTTTTAAAATGCGCATTTAACATTTTTTTTTGTACTGAATAAATTTCCTTGACGTGATATGAGATTTTAAATTTAAATTTCTGATATGATGGAACGAAACAATGCAATGGCAACAATGAATCGGTTGAAGAGATGAAAATGGACGCAACAATGATATTAGGAATGAAGCAGTTTTTCATGAAACAGGATATTACTTTGAAAGCATTGTTAACCAGAAACGAAATTTATTTCAGTTGGAGGCCGGATCTGGCAGTAGAAAGTATTCCCCGCCCCCCTTCCCGTTGTCTTCAATCGTTTTCACATTCCGAGGATGCTGATGGTTGATGCTGATAAGGGAAGATCATCATTTTCCGTGGAGTTGCTGATCTTCAACGCCCCCATGATCTGTTTCCCCTTCAAGGACCCCTCTAGGATCTTCTCCCGTGTTCTGTCTTCAATGCAACGACATTGGAAAGGTCAGATCAATTTATCTCTTATCCATTTAGAAATCTTTGCACTTACTGTAATAATTTATAATTTTTCTTTAGTGTTTAAATAATTAATTGAATTTCCTTAATGTCTAGTAATGCTCAAACTGTTTTCTGTTTGATCACGTTATGCTTACTGAGTTCAGTAAGGATTTCAGAAAGAAAAAAATAACATTTAGAGCAAAAAGACGCAACATGACCTCCGAGTGCGATCAAGATAAGTTTAACCAAATTTTGTCATAAAAAATAATTATTATATTTCACATTTAGAGAACTTATTTCGAGTTGGGTTGTTTTACCTCTGAGCGACACTTTTTTTGCATGCTATGGGCAAAATTGCCAGGTCACAAGAACTCTGAAAGCTCAGAGGAGGTTGGGGGAGGGGACCCACTAGAACAGCTGTTAGGAGACAGATGGTAGCCTCCAGTCAATGCCATGCAGCGTGTTCTTCAATGTGCACAGGATATGGCTCTCCGCGCACGGTTTAACGTCCCATCCGACGGACGGCGGCATTTCCAAGCCCATCGGTGTCCCCTACTGACCGTGGGCAAGGCGGGGAATTTTGCGGAGATAAATCTCATCGCTAACCCAGCTGGGACTCGAACCTGGGAACTACAGATTACGAGCCTGGCGCACTACCAATTGAGCCACCCCCCGACCCGAATTTGTTTTGAAATTGTTATTTTGTTAATTGATTTCATCATGCACGATTAGCAGAGGGAAATAATTCACTGCATTACCACCTGATAGTTTTGTTACAGAATGGTTACTAAATGCGATACTGATACATTCGTGTCTTAATGAAGTAGAAATCATGGACGTTCTCAAGAAGATGGCAGAGTGGGGAGGACAAAACAGTAATTTCTCACTTCCAACCGGAAAAAAAGGAATTAATGCAAACCATAGAGTGTAAATTTAAAATTCGAGCTTAACCCTGTGATAAAAATAATATTTTCCAATTGTTGTCACATCCCCCATCTACAAAAATCTTTCGGACGTCCATTCAGATGAAAGGTATTTTTATGTGATCCTAAAACTGTATAGTCACCACTGCTAAGTGCTTGCAAAAACTAATTAATTTCCATATGTACAGTGAATTACTGTACAAAGAGTTGCAATGAATAAATAAATAAAGTTTGTGTTATGTATTGTAGTGTGATTAGTGCAACATTTGTACAGATTAAACGCATGAATGAACATCAGGAAGTTCACTTCGAAAGCTACTAATTTAGAAAATGTAACATTGTGTTATATATTATATTTATTCTTAAAATTCTTTTCATTCTTCGCAATGCCGCTGTTGCCAGTTATATGAGAAGAAATTAAGCGTGAATCGCAATAAAAAGTTAACGGTTAGTTAACTGAAAAATCATAATGCGGTTTTCACTATACTAACAAACAAATATTTTGAGGTACCCAATGGGCGCCAGATACTCGGAAACTTGAGTGTTGCAATTAAATATATTACAAGTGGAGAAAGCGCAAAACAATCTAAAGTAAATCACAAACAAGTTTAAGATAAAATAGCTATTAAAAGTAAAATGTAAAAGCACTAATCTAACTTTTAATTATATAAATATCTATAGCAAAAGAGTGCTCAAGAAATGCAGTTCTACATTCACAATAAGACGATGTCAACTGAAACAATCCAAGTTGAAATACAACTTACTGACAAGAGTTCTCTGAGTTTTTGAAAACATCTATTTAATGTCACTACGTCATTTACATACTTCCGCATGCTCTATTATTGACGCGTGACAAGTGTTGAGCTCTTACGTCAATCATTGCCTGCATCAAACGCAATGCCGCTGTTGCCAGTTATATGAGAAGAAATTAAGCGTGAATGGCAATAAAAAGTTAACGGTTAGTTAACTGAAAAATCATAATGCGGTTTCCACGATACTAACAAATAAATACATATAATTGAAGAAATAAATGTTAATTGATGATATAATGAATGTCAAAAAATATGAGGATTTGCAACACTGTTTAATTTGAGAAATATTATTGCTAATTGAAGTGTAAAGATTTCTAAATTTATAAGTAGGGATTAATTTCTGTGAGAATGTGTGGGTACGGTGATTTCACAGTCATGAATATTAGTCAGTTTGTGGAATCACAGTTAATAACCTCATCATCATCATCCTCAAGCAGCCATGGGCTACGGAGGTCCAACCAGACCGCGCAGTTTAATTCTCCAAGCATATCTGTCCTGAGCTACATCTGCTGCATCTGGCCACTGTACACCAATTTTAACAAGGTCCTGTTTGACATTGTCAGCCCACCGCATCCTAGGTCTCCCCCTCCTTCTGAGGCCTCTAGGCACACTGTTCATAACCCTATTCGCCAATCTATAATTATCCATACGGGCAACATGGACAAACCAGCGGAGTCTCTCTCTGCACAATATGCTGCTTAAAGGAGGTTGCAGACTCCTTTACCTAACCTCATCATTAGTTACAAAGTTAAACCACCTAATACCCAAGATACTGCGTAAGCATCTAGAATCAAAAGCATCTAGTTTCCTGTTATCTTGTTTACACAGCGTCCAAGTTTCACTACCATAACCAACCCTAGAAAGAACCAAACTATTATACAGTCTAATTTTAGTCTTTAGGTGTATACGCCTATTTCTCCACAATCTCCATAGATTCTTAAAAGTCCCGGCAGCAATACCTATTCGTCTGTTAATATCATGCCGCACATCACCAGTATCAGTTACGTAGCTCCGAAGGTAATTAAACTGTGACACCTGCTCAAGACTGCAACCATTCAGATTAACTGAATCACAACTTGCCTGACCAATTTTCATCACTTTAGTTTTCTCTCTGTTTATAATCAAACCTACTCTACTACCAGTCTCATCAACAGCTCGAATGAAAGAGTTCATCTCATCAACATCATTTGCCAAAAGGGCTAAATCATCAGCATAATCTAAATCAGAAATTTTCGTATCTCCAGCCCATTTAAGGCCAAAAGCTTTCCCTTGGAGTGAATTTCGCATAACATAATCAACAACCAAACTAAAGAGAAAAGGAGACAAAATGCACCCTTGTCGAACACCAGAAGTAATGCTAAACCAATTGCTACAAGACTTACCAACTCTCACACACGACTCAGTGTTATTATAGAGAGCTTTCATTATGTTAACTAACTTGTCTGGTATACCATATGATCTCACAATCAACCACAAATTATGACGATCAACAGAGTCGAAAGCCTTTTTGAAATCAACAAAGCTAGCAACCAAAAGTTTCTGAAACTCTAAACATTTCTCAAGAATCTGCCTAAGTGAAAATATCTGATCTACACATCCCCTACCACTTCTGAATCCACATTGCTCATCACGCAATTGCCTGTCAACCAGATTCTTAATTCTATTAAGCACAATCATGGAAAGAACTTTACCTGGAACAGAGAGTAGGCTGATACCCCTATAGTTATCACAAGAACTGCGATCACCTTTTTTGAAAATAGGGATAATAATAGCTCTGGTAAAATCTTTAGGAACCATGCCTTTATCATAAAAGTTATTCAAAATTTCAGTCATCCAAATGGTAACTGAAACATTCCCAGCTCTAACCATTTCCGTAGTAATTTCATCGACCCCTGGGGATTTATGATGTTTAAATTTAGAAATAGCCAAACTAACTTCAGATTGTGTTATAGGGCCAACATTAAAGCCAACAATGCATCTATCATCATTGCAAACAATGTGAGTAGAATTAACCACATTGTTTAGAACATCACTGAAATGCTCAGCCCACCTAGCCATGACAGAATCCTCACCTTCTATAACCTTACCTTGTTTATCCTTCAATCCCTGTATACCTGTTCGTTTTCTACCACACAAAACATTAACTATCTGGTACAGCTCTCTGCTGTTGTGCTGTCTAACTGCTTCCTCAGCTTTGTCAGCCAGGCCTTAATAACCTAGGAATGAATAAATAACTAAAATTAAAGGAAACAAATAAATTATTATAGGCAGTAAATTCAATGAACGGAAATAAATTAATAAATAAGTTGCAAACAAGATTTTGAGTTCTAGAACTATAATCATGGAACAAAGGATTGCGAGAAGGCTGGTTTCTAAGGCAATGCAATTTTCTCGTTTTCACGAGGCAAGGCTACGTAAGACCAGGATTGTTGGGGGTTAAGTCCCTTATATTTTGGCTTCCCAATGAACTAACGACAACTGCAGTAATTAATCCCTGTTTATAAGATAGAAAGTGAATTGTTAAGAATTGTGTTTAAAGGCTATTGATTTTGTATTATTTGGAAAGCTAAACTTCGATTTAATGTCTGTCTACATTTCAAAAGTCTTTATTTTATCGTTTATGAACCGAATTTGAAAAATACTAACAGTTCTGTATTGTAAGTATTTTCGCAGTCAAATTCATGGTTACAAAAATATACTCTGAATAGAAAAGTGATCGTTTATCGAATTCATAACTATTTATAAATTAATTAACGTTTATATGAATAACTAAATACATACATATATTGGTCAATATAAAATAATTTTGCCGCATTTTTCTACATATCTTGTGAGAACGTTGATCTACGTCATATTTCTCGATATTTCATGGGTTTCGGAAGTTAACTTAGTTTGATTAAAGGTGTCATGAGAATACGGTTCCGATTTTCCGAAAAGATTCCGTAACTAAATAATGTCTTGGTAGTAACTGGCGACCATTTTTATACCTCGTTATTTTTCGAATAATGGCGATTTTTTTTTTACCGATTCACTCCCGCTGCGATCTTATATTTTTTGATGGCTTTTTTTTCACAATGTGGGTTGAACTATTTTACCTCCTAGCGACACTTTTTGCACACAATGTTCTAAATGGCCGGATCACAATCAGCAGGAAGGCTCAGAGAATGTTGGGGGAGGGGACACACTGGAGAGTTTTTGAGAGACACGTGGTAGCCTCCGGTAAAATCCATCCAGCGTGATCTTTAGCATGCACAAGGTATGGCTCTTCTGCACACGGTACCACGGCTTAACGTCCCATCCGAAGA
Source organism: Ryuthela nishihirai (assembly GCA_038380435.1). Taxonomy (NCBI): domain Eukaryota; kingdom Metazoa; phylum Arthropoda; class Arachnida; order Araneae; family Heptathelidae; genus Ryuthela; species Ryuthela nishihirai. The sequence continues at coordinate 93,092,971 of JAWZYU010000004.1, read as the reverse complement.
ACAACAGCTGGGTTGGATTGTTTTACCTCTAAGTGGCACTTTTTTTTTCACCATGAGCTAAATGGCCAGGTCACGTGGACCCCGAAGGCTCAGAGAAGGTTGGGGGGAGGGGACCCACTGGAACAGCTGTTGGGAGATAGATGGTAGTCTCCTGTCAAGGCCATCCAGCGTGTTCTTTATCGTGCAAAAGGTATGGCTCTCCCGTATTGGGGCCACGGCTTAACGTCCCATTCGAAGGAAGACGACCTTTCCAAGCCCATCGGAGTCACCCTACTGACTGTGGCAGGGCAGGGAATTTTGCAGAGATAAATCACAAAGCTGACTCACCTGTCTTATCCACTTAGAAAGTATAGTTATATGTATAGTCATAATCCAAAAAAGGGGAAGGAGTGGATTTATGGTTCAAGACTTCGATCCAAAACGTGGATCAAGTAAAAGGTACATCAATTCCCTTAGTGGTAAGAGAAATAATGAACCTTTTGTCAAAGATCCATTATTATGTAGAGTACACACCTGATTTAATAACCTTTCCATACATTTGAACGTGAAAACCCCTGGGGTGTTTCTCACATTCACGTGTATTTTTAAAATTATATGTGTCGTGTGATAGAGCTGTTAACCGTTTGACTGAAATTAAAAACGAAAATTGTTTTCTCATACTGTTGTGACCCCCCTTAGTATATATTGAGGGCGGTACAACTTTTAGGCCGTGATGCGTTCCTTGCTGTAACAATCAAAGCAAATTCCTGGACACACAATCAAGTTAACAGACATTTGAAATAATGAGAACTGAGATAATTTTTCAGTTAAAAATAAAATACACATTTATTAACAAAATTACCTTCAAACATTCTACACATATGCAGTTCCCACTTTTGGAACAGATTCAACAATGTCTCTAGCATGGCCCCTTTCAATTAAGAGAACTTGCAAGTATTTTGATCAACAGTCCATAATGAAGAGCTACTTGCTCGTGACTCTGACAGTCCCTAACAGTTAAGACAGATTTACTCTAGTTGCCGTGACGGCCGTTCACAGAAATACATTCAAATGCAAAAGAAAACCGGAGCCAGTTTCATTACAGTACAGTACAGTACGGTACCCCCTTACCTCGGCAAATCAGGAGTCCCTCGGGAAGGCGATTACTGGGCCGCTGCACTCCAAATTGCTGGGAGCCGAGGCTGCTTAGCACTTCCCCTGCACATACTGTTCACACTTCGGGGTTCTGCTGACTGGAGAGGACCATTGCTACCGACCACACCGTCTGGACGAGAAAAAGAGACTGAATTGTTTTCGCCAAAATTCCTCCTTCCTTTTCCTTCCTTTCCTTCCTGTGGAGGTCACCTCCGTGCATGCGTGGCTGTACGGGATTGGCCAGAGTAGCCGAGGTGCGAATCTCAGCTCCCCTCCGGCCAACGTTGTTTACCATGCATGTCAGTAGCTCCCTGCCATCTGGGGTTCCAGGCTCACTCTGGAAAGTTCGGGGCCTGCGGCCGAGTTCTTCTTCGTTGAACTTAACACAAAAATGGAGGCAGTCGAAAATGTTACTATTTAAAATGGAGCTTAATCTCATGTCGTCCCGAAGCCTATAAAGTATTGGCCACGTAATAAAATTACGTGGGCATGACATACCTATCTTTCCGAGGGAGGAAAAAAAAATAGGCAGAGGTCTGTTGAGTCCCTTGGCTTGATAGAGCGGAAGAGTCCTCGCGCCACTTCATGGACTATCCACGGGGGGTCAGAGGTAAGGACATCACACGCAACGCACCAATAGCAGGAATGAGGAAAACAAAAGTCACAGTACTTCTGGATTCAAGTTGGAGAGGAAAGTTCACAGTCGTAAGTTGGAGAAGAAAGTTCCTCCGAGAAGTTGGAGTCCCGATTCGGCTCCGTGGGCCGGACGTCATACGCGCACTGCACTTGTTCACAGGTGCGCCGCCATCTGCTGCGTTTTGCCGAGGTCCCGTGGAGTTGAGTCTGGCTTCTCGTTGGTCCTCTGCTTGGGTGATGTCTCCGGCTCAGCAACACATGAAAACAAAGAGAAACGAGGAGGGGGGGGGGGTCAGAAATCTGGCTTTTACACATATCGACAATCTACAACACATAGTTTATTCTTTCACTGGCCGTCACGTGCCCTCACAATTATCTTTGCCTACTCAGGCCACATACTCATAGGCTTATGATATTATAATGTATCATGGGAGTTAACAAAATAGATAGATAAAACGATCATCACTTCAATATTATTCTAAAACACTTGTTGAAGCATATATTTTCATCTATATATTCCAGAAGCCTTCAGTACTGCCTGCATTTAGCCTGTACAATTTAACACTTCGGCCTGCCTGTTTTCCTACTGCGAGGCCGCTAGCCGGCAAGACACATTCACTTAAAATGACTATGTACGACAGTCCACAAAAAGTAAAGATCTCATTTTTTTCTCACGGCACTTAATGGCTTATAAAACCTTTTGTGTGCTTCACATAATACTGCGCGATCCACATCATACAATTTTTCATTATGGAATAGATATTTGGTTCACAAGCTATTCAGCGAACTCCAATTTAGCTCGATCACAATATAACAACAAAAAGATGTTTTTTTTTTCCAGCCAGAACAATCCAAATGCTTTGCTCACTCAATTGCATCACTCTATGAATTAACCTCAATCCAAATACTTTGCTTATTTAATGGTATTTGTGCATTAATCAATTTCAATCCAAACATCTTGCTTACTCAATGGCATTTATACACAATTTAATCTCAATCATCTTACCATAAACAACAAAAAAAAGTGCACAGTTCTATTTGATAGTACAGGGCTATAAAAAAAAAATGGAAATTGTGCATGATCCAGCCCGCTTCCAAAATTTGAGTCCCCTGAAGTGGTGTGTAGTGTCCCCCTGCAGAAGGATAAATGTGGGGAAGGGAAGGACGCCCATCCGTTCAATGGCTCTCGCGCAGTGCTTGTTTTCTGAGTGCTGGCGGGCTCCATTGTAGGACTCAACTAGGGCTGATCGCCTAATGACGCGGGAGGGCCTGCCCGGTGAGAAGTCAATCAAGTGGTTCTATGGCGTTCATTAGGACAGATACAATGCCGAGATGACGTCACCTTCGCTCTTCTTGGCTCCCAGGAAGGGCCGCTGTCTGGTGGATCACTCTTTGAGTTGACTCGGCACCTGCCTTCACTGGTTGCTATGGCAACACAAAGGGGGAAGCGCTGCCCTGCCGGTCGGCGATTTGCTCGTAGGGGGCGCTGCGGTAATGGCAGCTGCTCCTTCCCTTGATTGACAGCTGGCTGTGCTCGGTGCAGGGGCAGGAGGGGTTCGACCTTTGCGTGGCAGGAGGAGGCGTTCTTGGCGCAGCAGGTCTACGGCGCGGGTCGGGGTGACCCGTGGGTCGAAGTCCCAGTCGTCGTCCTCTCCTTTGAGTTTCTCAAATTTTTTTGGCAGGACCTCATGTGTCTCACTGTCTCCGTGTATAGAGAACCTTTCGCTATCTCTGTCCGGTTCATTGCTTTCGCCATACCCATGCGCGCAACAGCTCCTAATGCCTCTGTGCGGATAGCAACTTTTTCCGACTCCCTTGCGTGAAACAAAATTATTCTTTTCAGACATATCCAATCTCCCGTCACCCCTAGGTGTCACGACATCCTCAATTTCTCCGCTTGTCTCCCAGTTTCTAACTTCGATAGGTGGGGCCAACTTCTCAATGGTTCTATCTCTTAGGGCATTAAAACTTCCTATCTTTAACTCTGCATAAAAATTCCCATTTCTGTCTCGAGTGCGATAACTCTTGCTCTTCCCCCATTTACTTGGCTTTGCAAATCCTATATCTCCAGCGTTAATCTTAAAGCGATCACCTTCTCTGTTCAAACTAAAATCCTCTTGCCCTCGGAATGTATTCAAATTCTCACTCTGTACTTCTGTAGGGACATCTAATTTCGGACCGGATATCTCAAAACTCTCATTAACTCCTTGTAATTCCCAGTCCCTATTTGCTGATGAGGGCAATCTCTTCTCCAGCTCATCGAACGTTTCACAATTCTTACTAATTTCATTAGATGGGACCAACTCTTCCATCCCCCAGTGGGTTTCCAAACTCTCATTAATAGTTTCCAAACTCTTAACACGCTGCACCTCCTATTCTCTATTCACTGCTGGGGGCAATCGCTCCTCCGTTTCGGGGGACGTTTCAAAATTCTTTCCAGTTTCAATAGGTGGGGCCAACTTCTCGGTTTCCCAATTCTTGCTGTTACTGTCTTGTACCTCATCAGTTTCACTACTGTTGAGCATCTCAATCTGTTCCCTCACTACGTTCACCTCGACAATTTCTCCCTTACTCGGTGCCTCAAAATTCTCAGTTTTCGGTATCTCCAAATTCTCCTTAACCTGGTGCCCTTCTGTCCGCCTGCTATTCCCCTTCAGTGATTCAGAGGTCTCCTCGCTAGCTGTCGGAAGCTCCGGGGGGCATTCTTCACCCTGTGGTTGGTGCCGAGTAGGGGTTTGATTCTCGTGTGCGCTTGAAATTTCATTCGTAGGCGGGGTTCCGATGCTATGGCTATCCCAGTGGTGGTCAATTGCGCCTTTGTTTGGTGTGGGTATCGCAAACTGCATTTCACCCTGCACTGGCAGATCCATGAGGGTTCGATTCTCCTGAGTCTCTTCTTGTCCCTCTTGCGTACCGTCCTTCGCTAATCACTCCTCTGTTAATATATCTACAATTCTATCCCGGAGCCCATTTACATCGAATAGGGTTCCTATTTCTTCACCGTACTCCTTTTTCTCTTCGAGGCAGAATGGGGCCAGGACATTTTCCATTAAATTTGGGACATCCATTCCCTTCACATCCTTCCAGCATATGGGAGGGGGACCAAGTTCAGCTTCTAATCTTTTCTATAGGGCAGATTGCCTAATCCTGTCAGGAGAATTCTGTTCCTGTTCTCTTGCCTGTCCCTTTGATTTACTCTCCCGAGCCAAACTTCTTTTCCTTAAAATCTCCTGGATTGCTCTCCTAAGTCCGCTTATATCGAATATAATTTCTATTCCACGGACTAATTCTTCATCTTTTTCCAACTCGATAAGGGTAAAAACTGTGCCCGCTAATCGTTCGATATCAAGATCGTCCACCTGACTCCAACACAAGGGGGGTGGTCCTAATTCTGCTTCTAATATTTTGAACAAAAACGAACGTCTAATCCGGTTAGGTGTGGGCGTGGGGTACACTGGGGGTTCGGGTGAGCTATAAGGCAAATTCTCAATTTTGTGAACTGCGGGGTGGCTATTCCTTCCATGTTTGCCGCAAGAGGGGTGCTGTTTCCGGTGAGGGTGAGCTAGTAAACGGGGTTCTGTGTAATAATCGGAACTATCGTAATTGAAACGTTTCCGTGGGGGGCTCCTTCTGGTGGGACAATGTCTAGCTCAATGGTAAGACTCTCCACGTTCCTGATAATTCCTTGTGGGTAAAGAGGATACTGCCGTATGTGGCTCTCAGGGTCGTCATACTCATAATACGTTAAATACTCATTCTTGGTGGGGGCAGTCACCAGCCAAATGGTCGCATTTTCCACACTCCTAACATTGATTCGTGCGCCGCCTAGTGCTCCTCTTAGGCGGATTCTGACGGTTCTCGTATTGGGGGTGTGCGCCAGAGTTGATCGCTACGTGGAAGATAGGTACGCTCTGGGCTCCCTAACGTTAAACCAATCCTTCGTGCGCTGTTCTGCATTCCTATCCAGTGTGTTTCGGGGGTCCTCATGGTGTGGGTAAGCGTCAGAGTTGATCGCTACCTTGTAAATAGGTGTAGAGGCCATGTCTGAAATTTCCCAAAGCCAATGCTAACAGATACGCAACTGAATATGATAATACAGTATTCTTAATCTCTTATAAAAACAAACTACGTACTTCTTATGCGCTACACTCTGCTTCACTAAACCTTTATCAAACAAAATATTCACTATTCTCTACAAGTCTCTCTAAAAGCTGTGTTCATCGATACCTTAATTCTTACTTGAATACAATCACTTAATCATTAATCAGTCGATCACCGTGTCATCACAACTCCTCTTATCTCACTAAGAAAATCCTAAACGTGTAGTATACATATAATATTCAATAACATATGAATCAGCTTATCTGCCGTATTTATCAGAGAAAAAGACAACCTGGTACATTCTAATTACATTGGTTAGTGTTTCTACTTACTTGTCCCACCATTCCCCGAGTACTGAGCGTTGTTCTGCTGTATGAGTTTATTGGAACCCTCCAAAAGTGCAGGTGTGTCACAGAAATGCCATACATGAAAATATCACTCCTAGCTATGATAAAATTGAAATGCAGCAGTTCCTAGTTGATTCTATAAATCTCCACATACATGCTACTCCTGGGCCTACTCTAATCTTACAGACTAGCATATAATATACAATTTTCACCAAAAATATCAGATCAAAAGAAAAAGTATTGTTTGAACAGACGTTCCTGTAAATCCTGGCTAGAACATAATACACACTTCTCACTAATAAAAATTTTCACTTTCCTTAATACAAACATTTCAATTTTCCATATCTATAATAATTTTTTTTTCAAGTTTTTATCCGCAATAATTTTTTCTTAAATTTTTATCCTCAATAATCCACAGATTTGGTAATCCTGGTCACGGGAACCAATTTGTCGTGACCCCCCCTTAGTATATATTGAGGGCGGTACAACATTTAGGCCGTGATGCGTTCCTTGCTGTAACAATCAAAGCAAATTCCTGGACACACAATCAAGCTAACAGACATTTGCAATAATGAGAACTGAGATAATTTTTCAGTTAAAAATAAAATACACATTTATTAGCAAAATTACCTTCAAACATTCTACACATATGCAGTTCCCACTTTTGGGACAGATTCAACAATGTCTCTAGCATGGCCCCTTTCAATTAAGGGAACTTGCAAAGTATTTTGATCAACAGTCCATAATGAAGAGCTACTTGCTCGTGACTCTGACAGTCCCTAACAGTTAAGACAGTTTTACTCTAGTTGCCGCGACGGCCGTTCACAGAAATACATTCAAATGCAAAAGAAAACCGGAGCCAGTTCCATTACAGTACAGTACAGTATGGTACCCCCTAACCTCGGCAAATCAGGAGTACCTTGGGAAGGCGATTACTGGGAAGCTGCGCTCCAAGTTGCTGGGAGCCGAGGCTGCTTAACGGTTCCCCTGCACATACTGTTCACACTTCGGGGTTCTGCTGACTGGAGAGGACCATTGCTACCGATCACACCGCCTGGACAAGAAGAAGAGACTGAATTGTTTTCGCCAAAATTCCTCCTTCCTTTTCCGCTGGTCCCCCTAGTGGAGGTCACCTCTGTGCATGCGTGGCTGTACGGGATTGGCCAGAGTAGCTGAGGTGCGAATCTCAGCTCCGCTCCGGCCAATGTTGTTTACCATGCATGTCACGTAGCTCCCTGCCATCTGGGGTTCCAGGCTCACTCTGGAAAGTTCGGAGCTTGCGGCAGAGTTCTTCTTCGTTGAACTGAAAACAAAAACGGAGGCAGTCGAAAATGTTACTATTTAAAATGGAGCTTAATCTCATGTCGTCCTGAAGCCTATAAAGTCTTGGCGACCTAATAAAATTACGTGGGCATGACAATGCACAGGGCGTATATTTCAAATTGCGCATATACGCAATTCTAGGTGAAATTGATCTTATAGAACTCTTAGAAACGCTGTAGAGATTGATATATTTAATCAATATCTGCCTCTCAACACAAGCATGTCTCCAAATCCAAACTTCAAACTCACTTTCGGAAAACCTTCCTTATCACCAAGTAACAGGTCCTCTTAACAAGTACAGTTATATCTATAGTCATAATCGAAAAAATGAGAACGTGAAGATTTATCGACTAAGTCTTCGATCCTGAACGTGGATAAATTAATAGATACCTGGTATCCCTTAGAAGTAAATGCAATAATGAACGTTTTTTACAAAGATCCATTATTATGTAAGGGTATACACATGATTTAATAACCTTTCCATTCATTTGAACGTGAAAACCCTTGGGGTGTTTCTCACATTCACATGTAATTTTAAAATTATGTACGTCGTGCGATAGAGTTGTTGACCGTTTAACTGAAATTAAAAACGATAGTTGTTTTCTCATACACAGTTTGGGTATTTCAAATTGCGCGTCCAAGCAATTCTAGGTGAAACTGACCTTATGAAACTGTTAGAAACGCTATAGAGGTTGATATATTTAATCAATATCTGCCTCTCAACACAAGCAAGTCGCCAAACCCAAACTTTAAACCCACTTTCGGAAAGCCTTCCTTATCACCAAGTAACAGGTCCTCTTAAGAAGTACAGTTACATCCATAGTCATAATCGAAAAAAGGAGAACGTGCGGATTCATCGACTAAGTCTTCGAACCTGAACGTGGATAAATTAAAAGATACCTGGTATCCCTTAGGGGTAAATGCAATAATGAATCTTTTTTTAAAAGATCCATTATTATGTAAGGGTATACAAATGATTTAATAACTTTTCCATACATTTGAACGTGAAAATCCCTGGGGTGTTTCTCACATTCACGTGTATTTTCAAAATTATATACATCATGCGATAGAGTTGTTGACCGTTTAACTGAAATTAAAAACGAAAGTTGTTTTCTCATACACAGGTCGCGTATTTCAAATTGCGCGTCCAAGCAATTCTAGGTGAAACTGATCTTATAGAACTGTTAGAAACACTGTAGAGGTTGATATATTTAATCAATATCTGCCTCTCAACACAAGCATGTTTCAAAATCCAAACTTGAAACCCACTTTTGGAAAGCCATCCTTATGACCAAGTAACAGGTCCTCTTAAGAAGTACAGTTATATCTATAGTCATAATCGAAAAAATGAGAACGTGAGGATTTATCGACGAAGTCTTCGATCCTGAACGTGGATAAATTAAAAGATACCTGGTTCCCTTACAAGTAAATGCAATAATGAACCTTTTTTTCAAAGATCCATTATTATGTAAGGGTATACACATGATTTAATAACCTTTCCATACATTTGAACATGAAAACCCCTGAGGTGTTTCTCACAATCACGTGTATTTTTAAAATTATATACATCGTGCGATAGAGTTGTTGACCGTTTAACTGAAGTTAGAAACGAAAGATGTTTTCTCACACACAGCGGGTGTATTTCAAATTGGGCATCCCAGCAATTCTAGGTGAGACTGACCTTATAGAACTATTAGAAACGCTGTAGAGATTATTACATTTAATCAATATCTGCCTCTCAACACAAGCATGTCGTCAAACCCAAACCTGAAACCCAATTTCGGAAAGCCTTCCTTATCACCAAGTACCAGGTCCTCTTAAGAAGTACAGCTATATCTGTAGTCATAACCGAAGAAAGGAGAAAGTGGGGATTTATCGACTAAGACCTCGATCCTAGACGTGGATGAATTAAAGGACACCTGGTGTCCCTTAGGGGTAAATGCAATAATGAACCTTTTTTTCAAAGATCCATCATCATGCAGAGTACACACATGGTTTAATAACCTTTCCATACATTTGAACGTGAAAACCCCTGGGGTGTTTCTCACATTCACCTGTATTTTAAAAATTATATATGTCGTGTGATAAAGTTGTTGACCGTTTAACTGAAATTAGAAACGAAAATTGTTTTCTCACACACAGGGGTGTATTTCAAATTGCGTGTCCAAGCAATTCTAGGTGAGACTGACCATATAGAACTCTTAGAAACGCTGTAGAGGTTGATATTTTTAATCAATATCTGCCTCTCAACACAAGCATGTCTCCAAATCCAAACCTGAAACCCACTTACGGAAAGCCTTTTTTATCACCAAGTAACAGGTCCTCTTAACAAGCACAGCTATATCTGTAGTCATAATCGAACAAAGGAGAATGTGGGGATTTATCGATTAAGACCTCGATCTTTGACGTGGATGAATTAAAAGACACCTGGTGTCCCTTCGGGGTAATTGCAATAATGAACCTTTTTTTTCAAAGATCCATCATCATACAGGGTACACACATGATTAGTAACCTTTCCATACATTTGAACGTGAAAACCCTTGGGGTGTTTCTCACATTCACGTGTATTTTTAAAATTATTTATGTAGTGCGATAGAGTTGTTGACCGTTTAACTGAATTTAGAAACGAAAGTTGTTTTCTCACCCAAAGGGGGTGTATTTCAAATTATGCGTCCCAGCAATTCTAGGTGAGACTGACCTTATAAAACAATTGGAAACACTGTAGAGGTTGATATATTTAATCAATATCTACCTCTCAACACAAGCATGTCTCCAAATCCAAACTTGAAATTCGCTTTCGGAAAGCCTTCCTTATCACCAAGTAACAGGTCCTCTTAAGAAGTACAGTTATACCTATAGTCATAATCAAAAAATGAGAACGTGGGGATTTATCGACTAAGACTTTGATCCTGAAAGTAGATGAATTAAAAGACACCTGGTTTCCCTTTGGGGTAAATGGAATAATGTACCTTTTTTTTTCAAAGATTCATCATCATGCAGGGTACACACATGATTTAATGACCTTTCCATACATTTGAACGTGAAAACCCCTGGAGTGTTTCTCACATTCACGTGTATTTTTAAAATTATATACGTCGTGCGATAGAGTTGGTGACCGTTAACTGAATTTCAAAACGAAAGTTGTTTTCTAATACACAGTGTGTGTATTTCAAATTGCGCGTCCCAGATATTCTAGGTGAGAGTGACCTTATAGAAGTGTTAGAAACGCTATAGAGGTTGATATATTTAATCAATATCTGCCTCTCAACACAAGCAAGTCGCCAAACCCAAACTCGAAACCCACTTTCGGAAAGCCTTCCTTATCACCAAGTAACAGGTCCTCTTAAGAAGTACAGTTACATCTATAGTCATAATCGAAAAAAGGAGAACGTGCGGATTTATCGACTAAGTCTTCGAACCTGAACGTGGATAAATTAAAAGATACCTGATATCCCTTAGGGGTAAATGCAATAATGAACCTTTTTTTGAAAGATCCATTATTATGTAAGGGTATACAAATGATTTAATAACCTTTCCATACATTTGAACGTGAAAACCACTGGGGTGTTTCTCACATTCACGTGTATTTTCAAAATTATATATATCATGCGATAGAGTTGTCGACCGTTTAACTGAAATTAAAAACGAAAGTTGTTTTCTCATACACAGGTTGCGTATTTCAAATTGCGCGTCCAAGCAATTCTAGGTGAAACTGATCTTATAGAACTGTTAGAAACGCTCTAGAGGTTGATATATTTATCGACTAAGACCTCGATCCTAGACGTGGATGAATTAGACGAGGACACCTGGTGTCCCTTGGGGGTAAATGCAATAATGAACCTTTCTTTTCAAAGATCCATCATCATGCAAGGTACACACATGATTTAATAACCTTTCCATGCATTTGAACGTGAAAACACCTGGGGTGTTTCTCACATTCACATGTATTTTTAAAATTATGTACCTCGTGCGATAGAGTTGTTGACCGTTTAAATGAAATTAAAAACCAAAGTTGTTTTCTCATACACAGCTTGTGTATTTCAAATTGCGCGTCCCAGAAATTCTAGGTGAGAGTGACCTTATAGAACTGTTAGAAACGCTGTAGAGGTTGATATATTCAATCAATACCTGCCTCTCAACACAAGCATGTCTCCAAATCCAAACCTGAAACCCACTTACCGAAAGCCTTCCTTATCACCAAGTAACAGGTCCTCTTAACAAGCACAGCTATATCTATATTCATAATCGAAGAAAGGAGAACGTGAGGATTTATCGATTAAGACCTCGATCTTAGACGTGGAGGAATTAAAAGACACCTGGTTTCCCTTTTGGTGTAAATGCAATAATGAACCTTTTTTTTTTCAAAGATTCATCCTCATGCAGGGTACACACATGACCTAATAACCTTTCCATACATTTGAACGTGAAAACCCCTGGGGTGTTTCTCACATTCACGTGTATTTTTAAATATATTTATGTCGTGTGATAGAGTTGTTGACCGTTTAACTGAAGTTAGAAACGAAAGTTTTTTGTCACACAGAGTGGGTGTATTTCAAATTGGGCGTCCCAGCAATTCTAGGTGAGAGTGACCTTATGGAACTGTTAGAAACGCTGTAGAGATTGATATATTTAATCAATATCTGCCTCTCAACACAAGCATGTCTCCAAATCCAAACTTGAAACCCACTTACGAAAAGCCATACTTATCACCAAGTAACAGGTCCTTTTAAGAAGTACAGCTATATCTATATTCAAAATCGAAGAAAAGAGAACGTGAGGATTTATCGACTAAGACATCGATCCTGAACGTGGATAAATTAAAAGATACCTGGTATCCCTTAGGGGTAAAAAGAATAATGAACCTTTTTTCAAAGATCCATTATTATGTAAGGGTACAACATTATTTAATAACCTTTCCATACATTTGAACGTGAAAACCCCTGGGGTGTTTCTCACGTTCACGTGTATTTTTAAAATTATATACGTCGTGCAATAGAGTTGTTGACCGTTTAACTGAAATTAAAAGCAAAGTTGTTTTCTCATACACAGTTTGTGTATTTCAAATTGCTCGTCCAAGCAATTCTAGGTGAAACTGATCTTATAGAACTGTTAGAAACGCTATAGAGGTTGATATATTTAATCAATATCTGCCTCTCAACACAAGCAAGTCGCCAAATCCGAACTTGAAACCCACTTTCGGAAAGCCTTCCTTATCACCAAGTAACAGGTCCTCTTAAGAAGTACAGTTACATCAATAGTCATAATCGAAAAAAGGAGAACGTGCGGATTTATCGACTAAGTCTTCGATCCTGAACGTGGATAAATTAGAAGATACCTGGTATCTCTTAGGGGTAAATGCAATAATGAACCTTTTTTCAAAGATCCATTATTATGTAAGGGTATACACATTATTTAATAACCTTTCCATACATTTGAACGTGAAAACCCCTGGGGTGTTTCTCACATTCACGTGTATTTTTAAAATTATATACGTCGTGCGATAGAGTTGTTGACCGTTTAACTGAAATTAAAAACGAAAATTGTTTTCTCATACACAGTTTGTGTATTTCAAATTGCGCGTCCAAGCAATTCTAGGTGAAACTGATATTGTAGAACTATTAGAAACGCTGTAGAGATTGATATATTTATCAACTAAGACCTCGATCCTAGACGTGGATGAATTAGACGAGGACACCTGGTGTCCCTTAGGGGTAAATGCAATAAGGAACCTTTTTTTTCAAAGATCCAGCATCGTGCAGGGTACACACATGATTTAATAACCTTTCCATACATTTGAACGTGAAAACCCCTGGGGTGAGTCTCACATTCACATGTATTTTTTAAATTACCTACCTCGTGCGATGGAGTTGTTGACCGTTTAACTGTAATTAAAACCGAAAGTTGTTTTCTCATACACAGCTTGTGTATTTCAAATTGCGCGTCCAAGCAATTCTAAGTGAAACTGATCTTATAGAACTGTTAGAAACACTATAGAGGTTGATATATTTAATCAATATCTGCCTCTCGACACAAGCATGTCTCCAAATCCAAACCTGAAACCCACTTACGGAAAGCTTTCCTTATCACCAAGTAACAGGTCCTCTTAAGAAGCACAGCTACATCTATAGTCATAATCAAAGAAAGGAGAACGTGGGGATTTATCGATTAAGACCTCGATCGTAGACGTGGATGAATTAAAAGACATCTGGTGTCCCTTCAGGGTAAATGCTATAATGAACATTTTTTTTTTCAAAGATTCATCATCATGCAGGGTACACACATGATTTAATAACCTTCCCATACATTTGAACGTGAAAACCCCTGGGGTGTTTCTCACATTCACCTGTATTTTTAAAATTAAACATGTCGTGTGATAGAGTTGTTGACCGTTTAACTGAAATTTGAAACGAAAATTGTATTCTCACACACAGGGGGTGTATTTCAAATTGCGTGTCCAAGCAATTCTAGGTGAGACTGACCATATAGAACTCTTAGAAACGCTGTAGAGGTTGATATTTTTAATCAATATCTACCTGTCAACACAAGCATGTCTCCAAATCCAAACCTGAAACCCAATTTCGGAAAGCCTTCCTTATCACCAAGTAACAAATCCTCTTAAGAAATATAGCTATATCTGAAGTCATAACCGAAGAAAGGAGAACTTGCGGATTTATCGGCTAAGACCTCGATCCTAGACGTGGATGAATTAAAGAACACCTGGTGTCCCTTTGGGGTAAATGCAATAATGAACCTTTTTTTTCAAAGATCCATCATCATGCAGGGTACACACATGATTTAACAACCTTTCCATTCATTTGAACGTGAAAAAAACCCCTGGGGTATTTCTCACGTTCACGTGTATTTTTAATATTATTTTTGTCGTGCGATAGAGTTGTTGACCGTTTAACTGAAATTAGAAACGAAAGTTGTTTTGTCACACACAGGGGGTGTATTTCAAATTTTGCGTCTCAGCAATTCTAGGGGGGAACTGACCATACAGAACTGTTAGAAACGTTCTAGAGGTTGATATATTTAATCAATATCTGCCTCTCAACACAAGCATGTCTCCAAATCCAAACCTGAAACCCACTTTCGCAAAGCCATTCTTATCACCAAGTAACAGGTCCTCTTAAGAAGTACAGTTATACATATAGTCATAATCAAAGAAAGGAGAACGTGGTGATTTATCGACTAAGACCTCGATCCTTGACGTGGATGAATTAAAAGACACCTGGTGTCCCTTTGGGGTAAATACAATAATGAAACTTTTTTTTCAAAGATCAATCATCATGCAGGGTACACACATGTTTTAATAACCTTTCCATACATTTGAACGTCAAAATCCCTGGGGTGTTTCTCACATTCACGTGTATTTTTAAATTTATATACGTCGTGCGATAGAGTTGTTGACCGTTAACTGAATTTAAAAACGAAAGTTGTTTTCTCACACACAGTGTGTGTATTTCAAATTGCGCGTCCCAGAAATTCTAGGTGAGAGTGACCTTATAGAACTGTTAGAAACGCTGTAGAGGTTGATATATTCAATCAATATCTGCCTCTCAACACAAGCATGTCTCCAAATCCAAACCTGAAACCCACTTACCGAAAGCCTTCCTTATCACCAAGTAACAGGTCCTCTTAACAAGCACAGCTATATCTATATTCATAATCGAAGAAAGGAGAACGTGAGGATTTATCGATTAAGACCTCGATCTTAGACGTGGAGGAATTAAAAGACACCTGGTTTCCCTTTTGGTGTAAATGCAATAATGAACCTTTTTTTTTTCAAAGATTCATCCTCATGCAGGGTACACACATGACCTAATAACCTTTCCATACATTTGAACGTGAAAACCCCTGGGGTGTTTCTCACATTCACGTGTATTTTTAAATATATTTATGTCGTGTGATAGAGTTGTTGACCGTTTAACTGAAGTTAGAAACGAAAGTTTTTTGTCACACACAGTGGGTGTATTTCAAATTGCGCGTCCCAGCAATTCTAGATGAGAGTGACCTTATAGAACTGTTAGAAACGCTGTAGAGATTGATATATTTAATCAATATCTGCCTCTCAACACAAGCATGTCTCCAAATCCAAACTTGAAACCCACTTACGGAAAGCCATACTTATCACCAAGCGACAGGTTCTCTTAAGAAGTACAGTTACATCTATAGTCATAATCGAAAAAAGGAGAACGTGCGGATTTATCGACTAAGTCTTCGAACCTGAACGTGGATAAATTAAAAGATACCTGATATCCCTTAGGGGTAAATGCAATAATGAACCTTTTTTTGAAAGATCCATTATTATGTAAGGGTATACAAATGATTTAATAACCTTTCCATACATTTGAACGTGAAAACCACTGGGGTGTTTCTCACATTCACGTGTATTTTCAAAATTATATATATCATGCGATAGAGTTGTCGACCGTTTAACTGAAATTAAAAACGAAAGTTGTTTTCTCATACACAGGTTGTGTATTTCAAATTGCGCGTCCAAGCAATTCTAGGTGAAACTGATCTTATAGAACTGTTAGAAACGCTGTAGAGATTGATATATTTATCGACTAAGACCTCGATCCTAGACGTGGATGAATTAAACGAGGACACCTGGTGTCCATTGGGGGTAAATGCAATAAACAACCATTTTTTTCAAACATCCATCATCATGCAGGGTACACACATGATTTAATAACTTTTCCTTACATTTGAACGTGAAAAGCCCTGGGGTGTTTCTCACATTCACATGTATTTTTAAAATTATGTACCTCGTGCGATGGAGTTGTTGACCGTTTAACTAAAATTAATAACGAAAGTTGTTTTCTATACACAGCTTGTGTATTTCAAATTGCGCGTCCAAGCAATTCTAGGTGAAACTGATCTTATAGAACTGTTAGAAACACTATAGAGGTTGATATATTTAATAAATATCTGCCTCTCAACACAAGCATATCTCCAAATCCAAACTTGAAATTCACTTTCGGAAAGCCTTCCTTATCACCAAGTAACAGGTCCTCTTAAGAAGTACAGCTATATCTGTAGTCATAACCGAAGAAAGGAGAACGTGGTGATTTATCGACTAAGACCTCGATCCTAGACGTGGATGAATTAAAAGACACCTGGTGTCCCTTTGGGGTAAATACAATAATGAACCTTTTTTTTCAAAGATCAATCATCATGCAGGGTACACACATGTTTTAATAACCTTTCCATACATTTGAACGTGAAAACCCCTGGGGTGTTTCTCACATTCACGTGTATTTTTAAAATTATATACGTCGTGCGATAGAGTTGATGACCGTTAACTGAATTTCAAAACGAAAGTTGTTTTCTCACACACAGTGTGTATATTTCAAATTGCGCGTCCCAGATATTCTAGGTGAGAGTGATCTTATAGAAGAGTTAGAAACGCTGTCGAGGTTGACATATTTAATCAATATCTGCCTCTCAACACAAGCAAGTCTCCAATCCAAACTTGAAACCCACTTTCGGAAAGCCTTCCTTATCACCAAGTAACAGTTCTTCTTAAGAAGTACAGTTATATCTATAGTCATAATCAAAAAATGAGAACGTGGGGATTTATCGACTAAGACTTTGATCCTGAAAGTAGATGAATTAAAAGACACCTGGTTTCCCTTTGGGGTAAATGGAATAATGTACCTTTTTTTTTCAAAGATTCATCATCATGCAGGGTACACACATGATTTAATGACCTTTCCATACATTTGAACTTGAAAACCCCTGGGGTGTTTCTCACATTCACGTGTATTTTTAAAATTATATACGTCGTGCGATAGAGTTGGTGACCGTTAACTGAATTTCAAAACGAAAGTTGTTTTCTAATACACAGTGTGTGTATTTCAAATTGCGCGTCCCAGATATTCTAGGTGAGAGTGACCTTATAGAAGTGTTAGAAACGCTATAGAGGTTGATATATTTAATCAATATCTGCCTCTCAACACAAGCAAGTCGCCAAACCCAAACTTGAAACCCACTTTCGGAAAGCCTTCCTTATCACCAAGTAACAGGTCCTCTTAAGAAGTACAGTTACATCTATAGTCATAATCGAAAAAAGGAGAACGTGCGGATTTATCGACTAAGTCTTCGAACCTGAACGTGGATAAATTAAAAGATACCTGATATCCCTTAGGGGTAAATGCAATAATGAACCTTTTTTTGAAAGATCCATTATTATGTAAGGGTATACAAATGATTTAATAACCTTTCCATACATTTGAACGTGAAAACCACTGGGGTGTTTCTCACATTCACGTGTATTTTCAAAATTATATATATCATGCGATAGAGTTGTCGACCGTTTAACTGAAATTAAAAACGAAAGTTGTTTTCTCATACACAGGTTGCGTATTTCAAATTGCGCGTCCAAGCAATTCTAGGTGAAACTGATCTTATAGAACTGTTAGAAACGCTCTAGAGGTTGATATATTTATCGACTAAGACCTCGATCCTAGACGTGGATGAATTAGACGAGGACACCTGGTGTCCCTTGGGGGTAAATGCAATAATGAACCTTTCTTTTCAAAGATCCATCATCATGCAAGGTACACACATGATTTAATAACCTTTCCATGCATTTGAACGTGAAAACACCTGGGGTGTTTCTCACATTCACATGTATTTTTAAAATTATGTACCTCGTGCGATAGAGTTGTTGACCGTTTAAATGAAATTAAAAACCAAAGTTGTTTTCTCATACACAGCTTGTGTATTTCAAATTGCGCGTCCCAGAAATTCTAGGTGAGAGTGACCTTATAGAATTGTTAGAAACGCTGTAGAGGTTGATATATTCAATCAATATCTGCCTCTCAACACAAGCATGTCTCCAAATCCAAACCTGAAACCCACTTACCGAAAGCCTTCCTTATCACCAAGTAACAGGTCCTCTTAACAAGCACAGCTATATCTATATTCATAATCGAAGAAAGGAGAACGTGAGGATTTATCGATTAAGACCTCGATCTTAGACGTGGAGGAATTAAAAGACACCTGGTTTCCCTTTTGGTGTAAATGCAATAATGAACCTTTTTTTTTTCAAAGATTCATCCTCATGCAGGGTACACACATGACCTAATAACCTTTCCATACATTTGAACGTGAAAACCCCTGGGGTGTTTCTCACATTCACGTGTATTTTTAAATATATTTATGTCGTGTGATAGAGTTGTTGACCGTTTAACTGAAGTTAGAAACGAAAGTTTTTTGTCACACAGAGTGGGTGTATTTCAAATTGGGCGTCCCAGCGATTCTAGGTGAGAGTGACCTTATGGAACTGTTAGAAACGCTGTAGAGATTGATAT
Source organism: Ryuthela nishihirai (assembly GCA_038380435.1). Lineage (NCBI taxonomy): Eukaryota > Metazoa > Arthropoda > Arachnida > Araneae > Heptathelidae > Ryuthela > Ryuthela nishihirai. The sequence goes on along the minus strand of JAWZYU010000004.1, from coordinate 93,074,109 downwards.
ATTTAATCAATATCTGCCTCTCAACACAAGCATGTCTCCAAATCCAAACTTGAAACCCACTTACGAAAAGCCATACTTATCACCAAGTAACAGGTCCTCTTAAGAAGTACAGCTATATCTATATTCAAATTCGAAGAAAAGAGAACGTGAGGATTTATCGACTAAGACTTCGATCCTGAACGTGGATAAATTAAAAGATACCTGGTATCCCTTAGGGGTAAAAAGAATAATGAACCTTTTTTCAAAGATCCATTATTATGTAAGGGTACCACATTATTTAATAACCTTTCCATACATTTGAACGTGAAAACCCCTGGGGTGTTTCTCACGTTCACGTGTATTTTTAAAATTATATACGTCGTGCAATAGAGTTGTTGACCGTTTAACTGAAATTAAAAGCAAAGTTGTTTTCTCATACACAGTTTGTGTATTTCAAATTGCTCGTCCAAGCAATTCTAGGTGAAACTGATCTTATAGAACTGTTAGAAACGCTATAGAGGTTGATATATTTAATCAATATCTGCCTCTCAACACAAGCAAGTCGCCAAATCCGAACTTGAAACCCACTTTCGGAAAGCCTTCCTTATCACCAAGTAACAGGTCCTCTTAAGAAGTACAGTTACATCTATAGTCATAATCGAAAAAAGGAGAACGTGCGGATTTATCGACTAAGTCTTCGATCCTGAACGTGGATAAATTAGAAGATACCTGGTATATCTTAGGGGTAAATGCAATAATGAACCTTTTTTCAAAGATCCATTATTATGTAAGGGTATACACATTATTTAATAACCTTTCCATACATTTGAACGTGAAAACCCCTGGGGTGTTTCTCACATTCACGTGTATTTTTAAAATTATATACGTCGTGCGATAGAGTTGTTGACCGTTTAACTGAAATTAAAAACGAAAATTGTTTTCTCATACACAGTTTGTGTATTTCAAATTGCGCGTCCAAGCAATTCTAGGTGAAACTGATATTGTAGAACTATTAGAAACGCTGTAGAGATTGATATATTTATCAACTAAGACCTCGATCCTAGACGTGGATGAATTAGACGAGGACACCTGGTGTCCCTTAGGGGTAAATGCAATAAGGAACCTTTTTTTTCAAAGATCCAGCATCGTGCAGGGTACACACATGATTTAATAACCTTTCCATACATTTGAACGTGAAAACCCCTGGGGTGAGTCTCACATTCACATGTATTTTTTAAATTACGTACCTCGTGCGATGGAGTTGTTGACCGTTTAACTGTAATTAAAAACGAAAGTTGTTTTCTCATACACAGCTTGTGTATTTCAAATTGCGCGTCCAAGCAATTCTAAGTGAAACTGATCTTATAGAACTGTTAGAAACACTATAGAGGTTGATATATTTAATCAATATCTGCCTCTCGACACAAGCATGTCTCCAAATCCAAACCTGAAACCCACTTACGGAAAGCTTTCCTTATCACCAAGTAACAGGTCCTCTTAAGAAGCACAGCTACATCTATAGTCATAATCGAAGAAAGGAGAACGTGGGGATTTATCGATTAAGACCTCGATCGTAGACGTGGATGAATGAAAAGACATCTGGTGTCCCTTTAGGGTAAATGCTATAATGAACATTTTTTTTTCAAAGATTCATCATCATGCAGGGTACACACATGATTTAATAACCTTCCCATACATTTGAACGTGAAAACCCCTGGGGTGTTTCTCACATTCACCTGTATTTTTAAAATTAAACATGTCGTGTGATAGAGTTGTTTACCGTTTAACTGAAATTAGAAACGAAAATTGTTTTCTCATACACAGGGGGTGTATTTCAAATTGCGCGTTGCCGCAATTCTAAATGAGACTAATCTTATAGAACTGTTAGAAACGCTCTACAGGTTGATATATTTAATCAATATCTGCCTCTCAACACAAGTATGTTTCCAAGTCCAAATCTGAAACGCACTTTCGAAGAGCCATCCTTATCACCAAGTAACAGGTCCTCTTAAGAAGTACAGCTATATCTATATTCATAATCGAAGAAAGAACAACGTGAGGATTTATCGATTAAGACCTCGATCCTAGACGTGGATGAATTAAAGGACACCTGGTGTCCATTAGGGGTAAATGCAATAATGAACCTTTTTTTCAAAGATAAATCATCATGCAGGGTAAACACATGGTTTATTAACCTTTCCATTCATTTGAACGTGAAAACCCTTGTGGTGTTTCTCACATTCACCTGTATTTTTAAAATTATACATGTCGTGTGATAGAGTTGTTGACCATTTAACTGAAATTAGAAACGACAATTGTATTCTCACACACAGGGGGTGTATTTCAAATTGCGTGTCCAAGCAATTCTAGGTGAGACTGACCATATAGAACTCTTAGAAACGCTGTAGAGGTTGATATTTTTAATCAATATCTACCTGTCAACACAAGCATATCTCCAAATCCAAACCTGAAACCCAATTTCGGAAAGCCTTCCTTATCACCAAGTAACAAATCCTCTTAAGAAATATAGCTATATCTGAAGTCATAACCGAAGAAAGGAGAACTTGCGGATTTATCGGCTAAGACCTCGATCCTAGACGTGGATGAATTAAAGAACACCTGGTGTCCCTTTGGGGTAAATGCAATAATGAACCTTTTTTTTCAAAGATCCATCATCATGCAGGGTACACACATGATTTAATAACCTTTCCATACATTTGAACGTGAAAACCCCTGGGGTATTTCTCACGTTCACGTGTATTTTTAATATTATTTTTGTCGTGCGATAGAGTTGTTGACCGTTTAACTGAAATTAGAAACGAAAGTTGTTTTGTCACACACAGGGGGTGTATTTCAAATTTTGCGTCTCAGCAATTCTAGGTGAGACTGACCATACAGAACTGTTAGAAACGTTCTAGAGGTTGATATATTTAATCAATATCTGCCTCTCAACACAAGCATGTCTCCAAATCCAAACCTGAAACCCACTTTCGCAAAGCCATTCTTATCACCAAGTAACAGGTCCTCTTAAGAAGTACAGTTATATATATAGTCATAATCGAAGAAAGGAGAACGTGGTGATTTATCGACTAAGACCTCGATCCTTGACGTGGATGAATTAAAAGACACCTGGTGTCCCTTTGGGGTAAATACAATAATGAAACTTTTTTTTCAAAGATCAATCATCATGCAGGGTACACACATGTTTTAATAACCTTTCCATACATTTGAACGTCAAAATCCCTGGGGTGTTTCTCACATTCACGTGTATTTTTAAAATTATATACGTCGTGCGATAGAGTTGTTGACCGTTAACTGAATTTAAAAACGAAAGTTGTTTTCTCACACACAGTGTGTGTATTTCAAATTGCGCGTCCCAGAAATTCTAGGTGAGAGTGACCTTATAGAACTGTTAGAAACGCTGTAGAGGTTGATATATTCAATCAATATCTGCCTCTCAACACAAGCATGTCTCCAAATCCAAACCTGAAACCCACTTACCGAAAGCCTTCCTTATCACCAAGTAACAGGTCCTCTTAACAAGCACAGCTATATCTATATTCATAATCGAAGAAAGGAGAACGTGAGGATTTATCGATTAAGACCTCGATCTTAGACGTGGAGGAATTAAAAGACACCTGGTTTCCCTTTTGGTGTAAATGCAATAATGAACCTTTTTTTTTTTCAAAGATTCATCCTCATGCAGGGTACACACATGACCTAATAACCTTTCCATACATTTGAACGTGAAAACCCCTGGGGTGTTTCTCACATTCACGTGTATTTTTAAATATATTTATGTCGTGTGAAGAGTTGTTGACCGTTTAACTGAAGTTAGAAACGAAAGTTTTTTGTCACACAGAGTGGGTGTATTTCAAATTGGGCGGCCCAGCAATTCTAGATGAGAGTGACCTTATAGAACTGTTAGAAACGCTGTAGAGATTGATATATTTAATCAATATCTGCCTCTCAACACAAGCATGTCTCCAAATCCAAACTTGAAACCCACTTACGGAAAGCCATACTTATCACCAAGCGACAGGTTCTCTTAAGAAGTACAGTTATATCTATAATCATAATCGAAAAAATGAGAACGTGGGGATTTATCGACTAAGTCTTCGATCCTGAACGTGGATAAATTAAAAGATACCTGGTATCCCTTAGGGGTAAATGCAATAATGAACCTTTTTTTTTCAAAGATCCATTATTATGTAAGGGTATACACATGATTTAATAACCTTTCCATACATTTGAACGTTAAAACCCCTGGGGTGTTTCTCACATTCACGTGTATTTTTTAAAATTATATACCTCATGCGATAGAGTTGTTGACCGTTTAACTGAAATTAAAAACGAAAGTTGTTTTCTCATACACAGGTTGTGTATTTCAAATTGCGCGTCCAAGCAATTCTAGGTGAAACTGATCTTATAGAACTGTTAGAAACGCTGTAGAGATTGATATATTTATCGACTAAGACCTCGATCCTAGACGTGGATGAATTAAACGAGGACACCTGGTGTCCATTGGGGGTAAATGCAATAAACAACCTTTTTTTTCAAACATCCATCATCATGCAGGGTACACACATGATTTAATAACTTTTCCTTACATTTGAACGTGAAAAGCCCTGGGGTGTTTCTCACATTCACATGTATTTTTAAAATTATGTACCTCGTGCGATGGAGTTGTTGACCGTTTAACTAAAATTAATAACGAAAGTTGTTTTCTCATACACAGCTTGTGTATTTCAAATTGCGCGTCCAAGCAATTCTAGGTGAAACTGATCTTATAGAACTGTTAGAAACACTATAGAGGTTGATATATTTAATCAATATCTGCCTCTCAACACAAGCATGTCTCCAAATCCAAACTTGAAACTCACTTTCGGTACGCCTTCCTTATCACCAAGTAACAGGTCCTCTTAAGAAGTGCAGTTATATCTATAGTCATAATCAAAAAATGAGAACGTGGGGTTTATCGACTAAGACTTCCATCCTGAACGTAGATGAATTAAAGGACACGTGGATTCCCTTTGGGGTAAATGCAATAATGAACCTTTTTTTTTTCAAAGATTCATCATCATGCAGGGTACACATATGATTTAATAACCTTACCATACATTTGAACGTGAGAACCCCTGGGGTGTTTCTCACATTCACGTGTATTTTTAAATTTATTTATGTCGTGCGATAGAGTTGTTGACCGTTTAACTGAAGTTAGAAACGAAATTTTTTTGTCACACAGAGTGGGTGTATTTCAAATTGGGCGTCCCAGCAATTCTAGGTGAGAGTGACCTTATGGAACTGTTAGAAACGCTGTAGAGATTGATATATTTAATCAATATCTGCCTCTCAACACAAGCATGTCTCCAAATCCAAACTTGAAACCCACTTACGGAAAGCCATACTTATCACCAAGCGACAGGTTCTCTTAAGAAGTACAGTTATATCTATAATCATAATCGAAAAAATGAGAACGTGGGAATTTATCGACTAAGTCTTCGATCCTGAACGTGGATAAATTAAAAGATACCTGGTATCCTTAGGGGTAAATGCAATAATGAACCTTTTTTTTCAAAGATCCATTATTATGTAAGGGTATACACATGATTTAATAACCTTTCCATACATTTGAACGTTAAAACCCCTGAGGTGTTTCTCACATTCACGTGTATTTTTTAAAATTATATACCTCATGCGATAGAGTTGTTGACCGTTTAACTGAAATTAAAAACGAAAGTTGTTTTCTCATACACAGGTTGTGTATTTCAAATTGCGCGTCCAAGCAATTCTAGGTGAAACTGATCTTATAGAACTGTTAAAAACGCTGTAGAGATTGATATATTTATCGACTAAGACCTCGATCCTAGACGTGGATGAATTAGACGAGGACACCTGGTGTCCATTGGGGGTAAATGCAATAAACAACCTTTTTTTTCAAACATCCATCATCATGCAGGGTAGACACATGATTTAATAACCTTTCCATACATTTGAACGTGAAAAGCCCTGGGGTGTTTCTCACATTCACATGTATTTTTAAAATTATGTACCTCGTGCGATGGAGTTGTTGACCGTTTAACTAAAATTAATAACGAAAGTTGTTTTCTCATACACAACTTGTGTATTTCAAATTGCGCGTCCAAGCAATTCTAGGTGAAACTGATCTTATAGAACTGTTAGAAACACTATAGAGGTTGATATATTTAATCAATATCTGCCTCTCAACACAAGCATGTCTCCAAATCCAAACTTGAAACTCACTTTCGGAAAGTCTTCCTTATCACCAAGTAACAGGTCCTCTTAAGAAGTACAGTTATATCTATAGTCATAATCAAAAAATGAGAACGTGGGGTTTGTCGACTAAGACTTCCATCCTGAACGTAGATGAATTAAAAGACACGTGGATTCCCTTTGGGGTAAATGCAATAATGAACCTTTTTTTTTTTCAAAGATTCATCATCATGCAGGGTACACATATGATTTAATAACCTTACCATACATTTGAACGTGAGAACCCCTGGGGTGTTTCTCACATTCACGTGTATTTTTAAATTTATTTATGTCGTGCGATAGAGTTGTTGAACGTTTAACTGAAATTAGAAACGAATGTTGTTTTCTCACACACAGGGGGTGTATTTCAAATTGGGCGTTCCAGCAATTCTAGGTGAGAGTGACCTTATAGAACTGTTAGAAACGCTGTAGAGGTTGATACATTTAATCAAAATCTGCCTCTCAACACAAGCATGTCTCCAAATCCAAACCTGAAACCCAATTTCGGAAAGCCTTCCTTATCACCAAGTAACAAGTCCTCTTAAGAAATAGAGCTATATCTGTAGTCATAACCAAAGAAAGGAGAACGTGGGGATTTATCAACTAAGACCTCGATCTTAGACGTGGAAGAATTAAAGGACGTCTGGTGTCCCTTGGGGGTAAATGCAATAAATTTTTTTTCAAATATCCATCATCGTGCAGGGTACACATATGATTTAATAACCTTTCCATACATTTGAACGTGAAAACCCCTGGGCTGTTTCTCACATTCACGTGTATTTTGAAAATTATATACGTCGTGCGATAGAGTTGTTGACCGTTAACTGAATTTAGAAAAGAAAGTTGTTTTCTCACACACAGTGTGTGTATTTCGAATTGCGCATCCCAGCAACTCTAGGTGAGAGTGACCTTATAGAACTGTTAGAAACGCTATAGTGGTTGACATATTTAATCAATATCTGCCTCTCAACACAAACATGTCTCCAAATCCAAACCTGAAACCCACTTACGGAAAGCCTTCCTTATCACCAAGTAACAGGTCCTCTTAACAAGCACAGCTATGTCTATATTCATAATCGAAGAAAGGAGAACGTGAGGATTTATCGATTAAGACCTCGATCCTAGACGTGGATGAATTAAAGGACACCTGGTGTCCCTTAGGGGTAAATGTAATAATGAACCTTTTTTTTTTCAAAGTTCGATCATTATGCAGGATACACACATGGTTTAATAACATTTCCATACATTTGAACGTGAAAACCCCTGGGGTGTTTCTAACATTCACGTGTATTTTTAAAATTATTTGTGTCGTGCAATAGAGTTGTTGACCGTTTAACTGAAATTAGAAACTAAAGTTGTTTTCTCACAGAAAGGGAGTGTATTTCAAATTGGGCGTCCCAGCAATTCTAGGTGAGAGTGACCTTATAGAATTATGAGAAACGCTGTAGAGATTGATACATTTAATCAATATCTGTCTCTCAACACAAGCATCTCACCAAACCCAAACCTGAAACCGAATTTCGGAAAGCCTTCCTTATCACCAAGTAACAAGTCCTCTCAAGAAGTACAGTTATCTCTGTAGTCATAACCGAAGAAAGGAGAACGTGGGGCTTTATCAACTAAGACCTCGATCTTAGACGTGGATGAATTTAAGGACACCTGGTGTCCCTTGGGGGTAAATGCAATAAATTTTTTTTCAAAGATCCATCATCATGCAGGGTGCACACGTGATTTAATAACCTTTCCATACCTTTGAACGTGAAAACCCCTGGGGTGTTTCTCACATTCACGTGTATTTCTAAAATTATATACGTCGTGCTATAGAGTTGTTGACCGTTAACTGAATTTAGAAACGAAAGTTGTTTTCTCACACACAGTGTGTGTATTTCAAATTGCGCGTCCCAGCATTTCTAGGTGAGAGTGACTTTATAGAACTGCTACAAACGCTGTAGAGGTTGATATATTTAATCAATATCTGCGTCTCAACACAAGCATGTCTCCAAATCCAAACCTTAAACCCACTTACGGAAAGCCTTCCTTATCACCAAGTAACAGGTCCTCTTAACAAGCACAGCTATATCTATAGTCATAATCGAAGAAAGGAGAACGTGGGGATTTATCGATTAAAACCTCGATCTTAGACGTGGATGAATTAAAAGACACCTGGTGTCCCTTTTGGGTAATTGCAATAATGAACCTTTTTTTTTTCAAATATCCATCATCATGAAGGGTACACACATGATTTAATAACCTTTCCATACATTTGAACGTAAAAACCCCTGGGGTGTTTCTCACATTCACGTGTAATTTTAAAATTATTTGTCTTGCGATAGACTTGTTAACCGTTTAACTGAAATTAGAAACGAAAGTTGTTTTCTCACACACAGAGGGTGTATTTCAAATTGGGCGTCCCAGCAATTCTATCTGAGACTGACCTTATAGAACTGTTAGAAAGGCTGTACAGGTTGATATATCTAATCAATATATGCCTCTCAACACAAGCATGTCTCCAAATCCAAACTTGAAACTCACTTTCGGAAATCATTCCTTATCACCAAGTAACAGGTCCTCTTAAGAAGTACAGTTATATCTATAGCCATAATCGAAAAAAGGAGAACGTGGGGATTTATCGACTAAGTCTTTGATCGTGAACGTGGATAAATTAAAAGATACTTGGTGTCCCTTTGGGGTAAATACAATATTGAACCTTTTTTTTTCAAAGATCCATCATCATGCAGGGTACACACATGATTTAATAACCTTTCCATACATTTGAACGTGAAAACCCCTGCGGTGTTTCTCACATTCACGTGTATTTTTAAAATTATATACGTCGTGCGATAGAGTTGTTGACCGTCTAATTGAAATTAAAAACGAAAGTTGTTTTCTCACACACAGTGTGTGTATTTCAAATTGCGCGTTCCAGCAATTCTAGGTGAGAGTGACCTTATAGAACTGTTTGAAACGCTGTAGAGGTTGACATATTTAACCAATATCTGCCTCTCAACACAAGCATGTCTCCAAATCCAAACCTGAAACCCACTTACGGAAAGCCTTCATTATCACCAAGTAACAGGTCCTCTTAACAAGCACAGCTATATATATATATATTCATAATCGAAGAAAGGAGAACGTGGGATTTATCGATTAAAACCTCGATCTTAGACGTGGATGAATTAAAAGACATCTAGTGTCCCTTTGGGGTAATTGCAATAATGAACCTTTTTTTTTCAAAGATCCATCATCCTGCAGGGAACACACATGATTTAATAACCTTTCCATATATTTGAACGTGAAAACCCCTGGGGTGTTTCTCACATTCACGTGTATTTTAAAAATTAATTATGTCGTGCGATAGAGTTGTTGACCGTTTAACTGAATTAGAAACGAAAGTTGTTTTCTCACACACACGAGGTGTATTTCAAATTGCGCGTCCCAGCAACTCTAGGTGAGACTGACCATACAGAACTATTAGAAACGCTGTAGAGGTTGATATATTTAATGAATATATGCCTCTCAACACAAGAATGTCTCCAAATCCAAACTTGAAACTAACTTTTGGAAAGCCTTCCTTATCACCAAGTAACAGGTCCTCTTAAGAAGTACAGTTATATCTATAGTCATAATCGAAAAAAGGAGAACGTGGGGATTTATCGAGTAAGTCTTCGATCGTGAACGTGGAAAAATTAAAAGATACTTGGTGTCCCTTTGGGTTAAATGTAATAATGAACCTTTTTTTCAAAGATCAATTATTATGTAGGGTACACATATTATTTAATAACCTTTCCATACATTTCAACCTGAAAACCCCTGGGGTGTTTCTCACATTCACGTGTATTTTTAAAATTTTGATACGTCGTGCGATAGAGTTTTTGACCGTCTAAGTGAAATTAAAAACGAAAGTTGTTTTCTCATTCACAGGATGTGTATTTCAAATTGCCCGTCCAAGCAATTCTAGGTGAAACTGATCTTATAGAACTGTTAGAAACACTATAGAGGTTGATATATTTAATCAATATCTGCCTCTCAACACAAGCATGTCTCCAAATCCAAACTTGAAACTCACTTTCGGAAAGCCTTCCTTATCACCAAGTAACAGGTCCTCTTAAGAAGTACAGCTATATCTGTAGTCATAACCGAAGAAAGGAGAACGTGGGGATTTATCGACTAAGACCTCGATCTTAGACGTGGATGAATTAAAGGACACCTGGTGTCCCTTGGGGGTAAATGCAATAAATTTTTTTTCAAATATCCATCATCATGCAGGGTACACACATGATTTAATAACCTTTCCATACATTTGAACGTGAAAACCCCTGGGGTGTTTCTCACATTCACGTGTATTTTAAAATTATATACATCGTGCGATAGAGTTGTTGACCGTTAACTGAATTTAGAAACGAAAGTTGTTTTCTCACACACAGTGTGTGTATTTCAAATTGCGCGTCCAAGCAATTCTAGGTGAGTGTGACCTTATAGAACTGATAGAAACGCTGTAGAGGTTGACATATTTAATCAATATCTGCCTCTCAACACAAGCAAGTCTCCAAATCCAAACCTGAAACCCACTTAACAAAGGTCCTTTTAACAAGCACAGCTATATCTATATTCATAATCGAAGAAAGGAGAACGTGAGGATTTACCGATTAAGACCTCGATCCTAGACGTGGATGAATTAAAGGACACCTGGTGTCCCTTAGGGGTAAATGCAATAATGAACCTTTTTTTTCAAAGATCCATCATCATGCAGGGTACACACATGGTTTAATAACCTTTCCATTCATTTGAACGTGAAAACCCCATTGGTGTTTCTCACATTCACCTGTATTTTTAAAATTATATATGTCGTGTGATAGAGTTGTTGACCGTTTAACTGAAATTGTTTTCGATAATTGTTAAACGAAAATTGTTTTCTCACACACAGGGAGTGTATTTCATATTGCGTGTCCAAGCAATTCTAGGTGAGACTGACCATATAGATCTCTTAGAAACGCTGTAGAGGTTGATATTTTTAATCAATATCTGCCTCTCAACACAAGAATGTCGCCAAACCCAAACCTGAAACCCAATTTCGGAAAGCCTTCCTTATCACCAAGTAACAAATCCTCTTAAGAAGTACATCTATATATGTAGTCATAGAAGTCATAGAAGAAAGGAGAACGTGGGGATTTATCGACTAAGACCTCGATCTTAGACGTGGATGAATTAAAGGACACCTGGTGTCCCTTAGGGGTAAATGCAATAATGAACCTTTTTTTTCAAAGATCAATCATCATGCAGGGTACACACATGTTTTAATAACCTTTCCATACATTTGAACGTCAAAATCCCTTAGGTGTTTCTCACATTCACGTGTATTTTTAAAATTATATACGTCGTGCAATAGAGTTGTTGACCGTTAACTGAATTTAGAAACGAAAGTTGTTTTCTCACACACAGTGTGTGTATTTCAAATTGCGCGTCCCACTAATTCTAGGTGAGAGTGACCTTATAGAACTGTTAGAAATCCTGTAGAGGTTGATATATTTAATCAATATTTGCCTCTCAACACAAGCATGTCTCCAAATCCAAACCAGAAACCCACTTACGGAAAGCCTTCCTTATCACCAAGTAACAGGTCCTCTTAACAAGCACAGCTATATCTATAGTCGTAATCGAAGATAGGAGAACGTGGGGATTTATTGATTAAGACATCGATCCTAGACGTCGATGAATTAAAAAACACCTGGTGTCCCATTGGGGTAAATGCAATATTGAAGCTTTTTTTTCAAAGATCCATCATCATGCAGTGTACACACATGATTTAATAACCTTTCCATACATTTGAACGTGAAAACCCCTGGGTGTTTCTCACATTCACTGGTTTTTTAAAATTATTTATGTCATGCGATAGAGTTGTTGACCGTTTAACTGAAATTAGAAACGAAAGTTGTTTTCTCACACACAGGGATTGTATTTCAAGTTGGGCGTCCCAGCAATTCTAGGTGAGACTGACCTTATGAGACCTGTTAGAAACGCTGTAGAGGTTGATATATTTAATCGATATCTGCCTCTCAACACAAGCATGTCTCCAAATCCAAACCTGAAACCCACTTTCGAAAGCCATCCTTATCACCAAGTAACAGGTCCTCTTAAGAAATACAGCTATATCTATATTCATAATCGAAGAAAGGAGAACGTGGGTATTTATTGACCAAGACCTCGATCCTAGACGTGGGGTGAATTAAAAGACACGAGGTGTCCCTTTGCAGTAACTAGAATAATGAACCTTTTTTTTCAAAGATCCATCATCATGCAGGGTACACTCATGATTTAATAACCTTTCCATACATTTGAACGTGAAAACCCCTGGGGTGTTTCTCACATTCACATGTATTTTTAGAATTATTTATGTCGTGCGATAGAGCTGTTGACCGTTTAACTGAAATTAGAAACGAAAGTTGTTTTCTCACACACAGGGGGTGTATATCAAATTGGGCGTCCCAGCAATTCTAGGTGAGACTGACCTTATAGAACTGTTAGAAACGCTGTAGAGATTGATTTATCTAATCAATATCTGCCTCTCAACGCAAGCATGTCGCCAAACCCAAACCTGAAACCCAATTTCGGAAAGCCTTCTTTATCACCAAGTAACAGGTCCTCTTAAGAAGTACAGCTATATCTGTATTCATAACCGAAGAAAGGAGAACGTGGGGATGCCTCGATCCTCGACGTGGATGAATTAAAGGACACCTGGTGTCCCTTATGGGTAAATGCAATAATGAACTTTTTTTTTCAAAGATCCATCATCATGCAGGGTACACACATGATTTAATATCCTTTCCATACATTTGAACGTGAAAACCCTGTGGTCTCACATTCACGTGTATTTTTAAAATTATATATGTTGTGTGTTAGACTTGTTGACTGTTTAACTGAAATTAGAAACGAAAGTTGTTTTCTCGTACACAGGGGGTGTATTTCAAATTGTGCGTCCAAGCAATTCTAGGTGAGACTGACCTTATAGAACTCTTAGAAACGCTGTAGAGGTTGATATTTTTAATCAATATCTGCCTCTCAACACAAGCATGTCGCCAAAACCAAACCTGAAACCCAATTTCGGAAAGCCTTCTTTATCACCAAGTAACAGGTCCTCTTAAGAAGTACAGCTATATCTGTATTCATAACCGAAGAAAGGAAAACGTGGGGATACCTCGATCCTAGACGTGGATGAATTAAAGGACACCTGGTGTCCCTTAGGGGTAAATGCAATAATGAGCCTTATTTTTTTCAAAGATCCATCATCATGCACGGTACACACATGATTTAATAACCTTTCCATACATTTGAACGTGAAAACCCCTGGGGTGTTTCTCACATTCACATGTATTTTTAAAATTATATATGTCGTGTGATAGAGTTGTTGACCGTTTAACTGAAATTAGAAACGAAAATTGTTTTCTCACACACAGGGGGTGTATTTCAAATTCCGCGTCCAAGCAATTCTAGGTGAGACTGACCATATAGAACTCTTAGAAACGCTGTAGAGGTTGATATTTTTAATCAATATCTGCCTCTCCACACAAGCATGTCGCCAAACCCAAACCTGAAACCCAATTTCGGAAAGCCTTCCTTATCACCAAGTAAAGGTCCTCTTAAGAAGTTCAGCTATATCTGTAGTCATAACCGAAGAAAGGAGAACGTGGGGATTTATCGACTAAGACCTCGATCTTAGACGTAGATGAATTAAAGGACACCTGGTGTCCCTTGGGGGTAAATGCAATAAATTTTTTTTCAAATATCCATCATCATGCAGGGTACACACATGATTTAGTAACCTTTCCATACATTTGAACGTGAAAACCCCTATGGTGTTTCTCACATTCACGTGTATTTTTAAAATTATATATGTCGTATGATAGAGTTGTTGACTGTTTAACTGAAATTAGAAACGACAGTTGCTTTCTCGCACACAGGGGGTGTATTTCAAATTGCGCGTCCAAGCAATTCTAGGTGAGACTGACCTTATAGAACTCTTAGAAACCCTGTAGAGGTTGATATTTTTAATCAATATCTGCGTCTCAACACAAGCATGTCTCCAAATCCAAACCTGAAACTCAATTTCGGAAAGCCTTCCTTTTCACCAAGTAACAGGTCCTCTTAAGAAGTACAGCTATATCTGTAGTCATAACCGAAGAAAGGAGAACGTGGGGATTTATAGACTAAGACCTCGATCCCAGACGTGGATGAATTAACCTTTTCCTGAGCTCTGGAGTCCATGTCACTCGGAAAATTAGACCATTGTGAGGAAAAATGTCCCATTGAAATATTATGCAACCTTTAAAATGTCAAATTCAATTCATTTCGGTATTCGAAGCATGCACCATCCCCATTCTTCTATATTAGTTGTTTTCAACGTGGGGTACACGGTATAAGTTTTTGGGGTACTCCGTGAGAGCTCAAAAGTAGCTAGATCTAGTAAAAAGTTCATTTCAATAATTACCCTGTAAAATGTTTATAATTTTATAAGATTTGTTACATCGCTTATGTAATTTTTTGTGTTTATCGATATATGTAATTTAGGAATATAAAATTTAATATGTGTATATATATATATGTTTTATTTCATTCCTATTGTTATTATATAACTATAGTTTTATCCATCTATCTATACAAGGAGTACGCCAGTTACATACACATTTCCAGGGGGTACGTGAAGCATAAAAGGTTGAGAACCATTGCTTTAAAGAGTTACGTATTAAGTTTCTCCATAAATGTCGTAAAAGTGTTTCCATAGCCTTCCCCCACGGTTAGTGTGTATATATGTATATGGGGGTTGGGGATTTAACATTATGTTTGGGTAAATAATTTATTGTTCGCTATTCCAGTTTCCTGCGGGAGCTCTCTGGCAGTGTGGGGGTGCTAATCAGTACACCACTGTTCGAAGTTTTCTATAACTTCTAAAATATGCATTTAATGGAAATTTTTGATTTAAAATAAATTAATGATCAAAAACAAATCTATTTAAATCTTGTTTTTCAACGCTATTCGTTCAGTAGTTAAATAGTTATGGAAGGCTAGATTTACCACAGTAATTAATTAAGACTTATTTAATAAGTATAGTTTCAAATAATTTAATAAATTAAATAAGCATTTTAGAAGTTTTCGCAACGATTATTTCAATGTTAGACAAATATGAATTAATTTATTGTTAAATATTTCAACTTCCATTATTCTAAATACTGAACAAATACTGTTGAAAATCGAGATTCATAAATTTCATTACGATCTTCATCCTTCAGTCACATTTTTCCACAAAATGCATATTTTGAAAGTTATAGTGCTTCGAAGTTAGATTCCCATTGACATAACACGGAAATTTTGTAATATTTTGATAGGGCAGTGTATTTCATTATTTACTAATGATTCTTTGTATTTATGATAAATATTTAGGAATGCTTTATTTCGACAGAAAAACTTAGAAATTGATGGATACACTTTAAAAATATTCGTAAATTTTTACGCAAGGTAAATACATTTTCAATTAGTTTTATACAGGAAAAATTAATTTGATTTCCAAGAAGTGGGGTTAGTAAAATATCACCTGGAGAAAGGGGCGTTGGGGTTAAAAAAATTTTTTAACCGCTGAATTAGACCAAACGAAACAGAGTACAAGTAATTAAAGAATTACCCACGCAACACTTGGAGATTCTTGTCAATTATTTGAAGTCACTTTTAATTTTAAATAATAGCAGGATTGTTAAAATGGATTAAAATTTTTCGGTCTTTGTTGATCAGATAGCTTTAGCCTTTGGAGTTGTTGGGTTGGTTTTTTTTTTTAATCTGAGCATCATTTCTTTGCTCCGTAACGAGCTAAATATTTAGGTCACAAGGATCCTCATAAGTCTCAGAAAAGGTTTGGGAGTGGAATAATAGGAAGCTAATATGTTCCTCTAATAACTTTTATGCAGAGTTGTTAGGGGAAGATATTTGCCGCCCATTAATGCCATTCAAAATACTTTAAAACGTGTGCAGAATATGTGGCTTTCCTGTATACAGGGCCACAACTTTAAGTATTCAACCAACGAAAAGTGGATTTTTTTAAGACTATCAGTCGCTCTTTTTTCAGCATGGGGAGGGAATAGGTAAGTAAAGACACTCTTCATCAGCAAGCTCTTCTGGGTAAGTATAGGTAAGTATATTTTATTTATTTTTTCTTCATGGCTAAACCAAAATTCCAAAGTGGCTAAATGGTCACACGGAACCATTCATTCCAGTGACTTAGCAGTGCTTTCTGATCACCGGCCACTAGTGGTGAAAGCCCTACTGGACAGTCGCCTGCAGATCAGGGAAGGTGCATCATAGAAGGATTCTGCCACTGGAAGGGATGGGGGCAAGGTCTAATTTTTTTCTTTTTTTTAATTAGATCTTGCACAAGATGCTGCAAAATATTCCATTAAATGCGCTCAACAGGGAATGCTGTTTGACAATTTAATGCAACTTTGTGGTTCTTGATCCCTCTTTTTCCTTCCACACTAGCTGCCTATGTGTGGAGGGGTTTTCTCCTGGTTAGAGCAAAACACTCTGACATGGATGGTGCCTTGACGTGGCGTCAGAGCTTTTCACTAAACCATCTGGCAGACATACTTCTATTGTAACAGAAAATGCTGATTGACACTTTAATGCGACTTTGTAGTATCTTTTATCCCTCTTTTTCCTCCCATGCTAGCTGCTTATATGACTCAATCGGTAGCGCGCCAGGCTCGTAATCTGTAGATCCTAAGGTCGAGTCCCGCCTGGGCCAACGTTGAGATTTATATCCGCAAAACTCTCAGTCAGTAGGAGACACCGATGGACTTGGAAAAGTCGCCGTCCGTCGGATGGGAACGTAAAATCGTGGTCCCGTCTGTGGGAGACCCTGTGCACCTTAAAAATATGCTGGATGGCCTTGACGGGAGCTACAATCTGTCCAGTGAATTCTCTTCCCTCAACCGTCTTTGAGCCCTCGGGGTTCTTATGACCTGGCCATTTAGCCCATTTTGGACAAAAAAGTGTATTTGTGTGTTATATATGTATAAAAAAGTGTTTGTAAGCACGCTCATTAGTGAACGGCTTAAATATTTCACTCTTGAAACATTGATTTGTTTATTCCCCCCCCCCCCTCCTAGAAGCCTTTTGCAGTCCTTGAAAGATCCACCCCCCACCCCACCCTCTGAAAAAGTCTTTCCTAATGCCCATTCGAAGTTTCTAGTTGAAATATTTAGTGCGTTGCCTTGACCTAATTCGAAATGGTTATACACAAATTTGACATCTAACGTATGCGAAAAGAACTGTACAAAATAATCTCTGAATGTTTTTGAATATCGTAAGAAATGAAATACCGATTATTAACATTTTTCTAAATACCCTTCCTTTGTTGAATTTTAAATTTTTACGTGAAATTTGTTTTTATAAATGAGCAAATGAAATTCAAGTACTCAAATATATAATTATTTTTTTTTTTCAGATTCCTAACTCTATATAATTGAACTTAGGCTCTCTGAGATGAGTTCGAGCGAGCTTGGGCTCAGAATGATTCAAGTTTCAAATACATAAAAATTTGAAATAAGCACCATGTGGGTTTCGATTTTTTTTTACATATTCTCTAGCGTTATTACATAAATAGCTCTTTGCGCTTAGCAGGAGGCCTAATAATTTTCATTTTCTACTAGTATTTCCATTTTTTCGTTCCAAATAGCATTAGCATTTTAATTTTATTATAAAATGATTATTATTAATAAGAATAAAATAAATGATTAGCGACATGCATTTCTCTATATAGGTCTTATGATGCGTCAGAGAATGTTTTCTCCAAATCGGTCTCGGGCTCAAATAATTGACGAAATGGACTCCGGGCTCAGACGGACTCGTGCTCAATAATTGACGAAATGGTTCAGGCTCGGACTGTCTCGGATTCAACAGCTTTGAGCACGGGCTCGTAAAATTGATCCCGTCCTGAACTCGTTTCTGCTAAGCTTCATTGCAACTATACCAATGAGAGATTTGATGTGATGAACGTAAGAACGTCTCAAGCGGAATGGGATGAGGTGTTCACGTTTTGTATAAATTTTTATGAGCGAAGAATTCTTTGAATTCCTGTTCCAGATCCATAACCATTGTTAGTTTATTAAAGTGTCTCAAGACAGACAACAGTGGAATACGATTTTCGCGGAAGAATAGAAACATAATTCATTACAGCTCACAGAATTTTTAGTTCATTTAAAAAAAAAAAGTCACCAATGTTTTCACTTTGTCGTCTGTAGATATTCACTTTTTTGTTTTTACAGATAATTCTTTTTGAGTTGGATAAATATTGATGAAATGTTACGATTCGTATTTTTCGCATATCCCAATAGTTTTTATACCAAACCTAGGCATATAATACAAACAATGAAAATGACGATTCTGATCCATTTCTAGAAAATTTTTTGACCAAATACTTTTAGGTGCATAATAATCAGTTCATAGTACTCATCAAAAATATATATTTTTGGTTCTTAATCAAAATATTTTAATAATTGCAAAAAAGTAGAATGTTTTTTGCAATTCATTACACATTAGAATTCTATTTTTTCATTTTTAGAGGGATAATTTTTCCTGCGGCTCTTTCAGAATATAGTTTTTTTTCCTAGTGGCTCTTCACTAAGTTTGGGTTGGACTCCATTTTTAACAGAATATGGTAAAAATCGAGATCAGTAATCCAGTAAGGCCGCAAAGTTTGCAAAAAAATATTAAAATGAATTTCACATTTTCTATTCGTCCGACAGATGCCATTAGTTCACTTTAAAGTAGGGGTTATCAATGTGGGGTACGCGGTAAAATTTTTTGGGATACGCCGTCAGAGCTCAAAAGCCGCTAGATATATGTTACATATACATATGTTTTATTTTATTCCCCTTGTTATACTATAACTATAGATTTATCTATCTATACAAGAGGTACGCCAGTTACATACACATTTCCAGAGGGTACGTGAAGCATAAAAGGTTGAGAACCACTGATATATATATATATTTTATTTTATTCCCATTGTTATACTACAACTATAGTTTTATCTATCTATACAAGGGGTACGCCAGTTACATACACATTTCCAGGGGGTACGTGAAGCATAAAAGTTTGAGAACCACTGATATATATATATGTTTTATTTTATTCCCATTGTTATACTATAACTATAGTTTTATCTATCTATACGAGGGGTACGCCAGTTACATACACATTTCCAGGGGGTACGTGAAGCATAAAAGG
The DNA here is from genome assembly GCA_038380435.1 of Ryuthela nishihirai. NCBI lineage: Eukaryota > Metazoa > Arthropoda > Arachnida > Araneae > Heptathelidae > Ryuthela > Ryuthela nishihirai. The sequence goes on along the minus strand of JAWZYU010000004.1, from coordinate 93,054,588 downwards.
TTGAGAACCACTGATATATATATGTTTTATTTTATTCCCATTGTTATACTATAACTATAGTTTTATCTATCTATACGAGGGGTACGCCAGTTACATACACATTTCCAGGGGGTACGTGAAGCATAAAAGGTTGAGAACCACTGATATATATATGTTTTATTTTATTCCCATTGTTATACTATAACTATAGATTTATCTATCTATACAAGGGGTACGCCAGTTACATACACGTTTCCAGGGGGTACCTGAAGCATAAAAGGTTGAGAACCACTGATATATATATATATTTTATTTTATTCCCATTGTTATACTATAACTATAGTTTTATCTATCTATACAAGGAGTACGCCAGTTACATACACATTTCCAGGGGGTACGTGAAGTATAAAAGGTTGAGAACCACTGATATATATAAGTTTTATTTTATTCCCATTGTTATACTACAACTATAGTTTTATCTATCTATACAAGGGGTACGCCAGTTACATACTCATTTCCAGGGGGTACGTGAAGCATAAAAGGTTGAGAACCACTGATATATATATGTTTTATTTTATTCCCATTGTTATACTATAACTATAGATTTATCTATCTATACTAGGGGTACGCCAGTTACATACACATTTCCAGGGGGTACGTGAAGCATAAAAGGTTGAGAACCACTGATATATATCTTTTATTTTATTCCCATTGTTATACTATAACTATAGTGTTATCTATCTATACAAGGGGTACGGCAGTTACAAACACATTTCCAGGGGGTACGTGAAGCATAAAAGGTTGAGAACCACTGATATATATGCTTTATTTTATTCCCATTGTTAAACTATAACTATAGATTTATCTATCTATACAAGAGGTACGCCAGTTACATACACATTTCCAGGGGGTACGTGAAGCATAAAAGATTGGGAACCACTGATATATATGTTTTATTTTATTCCCATTGTTATACTATAACTGTAGTTTTATCTATCTATACAAGGAGTACGCCAGTTACATACACATTTCCAGGGGGTACGTGAAGTATAAAAGGTTGAGAATCACTGATATATATGTTTTATTTTATTCCCATTGTTATACTACAACTATAGTTTTATCTATCTATACAAGGGGTACGCCAGTTACATACACGTTTCCAGGGGGTACGTGAAGCATAAAAGTTTGAAAACCACTGATATATATGTTTTATTTTATTCCCATTGTTATACTATAACTATAGTATTATCTATCTATACGAGGGGTACGCCAGTTACATACACATTTCCAGGGGGTACGTGAAGCATAAAAGGTTGAGAACCACTGATATATATGTTTTATTTTATTCCCATTGTTATACTACAACTATAGTTTTATCTATCTATACAAGGGGTACGCCAGTTACATACACGTTTCCAGGGGGTACGTGAAGCATAAAAGTTTGAAAACCACTGATATATATGTTTTATTTTATTCCCATTGTTATACTATAACTATAGTTTTATCTATCTATACGAGGGGTACGCCAGTTACATACACATTTCCAGGGGGTACGTGAAGCATAAAAGGTTGAGAACCACTGATATATATGTTTTATTTTATTCCCATTGTTATACTATAACTATGGATTTATATATCTATACAAGGGGTACGCCAGTTACATACACGTTTCCAGGGGGTACCTGAAGCATAAAAGGTTGAGAACCACTGATATATATGTTTTATTTTATTCCCATTCTTATACTATAACTATAGTTTTATCTATCTATACAAGGGTACGGCAGTTACAAACACATTTCCAGGGGGTACGTGAAGCATAAAAGGTTGAGAACCACTGATATATATGTTTTATTTTATTCCCATTGTTATACTATAACTATAGTGTTATCTATCTATACAAGGGGTACGGCAGTTACAAACACATTTCCAGGGGGTACGTGCAGCATAAAAGGTTGAGAACCACTGATATATATGTTTTATTTTATTCCCATTGTTATACTATAACTATAGATTTATCTATCTATACAAGAGGTACGCCAGTTACATACACATTTCCAGGGGGTACGTGAAGCATAAAAGGTTGGGAACCACTGATATATATATTTTATTCCCATTGTTATACTATAACTGTAGTTTTATCTATCTATACAAGGAGTACGCCAGTTACATACACATTTCCAGGGGGTACGTGAAGTATAAAAGGTTGAGAACCACTGATATATATGTTTTATTTTATTCCCATTGTTATACTACAACTACAGTTTTATCTATCTATACAAGGGGTACGTCAGTTACAAACATGTTTCCAGGGGGTATGTGAAGCATAAAAGGTTGAGAACCACTGATATATATATATTTTATTTTATTCCCATTGTTATACTATAACTATAGTTTTATCTATCTATACTAGGGGTACGCCAGTTACATACACATTTCCAGGGGGTACGTGAAGCATAAAAGGTTGAGAACCACTGATATATATATATGTTTTATTTTATTCCCATTTTTATACTATAACTATAGTTTTATCTATCTATACAAGGGGTACGCCAGTTACAAACACATTTCCAGGGGGTATGTGAAGCATAAAAGGTTGGGAACCACTGATATATATATTTTATTTTATTCCCATTGTTATACCATAACTACAGTTTTATCTATCTATACTAGGGGTACGCCAGTTACATACACATTTCCAGGGGGTACGTGAAGCATAAAAGGTTGAGAACCACTGATATATATATATGTTTTATTTTATTCCCATTTTTATACTATAACTATAGTTTTATCTATCTATACAAGGGGTACGCCAGTTACAAACGCATTTCCAGGGGGTATGTGAAGCATAAAAGGTTGAGAACCACTGATATATATATTTTATTTTATTCCCATTGTTATACCATAACTACAGTTTTATCTATCTATACTAGGGGTACGCCAGTTACATACACATTTCCAGGGGGTACGTGAAGCATAAAAGGTTGAGAACCACTGATATATATATATATGTTTTATTTTATTCCCATTGTTATACTATAACTACAGTTTTATCTATCTATACAAGGGGTACGCCAGTTACAAACACGTTTCCAGGGGGCATGTGAAGCATAAAAGTTTGAGAACCACTGATATATATATTTTATTTTATTCCCATTGTTATACCATAACTACAGTTTTATCTCTCTATACTAGGGGTACGCGAGTTACATACACATAAGTGAAGTATAAAAGGTTGAGAACCGCTGCACTGGAGAAGGGGTTCTCAACGTGTTGTAGGGGTAAAAAATTTTGGGGTACGTCGTGAGAGCTAAAAAGTCGCTAGATCTAGTAACCAAGTTTTATTCCAAATGTTATACTATAACTACAGATTTATCTATCTATATAAGGGGTACGCCAGTTGCATACATATTTTCAGGGGGTACGTGAAGCATAAAAGATTGAGAACCACTGATCTATATTATAGTTTTGGTGTGATCTTTTCATGTTATTGGGTAAAGCGAACTATTTCTAATCTTGTTTTATTTTTCCCTAATTCCATTCGAACTGTAGTCTGCAATAGCTGCCAGGAGCGTTTTTAAAAACAACGTATTATAGAACTTTCTTTTTGCTCTTGGTTGCTAATTCTGGTAATTAAATTTTCCAAAAAGCTTCATTGGATTGCCGACTTTGGTTTTCTAATAATTCGCAACACTTCGGGCAAAGAATCCTACTCCTGGATTTTTCAGGACTTCCCGTACAAGGACATGCCCTATCATTAACAATATACTGTTCAAAATATACAAAGCATACTTTAAGTGTATACAAAGCATACTGACTATGCTCATCAAACTTGAGAGTTTGTTTGACCACTGCCTCAGTCACAACTAAAACAATGCTTGGCAGTCTAATGGAACTGAGGCAAGGTTACCAAATTCCGTGTTATTTTTATTTTGCTTTACCTACGTTGTTTATTGTTAAAATTAAATACATCTGTTCGAGATGAAAGACTGCACCATGAACTAAATATCCGTAAAATTGTTTGGACTAAACAAATGATACATTCTGACAAAATCTTTTTAATGCATATTACGCGCAATGGTTTCTAAATCCTTGATAGTATTTCTTATTCCGTTATAATGGTATCCTAACTCGGTGACAGGGTTCCTAACAGTGACGCAGCAAGGTGACTGGGCTTTCTCGCGATACTTATTTTTTGAGCCTCTTCCCCCTCCTTAAAAACATATTTTGGAAAAAAAATTAGGAAAACATTTTTTAATGAAATAGAAACACCTTTGTTTTATCGTTTTCTTAATTTAATTGTGCAGTGTACACATATAATCACAAGATATCATATCAGTATCATTCAGGCCAGGATCTGAAAAAATATAAAGAGGATGGGAAAAAAATGGGTGGGGGGGGGGGCGAGTGCAAGTCACTCAACGGAGCCGAAAAAGGTAAAAAAAAGGGGAAGGCAAGAGACTGGCTTTACATTGAAGTATAACATTTCCCCCTCCGCTTTAGAGGTCTTTAAAATTTCTTGAAAAATGTGTGAAATATGCACATACGGGCTCTGATCTAGAAAAAAAAAGGGGGGGGGGGAGGGAGCAGGAAATACAATCGAGTCAGACAAACGTAAAGAGTGAGCAGGAGGGTGGTTTTCTAATGCAGTACAAGATTTTCCCTTTGTTTTACAAGTCTTTCAAAATTTCTTGAAAAATGCATTGAAATGTAAATAAGTTTAATATTTTTTTGCATCCATTACACATACTCATTCTCAAAGGGGGAAGACGGCCAAATGTTGAACACATTATTGTAGTTTGCTCCCACCTGAATCAGAGTAATTTTCAGTTGCTCTGTTAAACTTTTTTTATACATCCTAAGTACACTTATTAACTTAGTGCTTTTTAAGATTTCTGTAATTTTTTTTTCGTTATTAGAGTAAGACAATAATTTTAATCTCCTCAACGTAGTAAAAACTTTTGAGAGTTAAAAATATTTTTATTTTATGGACAATCTTCTAGTAACGAAAAAAGAAAACAGACACCCATTATCATGTTATTGTAAGGTAGATTTTTTTCAAACTAGCAGATGAGTCTGCGAATTTAGATATCGTTTAACGATACATCAGAACATTTTATTCTGATGCGTGTGAATCTTTACAGAATTGCAGGGAAAATATTCCTTCGCATTTCAGCCACTAAGAACATTTTCCAGTTTTTCATTTAAAAAAAGCAGATTTTCTCTTAAACAAGTGTATGGTGACTTCTTTTGGAAAATATTTATACATGGAAGATTAACGTCACTTTACTTAACATTAAGTTATTCGCATTCTCTTTTGTACAATTTATACATTCGCAAACCAAATAATGTTTGACACTTGATTTATAGTACAGTCGCTGAAAAAAGTATCCGAACACTATGGTTGATTACAGAATTCAGAAAAAATATCTGGCAACGATTTTTTTAGAAATTAATGATCTGGCAACCTTCGTGTCACGTGACACGAAGGTTACCAGATCACTAATTGGACAGCTTCACAGCTGTCCAATTGGAAGAAGACAGATGGAAGTTTCTTGTCAAGGCCATCCGGTGTGTTTTAACATGTACAGGGTATGGCTCTCTCTTGCACATGGGACCAAGATTTAATGCCTCAGCCGAAGGACGATGGCTCAAAGCAAGCACACTTAAGACTTGAACCTGGGATCATCAGATTAGAAACTTAGAGCTCTTCTGACTGAGCCAATTCCGTCCCAATAAAAGAGATAAATATTTAAAGCAGTAGAGCTCGTTCTCAATTACTCTGCACACAAGTGATGAAAACTATTGTTTGGCACTTATTTCGGTAACTACATAAAAATAAATATTCCCTGAAGCAGCTGCTTGCCACAGAGGTCCGACAGGAGCCCGTCAGTTTAATACGACACAGCAGATCTGTGAGGATGGCAGGACTTCAGCAGAAAAACAACACAAACATTCATGCCTTATTCGGGGCTAGAACCAAAGTCCATTTGATCAGTAGGGAAGCACGCTAACCACTCGGCCACAGGACCGGATATAGGCGAGGACAAGGGAACCTGGCCCCCTTGTCCCCCCCTATATATAACTAGGGGTAATTTTTTTTTATTTTCTGATTTTGACGCACTGACAATAAGTTTTTATTCTCTTGATCAGTGTACTATAAGCTGAGGTATTTAAATTATCAATTGCCAATGAAAATGCTAATTTTTTATTGGGCACATTGTCCCAGTTTTCAGGATCATTGATTTATTTTTCCAACATTCATTTGCGTTTTTGTTCGAGTCAATAATCGTTTGGTACGAGTAGAAGCTGTCGTCGTAACCAAGACTGAATTTTTGTGCGTCACATTTATATATGGACTATATTTATCCCTTTAAGTTTACGTTTAACAGGCAGTCCTGAGAGTTTGGTTCATAGGTTAAGATCGTAATAGGCTCCTCAAAAATGCTTACTACATATCTCAGCATGTTGCACATCGAATTAGTTTTGACGCCGACCCTGCATCTTCTTTAAAAGAATACCCTTAAATAGGACCAGGAAAGTAATCAACGCAACGCAAAATGAATCATGACGCTTTAAATTTGTTTAGTAGATTTTTTTCCCATATGGCACAGGGATAGCTCAGTCAGAGTGCATCAGGCTCGTAATCTGCAGTTCGAGTACCAGCTGATCCAATGTTGAGATTTATGTCTTCAAAATTCCCCACCCTGCCTTCGGTCGGTAAGGGACACCAATGAGCGGGGAAAGGTCGCCGTCCGTCTGGTGGGACGTTAAGCTATGGGGCCGTGTGCTGGAGGGCCATACTCTGTGCACGTTAAAGAACCTGCCAAATGGCTTTGACAGGATTTCATCTGTCTCACAACAGCTCTCTGAGATAAGGTTGGGTTCCCTCCCCTAACCTTCTCCGAGTCTTCGGGATATTTGTCACCTGGCCATTTAGCCCATTGTGTGCAAAAGAAAGTACCGCTCAGAGGTAAAGCAGCTCAACTCTTTCTATATCAACTTCATTTTTGTCAGCTGCCATACCATGTGCCCATTAAAGAACACGCTGGATGGTTTTCTATTCTTTTCCTAACAGTTCACCTTCCCAAACCTTCTCTCCCTTGGGGTCCTTGTGACCAAGTCATTTAGCCCATTATGTTCACAAAGTGTAAGTCACATAAGTGCCACTAAGATGTAGAATAACCGAACAGATATTAATATTTTTTACACGAGGTATTAACGACAATTACTTATCTAGGAATATTATCTAGTCCACCTCTGACAGCATTTGTTTTTAGCCGTCCCGTGGCCGAGTGGTTAGCGCGTGGCCGAGTGGTTAGAATGCTACATCTGCTGCATCTGGCCACTGCACACCAATTCTAACAAGGTCCTGTTTGACATTGTCTGCCCACCGCATCCTAGGCCTCCCCCTCCTTCTGAGGCCTCTAGGCACACTGTTCAATACCCTATTCGCCAATCTATAATTATCCATACGGGCAACATGGCCAAACCAGCGGAGTCTCTCTCTGCACAATATGCTGTTTAAAGGAGGTTGCAGACTCCTTTGCCTAACCTCATCATTAGTTACAAAGTTAAACCACCTAATACCCAAGATACTGCGTAAGCATCTAGAATCAAAAGCATCTAGTTTCCTGTTATCTTGTTTACACAGCGTCCAAGTTTCACTACCATAACTAATCCTAGAAAGAACCAAACTATTATACAGTCTAATTTTAGTCTTTAGGTGTATACGCCTATTTCTCCACAATCTCCATAGATTCTTAAAAGTCCCGGCAGCAATACCTATTCGTCTGTTAATCTCATGCCGCACATCACCAGTATCAGTTACATAGCTCCCAAGATAATTAAACTGTAACACCTGCTCAAGACTGCAACCATTCAGATTAACTGAATCACAACCTGCCTGACCAATTTTCATCACTTTAGTTTTCTCTCTGTTTATAACCAAACCTACTCTACTACCAGTCTCATCAACAGCTCGAATGAAAGAGTTCATCTCATCAACATCATTTGCCAAAAGGGCTAAATCACCAGCATAATCTAAATCAGAAATTTTTGTATCTCCAGCCCATTTAAGGCCAAAATCTTTCCCTCGAAGTGAATTTCGCATAACATAATCAACAACCAAACTAAAGAGAAAAGGAGACAAAATGCACCCTTGTCGAACACCAAAAGTAATGCTAAACCAATTGCTACAAGACTTACCAACTCTCACACATGACTCAGTGTTTTTATAGAGAGCTTTCATTATGTTAACTGACCTGTCTGGTATACCATATGATTTCACAATCAACCACAAATTATGACGATCAACAGAGTCGAAAGCCTTTTTGAAATCAACAAAGCTAGCAACCAAAGGTTTCTGAAACTCTAAACATTTCTCAAGAATCTGCCTAAGTGAAAATATCTGATCCACACATCCCCTACCACTTCTGAATCCACATTGCTCATCACGCAATTGCCTGTCAACCAGATTCTTAATTCTATTAAGCACAATCATGGAAAGAACTTTACCTGGAACAGAGAGTAGGCTGATACCCCTATAGTTATCACAAGAACTGCGATCACCTTTTTTGAAAATAGGGATAATAATAGCTCTGGTAAAATCTTTAGGAACCATGCCTTTATCATAAAAGTTATTCAAAATTTCAGTCATCCAAGTGGTAACCAAAACATTCCCAGCTCTGAGCATTTCTGTAGTAATTTCATCTACCCCTGGGGATTTATGAAGTTTCAGTTTAGAGATAGCCAAACTAACTTCAGATTGTGTTTATAGGGCCAACATTAAAGCTGCCAATGCATCTATCATCATTACAAACAATGGGAGTAGAACTAACCACATTGTTTAGAACATCACTGAAATGCTCAGTCCACCTAGCCATGAGAGAATCCTCACCATCTATAACCTTACCTTGTTTATCCTTCAATCCCTGTATGCCTGTTCGTTTTCTACCACATAAAACATTAACTATCTGGTACAGCTCTCTGCTGTTGTGCTGCCTAACTGCTTCCTCAGCTTTGTCAGCCAAGCTATCAAGCCAAAGATTTTTATCAGTAGCTAACTGATCCTTTACACGTTTATTAAGCTCTCTGTAATCTTTTCTATTAGGACTAGTAGGGTACTGATTAAGGACATTCCTGCAGTTCCTTCTTTCTGAAATAAGCTCAATTGCCTTATCACTTAAATAATTCTGCCTCCTCTGCTCCTTTTTTCCTTAAAAGAGTACTGTTAGTTTCCAAAAAAGCCTATTTAAAATGGCCCCATTCTTCCTCAACTTCAGTATTAAGCAAACCATGACCGTCATAATGACTAAGTAACCTATCATGGTAAGCTTTAGCTATAACTGGGTCATTCAGAGCTTCAGTATTAAAGGTAAATTTTTAACTCTAGCACAACACTTTTTAAGTTTAAGTTGCAAGACACTTTTAACAAGGTAATGGTCAGATCCAATTTCAGCTCCCCTATATACCCGGTATTTCTAACAGAACTAGCCCATTTGCTGTTAATTAATATATAATCCATCATATTCTTATGCAGCCCATCAGGTGAAACCCATGTGTATTTATGTATGTCGCAGTGTTTGTAATATGTGTTCATTATTCTGAAACCATTTAGTTTACTTACCTGTAGGAGACGTTGCCCATTGCCATTGCAGCTACCAATACCAAAAGGGCCTATCACCCCTCCCCAAAGATCAGAGTCAGTACCAACTTTGGCGTTGAAGTCACCAAGAACAAGGGTAATATCTCCTTTCTTGACAGAATTCAAAATATCCTGAAGTTGTCCGTCAAACCTATCCTTCTCATCCTCATCAGCATCCTCAGTGGGGGCATAACAGCAGATAACATTCAAGTCTTTAATGCTTGTCTGAAATTTTGCTGTAAGAAACCTTTCATTAATGCACTCATATCCTAGAAGAGCATCACTAGCATGTCTGCTGAGCAGCAGACCCCCGCCTTGGTGATGCTTTCCATCCTCCCTCCCTGTAAAGAGAAATTTAAAGTTATTTTTAAGTATCTCACCTTTACCTGTCCATCTGGTCTCTTGCAAGCCTAGAATATCTAGGTTATAGCGCTGAAATTCCTGCATGAGGACATCAAGAGAATAATCTCTATGTAATGTCCTCACGTTCCACGTTCCTGCAGAGAGAAAATGATTAGTAGGATTTATAAAGAAATTAGGTTTATTGAGATTGGTAGGGCCAACATCAAACAGCCCCCTGATCGCAGGCATGGGGCAAAGACCCGTTCCTCCTCCGCTAAAGGCTGAAGTCACCGATGCTGGTAGGAACTTCAGGCACCACCTTTTCAAGTGGACTTTTTCAAGAGCCGTATGGCCTGCCTGAGACGCATTACTCCAGTTTAGGCTTGACGATGCCCAACTAGCAAAGTAAGGTTCAGGTACCTGCGATGGCCTCTGATTAGGATTATCCACCAGCTGATATAAGGTATCCCATGCCTCTGTTCACTTAGAGCTGGCAACCCAGAAGCAAACAGAAAACACAGCGGCAGACTCTCCCTCAACAGAGGCCCACCAGTGCAGCAAGTCCAGGATCAATAATCAAGCTCAAATCCATAAACAAATCCAGTCTAGTAGGTATAAATGGTCAGCACCAGGACCCTGTGAAGTTGACCACTCCTCAGCAGGGTTGAAAAAAAAGAAAAAAGTGGCCGTAGATGACCAGATCAGCAGGCCATACTGAACTGGCAGCCCTCCCCTTCCGTTCCCTTCCAGAAGAGAATATCTCTTTTGAAAGGTACTAACGGCCTGCACCACGAGAAGGCGGGGTTGGACATTAGGTGCTAGACCTGGCCGGTTCTGTGCATCATCAGTAGGGATTGGTACACAGCTCTCCTTCCAGTTTACGCCTAGCTACCATTTACAGCAATGATTTGCTTCGTGCTTCCAAAATATAGCTGGGAAAATGCAATTTTTTGTTTAATGAGAAACTCCATTTGTGTTGTAAAGGTACTAATAAAATATTAATGCCTGCATTTTTCCAATCATCCATTACATCAAATTTCTAATATGAGAGGAATGTAAAGATTGAAAATCAGAACTTCATTCTTTTTTGAAAACGAGTATCTCTTTTTCACCAGAGGCGATATGTATTCTTCTAGTTGTTAATTGTGTTCCATTTCCTTCTCTCGTAAGTTATATGGAAAAATTACGAAAATTATCGATCTAAAGATTTTTTATTATCAGAATGTCGAAATGCATTTTTCTTCTTATTTGGGAAGGGGGGGGGGGGGCAATGTTGCCTCTCTGTAAATGTTACTAATTTCCTGTCTTAAACTTACAGACACATTTCTCAGTAATTATGAGTGTATTCCTTCAAAACCTTAAAGAATACAATGCTTATTGTAAAAACTGGAGTAACATGGAAATTAGTGCCTAAAAGTAGCAAGGTGACTGTTTGACTTAGTTGGTAGTGTTGGAAGCCTCTAATCCATAGTTTCCAGGTTCGAGTCCCAAATATAGCAGCGTTGAGATTTATTTCCATTAAATCCAAACCCTTCATTTGGTGAGAAAGCAGACCGATGGACTTGGAACGATGCCTTCCTGCGGTTGCGACGAAACGCCGTGGTCCGTGTGGAGGTAAACCACACTCTGTGCACGTTTATTGATGGCCTTGAAGGAAAGTTTCCATCTGTCTCTTAGCAACTGACCAAAGAGTCTTGTTTATCCAACCCATGTATTAACCTTTGAGGTCCTTATTACCTGGCATTTAGCTAATTGTGTTCACAAGAGTGCGACTGAGAATAAATAACTCTACTAAATAAAGGTATCTGCTGTAGAGGGATTTTATATAACGGATTTTAAAATAACACTTCTGCTAAGATTTTCAACAAATTTTGCTATTTTTTCGAACCGTAATCCAAGCTACAGTACGGAACTTATATACTCCTCCCCCACGAAAAACTATCATATTCACTGGGAAAACCCAACGTTTTAATTTTATTTTTTTTTTCTTTGTAAGTACTAATAAAATATTATTATTTAAATTTTCCAAATCATCTGTTGGTTCGAATTATCACTGTTAAAGAGTACAAATTTGGAAAACGATAAATTTCGTTCTCTTTGAAAAGGAACATCCTATATTCTCCAGAGGCGATATATGTTCTTCTAGTGTTTTGACAAAAAATATTCTTACCGAAAAGGGCAGCGTATGATATTTCTCACCTTGGAAGCGATCTTTCAAAAAGTATTATTCCAAAGTATGTGTATGGTACATGAAAATCAATATGGTACCTTTTCAGCTCTCCCCAGAAATACCTAGACCGTAACAACGGTGAGGCAAGTAAAGCATTAGCCTCGGGCGCACAAGATGAGGGGCGCATAAAAATACAAAATGAGGGGTTCAGAAAAATACAAGATGAGGAGGCTCAGAAAAAGACTGCTATGAAACTATATAGCGGTGCAATTTCTATTCTTGCCTCTGGCACAAATATAGCTAGTTATGACTCTGACCCCCCCCCCCCCCCCTCACAGCATGGTGTGTGTGTGTGTGTGAAGGGAGCAGGTTGATCCATTTGACAGAGCTCCAGACCCAATATTTTATTTTCCCAATTTCTACTCCCAAATGCGATTGCATTCAGATTTTCTTCCTTTAACCCCCATTGTGCTTCTGAAGTTGCCGTCCGTCAGATGGGACATTAACCTGTGGGTAAAACGCCATACCCTATATAAGTAAAAGAATGCACTGAATTCTCTTGACGGGAGATTACCATCTGTCTCCTACTAATAGCTGCCCAGTGGATCTCCTACACCAACTTTCTTTAAGCTCTTTTGACTTTGCCATTTAGCCTGTTGTGTGCAAAAGGGTGCAGCTTAGAGGTTAAACCTAAGACTTAACCACCCCAAATGCTGAGTAAAATAACTTTGTCTCTTTACTATTTACTTGGTTCTTAATCAGAGGTACACGAATTTGCACATCGTACAATCATTTATTAGGGTATAATAATCTTTCATCCTTGAATTTTCATTATTACTGAAGTGCGCGTAGCTAATAACCAACGGGACGTGGGTTCGAATCCCTGATGAGGCATGGATCTTTCTTTTTCTGTGTTGTCTTTCTACTGATGTTTCGCCTTCATCCCAGTTCTTCTCCAGTGTATTATGCGTACTAACAGGCTTCTCTCACATCTCTGTGACAGGCTGCTCTAATAATTTAATATTTTATTTATTTTTAGAATGCTATAAATAATACTAACTACCTAAGCTTTATGAGAGAATTTTCTTGGAGCACGTTTTCGGCATGTTCGCACAAAACTTATGTTATATATAACATATTTCCATAGGCCTTGGTTAGTATCGAATAAAAAGTGGATTAGTGAAGGAAAAGTGGGTTGGAACTTTTCGGAATGTCGCCATTTGCAGTAATATATCCATTGCCGATTTAGAAAGAGCATTTCATGATGTGAAAGGAAAGCATATTCGTAGGTAATGTAAAATTTTAGTGTAAAGTGTTTTATTGAAGATAAATTAGTCATCATAACACGTGACTCTTTAATTCCATATTTTCAACATAATTCACTCAATATTTAAAGGGTTATAGAAATTTAAATATTTAACAAGCTCATTGTATCAGAAATCTATTCCAGAAGTACTTTAAAATTATATAATAATTTTATATAGGTCGGATCTAGAAAAAAAAATATGGGAAGAGCAATTAACTGGATCGATCCGGAAAAGAAATAAAAGATGGAAAATAACTGAATTGGTGTTTCAGTATAAAATTGCCACTCCGTTGCAGTGGTCTTAAAATTCTTTTGAAAAATCGTGTTGCGTATTTGTTTCATATTATTTTCATCTCCACTCCGGTTACTAACATTCTGAAGATGAGGGAAAGAGGGACATGCCGTCCCCTCCACCCCAATAATAAATGAAAATGAATGAAAAATAATATGAAACAAATATGTAACCAATTTTATCAAATAATTGTTTATTTTGGAAGTTTGTATAAATAATTATTGCTCTATTAGTAAAGATTATGTAAGTTCCTTACGCATTGCTTCTGTTAAATATTCCAGCATATGCAACTCCTTAAATAATAAGAGAATATTATTGAAATTTAAGAATTAGCTCCACTAAATGTAGATCTTCATTTTTTTTTTTGTTTTGTTTTAGCATTTTACCATAAAGTCTTATATTTCAAGTTAGAAAGCTTCAAAAGTTAGCATTCTGTTAATAAAATGTGGAAATTCTTTTATATCGTTGTCTAAGCATTATATCTATACGTAGGTACTGAACAGAAAAAACGTTTCATGTTATTTGAATATGGAGTCATATTCAGATATCAGTAACTTCTTAAGTAATATTAATATGGACAAAATATGACTATAGTTATACTTGAGGCCTCTATCAAGTCTCTTTAAATGTTGAATTATTCACAAATAATCGTTCAATATCCAAATAATTTTGTAAGCTGGAAAATGTACTCAAAACCTGAAAAATTATTGCAACATATTAAAATGAAAAAGAAACATTCTGTAAACTTTAATAAAATGTATATTTTAGCTGCATATGTAATGATTGAGCACTATATGATTTTTGAATGATTTTTGGTTAACAAGGTAAGTTAATGATAAATATTCCAGATTCTATAACTCATTAAATATTAAAAATATCAAAAGTAGGTATTTAGGCAGACCGCAGTCAGATCTTCAAATGTGATTGCCAATAATCACATTTTTCTATAAAAAGCGCTTTTAAGAAATTGTAGAATTGTGAATTTGATTCCCTCTTGATCAAACATTTAACTGCTTCAACTGTTTCTACTTTCTGTTGAGAACCTATCAATGCATGAAGTTATTATTCAGTCCTAACACTTTTTGATCTCCCCTTCAAAGCCGAAAGAATTATTCCATCTTTCCTTTGCTTTTTGCTGAAATGCAAATTACAAGAAGGAAATAAACACACCACATTCTGCAGTCGACTCTTAGAGTCTCCCTGTTGCCTGGAGGGATGCAAGCAGTTTGTCATTTAGATGTTAATTGATGGTCGTTTGAATCCTCTGAGCGGGAGATGCACAAAGGGGGGAGGGAGAGTTCACCCGTTCAACCTACCTTCTCCCGGCCGACGGGCCAGTATGGTAGCGAAAGGGATTCGGCCGGGATGGCCGGAACGGTAGCGAAAGGGTTAATCCTGATTAGGTCCACAGTGCATTAGCTCTACCCTCGTATCAGCGAAAAATTATTTTATATAAACAAAAGCAGTGAATTTGAAATCGTATAAAATATCTTTAATTTCCAGAATGAAAGGGTCGGAGTTGGCTCAGTCAATAGGGCGCCAAACTCGTAATCTGCAGGTTCGAGTCCCAATTGTACCTTTGCTGAAATATCATTTCCGCTAACCCCTCCACCCCATCCCACACATACATACACACACACACACACACACACAACACACCGCCACATCCCTCTCTCGGTGGCAAATGATAATAAATATATATTAAATAAGAGCAAATTTGGTGGTTCTGTTAGGTTGGTTGTTTTATGTCTGAGCGGCACTTTTTTGCACACCATGGGCTAAATGGGCAGGTCACATGGACCCCGAAGGCTCAGAGAAGGTTGAGGGAGGGGACCCACTGGAACAGCTGTTGGGAGACAAATGGTAGCCTCCCGTCAAGGCCATCCAACGTGTTCTTTAACGTCCACAGGGAATGGTTCTCCCACACACGGGAGCCACGGCTTAACGTCCCATCCGACAAACGCGTCCTTTCCAAGCCCATTGGTGTCTCCTACTGACTGTGGGCAGAGAGTTTTATGGAGATAAATCTCAATGCTGACCCAGTCTGGACTCGAACCTGGGAAATGCAGATTACGAGCGTGCGCTAACGATTGAGCCATCCTGCACAGGTTCTGTTAGAAATACCAGGTCATGTAGAAGAGCTGAAATTCAATTTGACCGTTACCTTGTTAAAAATATCTTGGAACTTAAACTTAAAATGTCCCACACAACCACAATCTCCACACAATATCCATAAGATATCTAAGATGACCATTAGCTATCCATGGGTCATCTTAGATATCTTATGGATATTTTGTGGAGATTGTGGTTGTGTGGGGTGTTGTGTTAAAAATGTACCTTTAATTTTGTAGCTCTGAAAGACCCAGTTATAGCTAACGCTTACCGTGGTAGGTTACTTAGTCATTATGACAGTCATGGTTTGCTTACTTGTAAAGTTCAGGAAGAATGGGACCATTTTAAACAGGCTTTTCTTGAAGTTAACACTACTCTTTTGGGTAAAAAGGAGCAGAGGAGGCAATATTATTTGAGTGATAAGGCACTCGAGATTATTTTGGAAATAAAGAACTTCATTAATCTTCTTAATCAATACACTACTAGCCCTAATAGAACGCATTACAGAGAGCTTAACAAATGTATAAAGGGCCAGTTAGCAGTTGATCAGAATTTTTTCCTAACTTATCCTTTACACGGATCAGTTAGTAAATTTTCTTTCTTTACTAATTGATCGAAACTTGATGGCTTAACTGACAAAGCTGAGGAAGCAGCTAGACCACATAACAGCAGAGAGTTATACCAGATAGTCAATGCTCTGTGTGTGGAGAAACGAACAGGTATACAGGGATTGAAGTACAGACAAGGTAAGGTGAGATTGAGGGTGAGAATTCTACCAAGGCTAGGTGGTCTGAATATTTCAGAGATGTTCTAAACAATGAGGTTGGTTCTACAGCAATTTTTTGTAATGATAATAGATGAATTTCTACCTTTAATATTGGCCCTATATCACAATCTACAGTTATTTTGGCTATTTCCAAATTTAAACTACATAAATCCCCAGGGATAGATGATATTACTACTGAAATGCTTAGACCTGGGAATGTTTCAGTTACCACATGGATGGCTGAAATTTTGAATATCTTTTATGATAAAGGCATTGTTCGTAAGAATTTTACCAGGGTTGTTATTATCCTTATTTTTAAAAGCGATGACAACAGTTCTTATGATAGCTATGGGAGTATCAGACTACTTTCTGTTCCAGGGAAAGTTTTTTGCATCGTTGGCCTCAATAGGATTAAGAATCTGGTTGACAGACAATTTCGTGATGAACACTATGGATTCAGAAGTGGTAGGGATGTGTAAATCAGATTCTTTTCACTTAGGCATATTCTTGAGAAACGCTTTGAGCTTGAGGAACCTGTGGTTACTAGCTTTGTTCATTTCAAAAAGGTTTTTGACTCTGTTTATTGTCATAATTTCTGGTCTTATGGCTTACCAGACGAGTTAGTTACCATAATGAAAACTCTTTATAGTAGCACCGAGTCATGTATGAGTGTTGTTAAAGCTTAAAGAAATTGGATTAGCATTGCTTCTGGTGGTGACAAAGGATATTTTTCTTCTCTCCTCTTTAGTTTGATTATTGATTGTGCAATGCGAAATTTTCTGCAAGGGAAAGATTTTGGGCTTAAAAAGTCTAGTGATCTGAAAATTTCTGATTTTGATTATGCTGATTTTTTAGCCCTTTTGGTAAATGACGTTAATGAGATGAACTGTTTCATTTGAGTTGCTGATGAGATTGATATTAGAGTAGGACTGGTGATAAACAGAGAGAAAGCTAAGGTGATTAAACTAGGTCAGGCACGCTGTGGTTCAGTCAATCGTAATGATTGCACTCTTGAGCAGGTATTGAAGTTTAATTATCTTATTTATCTAATTTATTTATTTTTATTCACGCTCTGTAAACCAGTGAGCCGTCCCATGGCCGAGTGGTTAGCGCGCTTGGCTACTGATTTAAGGGACTTGGGTTCGAGCCCCGGATAAGGCATGGATGTTAGTGTTGTTTTTCTGCTGAGGTCCTGCCATCCTCTCAGACCTTCTACTATGGCATATAAACTGACAGGCTCCTGTCAGACTTCTGTGGCAAGCAGCTGCTTGAGGGGTTTTTTAAACCACTAAAAATTTGTAACATTTGGCGTCAGGGTATAAAGTATTTTGAATGCCCTTCACTAGAAATATGGATGAATTAGTAAAAAGTGGTCAAAGGATATCTGGTTAAAAGTGTTTTGCAGCTGAAGCTTAAGAAATGTTGTGCTAAGGTTAAGAAATTACCTTCATCACTGAAGGTCTGAAAGATCCAGATATAACCAAAGCATATCATGATAGGTTACTTAGTCATTATGGAAATCGTGGTTTGCTTACTGCTAAAGTTGAAAAAGAATGGGCTCAGTTTAAACAGGCTTTTCGAATGAATTTTTAATTTATTTCTGAAAACATACACTTTTCTGTTAAAACAAAAAAAATTGCATTCAAACCCCCCTCCTCCCCCCTGGGTGTAAAGGGTCAAGTGATTGTTGCAAATGGTAACTTCGTAGCCTTCACATTTCAACACCAAAATTTCAAACTTGCAACATAACTACGTCGTTCGGAATATTCCTTTGATATTTTGGAATTTTCAAAATTATCCACCGTTAGAAAGCGCAGTTATAACTTTTGGGATATTCGACAAATTCAAATCGTAATATATCATTAATACCTATCTAACACAAAAATAAATTTTTCTTTTTCTGTATTAACAAAAAAGTTCCATGTCTACAGAGGGACAGACAACAAAGCGAAATTATATCTTTCTTTTAGAAAGAAAAAGCCCTAAAATTTAGTTTTCCTTTTTTAATCGGTTTCTAAAGTGCTTCCAATCGTGAGCACTGAAATCTATATTAAAAATTACCCTTCTCTTTTCCTGAATACATAAGTATCTGGGCAAAACCATTCAACTATACACGCTAAACAATCCGAGTGACGACAAAACATGGCGTCCAATTTTCAGATGGCCAACCTCTACCTATATAGGACCTCTACTCTACCATGAATATTAAATGTCGAAGGTTTTTTACTTTCTAGACGAAGGAAAACAATACTCATATGGAGTCAGGTCTGTATTAGCCATTGGTATTAGCTATGTAGTGGCCTGTGTTGCGTTGGCTTGTATTTAGTTTATGTGAAATGCAGTTTGACATGTAGATGTTTAAAATGTTGACTAAATCAAAGAAAGAAAAGGTTAGATCTAAATATAATTCTGTACATTTTCATGGGGAAGTACATATTGTATGAAAATTACTTGCATTCCGGATTGTATTTTGTGCAATTTCGATCTATGATACACAACTAATCCCTTAGAAAGAAGTAATATGTATGTTGCTTGATAGGATATTTTTTTTGTGATAAAAATTAGAGAAATGTTTTTTGAAGTCAAATGATGCTGCTAAATATACTGCTTAAATTGGAAGTATAAAAAATAAGTATTCTTATTGTGCTGATATTATGACATAAAAATGCACATTTTACACTTCTAAGTTTGAAATCTGAGGATTCTTTTGCCAACAGTTTTTTTTTTATCTACTTGACATGTTTGTAGTAAATTTTGCACTTTAGTTGCTGTTGTCTGACCATACTAATTCAAGAGTTAAATGTCACAGAGCCAGAAACCACGAAAACATTTGTACAGAATCACAATCTTCATGTGAAATTGCTAAGATTTACAGTTTTTTTTAATGTATATGATGAAAATAAATTAGCTATAATTAAATACACTAGTGGATCCAAGAAGATGGCACCTATGCACATCCCCCCTGTAAAAAACGAAAATTAGTAGATATATTCTTTTTTGGAAGCGAATGGAAGGGGAGGGCTGCCAGTTCAGTATGGCCTACTGATCTGGTCATCTATGGCCACTTTTTTTTTTTCAACCCTGCTGAGGAGTGGTCAACTTCACAGGGTCCTGGTGCTAACCATTTATACCTACTAGACTGGACTTGTTTATGGATTTGAGCTTGATTTTGGATCCTGGATTTGCTGCACTGGTGGGCCTCTGTTTAGGGAGAATCTGCCACTGTGTTTTCTGTTTGCTTCTTGGTTGCCAGCCCTAAGTGAACAGAGGCATGGGATACTTTATATCAGCTGTTGCCTAATTCTAATCAGAGGCCATCGGAGGTACCTGAACCTTAGCTAGTTGGGCATCGTCAAGCCTAAACTGGAGTAAGGTGTCTCAGGCAGGCCATATGGCTCTTGAAAAAGTCTACTTCAAAAGGTGGTGCCTGAAGTTCCTACCAGCATCGGTGACTTCAGTCTTTAGCGGAGGAAGAACAGGTCTTTGCCCCATGCCTGCGATCAGGGGGCTGTTTGATATTGTTGGCCCTACTTATCTCAATAAACCTAGTTTCTTTAAAAATTCTAGTAATCATTTTCTCTCTGCAGGAACGTGAGGACATTATATAGAGATTATTCTTTTGATGTCCTCACACAGGAATTCCAGCGCTATAACCTAGATATTCTAGATTTGCAAGAGACCAGAGGGACAGGTAAAGACGAGATACTTAAAAATAACTTTAAATCTCTTTACAGGGTGGAAGGATGGAAAGCATCACCAAGGAGTGGGTCTGCTTTTCAGCAGACATGCTAGTGATGCTCTTCTAGGATATGAGTGCATTAAATGAAAGGTTTCTTACAGCAAAATTTCAGACAAGCATTAAAGACTTGAATGTTATCTGCTGTTATCCCCCCACTGAGAATGCCGATGAGGATGAGAAGGATAGGTTTGACGGACAACTTCAGAATATTTTGAATTCTGTCAAGAAAGGAGCTATTACCCTTGTTCTAGGTGACTTCAATGCCAAAGTTGGTACTGACTCTGACCTTTGGGGAGGGGTGATAGGCCCTTTTGGTATTCGTAGCTGCAATGGCATTGGGGAACGTCTCCTACAGGTAAGTAAACTCAATGGTTTCAGAATAATTAACACTTATTACAAACACTGTGACATACATAAGTACACATGGGTTTCACCTGATGGACTGCAGAAGAATACGATTGATTCTATATTAATTAACAGCAAATGGGCTAGTTCTGTTAGGAATACCAGGTCATATTGGGGAGCTGAAATTGGATCTGACCATTACCTTGTTAAAAGTATCTTGAAACTTAAACTTAAGAAGTTTTGTTTTAAGGCTAAAAAATTTACCTTTAATTCTGAAGCTCTAAAAGATCCAATTATAGCTAAAGCTTACCATGATAGGTTACTTAGTCATTATAATAGTAATGGGTTGCTTACTACTCAAGTTGAGGAAGAAGGGGGCCATTTTAAACAGGCTTTTTTGGAAACACAGTCTCTTTTAGGAAAAAAGGAGCAGAGGAGGCAGAATTATTTGAGTGATAAGGCAGCAACTGATTAATGATAGTGATAAGGCAGCAACATTTAAAGGACTGCAGGAATGTCCTTAATCAGTACCCTACTAGTCCTAATGGAAAGGATTACAGAGAGCTTAATAAACATGTAAAGGATCAGTTAGCTACTGATAAGAATCTTTGGCTTGATGGCTTGGCTGACAAAGCTGAGGAAGCAGTTAGGCAGCACATCAGAGAGCTGTACCAGATAGTTAATGTTTTATGTGGTAGAAAATGAACAGGTATACAGGGATTGAAGGATAAACAAGGTAAGGTTATAGAAGGTGAGGATTTTGTCATGGCTAGGTGGGCTGAGTGTGTTGCTCAATGTGGTTAGTTCTACTCCCATTGTAATGATGATAGATTCATTGGTGGCTTTAATGTTGGCCCTATAACACGATATGAAGTTATTTTGGCTGTTTCTAAACTTCAAAAATCTCCAGGGGTAGATGAAATTACTACAGAAATGCTTAGAGCTGGGAATATTTCAGTTACCACTTGGATGACTGAAATTTTGAATATCTTTTATGATAAAGGCATGGTTCCTAAGGAGTTTACCAGAGCTATTGTTATCCCTATTTTCAAAAAAGGTGATTGCAGTTCTTGTGATAATTATAGGGGTCTCAGCCTACTCTCTGTTCCAGGGAAAGTTCTCTGCATGATTGTGCTTAATAGAATTAAGAATCTGGTTGACAGTCAATTGCATGATGAGCAATGTGGATTCAGAAGTGTGTGGGGATGTGTGGATTAGATATTTTCACTTAGGCAGATTCTTGAGAAATGTTTAGAGTATCAGAAACCTTTGGTTGCTAACTTTGTTGATTTCAAAAAGGCTTTCGACTCTGCTGATCGTCATAATTTGTGGTTGACTGTGAGATTATATGGTATACCAGACAAGTTAGTTAACATAATGAAAGCTCTCTGTAATAACACTGAGTCGTGTGAGAGTCTGTAAGGCTCATAGCAATTGGTTTAGGATTACTTCTGGTGTTCGACAAGGGTGCATTTTGTCTCCTTTTCTCTTTAGTTTGGTTATTAATTACGTTATGGGAAATTCATTGCAAGGGAAAGATTTTGGCCTTAAATGGTCTGGAGATACGAAAATTCCTGATTTAGGTTATGCTGATGATTTAGCCCTTTTGGCAAATGATGTTGATGAGATGAACTCTTTCATTTGAGCTGTTGATGAGACTGGTACTAGAGTAGGTTTGGTTATAAACAGAGAGAAAACTAAAGTGATGAAAATTGATCAGGCAGGCTGTGATTCAGTTAATCTGAATGGTTGCAGTCTTGAGCAGGTGTCACAATTTAATTATCTTGGGAGCTATGTAACAGATACTGGTGATATGCTGAATGAGATTAACAGACAAATAGGAATTGCTGCCAGGACTTTTAAGAATCTATGGAGATTGTGGAGAAATAGGTGTATACACCTGAAGACTAAAATTAGACTATAATAGTTTGGTTCTTTCTAGGGTTAGTTATGGTAGTGAAACTTGGATGCTGTGTGAACAAGATAACAGGAAACTAGATGCTACTGATTCTAGATGCTTACACAGTATCTTGGGTATTAGGTGGTTTAACTTTGTAACTAATGATGAGGTTAGGCAAAGGAGTTGGCAACTTCCTTTAAGCAGCATATTGTCCAGAGAGACTCCGTTGGTTTGGCCATGTTGCCCGTATGGATAATTATAGATTGGCGAATAGGGTTATGAACAGTGTGCCTAAAGGCCTCAGAATGAGGGGGAGACCTAGGATGCGGTGGGCAGACATTGTCAAACAGGACCTTATTAGAATTGGTGTGCAGTAGCCAGATGCAGCAGATGTAGCTCAGGACAGATATGCTTGGAGAATTAAACTGCACGTTCTGGTTGGACCTCCATAGCCCATGGCTGCTTGAGGATGATGATGAGTATTCCATTCTTTCACATAGTAATGACATAATAGAAACAGTCATAATGACATCACCTTATACCCACATTACGCCACAAATTTTAATGAATCTGCCATTGATTGAATATGGATTTTTTTTTTTTCAGTTTGCTTTTGTGAGGTATACAGTGTAAGAGTTACAGCTGAAAATAGTAAATTATAAATTTGAATGTTAATCTAGGGAATAAACTTTAATTACTGTTGATCTGAGTTCCCATTCTCCAGCCTGGACTTCAATATGACACTAATTAGGCTGCAAGAACTGATGTAGATAAAAAGGACTTTATTTTGAAAATCAAAGATTCTAGACGTCAACTTTCGTAAAGAAATGTGCATCATAGTTATTTTACTTTCTTCAAAGTCCAAAAATCATATTAATAAATAATTTATTTAATAATATATATAATTAATTTATTATAAATTATAGTAAGAACACGGGAGAAGAAGTACGTAGTTTTTGCCTGACCACAGAGCTGTTTTTGACTAATTTACTGAGTGTAAAAATATCCCATTCACTGCAAAACCAATTTTATTCTTAGTGTTGCATTTATGGGAGTTGAATGGAAACAATTTTTTCACGTTTCCACTTAAAAAAATAAATAATAAATACCCCCTCAAGCAGCTGCTTGCCACAGAGGTCTGACAGGAGCCTGTCAGTTTATATGCCATAGTTTTACCATTAAAAAATATGACAGGAAATTATATAAATTTGAGTTAGAATATTTTGCATTGTGCAGTTTTTGCATGCAATGGGCTAAGTTGCCATGTCACCAGGACCTCAAAGATTGAGAGAAAGTTAGGGAAAGGGATCAACTGGACAGCTGTTAACAGATGATGGCATTGATGCTAGTCCAATATAACTAGACTTAAAAAGTTGTGCCAACACTACATGTTTCAAGTTAAGGAGACTGATGCCTCCCAACTAAAATGTCTACCAGCATTTTCTTTACCATGCAAAAATGTATGGCTCTTCTGCACATAAGGTCATGTTGTAGTACCCCATCCAATGGCCAGTGGCCTTTCCAAGCCCACTGATTTAGGGGCAGGTGTGGCTCAGTCAGTAGTGTGCCAGGCGTGTAATCTGCAGTTCCCAGGTTCATGTCCCAGCTGGGTCAGCGTTGAGATTTATCTCCGCAAAATTCCCCGTCCTGCCCACAGTCAGTAGGGGACACTGATGGGCTTGGAAAGGCCGCCGTCCGTCGGATGGGACATTAAGTAGTGGTCGTGTGTTGGAGAGCCATACCCTGTGCACATTAAAGAACATGCTGGGTGGCCTTGACGGAAGGCTACCATCTGTCTCCCAACAGCTGTTTCAGTGGGTTCCCTCCCCCAACCTTCTCTGAGCCTTCGGGGTCCATGTGACCTGGCCATTTAGCTCATTGTGTGCAAAAAAAGTTCCGCTCAGAGGTAAAACAACCCAACCCAAGCACACTGGTGTATTTTTTTTCACTGAGAGCAGAGTTACTAGGAAGGTTTGGGGAGAAAATTTCAATGTTGGTGCAGTTGGGGTTGGAACCTGGGAATATTAGATTATGACAGCAGAAGTGCAGTATTGGGTCACCTGCTACCATCTTGTTTTTTTTTCACCGTGGTGAAAAAACAGTCTGAATGGCAAAAGTAGTCCATTCTGCACCAACCTTAAGATGTGTATTGAGGATATATATATATGTATAATTTAAAGGATATATAAATATGTCATCAAAACAAAATTTTATTAACAGCGCTTATCGCTACAAAATGAACCCTCATTTCACACCTCATTTCACACATCCCCCCCCCCCCAAAAAAAAGAAAAAATTAAACAATTTCATCAAAATAAGATTTTATTAACAACTCTTATCGCTAAAGAATAAACCTTCGTTCTGCACTTTAAAAAAGTCCCAAAAATTAATATTCTCATCAAAACTAGATTTCATTAACAGCTCTTATCACTATAACTCCTTGTTCCTTACCAAAAAAAAAAAGCCCCAAAAATAAATAATCACATCAAAAGATTTCATTAACAACGCTTATAGCTAAACAATGAAATTTTGTTTCACACTTAAAAAAAGCCCCTAAAATAAATATCAAAAGTAAATTTCCTTAATAACACTCATTGCTAAAGAATCAACATAAGAAAAGCCCCAAAAACAAATAATCTCATTACAGAGAACTATTCTAAATAGCATATATCAGTCAAAAACATTGCAAAATGCAGATGGATATCATAGTGCAACTCAATTCTAGTCCTGGGGGAAACATCCTGGAGAAAAGTACAACATGGTGGCTGAGGACCCAATACTGCACCGTAGCCAAACTGATGCATTACTGACCAATCCAACTCGTGCTGTAATTAAAAGAAAGCAAGTGTGACAATATAAATGTAAGAAAAGATACCAATCTTCAATACCAGCCATGTCACCAAAATATAAACATAAATGTTTTTAAGAAGAATGTTTATGCCACACTATTAAAATTGCATTACCATGGGCAGAATAGGGTTAGAGTTAGGACCATCCTTTCACAGATGACTGCAGCACTATTCTATTTTGCAATGGAGCTCCTAAACAGATAGCTTAGTAACCTGAAATGTAATTATCTACACAACATATTAACCATATGTGCAATAGCATGCTTCCGCATCTTACAAATTGGCCTTGTGTTATAAAACTCTAAAAAGCCAACCAAATAAGCCTTTATAAATAATGGTGCATTACAGTGAAGTATTTATGCTGGCTTAGAATACTAACCTAAATTGGAATACTTACATCCATTTTTTACGGTAATATTAATTTTTATTGAGTGAAGTCCCAGGTAAGGCATGGATGTGTGTCGTTTTTCTGCTGAGGTCCTGCCATCCTCTCAGACCTACTCTGGCATATAAACTGACAAACTCCTGTCAGACCTCTGTGGCAAGCAGCTGCTTGAGGGGGTATTTATTATTTTTATAAATAAATAATATACGAAGGGCATCCCAAAACAACAATATTTTTACTGTAAATTGGCAGCACTGTTTAGAAGCCATGTACATGTAACCATTTGTTAATCATACTGTCTCATAATCATGTAGCAACCATTGTTTAGTGTCTCACAATGTTCTGTTATGCATAGAAATCTTTTGAAGTGAGTATCTTCATAGCTGCATGTTAACTCTTCCCCTTTTTCCTGGTCAATTTTATACATGTTGACAAAATCTGAAATGAGAGGCCTAGGACATCTATGTTTTCAGTACAACAATAAACTTTGAATTTTTAAAAGTTGAAATTGCTATATGAAAAATTTTTAATGCATTTAAAAATTCATAATTTAGTCTTGAAAAATAATATTTCCTTAAACATAAATGACAATTACAGCATTACCTGTTGACTTTTAATGTCTATAAATCAAGAAATATTTTGTGGAAAAAATTCTTTAACTTATGCAGATACTAACTTATAACAGATTACTGAACTCTTCACCGAGATTTTCGGGCCAACTGTTGGCTCGAAAATCTTGATGAAGAATTTAGTCTTAAATTAGCAGAAAAAAGACAGAGCTGGCATTAGTTCAATTCTGGCATGTTTCTGGAGAGATGTTGGTTCAAGTCCGGTATATCGGTAAAATTTTTTCCACAACATATTTAGTGATTTATCAATGTCAAAAAGTCAGCAGGTAACGCTGTGATTGTCATCTATGTTTAAATCGTTAACGACATTAGTGTGATGAGACTTTATAATTCATTTCCATCTTACTCAATGCAATATTAAAAGTAATAGTTGCCATCTGAGATTTGGGGCAGGGCTCAGTCGGTAGCATGCCAGGCTCATAATCTGTAGTTTCCAGGTTCGAGTCCTAGCTGGGTCAGCATTGAGATTTATCTCTGCAAAATTCCCCACCCTGCCTGCGTCAGTAGGGACACCGATGGACTTGGGAAGGCCACCATCTATCGGATGGGATGTTAAGCAGTGGTCCCGTGTGCAGGAGAGCCATTCCTTGTGCACGTTAAAGAACACACTGGATGGCCTTGATGGGAGGCTACCATCTGTCTCCCAACAGCTGTTCCATTGGGTCCCCTCCCCCAACTTTCTATGAGCCTTCGGGGTCCATTTGACCTGGTTCAGCCATTGGTTGTCAAAAAAGTGCCACTCAGAGGTAAAACAACCCAACCCACTTGAGATCATAGATGGTGCCAACAGTTAGCCCGAAAATCTCAGTGAAGATTTTAGTCTTAAATTAGTGGAAAAAGACAGAGGTGGCATTAGTTCAATGGAAGAATACTCTTAGCATGTTTCTGGAGAGATGTGGGTTCAAGTCCCGTATGTCGGCAAAATTTTTTCCACAACATATTTATTAATACTGAAATAGGTTATTTTTATCATTTATATCATCTATTGCAATTTTGTGCTTACTATTGAAATTGAAACTATAACTAAAAAGAGCCTTCTTAGCCAGAGTTTGTTGTTCAAGACTGGCTGCATCAAAAACTAGGTCACCTCAGAGCAAGATGCAGGTGCCCACTAAGTGGCTGCATGGTTGATTGTTTATGGTGTCATCCCCACACACTGGATATCATCTCCATTCATGCAGTTAGTATTTACCTTTTGATAATTTAATCTTAGTGTTCGTTTCTGTAAATTTATTTTGATTCCATAAATTATTGATCTTTTAGTTGATTGATATGTCGATTATTATTGATTTTTTTTTAAGTTATACTACATCGAATGGCTGTCTTACAACTTGTTGGTGGGAATATTTTATTTAACATCACATTGAGTGGTTAGTGTGCTTGGCTACTGATCAGAGGAATCAGATTGATCCCTGGGCAAGACATGGATTAAAATAACTGAAAGTTCTCTGTCATTGAGCAATAAAATATCGATCTTTCAAACTATTTGCGTAATAGAAAGTTTTCAGGAGCAAACTCAGAAGCATTTCAGAGCAAGGACAACACACTGTCTTAAGTAAAGTGGCATTGTGGTCATGTTAGGGCTATTTAAGAACTTTCCATGTGTCATGAAGTGTTATGTGTTTAAAGGTTATTTGTGTTGGTGGGGAGCTGATGCACAGAATGTTAATCTGTTTAGCACATGGCAGATGTGTTTTTCTAAGCATGCTGCAGGATGATATGCTATGGGGTGGAAGAAAAAGATGATAATATTTAATCCTCCCGTTTCGTATTTATTTTAGCCATGATCGTTTTTTTTTTTTATATCTTAGGTTGTTCCTTCTTTAAAATAGAGTCCAGTATCATACTGGAGAACAGAGGTATCCTCCCACACCAAAAAGGAGTACCCAAAGGCAGGTAATGGTTTTTTCAACAAATACAAAAACATTTATTTACAATGCTATTACCATTTCATTTTACATGCTTTCACTTACATAATGCTGTAGGAAATGTCCAGCCACTCTCCTGCCTACAATTGTGCTGCTCACTCTCCATACTACTAAAGGGCTAACATCGCTGTTCAAAACTATCGTGCTCACTCACCACAACAAGATTGATGTGTTCACTGACCGAGAGTCAAGAGTCCTCTGTGCAAGACAGTTGTTTGCTCTCTTGAACACACAAAAGGGCCGCTATCCAGAATTTGGTCTCCCGCAATTCTCTGCTAGGGGAGGAGGTAAGGGATGAAAATACAGTTCTTGATGTGATGATCTTGTCCCAAAATCATGTGGCTGTCTGTTTGTGGGAACTGTTGAGCAGTGGTTCAGGGTGATCCTCCTGGGCATCCAGTGTTGCAGTGTCAGAGTCTGACTTGGCCCCAGGCTCGATTCTGACAGAGGCTTTGCATGGATGAGAGAATGCCTCCTTTTGTATACATTTCTTGGATTAAACTGGCAGGAAAGCAGGTAAATGGCCTCGCTCTGCTATGCAGTGCTTCAAATAGAATTGTCCACCAAAATAATCCTTCTCATGGCGTCAGAAAGGAAACTGAAAGCAGGAACTCGAAACAGTTCTAAGTGAATATGAAAATTCACGTAGAACATTGCCTTTCTGCTTAGGTGTTCATCACAAATCTTTTACTACAATGTATTAAACTGGCAGGTTCCTGTCAGATCTCTGTGACCAGCAGCTGTTTGAGGGGGTATTTATTTACTTTTTCAGCTTATATGTTAATTTTTCTTTTTCTCAACTTTTTTCCAGTCAAAAAATTTTGATCTTTTATCATTCCCTGAAATTGAATGAGGTCTTAGATACAGATGCAAAAATGATTCCTTATCTGGAAAGAAGGTCTGTTGAAGGGCAATTTTGGCAAGGGTTTTTAATCCATCCCCCACCTGCTACACTAAAGAAGTTTTACTCCCCCACCTAGGCAGAACTTTGTTTAATTATAAGTTTTGAAGTTTATATTGAATGGTTTTAAAAGTGGTAATCCTTCCCTAACCATCAATGTCTCAGGCTGTGCCATTCTGAGGATATTGACATAGTTTTTTACTTTGGTACACTAACTTTTTTGCCAAGATTTCAAAAATTTAGCACTCAAAGTAAAAGGCATAATATTTAGTAAAAGAAAAATCCAAGAAAGTGTTCCTCTATTTTGTAACCAGCAGTGAAAATCCCATGAATGTGAGAAGTCCAAGTCACACTGGACCATATTTTATAATATACCATTGTGAAAATAATTTTATAAAAGTGAATAAAAATCATCAAGTGAAAAAAAATCATGTTTCAAGTAAATAATACACAGGAAGAAATTTCTTATCAATTAATAGCTAGAAGCAAACCTGGAGAAAAGGGATGGCAGAGTTCAATCTCACTTTGGGAGGCAAAATTACTAGTGCTGGCCTGGGTTGCATGTGTGCTGCATTTGGCATCATCAACATTGGATAGCTTTTCATTTCAGTTAGTATTTTATTTTTACTTTTATAATTGAACCTTTTTTATATCTAGATCAATTTTGATTTTATTTACATAGATATATGTGTCATTATCAATTGTTTGCAAAATCACTAGTGGTCATGACGGCTGGCCATAACTTGTTGCTGTTGATATTTTTTTAATGTGGTATTAGGATGTATATTAATTTTTTCATTGCTTTGTTTTTCAGTTAAAAAACTGATTTTTTAAATTTTTTTTTAAATGAATGAGATTTTGGATATGGAAGCAAAAAGGACTTACTTGGCATGGAAACAACCCTCCTACAAATGGGAGAATTGATTTTTGAGTTTATATTGAATGGTCTTAACCACCCCCCACCCCCCTCAACATCTTGTCTGTGTCACTCTGAGGATATAGACTTAGCCTTGGTGCATCAATGTTTTCACACTTCGTCAAGATCTCCAAAATGTGGCACCTGAAGGGAAAATGCATAATGTCCAACAAAAAAATAACACAAGTGTTTCTCTCCTTCTGAAACAGGACAGAACATATATTAATGTGAGCAGTCCAAATCACCTTTGTTTTGTGTAACATAGGCGAGCATTTTTAAATATAACATACTGCAAAGAATTATAAAAGTAAATGAAAACCATGTTTCAGGCAAATATATATACCGTATATTTCCGCAGATAGGACAATAGTTGAATCATAAAAAAAGGCCCCCAAAATCCGGGTCGTCTTATAGGACAGATACAAAAAAAATTAGATTGAAATTTATATAAATTGAAACCATTATAAAATAAAACAAATCACTCACCAATGTATTTTAAAATCCTGCAAAATCCTCACATTCATCATCTAAGGCAAATTGCTCCTCAAGTACATCCTCACTTTCGTTATTGAGAAGCTCGTCATATGGGTCCCATTCTGTACCTAGTGAGTCGATTTCCGCTTCGTCATCAGTATCCCATAACAAATCGTCCTCAGTGCCATCCATAGCATTAGAAATCTCACACTTTTTGAAGGATTTTATCACTGTTTCGACTTTCACTTTTTTTCATGATTTGATCACGAAATCACACAACACATCAAGTGACACAGCCCGCATAGCTCCACCTTTCGTATACGACTTTTCGCCACTCATCATCCAGTTATTCCATTGTTCACGCATGTGATCTTTGAATGGTTTATTCAGAGAGACATCTAAAGGTTGTAGCATCGAAGTTAAACCACCCGGTATAACAGCAATCTTAGTATTGTTCCGTGTTAAGCGATTTTTAGTGTTCTCAGTTACGTGACTGCGAAACATATCCCACACCAACAAACTATATTGATTTCATAGAGCATCTGGTCGCCTCTGCCACACATTTTCCATCCACAATTTTACACCATTCTCGTCCATTCATCCCTTTTCATGAAAATGTACGAAAATGCCTGGTGGGAATTTTATTTTAGGAGTAATTTTCCCCTTGAAAATGACCATAGGTTTTAACTTTGTTCCATCTGCCATGCATGTTAATACTACTGTAAACCTGGTCTTTTCATGGCCTGTACTTCTTACTTTAACAGTTTTACGCCTTTTTTTTCCCCACAGTTCTATTGTTTATCATGTCAAAGTTAATTGGTGTTTCATCCATATTTCCAATATTAGATAATGGAAAGTTGTGTTTCTGCCTCATACCAATAACAAACTTGTGAAAACTCATGACTTTATGGTCAAGATCTTGTGGTAATTTCTGCGCAATTTTTGTTTTCTGTCGTATTACCAGATTTTTTCTGTTCATGAAACGATTGCACCAACCTACTGTTGCTTTAAATTCTTTGCCTTGTTCTGGATTGGCCCGTGCCCACTTCAATGCATAAGCCCTAATCATATTTCTTGTAACAACAAAACAATTCTGCCTCTGTTCTTGTACCCATTCTGCAACGTTATTTTCTAAATCTGGCCAGTAAGCTATTCCTCTCCTCATAGAACATTTTTTCATTGACATTTTTTAATAGCATCTTCATTCTTTCTCCAATCTCTTACCATCTTCTCTGTTATATCGAAAGCCCTTGCTACAGCACAGTTGTTCAATTCTTTAGCCTGTTTTATGACTTTTAACTTGAAGCTTGCTTCATATTTCCTTCTTTTCGTTGGTTCCATGATTAGGCCCACACTTTACAAATTTTACGCTGATTACACTTATAGTGCAAATTGTTTGAACACACGACACAACCTACAATGAAACTTGTTAGAGGTACATGTGAGTTTGTGATTCGGCACGTGCTTCTATAGGCAAAAATGTAACAATGCTAAAGGAGGCTTTTCCTTTATGCGTGCAACCACCGACTGCGACTGATCTTGAAAATTACTACAACTTATCGAAAAATCTATCATATTTTTTAAATACGCTATATGATAATACATTGAGCTACTGAGGAAAAAGCGGACAAACCGTAATTATTTACTAGTACAGAGTAGGGTATGTCTACAAAATAGAATAGCCCATACAATGCTTTTGTGAATAGTCAAGGTCATTACCCGAATGCCCGAATCAGTGCGAATGTTTGCGAATAGGACATAATTCCGTATATGCTATACAGTATTATTATCCAGATGATGATCGCCAATCTAAACTAAATTCATAGGCCGTTGATAGTTTGGGGTCGTCTTATAGGACAAATATACTAAAACTATAAAACTTTGACAAAAATTTATACCTCGTCTTATCTGAAGGTCGTCTTATGTGCGGAAATATAGGGTATTATTCAAGAAGTAATTTTCTTTCAATTAATTTGTAACTTAACTGTTTCTGTTCATCTGGTTTTTAAGAATTGAGCCTTGGTTGCATAGTCAAATGTTTTTTCATTGCATCACTGTGACAAAATTTTATTAAAATTAATATGTTTATAAATTTTGGTAATTAGTGAGAAAAGAGCACTGTGCTACCTTTTTTTTTGGTTTAGAAAAAATAGTCCATCATAGTGTCAAATTTTTTCCATAACATTGAAGCCGAAATTCTATCCCCATCGTCATTATCATCATCATCCTCAAGCAGCCATGGGCTACAGAGGTCCAACTAGACCGTGAAATTTAGTTCTCCAAGCATGTCTGTCCTGAGCTACATCTGCTGCATCTGGCCACTGCACACCTAATAAGGTACTTTTAACATTGTCTGCCCACCACAAAGTAAATTTTTCCAGAAAATTTATAAAACACCCTAAAAGCAAAATAAAAATAACAAAAAGTATATAAATTGAAATATTTAAAAAAATACCTACCTTTCTATAGGGCCCTAAAAATTTGAAAATGAACCTAAGGCATGTCGATGGTGTAAACAGTTACTGAGTTCGTATTCACTTCAAAGGAAGATAGGGCACTGGCAATCTTGTTGAGTAGGTAAATCAGTACCCATCTTCCTTTGAAGTGAATACAAACTCAGTTACTGATTGCACCATTGGTATGATTTAGGTTTTTTTTCCCTCCTTTTTAGGCATTATATAGGAAGATAGGTATTTTAAAAAAAATTTAATTTGTTCTTTTTTGTTGTCACTAAAAACACCTACCTTCAAAAACTTCCATTTGTTATTTGACTCATAAACATTGAGCACATTTAACACCCTTTTTGATTGATGTAGCCCATGTCATTGGAGACGTCACAAGCTTTAATTTGAGATGCAACTCATTAAAGTTGACCCCTGCGAAAATCTCCCACTCCCATATTTATTAGGGGGGAATGATGGGGGGCCAAATTTGAAATAGTTTACGGCTGCCATTATATGAGCTTTTATTTGACACCTAATTCGTAACTGTAGACCTCTTGCATTCTGATATTGTAGAACGACCTTCGGATTACTTGTTTTTTAGGTTGGAAGAAAGCACAGGGAGTCATTTTTTATAACCTGTGACACTCCCTGCATCACAAGCTTTCATTTGACATTAGCTCATTACTTTCTGCACTTGCATTCAGGAGATGTAGGGGAACAATCATTTTCATTTCCCCCTTTTTTTAAGAGGGAAGAAAGCATGAGGGGTCAATTTTTCATATCCTATGACATTCCCTGCATCAGAAGCTTTTATTCGACACATAGCTTGTTACTTTCGGCCTTCACGTTCTGGAGATATAGCTTAAGAATTTCTGTTACATTTCCCCTTTTTCGGGGGAGGGATATTTTATAGTCTATGACACTCCCCACATTACAAGCTTTCATTTGGC
Organism: Ryuthela nishihirai; assembly: GCA_038380435.1. Classification (NCBI taxonomy): domain Eukaryota; kingdom Metazoa; phylum Arthropoda; class Arachnida; order Araneae; family Heptathelidae; genus Ryuthela; species Ryuthela nishihirai. Next base: position 93,020,518 of record JAWZYU010000004.1, on the reverse strand, counting down.
ACGTCAATCATTAAGTTTCTCCATCACTTTCGAAAGATATGTGGAATAGCATTTTGTCAAATCCACAAACCAACCAACTGAAAAATGTCAAAGCCAAAAGCAATAGGAAGATGGTAAAAAAAAAAATGTTCCCATGGCATCTGACAGTTTTATTAAGAACACAAATAGTCAGATGTTTACTAAATAACTCGATTAACTCACTAGAGTTCTAAGCCAGCTAATGGGGGGAATGTTCTAAATACAGAAGAGCAGCTATGGTGATAGCATAGTCTGTACTGTTCTAATCACAGTTTGAACAAGGGAAAGGACTTTTTATTTTCAGACACATAAAGTGGAGCAGTTTGAGTTCGTTTGGATTTTTACTAGAGATGTTACTAGATTTCTGTACAACCATGTGCATTAGCAGCTATAAATAGTTTGTGATTTATTATGGGACAGTTACTATCATGTTCTGAAAAACAAATTGTGCATATTGAATGAGTGATGTTTGTGTAGGGTCAGTTTGAAAATTGAAGGTACAAAAGTATATTTTTACCACCTTTGCTCTTTTTTTTTTGAAGGATAAAAATGCAACACAAATCCAAAAAAAAATAAAGATTTGTGCAGTGTACAAAGATGATTAAATTTTGGAACACAGTGAGTGATGATAAATAATCGATTTATTTCACAATTATCACTGCTGGAAGATTTATGTCTCCTGTGTTGCAGCTAGAGGTGCTAAAACAATTCAGTGGTAAAAGTTTGTTTTAGGTGTGCAGTTAAAAGCTTAGGTATATTTACCACTATGGGAGGATAATCCTTGGCTAGTATGCTCACCGTGGTTGCTCCCAAAGTTTATGCTCGGTTGCTGCTGTGCTCTAGTTGTCGGTTCGCCAGTCCGATAGCATTGCCGGATGGTCATTGGCACTGTCCGCTGATGCACAGAATGTTAATCTGTTTAGCACATGGCAGATGTGTTTTTCTAAGCATGCTGCAGGATGACATGCTATGGGGCATGGTCACAATGGAGATGTTCTTCCAGCTTTAACTGCGATGCGTGGTAGATCATCTGCTGCTTTACACATTTGACATATATTCTTGAACGTAATGCATTTCATCGGTCTGCTTTGTTGACATCTTCAAATGCTATCAGCTCCTTGGCAGATGGGGTTGATATAATGCAGTCCCACTAGTGGTCCTCCTATAACTTAAACCAGAAATTGTGTAATAGCAAGTTCCAGGCAGGTGGAAGGGGGATCAAATCAGTGTTCATAGTTCTTCATTTTTAAGGTTTATAATTAAATTTTCCATGTAGTTCAGTTGCAATTTTGTGGGTGGAGATGCTATTATTTTATAATTGAGTTTAGTTGCAGTTAGGTTGTTTCGAATTATTGTTTGCGTTAGAGCTGTATGGCATATTTTTTTCTTAATGCCTGTTTCTTGTTTTGCAATGTGATGGTCGATTTGTCTATATGTTTTCCCTACATAGTTATTTTTGTTTTGTAGTAATTGGTGTGGGTTGTCAATTTTTATATTATATATTCCTCCCATGGGTTTAGTTTTGTCTCTGTTGTTAAGTACAACTTTCTTTATTGTGTTATAGCCCTAGGAGTTTTCATATTGTATTTCTTTAAGATGTTATTTAGTGAATGTGAGAAGCCTGGTATGTATGGAAAAGCTGTAGGCTTAACTGATTCTATTATATCTCTGTTATATTAGGAAGCCTGATATGTATGGAAAAGCTCTAGGCTTAACCGATTCTTGTGCTTTTGTTGGTTAAGTGCTGTGTTAAGTTCGTATTTGACTTGCTTATGGATTTTTGTCATGAAGCTTTTCTCATAGCAGCTTCTTGACCTGTATTGTAAATATAGTTCCTAATTATACATCTTTCCCATACATACCAAGCTTCTTACATTCACTAAATAACATTTTAAAGAAATGCAATATGAAAGCTCCTAGCTCTCTAACAAACACAATAAAGAAAGTTATACTGAATGACAGAGACAAAACCAAACCCATGGGAGGAATATATAACATAAAAATTGACAACCCACACCAATTGCTATAAAACAAAAATAACTATGTAGGGAAAACATATAGACAAATCGACCATCATATTACAAAACATGAAACAGCATTAAGAAAAAAATAGGCGTTCAGTTCTAATGCAAACAATAATTCGAAACAACCTAACTGCAACTAAACTCAATTATAGAATAATAGCATCTCCACCCACAAAATTTCAACCAAACTACATGGAAAGTTTAATTATAAACCTTAAAAGAGAACTATATCCAATCTGATCCACCTCCCACCCACTTGGAACTTGCTATTACACAATTTCTGGTTTAAGTTATAGGAGCACCGCTAGAGGGACCGCATTATATCAACCCCATCTACCAAGGAGTTGATAACATCAGAAGATGTCAGCAAAGCAGACAGGTGAAGTGCATTATGCTCAAGAATATATGTCAAATGTGTAAAGCAGCAGGATGATCCTCTACCACACATCGCAGTTAAAGCTGGAAGAACATCTCCACCCCGACCATGCCCTATAACATGTGGTCCTGCAGCACTTTTAGAAAAACACCTTCACCATGTGCTAAACAGGTGAACATTCTGTATATCAGGGGACAATGCCAACATCCATCCGGCAATGCTATCGGACTGGTGAACCAAAAACTAAAGCACTGCAACAACTGAGTGTAAACCTCGGCAGCAACTATGGCGAGCGTACCAACCAAGGATTATCCTCCCATAGCAGTAAATACACCTAAGCTTTTAACTGCATACCTAAAACTATTACCATCAAATTGAATCGTTTTAGCACCTCTAGCTTCAACACAGGTGGCATAAATCTCCCAACAACGATAATTGTAAATTACAAAGATGATACTGTAAATGACCAAACATGTCAAAAGTGGTTCTTGCAGTTCTTGGGAATTTCTTTTATGAAAGATGCCTCACATTCAGGATTTCCTTCCATTGTTGACAACTACTAAATCGCTACATTAATCCATCAGTGCGAAAAATCAAAGTTCGACACTGATGGAATAATTAAGCTGCCCAACAGATGGCTTAAGATATTCGAACAAAATGGTGGATACATTATTGATTAAAGGTATATATTCCAATTTAATATTTGAGTTTCAATTTTTGCCTAAAATCCAAATGAACTTTTGCTTGAACCCAATATGTATATAAATAAAAAAAGTTCAAATTCTATTTTTTTTAATTTAAAATTTTTTATGTCAGTAAAGACTGGGTTTATATTTTATGGCCATATATACAGGCTTCATGAACCTGATTTTCAAGGTTATGACAGCATAAGGTTTATTGAGTGCAGCTGTGAACATAGCAAATATATACCATAATGCAATTAAGAATTACTAAAAGTGAAACAAAAAAAGGAAACTTAACCTTGAAAATTCATCTAAAAATGTTTTTCATATTAATAAAAATTATATTCTTCTGAAAACAAAAGCTAAAAAGGAAAGCTTACATTTTGTTATAGCAAAAGTCGTTAATTTTTCTTATATACCTGATTTTTGACTTGAATAAATTTGTTTGAGGGGAAGGGAGTAACTGTCTCTCTTGGCTCTCTGCCTGCTCTTAGGTGTTGTCTAAAACACACTGTGTACTTATAACTACTATTATATAACTAATTAACAAGAAATTTCAAACTGTTCAGAAGTTAACAAACTGGTTTTAGATTATGTCTATCCTCTAAGATTTCATGTTATCTGATGAAGTTGGAAATATGTTGAATCTGCAGTCTGACAAACTGAATTTCTGCAGTCTGACAAATGTCAGACTGCAGAAATTTTTTCTGCTAAGCAATTTTTTGTGTTATTTGTTTCACGTTAAAAGAATATTAATGTAAAAGTATTGTCACTAGAATGCACCAAACTTTAGTTTCATGTTAATTGATATTTTGCCATATCTGTTTTTGTGTTAAGTGCTTTTGACTAATTTTTGAACAGACAGACTATTCTCAGAATATGCAGTACTTTACATTTACATGTTTTTTACCTATCATCATTGTGGAAGATGAAGATAGTTTACAGAAGTCTGATGTACCACTGCATATTATGTATGGCAGATATCAAGCAGCTAGTAAATAGATCTATACAAATTATCTATTTATTGCTGGAAACATAAACCTATGCATTTTTTTTTCTATTTTAGTTGAGGATATTAGTAAAAAATTATGAAAATTCTGTATCAGGAAGAGGTTTTTTAACTGGCAAACCTATCACAAAGATGGTATGACCACTTGCTAAATCAGGTTTTTCAGTGATAGGAGAGTTGATATTTTCAGTGTTTTCTTTACAAAAATCATCTCTTATTTGAATGTTTATTATTCACAAAGCTAAAATTTTGATATTTTTCATTTTACTTTGCATAACTATACCTTTCCAAATTTGATAGAATGACACCCACTACACTCCATATTTCTAACTTTTTATTGGCACATGGAACACTGAAAAAAAAACGTTTCATAATATTTACTTTTTAGTGATTAAATTGAGACATCATTTTTTCTTCATTATGGTGATTAAGCTCATTAATGTCACATTTGTTTATCCTTCATAATTTCCTTTATCCCATATTCATACTTCAAAATTTAACAATTGCCCCCAAATATCAGATAATGATGGCCAATTTTGTTTAAATTGACCTCAGTATTTGTTTAAAAAAACTTTGAATTTTTACTTATAATTATTGGAGCAACATATCTGCAAAATTTCAAGTTTTAGCAGACAGCTGTTTTTGAATTTCAAAATATTGAATGTTGAAAAAAGAAAATTCTGTGTTGGGATATTCAGTTTCTTAACCCAAAAAGCATTTTAAGACTCGGTATTCTTTTTTCTTGGACTGTGAGGTCATATATTAAGGATTGTTTAAGCCACATTTTGGATAAATACTGCTTTATGAAATTAATGATTTTTTTCTGAAAGTTTGTTATATTTTAAGTTCCTTTACTGGTAATAATTAGCTGAGTTTTAGACAAAAAATTTTTCACCTAATTATTTCGAGTGTTTCTTGTTACTTGTTTTTCTGTAATACTTTATTACTGAATTCTTTCACTGGTCACACACTTAAAAAAAAGTTCAAGACAATTTTAAAATCCCTATGTAATACTTAGTAAAAATACTAGGGCAGGTATTTTACACTGAAGTGCCATTGAATTAGGGATAGGAGGCATCCAAATTCAGTACTGCAAATCCCGCATTTGTGCACATGCGTGATTGAAACTCTGGTCAAATATAGCTGTGAGCTTTGGCTTCCCCAAGCATCGTCGTAAGAAGCATAATGGGAAAGGCACACATAATGACAGAGGGCAGATCGTAGGTATCTGACGGATGAACACTCAATCACCAAAATTGTCAATGTATTTGGATTTTCTCATACGACAGTTTCAAGAGTGTTCCAGGAATATGAAAATTCTGGCAAAAAAAAAAAGCACCCAGCAAAAACTACAAAGGACAACCAGCCTAGAATGATCATGGGCTTCACCGTCTGACCCGCATCGTATGGACCGATAGGGGCCAGACATTATTTGAAATCACCTCTCATCTGAATGCAGGTTCTGGCCGGGAAGTCAGTGCATGGACAGTGCAACGCTCACTTCATCGTCTCAGCTTTGGGAGATGCTGAATTTTAGCTTTGTGAATAATGTTTATTATTCACAAAGCTAAAATAATTACACTGGATGTAACCAGTGTCATGCCATTAGAAGTGGACTCGCATAGGGTGAGTCCCACTTCTAATGGGGGGCGGGGGTGGCTCAGTCGGTAGCGCGCCAGGCTCGTAATCTGTAGTTCCCAGGTTCGAGTCCCAGCTGGGTCAGCGTTGAGATTTATCTCCGCAAAATTCCCCGCCCTGCCCACGGTCAGGGGGACACCGATGGACTTGGAAAGGCCGCCGTCCGTCGAATGGGACGTTAAGCCGTGGCCCCGTGTGTGGGAGAGCCATACCCTGTGCACGTTAAAAACACGCTGGATGGCCTTGACGTGAGGCTACCATCTGTCTCCCAACAGCTGTTTCAGTGGGTCCCCTCCCCCAACCTTCTCTGAGCCTTCAGGGTCCATGTGACCTGGCCATTTAGCCCATGGTGTGCAAAAAAGTGCCGCTCAGAGGTAAAACAACCAACCAACCAACCCACTTCTAATGGCATGACACTGGGCTCAACACCTTGCCTGGGCTAAAGAACATCAAAACTGGACCATCGAAAATTGGCAACGGATACCCTTGAGTTATGAATCCCGATTTAAACTTCATGTGATGGGAGACTGAGAGTATGGCGCCAACCCCATGAAGCCATGGATCCTGCATGTCAGGTCGGAACAGTACAAGCTGATGGTGGCCCAGTGATGGCCTAGGGTGTCTTCAGTTGGATATCTGTGGGACCTTTGATACATGTACCTACGATTTTCAATGTATCCTGGTACATAGAACTCATGGACGACCATTTACACTCATTTATGGCCATCATTCATTTCAATGGAGATGGCATCTACCAGCAAGACAACTGTTCATCTCACAGGTCCAGGTTGGCTACTGCATGGTTGCAGGAGCATTCTGCTGACTTTGAAATAATGAATTCGCCACCTAGAAGTCCAGATTTAAATCCCATCGAAAATCTTTGGGATACTGTTGAGCGACGACCTTGAAACATTTACCCCTATGGACTTATGGAACATTTACACACGCTTGTGGAGTCCTTATTCGTCATGTGGCAGCAGTTATCAGGTCCAACACATTACTTTCTATCCCTAATTCAATGGCACTTCAGTGTACAAAGTATTAGTGCTTAATAAAAATACCGAAGCTGAATATTACTTACTAAACTACCAGAGCTTAGTAAAATACCTGAGCAGTATGTTTCATATTTTGTCTGCAAATCACCTGAGTTATAGAGGCATTTTAGAAAGTGTCATGGCAATATTTTGCTGCTCAGGCTGAAGAGTTTTACCCAAAAATTTAATTGCTGTATTCCATAAACTATGTGGTGTCAGAAGCAAAAATTTATTAAAATTTGTTACTCTCTGCCAAATTTTGCAAAATTCCAAGACCATTGGTGCCATGGCTTTTGGTTGAAGTGATTGTGGAATGATCCTAAGTGAGATCATAATTTATATATCCCCCCCCCCCTACTTTAAATAATAACTCCTTTCAGGAATTTTTTTAACTTCTGATATTTTATGCAATTGCATATTGCATAAAAAACACCTTAAACTTCATAAATCCCCAGAGGTAGATGAAATTACTACGGAAATGCTTAGAGCTGGGAATGTTTCGGTTACCACTTGGATGACTGAAATTCTGAATATCTTTTATGATAAAGGCATGGTTCCTAAGGAGTTTACCAGAGCTATTGTTATCCCTATTTTCAAAAAAGGTGATTGCAGTTCTTGTGATAATTATAGGGGTATCAGCCTACTCTCTGTTCCAGGGAAAGTTCTCTGCATGATTGTGCTTAATAGAATTAAGAATCTGGTTGACTGGCAATTGTGTGATGAGCAATGTGGATTCAGAAGTGATAGGGGATGTGTGGATCAGATATTTTCACTTAGGCAGATTCTTGAGAAATGTTTAGAGTTTCAGAAACCTTTGGTTGCTAGCTTTGTTGATTTCAAAAAGGCTTTAGACTCTGCTGATCGTCATAATTTGTGGTTGACTGTGAGATTATATGGTATACCAGACAAGTTAGTTAACATAATGAAAGCTCTCTATAATAACACTGAGTCGTGTGGGAGAGTCGGTAAGGCTCATAGCAATTGGTTTAGGATTACTTCTGGTGTTCGACAAGGGTGCATTTTTGTCTCCTTTTCTCTTTAGTTTGGTTATTGGTTATGTTATGGGAAATTCATTGCAAGGGAAAGATTTTGGCCTTAAATGGTCTGGAGATGCGAAAATTCCTGATTTAGATTATGCTGATGATTTAACCCTTTTGGCAAATGATGTTGATGAGGTGAACTCTTTCATTCGAGCTGTTGATGAGACTGGTACTAGAGTAGGTTTGGTTATAAACAGAGAGAAAACTAAAGTGATGAAAATTGATCAGGCAGGTTGTGATTCAGTTAATCTGAATGGTTGCAGTCTTGAGCAGGTGTCACAGTTTAATTATCTTGGGAGCTATGTAACAGTTACTGTGATGTGCAGCATGAGATTAACAGACGAATAGGGATTGCTGCCGGGACTTTTAAGAATCTATGGAGAGTGTGGAGAAATAGGCGTATACACCTAAAGACTAAAATTAGACTGTGTAATAGTTTGGTTCTTTCTAGGGTTAGTTATGGTAGTGAAACTTGGACACTTTGTAAGCAAGTTAACAGGAAACTTGATGCTTTTGATTCCAGATGCTTACGCAGTATCTTGGGCATTAGGTGGTTCAACTTTGTAACTAATGATGAGGTTAGGCAAAGGAGTTTGCAACCTCCTTTAAGCAGCATATTGTGCAGAGAGAGACTCCGTTGGTTTGGCCATGTTGCCCATATGAATAATTATAGATTGGCGAATAGGGTTATGAACAGTGTGCCTAAAGGCCTCAGAAAGAAGGGGAGACCTAGGATGCGGTGGGTAAACAATGTCAAACATGGCCTTATTAGAATTGGTGTGCAGTGGCCAGATGCAGCAGATGTAGCTCAGGACAGACTTGCTTGGAGAACTAAATTGCACAGTCTGGTTGAACCTCCGTAGCCCATGGCTGCTTGAGGATGATGATGCATATTGTGTGTGTACTAAGCATTTGTTCCCAGTTTCATTCAAATCTGTGATATAGTGAACTTCAGTAAAATTTTTAGTCCATTTGACACGGAATGGGTTTACATGTTCCTAATCACTTTCTATTATTTTCAGTGATAGTTGAAGGTTGGGTTGCTTTACCTCTGAGTGGCACTTTTTTTTTTTGCATGCAATGGGCTAAATTAAATGGCCAGGTCACAAGGATCCTGAGGGCTCAGGGAAAGTTGGGGGGGGGGGGGAAGGGGACCCACTGAACAGCTGTTAGGGGACAGATGGTACTTCCTGTCAAGGCCATTCAACGTGTTCTTTAACATACACAAAGTATGGATTTTCTACACGCAGGGCCACAGCTTATTGTACAGTGGCCTTTTCAAGCCCATCAGTGTCCCGTATTGACTGAGGGCAGGGTGGGGAATTTTACAGAGATAAATCTCAATTCTGGCCCAGCTGGGACTTGAACCTGGAACAAGCCAGGTGTGCTACCTACTGATCAGCCCATGGTAGTTTAGGAGAATAGTATTGTTATAAGGTAAACTTCCAAGATTGGAAACAGGAAAAAATAGAAGTTTATGGTGCTGAATTTTATTTTCTTAACAACATAAAAAGTAGCACATTCTCGGTTCATTCAGAAATATCAAAAGTTACTAAGATAATCAGTGAGTCATGCATTACAGCAATGGCAAATGCAATGAGTATCTGGAAAGAAGATGAGAAGATCCTAGATTCACATGGTGTTTTTATTTGCCGTTATTTTGTAACACTCCAAAAGATTGTTAAACTTTTTCTCTTTGGACCTTTTGAATGATCCAAATTAAAGTAGACCTCCAAATAGCATATCAAGCACCAGGCAATATTACTTGCCAAATAAAGTTAAATATGGGTTCGTTAGGTATATTAGTGTTATTAGTCACATAAAATTCAAGATTGTCAAATTTTTAAAGTTAAATCTATCAAAATCAATTATTGTTGCTCAAGAGAAAAAATAACAAGAATCAAAATATTCATATAGCAAAGTTTATTTCCAAAAAATTCATGACTCACCATATAAACTGATTAATACAAAATAGTCTGAGCAAATAAAAACTAATTTAAACATCTCCAAAACTGACAAACTACTCAGCTAACATCGTTCTCTCTTACTAACATTTTCTCATTTTGACTATCTACTTCTATCGTTACTATCTACTATCATTACTGACTGCTTAATAACTCTGTGATGGTGTGCAGAACAGTGCCACTCAGAGGTAAAAAACCCCAACTAACTCTGTGACTTAACCTCACTTAGTATACATGCGGCATGTGTTGCATGCTGAGAAAAACATTTGCTAAACTTGTGATTGTGCTCTAGCTATGATGCAAGAGGGGGCATATCCTTAATGTGTGCATTAGCGGCTGTCAATCAAAAGTCGTAGTTGTGCATGATCAACTCCTATAGTGGATCAGAAGAGAGAAAAGTGATTAAGTTCAACTGAAATAATCCCCGGAATGATAAATGTAACGTAAATCAATTAAAACTAGGTTAAAGAAAAGTAAAAGTGAATGGGTGGACCATCACAATTTCTCTGTATGATCATTTTCATACAGACACCTCCAAGGTGATTCAACATTTAAATCCAACATCATAAGGCTAATTTCACAAGTTCATTGCATATTGTCAAGATTTTAGAAGTTTGTGCATCTGTTGATATAACTTTGGGGATAGAGAAACTTTAAACTTAAGCTAGCAATAGAAGGTTTGTATATTGCTATATAAAAGTTTATAGAGACATCCAAAAGGATCACATGAAGGAGTACAAAGGGAATATAAAAACATGCTAAAGAATCTGTATATTGCCATATGAAAGATTATAGAGACCTTCAAAAGAAAATGAAGGGTAGCCATAACAGGGTACTTGAAACAGGCTGAAAATGATATGCGTTCTACACTGAACAATTAAGGTGGAAAAAAGTTTAGTTAGTACCTGTCTGAGCTGCCAGATTGCAATAGCCATTAGAATGATGTCTTAATAAATATTTTGTGGATAAAATTTTGCCTGGGCTAAATAGCCAGGTCACAAGGTCCCCAATGGCTCAGAAGATTGGGGGTAAGGCACCCATTATTAGGAGATAGACAATAGGTTCCTGTCAAGGCCATACAGCTTGTTCTTTAATTCACTGGGGTCATGACTTAATGTCCTATCCAAAAGATGTAGGTCTTAAATCTCACTGCAGATTACAAGTTTGGTCCACTACCGACCGACAAAACCTAGGGGCGGGGGTGGCTCAGTCGGTAGCGTGCCAGGCTCGTAATCTGTAGTTCCCAGGTTCGAGTCCCAGCTGGATCAGTGTTGAGATTTATCTCCGCAAAATTCCCCGCCCTGCCCACGGTCAGTAGGGGACACCAATGGGCTTGGAAAGGCCGCCGTCCGTCGGATGGGACGTTAAGCCATGGCCCCGTGTGTAGGAGAGCCATACCCTGTGCATGTTAAAGAACACGCTGGATGGCCTTGATGGGAGGCTACCACCTGTCTCCCAACAGCTGTTCCAGTGGGTCCCCTCCCCCAACCTTCTCTGAGCCTTCGAGGTCCATGTGACCTGGCCATTTAGCCCATGGTGTGCAAAAAAGTGCCGCTCAGAGGTAAACAACCCAACCCAACCGACAAAGCCAGCCCCATCTCAAGGTTGATAGAATAATTTACTTTCTGTTACATTGACTCAGATCATACATAAATATAGTTCACTTGATGAAAAACTTTGGTTTCTTGATGAAAAAACTTTGTTTCATAAGTGTCAGATTTTTAACACTGAACTTGAATTTAATATTAAAATGTTTTCTGAAAGTGAAGAAAAACTTCTAGAATGATATCCTGAAGTAATCAATCAACAGAATATTATGTCTCAGCTTTTAAAAGTAGGTAAGGCATGGTTGTTTTCCTGCTGAGGTCTCGACTTCATCACAGACATTTATGGCATTATAAACTGACAGGTTCCTGTCAGACCTCTGTGGCAAGCAGCTGCTTGAGGGAGTATTTTTTTTTTCCCTTAAAGCACAAAAGTTGTGTTTTCCTACCTACCTGGGGGTAAGGGGAAACTCATTGTTATCAATTGGAATTTCATTTACATTTCTAGCAAATACCTTGTTTGCAATATTCCTTTAAAATTTGCAAATTTCAATGTTTTACACTGTATTTTTTTACACAATTTAAACTTTTGGGAGATTCAAAAAGGGTGAATACAGATAACATCATCTTGTTTTTTTTTGTTCTTTTGAATTTGGAATAAAAAGAAGTAATGTACAAACTGAAGGAGTATGGTTTTTAGCCTTTATTTTACAGATGCATGTAATAGAGATTACTTTGAGTCGTGTAGATTTAATGTTTTCCTTAGCTTCGATAGATTACAGATCTAGTTTAGGTACTTAAATTGAAATCTTTAATTCTCTATGACACTGTTAAATGCTTTTAAATACTTCAACAAATGTTCTATGCTATCAAATAAGAACATTTGTTGAAGTGCTTAGAAACATTTCACAATGTCATAGACAATTAAACATTTCAAATTAATTTTGATTACTGCACTATAAACCTCTATTGTAATTTTTGTGGGTACTTAAATGTTAGAAAGAAAAAATGTAAGTTTAGAATTTATTTTACCTTTTTTGAAAAATTCTTGTTTATATTTTGAAGATTTTTTAAGTTACTTTGCTATTAAAATTTATATTTAGGCAATTAAAAATATTTCTGAAGTTTAACTTCATTACTGAACTCCATTTTTTTTTCCTTTTCCAGAAAGTTTGTATCAAAGTCCAGCAGTTAAAAATGCACACATTATCCTGCAAATTTGGAATGTCCTTCAACCTTTGTCATTAATAAATGTAGTCATTTGCTGTATCATAAAGAGTATATGGATTAATTTAACTTTTTCAGTAACTATGAATCACCATACTTCAACTAAAGTCATTACCCAAGATCGCAAAGATTTGGATAAATTCTTGAAGTTCTTAGCTCTGAAAACTGTACAAGTTATTGTTCAGTCACGACTTGGTGAAAAAATTAAGACTAAATCAAGAGCAAATTCTGCAACTATTGATTGGGTAAGTTAGTGAAATGCTTTAATAAATTTTGTGTTTTTGCAAGAGGCAAAGTTTTTGTGGCTTCTTTAATAAACTCATGATGCAGCATAAGATTAACCATTCCAATGTCCATGACTGACCAGAGCCTAAGCTATTTTCTCTAAATCAAAAAGAAATTTCACTTTTTAACTTTTTTGACAAATAACTAATGAAAGGAATTGTGACATGTTATATGCCAAATTAATCAGTATTTAATTCTTGATTTTATGAAAATAAAATATTTAACAAAAAAAAAATAAATTTTTTAATAGGACCTTTTTAGAGTCATGTGGTAAAAAATGCTTCTGGCAGCACAAAATTTATTGAATAAAAACTAATAGACAGAAATGATTGTAATTCACATGAATAGAAAAGGTATTTATTTCTGAATAAATAAATGAAAATTTCATGTTTCAAGTAAATATTTCTGATTTTGTAATTTTTTTTCTTCGTATCATACATCAAGAAAAGTCCAGGCTTTTAGCCAACTATGCTGCGTCAGGAAAACAAGTCAACTTCAGAATTTTTTTTAAATAACCACTCAACAGAAATAGATATTGTTATATATCAAATTAAAAAGAATTTAACTCCAAATTTTTTGAAAAAAAATTCAAACATATTAATGTTTGAATTACAATAATTTGTAATTCAAACAATAATTTCATAATTAAATAAATTCATATACAATAATTTGCAAACATTAATTTCAATAAGTTATTTTCACAGTGAAAATAGAGCAGACTTTCAGTTAAGGCTTAATGTTGGAAACCATGATGAATAAAAAGTTAAATTATATATTCATCGAAAGTAACTTTCTTCCCGAATATTAAATTTACCTGAAACATAAATTTTTATTTCTTTTAATGATTCTTTTCAGTGTGGTATATTTTAACCCTTTAATGCCCTGGAAATTGCAGAAAAGGGTAGAGGGTATTAAAGACGAAGGAATAGCATTATTTGGGCAAGTCCATTTCAAAATTTCGGCCGTTATGGGCGTTAAACAGTTAAAACATCAGCCAGCATTATATAACGTGATTTGGATTGCTCATATTAATGAGATTTTCTCATCATACTCATCCTCAAGCAACCATGGGATACAGAGGTCCAATCAGACTGTGCAATTTAGTTCTCCACATCTGCTGCATCTGGCCACTGCACACCAATTCTAACAAGGTCTGGTTTGACATTGTCTGCCCACTGCATCCTAGATCTCCCCCTCTTTCTGAAGCCTTTAGGCACACTGTTCATAACTCTATTAGCCAATCTATAATTATCCATATGGGCAACATAGCCAAACCAACGGAATCTCTCTCTGCACAATATGCTGCATAAAGGGGTTGCTGACTTCTTTGCCTAACTTCATCATTACTTACAAATTTGAACCACCTAATGCTCAAGATACTGCGTAAGTATCTAGAATCAAAAGCATCATGTTTCTTGTTATCTTGTTTACAAAGCGTCCAAGTTTCACTACCATAACTAATCCTAGAAAGAACCAAACTACTATACAGCTCAATTTTAGTCTTTAGGTGTATACACCTATTTTTCCACACTCTCCATAGATTCTTAAATGTCCCAGCAGCTATCCCTGCTACATTCACTGAGGATGTTTTACTCCTCCCACCAGCAAATTTCATTAAAAAATTAAATTACAAGTTTTTAACTTATATTCAATGGTTTTAAAATATCCCCCCCCCCCCCCCCCCTCAACTTGGCTTTTCCACTCTGATGATATATACCTTTTTTTTTTTGCATTGGTACATTAACTTTGCAGCACTTAGCCAAGACCCCCAAAATTCAAAACCCAAATAAAAAAAGTCGGAAGACAGAACTGTAAAAAGTGTTTTACATAAAACAGTAAAAATAGCAGCCAAAAAGTGTTCCTCCATTTCATACACAGGAGAGAAAATCCCACTAATATATGAGTGGTACTACATAATGGGAATGCCTGCCAATTTCTGCAAATCCCTGTGTTAACAAGCATGTATAGGAAGCTTCAGAATTTGCCACACGAGGGCAACACCATTCTGCACTAAGCTAACCTATGCTAATGGTAAGAGTATATCAATCTGTTCGAAGTCATATGGTATAGAATCAGACAGATGGTTAATCAAATACAATAAACTAGATTCTTAGAGATACAATGGGAATAATGATTTAAACTCTACATAAGGAAAAAAATATGTTTAAAATAATTTGCCAGAGAAGTGTTTCAATTAAAAATTATTATACATTAAAATTCAAATTTTCAAGTTGTTTATTTACATTTATTTTATTTGTATTATTTATTTATTCAATAATATTATTTAATGGTAATTCTTTAAAGAACAAAATTTGAATTTTATCCAAAGCAATTCTATACCTAATTTAATAATTTTAATTGTTATTGCAATATAGCTTATAGTTAAGGGAAATACATAAGCAATATATTAAAGCAAGGTCATTTTGATATTAATACCCAATTCTTTTAATTAAGCATGAAGTGAAAAATTTGCTAAAAAAAATTTAATGATTAAAAGAATGGTTTTGAAATGCAATAAGCACAAAAGTTATGCTGCATCACATAATTCTCTCTTTATATGTTAGCTTTTTTATTTCAATGTTACTTCTTCCAATCCATAAGGGCTCCTCTTGTTTTCTTTCATTTCTTGTATAAAGCAGTGTTATTTTTTATCACCAATAGCTTCCATAATTCCTTAAATACTAGATGAATGCTGTTGAAAATTGAGATTTAAATAGATAATATGATTATTATTTTCGGTAACATTTTTCCATTAAATGAATACTTCAGAAGTTATAGAGCTTCAAAGTTAGATTACCATTTATATAATATGGAAATTATCTAATACTTTGGTAGGGCAAGTGTATCTGTATATTGTAAAGATATTCATCGTTTTGGGATAATGAGAATAACTTTCCCTTGCTTACAATATCAAAATATTAATTATCCTAAAGTGATCTTTGAAACTTTTTCAAATTGCTCATGTCAGCATTACATTGCTGACCTATTGATTTCAGCCACTTATCTCACAGATTGAGCCTGGAAGGGATTCAATAGAAATTAAGTTTTGTTTCATAAGTTTTGCTTCTGCAAAATTTCATACATCACTATACTATCATTCACACTTGTAGTTAAGAACGGCAACAAGTACACAGAGCACATATGAGCAAATTTGTATTAGTATTCAATTTTGAAACTAATGATAAACAACATAATGTATGCTGCTACTAAGCAAGTAGCAAGCAAAACAGCAGATCCCCATGCTATAGTGGACAAAAATGTAACTAATGCTACTGTTGCTACATGTCTTGAAATCGGCAGGCATTTTCATTATATAGGCACCGGTATGAGCAATTCAAATCACCTAGTGTAACGCTGGCCCATGTTTTATATTATACACCACTAAAAGAATCATTCAAAGAAATAAAAATCATGTTGAGGTAATATTAAAGTATTTGAGAAGAAATTTCTTTTCAATTAATATATAATTTAACTATTTGTTTGTTTTTTTTTGTTTTTTTTTCAACACATTTTCCAGCATTAAGCTTTAAATTATTAGTCTGACCTATTTTTTTCACTATATCATTGTGAAAAGCATCTTATTAAAATTAATATACTTGTAAATTTGTTCAAATTTTTTATTTCATACAATTTGGAGTTAAATTTTTGTTTAATTTAGTATATAACATGAGCTACTTCTGCTGATTATTTTTTTTTAAATCATCTGACTCGGCACAACTGGCTAATCAACTGGGCTTTTCTCAAAGCATGGTACAGAGAAAAAAATTACAAAATGGAAGAAATATTTGCTAGAAACCAGAAAATTAATTGTTTTTTGTTATTCAGAAATATATAGCCTTTCTATTCATTTGTTTCAATTTCTTTCTATTCAATTGTTGTTCATGTTCATTTGGTGCAATATAGCCTTGGTTGCTCTTGCGCCAAAAACCCCAAATAACCAACCAACATGTGCATTATATAGCTATTTTTGTCTATTAATTTTTTTAAATAAATTTTTATTTGCATTGCCAGATGCATTTTTTGCTACATGACTAAAAAAAAAAGTCCTATTAAAATAAAATTAGTCAACTTTTTGTTAATCATTTTATTTTTAGAAAATCCAGAAATAAATGCTGATTAATTATGGTATATAATATACCATAATTCCTTTTAATAGTCTGGCAATAAAGTTCTAAAGTTAATGTTTTTTAGAAAATAGTTTGGCCTCTGGATGTAACTAGTTTTTAAGGGTTAACAAAAATTGTTAGGTGAATATAAGCCAAATTGTATGTCTATGTTCGTTTTTTAGTACAGCAAAAATTAATTCTTAAAACAGGAATTGCCGTTTGAAAATTTTCTTACATATATCTTATAAAAAATATGTAATTCCAGCTTGAAAAGTAATAAGTGTAGAATTTTTACAGTGCTAACAATATTGATGTTAAATACACTAAATGGCTATTTAGCATTAAATTTTTTTTATCTTTTTTTATATGCTTTATATTACATCTTATTACATTAGAACTTGATGTGCCTTAATGGAATAGAATTGTACAGTAGCACTAGGAGTTAATGGAATATTCAGTAGCAGGTCAACAATTTTTGTTTGTTCCGTATCGGACAATGTTACATCCGGATGTTATGACAACAACACCCACCTTTGAAACAGAAAGAAAAGGTTGTGACATCGCCACCAAAACAGGTTTTCCCAAAAAATGGATCAAAACTGTCGAGAGGAGATGTGATTTCAAAGTCCAGCAAGGCACACAAATACCTCTGATGTAATAGGGCATGCAAAAATACATTCCCTATACCAAATATTCTATGACTGTCTGAAACACTGAATAATGCAGTAGGCCCATATAGCATAATACCATCCACTACCAAATGCTCAATCCTGGCAAAAGTAAAAAATGATCGTGGTTATATATCCCCTACTGATGGAGTATACAAAATACCAGTCAAAGATACCACCAACCAACATGCTGAAGTACTTGATTACTATGGGAAGACCAAGTGAATTTTTAAAACGAGGCTGAAAGAACACCAAAATGATATAAGGGCAACATTAATACTGCTTTGGCAAAAAAATAAAGAATGAACCCCATAAAATACCGAACTTTGCTGAGGCCAAAATTTTATGTACCCCCCAACACAATCGAAACTAGACATCCCTGAACAAATTGCTATATACCACAACAGAGACAAATGTATCAATGAAGAAATTTACCACCCACCCCTACCATGGTGCTTACTGCTGGATGAAAATATAACACTTTTTTTTAGAGTCGTGTAGTAAAAATCTGGCAGTGCAAATAAAAATTTATTTAAAAAAATTAATAGACAGGAATAGTTATGATGCACATGAATAGAAAGACTATATTTCTGAATAACAAAATAATTAATTTTGTTTCAAGAAATATTCCATTTTGTAATTTTTTTTCTCTGTACCATATTTGAGAAAAGCCCAGATGGTTTGCCAGTTGTACTGAGTCAGATGAACAAGTCAACTTTAGAATTTTTCTAAAAAATAACCAATCAACAGAAATAGGACATTATATGTACTAAATTGAGCAGAATTTAACCTCAAATTATATGAAATAAAAATTTTAAACAAATTTACAAGCATATTAATTTTAATAAGATGTTTTTCACAGTGATATAGTGAAAAAATAGATCAAACTAATGAGTTTAAGGCATAATGCTGGAAAATGTGTTGAAATAAAAGTTAAATTATATATTAATTAAAAGGAAATTTCTTCCCAAATACTATAATAACCTTAAACAGGATTTTTATTTCTTTTAATGATTCTTTTTAGTGTTGTATAATATAAAATATGGGCCAGCATTATACAAGATGACTTGGATTGCTCATACTGGTGCCTACGTAATGAGAATGCCTGCTGATTTTGAGACATGAAGCAACAGTAGCACGTTACAATTTTATCCACTGGGGATCTGCTATTTTGCTTGCTACTTACGTAGTAGCAATGTATATTATTATATTGTTTACTGCTAGTTTCAAAATTGGTTACTAATACAAATTTGTTCATATGTGCTCTGTGTACTTTCTGCCATTCTTAACTAGAAGTGTGAATAATGGTATAGTAGTGCTGTGTGATGTTTTGCAGAAGTGAAACTTATGAAATAAAACTTGGTTTCTATCGAATCCCTTCCAAACTTAATCTGTGAGACAAGAGTCTGAAATCAAAAGGTCAGCAATGTAATGTTGATATGAGCAATTTGAAAAAGTTTCAGATCACTTTAGGATATTAATATTTTGGAATTGTAAGCAAGGGAAAGTTATACTCATTAGCCCAAAACGATGAATATCTTTACAATATACAGCTACACTTACCCTACCAAAGTATTAGATAATTTCCATGTTAAGTAAATGGTAATCTAACTTTGAAGCTCTATAACTTCTGAAGTGTTCATTTAATGGAAAAATGTTACTGAAAATAATTATCATAATATTATCTATTTAAATCTTAATTTTCAACAGTATTCGTCTAGTATTTAAGGAATTATGGAAGCTAGAATATTTCACCACAGTAATGGGTCATAAGAATTTACCTCAGTTATTAATTGAAACTTAAATAATAAGTATTGTTTCAAATCATTTAATAAAATATACATTTTAAAAGTTTTCATATTGATTATTTCGATATTAGATAATTATTAGATAATTAATAAAGTTTTTTTTATAAAACAAGTTATTTTATTGTGAAATATTCCAGCTTCATTAATTTTTTAAAGACTGAACGACTATTGATGATAAATCAGAATTTAAATAAATTTCATTATGATCTTTTATCTTCGGTCACAGTTTTCCATTAAATGCATAGTGTGTATGTGTAAAACCTGAGTTTATGTTTACCGGTCACCTAGATAGCAACATCCTGACAAGATAGAGACAAGTACTCTTCTGCTCACACACAAGCGACTTGAAAAGATCCTAAACCTGACAGGTTGAAGGAGGGTCCTGCCTACAGTCTATCTTCAGTCACAGTTTTTCACTATATGCATGTTTTAAAATCTATAGAGCTTCAGAGTTAGATTCCTGTTGACGAATTGAATATATCCAATATTTCAATTTCTAAGTGTTTTAGCTGTTAAAAGAGTGTTGCCAAATTTAAGCTTGAAGAGAAAATGATTAATCCTGTTTCCATCTAAATTTCTGTCAAGGTTATGCAAAAATAAATTGTTTCATTGTTCTAAACCATTAAAAAAACTTTGCAAAATAATTATACTTAAATTTTAAAACCATTTTTAACAAATTATGGCAGTAAATGTACTGTAGAACTAAACAGGCTAAATTCTAAACCTTTTCAAGAAAAATGCTTAAATTGTAAATATTTCAGCTGTCAAACTGGACAGCATTTGCATCCCCTCCCCCATGTTATCAGAAATGAAACTAAATAACCTATTTAATAAATAAAAGCACCAATCTCATACTACCTTTCTTTGAACAAAACGCTGTGATTGTCATTTATGTTTAAATTGTTACCAATTTAAAAATTTTCACTTGTTTAAATATATGTTACTTTAAAAAAAATAGTTCTAGGTAGGTAGTAAAAATGTTGCTCATTTTCTTGGGACCCAGACACTCTTGTCCCCTCCCCTCTCCTTAAACCAGTCCTGGGTTGGGTTGTTTTACCTCTGAGCAGCACTGTTTTGCACACCATAGGCTAAATGGCCAGGTCACAAGGACCCCAAAGGCTCAGAGAAGGTTGGAGGAGGGTACCCACTGGAACAGCTGTTGGTCGACAGATGGTAGCCTCCTGTCAAGGCCATCCAGTGTGTTCTTTAACATCCACAGGTACGACTCTCCCATACATAGGGCCACGGCTTAACGTCCCATCGACGGACGGCAGTCTTTCCAAGCCCATTAGTGTCCCCTACTGACCATGGGCAAAGCAGGAATTTTGAGCAGATAAATCTCAATGCTGACCCAGCTGGGACTCGAACCTGGAAACTGCAGATTACTAGCCTGGCGCAATACTGAATGAGCAACCCTGCCCCGACCAGTGCTGTATATGACTAATGGAAATTTGAAGTTTATAACAGTTTGTCAACGTTTTGAATTGCACAAATACATGTATGATCCAGGGCTGTTTAAACAAATGGGGGCCTTGGAACCAAGTTCTACATGGGAACCCTACAGCCATGTTCTAATTTGAAAATTAATGAAAATTAAATTATTTTTTATACAATCGCTGATTGAGGTGATAAAAAATAACACTGCTTTAAACAAATAAAAAAACAGAAGGAACCTTTATAGGTCGGGAGAAGTAACATTGAAATAAAAAAAAACTAACATATATAGAGACAATTCTGTGTTGCAACATAATCTTTGTTCCTATTGCATTTCAAAACTATTATTTTTGATTGTTAATTTTTTAGCAAATTTTTCACTTCGTGCTTAATTAAAAGAATCAGGCATTAATATCAAAATGACCTTGCTTTGATTTATTTCTTATGCATTTCCCTTAACAATAAGCAATATTGCTATAGCAATTAAAATTATGAAATTAGATAAAGAATTGCTTTGGATAAAATTTAAATTTTGTTCTTTAAAAAAACTGCAGAATGTTCTTAATCAATACCCTACTAGTCCTAATAGAAAGCATTACAGAGAGCTTAATAAATGTGTAAAGGATCAGTTAGCTGCTAATAAGAATCTTTGGCTTGATGGCTTGTTTGACAAAGCCGAGGAAGCAGACAGCATAACAGCAGAGAGTTGTACCAGATAGTTAATGTTTTGTGTAGTAGAAAATGGACCGGCATACAGGGATTGAAGGATAAACAAGGTAAGTTTATAGAAGGTGAAGATTCTGTCATAGCTATGTGGGCTGAGCATTTCAGTGATGTTCTGAACAATGTGGTTAGTTCTAACACTTTTTGTAATGAGGATAGATGCATTACTGGCTTTAATGTTGGTCCTATAACACAATCTGAAGTTATTTTGGCTATTTCTAAACTTAAACTTCATAAATCCCCAGGGGTAGATGAAATTACTACAGAAATGCTCAGAGCTGGGAATGTTTCAGTTACCACATGGATAGCTGAAATTTTGAATATCTTTTATGATAAAGGCATGGTCTTTAAGGATTTTGCCAGAGCTATTATTATCCCTATTTTTAAAAAAGGTGATTGCAGGTCTTGTGATAACTACAGAGGTTCAGCCTACTTTCTGTTCCAGGGAAAGTTCTTTGCGTGATTATGCCTAATAGAATTAAGAATCTGGTAGACAGGCAATTGCGTGATGAGCAATGTGGATTCAGAAGTGGTAGGGGATGTGTAGATCAGATATTTTCACTTAGGCAGATTCTTGAGAAATGTTTAGAGTTTCAGAAACCTTTGGTTGCTAGCTTTGTTGATTTCAAAAAGGCTTTCGACTCTGCTGATCATCATAATTTGTAGTTGATTGAGGTCATACGGTATATCAGACAAGTTAGTTAACATGATGAAAGCTCTCTATAATAACACTGAGTCGTGTGAGAGTTGGTAAGTCTTGTAGCAATTGGTTTAGCATTATGTCTGGTGTTCGACAAGGGTGCATTTTGTTTCCTTTTCTCTTTAGTTTGGTTGTTGATTATGTTATGCGAAATTCACTTCAAGGGAAAGATTTTGGCCTTAAATGGCCTGGAGATACGAAAATTTCTGATTTAGATTATGCTGATGATTTAGCCCTTTTGGCAAATGATGTTGATGAGATGAACTCTTTCATTCGAGCTGTTGATGAAACTGGTAGTAGAGTAGGTTTGGTTATAAACAGAGAGAAAACAAAAGTGATGAAAATTGGTCAGGCAGACTATAGTTTAATCTGAATCGTTCCACTCCTGAGCAGTGTCTCAGTTTAATTATCTTGGTAGCTATGTAACAAATACTAGTGATGTGCGGCATGAGTTTAACAGAATAGGGATTGCTGCCAGGGCTTTTAAGAATCTATGGAGAGTGTGGGGGAATAAGGATATACACCTAAGGACTAAAATTAGACTGTATAATAGTTTGGTTCTTTCTAGGGTTAGTTATGGTAGTGAAACTTGGACACTTTGTAAACAAGATAACAGGAAACTTGATGCTTTTGATTCTAGATGCCTACGCAGTATTTTGGACATTAGGTGGTTCAACTTTGTAACTAATGATGAGGTTAGACAAAGGAGTCGGCAACCTCCTTTAAGCAGCATATTGGGCAGAGAGAGATTCCGTTGGTTTGGCCATGTTGCCCATATGGATAATTATAGATTGGCGAATAGGGTTATGAACAGCATGCCCAAAGGCCTCAGAAAGAGGGGGAGACCTAGGATGCAGTGGGCAGATAATGTGAAACAGACCTTGTTAGTATTGGTGTGCAGTGGCCGGATGCAGCAGATGTAGCTCAGGACAGACATGCTTGGAGAATTAAATTTCACGGTCTGGTTGGACCTCCGTAGCCCATGGGTGCTTGAGGATGATGACGATGAAAGAATTACTATTAAATAATATTAAATAAATAAATAAAAATAACTTGAAAATTTGATTTTGACAAAATTTTACTGCATACCCACGTAACGCACATTGAGAACCCCTACCATAGAGGATGGGTAGCGATAGGAGCTTCTGGGATGCTAGCGCCTTTCCCATATGAAGAACAAGACTAATACTGATTGACAAGTTAATCAGTATTATTCTTGTTCTTCATATGGGAAAGGCAGATTTAAGTGAGTTTGACAAAGGCCATATTGTAATGGCCAGATGCCTGGGTCAGAGCATTTCTGAGATGGTATGTCTTGTGGTTCGAGGAGGAAAAAACCACGAACTGCCAGTGAGGTGTGGGCCAACCATGGCTTATCAATGCTAGAGGTGAGTGAAAGCTGTCCTGTATGGTATGAGCCAACAGAAGGGATTCTGTGGTGAAACTCGCCTGTAATTTGAATTCTGGTGACAGGAATAATGTATCGTAATACACAGTATATCGAACCTTGCTGAAAATGGGGCTGTGAAGCTGCAGGCCACTCTGTGTGCCCATGCTAACCTCAGTTCACTGTCGAAAGCACCTACGATGAGCATGCAAGCATTAAAACTGGACCTTGAATGATTGGAAGAAGGTTGTCTAGTCCAATGAATCTCATTTCCTGTTGCACCATATGGACGGCCTTGTGTGTGTGCATCGTTTACATGGGGAAGTGTTGGCACCAGAATGCACCATGGGACAAAAGCAAGCCGGTGGAGGAAGTGTATGCTGTTCTGCTGGGAAACCCTGGGTCCAGTCATTCATGTGCAGGAAACTAATGTCTACCACCTACCTAAACTACATTGCAGACTAGGTACATCCTTTCATGGCAGCGGTATTTCCCTCTAGTAGTGTCTTCTTTCAGCAGGATAATGCGCCATGCCACACTGCCCAGATTGTTTGAGAATTGTTCGTGGAACACGAGGATGACTTCCAGGTATTACCCTGGCCTTGAAATTCCCCAGATCAGTCCAATCAAGCATCTGTGGTTTGTATTGGAATAGCATATCCGATCTGTGGTGGCTCAACCATTTAACTTACAAGAGTTAAAGGATCTGCTGCTAATGTGTTAATACCAGATACCATAAGACACCTTTAGAAATCTTGTAGTGTCTGTCTCTCTGGGTAAGAGCTGTTGTGGTGGCACATGGAGGCCAACATCATATTAGGTGGTCATAATGGTTTGGCTCTTTGGTGTATGAGTTTCAAACTCTATGTGATATCCTCTGGCTTGTCCGAACAAAGTTTACCCAGACATCAATGAAATGAATAAAAATCAAAGTACAGTATCTTTCTGTACGTACAAAGCCCTATAGTTGACTTGTTTGAGCAGAAATATTTTTATATTTAATATGAAAAATATATATGAAATTAAACTTTAATATCTTGCAGCATTATCATAAATTACAGTTAGTAATATCGGAGAACCTAAATAAGTCATTTAGAAATATAAAGAACTCTTATTGTCACAGTGTCATGAAACTGATTCTTTGTATTTCTAATAACACTGTTAAACAATATCATTTATAATAATGTTTCAGATGACAAAAAGTAGATTCCATTGAATGTTGATTAAAATCTATTCTATTTCATACACTGATTTGCAGGGCACAACTGGTTGAGTGACGCCAGTTTTTTTTAAACTCCTTAGTTTTAGTGCTAATATTGCTTAATACTGTAAACTTGTGACTATAATACTTGTGTTATTTGTGAAAAAGGATTAATTATCGAAAATCTGATTTCAGTTTAACGTTGCCATTGAAGATGTCTTGGAAGTGCAGAATGAAGCAAAAAAAGCTCTTAATGGACAAATTCCCTCAGTTGATTTCAGTTTATGCATTGAAATTTCACTTAAGACTCTGGAAGGTGATACTTTAGTTTTAGAGACTTGGAACCTGTGCATGAATGAACAGTGTGATCTTAGTGTGAGCAGTACCTCAGTGTATAATCGTATGAGTTTGCTTCTGAAGTCTCTCATTGCTGTTACTCGTGTGACTCCAGCATATAAACTGTCATGTCGTCAGGGTGCAGATTCTTATGTAATTTGTTACAGAACATATCAAGGAAAACCTCGGGTGAGTTTTACTTCATTAAAGTGCAGTGAAATTAGTTGCAAAGTAAAATGCCTACATTGAGGTAAATGCATTTTTTGCTTAACTCATAGTAATTTTATGATAAACATAGAAGTGTTAAAAAATGGAAACTTACTATATATGGTAATGTTTTGTGCTTTGTTTTAATCACTATACATTTTCAGCATAATATAGAGGAGCTTGAATGACTTGAATATGAGAGGACATCTGTTTTTTTCTTTTTCTTACATATTTCTTTACTAAGAATAAGGGTAAGGCTAAAATGGATGACTACTAGAGTAATTTTAAAATGCAGCTGCTACATAAGTACAGAAGGTCCAATGAGACTGCAGTTTTCTCCAGACATTAATATTCTGAGTAATCATTTTTCCACCATAGACCAATTATACTAATATACTAAATACATTAATCATGTTTCTTATTGTTTGGCCACCTCATTGCAAGTCTGTTTCTTTTCCTCAAGCCTTTAAGCTTACTGTTCATAACTATTGCTAATCTGCCATTCTTTATACAGGCAGTGTGGCTAAACCAATACAGTTTTCCTTATTTAAGATTTTGATAAAAAGAAGTTGATAATTTTTTTTGTATTGTGTTCCCCTCCCCTAGTAAATACGATTTTAACCAGAATAAACTGTGGATATAAATTGTAATACTTATACCTATACTTAAGTATGCTTAATACATTTAATGGGACATCAATAGGCTTGGAAAGGCCACTGTCCATAACCCATGGCCCTGTGTGCAGGAGAAAGCCATACTCTGTGAATGTTAAAGAACATGCTGGATGAGAGGCTACCATCTGTCTCCCAACAGCTGTTCCAGAAGGTCCCCTCCCCCAACCTTTTCTGAGCCTTATGCCTTGTGACTTTATATTTTCTGAGCACAACCTTGTGACATGGCCATTTATCCCATGGTGTGCAAAAAAGTGTTGCTCAGAGGTAAATCAACCCAACACAACTACATTTAATTTCTTGAGAAATTTGGAAATAAGCTACTACTGCAAAATATATAATCAAATAAAACACTACAGTTATCTCTATATACAAATGCATTGTTTCAAAAATATTTCATTATTCTTGGCTCAGTGTTCATAAAAAATGTAATTGTACCCTTTTAATTATATGGGAATGGAAACATTGCCTTACACATTTTGAGAAGTATCTGAACTAAAAAAATAAAATAAATACCCCCTCAAGCAGCTGCTTGCCACAGTGCCTGTCAGTTTTATATGCCTTATATGCTATAGTAGAAGGTCTGTGACGATGGCAGGACCTCAGCAGAATTATTTTTTTTTTTATCTTTTAATCAATTATTATAAATCATGGTTTACTGTTCCACTTCTAGGTGCAAATCACAGAGAGGGAAAAGTACTGGAACCTTGTTTCTTTCCTCAGGAATATCTGAATTACCCTTGTTTGATCCTGAATGGGGTACTATTGTAGCTTTTGACCCCAAGTATCCACCACTGGATATTACGATTAAGTTTTTATTCAATCCATATTAACTTCAGAGAAAGAATGACAGCTGTTTTTTTTTTTTCCATGGTTAAAATATATCTGTTTTGGTGTCTTATTTTTTTCTTTGAATTAATATGAATTGAGCAAATGATTTGGCAATGTTTTATTTTTTCCTATTAGTAAATAAATTATGCAAGAGTTTGTTGTTCTGGAAAAGTTTCTGAAAAAACTTTTTCGTACTAAAATGATTTTTGAAATAGAGTATATGAAAAAAAGAAGCAAGAAATGTTGTAAAGGTGATTGCCCTGGAGCAAGGTTATCAACATCAGTTACTTCTCAATCAATATATGGCAGGCCACATTTTTAAATAGTAATAAGAAAAACAATTTTTGTATTGTTGCTTTAGTATTTAAATGTTACATACTTTTAATATCAAAACACAAACCTAAATTGGGGCAGGGGTGGCTCAGTTGGTAGTGCACCAGGCTCATAATCTGTAGTTCGCAGGTTCGAGTCCCAGCTGGGTCAGCATTGAGATTTATCTGCACAAAATTCCCCACGGTCAGCAGGGGACACCGATGGGCTTGGAAAGGCCGCTGTCCATCAGATGGGATGTTAAGCTGTGAACCTGTGTGTGGGAGAGTCATACCCTTTGCACGTTAAAGAACACACTGGATGACCTTGACAGGAGGCTACCATCTGTCTCCCAACAGCTGTTCTAGTGGATCCGTTCCTCCAACCTTCTCTGAGCCTTCGGGGCCCATGTGACCTGGCCATTTATCCCATGGTGTGCAAAAAAGTGCTGCTCAGAGGTAAAACAACCCAACCCAAACCTAAATTTCTTTTGTAGTGTCTTTGTACGAATGTGACCATATTCACTAGCAGGGCACATCTCAATCAAGCGAAGCTAGTATCATCATATAATGGTAGCATTTAACTACCATTATATGATGAATGTATTGCTTATGAGCCACACAGAATGACTTCAAGAGCCTCATGTTTCAATCCTTGCACTATATATATAGTCCTGTATTTTTTGGGTTGGGTACTAGACAAATTAGCAAACATGCAGTTCAGAACTTTTCTAGCATATGCAATTTAGAACCTGGTCAAAACACGTTTTGGATATGACAATGTTGATGCTGTTGAAAATTTCTAATTGCATTTTACATTTTGTTGATTCTTATTGTATGAAGGCATTCAAGCTTTTGCCAGTTTCCCTTAATTTTACAAAACAAAAATATAAATTTTCACAACTCGCCTAGATTTTACCAAGCCACTTCAAATTTTGGCAACTTTAATTTACTTGGGGGGATAAGTGGGAGCCCCCCCCCCAATAACTATGCCCCTGGATAGGAAAAAATGAAACATTGTCAAATCATTTGCTCAGTTCATATTAATTCAAAGAAAAAATAAGACACCAAAACCGATATATTTTAACTATGAAAAAAAAACAGCTGTCATTCTTTCTCTGAAGTTAATATGGATTAAATAAAAAGCTTAATCGTAATATCCAGTGGTGGACACTTGAAGCCAAAAGCTAGAATAGTACCCAATTCAGATTCAAACAAGGGTAATTCAGATATTCCTGAGGAAAAAAACAAGGTTCCAGTACTTTCCCTCTCTGTGATTTGCACCTAGAAGTGGAACAGTAAAGCATGATTTATAATAATTGATTAAAAGATTAAAAAAAAAAGCTTCTATAGAAAAAAAAACATGCAATTTTCACTGTGAAATTGAGAATGAACTTCCCACTAGGCTATCTTCTGTAAACAAGAGACAAGCTACAGGTTGGCTGTGGCTACAGTGTGGTGGTAGTGCCACCTTACAACTCTTGGCTTTGAAAAATTAATACACACCCTTTGGATTCATGAGCAGACCTACACACTAATCTCAGTTGACTGTGCCATAGCTAACCCTGGAAACACCAAACTATTATACAGCCTAATTTTAATCTTTAGCTGTACACACTTATTTTTAAGACTCCATAAATGCTTAAAAGTCCCACTAGCCATCTCTATTCTTCAGTTTATCTCATGCCATACTCAGAAATATCTGTTAAACAGCTCCTGAGATAATTAAACTAAGACACTTCCTGAAGAGTGCAACTTCAAGGCAACTGAAGCACCATGTTCCTGACCAATGTTTATCACTTCAATTTTCTCTGTTTATCACCAAACCAACTCTATTACCAGTCTCACCAACAGCCCTAATCCAAGAATTCATCATTCAATCAGGTTCACATTAGTTGAACAGAAAAATTGGGAGTTTTTTCTAAACTACAATATTTGATTGACTCTTAGTTATTCAAATGAATTCTGACTTTTCAGATACAGAACAGGGATATCAGTTTCAACTCTTTCTAGCATTACTTATATTGCTTCTCAAATAGCGCAATTAGAAAGAATAATTATTTGAAGCATGACCGAAAATTAAATCATTAGGCACGTGACTTAAAATTGTAGCTACTTTAGGAGAGACCTGTTTAATAGGACATTATAATAGTTTAATTTTTTAATGATAGGGCTTTGTAGTACTATTTTTAACCCTTCCAGTGTCCAGGTCATCTGTATACGTTCAGAGAATCTGAATTGAGAGGCCAAGGACATATACATACGTTTTTAGTACAACAATTAAAAAAAAATCGATTTTTTTTTAATAAAAATTGTTGTAAATTTTTTTATATATATCTTATAAAAATATATAATTCAGGCTTTAAAAATAATATTTTGTTTTTTAATATGATGCATATTTTATTAAACTACAATATAAATAATTTTATAAAGCCATCTGATTGTCATTTCTTAGAAGCACTAAACGGTATTACCAATTTGCTTGTTAACGTTCCTATTTGCTGAAGCAATCTTGTGATTTAAGCTCACAAGTTTGATTTGAGCTATTATCAACAAATTTTTCCTTAAATTTTTGAAAATCTCCTAAAAATTAAAAAAAAACTGCATTTTTGAAAACCATAGATTTTGGAACTAATTACAAAATACGTACCACCATTTTTTTTCTGTTTCACACTCTTTTCTGTCATAAACCTATTCCCAAGTTATTTTTATCATTTTTCGCAGCATTCTATGTATCTCTCCCTACCTTCAAATCGAAACTGAAAATAGACACATCCTTAGAAATTCTGGTTGCACCTGCATTTAATTAGTTATGCTTCACTGAGGCAAGATGAGGCAGATGACTTCACTGAGGTAGATGGCTAATGCAATCTCCATAGCATGTGCTATTATAAGTGTTATTTACAGTTTTGGTCCAGCATATTGGATACTCTTTGTAAAGTTATTATTTTTTTATATTTAAACCTTAGTTAGTTTTCGGTAGATTTATTTTTGGAAATTAGCAATCTTTTGGCCGATCGATAAGTATTGATTTTTTTCATAGTTATGTTATACTGTATCGCCAGCCTACAACTTGTTGCTGTGGATATTTTAACATTGCATTATGCTATATGTTAATTTTTATTTTATTATTTATTACTTTTCCAGTAAAACTTTGATATAGTATCATTTTCTGAAAATAAACGAGTTTTTTGGTACGAAAGCAAATTTATTTCTCTAGATTTACTTCCGTTAGTTAGTGATCTTATGATCGGCTGATTTATCGATCTTTCCAAGTTATGCTAGATCATCATCATCCTCAAGCAGCCATGGGCTACAGAGGTCCAACCAGACCGCGCAGTTTAATTCTTCAAGCATATCTGTCCTGAGCTACATCTGCTGCATCTGGCCACTGCACACCAATTCTAACAAGGTCCTGTTTGACATTGTCTGCCCACCGCATCCTAGGTCTCCCCTTCCTTCTGAGGCCTCTAGGCACACTGTTCACAACCCTATTCGCCAATCTATAATTATCCATATGGGCAACATGGCCAAACCAGTGGAGTCTCTCTCTGCACAATATGCTGCTTAAAGGAGGTTGCAGACTCCTTTGCCTAACCTCATCATTAGTTACAAAGTTAAACCACCTAATACCCAAGATACTGTGTAAGCATCTAGAATCAAAAGCATCTTGGATGCTGTGTAAACAAGACAACAATCTTGTTTACACAGCGTCCAAGTTTCACTACCATAATTAATCCTAGAAAGAACTAAACTATTATACAGTCTAATTTTAGTCTTTAGGTGTATATGCCTATTTCTCCACAATCTCCATAGATTCTTAAAAGTTCGAGCAGCAATACCTATACATCTGTTAATCTCATGCCGCACATCACCAGTGTCTGTTACATAGCTCCCAAGGTAATTAAACTGTGACACCTGCTCAAGACTGCAACCATTCAGATTAACTGAATCACAACCTGCCTGACCAATTTTCATCACTTTAGTTTTCTCTCTGTTTATAACCAAACCTACTCTACTACCAGTCTCATCAACAGCTCGAATGAAAGAGTTCATCTCATCAACATCATTTGCCAAAAGGGCTAAATCATCAGCATAATCTGAATCAGAAATTTTCTTATCTCCAGCCCATTTAAGGCCAAAATCTTTCCCTTGAAGTGAATTTCGCATAACATAATCAACAACCAAACTAAAGAGAAAAGGAAACAAAATGCACCCTTGTCGAACACCAGACATAATGCTAAACCAATTGCTACAAGACTTACCAACTCTCACACGACTCAGTGTTATTATAGAGAGCTTTCATCACGTTAACTAACTTGTCTGATATACCGTATGACCTCAATCAACTACAAATTATGATGATCAGCAGAGTCGAAAGCCTTTTTGAAATCAACAAAGCTAGCAACCAAAGGTTTCTGAAACTCTAAACATTTCTCAAGAATCTGCCTAAGTGAAAATATCTGATCTACACATCCCCTACCACTTCTGAATCCACATTGCTCATCATGCAATTGCCTGTCCACCAGATTCTTAATTCTATTAAGCACAATCATGGAAAGAACTTTACCTGGAACAGAGAGTAGGCTGATACCACTATAGTTATCACAAGAACTGCGATAACCTTTTTTGAAAATAGGGATAATAAGAGCTCTGGTAAAATCTTTAGGAACCATGCCTTTATCATAAAAGTTATTCAAAATTTCAATCATCCAAGTGGTAACCGAAGCATTCCCAGCTCTGAGCATTTCTGTAGTAATTTCATCTAACCCTGGGGATTTATGAAGTTTAAGTTTAGAAATAGCCGAAATAACTTCAGATTGTGTTATAGGGCCAACATTAAAGCCACCAATGCATCTATCATCATTGTAAACAATGGGACTAGAACTAACCACATTGTATAGAACATCACTGAAATGCTCAGCCCACCTAGCCATGACAGAATCCTCACCTTCTATAACCTTACCTTGTTTATCCTGCATCCTTGTATGCCTGTCCGTTTTCTATCACATAAAACATTAACTATCTGGTACAGCTCTCTGGTGTTGTGCTGCCTAACTGCTTCCTCAGCTTTGTCAGCCAAGCCATCAAGCCAAAGATTCTTATCAGTAGTTAACTGATCCTTTACATGTTTATTAAGCTCTCTGTAATCCTTTCTATTAGGACTAGTAGGGTACTGATTAAGGACATTCCTGCAGTTCCTTCTTTCTGAAATAAGCTCAAGTGCCTTATCACTTAAATAACTCTGCATCCTCTGCTCCTTTTCCCTAAAAGAGTACTGTTAGTTTCCAAAAAAGCCTGTTTAAAATGGCCCCATTCTTCCTCAACTTCAGTATTAAGCAAACCACGACTGTCATAATGACTAAGTAACCTATCATGGTAAGCTTTAGCTATAACTGGGTCTTTCAGAGCTTCAGTATTAAAGGTAAATTTTTTAACCCTAGCACAACACTTTTTAAGTTTAAATTGCAAGACACTTTTAACAAGGTAATGGTCAGATCCAATTTCAGCTCCCCTATATGCCCTCGTATTTCTAACAGAACTAGCCCATTTGCTGTTAATTAATATATAATCAATCATATTCCTATGCAGCCCATTAGGTGAAACCCATGTGTATTTATGTATGTCGCGGTGTTTGTAATATGTGTTAGTTATTCTGAAACCATTGAGTTTACTTACCTGTAGGAGACGTTGCCCATTGCCATTGCAGCTACCAATACCAAAAGGTCCTATTACTCCTCCCCAAAGGTCAGAGTCAGTACCAACTTTGGCATTGAAGTCACTAGAACAAGGGTAATATCTCCTTTCTTGACAGAATTAAAAATATCCTGAAGTTGTCTGTAAAACC
This sequence comes from Ryuthela nishihirai, assembly GCA_038380435.1. NCBI lineage: Eukaryota > Metazoa > Arthropoda > Arachnida > Araneae > Heptathelidae > Ryuthela > Ryuthela nishihirai. The sequence goes on along the minus strand of JAWZYU010000004.1, from coordinate 92,987,448 downwards.
TATCCTTCTCATCCTCATCAGCATCCTCAGTGGGGGCATAACAGCAGATAACATTCAAGTCTTTAATGCTTGTCTGAAATTTTGCTGTAAGAAACCTTTCATTAATGCACTCATATCCTAGAAGAGCATCACTAGCATGTCTGCTGAGCAGCAGACCCACGCCTTGGTGATGCTTTCCATCCTCCCTCCCTGTAAAGAAAAATTTAAAGTTATTTTTAAGTATCTCACCTTTACCTCTCCATCTGGTCTCTTGCAAACCTAGAATATCTAGGTTATAGCGCTGGAATTCCTGCATGAGGACATCAAGAGAATATTCTCTATGTAATGTCCTCGCATTCCATGTTCCTGCAGAGAGAAAATGATTAGTAGAATTTTTAAAGAAATTAGGTTTATTGAGATTGGTAGGGCCAACAATATCAAACAGCCCCCTGATCGCAGGCATGGGGCACAGACCTGTTCCTCCTCCGCTAAAGGCTGAAGTCACCGATGCTGGTAGGAACTTCAGGCACCACCTTTTCAAGTGGACTTTTTCAAGAGCCACATGGCCTGCCTGAGACACATTACTCCAGTTTAGGCTTGACGATGCCCAACTAGCTAAGTAAGGTTCAGGTACCTGCGATGGCCTCTGATTAGGATTATCCACCAGCTGATATAAGGTATCCCATGCCTCTGTTCACTTAGAGCTGGCAACCCAGAAGCAAACAGAAAACACAGCAGCAGACTCTCCCTCAACAGAGGCCCACCAGTGCAGCAAGTCCAGGATCAAACCAGAGGCCGGTTAAAAGTTGTTGCAGGTATTTTATTTAACATTCCATTAGGCTTGAAGTAATTTTTATTTTATTATTTCTTTTTTTTTAGTAAAAAAACTTTGAGCTTGTACTGTTTTCTGAAAATGAATGTCTTGGATACAGAAGCAAAATAGACTTCCTTGCTATGGAAATCGGCAGTCATGTGGGAGGGCAATTTCTTTCTGCACTTAGCCAAAATCACCAAAATTCAACATCCAAAGAAAAAAATTCATAATATTTAATAAAAAAAAAAGCAGCCAAGGAAGTTTTTTTTATATTTCATAACCAGTTCAGAAAATCCTGTGAATCTGAGGCCAAGTCACGTTGTATAACACTCCATGTTTAAAATATACGATACTGAAAAGAATCATTAAAATAAATAAAAATAATATTTCGGGTTGAACATTATATTATTCAGGAGGAAATTTGCTTTCGATAAATATATAATTTAACTTTTTATTCAGCAGGTTTTCCAAAATGAAGACTTAATTGTATAAGCGTGATCTTTTTTTTTTCACCATATTACATTGAAAAATTCTTATTAAAATCAATATGCTGGCAAATTTGTTTATATTATTTATTTTCATAAAATTTGTAATTAAATTCTGTTTAATTTGATATATATAACATGACCTATTTCTGTTGATTAATTATTTTTAAAAAAAATTCTAAAGGTGGCTTGTTTATTTGACTCAGCACAATTGGCCTGGAATTTTTATAAAGTATGGTACCGAGAAAAATATTTACTTAAAACCAAAAAAGTAATTTTTTTTGTTATTCAGAAATATATAGTCATTCTATTCATGTGCATTTGTAATCATTTCTGTTGTTAGTTTTTTTTTATTTATGTTGCCAGATGCATTTTTTACTAGATGACTCTAGAAAAGTCCTATTAAAATAAAACATATGGTCTTTTTTGTTAATTATTTCAGATAATCCAGAATGAAATGCTGATTAATTTTGCATGCAACATGCCATAATTCCCTCCATTAGTTATTTGGCAAAAAAGTTCTGAAGTTAAAGTTTTTTTTGGTTGAGCATAGGCAAAAAATAGCTTGGTCCTTTGATGGAAACCTGTTTTTCAGCCTGGACACTGGAAGGGTTAATTAAAGTGAAATAATTTTGTAACTAGGATTCAGAATTTGTAATTTTAAGTCAAGTTTTTGCCAATTTTGTAGAGTTCAACTTTTCTGTCATAATCGGTATATAATACAAATTGATCTGAAAGGTCAGATATCAAATTTCAGAGGTTAAAATAAATTATATTTGCTTTAATGTTTTTTTTTATTTAATTTCTTCATAGCTCTTTATCCTTTTTTATTTATCTATCAGTTTTTATTTAAATAATCTTTTTTTAAAGCAAAATACATTTTTGTAACACTGCTACCTTAGTCTTAGAGTTTGCCGATCGGGACAAAAATTGGCATTCTGCAATGTTTGCATAAATGACCAAATAATTTTAAAGAAACTAAATAAATAAAAAACTTAAGTAATGAGAGAAATATTATGAATTATATATATTAAAATAGTAAAAAAAATGGCCAAAATTACTTTTAAATTTTTTTTACTGAATTTAAATTTGCAAAAAATACAGCTAAATTTTATAATACAAGAATAATAAATAAATAAAAAATAATAAATAAATACCCCTCAAGCAGAATAATAACGCAATAAAAAATACTGGTAAAGACTGATGTATGTTGTGGAAGTTTCTTATCAATAGAAGTGAACAGATGAGATACTCTGAAGACAAAGTCAGTAAAGTTCAGTTTAATGAAATAGTATTCAATTTATAGTTCAAATAGATGGAAATAAAAAGTGGTTTCTTAATCGACAAACTTGATGGTCAATTAAGAACATTGCAGAATTACGCTGTTGTAGAATGACGCACAATATTAACAAGGAATTTTTGAAGTACATCATATAACATAGAAGGATCTAGATTTTGACATATACAATATGTTCTTCAGAAAGAATGGTGGTAGTTTCTGTGTTAAATTACATTGTGAGAAGGTGTATTTAAAAAAAAAAGTTGATGTAAGAGATATTATTATTATTGAGATGCATATGCATGAGATATATCAAATAATATGCATGATGGTACATTTTTATTCTATCTTATTAGAAAATTTGTGGTACTTTTTGTTATTAATGAGGATATTTGGATTAGGGGAATCTTTTAGTAGGAGTTTCTAAGCTGTTGGTAAAATCGGTAGTTCATCATTAGAGCAGAAATCTTAGTTGATATATTATTATTTTTTTGCTATATGAAAGCTTAAATTTAGTATTAGGATTTGAAATAATTCTGGCTTCTTCAAAGATTGGAGTAGCATTGTGGTTGTTAACGGTGTTGGATGAAGCTATCTTTAATTTTTTCTTGATATCATATTGATGATTTTAATTCTTTCTGATAAATTTCTTGTAGTCATACTGATGTATCCAAGTGGTAATTTGATGTTACCACTTGGATACTTCGGTGTGACTACATGAACTTACCAAAATTAATTAAAGAGCATCAATATATCAAGAAAAAAATTAACAACAGCTTTATCCACCACCGTTATCAACCACAATGCTATTCCAATCTTTAAAAAAGCCAGAATTATTTCAAATCCTGATGCTAAATTTAAGCTTTCATATAGTGAAAAAATAATAATTCATATCAACAAAGATTTCTACTGTAATGATGAATTACCAATTTTACAAACAGCTTGGAAACTCCTACTTAAAAGATTATTAAAATAAATACCCCCTCAAGCAGCTGCTTGCCACCAAGGTGGATGGTGGCTAACATCCATTGCCTTTCCTGGGGCTCAAACCCAGGTCCCTTAGATCAGTAGCCAAGTGTGCTAACCACTTGGCAAACAACAATAAAAACTACCATTATGCATATCATCTGATACTACATCTCATGCATACACATCAATAATATCTCTTACATCAACTTTTTTTTTTTCAAATATACCTTCTCACAACATAGTAGCGTGAAATTTTTTTTTGAAAAAGCGAGTAATTTTCTTTATTTAGGAAAATAAAAATTTTCGTCTTATTCATAAACAAGTAGCCTTTCTATTGATATGCATTATATTCATTTTTGTCTATTGGTTTCCTAAATAAATTTTCTTTGCTTTGCCAGATGCAATTTTTTGTTACATGTGTCTATAAAAGCCTTGTTAAAGCAAAACTAGTCATCTTTTTTGTTAAATATTTTATTTTCAAAAAATCCAGAATTAACACTGATTAATTTGACATACAACATGTTATAATTCCTTTCAGTAACAAACTGTTTTACCTAATAATTATTTGATAAAAAGTTTTTCTAAAGTTCACTATTTTTGCTTGAACACAGCTGAAAAAAAAAAGCCTGACTACAGGGTACAATCAAGTTTTTCAGGCCTGGCATGATAAGGTTAAAGCCAGTAATGCATTTATCCTCATTAAAAACTACAGGAGTCGGAATAACCACATTGTTTAGAACATCTCTGAAATGCTCAGCCCACCCAGCCATGACAGAATCTTCACTTTCAAAAACCTTACCATATTTATCCCTTAATCCCTGTACACCTGTTTCTTCCCACACAAAATATTAACTAATTGGTACAACTCCCTGCTATTGTGGTTTGTAGCTACTGCTTCTACTTTCCCAGCTAAGTTATGAAGTCAAAGATTCTTGTCGGCTGTTAACTGATCCTCTACACATTTATTAAGCTCTTTGTAATGCTCTCCATTAGGACCAGTAGGATGTTGATTCATATTAATCGTGCACTTCCTTCTTTCAGGAATAAGTCCCATAGCCTTATCACTTGACTGTCTGTCTCCTCTGTTACATTTTGCCCAAAAGAGTATAATTAGTTTCAAGAAAAGCCTGTTTAAATGGATCCCATTTTTCTCAACTTCAGCAGTAAGCAAACCATGATTGTCATAATGACTGAGCAAGTTATCATAGTATGCTCTGGCTATATCTCGATTTTCCAGGTTTTATTATTAAAGTTTAATTCTCTTAATGTTAGCACAAATATTTCTTAAGCTTTAGTTATAAAACTTTTGACCAGTAATGGTCAGATCCAATTACAGCTCCCTTATATGATTGGGGCGGGGGTGGCTCATTCTGTAGCACGCCAGGCTCGTAATCTGTAGTTCCCAGGTTTGAGGCCCAGCTGTGTCAGCGTTGAGATTTATCTCAGCAAAATTCCCCACCCTGCCCACAGTCAGTAGGGGACACTGATGGGCTTGGAAAGACCGCCGTTTGTCGGATGGGATGTTAAGCTGTGGCTCCATGTGCAGGAGAGCCATACCCTGTGCACATTAAAGAACATACTGAATGGCCTTGACAGGAGGCTACCATCTGTCTCCCAACAGCTGTTCCAGTGTGGGTCCCTTCCTCCAACCTTTGAGCCTTCAGGGTCCTTGTGGCCTGGCCATTTAGCCCATGGTGTGCAAAAAAGTGCCGCTCAGAGGTAAAATAATCCAATCCTTATATGATCTGGTATTCAAACTGCCTCATTTGCTGTTAATAAATATTTCATCAATCCTATTCCATGCAACCCATCATTTGGAACCAAGTTTATATGTAAATGCCTTGCTGTTTGTGGTACACATTAGTTATTCTCAAACCGTTAAATTTACTCATCTGTAGGAGATGATCCCAATTGTCATTGCATCTATGAATGCCAAAGGACCTATTACCTCTGCCCAAAGTTCAGAGTAAGTACCAACTTTAACATTGAATGCACCTGGCACAATATCTTCAAAATATCCTGAAGTTTGTAAAAAAACCCTTTCTCAGATTCCTCTATGGGGTCAAAACAGCAAATAACATTTAAGTCTTTAATTTTGGATTTAAATTTTGCTGTAAGAAATCTTTCATTAAGCAGTCATAGCCTAGATCACTGGCATGTCTGCTAAGGAGCAAATCCATACCACCTTCGAGATGCTTTCCATCCTCCCTCCATGAAAAAAGAAATTTAAAATAAGTATTTGACCTTTACCTATCCATCTGGTCTTGGAGAAGCACAGAATATCTAGGTTATAATGCCGAAGTTCTTCTGTGAGAACATGAAAAGAATAATCTTTGTGCAATATCCAAGTTCTACGTGCTTAAAGAGAGAAAATGATTATTAGGATTTTAAAAGAAACTATATTTATTGAGAGAGGTAGGGACAGTAATATCAGTCTACTAATTTGCATGCATGGGGCAAAAAAGACCCATACCCCTACCACTCAAGACTGAAACCATCCATGTTGGTGGAAACTTCAGGCACTACTTTTACAAGTGGACATTTTCAAGAACTAGAATATAGATAGAAACTGACCTGCCTGAGGCACGTTACTCCATGGTAGAATTGTCGATGTCCATCTAGCTAAAGTGAGGGTTCAGGTATCATCAGTGGTCTCTGATCAGAATTATCCACCATCTGATATAAGGTATCCTGTGCAACTGTTCACTCCGGGCTTGCAACCCACAGGCAAACAGGAAACTCAGTGGCAGATTTTTCCTTAACAGAGGCCCACCAGTGCAGCAATTCCAGGATTCATGTTCAGGTTAAAAGCCATAAGCTAGTCCAGTGGGTATAAATGGTCAGCACCAGGAGCCTGTGAAGTTGACTACTCCTCAACAGGAGAGGTAAAAAAGAAAATGTGGCAATAGATTATCAGATCAGTAGGCTACACTGATCTAGTAACCATTCCCTTTTAGAGGAAAATATCTTTTGAAAGCTACTAAAGGCCTGCACTATGAGAAGGTAGGGTTAGACATTTGGAGCCATGCCTGGCTAGTTCTGTGCATCATTATAAGGAATTGGTACACAGCTCTCCTTTTAGTGTATGCTTAGTTACTATTTATATTACTATTTGCATTTATACAATCATCCATTTGTTTGAAATATCTCTGTTAAAGAATTCAAAATTCGAAGGAAATGAAACGGAAAATTTTTATTCTCTTTGGAAAGGAGCATTCCATTCTTGCCACAGATGATATGTATCCTAGTTTGTTTTTAAGTTTCTTAAAAACAAACTAGGATACATATCATCTCTTTAAAACCTAACTAAACACATTTGATTTAATTTTTATTTCAAATAAATACATACAAAATCCTCATGCAGCCATGGGCTATGGAGGTCCAACCAGACAGTGTAATTTTCCTCTCTAGACGTCTCTTTTGAGCTACAGCTGCTGCATTTGGCCACTCTAGGCCATTTATAGCAAAGTCCTATTTTACATTGTCTGCCCATTGCAACCTATTTCTCCCCCTTTTTGTGATACCCTTAGGCACACTGTTCATAATCCTCTTTGCAAATCTGCAGCTATGCACATGGGCAACATGACCAAACCAACAGTCTCTCTCTGCACAATATGCTGCTCAAAGGAGGTTGATGACTCCTAACTTCATCATTACTTACAAAGTCAAACCACCTAATGCCCAAGATACTGCATAAGCATCTAGAATTAAAGGCATCAAGTTTCTTGTTATCCTGCTTACAAAGGGTCCTTGTTTCTCTACCATAACTAACCTTAGAAAGAACCAAACTATTATACAGCATAATTTTAGTCTTTAGGCGTATCGCTTATTTTTCCATACTCTCCATAGCTTCTTAAAAGTCCCAGCAGCAATCCCTATTCTTCTATTTTTCTCATGCTGCACATGACCAGTGTCTGTTACATTGCTTCCAAGATAAACTGAGACACTTGCTCAATAGTACAGCCATTCAAAGCAACTGATCACCATTTGCCTGACCAATTTTCATCACTTTATATTTTTATCACCAAACCTACTCTTTTACCAGTCTCATCAACAGCCCTAATGAACAAATTCATCTCATCAACATCAGTAGCCAATAGGGCCAAACCATCTGCATAATCTAAATCAAAAATTTTGAAATCTTTAGACCATTTAAGGCCAAAATCTTTCCCTTGCAAAGAATTTCACATTACATAATAAATAACTGAACTAAAGAGAAAAAGAGACAAAATGCACCCATTTCTAACTACACTAACAATGCTAAACCAATCGCTGCAAGATGTACCAACTCTCACACACAACTCAGTGTTATTATAGAGAGCTCTCATTACACTAACTAAGGCAGGGGTGGCTCAGTTGATAGTGTGTCAGGCTCGTAATCTGCAGTTCCCAGGTTCGGGCCCCAGCTGGGTCAGCATTGAGATTTTTTTCCGCAAAACTCACCGCCCTACCCACAATCAGTAGGGGACACCGATAGGCTAGGAAAGGCCGCTGTCCATCATATGGGATGTTAAGCCATGGCCCTGTGTGCAGGAGAGCCATACCCTGTTCACGTTAAAGAACACACTGGATGGCCTTGATGGGAGGTTACCATCTGTCTCGTAACAGCTGTACCAGTGGGTTCCCTCTCACAACCTTCTCTGAGCCTTCAGGGTCCATGTGACCTGGCCATTTAGCCCATTGTGTGCAAAAAAAGTGCCGCTCAGAGGTAAAACAACCCAACCCATTACACTAACTAATCAGGTATTCCATTTGATCTAACAATCAACCACAAATTATGTCGATCAACAGAGTCAAAAGCCTTTTAAAAATCTATAAAGCTAGCAAACACAGGTTTCTGAAACTCGAAACATTTCTCAAGAATCTGCCTAAGTGAAAATATTTCATCAATACATCCCCTACCACTTCTGAATCCATACTGTTCATCATGCAGTTGTCCATCAACCAAATTCTTAATTCTATTAAGTATAATCATGCAAAGAACTTTACCTGGAACAGAAAGTAAACTAATTCCCCTCTAATTGTCACAAGAACTGCAATCACCTTTTTTAAAAATTGGGACAATGATAGCTCTAGTAAAATCCTTAAGAACACCTTCATCATAAAAAATATTTAAAATTTCAGTCAGCCATTGACAACACAAATGTTCCCAGCTCTAAGCATTTCAGTGGGGATTTTGTCCACCCCTGGGGATTTACGTAGTTTTAATTTAGAGATAGCGAATGCGACTTCGGAATGTGATATAGGGTCATCATAAAAGTCAGTAATGCATCTATCCTCTTCACAAGTAATGGGAGTAGAAATAATCACATTATTTAGAACATCTCTGAAATGCTCATCCCACACAGCCATCACAGAATCCTCCCCTTCAACCACCTTGCCGTATTGGGATGGGGGTGACTCAGTCGGTAGCATGCCAGGCTCATAATCTGCAGTGCCCAGGTTTGAGTCCCATCTGGGTCACCATTGAGATTTATCTCCGCAAAACTCCCCGCCCTGCCCAGGGTCAGTAGGGGACACCAATGGACTTGGAAAGGCTGCCGTCCATCAGATGGGTCTTAAAGCCGTTAGTCATAAGTAATTAAAATATAATCTATCATATTCCTGTGCAACCCATCAGGTGAAACCCATATATATTGATAAATATTCCGATGTTTGTAGTATGTATTCATAAACCATTAAGTTATTCATAAACCATTAAGTTTACTTACCTGTAGGAGATGTTCCCCATTGCCATTGGAACTACCAATGCCAAAGGGACCTAAAACTCCTGCACAAAAGTCAGAATCATTACCAACTTTAGCATTGAAGTCACCTAGCACAAGAGAAATATCTCCTTTCTTTGGGGCGGGGGTGGCTCAGTCAGGAGCGCGCCAGCCTCGTAATCTGTAGTTCCCAGGTTCGAGTCCCAGCAGGGTCAATGTTGAGATTTATCTCCGCAAAATTCCCTGCCCACAGTCAGTAGGGGACACTGATGGGCTTGGAAAGGCCATCGTTGGTCGGATAGGACGTTAAGCCATGGCCCCGTGTGCGGGAGAGCCATACGCTGTGCACGTTAAAGAACATGCTGGATGGCCTTGACGGGAGCCTACCATCTGTTTCCCAACAACTGTTCCAATGGGTCCCCTCCTCCAACCTTCTCTGAGCCTTTTGGGTCCTTGTGACTTGGCCATTTAGCCCATGGTGTGCAAAAAGTGCCTCTCAGAGGTAAAACAATCCAACTCTCCTTTTTTCACAGAATTCAAAATATCCTGAAGCTGGCTGTAAAATGTATCCTTCTTGTTCTCATCAGAGTCCTCTGTGAGGACTCGGTTGCCAAACAGTTTCAGTCTAGTTGGTATAAATGGTCAGCACCAGGACCCTGTGCAGTTGACCACTCCTCAGCAGGGTTAAAAAAAAGAAAAAAAGTGACCATAGATGACTAGATCAGTAGGCCATACTGAACTGGCAGCCCTCCTCTTCCGTTCTCTTCCAAAAGAGAATATCTCTTTTGAAAGGTACTAACGACCTGCACCACGATAAGGCGGGGTCGGACATTAGGCGCTAGACCTGGCTGGTTCTGTGCATCATCGCTGGGGATTGGTACACAGCTCTCCTTCCAGTTTATGCCTAGCTACCATTTACAGACCCAAATAAATACGTACAGGAAATTGAAAAGAAATGCAACACTTGCAAGAAGTTATGCAAATGTGATGAAATTTAGGGAGGTGGTAGTATATGTGAAGGATGGAAATTATTAGTTTTGCAGGATGATTGAAACTATTGGACAGGTGTGAGCTGACATCGCAGGTGTGGAGTAGTCAAACACAGATAAAGGCAACCAAAACTCCCTGGTTGACAAAACATTGTGGAAATTGTTTTAAACTGCTAAAGATGCCTTTATGCAGAAATCGACGGCCTTTCCAAAAGTTAATAGACTTTGAGCATGAAGAATCATTGGCCTTTGAGAAGCTGGTTTGTCATACAGAGATGTGGCCAACCTCGTTGGTCGCAATCCCAGCACCGTCGTACAAATATGGCACCAGTGGGTTCAAGAAGGATCCAGCACACGCCAAGGATCAGGAAGATGATGTATGACCACAGAGCAACAGGAAAATAGGTCTGCCGAAAATAGGTCTGCCAAATACTCCTTAAATTGGTGGTGATTAAGTGCAAGTGACTTAATAAAGTTAATACTGGCTATTACAACCCTCCATAACATTTGTGAATTTAATCGATTTTGCACACAGATTTTGTTGGTGGATAATGCAGTGAAAATTTGTTAAATTTTCCAGATGGATCTGTAGTTCTATTGCTCTTTCATGAACTATTCCAATAAATCCCTTCCTTGCACCAACCATTACAGGGGCTCCATCAGTGCATATGCCAGATAGTGAACTCCATTTAAGCCCAAATCTCTCGAAGGCTGTGTTGACTGTTTCAAATATATCTTCACCAGTAGTTGTTCCTTTTAACAGCCGAAGCGCCAATAATTCTTCTATGATGTTGAAATCTGCATCAACTCCTCGTATAAATATTGCTAGTTGTATTGTATTGGAGGCATCGGTGGTGTCATCCAAAGCAATTGAAAATGCTTCCAATCTAGCAATCTTCTCGTTTAAACTTTTTTTCGATATCATCAGCCATAATTTCTCTCCGTCGGACAACAGTATGTCTCGACAAATGAATATTCTCGAAGCCTTTTTTCTTTTCAGGACTTATTATACTTGCAACATCCAGCAGACATTCTTTGATAAATTCTCCTTCACCAAATGATTTAGAATGCTTAGCGATTTTTTTGCTTACCACAAAGCTGGCTTTGACAATGCTGTGGTGCTGTGTTCTTTGCTTGTTGAACATTTGCTGCTGGGTATCCAAGTTCTTCAACTTCTGTATTTCATCTTTTTGTAGTTGTCCATCAATTTTTTGGTGATCCGCATGTCTCGTAAAGTGTCTCTTCAAGTTATATTCTTTGTTGACGGATACAGATTTGATGCACAGCAAACATACAGGCAAACCTTTATTCAGAATAAAATAATAATCCTCCGTCCAGTTGTCTTGAAATTGACGATTCTCTGCATCTACTTTTCTTTTTTTTGGCATAACCCCTGACATTGTCCCAAATTTATAAGCGATATTCAGAGCTTTCAAACAAAACTGTCTTCTACACCGCAGCCACTGAACAGAACACAACATCAATACAAGCACTGAACAAAGCACAACACCAACGCAAGTACCGAACTGACACGTTGTAACACGTTCACACATGCCGCTAGTCAAAGTGAGAAAGAGATCTTGGTGGGAGAAAACATGGTGAATTTTGTGCAAGTCATATGACGTCAGCTTAATGTGAGTTAGTAGAACACACCATTTTTTCTCCCACTATGAATCAGATAAACTTCGCTTAAATAGATTAGGGCCGGATAAAAAGAAGTAGAGGGCCGGATCCCGGCCCGCAGGTTGGGGGTTGCCCATATGTGTACTAGACAGTAGGTAGGACACAGGTGGTAGTCTCCCATTAAGCCATCCAGTGTGTTCTTTAATTTACACAAGATATGGCTTTCCTGCACAAGGACCATGGCTTAACATCCCATTCAATGGATGGGAGCCTTTTCAAGCCCATTGGTGACCCATAGTTGCCAACTACCCCAATTTTATTGGATTTTCTTCAATTTTAATTTAAAATCCAAAAATCCGATTATTAGAAATTTTTTTCTGCCTCTAAATTGTACAGTATTTCTGCCCTTTTCCTAAAAGAAGAATATTAATGAAAGGGAAGAATTGTTTCTGATTTAGCTCTTTTACTGTTCTAAAGGTACGGCCATGTCCCCACTTCCTTTGTTGTGCTTGCTTGTGGGCTCACCCGTGTACTAATCAGAGGAAATCTGACTCCAGCTGACCATTTCTAAACAGAATATGTGGCAAAACTCCACACCTAAATTCTTTTATGGAGTTGAAGGTCATAGATTGTTTCTAAATGTGTGTTTATTGAACCTATTCCCAACTCTTTCCACCCTGGCCAACTAAATGCTAATTTAATTACTTAAAATTGGAAACTTCAGAGTGAAGGAAATAATAGAGATTAGAGAACTTCTCTGATCCTGTGGGCCATGATTGACATTGCAACTTGACTGGGTCTCATGAATGTCTATTGTTATCTGGGTTGGGCTATTGGATTGATAAGGGGTTAAAACTTTTCTTTTGCTAGATTTGAGACATTTTTAATTATAATAAATTTTGCATTTTATGTTCCCTACTGTTATGTTACTTGTCTTCCTATTGCATTTTGCTTGTAATTTGTTGACTAATGTCAATTTTGTTTAACCATAACTTCATAACCTAGCAGCTGATCACAAGAGGTGTGTATTTGAATTGTTTTACATCCTAGCTGCATGAAAATGCCACTGAGAAACTATTAGTCAATTATTAATGAGTTAATGATATTTACATACTGATTGCTAGTTATTAATAAATAGCTATTGGGTTACCTTTCATTAATATCAAAAATGTACAGATGCAGTGAGTTGGCTGCGGTAAGCCAAAATGCTTCCTGTTGCCGCGTGACAAGCTGCCACTGCCAGCAATCCAATGCTTTTATCCCCTTTTACTACCATACCGCCCAAAACAGCTGAGATTTTAAATGAGCTCACCCAACCAATGCTGTTCCTTCCTCTTCACTACCTCCTACATATAGCTTGGGCCATTCTGGGCTGGTATGGTACTGAAAAGGTTAAAAAAAAGTTCCAATAACATTTTTTGTTTTTCCTAATATATTGTAATGCTAACATTTGAAATATATTGATTGATCTATTATTGATCAGGGGACGATACTTACATATTGAATATTAATTATTAGTGGTTAAGTTAATTTTCTGTAATATTAAAATCTCTTCTTCTGCTGGTTCCATGGGATTATATCTTGGTAAGACATACGGATGCAATTCAGTTGGATGCAGCAAGCACCATTTCCCATGCTGCGTACAAAGCTTGATACTGCTGATGATCCAAGTACTGCTCAGAAAAAAAATTGGAGAAATGGGCGAATAACTATTGCTATTCTCTTTGTATTGTAAATGTTAAATTTTGCAATATATTTATTGTTAATCGCTGGATAATGCTTACTACATATTGTTTATTATTAGTAATTAAGTTAAATTTTGTTAATATGAAGAAATATGCATTCCAAAAATGTAATCTGATTTAATCTTTTTTTTCTTATATTTCGTATCATATAAGATTGGAAATTAAAATCATAATCATTAAACTCAGATTGTTTGAATAGGAAGGCTAATTTGTTTCACCTGTAACCGATCAAGGTTCACAAGTGCTGATACTAATTTTGTTATGTAAATGTATTTTAATTAATTGCTAATAACTAGTAACTAATAATCAAAATGTAGGTACACCTGCAGTTTATGACACTCACTAGATGGTGCCATGAGTGATAACTGAATTTAAGATATGTAAAGTAACATAAGTGAATAATGTATAGTATAATAGCTTTTCATCTTCTCAAACAATTTATTGGATTGTCTGTTGATATGTTTTGTGTTACCTCTGGTTCTTGATTTTTTTTTTTTTTGGATCTCACTCTCTGAAGTGTGTAAAAGCTATGAGCTTATATAACCGGAAAGAGTGGGCTATTCATATAAATGCATTTTGTTAATGCATTTTGGATTTAATTCCCATATATGTAGGATAATAATGTAAAATTTTGCCTCAGGGTGCTGTAAATGGTAGCTAGATAGTCACTGGAAGAAGAGCTATGCACCAATCTCCTGTAATCATGCATAGAACCAGCCAGGCCTAGCACCTAATGTCCGACCCTGCCATCTCATGATGCAGGCTGTTAGTACCTTTCGAAAGAGATATTCTCTTTTGGAGGGGAACGGAAGGGCTGCCAGATTAATTTGACCTACTGATCTGGACAACTCTGGCTACTTTTCTTTTTTATCTACCCAACTGAGGAGTTGTCAACCACACAGGGTCCTAGTGCTGCCCATATAAACCTACTGGACTGGAATAAGGCTCTCAGCTTGATTATGGATCCTGAATTTGCTGCACTTGGTGGGCTTTGTGGAGGGAAAATCTTCCGTGTTTTCTGTTTGTTGGTGGGTTGACAGCCACAGGTGAATAGATTCACAGGATATGTTTTATCAGCTGGTGGATAATTCTGAGCAGAGGTCAGAATTTTCAAATTCTACATTGAAGGAAGTCTTCCAGTGCATATGGCACAGGTCTTTGCCCCCATGCCTGCGATTAGGAGGCTGTTTGATACTGTTGCCATTCCCTTTCTCAATAAACTTAGTTCCTTTAACCCTTCCTGGGTCGAGGATGTCTATAGACATTCTGGACCCTGGAACATCTAACATGTGTTTTTAATTTTCCATGATATTTAGCTGTACATTACAATCTGAGTCACTATCTCCCTTGCCCAGAAATTACAGGTCACCATTGACTCAATTCACAGGTATATTGTGTCTAACACAAAATCCAGAGAGTAAGTATTAAGTTCTTTTTTCTACTAAAGTCTATCTTTTAATATAAAGTAGACATAGTAAGAGAATAATATATTACAAATTCTGTTGATTTTAATGCTGGTTCACACTGCTGATTCTTGGCACTGATGTTTTTGTGTCGTTGTTAGTATTCAGCAATGATGTTTCAGCCTTGATGCTACCACAGTTGAGACACTCTGAATATGCTGTGTAATTCAGCAATGTTGATGCTGTATAGTTGATATTTTAATGGCTACAGTCACTTAATATCTTCTCTGTTGGGACACTTTTCACCCTCTGCAGACTTCGTTTCTGTTAACATCGATGATTTAAAGTTACAAGTCCGTCATTGATGTTAACTTTCAACTATTACATATTAAATTCAAAGTTTCAACTTAATTCTCCATTCTGGTGAATACTATTTCAAGCTGGGAGGGTCCATGACTCAAATATAAAAACAGGTTCTTTAGAACCCTCAAAAAAATGTGTAATCAATTTTAACATTAAAAGTTTAAAAAAGTTTCAAAACCAAAATGCTAAAAAACGTTAAAAACAGATATCAATGCACTACAAGTTTCAACCCATCTGCCGTTGGGGTTTCCTCAGGTGCAAATGTGGACAGCCGATATGGCTGTGAGCTATTTATACCGGTGTCTCAAGGATTATGTAACTGTGCAGCATGTATGTTTGGGTGCTCACGCAGCAAGAGGTTCCATGCTGCAGGCATGATTGGAATCTCCGTATTGCATATGGTTATAAAATTTATGTAGATTGATTAGTAAAGATTCGATCCGTATTGCATATAGAATTTTTATGCAGATAGATCAGTAAAGATTTGTTGTTTTGGAGTTGAAATTTTATAGGAGGTGTGACTAGTGGTTTAAAATGTACATCTTCAACTTGAATATTGTTTTCAATTATTGCTTGAGCTAGTGCTGTATTTGGTTCTTATTTTTAATGTCTGTTTTATGTTCAGTCATTCTTTGCTCATAAGTTTGGAAAGTTTTACCAATATAGTTATTTTTGCCTTCTAATTTATTATCGTGATCTACTATGTTTATATTATAAACTCCCCCTTGTTTAGGGTACATAATAGACCATGATAATAAATTATTTCAACCGTGCCCACAGCGTGGAACCTCCTGCTGCACAGTTACATAATCCTTGAGAGGCACCTGTATAAATAGCTCACAGCCATATCGGCTGTCCACATTTGCACCTGAGGAAACCCCAACGGCAGATGGGTTGAAACTTGTAGTGCATTGATATCTGTTTTTAACGTTTTTTAGCATTTTGGTTTTGAAACTTTTTTAAACTTTTAATGTTAAAATTGATTACACATTTTTTTGAGGGTTCTAAAGAACCTGTTTTTATATTTGAGTCATGGACCCTCCCAGCTTGAAATAGTATTCACCAGAATGGAGAATTAAGTTGAAACTTTGAATTTAATATGTAATAGTTGAAAGTTAACATCAATGACGGACTTGTAACTTTAAATCATCGATGTTAACAGAAACGAAGTCTGCAGAGGGTGAAAAGTGTCCCAACAGAGAAGATATTAAGTGACTGTAGCCATTAAAATATCAACTATACAGCATCAACATTGCTGAATTACACAGCATATTCAGAGTGTCTCAACTGTGGTAGCATCAAGGCTGAAACATCATTGCAGAATACTAACAACGAGGCAGAAACATCAGTGCCAAGATCAGCAGTGTGAAACAGCATTAAAATCAACAGAACTCGTAATATATTATTCTCGTACTATGTCTTCTTTATACTAAAAGATAGACTTTAGTAGAAATAAGAACTTAATACTTATTCTCTGGGATTTTGTTAGACACAATATACCTGTGAATTGAGTCAATGGTGACCTGTAATTTCAGGGCTGGGGAAGATAATGACTCATATTGTAATGTACAGATAAATATCGTGGAAAATTAAATTTGTAGTAACTATCTGTGGTTTGTAATTCATTTAATAACATATGTTTTTTAAACATCAGAAACATCTTACATATGTGTTTTAAAAATATGTTATTCAAGCTTGGAAAATAATATTTTCCTTTTTTTCATTTGATGCATATTTTGTTAAACTACAATATAAATCATTTAATAAAGCCATCTGATTGCCATATTCTGGAAGTGCTATACAGTTATTGCCGATTTGTTTGTTAATGCTACTCTGTATTCAAGCAATCACCTGATTTAAACTCAGAAGTTTGATTTGAACTATTGTTAACAAATTTTTCTTTAAAGTTTCGAAAATCTCCTGATAATAAAAAAACTGCCATTTTTAAAAATGGGAGATTTTGGAAGTGATTATGAAATATTCGCTAATTTTTTGGTGTACCACTGTAAAAAGAGCTAAAATTTATATGTTACTTACGATATTCAAATATTTTTCAGTAAAATTCAGAATTAAATTCTCTTTAATTTGGTAAATGACATGACCTATTTCTGTTGATTAGAATATTTTTTTAATAAATAATTAAAGTTGACTTGTTTATTAGACTCTGCAAGAAGCCTGGACTTTTCTCAGAGTATGGTACAGAGAAAAAAATTACAAAACGAAAAAAATGTTTATTTTGAACAAGAAAATATTTTTTTTTGTTATTCAGAAATAAAATGCCTTTCTATTCATGTGCATTATAATCATTTCTGTCTATTAGTGTGTTTTTAAAAAAAAATTATTTGTGTTGTTAGATGCATTGTTTTCTCACTACATGATTCTAAAAAAGTCCTATTGAAATAAAACATGTCTTTTTTTTTTGTTAAATATTTTATTTTCAGAAAATCCAGAATTAAATGCTGATTAATTTGGCATATAACATGCCAAATTCCTTTCATTAGTATTTGGCAAAAAAAGTTCTAAAATTAATTTTTTTTTGTCTGATCAGAGTGAAAAAATAGCTGGACCTGGGAAGGGTTAAACATCCCACTAACCATTTTCTCTCCATGAGTTGTTGGAATGTGAGGACTCTGCACAGAGCTTATTCTTTTGATGTCCTCACACAAGAAATCCACCATTATAATTTAGATATTCTCAGCAATTAATTATAATGACAGCCAGGTTCATTTTTGACTTACACATTTCACATTATGTCATTGCTGCAACAGAAGATATTTTAGTTAATGACACTGCTCATATTAAATCGTACGTTACCAAGTGCTAAAAATTTGCTTATAGTTTCGTGGATGCAAACATGGAATCAAACTGATTATGCACCCATCACTCTAACTGCTTGAGTTAAGATGTGGTGATTCTGACCTAAGTCATCTTATATGCTGGTTCGTGGTCAGTCACTTTCATATTATTCTTTTTAAATCAATGGTGATTTTTTTTTTGAAAATAAACCCTTTGAATGTTTCATCCTTTAGATTGCCAGAAATGATTCTCTCTTGAATAGCTCATAGATTTCTACAATTAAAAGAAGTTAATGACAGATAAACTTGTGGCATTAAATCGACCTTTTTAGCAAACATGAAAAATTTATTCATCTTGATTCTTGATCCCTGTCTTCTGGATTGAACATACGATCTCCTGGAATAATTATTCAAATTCTGTTCTCTCTCACTCTTTTACTACTGATTAGAAGATGCTCAAGAATTTTGTAGTTTACATTTTTTTTCCTATTTCACTTTGTTGCTAAGTTAGTTTGTTAACTTCCCAAAATTTGCTGCTAGGGACACTACAGCCACTATCATTCAATCGGGCATGATCACTTTCCTATAGGTAGACCTAACATTTGCACCTGTGTAATCAAACTTTAATAAAAATAACTTTTTATTAAAATGTTATTTGGGTGTTTTAAGGACTTTCCATTGGACCCTGTAATATTATCTTTAAAATAATACTTTGTCACATGAATCTGAATTAGTGTACTTGATAAAAATGAACTTATTATCATTAACTGAAAAATTGAAAAATTTACAGAACTTTCATTTTCATTACAGAGGAATTGCTATTGCAATCCTTCTTTTTAACATAAAAAATTTTCATCACAGCAATGCAAAGTGCATGGTTATAACATAACTGCTGAAAAGAACTTAATAGTTTTCTTAATTTTGCCATAACTGCAACTAAGTCTCTTTCAAAAGGAAAGTTGAATAACTAGAATTTTTCTTTTTACTAAAGGAAAAGCTTTTATCTACTGGGCAGTTTCAATGAATGCAAATCCAAGATTAAATGAACTATCATTCAAGTCTATGTGGATATTCATGTATTTTCAAGCCCTATAACTGGTCCATTTGTCAGTTAAAATGTTTATTTTTTATTTTCTTGTTTCAATTTAGTAAATAGTTCAATATAATCAATTTTAAATTTTTTGTAAATTATATTAAAGCCATGATAAATGGTTTTCTTTTGGCAACTTCAAACCTGGTTTAAAAACTTTCATGAACGAAATTATTTTTCAACATTGTAGTTGCAGAAGACCCTTTGCAGCCACTGATTTATAACATAGTTAACAATGAGCTTTATTATTTATCCTTTTTTAGTTGGGTTGGGTTGGGTTGTTTTACCTCTGAGCTGCACTTTTTTGGACACCATGGGCTAAATTGCCAGGTCACAAGGACCCCGAAGGCTCAAAGAAGGTTGGGGGAGGGGACCCACTGGAACAGCTGTTGGGAGACAGAGGGTAACCTCCCATCAAGGCCATCCAGCATGTTCTTTAACGTGCACAGGGTATGGCTCTCCTGCACATGGGGCCACAGCTTAATGTCCCATCCGACGGACAGCGGCCTTTTGAAGCCCATCGGTGTTCCCTACTGAACGTGGACAGGGCAGGGAAATTTGCGGAGATAAATCTCAACACTGACCCAGCTGGGACTCGAACCTGTGAACTACAGATTCTAGTCGGTAGCCTGGCATGCTACCGACTGAGCCACCCCCGCCCCATACTTTTTTTTTGTATATTTCCAACAGTCATTGTAAGTTATTCATTTTTATTCACTCTAAAAACAAATTCAATATTTTTATATTTATAAAATAATTAGCATTAATTGCCAGTCTATTTTTAATTTTCTACTTTCACATTTCAAACAACATAAGCAGATTGTTTGTTAATGTAGCTTAGCAGGGGAATGAATGTGTCTCACCATAGGTTATTGCAGTGGCAACAAAATGTTATGGTAATTTTGGCATTTTGTAGGTGGCTGAGCCTTTGCAATAAATAACAAACTTAACTGTTTCCACTACTGACTTGGATAGTTTTATTTGGAGTTCACAAAGAGTTTCAGTTTAGATTTTGAAGTGGGGGTTACTACTTTTAGGGATTACACCTAGCTTTACAATGTAAAAACATTTGCTGAATTTGTCAGACTCCTCTCAGACCTCTGGTAAGCAGCTGCTTGTTTTTTTTTATATTTATTGCATTTGCAACCAGGTTATATTATCAAGATATATATTTAGTATTTGTAAAATTCAAGAAACATATTGAAACAAATGGAAGTAATTAATTCCCTTCTGAATTGTAAATAAATATTCAGTTACATTCACAAAATATTAAAACCATAAAAATACTTACATAAAATTCATTACTTGCCAACTATATCTAAATTCCTTAAAAATTCCTCTCCTTATATACTAGTTCGTAAATGGTTATGGTTTCAATTTCATAGAAACATCTGAGAAACTATTGGCTGAGAGAGCTCTTTAACTCTCTCTCAATCCCACTCCTGTATATAAATACTTTTTCATCTAAACTCCTGTATATAAATACTTTTTCATCTAAGTGTTTCATTTTGTGTTTGTATTAATTGCAATTATCTTCATGTAAATATGTTATTTATTTTTATATATAGGAAACTGAAATAGATGTTAATTTTAATACTAATTAACTTTGGAGCAGAAATAATATCATTAAATGCTCCAGAGATGTGTGGCATGTATAAAATGAATAATCTTTAGCAGATTTTTGGTAACTTTGTTTTACTTGCCAGGGGTGGTTTCATACTAAGTTAAAGGTTCTTACTAAGTTAAGGGCATGTATAAGTGTTGAAGTCTCAAGAAGAAACTCTAATCAAATTCATGAAAAGAGTTATAATTAAAAGAACACATATCACCTGTGGTGCATATGGGAATCTCGTTTTCAAAGAGAATGGTTTTTCATTTACCTACTTTTCACTCCTTAAAAGTTCTTTTAATTTGAGCAAATGGATGATGAGGAAAATGCCAATAGTGTTTTATTAGTAATTATATAGCATAAAAAGTATTTCTTTTATTTCTTAAATTTAAAAAGTTGCTTTTCTCACACCCCTCTGAGAAAATGGGGCAGATTATTGCTGTCAGTGGAAAACCCTTTATGCTATAAAAAAAAGACCTTCTTTTGCTCAGAAATTGGTTAAAATAACTTGAAATTCTCTATTGTTGAGCAATAAAATTTTTAAGTTCATCCTTCAAATTATTTGCGTGTTAAAAGTTTTTAGGAGAAAACTCAAAAGCTTTTCGGAACAAGGACAGCTCTCTATTTTCAGTGAAGTGACACTATATGGTGACATTATTGCTGTTAAAAGCTTTTTTCCACATATCTTGAAGGGTGATTCCAGTGTCTCAATTGCAGGTGGTAATGAATGAGGTCATTATTTCAGTAGCCTCACAGACTATGGTTCAGTAAGTGGATGCACATGCTAGCAGTGTGACATTCTCCCAATCTATAGTTGCTGTGTGTTATATTGCCAACTCGGAGCAGTGGTCAGTCAGTCAAAACCAGCTAACAACTGCCATTGCTAACACTTGCATCCACGTACTATGGAACTATAGTCTATGAGGCTATTGAAATAATGACTTCGCCATCCCCACCTGAAACCAAGACACTAGAATCATCCCTTCACGACATGGGGAAAGAAGCTCTTAACAGCCCTAATAAACATATAGTGTCACTTCACTGAAGATGGAGCACTCTAAAAAGCTTTTGAGTTTTTTTCTAAAAACTTTTAACATGTAAATAGTTTTAAGGATAAACTTTAAAATTTTATTGCTCAATGACAGAGAATTTTTAATTATTTTGATGAAAACCCTCTACCACTGAAATTTTAACTTTCTACCATAAACAGATCATTTTCAACATCCATTAAATGTTTTGCCATTTCCATATCTGGTATCTCTAACCCTTCCAGTGTCCAGCCTGAAAAACAGATTTCCATCCAGAGGCCAAGCTATTTTCTCCCTATGCTCAGCCAAAAGAAACTTTAACTTTAGAACTTTTTTGCGAAATAACTAATGAAAGGAATTATGCCATGTTATATGTCAAATTAATCAGCATTTAATTATGGATTTTCTGAAAATAAAGTATTTAACAAAAAAGCCCATATGTTTTATTTTAATAGGACTTTTTTAGAGTCATGTAGTAAAAAAAAATGCACCTGGCAACACATAAAAATTTGTTAAAAAAAAACTGATAGACAGAAATGATTACAAATGCACATGAATAGAATGACTATATATTTCTGAATAACAAAAAAAAATTACTTTTTAGGTTTTAAGTAAATATTTTTCTCATTTTGTAATTTTATTCTCGGTACCATACTTTGTGAAAGTTCCAGGCCAATTGTGCTGAGTCAAATAAACAAGTCACCTTTAGAATTAAAAAAAAATAACCAATCAATGGAAATAGGTCATGTTATATATCAAATTAAACAGAATTTACAAATTTTATGAAAATAAATAATATAAATAAATTTGCCAACATATTGATTTTAATAAGCCTTTTTCAATGTAATATGGGGTGGGGGTGGCTCAGTCGGTAGCTTGCCAGGCTCGTAATCTGTAGTTCCCAGGTTCGAGTCCCAGCTGGGTCGGCGTTGAGATTTATCTCTGCAAAATCCCCGCCCTGCCCACGGTCAGTAGGGTACACCGATGGACTTGGAAAGGCCGCCGTCCGTCGGATGGGACGTTAAGCCGTGGCCCCGGGTGCGGGAAAGCCATACCCTGTGCACGTTAAAGAACACGCTGGATGGTCTTGACGGGAGGCTACCATCTGTCTCCCAACAGCTGTTCCAGTGGGTCCCCTCCCCCAACCTTCTCTGAGCCTTCGGGGTCCATGTGACCTGGCCATTTAGCCCATGGTGTGCAAAAAAGTGCCACTCAGAGGTAAAACAACTCAACCCAAATTCAATGTAATATGGTGAAAAAAAAATCACACTATACAATTAAGTCTTCATTTTGGAAAACCTGCTGAATGAAAATAGTTAAATTATATATTTATCGAAAGGAAATTTCCTCCTGAGTAATATACTATTCAACCTGAAATACGATTTTTATTTCTCTTAATGATTCATTTCAGTATTGCACATTTTAAACACGGCCAGTGTGATACAATGTGACTTGACCTTCTCACATTCACAGGATTTTCTGAACTGGTTATGAAATAGAAAAAAACTTTCTTGGCTGATTTTTTGCTAAACATCATGAATTTTTTCTTTGGGTGTTGAATTTTGGCGATCTTGGCTAAGTGCAGAAAGGTTTTGTGCCAAAGCAAAAAAAAAACAGCTTTATATCGTCTGTGTGGCACAGCCAAGGTACTAAGTGTGTGTGTGTGCGTGTGTGTGTGTGTGTGTGTGTGGGGGGGGGGGGGTTGACTTTAAAATCATTCAATATAAACATAAAAACTTGAATTTAAAAAAAATTATATTTTTTCTAGAGGGGGGAGGGTGAAACTTTCTACGTGAGTTTAGTGGAAGGAACGCCTTCCCAAAATTGCCCTCCCACATGAAGGCTGATTTTCGTAGCAAGAAAGTCTATTTTGTTTCGGTATCCAAGACATTTTCAGAAAACAGTACAAGCTCAAAGTTTTCTTACTAAAAAAAAACAAGAAGTAATAAAAGGAAAATTGCATATAACCTAATGGGATTCTAAAATATCCGCAACAACTTTATAGCCGGCCTCCGATCTAGCATAACTCAGAAAGATTGATAATTCAGCCGATCGAAAGATTGCTAACTAACCTTGCAGACAGGAAGGAACAGTACCTTGCAGACAGGAAGGGTCCTTGGCTTCACGGGGTCTACACCACACTCTGACGCACCCATCAGTACGAAACAACTGGAACCTTGATTCATCAGACCATGCTACCCAACATCACTTTCTACTGTTCAATTTCGATGTCTTCGGCCCATTCCATCATTGAGTTCTGTGATGACATGCAAGCAATGGGACACGAGTGGGTCTTTGGCTACCAAATCCGATGGAGTGCAGGTGGTGATGGACTGTCCTTTCAGAAGCATTTTGTGTTTGGCCCACATTCAAATTGGTAGTGATTTCATGCACTGTACCCCTTTGTTGGTCATTACCATTTGTGACAGCTGACGCAAGTTCCATTTGTCAATTGCACATGGCTGTCCCATTTGCTGGTTTACATGTGTGGAAATGCCACCAATAGAATACTGATGGCTCTTGACACCGTAGACCTGGGAAAACCGAATTCCTGCACAATCTGTGATATGGCATGACTCATCCTTCTGGCACCGACAATCAAACCACGTTCAAAGTTGGACAACTCATGATGTGCAGTCATGCTGAATTAACAACTACTCCAAAATGAATGTTGGGTTTGTAGGCTACTGCAGCTCCATTCTGCTGTTGACGTCCACCTCATCATTACGAGTACAGTGCACTAGTTCTACTTCAACAGCTATTCCCATGACTTTTGGTGCCTCAGTGTAAATTAAAACTACCTAACTATCTGAAAAATGCAAATTATAGTATTTCATTAGTAACAATCCAATTGAAAAAGAGTTTCCAGTTATCTCTTAAAACAATTGCTTTTTCCACCCACCCTGAGTGTTTGGGGTAAACTCATTGTTGCCAATGATGATGATCTTCACATTCTATCACTGCGTTGAGATTTATCTCCTCAAAATTCCCCTCCCTGCCCACAGTCAGTAATGGACACTAATGGGCTTGGAAAGGCCACTGTCCGTCGAATGGGACGTTAAGCCATGGCTCCGTGTGTGGGAGAGCCATACCCTGTGCACATTAAAGAACATGCTGAATGGCCTTGACGGAAGGCTACCATCTATCTCCCAACAGCTGTTCCAGTGGGTCCCCTCCCTCAACCTTCTCTGAGCCTTCGGGGTCCTTGTGACCTGGCCATTTAGCCCATGGTGTGCAAAAAAGTGCCACTCAGTGGTAAAACAACTCAACATTCTACCACTAGAATTTCAAATTTCTGGCATAGATACATCATTTGCAATATTCATTAAAAATTTTGGAATTTTTCAAATGTTTGAGGGCACACTTAAAGTTTTGGGATATTTGGAAACTGCAAATCATAATAGTTTATAAGTACCTGTCCAACCCAAAAAGAATTCTTTGTTTATCTCAAAAATCAAACAATTATCTCTTAAAATACGAAAGTCTTGTTTCTCTCTGGGGTAAGAGGTAAACTCATTGTTGCCAGTAGAAACTTCATGACCTTCACATTCTGCCATAAAAATTTCAAATTTCTAACATAAATACATCACTTGTAATATTCATTTTAAGTTTTGGAATTTTCAACAATTTTACTGTTAGAGGATGCATTTATGGCTTTTTTAAATTCATAAAGTTAAAATCCTAATATTTCGTCAATCATGGCACAAACCAATAGCCATCTTGTGGCTGAGCAGTTAGCACATTCGGCAACTGATCTAAGGGACCTGGGTTCAAGACCCAGGTATGGCATGGATGTATGTATCGTTTTTCTGCTGAGGTCCTGCCATCCTCTCAGACCTCTGTGGAAAGCAGCTGCCTACTCATCAATACCTATTCAATCGAAAAAGAAATTTGAATTTTCTCTAAAACAATTATCTCTGAAAACAAAAAAGTGCATTCTCCCACCACCCCCGGGTCTAAGGGGTTGACTTATTGTTACCAATAGAAACTTCATGACCTTCACATTTCACCACCCAAATTTCAAAATTTTAGCATAGCTGCATCATTTGCAATATTTGTTTGGAATTTTCGAAATTTTCCACCATTAGAGGGTGCAGTTATAGCTTTTCAGAGATTTGGAAAGTGCAGATCATAATATTTCATCAATACCTATTCAAAACAAAACGAATTTTTCATTTCTCTTTATAAACGAAAAAGCAAAGTCTACAGATGGCAAAGTGAAACTATTATCTCTATTTTTTAATGAGATAAAAATATATCAAATTTTAAAAATGTGAGCTTTTATTCAAAATGTTTTTAATAGATTTTGCATTTTAAGATTTAAAGATAATGTTATTGCTGTTATTTAGTTGATGCAGTGATATAATAATTTAGAGAATACCTAATTTTAATTTAAGCAACTGTGTTATCTAGAAATAAGTAATTGCTGTCCATATACATATACATATAAAGTATGATGATGTAGTTTGTCTATATCACATGTATTTTGGGTGTTTTACAGAGTTGTAATAAAAATAGTTTGTAAACTCTAAATCTATATATAGTTTGTCATAAAAATGTTATCAGTGGTTCTTTTATCTGATCCATTTTCTATGATTGCTAATGTTATCAGATAAAAATTAAACCAGTATGGTGAAATTTACAGTAGTGATAAATCATTCATCATATTCAGACCTATTGTGTTGGTTCCTGAGTGTGAAATTTAAACTGGAATTGGTTGAGTATTGTAACTTTGCAGTTTTATATTGAAACGCAAATGCTTTTAAATATTTGTTTGTCATAATAATATCCAGATATTATTATTCTGCATATTAACAATTTCATGATTATACATTTGGTCATTATTTTATAATAAATGGTAAGTATTCTTTTTTAAAAGAAAAGTTGTCAGTATTTTATTAAGGAAATTCTTAGTATACAAAAATTTGGTCAGTATTTATGCTAAAAAATCAGTATAAAATATCTTTTAGGTCAGTAAAACTTTGAATCTTTTGTCAGTACAGGATGAAATTTTACTAGTATAAATAATAAAAGATCAGTATAATATATTTTTGATGAGTAATTTTTTTTATAATTAAATAAGTATTTGTGGGAAAAAGATATTTAGAAATTTTTTCTAGCTAGGTAATCACTGGAAGGAGAGCACCAAGATTGCATCAATCCCCTGTGATGATGCATAGAACTGTCCAGGTCTAGCACCTAATATCTAATACCGCCTTCTTGTGGTGTAGGCCCTTAGTACCTTTCAAAAGAGATATTTATTCTCTTATAAAAGGGAATGAAAGGGGATGGCTGTCAGATCAGTGTGGCTTACTGATCTGGACAACTATGGCTACTTTTTTTTCTACCCTACTGAAGAGTGGTCAACCACACTAGGTCCTGATGCTGACCATGTATACCAACCAGAATAGAATAAGGACTCTGAGCTTGATTATGGATCCTGATTTTGCTGCACTGGTGGGCTTCTATGGAGGGAAAATCTTCTGCTGTCTTTTCTGTTTGTGAGGTGACAACCCCAAGTGAATAGATTCACAGGATATATACAGTGTCCCTGAATTCATGGCCCAAACATGAGGGGATGGTAGTACACACTGAACCCACCAATATTTTTCATAGAATACGCAGTGAGGAGTCAGAAATGAAGGACAGACACAGACGTTTCCAGAGTGACATTTATTGGAGATCATTACAACAAATGCTCAAACATCAGCCCACCAATGTTGATACAGGAGGTACAACAGCACCCAATCCATTGGTTCCCAAACGTCCATGCTGAAATGGGTGGGTGCCCCATCATGCTTGAACTACATACAGGTGCAGATTGCGGCTGGAACATCCTGAAGCAATTCTGGCAAAACCTGTTGCAGAAAAATATAATACATTCGCCCATCGAGGCGGTCCGGGCAGTTGGTAGGGTCCAATTAAGTAGTCATGCACGATCCCCGCCCAGACATTGATGGTGAACCATTGCTGGTTCGAATTTGGATCTGTACATGGGGGTTTTGGGCTGCTCACAAATGCACATTATGGACATTCACTATGCCTTCATGTGAGAATGTTGATTCATCCGTAAAGAGCACATGCGCAGGGAAATCGGGATGTGCAGCACTTTGCTGCAGGAACCACTGGGCGAAATCCATGCGCAGGGGATAATCAACAGCTGTCAATGCCTACACTCGCTGCAAGTGATAGGGATGTAGCCCTTCTTCGTGTAGTACTCACCAGACACTGTTCTGATGCACACCCAGGCTCTGGGTGGCAGATCCATGCTTGTATCTGGGTTATCTGTCACCATATGCAAGATGTCCTCGCTCATAGCTGGCGTTCTGACTGTCAGTGCTCGTCCGGCATCATGTTGACTGATGTGGAAGGTGCCTGCCTCAGACAGCTGGCGCAGTCGTTCAAACATTTTATGATCGGGGGCACGGCACATAGGATATTGCTCAAGGTAGAGTCTTTGCGCCTCTTTACCATTGCCCTCTGCTACACTATACATCAGGTGCATATCGGCTTTCTCTGCATTCGTAAACTGCTCCATCTCGTGTCCAGTTGATGCTGAGAATGCTGGGGTTTGGCCGATCCAGCACTTTTAAGCCATGCCACCTCATCTGCGCCCCCTACCGGCACTGGGCTGCGTTTGCGACCACATATTCTATGGCGAATATTGGTGGGTTCGGGTGTACTACCATCCCCCCCATGTTTGGGCGATGAATTCAGGGTGGATAATCCTGAGCATAGGTCATTGCAGGCACTTGAACTCTTGCTTCTACGGGCATCATCAAATTCTACATTGGAGGAAGTCTTCCAGTGTAGATGGCTTCTGTCTTTAGTAGTTGGGGAATGGGTCTTTGCCCCATACCTGTGATTAGGGGGCTGTTTTATGTTATTGGCATTCCCTCTCTCCATAAACAGTTTCCTTGAACATCCCACTAACCATTTTCTCTCTATAGGTACTTGGAATGTAAGGACTCTGCACAGAAATTATTCTCTTGATGTCCTCAAGGAACAACAAGTATTCCACCATTATAATTTAGATATTCTCGGCTTGCAAGATTAAGGTCAGATTCTTAAATGTAATCTTAAATTTCTCTTTTCAGGGAGGGAAGTTAAAAAGTATCTCTAAAGGGATTGGTCTTCTTCTCAGCAGACACGCTAGTAATGCTCTTCTAGGATATTAGTGCATTAATGAAAGGTTTCTTACAGCAAAATTTAAAACAATAACTAAAGAATTGAATGCCATATGTTGTTACACCCCCACAGAGGCATCTGATGAGAATGAGAAGGATATTTTGAATTCTGTCAAGGAGATATTTCTCTTGTGCTAGGTGATTTCAGTGCTAAAGTTGGTACTGACTCTGACTTTTGGACAGGAGTGTTAGGTCCCTTTGGTGTTGGTAGTTCCAGTGGTAATGGCGAGCATCTACAGGTAAGTAAACTTTTGGAATCACTAACATA
This sequence comes from Ryuthela nishihirai, assembly GCA_038380435.1. Classification (NCBI taxonomy): domain Eukaryota; kingdom Metazoa; phylum Arthropoda; class Arachnida; order Araneae; family Heptathelidae; genus Ryuthela; species Ryuthela nishihirai. The sequence goes on along the minus strand of JAWZYU010000004.1, from coordinate 92,958,117 downwards.
TACTACACATGTTTGTAGTATACTAACACATGCTAATACATGTTTGTAGTATGTGTCACCATGTGGCCCATATAGGTATTTATAGATTAGAGAATAGGTTTATGAACAGTGTGCCTATAAAAGCCTCAGAAAGAAGGGTAAACCTAGGATGTGGTGGGCAGATAATGTCAAACAGGACCATGTTAGAATTGGTGTGCAGTGGCCAGATGCAGCAGATATAGCTCAGGACAGATCTGATTGGAGAACTAAATTGCATGGTCTGGTTGAACCTCTGTAGCCCTTGACTGCTTGAGGATGATTATGATTATCAATTTAATGATTATACATTTGGTCGTTATTGTATAATAAATGGTATTTTCTTTTAAAGGAAAGTTGTTAGTATGTTATTAAAGAAATTGTTAGTATATAAAATTTGACCAGTATTTAGAATAAAAAATCAGTATAAAATATCTTTTAAGTCAGTAAAATTTTGAAATTTTTGTCAGTACAGGATGGATTTTACTAGTTTAAATAATAAAGGTCACTATAATCTATATTTTTGGTGAGTAATATTTTTTTTTACAATAAAATATGTGTATGGTGGAAAAAAGATATTTAGAAATTTTTTTGATGACTTGGTGACATTTCATTTTACAGAAAAGAGTCAGACACAGGAATTGCTTGTATTGGTTAGAGTACAAAACTTGAGTGTGGTAGGGTCTACCTTTTCTATGATTGTCATCTATGTTATTGTTATTGCTGCTCTCATGAAAATTGAAGTTCTTTCATTTTTGGACATTTGTTGACCAGAACAAGTTTCTGTGAATGTTTTGCATTTCTGTTTTTAAATATGTTTAAAGTATTTTTTTCTTTACAGTGACTGAAACTTAGGTTAAAATTTTATATTCATTTATAACTGTGCTAAAATAAAAATTTTTAACCATTATGGCAACAGTTATAAAACAATGCATATCTGATAATAGTAAAAATGAGGTTAACACAGAGATAGATGCAGCTTCCAACAAAAAAAAATCGAAGAATGAAAAGGCAATGTGATTGGAAGATGGCTGCAATATTTATTAACTAAAAAGAAACAATAAATGCATTAAATGTGGAAAAATTTTGGAGTTTCCATTATTGAAAAAATATGACAGACAGGCTCTGATCTAGAAAAAAGAAATCGTGGGAACAAGGGAAGGGCAAGGAACACAATTAATCTGGAAAAATATAAAGGTGGCCAAGAGACTGGATTTCCAATGCAGGGTAACAGTCCTCCTCTGTTTTAAAGGTCTTTAAAAGATTTCTTGAAAAATGCATCAAATGTAAATAAGTTGAATAATTTTTGCTTTTATAACCCTTACTAACTTCTTGAAAAGGGAGCCATAGCTCCCTCCTCGATTTGCCCCTGATGACAGATGGTAATGAAGCTTATTATCACTGCAACAAAGCCAAAAGAAGGGAGCAACAATGCATAATACAATAAAACTACTGTTTCAGATGAAGAATGTACTTTTTAACAATGAAAATTAAAATGTAACTATGCTCAGAACTAATGAAGAATCATCATCATCATCCTCAAGCAGCCATGGGCTACGGAGGTCCAACCAGACCGTGCAATTTAATTCTCCAAGCAAATCTATCCTGAGCTACATCTACTGCATCTGGCCACTGCACACCAATTCTAACAAGGTCCTGTTTGACATTGTCTGCCCACCGCATCCTAGGTCTCCCCCTCCTTCTGAGGCCTTTAGGCACACTGTTCATATTCGCCAATCTATAATTATTCATACGGGCAACATGGCCAAACCAACGGAGTCTCTCTCTGCACAATATGCTGCTTAAAGGAGGTTGCAAACACCTTTGCCTAATCTCATCATTAGTTACAAAGTTGAACCACCTAATGCCCAAGATACTGCGTAAGCATCTGGAATCAAAAGCATCTAGTTTCCTGTTATCTTGTTTACAAAGTGTCCAAGTTTCACTACCATAACTAACCCTAGAAAGAACCAAACTATTATACAGTCTAATTTTAGTCTTTAGGTGTATACGCCTATTTCTCCACACTCTCCATAGGTTCTTAAAAGTCCCGGCAGCAATCCCTATTCGTCTGTTAATCTCATGCCGCACATCACCATTATCTGTTACATAGCTCCCAAGATAATTAAACTGTGACACCTGCTCAAGACTGCAACCATTCAGATTAACTGAATCACAGCCTGCCTGACCAATTTTCATCACTTTAGTTTTCTCTCTGTTTATAACCAAACCTACTCTACTACCAGTCTCATCAACAGCTCGAATGAAAGAGTTCATCTCATAAACATCATTTGCCAAAAGGGCTAAATCATCAGCATAATCTAAATCAGAAATTTTCGTATCTCCAGCCCATTTAAGGCCAAAATCTTTCCCTTGAAGTGAATTTCGCATAACATAATCAATAACCAAGCTAAAGAGAAAAGGAGACAAAATGCACCCTTGTCGAACACCAGAAGTAATGCTAAACCAATTGCTACAAGCCTTACCAACTCTCACACACGACTCAGTGTTATTATAGAGAGCTTTCATAATGTTAGCTAACTTGTCTGGTATACCATATGATCTCACAATCAACCACAAATTATGACGATCAACAGAGTCGAAAGCCTTTTTGAAATCAACAAAGCTAACAACCAAAGGTTTCTGAAACTCTAAACATTTCTCAAGAATCTGCCTAAGTGAAAATATCTGATCCACACATCCCCTACCATTTCTGAATCCACATTGCTCATCACACAATTGCCTGTCAACCAGATTCTCAATTCTATTAAGCACAATCATGGAAAGAACTTTACCTGGAACAGAGAGTAGGCTGATACCCCTATAGTTATCACAAGAACTGCGATCACCTTTTTTGAAAATAGGGATAACAATAGCTCTGGTAAAATCCTTAGGAACCATGCCTTTATCATAAAAGATATCAGAATTTCAGTCATCCAAGTGGTAACCGAAACATTCCCAGCTCTAAGCATTTCCGTAGTAATTTCATCTACCCCTGGGGATTTATGAAGTTTTAAGTTTAGAAACAGCCAAAATAGCTTAAGATTGTGTTAGAGGGCCAACATTAAAGCCACCAATGCATCTATCATCATTGCAAACAATGGGAGTAGAACTAACTACATTGTTTAGAACATCACTGAAATGCTCAGCCCACCTAGCCATGACAGAATCCTCCCCTTCTATAACCTTACCTTGTTTATCCTTCAATCCTTGTATGCCTGTCCGTTTTCTACCACACAAAACATTAACTATCTGGTACAGCTCTCTGCTGTTGTGCTGTCTAACTGCTTCCTCAGCTTTGTCAGCCAAACCATCAAGCCAAAGATTCTTATCAGCAGCTAACTGATCCTTTACAAGTTTATTAAGGTCTCTGTAATGCTTTCTATTAGGACTAGTAGGGTATTGATTAAGTGCATTCCTGCAGTTCTTTCTTTCCGAAATAAGCTCAAGTGCCTTATCACTCAGATAATTTTGACTCTTCTGCTCCTTTTTTCCAAAAAGAGTACTGTTAGTGTCCAAAAAAGCCTGTTTAAAATGATCCCATTCTTCCTCAACTTCAGTAGTAAGCAAACCATGACTGTCATTAATGACTAAGTAACCTATCATGGTAAGCTTTGGCTATAACTGGATCTTTCAGAGCTTCAGTATTAAAAGCAAATTTTTTAACCCTAGCACAACACTTTTTAAGTTTAAGTTGCAACACACTTTTAACAAGGTAATGGTCAGATCCAATTTCAGCTCCCCTATATGCCCTGGTATTCCTAACAGAACTAGCCCATTTGCTATTAATTAATATATAATCAATCATATTCTTATGCAGCCCATCAGGTGAAACCCATGTGTACTTATGTATGTCGCGGTGTTTGTAATAAGTGTTAGTTATTCTGAATCCATTGAGTTTACTTACCTGTAGGAGACGTTGCCCATTGCCATTGCAGCTACCAATACCAAATGGGCCTATTACTCCTCCCCAAAGGTCAGAGTCAGTACCAACTTTGACATTGAAGTCACCAAGAACAAGGGTAATATCTCCTTTCTTGACAGAATTCATAATATCCTGAAGTTGTTCATAAAACCTATCCTTCTCATCCTCATCGGCATCCTCAGTGGGGGCATAACAGCAGATAACATTCAAGTCTTTAACGCTTGTCTGAAATTTTGCTGTAAGAAACCTTTCATTAATGCACTCATATCCTAGAAGAGCATCGCTAGCGTGTCTGCTGAGAAGCAGACCCACGCCTTGGTGATGCTTATTGTCGTCCCGCCCTGAAAAGAGAAACTTAAGATTATTTTTAAGAATCTGACCTTTATCTGTCCATCTGGTCTCTTGCAAGCCGAGAATATCTAAATTATAACGGTGGAATTCTTGTGTGAGGACATCAAGAGAAAAAGCTCTGTGCAGAGTCCTCACATTCCAACTACCTATGGAGAGAAAATGGTTAGTGGGATGTTTAAAGAAACTATGTTTATTGAGAGAGGGAATGCCGACAATATCAAACAGCCTCCTAATTGCAGACATGGGGCAAAGACCCGTTCCCCCACTACTAAAGGCTGAAGCCATCTACACTGGAAGACTTCCTCCAATGTAGAATTTGACGATGCCAATAGAAGCAAAGAGTTCAGGTGCCTGCGATGACTTCTGCTCAGGATTATCCACCAGCTGATAAACATATCCTGTGAATCTATTCACTTGGGGGCTGTCAACCCACAAACAAACAGAAAACACAGCGGAAGATTTTCCCTCCACAGAAGCCCACCAATGCAGCAAAAGCAGGATCCATAATCAAGCTCAGAGCCATATATCTGTCCAGTCCAGTAGGTTTATATGGTCAGCACCAGGACCCTGTGTGGTTGACCACTCCTCAGCAGGGTAGAAAAAAAAGAAAAGTAGCCATAGTTGTCCAGATCAGTAGGCCACACTAATCTGGCAGCCCTCCCCTTCCGTTCACTTCCACAAGAGAGTATATCTTTCGAAAGTTACTAACGGTCCGCACCACGAGAAGGCGGGGTCGGACATTAGGTGCTAGGCCTGGCCGGTTCTATGCATCATCACGGGGATTGGTGCATAGCTCTCCTTCCAGTGACTACCTAGCTACCATTTACAGACCAATGAAGAATATTCTCATAAAAATTTGGAGCCAACAAACCATGAAATTGTTAAATGAAATGAAAGAATGAGTAAAGAAGCGTGTTAATTTAAAACTTAACTCCCAAAAAATTTTTTAAAAATTGCATGAAAAAGGCTTAAAGCCTAAAAAAAAAATACAGCTTTCTAATTATTTAATGCAATTAAAATTATAAACATTTGGCCTAACTAGAATAAATCTTAATCAACTTGAACAGTGGTGCTTAGATCATAATAACATCATGAATCAGACAATGCATTTTTTTTTTCATTTTGTATGAAGTCAAATATAATGACAAAGAAGAGAATGCAGCAGCTGAAGACAGTAAAGAATGGGGCTCAAAATTCTGATTTTTCATTACAACTAAACCTTCCTCTAAACTTATACCTCAGATCTACTAACTGAAATAACATTCTTGATGATGTAACTTATAAACTTCTGTGGGAAGGTATGTCAGTTGTTGATGGCCTAAGCAAAATGAATGAGGAAATTGATCCAGATTATTTAGTATTCGATGCCTCAAATTCAATTTAGAATGCCTTGATTCAAGTTTTTTGGGTTGAATAAAGTTTTAATCATGTATTGGGCACATACATATTAGACCCAGTGTTCTAAAAAAATTAGTAGATAAAAGCTTTTAACCTTTAAAACAAGATTAATAACATTGATACCTTCCATTTACATTCAAATAGAGAAGTTAAAAATGTAGTGTGTTTTACCAAAAAGGCTACAGAAGAGGCACATGTATTGTTGAATACATAAATCTGCAGTGGTTCACATCACATAAAAATTTGCATGAAAGTGCTGTGCTTTGTAGTCTTTCTATAAGTTTTGCTTTATAGTCTTCTAATTTAGAAAAAAAAAAACATTTTGCTAGTATTGCCTTTGGCTAGATTTCTGGAATTATTAAATTAGTAGGAAAATGATCAAAAGACTAAGCAATAATCAAAGCAATGACAACAATTCAACTTCATCCAATGAACAAAAGATTATCAGTGGGCAAAAACAAAAGCGAACATTTCATCAGTTATTTTCAAAAATTTAATATTTTTAGGCACCCATGAAAAACTAGTGTTTCAGATGAAGAAATATCAACCACAAGAGAAATATTCTTGAATACTTCTAATAAATTCAGAAGAAAGACATTCTCCTGTTGAATTGTGGCTCTACTAAATGAAAAATAAAACTGGATACACAGTCACTATATTCATCCAATCTTTTTCAAGAAATTTATATGCAAGCATATAGTATATAGCTTAGCTATTATACACTTAAAATGTGTTGTCTCCACCAGTGACAAAACAAGTACCAGTAGGCAAGAAATGATCTAGTGCAAGCCCAATATTAGAAACTGGCTGTCTCTTAGTTGATTAAAATTTCATTTCTTATTTGAAATTAATTTTAGAGGAGTCTGCAAGCTCTTTTGAGCAGCATATTGTGCAGAGACTGTTAGTTTGTCCATGTTGCCCACATGCATAACTATAGATTAGTGGATAGCAGGAAGAGGCAGAGACCTAGAATGCGGTGGGCATATAATGTCAAACAGGAGCTCATTAGAATTGGATGCAGTTCACCATTAGTAATGAAAAATTCTCTTTGAGTTGAATAAATACTAATCGAATACAATGACTCATAGTATAGATTAACTCTATAAACACTGAGGTGCTGGACTAGTCACATGGTATCGCGGCAAACAGTCGGCTCATTGACACTAATGGGGTAATTGATAGTCATAGATTGGTGCGGTGAAGTTTGGGTTAAATAGTCATACCTGCATTATCTTTGTTCTTCTAGAGTTAGCTTCATCAGTTGTACAAGGAGGACAATTCCGGTTTTTGTGCTGTTCTTGGTAGCTAAATGTTTTCGCATGTCTGGTATTGTTTCCTCTCACTTGGTGATAGAGTTCTTACATGCAGGATGTTGCTAATCTACACTTTGCTGCCTCTATGGTATGAGTCACTGGGTGTCATTCTAAACTTCACGCTGTTATTAGTGCACTGAGCCAGTTGCCTATATGAGATGGTGACCAGGCATTGTGATGCACTTTGTGCTGCCCACTTCAACATGTCATTAGGTAGGTGCTGTCCTGGCAGTGGGATGAGATGGAGATGCAATGCTCGTGATCGGTGGATGCACATGTGGCTGCACGGGGTCACCAAGGTCAGGCACGGACCGGGCATGCCCCTGAGGTGCTCTCTGAGATGCACTGTGCATGTATGTTTGAGTATTTAAAAAAGCAGTCCAGAATTTTGGTACTATGTTCTAGAACATTATAGATAAGTTGTGTAAGTTCCAGAATTTAATGAACTAGCAAGTGAATTTTATCTGCCAAAATTGAATCCTATCAAAACCAGATGCATTATCACTAATACAATACTTTGGCTTAGTGGGAGTTTTTTGTAAAATTATTTAATGCAATTAAAATTGTAAACATTTGATCTAACTAGAATAAATGTAGTAAACTTGAACAGTGGTGCTTAGATCATAATAACATCATGAATCAAAAGTATAATTTATTTATAGGGAGTATTTATAGATAGTAACCTCACATAGAAATTGTATGTAAAAAATGTAGTGAAAAGCTTGAATATCATGATTTCAAGAATATATTTTATTTGAAGTTTTTTGAATTTGTCCATGTTAAAAGTAATATACAATTCTTGGAAACATCTTGCTTGGAATAGGGTATTATTTCATGGGGTAGCCTTTATGAATTGAATTTATAATTACCCCATTAGTGTCAATGAGCTGATTGTTGTGATACCAGGTGGCCAGGCCCAGCACCTACTGTCTGACTCCACATTGTGGTGTAGGCCATTAGTGTCTTTCAAAAGAGATACTCTCTTGGGGAAGTGAATAGAAGGGGAGGGCTGCCAGATTAGTGGGGCTACTGGTCTGGACAACTATGTCTACTTTTCTTTTTTTTTCTGCCCTGCTGAGGACTGGTCAGTCACACAGGGTTCTGGTGCTGACCATATAACCTTACTTGACTGGATTAAGGCTCTGAGCTTGATTATGGATCCTGAATTTGCTGCACTGGTGGGCTTCTATGGAGAGAAAATCTTCCACTGTGTTTTCTGTTTGTTTGTGGGTTTGAGTTTATTCGTAATAATTTATTATAATGTATTATTCATATTATTATACATATTATTCGTAATAAACGTGTAAAGGATCAGTTATCTCTGACTTGATGGCTTGACTGACAAAGCTGAGGAGATCACAAAGTTTGGCCATGTTATATTGTATATACGATCTGCACAACAGCAGAGAGTTGTACAACAGAGTAAATGTTTTGTGTGATAGAAAATAGACAGGTATAGAGGGATTGAAGGTTAAAAAAGGTAAGGTTATAGAAGGTGGGGATTCTATCATGGCTAGGTGAGCTGAGCTTTTCAGTGATGTTCTAAATAATATGGTTAGTTCTACTCCAATTATTTGTTATGATGATAGATGCATTACTGGCTTTAATGTTGGCCCCATAACACAGTCTGAAGTTATTTTAGCTGTTTCTAAACTTAAACTACATAAATCTCCAGGAGTAGATGAAATTACTATGGAAATGCTTAGAGCTGGGAATGTTTCAGTTACCATATGGATGACTGAAATTTTGAATATCTTTTATGATAAAGGCATGGTTCCTAAGGATTTTATCAGAGCTATTATTATCCCTATTTTTAAAAAAGGAGATTTCAGTTCTTGTGATAACTATAGGGGATCAGCCTACTTTACTGTTTCAGGTAAAGTTCTTTGCATGATTGTGCGTAATAGAATAAAGAATCTGGTAAACAGGTGAATTGCATGATGAGCAATGTGGATTCAGAAGGGGTAGGGGATGTGCAGATCAGATATTTTCAATTAGGCAGATTCTTGAGAAATGTTTAGAATTTCAGAAACCTTTGGTTACTAGCTTTGTTGATTTCAAAAAGGCTTTTGCCTCTGTTGATTATCATAATTTGTGGTTGATTGTGAGATCATATGGTATACCTGACAAGTTAGTTAACATAATGAAAGCTCTCTATAATAACACTGAGTCATGTGTTAGAGAGGGGCGGGGGTGGCTCAGTCGGTAGCGCGCCAGGCTCGTAATCTGTAGTTCCCAGGTTTGAGTCCCAGCTGGGTCAGCGTTGAGATTTATCTCCACAAAATCCCCACCCTGCCCACGGTCAGTAGGGGACACCGATGGGCTTGGAAAGGCCGCCGTCTGTTGGATGGGACGTTAAGCCGTGGCCCCATGTGCGGGAGAGACATACCCTGTGCACGTTAAAGAACATGCTGAATGGCCTTGACGGGAGGCTACCATCTGTCTCCCAACAGCTGTTCCAGTGGGTCCCCTCCCTCAACCTTCTCTGAGCTTTCGGGGTCCATGTGACCTGGCCATTTAGCCCATGGTGTGCGAAAAAGTGCCACTCAGAGGTAAAACAACCCAACGTGTGTTAGAGTTGGTAAGGCTTATAGCAATTGGTTTAGCTTGCTTCTGGTGTTTGACAAGAGTGCATTTTGTCTCCTTTTCTCTTTAGTTTGGTTATCGATTAAGTTATGTGAAATTTACTGCAAAGGAAAGATTTTGGCCTTAAATGGTGAGATGTGAAAATTTCTGATTTAGATTATGCTGTTGATGAGACTGGTAGTAGAGTAGGTTTGGTGATAAACAAGAAAACTAAGGTGATGAAAATTGGTCAGGCAGGCTGTGATTCAGTTAATCTGAATGGTTGCAGTCTTCAGCAGTTGTCACAGTTTAATTTTCATGGGAACTAAGTAACAGATACTGGTGATGTCTGGCATGAGATTAACAGACGAATAGGGATTGCTGCCAGGACTTTTAAGAATCTATGGAGCATGTAGAGAAATAGATGTAAAAAGACTAAAATTAGACTGTGTAATAGTTTGGTTCTTTCTAGGGTTAGTTATGGTAGTGAAACTTGGACACTTTGTAAACAAGATATCAGGAAACTTGATGTTTTTGATTCTAGATGCTTATGCAGTATCTTGGGCATTAGGTGGTTCACCTTTGTAAGTAATGATGAGGTCAGGCAAAGGAGTCTGCAACCTCCTTTAGGCAGCATATTGTGCAGAGAGAGACTCCGTTGGTTTGGCCATGTTGCCCATGTGGATAATTATAGATTAGCAAAAAGGGTTATGAATAGTGTGCCTAAAGGCCTCAGAAAAATGGGAAGACCTAGGATCCATTGAGCAGACAATGTCAAAAGGACTTAGAATTGGTGTGCAGTGGCCGGATGCAGCAGATATAGCTCAGGACAGATATGCGTGGAGAATTAAATTCATTTATTTCTGCATGGTCTGGTTGGACCTCTATAGCCCATGGCTACTTGAGGAGGAGGAGGAGGATGTAGCTTTATCCCAGTGGTCTTTTGTGTTTCTTTTTTGAGTGAATATCAACGAATTTTCAGTAAGGTTTCTTTTTACATTATCTCTAGTAGTTTTTTCACTCATGTTAGCCATCAATAATGCAGCAATGTTAATTCATATTCTTGCATGTCTTATCAAATACAATGCTTTATCCACCATCTGTGTTAACGTAAAAAATATTCTGTAGTTTTATCTACTATCTGCATTAAGGTTAATCTTTTATCAAGAGCTTTTAAATGCAGATAAAACTGGATATCTGCATCTGTGCAGGGCTCTACCTATCGCTCCTAACCAAAGGTCAGAGTCAGCACCAACTTTGGCATTGAAGTCATGTAGCACAAGCAAAATATCTCTTTGACAGAATATCTTGAAATTGTCTATAAAAAGCTATTATTCTCATCCTAATCAGGGTCGTCTGTGGGTGCATAACAACAGATAACATTCAAATCTTTAATCTTAATTTAAAATTTAGTTGTAAGAAATCTTTCATTAATGGAGTCATATCCTAGAAGAACATCACTGGCATATCTACTGAGAAGCAAGCCTATACCTTAAAGATCCTTTCCATCCTCCTTCCCTGAAAAGAAAAAATTTAAATTATTATCGTTAAGTATCTGACCTTTACCTTATCTTTTTGATCTCTTGCAAGCCCAGAATATCTAGATTATAATGCTAGAATTCCTGTGTGAGGATGTCAAGAGAATAATCTGTGTGCAACATCCTCACACTCCACATATCTACAGAGAGAAAATGATTAGTAAGATGTTTAAACATGGCCAGTTCTCTGCATCATCACAAGGGATTGGTGCATTGCAATATATATTATATATAACATCTCCTTCCAGTATACACTATGTTGAAAAAAGAAAGTGTCTGGACACCTGATTGGCAAAGGGAAAATGTAATTTCCGGTCACTTGATCGGTACTAGTGGGGTATAAGAAGAGCATTGGCACTGAACAGCTTTCAGTGGAGACGTTGATACAAAACATAAGTGAACATGCTGAGTTAATGGACTTCCAGAGAGAGGTTATTATATGATGCCATTTGAGTAACTTATCTGCGCATGCGATTGCGGCCAAATTAGAGCATCCTAGGTCAACTGTGCAGGATGCGATTATTAAGTGGAAACGTGAAGATGTCATGACAGTCAAGAAACAGTCGGGCAGACCATGAAAACTGACGGAAAGGGGTCAAAGAGCTCTGAAACATTGGGTATGTTCTTCTCGTCATTCATCTGCTGCTACCATTACCAAAATGTTTCAAGAGTCCACAGGTGTTAGTGTTTGCAGTAGGACATTTCGTACAGAGCTGCATACGTTGAATTTCCATGGCTGAGCAGCTACATGCAAATCACTGATAACTCCTAAACATGCACAACGTCTAGCCTGGTGCAAAGCTCATCAGAATTGGTCACTGGACCAATGGAAACAAATTTCATGGAGCGATGAACCACATTTCACACTGTTCCGATCCGATGGTCACTGCTGGGTATGGCGAATGCTTGGTGAAGAGTAAAGTTCGGTGGTGGTGTTATGGTTTGGAGCTGCGTATCGTGGGGTGGACTTGGACCATTGGTTCCTATAGCCAGTAGCATGAATGCCAAGATGGACATTCTAGACAATTTTGCGCTACCAACACTGTTCTAGTACTACAGAGAGGGGCCATATGTCTATCAATATGATAATGCACCATGTCATACTGTAAGGTCTGTTCAGCAGTGGTTTCATGACTTGGAGGAGAGCGTGCCCTGGCCTGCTCAGAGCCCCAACGTGAATCCAATAGTGGCCCTTTGTGATGAACTTGAACATCAGTTGCGAGCCTTTCTAACACGTGCCACTTCCCTCAACATTATCCTTTCCATCCTCCTTCCCTGAAAAAAAAAAATTTAAAATTATTATCGTTAAGTATCTGACCTTTACCTTATCTTTTTTATCTCTTGCAAGCCCAGAATATCTAGATTATAATGCTAGAATTCCTGTGTGAGGATGTCAAGAGCAAAAAAATGCAGTAGCATAATATGAATTGTGTTAATGGAAATTTTAAGGATTGCATAGGTTATTTGTTGTAATTGTTAACATGTTTGTTGCGTACGCTGATGCTTGGATTGAGCTGATTTTAAATGCTCTTGTTACTGTGCCTTATAGTTTTTATTATCATGTTGAAGGATGAATGGCACAAAATACCTGCCTCACATTATCAGAAACTGATTGAAGGTATGCCCAAAAGAGTACAGAGTGTAATTGCAGCCAAAGGTGGGCCGACACCCTACTGAAATTTCAATAAATTTTGTCAAACACTCTGGTGTCTGGCGACTTCTTTCAACATAGTGTATGCCTAGCTACCAATTACAGACCACATACTTGTGTTTTCTTTGAAAACTTTGAATAAAAAAAGCTCCATGTTTGACTTCATGCAACTGAAAACATGGATACGTGAATCTAATGTAAATATGTTAGTTTATGCTTTGTGCTCTAGTATATATAACTGGATTTTGTAGCAAAATTTAGAACATGACAGCAGTAGCATAATATGAATTGTGTTAATGGCAATTTGAAGGATTGCAAAAGTTTATTACTTTTTAACACAGAATGTTTAGGAATAAATTGTGAAATGATTAGCATTATTTAGGAACTCTGAAGTGTGTGGTTTTAAATTACCTTTTGTACTAATTGCCCTGTATAGAGTTTTCAGTCATAAAGCTTGGTAAATCACATTTTTGAAGTTTTGGCAGTATAAGTTTTAATAGAAGCTGATTTTAAAAGAGATGCCTTTTTTTTGCTATAACGTATATAATTATTTGTTATAATTGTTAATTGTTATATTGTTATTGTTAACTGTTATAATTGTCAATGTTTGTTGCATACACTGATGCTTGGATTGAGCTGATTTTAAATGCTCTTGTTGCTGTGCCTTATAGTTTTTGAACTAAAACTTGATTATGATGGTAGTCAAGGGACCCATTAACATGGTTCAAGGGATTCCCTAAATTTCCTCTTCCAAAAACAAGAGAAAATAACATAAACATCGTAATCTCTAATGTGTTATATCTGAAATGAAATCTGCTTATATGGGGGAATATAAGCTGCTTCAACTATGTTCTTTCTTCCCAAAAGCTGCTTATATGGGGGAATATTATAAGCTTCTTTAATTATGTCCTACTTTCTGCCCCTGTGGCCCCGTGTGCGGGAGAGCCATACCCTGTGCATGTTAAAGAACACGCTGGATGGCCTTGACGGGAGGCTACCATCTGTCTCCCAACAGCTGTTCCAGTGGGTCCCCTCCCCCAACCTTCTCTGAGCCTTTGGGGTCCTTGTGACCTGGCCATTTAGCCCATTGTGTGCAAAAAAGTGCCGCTCAGAGGCAAAACAACCCAACTTTCTGCCCAATGCAAGAAGTGAGAGAAAATTTGCCACAGAGTTGATCTTAATAAGTGTTAAATAAAATGGAAGCATACTACTTTGAGTATGCCATTCACTGTATATCAAGACTCAAGAAATGCCTGGTGAATCTACTGCAATTACATATAAGCATTTTTTTGTGATGCTTTGTTGTATGTGCTGTAAACCAGCTGAGCGATTTGTATGCTTGACTGCAGATCAAAGAGACCTAAATTGAAGACCTGGCTTGGATAAGGCATGTATGTCTCTTGTCTTTTTGCAGAGGTCTTGTTCACTTTCCCCATAGACTGGTCTATTGAGGAATATAATAACTGTTACATGCATAACAGAGAGGTCAAGATTCTATGGTGTAGTAAGTTTGTAAGATGAGGTCTCAGTAGTTTCAGCAGCCTGTACTTCTTAACATTGTTGAAAAATTATATTTTGTGGAAAAATTGTCTTCACATATAATAAAAAAAATAAATACCCCCTCAAGCAGCTGCTTGCCACAGAGGTCTGACAGGAGCCTGTCAGTTTATATGCCATAGTTAGAAGGTCTGTGAGGATGGCATTTACATTCAATTAATGATACTTGCAGGGCACAGTTCAACCAGTTGGATAGTCATAGTCTAACGTAAAGTCTGGTTTAGAACCTCAAGATTAATAAAAAATAAGTTAACTCTAAAAATGCTGATAATGACAAAAAAAATACAGCTATATTAAAAATATATGAAGTTATTTATTTGTTGTATTAATATTTTTAGCAGTAACTTTCATAGCAAATGTAGAGAGTTTTAAGTGTCAGCTGAACTTTATTAATTAATGCTGAGATTCATTAAGTATTGTAGCAATTTATTTACCTGAATAATTAATCATTAAAGTGTCTAAAGTGGGTTTGTGATCTTGTGTGGCCGAGTGGTTAGCGCACTTGTGTACTGATCTATGGGACCTGGGTTCGAGCCCTGGATAAGGCATGGATGTATGTGTCGTTTTTCTGCTTAGGTCCTGCGATCCTCTCAGACCTACTATGACATATAAACTGACAGGCTCCTGTCAGACATCTGTGGCAAGCTGCTGCTTGAGGGGATATTTTTTTTTTTATAAAATTAGATTTAAGTAGCCTTTATTTTAATTTGAATTTCTGTTATTTTGTTATTCAGAATGAAATGTAATTTCATTTGGTATGCAACATGACCTATGCAGATCTGTTAGTCACTTCAGGATAAAGCTCTAAAATTTAGTAGTTTTTCAGATGAGAAAAATCAAATTCAGTCACAATTGCATGTATTGTGAAAAGTTAGACACTTTAAGGGTTAAATGTATTAATGATGTTTTTTCATTATACCCATCAGTACTCTCTTCCTGTTCCTAAAATTGCTAGAGATATATATTTCATATGAAAACCTTTTGCTCATACCATTGTGTTTTTTATGATATTTAGTTTCACCAGCTTGGTGAAGGTTATCAGGAAAACAAAATTGGTGAAGCTCTTACTCCTCTTGGAACTCTAACGATGTCTGTGGCATATCGAACTAAGATGACTATTACCCCACAGAAAACAGAAAAGGAGAGTCCGTTTATGTTGAAAAGTGACTATTTCAAACCAGATATGAGTCCTAAAAGATCTCGACCAATAGGAATAAATGGTTTTCATGTAGAAACGAAGTGAGTATGTACTTGATCAAAATGTATTGAGTTTTTGAATATAAAGTTCATTTATATAGCACTGGTTTCAGAATTAAAAGCTAATGTCATAGCTGGAAAAGTACATAAGGGAATTACATGAAATGTGATGTACATGTAAATTTTGCAGTGTGGAAGATGAAAATGAGTAAATATTTAACCAATACATGCAAATTAGGGTTTGTTATAAAAGAGCATGTGGCTTCGAACCAAAATCTAATTTAGTGGTGCATAATCCTTTGCTTTTTGTGAGAACCTTGGCCACTTATGTTGTTACAAATTTAAAATGTAATTTTTCCCCCCAATGAAGTATTGTGTTTATGTGTAAAGTTATGCCTTTAGCTGGTTCTACATGTTAACATTAGTAAAAAGATTTTTTGAAAGAATTAGCACAAAAGTATTAAGATCTTATATACACTGCTTAACATAGAAAATACCACACCAGGAAGGAATACACAAAATTAGATGAAACTTACCACACAAAAAGACAATTAGGTAGGAAAGTTGTGATTTAATTTCTGAGGGATTACATGAATATGATGGGCAAGGAGACAGTATAATGTGACCTGAGTCAGTAGGTCGTGTGACCACTGTGCTGTGTCTATACATTCAGCAACATTGCAAGAAAAAAATTGCAGAGGCATGAAGTTGTCTTTCAGTGATGTCCCACACATTCTCTATTGAGGAGAAGTCTGGGGATCCCACTGGTCAAGGCAGCACCTGGACACCTCGTAGGTACTGTCTGCTGATTTTGGCAGTGTGGGAGGTGGATGTTATCATGCTGAAACTGGACATCAGGGATGCCATGGAGATACAGCAACAAAAGGGCTATAGCACCTTATTGATGTATTGTCATCCTCTCATTGTACCCACTATATGTACGAGTGGTGAATGGCTTTTGAAACTGATAGTGCCCCAAACCATGACGACAAGCTGAGGAGCCATATGATGTTCACGGATGGCAGCAAGAACAGCCTGTGGTGACCACACCTGGCCTGTGGTCTCCAGATCTCAATTGGCAATTGTCGACGCTGAGGATTTGTAGCTGAATATGACATAGTTCCATTTGTCCCACCATGCATGTCTGGTATGGCACCACTGCAACCTTTCACAATGATGTTCTGCAGTGAGTGGCTGGTGAGAGCACAAACCTGCCTCAGCCAATCTGCGATTCACAGTCTGTGTTGACAGGGGGTGTCCATAGCTGCCTGTACACCGCATCGGATGTCATCCACTGTGGGATTTGCTACTGCTTGCCATTGAATGCAGCAATCTAGGGGTTCAGACTCCACCTATATGCACCAGCCCCACTACGGCAAGGCATATTACCTTCCTCCAAAATCTGTCACCAAATTTGGTCAACAGTTGTTGCATCTCAATGCGTTTCCACTGTGGTGTGAGACACAGGGACCTACCAGCTGTACATAGCCCTATGATGAAGCCTCTGGTAATGGTGTCTGTGGGATGATAGGATTCCCGATGACGTTGTTCAGGCATTCTCACTCCTTATATGTGCTTTTGCACTGAGATCACTCTGATGCAGTTGTCCAAATGCCCAAGTGAGGACAACCAAACTTAGCTGTGCTTTGCCGTTTTGCCATGTTATCTCCCTCACCTATCACATGATTGGTTTGAAACTGCACTCATTTCCATAACCCGACTGTTGACATATACCCACCTCTTTTTTTTTTGTCAGATGCATGGCACTCTGACAAATTCTTCTTGGTGTGGTAATTGTAATTTTTTGGGGGGTTTTTTAATGTCCTCAGTGAGTGTAGTTGGGGAGGGGGGTAAAAAACTATGCTGAAATTTCTCTCCAACTGAAGTACTGATATCTGTGCCAAGAAGTTCTTTTTGCTTCTGTATCCAAGACCACATTAATTTTGAGGGATTTCAGGAAATGCAAGACAAATGCTACAAGATAAATTTTTTTTTATTGGAAAAGAAAAAAATATATAATCTAATGGAATGTTAAATAAAATATTCATAGCAACAAGTCATCCCTTTTTTTTGCAAAAAATGATATAAGGTTTAGAAAAATAGAATAGATTTAATCAAGATATTGCACAGGAGGCAGTATGCCTGGATTGTGGTAACTGTTGTAAAAATGACCAACTCAAGAACAGTTTTTAAATGTAATACTGCTAGATATCGTGAATGATTAAGTATGATTTTTGTTGTACTAAAGATACATCTTTGGTCTCTCATTTTGGATTCTCTTGAGTTATACATACATATACACTAGAAGGGTTAATGCGCTTTTTCTGCATATTATGCTATTTCTGCATCATACATACGTACAAAATCCTCATGGAGGTCCAACCAGACTGTAATTTTCCTCTCCAAATGTCTCTTCTGAGCTTATCTAGAGAGGATATGCTCAGAAAGCTGCTGCATTTGGCCACTCTAGGCTAATTCTAGCAAGGTCCTGTTTGCCTACCCATCGCATCCTAGCTCTCCCCCTTTTTCTCAAACCCTTAGGCATACTGTTCATAATCCTGTTTGGCAATCTGCAACTATGCATACTGGCAACATGACCAAACTCTGCACAATATGTTGCTCAAAAGAGGTTGATGACTCCTTCTAACCTCGTCATTACTTACAAAGTCAAAACCACCTAATGCCCAAGATATTGCGTTAGCATCTAGAATCAAAGGAATCAAGTTTCCTGTTATCCTGCTTACAAAGGGTCCATGTTTCGCTATCATAACTGACTTTAAAAAGAACCAAACTATTTTAAGCCTAATTTTAGTCTTTAGGTGTATACGCCTGTTTTTCCGTACTCTCCATAGATTCTTAAAAGTCCCAGCGCAATCCCCATTCTTCTATTTATCTCATGCTGCATATCACCAGTATCTGTTACTTAACTCCCAAGATAATTAAACTGAGACACTTGCTCAAGAGTGCAGCCATTCAAAGCAATTGAAGCACCATCTGCTTGACCAATTTTCATCACTTTATTTTTTCTTATCACCAAACCAGTTTTTCATCACTTTATTTTTGTCTGTTTATCACCAAACCTACTCTATTATCAGTCTCATCAACAACCCTAATGAACGAATTCATCTCAAATAGCCTTTTTTAGTGTAAATTTATATATATATATTTTTTTAGAAAACTTTTAAATAAAAATAATTACATGATATTTTAACAATTTTTTTTTGAAAAATTTTCTAGTAAAATGAAAATTACAATGATTTAAATAGCTTCAGAAAAAATTCTTACACTTCTTTACAGAATTAATTTTGCAAATTTCATCATCTTGCATGTGGTGTAAAAGATCTCAAATTCTCACATAAGCTCACCAGACAAAAAATTAGTCACCCCTGGATGAATGTCACCTAATAGTGCATAACACCTTCGTGCGACTGAAGAACAGTCAAAATCCTGTCTGGCATGGATGCCACCAGTGTGCTGATGTAGTGCACATCAATATTCATCCACTCTTCCAGCAGCAAATGCCACAGATTGGCCAGATGGCTGGGATGGTGCTTCACTTATTGCTCCAAATAGTCCCACAAGTTTCCTATGGGATTCAAATCCGGGGATTTGGCCTACCAATTGAGATGTTCGAAGGCTTCAGAATGCTCATCGTGCCAATCCTACACACTTCGAGCCCTGTGCACATGACAATTGTCATCTTGGAAGACTGGGGTATCCTTCTAGTGTTCACTGTGGAGATTCTGCACAAAAGGCAACACTGTCATCCAGTAGGTCCATATAGCCCTTCTGGTTCAAGTGTGGTGCCACCACAGCGAAAGGACCATTTCCTCATACATGAAACACCTCCAGAACATCACAGAGCCTCCTCCAGCTTGAACAGAACCTTGCACACAGTCCACATGGAAGGCTTCATGCAGCTTACGATGTACCCGTCGCCTCACATCATTCGAGTACAAGCCAAAACGTGACTCATCGGACTAGATCACATGCTTCCAAGAGTCAGCAGTCCAGTCTTTGTGGTGCCATGCCCACTGTAAATGTGCAGCCTTGTGCAGAGCTGTTAATATGGGTTTCTTCTGCAGTACTCTGCTCCAGATATCCATGGCATGCAGTTCCTTTTGGAGTGTTCGTTTGGAAACAGCTTGTTGTAGGCCTGCATTGACTGACTGGAGCAATTCCTGCCTCATTGCAAAGTGGTTTGCCCTAACAGTGTGTGGCACACTGTGGCAGTCTCTATTGGTGAACACAGTCTTTCTGGCGACGATTAGCGGTGGACTGCGATGTACACCACTGCTGGAAAACCCTTTGGACAGTACATTTCAACACGCCTGCAAAGGCAACAGCTTCTTGTACACTATGCCCTTTGGCTCAGCCAAATGCAATAACACTTTTTTGACACTCATTCACATCTTTGGTGTGATCCATGTTTCACAGAGCGACTAACACAAACATGGCACACAACCACTTCTTGTCACTGTATGAACCCTGTAGCATATGGCACAGCTATTTGTAGGACGTATATTTATTACTGGTGTGCCCTCTGTTGCTGTTGAATGGACATAACTCTCTTACAGCTGGAGATTTTTTGTCCAGTGAGCTTATTTGTATTCATCCAATTTTTAAAACTGAAAATTAAATAATAAAAAATTTACAATATTGTTTCCTATACTGATTGAATTTACCCTAGATAAAAGGCAGTCTCCACAGAGTAAAAGAAGTATGTTAACTATGTTCTTATTTGGGCAATATGGAAAAATATTTGTGATAGGTGTTAAAAAGAAAAGCATTTGGAACAGTACGGGAAATTGTGGGGTTGCTTTACCTCTGAGTTGAGTAGCACTTTTGTGCACACTGAGCTAAATGGCCAGGTCATAAGAACCCCAAGACTTGGAGTTGGTTAGGGAACAGATGGTAACCTTCTATCAAGGCCATCCAGCATGTTCTTGAATGTGCACAGTGTATGGCTTCTTCTGCATATGGTGCCATGGCATGGGTTTATTGTTCCATCTGATGGACAGTGGTTTTCCCAAGTCTGTTATTGTTCCATTTCTGATTGTGGGCAGGGTGGGGGTTAATAATATCTAAACTAAATGATAAATCTCAACACTGGCACAGTTGAGACTCAAATCTTAGTAATGCAGAGTTTGAGCCTGGCATGCTACGGACTGAGCCAATCAATGCCCAGATATATGGGTAGTTATGGGAAGAGGGAATAATAATGGAGAGGTGAAGAGGGAATAATAATGGAGAGACATAAGGAAGAGGTGAATCATTATGATCTTTCTTAATCTTGGAAGTAGAAAGAAATCGAAACATAAATAGTGCCCTATTTTTATTGTAATTTGCTTTTTAATATTAGGAAATCTTTGTACAGTATTCTATTTTTGCTATGTACTTTGAATATGTTATTCTTTCCGTCCTTTGCCACTTCATTTAGTCTGCTATCTCAAAAGCAGCTCTGTGAATCATTTCAGAAATTTACATGTTTAAAATGCATTAGGGTCATATTGAATTAAAACACTGTTGTGAATAATTTTTGATTAAAATATTAGGTATAAAAAAATTTTCTAAAAATATTTTTAAATCTTTACAAGAACTTTCAAAGAATTCAGTGTTCTCGAATCTTAAATTTAGAGAGAATTTTTTTGTTTGAGGCACTAAACTATGCCAAATTTAAAGGGACAAAAAATCTGAAAATCAAAATGCATATTTATTATTCTAACTGAAAGTTCCTTTAACGTTCCGTTAAAAAAAAATGAAACTGATGTGGTGAAAACATTATACCAGCACTGGTACATAATGATAACTATCTATAACTAAGTGTTAGCATTGCTATCTGCAGCTCATCTTGATACGTTTTAATCAAAAAAATTACCTTTCTCCTGAGCAGTTTGTATCAAGAATGAGCTGCAGATTAGTTATAGATAGTTACCATTATGTACCAGTCTGGTGTAATGTTTACACCACATCAGTTTCTTGTTTTTTTTTACGTTCCTTTCAGTTAGAATAATAAATATACATTTTGATTTTCAGATTTTTTGTCCCTTTAAATTTGGCATAGTTTAGTGCCTCAAACAAAAAAATTCTCTCTAAATTTAAGATTCGAGAACACTGAATTCTTTGAATCCTCAGAAGATCAAAATCTGGCCTTGCTTGAACCGTTTTGACTTTTGTTGAGCCCGACTTGGGAGGAAAAAATTGTCTGATGCTTAATAAGGTGTATACGCAGAAATGCATGTTGCAAAACATTTTAGTGTTATATTTATTATCATTTTATTACAAAATGAAAATATTACTGCTATTTGGAACAAAAGAATTTTAGAAAAACTAAGAACTAAAAATTCAGGGATAACATTATAAATGCAAAGAATCATTCATTTATTAAAGGTTGAGAATACATAAAAAAAAAATCAAAATCCATATGCTGTTTATTTTTAATTACTAAAGACTGATTAAATGGTTGAAATTATAATAAAAAAATTATATTTTTTATTTTTTTTGCAATTACAAGGTTGGGTCAAAAAGTATGCACAATTAGCTGTAAATGCCTTATTGTTTCAGATAATGTAACCATATTGCACAAATGGAAAATACAGTTCTCCATCTATGTGAAAATATCACTCAATGTATGATCCACTACACTCAATGCATTTTCTCCTGTATTCTTTCCATGCAGTGAATACATTTGGTAAAAATCAAGGGGTTGGCCTGCACACCATTCTTTCACACAATTCCTTATTACTCTTAAACACCTTACCATGCAGTTATGCTTTTAGTGTACCAAACAAAAAGAAATCAAAATCGTTCTATTGAGTATCAGATTAATTAGAATACCAATATTCTTTTGCAATTTGGTTTTCCGCACTGCATTCATTGATTTCCATTTGCTTCATTTAGAAGGAACAAAAAAATCTTTCACCCAATTGTCGTAATCAACCCATTTATTGTCCACCAAATATCATTCCTCTCAGTTGTCATCCATCCAATTGTCGTAGACCCACAGTGACCAAATGCAGCAGCTGTAACTCAGGATAGAATTGTCTGGAGCACAAAATTACACAGTCTGGTAGGACCTCTATGGCCCATGGCTGCATGAGGATTTTTTATATGTTTTTTATTACTGCTGAACTGAACTTACTGATAAATTTGTTCAAACAAAATTTTCAGTGTAATTTTTATAATGGCAAGGATATTTTGTGAAACCAATCTCCCATTTTTCCATAAGTTATTGGGCTTGATTTGCACGGTGGTTTTCATTAACCTACTATGTAAATTGAGAGTAAAAAAACTAGAGTTAAAATTTGTGATAATAGCCATTTACCCAATGAGCTAGTTTTATGAAGGTATGATCAAATCAGAGCCAGACTTCAATCTTCTGAGGCCCTAAGCTATAATAATTTAAGGTGTCCCGAAAATTCGAAAGCTGAAATTTGAATCAATAGTAAATGCACATATTACCAGTTGGCATAGAATTCAACCTGGCAAGTAACTGGGAAGCACGAATTCGAGTCCCACTCGTCGGCGAAACACAAGTTTGTTCAAATATATTGTATTTATTATTCTGATTGATGGGAACATTAAAATATAAATACTAAATTGATGTGATGAAAATATTTTACTAGCATTGCTATACAATAATGTCTATGTAAAGCTGAGATGAACAGTATTTGCATAATAAATTTATTTAAATTAAAAAATTTCTGCTGAGGTCCTGCCATCCTCTCAGACCTTCTACTGTGGCATATAAACTGACAGGCTCCTGTCAGACCTCTGTGGCAAGCAGCTGCTTGAGGGGGTATTTATTATTATTTTTTTTTTATTTATGACACAGTAAACTTCATTTTTGAGGTCCCTCATAATCGTGAGGCTCTAAGTTGTAACTTAGTTAGCTTATGTGTAAGTTTGTCCCTGGATCAAATTGTTTTTCTGTGTAATAAGAAAAGAGGAAATTTTGTTATTTTTTTTTCCTTTGAGTTTCACAATTATTATAACTGAAAGTAAAAAAATAAACACACAAAGAAAAACTTTCATTTTTGAGAAATTCTGAAGAAGAGGGCATCATTAATAATGATAGTTTTAATCGTTTTATTTTGGAAAACCTATATATCTCTGAGTTAGAACTAAATTTATCCAGTGGGATTTGACTGCAAATGTCTTATGCAGTACATAACATTTTGTTGTTGGGAAGGTGAGCATTCGATAAGGATTTCTAAATGTGCATTTCAATAGCTAAAGAAGTTTGCTCACTATTTAATTAAATTTAAAATTGTTTTAATATTACACATTAAAAACTCAAACGCTTGTTTTTATAAGCAGCTACCTCAAGTTAGCATTGGCAACTATTAAATAAATTTTCTGTTAAAAATTCATTATTTTAACCCCACCGAAATAAGCAAACATGATTTCTCACATATTGTTTCAATTACTAGAATTAGTGTAATATAGTGGCAACTGTTAGACCAGGCATTTGCAAATGCACATAAGCAAGGTAGTACTGGTAGTACAATAATACTGGTAGTACAATATTCAAAATAAATGTACCCTAATTCAGTAATAAAGTCTGACAGGAAAATATTCTATAGACAAGAAACACTTCAAATAATTTGCTGAAAAAAATTTAATTGCCCTTGATGGATTCTGGGAGACCAGGTTCCAATCCCACTCAGGGTAACCAATTTTTTTTCAGCTAGTTATTTCAAATGTACTGTAAATTTCTGAACATGCCAGAAGTTCTGAGAAAATCAGACTAAAAATCGAAGTATATGAAATCTAGAGTTAATCGGTTTAGATTCTGGCAAGCTTTTATAAAAAAAAAGTTCTTCAATCAGCTGCTTGCCACATCGGTCTGACAACAGCCTGTAAGTATAACTCTATCACAGATATCATTGTGTGGAAGGGAAGACCTCACCAAATAGACAACACAAGAAACGAAATATTTCCTTATCCGAGGCTCGAATGCAGGTCCTCTTCATTAGTAGTCAAGTAGACTAATCCCTTGACCATTGAAATTAAATCTTTTCATCACAGTACAAAACTCATATATTTATGATTCATACATATATTTTATATATATATTTATATATTAAATGATTAAATATAGACTATATTGAATATTTCAATATGGTCTAATTTTTTTTAAATTTTTGGAATAATGACTTATAACTGAAACTGTAATATATATATAAATATAAATAAAATAAACAACAAATACACGTAAAGAATTATTCATCTGAAAAGAATTATTGCTGACACTGTGGGTAATAATTTATTTCAGATGAATAATTGTTGAATTCTATATCAACAGGTTATCTGTGCATTAACTATGGATGCATAAAGAAGTTTTCTATTTATTATGTCAAAAGAATTACTCAATGAAACTAAAAACATCCAAGAGCAAAATCATTGTAAGAACTGTTTCAGCTGTGAAAAGCAAATGAAATCGGAAGCTCAAGGAAGAAGAAACTCGGGTACTTAGCCTCTCATTGGGGCGTTCTCCTCCTAATTGAGGCTATTTTCAGAAATCAGTTCCAGACCCCTCTTTAGCACAAACAATACGGAAGCCTCCTTGTGTCCTCCCTCCTGTGGTCAATCCCACCCCAACCACCCCCTAGAAAGTGGGCGAAATTCAGCGCCATCCTGTTGAGCGAGAATCAGCATAGAATTGCCTTTCGCTTCACCTTAACACGTATAATAACATTATGTACAGCTGATAGAATTTGAAAGGAGTAAGATCATTGGGTTGTCAGAATATCAAATCACTGTGTGGGTTGGAATGTTTGAATCGTTAGATGCTATTGGCAACAATAGGTACAGGAAGGTACCCAGACACATCACCAAGGGTCTGGTGGCATTCATAAAACTTCTAAGTGGGGGATTGATGGATCCATTGACTAGCTATAGGGAAAAAAATGTTGCAAGCTGCCAGATTCTCAATATGGTATGCCATCCTTGTCTGTCTCTGTTGGTGAGCACAATTAACACAGTGCAAGTGTTTTTTTTTTCTTTAAAAATGCAACTCAACTTATCAGCCTTAGTGTGAAACAACCAATGAAAGGAATATTATAAATTGAAAGGAAAAATGATGCAAGTTCATTTGCAGTGATTTTTGAAAACTTAGTAATCAGCTTCCTACACTTCAAGGGTTAGAAGACAACACAAATTAACTGTATCTGCAGTGATGCAGGGAGACAGGTGCTTGGGAATAAAATTGGTATTGTATTGTCTTTAGTAATGAATCACTTTTCTGTTTGCAATACTTTGATGGCTATATCTGGAGACATGCCAGGGACAGGTAGCCCAGCCTGCATCAGGGAACATCAAATTGGGCCAATACCCTGAATTATGGTATGGGAAGCCATCAGTTACAATAGTTGTTCACATATGGTCATTATTGATGGCACATTGAAGGCAAATCGTTCTGGGACCAGTGCTTCCATATTTTCTGTGCTCCATCCCAAATGCTATTTTTCAACAAGACAATTCCCACCCACACACAGCTCTTATATTCCAACAGTGCCCATGTGATGTGGAATTCCTTTAATATTTGGTTAATTTTTTTTTATCATATATTTATAATGCATTGCTGTTTTTAAATGTTGAAACCTCCATATCTGTTTAAATACTAAAAGAATATTCTTGAAAAATTAAGATTTTAATAGATTCAGTTGAGATTTTTAAACAGTAAATAATATTCACAGAGTTACTTGTTGACTTTAACATCAATAGATCAACAAATATTTTTGTGGAAAAAAAGTTTTGCCAAAGAAAGCTTTCCTGCATGTTGGTGAACCTTTTTTCCACAAAACTAGAGATTTTTAAAATATCCTCACCCACATTTTCACATAAAATGCTTAGTCATAGAACTTCAAAATTAATTTCCCATTGACAAAATATGGGATGAATGGTCATAATTCAGTGACCTCTTAGTGTATAATTATGGAGGGCATTCAAAAAGTTCTTGACACATGTTTGTAGATTTGCACTCATTCCTCCAAAGCTATGACTAGTTTGAAAGCTTGTCTAAACTTGTCATTTATGTGTTAATAACATATCACTTTTCTCTTTGCTGGTGACATGTAAAGTTCACTTTGCAAAATCTGGGCATTGTTGCTATGAAGCCTACTAAAGATGGGGAAAGATTTTACATTTTCACAAGGATGCAGCTTTGGGACGATGCAAAACAAATTCATGCTGATTTACCCAATTATATGGGGATCATGTCTGTTCATATGACACTGTTATGGGATGGATGCACAAATTCAGAGAAGGATGGCAGAGCTTCGAATACCTCCCTCGTGCAGAAAGACATAACAATGAACAAGAGAACCATCGCTGCTGTTTGTGAACTCTTTGAGGAAAACCAATGTGTCACCATTCGGGTAATACATTTAGATGTCAGTGTATCAGTTGGCAGTGTGTAAACAATTATTCATCAACATTTAAAGTTTCAAAATATCTGCCAAATGGGTACCCCGACAAACTGACAACAGCAAAAAAAGGGTTAAGAATCAACTCGTGCAAGGAGATACTTGGCAATGGTTGAACCCAGTGGCCCCAAACAGTTAACAGACATTGTCACAGGTGATGAGGCATGATTTTATTACTATACAACTCCCAGATAGATCAAGAATTATGTTTGGGTTGAGGAAAATAAACTGCATCCCCAAATTCTCCAACAAGACGTTAAAAGTTCAAAAAAGATGTGTTGTGAACTTTTAGCACAATTTAGCCCATTGGAGTCTAAATTGTTTGTATTCAAAGCACAATTTCACCTTTATGGCAATATTACCTCCTACAGCTGTTTGTCATGCTATTTTATTGTACCTTACTTCAACAAAAATGGAACTGGTTGATGTAATACAAAGAGTTTACCATTTATACAATAAATACTTATCTAATTATTGATGTTAAATTGTACTAGTTTAATTAAGTTAACTTTAGTTAAGTTAAATTACAATGTTTAATTGTAGCCTTTAGCAATTTGCAAAAAAATTTTGTTTATTCATCTATGACAGTATTGTATCATATATACATTATCAGCTTGTAAGGCATGTAGCTACGTTTGGCTACTTGAATAATGGTCTCTTAAGTGTTATCCTGTCTGTTCAGCTTGACTGCTATGTTTTGCTGTGTTTTAACCTTATACAGTGATATAGAGTTTTTGATAAATGTATAGTATATACACTGTGAAACATAATTTGTAGCGCCTTACTAGTCATAACAGAAAATGTTACAAAGG
Organism: Ryuthela nishihirai; assembly: GCA_038380435.1. Taxonomy (NCBI): domain Eukaryota; kingdom Metazoa; phylum Arthropoda; class Arachnida; order Araneae; family Heptathelidae; genus Ryuthela; species Ryuthela nishihirai. The sequence goes on along the minus strand of JAWZYU010000004.1, from coordinate 92,930,366 downwards.
GATTAATAAATGTATAAAGGATCAGTTAGTAGCTGATAAGAATCTTTGGTTTCTTATCTTGGGTAACAGAGCCAATGAAGCAGCTAGACAGATGAGACTTGTACCAGATAATGTTTTATGTGGAAAAAAAAACAGACAGGCATACAGGGATTGAAGGATAAACAAGGTAAGATTATTGAAGCTGAGGATTCCTCTCATGGCTAGGTGGGCTGAGCATTTCAGAGTTGTTGTAAACAACGTGGATATGTTGCTCAAAGGTGTTGGCAAACTCTTTTGGGCAACATATTGTGCAGAGAGACTTTGTTGGTTTGGCCATGTTGCCCATATGCATCACTATAGATTAGCGAATAGGGTTATGAACAGTGTGCCTGAAGAGGGGGAGACATTGGATACGGTGGGCAGACAATGTCAAACAGGACCTTGTGTGAATTGGTGTATAGTGGTGAGATGCAGGAAATTAGCTCAGGAGAGATGTGTTTGGAGAACTAAATTGCACTGTCTGGTTGGACCTCCCCAGCCCATAGCTGCTTCAGGAGGATAAATGATGATGGTGGTACTAAATATTATAAAAATTAAGTTAAATTTTGTATTTCTTATATTAGCCATAATTCTACTTTATAAAATAGTAATTCTGACGTGTTTAGTGTGGGCAGGGGTGGCTCAGTCTAGCATGCCAGACTCATAATCTGCAGTCTTAGAATAATCTTAGATTCAGTTAATCCCACTAGATGGCGCTAGTTGAAAGGCATAACCGAAAATTCCCTAATTTATCCCGTTTTTGACTGCTGCTTTTATCATCTAGCTTTGAAATTTTAATCTGTATCAATTGTATTCGAAAGAGTAGCAAAGTAAATCGACATTAAGAAGACATGTTATATGTTTCCTATAATTTATTGCAATGTTTTTAATACTCCTAAAAGTAGCCTACTTTATATTCTCACTCTTGTACATGAGGCAGATGGCTCAGTTGGTAGTGCACCAGGCTCATAATCTGTAGTTCGCAGGTTCGAGTCCAGACTGGGTCAGCATGGAGATTTATCTCCATAAAATTCTCTGCCCACAGTCAGTAGGGGACATCGCTGGTCTTGGAAAGGCCGTCGTCCGTTGAATGGGATGTTAAGCCATACCCTGTGCACATTAAAGAACACACTGGAAGGCCTTGACGGGGTCTACCATCTGTCTCCCACCAACAGTTGTTCCAGTGCCCCTCCCCCAACTTTCTCTAAGCCTTCGGGGTCCTTGTGACCTGGCCATTTAGCCCATTGTGTGCAAAAAATTGTAAAACAAACAAAAACATGTTTAGTGTAAAAATATTCGTAAACTAATGGGTTAATCCACCAGTAATTTTAGTTTCCATCATTAGAGGATGTTAAATTTGGAAATTTCCTAAACTTTAAATGAATATTTGTAAACAATCTATTTGTGTTAAAAAACTTAAATTTATCGGTAGAGTGTTTGGTCAAGGGGGTTTGTTTGCATTTACAGCAATGATTTGCCCCTTTAACCCCAGAAGAATGGGAAAACACAACCTCTTTTGTCTCAAGAGCAATATGAAAAATTATTAATTTTGTGTTGTATAGGTACTAATGAAATATTACAATTTACATTTTTCTGATCATTCAGTAGTTTAAACTTCCACTGTCAGAGGATGCAAAAGTTAGAAAATAAGAAAATTCATTCTCTTTGAAAATGAGTGTCCCATATTTGCCAAATGCAGCCTGTTATTCTGGTTGCTACTCATTTTTGCCTCTTGATTGGCTAATTGAAAACAGCTCAAGATGTTGCATATTTACTTCTCTATGTAAAGATTTGTTAAGCTGTGAAAAGTTATGCCTGATTCTTGTAATTAAATTTATTGTTAAAACATTACTTTTGTGATTACTGCAGTGCTTTAGAAGAGGTGACTCCTGTTTCTGATGGATTGATGAATGGTAGTTCCAGTCCTGTAGTAAATGGACACCACTGTATTCATCCATGCCTGCTAAATCATGTGACAGATGGAGATAGAGCATTGTGGAGCAGTGATAAAGATGGAGAGGCAAGAAACAATAGGTATAGATTTATTTTTTTAAATATAATGTTTTCTGATGTATGTTAAAATTTCTTTTACTTCTTCAGTTTGTTGGAATAACATAAAACAAAGTAATTAGCAAATATGGAAAAAGCTTTTCTTACTGACTGCATGAGTGATTCAAATACTAAATCTTCTGGTTTTTTGTAGTTTCTATACCATTTGGGCTTCTTTAATGTCTTAACTATTTTAAAGTTTTTACACTGTTGATTTCTCACTGTATTACCATGGGATTTTAATTTATACTGATGCTGAAATTAATTCAAAATTATAAAAAAAATGATTATTAAGCTTTAGAATAGAACTATACACTGAGATGCCAGTTATTACATACACCTACTAGTAGCATGCTGCACCTCCTTTGGCCATCAGCACAGCCTGATTCAGGCATAGAAATTACAAGATGCTGGATGTGTTGGGCAGGAATGTTGTGCTATGTGGAAATGATTGTGTCATGCAGTTGCTGCAGATTTGATTGCAACATACTCTCACTGCAAACAGCCCATACCACCTCATCCCAAAGATGCTTGATAGGGTTTAGATCTGGGGACTGTGCAGGCCTTTAAAACAAGGAAAACTTGTTGGCTTGTTCTGGAACCATTCAGTGATGACATGTGCCTTGTGAGCAGTTACATTATCATGCTGAATATGTCCATTCGAGTGAGGATAGACTGTAGCATGAAGGGATGAACATAGTGAGCAACAATGTTCAAATATGCCATAGGGTTCAGAGGACCTCCAATGGGTATCAGGAGGCCTAAATGTGTGCCAAGAAAACATTCCCCACACCATCACACCACCACTACCGGCCTGTACTGTTGACATCAGACAAGATGGCTCTTGTGTTGCTTGACCCCATGGGCTTGTGTTACTTGCACCAATTCTGATCCTTCCCTCAGCATGAAGCAAAAGGAACTTCATTTGTTCGACCAGGCTACCTTTTTCGTCCTCATTGGTACAGTGTCGATGCTCTTGCACCCACTAGAGATGTGCTTTCATGTTCTTCGCTGCCAACATCGGCACTCAACGTGGTCAAGGGTTGTTGTAACCCATTCATGATGAGGTCCAATATGTGGTGCATTTGGAGATGACCTTCTGGATACCAATGTTTATTCCTGGTGTGATTTGTCTGGTTGTTGCCTGTCTGTTCACTTGCACAATTCGTGCCAGTCTCCTTTGACCCCTCTGATTCACAAACTGTTTTCATCCACAGTATCGCCAATCATTGGTTGTTTTTTTTTGCTTTTCACACCATTGTTGGTAAATCCTTTGAAAATAATTGTGTGTGAAAAGCCTAGGAGTATGGCCATTTGGGAAGACTAGAACTACCACACCTAGCATTTTTAAGTATCATGCCACATTCAAATTGCCCATATGGATACTCAGTCCAACTTTAACTGATGCTTGAAGAGCTGGTGTGCCTGATTTATACCGCACACCGTAGTCACATGACCTTTTACATTTTGCAATGAACCAATAATTATACTTATGGTAGCAAGCACCCTATGCAACCATAAATATCATTAGCTATTATTGATGCTGCTGCAGGCATGAAACTTTGATGAGATCAAAATTGATAAATGCTTTGATAACAAGAAAATTTTATTGTAATCAACCAACCAACCTATTAGCATACCACATTACCTTCTTCACTTTGAACTTGCTGTGGCTCATTACTTGCCAGCAACAGCCTTTGTAAATGAACTTGTCCCTCACTATCAACTTTTATCTCTGAAATTCCTCTCACTACCCACCTCTATGATACATAAAATCTCATTATTACTTTTGATATTAGGGAACATAGATTTTTTGTTGAAGTGCTTCAAATCATTTCACAGCGTCATAAAGATATTAATTTAATTTTAATTACTGCATTGTGAAACTCTAATGTAATTTTTGTTGATATAATCAGTTACAAAGAATGAAAAAGAAAGTTATATTCTTCTAATTGATTATTTTTAAGTTGAAATGTGAATGCACATCATAATCATATTTTATGTAAATGTGAAACAAATAGATTTATTATGCTGTATAAAAGTGTATTTTAACACTTAATGTGCCGAAAGACACTGGTAGTTCCCAGAGCCAAATTCAGTCTCATATTTGGTAGGAACTATAGCTCCCAAGCCGTCCCATGGCCGAGTGGTTAGCGTGCTTGGCTACTGATCTAAGGGACCTGGGTTCGAGCCCCGGGTTAAGGCATGGCTGTTTGTGTCGTTTTTCTGCTGAGGGCCTGCCATCCTCACAGACCTTCTACTATGGCATATAAACTGGCAGGCTCCTGTCAGACCTCTGTGGCAAGCAGCTGCTTGAGGGGGTATTTATTTGTTTTTATTATTATAGCTCCCAAGAGAATGTGCTCCAAATTTTGCATTTTTCCCCACTGAAATAACCCCTATTTGATTTTTAAAATAATCCTGAAAATTTATCATTTAAATTTAATAAAAATTAAAAAGATACCTCTGTATGTAAAGTGGAGAAAAAAAAATATTATAATGCTGTGGCAGCTATTTTGGTAACATTTTGCACCAGAGTTTTTCAATTGTTTTCTTCTTTCCAGTAATGTTTCCAAACTAAAGTTTCATGCAGAAACATTCATGGAATTATTGCCATTTGACTTTTTCTTGATCTTTTGTAATTGTCTCAAAAGAAAACTGGTAAAATTGATGTTTTGAAATGGAAGATATATTCTATAATAATTTTATAACACGATAATGCTGTGGTACAAAAGTTGCAACAGCGTTATCAAAAATAATAGTTGAAAACAATATTAAAATTGACAAAATTAATTTTAAACCCGGTATAGCCCCAAAAACAAAATTTCAATTGCAATATGCTAAGACATTACTTATTCACAAGCATCTTGACGAAGCCTGCAATACCGAGATTCCACCCCTTCTGTTGGCGTGGTGTCTCCTGTTGCAGCGTTCATCATAAACTGTGCGCGCAACACTGATCGCGCATTGGGCTGGGTTGGACCAACGGCGGCTACTAAAACCATCAACTCTTTACCATCTCCTTTGCCTGAGGATGCCATGTGTTATGAGTTCGTGGTGAAACGTAGCGTATGAACCTGTGAGGTTCTTGTTTTAGATGTTTTTAAAGTTTCTTAACATTTTGAAAGCAATGGCATTACCTATGTTAAACAATGGGTCATTATGACATTTGCTGACTTCCAGTAGTTGAGTTACTAAAGATCCTTTTCAAGCAGGGGAAAAAGTGCTAATCACCGTATGCCAACTGTTTGTTTATTACCTTACATTAATGGATGTGTAACGGAAGATATCATTTCCTTGTATGGTTTCAATATGTAATAATTATGCAATTATGGGGCAAAATATACTGCAGTAATAGCATCTGGCATAAAAAAGATTGAACTGATAAAACCATGAACACCTGGCAGTTCAAGCATCAGTGTTGAAAGAAGTTTTTGACCTGAATGTGGAATGTAAAGAAGTACTTCAGTTCACATCATATATGCACACATTGTAAAACTACAGGAGGACCATTTTAGGACTGGTAGCATTTATATTCACCAACTGCAACATGATATCGTTGCTGATAATGCAATTGTACCAGCAAAATTGGTAAATATGTTCATTTTTATATGTAACTCTAGTTGGGCTCTGATATTGAAGAGTTAACCTCGAGTATGAATGTAAAAATTGGGGTAATTTTAAGGTGTTGTTTTAAGTATATTCCATTATAGTTAATGGTAATGTACAGCACTTCCCTGGGCTTGAAAACTACTCCCCTGGAAGAATGTTTTAACTTTTGTACCACAGCATTATCATGTTATTAAATTATTATAGAATTTTAGCTGTGTTTGAACTTATTAGTAGGAAGATATATTCATAATTTCATAAGAATGCATATATCTAAGTATAGCAATTTTTACTATATTTTCAGTTTTTAAATTGTTTTGCTGTTTGTTAAAATGTTTAGGAAAATCTGTATACACTGCTGGCCATTAAAAGTGCAACACAAGAACTCATCAGATTGTCCTGAAATATGCAAGATGGGTAACCCATGGGAGAACATGTAAATGATTCAAAGCGCAACACATACGCATATCATGTGTGACAGTAATGCCTCCTGGAAGTGGTATAAGAGGAGATTACAAAGAGCAGGTGTAAAGCACTGGAATTGTGTTTACTCACAATTCTTGCACACTAAAGGATCAAATATGCTCCATCGAAGAACATGGCATCGATATGACCAGGTTTCCGACTTTGATCAAGGGAGAATTGTGGGATTACGGGAGGGCGGTTTATCATACCGAGACATTGGTGCTCGTGTTGGATGGAATGCTGCCACAGTGAAGAGAATATGGCGTCAGTGAGTAGAGGAGGAACGTACTCACCAACATGAGGGATCTCAAAGGCCCTGTCACACGAACGAGAGGACAGACATCTTGTGCACATGGCTTTGAATGATTGTACAGCCACATCAAACACCTTATCTCAACAGTTAGGGTGTGTTGCACATTAACCAGTGACCGCAGTACAATTCAACGTCATCTGCGGCATTGGGCATATTTGCTAGGCGGCCATTGTTTCAGCTACCATTGACTCTACAACACAGTCATATGTGACTGCAATGATGCCAAGAACGGCGCACATGGATGTGCGCATGGCATCTTTTCAGATGAATCCCATCATGAATTTCAGATGATCCCAGTATGCAGCACCATGATGGATGAATCCATATTTGGCTGTTCTGCAGCGACAGGCTCAGTGACACATGCATAATGCAGTGCCATACAGGTCTAGCCCATGGTGTTATGGTATGGGATGCTATTGGACTTCACTCATGCACACACGCTTTGTATGCATTACCGATACTTTGAACAGCCAAAGTTACATCACTGAGGTGTTGGAGCCTGTGGTCTTACCTTATCTTCAGGGGCTCTCTGGTGACATTTACCAACAGACAATGCCCGACCACATCGTCCAACAATTCCTGGATAGCCACCATGTGACACTTCTGCCTTGGCCTGTGCATTCACCAGATCCATCTCCAATTGAACATGTCTGGTCCATGATCTCACGACAACTAGCACACCAGACAGCAGCAGCAGATGAATTTTGGTTACATATTGAAACTGCATGGACTGATATTCCCCAAACACACATTTGAAGTCTCATCCTCTCAATGCCATGTAACAGTGGTTATTGCCGCTCCTGGTGGCTACACAAGATACTGATTTCTTTGTATTCCACTCGTCTACTGAGTTGTATTTGTAGTCATTTGATCCTTGTAACATAAGCTATGTATTCACTAAATATGGCTTTGATATCTCTCGTCTTTCCTGGTGTTGCACTTTTAATGGCCAGCAGTGTATATTATGTAGAATTAAATGCTCCTTTGTTTAAGATATTACTTGTTATATTCTGTTCATTAGTTATTTCAGAATGAAGTTCAAATCCAACAAAATTATTCCTTTTTTTTTTACTATATTGTTTAAAGAAAGCTGCTATTGAAATGAGTATGTTTGCTGTTTTCAAAAAATTCACAATTAAATGCTCCTTATTTTGATATAGGACAGGACTAATTATGTTTGTTAGTTATTTCATGATAAGGTTTCAAAGTTGTCCTTTTTTTTCCTCCTGAAAATACCTAAAAAAATTAATCTGGCCACCAGAGTGAATTTTGCTCTACAAGCTGGCATGTTAAGTATTAATGGAAGAAATTTTCAAACATCTTTTTTGTATAAAGCATGCAAATTTGATAAGTTCAAAACATTTGGTGATTGTGTGGATTAAAAGTTACAAATCTCAGAATTCATTGCAAAAACTGCATTTATCTAGGTTCATAATTGTTTTCTTTGCATGTTACATTAATTAACAATAGTACTAAAATATGTTAATATACGAATGAAATATTAATTTAACACAGTTTATATACTAGATTCTATGTAATATATATGTTCTGTTTTTTAAACTTTAAATTCTATTTCCTCCTAATTGTAAAACCTTGGTGTGCCATGTGCACTGATGTCTATCACTTAGCATCTTGCACATATTATACCTTCTACATGTGCTCAGACAATCTGGTACCAGAACACCATTGCCAAAGTTTTCCTTGCTCAGACGACTCTGGGGAGGGGGGTCAGGAATTGCTTTTCTTTCATTGCTAACAGTGTTATTTTCAGGTAGTCATTTCCCATTGGGATGGTACTGTTGATGGCTACTGCTTTCCTTAGGATTCTAGTCAGAGCACATACACTCATATAAGAGAGAAAATCTTTTACTAACTTCACCAGAAAAACAAAAACACATTCATTAGCTTGGCATGTTTCTTTTGTCATAAAACTTCTTTAGTATAGTATAAAAATTTGGAATTCTGTGGATTTATACTTTAATAAAATTTGCTTGTCTATCTGCAGGACTGTTGTTACTGCTGCTGCGCTGGTCCAGTTGGTGTTTGTTGTAGTTCCTTCTTTCACATTATTGAACAGGTGCTTATATCACTGTCTTTTTAATCTTTTCTCCTTTATTAATAATCTTCATGATGGCAGAGGGGCAGTTATAATTTCATCATTAATGCATTTCTCCTTGTTCTTATAAACCATTATTTGTTTGAATATGTCCAGCTGATAATTTGTGGATGCTGCTGCTACTATTTTGATGTTTTCAAAGTGAGGATAAAAGTCCCCTCTAATTGTTTTTGATAATGCTGCATTTTATTTAATATATTTTATATAATATTTCAGGAACAACAGTTGTAGGGGAATTTCATCTGACACTTTGAAAAAAAATCAAAATAGGAGGAAGGAAACATTTTGTCCACACCTTGAAATCATCAAAACAGTAGCAGCACCATCTGCAAATTATCAGTTGGGCCTAGCGAGATAATTAATGATTTATGAGAACAAGGCGAAATTAATTAATGATGAAATATTTTCCCTTCCCCTTCTTATTATGGAGATTATTAACAAATATAGAAGAAAAGATTGAAAAGACAGTGATATGAGCACTGGTCCAATAATGAAAAGATGGAAGTACAACAAACATTGACTGGACTAGCCCAACAGCAAGAAATAATACTATTTATTTCCATTTGCTCCATTGTCTATTTATACTCCATTTGTCTCCATTACTATTTATACTCCATTGTCCAGCCTGAAAAACTGGTTTACATACAGACCAAAATATTTTACCCCTATGCTCACCCCCCCCCCCCTCCTCCAAATTAACATTATAACTTTTTTGCCAAATAACTAATGAAAGGAGTTATGGCATGTTATATGCCAAATTAATCAGCATTTAATTCTTGTTTTTCTGAAAATGCAAAATTTAACAAAAAAGACAACTAATTTTATTTTAACAGGACGTTTTTTAGTCATGTACTAAAAAAATGCATCTATCAAGGCAAATAAAAATTTAAAATATCACTAATAGACAGAAATGATTATAATACACATAAAAAGGAAGGCTATTGCTGAATATCCAAAAAATTAATTTCTTCTTTCAAGTGAATATTTCTGCCATTTTGTAATTATTTTTCTTGGTACCATACTTTGATAAAAGCCCAGGCATTTAACCAATTGTGCTGAGTTAAATAAACAAGTCAACTTTAGAATTCTTTTTGAAAATAATCAATTAACAGAAATCATCATCATCACCCTCAAGCAGCAACTGGCTACGGAGGTTCAACCAGACCATGCAGTTTAATTCTCCAAGCATGTCTGTCCTGAGCTACAGCTGCTGCATTTGGCCACTCTAGGCCAATTCTAGCAAGGTCCTGTTTGACATTGTCTGCCCACTGCCTCCTAGGTCTCCCCCTCTTTCTGAGGCCTCTAGGCACACTGGTCATAATCCTATTCGCCAATCTATAATTATCCATACAGGCAACATGGCCAAACCAACGGAGTCTCTCTCTGCACAATATGCTGCTTAAAGGAGGTTGCCGACTCCTTTGCCTAACCTCATCATTAGTTACAAAGTTAAACCACCTAATACCCAAGATACTACGTAAGCATCTAGAATCATAAGCATCTAGTTTCCTGTTATCTTGTTTACACAGTGTCCAAGTTTTACTACCATAACTAATCCTAGAAAGAACCAAACTATTATACAGTCTAATTTTAGTCTTTAGGTGTATACGCCTGTTTTTCCACACTCTCCATAGATTCTTAAAAGTCCCGCACAATCCCTATTCGTCTGTTAATCTCATGCCGCACATCACCATTATCTGTTACATAGCTCCCAGAATAATTAAACTGTGACACCTGCTCAAGACTGCAACCATTCAGATTAACTGAATCACAGCCTGCCTGACCAATTTTCATCACTTTAGTTTTCTCTCTGTTTATAACCAAACCTACTCTAGTACCAGTTTCATCAACAGCTCGAATGAAAGAGTTAATCTCACCAACATCATTTGCCAACAGGGCTAAATCATCAGCATAATCTAAATCAGAAATTTTCGTATCTCCAGTCCATTTAAGGCCAGAATCTTTCCCTTGAAGTGAATTTCTCATAACATAATCACTAACCAAGCTAAAGAGAAAAGGAGACAAAATGCACCCTTGTCTAACATCTGAAGTAATGCTAAACCAATTGCTACAAGCCTTACCAACTCTAACACACGACTCAGTTATTATAGAGAGTTTTCATTATGTTAACTAACTTGTCAGGTATACCATATGATCTCACAATCAACCACAAATTATGATGATCAACAGAGTCGAATAGCTCCCAGAATAATTAAACTGTGACACCTGCTCAAGACTGCAACCATTCAGATTAACTGAATCACAGCCTGCCTGACCAATTTTCATCACTTTAGTTTTCTCTCTGTTTATAACCAAACCTACTCTAGTACCAGTTTCATCAACAGCTCGAATGAAAGAGTTAATCTCACCAACATCATTTGCCAACAGGGCTAAATCATCAGCATAATCTAAATCAGAAATTTTCGTATCTCCAGTCCATTTAAGGCCAGAATCTTTCCCTTGAAGTGAATTTCTCATAACATAATCACTAACCAAGCTAAAGAGAAAAGGAGACAAAATGCACCCTTGTCTAACATCTGAAGTAATGCTAAACCAATTGCTACAAGCCTTACCAACTCTAACACACGACTCAGTTATTATAGAGAGTTTTCATTATGTTAACTAACTTGTCAGGTATACCATATGATCTCACAATCAACCACAAATTATGATGATCAACAGAGTCGAAAGCCTTTTTGAAATCAACAAAGCTAGCAACCAAAAGTTTCTGAAACTCTAAACATTTCTCAAGAATCTGCCTAAGTGAAAATATCTGATCCACACATCCCCTACCACTTCTGAATCCACATTGCTCATCACACAATTGACTGTCAACCAGATTCTTAATTCTATTAAGCACAATCATGGAAAGAACTTTACCTGCAACAGAGAGTAGGCTGATACCCCTATAGTTATCACAAGAACTGCAATCACCTTTTTTGAAAATAGGGATAATAATAGCTTTGGTATAATCCTTAGGAACCATGCCTTTATCGTAAAAGATATTCAGAAATTCAGTCATCCAAGTGATAGCCGAAACATTCCCAGCTCTAAGCATTTCTGTAGTAATTTCATCTACCCCTGGGGATTTATGAAGTTTAAGTTTAGAAACAGCCAAAATAACTTCAGATTGTGTTATAGGGCCAACATTAAAGCCACCAATGTATCTATGAACTTTGCAAACAATGGGAGTAGAACTAACCACATTGTTTAGAACATCACTGAAATGCTCAGCCCACCTAGTCATGACAGAATCCTCACCTTCTATAAACTTACCTTGTTTATTATTCAATCCTTGTATGCCTATCCGTTTTCTACCACACAAAACATTAACTATCTGGTACAGCTCTCTGCTGTTGTGCTGCCTAACTGCTTCAAGATCATGTTATATTCCAAATTAAACAAAATTTAACTCTGAATCTTATGAAAATAAAAAATTTCAACAAATATGCAAGCATATTAATTTTAATATGATGTTTTCACAGTGATGTGGTGAAGAAATCGATCGGACTATAAGTTTAAGACAATGTTGGGAAACATGATGAATAAAAACAGTTAAATTATATATATTCATCAAAAGTAAATTTCTTCCAGAATAATATTATATTTACCTGAAACATGATTTTATTTCTTTTAACCCTTCCAGTGTCCAGCCTGAAAAACAGATTTCCATCCAGGGGCCAAACTATTTTCTGCCTACGCTCAGCCAAAAAAACTTTAGAACTTTTTTGTGAAATAACTAATGAAAGGAATTATGGCATGTTATATGTCAAATTAATCAGCATTCAATTATGGATTTTCTGAAAATAAAGTATTTAACGAAAAAAGACGATATTTTAAAACGATCATTTTAATAGGACTTTTTTATAGTCATAGTAAAAAATACATCTGGCAACAAATAAAAATTTATATAAAAAAGAAAACTAATGGACAGAAATGATTACAATGCACAGGAATAGAATGACTATATATTTCTGAATAACAAAAAAATTACTTTTTTGGTTTTAAGTAAATATTTTTCTCATTTTGTAATTTTTTCCTCGGTACCATACTTCGAAAAAATTCCAGGCTTTTAGCCAAGTGTGCTAAGTCAGATAAACAAGTCAACTTTAGAATTTTTTTTAAAATAACCAATCAATAGAAATAGGTCATGTTATATATCAAATTAAGCAGAATTTAATTGCGAATTTTATGAAAATAAATAATATTAACAAATTTGCAAGCATATTGATTTTAATAAGCCTTTTTCAATATGATATGGTGAAAAAAAAGATCGCACTATATAATTAAGGCTTCATTTTGGAAAACCTGCTGAATAAAAATAGTTAAATTATATATTTATCGAAAGGAAATTTCCTCTTGAATATATTATTCAACTTGAAATATGATTTTTATTTCTTTTAACGATTCTTTTCAGTATTGTATATTTTAAGCAAGGTCAGTGTTATACAATGTGACTTGACCTTCTCACATTCACAGGATTTTCTGAACTGGTTAGGGGGCGGGGATGGCTCAGTCGGTAGCGCGCCAGGCTCGTAATCTGTAGTTCCCCAGGTTCGAGTCCCAGCTGGGTCAGCGTTGAGATTTATCTCCGTAAAATTCCCCGCCCTGCCCACGGTCAGTAGGGGACACCGATGGGCTTGGAAAGGCCTCCGTCGGATGGGACGTTAAGCCGTGGCCCCGTGTGTGGGAGAGCCATACCCTGTGCACGTTAAAGAACACGCTGGATGGCCTTGACGGGAGGCTACCATCTGTCTCCCAACAGCTGTTCCAGTGGGTCCCCTCCCCCAACCTTCTCTGAGCCTTCGGGGTCCATGTGACCTGGCCATTTAGTCCATGGTGTGCAAAAAAGTGCCGCTCAGAGGTAAAACAACCCAACCAACTGAACTGGTTAGGAAATAGAATAGAAAGGAAACTTCCTTCGCTACTTTTTTTTTTACTAAACATTATGAATTTTTTTCTTTGGGTGTTGAAATTTGGCGATCTCGGCTAGGTGCAGAAAGGTTTGTGCATCAAGGACCAGCCCTTCCCGAAATTGCCCTCCCAAATGATGACCAATTTCCATAGCAAGGAAGTCTATTTTGTTTCTGTATCCAAGACATTCAATTTCATAAAATGGTACAAGCTAAAAGTTTTTTTTATTAAAAAAGCAAGAAATAATTAAAGAAAAATTACATATAACCTAATGGGATGTTAAATAAAATATCCGCAACAACATTTAAGCCGGCCTCCGATCTAGCACAACCCTGAAAGATGAATAAATCAGCTGAAGATCGCTAACTAATGGAAGTAAATATACAGAAATGAATTTGCTTTCATATCGAAGACCTCATTTCTTTTCAGAAAATGATACGATATCAAAGTTTTACTGGAAAAGTAATAAATAATAAAATAAAAATTAACATATAACCTAATGCGATGAAATATCCACATCAACAAATTGTAGGCCGGCCATATGATATAACTATAAAAAAAAACAATACTTATCGGCCAAAAGATCTCTAACTTCCGAAAATAAATGTACTGAAATGAAAACTAAGGTTTAAATGTAAAAAAAAATACTAACTTTACAAATAGCATCCAATGTGATGGACTAAAACTGTAAAAAATACTGGCACACAGAACGGAGATAGCATGTGTGTGTTAACCATCTGCGTCTTGTTTGACTCAGTGAAGCATAACTAATTAAATGCAGGTGCAACCAGAATTTCTAAGAAGGATGTGTTTACTTTCAGTTTCGATTTGAAGGCAGGAAAGAATGCTGGGAAAAATGATAAAAATAACTTGGGAATCCTGAAATAGGTTTATGACAGAAAAGAGTGTGAAATGGAAAAAAAATGGCGGTACGTATTTTGTAATTACTTCCAAAATCTATCGTTTTTAAAAATAGCAGGTTTTTTTTGTTGTTAATTTTTAGGAGATTTTCTAAAATTTAAGGAAAAATTTGTTGTTAATAGCTCAAATCAAACTTGTGAGCTTAAATCAAAAGGTTGCTTCAGCAAATAAGAACGTTAACAAGCAAATCAGCAATACCAGTTAGTGCTTCTAAGAAATGGCAATGTGATGAAATCAGATGGCTTTATAAAATTATTTATATTGTAGTCGAGTGGTTAGCACGCTTGGCTACTGATCTACGGGACCTGGGTTCGAGCCCCGGGTAAGGATGGATGTATGTGTTGTTTTTCTGCTGAGGTCCTGCCATCCTCTCAGACCTTCTACTATGGCCTATAAACTGACAGGCTCCTGTCAGACCTCTGTGGCAGCAGCTGCTTGAGGGGGGATTTATTTTTATTTTTATAGTTTAATAAAATATGCATCAAATTAAAAAACAAAATATTATTTTTGAAGCCTGAATTATATATTTTTATAAGATGTATATATAAGTTACAACGGCAATTTTTATTTTTTTTAAATCGATATATATTTTTGTTGTACTAAATGCGTATACATACGTCATTGGACCCTCAATTCAGATTCTCTGTACATATACAGACAGCTTGAACACTGGAAGAGTTAATGATTGTTTTCAGTGGGGTATATTTTAAATCATGGGCCAGCATTATATGCTGAAATTGTCCTCCCACAGAAGGACTGATTACTTCCAAAGAAAGTTCTTTTTGCTTCCATATCCAAGACATCATTCATTTTCAGGAATTCGGGAAACACTTTTTATCAAATTTTTGTTAATGAAAAACGAAGAAATAATGAAATGAAAATTAAAATATAACCTAATGCAATGTTAAATAAAATATCCAGAGCAACAAGTTGTAAGCCAGCCATCCAACATAGCATGACTCCAAAACATTGATTGGTAAATCAACCAACAAAAGAGCAAAAATTTACAGAAATAAAATAAATCTTCTGAAACAATAACTAAGGTTTAAATATAAACTTGAAGGATGCATATTGCCTCTGGCACATATGAGAATCTTGTTTTCAAAGAGAAAGAAGTTTTTCCATTACCTGCTGTTTCATTCCTTAAAAGTTTAATTTGAGCTAGTGGATCATGGGGAAAAATACAAATAGTATTTCATTAGTAATTATACAACATAAAAGTATTCATCTTTTAATCCTTAATTCTAAAAAGTTGCATTTACCACACCTCTCTCAGAAAAGTAGGTAGATTATTGCTGTCAATGGAATATCTCTCAAAAACTATATAAACTATACATATTATTTGTAAAACTTGATAACAACTCTGCCGTATCATCATTTCAGTGATTTGTAAATCTATATATATTAAAACTACTAAGTATTTGAAAAATGCAAATTATAATATTTCATTAGAACCAATCAAATTAAAAAAGAGTTTTTTAATTATCATTCTCTTTGTTCCCAATGGAAACTTCATGACATTCACATTCCTCCACCAAAATTTCATATTTCTATCATTAATGCATTGTTAGGAAAAAAGGAGCAGAGGAGGCAGAATTATCTGAGTGATAAGGCAGTTGAGCTTATTTCGGAAAGAAAGAACTGCAGGAATGTCCTTAATCAATACCCTACTAGTCCTAATAGAAAGCATTACAGAAAACTTAATAAACGTGTAAAAGATCAGTTAGATGCTGATAAGCATCTTTGGCTTGATGGTTTGGCTGACAAAGCTGAGGAAGCAGTTAGACAGGACAACAGCAGAGAGCTGTACCAGATAGTTAATGTTTTGTGTGGTAGAAAATGAACAGGTATACAGGGATTGAAGGATAAACAAGGTAAGGTTATAGAAGGTGAGGATTCTGTCATGACTAGGTGGGCTGAGCATTTCAGTGATATTCTAAACAATGTGGTTAGTTCTACTCCCATTGTTTGCAATGATGATAGATGCATTGGTGGCTTTAATGTTGGCCCTATAACACAATCTGAAGTTATTTTGGCTATTTCTAAACTTAAACTTCATAAATCCCCAGTGGTAGATGAAATTACTACAGAAATGCTTAGAGCTGGGAATGTTTCGGCTATCACTTGAATGACTGAATTTCTGAATATCTTTTACGATAAAGGCATGGTTCCTAAGGATTTTACCAAAGCTATTATCCCTATTTTCAGAAAAGGTGATTGCAGTTCTTGTGATAACTATAGGGGTATCAGCCTACTCTCTGTTCCAAGTAAAGTTCTTTCCGTGATTGTGCTTAATGGAATTAAGAATCTGGTTGACAGTCAATTGCGTGATGAGCAATGTGGATTCAGAAGTGTGTGGGGATGTGTGGATTAGATATTTTCACTTAGGCAGATTCTTGAGAAATATTTAGAGTATCAGAAACCTTTGGTTGCTAACTTTGTTGATTTCAAAAAGGCTTTTGACTCTGCTGAACTTCATAATTTGTGGCTGACTGTGAGATCATATGGTATACCAGACAATTTAGTTTACATAATGAAAGCTCTCTATAATAACACTGAGTCATGTGTGAGAGTTGGTAAGGCTTGTAGCAATTGGTTTAGCATTACTTCTGATGTTAGACAAGGGTGCATTTTGTCTCCTTTTCTCTTTAGCTTAGTTATTGATTATGTTATGCGAAATTCACTTCAAGGGAAAGATTTTGGCCTTAAATGGTCTGGTGATACGAAAATTTCTGATTTAGATTATGCTGATGATTTAGCTCTTTTGGCAAATTATGTTGATGAGATGAACTCTTTCATTCGAGCTGTTGATGAAACTGGTACTAGAGTAGGTTTGGTTATAAACAGAGAGAAAACTAAAGTGATGAAAATTGGTCAGGCAGGCTGTGATTCAGTTAATCTGAATGATTGCAGTCTTGAGCAGGTGTCACAGTTTAATTATCTTGGGAGCTATGTAACAGATAATGATGATGTGCAGCATGAGATTAACAGATGAATAGGGATTGCTGCTGGGACTTTTAAGAATCTATGGAGAGTGTGGAGAAATTGGCGTATACACTTAGACTAAAATTAGACTGTATAATAGTTTGGTTCTTTCTAGGGTTAGTTATGGTAGTGAAACTTGGACACTTTGTAAACAAGATAACAGGAAACTAGATGCTTACGCAGTATCTTCGGCATTAGGTTGTTCAACTTTATAACTAATGACAAGGTTAGGCAAAGGAGTTTGCAACCTCCTTTAAGCAGTATATTGTGCAGAGAGAGACTGTTGGTTTGGCCATGTTGCCCGTATGAATAATTATAGATTGGCGAATAGGGTTATGAACAGTGTGCCTAAAGGCCTCAGAAAAGGGGGAGACCTAGGATGCGGTGGACAGACAATGTTAAACAGGACCTTTTTAGAATTGGTGTGTGGTGGCCAGATGCAGTAGATGTAGCTCAGGACAGACTTGCTTGGAGAACTAAATTGCACGGTCTGGTTGGACTTCCGTAGCCCGTGGCTGCTTGAGGATGATGATGATGATTTGGTTTTATGCGATTTTAGAAAATTATGGAATCTATCCCTAATTTTGCAACGTAAGCTATGTTTTTTTTTGTGCGACTTACTTAATATGCAGTTTTCTGTGGAACGTATCTACCGCATACAAAGGAGACTCGAGTATACATCATTTGGAATATTCATTTGAAATTTTCAAATTTTCAAATTTTTCCACCACCAGAGGGTGAAGTTATAGCTTTAGAGAAATTTAGAAAGTGCATATCATAATATTTCATCAATACCTATCTAACACAAAAAGAATTTTTAATTTATCTCTGTAAACAAAAAAAAAAGTCATTTTCTTTGAAAACGGGATAAAAAAAGTAAATACTAATTTTACAGAGTATACAATATATTGGAAATGATCTGCAGCCAGTCTTGAAAAGTCTTAGAAGGCTGTTTTTATTTATAGTTTTTATTTTAAGAGTGGGAAAGATGCAATAGAATACTGTAATAAATGATGTAAATGATAAGAGTAATTCTGGGAATGTTGAAATAGGTTTGTCAGAAAAGAGTGTAAAATAGGGAGGAAAATAGTGGTACATACTTTGTAATTACTTTCAAAATCTTCCATTTTTAAAAATAGCATTTTTTTTTTTTGTTAATTTTCAGAAGGTTATCAAAACTTTATGGAAAGATTTGTTGATAATGGTTCAAATCAAACTTGTGAGCTTAAATCAGAGGTTTGCCTCAGCAAAAAGTAAGTTTGCAAATGAATTGGCAATACTATGTAGTACTTCTTAGAAATGGCAATCAGGTGGCTTTAACAAGTTGTTTATATTGTAGTTTAATAAAATATGCATCAAATGAAGAAAAAAATGTTATTTTTCAATCCTAAATTATATATTTTTTATAAAATATATAAAAAAAATTTTAAAATGGCAATTTTTATTTTTTTAAAAATCGATTTTTTTTTGTTTGAAAAACATATGCATATGTCCTTGGCCTATATTTTCAAATTCTGTGAACATATATATATATGATGTGGACACTGGAAGGGTTAGACCATGGTAAGAAAAATTATGTTTAAGGAACATAAATAATTAAACTCGGGGTTTAATGAGATGGTTGTAGCTGCATTTTCCTGATGATTTCACTAAAATTTGGTTGTATACTGGATGTCAACAGTTTGAGCTCATTCACCAGTTGCTGGCAGGCCACAAAAATCATCTCTTGTGCCAAAGTTTCCCCTTCCCTGCTATGAAGTGTAAATCCACAGCATTCCAAACCTTTATGCTATTCTGAAGAAGTTTTATGACAAAAGAAACATATCAAGCTAATGATCGATTTTTATTTTTCAGTTGAAGTTAGTAAAAAAAATTGTCTCTTAGATGTGTGAATGTGTTCTTAATTGCATCCTAAGGAAAGCAGTGGCCATCAACAGTACCATCCCAGGAAACGACTAACCTGAAATCTAATACTGGTAGCAATGGGAAAAAAAAGCAATTCCTCGCACCCCAGTGTAATTGTCTGAGCAAGGAAAAACCTTGACAATGATGTCTCAGCACAGGGCTCTCTGAGCACATATAGAATGTATAGTACACATAATAAAGCACATATAGAATGTATAGTACACATAATGAAGCACATATAGAATGTATAGTACACAAGATGCTATGTGAATGTAGCACATATAGAAAGTATAGTACACATAAGATACTATGTGAATGTATCACATATAGAATGTATAGTACACATAAGATACTATGTGATATGTTTTCAAATTTTTTTTTTGATTTGCGACATATAGGACAGAGAAGTATTTTAGAAGCTACTCCTAGCTTTTACAGGCCTTCTCATACAAGGACATGCCCTACTAAGACCGAAGTCACTGCTGACCACTGCCTTAGTTAGAGCTAACACAACACACAAAGTTTGCCTTGCTGGAACAGTCGCTAGCTGCTTAACCACTATGCCAGTTAAGGCTAAGTTAAGTAAATTGAGGTTTACAATATGGAATGGTGGCATTGAGTTTTATCTCTGCTAAGCCCCTTCCTGCTCTCAGTCAGGAGAGATTGATGGGCTTGAAAAAGCCATTCTCCATCAGATGGTATGCTAAACCATGATTTCATGTGTGGGAGAGCCATACCATGTACATCTTAACCCTTTAAGTGCAAGAAACTGATTTATCAGTTTTCAAAAACAACTACAAATGAACATTTTTTTATGCTTACCTCCCATTTTTTTCTTCTAATAGTTAAAAGTCCCAGTGTGTGAAATGTACAATGCAAGAATATTATAAATAAATAAAATAATAAATACCCCCTCAAGCAGCTGCTTGCCACAGAGGTCTGAAGGAGCCTGTCAGTTTATATGCCATAGTAGAAGGTCTGAGAGGATGGCAAGACCTCAGCAGAAAAACGACACATACATGCATGCCTTACCCGGAGCTCGAACCCAGATCCCTTAGATCAATAGCCAAGCACGCTAACCACTCGGCCACGGGATGGACACATTAAAAAACACTGGTAAAAACTTATGTACGTTGTCAATAGAAATGTTCCTGTCAATAGAAGTGAACAGATGAGATATGCTGAAGATACAATGATTGGATGATAAATTGATATAATGTAATTCTGCAAATTTCTTGAATTATTATCAAGAATGTCAATCAAGAAGCTACTTTTTTTTTTATTTCTATTTATTTGAACTGTAAGTGAGAATACTACTTCGTTAAACCGAACTTGACTTACTTGTCTTCAGCGTATCTCATCTGTGCACTTCTATTGACAAACTTTCACAATGTACATCAGTCTCTACCAGTGTTTTTAAGTTATTATTCTTGTATTAATACATTTTCTTTTTCTTAAAATTTTTATATTTTTTGTTCATAATTAAACATTTTTTTTCCTCTTAGTTTGAAATATAAAATATTCATTAGTTGTTTCATAATGAGGCTTAGAAGTTGAGTTGCATTTTTAGAGAAATAAAAAAATAACTGTAGAGCAGCTGCCTATTACAGAAATCTGGCAGGAGCCTGTCAGGTAATATGCCACAGGGAAGATGAACTTTGATGAAGTCTCAGTATAAAGACAATATGCACAAAAAAAATTATCTCTTCTCTGGGGCTAAAATTGAGATCCCTTTAGTCTGCAGTTAAGCATATTAACCAGTACAAAAATTAAAATATAAAATATTCAGTTCTACCAAAAATAACGCAAATGAATAAAGAGTTCATATTTTTGAAAGAAAGTATGTGTACTATTTAATCAGAAGCAAAGATTGGGAACACAAGGGGATAAATAACTAAGTTTAACAAAAAATATGTGACAATCATTAACATTTAACTTTAAATAAGTTTTATGAACTTAAAACCACTCGATATAATGTAATAAGAAAAAAACTAATAAGTCATATTTTAAAGTTATCTTGTGCTCAAGTAATTATATAGGGCAAGCCAAAAGTAGGTATACAGTACAGTTTGGGTCATATTTAGTCTCTTAGGTACTCGAAATGTCCTCCATCAATATTACAACATTCCTGGAACCAATACTACCTCAGAATTGACTTTTTCTATTCTTCACTCAGATTTCCTGCCATCATTCTCAATACTCAACCTGTAAAATAAAAAGAAATAATGAAATATCATCCAATCAGTACTGTATGCCTACTTTTGGCCCACCCTGTATATAATGAATACCTATATTTTGAGACAATATTATGTATCTTTCTCATTTTCAAGCATCAACAGCCAAATGAGTAGTGGAGAACCTAAGAAAGCTGGAGCATTTGCACCTTCTACAAAAGTTCCAGATCCTTCATTGTTTCCAGATTTGTTGCTACCTGACACGCCATTTCTAAATCTGCTCCGAAGCAACTCAAATAACAATCCAGTTGAAGTGAGGCCACCGAAACAAGAACCAATTAGAAATGCTGATAAAAATGCCAATTTGAATGTTGTTGTAGTGGACAATAAAAAATCATCAGAAAATGCTGGTGAGGTTGATTATAACTGCAATGCCAATGAAGGAGGCTGCCAAAAATCTGCATGTAGTGATGGCTCTGACTGTGAAGACTTTGTTATGGTAGAACTGGTAAATATATCTATATACATTCAAATCCTGTCACCATTAAAATTTGGTATTTTTGCATAAAAGGCTATCCCAAAAATATGTTGTATCTCACCTAAATATAAAGAAAAGTTTAGAAATACAGCATAATTCAAAAATCAAAATTTTTCACTTTTTAATTATATACTGTGTATATATATATAAACACCCCTTACACCTGAAAATAAGTAGCATTTTACTGATAATAGTTTTGTGCTTATTTAGAACTAAACATTCATGAATGTAAAAGCAAAAATATTAAATGTAGTCAAATAAAAAACTCTGAAGATGTTTTTTTTTTACCCTTTGGAGATGACATTTTTAGAAAGTTTACTGTCCTCTTAGGTTATAGATTCCAGCTTTATTCTATCCCAACTGGCCCTTCTCCACAGGTAGCCAATCAGGAAGGGGGCACTCCCAGCCAGAAACAGTTGGTATGAAGTTTCCGCCACTTCCTCTCCACCACCAACACCAAATTCTCCAAGTGTCTGTAGAAAAGATGCAACTCCTGACATTATTCTGATCCTAAATATGAGGGAACTAGCTGGTATAACTGCTATACCAGTGTTGTCCTTTGGCATATTTTCCTACTGGTGTAACTTGCATCTATAACTGCCTTCTAAAGGTTAAAAAAGCAGAATACTTTAACAATACTATAATATGTGTGTACATCTTTAAAATTGCATTTCACAAAAAACTTAATAGCAAATATGATTTTATTAGTAGTAAAGTATCACAGGAGATATCCTGTAGACATAGTATTAAGCAATTTTGATTATAGTACTCTTAGATAAAAAAAAAATAGCAAAAATAGTAAACAAAATTTCACTGAAACACTGATAGTTGCAACACAAGACAAAATAAAGAAATTCAATAATTGTGACAAATCTTCTGCAGTAATGAAAAATCAAATTAGATGTGTAGATATATGCAGCAAGTCACAACTCAGGAGTTGTTCAGATAAAGTTCTTTAATTCAGATGAATTTCATGATATAACATTTATGTGATGGAACACAAAAATAATCACAAATTGATAATATCAAAAAACATGCACAAATCAAATCAAAAGACAATCCAAATTTTGGAAAGTTGCATCCTTCATCAGCCAAGTGATAATGTATTAAATAAAATGTCAAAGATTAATTTTTAAAAACGTTATATTTGAACAAAAATAATATTCTTACATGTGAAAGTGCATTATGATGCTAGTGAAGTTCATATGACATATCACATTTTTGAATTGTTGCTACATGACTCTGAATTTGTGGTGGTTTTTTTTTATTATTGATTTTTTATTAGGGAATTCATATAGTAAAAGGTATAGTTTACATTTCAGCATAATTGATGTTGATGTGGATGATTATTTTTTCAGTATGATAGATTGAATTGAGAGTTAGCTGTAAAAATGATAGAAGCATCCTCAAAAATTGCTTTTGTTTTGTTATTCATGACAGTAGATATTAATACATTAGCAAGTATTTTGTTTTTATATTATTTTTATGTTCTCTAATTCTTCCAATAATCTTGTCTTACCTAAATAGTCTTCAGTAAATCTATGTTTTCAGAAGTATTATTTTGGTATTTTATAGGAATTAGGTATATTCCACCAGTTGGATTATCTGTATCTCTGTCTTTGGAGATTAGATATGATAAACTTAATGAAGTTTTCATAATGTTTTTAAGTGTAGTGTTTAGAGCTGGATGGTATGAAATAGGGGAGGTATATTTATATGAGGATGAATCTTTTAATTCATGGACTGGTAATGTCTTAACTTTAATCTTCATGGCCCAGAGTCTTCAGGTGTTTTCTCCTTCTCAAAGTATTGATATTAAAACCTATGCATGTAGCCATCACCTAACTCAAGCATTGAATACTTTCTGCAAGCCATTTTTGCAAATGTTTGGAGATTAGATATCATTGTAGCCACTCAAGCCTCCTCATTTCAAAAGTAATGGCCTTTTAATGCTGTTTTTGGCTTTGGAAACAGGTGAAAATTGCAAGGTGTAAGACTGGAGAAGTAAGGCAACTGCTCTAGCATTTCACACTTGATAGTGTTGACAGCAGTCTGCAATAGAGTTGAGTTCAGACTCAATTTTTCGAACCTGAGTACCCAATTTAAAGAAAGCATTTCTCCAATGCATCATAAGATGTACAGAAATACGTATTGCTAGTCATTAATTTTATTCTTATATTATTCATTATAATCATTTTATGACAAAATTTAAAATGTTAATGCTATTTAGAATGAAAAATATTAGAAATACCAGGATAAAATGAAAGTTTGTGGGTAGCACAATTATAAATGTAAAAAGCAATTCATTTATTAGAGAATACTTAAAAATAATCAAAAGCCCCGTGGTACTTATTTTTAATTACTAAAGACCGATTAAAAGATTGAAATTATAATCAAAAACTATTTTATGTTTTTGCTTATTTTTTTCTTCTCAATTTACCAGAAATATTTGAAATTTAAATTATTCTGAGCCTGATGCCAAAATTATGTGTGCTATTTTGAGCCCAAGCTCTCCCAGGTTTGTCCTGACAAAGCCTGATCCCAAACTCATCTCTAATTTGAAACAAAGCAGCAGTATGGGCAGTGGCATAGCCAGGTTCTGACATCAGGGGGAGTGAGCACATGAAAAAAGCATCACCACAATCTTTGACTACCATCACTCTGTGTGTCTACAGTCTGACCCAGAGCCTGATTTGTACTATTGAGGCTCTAGATGCAGGTTAAATTTAAGGTCCTTAAGAATTTTTTTTATATTTAAATTTTTTGTTCAAGATAAATACTTAATATTTTTAATTTAAGAATTGTTAAAAACGTCTGAAAAAAATTATTGCTGACACAGCGGGAATCGAACCCACAGCTCCCTAGATACATGTCAGAGCCCTATATCTAGAGACTTGCAGGTTCAATTCCCGCTGTGTCAGCAATAATTTTTTTCAGATATTTTTAATAATTGTTTTGTGTCTGTTTCTACAGGTAATCTGTGTATTTACTATGGATGGAAGTTTAAGAATTGTTTCTGCATTTGGAAACATAGATCTTCATTAAAGGTTATACCATTCATAAAGGTTATATATATATGTGTGTGTCAATAGGGTGGGTATATTCTCCTAATATAATTTAAAAATTATGTACTATGATTGGAAATTGGTGAAGGAAATAAGGACAAGGAAAAGGTTTTCCAATTAATTATATTTGTAGTTTTTCAGTTGAATTCATTATTAAAAGTTTTGTGATAAAAATGTGAAAGTGATTGCTTCACATTTGGTAGACTGAAGTATCCCTTCTTAAAAGATTAACAGTTGATGAAGGAACTATAGTAAGGCTCCATTGATTAGGAAGTCTGAAGAAGGTATGAGAACCATTATTGATGAGGTAGAGATCCAGAGATCTTCAAAACCCTTTCCCCTATTGTCAAAGAAGATCCCTAATCCCCCACCCTTCCCACAGTGAAATGAAAGTGAAAAAAACAGTTATGTGCTGAAATCATATAAAATCTAAGATGGAGAACAGGTCAAATGATTCCAAGAAAAGTGCTGAGTTCTATGTGATATAAAGGGTTGTAAAATGAAATTAAACTGTATGTAAAATGTTTATTTGATCCAAAATGTAATTGCCTCTAGTCATGTTTCATCAGAACAGGGGTCAAGAACAAGTTCGATTTTCTTTTCTCTTATGGCTCTTAGAACTCTAAAACTCTGTTCTTGATGACTCTTTGGTTCAATGTTGAACTGTTAAATTTTTTTTCTTAATCATTTTCATTAAATACAACAATTGGCAGACAATGGTTTGAAGGCGCTGGTGCAGTTCAAATGTTCGAAATACAGTCCAAATTTGAATAAGTTGGTCGAGAAGGCTGAAACTAAAAAGTCACACTGATTATTGGCATACACTTGAATATACCTAAGTAGAGGGAAAGTGAGGGTTCTAATTCAATGGTGGATCCATGTTAATCCTATGGGACCCACCACTCACTTCACTGGAGCCAGTAATGGATACATTCCCCTAAAGGCGAAGGTTTGATTAGGATAGATAAGATAGTAAACAGTGGCTAGGCATGCTCAATTACACCAACTCTCGCTTTCCCTTTACTTATATATTTAATATTATATGGCATGGTTTTTTTAGTGTGTTAATAAAATGCATTTTTAGTATTTCTCATGGTTTTTGACCCTATAAAGGTTTTCTGACCCCTGGATTAGAGGGAAGATTAGTGCAATTAGGGAATGTGGTTGTGACAAAAATGACTGTACCTTTGCTAGCAGAAATTTTAATGGAAATGTAACTGGCAAAATCTTAGATTTTGAGACTACACAGTTGTTTAGAAAAACTGTTTCTGGAACAGCAAGTATTATTTTAAGTTCATTTTAACCATTTTATGAACAGCTGGAATCTTGTTTCTAACAGCCTTCTCAAACATTTCATTGAAAGTTTACGATGTTAAGTTAGTGCTGTCTGTTATGAATGGAAATTTGTTTTAGTTACAACTGTCATCTTGTGTGTACTATGATTATAGAGAAATTGGAAAGAGATTGCAAAAGATCCTAAAAGAAGGTTTGGATTTCTCTTATTTTGGTTTGCACATTCTCCACATGATGATTCTCCACATTCTCCATTGGATGAGGGGTAAAATTTTCCATTTTCTTAGGATCACTTTTATGTGCAAGATAATCACAGTCTTAGGGGACTGTGATGGAAAACTTGGCATGTACAATTTGCATTTGTTAGGTACACTATCTGATCAAAATATCCGGACACACCTTCTGAGTAGTGGATTCATCCATATATGCCACAGCCATGGCTCAAACAGGTAAAAGAATGCATATGGCCTGACAAACCTCATAGACTTGCATGAACAGGAGAATGGGCCATACTGCAGAGCTCAGTGACTTTCAACATGGCTTGGTCATAGGATGCCACCTTAGCAACAAGTCAGTTTGGGACATTTCGACCTTGCTGCTACTGCCCTGATTTCAGCTGTAAGTGATGTTATTGTGAAATGGAAATGCCTAGGAGCAACAACAGTGCAATTGTGACCCGGTACGCCATGTAAAATGACAGAGCGAGGCTGACGAGTACTGAAACGGGTGAAGCGACAAAATCTCCTGTCCTCAGTTGCAACCTCACCACTGAGTTCCAAAATGCCTGTGGAAGCAATGCCAGTACCATATCAGTTTGTTGTGAGCTGCAGGAAATGGGCTTCCATGGCCAAGCAGCCGCACACATGCCTAACATCAACAAGAGCAATGCTAAGCGTCAGTTGGAGGGTGTAAATCACAGTGCCAGCGGATTTTTGAGCAATGGAACCACATTCTCTGGAATGATGAATCACACTTCACCATCTGGCAGTCCAATGGATGAATCTGGGTGTGGAGGATGCCAGATGAACGCTACCTGCTTTGCTGTCATACTCTGGGGCTGTTTTTCATGGTTTGGGCTGGGCCTCCTAGTTCCAGTGAATGGGACTGTGAATGCTGCTGTCTATAATGACATTCTTGACAATTCTGTGCTCCCAACTTTATGGCAACAGTTTGGCGAATACCCTCTCCTATACCAACATGACATTGTCGCCTCCACAAAGCGAGGACCGTGCAGGAATGGTTTGATGAGATGGGTGTGGAAGAACTTAGTGGTCTGCACAGAGTCCTGATCTCAACCCCATGGAACACTTTTGGATGAATTGGAATGCCGACTATGAGCCAGGCCAAACTGCCAGATATCAGTGACCGGCCTCACTAATGCTCTTGTGCAGAATGGCAGGCAATTCCCGCAGCAATGTACCAAAATATAGTGGAAAGCTTTCTCCGCAGAGTGGAGGCTGTGATAGCAGCAAGGGATATAGCAAGCATGATATTAATTCCTTTCATATTACTGGGAGATTATGAATGAGCCAGTGTCCCAATACTTTTGATCATATAGTGTATGTTGGAAGAATGACCTGAGTTCTTGACAATATGTGAGTATAAATGAGAATTTTTCTTGAGTATATTTGTGATCACACAGATCAAAGATGAAGTTCCATTGGTACAAGAATATTTAATGTTCCTGTTTTTGCCTGTCTTTATTGCCAAGTTGTTAGCATGCTTGGCTGCTGATTAAAGGGACCTGGGTTTGAGCCCTGGGAAAGGCGTGGATGTTTTTCTTTCTGTTGAGGTCTCACAGATCTTCTTCGTGGCATATTAAACTGACATTCTCCGTCAGACCTCTGTGGCAAGCAGCTGCTTGAGAGGTAATTTATTTCTTAATTTATTTAGAGTCTTTTTTATTTGTTTAGAGCCTTGGGTCCATGAGATACTGTTCTTGATTTGTGTTTCCCTAATAAGGTTAGCCTAAATTTTTATTATGCAATTTGGAAATGTCAACAACTACCTGACACCACAGTTCAACATTAAAAATCCTGAGTTTACATTTTGTATGATGGTGTTTGTTAGCACAAATCTTACATCTCTGTTTACTTCTGCAACCTTTTGCTGAGGGACCTTTGCTATTGAAGCAATGAGGAGATGATATCACTGACTTTAAAATGAATGAAATCACTGTTAACTATGAGGCAGAACTTCCGATGAAGAAGGATAAAATTACTTTGCATTAATCTTATAATTTTCTTAAAAAGGGTTTTTGAAAATTATATTACTATCTTGCATTTACTCCTTAATTTACAAAGAGCATCTGGATTTCCTCTGTCAGATCCAGAGACACTCCCCTCATTTATCCTCGAGGAAAAAATTTAGGAGGATTTGAAATCCTTTATAGGACACAAGAAGTTGATTTGATATTTTTACATTTATTAGGAGAAATAACTTGAAAAAAGTAGATGCTATTTCGAGTGTAATTAGCATTGACTTTTTTTTTTCTTTTCACACTGTGCTCCAGTTCCTTTGAAGTAGTAAGTAATCTTTTATTCAACTGGAATAAAATAAAAATGCAGAATTGTAGCAGAATAAAGAACATAAATTATGATTCCTTGCATTTTGCATCATGGGATTATGTAAGCCCATCCAGGCTACAGAAGATATTAAAAATAGTTAATTGGCACCAGTTATACATTTACTAGATATTTGGGCTACATCAAACATTGATGCTTGCTAATTAATCAAATAGTAATACTCATTAATTTTCAGTTTTTAACTCTAAAATGCTTTTCAATGAATAAATTTTGGTTCATATATTTTATTTTAAACCAGATTGGAATTGAGCAAATTTAATTACAATTTATAATCATTAAGCCTAGTAAACATTATTTTAGATTTTTTCTTTATAAACACCACAAAATTTAGTGTTAAACTAATATCAAGTGAATTAAGTATCCTAGGCAGCATGATTAGAAAATGACATTGCATATTAACATTTGAAACTCAAAAGAAAAAGTGATGTGTTAACTGTTTATTATTATTTTTATTTCGTTTTTTTTTTCAGTTTCTCATTTTATTTTGTATATTTCAGTTTTTAAAATTCTTTGTCTATTATATTTAATTAAATTACTCTATAACTTGCCTCAGCTACATATTACATGTTTTCTTAGAATAAGCTCATTCATGGTATTACCTTAAAATTTTTAACTCAAAGTTTTTTTCATTTTATAAAATGAGAAATAAAATATAACAGTTTATTTACTAAATAATATATATGCTTATTCCAATTTAAATAATATCAAAAAACACTCACAAATATTTAAAAGCAAAAGCACTTTTATTTCTTTGCACTTGCACCATTATTGGTATGAGCATTTCTTGCAATTAACTGGTTTAAATAAAACTGTGTGACTATTAAATGAGATATAATACCTTTTTTTGCTTGGGAAAATAAATGTCACTGGTGTGTTGTTACTGGAATCTTCAATATTTTCATTAATTGTAATCGTAATATTATCTGTATGGTCATTATGCACATTTTCTGCCACATAATATCGGATCTATTGCTATTATCCAGAGATGAAGGGGTAAAATTTTCCAGTTCGAGATCCTCTTGAGGTTTCACATATCTTCCTATTGCTTTTTTCACTTGACATTTGTCAGTTTGTGTGTTTGCAAAACAGTTCCACCATATCTTTTGAATGTGATGGAAAAACTTAATGATTTATGTGTCAAATGAAAGCTTGTAATGTGAAGAATGGAAGAGTGCCATACACTATAAAAAATTGATCCCTCCATGCTTTTCTTCCCCCTAAAAAAGAGGAAATAGAAAACTATTCTTCTATATTTCCAGAATGTGAGTACCAAAAGTAACAAGCTATATGTTACAAATGAAAGCTTGTGATGCTGTGATTGTCATAGGCTATAAAAACTGACCCCCATGCTTTCTTCCCATCTAAAAAAAAGGGAGAAATTTGAAAATGATTGTTCCCCTATATCTCCTGAATGCGAGTGCAGAAAGTAACAAGCTATGCATCAAATGAAAGCTTGTAATGCAGGGAGTGTCATAAGATATAAAAAAATAACTCCAATAATAATAATATAAAAAAATTGATCCCCACATGCTTTCTCCCCCCCCCTAAAACTAGCAAATGTGAAAGTGTTCTGTGTCCCCCTTTCTGTTCCATGCTTTGTTTCCCACTATTAAATGGGGAAGCAAGTAAATGATTGTTCCACTATATCCTCCAGAACGCAAAAAATGCATCAAATGAAAGCTTGTGACGTGGGGAGTGTTGTAGGCTATAAAAACACCCCCATGCTTTCTTTCTCCCCCCCCCCCTCCTAAAAATGGAAAACACGAAAATAATTGTTCTGCTTTATCCAGAATGCAAGTGCCAAAAGTAACAAGCTATGCATCAAATGAATGCTTCTGATGCGTGCAATACCATAAGCTATAAAAAATTCACCTCAATGCTATCTTGTCCCCTAAAAAAGGTGAAATATGAAAACGATTGTTCCACTATATCTGCAGAATGCGAATGTGGAAAGTAACAAACTATGCATTAAATGAAAGCTTCTCTCATGGGGAGTGTCATAGGCTATAAAAAATTGATCCCTGTATGCTTTCTTCCCCTCTAAAAATGGCAAAAGTGTTCTACTATATCTTGTTGTACAGGTAGTGAAAGTGTTCTACTATATCTTCCAAACATGAAGGCCTACAGTTACGAATTAGGTGTCAAAGCTCGTATAATGGTTGTTGTAAACTATTTGAACTTTGTCCCACCATTCTTCCCCTCCTGATAAAAGGGGGGAGGCAGATTTTCACAGTGTTAGACTTGAATGAGTCATATATCAAATTAAAGCTTATGACATCTCCAATGGCATGGGCTACCTCAAACACAACTCCAAAAGGAAGGCAAAATGTGGTTGATGTTTGAGTCATATATCAAATGAAAGTTTTTGAAGATGGTGTTTTTAGTGACAAAGAAAATATATAAATAAATTAAAAAATTTTAGAAAATACCTATCTTCCTACATGTGCCCTAAAAAGTGGAAAATAAACCTGAAGCATATTGATGGTGCAATCAATATAATAATAAATAAAATAAATACCCCCTCAAGCAGCTGCTTGCCACAGAGAACCGAGTTAATATTCACTTCAAAGGAAGATAGAGTGCCAGTAATCTTGTTGTATAGGTAAATCATCACCTTATCTTCCTTTAAAGTGAATATGAACTCAGTGACTGAATGAATGCACCATCGATATATGCTTTAGGTTTATTTTCTACTTTTTGGGTCCATATAGGAAGATATGTGTTTATTGAAATTTTTAATTTATATTTTTTTAATGAATGGAAAATTTTAATTTTCAAGGTCATATATGCAGACACATATACAGATATCAATCAGACATATATATTCAAGACATATGTGCAGGACACAAGAGCCAAGGAAGAATATTTAACACATGAAGGGGTGAATTGCAATCCCCCCTTTTTTTAGCGGAAAGATTTCAGCCTTTATAACACTTTAAATACTGAATGCATATTGTTGACAGTCAAGATTTAAGTAGATGAGATTGAAATCTTGAAATTATCTTCAGTGATATTTTTTTCATTAAAAGCTTATTTATGAAGTTACTGAGGTCTATATCTGAGTTACTAGTGATATAATATAGAACTTTGGGAAATCAAGTGGCCACTGTGTAAATATATAATGTGCAGCTTGCACTTGCATCCAGACAAGGGTCTGGAAAAAAATTTAGGAGATGTTGAGTGACTGGATTAAACTGTAATAGACCTGAACACTGTTCAGGGAATATGGTGCTCTCCTCCCCTTTTCGTAGACTTAAAAAAAAATTCTTGAAAAATATGTATAGCATATGTATTCACTATTTTTTTTCTGCTAACATTGCAATTATTAAAATTCTTCAAGGTTTTTCCGTTAGATCTTTCCTTTGTCATGCAAGATTGATTCCTATGTTGTCTCCAATAGTGAAATTACCAGGGTTGTTAAGGTTTATTATTTTTGCTCAATTTATGCTGCTAACAAATAAATGTTTTTCTTAACCATATTTCTATAATTACAATAATAAATACACTGAAAGGGCAATTTATTATACACACACACCTGGAGTGTGAGAGGGCCATTCAAAGGTTGTGAACTCACTGCGATGCCCCGCCGACCAGTCCTTTGCCAAATAGGAGCGATGAGACAGCGCATTGTCTTGTTGAAAGAAGGCATCCTGCTGTGGAAATGGAATAGCCATGAACAGGTGCAGGTGGTTGGTGAGTGCATCAACATAGCCTTGTTGATGATGGTGGTCTCAATAGGTACAAGGGGCCCCAAGGTGGCCCACATAAACATACCTAGAACATTACATAGCCTCCACTGACCTGCAACACCCCTATTTGACAGTTAGAGTCCATGGCCTTATGTAGTCTATGCCACACGTGCAACCTCCCTTCAGTACATTATAGTTAGAAAATCAATTAGTCAAGCCAAGCTAACCATTTCCAGTCTTCCACGGTCCATTAGCAATATTCCTTCACCCACTATTCAATGCAGCCTCATAGGCTAGTGACATTGTGTTAACTAGGTACTTGATATAGGTGTCATCTGCCATAGCTCTGTTGTGCCATCATACAGCAATGGTCTTTGTGCAAACCTTTGAAGCTGCCCTCCATTTGAATGCCGATGTTATCATCTGTACTGTGGCCCTCCATTCCAACATTATAGTATGGGAGAGGAAACACCTGGAACATAAATTACCTGGTTACAACCACATTTTTCCCCAGCAGCTATAGGTTTTGATGTAGTCTTGGTAAACAAGTGCAATGGTCACATGCAGAAATCCCAGACATTCTGCCGTCACTGATATGGTGTCAGTCTGACTATCTGCCCCTGATTGAACTTGCTCAGGTCGTCGTGTTTATTCATGTTTATCACTGCAGTTGTGCTATACAATGGTAAGTATCTGACCTATATATAATATAGCCTGCATGGGGTTTCGGCTGGCTGCATTATTGTGGTGGAGTAGGGCAGGTTTGTGGATGGTTGCTGTCTATATAATAAATTGTGCTTTCAGTGTACTAGCATTATTTATCCCAAAGACAGCAAATATATAGGATAATGGTTTTCAAGTTTTTTGTTTCTAAGAAACACTATAATTGTATTGTAAAATTATTATTATTATTGCAAATTAAGAACCCCAAAAAGTGTACCTTTTCTGGTGTTTATTAAATACCACATATTTGCAATACCCTTTGCATTACCTCAAGGGAACATAGCAGATGGTTTTCATCAACCTTTTTGAAATTGGTATAATTCATTGTAAAATAAAAATAAAAAAACCCTCAGGCAGCTGCTTGCTGCAGAGGTCTGATAGGAGACTGTCAGTTTATATGAAACAGTAGAAGGTCTGAGAGGATGGCTCAACCTCAGCAGAAAAACAACACAAACATCCATGCCTTACCCAGGGCTTGAACCCAGGTCCCTTAGATCAGTAGCCAAGCACACTAACTGCTCCGCCACTTCATTTTATATATTGATATTTCAAAGATTATCTGATTTTCACTGGGCAGTGTTGTAAAATTATATATGGTGCTTAAACCTTTTAGGTTCCCCATGTCTGCAGACATTGGCAAATTATGAAATCACACCCAGATGTGGACAGAGAATTTTTAGTACAATACATAAAACCTGAATTTTTAAAAAAAACAGAAATATCCTGGTTAATTTTATTTTACATCCATACTGAGAAAATGTATATTTTATGATTAATAAGTATTTTGTTTTTAATTTATGATTAATTTTCTTTTGGTATAAAGAACTTGCACCACATTCAGATTGCCATTTTCAAGGTATCACCATTTTCATTTTTAAACAACTGATTTTTCTGTCCCTGTATTTTGCAATTATGAGTTGGATCTGTCAATTATGAGTTGGAATTATGAGGGGCAGCTCAGTCTATAGCATACAGGCTTGTAATCTGCAGTTCCCAGGTTCAAATACCCCTGGGCCAGTTCAAAACTCCTCGCTCTGCTCTCAGTCAGTAGGGGACACTGATGGGCATTTGTTTTTAACACATTTTCTTGAAAGCAAAACTTGTTATTACCAGGTCCAACTGTCCATTCATCTGTTTCTACATTCAATATCTCTGGATTAATTTTAATTGCTTTTGCGTTGGATGGAGAAAAAAGCTTAGTTTGCACACTATGTTTTTATCCATCTGTGTATGTATGCAATATTTCTGCAACCAAATCAACTGATTCTGATATACTTTTTTGCATTCAGCAGAAGAAAGGATCTAGTTTTGTATGTGCATATTTTTAGTTCCCAATAAAGAGGGGAGGGGGTCTCCTTAAAAAAAAAAAACTGTTGCATCTGTAGTTCAGACAATTAGAAGTGAAATATACCAAGAAAATGTTCCTCTTCATCTCCCTGGGCAAATGGAAATTTTTTTTGTATAAAGCATTTTTTTTTTTCATTTCCTCATAAAATCGCAACTATTTTTTATGTTTACTTAAATATACCTAAAACTTTTAAATATTCATTGCAATGCAAATATGATAAACAAATGAATTAAAAAACACATGGCAGAGTGGAAAAAACTATACAGTTTTTGTTAATGTGCTTCACAATATTACTATTTGTTATCTTGATAAGGAATATCATACAGTTGATATAGTTGTTGAATAAATTTATAGTTCCTTGACTGTGTGATTCCTTAATTTTTTTTTATATAGGGTTAAAAAAAGGTTATGCAGTTCACTATTAAAAAGTATGTTTTGTCACCATACTTATAAGCTTACCGGACACAAAATTAGTCACACCTGGCTAAATGTCACCTAATAGCACGTAACACCTCTGTGTGACTGAAGAACAGCCGAAATCCTGTCTGGCATGGATGCTACCAGCGTGCGGATGTAGTGCACATCAATATTTATCCACTCTTCCAGCAGCAAATGCCACAGTTTGGTGAGACTGGCCAGATGGCTGCGACAGCACTTCACTCATTGCCCCAAATAGTCCCACAAGTTTTCTATGGGATTCAAATCCGGGGATTTGGTGGGCCAGTCTAGATGTTCGAAGACGCTCGTCGTGCCAATACAACACACTTCAAGCCCTGTGCATGTGACAATTGTCATCTTGGAAGACTGGAGTATTCTTCTGGTGTTCACTGTGGAGATGCTGCACAAAAGGCAACATGTGGTCATCCATTAGCTCCATATAGCCCTTCTGGTTCAAGTGTGATGTTACCACAACCAAAGGACCCATTTCCTCGTATATGAAACACCCCCAGAACATCACAGAGCCTCCTCCAGCTTGAACAGAACCTTGCACACAGTCCACATGGAAGACTTCATGCAGCTTATGATGTACCCGTCGCCTCGCATCATTCAAGTACAAGCAAAAATGTGATTCATCCAACCAAATCACACGCTTCCAAGAGTTGACAGTCCAGTCTTTGTGGTGCCGCGCCCACTGTAACTGTGCAGCCTTGTGCAGAGCTGTTAATGTGGATCTCTTCTGCAGTACTGTGCTCCAGATATCCATGACATGCAGTTCCCTTCGGAGTGTTCATTCAGAAACAGTTTGTTGTAGGCCTGTATTGACTGACTGGAGCAATTCCTGCCTTTATTGGTGAGCACAGTCTTTCTGCTGCAGTTCTGGTTACGATTAGTGGTGGACTGCAATGTACACTACTGCTAGAAGACCCTTTGGACAGTATGTTTCAACACACCTGTAAAGATAGCAACTTTTGTACACTATGCCCTTTGGCTTGGCCAAACACACTAACACCATTTTGCCACTCATTCATGTCTTTGGGGCGACCCATGTTTCACGAAGTGTCTAACACACACCTGGCACACAACCACTTCTTGTCACTGTATGAACCCCGTAGCGCACGGCACAGCTATTTGTAGGACACATTTATTGCTGATGTGTCCTCTGTTGCTGTCAAACGGACATAACCCTCTTATGGTTGGAGATGACAAATTTTTTGTCCAGTGAGCTTATTATGAGCAGCACTAACAGTTTTATTTCAGAATAATCCTTCCACAGTATTCCATTACCATGCTTTTTCCATTAATTACTGAAAATAGGCAATTTGTTAATTAGGTATATACTTATTTTGATTCCTTTTGAACTGTGGAATCTAGGTTGCATTAAAAAGGAATGATGTAAAATAGGGTCTCCAGAAAGAGCTGGAAGGGAAAAAAGACTGGAGGGAAGGCAGTACTTTGTAAGCAGTAAGCAAACCTCATTACCTTCACATTTTGATATC
Source organism: Ryuthela nishihirai (assembly GCA_038380435.1). Lineage (NCBI taxonomy): Eukaryota > Metazoa > Arthropoda > Arachnida > Araneae > Heptathelidae > Ryuthela > Ryuthela nishihirai. The sequence goes on along the minus strand of JAWZYU010000004.1, from coordinate 92,893,719 downwards.
AAATGTCAAATTTCTATCATAAACACATTGTGCAAAATATTCAATAGAAAAGTTTGCAAATTTAAGCTTTTTCCTCCTTTAGAGAGTGCAGTTTAAATGTTTGAGTGATTCCAAAAGTGCAAATCATAATATTTCATCAATACCTATCTAACCCAGAAAGGATTTTTAGTTTAGCTGTATAACAAAAATTTTGAATCAACAGTCAGACAGATGGATGGATCTGACCGAAGAAAGACAACAATAGTCATTTATTTTGAAAACGAGAAAAGAAAAAATTAACCTGTTTTTTTTTCTCAGCTTCAACACCATTTTATAATTAAATGTAAAGAATGGCAAACATATATATATATATAAATTCCCCCTGTCAAGTGCCAAACATTTTAAACAGTGTATTTCAGTGAAATTTTTTCTTTCATTACATGTGCTAGGTTTGTTCTTTCAACAAAGAAAGAAACTATGAAAATGCTTTCTATATGTTCATTTCTCAGTTAATTTCTTGCTTTTGACTTGGAAGCTTACTGCATTGCTGTGAAGTGGGATACTGGGATTAAAAAAAAGAACAGAAAGCAAATAACAGCAATGAAGACTGTATGTACTTTTGCCATTGTTTTGAAAGTTTTGTGCATTGGACTGAACTTTTTTTGAAGTGAATTATTGAAATGAAAAAAAAAGAGAAAATGAACATCAGCAATGATTCTAGAAACTGCTATTGCAAATTGCTGAGCTGAAAACACCGGTTCTCGTCCGGTCACCAAAGTTAAGCAGCTTTGGGCACGGTCGGTACCTGGTAGGGCAACCACCTGGGAACACCACGTGCAGTTGCCAAAAAGTCTGCTGAGGACCCGCCATCCTCACAGATCCCTCTACTATTGCATATTAAACTGACAGACTCCTGTCAGACCTCTGTGGCAAGCAGCTGCTTGAGGAGGTATTTATTTATTTATTTATTTTTTTTATTATTATTATTCATATTCATCATGTCTTATTCTCTTAAGTATAATGGAAGAACTGCAATTTGAATCACATAAAGTAATTTTATTACAAAATATAAAGTTATTTATATTTTGTCGTCATTAGGCGACAAAATAATGCAATGGCTTAAACTTCTAGTATGATGGTAATTTTTTTTTTCCATCTCACTCTGCAATATTAAGGTAATAGTTGCCACCCGAGAAACTATCAAACATATTTTAATTCTTTGCCCATGTTTTAATCTTGAACGACGTTTGTTTTTTACATTTCATGATTTTACGTCCGAGCCCCTTACACTCGGACATCTTTTAACTGATCATTGCTTTTTACCTCCAATTTTTGCATTTTTGAAGTTTACAGGTTATTTTAACAGGTTATGATTTTACGGCTTTGTTATTTATTCAGCATCTGACCTAGGTCATTTACACCTAGGTTAGTTTTATCCATTGTATATACTGTATATATATATATAAATATTTGTTCTTTTACACAAATTTTTATCATGGTTTTTTGTTATATATATTTGTTGGTTTTGTCTTTACTTGTTTTACACTTGTTGCTATTTTTGTAGTGTATTTTATCATCTTTAGATGTTGCTTTTAACATTGGTTGTAGGTTTCCACGATTTTTATCTCTTATTTTTCTATTTGTCTTTGTCTGGCGCATTATGGCCTTAGTTGCCGATGCGCCAATAAACCTCAAACAACAACAACAACAGCCACCCGAGATCATAGATGGCACCAATGGTTGACCCAAAAATCTCTGTGATAGAGTTAAGTCCTAAAATTTGCAAAAAAAAGACAAGCTGGCATTAGTTAAACTGGGAGAATGCTCTGGCATGTTTCTGGAGAAATGCAAGTTCGAATCCCGTATGTTGGCGAAAATATTTTCCGCAAAATATTTATTGATTTATAAGTAATGATGAATAATATATGCATGATACATGTGTAAGAAAAAATGATATAAATTATCCTAGCAATATTTTACTAAATTATCAGTGAATCTTTCAAAATCGATCTTTATGTTAATGAGGGTAACTAGGCCGATTTGCAGAAAAAAATTGAGGTGGGGGGGAGAAATGCTATCACGCTGGAAAAAAGTTAAAGAGGAAGAAACCAAGAAACTGAAATGTGTTACTGTCTAATAATTTACACTCTGTTTTCGAGGTCTAAAAATTTCTTAAAAAATGCATGAAATATGCACAAATTATTTTTTTTTGTCTCCATTACTTTTATTAGCATTCTCAAACTGCCCTCTCTTATTAGCCCTCTCTCTAGATCCAGACCTGGGATGAAATAAAGGGGAAATTGGGGGTCAAATGCTTTCTGAATAGTTTTTATAAACCACTTCGGAAAACCTTCCCTAGCTAAAATTCTACTTAATCCACCATTTTGACCAATTGCCACATTTTATGAATGAGTATTGGGTTAATCATACCATTGGCCAAAACAGTATTGGATGAATCGTACCATTGGATGTATAGTCCATTGGACCAATCAGGATTGGATGTAATGTCACCTTTGGCGAATTGGCATTGGACCAAACAGCTTTAGATGAATCGCAGGGACTGGTACAATACGATTCAGAAGTCTGGACAACTGGTAAAACAAACACAGTCAGAACATGAATTGGTACACTTAGGTGAAATCGTATAATGGAAAAGTCATTAATTGCTAAGTACCATAAGTAACATTACCATAATGAGAAAGCAAAATATTAAGCATGGACACCAGCAAGTTTGTAGCACACTTTTATGCACTGTTGCTATTATGGCAATTATTAATGCTCTGTTTACTTACATTAATGTTTCTTTACTGATAATAACTATCTCAGTCATTCTTTAATTCCTGAATCATGCGAAGAGAATTCTGAACATCCTTAAAGTGTCCCCACAAGAAGATATCCATTCTCTGTTGTCAAATCCATTTTCCAGGTAGGTTAGGATGCAACCAGTATTGAATGCTGGTCACATAGTATGTGTGAGTGCACTAATCTGTTGAAAATATATGTTTTTGTAGAACAGATAGGAGAAAATTATTGAAATAAGGGTCAGTACATTTTCGAAAATGTCAATATAGGTCTGAGCATTCACATTGTTTAGAAAGAAAAAGGACCTATAATTTGAATATAATGAATTTCACACTATATCATCTTCTGAAGATCTTGAAGAGGCTGGGCCTGCATCCATTGTGCATTCTCTTTAGACCATTGCCTAACAGTGTAATGGCTCATGTTGTATGACAGATGAAAAATCACCTTTATCAGAAAAGATTATCTGGTGTCTAATATTCTGCTGAGCCACTGATCATTCACAGAATTTCATTCTGTGGTCTTAATCATCTGCATGGAACTCCTGGACAAATCGAGATTGTATGCATGGAATTTTTGTTTCTTCAGAATGCAATGAACCAAAGTTTGGCTAATGTTACATTCCTCCAACAGTTTGCAAGGTATTGATGTGCAATTGATTTCTTTGGATTTAAAGTTATGGGTATAATGCATATCATGACAGAAGATTCTCCTATTTCTGAAGTAGGGAGACCAGATTTTGATAAATTGTTTACACTTCCTGTTTTTTTCAAAGCATTTTGACTCTCTTCGTTGATGCTATGATCCTACTATATACATATACATACAGAATCCTTATGTAGCCATGGGATACAGAGGTTCCAACCAGACTACAATTTAGTTCTCCAAACATGTCTGTCCTGAACTATAGTTGCTGCTTCTGGCTAATATAGACCAATTCTAATGATGTCTTGTTTGACATTGTCTGCCCACTGCATCAAAGGTCTTTCCCTTTTCCTGAGCCCTTGAGGCACACTATTCATAACCCTATTGACTAATTTATAGTTACGCATAGGGGCAGCATGGCCAAACCAATGAATGCATACATAAGTGCTGCTCAAAGGAGGTTGCTGACTCCTTTGCCTAACCACACCATTACTTACAAATTTAAACCTCTTAATGCCCAATATACTGTGTAAACAACTAGAATCAAAGACATCAAATTTCCTCCTATCTTGTTTACAAAGGGTCCAAGTTTCATTACCATAACTAACCCTAAAGAACCACACAATTATGCAGCCTAATTTTAGTTGTTAGGTGTTTATGCCTATTTTTCCACACTCTCCAAAGACTCTTAAAGGTCCCAGCAGCAATCACTATTCTCTTTATCTCATACCACACATGACCAGTGTCTATTACATTCCCAAGATAAACTGAGACACTTGACCAAGGGTGCAACCTTTCAGATTGACTGAATTACACTTATCTCATCAATTTTCATCATTTTAGTTTTCTCTCTGTTTATCACCAAACCTACTCTACCAACATCTCTAATAAAAGAGTTCATCTCATCAAAATCATTTGTCAAAAGGGCCAAATCATCAGCATATCTAAATCAGAAATTTCCAGATCTGTAGACCATTTAAGTCCAAAATCTTTGCAGTGAATTTCACATAACGTAATCAATAACCAAACTGAAGAAGAAAGGGAACAGAATGCACCCTTTTGTCAAACACCAGAAACAATGCTAAACCAATTGCTACAAGCCTTATCAACTCTCACCCTGGATTGGGTTCTGTTATAGAGAGCTTTCATTATGTTAACTAACTTGTCTGGTATGCCATATGATCTCAGGATTAACCACAAATTGTGACAATCAACAGCATCAAAAGCCATTTTAAAATCAACAAAGCTAGGAACCACAGGTTTCTGAAACTCTAAACATTTCTCAAGAATCTGCCTAAATGAAAAAATTTGATCTACACATTCCATACCACTTCTGAATCCACACTGCTCATCATGTCAACCACATTCTTAATTCTATTAAGCATAATCATGCAAAGATCTTTACCTGGAACAGAAAGTAGGCTGATACCCCTATAATTATCACAAGAACTGTGATCACCTTTTTTAAAAATAGTGATAATAATAGCTGTAAATAGTGATAATAAAATCCTTAGGGGTAATATTCCTATAGTGATAATATTATCCTTATCCTTATCATAAAATATATTCAAATTTTCAGTCAGCCATGTGGTGACAGAAGTGTTCCAAGCTCTAAGCATTTCAGTGGTGATTTCATCCATCCTTGGGGATTTATGCAGTTTAAGTTTTGAAACCTGCCTTGACAAGCAATTCCGCAGCAACATGCCAAAACCTAGTAGAAAGCCTTCCCCACAGAGTGAAGGTTGTGATAGCAGCAAAGGGTGGATCAATGCAATATTAATTCCTTTCCTATTACCTTGAGATTGTGGATGACCGAGTATCCAAATACTTTTTATCATATAGTATATTATACCAACATATATGTGGTGATGTTTTGCAGCTGACTCATCATGAACCTTATAATTCACATAGGGTAACTGACTTCCCCAAAAACACATTAATAGAAACTTGTGTTTTGGATTTACTGCAGAATAAATTTATTTCTATCATTAAATAATACATTTTACGTTTTTAATACAAGATGAGACCCCATCTCACATCTTAAATTTTTTACAGGGTCTCGCGTTTAAAAATGTGTCATCAATTGTTCCATTGAACAGGGGTAATGTATTCTTTTACTAATACATACTTAACTCTAATAGACTTTACTATCAGGAGACCTGAAGGCAACGCCAGACAGTTTAAATTCAAAGTTTATTGGTTATCCATTCTGTAAAATCTACAAAAAATCTGATATGAAGCCACATTTGAATGTGAACTTCAAATAATAGGATATGCTCTGAGTAATTCTATTTAACGTGCTTCCATTTAGAAATGTAAGCTGAATAATTTGTTAAACCATTTATATATAAATATAGCTAGACAACATATTTTGGGATAACCTATTCATTAAGGAAAAAACATGCAGAAAAAGCTATTTGCACAATAATGTTACCAAATTTTATTTCGAATAACTATCACCTTCAAATATATTGTTTAGTCTGGACTCAGGTTTGTTTTCATAATGTGCACCTTTTTGTATTAATGAGCTGGATAATTCTTTTTTTTTTCATCTGTCAGTTCAGAAACATAATATTTGTAATGGAAATAAAATTCTACATAAAGTTTTTTTTTAATTTTTATCATTGTAGATTTATTATTTTATTGATGAACTGTTAAAAGCATTTAATTCTGAATTACTGTATAGACTTGGAGCAGTATACAGTCTGGTGCAAGCAATGGTAAAACTACAAATTAGTATTCCAGTTTTAAAATATGCAATTAGAGACTATGTACAAAAAATATATAATTTAATCAGTGATTTGTATAGTAAATTATAATGCAAAGATTATCCAGGTAATTCCAATAATAGTAAATGTCCATGTATGAAATAATGCTTTAGGGAAAATTGATTTGAAGGTGTTAGCTGTTTTTGGTTGTATAAAATACCTAAAGTGTTGGTTGAGAGGATTTGAATGATGAATGTTTAGTGTTTTAATTTCAGTCCATGGTTTTACTAATTTTTTCTGCATGTTTTTTGTTTGCTATTGTTTATTTTTATTTGTTTACTTGTATTTTATGTGATTGCAATTTGATTTATTGCTCAATTTTGTGTTTTAATTTTTTTCTTTTTCACTTTTTTGTAACTTTTATATTAATGATTTAGATTGATTATTGATTTGAAATTTTCTTATTGAATAATGTGAACCCATTAAGGGAAAAAATAATCATAATACATAACATTTATTATGTTTGATTCAGTAATTAAAAGTGCAATTAATTATTGCAACCTTGATAGAAGACAAGGGATTCACTGGAATTATTTCAGCTGAAATTATTCTGTTGGTGGTGTGATACTTGTCTGCTATAATATGTTGTCTTTACTGGTACTAGAAAGGTTTGGTGCTTTGAAGTAATATATAATATTGGTTCACACCTTACATGGTTTTGTTAATGCAATTATTTTTACTAATTCACTAATGATTTTGAGGTTTTTAATGTGAGATCAAATAATAATGGGCTCATGTTATGCATTGTGCTTCTTTATAGAACTGCCTGTAATCATGATAGCACTGGGATTATCTCTTCAATTTTACTTATTAAACTAAAAGGATATCATATCCCCTCTGGTGAATATGAGATGCTTGTTTTTAGTGAATATTCACTTAAAAAGCCTGTCTCTTTTATCCCTTAAAGTCAAAAAATTGGAATTTCTTATTCCCTAGGTTTAAGGGGCAAATCATCCAATGCATATAAAAATATCCCCTCAAGCAGCTGCTTGCCACAGAGGTCTGACAGGAGCCTGTCAGTTTAATAAGCCATAGTAAAACGTTCATGAGGATGGTGGGACCTCAGCAGAAAGACAACATAAATATCCATGCCTTACCCAGGTCCCTTTGATCAGTAACCAAGCCTGCTAACAATTCAGCCATGCGACATATATACGCTGCACGCAAAAATTAGGGGATATTTCAAAATGAATATGAAGCGATAAAAAAAAAGCATTTGGTTTTTTTTAATTAAACAAGAACATCAGAAAAGCAAACAACAAGTCAAAGAAAGTTGTTCGATTATGCAAATGAGATGCAAAACCAACTTTTATTTCATTGGTGAAAATGCACTATGCAAAAGGCTGAAAGTATTGGAGTACCTGCACGTTCCCTGATCTTGAAAGTGCATATCCTGCAATTTCCCAGCCCTTGCAATGCCCCTGCAACATGATTTGCCCGAATGTGAAGCCTGGAGAGCCATAGGACGTCTTGAAGCTGGTCAAACACAGACGACAGTGGCAACAGCACTTGGAACATCCCAAAGCATGATTAGCAGACAGTGGAATCACTTTCAAGAGACTGGCACAGTACGAAGAAGACACGGGCAGGGTCGCCCATCTGCCACAAAAGCAAGAGATGACCACTACTTGACCTTATTGGCAAGAAGGAACAGGCGCAGCAGTGCAACAGAGCTGTGGGGACAGTTTCTTGCTGCCACTAGACTATGGATATGCACCCAGACCATACGAAATCAGCTCCATCGTGTTGGATTGCATGCCCGGCGACCAATGGTATGCATTCCGTTATCTGCTGAACAGCATAGAACCTGTAGAAGGTGGGCTGATGAGCATCGTCATTGGACCCATGATGAGTGGTCAACTGTCCTCTTCTCTGATGAGTCATGGTTCAGTCTGCAGCCTGACAATCATCGTGTCCTGATCTGGCGTGAACGAGGAACATGGGAGAATCTACGTTTCATGCGAGAAAGGGACACCTTCGGTGGTGGTGGAATCATGGTGTGGGCTGGCATCAGCATTGGTGGTCGTACCGACCTCCACATCATCAGAAACGAATCGCTGACTGCTGTCAGATATCGAGATGAGGTCCTGCACCCTATAGTGGTACCCTATGCTGGAGCAGTTGGAAACAACTTTCTTTTCATGAATGATAATGCAAGGCCCCACTGTGCGCATCTTGTCAACAACATGCTTCAGGAGACAGGAATCGAATGCATGGATTGGCCTTCATGTTCTCCAGACCTGAATCCCATTGAACATGCTTGGGATGCACTGGGAATATGTCTGGCAAACCATCCAATGCCTCCCACAACACTTCTTGAGCTGGAAGTTGCCCTGGAGGAAGAGTGGCAGAGGATCCCACAAGAACTGCTGGGCATTCTGATCCTCTCCATACCCCATCGCTGTCAGTGTGTTTTGGCAGTCTTGGGTGACCATACACCCTACTGAACAGTCAATGTGTGACACTCTCGTCCAGTTTGTATATATGTTGTAATATGTCACTTGCTACTCAATCACGACAATTGAGTTTGCATCTCATTTGCATAATTGAACAACTTTCTTTGACTTGTCGTTTACTTTTCTGATGCTCTTGTTTAATAAAAAAAATTCAAATGCTTCTTTTTTTATCGCTTCATATTAATTTTGAAATATTCCCTAATTTTTGTGAGCAGTGTATATATAATAAAATAATTTATTTTATTAGTAATGTATTGAAATATTATTGGAAATTTTAAAATTTAGTGCTAAATTTATAAAAATAAGAAGAAACTAGTCAAATTTTAATTAATTGTAATTTGATTAAAACACATATATGACTATAAGTTATTCTGTTCTTCATCAACACATTTAATTACCAGAATTTCAAATCTCTGGCATAAATATGCCATTTGCAATATTTCTTCAAGTTTTACATTTTTTATATTTAGTGTCTTCTAACAATGGTAAATTAAGTCAATTTGGAGGATTTGTAAGCATTGAATCATTCTATTAGTATGTATTCAACTCAAAAAAGAATTTTTCATTAATCTCTCAAAACAAAAGGTTTGTTTTCCCACCCACTCCTGGAGGTAAAGGGGCAAATTGTTGCTGCCAATGTAAACCCTTTGATCATTGCACTCTACCACTAAAATGTCAAATTTCTAGCCCAAATAGATTGTTTTCAATATCCATTTAAAACTTTTTAATTTTCTACCATCAGAAAGTGCAATTGATGCTTTTGGGAGATTCAAAAAGTGTGAATCATAATAGTTTATCCATACCTATTCCCAACCTATCTATTTATCTCTAAAAACAAAAAAATTAATATCTACAAACAGACTAACAGAGAGACAGACAGACAGATAACAAAGTGAAGAGAGTAGCTTGTTTTTTCTGAAAATGTGCATTAGCTAAAATTATGTATTAGCTTTATGAAACATACCTTTCACAGGCGATTTTATACTTTTAACTCTGAGTTTAAACCAAGTTGAAAGATACGCCATCAAAAAGATTAAGTATTTGGTGATACCTGACTGAATGCCAGCTTTACTGACAGAAATTTTTATATGAAACCTTGAATCCAGTTGTAAGCCTTATCAACTAATTCTTTTCCTTTTTTTAAGAACATTTGTTAAGAATATATTATCAGCTAATAATTCATATAAATATTACATTAATAAATTGATAATCTTTAAGTATATTAACCTTTTTCAGGGAGAACAGTGCTTAAAAATGTTAAATTTATTAAATAGTTATAAGTTTTGCTGTGTTATTATTTTCCAATTTAAATGTTTTCAGATCATGACTTTGATTTGTAATAAAATATAAACACAGTAGGCACTGAATTATGAAGATCCCCATGGCATTGTATGGAGCCTCCTTTAACTCAGATAAGCCCTCAAATAAGATATGGTATGGATGCTACTAGGTAATGATACATGAAGATACATTCAGACAACTTAACTCTGGAATACTTTAGAGTAGGGTTCTCAACATGGGATACGCAGTAAAATTTTTTGTGGTACACCGTGAGAGCTCGAAAGTCACTAGATATATGTTGTATGTATATGTTTTATTTTATTCCCAATGTTATACTATAACTATAGTTTTATCTATCTGTACATGTACCAGGGGGTACATGAAGCACAAAAGGTTGAGAACCACTGCTCTAGGTTACCTCACAATCAAGTTGAGTAACAGTAATCACTGGTGTATCAGCACATTAGATTGCCTATTCCCCCAGCATCCCACATATGTTCAAAAGGATTTAGATTTAGGGAATTGACTAGCCATGTTAGGAAGTAAAATTACCCAAATGTTGTGCAAACCTGCCCTCAACAATTTCCACTTTTAACCCCATAGCATAAAAAAACTGTGACTTGCATGATTCTGGGTACATCAAGCATGAATCATGTACAATTGGTAAAAGCTCTGTGCATGCTACAAATCATATTTTCTTTTCTATGGCTACACATAGTGAAAGCAGCACGAGGCAATGAATTCCATGTGCACTGTATATATGCAGGCAGTGTCATTTTTTTGTTGTTGTTTTTTCTTTTTTTTTTTTGAGGGGGGGGGGGGAGTATCTATTCAGTGGCAAGGTTTATTGTTGTATCATTGAAAGATGCTATTGCCATTTTGGAATAACATTAACAATTAACCCTCCCAGTGTTCATCCTGAGAATCTGATATGAAGCCACAGATCAAGCTAATTTTTCACTGTACTCAGCCAAAAAAAAATTATCATTTTTTTGCCAATTAACTAATGAAAAGAAATACATTGTGTTATATACCAAAAACAGCATTTAAGATTGGTTTTATGAAAATTAAATATTTAACAAAAATAAGTATAGTGTTAATTCTAATAAGACAATTTTAGGGTGATAAAAAAAAGACGGTAGGATCTGCCAAGGCAAATAAAAATTTTGTTTAAGAAAACTAATGGACCAAAATCATGGTATGTCTACTGAAAAGCAAACCTAAACCTTGGAGATGCTTTCTGTCTTCCGTCGTTGAAAAGAGAATTTTAAGTATCTGACCATCACATGTCTATCTAGTCTCTTTGCACCCCCAGCATATCAAGGTTACAGTAATGAAATTCCTGTGTCGGAACATCAAGAAAATAATCTCTGTATGAGTCTGCGCATTCTATGAACCTGTGAAAATAACAGGTTTAGTTTTAAGAAACTGTTTATAGGGAGAGGTAGTGCTTGGCAATATCAGTTTCCTAATCACAACCACATGAGAAAGACCTGCCCCCCCCCCCCCCCTCCACACACACACACTAAAGGCTGAATCCACCCAGATTGGTAGGACCAGAATAGGTTTGGTGATGCCAGTTGAAGCAAGGGTTCAGGTACCTGCCATAACTTCTGATCAGGAATATCCACCAACTGATATAAGGTATCCTTTGCATCTATTCACTCAGGGCTCTCAACCCACAAACAAACTGAAAACACAGTGGAACATTTACCTCAACAGAAGCCCACCAGTGCAGCAAGTACAGGTTTCATAATTTAAAATGACTTGTAATCTAGTTCAGAGCGATAATTCTATCAAGGTTTGTATATGTAGTCAGCACCAAGATCTTGTGTGGTTGACCACTCCTCAGCAGGGCAGAGAAAAAAAATTAAAAAATAGGCATAGTAGAAAATTAAAAAATAGGCATCAGAGCAATAGGCCACATTGCACTGGCAGGCCTCCCTTTCCATTCCCTTCCAGCAGAGAATATTTCTTGAAATATACTAATGGTCTGCACCATGATAAAGCATGGTCAGACTTCAGGTGCTAGGTCTGTCCAATTCTGTGTATCATCACTGAGGATTGCTGCATAATTCTCCTTCCGTGTGTGCCTAGCTCCATTTACAACCAATAATTATACATAGGAAGAGAAAGGAAATTTTCTTCTGAATTAGAGGAAAATATATATATTTTTTTTTTGGTAATTCAGAGACCATCGCAGATATCTAGACCCTCACATAGCCAGTTTATACCTAAACTGGAAGGAGATTTATGACCAATCCCCAGTGATGACGCACAGAACTGGTCAGGCCTAACACCCAGTTTCTGAACTTGTCTTCTCGTAGTGTGGGTTGTTAATACCTTTCAAAAGCAATATTCTCTTCTAGAAGGGAACAGAAGAGGAGGGCTGCTAGATCAGTGTGGCCTACTGATCTGGTCACCAATGGCCACTTTTTTTTTGGCCTTCTGTGGAGTGGTCAACTTCGCAGGGTGCTGTCCATTTATACCCACTGGACTGGAATGGTTTATGGCTTTGAGCATGATTGCAGATCCTGGGCTGCTACACTGGTGGGCCTTTGTTGGGAGCAATTCTGCTAATGTGTTTTCTGTTTGCCTGTAGGTTGCTAGCCTTAAATGAACAGAGGTACAGGATACCTTATATCAGCTGGAGCATATTCCTGATCAGAGACCATCGCAGATATCTAGACCCTCACATAGCTAGTTGCCGTTGCCTATTCTACACTGGGATAATGTGTCACAGGCAGGTCAGTTTCTGGTTCTTGAAAAAGTTCACTCAAAAAGGTGGTTCCTGAATTCCTACCAGCATGGGTGGATTCAGCCTGTAGTGGTGGGGGAACAGGCCTTTGCCCTACACCTGCGATTGGGGGGTTGTTTGATATTGTTGGTCCTACCTCTCTCAATGAACCTAGTTTCTTAAAAAATCCTACTAATCATTTTCTCTCTTCAGGTATGTGGAATGTGAGGAATTATATAGAGATTATTCTCTTGATATCCTCATGCAGAAATTCCAGTGGTATAACTTAGATTTTGTAGGCTTGCAAAAGACCAGATGGACAGGTAAAGGTAAGATACTTAAAAATAACTTTAAATTTCTCTTTTCAGGGAGGGAGGATGGAAAGCATTTCCAAGGTGTGGGTTTGCTTCTCAGCAGACATGCCAGTGATGCTCTTCTACGATGACTGCATTATTGAAAGATTTCTTACAACAAAATTTAAAACAAAAATTAAAGACTTGAATGTCATCTGTTGTTATGGCCCCACAGAGGAGTCTGATGAGAATGATAAGGATAAGTTTTACAGACACTTCAGGATATTTTGAATTCTGTCAAGAAAGGAGATATTTCTCTTGTGCTAGGTGACTTCAGTAATAAAGCTGGTACTGACTCAGATTTCTGGGCAAGAGTTTTAAGTCCCTTTTGCATTGGTATTTCCAATGGCAATGGGGAAAGTCTCCTACAGGTAAGTAAGCTTAGAGAATATTTAATCCACAATTATGCTGTATAACATAGGGAATTTTTTAGCAATCAATTCACATTACACTTAAGACTAATTCTTACATAGTCAAAATATGATTGGTTTCATATATGATAAATTATACTTAATGGACTTTTGTATCAGTAAGAGGTTCCCAAGTAAGGATGCAAGTTATTACTATTTCTTAGATGTCTTTGATGAATCCTGCTGGCTGCAGCTGGTTGTGTTGTCTTTCTTTTAACATTTTTCCAAAGTTCCTATTTCAGGATATCCTCTGAAGAACTGTTGGTTTTTATACTGTTGATCTTTAATATACAGGGTGATTCAAAACTTATAGTTCAAATTTCGTGGGGAGGTAGGGAATACGTCAGGAAACCGATTTCACATAGGAAAGAATGTACGCATGCGTATGTAGAGGGCACTGTGTGTATCCAACCAGTGTACAGCTCGCCCGACCACTCCCGCTGTCATCAGTGTACGAGCTGACTTACTAGTGATAAGATGAATCGTTTTATGCATCAAGAGCTAGCGGATATGCATCTCGCATATGGGGCCGCTGAGCTAGGCAAGTTTACGAAGACCGATATCCCAACAGAAGAATACTGCAGCATCAAATGTTTGCACAAGTGCATCGCAATCTGCGCGAACGTGGTTCACTGCGCAGCAACATGCAGGATACGCGGAGAAGACGACTGACGCGGACTGTCAACGTCGCAGAACAAGTCCTACAGTCCATCGAAGATAATCCGAATACCAGCACACGAGCTATTGCTCAGCAGCTTGGGGTCTCTCAGTCAGCAGTGTGGTGGATATTGCACGAGGAACGTGTGCATCCTTACCATCTGCAAAGGGTGCAATTACTGCATCCTGACGATTATCCGAAGTGTGTGGAATTTGCACAATGGTTCATGCAGAAAGGTGCCGTGGACCCCAGTTTTCCAGCTTCTGTCCTTTTTACAGATGAAGCTTCATTCACTCGTGAAGGTGTGTTCAATACACACAATTCACATGTGTGGGCTTACAACAACCCGCATGGTACGAGAAGTCACGCTGCGCAACATCGTTTTGCCGTAAATGTGTGGGCTGGAATCATTGGTGACTGTTTGTTGGGACCTTACTTGCTACCGCCCCGATTGGACGGCTGGAAATACCTAATATTTCTCGAGACAGTGTTACCGACTTTTCTGGGCGCTGTTCCTGCGCATATCCGCCGAGATATGTGGTATCAACATGACGGGGCTCCAGCCCATAGCACAATTGTTGCGCATGATTACCTGAACCGAACATTCGGAGCTCGATGGATCGGTAGAGGTGGACCGATCGCTTGGCCACCCAGGTCACCTGATTTATCGCCCATGGATTTCTTTTTGTGGGGGGCCATGAAAGACCATGTGTACGAGACCCCCGTCGACAGTGAAATGAACCTTGTTGCACGAATAGTGGCCGCCGCAGGCATTGTCCGTGATATCCCAAGCGTTTTTGAAAATGTTCGATAATCAATGCAACGGCACTGTGAATCCTGTGTCCGTGTAAATGGTCGCAATTTTGAGCACCTACTGTGAACCTGTACTTTACCTTGTTGGAATAAAAGTCACATTCATTACCACTTAACTGTACTGTTTCCTTGTGTTCACTTTACTTGTCCATTTTGTTCATGTAGATGACGTTTGCGGACATACTTTCCTATGTGAAATCGGTTTCCTGACGTATTCCCTACCTCCCCACGAAATTTGAACGATAAGTTTTGAATCACCCTGTATAGCACTGATGTTCTCTGTTCGTAATCCGGATATCAGTCCAGGTTTTATCATCGATGACACTATTTGTAGATATTTCAGCACCACTAAGAGTTAGGCTGACATTTTCAGAAACTCGTTTTGTCATATACTGTATGCTCAAAAGAATTCTCAGAGTTTAACATTTAAATGCCACAATGGATTCATAGCAAACCTCTGAACTTAGCAAAACATTTTAAAACACCTTTTAAAATTAACTTGTTCGGCTAAAATATCAAGTTAAGAAACGTTAAAATCATTAACACGTAATGCTATAATCTGGAGAACAACCCTTCATAAGCGATCAGGGCTTCATCTGGCAGTTAATTATACGATGTTAAGTGCTTATATTTGAGTATCCCCCTATCGGTGAGTTATGGTTTGTGCATGCTGCTCCTGCAGTAGGAGGTTTCATGCCGCTGGGAAGGGTGGAACCTCTGTGTTGCATAGGTGATATTTATGTAGATTAATTAGAATATTTTCGGTGTATTACAATTGGTATTTGTTTGGTGGAGCAGCTATAGCTTTATATGTTATATTTTTAACTTCTATTTGGTTTTGTACTATTGTTTGTGACAGTGCTGTATTAATTGCTTTATTTTTTATATCTTGTTGGTGTTCTGGCATGCATTGTTCATATGTTCTATATGTTTTTCCCATATATTGATTTTTTTCCCATGTAACCCTGCCCTTGTGAAATAGAGGGTTCTCCCGATTTTAGCGTTACGTGTTAACGATTTTAACGTTTCTTAACTAGATATTTTAGCTGAACAAGTTGATTTTAAAATGTTTTGCTAAGTTCAGAGAAGTTTGTTATGATTCCATTGTGGCATTTAAATGTTAAACTCAGAGAATTCTTTTGAGCATACGGTATATCACAAAATGAGTTTCTGAAAATGTCAGCCTAACTCCTAGTTGTGCTGAAACATCTACAAAAAATCGATGATAAAACCTGGATTGGTATCCAGATTACAAACAGAGAACATCGGTGCTATATGTTAAAGATCAACATTGTGAAAACCAACAGTTCTTCAGAGGATATCCTGAAATATGAACTTTGGAAAAATGTTATAAGAAAGACAGCACAACCAGCTGCAGCCAGCAGGACTCATAAAAAACATCTAAGAAATGGTAATAACTTTCATCCTTACTTGGGAACCTCTTACTGATAGAAAAGTCCCTTAAGTATAATTTACCATATATGAAACCAGTCATACCTTGAATATGTAAGAATTAGTCTTAAGTATTATGTGAACTGATTGCTCAAAAATTCCCTAGGTTATACAGCATAATCGTGCATTAAATATTCTCTAACCAAGTTGCTGTTTAAATTAATTAAACTTAATGGTTGAATGACTAACTCATACTACAAACACCAGGCCATTTATAAATACACATGTATTTCACCTGGTGAGTTGCACTGGAATATTGTAGAGTATATTTTAATTAACAATAAGTCAGCGAGTTTGGTTAGGAATACCAGATCATACAGGGGAGCTGAAATTGGGTCTGACAATTCCTGGTTAGAAGTGTCTTACAACTGAAGCTTAAGAAATGTTGTGCAAAAGTTAAGAGATTACCTTTAACACTGAAGGTCAAAAAGATCCAGATGTAGCAAAAGCATACAATCACGGCTACTTAGTCATTATGACAATCATGATTTGCTTACTGCTGAAATGGAAAAAGAATGTGATCAGTTTCAACAGGCGTTCCTTGAACCCAACACTGCTGTTTTGGGTAAAAAGGAGACATTTGAGTAATAAGGCTATGGAACTTATTTCTGAAAGAAGGAAGTGCAAGGATAATATGAAACAAAACGTTAATAGTCCTAACAGATGGTATTATAATGAACTTAATAAATGTGTAAAGCATCATTTAACAGCTGATAGGAATCTTTGGCTTGATAGCTTGGCTGACAAAGCAGAGGAAACAGTTAGACAGCACAACAACACGGGGTTGTACCAAATAGTTAATCTTTTGTGTTGTGTACCTGTCTGTTTCTTACAAGGATTGAGGAATAAACATGGTAAGATTACTGAAGGTGAGGATTCTGTGATGACTAGGTGGGCTGAGCATTTCAGAGATGCTCTAAGCAATGCAACTATTTCTACTCCCATTGTTTGTAATTAGGATAGATGCATTACTGGTTTTAATATTGGCCTTATATCACATTGAAGTCACTTTGGCTGTCTCTAAATTGAAACTGCATAAATCCCCAGGGGTGGATGAAATCACCATTGAAATGCTTAGAGCTGGAAACATCTGTATTGTCGTATATGGCTGACTAAAATTTTGAATATCTTTTATGATAATGGCATTGCTGCTAAGGATTCTATCAGATCTATTATTATCCCTATTTTTAAAAAAGTGATTTCAGTTCTTGTGATAACTATAGGAGTATCAGCCTTCTTTCTATTCCAGTTGAAGTTCTTAGCATGATTGTGCTTAATGGAATTAAGAATCAGGTTGATGGACAATTGTGTGATGAGCAGTGTGGATTCTGAAGTAGTAGGGGATGTGTAGATCAGATATTTTCACTCAGGCAGATTCTTGATAAATGTTTAGAGTTTCAGAAACCTTTGGTTATCAGCTTTGTTGATTTCAAAAAGAATTTTGATTCTGTTGATCACTTCAATCTGTGGTTGATTGTGAGATCGTATGGAATACCAGACAAGTTAGTTAACATAATGAAAGCTCTCTATAATAAGAGTCGTGTTTGAGAGTTGGTAAGGCTTGCAGCGATTGGTTTAGCATTGCTAGTGGAGTTAGACAAGGATGTATTTTATATCCTTTTCTCTTTAGTTATTGGTTATGTGGAATTCTGTGCAAGGGGAAGTTTTTGGCCTCAAATGGTCTAGAGATTTCAAAATTCTGATTTAGATTATGCAAATGATTTGTCTTTGTTGGCTGTTGATGTTATGTGATACAATTTTCCCTAAGGGCTGTTGATGAGACTTGTAATAGAGTGGATAATAAATATGTAATAAAGATAAAACTTTAATGATGAAAATTGGTCAAGTAGATGGTGCTTTAGTTGCTTTGAATGACTACACTTTTGAGCAAATGTCTCCAGATGCAGCACATTAATTTTCTCGAGAGCTGTTTAGCAGCTCCCAAGATATGTACAGCATGAAATAAATAGAATAATAGGGATTGCTGCTGGGACTTTAAATAATCTGTGTATAGTGTGGAAAAGTAGGCGTATACACCTAAAGGCTAAAATTAGGCTGTATAATAGCTTGGTTCTTTCTAAGGTTAGTTATGGTAGCAAAACATGCACTATTTGTAAGCAGGATAATAGGAAACTTGATACCTTTGATTCTAGATGCTTACACTGTATCTTGGGTATTAGGTGGTTTGACTTTGTAAATAATGATGAGATTAGAAGAAGGAGTCATCAGTCTCCTTTGAGCAGCATTTTGTGCAAACAGTGACCATTTGTTTGGCCATGTTGCCCGTATGCATAGCTGCAGGGTGACAAATGGAATTATGAACAGTGTGTAAAGGCTTTAGAAAAAGGGGAAGACCTAGAATGCGGTGGGCAGACAATGCCAAGCAGGATCTTGCTAGAATTGTCATACAGTGACTAAATGCAGAATGTGTAGCACAGGACAGACATATCTGGTGAACAAAATTACAGTCTGGTGAGACCTCCATAGCCGATGACTGCATGAGGATTTTGTATGTAGGTATGTATGTATACTTTGAGAAAAGTCCAGCTTTTCTTCAACTCTGCTCAGCCAAAAAAAATAAGTCATATGCCCATTTAAACATCATTTACTTTTGAATTTTATGAAAACAAATTTATAAATGTGTTGATTTTATTAAGACTTTTTTTTTTCGCCCTGCCCACGGTCAGTGGGGGACACCGATGGGCTTGGAAAGGCCGCCGTCCGTCGGATGGGACGTTAAGCCGTGGCCCCGTGTGCGGGAGAGACATACCCTGTGCATGTTAAAGAACACGCTGGATGGCCTTGACGGGAGGCTACCATCTGTCTCCCAACAGCTGTTCCAGTGGGTCCCCTCCCCCAACCTTCTCTGAGCCTTCGGGGTCCATGTGACCTGGCCATTTAGCCCATGGTGTGCAAAAAAGTGCCGCTCAGAGGTAAAACAACCCAACCCAACTTTTTTTTTTAGATGAGATGACGGGAAAAAAAGAATCAGACTAAGAAATTAAGGCTTAGTTTTCGAAAACTAATGAATAAAAACAGTAAATTATGGTATCAATAGAAACAATTATTATCTTCTAAATATTATAAATATAAAATATATATTTTTTCTTTGTTGTAGTAAGTTGTAGTTGCATCATGTTAATAAAATGTGAACCCTTTGTGAAAAAGATAACAGAAAATATGATGCTTTTAATTTCAGATGTTTATGCACTCTGTTGGGCATTAGGTGGTTTCACTTTGTAAGTAATGATGAGGTTAGGCAAAGGAATCAGCAAACTTCTTTGAGTAACATATTGTGGAGAGAGAGAGACTTGGTTTGGCCATGTTGCCCTTATGCATAACTAGATTAGCTAATAGTGTTGTGAATAGTGTGCCTAAATGACTTAGAATGCTATGGGCAGACAATGTCAAACAGGACCTCATTAGAATTGGTCTACAATGGCCAGATGCAGCAACTGTAACTCAGGACAAACATGTTTGGATAATTAAATTGCACAGTCTAGTTGGACCTTTGAAGCCCATGGCTGCTTGAGGATTCTATATGTATGTATGTAATAATTTAAAACATGGGCCAAAATTGCACAAAGTGATTTTGCACTCTTCACATTCATGGGATTTTCTGTCATCTTTATGGAAGTGGAGCAACACTTTTTTGTCTGTTTTTCTGAACACTGTGCATTTTACCTTTGGGTGTTTCATTTTGGATATCTTGGTAAAGTTCATAAAGTTGGTCTACTAAAACGGGATGACTAATATAGGAAAACTTTATACCCCGCCTAAAGTTTGGTGTGAAATGTATGTCCATTGAAAACTTTTCCCATCAATAACTTCAAGCTTAGCTTTCCATTGTTAATATATTATTCCACTTGCAACTATCTTTGATAACATACTATTCCATTTACAAGGTAGTGATGGCAGCACCCACAGAAAATTCAGACACTTTCAGAGGATTTACTCCTAACCCATGACAGCTAGGAACTCTGATCTCTTAACCCAATACTAAGTAGAACCATCACACCAAATTTGGGACTGAATGCTCAAGTACCTGTGGAACTACAGGGAACCAAAAATTTCTGCCAAAATTGATGTCACACTGTGGACATACAAAAATGCATGTTTGCCTGTTTGGAATCACTGCTATTATATAACATGATTTTGCTGAAGTTATGATGAATAAAAGGCAATAAAATTTTGTATTTTTTTTTTAATTTTTACTTACCTTTTATTTTTTGCTAATTTATTAATCACAATTAGAGGTTTTCTTTTTATACATAATATGATCTACTTCTGTATGTTAGTTGCTTCAAGATAAGGTTCTAGAGTTATATATTTATTTCTAAAGGTGTTATATCAAGGAGGAAAATAGTTTGTGGGCAAGTGCTAAGTGTGTGAGGAGATGTAATAGGGGGGTTAATATTATTAGACTGTTGACCATGTTTTTTCTGAAACTTAAGCATGACATTTCAAAAATAATCGTTAAAGCTGTTAGCAATATCTTCTGTAGAATTTAAGTGTTTAATATTCTGTATTATTACATCATCAACAGATAACTTCTGCTTGCAACCAATGATTACATTAATCATCTCAGGCACAGATATTATCACAGATCATGATCATCAGATATTCTTGGCTTGCAAGAGACCAGATGGACAGATAAAGGTCAGATTCTAAAAAATAATCTTAAATTTCTCCTTTCAGGTAGGGAAGATAATAAGCATCACCAAAGCGTAGGTATTCTTCTCAGCTGACACGCCAGTGATGCTCTTCCAGGATACGAGTGCATTAATGAAAGGTTCCTTACAGCAAAATTTCATACAAGCATTCAAGACTCGAATGTTATCTGCTGTTATGTCCCCACTAAGGATTAATTAATTGCATGATTACAGTGAAAAAAAATTAGAAACATCGTAGTTATAGAACACTGAATGTAAAGTAACAAATGAAATAATATTGAAACACAAAATAAGAAAAATATGTAAGGATCTTTTATACTTACAAGAAGTTCATTTTTGACTTTTATGTGCTGAGGTATCTTCCTTTTGCAAGAACCAGCAGTAGTCACCCATCATTGCTGGGTCCCATCTGCCTTGGTATCTCTCCTCCACATTTCCCCTTGCTCATCACTGACAGCTCCTAAGTTCTTGGGAAATAAATCGAGATGCAAGTGCAAGAAATGGATCTTCAAAGACAGCCAAGATTTTCATAGTTTTTGAGAAGATCTTGAATGAACTGAATGTAGTTTTCCTCTTTGTGATTCCCCGGAAAACCCTAGATTACAGACGTGAAGTATTTCTATGCAGTGTGCTCCTTCATATCTAGCTTTTCTTCGAAGAGAGTATCATTCAGTAGCTTCCTGATCTGAGGACCAACAAAGATCCCTTCTTTGAGTTTGGCATCACTTAGTTTTGGAAATTTTTCCTTCAAGTGCAAAAACCCTTTACTAGTTTTGTCCATAGCCTTTACAAAGTTTTTCATAAGCTCCAGTTTGACATGTAGTGGTGGGAACAGAATATCAGAAGGGTCAAAGTAGAGCCTTATACCTAGCATTACTCTTTCCACAAATAAAAACATCTCTTTTGGGCTAGTGTTTCTTTCTGGCCGTACTATCCCACAAACACAGAAAACAGCAAAATTTTGTGGCCTCCTTGAAGCCCGAGCAAGAGAGATATGACTTTTAATTTCATATTTTATAGCAGTGAGTTCATATTTCATATAATTTCATATTTTATAGCAGTGAGTATTTTTTTCATGAGTTCATAAGTTTCCTTCATTCCCACAGTGTGTGTCACTGGAATGGAAGGTTTTTGGTTTCCTTTATGCAGAAGGACAGCTTTTAAGCTGAATTTTAATGAATCTATAAATAGATTCCATTCCTTAGGGTCATGAGTTTCAATTTCTTCCATCAGCCCTGAAATATCTGTTCAGAAACACAAACCATCTTGCATCTCATAATAAGCAGATAAAGCCAAATTTCTTTTTCTGAACAGAGAAACTTTGGTACCCTTGGCCAGAAGATTCCACTCTTGAACTTAAAACCTCAGCTTATTTGGAAAGTCCAAGGTCTCGAACAAGATCATTTAATTCATTTTGCTGAATCAGACGAGGCTCATCTAACTTTTTAGGGGTGTATGTAAGATCAAGATCTGTATGTGCCTCAAAATCTTCTGATGAATGTGAATCCGTCTCCTCCCAGTTGGTTGGTGGTGTTGGTATAGGAAGATCTTCTCCATGAGGAATTGACCTCATGGCTGAAGTCACATTTGGAAATTGTATTTTGCTTTTGTTCTTTTTTGAAAAACCCAGCACTTTAAACAAAACAGCAATCATGCAAGTGACTAGTTGACTCATGCCAAACCATTGGAACTGGAAAGGGCATGGATTTTATCTTACCTTTCAACCATTCACTCAGGCTAATAAAGCACGAAATGAAGCCCACATGTGTAGAACATATTTTGTCCTGATATCCAACATTATATCCAAAATACAAGTCAGAGGCTTTCTTCACAATCTTTGTCAAAGAATGGCCTGGGAATTTTAAAATATAATTTCCACTCACAAACAAAACTTATCTGGCACATTAGCACATCCGTGACTATGCCTTTGTGCCATTTAAACAACAAAATTCACTCTTCGACAGACAGCATATGTTCCTCCTACAATGGAAACAACAAGAATGGCAGTCTGAGGTTAGGTTACTGTTACATGTTTTCTCCCACTTGGCAATCAGTGTTGCCAGCCACAAAGAGTAAAATATCTAGTATCCTCCCAGTTGCCTGAAGGTGTTGGCATAGGACAGTGGTGGCGAACCTATGGTACACGTGCCAGAGGTTTGCACACGTTCGAAAATTTTGCTGGCACATGAACGATTTACAGGTGATATCATTTTATACGCTTATAAATCATGCAATTTCTTTTAATTGTTACAATATGTACAAGTAAAATTTTGTTTTACACGAAAGAAATACGATTTTTCCTCGCGTCAGTCAACACCACAAAAATAGAGAAGGTGATAGAAGGCGAATCTGATCATGTGATGTGTCTAAAATTGAATGTGGCCATTTTTACACATCATTAGTGGTGTGCGTGTATGCGGTTTCAAAATTTGTGATAGTGTTGGTGCAGCCGGTTGATTGTTTTGTTATATTTACAACCATGCGGAGAATCAGTATTTCCAGTATTAAATATCGGTTTTCTGACTGACATTTCATGAGTTTTGACAACTTGTATGTTTTTGTTTTCTGATTGAGATGCCAGGTTTCACATATTGAAAATTATAACGACTTTAATACATAATAAAGTGGTAAATTAAATTTTTAAAATTTACTTTTTTGTTTGATGTAGTTGGCAACATTAGTCATAATATAAAATTATCGTAATGGCAACTTAAACGATATGTACAAATGGCTGCCCTCAAGAAATCATGCGCGATAAGCTGTGCAAAGCATACTTTTGCCTTCTATCCCCTTCTCTATTTCTGTTGTCGACACATTGTAGATAACTAGCGGCGACTAACTCATGCATAAGATTCCCGGACTTTTCCCGTCTTTAATTGCACGTATGTTCTTATGCATTTCATCTTCGTGCCACACATCCGCAAGTAAACAGAAAGCAGCGGCAAGTGTATTATTGTTGCGTATATGCACTGTTTTTGCTGTATGTGTGAATTATAAATGTAATTTAATTTAGGCATTTAATAAAACGTTTAATTTTATTTTTGAATAAATTTGTTGCAGTTCTACTTACCATGTTTAGTGAAAATAAAAAAATTATCAGAATCAAACAGCAGAGAATTCCAAATTTGGTGGACTCAAGAGTATGGCATGATTAACAAAGGCAATAAAGCAGTATATGTTTTATGTTCCGGGACAAGTTGTATGCAGAAAGTCGTCAGTAAAATGGCATTATGAGACAAACCATAAATTGCTCCTTGAGAAAAGCAAGGACGAAAAAAAAAGAATTTACTGGTCGGGCAACTAAAAATAGAAATATTGAGTAAACATCCCAAATAAAATTTATCGGCAGTCGTTCAAATGTAACTGCTGCTAGTTTTTTTGCCTCAAGCTCTTAATTGCCAAACACGGGAAACCTTTTAGTGATAGGGAATATATGAAAGAAGCATGGTTAAAATGCACACCAGTTCTCTTTGAAGATTTTGAAAACAAGGAAAAAATTATTCAAAGAATAAAAGATATTCCTTTGGCTAGAAACATGGTGAAAGATAGAATCTTGGAAATGGCGAAAAATATAACTCATCAGCAAAAAATAAACTTTTCAGGTTTAATTTCTCTCTGCCTTGACTGATGAGAGTACTGACATAACTGGATCAGCTCGATCAGCAATTTTTATTCGTTATTGTGTTGGGAATAATATCAAAGAAGAATTGATCAGTTTAACATCATTAGCAACAACAACAAAAGGAAAAGATATTTGCAACGCAGTTGTAAATGCACTCGCTGAAAGAGAAATAAATCTTTCCAAAATTGTATCAGTAACTACTGATGGTGCTCGCAATATGACTGGAAAGGAAAATGGTTTTCTCAATTTATTTACCGAAAGTATTGGACATTCAGTTTTTGGTTTTCATTGCATTATACATCAGCAGGTTTTATGTACAAAGGCCAGTTTCAAGTTACTGGAAGATGTTATGAGCCTTGTAACAAAATTGGTCAATTTTATATCTGCACGCGCTTTAAATAAACGAAAATTTCTAGAATTATTAAATGAAGTAAAGTCAGCGTACAATGATTTACTTATGTGCAACAGTGTCCGATGGTTAAGTCGTGGACAAGTTCTTCAAAGATTCGTTGAGTGTTTAGATGAACTTAGAGTTTTTTACATAATGAGAAAATCATTGACGTTTATGGACATCGAATGGCTTTCCAAATTAATGTTTTTTACTGATTTGTGCCTGCATTCAAATGAATTAAATGTTAAAGTGCAAGATGCTAACAAGACAATTATTGTCATGTTTGATTTAATCAAAACATTCGTAGCTAAATTGCAAATTTTCAATTTTCACATTATTTTCAACAACACCTTCAAATATTTTCCAAATAAAAACATATTCATTTCAGATCTAGAATCTCATGATAAACCAGATCAAGTAAATTGACCCAAGGGTTTTCTGCAGTTATTCAGTCGATAATCAACGAATTTTCCTCAAGATTTACACAGTTCAGACAATTTGCAGAAATATGAAAATTTATTTTGCATCCGGACACATCAGCAGATAAACTCAATTTGGAGATTTTCGAGTGGCTGACTTTGGAAGATATAGAAATGATATTAATCGATTTTCATCCAGTTCTATATGGAAACAAAAGTTTGTCAATTTGGGAAATGACTTGGAAATAATTGAGAATGATTGATTATTGGGCGTATATGAAAAGAATGTAGATTAGGAAATAGTGAGAACTTGGAATGCCATTCCCAAAACCTTTAGTTGTCTAAAAAAAACTAGCAACGGCTATATTATCAATTGTCTGCTCTACAGATGCTTTAAGTCATTATTTTCAGAAATGAATTTTATGAAAGACAGTTTAAAAATAGAATGACTGATGAATCTAGTTTGGCATGTGTACTAAAAGTGACGAAATATGAACCAGATATAAAGCATTTGGCATCCAATATACAACAGCAATAATCTCAATAATAAATAATTGATTATTATATGACAAGTTATGAGTACACCTTTATGAAATTATATGTTAAATTTTAATCTTGTATCAATAAAATTCTGCATAATTAATTTTTTTATTAAATTTTTCCTCTATTAAAAACTGCTCGGCATGTCAGCAATTCGATAAATATTATTTGTAAATTTTTGGCATGCGCACATAAAAAGGTTCGCCACCACTGACATAGGAAGATCTTAATAGGAGTCAAAATGACCAATAACATAAAAACGTGACATGCTAGCCATTTTTAAGGCCAGATATGAAATCAGCACCTGAAAAATATTAAAGCAGCTACAATTCTTCATGTTATAAAAACCTTGTAAACCAGTGTTATATATTAATTAACAGCAAATGGGTTATACCAAGTCATATTTGGAAGCTGAAATTGGATCTGACCATTCATTACCTTGTTAAAAGTGTCTTTCAACTTAAACTGAAGAAGTGTTGTTCTAAGGTAAAAAAAAATTACCTTTCTGAAGTTTTGAAAGACCCAGTTATAGCTACATGTTAAACTGTTACTATTATGATAGTCATGGTTTGATTACTGCTGAAGTTGAAGAAGAATGGGACTGTTTTAAACAGGCTTTTTTGGAAACTAACAGTACTGTTTTAGGAAGAAAAGGAGCAGAAGAGAAAAAATTATTTGAGTGATAAGGCATTTGAGCTTCTTTCAGAAGAAAGAATTGCAGGAATGTCCTTAATCAATACCCTACTAGTCCTAATAGAAAACATTACAGAGAGCTTAATAAATGTGTAAAGGATCAGTTAGCTGCTGATAACAATCTTTGGCATGATGGCTTGACTGACAAAAACGAGGAAGCAATTAGACAGCACAACAGCAGAGAGCTGTACAAGAGAGTTAATGTTTTTTGTGGTAGAAAATGAACAGGTATACAGGGATTGAAGGATAAACTAGGTAAGGTTATAGAAGGTGAAGAATGTGTTACGGCTTGGTGGGCTGAACATTTCAGTGATGTTCTAAACAATATGGTTAGTTCTACTCCAATTGTTTGTAATGATGATAGATGCATTACTGGCTTTAATGTTAGCCCTATAACAAGTCTGAAGTTAGTTTAACTGTTTCTAACTTAAACTACATAAATCCTCAGTGGTAGATGAAATTACAATGTAAATGCTTAGAGCTGGGAATGTTTCAGTTACTACATGGATGACTGAAATTTTCAATATCTTTTATGATAAAGGCATGGTTCCTAAGGATTTTATCAGAGCTATATTATTCCTATTTTTAAAAAAGGAGATCGCAGTTCTTGTGATAACTATAGGGGATCAGCCTACTTTCTGTTTCTGGTAAAGTTCTTTGCATGATTGTACTTAACAGAATTAAGAATCTAGTTGACAGTCAATTGAGTGATGAGCAATATGGATTCAGAAGTGGTAGGAGATGTGTAGATCAGATATTTTCACTTAGGCAGATTCTTGAGAAATTGTGAGATTGTATGGCATACCAAACAAGTTAGTTGACATAATGAAATAAATAATGAAATAAGCTCGACATATTCCATATCAACTAATAAATACGCACTTCAGCTTTGATTTAAATTTTAGAGGAAAAATTGTCTTGAGCTGGGGGGATATGAACCCACGACCTCCTGATAACATATTATAGAGAGCTTTCATTATGTCAACTAATAAATCAGCACTTTAGCGTCGATTTAAATTTTAGAGGAAAAATTGTCTTGAGTCGGGTGGGATACGAACCCACGACCTCCTGATAACATGTCAGGTGCTCTGGACCACTGAGCTACCGGCTGCCGATCAAGATCTCCTCTAATTAGCGCTATGAACATTCCTTTTATGTTTCATATAAAAAATTGCCTGAATAGCACCTATATGAAATATAAAAGGAATGTTCATAGCGCTAATTAGAGGAGATCTTGATTGGTGGCTAGTAACTCAGTGGTACAGAGCACCTGACATGTTATCAGGAGGTCGTGGGTTCGTATCCCACCCGGCTCAAGACAATTTTTCCTCTAAAATTTAAATCGACGCTAAAGTGCTGATTTATTAGTTGACATAATGAAAGCTCTCTATAATAACACTGAGTCATGTGTGAGAGTTTGTAAGGCTTGTAGCAATTGGTTCTGGTGTTTGACAAGAGTGCAATTTGTTTCCTTTTCTCTATTGTTTGGTTATTAGGTTATGCGAAATTCACTGTAAAGGAAAGATTTTGGCCTTAATGGTCTGGAGATACGAAAATATCTGATATAGATTATGTTGTTGATGAGACTGGTAGAAGAGTAGGTTTGGTGATAAACAGAAAACTAAAGTGATGAAAATTGGTCAGGCAGGCTGTAATTCAGTTAATCTGAATGGTTGCAGTCTTGAGCAGGTGTCACAGTTTAATTACCTTGGGAGCTATGTAACAGATACTTGTGATATGTGGCATGAGATTAACTGACGAATAGGGATTGCTGCTGGGACTTTTAAGAATCTATGGAGCATGTGGAGAAATAGATGTATACACCTAAAGACTAAAATAGACTGTATAATAGTTTGGTTCTTTCTAGGGTTAGTTATGGTAGTGAAACTTGGACACTTTGTAAACAAGATATCAGGAAACTTGATGCTTTTTATTCTAGATGCTTATGCAGTATCTTGGGCATTAGGTGGTTCACCTTTATAAGTAATGATGAGGTTAGGCAAAGGAGTTGGCAACCTCCTTTAAACAGCATATTGTGCAGAGAGGACTCTGTTGGTTTAGCCATGTTACCCATATGGATAATTATAGATTAGCGAATAGGGTCATGAACTGTTACTCTGCCTTCAGAGTCCTCTCTGCATTTCTGCCTTTCTGAGGCCTAAAGGCCTCAGAAAGAGGGGGATATTTAGGATGCGATGGGCAGACAATGTCAAACAGGACCTTGTTAGAATTGGTGTGAAGTGGCCAGATGCATCAGATGTAGCTCAGGACAGATATGCTTGGAGAACTGAATTTCTCGGTCTGGTTGGACCTCTGTAGCCCATGGTTGCTTGAGGATGATGATGATGATGTTCAGCAATGAACTCTTCTAATCACTTGAGAAACAATTGCAGAATGTTTAAATTCCCTGCTTATCCAATTCGAAGAAAAATGGGTGGAAAAAAATTCAATGGAATAACATTCATTAATTGTCCTCGGGTTGGGTTGTTTTACCTCTGAGCAGCATTTTTTTGCACACCATGAGCTAAATGGCCAGGTCACAAGGACCCCGAAGACTCATAGAATGTTGGGGGAGGGGATCCACTGGAACAGCTGCTGGGAGACAGATGGTAGCCTCCTGTCAAGGCCATCCAGTGTGTTCTTTAATGTGCACAGGGTATGGCTCTCCCACACATTAGGCCATGGCCTAAAGTCCCATTCGACAGACAGAGGCCTTTCCAAGCCCATTGGTGTCCCCTACTGACCATGGGCAGGGCGGGGAATTTTGTGGAGATAAATCTCAATGCTGACCCAGCTGGGACTCAAACCTAGGAACTACAGATTACGAGCCTGGCGCACTACCGACTGAGCCACCCTGCCACCTAAATGCCCTCGGACATATACTGCTGGTCAATAGGGGACACCAATGGGCTTGGATAAGCCACCATCCATCAGATGGGATTTTAATCCTAGGCGCTGTGTATGTTAGAGGACATGTTGGATGGCCTTGGGAGGCTGCCATCTGCCTTTGAACAGCTGTCCAGTAGTTCCCCTCCCCCCAGTCTTCTCTGAGCCTTTGGGGTCTTTGTGACCTGTCCATTTTTCCATTGTGTGCAAAATAGTCCGCTCAGAGGTAAAACAACCCAACTCAATTCACTTTTGGAAGAATGCTGTGGATAACCATGTAATGTTTTCTATGTCAAGAGGCGTGAAATCATTGACACCAGCAGGACTGGCTTTTTGAGATATGTGCAATGAATCAGGAAAGAATTCAGTTGGTTCTCCATAGCAGATTTTATGTTTAAAATGTAACATATACTAATTGCTTGCAAAATGGTAAAGTGCAGCAAAGTGATATCACTGTGCATTTAAATAATAGAATAAATACCCTCTCAAGCAGCTGCTTACCACAGAGGTCTGGCTGGACCTCAGCAGAAAACATGAATATCCATGCCTTATCCAGGGCTTGAATCCAGGTCCCTTAGATCAGTAGCCAAGTGTGCTAACCACTTGGTCAAGTGTTGCAAATGGCAAGTATGAAGCCACCCACAATTTGTATTTTCACCAGATGGTATGCAAGCAAGAGCCAATCAATTAGCTCCCATGACAAATGGCATAGCCAGAATACCTATGTTGATTCTAAGTGTGCTGCCTGACATTTTTGTTTACATTTATTAAATATGTTGTTGGATTGTTTTACCTCTGACATGCACTTTTTGCAAACAATGAGCTAAATGGCCAGTTCACAAGGATAGCAAGGGCTCAGAAGGATGTTAAGGAAGAAGACCAACTGGATAGCTGTTGGAAGACAGATGGAAGTCTCCTGTCATCCTGCGTATTTTTTAACACATGGCTCTCCTGCATATGGGTTCACAACTTTACATCAAATCCAATGGACAGTTGCCTTTCCAAACCCATTGGTTTACTCTTTATGACTGAAGGCAGAGTAACAGTTTACTACAGATAAAATCTCAATGTTGGCCCAGGTTGGCCTCAAACCTGGGAACTACAGATTACAAGACTGGCATGCTACCCACTGAGCCAACTCCCTGCCCCTCACATACATCAATTTTGTTATCAGTGTGGTCATCCTATATACCAGAGATTTTTTATTATTATTATGATTAAAATATTTTGGTTGAATGTTAAGCGAATGAAGCCTTCTAATCATTTGAGGAACAATTACAGAATGTTTAAATTCTCTGCTAATCCAGTTCAAAGAAAAATAAGAGGAAAAAATTTGATGGAATAATGTACCTTGAGATACACACTTATGGCTATTCTCTCTGTATTTTAATGTTAATTTATGCAACATATCAATTATTAATTGATTAATGATATCTGTCTCTTATTAATTATTGGCAATTAAGTTAAATTTACTGAAAGTACACCTGCTGCAGCATTCAGTTGTTGCTGAGGGTAGACACAACTTTTCATGCAGCATGAAGAAAGCTGACATTACCATCAGTCAGAACTCTGCTAAGAATTGGGTGGTTGATTTTCAATTCACTCACAAAATAGCAGTATCTGTTCTTGGCAAGCAAAGTACCCAAATTACAGCTTGACTTGGGTTGTTTAATCTCTGAGTGGCACTGTTTTGCACACAATGGGCTAAATGGCTAGGTCACAAGGGCTCAGAGAAGGTGGTGGAAAGGGAGACACTGGACAGCTGTTGGGAAAATGGATGGAAGTCTCTTGTCAAGGTCATCCACCTTGTTCTTGAACATGAACAGAGTATGGCTCTCATGAACATGAGACCATGGCTTAATATCCCATCTGAGGAACAGCAGCTTTTCTAAGCCCATTGGTGACCCTTTACTGACCAAGGGAAAGGTGGGAGTTTAGTGGAGCTAAATTTAAATGCTGGCCCAGGTGAGACTCAAATCTGAGAACTATAGATTATAAGTCTGGTGCGCTACCACCCCTTCTCCAATTTGTGGCATGTGTACTTTATGGTATTATTGAGATATAACCTAATCACTAATAATCTTGGAGATCGTAATGCACAATAAATTATATCAATAATATTAAAATAATCACGTCATTCATTCTTAGAAATTTGAACAAATCTATGTTAATAATCATTATCTTAACAAGTTCATAAATCTTCAATGATAATAATAAAAATTTACCCAATTCAAATGTTCAAAATGTTTATAACCAGGGTTTTGAGCTGAATGTGAACCCATCTTGTGAAGAAAGATGAACCTAACCTAAAACATTTGAATTATCCAAATGGTTTGAATCAAATTGAAACACTTTAATGCCAGGCTCATAATCTGCCTTTCCTAGGTTTGAAAGTTCCTAATAAGTATCCCCACATAACACCCTGCCCTCGGTCAGTAGATGGTGGCCTTTCCAAGCCTATTAGTAGACATTGATGGGCTTGGAAAGGCCACCATCCATCGATGAGATGTAAAGCCATGGTTCCATGTGTGGGAGAACCATACCATGTGTGTTAAATAACATGCTGAATGCCTTGATGGGAGGTTACCATCTGTCTCCTAACAGCTATCCTGTGGGTTCCCCCAACCTTCTCTGAGCCCTCAGGATCCTCGTAACCTAGCCATTTAGCCCATTTTATGCAAAAAAGTGAAATCCTGCTCAAAGGTAAAACAATCCAACTTAAAGAACTCTAATTTTTGAAAGAAATTTTATAATATATTTCCTTGCATTAGTAAATTATATAATTATAGCAATGGTTGTTTATTTTCCATAAGTAGTTCCACTAGTAAAAAACCTTTAGAAATTCGATGGGTGAAAACTGAATATTTGAAATAACAAACTAAAAGGAATGGGGAGTGGGTGGGGAAGATAGTTCCACATTTTGAAATAAAGTTCTATCATAGGTAGAGATTGAAATTTTATGGCAATAAATTTCCTTTTGAAACTCAGTTATGCATTATTTTATGATGCTTAAATAATTTCAGTAGTTCCTGCTACGAAGTTTGTGTAGAAAATAATTTCTGCTTTAAAATTTATCAGTACAGTTTTTCTGCCAAAATGCTACAAAATGTTCAGCTAAATAATATTTTCTACATTTGCATATTTTTAAGTAAATGTACTATTTAACCAACTTTTTCCATTTTTCCATATATACATATACATGAAAAATTAATTTATATAATGCTATTTTGTCATATAATTTTTTTACTATTGAACCCAAAACTAAGCCCATTTTATTTTTATTCAAAAAACCTAAACCCAAGTATTATTTAATCAAGAAATCCGAACCAAACTTAATCTCATTTTTTTAGTGGTTTGATGCCCTCTTTATAAGCCTTCAATATCTACTTTAATTTTAGGAATAATACTGTGAATATCATCTAGAGTTTTTCTTTCAAGAGACATCAACAGAACAGGCTTTTAAATATATTTCAATCAAGGAATCGGGAAGGAATCTGATTGGTTCTCTGTTATGGACTGTACATTTAATGTGTAATGTATACCAGTTGTTTGCAGGATAGTGAAGTGACATCACAAGTGTGTTTGCAGTGAACTGAAGGTGTGTTGTCACTTTAAGAATTCCTCATAAGAAAAAATGATGAAGATGTGTCATAACTCCAAAAGATTGATAATAGTTTATAAGTCTGGAAATAAAATTAAAATAAATCTATGCAAATAAAAATGTATATGGCAACCAAAAAAGGGCAGTTTTTGTCCAATGTTTGCAATAAAAAGCCAAGTCTGCATTTGGAGGGTCACCTGCACATGTGTCTAAGTAGGTCACACCACGCACTGAGCAATGATCATAGCTACATCTTTGCTTCATTCCACAAAGTATACAACAAAAGTTTTAGTTTCACTTTTGAGGAGCTATCACACTTAATGTTGGAATGATTGATAAAAATAATTCTAGAAATACTGAAATAAATCGTAAAACAGAAGTAAAATGAAAAAATAAACTTGTGTTATTTCATAGTTTACATCATTTATTATCAAAATAACACAAGTTTATTTTTTCATAGTCTGCTTATAAAATCTTCTGATTTTCAATGACGTTTTTAGTTAGTATTTGAAAGAATTTCAAAACTTTAAGAAAAAATGTGTTTACAATAGTTCAAGTTAATTTGTGATCTTAAATCAGAGCGTTGCTTCAAAATGGAGAAAAGGAATAGAATGGTAATAGTGCAAATGGCATCTATGGAATGACCATTTGCAGAGCTGGAAGAAGGTTTAAATGTTACCATTGAAAAGGAATATTATTTTTCAAGTTTGAATTATATATTTTATTAGATATGTGTAAAAAAATTTAAAACAGGAATTACTATTTTTCAAATATTGAAGTTTCATTTGTTGTTGCACCTATGCTCCTGCTCAGCAAAAGTTTGAAATACACTACAGCCCTGATGATCATAGAAGATTTAATGGATGTACATGATTCGTAATAATTTTAAAGTAATCCGCACCCTTGGTTCATTATCACATCTGAGACAGGCAATATATCTGAACAGAACATTCCCCCAACCTCTCCGCTGGCCTGCACTGTCTATATAATGCATAAAGAATTCATTGCTTCATGCTGCTTTCACTATCTATGTAGCCACGGAAAAGAAAATGTGATTTATTGCATGCACAGAGCTTTTACCTAATTATCCATGGTTGTGCTTGATGTTCCAAGCACCATAAATGTCATAGCATAGATTATTAGGCACACAGCATCAAATCTATGGAGAGTTTTTGGATAACAGAATAGATAACAAACTACTCTGTTATCCAAAGCAGTGGAGGGTTTTTGATGCATTTTCCTACCAGAAATCTGTTACAGCAGTCCAGCATTATATTCTATAGGTATCTCAGATCAGATGTTGTATTCCTGTTGCTGTGCAGAAGGCAATCAAATTGTCTGTCACTTAAACTTGCTTGTGTTTCCCACAACAAGTTGTGTGCTTACTAGTTGATTTCCCTTTAGTGTTTCATTTCCAGGACACATTTAAACAGCTGCCTGTGAAACAACCAATGAAACATGCTGTTTTTGAAATCTTACCAACATTCATGCCTCTTTCAAATCTAATAAATTCTGTTTTTTCATTGTTCATATCACTTTTTAATTTATATATCTCATAAACTTCACCATGAACTGAATGCTGCCAGGTTTTATTCCACTCACAGAGTTTACTCTTCAGTGATGCCAGGGTTGGCTCAGTCTAAGTAGCATGCCTAGCTGATGTTATGATGTTCCTAGGTTTGAGTCCTGGCTGAACCAATATTGAGAATTTCCTCTGCTAATACCCATTCTGTCTTTTGTGAGAATATTGACACTATTGGACTTGGGAAATCTGTCCAACAGACAAGACATTAAGCCATTATCCCATGTGCAAGAGATCCTCTGTTCAGCTGTACCATGTGCATGTTAAACATACTGGATGGCTTGATGGAAGTCATCCAACTGCCTCATTACAGCTGTCCAATGGATCCCCTTCCCCAACCTTTGAACCCTTGGGGTCCTCTGACTTGACCATTTAGCCCATTTTGTGCAAAAATGTGCTGCTCAAATGTGAAAGAACCCTTCAGCATAGGTGGTCTTAATTCATGTAATTAGTAAAAAAAAAATCTGGTAGTGCAAATAAAAATTTCTCAAATAAACCTAATGGACCAAACTATAATGCATATGAATGAAAAGAAAAATTATTTCTGAATTGCAGAAAAATAAATTTCTTACTTGAAACAAAACATTTATTCTTTTCTGCAGTTTTTGTCTCAGTGATGCTCAGTGACATTGAAATTGCATCACCCAGATGTTAGGATTGGATGAAAATTGTAGACAAGACAGGTTGGCAGATGAATAAGATATGATTGCAGTTACAGAGCAAAGGCACAAATTTATTCACATAGATAGATTACATGGCAGTAGTTGATGCCTTGTAAAATCCTGCGTGGTTTGCAACACATGCAGGTATACATTGTGATATGCAGTTGTACAGAGATCAAATAGTGTCTTGAAAAATGGCCCACCATGCCTATTTTAGCTGAACTGAGGTGTCTACACTTTGTGCTAGTTGTGGATGAGTCCACAGATGACGCCCTACCAAGTATTAAATATGTTTGATGGGCTATATAAATCCAGGTACCTGGTTGGCCATTAACCCTTTAATGCTCATAACGACACAAAATGGCCAAATAATGAAATGGACTCATCCAACGAGTGCTATTCCATTATCTTTACTACCCTCTTCTGAAATTTCCTGGACATTAAAGAGTTCGAGTGTTGAGAAGTTGTGGACATTCCTTGATTATTGGATTTTTGGAGGGTTTTTTTCTTTTTGGCATATCAACAACTCAAGCTATAATGTGCCAATTTCCAGGTAATGTTATGGGGCCTGACATTTTCTTGGAAAAATAGGGCACCAAGCACTCGTGCAATGAAGGGGAGTGGTAGGATTCTGGGATGTCATCAATGTAGCTGCGCATAGTCAAAATGCCTGGTAGACACCAGAGAAAATTTATTAATAAATATTTAGCAGAAAAAAATTTTGCCGACATACGGGAATTGAACCCACATCTCTCCAGAAACATGCCAGAGTGTTCTTACCAGTTGAACTAATGCCAGCTCATCTTTTTTCCTCTTATTTTAAGACTAAACTCATCCTCAAGATTTGTCTCTTCTGTCACTCTGGCATGTTTCTGGAGAGATGCGGGTTCAATTCCAGTATGTCGGCAAAATTTTTTCCGCTAAATATTTATTGAAGACTTATTGTTGGAATTTAAGTACTCTAGACCAGGCGTTGGCAACCTATGACCCGCAGGTCACCAAGTGCCCATTTGATAATTTCAAGTGACCCATTTGAGTTCCGCAAATAAAGTATAATATATAAAAATAAATTATAAAACATAAACGTGAAACAAACACTTTGAGAAAGTATAAATAATAAGATTAACATTTTGGTTTGATTACAAAGTTGCAGAAATTAACATAGGCGGAATACAGCGACATTGTCTGAACGAATCTCATCATTACTCGACGACCGTGTCGTTCGTTTATTCACGTTAAAGACAAAGTAGATGTAAACAAGAGTAGATGTGTGATCAGCACGTGATCAGGGCTCCTATTGGTCAGCTGGGCTCTGACTGCGTGTCACCTGCAGCCAACTAATAGGAGCCCTGCCCACCTGCTGATCACACATCTACTCTTGGCTACATTTACTTCGTCTTTAATGTGAATAAACAGTAGTTCAGAAGCGCAAATTATTATTTTTATTACCATGGACAAACAAAAAAGAGATTATTTCAAGATGTGTGGACTGAAAAGTATGGATGTATGGAAAATGGTGACAAATTGATATATACTTTATGTACAGATATAATTACTGCCAGGACTTACAATATTGAGGGATGCTTTTCTTCAAAACATAAAGATGTGAGTGAAATGCCAAATGATGAAAAATATGAATACATTGCTAAACATGTATTAAATTATGGTAAACAAAATAAATTTTTGAAGAGATTTGTTACCAGCCACAATTACACTACATATGCCAGCTTTATTGCAGCTCTTAGTATTGGTACCAACGGAAAACCGTTTACAGACGGCGAATTTTTGAAAAACGCATTCATAAATTGTTCCGAACACTTATTCAATGACTTCGCAAATAAAAAACAAATAATTGAGAGAATTAAAGAAATGCCATTGTCGGCCAGAACAGTTCAGCATCGCATTGAAGATATGGCAAAAAATATTGACACACAGGTCAAAAATGATTTGTTATCTAGTGACGTAATTAGCATTGCACTCGATGAAAGTACCGATGTAAATAGTATGGCTAGGCTGGCAATTATTATTAGATTTGCATCGATAAATAGTTGGAACGTCAATGAAGAACTATGTGTTCTTGCTTCAATGAATGACATGACCAAAGGCATTGATATTTTCCGTCAAGTACAAGAGTTTACAAATTTCAAAAATGGGAAAATATTTCATTTAAAAAGTAAATTGTTTTCCATAATAACTAATGGTACTCCAGCTATGAGAGGAAAAAATGTTGGATTTGTGAAACTAATGGAAAATGAACTTGGCCACCCACTTTTATCGTTCCATTGTATCATAATAAAAATAAATACCCCCTCAAGCAGCTGCTTGCCACAGAGGTCTGACAGGAGCCTGTCAATTTATATGCCATAGTAGAAGGTCTGTGAGGATGGCAGAACCTCAGCAGAAAAACAACCCACACATCCAAAATTTATTTGCAAAGGCATCTA
Organism: Ryuthela nishihirai; assembly: GCA_038380435.1. NCBI lineage: Eukaryota > Metazoa > Arthropoda > Arachnida > Araneae > Heptathelidae > Ryuthela > Ryuthela nishihirai. The sequence goes on along the minus strand of JAWZYU010000004.1, from coordinate 92,855,852 downwards.
CGCAACAACTTAAGGATGTAATGGAAAAGGTTGTTAAGATCATAAGCATAATAGTAGTACGATCTGCATTTTAACACACAGGTGCTTCAAAGCTTTTTTGGAGGAAATTGAATCGAAATATGGAGATTTACTGTTACATGCTGAAGTACGATGGTTAAATCGAGGCAAAGTTCTTAATAGATTTTTAGAGTGCATTGATCCGTCCCGTGGCCGAGTGGTTAGCACGCTTGGCTACTGATCTAAGGGACCTGGGTTCGAGCCCCGGGTAAGGCATGGATGTGTGTGTCGTTTTTCTGCTGAGGTCCTGCCATCCTCTCAGATCTCCTACTGTGGCATATTAAACTGACAGGCTCCTGTCAGACCTCTATGGCAAGCAGCTGCTTGAGGGGGTATTTATTTTTTTTATTTATTGATGATATACAAATATTTCTTTACGAAATCGGTGAAAATGATCTCAAGCTCAATGATAAACTATGGTTTTTAAGACTTTTGTTCTTAACAGACATAATGAACCATTATAATGATTTCAACGTACGACTAATTTTGAAAATATACGAGGAATGGAAGAGTTTTTGTTCGAAATTAATATTATTTGAAACTGACATAAAAACTAAAATATTTTCTTTCCCTTACTAAAAAGCCAACACGAGAAAGAAAATATCGATGAAAGCAATCTAAATATGTTCAAAAGTTGTATTTTGAAGATTAAAAATGAACTGGCATAGTGGTTAGGCAGCTAGCGACTGTTCCAGCAAGGCAAACTTTGTGTGTTGTGTTAGTTCTAACTAAGGCAGTGGTCAGCAGTGACTTCGGTCTTAGTAGGGCATGTCCTTGTATGAGAAGGCCTGTATTAAGCTGGGAGTAGCTTCTAGGATTCTTCTCTGTCCTATATGTCGCAAATCAAAAAAAAAAAATTTGAAAGTGGATTTCAAAGTTTTAAGAAGCACGACGAAATGTTTACATTTATAATAAAGCCCGACGAAATAGAGGAAAATGTTTTAGATTTGCAGTATTTTGAATATCTTAAAATTGACAATTTCAGTTTAGAAATGATTGATTTTAAAAGTTCAACGTTGTGGACGGACAAATTCAAGACATTGCGGAAAGATTTAGAAAACATGGAAGCTAATCATCTTCTCATGATATCATCGTGTTGGACATCACTTCCTACGAAGTTTTCATCTTTGAAAAAAATTGGCTTTGCCATTTTGTCCACGTTCGGTTCTACTTATAAATGTGAACAAATATTTTCACACGTGAAATTTATTTTAAGTAAGAACAGGAGCAGATTAACTACCGAAAATTCAGACGCTTGTATTCGTCTTAAGGTGACTAAGTATGAACCAGACTTGACTAAATTGACGTCACAAATTCAGCATCAGGGGAGCCATTGATAATGAAGAGAACACTTATAAATAAAAATAAATAAAAAATAAATACCCCCTCAAGCAGCTGCTTGCCACAGAGGTCTGACAGGAGCCTGTCAGTTTATATGCCACAGTAGGAGATCTGAGAGGATGGCAGGACCTCAGCAGAAAGACGACACACACATCCATGCCTTACCCGGGGCTCGAACCCAGGTCCCTTGGAACAGTAGCCAAGCGTGCTAACCACTCGGCCATGGGACAGCTCCTTATAAATAAAGTTCATAAATTATTAATGAACTAAAACTTGACAATTATATTTGTTTTTTATAATAATTAGAATTATAATTTTTTTTATGTTTTGAGTTTAAAAGCATATTGTAATAGTTTTCTCAATAAAATTTATCTTATTATTCACTAACGGACTGTTTTAAAATAAAATACCCAGTTACCTGAACTGTCTTCTTAATAGTCACATTTTGGTTGATTTTGACCCGCAGCCAAAAAAGGTTGCCGACGTCTGCTCTAGACCATAATGCCTGTTGCTTATACAGTGTGTCATTCGATGGTGGCAGCTGAATTTAAGATTTGGCCATGTTATTTCCATATGTGTATACCAACTCGTCAGCTCCTAGACAAAACTGGTATTTGTTGCTAAAGAGATGACACCATTCTATATCCCAAGTTGTTCAAGTTTGACACAATTCCAGGCACTGTTGAAGATGCCTGGAAGTCAGTGGAAGGTGATGCAATGGATAACATGCATGTATCCTGCCTCTCAAAGTCATTGGAAAATAGTTCTGGGGATTTTTTTCTTAATGTACATAACATGTTCATTCTTTTTTAAGTTGCCATTAAGCCATACTCCTAAGAATTTAGTTTTGTTATTTTTCGATTGTGTTTCCATCAATGCATATTTGTTACAAGTAAAGATCTGCAGTTTTTACAGTTGGACCAATAAGATATATTTAGTTTTGCCAATATTTAACTGGAGTTGATTAGCTGTAAACTTGGCTACTGATATAAGGGACCTGTGTTCAAGCCCTGGGTAAGGCATGGCTGTTTGTGTCGTTTTTCTGCTGAGGGCCTGCCATCCTCAGACCTTCTACTATGGCATATCAACTGTCAGGCTCCTGTCAGACCTCTGTGGCAAGCAGCTGCTTGAGGGAATATTTATTTATTATTAATGATGTCAATTAAGTTATCAATAGTTTTATCTGTATAAAATATACTAGTATCATCTGCAAATAATATCAGAAGAATTATTCGAAATGTTAATAATATCATTAATGTATAAGAGAAAAAAAAATGTGGTCCATGATTACACCACTTTTAGGGCTGCAAGTCTCAGATATAATTATAAGAAACAACTTATTTTCTGTTGGATAAATAATTTTTAAATCATTCCTAAACAATGCCCCAAAAACCATAATGGTATAATTTGAACAACAAAATTTTGTGACAAGTCAAATGCTTTATGTAAGTCTAGATAAATGCCTATTGTGAATAGCTTGTTTTTAATATTTTTATGCAGAGACTGTTATATTTATTAAAGCTTTTCCATTAAATTCCCAGGTAAAAAACGATTGAAAGCAAAACGAAGTACTTTTATAAATTATTATATATTGATCGGTAATTTTATGTCAATTTTATCTCCAGATTTGTAAACAGCTACTGCATAAGCAGTTTGTAATTTATCAGAAACAATACCTTTCACCATGGAAGCATTTAAAATAGCAGTTAGTTGTGCAACAATTAAATTATCAACAAACTTAATGGGTTTTGCTGGATACCATCAATTCCATAACTCTTCTTAACATTTAGTTTTAATATTAATAATTCATGATATACTTCGTTTGTGGAAGGGGAAATGAAAAAGGGACTATTAGTCAGTGGATTACTGGAGCCAACTTGTGCAGGCAGATTGCTAAATCATTAAGAATTTTGCCATCTGGTTGTTAAATCGACAATGGTTATAAACTGTAGAGCAGCATGCATTTCAATCCACAGTGGCTAGTGGCATTTGGGCGATAAACTTATATATATATATTGACACAGAAAATCCAGTCGGGATGCACTTATTTCGCATCCTTTGTGCTTCCCTATGCAATATCCTCTTTAGGGATTATCTAAGAAGAAGCAGGCCAGGAAAATTTCAGCAGATATTTGCTGATAATGGAATTTTCATTACTTTCAACTACACTTCAGTTGAGGTCAACTAATATTTGGAAAGCACAAAAATTAATCAAATGGCACAATAAGAGCTTTGGAAAATTTAAAGGTTGGTCCTGGAAAACATTAATCTGAAGTTGAATGTTTGATAAGTCAGATAAGTTTAAAGATATTCCATTTAATAAAAATAATAAATTCAATAGTCTTCCTAGGAAATACCTTATTAGAAAATATAATTCAACAGAAGAATTTACATCTTCTATCAGGCAGAAATAATGATGAAAACATTTTAAATTATTTCGATTTATTAGAACTATCGTTTATGAAGAATTAACTTTACCATGCTCATTGTACCATTTAAGTCAAATTTCAAAATATGAAATTGATTTGAACGATTTTTGGGATGATAATGTAGAATAAAATAATATTTCAATCCCTTCAAGTATTCAAAAAGCTAAAAGGATAGCACTATTGCAATCAGTAATGCTGAAGGTGAAAGAGGTTTCGGTTTAATGAACATAATTTGTACGAGAGTGAGAAATAGTTTAACAACAGATCACATATCGGATTTAATGATGATAAATTTATTGGATAAAGAGTTAGCGGATTGGGATGCAACTCCATTTATCAAATCATGGTTGGGTTGGGTTGTTTTACCTCTGAGCGGCACTTTTTTGCACACCATGGGTTAAATGGCCAGGTCACATGAACCCCGAAGGCTCAGAGAAGGTTGGGGGAGGGGATCCACTGGAACAGCTGTTGGGGGACAGATGGTAGCCTCCCGTCAAGGCCATCCAGCGTGTTCTTTAACGTGCACAGGGTATGGCTCTCCCGCACACGGGGCCACGGCTTAACGTCCCATCCGACGGACGGCGGCCTTTCCAAACCCATCGGTGTCCCCTACTGACCGTGGGCAGGGCGAGGAATTTTGCGGAGATAAATCTCAACGCTGACCCAGCTGGGACTCGAACCTGGGAACTACAGATTACGAGCCTGGCGCGCTACCGACTGAGCCACCCCGGCCCCAATCATGGTTGAATCACAACCATAGATTGGCTACAGATACAAGAGCTTGACAAAAGTCAACGAAAACATTTTATGAAAATCAATTGGCTATATGGAAATTGCAATAAATAATGAATATTTTATTCTATTATTATTGAATTTTTTATTATATATGAATATTTTATTATATTATTTATTATTATTGTTCAAATTTTTTCTATTCCAAATTGTTGTAAATCAATAAAACTTACAATATATATATACACACACATATTATTGGTCTTGTTTTTGTTTTAGCGAGCCAGTTGTTAAAAGTTTACCAGCACACTACTGCTATTAGTGCAACACTTATCTTTTAAAAATGTTATAAAAGTATCTGCATTATTTGAAAAGTATTGACTTATATTTTTTCCAGTAGTTGAAAAATACTTATTTAAATAATTAGTCTTTTTCAGAAACAGTTTCCATTTCCTTACCTTCTACTTGCATTACATCAGAAAATTCTTTATACATTTCCATGTAGTTTTTGGGTTAACATCAGGGCTAAAAATATTTTGATAATACATGTTTTTGCTACGGTTGATTTCTAGATTTAGTTGATTTCTGTAATTTTTAAAAGAGTTTCCTGATTCTGTACTTTTTGCATTCAAAAGTTCTTTAAATTTCTTATATTTTATTTTATTTAAAATATCCTCTCAGATCTCCTACTGTGGCATATAAACTGGCAGGCTCCTGTCAGACCTCTGTGGCAAGCAGCTGCTTGAGGGGGTATTTATTATTTATTATTATTATATCATTAGTTATCCAAGGGTTTGGATTTTTTTCCTTTTTTTATAATTTTTGCAGAGGAAAACATGCATTGTTACATACAGTTAACTAGCTGATAAATTTATTATACATTTCACTGGGATCATTTCATATTATGGCATCATCCCAGTATATATTACTAATTTCAACATAAAATTTGTTCATGTTATCTTACGAAAAATGTTGAAAAGTAGCAGGAGTGTTAAATTTTCCTTTCAGCTTATTGTTAGAATGAAGGGCAAAGATAGGAAAATGATCACTTATACCAATGGAGAAAACACCTCCAATTGCAGATGATACATTAGTGATGCACAGATCTATGATGGTTGAGCTAGAATATTTGACTCTCGTAGGTAAATTGAATCAGATTTCAAGATCCATAAATATCAATTCATTCATTAAAATCAATAACATTATCATTCTGTTGTAAGATATCAATATTATAGTCACCAATTACATAAAAATTATAATTCTTAGCAGTTACATATTCTAGAATTTTGGGGGGAAAAATTGAAGAACATTTATACAACAGGCTGGAGGTCTATATGTAACACCACATAGTACATTAAAAATAAAAAATAAATTCCCCCTCAAGCAGCTGCTTGCCACAGAGCCCTGACTGGAGCCTGTCAGTTTATATGTCATAGTAGAATGTACCGCTTCAAAAACAATTGATTCAAGATGCAGTGAAGAAATAGATTCAGCATTAATGGTGTAACTATTATATGGCTTAAAATAAACAGCAACATCCCCACCTATATATCAATTCTATTTAAAAATAAACTTTATAATCTAAAAGATCTAGTTCAAGATTGAATCATCCAACCAAGTTTTAGTTATACAAATGATATTGAATTGTGGATATAGTTCCTCATAGAAATGTTCTTCAAGCATTTATATGAGATATGGAAAAATCAAGAGGTACTTTTAGTAAAATCATAATAAGATAAATTCATAATAATGAGTAATTTAAAAATAGTTAAACAAAATTATCAACAGGCAATAATTTGCAATCATTCTGTTACTGTTATCACTGGATAAAATAGGCAGGTTATTGTATTGTGAACATTTCCATTTCATGCCAGCATTTTTCCCTAACTTTTTGGAATTTGTATTGGTGCCACAGTTACAAGAAGTGTGAAAATAATTACCACATTCTCCAGTATACTGTACACTTTCTGAAGGATTTGAATTTTTTTTTTTTTGTGGCAAGCGATGCACACTGAAGAAGCTGAAACATGTGGCATTTTTTGTAGATAGATTCACGTTAATAGTCAGCATGGTCTCTTTTACATATAGCTTGTTTCAGTTGTTATGAAAATCAGAAGTAATGATACAGAACAGGGATCTACCTTTTGTCTTTATGCCTGTTATATAAATAAATTCAATAACCAATATATGACAAAGTAATGATGAGATTAGGATAGAAATCACTGTAAGGAGATATGAATATTAAAATCAACTAATAAATCAGCACTTCAGCATCGATTTAAATTTTAGAGAAAAAAATTGTCTTGAGCCAGGTGGGACACGAACCCACGACCTCCTGATAACATGTCTGGTGCTCTGGACCACTGAGCTACCGGCCGCTGATCAAGATCTCCTCTAATTAGCGCTATGAACATTCCTTTTATGTTTCATATAAAAACAAACTACGTCTTGATTGCCGGCCGGTAGCTCAGTGGTCCAGAGCACCTGACATGTTATCAGGTGGTCATGGGTTCGTGTCCCACCCGGCTCAAGACAATTTTTCCTCTAAAATTTAAATCGATGCTAAAGTGCTGATTTATTAGTTGATATAGAATATGTCCAGCTTATTTCATTATTTATTATCTGCATACTTGTAATACATGCTTCCATCTATTGGCAAATATAAATGCCGCTTGTGGCAAAATTGCACTGAATAGCGCCTATGTGAAACATAAAAGGAATGTTCATAGCACTAATTAGAGGAGATCTTGATCGGCGGCCGGTAGCTCAGTGGTCCAGAGCACCTGACATGTTATCAGGAGGTCGTGGGTTCGTGTCCCACCCGGCTCAAGACAATTTTTCCTCTAAAATTTAAATCGACGCTAAAGTGCTGATTTATTAATTGATATGGAATATGTCGAGCTTATTTCATTATTTAATAGAATATTAAAATATTTAAACTATATCAGTGCTCCTCATTTTTCACTTCAGTTTCATATCCTAAACATGTATACTGTCCCTATGCACTTTCCACAGTTGGAGATTGAAGTCAAGGTCACTGGACAGGAAGTGCTAGTCAAGTCTTACAAGATGACATCCTAATGGTAGTTACAATGCAAAACAAAGCAAAATCACCTCACTTTTTAAAACACTTATTTTCACTATCTTAAAATTTAATTTAAAATTTTATGGCCATTTTATTATACACTGTACATACACAGATTGCTGTGCCTTTTAAGTTTAATTTCGAAGTTTACAAGAAATTGCAAAAATTACCGGAAAACAAAATTTGTTGCTGACGTTACTGTGTTGCCACTATCAGCAATACATAATCAAGTTTACTAAACACATTGTCATTTGTAATTTGAAGGTCTCTGGTTTGATTCCAGCCACTGTCAAAAGTTTATATATATATATAATTTATTTTATTATTGCTTTTTTTTGTAATTCGTTTAAATTAAATATAACCAAATTAGACAACTTTTCAATTGATAATTTACAACAAGTAATTCAGTTTAAAATAATGAATATAAATTTAAAATTGTAACAGAATCAAAAAGTGGTAGACTTGCATATTTGACATAATTTTCTTGAATAGTTGTTTTTAAAATACCATTAGCACAGAGGAAAGAAACTACATATGTACACCGAAGAGCCAAAACATTATGACCACCTGCGTAATATGATGTTGGTTTTCCATGTGCTACTAAAACAGCTCTTACCCAGTGAGGCATGGATGCTACAAGATTTCTAAAGGTGTCTTTTGATATCTGGTACTAACATGTTACCAGCAGATCCTTTAACTCTTGTAAGTTATGTAGTTGAGCTGCTGCAGATTGGATATGCTGTTCCAACACAAACCATAGATGCTCGATTGGATTGATGTCTAGGGAATTTGAAGGCCAAGGCAATACCTGGAAGTCTTCCTCGTGTTCCGCAAACCATTCTCGAATAATCCGGGCAATGTCGCATGGCAGAATTATCCTGCTGAAAGAAGGCACTACTAGAGGGATATCTCTCATGAAAGGATGTACCTGGTCAGCAATAATGTTTAGGTAGGTGGTAGATGTCATAGTTTCCTGCACATGAATGACTAGACCCAGGGTTTCCCAGCAGAACATTGCCGAAGCATTACACTTCCTCCACTGGCTTGTTTTTGTTTCACAGTGCATTCTGGTGCCAACACTTCCCCAGGTAAACGACACACTCATACCCGGCCATCCATATGGTGCAACAGGAAATGAGATTCATAGGACCAGATGACCTTCTACCAATCATTCAAGGTCCAGTTTTGATGTTTGCATGCCCATTGTAGGTGCTTTCAATGGTGAACAGAAGTTAGCATGGACACTTGAAGCAACCTGCGACTATGCAGCCCCATTTTCAGCAGGGTTCAATGTATTGTGTGTTGTGATACATTACTCCCGTCATCAGCATTCAAATTACTGGTGAGTTGCACCACAGTATCTCTTCTGTTGGCTCGTACCATACGGGATAGCCTTCACTCACCTCTAGCATCTATAAGCCATGGTCAGTCCACACCTTGCCAGCAGTTCATTGTTTTTCTCTCCTCGGACCACTTTTTGAAGGTACCATGGCTGACCGTGAGCACCCCACAAGCCTTGCCATCTCGGAAATGCTCTGACCCAGTTGTCTGGCCATTACAATTTGGCATTTGTTAAACTCACTTAGGTCATCTGCCTTTCCCATCTGAAGAACAAGAATGACACTGATTAACAGAGCTCAATATCAGGTGTTATTTATACCATGACCTTCACATACACTGTCATTTACCTGCAGTTTCTTCGATTTGCATAAAGACACGCTGGTCATAATATTTTGGCTCTTTGGTGTATAGGCAGGCTCAAATCTAGAATAAAGTCAAGAGGTGTGGAGGACTACAAGAAACACAATCAAGCCAGAAACTGTAAAGGGGGGAGGGGGGGTAAGAGACTAGATTTCCAATGTAGTCTAATATTTTTCCCTTTTTACAGGTCTTTAAAAATATCTTGAAAAATGCATGAAATGTGCTATTCAGAAGCCAATCAATGCAAGTCAGTAAAATGTAAATTTCTTATTTTGTATGTCAACTACATCTGTATGGGCTATATTTTCAGTTGCACAATCAAATTAATATTTAGTATTTAAATTAGTTTCCTGTTGGTGGCATCACCAATTTTGTTGTTCTTTCAGAATTATAATATACCCTTCCTAGCATTCTGAAAGCTTCCCCCTCCCTTCCAGATCTGAGCCTGTATATATAGGTAATTATTACAGTGAAGGGCAAAATACTGGATTGAAATAGAAAAAATACCAAAAATTTAGTCATAAGCTACCACTGCAACTAAGTCTTAATAGCTAAGGGGACACCCCCTCCATTTTCTTTGACCCCTACCTTAATCTGGCCCATAATAAGATTCCAGGTAATGAAATCTGCACTGAAAACTTAGTGCTATGATTTTATGAATAATATTTTTATACCAAAAGTATTTAGGTGTGCACAGTTCAAAATTCGTAGTCCCTGGAGAAAATCAATCACTTCTCATATATACAGATACTGGACAGAAAAATGGAAACATTCTCATGTTAAGTCAATGGAGAGTCAAATTCAAAGATCTGTAATTTTCAACAGTATGAATATTTTATCTTTTAATTGTTACGACATTATGATGATTTTATGGAAACATATTCAGTGATGTTTCCATAAAAAATTATATAACCCGTTACAGAGCCTCGAATTTGATTCTCCATTAATATAAGATGAGGATGTTTCCATTTTTCTGTCCATTGCCAGTACTTACCAATGTTAATACATACATAATTCACATCCTGTTTATTTCACCAGAAGTTAAAATATAGTCATTTCACAAAACTATTTTCCTTCCCTTAGGGGAAAAAAAATTTACAATCAATATTATGTTTGATGCAAGATGTTAATACTGCCACTGTACAATTGTTTAGCACTAGTTTCTTTTTCTTGTGAGTTCTTAATTACTCTTTTGTTGACTCTGCTTTTTTCTTAAAAATCATTTTATAATTTCCACACTTATATGTTCATTTCCTAATCCATTTCAGTGGGATGTGCATTGTCAAGGTTAACAAGACTTGTTTTCCCTTCACAAAAACATTACGTTCACCTTAAAAGATCCAAAACTGTTTTTGCTAACCATAAGTGCTTACAATGTTTGATGTTTCAAATTTCAATTCGTACACTATGGAAACCAGTCACAACAGTTGCATGATTTCTGAAATCCAGTGAATTCACTCTAAAATCAGTGAAGTTCAAAGTAGACACCACCAACTCCCAAGATAAGCAGAAAAATCTGATCCAAAAGCAGATCAGTGTTTTTCCAAATTGTTTTTAACCCTTAACTATGCTGGTGTTTTCAGCTAACACTTGCATGCTAGTGAGGTTTCAGAAACCAATGCATAATTGTTGATAAATAAGCACAATATGACAGTAACTACTTTTTTTAATTAACTGAATATCAAGAATACATTTTTAACAGTAGACTAAAAATGTTTTATAAACAATTTTTCACACACAAATGTAGAATGTTCCATGCAAAGGAATAATCCATATTTTCTGCAACAGATTTTTGTTTTTCTGTCTGTCTTTCTTGGGCATACCTCACATCAAGATTTTCATAATGGTTCTTCATTAGGGACATAATGAGGCTTAGTTTTACCCAGTTGTTTGGTAATAATACTTTAGAGTACTCTGCACTCCATATGCTCTCTAATAAGACTTTTTCCAAGTTTCATACGTATTCCCCTGCATTTGCAATATTTTTAAGAATGATTGTGCTATTTACACCCGATATTTTCAGTACGGCAAAAAAAATTGCCATTGGCCATAAGTTGGCTGGTACGTCACCTAACAGAATAATTGGCACAAAGTTGGTCTTAACCATCAATGCCACCTTATCTACGATATAGTCATTGATCATGTCAGGCTTATCATTTTCTGTGCTTACTAATTGATCTTGGTGCATTGTATACAAAAGTGCAACTGTACGGTTCTTTCTTGGAACATAGGAACAAAGAGTCCTATTGTTATTTTGGCCAAATATTGATGATCCCACTTAATGTCGCTGATTTGGTTTGAACTCTGCTGGTAACTGGTTTGTTCATTTTGAGTGTTCCCAAAAATGTTAATTGTTTATCCCTTAGTTTTTCATATAGCTCGATAGACATAAACCACTTATCTGCAACTATATTTCTATTAGTGCCTTAAATAGGTAGAATAAGTTTTAGAATGTCATTTGTAGGAACTGTTAGATCATTGTTTCTTTTTTCATTGCCAGTGTATACAAAAGCATTGCATAAGTAGTGCATGTGTGCATAGCACATGATTTTGATGCCATATTTATTGGGTTTTTTAGGCATATACATTTTAAAACCACATCTTCCACAGAATGGCACCAACATTTCATATGTTATATTTTTGCCTGGCGATTAATAAGACTGACAATTTACAATAAACAAGTCCAATATTTCTCTTATGGCTGCTAATTTATCATTGATTTTTCTTTCCTCTCTTGTGGCTTAGTTGTCGAATCGCAGAGAGGCCAAAATGAATAGAAACCATGTGACATTCATAGTGGCATGAAAAATGTCTCCGCCAGTGCTATCAGATGCAAATAAAGAGGTAACGTCTTCATATCCAGATTTCATAATTCCAGATAAATACAGTAAACCCAAAAAAGCTTTTAGTTCAGTATGATCTATATTCTTTGTGTATGTAGGAAAAGGTTGTTTGAATTTATTTTGGTAACTTGTTATTTTCTTGTTAGTATGCGTTAAAATAATATCTAACATACGGTCAGTTACAAATAAGTGCTATGCTTCCACAATATTTCCCAGCTCAATATTTTTAACAAATTCCCTTGCGCCAGGTAAATGAACAATAATTTAAATAATATTCAACACAGCTAGTATAATATAAATCTAATAATTCAGGATATATGCTGTATATCAAATTTAGTTTAAAAACTGCTCAATCTCAAGTTATTACAAACATACCGGTAACTATATTTGTATTGTTAATTGGTCTATTATACCTTGTAAGGTATATAAGGATATATTTAAGACTCATTATCATCATCATCCTCAAGCAGCCATGGGCTACGGAGTCCTGTTTGACATTGTCTGCCCACTGCATCCTAGGTCTCCCTCTCTTTCTGAGGCCCTTAGGCACACTGTTCATAACCCTATTCACCAGTCTATAATTATCCATATGGGTAACATGGCCAAACCAAAGGAATCTCTCTGCACAATATGCTGCTTAAAGGAAGTTGCCACCTCCTTCCCCTAACCTCATCTTAGTTACAAAGTTAAACCACCTAATGCCCAAGATACTACGTAAGCATCTAGAATCAAAAGCATCTAGTTTCTTGTTATCTTGTTTACAAAGCATCCACGTTTCACTACCATAACCAACCCTAGAAAAAACCAAACTATTATACAGTCTAATTTTAGTCTTTAGGTGTATATCCTTATTCCCCCACACTCTCCATAGATTCTTAAAAGCCCTGGCAGCAATCCCTATTCTGTTAAACTCATGCCGCACATCACTAGTATTTGTTACATAGCTACCAAGATAATTAAACTGAGACACTGCTCAGGAGTGGAACTATTCAGATTAATTACACTATAGTCTGCCTGACCAATTTTCATCACTTTTGTTTTCTCTCTGTTTATAACCAAACCTACTCTACTACCAGTCTCAGCAACAGCTTGAATGAAAGTGTTCATCTCATCAACATCATTTGCCAAAAGGGCTAAATCATCAGAATAATCTAAATCAGAAATTTTCGTATCTCCAGCCCATTTAAGGCCAAAATCTTTCTCTTGAAGTGAATTTTGCATAATTAATAACCAAACTAAAGAGAAAAGGAGACAAAATGCACCCATGCTGAATACCAGAAGTAATGCTAAACCAATTGCTACAAGCCTTACCAACTCTCAAACACGACTCAGTGTTATTATAGAGAGCTTTCATTATGTTAACTAACTTGTCTGGGATACCATATGATCTCACAATCAACCACAAATTATGAGGATCAACAGAGTCGAAAGCCTTTTTAAAATCAACAAAGGTTTCTGAAACTCTAAATCTTTCTCAAGAATCTGCTTAAGTGAAAATATCTCATCTACACATCCACTATCACTTCTGAATCCACATTGCTCATCACGCAATTGCATGTCAACCAGATTCTTAATTCTATTGAGCACAATCATGGAAAGAACTTTACCTGGAACAGAGAGTAGGATGATACCCCTATAGTTATCACAAGCACTGCTATCACCTTTTTTGAAAATAGGGATAATAATAACTGGTAAAAATCCTTAGGAACCATGCCTTTATCATAAAAGATATTCAAAATTTCAGTCATCCAAGTGGTAACCAAAATATTCCCAGCTCTAAGCATTTCCATAGTATTTTTAATCTACTCTTGGAGATTTATGAAATTTAAGTTTAGAAATAGCCAAAATAACTTCTGATTGTTTTATAGGGACAACATTAAAGCCACCAATGCATCTATCATCATTGCAAACAATGGAAGTAGAACTGATCATATTATTTAGAATATCACTGAAATACTTAGCCATGACAGAATCCTCACCTTCTATAACCTTACCTTGTTTATTCTTGTATGCCTCTCCGTTTTCTACCACATAAAACATTAACTATCTGTATCTGTTACAGTTCTCTGCTGTTGTGCTACCTAACTGCTTTGTCAGCCAAGCCAAAGATTTTTATAAGTAGCTAACTGATCCTTTACACGTTTATTAAGCTCTCTGTAATCCTTTCTATTAGGACTAGTAGGGTACTGATTAAGAACATTCCTGCAGTTCTTTCTGAAATAAGCTCAAGTGCCTTATCACTTAAATAATTCTGCCTCCTCTACCCATTTTTTCCTAAAAGAGGATACTGTTAGTTTCCAAAAAAGCCTGTTTAAAATTGTCCATTCTTCCTCAACTTCAGTAGTAAACAAACCATGACTGTCAGAGTGACTAAGTAACGTATCATGGTAAGCTTTAGCTATAACTGGGTCTTTCAGAGCTTCAGAATTAAAGTAAATTTTTTAACCTTAGCACAACACTAAGTTGTAAGACACTTTTAACAAGGTAATGGTCAGATCCAATTTCAGCTCCCCTATATGACCTGGTATTCCTAACAGAACTAGCCCATTTGCTCTTAATATACAGTCATATTCTTATGCAGCCCATCAGGTGAAACCCATGTGCACTTATGTATGCCGCGGTGTTTGTAATAAGTGTTAGTTATTCTGAAACCATTGAGTTTACTTACCTGTAGGAGACGTTGCCCATTGTCATTGCAGCTACCAATACCAAAAGGGCCTATCACTCCTCCCCAAAGGTCAGAGTCAGTACCAACTTTGGCACTGAAGACACCTAGAACAAGAGTAATATTTCCTTTCTTGACAGAATTCAAAATATCCTGAAGTTGTCCATAAAACCTATCCTTCTCATCCTCATTGGCAAATTCAGTGGGGGTATAACAGCAGATAACTTTCAAGTCTTTAACGCTTGTCTGAAATTTTGCTGTAAGAAACCTTTCATTAATGCACTAATATCCTAGAAGAATATCACTAGCGTGTCTGCTGAGAAACGGAGCTATGCCTTGGTGATTATCTTCTCTCCCTGAAAGGAGAAATTTAAGATTATTTTTAAAAATCTGGCCTTGTCCATTTAGTCTGTTGCAAGCCGAGAAAATCTAAATTATAACGGTCGAATTTTTGTGTGAGGACATCAAGAGAAAAAGCTCTGTGCAGAGTCCTCACATTTCAACTACCTATGGAGAGAAAATGGTTAATGGGATGTTTAGAGAAATTATGTTTATTAAGAGTGGGAATGCCGACATTATCAAACAGCCCCCAAATCGCAGGCATGGGGTAGAGCCCCCATTCCCCCACCTCTAAAGGCTGAAGCCATCTACACTGGAAGACCCTTCAATGAGAATTTGACGAGCTAGTAGAAGCAAAGAGTTCAGGTGCCTGCTATGACCTCTGCTCAGGATTATCCACTAACTGATAAACATATCCTGTGAATCTATTCACTTTGGGCTGTCAACCCACAAACAAACAGAAAACACAGCGGAAGATTATCCCTCCACAGAAGCCCACCAGTGCAGCAAATTCAGGATTCATAATCAAGCTCAGAGCCATAATTCAGTCCAGTCTAGTGGGTTTATATGGTCAGCACCAGGACTATGTGTGGTTGACCACTCCTCAGCAGAGTAGAAAAAAAAAGTAGCCATAGTTGTCCCGATCGGTAGCGATACTAATCAGGCAGCACTCCACTTCCGTTCACTTCCACAAGAGAGTATCTCTTTTAAAAGGTACTAACGGTCTGCACCCTGAGAAGGCGGGGTCGGACATTAGGTTCTAGGCCTTATTTAAGACTAATTGATATATATTAAGATCTTATTTGAAGTTGTAGTTTGATAGTTATAATAGCAACAAATTATTGATGCAACTTGCTTGTAAAAACCTTTGCACTCCTCATAACTTAAGATTGAGCAGTTTTTTTAAACCAAATTCAATGTAGGCATATATCTTAAATTATTACTTTTAAATCAACAGTAATATTTTCAGCACATGTTTTGTGTGCGTGGTTTGCGCTTCTTAGACCATTTATAATTCTTTTTAGACGTAAAAATTATCATTTTGATCTTCCTCTTCGGAGTCTCCAGCATGTTCTTCAACACCGTCAGACACGCCTTGGACTCAGAGTTATGTTCGCTATCAATGAAATCATCCAATTTGGCATCACTCTCATTCTCTGATTAGAAGAATTGCGGGTCGTCAATGATGGATTGGAGTTCAGCATCTGTGAGGGCTGTTCTTGATGTCATGTTATAATGAACATTCAGATATAACTACTCAAATATTTTTTGAAAAATAAATTCAAAATTTGATTTTAAAAAATGAAAAATATATGCAGTTACATGCTTGTGGGGTTCAGCTAACTAAAATCTAACATACATTTGTTAAAAATGAAATAAACTACACTTAATGCTTTACCACTATCAACTGACAACTTACTAAAAGATAACTTGCGATCTGAGCGCCATCTGATGTTTAATACGAATTTTACGCCAAAAAGAAAAGTGCTTTGGGTTTCGCAGACCCCTCCGCACAATTAAGGGTTAATATTAGAAATCTATGACTTTTCAGCCTATATTTTTATTATTATGCTCTAAAGAAATTTTAAAATTATGAGTTAAAACGTTTAAAAATTTTATAGAGAAAAGTATTTTATATCTAACAAACTTTCGATCATGACATGAATGATTTCGAGACGTATGAATTTTATTTGAATTTATAGTAAAACTAATATGGTAAGATTTTATTCATGTGAATATTTTTTTTTTATGGGTAATTTAATGTTTTGTTTTTAATATGTATATTTTTGTTTCTAAATAGAGGCCGCCATTTGCAGACAGTGACAGTAATACTGACCTTGGAGCCTTTTTCCGTGAATGCCAGTGTGCTCCTCCTCTTGTGTCTTTTTCCAGTCAACCCACTTTGGAAGAGCAAGTTACAGACATCAGTTGCCAGTTGGCTATGTTTGAAACCAGTATGCATGACTTTGACCATTTTGTTGACAGTATCTGTCATGTTGATGCTCAACAGTGAACTAGCATAAAATTATTAGTTTCAGCAATTTTACAAACAATGTTTGTGAAAATGTATAATGCTTAATGTCATGAAACCTCAAGTTTTACTTGTGATCTGAGTAGTATGCCATTCAAAATTAGGTTTCAGCTTGTTTAGTACATCTAAGGGCTCGCAAAGTCTGTTTTCAGGTGTTTTCAAAGTATGTGTTTTCACAAGCATCAAGCCTACATTAACTCTGACTGCAGCTGTTAGACATTAGCAATAAGTTTCTTCAAAATTTGCACCCTGTAAAATAGAATCATTAAGTTGGGCAAATTGTTGCATGCAAATTTACAATATTTGAAGAATGAAAGGCTTGTTAAAATGTGGGTCATTATACTGGTCCCTATGTAAAAATAAATAGTAAATCAGTTGCTGAGTTATTTTATTGCAAATCTGATTACTGTAAATTTATTTTGAAATATTTTTAATGTATATGTGGTTCATATATTCTTAGTAATTTTGCATATTATAAGTCGCAATCTACATGGATATTGACACTAGGACAGTTACGGCTCGTATGCTGAATGCACTCTGCGATATCACTTGATTCAAACTAAATAGATATTTTTGTATCTGTCACCTCCTGCTTGCAAATACTAAAAAAAAAATATAATTGCACCATGAAAAACTAAGCCATATTAAATTTTCATTCAATTTCAGTGTAATGTATACCTGAGGCCTTTAAGCACACTGTTCATAACCCTATTCACTAATCTATAATTTTCCATATGAGCAACATGGCCAAACCAATGGAGTCTCTCTCTACTCAATATACTGCTCAGAGGAGGTTCCTGACTCCCTTGCTTAACCTCTTCATTACTTACAAAGTTGAACCACCTTATACCCAAGATACTGCATAAACATCTAGAATCAAAAGCATCGTTTCCTGTTGTTTACAAAGTACCCAAGTTTCACTACCATAACTAACCCTAGAGAGAACCAAACTATTATACAATCTAATTTTAGTCTTTAGGTGTATATCCTTATTTCTCCACATTCTCCATAGATTCTTAAAAGCCCCGGCAGCAATCCCTATTCTTCTGTTAAACTCATGCCGCACATCACTAGTATTTGTTATATAGCTCCCAAGATAATTAAACTGAGACACCTACTCAAGAGTGAAACTATTCAGATTAAACCAGGCATGGCCAACATACGGCCCGCGTAATGAATTTATGTGGCCCGCGTACAATTTTTCAATATTAACATTTAACTTCTAGTAATTAATCGAATGAATTCTCGATACTTCTATATTTTTTAAAAAAGATTCCGTTATAAAGAATTAAAACTTTTATACTCATCTGCACTCGATGTTCAAGCGACGTTGCCAGCAGGCGAGTAAAATATTTTTGCATAGTGCAAAAATATTTTAAAAATCGATCATGTTACAAATGTAGTTGTGAAATTAGTGAATTTCCTACGATCAAAAGGATTAAATCACAGGCAATTTATTGATCTCCTTGAAGAACTAATTACCAGTCATTTAGATGTACTATATCACAATAAAATCCGTTGGTTAAGTTTGGGAAAAGTTTTAAGACGTGTGTGGGACCTTCAAGAGGAAATAAAAATATTTTTAATGCTTAAAGAAAATGAGGATTTTCCTGAATTATTAGATCCAAATTGGATTTGTGATTTAGCATTTTCTTTGGATATTCTCACACATTTGAACGAATTTAACACATGTATACAAGGAAAAAATTTATTTGCTCATGATTTAATACAGAAATTAAGAGCTTTTAAAATGAAGCTTAGTCTTTTTTCTACAATTCTGGCTGAATGTAAATTTGATCATTTTCCAACGTTACAGACCATATCTTTAAATATTTTAAAAGAAAAGGTTAAAACATTTAATAAAAACATCCTTGCACTAATGACAGATTTCGAGTAGAGATTCGATTGCTTCAAAAAAATTGATAAAATTTTATCTATTATCCGAAATCCATTTTCTGTACAAGTTGATGACGTTCCTGTTGATATACAATTAGAAATAATTAATTTACAATGTGATGAATTATTACATGAGAAATATCGAGAAGAGCAAGAAAATTTGTGTAATTTTTATAAGCAATTAAATAATGAAAAATATGGAAATTTAAAAAAACTTGCCAAGACGTATTCAGTAATCTTTAGCTCAACTTATATTTGTGAACAAATCTTTTCTTTAATGAATCTAAATAAAAGTACAACAAGATCAAGATTGAATGATTTACATTTGGAGGCTGTGTTAAGAATAGCTACTACAAGTATAGAACCAGATATTAAAAAAATAATAAGCGATGCAAACCGCCTCAACACGTCGCATTAGTTATTATGTTAATTTATTGTATTGATTTATTTACAATTATTCATAAACAAATTTCATAATAAAATTTTGTTTACTTAAAGAAATAAGTGTTTTGCTTAACATTTTTCAATTTTAATATTTCGTCCGGCCCGTGAAAATATTTTTTTTTCCAATCCGGCCCGGGGGCAAAAACAGTTGGCCATGCCTGGATTAAACCATAGCCTGCCTGAACAATTTTCATCACTTTTCTCTCTGTTTATAACCAAACCTACTCTACTACCAGTCTCATCAACAGCTTAAATGAAAGAGTTCATCTCGTCAGCATAATCTAAATCAGAAATTTTAGTACCTCCAGACCATTTAAGGCCAAAATCTTTCGCTTGAAGTGAATTTTGCATAATTAATAACCAAACTAAAGAGAAAAGGAGAGAAAATGCACCCATGCTGAACACCAGAAGTAATGCTAAACCAATTGCTACAACCCTTACCAACTCTCAAACACGACTCAGTGTTATTATAGAGAGCTTTCATTATGTTAACTAACTTGTCTGGGATACCATATGATCTCACAATCAACCACAAATTATGAGGATCAACAGAATCGAAAGCCTTTTTAAAATCAACAAAGGTTTCTGAAACTCTAAATCTTTCTCAAGAATCTGCTTAAGTGAAAATATCTCATCTACACATCCACTATCACTTCTGAATCCACATTGCTCATCACGCAATTGCATGTCAACCAGATTCTTAATTCTATTAAGCACAATCATGGAAAGAACTTTACCTGGAACAGAGAGTAGGATGATACCCCTATAGTTATCACAAGCACTGCTATCACCTTTTTTGAAAATAGGGATAATAATAACTGGTAAAAATCCTTAGGAACCATGCCTTTATCATAAAAGATATTCAAAATTTCAGTCATCCAAGTGGTAACCAAAATATTCCCAGCTCTAAGCATTTCCATAGTATTTTTAATCTACTCTTGGAGATTTATGAAGTTTAAGTTTAGAAATAGCCAAAATAACTTCTGATTGTTTTATAGGGCCAACATTAAAGCCACCAATGCATCTATCATCATTGCAAACAATGGAAGTAGAACTGATCACATTATTTAGAATATCACTGAAATACTTAGCCATGACAGAATCCTCACCTTCTATAACCTTACCTTGTTTATCCTTGTATGCTGTCCGTTTTCTACCACATAAAACATTAACTATCAGTAGCTGACTGATCCTTTACACGTTTATTAAGCTCTCTGTAATCCTTTCTATTAGGACTAGTAGGGTACTGATTAAGAACATTCCTGCAGTTCTTTCTGAAATACGCTCAAGTGCCTTATCACTTAAATAATTCTGCCTCCTCTACCCATTTTTTTCTAAAAGAGGATACTATTAGTTTCCAAAAAAGCCTGTTTAAAATTGTCCATTCTTCCTCAACTTCAGTAGTAAACAAACCATGACTGTCAGAGTGATTAAGTAACGTATCATGGTAAGCTTTAGCTATAACTGGGTCTTTCAGAGCTTCAGAATTAAAGTAAATTTTTTAACCTTAGCACAACACTAAGTTGTAAGACACTTTTAACAAGGTAATGGTCAGATCCAATTTCAGCTCCCCTATATGACCTGGTATTCCTAACAGAACTAGCCCATTTGCTCTTAATATACAATCATATTCTTATGCAGCCCATCAGGTGAAACTCATGTGCACTTATGTATGCCGCGGTGTTTGTAATAAGTGTTAGTTATTCTGAAACCATTGAGTTTACTTACCTGTAGGGGACGTTGCCCATTGCAGCTACCAATACCAAAAGGGCCTATCACTCCTCCCCAAAGGTCAGAGTCAGTACCAACTTTGGCACTGAAGTCACCTAGAACAAGAGTAATATTTCCTTTCTTGACAGAATTCAAAATATCCTGAAGTTGTCCATAAAACCTATCCTTCTCATCCTCATTGGCATCTTCAGTGGGGGCATAACAGCAGATAACATTCAAGTCTTTAATGCTTGTCTGAAATTTTGCTGTAAGAAACCTTTCATTGATGCACTAATATCCTAGAAGAATATCACTAGCGTGTCTGCTGAGAAATGGAGCTATGCCTTGGTGATGCTTATTATCTTCTCTCCCTGAAAAGAGAAATTTAAGATTATTTTTAAAAATCTGGCCTTTATCTGACCATCTAGTCTGTTGCAAGCCGAGGAAATAAATTATAACGGTCGAATTTTTGTGTGAGGACATCAAGAGAAAAAGCTCTGTGCAGAGTTTTCACATTTCAACTACCTATGGAGAGAAAATGGTTAGTGGGATGTTTAGAGAAACTATGTTTATTAAGAGTGGGAATGCCGACAATATCAAACAGTCCCCCTAATCGCAGGCATGGGGCAGAGCCCCCATTCCCCCACCTCTAAAGGCTGAAGCCATCTACACTGGAAGACCCTTCAATGAGAATTTGACGATGCCGGTAGATATCCATACCTTACCCAGGTCCCTTTGGTCAGTAACGAAGCGTGCTAACAATTCAGCCATGCGACATATATACACTGCTCACAAAAATTGGAGGATATTTCAAAATGAATATGAAGCGATAAAAAAAGAAGCATTTGATTTTTTATTAAACAAGAACATCAGAAAAGCAAACAAGTCAAATAAAGTTGTTCGATTTTGCAAATGAGATGCAAAACCAACTTTTATTTCGTTGGTGTAAATGCACTATACAAAAGGCTGAAAGTACTGGAGTATCTGCACGTTCCCTGATTTTGAAAGTGCACATCCTGCAATTTCCCAGCCTTTGCAATGCCCCTGCAACACGATTTGCCCGAATGCGAAGCCTGGAGAGCCATAGGACGTCTTGAAGCTGGTCATACACAGACGACTGTGGCAACAGCACTTGGAACATCCCAAAGCGTGATTAGCAGACTGGAATCGCTTTCAAAAGACTGGCACAGTACGAAGAAGACGAGGGCAGGGTCGCCCATCTGCCACAACAGCAAGAGATGACCGCTACTTGACCTTATTGGCAAGAAGGAACAGGCGCAGCAATGCAACAGAACTGCGGGGACAGTTTCTTGCTGCCACTAGACGACGGATTGGCACCCAGACCATACGAAATCGACTCCGACTCCATCGTGGACTGCATGCGCGGCGACCAATAGTATGCATTCCGTTATCTGCTGAACACCGTAGAAGGTGGGCTGATGAGCATCGTCATTGGACCCATGATGAGTGGTCAACTCTTCTCTGATGAGTCATGGTTGTCTGCAGCCTGACAATCATCGTGTCCTGATCTGGCGTGAACGAGGAACATGGGAGAATCTACGTTTCATGCGAGAAAGGGACACCTTCGGTGGTGGTGGAATCATGGTGTGGGCTGGCATCAGCATTGGTGGTCGTACCGACCTCCACGTCATCAGAAACGGATTGCTAACTGCTGTCAGATATCGAGATGAGGTAGTGCACCCTATAGTGGTACCCTATGCTGAAGCAGTTGGAAACAACTTTCTTTTCATGGACGATAATGCAAGACCGCACCGTGCGCATCTCGTCAGCAACATGCTTCAGGAGGAAGGAATCGAACGCATGGACTGGCCTTCACGTTCTCCAGACCTGAATCCCATTGAACATGCTTGGGATGCACTGGGAAGACGTCTGTCAAACCATCCAATGCCTCCCACAACACTTCTTGAGCTGGAAGTTGCCTTGGAGCAAGAGTGGCAGAGGATAAAGACGCAAGAACTGCTTTGACATTCTGATCCTGTCCATACCCCGTCGCTGTCAGAAGAATCAGACTTAATGTGAAGTAGACTGATATTGATTCAGATGCAGATATGAGGGCTCGGAAGAATCAGATTCTGATACAGATTTAGAAGGAAGTGATGAATAGCATACCTACTGATAAATAGGTACTATTGTTGTTAGTAAATTGAATTCTATTATAATAAAAATATATTTTAGATATATTTCAGCGTTTTATTTTTTTTCTTAGAATCAAAGTTTTTTTCTGTTGGTGGTACTGAAATTAAGGTGCATCTTGGAATCGAATAAATACGGTAAATTAAAAAATTTGAAAAATACCTATCTTCCTATATGGCCCTAAAAAGTAGAAAATAAACCTAAAGCATATCGATGATGCAATTAGTTACTGAGTTTGTATTCGCTTCAAAAGAAGATGGGACACCTGACAATCTTGTCGAGTAGCTATCTTCCTTCGAAGCGAATAAGAACTCGGTGACCGATTGCCCATCGATATGCTTTAGGTTTATTTTCCACTTCTTAGAGCCTTATAGGAAGATAGATTTTTTTTTTAATTTTATGTATATTTTTTTTGTTGTTACTAAAATCAGTTACCTTCAAAAACTTTCATTTGATATATTACTCGTAAATATCGAGCTCATTTACCATCCTATTGGATTCAGGTTTAAGATAGCCCATGATATTGAAGACGTCACAAGTTCTAATCATTCATTAAAGTCGACCGCCGCGAAAATCCGCCCCCATTTTATCAGAGGGGAATAATGGGGACAAAATTCGCCTAGTTTACGACCGTAATTATGCGAGCTTTCATTTGACACTTAATTCATAACTGTAGGCCCTCGCGTTCCGATGATATAGTACAACTACTCGTGTTGCCCATTTTAGGGGGCAGAAAGCTTGGGGTATCATTCTTTTATAGCGTATGACACTTCCCGCGTCACAAACTTTCATTTGGCGCAGAAATCATTACGTTTCTCCATCGCGTTTTGTCAAATCCACAATTCCACCAACCGGCAAATGTCAAAGCCAAAAGCAGTAGGAAGATTGGTAAAAATATCCTTTCATGTCCTATAAAAATGGAACCAACTTATGCAGTTGTTCAGGTTACAGAGGTGGTCAACTTCACAGGTCTTGCTGTACTTCCTATTAGATGACAATACGACTGCCATTTACAGTATTTCTCCATGTTTAAGAGGTAGCTTCGATTCTTCCAATATATGCTAGAAATACCACTAGATAACTAACTTCCTTTTCAAATTTATCTGAATATCTTCTTTTAATGAAGAATTTGGTTGTACGTCTGATTGCATTTTTATGCACACATTTACCTTATGAAGAAGACGAACTATTCAGCATCATGTCGTAATTAGACAATATCCTGTGACGTATGATTCACTGTGTAGTGAGGGATTATTCGTCAAGTTCTATTTTTATCATTCCTGACAAGCCATGCTATTCTAGTGATTACTTTTCAGTATAGTGCACCTCATTTGTGATAAACAGATATCACAGACTTGCCTGAGTAGAATTGAGAACATCAGTATGGGAAAACAAAGACTTGCAGCAAGAGGCTAACTTTTTTATCTCTAAAGAAAGTGCTTGTAAAAAAAAGTCTCTTTAATTACCTAGGTGAGCTCTAAGAATAAAAACACGTAAAATAATATATTTTTAAACATTTTTCAAGTAAATTGCAAGTATTAATGTATACAAAGTAGCCCATAAAATTTAAAGAGCGTCAGGAATCAGTTTGATAAAAACGTCTAAAATACACTCATCCCCCAATTTACAGAACAATTCATGCATCAAAAACAGTTCAGTAGGTGGAAATTCATATATCAAGGACTAAAAATACCATAATTATGTATTTTTCTCCAACTGGTGTAAAATGAAAAAAACAAGTCCACCATTTGTACTTTTTTAATGCCAAAGTTACCTAATACCAAATTCCATTAAAAAAGACATAGTAGGAGGATAATGAGAGTCGAACTCGGAGGAATCCGCCTCCCATGTCTTTAGAGTGGAGGTGGATCATTACCAGGCCATCAGCATTCTCGCTGTTTTAAGACAAGTCGCTCAAAACCGAGCAATCCCCCCCCCCCAACCAAGGATGTAATTAAGCTGAAATTATGTTCAATTAAATTGAGAGTAATTATTGATCTATGACAGTAATATCCCAATCTTATCAAAAACTCTCCAGGTCTTAGGAAGAAAGTCCCTTAACGATCATTTTGGATGAAGTAAACAACTCGAAAAAATTCTAAGTCCACGATTGAATCATGGACCAAACCCCATTGGCAACTCTACTTCTGAAATTTACAGAGTCCAACAACTTTCTGTGGCATCACTCATTTACCTCATCGCTCCAAACCTACAATGCAGAAAGTCTCTGAAATATGATGCAATCGGCGATCACACAAGAGGGCTGACATCATAGAATAAGATTCAATCATCTTCTTCGGCTCTTTAACGTCAGTTTTCGCAAAGTACCACTCTTAAAAAAAAAGCTTTGAAAGTCCTTGATCTCCAATGCGGCGGCTGATGCTTATCTCTACACGATGGGTTTCTCCACTATGCCACAGGCACTATGTTGTTGAAATGCTTAAAGGTGGATGACGTCGATAAAAGTGAAAGAATAAATTTTTAATAAACTGTTAATTTTTATTCCAGCATTTGTAAATCGCAAACATTTTAGCTTAGAAATAAATAAGCCACTTCTGTGTTTGCACAGAACCAGGTTTTATTGATGGACGTCGCAATAAACGATCACAGAAATAAATGTTTTGAAAAATTCCAATTATCGAGCCATACTACTTTTCTGAAGGAGGCTGATTTTTTTTATTACGCTCCTACTGTGTTTACATAATATATTCATGATGGACTATATTTAAGAATTTCGTTTTTTACATCATATCTCACACTTCATGTCTCGCAAGGGAGTACGTTATATTGGCGGACGCCAGAAGAAAATATTTTTAAACATTATTTTTACATTCTGTGAACTAAAAGGTCATGCGAAATAGTCCAAGAAATTAACATTATTCCAAACTGGGAATCACAAGCCTTGCTCTGAATATTGTTGGGAAAATTTTTTCCCAATCCGTGAACCAAACTCCAGTTCTGTCATCTGATTAATGCCATCATTTATTTCAATATCGGTCCTGTTTACAAAAAACCACGTTTAATTGACGGACGACGCTACAAAACTGACAACAAAAAATATTTTGAGACATTATTTTTTTCAAATTGGGAATTTACACTGTTTGCTCTGAATAATTAACGGCATGATTTATTTAGGAAAAAGGGAGATTCACAAGTTCAATAAAAAGGAGCCAGGAATCGTGTTTGAAATATATCGGAAGTCAATTATTTTTTCAAAGAAAAGTATCGGTTTCATGCTGATCCAAAAAAATATGACTTGTACATTTTAAACGTTAATCGTATTATGTGTCTGAGAATTGCAATGAAAGGATATCGTGAGTAAAAACTTGCAATTTGGGGGTTCAATACTAGTATCGAAGACTAAATGCACAAACTTGTTAGATTTGAAAAGTCGGTCGACGGTGGAATATTACATAAAGTCTTGTATCCATGTTAAAGGGGACATGGAACTGGGAACTACTCCAAATCGAACTCAATGGATACTTCCACATAGATATTTATCATGTTGTGTGCAGAAACGTGATGCTCAGAGATATAACTACCTGGAAAATAAAGAATAAGTGTTGAAATATATCAGAAGGTACAATGAAATGGATTATAAGATAACTCGAAAATGGGGCGAAGAAATATCAAAGTATCGTAGAATGGGAGGACGAATTATCGTAAAATACACAGAAATGATTGATAGAATTGCATCAATATTAAAATATACTGAAATGTGTAGTGAAATAATTGAAAACTCACAAAATACATTCGAAGGGATGACAAGATGTCTTCAAAATGTATTGAGGGGGAAGCATAAAAAATAACAGAAAGTACACTAAAATGAACGATAGCATAACACCAAAATTGCGCAAAGTATATGGCAATGGGAGAAAGAATGTTTTCAAAATACCCTAGAATGGAACCCAAATAACAGTAAAATGCACGAGAATGGCTGACAGAATTGCTTCAGTACTGAAATGGGTAGTGAAACAACTAGAAAATATCAAAACGTACACTGCAATGAGTGGCAGAATACCTAGAAAATCTCAGAGTGCACCGTAATGTGTGTGTCAGAATTGCTGAAAAGTTACTAAAATATGCCGAAATGGATGGTACATTGAGTACAAAAATCCCCAATACACTGAAATAGGTGTAAAAGTCTGGTAAAATATACAAGAATGGCTCACAGCATTGTTTAAAAAATACTAAAATATGCCGAAATAGTGGTGAAGGGAATACAAAATTCCACAATTACAGTGAAATAGAATATCTCCCAAATATACTGGAATGGACCCCAGAATCACTGCAAAATCTCACAGAGTAAGCCGAATTATCTGTCGATATTTTCTTCCGTTCAATCCAACAAAGAAAAAACTTTTAGTACACAGGCACTCTGACCCTTTTTCTTTAAGTTTCGCTGTCCTTGCATAAGCTTCTAGAAAATAGTATAAAAGGAAGTTTTTCTGTTAATATAAATGATGGTGCGACAGGGTATCGGTTTAAGAACCTAGAACGTCCAGTAACGGGAATTCGTTATTTTAAGTCATTATTTTTTTTTAAAATAATTTTCTAATAATTTCTGATGAATAAATTTTCCCCATATTTCCAAAAATCGTTTAGTAGGATAATATTCATATAATATTCAGTTCGTCCAAGATTCCTTACCGATTCAACATCGTTTTTACTTGGAAAGTTCACCGATACCTATTTCATTGAATTTTATATTTTTCATGCATTCCATTAGTCATCTCAGTATATTTTCCGCTTTTAATGCAATTCTGTCATTCATTTGTGATTATCAGATGCTGCGCCTTTCTTTATCCATTCCTCAGTTGGTTGGTTGTTTTACCTCTGAGCGGCACTTTTTTGCAAACAATGGGCTAAATGGCCAGGTCACAAGAATCCCGAAGGCTCAGAGAAGGTTAGGGGAGGGGACCCACTGGAACAGCTGTTGGGAGACAGATGGTAGCCTCCCGTCAAGGCCAACCAGCATGTTCTTTAATATGTACAGGGTATGGCTCTCCCGAGGCCGTCCCGTGGCCGAGTGGTTAGCACGCTTGGCTACTGATCTAAGGGATCTGGGTTCGAGCCCCGGAATTAGGCATGGATGTATGTGTTGTTTTTCTGCTGAGGTCCTGCCATCCTCTCAGATCTCCTACTGTGGCATATAAACTAACAGGCTCCTGTCAGACCTCTGTGGCAAGCACTGCTTGAGGGGGGTGTTTTTTTTTTTTTATTTTATGGCTCTCCCGCACACAGGGGCACAGCTTAACATCCCATCCAACGGAGAGCGGCCTTTCCAAGTCCATCGGTGTCCCCTATTGACAGTGGTAGGGAATTTTGCGGAGATAAATCTCAACGCTGATCCAGCTAGGGCTCAAACCTGGAAACTGCAGATTACGAGCCTGGCGAGCTACCGACTGAGCCGCCCCCATTCCTCGGTACTTTGTGTGATTTTATACTTATTCTGTCATCCATTTCATTGTATTTTATGAAAATGTAATTCACTCTGCTTCCACTGTAATTTGCTGTTTTTTAAGCAGATTCAACAGACATTCCGGTTTACTCTGTGTGATGATCCATTGTTGTCGGGTCCATTCTAATATGTTTTGAAGATGTTCTATTTCGCTACAATTG
The DNA here is from genome assembly GCA_038380435.1 of Ryuthela nishihirai. Classification (NCBI taxonomy): domain Eukaryota; kingdom Metazoa; phylum Arthropoda; class Arachnida; order Araneae; family Heptathelidae; genus Ryuthela; species Ryuthela nishihirai. The sequence continues at coordinate 92,826,802 of JAWZYU010000004.1, read as the reverse complement.
CGGGATTTAGCATTTACTTCACCACAATTTCATCATATTTTCTTAGACAATTCTCTGGGCAGTTCTTGCATATTTACGACTTTTTGCAATTATTTTACTACCCATTTCATTGTATATTTGGAAATTTTGCACTCATTGCATCGTTCATTTCAGCATATTTTAGGCATTTTTTAAGAAATTCTCTAACACAATCTGTTTTATTATGTGTGATTTTCCAGTTACACTGCTACCCAATTCACTGTATTTAGGAGATTTTGTATTCACTCCTCTCTCTCACTACACTATATTTTAGTATTTTTTAAGCAATTCCAATAAACATTCCGATTTACCAAGTGTGATTTTGCAATGATTAAGTAATTATATTCTAGTAAATTTTGAAGATATTCTAGCTTAGATTTAAGAGTACTCTGTGATTCTTCCAATTATAAAACATCTATTTCCCTGTATTTTATGGAAGTTTGTATTCATTCCACCACCTATATCAGCTTAGTGTCTTTTAAGCAAATACGACAATAAATGTGTACTCTGAGATTTCCAAGGCATTCTACCACTCTTCAAGTGTTTTTCTTATTTTTCACTACCCGTTTCAGTACTTTTATTTCAGTACTGAAACAGTTATGTCAGTCATTCTAAGTATTTTATTGTTATTCGGATTCCATTCCAGGGTATTTTGAAGATAATCGTTTTCCCATTCCCTGTATTTCGTGCAATTTTGATGTTATTCTATCATTCATTTCAGTTAATCGTATGTCTCAGTTAGTCTTAGAATAATCAGTTCATTCCGCTAGATGGCGCGAGTTCAAAAGCATATCCGAAAATTGATTTATTTATCCTGTTTTTGACTGCTACTTTTATCATCTAGCTTTGAAATTTCGATCTGTATCAATTGTATTCGAAAGAATAGCAAAGTAAATCGATATTAAGAAGGCAGGTTATATGTTTCTTGTAATTTATTGCAATGTTTTTAATACTCCTAAAAATAGCCTACTCTCTATTCCACTCTTGTACATGGGGCGGGTGGTTAGGTTAGTAGCGCACCAGGCTTGTAATCAGTAGTTCCCAGGTTCGAGTCCAGGCTGGGTCAGCATTGAGATTTATCTCCACAAAACTGCTCACGGGCAGTTGTTGACAATGATGGGTTTGGAAAGGTAGCCCTCCCTCAGATGGGACGTTAAGCCATGGCCCCGTGTGTGGGAGAGCCCTACCCTCTACACGTTAAAGAACACACTGGATGGCCTTGACGGGAGGCTACCATCTATATCCCAATAGGTCTTCCAGTGGGTCCCCTCCTCCAACCTTCTTTGAGCCTTTGGGATCCTTCTGACCTGGCCATTTAGCCCATTGTGTGCAAAAAAAGCGCCTCTCAGTGGTGAAAGAACCCAACCCAATTCCTGCAGATTTTGAAGATAATCTTCATTCCTCTGCACTTTGTTTATTTTCTGTTTTCTTTTGTCCCCCATAAGTTTTTTCAGTTATTCAGTAATCAATTTCACTGTAGTGAATCATAGTATGTTTTGAAGATATTGTGCTGCCCCTTCCATATATTCGAAGATATTGATATGAATTCAAACAGATGAAAACAGCGTGAGTTCAAAAATAACAACTAATAACAATAAATCTAAAATAATGTTGTTTAATACAAAAGTATGGATAAAAAACATGCACATAAACTAACGATACCAATGTTTATCTTATGTGTGAACAAATTTTTAATCTAGCAAGAATCATATATGTGAATACTTGCAATATCTCGAGAATAACCTTCCAATAACTAAATAACTATACACAAAATGACTTTCATCTTAGGTTTTAATCCTCAATTACTCCAAAACTGCGGTTAAGTGAATTGGTTTCTTTACCAGCCTACGAACACGATCCACACTAATAAACTAATCAATCTTCCATGCACTCAACATATAAAAATACTTCTTCCCTTTATACACCATACATATGTCATGTACATAAATAAAAAATAAATAAATACCCCCTCAAGCAGCTGCTTGCCACAGAGGTCTGACAGGAGCCTGTCAGTTTATATGCCATAGTAGAAGGTCTGAGAGGATGGCAGGCCCTCAGCAGAAAAACGACACAAACAGCCATGCCTTACCCGGGGCTTGAACCCAGGTCCCTTAGATCAGTAGCCAAACACGCTAACCACTCGGCCCCTGGGGCTCGAACCCAGGTCCCTTAGATCAGTAGCCAAGCATGCTAACCACTCGGCCATGGGACAAACTGACTCTAATTATGCCTCTTTTCTGATATCCACAACTAAGCATAACAATTCTATTTTTCAGATCGGTTCTGTATTCCAATTCGTTGGTTAAGTAATTCTTACGCGGAAGCATACACGAGCGTTCATGACACGTTTATCATAAATTCACTGTAGCGTTCATCTGTCGTAACAATATTTTCTGATCCATTTCCATATATTCGAAGATATTTTCTATCCATTTCCATATATTCGAAGATATTTTCTGTTCCATTTCCATATATTCATAGGTATTTCCTGATCTATTAACACACACTTTGTTGATTTCTGTCATTATTTCTGTCATCCAGTCCAGTATATTTTGAAGATATTCTATCATCCTCTCCAGTGTACTTTGTTTGATTTTGCAGTTATTGTGCCCTCCAGTTCTGAAGCGTTTTGAAGACATTCTGCTCTCCATTATAATGTATTTTTCATATGCAATTCTGCCAACCATTTCGTTGTTTTTTAATTCTGAGGGCTTCTTTTATGCATATAACTTGATTAAATGGCCTTTTTTACATGAACCAAAGGGCTCACAGCTGGATAGGAAAGAGTACACCCTAGACTGCTGATAGGAGAGAAAGAAAAGTCTCCTGTCAAACCACTTAGATTGTTCTTTGGTGTAAATCAAGTGCTATTTCTGCACACTTTGCCACAGGTAGTCCCATCCGACGAATAGATGCATTTTCCAAAGCAGGGTCATCTTTCTCACCGAGGTCAGGGATTAACAGAAATAAATCTCAATGGCAATACATTTGGAAAATCAAGCCTAGGAATAACAAGTTTATGAATCCTGCACACTACAGATTTGGCTAATCCCTGCCATTGTACTATATGTGATTTTACAGTTAATCTGTCTCCTATCCAAAATCACCTTAAAGTTAGTCTGTCATCCATTACAGTGTATTTTGCTGTTACTCTACCTAACCTTTTACATTGCGATTTTGTAGATAGCTTGCCTACCATTACATTTTTGTGATTTTTCACTTTCTATTTTCAAACCTGTACTTTAGAGACGAAGGCATACTCACTTGCTTACCTCGGATAAGGCTTTTTAGAGCATTAGCCTTCTGCTTGTGATAGTTCATCATTCAACTATGAACGGTAACCTTATTCTTGCCAGACTGAATTCTATACCTATATTAGATACAATTTTCATCCCTTCGGATGAACGTACATAATACCTAAATACTTGAGTAACATATCATTTGCACTGTGCTAGCAACCCTCAGTTCCAGTACATTACGTTTCACACATATTTTATCAATCAAATCAGTCGGTTTATGATTTTTTACCATCATTTCTGATTCTTGATCTAAGTATTTTTTTACCAGCACCTGTTTCTTGTTCCACGTTTTAAATCTAACCATTTTCTTGTTTAAGGTTTTATCACCATACCGACTTCTTGTTTCAAATAACTTAGTAACCAACACCAATTTTTCTCACACGCTATTCATTTTTCCATGTTAACCTATGAGAGGTCAATTTTGTACCTACCTTAATATTTGCACCTTTTAATTTTCATTTCTATATTTTACAACTAAACTATATTTTATGTTGAAGTTCTTTTTTGTATGTGATACGAAATTTCCACACTAAAAGACAAATCCCGTGTTATCCCTACGGAAAGCAAAATTTTACCTTTCACCATTTTTCGATCGTTTAATACTTCTATCTTGCATAAATCTTGGCTTTATTTTTGTACAGTGAACGAAAAATGTGTATGAAATAAGAACGTGTCTAATTTCGTGTTTAATTTTTTTTCCCAAAATCAGTTTTTTTATTAAAAAATTTCATAACGAACGTGTATGTTATACATTAAAACATGAATCCTATGTTATCTCTATGGAAGAGGAATTCGTTCCTCACACTAATTTTTCTTTTTAATTTTGTATCTTACTCAAATTTTGTTCTTATTTTTTAGGTAAGATAAAATGTGGTATGAAATAAGAACATGTTTTTAGTTTCTTGTTTAAAATTTCACCATCAAACCAATTTATGTTCTTAATGAATACATCTAAATTAATATTTCGTTGGAACATATTTCTTTCCAACTCCGTTTTTATGCAATCATAGCAGATTCTTATGGAAAATCAGTGAGGGTTAATTTAATCTGCACGTCAATACCTCACATAAACTTTGAACCTAATTTTGTAAGTGAACGGAAATTTGTTACGAAATAAGAGCATATTTTCGGTTTCTTCTGTAAAGTTTTACCATGAAATCCTCGTAATTAATTCAATTGTATTTTTTCCATATCGTTCTTCCCGACTCTGTTTTTCCCAATCACGGCAAATTCTTGTGTTCATTCAACGAGAGTCTAAATTCCTCCCTTTATGAACGTTTCAAATCACTATCTCGCATAAATTCTATCCTTATTTTTTCAAAGAGTATATTTTCAGTTTCTCGTTTAGAAACTTTTCCACTGGACAGTTTTTGAATCTTGATAAATTCATATGAATGTTTTTCTGTTTTAAATATCGTCCTACCGATTCTGTTTTTGTCAGCAGGTTCTTAATTCACTAGAGTCCAATTTTTCACAAGGTTTAAGGAGCTTAAATTACATCCGAATTTCGTTACCTAGTTCTTCTCAATAGCGATAGTGTTCGAATCTTTTTCTATGCGCTTTTTCATGGGTGTTTGAAAATCATTGATAAGATTATTTTGTACTTTACAGAGACATAAATCAAAATTGTTAAAGCATACTTTTAACAATATGACGGCTTTTCTACATTGTAAAACTTTACAAGTCGGTGTCAACTGAATTTGTACATCTCCTTCAGCTGATACCGAACACTGTGTCATGCATTCAGGAGCTTTCGGATGTGTTTCCCCCACTTTAGGAATTATTGCGTGGTTGAATTCCAGCTTTCGCTACGAAATTAAATCATGGGAACAAAAAACATCTCTCGGTAAAAGGTTTTTCGTGACTATTTCCTTGTCTAAAAAATTAGAACTCCTGAAAATAATTGTCTTTAAGGTCAAACGTATCCGATTTATAGTAATAGATCTGAATAAATTAGATCCTACTTGTGTTGCTAACGAAAAAAAATAGTTTTAAACGGTCTTTTCAGTATCAAAGACAAATATTTAAGGGAGGTGATCAGCTAGCTCCTGAATTCAACTCATGGACCATGTCAAGCAGTGCTCCTATGAAAACATACTAAGAATAGACTATGAAGTGAGTGGACTTTTCATCAAATACTCCCAAAAGGTTGACTAATTGATCTGAAATATTACGTCTTAAAACTTGAAGATTTTTAGTAGATGATTATAATATACGAATATTTAAATACGAATAGGCTTTAAAACGTACATGCCAAAAGTTTTTCATAGATCAGCATGAAACCTATACTTTTTGCAATTTGACTTCTAATATATTTCAAACACGATTCCAGGTCCCTTTTTATTGATATTTTTGAATCTCCCAGGTATTGGAATAAATGATGGTATTAATCTGATGTCAGGGTTTTGTCCTTCATAGTTTTTTTTTTTCATCTGCAAACAAATATCAGCGATTAGGCCTGTTGGACCATCTGCCTCGGGGTGAGTTTTGATGAAAAAAAATTGTATTTTGCTGTAAGGCACGTATAACTTTTCTTCTGATTTCAGAATATACACATATATTTTGTGACCAAGTGTGTCCAATAGTTTCGTTGTCTGATGAAAGCAAAGGGTGAAATTTTTGAAAGCAGGACCAGATTTTTTTTTTTTGGCTGAGATTCTTCCTGTTGCATGTTGTCGGTTTCCGTTTTGTTGTTAATATTAATCAGTCAAGCCCAGAAGCGGTAGTAAGAATAATAAGCGATAGAGGAAAGATGGTCAGAGGTGATATTGTGTTGGATCTTCATATGTAGTGTATTTGTTGTCTTGAGAAGGAATTTTTTTAGCTGTGTGAAAGGAATGTTGATGTGAAAAAGTTGTGTTATAGGTTTAGTCCTAAGAAGGAATTACCGTATTTGCCGGCGTATAGGACGCACCCCCTTTTTTAGACACATTTTTAAGGGGGAAAAAAAATTTCCACATTGTTTCATGAATTTCCATAAAGATTTACTGTACTCATTTTTATAGTTATTTATGTATACAAAAAATGTAACTAGGGAACATTGTAGTTAGGTACCTTTTAATGTTCATCCTCAAAACCCAGAAATTCATCTCCAGAACTAAATGAAAAACCACTTGAAGCCTCTTTTTCAGAAACTGTGTCTTCGTATAACAAATCATCCTCTGTGCCATCAAGTGAGTTACTAATACCACATTTCTTAAACGACTTTACAACTGTCTCATGTTTCACAGCATTCCATGAAGTTTTGACCCATTCACAAATCTGCAAAATGCTAGGTCTCTTCCTTCTTACTGATGGTGTCACTTCGAAATTTGTAGACTGCATCCAACTGTTCCATTTCTCCTTCATGAATCCTTTAAATGGTTTATTAATGCAGACATCTAACGGTTGAAGCTGGCTCGTTAGTCCACCTGGAATTACAGCTGAGTTTTTCAGTTGGTTGATTTTATTTTTTACAGCTTCTGTTCTATGACTCCGAAACTGATCCCATACTAGCAAGGCAGGTTTCTTTAACAGTCCACCAGGACGCCTAGACCACACATTGTCTATCCACAACTTCATCCCCCCTTCATCCATCCAGCCCTTAGGATGAACGTGCACAAACACACCTTTAGGCAGTTTTTCTTGGGCAAGGTTTTCCTTTTGAAAATCAAAAGAGGCGGCAATTTTGTTCCATTGGCACAACAAGACATGACTGTGTAATGCGTTTTCTCATGTCCACAAGTTTTAACAATAACACTTCTTGCACCTTTGGAATCTACTGTTTTGTTTGAGGGTACATCGAACGTCAGTGGGACCTCATACATGTTTCCTATTTGTGAAAGTTCAAAATTTCCACTTTTTCTTGCATTAATGACAATTTTATGAAACTCGATAATCTTGTCTTCATATTCTGTTGGCATCTTTTGTGCTATTTTTGTTTTAGTCCGATACGTGTCATTTCTCTTCATGAATCTAGAACACCTTGACGTTGATACTGTAAAAATCAGCGATGCCTCTGTTAGTAGCTATCACCCTTGCTTGTTGAATAGTCATTTTTTGTGGAAACTGAAAATCCCGAGCTTCGGTGGACTAATAACCAAGTTTTTAATTCTTCTTCTAGTTCCGGCCATTTTGCAATTCCATGTCGCAGATTATGTTTACTACGCATAGCTTTTTCTAGGTCTTCTTCCTGTCTTCTCCAAGTTCTTATCATCTTTTCTGTTGGCGGTGATCCGAAATTCCTCTCTGCTGCCCTGTTTCCGTGTTCTTTAGCATACTCAATCACTCGTAGCTTGAATGCAATATCATAGCAGAATCTGCGTTGTTTTTGAGCCATGTTTCGCAGCAAAAACATGAGAAAGCCTCTTCGGTACTAAAAGTTTACGTTTTGGTTGCCTTGAGGCACTATAATCGGTAACGAAACGCCATGCTCGCGCTTTTCGAAAAAATATGCCGGTGAAATGTGATCACACATTGGATGAATCGTAACCTTGAGATGTCGGTGGATCTGAACTCTTATTTTACTGGAATGCTGCCTCTGTCAGTAGTGAAGCATAAAATACAACACGCAACTTATTATTTTTACAGAACAAAAAAAAATATGGAAACGATTTATTTGAAACCACTCTTTCGCAAAAGGACAAAATGCAAAAGAATACTTATATATGTATATTGATATAAACCATGAGTTTTAGACTGAAATTTCAACTCATAATTTTGATTACCGGCGCATAAGACGCCCCCCATATTTTAGGCGTATTTTGAGGAGGAAAAAGTGCGTCCTATACGCCGGCAAATAGGTATTTAGTTACTAGTCCTGATAGACTTTTACGTGTTTATGTAGTTGAAGTTATAGATGAGGGGGGGGGGGATGGGTGTTTTTTCTACTCTTTGGTAGAATTTTTTTTTGGTGGGTTCTAAAGTGATACCATTAATTTTTGAATATGAGAGTATTAAATAGGAGGAGATTAAAGTCTATAATATATATTAACTTATATAATATATATAAGTTAATTCTTTACAGTAGTAATGGTTCCTAGGAGTAATTAAGAATGCTTTTATTAAGTCATAAGAAGCGTTTAATTTTCGGATAAAAACATTGACCACCAATGTTTTGATAACTGCTTAGGTTTACTTTGTTTTGAAGCGATTTACAGATTTAGCATTCATTTATTGCTTCTTATTTTTAGGTTATTTTATGTAACAAAGTTCTTTCAATACTTCAGTTGAATTCTGAGTTATTATGTGTGGTAAAATTGCTGCAGTAGGTCAGAGGGAATTGTACGTTTTCCTTTTGAATTATCCTATCATGTTCACTACGTTATATTTAGTGGAAGTGGCTCTCTCTGTACCTATATTTTATTTCGTATATTAATCGTCTCATTTGATGGGACCTACTGGTTATTAGTAATTTTAGGTATGTTATCTATCCAGATGGTGCAACTATAGGGAATGTAAACAGAGTTATCTCTCTGTGGCAGTGGAAGATAATAGGAAGAACAGTCTGATGTTAATCCTTTTCTTTGGAGAGTGGGGAGTGGAAGGTGGGGTGTATGTGAACAAGAAGGGAATGGTGCGATCTAATCCTTTCTTTGGAAACATAGCAAGAGGCGAGAGGATGCAGGTGTCGGGAACTGTTTGAAAAATGTTGCTAGGGTGGTTGGTAGCCAACACAAGTGTATTTCAAAGAATGGAACAGGGATGTGACCAGTGGCAAAATGGAAAGATAAAATTAAAGAAATAAGAAGATGAAAGAAAGGAGATTCAGCCTGTTAAAAATAAGTTTAAATGCAGGAAAAGGCACCAATCTCTTTCAATATTGAAAAAGTTGTGACCAAATGAATTCCTTAGATGAGTGGGAGGGTGTGTGTGTGTTGCAGGATGTGTGAGAGAGATGGAGAGGGGTCCTGTGTGAACTAGATAAGGAAGCAAAAAATAATGCTCTGGCCTGAGCGTAATGTGGGCAGTTCAGGACGACGTGTTCTACTGTTTCAATGTGACTGTAATGTGGACATGGGCTATGTTTCTTTTTAATAGTGTGTAAGAATTTATTAAATCAGAGATGGTCTATGCAAAGCCTGGGTAGTTTTACCTGTAAATATGTAAGCCAGTGAAATGATATGAAATTATTTTCTGTGAGGAGGCTATGTATACTATTTTTAAAGTTGTCTGTAATATATGGGAAAGGAAATTAATGTGTGTGCAGGTGAGTTTAGTGTGAAATAAATGTTTACAATGTGGAATATAGGTAATAGAGTCTAGGGTTGCAGCTTGTTTGGCGAACGAATCTGCCTTCTCATTGCCTGCCAAACCGCTGCATCCAGGGATTCAAGTGATGTGGAATTTAATGTTGTGTGTGTGAAAAAGCAGACTAATGTCACTCAAGATGCTGTAAGCCAGAGCTTTGTTATCTATTTTTTCTATGTTTTTTAGAAGATTGAGCAGTGCTGCATTGCTGTCCGTAAAGATAGTAATGTGTGTATAGGTGTTGATTAATATGAGGGAAAGTTTAACAGCTTCTCTGATAGTTGCGAGATCCATTTCCATGATGTTAAGATCTGGATTGAATCTAAGTTTTTGTTCAATGTTATGTGATGGGATAAATATTCCTCCTGTAGCTGTACGGTTGTTTTTTGTCCAGGGAATGTGGTTAATTATGTCTGTTTAAATGTTTGTAACGGAAGTTGCCAGTGGAGTGTTTTGTGAATAATGAGGGGTGTGAGGTGATATCTGGCCAAATCCATGTCTAATCTGTGGAGGTGGCTGGAAAATTTAGTATATTGTTGGAGAACTTAATAGCCCCATGAAAGAAGTCACTGTTTCTGATAGTCTAAATGATGTGGGATTTCCCAGAGGAACGTGTCAGTTTTTTTTTAAGAGTGGGTGTCTATAATGACAAGTGGATATTCTGAGGAAATGGTTAAGCAGTGTATGTTTGTGTCGAGTTGGGTTGTTTTACCTCTGAGCGGCACTTTTTTGCACACCATGGGTTAAATGGCCAGGTCACATGGACCCCAAAGGCTCAGAGAAGGTTGGGGGAGGGGATCCACTGGAACAGCTGTTGGGAGACAGATGGTAGCCTCCCGTCAAGGCCATCCAGCATATTCTTTAACGTGCAGAGGGTGTCTCTCCCGCACACGGGGTCACGGCTTAACGTCCCATCCGACGGACGGCGGCCTTTCCAAGCCCATTGGTGTCCCCTACTGACCGTGGGCAGGGTGGGGAATTTTGCGGAGATAAATCTCAACGCTGACCTAGCTGGGACTCGATCCTGGGTACTACAGATTACGAGCCTGGCGTGCTACCGACTGAGCCACCCCTGCCCCTGTTGAACTTCCAGGAGAGGAAGGTTTGTTTCCATCCTGAGGCTATAGCTAATTGTCAGTGACATAGTCTAATGGCTTTGTGTTGAATAACATCGTTTTTAATTTTGAGCAGCTGAGGCCGTATCAAGTCTTATGCTTCCATAGTCGAATCTCGACCTAATCAATGCATGATACATTGGTTACGTGGAAGCCCCAGTTTTGTCCACACAGGCATTTAAGCAAATTTAAAGCTTTCTGACCATAAGTAGTAAGTTGGTTGATTTGAGGCTTCCTGGTCAAATGGGAATCAAGGAAAATTCCAAAATATTTATGTGTATTTGCAGTATTAATGTGGATGTTGTAATATATGAGATATAAAAATATGAATGTCTGGGAGTTTGTCTTTGGTGAATGGGACAACTGTTGTTTTGTTAGAGAAAAGCTACAATCCCCATGTGTCAAAATAATCCTGTACTTTAGCGAGTGCCACTTGCATGTCCCTTACTCCAACCTCATCTGCATAAATGGTAAAATATTGATGTGAAGGTAAAATGGTGGGTAATTTGGACAGAAAGATGTTAGAGTTGGGGATAAAATGGATCCCTGTTGTACCCCATGACTTGTGGTGTGTATATCTGAAAGGTTTGGTCCAGTTTAATGGTGATTTGTCTGTTGGAAATGAGGTTGTTAATGAAAGAAGCGGTGCAATCTCCGATGCCATAGTATGCAAGTTTATGTAGCAGTCCCTTTCTCCATACATTATTTAAGCTATTTTTTATGTCTCAAAAGACTGCTATGACCAACTGTTTGTGTTCTACGCTCATTTGTATGTCGGTTAATAAATCTAGCAAGCTATCTATTGCTGTTTTTTGTTTCAGGAATCCTATTTGTTTGGAGAGTAAAATTGTTTGCTTTTTAATGTGCCAATTTAGCCGTATTTTGACCAACTTCTCTGAAATTTTAAGTGTAGTGTTGGCAAGGGTTATGGGCCTGTATGAGGTGGTTTTGTCCTTGCCCGGCTTAATGAGAGGTATGATGTCGCTGTGCTTACATGAGTCAGAGAAAGTTTCCGATTGCCAATGGTAAGTAATGATTTGTAAAAGTCTGTGTGTGGTTTTTTTGGGGGGAAGAGTTTTTTTTTAAGTGTTTTGTTGGTTAATTGGTCGAGGCCTGCAGCAGATTTTGAGTTGGAGTCATGAATTGCTGTTTAGTTATTCTATTGTGAAATCCAAGTCCATATTTTTTTCCATTTTGTTTCTTGTGATTTTGTAGGCTTTATTCCAGTTGTCTATATATTTGTCTTTGCTTTGTTACAGAGGATTGATTACCTATGGGGGGGGGGGGGGTCTCGACAAAATGTTGGGCAAAGATTTCTGCTAATTCTTTTTTTGTGATATTTTGTTTTGGAATTATGGACTGCCAATGCTTGGATGGTTCTGTTGGCTTACCTAGATGTTTAATCAATTTCCAGGCATCTATGAGATGTCAAGATATCTATCCGACTACAGATGCCTTGCCATTCTAATTTTCTGGTGCATTTAAGTTTTTTTCTTTGTTGAAGGCACTTTTTTTGCAGTTAATTATACCATAATATTTTTAGCTCTCTTCTCTGCTCGTCGGCGGATGACAATGTTTTTTGACATAGTGTTTTAAGTGTTTTTGTACTGTGCTGTGTTGTAAGAAATGCTTAGAGCTGGAAATGTTTCGGTTACCACTTGGATGACTGAAATTCTGAATATCTTTTATGATAAAGGCATGGTTCCTAAGGATTTTACCAGAGCTATTGTTATCCCTATTTTCAAAAAAGGTGATCGCAGTTCTTGTGATAACTATAGGGGTATTAGCCTACTCTCTGTTCCAGGTCAAGTTCTTTCCATGATTGTGCTTAATAGAATTAAGAATCTGGTTGACAGTCAATTGCGTGATGAGCAATGTGGATTCAGAAGTGATAGTGGATGTGTAGATGAGATATTTTCACTTAAGCAGATTCTGGAGAAAGATTTAGAGTTTCAGAAACCTTTGTTAATTTTAAAAAGGCTTTAGACTCTGTTGATCCTCATAATTTGTGGTTGATTGTGAGATCATATGGTATCCCAGACAAGTTAGTTAACATAATGAAAGCTCTCTATAATAACACCGAGTCGTGTTTGAGAGTTGGTAAGGCTTGTAGCAATTGGTTTAGCATTACTTCTGGTGTTCGACAAGGGTGCATTTTGTCTCCTTTTCTCTTTAGTTTGGTTATTGATTATGTTATGCGAAATTCACTTCGAGGGAAGGATTTTGGCCTTAAATGGACTGGAGATACGAAAATTTCTAACTTAGATTATGCTGATGATTCAGCCCTTTTGGCAAATGATGTTGATGAGATGAACTCTTTCATTCGAGCTATTGATGAGACTGGTAGTAGAGTAGGTTTGGTTATAAACAGAGAGAAAACTAAAGTGATGAAAATTGGTCAGGCAGGCTGTGATTCAGTTAATCTGAATGGTTGCAGTCTTGAGCAGGTGTCACAGTTTAATTATCTTGGGAGCTATATAACAGATAATTGTGATGTGCGGCAGGATATTAACAGACGAATAGGGATTGTTGCTGGGACTTTTAAGAATCTATGGAGTGTGTGGAGAAATAGGCGTATACACCTAAAGACTAAAATTAGACTGTATAATAGTTTGGTTCTTTCTAGAGTTAGTTATGGTAGTGAAACTTTGATGCTTTGTAAACAAGATAACAGGAAAGTAGATGCTTTTGATTCCAGATGCTTACGCAGTATCTTGGGCATTAGGTGGTTTAACTTTGTAACTAATGATGAGGTTAGGCAAAGGAGTTTGCAACCTCCTTTAAGCAGCATATTGTGCAGAGAGAGACTCCGTTGGTTTGGCCATGTTGCCCGTATGAATAATTATAGATTGGCGAATAGGGTTATGAACATTGTGCCTAAAGGCCTCAGAGAGAAGGGGAGACGTAGGATGCGGTGGGCAGACAATGTCAAACAGAACCTTGTTAGAATTGGTGTGCAGTGGCCAGATGCAGTAGATGTAGCTCAGGATAGACTTGCTTGGAGAACTAAATTGCACGGTCTGGTTGGACCTCCGTAGCCCATGGCTGCTTGAGGAGGATGATGATGAGGCTGATGCTGTGTTGTAAAACGTTATCTAAGATGGCGTTGAATTCTTTAAGTTTGGGTATGGGAATATGGTGTGTTGTATTTTTTGTTCGAATTGGTCAATCAATAAGTGTGTAATTTGGTGAGGGGTGTGTGTGTGGGAGAATCCTTTAATTAGCAATTTTTTTAAACACATAGATATAATGTTGGGTTAGAATTACCCACATTTTCTATTTAAATAATGTTTGCCTATACCGATGTTTTCCAGGAACTCGGCATAAGTTGCATCATACTGTCTTAAAAGTTCAATTCGTACCTATACCAGAATGTAAGTCAACTTGAAACTAGTTTAAACATTATGTAAATTCTAAAGAACCGAAATATCGAAGTGGCAGGAAAGTTTAAAACAGTTCACACAAAAAATTTGCCACATTTCAAAAGTGATTGTTTGAGCGAAATTTTAAAATGCTATCAATATTTCTCTTTGAAATTTTAAGCTGCATTCTACTAGTATAATTCATTTTTTATGCATTAATAAACGAAAAAACTTAGTGACTGGTAACTTACCCTTATTAACCATTTCAATGGAAAATAACAATCGTTCACTCGCATCTCTCGAACATAAGGGAATCGTGAACGTGCTAACCAGGATTTCAAGGCTACTAAGCAGCTGTCTACGGCGTAAGAAATATATTCTTTAGCCCTTGAAAAATTCCGAAAAATACAAAAATAGTGTTTATGAAAACGAAGAATGGAAAACAATGGCTGGAATACGTAAAACATTAAATATATATTTCTTACGCCGTAGACAGCTGCTTAATAGCACTGATATAAACTGTTTCAAGATTCCCTATGTTCGAGAGATGCGAGTGAACAATGTTATTTTCCATTGAAATGGTTAATAAGGGTAAGGTTACCAGTCACATTTTTACGATAAATTTCGGCTTTTCCATTCAAGCCACGACTTTTTTCGGCCTTTGTTTTCTGTTTTGCACTGAAGTCATAATTTTTTAAGCCTTTTCTGTTTACCGATGATACAAGTTTATTCAAGGTTAACGGCATATTGGTGCTTTTGCACAGTATTCAATGTATTAATGTTAGAAGATTGAATTTAGGCTAAATTAAATGTAATTCTCTCTCATTTCTTTTTAATTTTGGAACAGCCACACTCAAAGTTATGCAGTGCAAACATTTGTATCCTTTTCGCTAGCGATAAGTTCTAGTTCGAACTTTGTCGGCTGTGCTCGAGTCTGGCTAAAGCTCAGAGTAATTTAAATTTCAAATAGTTTTTAAAAATTTAAAAGGCAGAAATATAAAATACTTTTTATTATAATTTCAACCTTTTACTCAATATTTAGTAATTAAAAATAGGCAGCACGTAGCTTTTATTTTTTGCGTATTCTCTTATTTTTAATAAATTAATGGCTCTTCGCATTTGTAATGAAGCTACCCTCAAAAATTCAGTTTCTTGTAGTATTTCTAGCATTTTTCATTCCAAATAGCATTAATATTCAATTTTGTCATAAAACTAAGTTTACCGGACAAAATATTAGTCATCTTCTGCTGTAAGAGGGTTACATCCGTTCGATAGCAACAGAGGATGCATCAATAATAAACGCGTCCTACAAATAGCTGTGCCGTGTGCTACGGGGTTCATATAGTGACAAGAAGTGGTTGTGTGCAACTCGTGTGTTAGTTGCTCCGTGAAAACATGGGTTGCGCCAAACATGTGAATGAGTGGCAAAAAGGTGTTATTGCATTTGGCCAAGCCAAAGGGCATAGTGTACAAGAAGTTGCTGCCTTTGCAGGTATGTTGAAACGTACTGGCCAAAGGGTCTTCCAGCAGTGGCGTACATTGGAGTCCACTGCTAATCATCGCCAGAACTGTGGCAGGAAGACTGTGCTCACTAATAAGGACTGCTGCAGAGTGTCACACACTGTTACCCCCCCCCCCCTCCCGATAGGGGACCACCTTGTCGTTGTGGGAGGGCTTTGGGCCCAGCAACCGGTAGAAGACTTTGCTGACCGAATCGGGTCCCCGGTTGGACAGAGCCAAGACCAACCGAGGTTGAAGACATCACTGACCGGTTTAGTGGCCCGGTTGGACGGTGTCAAGACCTCAACATCAGGCGCTCCGTGGAGCAGTTCAAGGGCACGACTGAACGGATTTGGTCCCCTAGTAGGCACGAGCCCTTTTCAAAGTCTGGGTCCCACTAAGAGTCTCCACCCCGGGTGCCGAGCGAACTTGGATCTACATATCCTTGTTCATGGCTAACCGGGGGAACAGATTAAATTTCAGGTTTCTACCAGTGGTTAGCTTTCCTTCTATAGGACTGCTGCCATGTGAGGTTGGGGATGAGATGCATCTATATGGTGTATTCTTGCCCCCGACTCTGGATAGTCACGGCTTTCCGTTAACTTGGTAGTGTCGTGAGACAGAACCGGGGATTTCCGTGGTTGCTGAACATCTGGCAACAAATAGTACACTGTTAGGACAAACTGCTTTGCAATGAGACAGGAATTGCTCGTCAGTCAATGCAGGCTTACAACAAGCTGTTTCCGAATGAACACTCTGAAGGGAACTGCATGCCATGGATATCTGAAGCAGAGTATCGCGGCGGCGCAGACTCGAATGTCGACTCTTGGAAGCATGTCATCTGGTTGGATGAGTCACGGTTTTGCTTCTACTCGAAGGATGCAAGGCGACAGGTACATCGTAAGCCTTCCATACGGAGTGTGTGCAAAATTCTGTTCAAGCTGGAAGAGGCTCTGTGATGTTCTGGGGTGTTTCACATACAAGGAAATGGGTCCTTTGGTTGCAGTGACGTCACACTTGAAGCAGGGCTATATGGAGGTACTGGACGACCACATGTTGCCTTTTATGTATCTCCACAGTGAACACCAGGATGCCAGTCTTTCAAGACAACAACTATCGCGTGCACAGGACTCGAAGTGTGTCAGATTGGCACAATGAGCATTCTGAAGCCTTCGAACATCTCGACTGGCCAGCAAATCCCCGGATTTGAATCCCATAGAAAATTTGTGCATTTGCACAAATTTTCCATAAAAAAATCAATAGAAAACTGCAGCATTTGCTGCAAGAGTGGATGAATATTGATTTGTACTACATTCCCACATTGGTACATCCATGCTAACCAGGATTTCAGCTGTTGTTCCATTTTCTTAACCCACACCATCCTCGAATCTCAAAATAACATTGTTGCAAGGCCACAGTAACTCCACATTTTTTCCTAGTAAAGACGCTATGTATAATACTAATTTCTCATAATATTTGATTTAGAAAGTATAGAACTATTTTCACTCGTAGATTAGGAAATATCAAGTACCGGATCGTTGATCTCATTCAATGATTCGGAATAATCGAGTGCTGGAACGACGGTCCGGTTTAGTGATTTGGAAACACCGAGTACCGGAACGGCATTCCGATTTAGTTGTAGCACTGTTTTTGGTAATTGCTTCCCCTACTCAAAAATTCACTGTCATAGACTGTCTTTCTTTGTCCCTTCTGCTCTCGCTATCGGGCTGTCCAGCCTGTTTGTGCAATGAACACAGCAGAACTAATACTTGTGGAATGCATGTAGGGAGTGACTTTCCCTGCTCATGTAGGTACGGGAAGGGGGGGAACCCATAGTCCCAGCTGATCTGGTTCATCCTGACAAGCAATTTTTATGAAATTAAATGATCCTAACAGAATTTTAAATGATAATACGGATTATTTAAAGAAGAATAAATTAAAAACAGCTTTAACTCATACTGTGATAGAAAATCATTTATCTAAGGGCTTATTGGCAGCTAACATATTAATTTCTTTCCCAACTAGGTCCCAATTAAATATTTTACAGAAACTTTATACATAAATCTTAATAGAGATAGAATTTGTAATACCAAAAGTATAAAATTATTTCCTTCTTTGAATTTACTTTTCAGAAATTACAAAACATCTTATATAAATTAAATAGACTACAGAACATATATGCAAATTTAAAAGAGCGCACTGCTGGAGGGCCGACCAACTATAAATTGATTACTTCCATCAACTTATTCACCACCTGATGTGCTGGTAAGGTGACCAAACTAACGAGTTGTGGGTTGGGTGTTTTAAGATTTTTTAGTTGCAGTTTGGGATTCGTAGTATAATGAAGGAATGAAATTGTTTTTCGCAAACATTAACAACATAGTGCTCTTAACAAACAATGAAAGTTAACATTGCAAAGAACTCAGCCAGTCTCCCTAAAAATGTTTAAATTCATCACCTCAGTATGACAACAAGGCCATCCAACAATGTGGTTACTTATATGGTAGACCACCATCTATAACCAACCAACACGAGTGAGCCAGTGAACAACAAGGACAGAGTAATGAAGTCACTGTGAAGCAGCCCGATTTTGCTGCAATGAAGATATCTGTTGCAATGAACTACTAACTTCAGCACCTTTGTTCGGGCAAAGATGAACTGCAAATTCTGGAATCCTTTCATCTGTCATAAAATTGTTCTCATTGCAATAAGCAATGAAAAATAATTATAGTGTAAATGTCGATATTGAATAATTTTTTTTTAAATGATGGGTGCTATAATTTTGCTAGCGTTGGGACAATGTTGATGACACTCGTCATGCAGGACATCCTGCAATCCCACAGGAGAAAGTTCAGCTCATACAGTTGTTACTTGATGTTGACAGATATTGGATGATGCACAAATTGGCAAATGAAGTTGGTCTCAATTATGTTGCTTTACTTCTGAGCAGCACTTTTTTTTAATACAATGGGCTAAGTGGCCAGATCACAAAGACCTGAAGGCTCAGAGAAGGTTGGGGGAGGGAACCCACTGGAACAGTTGTTGGGAGACATGGTTAGCCTCCCCGTAGAGGCCATCCAGTGTGTTCTTTAACATGCACAGGGTACTGCTCTCCCATACATGGAGCCATGGCTTAACATCCCATCTGACAGATGGTAGCCTTTCCAAGTCCATTGGTGTCCCCTACTGACCATGGGCAGAGCAGGGAGTTTTGCGGAGTTAAATCTCAAACCTGGGAACTGCAGATTACGAGCCTGGTGTGCTATTGACTGAGCCATCCCGGCTCAGCTGGACTAAGTATTCCACAGTTCAACACATTCTGAAGGATACCCTGGGCATGTGAAAAATCGCAGCACAGTGGGATCCACACCATCTTGCTGAAGCGTAAAAGTGGCACACATACATTGTTACAAACCTCCACTTGGAACAGTATCACAATGAGGATGATACATTTCTTCATCATGTCATTGCCATTAATGAAACATGGGCATGAGGGTATGAGCCAAAACTGAAATGCCAGTCTAATGAATGGCGCTATCCAGGGTCCCCATAACGGAAAAAACTGTGGCAAGAATGGCAATGCTGCTGATTGCTGCTTAATACATCAATGGTATTCTCCACCATGCAGTGCTTCAGAGTCAAACTGTGAATGCAGAGTACTACTGATGGTTTTTGTGCAGCATCTGGCAGTATAATGAAAGCATTGATATTTCATTACAGGGGATCCACCACTTCTCATTCACAACAATGCCCGTTGTCAGATAGCCCAACCTGTGAAGAAGCTTTGGTAAGTAATTGACTGGAAACCTTGGAACATCCACCATACTCCTCAGACATGAATCCTTGTGACTTTGACCTGTTTCCCAAGTTAAAGGAACTGCTCCGTGGACAATGCTTTTGCAGTATGACTGAGGTGTTGTGAGCCATAGGGCAATCCGTTGCAGTGATCAAGAAACAAACAGATGTGCTAATGGCATTCGCAGACTCTCACAGATTTGGAATAAGGTTGGTAACCTAGTCAGCGATTATATTGAGGGTAGGAATACTAATTTCACATGGAAATAAAATGTTCAGTAAGTACCACATACGTTGCCATTACTTTTCAAACAATCCTTGTACATACAGGGTGTCTCAAAAATATAGGTACAAACTTTTAGGGGAGGTAGATAACATCTAAAGGAATGAGAATTGCATAGGAACCCATAACCGGAAACTTCACCGTAAGTCAATAGGCGGTGCTGTTCATCAGTGTGCTAGAGGGGAAATTTTGGATTTCCTCATTCGAGCAGTAGTCGGCTGACAAAGAGCATGCAAAGGTATTTGAACAGGGAGCTGGCAGACATGCACTTAGTGTATGGAATAGCTGAGGGCAACGGATGAGCCGCTCAACGAATGTATCAAGAACGCTTCCCACACAGACATGTACCGGGCCACCGTTTGTTTGCACGTGCGCATCAAAAATTGTGCGATTATGGGTCATTAAGAGAAGTGAGGGCAGGCCACGATCGACGCGTACTCCCGCCATGGAAGAAAGTGTGTTGGATGCCGTGGAGACTAATCCTAGTACCAGCACACGTGCCGTTGCCTCTGCCTTAGCAGTGTCTCATTGCAGTGTACAGCGTGTTTTGCACGGTGAGTCCTTACACCCCTTTCATCTCCAAAGGGCTGTTACTTCTCTCCGCAGATCATCCTGCACATGTGCGTTTTGCGCAGTGGTATCCCCAAGAAAGTGTCCAAGATGTGAATTTCCCAGCTTATGTTTTGTTTACTGATGAGACCAGTTTCACTTGGGATGGCGTATTCAATCAGCACAATGCGCATTTGTGGGCTCACGAGAACCCCCACGGTGTGCCCACCCATGCGGCACAACATCGTTTCGCAGTAAATGTGTGGGCAGGTTTGGTCGGCGACTGCTTAGTTGGGCCATGCCTTTTACCATCGCGCATGACCTTCGCTAAGTATCTGATCTTTCTGGAACAGGTTCTACCAGGCTTACTTGCCCATATTCCAGCAAAGGTGAGACGCAACATGTGGTTTGAACATGATGGGGCGCATCCCCATTATGGAAGGTGTGATCGTGCACGTTGTCTTTTGGGAAACGATGGATTGGGCATGTTGGACCAGCTGCCTAGCCCCCACAGTCACCTGATTTAATGAGTGTTGATTTCTTTCTGTGGGGATGCAAAAAATTATTCAATATTGACATTTACACTATAATTATTTTTCATTGCTTATTGCAATGAGAACCACTTTATGACAGATGAAAGGATTCCAGAACTTACAGTTCATCTTTGCTACCGTGTATAAATCACCTGTGGAATCTGACATGGATCTCGTGGCAAGGCTCGCCTGCGCTGCTGCTGCTGCTACTATGAAAGAAACTCCCGTTGTGTTCGACCGTGTCTGGCAATCAACGTGTCCAGCAATCTGTCGGTGTCACGCATGCATCGCATCTCATGGTGGAAACTTCGAGCAGCTGCTGTAACATTATGAAATGTATCGTCTAGTACGCCATTTGTAATAATTATGTCCAATAAATGTTTTCCCATTAATCACGGTCTTGTGTCCTTTTAGATCTTGTACCTCTGCTACCACTTTCCCATGACGTTTCCGGTTATGGGTTCCTATGCAATTCTCATTCCTTTAGATGTTATCTACCTCCCCTAAAAGTTTGTACCTATATTTTTGAGACACCCTGTATAATCACATTGAAGTATATTTTGTTCAAAGTTACTTTTATTATTTTTTTACTCTAATATTATGCAGTAGTAAAAATAGCAACTGTTATATAGTGTGTTAAGAGTAAAATACCATTTCAGTATTTATGACTGACAGAAACATTGTAACGTGCTGCACATAACGAATGACTCATGTACATAATCAGATAAAATGTTTAATACATGACATATTTATGTAGTATGCTTATAAGTCTCCTCTCCTGCTCTTCATCATTACTCACAAGAATTAAGTTATGCACATTTTTTTTTTCAGTCAAAAGTACAGATTTCATACTGAATTTTCTACTATTCTATTTTTCTTGCAAAAAATATCTCACTGTTTAGCTCAAATGAATTTAATCATTTACTCTTATAATGAATGTGATGACAATAATGACAATGCTGTTATAAAAAAATGAAAAAATTATAATGAAACACAGAAAATACAATATATATGAAAATGGGTTGGGTTGGTTTTACCTCTGAACGGCACTTTTTTGCACACCATGGGCTAAATGGCCAGGTCACAAGGACTCCGAAGGCTCAGAGAAGGTTTGGGGAGGGGACCCACTGGAACAGCTGTTGGGAGACAGATGGTAGCCTCCCATCAAGGCCATCCAGCGTGTTCTTTAAC
This sequence comes from Ryuthela nishihirai, assembly GCA_038380435.1. NCBI lineage: Eukaryota > Metazoa > Arthropoda > Arachnida > Araneae > Heptathelidae > Ryuthela > Ryuthela nishihirai. Next base: position 92,804,929 of record JAWZYU010000004.1, on the reverse strand, counting down.
GTGCACAGGGTATGGCTCTCCCACACACAAGGCCATGGCTTAACATCCCATCCGAGGGACGGCGGCCTTTCCAAGCCCATCGGTGTCCCCTACTGACTGTGGGCAGGGCGGGGAATTTTGAGGAGATAAATCTCAACGCTGACCCAGCTGGGACTCGAACCTGGGAATTACAGATTACGAGCCCGGCATGCTACTGACTGAGCCATCCCTGCCCCTATATGAAAAGGATACAGGAAAATAAACCTATAATGTAATATTAGTCATTAAACATCATCATAATCCCTAAATACCAGAGTTATTGATTAAGGACTACAATAATCCACTAGCTATATAAGGTGAACTTTACTTTTCAAATAATAGCTATTTTTATGCTTCAAAAAGTTTTTTTCTTTGAAAGTGATGTTTGCAGAATTTGAAAAAGCAAGCTATCTGACCAGTGGCAGACCACAAATCTCCCCACTCCTAATATAAACATAAGTTTTTTGACCCTTATATTGCAAGTGCCATTATGGTGATAGATGCCATTGTGTCTGGTGTCTGATGTGTGACTAGAGTCATCCAAACGTTTATTTGCATTCACTAACTAAATAGCTACAGTATAAGCATCAAACTTACAAAATACATACATTGCTTTCTATATAACCTTTGTAGTTAAAAAGAATATATATATATAAAAATGCCTAGTACACATATGACACCAGATACTGTCCAATAAAAATTCTGTTTCCACCATGGTGTCCTTTCTATTGTCTCTCGTATTTTTTTATGCTTTCTCTTTTTCCCTTCCATCTTTCTCTGAAACTCATCAAATTCCTGCTGTCGTTTTTTTGCTTCTTCTTCTCTTTGTCTGTTCTCTTGGGCCAATTTTTCAGATTTTTCTATTTGCTGTTGTTGGTAACATTCATCATCACAACTCAGATAACTTGGGTTTTGAATTTGAATGTTGCACAGCATTTCCTGTTTTTGTCTCTTGCAAGGGCAGCGGATTATTATCTTCTTTTTGCACATTTGTGGTCCAGCACATTCTCCTTGATGGCAAATCATTGGGCAACGGTGGCCACAAGATAACTGGAAAGCACAAATATTTAATTCATAAATAGAAACTTGCAGTTTTAAGATCTAAAAATAAATAAACAACTTTTTAAATATGATCAGAGATGATCATATTGAAGCTCATGTGATGCTTCAATACTAGACAGCATATTTAAGAATAAATATTCAAGAACTCAAACCATGGTATTGGCAAATGCTATTCCTATGGTCTTTCCTACTGGAATACAAGATAATGTCCACATTTTTCAAGTGCAGCATTTACAGTATATCATAACTATAATTTATTGATAGATGTCATTACCATGTTTATTTGTCAACTGAAAGTATAGAATAATCATGTAACAGGAGTAGAATCCTGTATTGCCTGTTAAATTATGCTAATATTACATAAAAATCAGTGATAACTTTAAATATAATATAACATAACTGTGTGTAAAATTAATATTAATCTAATGAGCCCAATAATAACATGAGAATTTGGAATATTCCAAAGGGGGCACCTTAGATTAAGTAGAGAATTAACCAACTAAAAATTTTTAAAAGCTTCAAAACTATAGAAAACAATGCCTAGTTTTTGACTATCTAAAAGAAAATACCTGACAGAAATGTTTAGAATATTACAAATAGTGCCAAAAGAACATTGAATTGTATCATTTGCAATCTTTGCCAAATAATTTCAAAACAGAAGCAATAATAACACAGTTTGCATTTTCAAGTGTAAAAATATAAATTGCCTGAACAATTCAATCAAGAGATAACCATTTTACAACAAACATTAGACAGAGATACAAAGTGTAAAGCGAAAAGGCATGAAAAATGTTGGAAACTTAAGTAGATAAAGAGGGAATAACTGCAATAAAGCAGAAAGAGATGCAGCATATATTAACCTTTTACAGTATAGAACTAACAACACAAGAACAGCACAACAGCAAGTCTTAGCAAAAAAGAAAAATTGATGTATCTGCAACACACACCATACATATAAAGCATAATACTGAGACTGATTATGTTACATGCAGAGTTCATATGCAAACATAGAAGCAGTTCCAGATATGTCAAAAACGAGTAGAGTATCCAACTGCATACCAGATGTTATCAAGATCAGCACAATGGTCAGTGGACAAAAATCAAAAAGCTGAAATCAAACCCTGTGGTGAGCTAAGCAAGCTGGTGTAAAGGACACACCAGAGATGATGCTTAGCCGCTATGTGGTCCAAGGCAATACTGATAGCATGCAACTCTGCAGTGAAGATGGAACACTGCTGTGGGATCTGGTCTGCAATGATTACATCACAGCAGACCATGGCTGATTCCACTGATATTGCCAGGCTTCGAGTCATCTGTGAAGACAGGCAGGAAGGTCAGGTGCTCAGCTTGATAGCTGGCAAAGAGTTGCCAGTACACAGTTGGATGTAAAGGCCTTCACTGTTCTGCAAAGAGATAAGTCGCAGAAAGGGGAAACAGCGAGCCACAGAGGATGAAGCTCAACTGTTGACTGTGAGATGCTACCGAGACTGGTGTTAATGTCTCGCAGGTAACCTTGGACATGCAAACCGAAAGGATGAATGGCATTCAGCCAATTCTGTTATAACATTTCCCACCAGGGACTGAAAACGCAATTCCAAGTGAGATGACCTGCAGGGATTGCAATTTTGGTGTGTACTGCAGGGACAACTGCTGATGGCAAATAGATAAAGAGGGTTAATTGGTCTCAACATAAAGACTGTGGACCAGTGAAGTGCGGAAGGTCCCTGTGCAAACACAGAGGGCCTGATGGTGTAGAGGGTGCAGCACCTTCACCACTGAATCCCAGACGGAGTTGTACACCTAGGATCCACAGTCCAGTTTCGACCGGACAAGTGCATGGTAGAGGCAGAGTAATGAACATCGGTCTGCCCCTGAAGAGAAAGGGAAGAGAGACCTTGAGGATGTTCAATGCCTGTGTGCACTTGGACCTGATATGACTATTTTAAAATAGTAAGCTAAAGAGACAATGTACGTTGTGTTAAATTTATGCAAAAAGTTTCTAAAGCACAATCATGAACCTAAATAAAAAACAAACATGTTACAGATGCCTGTTTTATTAAAGTATGACTAAATTCAATCATCCCTAACTAACAATCCATACAAAATCATCTAAACAAAATCATCCCTAGCGAACAAGGGTGGGAGACCCTTGTTCGCCTTGATTGGCCTACCTCTTTAGACTTGGTTAACACCTTATGGAATCAGAGGCAGCATTTCACTGGAATCAAATGCTGCATATGTAAGCAACAGAGGTTTGGTAGCTGTTACTGAAATGGGCTTAGAAAGTTTGGAAAAATTTTAAGGAATAAAATAGCAGTTAAAAAAAACCTAAATTGCAAAAAGCTAGTTTTTTATTAAAAAAATCCCCCAAAATTTCAGATCATCAGCAAATTAAAAATTTTACAAGTGAGACAGCTTCTAAAAAAGCAAGATCAAGCTTTAAAAAAAAAAGCTACATTGGCAACACTGAATATAATGGGATGAACTACCTGCCTTGTATGGTGTGTACATAAACACCATATGATTGCATCATGGCAAAGCTTAAAGTCTTACCTCACTGTAAACATGCACATATCTTCAACAGATTCAATCGATGGTAGAGGAAACTGGAATCTGCACTGTACCATTAGAGAACATTCTTGTGATATCACTAGATGCCTTGCTCATGGACTATTGGGAATTTGGATTCAACATGGACTTTGAGTAAATGTTAACTGCAGACTGTTGATGGATTAGAGAATACTTCTAAAGTGGAATGGGACCAAGTAGATATGACAGTGCTTTGATAAAGCCTAGTACAGTGGGAGGGAGGGGCAGACTGGGAGCCAAAAACGGCTCTGGCAAAGACATGAAAATCGACACATACTGCCAAGATTGATCCTAAGCCAAATTTAGCTCCAGGCTAGAAGTACTTTGAGATGGACCCCCCCCCCCAAAAAAAAAAACAAAAAAAAAAACTTTAGGGATTGCCTGGTATTAATTCTTAATTTGTTTACCAAAAAACAGAACAAAAAGTGAACTAATATTTTTATTTTATCATTTGTTTGTCTCTCTGTTGATAAAAAATCAACTCTTTCGTTTTTAAAAATAAATTTTTTTGGGGTTGGATAATTATTAACAAAATATTAGGATTTGCATTTTTGAAAATTTCCAATAATTCTAGAACTGGAAACTTAAATATTGCCAAAAATTTCAAATTTTACATGCGACCCATTTATACCAAGAATTTGATAAATATACAAAACCTCAGACTATGCCTTATAAATACATTAATATACATTAAAACTAGATGCTGATGTATCTATGGGCATAGCTATGGGGGGGGGGAGGCTCAACACTAAAGCAAATCGGAGTTGGCAAAATTCGAAGTGACTTTGTAAAATTCAGGTGAGTTGTGAAAATTTAGATTTTTTTTGTAAAATTAAGTTAGCAAAATTATGGAAACTTGTCAAAATTGAGATGGCAAAATTCGAAGGCACTTAGTAAAATATAGGCGGGTTGGCAAAATCTTGGGGAGTTGGCAAAATTCAGGTGAAATGTAAAAATTGGGATTTTTTTCATGTAAAATTATGGTTAGTTGGCAAAATTGGAAATTACTTGGTAAAATACAGATGAGTTGTGAAAATTGGGTTGGTTTTATGATATTAAGGAGTGTTGGCAAAATTTGAAATCACTTGGCAAAATACAGGTGAGTTGTGAAATTTGCAGTTGGTTTTGTGAAATTAAGGAGAGTTGGCAAAATTGGAAACCACTTGGTAAAATACAGGTGAGTTGTGAAAATTAGGATTTTTTTTTGTAAAATCATGGCAAGTTGGCAAAATTCGAAGCCAACTGGTAAAATGCAGGAGAGTCGTGAAAATTGGGATTGGTTTTGTGAAATTAAGCAGAGTTGACAAAATCGATGCAACTCGACAAAATCGATGCAACTCGACAAAATCTAGGGGAGATGGCAAAATTCAAAGTAACTTGATAAAATTCAAGTGTGATGTAAAATTGAGATTTTTTTCTGTAAAATTATGGAAAGTTGGCAAAATTCGAAGCCACTTGGTAAAATGTAGGCTAGTTGTGAAAATTGGGCTTGTTTTAGTTCAGTTAAGGAGAGTTGATAAAATTCGAAGTGACTTGTCAAATTCAGGGCAGATGCAAAACTTCGGATTTTTTCTGTAAAATTGTGGCAAGGTGGCAAAATCTAGGATAGTTGGCAAAATTCAAAGCCACTTGGTAAAATGCAGGTGAGTTGTGAAAATTGGAATTTGTTTTATAAAATAAATGAGAAGTGGCAAAATCTAGGAGAATTTGCAAAATTCGAAGTGATTTGGTAAAATTTAGGTGAGATGTAAGAACCCAGATTCTTTTCTGCAAAATTATGGCAAGTTGGTGAAATCTAGGGCAGTTGGCCAAATTCGAAGCCACTTGGGAAAATACAGGTGAGTTTGAAAATTGGGATTGGTTTTATGAAATGAGAGATGGCAAAATCAAGACAACTTTGCAATATGTAGGGGAATAGTAAAATTGGAAAATACTTGATAAAGGCAGGTGAGTTGCGAAAATTGGTATTGGATTAAGAATTGACAAAATCAAGAACCCTTGGCAAAATCTAGGAGAATTTTCAAAATTCAAAGTGACTTGTAAAATGAATGTCAGAAGTAATAACTAGGATTTTTTTTCGCAATGCTATGGACCCCCCCCCCCCCTCCCTCCCATGGAGTGAAATTTGGAAAGTCCCTGACTGAGACAATTTATTTAATAGTGTTACTTTCTAAGGTGGCAAATTAAATTTCCGAGTTGGGAAATTTTCGTTCTCTCCCCCTCCAACCAAAGACGTTCGTTACACCCTTGGTTGATGTACTCAGGTTGCGGAACTAGGGCCTTTTCACAGGATATAATTAAACAGTAAAGTTAATTAAACACGATAGTGTTTAAAATTTAAATTTCTATTGATACTCTCTTGTGGAAGTGAACGGAAGGGGAGGGCTGCCAGATTAGTGTGGCCTACTGATCTGGACAACTATGGCTACTTTTCTTTTTTTTCTACCCTGCTGAGGAGTGGTCAACCACACAGGGTCCTGGTGCTGACCATATAAACCTACTGGACTGGACAGATATATGGCTCTGAGCTTGATTATGGATCCTGATTTTGCTGCACTGGTGGGCTTCTGTGGAGGGAAAATCTTACGCTGTGTTTTCTTTTTGTTTGTGGGTTGACAGCCCCAAGTGAATAGATCCACAGGATATGTTTATCAGCTGGTGGATAATCCTGAGCAGAAGTCATCGCAGGCACCTGAACTCTTTGCTTCTATTGGCATCGTCAAATTCTACATTGGAGGAAGTCTTCCAGTGTAGATGGCTTCAGCCTTTAGTAGTGGTGGAACGGGTCTTTGCCCCATGTCTGCGATTAGGGGGCTGTTTGATATTGTCGGCATTCCCTCTCTCAATAAACATAGTTTCTTTAAACATCCCACTAACCATTTTCTCTCCATAGGAAGTTGGAATGTGAGGACTCTGCACAGAGCTTTTTCTCTTGATGTCCTCACACAAGAATTCCACCATTATAATTTAGATATTCTCGGCTTGCAAGAGACCAGATGGACAGATAAAGGTCAGATTCTTAAAAATAATCTTAAATTTCTCTTTTCAGGGAGGGATGACAATAAGCATCACCAAGGCGTGGGTCTGCTTCTCAGCAGACACGCTAGTGATGCTTTTCTAGGATATGAGTGCATTAATGAAAGGTTTCTTACAGCAAAATTTCAGACAAGCATTAAAGACCTGAATGTTATCTGCTGTTATGCCCCCAGTGAGGATGCCGATGAGGATGAGAAGGATAGGTTTTATGAACAACTTCAGGATATTTTGAATTCTGTCACGAAAGGAGATATTACCCTTGTTCATGGTGACTTCAATGCCAAAGTTGGTACTGACTCTGACCTTTGGGGAGGAGTAATAGGCCCTTTTGGTATTGGTAGCTGCAATGGCAATGGGCAACGTCTCCTGCAGGTAAATAAACTCAATGGTTTCAGAATAACTAACACATATTACAAACACCGTGACATACATAAGTACACATGGGTTTCACCTGATGGGCTGCATAGGAATATGATTGATTATATATTAATGAACAGCAAATGGGCTAGTTCTGTTAGAAATACCAGGGCATATAGAGGAGCTGAAATTGGATCTGACCATTACCTTGTTAAAAGTGTCTTGCAACTTAAACTTAAAAAGTGTTTTGCTAGGGTTAAAAAATTTGCTTTTAATACTGAAGCTCTGAAAGACCCAGTTATAGCCAAAGCTTACCATGATAGGTTACTTAGTCATTATGACAGTCATGGTATGCTTACTACTGAAGTTGAGGAAGAATGGGATCATTTTAAACATGATTCCTGATTGATGAAGAGAAAATGGTTAGTGGGATGTTTTTTTTTTGGACACTAACAGTACTCTTTTAGGAAAAAAAGAGCAGAAGAGACAGAATTATCTGAGTGATAAGGCACTTCAGCTTATTTCGGAAAGAAAGAACTGCAGGAATGTCCTTAATCAATACCCTACTAGTCCTAATAAAAAGCATTACAGAGAACTTAATAAACGTGTAAAAGATCAGTTAGCTGCTGATAAGAATCTTTGGCTTGATGGTTTGGCTGACAAAGCCGAGGAAGCAGTTAGACAGCACAACAGCAGAGAGCTGTACCAGATAGTTAATGTTTTGTGTGGTAGAAAACAGACAGGTATACAGGGATTGAAGGATAAACAAGGTAAGGTTATAGAAGGTGAGGATTCTGTCATGGCTAGGTGGACTGAGCATTTCAGTGATATTCTAAACAATGTGGTTAGTTCTATTCCCATTGTTTGCAATGATGATAGATGCATTGGTGGCTTTAATGTTGGCCCTATAACGCAATCTGAAGTTATTTTGGCTGTTTCTAAACTTAAACTTCATAAATCCCCAGGGGTAGATGAAATTACTGCAGAAATGCTTAGAGCTGGAAATGTTTCGGTTACCACTTGGATGACTGAAATTCTGAATATCTTTTATGATAAAGGCATGGTTCCTAAGGATTTTACCAGAGCTATTGTTATCCCTATTTTCAAAAAAGGTGATCGCAGTTCTTGTGATAACTATAGGGGTGACTATAGGGGTGGTTATGTGATAACTATGTGATAACTATAGGGGTATTAGCCTACTCTCTGTTCCAGGTAAAGTTCTTTCCATGATTGTGCTTAATAGAATTAAGAATCCGGTTGACAGTCAATTGCGTGATGAGCAATGTGGATTCAGAACTGGTACAGGATGTGTGGATCAGATATTTTCACTTAGGCAGATTCTTGAGAAATGATTAGAGTTTCAAAAACCTTTGGTTGCTAGCTTTGTCGATTTCAAAAAGGCTTTCGACTCTGTTGATCATCATAATTTGTGGTTGATTGTGAAATCATATGGTATACCAGACAAGTTAGTTAACATTATGAAAGCTCTCTATAATAACACTGAGTCGTGTGTGAGAGTTGGTAAGGCTTGTAGCAATTGGTTTAGCATTACTTCTGGTGTTCGACAAGGGTGCATTTTGTCTCCTTTTCTCTTTAGCTTGGTTATTGATTATGTTATGCGAAATTCACTTCAAGGGAAAGATTTTGGCCTTAAATGGCCTGGTGATACGAAAATTTCTGATTTAGATTATGCTGATAATTTAGCCCTTTTGGCAAATGATGTTGATGAGATGAACTCTTTCATTCGAGCTGTTGATGAGACTGGTAATAGAGTAGGTTTGGTTGTAAACAGAGAGAAAACTAAAGTGATGAAAATTGGTCAGGCAGGCTGTGATTCAGTTAATCTGAATGGTTGCAGTCTTGAGCAGGTGTCACAGTTTAATTATCTTGGGAGCTATGTAACAGATAATGGTGATGTGCGGCATGAGATTAACAGACGAATAGGGATTGCTGCCAGGACTTTTAAGAATCTATGGAGAGTGTGGAGAAATAGGTGTATACACCTAAAGACTAAAATTAGACTGTATAATAGTTTGGTTCTTTCTAGGGTTAGTTATGGTAGTGAAACTTGGACACTTTGTAAACAAGATAACAGGAAACTAGATGCTTTTGATTCTAGATGCTTACGTAGTATCTTGGGTATTACGTGGTTTAACTTTGTAACTAATGATGAGGTTAGGCAAAGGAGTCTGCAACCTCCTTTAAGCAGCATATTGTGCAGAGAGAGACTCCGCTGGTTTGGCCATGTTGCCTGTATGGATAATTATAGATTCGCGAATAGGGTTATGAACAGTGTGCCTGGAGGCCTCAGAAGGAGGGGGAGACCTAGGATGCGGTGGGCAGACAATGTCAAACAGGACCTTGTTAGAATTGGTGTGCAGTGGCCTGATGCAGTAGATGTAGCTCAGGATAGACTTGCTTGGAGAACTAAATTGCATGGTCTGGTTGGACCTCCGTAGCCCATGGCTGCTTGAGGATGAGGATGAGGATGGGGATTATTAAATTTACCTGTTTCTAGTGAAAACTAAGAAAAAGGACTGCTTTAATTTTGATATTTTTCGCATATTATTTCCATTTTATTTATATACATCTATTTATACATTTATAATAAAAGTTAAGAATATGTAACAGTAAATGTATTATCTCTATTTCATGTTTTATATATACATTTTGTACCCATTTGCACAATATTTGAATTTGTAAAGTTCATGAAAATGACTGTCTCTTTGGAACACCGTGAATTAATTCCCATGCCTGGTGTGTCTAAATTTTAAATATACCAATTCCTTCAACCTATAATCATCATATGAACCAACAAGCATCAAAAACACCACATATTAAGAGATGACACTACCAGTGTCTTGAGATGTTAATAGCCCATTTAGTCCCTCAAGGAACATCCATATTTCTACTATTTTTATTGTTATTATCGAATCAATTTCAGCTGTTGGTTGATTGGTTGTTTTGGGTTTTATGGTGCATGGGCAACTAGGCCATAATGCACCAAACAAAAGGCAACATAAAAGATAAAAGACATATCCCTGCAATCAAATTTAAAATAAAAGCGGTATACTGTAAAATGGTAAAACAACAATTAACAAGTGTATAAGCTACCTGGGTTATATATACAACATATAAGGAGATAAAATCAAAGTCGAGTAAAATAACCACAATATTTTAAAAAAGAAAAAAAATCAGTGGTAAAATGCAATATCAGATAAAAGGTGTAAGAGGCTTGGGTGTAAAATCATGAAACAAAATACATTTTACGTTCAAAGTTAAATGCGGGACATGAGATTAAAATATGTTTAATAGTTAAAAAGTGTCACAAAAGTCACACTTAGGTTCATTGTCCGCCCGTAGAAGAAACGAATGATTAATAAACGAATGGCCTAAGAAGGGCCAAGCAAGAACAACTTCCTCCTTGCGATTCCTGCGGTAACAAGACTGCCATGGTTTGATGATAGGTTTGATCTCAAATAGCTTGTTCATAAGCTGTTCTGAACAAGATCTCTGCCATTGTGCCCAGAGCTTGATGGCAAAATGCTGCTGGAAATCCAGATATGTCACTGGCAATGGAGAGCTGAACAGGGGCGTGGCTTAATTTGGCAGCAGCATCTGCCAAGTCACTGCCCCTGGTACTGATGTGACCAGGCACCCAACAGAAATATATATATATAAGATTGTTGTGGCTGCCAGATGCCTTCTGGGCCAGAAACTCAGGGAAGAAGGAAGACGATGAAGAGATGGAGGAGAATGACTCCCCGAGGGTGTCGGCAATAGCTTTGGGATCAGCAATTGCCTGTCCATTGTGCTCGAGAATCGATAATGAGAAGGACATGTAGTTCCCACCCATCTTCCGGACTTTATCCCACATGACCTTAGAACTGGTCGTGCAGGTGATAGAAGACGAATAGTTGATCCAAGATTCCTTCTGGCTCTGGCGGTGGACAAAATGAGCTTTCACTGTGGCGCATTTGAATGTTTCAAGGTTGGGGGACGTCGGATATCTCCGAAACACTCCCCAAGCCTTGTTCTGAGCCTTACAAGCTGTGGTGCAATCTGGATTCCACCACAGTTTCGGAAAACAAGTAAACCATGTCGAAGTATGACAGTAGGACTGTATTGTTGATGCAGCTGCATCTACAATACAGTCCATTATCTCCACTACTGCCAAATTGATGGCTCCTGGCTGACAGAGTGTTCATCGAGCTCAGAGAGGAACCTGAAGCCACTCCAGTCAGCCTGATTAAGCTTCCACCATGAGACATGTGAAAGGCTTCAAGGCCCCCTATGGGAGATGGTGCATACCACAGTAAGGTGATCATTTCTGTAAGGGTTGTCCTCGACCTCCCATGTAAAGAGTGGAAGGATCGAGGAGGAGCAGATGGTGAGGTCAATGGTAGTGAATGTGGGGGTTGGGGAGTGAAAGTAAGTACTGACACCGGTGTTCAACAGGGAGAGAGCAGGATCTAGGAGCTACTGCTCCAGGACCTCACCCCTACTGTTGGTGTCAGCACTGCCCCCAAAGTGGACTATGCCCATTGAAGTCCCCCATGATGAGGAAGGGGGACGGCAGCTGTGAGACGAGGTCATCAAGGCCTTCCTGGAAGATGATGCTTCCAGGTGGACGATATACTGAGCAGACAGTCAGGGAGAACCCCACGAAAAGGCATATTGCTACCGCCTCTAAGTTGGTTTTCTAATACTTGGAATGGATTTGGTATCTAATACCTGGAATGGAGAATGGTTGCTTACGAGGATGGCAACACCCCCACAAGCTGGACCATCTCCATTCCGGTGAACTAGTGAAAAGTGCCAGGGATTGTTGTGCCAGGGAAAAGTGGTAGGATCATGGGATCTGTGACTGGCTGTAAGTATGTCTCCTGCAGGCACAAACAGATGGGCTGGGGTGCCTGAAGGTGGGCCTCGATGTCTTCAAGATTCCTCTGGAATCCATGATAATTCCATAGTAGGAGTGTGGCCATCTCAGGACTTAGAAGAGTGGGCGGTCGGTATCCATGTCCTCGGAATCATCTGAGGGACACAGATCAGTGACTGCTCTTTGTGGAGGCATTATGATTTTCATTTTGGGCCCTGGTGGGGGCCCCTTTGGTTTGGAAGGTCTAGCTGTCTGAAGACTGGAAGGAGGAGGCCATCCAGTGGAGGTGGAAGAATGAGTTGCAGAAATGGAAACGGGTTGATGTAGAAGTCGAAATCAACCTCGGTTTCCCCTGTGTCAGGAGGCACTTAGCTGCGTGTGAGAAAGACTCAGTAAATGATACACTGATGTCAGTCTGCACTGCCACCGAAGTCATTGGAATGATTGGCTTTCCAATGACTGCACTGGTATAGAATACCTTGTTAGGTGGGGCGGGTGGTGCAGCAATCCTTCTTGCCGCAGTGTAAGACATTATTGATGATCTTTAGGCATTGCACCTCCTTCCATTTGGGACAGTTGAATATGCCAGATGATCGTCACTACAGTTCACACAGCTTGCCTTTTCTGCTGTGCAGTTAGGATCAAGGTGATCCTGACTGCCAAAGCAAACGTGGGTGTGCCCTGGAAAGTTGTGCTGGCATGACCGTATATCTGGTACTGAAAGCAGCACAGAGGGTTCGGAATATACGGCCATACCTCACGATGTAAATAACCTGCCTTGATGGAAGGCAGGTGTGGCATGTTCAAGGTTATAATCAGTACCAGGGTGGATACCAATTTACCATCACGACGCGTCGAAAACTGGTGGACCGCTGTTACTTCTTGGGGAGTGAGCTCTGAGAGGATTTCTTCCTCAGTGACTTTGAGAGGTTGCTTGGTTGGTTGTTTGGGGTTTTCTGGCACAACAGACTTTGAGAAGGCCCCACTCAGTGATCATACCCCAAGAGGAATTCAAAGTTTTGTGGGGAATCCACCCCACCAATCTCTCCGACTTTCAGGAGCAGTTCCGAGTGTTCAGAACAAGCAATCTCAACCTGCAAGTCACCAGATTATAAGCGCTTGATGGATTTCAGATCTCCTGCAAGACCTTTAAAACCTTTATTGACAAAAAACGGGGATAAGCCCACAAGTACCTGATCACCTGTGGAGTGGATGATCAGGAATCTTGAGAATGAAGAGACAGAAAAAGAAGAGATGGCGTAGATAACAGAGACAACAAGTTAGATGGGGACTTACGTTGAGCCCTGTGGTTGGCATTGATTGAATCAATTTCATCTTTGACTCTCATATTTGGTTTTGTGTGGTTCAGTGCCCGCTGTCTCCACCCTCCACAGAGTCCAACAAGGGGACTCCCAGTCGGGTGCCAGGGCTATGCAGGCACTATAGCCACAGACAGAGAGCCAAGCCCTCACAAAAAAATAAAAGGAAAATCAAAAGAGAAATGTGTAAAAATAATCTTTCTACACAAAAGGAACTAAGTGAAAAATAATCAAATTATGATCGACCAAACTGGCCTCACAAAGAAAGAATAACTACGAAAGGAAAACGAGATGTGAGGAAACTCGCAAATCTATACCCGGAAGTGGGCAAGGTTACTTATCTCTCTGCATAGTTAACCCTAGCAGGACCTGCCCACCAGCCGATTGCTCCTGGGGTGGCACCCTAGAAGTTCCCGTTTACTGGAAGCAGAGGACAAAGCAGTGTATAGCAGAGGCCCAAATCCATTGCCCAGCCCTGTGATAACAGACTCCCCAATGGTAAGGCGGCCAAAGGAGATCCTGCCAGTCATGAGCTGCAGAGAGAAGATGGTGACCACCGAGCAACTTCCAGGATCCTCCCTTTCCCCAGACACAGGTCTCAGCACACAGCAAACATGTGGGTGAGCATTCAGGACCCTGTGAAGGTAACTGAGCCAGCAGAACCTTCACAGGGTGGTCCCCTCACCACGGACAGGAGTTCACACTGAGGGGCCAGTTTCAGCTCTTATGAACATTTCATCTTAGAAAAAAAATTTTGTTGATTTTTTTTCACAATCTGAAGACAGGCTTAACAAAAAGTCTGAAATCTCAATAATTTTAGTTTTCAATTGAGTTGTGATAATTTTAATATTTACATCTCCACAGGGCCAATGCATAAAATATAACCACATTTGGTTGCAACACCATTATATATTTTCTTCATATTTTTTGCTTACTAGGGAAAAAAAATCCACTAATTTTGCAACGCTGTTTTAGAAGAATTTTAGGCCTACTACCTCCTAGGGCATGACACCTAGATAAGGCATGCTTGAACCCTTTGCCCTGATTCTGTGTTACAAAACACTTTCATTTTTGTAAGTCTTTTTTTTTTGGTATGGTAATCAGCATATTAAATAAGTATTTTAATACATTAGTTAAATTATAATTAATGATACACTATATTAGTTAATGTTTTCACTGCAAAATGTAAAAAAAATTACCAACTGCACAAAAAAATTTTAAGCATTGCACGACACCAATTCGACACTTAACTTTCTCATATATGCCACGCAGTACAATCCCTAACTGTCTCCTCTTCTCGAAGTGTTTTGCAGTGTCTGGACGACACTCTAAACCAGGCCAGGCAGCTGTCACCCGCCATCTTGTTTTATGCGACCAGTGAGCTACTGTTGCACAAATTAAATTTGTTAAAGAGAAAAAGAATGTATAGAGGACAAGAAGTCCAACTTCGGCCAAGAGAATTCTCATTAAAAGAATTAATATACACCCAATTCTGTTTTTACACGGATTTTTTTTACATGATTTATTTTGATCTAACATAGTTCAAATGGCGCCTTTTTAAAAATTTCCATTTGAATTTAATTTTGAAAAAATATTCTTATTCAAGAAAAAATTCCTAGAATTTACATTTATAACAAAGATGCCTCTTTTATGGTCACATTTTTCAAAGTAGTTTTAACTTTGAAAATGTACTATAGATATTTTGTGCACTAAAATCCCCAAAATAAAAACTACACTAACATAACTACACAACAAGTTTACTCTATTTTATTCTTTATTTTATGGAAAAATAGCATAAAACCTACTTCATTTGGAATAAAGTGGTAACATTGAGTTCCGGGAATTCCCCTGAATTTCATCTTCAATATATATATTAGTCTTGGTCTCTAATTTCATGTTTAATGTTAGCGGTGTTTAGATGTTTAATAAAAGAAATAAAAAAAAAACATTTTTTTTCGAAGTTTTGTGTGAGTAATATAAATTTATTAAATTTTGCTGATAGGTAATTTACAATTTTTCATCATCTGATTTATTATTTATTAACTACAATTGAAATATTTTTCGTAAGCCTTACCATGATGTCGGATAATTCAACTATATAAAAGCAGAAAAGGAAAGCTATCTCTTTGGATACTAAGATCCAAATTTTAGCTGCAACTGGAGAAGCTTGCAACTGGAGAAGGTTCAACATCCATAGGTAAATATTTTGGTTTGAACGGAGCTACCATAAGAAACAACAAGAAAAATGAAGATGCTATTAGAAAACCTGTGTTTTCTGGAATAAAATTGTGCGCTAAGTCGTCATCGTACAGGAGAGATATTGTAAAAGTGAAGATGGAAAGGGACTAGTAATATGGATAGAAGATAACTCGCAAAAAAAAAAACCTGTAGACAGAAATACCATCAATCATATGGCATTATGAATATATAAGCAGATACAAGAAATGGAACCAATCTCATCAGCTCAGTTAAACAAAAATTATGAATTTTCTGCAAGTACAGGTTGGCTTGCAGGATTTCTTCAAAGACACGCGTTTCATAACGTAAAGATAAAAGGTGAAGTTGCATCTGCAGATTAGCTGGCTGCTAAAGAATTTTGTCCAAAATTGGCCCAAATCATTGAAGATGGTGGATACACTCCTGATCAAGTTTGGAATGCAGATGAAACTGGTGCTTTTTGGGGGGAAAAATGCAGAGTAGAACCTATGTAGCAAAATAACAAAAAAACGGTTGGTGTCTTTAAAACAGCTAAGGATCGTGTGACCTTTCCATTTTACAGCAACGCTTCAGGAGATCATGTGTTAAACCGCTGCTCATCAATCGATCCCTAAAACCACAGTCAAGAAATGTGTAGATTTGAATAAATTGCCAGTGTATTGGATGGCAAACAGAAAAGCCTGGGGTACAAAAGAAATTTTTAATGAATGGTTCCATAAATGTTTTGTTCCAGAAGTTAAACGCTATTTGAAGGGAAAAAAATCTTTGAATTTAAAGTTCTATTGATTATAGACAATGCACCTGGCCATCCTGTTTTGGAACACCTAAACGTGCAACTTTGTTTTCTGTCGCCTAATACGACATCTGTAATACAACCACTAGATCAGGGTATAATTGCCACATTTAAAACTTACTATGTAAAACGAACATTCCAATACATTTTGGATATACTAGATAAGGATAAAACACTAACAGTTATTGATGTGTGGAAGAAATTTTCTATTTTAGATTGTATCAGACATGCTGGATTGTCGTTATCAGAATTAAAACCAACAACTTTAAACGCATGCTGGGAAGCTATATGGCCAGAATGTGTAAAAAGCAAAGATCCTGTACCCCAAATAAGATGGAATATCCTAATATCATCACTTTAGAACATGCAGTTGGTAGAGAAGGATTCGATGATTTATCTTTTGCAGATATTGATGAATTGCTGGTTGACAATGCTCTTAGTGAAGATGAAAAAGAAAAAAGTGATGGTGATGAAGAGGTTCCACTCACTGCAGGTTTATTAAAGAAGGGTTTCAAATGGCTAGTAAATTGGGAAGTCATTTTCTTACACATGATCCCATTGTTGAACGAGCTGAGCAGTTTAAACGTGAACTGAAGTCATGTATGGACTGTTATCAAGAATTATGCAAAGATTTAGTCAAAGCAGGATCTCAACCAGGAGCGTAGCGAAGGACTATGTTTGGGGGGTGGGGGTGGGGGAGAAATCAATTTTCCAACTCGAAATTCAAATTTTGCCAATTGAGCAACCTTACTTAGATTTCGTACTGGGGGGGGGGGGGGAGGGGGCATTTTCCAACTAACCGTAATTTGCCATTTAACTTCCGATTTTGCCAACTAGTCCTAATTTCATGAAACTAATCCCAATCTTTACATCTCTCCTAAATTTGCCAATTTACTTCAAACTCCCCAAAATTTTGCCAAGTTTTCTCGATTTTAGTCAACTATCAAGAATTTTTAGAATCCCAATCCCAATTATCACAACTCGCCTGTATTTTCCATGAGGATTCGAATTTTTCCAACTGTCCTACATTTTGCTAAGTTTCCTCAATTTCTCCAACATTCCTTAATTTCACAAAACAAATCTCAATTTTCACAACTCACCTATATTTTACCAAGTGGATTCCAATTTTGCCAACTCGCTGTAATTTTACAGAAAAAAAAATCGCAATTATTACATTTTCCCTGAATTTGCCAAGTTACTTTGAATTTTATCAACTATCCTTAATTGCACAAGAAAGGCACAATTTTCACACCTCCCCTGTATTTTTCCCAGTGGCTTCGAATTTTGCCAACTCACCTGTACTTTACCAAGTGATTTCCAGTTTTGCCAACTTCCCTAGATTTTGCCAAGTTTTCTAGATTTTGTCATCTCTCCTTAATTTCACAAAAACAATCCCAATTTTCACAAATCGCCCGTATTTTACCAAGTGGATTCGAAATTTTGCCAACTGCCCTAGATTTTGCCATCTCGCCACAATTTTACAGAAAAAAATCCTAATTTTACATCACACCTGATTTTTTGCAAAGTCACTCTGAATTTGCCAACTCTCCTAATATTGCGAAGTTGCCCCGATTTTGCCAACACACCATAACTTTACAGAAAAAAGATTGCAATTTTTACATCTCACTTGAATTTTGTCAACTCTCCACGATTTTGCCAACTGCCCCTAGTTTTTGCCAACTCGCCATAATTTTACAGAAAAAAATCCAAATTTTCATATTTCACTTGAATTTTGCAAACTCCCCACGATTTTTCCAAGTCACTCCGAATTTTGTCAACTGTCCCTAGATTTTGCCAACTCGTCATAATTTTACAGAAAAAAATTCTAATTTTTACATCTCACCTGAATTTTTCCAACTCCCCACGATTTTGCCAAGTCATTCCGAATTTTGCCAACTCCCCAAGATTTTACCAAGTCACTCCGAATTTTGCCAACTGCCCCTAATTTTGCCAACTCGCCATAATTTTACAGAAAAAAATCCAAATTTTCACATCTCACCTGAAATTTGCAAACTCCCCACGATTTTGACAAGTCACTCCGAATTTTGTCAACTGTCCCTAGATTTTGCCAACTCGCCATAATTTTACTGCAAAAAACCCCCTAATTTTTACACCTCACCTGAATTTTTCCAACTCCCCAAGATTTTGTCAAGTTGTCCCGATTTTGCCAACTGCCCAAGATTTTACCAAGTCACTCTGAATTTTGCCAATTGCCTAAGATCAGTGACTTCAACCTTTAGTGGAGAAGGAACAGGTCTTTGCCCCATGCCTCTGATCAGGGGGCTGTTTGATATTGTTGGCCCTACCAATCTCAATAAATCTAGTTTCTTTAAAAATCCTACTAATCATTTTCTCTCTGCAGGAACGTGGAACGTGAGGACATTATTCTCTTGATGTCCTCATGCAGGAATTTCAGTGCTATAACATAGATATTATAGGCTTGCAAGAGGCCAGATGGATAGATAAAGGCCAGATTTTTAAAAATAATCTTAAATTTCTCTTTTCAGGGAGAGAAGATAATAAGCACCACCAAGGCATAGCTCTGTATCTCAGCAGACATGCTAGTGATATTCTTCTAGGATATTAGTGCATTAATGAAAGGTTTCTTACAGCAAAATTTCAGACAAGCATTAAAGACTTGAATGTTATCTGCTGTTATGCCCCCACTGAAGATGCCAATGAGGATGAGAAGGATAGGTTTTATGGACAACTTCAGGATATTTTGAATTCTGTCAAGAAAGGAAATATTACTCTTGTTCTAGGTGACTTCAGTGCCAAAGTTGGTACTGACTCTGACCTTTGGGGAGGAGTGATAGGCCCTTTTGGTATTGGTAGCTGCAATGGCAATGGGCAATGTCCCCTACAGGTAAGTAAACTCAATGGTTTCAGAATAACTAACATTTATTACAAACACCGCGGCATACATAAGTGCACATGGGTTTCACCTGATGGGCTGCATAAGAATATGATTGTATATTAATTATGAGCAAATGGGCTAGTTCTGTTAGGAATACCAAGTCATATAGGGGAGCTGAAATTGGATCTGACCATTACCTTGTTAAAAGTGTCTTACAACTTAAAGTAGTGTTGTGCTAAGGTTAAAAAATTTACTTTAATTCTGAAGCTCTGAAAGACCCAGTTATAGCTAAAGCTTACCATGATACATTACTTAGTCACTATGACAGTCATGGTTTGCTTACTACTGAAGTTGAGGAAGAACGGACAATTTTAAACAGGCTTTTTTGGAAACAAACAGTATCCTGTTTTAAAAATAAAGGGGTAGAGGAGGCAGAATTATTTAAGTGATAAGGCACTTGAGCTTATTTCAGAAAGAACTGCAGGAATGTTCTTAATCAGTACCCTACTAGTCCTAATAGAAAGGATTACAGAGGGCTTAATAAACGTGTAAAGGATCAGTTAGCTACTTATAAAAATCTTTGGCTTGGCTGACAAAGCAGTTCAGGTAGCACAACAGCAGAGAGCTGTAACAGATACAGATAGTTAATGTTTTATGTGGTAGAAAACGGACAGGCATACAAGGATTGAAGGATAAACAAGGTAAGGTTATAGAAGGTGAGGATTCTGTCATGGCTAGGTGGGCTGAGCATTTCAGTGATATTCTAAATAATGTGATCAGTTCTACTTCCATTGTTTGTAACGATGATAGATGCATTGGTGCCCTATAACACAATCAGAAGTTATTTTGGCTATTTCTAAACTTAAACTTCATAAATCCCTAGGGCTAGATGAAATTAGTATGGAAATGCTTAGAGCTGGGAATGTTTCGGTAACCACTTGGATGACTGAAATTTTGAATATATTTTATGATAAAGGCATGGTTCCTAAGGATTTTACCAGAGCTATTATTATCCCTATTTTCAAAAAAGGTGATCACAGTTTTTTTTTTTGATAACTATAGGGATATCAGCCTACTCTCTGTTCCAAGTAAAGTTCTTTGCATGATTATGCTTAATAGAATTAAGAATCTTGTTGACAGGCAATTGCATGCTGAGCAATGTGGATTCATAAGTGGCAGGAGATGTGTGAATCAGATATTTTCATTTAGGCAGATTCTTGAGAAATGTTTAGAGTTTCAAAAACCTTTGGTTGCTAGCTTTGTCAATTTCAAAAAGGCTTTCGACTCTGTTGATCATCATAATTTGTGGTTGATTGTGAGATCATATGGTATACCAGACAAGTTAGTTAACATAATGAAAGCTCTCTATAATAACACTGAGTCGTGTGTGCGAGTTGGTAAGGCTTGTAGCAAATGGTTTAGCATTACTTCTGGTGTTTGACAAGGATGCATTTTGTCTCCTTTTCTCTTTAGCTTGGTTATTGATTATGTTATGTGAAATTCACTTCAAGGGAAAGATTTTGGCCATAAATGGACTGGAGATACGAAAATTTCTGATTTAGATTATGCTGATGATTTAGCCCTTTTGGCAAATGATGTTGATGAGATGAACTCTTTCATTCGAGCTGTTGATGAAACTGATAGTAGAGTAGGTTTGGTTATAAACAGAGAGAAAACTAAAGTGATGAAAATTGGTCAGGCAGGCTGTGATTCGGTTAATCTGAATGGTTGCAATCTTGAACAGGTGTCACAGTTTAATTATCTTGGGAGCTATGTAACAGATAATGGTGATGTGTGGCATGAGATTAACAGACGAATAGGGATTGCTGCCGGGACTTTTAAGAACCTATGGAGAGTATGGAGAAATAGGCGTATACATCTAAAGACCAAAATTAGACTGTATAATAGTTTGGTTCTTTCTAGGGTTAGTTATGGTAGTGAAACTTGGACACTTTGTAAACAAGATAACAGGAAACTAGATGCTTACGCAGTATCTTGGGCATTAGGTGGTTCAACTTTGTAACTTATGAAGTTAGGCAAAGGAGTCTGCAACCTCCTTTAGGCAGCATATTGTGCAGAGAGAGACTCCGTTGGTTTGGCCATGTTGCCCGTATGGATAATTATAGATTGGCGAATAGGGTTATGAACAGTGTGCCTAGAGGCCTCAGAAAGAGGGGAAGACCTAGGATGCAGTGGGCAGACAATGTTAAACAGGACCTTGTTAGAATTGGTGTGCAGTGGCCGGATGCAGCAGATGTAGCTCAGGACAGATATGCTTGGAGAATTAAACTGCATGGTCTGGTTGGACCTCTGTAGCCCATGGCTGCTTCAGGATGATGATGATAATATGCTTATAAAATAAAAAATGTGTTTAAATGATTAAAAATCAAATAAAGATTTAATTAAAGATTTTGATATGATTTGTTTGAAACAGCTTATTATTTGTACTGGTTTTTCACGTTTCGAGCCAATCTTCTATTTTTTCATATGCACTGTATTTTTTTACACAGTTTTTTTGGGTACCTATCTATCATGTAAAAATAGAATTGGGTGTAATTATATTGTTCATGCTTCACTTTAGAATTAAAATTTTGCTCATAACCCTCACCTTTAGAGTAAATAATGCTCTACTTCTCAATGGCTGAATAGCTAGCTAGTGCACTTCACTCATAACGAAAAAACCCCAGACAACTGGCTTGTTTTCAAATTGTAACTAAAAGGATAACATATCGCCTTTAGTGAATATGGTATGTTAGTTTTCAGAAAATGAAGTTTTTTCACTTTCCAAATTTTGTGCCCTTTAAAAGTGGTTAGTGCACTTGGCTACTGATCTAAGGGACCTGGGTTTGAGCCCTGGATAAGGCATGGATGTATGTGTCATTTTTCTGCTGAGGTCCTGCCATCCTCTCAGTCCTGCTCTGGCATATAAACTGACAGGGTCCTGTCAGGCCTCTGTGGCAAGCAGCTGCTTGAGGGGGTATTTTTTTAACAGTAGAAATTCACACTAATGGGTGATTAGAAAATGTAAATTATAATTGGGGGAACGGGTCTTTGCCCCATGTCTGCGATTAGGGGGCTGTTTGATATTGTCGGCATTCCCTCTCTCAATAAACATAGTTTCTTTAAACATCCCACTAACCATTTTCTCTCCATAGGAAGTTGGAATGTGAGGACTCTGCACAGAGCTTTTTCTCTTGATGTCCTCACACAAGAATTCCACCATTATAATTTAGATATTCTCGGCTTGCAAGAGACCAGATGGACAGATAGAGGTCAGATTCTTAAAAATAATCTTAAATTTCTCTTTTCAGGGAGGGACGACAATAAGCATCACCAAGGCGTGGGTCTGCTTCTCAGCAGACACGCTAGCGATGCTCTTCTAGGATATGAGTGCATTAATGAAAGGTTTCTTAGAGCAAAATTTCAGACAAGCGTTAAAGACTTGAATGTTATCTGCTGTTATGCCCCCACCGAGGATGCCGATGAGGATGAGAAAGATAGGTTTTATGAACAACTTCAGGATATTTTGAATTCTGTCAAGAAAGGAGATATTACCCTTGTTCTTGGTGACTTCAATGCCAAAGTTGGTACTGACTCTGACCTTTGGGGAGGAGTAATAGGCCCTTTTGGTATTGGTAGCTTCAATGGCAATGGGCAACATCTCCTACAGGTAAGTAAACTCAATGGATTCAGAATAACTAACACATATTACAAACACTGCGGCATACATAAGTACACATGGGTTTCACCTGATGGGCTGCATAAGAATATGATTGATTACATATTAATTAACAGCAAATGGGCTAGTTCTGTTAGGAATACCAGGGCATATAGGGGAGCTGAAATTGGATCTGACCATTACCTTGTTAAAAGTATGTTGCAACTTAAACTTAAAAAGTGTTGTGCTAGGGTTAAAAAATTTACTTTTAATACTGAAGCTCTGAAAGATCCAGTTATAGCCAAAGCTTACCATGATAGGTTACTTAGTCATTATGACAGTCATGGTTTGCTTACTACTGAAGTTGAGGAAGAATGGGATCATTTTAAACAGGCTTTTTTGGACACTAACAGTACTCTTTTAGGAAAATAGGAGCAGAAGAGGCAAAATTATCTGAGTGATAAGGCACTTGAGCTTATTTCAGAAAGAAAGAACTGCAGGAATGCCCTTAATCAATACCCTACTAGTCCTAATAGAAAGCATTACAGAGACCTTAATAAACTTGTAAAGGATCAGTTAGCTGCTGATAAGAATCTTTGGCTTGATGGTTTGGCTGACAAAGCCAAGGAAGCAGTTAGACAGCACAACAGCAGAGAGCTGTACCAGACAGTTAATGTTTTGTGTGGTAGAAAACGGACAGGCATACAAGGATTGAAGGATAAACAAGGTAAGGTTATAGAAGGGGAGGATTCTGTCATGGTTAGGTGGGCTGAGCATTTCAGTGATGTTCTAAACAATGTAGTTAGTTCTACTCCCATTGTTTGCAATCATGATAGATGCATTGGTGGCTTTAATGTTGGCCCTATAACACAATCTGAAGTTATTTTGGCTATTTCTAAACTTAAACTTCATAAATCCCCAGGGGTAGATGAAATTACTACGGAAATGCTTAGAGCTGGGAATGTTTCGGTTACCACTTGGATGACTGAAATTCTGAATATCTTTTATGATAAAGGCATGGTTCCTAAGGATTTCACCAGAGCTATTGTTATCCCTATTTTCAAAAAAGGTGATCGCAGTTCTTGTGATAACTATAGGGGTATCAGCCTACTCTCTGTTCCAGGTAAAGTTCTTTCCATGATTGTGCTTAATAGAATTAAGAATCTGGTTGACAGGGAATTGCGTGATGAGCAATGTGGATTCAGAAGTGATAGGGGATGTGTGGATCAGATATTTTCACTTAGGCAGATTCTTGAGAAATGTTTAGAGTTTCAGAAACCTTTGGTTGCTAGCTTTGTTGATTTCAAAAAGGCTTTCGACTCTGTTGATCGTCATAAATTGTGGTTGATTGTGAGATCATATGGTATACCAGACAAGTTAGTTAACATAATGAAAGCTCTCTATAATAACACTGAGTCGTGTTTGAGAGTTGGTAAGGCTTGTAGCAATTGGTTTAGCATTACTTCTGGTGTTCGACAAGGGTGCATTTTGTCTCCTTTTCTCTTTAGCTTGGTTATTGATTATGTTATGTGAAATTCACTTCAAGGGAAAGATTTTGGCCTTAAATGGGCTGGAGATACGAAAATTTCTGATTTAGATTATGCTGATGATTTAGCCCTTTTGGCAAATGATGTTGATGAGATGAACTCTTTCATTGGAGCTGTTAATGAGACTGGTAGTAGAGTAGGTTTGGTTATAAACAGAGAGAAAACTAAAGTGATGAAAATTGGTCAGGCAGGCTGTGATTCAGTTAATCTGAATGGTTGCAGTCTTGAGCAGGTGTCACAGTTTAATTATCTTGGGAGCTATGTAGCAGATAATGGTGATGTGCGGCATGAGATTAACAGACGAATAGGGATTGCTGCCGGGACTTTTAAGAACCTATGGAGAGTGTGGAGAAATAGGCGTATACACCTAAAGACTAAAATTAGACTGTATAATAGTTTGGTTCTTTCTAGGGTTAGTTATGGTAGTGAAACTTGGACACTTTGTAAACAAGATAACAGGAAACTAGATGCTTTTGATTCCAGATGCTTACGCAGTATCTTGGGCATTAGGTGGTTCAACTTTGTAACTAATGATGAGATTAGGCAAAGGAGTTTTCAACCTCCTTTGAGCAGCATATTGTGCAGAGAGAGACTCCGTTGGTTTGGCCATGTTGCCCGTATGAATAATTATAGATTGGCGAATAGGGTTATGAATAGTGTGCCTAAAGGCCTCAGAAAGAAGGGGAGACCTAGGATGCGGTGGGCAGACAATGTCAAACAGGACCTTGTTAGAATTGGTGTGCAGTGGCCAGATGCAGTAGATGTAGCTCAGGATAGACTTGCTTGGAGAACTAAATTGCACGGTCTGGTTGGACCTCCGTAACCCATGGCTGCTTGATGATGATGATGATGATGATGATGATGGTGAGTAGAAGGTCTGTGAGGATGGCAGGACCTCAGCAGATAAATGACACAAACAGTCATGCCTTACCCAGGGATTGAACCCAGGTCCCTTAGATCAGTAGCCAAGCGTGGATGAAGGGACAAATGATTGCTGTCAACATAAACCCTTGATCATCAGACTCCACCCCTAAAATATCAAATTTCTAGCCCAAACAGATTGTTTGAAATATTCGTTTAAAATTTTGGAAATTTTCCACTATTAGAGGGAGTAATTAAAGCTTTTAAGATATGCTAAAAGTGTGAATTATAATAGTTTATCAATACCTATCTGACCGAAGAGGAATTTTCATTTTATCTCTAAAAGCAATTTTCGCTTAAAGCACAAAAAATGCTTTTTCCCACCCCCTTGAGGGTAAAGTGGAAAATTATTGTTGTCAATGAAAACTTCAAATATTCACATTTCAAAACCAAAATTTCAAATTTCTGTCATAGTTACACTTGAAATATTAGTTTGAAATTTTTCGTGCAATTATAGCTATAGGAAGATTCTGAAAGTGCGAATTGCAATATTTTGTCAATGCCTATCTAAGCCAAAATGAATTTTTATCTTTAGAAACCAAAAGATTTGATGTCTACACACAACAGACATACAGATAATAAAAACAAAACAAAAAGATTAAAAATTACGTGAAATATTTTGGTGGGAATGAAAAAAAAAGATTTTAGACTCGAATTTTAGTAAAACGGTCTAAATTAAAAACAAGAAAACATGCATTTTCTTTACTGTGTTTGTTTTAAATACAGTTTTATGTTTTTAACCTGTTTCACATTTAAATTTAAGCAATTTAAAGCATCCTAGGAAATCGGATTTTGCATTCTGTTTTAATGCAGTATAAAACTAAATTTCTGCGTAAACCATGTGAAGGAAACATATCAGATAAAATAGAACAACGGAAGCTTAAGTCAAATACTTCTTCCCAACAAATTGGATTATAAACTCCCTGTGTAAAGTTAGTACTTTATTTCCTTCTTTTAAAAATTAAACCTTATATTTCATTCCTGCAGATCTACTTTATTTTGGTAAATTATTGATCTTTCCACCAATCGATAATTATCGATTTTTCAGAGTTATGCTACATCGGATGGCCAGCTTACAACTTGTTGCTGTGAATAATTTAAATAACATCACATTAGGCTATATGTTATTGTTTCTTTTTATTACTTCTTTGTTAAAACTTTGACCTCTATCATTTTCTGAAAAGGAACAAGGTCTTGGATACGGAAGCAAAAAGCACTTCTTTAGCACGAATATCAGCCCTCATGTGGGAGGGCAATTTCAGAAGGGATTTCCCTCCTTCCATTAAACTCACTGAGATGTTTTACTTCCCATCCTCTCTTTAGCAAAATTTCATTATTTAAAATTAAGAGTTTTTCTGTTTATATTGAATGATTTTAAAAGAAACCCACCCTCAGTATCTAGGCTGTTCCACTCTGACGATATAACATTTTTTTTTTGCTTTGGTGCACAAATCTTTCTGTATGTAGCAAATATTGTCAAACTTCAACACACAACGAAAAAATTCAAAATGTTTAATAAAAAAAAAAGCAGCCAAGAAAGAGTTTTTCTATTCATAACCGGTTCATAAAATCCCATGAATGTGAGAAGTCCAGGTCACTTTGCACAACACTGGTCGTGTTTAAAATACAGGGTGTCCCTGAATTCATGGCCCAAACATGAGGGGATGGTAGCACACACTGAACCCACCAATATTCATCATAGAATATGCGGCCGCAAACGCAGTGAGGAGTCGGAAATGAAGGACAGACACAGAGGTTTTCAGAGTGACATTTATTGGAGATCATTACAACAAATGCTCTAATGTCCACCCACCAACGTTGATACAGGTGGCACAACGGCGGAGTAGTGATTGGTGTACCTGCTCGTAAACACTGGGCTTGTCACGCACATCGGCGGCTGTGATGGACAGTCAGGCTACCAGATCCTCCGCGGACTGCATGGGTGTCTCGTACACGACACTCTTCAAATGTCCCCACAGAAAGAAATCGATACAAGAAAGATCGGGCGATCTGGGGGAACACGGGATTGGACCACTGCACCCAATTCATCAGTTCCCAAATGTGGTATGAAGATGCTGACACATGTCCATACTGAACTGAATGGGTGCCCCATCGTACTGGAACCACATACAGGCACAGATTGCAGCTGAAACATCCTGAAGCAATTCCGGCAAAACCTGTTGCAGGAAAATACGGTACGTTCACCCATCAAAGTGGTCCAGCGGTAGGTAGGGTCCAATTAAGAGTCATGCACGATCCCCACCCAGACATTGACGGCAAACCATTTTAGGTTTGAATTTGGACATGTACCATGAGGTTCTGGGCCACCCACAAATGCGCATTATGGACATTCACTACGCCTTCTTGTGAGAATGTTGATTAATCCTAAAGATCATATGCGCGAGAAAATCAGGATGTGCGGCACTTTGCTGCAGGAACCACTGGGCGAAATCCATGCGCAGGGGATAATCAACAGCTCTCAATGCCTGCACTTGCTGCAAGTGATAGGGGTGTAGCCCATTTTCATGCAGTACTGCCAAGCACTGTTCCGATGCATATCTAGGCTCCAGGAGGCAGATTGCGTGCTTGTACCTGGGTTAACTGTCACCATACAAAAGATGTCCTCACTCATAGCTGGCGTTCTGACTGTTTGAGCTCGTCTGGCATCATGTCGACTGATGTGGAAGGTGCCTGCTTCAGACAGCTGGCGGTGCAGTTGCGCATTTTATGATCGGGCATACGGCGCATAGGATATCGCTCATGGTAAAGTCTTTGCATCTCTCTACCGTTGCCCTCGGCTACGCCATAAATCAGGTGCATATCTGCATTCGTAAACTGCTCCATCTTGTGTCCAGTCGAGCTGAGAATACTGGGGTTTGGCCGATCCAATGCTTTTAAGCCATGCCACCTCGTCTGCGCCTCCCTACTGGCACTGGGCTGCATTTGCAGTCGCATATTCTATGATGAATATTGGTGGGTTCGGTGTGTACTAATACCATCCCCTCATGTTTGGGCCATGAATTCAGGAACACCTTGTATATGATACTAAAAATAACAATTAAAATAAATAAAAAATTTGTTTTAGGTTGAATATTAAATCTCACCAGACAAAAAATTTGTCATCTCCTGCTGTGTCGTACAGGAATAATAAATGCGTCCTACAAATAAATGTGTTGTGTGCTACAGGGTTCATACAGTGACAAGAAGTGGTTGTGTGCAACTGTTATCTTGTTTACAAAGTGTCAAAGTTACAAACTGTGTAATTTCCATGAAAACATGGGTTGCGCCAAAGATGTGAATGAGTGGCAAAAAGGTGCTATTGCATTTGGCCAAGCCAAAGAGTATAGTGTACAAGAAGTTGCTGCCTATGCAGGTGTGTTGAAACATACTGTCCAAAGGGTCTTTCAGCAGTGGCGTACATCGCAGCCCACTGCTAATCATTGCCAGAACTGCAGCAGAAAGACTGTGCTCATCAATAGGGTCAGCTGCAGTGTGTCATGCACTGTTAGGGCAACCTACTTTGCAAATAAGGTAGGAATTGCACCGGTCAATAAATGCAGGCCTATCAATCTGTTTCAGAATGAACACTTCAAAGGGAACTGCATGTCATGGATATCTGGAGCAGAGTACTGTGGAAGAGACTCACATTACGCACAGCTAAAGTGGGCGCGGCACCACAAAGAACAGACTGTCGACGTTTGGAAGTGTGTGATCTAGTCAGATGAGTCATGTTTTGGCTTGTACTCAAATGATGCAAGGCGATGGGTACATCGTAAGCCACACGAAGCCTTCCATGTGGACTGTGTGCAAGGTTCTGTTCAAGCTGGAGGAGACTCTGTGATGTTCTGGGGGTTATGTGCACTACATCTGCACACTGGGGGTGTTTCATGTACGAGGAAATGGGCCCTTTGATTGAGGTGACATCACACTTGAACCAAAAGGGCTATATGGAGCTCCTGGATGACCACATGTTGCCTTTTGTGCAGCATCTCCACAGTGAACATCAGAAGGATACCCCAGTCTTCCAATACAACAATTGTCATGTGCACAGAGCTTGAAGTGTGTTGGATTGGCATGACAAGCATTATGCAGCTTTCGAACATCTGGTCTGGCCTGCCAAATCCCTGGATTTGAATCCCATAGAAAATTTGTGGGACTATTTGGAGCAACATGTGTAGCACCATCCCAGCCATTTGGCCAATCAGGCCGAAATGCAGCATTTGCTGCTGGAAGAGTGGATGAATATTGATGTGCACTACATCCGCACACTGGTGGCATCCATGCCAGACAGGATTTCGGTCACTCTTTGGTCACACAGAGGCGTTACATGCTATTAGGTGACATTCAGTCAGGGGTGACAAATTTTTGTTCAGTGAGCTTATATTATTTGGGAGGAAATTTCTTTTCAATTTATACAAAATTTAACTATTTTTATTCATCAGGTTTTCCTAACTAAGACTTAATTGTACAGTCCGATCTTTCTTTTTCATTACATCACATTAAAAAAGACTTATTAAAATCAATATGCTTGTATATTGATTTATATTATTATAATTTTTTTATATTATTTATTTTCATAAAATTCGCAATTAAATTCTGTTTAATTTGGTATATAACACGACCTATTTCTGTTGATTGGTTATTTTTTTTAAATTCTGAAGTTGACTTGTTTATCTGACTCAGCACAATTGCTAAAAGCCTGGAATTTTCTCAAAGTATGGTACCAAAAAAAAATTGCAAAATGGGATAAATATTTGCTTGAAACAAGAAAATTAATTATTTTGCTATTTAGAAATACACTGAAGAGCTAAAACATTATGACCACCTGCTGAATATGATGTTGGTCCTCCCATGTGCCTCCAAAAGAGCTCTTACCCAGCGAGGCATGGACACTACAAGATTTCTGAAGGTGTCTGGTATGTTACCAGTAGATCCTTTCACTCTTGTAAGTTACGTGGTTGTGCCACCATAGATCGGACATGGTGTTCCAATACAAACCACACCATGTCTGATGGATGCTCGATTGGATTGATGTCTGGGGAATTTGGAGCCCAGGGCAATACCTGGAAGTCTTCCTCATGTTCTGCAAATCATTCTCAAACAATCCAGTTAGCGTGGCATGGTACATTATCCTGCTGAAAGAAGACACTACTAGAGGAGTATACCATTGCCATGAAAGGATGTATTTAGTCTGCAATGATGTTTAGATAGGTGGTAGACATCATAGTTTCCTGCACATGAATGAATGGACCCCTCGAGTTTCCCAGCAGAACATTGCCCAAAGCATCACAGTTCCTCCAGTGGCTTGTTTTCATCCAACAGTGCATCCTGGTGCCAATATTTCCCCAGTAAATGATGCATGCGTACCTGGCCATCCACATGGTGCAACAGGAAATGAGATTCATTGGACCAGATGGCCTGCTTCCAATCATTCAAGATCCAGTTTTGATGCTTGTGTGACCATTGCAGAAGCTTTTGACGGTGAACTGAGTTTAACATGGGCACTAAGAGCAGCCTGCGGCTACGCAGTCACATTTTCAGTAGGGTTCGATGTACTGCGTGTTGTGACACATTACTCCCGTCACCAGCATTGAAATTATGGGCGAGTTGCACCACAGTATACCTTCTGTTAGCTCATACCATACGGGATAGCCTTCGCTCACCTCTAGAATTGAAGAGCTGTGGTCAGCCCACACCTTGCCAGTAGCTTGTGATTTTTCCCTCCTCGAACCACTTTTCTGAAGGTACTAACCACAGCTGACCATGAGCACCCACAAGACTTGCCATCTTGGAAATGCTCTGACCAAGTCATCTGGCCATTACAATTTGATCTTTGTCAAAACTCACTTAAGTCTACTGCCTCTCCCATCTGAAGAACAAGAATAACACTGATTAACAGAGCTCAGTATCAGGTGTTATTTATACCATTTCATGACCTTCACATGTGCTGTCCGTTTACCTACAGTTGCTTCAATTTGCATAAACGTGCTGGTCATAATTTTGCTCTTTGGTGTAAATAGCCATTCTATTCATGTGAATTGTAATCATTGTGTCTAATTTTTTTAAATAAATATAATATATTATTATGTTGTTATTTTTATGTTGCCAGATGCATTATTTTACTACATGACTCTAAAAAAGTCTTATTAAAATAAAACTTACCTTTTCCGTTAAATATTTTATTTTCAAAAAATCGAGAATTAAATTCTGATTAATTTGGTATATAACATACCATAATTGTTTTCAATAGTTATTTGACAAAAAAATTCTAAAGTTAATTTTTTTTTCCTGATCAGAGTGAAAAAATAGCTGGATCTCTTGGATGTAAATCAGTTTTTCAGGCTGGACCCTGGAAGGGTTAAATAACACATTGGTTACTCACAGAAATGATCATTCTTTTGTCTTGTGTTTTGCCATCACTTTTGTATCAATAATAATAATAGCAAAACAATCTCTTATGTATTATACTTAACCACCACAATGGAACCCCCATACCATAATGAAACCTACCAAAAAGTAGAAAAAACACCCATCCATAATTTCAATTACATAAACACAAAAAAGTACTTGTTAGGACTAAACCTATAACACTGAATCCTTTTACACAGCTCACAAAGTCCTTCTCAGAGCTAAACAATTACACTATATACGAAGATCCAACAGAAAAATTTCACTTTTCTGACCTTCTTTCTTGCTTTTTATCTTACTGCAGCTTCTAGGCCTGACTGATCGATATTAACGGCATGATGGAAATATGACGGTATGCATGGAGAAACGCACCACCAAAAATACATCATCCTGCTATTAACTATCAACCTTCATCCTTTGTTTTCATCAAATAAACAAGCTATTAGCTTTACTTGGACATAAATATATATACTGATATCAGAAGAAATTCAGCTAGATAATTTTTTTTATCAAAATTCAGCTCAAGGCAGATGAAATAGGCTTAATTGCTGATATATGATTTGTAGATGGAATATATATATATATCATTCATGAAATCTAATTTCCATTTTATATTGTTGCATGAAGATAGAAGTTTTAGATTAGAATTATCTATTACACATAATTTCATTTTGAATATGGTAATTTAACATTAATAAAATCAAAAAGCAGCTACCTCTTTTGGGCATCTATTTTTGCATGATAACATTGTATCTATTTTTGCAGCATCTGCATATACCCACTCATCACAGACTAAGTAGATAGGATTAAGTTGACAATGACAACGCATTTTTAACCTTTGCATACAGGGAGAACAGCTGTCTGGATGGCATGCTTGTAGACATGGATGACTACAACCCTTGGGCCTTACTTTACTGCAAGGTTGTTGACATGGTTCACATCTGTCACTTTGCTATCAAAAATAAATAAGAAGAAATTATATGCTACTCTGTGAAAAAAATTGTAAAACCACATACTCCTACTATAAAAATTCATTTATATTTTAAATATCAAAATTTAAGCATTTACAATTAAAGCTTTAATATATTTACTAATTAAATTTACCACCACCTGAAACTGGCAAAAAATAATAAAAAATTAAATTAGAAGAACTGTTTAGAGTTGAAATATATTTTAAAACTGTTTTGATTGCTTTTTTTACAATCATTACTCTAGCCACATAATAATAGATTTAATCTCTTTACAATAGTTGGGGGGGGGGGGGGGGGGTTGTGCCTTTTTATCATTCTCATGTTTAATGTGTGCATTTTCTTCTTCGATCTTTGAGGCATAGTCAACTTCACAAGTTCTCGATCTTGACCACCTTAATCAAACTACATAGTCTATCAACTATATTTTTAATTCCGGATATGGGAGTTTATTCGGATGGGGGCATATTGAACTTATACATATCTGTTAGTGGAGTACCTACTGCTGTGTTTTAATTTTAGAATTTTATACTTTAATCTTTATAATAGAGTTAGTCACCATCTGACCATGAGATGATGATTTCCACTTCCAAGGGTTATGCACTTGTTTAAAATGAGTTGCATTAAAATTTACAATTGTAAATTGTTCGAATTTTCATTTCACAAAAATTTAATTCAAGCCCAGACTTGAGAATAATTTACATGATGTTTAAAAATAACTTGTTTCACATAGTTTCTTTAAACAAATATACTAAAAGTTCTTCTTCTTCTTATTATTAATTATTTTACTTCAAAATATTTAAAAATCTATGAAGATGTGAAAATATTGGCATATAGACTTAAGAATAAAATTAAGCTATATATAATATTTTAATAATTTCTAAACTTTGTTTTGGTAATGAAACTTGGACACTCTGCAAGCAAGATAACAGGAAACTTGATGTCTCTGATTCTAAATGCTTATGGAATATTTGGGGCATTAGGTGGTTTGGCAATGTACGTAATGATGAGGTTAGAAATGAATGACTCTTTAGAATGATTATGAAAGAATTAGTAACCACTTTGAGAAGAATCTTTTGTTCAGAAAGACTGCATTGGTTTAGTCATGCTTCTTGCAAGCAGACCTACTGAGTAGTGATTTGCTTTACGAGCAGTGCACCTAAAGAACTAAGGAAAAGAAGACCTAGGACCTGGTGGGCAGAAAATGTGAAACAGGATCTTGTTAGAATTGGTCTGAAGTAGTCAACTGTAACAGCTGTAGATCAGGAGAGAATATTTACAAGGACTAAATTACAGTCTGGTTGGGAATCCATAGACCATGGTTGCTTAAGGTATGTATGCAACCTGATGCAAAGAGAGCCACATCCTGTGCACGTTAGCAAACAAGCTGGATGGCCTTGATTGGAGGCTTTCATCTGTCTTCTAACAGCTGTCCCAAGTAGTTCCCCTTCCCACCAATCTTCTCTGAGCCTTTGGCATTCTTGCGATTTGACCATTTAGCCCATTGTGTGAAAAAAAAGTGCCACTCAGGATTAAAACAACAGACCCTGACACAAATATTTTACAGTCTTTATTAGTTATCCTACTTCTTATAGCACATTTTATAATTTTCTCTGAGGTAGAGTGTCATACATTTTTTTTCAAATCTGCAAAAGCCATATAAATTTTCTATTCCCTTTTAAAGTTTTCTTTAATATCCAATTATGAAAATATTATGAACATATAACTTTCCACTCATAAAACATATAATTTTTCACTTTCTCTGTTCCTCCACAGTATGAAGTGAGATAGAATATGAACGAATCCACAGTACTATAATTATCTCTGATTATCCTTCCAATAATATTCTTAAACCTTCCTGGGTCACCATCAAACATAGATGTTGACAGAATCAGCAAAGAGATGTCAAGGAAGTCAAGAGACGTCTTTTGCACAACACATGAAACTTTAATAAAAAAAAAATTGCTGCTTGAAATTTTTCGTAGATATATCTTTTAAAAATATGCAATTGAAGTTTGAAAAATAATATTTTCTTTTTTTTCATTTCATGCATATTTTAATAAACTATAATAAAAATAATTTGTTAAAACCATCTGCTTGCTCTCTTAGAAGTGCTAAACAGTATTGCCGATTTATTTGTCAATCTACCACTTCACTGAGGCAATCTTCTGATTTAAGCTCACAAGTTTGATTTGAACTATTATCAACAAATTTTTCTTAAATTATCAAAAATCTCCTAAAAATCAACAAACTGCTGTTTTTAAAAATGGCAGATTTTGGAAGTAATTACGAAGTACTTACTGCCATTTTTTTTTTCATTTTACACTTTTTTCTACCATAAATCTATTTCAGTATTCTCAGAATTATTTCTATCATTTATCCCAGCATTCTATGCATCTTTCCCACTCTTAAAACTGAAACTGTAAGTAACTTCAGCCTTCTTGGAAACAGGAAGACAGCAAGCTGAGTTGTTGCAGTGTAAAGTACATCAGGGAAGCAGGTGCAGTGACCTAGTTATTGCTCATATGTTCGGTACAGTGGCTCTATGTGAATGATTACAGAAGAGTTCTTCTGGGATATAAGAAAATGTGACCATGCATCTCTTCAGTATTAACCTTCGTTTTCATTTCTGTATATATATTTTGGTAAATCATTGATTTTTCCATCAGTGGATCTATCGATCTTTTGGAGTTATGCTACATCTGATGGCCAGCTTTATAAGTTGTTGGGGGATATTATTTAACATTGCATTAGGTTATATGTTAATATTTCTCTACTTGCAAAAAGAAAAAAACTTTTATCTTGTATCGTTTCCTGAAAATAAATGAGGTATTGGATATGGAAGCGAAAAGGACTTCCTTGACATGGCAAGTTGTTTACATGGATGGTTTAAGTCGAATACTTCCTCCCAACAAATAACTGGCACTCCATGCCCCATCTTCCCTTGCACTCAATTAGCTGTTAACATCAGTGGTGAAGAGTCCATGGAAGCAATGGTTCCCTTAAAATTCTTATTAAAAAAGAAAAAATATATATTTAAATGTTTTGACATAAAAGTATTTTCCTAACTTTAATAACTTTATTCTAACATAAAGTTTATATTTATATAACATTCTTTGTATTTTTCTCCTATATTATACTATAAAATTAACAGAAGCACCAATTTGCCAGGCTGGTCAAGCTAGGAGTGTATGAAGAATTTTGCTTCATCACTACTGCATTGGATATGATAACCAATGCAGTAGCGATGAAGCAAAATTCAGCAGCAGTTACATCTTCCACATTCAATTCACTGAATTCAATGAGCAGAAATTTCTTTTGTTGGAAGCACTTTTCCCCATTGCTTTGCATAATATTTCACATCCTCTTCCTACTAACCACTAGAGTCATTGCCACTGTCATCAGTAATGGTGCTAACTAACAAGGAGTCATCGAAGGTAAGAGTAATTTTTTTAAAAACGAGGTGGAATTCTCCTTTATTGTTGTATGTCCAGCTTTCTCATTTCAAAATGCGAATTTCGTATGTATTGATAGTATTGCTCTACCGTTGAACATATATAAACGTAAACTGTGTTCTATAGTGTTCTACATCTGTAAGCTTAATTCCTCCGATTCACATTTGCTGAAGTGGTTTATAACTTTTAAAACTACGTGTTACTGTTCTCATTACCATAATAACTAAAGACAATGCTATTACTACTATAGATATAATGGAAAATATACAAAATAGTTAAAATATTTTGTGAATAAAGTAACCTACCAGTACTAATACTGCAATTCTTCGTTGCTACATTCAGTCAAAAAATAATTGTAAAATATTCTGTGAAAAATATATATTGTGATACATTTCACTCATACGATAAGTTTAATGTTTTTCGCTTAACTTCGTGTTTTAAAGAACAAATTAACGATGTTAAGCGGGTACTTACTATATTGCACTACATTCATATACATATACTTAGATGCATTAAAATTTTTTGAAAATGTAAGAGAAATATACGAAAATTTGAAATTGGAAAGTTATGTAAATTCGTATTAAAATATTTAAAAACAAAATATAGGCAGTGATCTGGTTCAATTATTATATTTTTTTTAAATTATCTGTGAAGCATTTTCCGAAAAGAGCATAAGAAAGTTAAGAAATCTAGGGTGTCTAGTTGAGATAAGTTATATATTTATTATTCTGATTGAAGGGAACATTAAAAAATAAACATGAAATTGATGTGGTGAAAACATTATACTAGCATCGGTATACAATAAATACTGTATAAATCTGAGATCAACAGAGTTTGAACAATACATTAATTTGTTTGTGTATATAAAAGCATTTTGCGATACACTAAAATTCAAACTTAAATTTTTGAGGCCCCTCCATATTTGTGAGGTCCTAACTGTAGCTTAGTTAGCTTATACGTTAGTCTGGCGATGGGTGTCTGATACTGGCAATAGATGACATTTACATACCAAAATTATGGTAATGTGATAATTTAATGTTTCTTGTCGATCAGAATGTTCCTATGGGTTTGTCTTCTAATATGCATGAGAGTGAAAGCGATGTAAAAACAGAAACTAATAAGTTAATAGTTATTTATTCATTTAAAAAGTTTTAATTTAGGTATCTAATTAGCAGATAGCCTGCAAAAGTTTAGGGGGGATGAAGATGCATATGTCATCTGGCAGTTTCAAAATCAAACTCGAGTTCTCTATTACAACTTTAGACAGGAGAATGGTAAAAAAAAGTGCGCTCTAAAATTCTATTTCCAGTTCTATTAAAGATAGATACTTGATTTTCAAACACAATACAGTATTACCCAAGGAACCCCTTACGGAAAATATGGGACGGATCAGACAATTTTCAAAAATGTTCTGGGGTCCCCAAAATTTACTAAAAGTTTACGAATTAAACTGTAATATCACTGGTGCTGATAGCAAACGACAGTGTTCACTACTGATGCTGACAACGAGGGACACACTCAATATCTTATAAAATATGGCTATTTACTGTAGCTAGTTTTACAAAAAAGCTATTATTTTCCTTTTTTCGTCTGTTCATATGTGGGTATTTAGCTTCATTTTGTTTTATGAAATAAAACTTTTTTCATGGTTTATAGATAAAAATAATATATTACGATTTGCATTATCTGATTCACCCATAAATTGAAATCACTGTTATTAGTAGGTATTCAAGTCGCAAAACTGTAAACTTCATTTTCTTTGAAAGCATTCGATATCACTGAAGTATTTTGTGTTCTTCATACTTAAGTAGATGGCATTATACAAAAAAAAAATCGTGCAAAGTGAAAAACAGACTAGAATCCATACATTTGGGAATAAGATTGTAAGTAATGCAGGTCAGAGTGCAAGTTGAGAAATTAACCTCCCATTTGTAAGTTTTACAGAAGTTTATTCTCTTGTATGTCGTAATAAACATTTCATTGATTAATTGTTTACCTGTGTGCTGAAAATATCTGAGAGATTTTAATATATTAAAATTTAGTTTCTCATAAGTTAAGAATTGCATATTAATTTAGAAAGTCCATTTGGGGGTCTCATATGTAACATATACCTAGACTTGTCAATAATTTCCATTTTTCGATTTCTTATTTTTGTCTATAGCACAACATAGTAAAAAATCCGAACAAATTTTTGTGTGAATGAAAAAACCAGCAATATTCACAAAATTATATGTATTTAAGGTTTTACAATTTTTGCCCATTTGCTTTTCACAGTTTGTTTTTGAAAATATAGTTCTGTTTTTTTAAATTTCTGAATTTTTCAAGAGTAGCAGAATATATTTTCTTAACCTGTAGCCGAGGGGTTAGCATGCTTGGATATGATCAAAGGAACCAGGGTTCGAGCCTCAGATAAGGCATGGATGTTTGTGTTATTTATTAACATTATTAAACTATATAATTTTTTTTCCCTAATTGGCAGCAAAACACAACAATTCAAGGCTCGCCATACCTAGAACCGTTGACATAGAAAACACAAGCTAACATGCATGCCGAACTGTTCAGTCCTAAAACTTTCCTTAGACCTGAAGGTAAAACTGACTTTTGTAGGGCGCTTAACAAATCTATAAAGCAGAATTGTGCGTCATTCAGCTTTCTTCAGTTATCACAAATTTATAT
This sequence comes from Ryuthela nishihirai, assembly GCA_038380435.1. Lineage (NCBI taxonomy): Eukaryota > Metazoa > Arthropoda > Arachnida > Araneae > Heptathelidae > Ryuthela > Ryuthela nishihirai. The sequence continues at coordinate 92,766,166 of JAWZYU010000004.1, read as the reverse complement.
GATGAGTGAACACATTGCAGGTCATGATAAGGATTTGACAATAGTTTTAAAACACATATATAAAATGGAGGGAGGGGGGATCTATATTATCCCACATTTTCTATTCAAACAAAGCTTGCTAATACTGATGTTTCCTAGTAATGCAACCCTCAACATAAGCTACATCGTATTGTCTTAAAAATTCAACTCTTTACCTGTAATAGAATACAGGTTGGAACTCGAAATTAGTTTAAACTATAATGCAAATTCTAAATGCAAACTGAGAAATAAAAAAAAATATTAAAATGGAAAAAGGTTTTTTAAAAAAAAAGTTCGTATGAAAATTTTGGCACGTTTCGAAGAAATTTTTTAGAGTAAAATCATATAATTTTATTAACGGTTGTCAGAATTTTCAATAGCCATTCAACTAATATGATTCAAATTTGAAAAAATAATGAACAAAAAAGCTTAGTTGGGGATAGAGGCCCTCATTGCATGATAAATAAAGCAATTTTAAACAAAGTATTGTGCAATCTCATCTCGGGAACATAATGAACAAGAATGCATAATATATTAATCTTCAAAGTAGTTTAAGTTAAAGTAAAGCTTCAGCTTCTAAAGTAGCTGACTAGAGCCAGGCCCAGTTTTCTGATTATGCACATCAGATACTAGTGTAGGGATGCCATCTTTTAAATGCTACAATTTGTTAAGTAACAATAAAATTGTGTCTTTTCAATTTTAACTGCCTGCAAGTATCCAGGAGAGCAAGTACTCTCTTTTCAAAGTACTCTTTCTCTCATGGAAATGGAAATTTTTTAAAAGAATTCTGATTGTGAGGACTTTGTTTCCAAAATTATTGGGATACTTCTACATTATATGAAAACAAAACCATACTCAAAGCTCCCTAACTTTGAAGCTTTTTTTTTTTCATAAAAATGCTGCAGAAAATAAATTATAAATATCAATCAAATTTATCAAAATTTAGATTTTACAAAATATTAATTTATTATTTAAAAGAGTTGTTGAAGCTAAAATAGTTGATAACCAATACTGCTGTTGTATTCGTCCTAAACACTGTTTCAAAACTAATGCAAAGTGAAAAACTTTACCCAAACTTTTAAGATCAAATTTATTTTAGTAAATGATTTGTTATAATTTTAAGGTAAATCTTACAAGTATATTTTTAGATTTACTTTTAGATTTTCCATTTCTTCTAATATTTTGCCACAAAAGTTTAATTCAAAGTTATGGAGATTCAAATACAGTTTTTGCACAATATGAAAGCGTCTTAATATTTTTGATAATTATGCATAATTTAATTATTCTCAGAGTGCTACAGCTAGGAAATATTTTTTGAAATCCAAATTGATAATTTGATTGTGCAATATCACCCCATATTGAATAAAACAAGTTATATGTTATCCATAATATTAATTTATTATATTAATTTCACTATTTAAAAACTCTATTATTATTAAAATTTCCATATTGTTTTATTTCAATGCATTATTTCTATTATTCGTGATTGTGAAAAAAAGAAAATATTTTTATACGAAATTGAAAGAAGTATTGTTGATAATGGTGGACTATCACTTTGTGTGCCTAGAGATGCATGAGGTATAAATTCAGCCCTGTCTAAAAATAAGTCCATTTCAACAATAGCCAAGCATGCTAACCACTGGGCTACAGGCAAAAAAGCAAATGGGTGAAAATTGTAAAACATTAAATACATATAATTTTATGAATAATGCTAGTTTTTCAATTACACAAAAATTGCTTTGGCTTTTTTACTATTTATATAATACAAGTTTATTCAACATTTTCGACATAATAATGCTTTTGCACAGTAGTTCAGTGTATTAAAGTTTTGAGATTTAATTCAGGCTAAATTAAGTGAGAATCAACTTAATTCTCTGTTAGTTCTACTTTTTGGAAGTATGGGGTTGTTCAAAAATTTTGTTAACATTTTTATTACCACCAGTTTATGAACAAACAAATATCCCTTCAAACAGTTGCTTGCCCCCAGAAATCTAACAGTGGCTTGTCAGTGCAATAGGCCATAGAGAAGGTTTGTGAGAAAGGCTAGACTTCAGTAGAAAGAGAACATTCATGCATTATAACCTGGGTATAAACCCAGGTTCCTAAGATTAACCACCACGCTAACCATCTGGCCATCGGAACACCAATGAACAGTTTGTTAAAAATAACTTTCCTCAATGACAGAGAGAGTGCACTCTCAACCCCCACCCCTACTAGACTGTATATATATTACTAACATTTGATTTAAAAGATAAGAACTACTTTCACTCAACGATTCAGAAACATCAAATACTGGAATGTCGTTCCAGTTCAATGATTTGAAAATATCTAGTAGTGGAATGGTATTCCATTTCAGTGATTTGGAAACATCGAGTAATGGAATGGTGTTCTGGTTCAATGATTCGGAAGCAGAGAGTAGCGGAATTGTGTTCCATTTTGTTGCAGTAGTGCTTTTGTTAATTGCTTCCCCTATTCAAAATGTCACACTTCACCACTAGGCTGATCATAGTAAAAAAATAGCTGGATCATGGAAGGGTTAATACTGTTTTTTAATATATTCCTCTACAGTTCTGTTGTTCCTCTTTATGTATATGTTAAAAAAAGTGACTTGTATGCAATTTAATAAAAATCATTGTTATTGCTATCCAATTTAAAATTTTTAAAAATTACTACAAATTTGAATTACTACTTTGAAAAAAAGTACCATATATGTAGTTGTAGTCAATAATTTCCAACATAGGAATGATTGGATGGGTTAGAACCTTTGTGCACAGAAGGAGCTAACATACACTGTGATGCCAGTTTATTTGGTACACCTATCTAGTAACGTGTTGAGCCTCCTTTGGCCTCGGAACAGCCCAAATTTGTAGGGGCATTAAACTTTCAAGATGTTGGACATGTTTGTGCAGGAATGTTGTATCATGTGGAAATGACTGTGTTGCACAATTGCTGCAAATTGGATGGCAGTACAGTTTTACTGTGAGCAACCCTTCCACCTTATCACAAAGATGCTCGATAGGGTATATATCTGGGACTGTGCAGGACCAAACTTGTTAGAAAATACAATAATAATAATTTTTATTAAATTGCATACAAGTCACTTTTTTGTAACTGTAGAGGAAAACTTGTTGGCATGTTCCTGAAACCATTCAGTGATGATATATGCCTTATGAGCAGGTGCATTATCATGCTGAAAGTGTCTGAGTGAGGATAAACAGTAGCCATGGAGGGATGAACTTGGTCAGCAATGATGTTCAAATACGCAGTGATAGTCAGATTCGATGGGTGTCAAGGGGGCCTAATGTGTACCAGGAAAACATTTCCTACACAATCACAATGTCATCGCCAGCCTGTACAATGACACCAAACAAGATGGCTCCATGACCTCATGTTGCTTGTGCCAAATTCTGATCCTTCAATCAGCATGATGCAAAAGGAACCTTGATTAGTCTGAGCAGACTACCTTTTTCCAGTCCTCAATGGTCCAGTGTCAATACTCCTGCACTGACTGGAGATGTGCTTTCATGCTCTTCACTGACAACACTGGCACTTGACATGGTTGGTAGCTGTTGTAGACCATTCATGACAAGGTCAATAAGTGGTGCATTTGGAGATAACCTTCTGCACACCAATGTTTAATTCTACTGTGATTTCCCTGATGTGGCCTGTCTATTCACTTGCACAATTCTCACATGTCTCCTTTTACTCCTCTGACTCCTCTGATCTACAAACTGTTTTCATCCACAGGATCATTGATCACTAGTAGCTTTTTGCACCATTCTCAATATATCCTTAAAACGATTGCATGTGAAAAGTCCAGGAGGATGGCTGTTTGTGAGATGCTAGAACTGGCATGCCTAGCAACAACTCTTACGCCACATTCAAAGATGCTCAGGTTACTTGTTTTGCCCATTCTGACACTCAATTCAACTTTTAACTGATGCTCGAAGAGCTGGTCTGCCTGACTTATACCGCACACCATGGTCACGACATATTATGTGCTGGAATGAACATTTATGTGACGAAAGGTAGTGTACCTAATAAATGGCCTCTCAGTGTAATGGTCAGGCCACAAGGATCCAAGGGCTCAGAAAATGTTAGGGAAGAGAATCCACTGAACAGAAGTTACGACACAGATGGTAGTCTCCTGTCAATGCCATCCAGCTTAAGAGCTGTCAACCTTGAACGATGAAAATTACAATCTGGAAGGAAATATCAGAGGAAATCATAGCACAGCAGTTTATGGTGCTCCTGCGGAACTTTTTTGTGCAATGCAATAATGTGTTATGTCTTGATGGAATGCTCGACTTCCAGACTCCTAGAAATGACTAATGGCGATATTAAAGTTTAATTCTTCCAGAATTATACAAAGTTTCTTAAATTATGACCCCCCCCCCCCCCACCAAACTATGTGATTTAAACTAATGAAAAAAGTGTTTCAATATCGCATTAGAAAGAATATTCAACTTTTTGGAAAGTTCTACAAATAATAACCTAAACAATTCTATTACTAGCAGAGAAGAGGCCCTACGTAAAGAATATGCTGAGAAAAGAGTAAAATGACAAACACTTATTCCTAAGCATAAAATTTGGTTTCCGCAATAAAAGTAATAGCATCAAAGATATATTTTCCTAACTGCAAATATTGTTACATGGCGAATGTCGGTCAGTACCATCTGAGGCTACTTGTTTCAACAGCCTATTATCACTAACAAACAAACTTTCATTTCATAATAAAATACTCACAAAACTCAATAATCTCATCAGAGACAGTTATTCTAATAAGCACATTCAAATAAACAATGAACTGTCATTCTGAAATTTAAGAAAACCACAGAACAAAATTATTGGAGGAAACCTACCTGAACAGTAAGCCTGAGCATACTGCTGAACTAAAAAATAACTTAAAATTCTCTGTCATTGAGCAATAAAATTTTAAAATTTATCCTTCAAACTATTTGCATGTTAAAAGTTTTTAGGAGAAAACTCAGAAGCTTTTCAGAGCAAGGACAGTGCTCTGCTTTCAGTGAAGTGTCATTTCACTGAAAACAGAGTCTGTCATTGCTCTAAAAATCTTCTGAGTTTTCACCTAAAAACTTTTAACATGCAAATAGTTTGAAGGACAAACTTTAAAATTCTATTGCTTAATGACAGAGAATTTTTAAGTTATTTTTAATTAATTTCTGAGCAAGAAGGTCCTTTTAATTGTGTATACTGCTGAACAAAGAACTGCCTTTTCACCCCCCCCCCCCCCCCCACAGAACACACTAATCTTATAACAAGCCTAAAAACAAAATTGTAAACGATTCACAGCCAATCTGCAGTATATATAAAAAAAAAGGACTGGAACTAAATAATCCAATCAGAGAAAACAAGCCTAAAAGCAATAATTATCGTAACAGTTATGTTACTACTCGTGGGACCATCTAGTGAGCAAGTGCCATAAACTGCAGGAGGTACCTAAAAAATTTATTATTAGTTACTAGTTATTAGTGATTAAAATATATTTACATAAAATAAAAAAACAGTCTTGGCCTGATTGGTTACGGAAGAAAACAAATTAGCCTTCCCATTCAAACAATCTGATTTTAGCGATGATCATTTTACCATATCCACTAACTGATTATGAATTAAATATCATATTGTTAAAAGATATGAAATATGACAAAAAAATTAAATCAGTTTAGTTATATTTTTGGTATGCATGCTTCTTCATATTAATGCAATTTGACTTAATCGCTAATAATCAATATATATATATATTGCAAAAGTTAACATTTACAATATAGCAGTGGCGAAGCATGACTTTTTGAGTATGGGTAGCAATTAATAGAAGGAATGCTACAACTAAATGGGAATGCTGTTCCGGTAATCGACGTTTCCAAATCACAGAATTGGAACACTGTTCTGGTACTCGATGTTTGCGAATCACTAAACCAGAATCCCATTCCTGTACTCAATATTTTGAAATTACTGGATCGGAACACCATTCTAGCTTTGGGTGTTTCTGAATCATTGAACAGGATCAACGATCCAGTACTTGAAGTTTCGTAATCTATGAGTGAAAATAGTTCTATACTTTCTAAATCAAATATATTATTTCTAGAAAAAAATGTGGGGATATTGTGGCCTTGCAACAATGTTACTTTGAGAATCAAAAATGGCCAAAGTGCATGAAAAAAGTTAAACATGTATTTTAATAGAATTTCATTTTATTTACTGGGAAGTTAGAACGAAAGTAAAAATTAATATTACAAAAAAAATTTAAAAAATCATTCTCACTAAAGTTGTAAAACTCCAAATATTGACCACTACGTTCTGGGTAATATTTTGATTTCGCTCTTTGCTTTTGGTGTTGACACTATGAAATTGTAATCCAATCAAAAGTGGGGTAAAGAAAAATATCACCAACTGTACATTAAAAACCTTTTCTTAATAAACTCTCAAGTAAAAACTAATATTACAAAAAAAATTTAAAAAAATCACTTTCACTAAAGTTGGCATGCATGACAAAATTTAACAAAATTTTATTTTTACGGATGAAAACAGGTGGTGATACGGGGCATACCTGTGTATCCTCAGAAAAAATAAGTCTTTGTGTTATACACATGTATTGAACAGAAAAATGGAAACAGTTCCAAGTTATCTCAATAGAAAATCGCAATCAGAGCTAAATAACTTCTTCAATATGATTAATATATATATGTGTCTAAAGATAAAGTTCTCATAAAATCTGTCTAAATCTTGATATTAAACAATATTTGTTCAGTATTCAAAGAATTATGAATGCTGGAATATATTTAACAAACTACAAAAAAAAACTGACTCCAAAATTTAATTAAAACAGGTTAAGAGATCAGAGATAATAGTTGACTCTTGTAGAGCATGGGTGCATTGCACCCCTTATTGATCTCTTAATATCTTTTAATGTGCTGATTAAAATTTGATGTAATTTTTTGTAGCATGTTAAATATTCAAGTGTTCATAACTCTTTGAATATGAAAAAATGCTGTTAAAAATACGGATTTAGGCAGATTTGATTGAGGTCTTTAATTTATCTTCACATATATTTTTCACTAAAAATCATATTGAAGAAGTTATTGAGCTCTGAATGTGATTATCTATCGAAATAACATGGAACAATTTCCATTTTTCAGTCCACTACCTGTATATATAAATATGAGTTATCTCATAGTAACAAAGGAGAGGGGAACTGAGGCTGCAATCTCCCCTCATTCAGGAAATTTATTTTTAAGCAATCATTTATTCATAAGCATCCCGGTGGCAACAATAAAAATGTTAACCAAATTTTTGGTTAATATTATAATAATTAGAATCCAATAGAAATATTTTGGCAAATTTTGACTAGGCCACTGATTGTATATAAAAGAATGTGTAATTCCCCAATTTCATTCTTGTTATTTTTCATTTAATTGATATTGTGCACTTGAGTAAAGGCATTATTATTTTATCTCTATTACTTCTCCTTTCAATATTGAATTCTATAAACAGACATGTATGGAAGATGAAGAATTTTGTCGCCATTCGAAAAACAGGTATGCCCATCATAGCTATGCCAGTTTCGAAATGCTTTACCTCTGAATGGCACTTTTATATACAAAATGGGATAGAGATCAGGTCACAAGACTCCCTTCCCACCCCCAGGACTCAGAGTTAAGAAGTGGAAGGGGATCCACTGGACAACCATTAGGAGACAGGTGGAAATCTTTTAAAAATCATCTAGTATCTCCATCAATGTACTTACTCATCATACACTGAAGTGCTATTGAATTAGAGATAGGAGACATCCACATTCAGTACTGCAAGTCCTGCTTTTGCGTGCATGCATGGCTGAAACTCTGGTCATATAGAGCTCTCAGCTTTGGCTTCCCCAGCATTCGTCATGAGAAGTGTAAGATTTAGATGCATTTGACAGAGGGCAGATCGTAGGTGCCCGATGGCTGGGACTCTCGATCTCCGAAATTGCCAACTAACTTGGATTTTCTCGTACGACAGTTTCAAGAGTGTTCCAGGAATATGGAAATTTCGGCAAAAAACAAGCACCCGGACAAACTGCAAAGGGCAACCAGCCTTGAATGATCATGGGCTTTGCTGTCTGACCCACATTGTACAGACCAATAGGGACCAAACATTATCTGAAATCACCTCCCATCTGAACGCAGGTTCCAGCCGGGAAGTCAGTGCACGAACCGTGCAACACTCACTGCATTGTCTCGGCTTCGGGAGCAGCCAACCTATGAGAGTCCCACTTCTAATGGCCCGATACCGGGCTCAATGCCTTGCCTGGGCTAAAGAACATCGAAACTGGACCATCGAAAATTGGCAATGGATAGCCTGGAGTGATGAATCCTGATTTAAACTTCATCATGCCGATGGGAGACTGAGGGTATGGTGGCAATCCCATGAAGCCATGGATCCTGTATTTCAGGTCAGAACAGTACAAGCTGGTGGTGGCTCAGTGATGGCCTAGGGCAGGGGTGGAGAACCCTTGGCACGCCAACAACTTTTTCTGGAATGCAACCCAGAGCTCACCTTAAAAAGTAATTAAATAAATATCCAACATCTTCGCTGAGTTGTATATTTTAATTTAATAGAATACAATTTCATTAAGTAGAGCGATACCAAATAAAAATGCAATAAAGAAACAAACATTATCAATTGTTTTAGTAATAAAGAAAAAATAAGAAAATGAAACATACATCCTATTTCCAAGCCATCTATCTCCGTGACATACTGACATACAAGTTTTGTCATTGTTGCATCATTCGCCAGGCAGTCGGACGTGGCATGATCATTTCATATATTTTTCGTGTTTGGTAAAGAGTTTATTGATTATCTGAAAATGTTCTCCCAATACTTAGAAGACAACAAATAATAATATGCTCCCAAAATTTCGGTTGGCACGTGAGAAAATTTTGCATCAAAAATTTGGCTATTTTTGGCATGCACACTTAAAAAGGTTGCCCATCCCTGGTCTAGGGTGTGTCTCAGTGATGACCTTTGGTATGTGTACTGACAACTCAATGCATCCTGGTACGTACAACTCATGGCTGACCATTTACATCATTTATGGCCATCGTGCATCCCAATGGAGATGGCATCTACTAGCAAGACAACTGTTCATCTCAGAGGTCCAGGTTGGCTGTGTGGTTGCTGGAGTATTCTGCTGACTTTGAAATAATGAATTGGCCACCTAGAAACTCAGATTTAAATCCCACCAAAAATCTTTGGGATACCATCTAGCAGAGTGTTCGTGCCTGTGTCCCATCAGCAATGAACTTGAGAGAATTGTGGACAGCTCTGGAGTATGCATGGGTCGCCATACCTGTGGAACAGTTACGCAAGCTTGTGGAGTCCTTGCCTTGTTGTGTAGCGGCCATTATTAGGGCCAGAGGAGGTTCAACACGTAAGTAGGTTGCTATCCATAATTCAATGGCACTTCAGTGTAGTAGGGTTCTCATGAACATGGGTGGGAATGGCTCAGTCAGTAGCATGCCAGTTCGAAATCTTCAGTTCCCAGGTTCGAGTATCACCTGGGCCAAGGTTAAAATTTATCTCCGCAAAATTCCCCATCCTGCCCTCGGTCAGAAGGGACATCCATGGGCTTGGAAAGGCAGCCTTCTGATGGATGGGACATCTTTGCACATTAAAAAATATGCTCAATGGCCTTGATGGGAGGCTACCACTTGTTTCCTAACAGTTGTCCAGTGGGTCCCCTCTCCCAACCTTCTCTGAACTTTAGTGGTCCTTGTGACTTGCCTTTTACCCAATTTTGTGCAAAAAAGTGCCACTCAGAGGTAAAACAACTTAACCTGAAGATGGAGTGATGATTTCGGCAGTTATTCTGAGCCTATGGTGTCCCCTCTCACCAAGATCTAGATGTGGGTTAAAGGAAAAAAATCACAATTGGGATTCAAGCCTGGGAATGTCAAAAAACTAGTCTGGCATGCTACAAAATATATGCCAAACATCAAAGGAGACTGTTTAGTGAAAAGTGGAGATGATTTTCGGTCTGTTTTCCAAATGTGCACCCGCCTGTGCCTGTTTTGGGAAAAAGAAATTTGGATGCATCACAAATCATTTATACTGAAATGAATATAGCTAATCAGCTATTTTATTCTTATACTGTTAATTAAAATCGTTTCATGACAAAATTAAATGCTAATGCTATTTGGAACGAAAAATACTAGAAATACTACCAGAAACTGAAATTTTGTTGGCAGCATCATTAAAAGTGCAAAAAGCCAGTAATTTATTAAAAATTAGAGAATACGCAAAACATGAAAGCTACATGATGATTATTTTCAATTACTAAAGACTGATTCAAAGGTTTAAATTAAAATCAAAAATATTTTATATTACTGCCTTTCAATATTTAAAAAAATATTTGAAATTTAAATTACTCTGAACCCGAAGTCATCTGTGCTCTTTGCACCCGAGCCAGACTCGTGCTCAGCCCAACAAAGTTCAAGTCAAAACTCATCACTAGCGAGAAGGGTATAAATGTTTGAATTGCATTGCTTTGAGTGTGGCCATTCCAAAATTGAGAAGAAATGACAGATAATTAATCTGATTCTCATTTCATTTAGCCTAAATTCAATACATTGAATAATGTGCAAAAGCATCAATATGTCATTAATCTTGAATAAGCTTGTATCATCTAGTAAACAGAAAAAAAAGAGAAGTCAAAAGATTTATGCTTGAAAATAATAAAAAAACCAAAACAATTTCGACTTTAAGTGCAAAATAGCAAAAAAATTATGGCTTGAATGCAAAAGCTAAAATTTATAATAAAATTACATGCATTTAATACTTCACAATTTCTAGTCTTTTTTTCCTCCATAGTTAGTCAAAAACACTCTTTTTTTGTATTTTTCAGGAGTTAAAGAATATATTTCTTATGCCTCAGGCAGATACTTAGTAGCCCTGACATAATAACTGTTTCAAGATTCCCTATGTTCGAGAGGTGCGAGTGAAAGATGTGGGCCTCTACTAGTGACTAAGTTTTTTTGTTTATTAATACATTTAAAAAATAAATGAATCATACTAGTTGAATGCCACTTGAAAACTCAATGAGAAATACTAATTCCATGTGAGTCATCTTTGTTTGTATAATTCATCTATTTGTATATATTTAAATGCAGTGCAATACATAGTGGGTACAGCGATGCAATATTAAGCTTAGCAAATGATAACACATTGGTTATAATCTTGATGTGACTGAAATGTTTCACAAGTTATATTTTTCATATACATAAATATGATTAACTGATTAATAATCAACTAATAGACTCTGAGCAGAATTTTCATTGAACTCGGATGTAAAACAATCATATATACCTTTTGTGATCAGTTGCAGAGTTATGAAGATATGGTGAAACAAAACTTACATCAGCCAACAAATGACAATGAAATGCAATAGGAAGATAAGCTATACAACAGTAGGTAACATAAAGTGAAATTTTTAATGAAAAAAGTTTTAATCCCTTATCGATCCAAAAGCTCTACCCAGATAAAAATAGACAGACAATGAGACCCATTCGTAATGTCAATACAGCCCACAGATTAGGGAAATTCTCTAATCTGTATTATTTCCTTCACTGTGAAGTTTCAAATTCTAAGTAATTCAACTAGCATTTAGTTGGCAGGAGAGTTTGGTAGAGGGTCAATGAACTCCCATCTAGTAGAATTAGGTGTGGACTTTGCGATGTGTTCTGTTCAGAAATGATCAGCTGGAGTCATAGATTCCCTCTGACTGGTTCGCAAGTGAGCCCATAAGTTGGTTGATTGTTCGGGGATTTTTGTTTGGATCATAATGCACCAAACGAAAGACAATATAAAAGATGTGGATACCCACAACCAAAATTTAAAATAAAAATGCTATATTATAAAATGGTAAAACAACAAATAACAAGTGTATAAGTACAAAGCAAAAGAACTTGAGAAATACAAAATAATCCCCAGGTGTAAGTGATCTGGATTATATATACAACATACAAAGGTAACTATATGGTAAAATCAAAGTCTAATAAAATAGCCACAATATTTTAAAAAAGAAAAAAAAAAAAATCAGTGGTAAAATACAATGATCAGATAAAAAATATCTCAGTGTAAGAGGCTCAGACATAAATTTATGAAAGCTAAAATACAAATGCTGTTCAATATTAAAACATGAACAGCCAATTAAAATATGTTTAACATATAATATGGTGTCACAAAACTCAAACTTAGGTTCGTCATCCGACTGGAAAAGAAACAAATAAGAAATAAAAGGTTTCCTCCTTGTGATTCCTGTGGTAACATGACTACCATGGTTTTATGATAGATTTAATCTCAAAGAGCTTGTTCATAAGCTGTTCTGACCAATATCTCTGCCACTGTGCCCTGAGGCCGATGGTAATGCTGCTGGAAATCCAAATAAGGAACTGGCAAGAAGATCCAGACAGGGGCGTGGCTTAATTGGCAGCAGCATCTGCCAAGTCACTGCCCCTGATACCGACGTGACCAGGCACCCAACAGAAATATATGGTTGTTGTGGCTGCCAGGCAATGGAGCTTAGAAAGAACTGGGTGAGGCCAATGCCTCACCGAGATCAAAGCCTGTTGCGAGCTAAGTAAGTCAGTGTAAAGCACACAGAGATCATAATGCTTAGCTGCCACGTGATCCAAGGCCAGACTGATAGCGTACAACTCTGCAGTGGGATGTGGTCTGCAATGATCACAACAGATCATGGCCAATCCCACTGATATACCAGACTTCAAGCCATCTGTAAAAATAGGCAAGAAGTCCAGATGCTCAGCACAATGGCTGGCAAAGAGTTACTGATACACAGTTGGGTGTAAAGGCCCTCCCCATTCTGCAAAGAGAGAAATCACAGGAGGGGGAAACAGCAAGACATAGGTGAAGTGGCTTGGCTGTCGACTGTGAGATGCTATCGAGACTGGTGTTGGTCTCTGAGGTAGTCTTGGACTCACAAACCAAAAAAGGACAAATGGCATTCGGCCGATTAGTGTAAAGCATTTCCCACTTTGGGCAGAAAACGCAGTCTCAAGTGGGATGGCAAACAGGGATTGCAATTTAGATGCATATTGTAAGGACAACTGCTGATGGGGAAAGACAAAGATGTTTCATTGGTCTCAATGTATAGATTTTGAACCAGTGAGGTGCAGAAGGCTTCCATGCAAATGATGGAAGGGGTCCAGCACCTTCATCACCGAATCCCAGATGGAGTCGTACACCTGGGATCCATAGTCCAGTTTCGACCGGACAAGCGCATGGTACAGACAGAGCAGAGAACATCGGTTAGCTCCACAGGAGAGGACCTTGACGATGTTCAATGCCCATGTGAACTTGGACCTGATATGAATGTATGTGTGGTAAAAAGGTCAATTTCCGATTGAAGATGAGACCGAGAAACTTGGTCTCCACCACAACTGGAATGATGTGACCACTGAGCTGTAGCTTGGGATCGATGAAGATTACGCTTGTGGCAAAAGTGCACACAAGAGGTCTGTGGGGAGAACCAAAACCAGTTTGCTGTCACCCAAACCGAAAGATTGTTCAGGGCAATTTGCAGTTTCTATCATCCTCATGCTGGACGAAGAACAAAAGATGCTAAAGTCATCAACATAGAGGGCATTGCCTACAGATGAAGGAAGTTGTCTAGTAATAGAATTAATCTTGACAGCAAAAAGGATAACACTCAGAATGCAGCCTTGTTGCATCCCCTGTTCTTGGGGGTATGGCCACGACAAAGTGTTGCCGACATGGACACGAAATGAACGTGCCAATAAGTTGGAGATGAAGATCAGCATGCAACATCTCAAGCCGAAGTTATGGAGGTCACAAAGAATGCCGAATCTCCAAGCCGTATCGTATGCTTTTTCGAAGTTGAAGAAAATTGGCACCAGGTGCTCTGTCTGTAAAAATGAATTTCTGATAGCCAATTTGAGGTATATCAGATGGTCAAGAGTTGACTATTGCCTGCAAAAGCCACACTAGGTGTTGGAAAGAAGTTTGTGGTGTTCTAAATACCAGATGTTTCTGGCATTTACCATTCTTTCCAACACCTTGCACATCAATTCAATGAGATGATAATTAGAAGGAATCTTTAAATCCTTTTCTGGCTTTGGGAAGGTCAAGACTATGGCCTCTCACCAGGAGTCTGAAAACTGCACCTTGAGAAAAATGTGATTGAAAAGATGGAGCAGCTGATCCTTACTCAATTGTGAGAGATGTTGGAGCATGGCATAATGGACATTGTCTGGCCTGACAGCAGATGCACAAGAGGTGTGCTGAACAAGGTGAAGCTCCTCCGCTGTCAATGGCCTGTTGTAAGACTACCAGCCATTCGAGTAGAAGGACAGCAGAGAGCATTCCACCTTGCACTTCTAGGCCAGAAACTTGGGGATGAAGAAGAGATGGAGGAGAATGACTGCCCCAGAGTGTCAGCAATTGCCTGTCTATTGTGCTCCAGAATCGATAACGAGTGGGATGTGTAGTTCCACCCATCTTCCAGACTTTATCGTGGTATAATTGGTCGTGCAGGTAATAGAAGATATATTTCATCCAAGATTCCTTCTGGCTCTGGCATTGGACAAAACGAGTTTTCGCCCTGGAGCTTTCGAATGCTTCAAGGTTGGGGGACATCGGATATCTCCGAAACACCCCTCAAGTCTTGTTCTGAGCCTTACGAGCTGTGGTGCAATCTAAATTCCACCAGTTTCGAAAAACGAGGAAACCGTGTCGAAGTTTGAGGAACTGTGGATACAGCTGTATCTATGATACAGTCCGTGATCTCTGCTACTGCCACAATGATGGGTTCCTGACTGACAAAGTGTTCATCGAGCTTATAGAGGAACCCGAAGCCACTCCAGTCAGCCCGATCAAATCTCCACCATGAGGCATGTGAAGGGCTTCAAGGTCCCTTATGGAATATGGTGCACACCACAGGAAGGTGATCGTTTCCATAAGGGTTGTCCACGATCTCCCATGTAAAGAGTGAAAAGATCAAGGAGAAGCAGATGGTGAGGCCAATGGCAGTGAATATGTCTATTCACTGCCAATGGTCCCTTATGGATATATTCACTTCAAGGTGCCTTATGGGATATGGTGCACACCACAGGAAGGTGATCGTTTCCATAAGGGTTGTCCACGATCTCCCATGTAAAGAGTAAAAAGATCAAGGAGAAGCAGATGGTGAGGCCAATGGCAGTGAATATGTCTATTCACTGCCAATGGTCCCTTATGGGATATTTCTTACTTATGGGATATATTCACTTCAAGGTGCCTTATGGGATATGGTGCACACCACAGGAAGGTGATCGTTTCCATAAGGGTTGTCCACGATCTCCCATGTAAAGAGTGAAAAGATCAAGGAGAAGCAGATGGTGAGGCCAATGGCAGTGAATATGTGGGTTGGGGAGTGACAGTAAGTACTGACACCAGTGTTCAACAGGGAGAGAGAAGGATCCAGGAAATTATTATTCTAGGTAAGGTATTGCTCTAGGACCCCACCCACCCCATTGGTGTTAGCACTGCTCCAATGTGGGCTGTGTCTGCTGAAGTCCCCCATGATGAGGAAGGGGGACAGTAGCTGTGAGACAAGGTCATCTAGGTCTTCCTAAGACTATGCTTCCAGTTGGAAGATATACTGAGCAGACAGTCAGAGAGAATCCTACGAAAAGGCAGATGGCGACCACTTTAACTTGCTGGTGAGGGGTATGACCTGGAATGTAGAATGGTTGCTCACGAGGATGGCGACACCCCCACGAGCTGGACCATCTCCATCCCGCTCCTGGCAAACCAGTGAAAAATGCCGGATTGTGGGATCTGTGACTGGCTGCAAGTATGTCTCCTGCAGGCACACACAGGTGTGCTGGTGTGCCTGAAGGAGGGCCTTGATGTTGTCAAGATTCCTCTGTAATCCATGACAATTGCATTGTAGGAGTGCAGTCATCTCAGGACTTAGAAGAGTTGGCGGACAATGAATTCCTATTCAGCTTAACCGACACAGAGGATGGTTTGGTGAATAGGGGATGGTCTGTGGGATAGGGATAGGGGATTGGTGGAGGAGTGATTTTTCTTTTTTGGCTCCGGTGGGGGCCCCCTTCGGTTTGGAAGGTCTAGCCATCTGAAGATGGGAAGGTGGAGGCCTTCCAGTGGATGTAGAAGGCCGAGTTGCAGGAATAGAAACAGGGGTTGATGTAGAAGTTGACACCAATGTCGGTTTCGCCTGCATCAGGAGGTATTTCGCAGCAGATGAGAAAGTTTTCAGCAGGTGATACACTGAAAGTAGGAATCATTAGGTGGAAAAGATTTGGTAGATTCCACTGAATTGAATTCAGTAGGAGATACACCGAGTAAGATTCAGTAGGTGGTACACTGATATCCGTCTGCACAGCCACTGAAGTCACTGGAATGATGGTCTTTCCAATGACTGCACTGGCATAGGAAACCTTGCAGGTGAGGCGGACAGTGCAGGGAGCTTTCTTGCCTCAGGTAGGAAATGTTACGGATGGTCTTGATATGTTGCACCTCCTTTTTCTCCTTCCACTTGGGATAGTTGTGGGAATATGTCAGATGCTTGCCACTACAGTTAACACAGCTTGCCTCTTCTGCTATGCAGTAAGGATCGAGTGATCCTTGCTGCCACAGCAAGCACAAGTGGGTTTGCCCTGGCAAGCTGTTCGGGCATGACAATATATTTGGCCCTGAAAGCAGCGCATAGAGTTTTATATATACAGCCATACCTCGCAATGCAAATAATCTTGTCTTGATGGAAGAAAGCAGGCATGGTGTGTTAAAAGTCAGAATCAGCACCCATGTGGGTACCAACGGGTACTGATTACTTACTCCTTGAAGGGTGAGCTCTGAGAAAATTTCCTCACTTCCTTGGGGTGTGATCACTGAGAACCACTCAGTGATCACACCCCAAGAGAAATTTAAAGTTTCGTTTGGAGTGACCGTAACAGCCACCCCACTAATCTGTGTTACTTTCAGGAGAAGTTCTGAATGTTTTGAACAAGTGGTCTCAGCTTGCAAGTCGCCAGATTGTAGGCACTTGATGGATTTCAGTGCACCCGCAAGACCTTCCAAACCTTTATGCATGTAAAATGGGGACATGTCCCCAAGAACCTGATCACCCGTAGAGTGGATGACCAGGAATCTTGGAAATGAAGACACAAAGATGATGATGGCAGAGATGACAAAGTCAAAGATGGGGGCTCATGTTGAGCCCTCTTGCTGGAATTGCTCGAATCAATTGAATTAATTGATTTCATGGTTATTTTTGTGTAGTTCAGTGCCCACTGTCCCCACCCTCCAAAGAGTCCAACAAGGGAAACCCAGTCGGGCACCAGTGCTACACAGGCACTATACCCACACAGACAGTGAGTCAAGCCCTCACAAATCAAAAGAGAAATTGTGAGAAACTCATCTTAGTTTCACAACATAAAAGCAACAAAATAAAATAGTGTGAGAACTCTCAAATTAAAGTGTGAGGAAACTCATAAACCTGTGCCTGGACATGAACATGGTTATTCACCGCTCCACATAGTTGACCCTAGCAGGACCTGCCCACCAGCTGATTACTCATGGGGGAGGGGTGGCACTCAGGAGCTCCCCTTTACAGGAAGCAAAGGCCAAAACAGTGTGTAGCAGCGGCCCCAGAATTCGCTATCCAGCACTGCGACAAACAGACTTCTCAATGGCAAGTCAGCCAAAGGGGACCCTGCCAATAAGGAGCTGAGGAGAGAAAATGGGACCACCAAGCAACTATCAGGATCCTCTTTCCTGGGACAAAGATCTCTGTGCATGGCAAACATGAGGGTGAGCATTCTGGACCCTGTGATGGTACCTGAGTCAACAGAACCTTCACAAGGTGGTCCCCTCACTACGAATAGGAGCTCACACTGAGGGGACAAGCATCCACGGATTAGGGAGTGGAGAAACAGCTGCACCTTTAGTGCAGTAAAAGAGCTAAATCAGAACCAATTCCTACCTTTCATTAACATTCTCCTTCTGGGAAAGGGCAAAAATACTGTACAACTTAGAGGCAGATTTTCGTTAGTGTGAAACTGAAAAAAAAAAATTAATAAAATCGGATTTTCACCCAAAAACTGGAGAAAATCCGATAAAATTGGAGTAGTTGGCAGTTCTGCAGTTTGTTCTTCAATAAGCATAAGGTATGGCTCTCCTGCACATATGCACTGACAGATGGAACTTTTTCTTTGGAACAATTTATTCCAGAAAATTAATAAGGTTTGTTGATTGGATTATTCAGTCTAAGTGTTTTTGTTTAATGTGTGGAATGGAGTTGCCTTTGCTCAGGAATTTGCATTGTTTGGACTAACTGTCTCTGATTAATTATTTAGTTCCAATGTTTGTTTACTATTTTCAGCTTGGAACATAGGTGTATTGCAACATTATCAGAATAACACAGAGATGACTAGTTCAAGCAAAAATTCTTGAAAAGACTATTTCGTCCACACATATTTTATTTTATACCACACATGGCATAAAATAACCAAAGATATTTGGTATTGGTAAGAATGGGGATACAAAGTCTAAGGTTCTCCCATTCTTACCAAGGTCAGAGTGGGGGTTACTGGAGAAAATCTTAATGCAAGCACATTTGGAACTTGATGCAAAAATATTAGATTATGAGTCTGGGTCATTACCAACAATCATCCCTCCCTTCCTTCCCTGCAAGTTAGCTTCACTCTATGGGATACTGGCCTGACCTGTTCAGAAGCTCACAAGCTGCCATTTAGTAAGAGCATAATATATACTAATGCTAGTACAATTAACAATATCAAATTCAGAATGGAACAGTCAAATTTTTTAGTATGTCTTGCAACCTTCTAAAACAATTAGCAAACTTACTATACACAAATAAGCTCACTGGAGAAAAAAAATTAGTCATTTCCTGCCACAAGAGGGTTATGTACATTCGGCAGCAACTATAAAAGGTGGAAAAATAAATGTGCCCTACAAATAGCTGCGCCGTGTGCTACAAGGCTCATACAGTGACAAGAAGTGGCTGTGTGCCACATGTGTGCTAGTCACTCTGTGAAACATAAGTCATGCCAAAGATGTGAATGAGTGGCAAAAAGGTGTTATTGCATTTGGCCAAGCCAAAGGGCATAGTGTACAAGAAGTAGTTGCCTTTGCAGGTGTTGAAACGTACTGTCCAAAGGGTCTTCCAGCAGTGGCGTACATCGCAGTCCACCACTAATCATCGCCAGAACTGCAGCAGAAAGACTGTGCTCACCAATAGGGACCACTGCAGTGTGTCATGCACTGTTAGGGTAAACCGTTTTGCAACATGGCAAGAATTGCTCTAGTCAGTCAATGCAGGCCTACAACAAGCTGTTTCTTAACAAACACTCGAAAGGGAACTGCATGCCATGGCTATCTGGAGCAGTACCATGGAAGAGACCCATGTTAACAGCTCTGCACAAGGCTGAATGGCTACAGTGGGTGCGGCATCACAAAAATTGGACTGTCAACTCTTGGAAGTGTGTAATCTGGTTGGATGAGTCACATTTTTGCTTGTACTCAAATGATGCGAGGCGACGGGTACATCGTAAGCTGTATGAAACCTTCAATGCAGACCGTGTGCAAGGTTCTGTTCATGCCTGAGGAAGCTCTGTGATGTTCTTTGGGTGTTTCATGTATGAGTAAATGTGTCCTTTGGTTGTGGTGACATCACACTTCAACCAGAAAGGCTAAATGGAGCTACTGGACGACCACATGTTGCCTTTTGGGCAACATCTCCACAGTGAACACCAGAAGGATACCCCAGTCTTCCAAGACAACAATTGTCACATGCACAGGGCTTGAAGTGTGTCGGATTAGCATGACAATCATTATGAAGCTTTCGAACATCTCGACTGGCCCACCAAATCCCTGGATTTGAATCCTATATAAAACTTGTGAGACTATTTGGGGCAAGGAGTGAAGTACCATTCAGCCATCCGCCGAACTGTGGCATTTGCTGTTGGAAGAGTGGATGAATATTGATGTGCACTACATCCATACACTGGTGGCATCCATGTCAGACAGGATTTTGGTTGTTCTTCAGTTGCATGGAGGCGTTACACGCTATTAGGTGACATTCAGCCAGGGATGACTAATTTTTTTTCAGTAAGCTTACAACAATAACCCTGTACAGGGTATATTAATCAAATTTCCACAATGAGGGGGAAAACGTTATGGACTTAAATAGAGTAGCAAGTTGCAGTAATACAGCTATGAGATTAGTACCTTATAGCTGTATTTATGTGCTATAAGAATTGGCCTATAAGCTATATATGCTATATTCTAAAGCTGTATTAATCATTTTAGCTTAATTCTTATCAGTAAAATTAAATTGAAATCTTTAATTTTCTATGACACTATTAAATGTTTTTAAGTACTTCAACAAAAGTTATATGCTATCAAGTATCAAAAGTTTAAACCTTCTCATATTCTACCGAGGCTTCACTTGACAGCAAGAATGTCGAAGATTAAACTTGTCACTCACAAGCATCATGGAAGCTCCTCTTACTACCTTACTCCTTACTTCCTTTACTCTAGGGTACAGTAGGTAAACTCTCCTTCAAAGCAAAGAGCATTAGTTGAAGTACTCAAAAACATTTAACTGTGTCATGGAGAATAAAAGATTTCAATTTAATTTTAATCACTGCACTGTGATGCAGTGATGTCCCTTACGGGATAGGACCCTTGGCTGGTTAATCTGAAAATTGAGTCAGAAAATAAATAAAAACGGCAAATGACAAAAATACTAACTGTACTGTATTTTGATTAATAATTTCTAGTACAATATTAACAATTTACTCACACTCACTTGAAAAAGTCTGTGATTTTCTTTGAACTTAACATTGTTTTACATGCAAAGTCTTGCCATTTTTTAATAAACATCACATCAATCACAGATGAGACCTGTTGTTGTTCAATGTATCTTACTGCAACATCAAAAGCTTCTTTTCCTTCAATATGGCTGACTTTCCCTTCTTCCTCTTCTTCTTCTCCATTCCCTTCTTCAGACTGCATTGATAATTTCGTCATCATTCAGTGTTTCATTTTCCAACTGTTGTTTTCTAACCTTTTAATCATTTTTCAATGCCATCTTCTTCAAGTGTTCACATCCAGGCAACAGTTTAAATTCATTAAGCAGTGAAATATTGTCATTATCCATCATATCTTCGGCAGGCACAGGTTCATTCGATACTTTCGTGCTGTCATCTTTAGTACTTTCTACACAGTTTTCAACTTCGGGCCAAAGTTTTCTCCGTGACTTCACAAAACGTTGTACGAGGCATTTCTTCAAAAGCTCTTGCCAACATGTAGATCAATCCTTGATATTTATTGTTTTCAAAGCATTTAGAAGTCCTATTCCATCATTTTCAGTTCGCTGTAGAATTTCTGAAAGAAGTTTTCTCCTGTATCGCTTTTTTAAACTTACAAGCATGCTTTGATCCATTGGTTGCACTAAAGATGTTACATTAGATGGCAAAACCATGGCTTTTATGTTGTCAGAAATGAGTTTGCTTGGGTGTGTTGGGGCATTGTTGAGAATGAGTAGGGCCTTTACAGGCATCTTAAGACTTGCCAAGTGGTTTTTTACCTTTGGAACAAATTCTATAAAGAACCACTCTTTAAACAAATACGAGCCTATTCCAAGCACACTTTTCAGCTTTATAGTAAACTGGCAGAACAGCTAAATTTAAGTGTTTGAATGCTTGGGATTTTGCTGATTTCCCAATTACAAAAAGAGGAAGTTCGTGTATACTTGCAGCATTTGTATACATAGCTAGAGTGATTCTTTCTTTGATTGCTTTAAATCCCGATGCTGAAGTTTCTTATGCTGTCACAAACGTTTTCGTTGCAAGAAATTTAAAATTTAACCCACTCTCATCTACATTGTAGATTTGTTCTGTGCAAAGGACTTCGTTTTCAATAAGCTAAAAAGCTAAAAAGTTTTTCTGAAAATTTCTTTGCTCCTAAAGGATCAGCTGACAATTTCTCTTCACAAACATCAAGGTAATGAACACCATGCCATTTTTCTGGCGAGAAAGCCATCCCTCGCTTGCTGAAAAATCACCCCCATTATCAATTTTAGAATGAAGGATTAATGCTTTTTCTCTCAAGATTGGCCCACTGATTGGCATTCCTTTTCGACATTCTTGCATGAACCATAACTACAGTGCATCATCAAAAATTTCATTTTTCAGCTTTTTAAGAGTGCACTGAGAAGAAAGCGTTTTTCAGACGCGACTTGAGTGCAAAAATCTTGTAAAGATTTTCTATTCCTTCTCCAGTCATTTACCGTGCTTTTACCAACACCTAGTTCATCACAAATATGCTTTACTGGAAAACCTTTGTCAATTTGTTCTAACACTTTTAATTTCATCTCCATCATAACGACATTACGCTCTCAAGTTTGCACCCACTAATTTTGTACCACACAATAATTAATAGATCACAACATACTTCCTGTATACGCACAGTACACTGTAATGTTCACAGAGGAACTGAAGCAAATATGTACTGTAGTATAAAAAAAACACGCGGCGACTTGCTTCCACTTCTTGGAACGACTGTTTAAAGTGGAGGCCGGTTGAGCCGAGACCGGATAAGAAAGAGTCTACTGTAAATCACGCTTTAAAAATAATATTTTGTTTTTTTAATTTGATGCATTTTTATTAAACTACTTTATAAATGACTTGTTAAAGCCATCTGATTGCCATTTTTTAGAAGAGCTATACTGTATTGCAGATTTGTTTGTTAATGTTTCTTTTTGCTGAAGCAATCCCCTTATTTAAACCCACAAGTTTAATTTGAACTATTATTAACCAATTTTTGCTTAAAGTTTCGGAAATCTGAAAATTAACAAAAAAAAAACTGCTATTTTTAAAAACAGCAGATTTTGGAAGTAATTAGGAAGTATGTACCGCCATTTTTTTTCTGTTTTACACACTTTTCTGCCATAAATCTATTTCAACATTCCCAGAATTATTTTTATCATTTATCCTAGCATTATATGCATCTTTCCCACTCTTAAAATGGAAACTGCATGTAAAAACAGCTTTCTTAGGCTTTTCAATACTGGCTACAGCTGCAACTAGGTCATGGCTCACTGCCTTGCAGCTGAGGGGGCAGGTGGTACACACATGCTATCTCTGTTCTATGTGTTATAAGTGGCTCCATAATAGATTGTTTACAGTGCTTTTCCAATACGTCAAAATTGCTTTTCCAATAAATTGGATAACCTTTGTAAAGTTAGTATTTTTTTTTTAATATTTATGCTTTAGTTTTTAGTAGATTTATTTTATTTCCATAAATTATCGATCTTTTGGTCTGTTGATCTATCGATTGATTTTTCGGAGTCATGCTATAACAGATGGCCAGCTTACAACTTGTTGCTATGGATATTTTATTTAAATTGCATTAGGTTATATAATAATTTTTATTTCATTACTTCGTTTTTCAGTAAAAAAAATTTGATCTTGTATCATTTCCTGAAAATGAATGAGGTCTTGGATACAGAAGAAGAAAAAAACTTCCTTGGCACGAAAATTGGCCCTTCTGTGGGAGGTTACAACCCCTCCCCCCCACATACAAATTACACTCACTGAGGATGTTTACTCTCCCTACAAGCAAAGTTTCATTAAAAACTGAAATTAAGAGCTTTTACATTTATATTCAATGGTTCTTGTTTTACAAGTTATTTTACCCCTCAGTGACTTGGCTGTGTCACTGTCGATATATATACTTTTTTCTTAGCTTTGGTGCACTAACTTTTTGGAATGTAGCCAATATCCAATCCCCCCACCCAGAATTCAACACTCAAAGAAAATAAAATCATAATGTTTAGTAAAAAAAGCAACTTAAGAAAGTGTTCCTCCATTTCATAAACACGACAGAAAATCCCATTAATGTGAGCCTTATATAATGCTGACCTGCACTTTAAAATGTACCACACTGAAAAGAATCATTAAATGAAACAACAATTATGTTTCAAAGTAAATATATTATTATTTGGGATGAATTTTACTTTCAATTAACATATAACTTAACTGTTTTTATTCAACATGTTTTCCAACATTAAGCCTTAATTGCATAGTCTGATCTATTTTTCCACTATATCAATGTAAACATGTCTTATTAAAATTAATATGCTGGTAATTTTTTTTATTTTCATAAGATTAGTAGTTAAATTCTGTGTTCTAAATAAGATTTGGGTTTAATTTAATATTTAACATGACCTATTTCTGTTGATTGGTTATCTTTTTAAAAAATTCCAAAGTTGACTTGTTTATCTGACTCAGTACAAATTGCCTGGGCTTTTCTCAAAGTATGGTACTGAGAAAAAAATTAAAAAAGGGAAAAAATATTTACTTGAAACAGGAAAATTAATTTTTATGTTACACAGAAAGTCTTTCAATCCATATGCATTATAATCATACCTGTCTATTAGCTTTTTTAAAATAAATTTATTTGCATTTCGGGATGTATTTTTTTACCACGGGACTCTAAAAAAGTCATATTAAAATAAAACTAGTCTTTTCGTAAAACATTTTGCAAAAACGAGGCGTTTTCATGGGATCATAAATCTTTATGAACTGGCATGGGTCTGAGCATTCAATTCAAAAGGTACCTAATAAATTGCATATGTCAGGAAAATGGCAAGCTGGGTGGTTGCATAAACTATCACAGCTGTACAATATGTACAAAACATTTATTAACAGTAGTGTTTACAATTAACAGTACAATTACAAGCTTGGCCTTCCACTAAGGCCTTGCACTTAACAATGATTCACAGCAGGTTACCTCACCTAGCAGCACACAGAACCTGGCCCAGCTAGGATATCCCCCAAGCCGAATTCTCATCCTGGTCAGAGGCTGATCTCTGACCGGTGACAATCTCTCAAGAAGAAGGTTTCAGGAACAAAGTATTTTCTTCGTTCCTTGTCTCAGGGTGGTCACATGAGTATTTTCCATGTAAAAGGACCAATAGGGAGACATATACCGATCCTGGTGCCCAACGATGATGCCCAACAATTGATGGCCCTTGAGTATCCTCACATCTGGTCCGACAGCTCTTCGACCTTCGCTTCAGGTGGGTGGGAACAGACTTGCATCATCTGACCATTACATGCCCTCACCAAGACGAGAAATTAGGGCACACGTCACCTGCCCCAAATTCTGCATATAACATATCCATTGAAATGATGCACTATTTGACGAAACTAAAGCACAGAAACGCGCCACAATTTGGCTGTCCACATCTTCATGATGAACTGTCAACATGCACAGATCAACATGTTTTCATCCGCACACTTGTCAATCATTACTAAAGTTTGCAATACTTTATTTAGAGGGCACTCACTGGATTCTCACAACTCCAAGGGGGTTTAATGGCTCATCCAAACCAAGCCTCCTCTCATGCCTTGGAATCTGACTAGTGTGGGTAAGTGTCCTTGTCTCCTTCCCCAAGTGTCATCCCAAAATTACCCGCAGTGACTTTTGGTTCAAGCATTGACAACCTCGAACCCGCTTCCAAGAAATTGCACAGCAACTTTGCCGCCTGCCAGAGCCATGACATTATCTGCTGCCAAGCTACTATCTTCTTCCATAGCTGGCTGTAATCTCTTGCTTGCTCACACTGCATCTGTGAATACAGCAATGCATTTCCCAAGCAAAAAAATTCTGATTTCTGCAAAAGATGCTGCTTACCTTTTATTTTGCACTTCACCCTGCCCAAGATGGCACAGGTATTTTTCTTTTAAATGATTTTTTTCATTTCTGAAAAAATTTTTGTTTCAATTTACACTTTTTACCTCTTTTTCTGCTGCTTACCTCAGCATCTAGGAAATTATTTTTCTGCATATGCTTACCTAGGATCCCCCTGCTTTTACCAAATGAAAACACTCACTTAAATTTAGCCGTCCAATGGCCGAGTGGTTAGCTTGCTTGGGGGGTTCGACCCGGGGGTTCGAGTCCCAGGTAAGGCATGAATGTTCCTGTTGTTTTTCTGCTGAGGTCCTGCCATCCTCTCAGACCTTCTACTGTGGCATATTAACTGACAGGCTGCTGTCAGACCTCTGTGGCAAGCAGCTGCTTGAGGGGGTATTTATTTATTTTTATTTATTAGGATTGAAGAATAATCTAAAATTTAAAAGCCGGGTTTTAATCGATCTGTTTTTTAAAAATCGGCTTTAACTGGTTTTGACCAAAAAGTATAGTAATTTTCAAAAGCCAAAATGAAAGGTACTGACTTTAACTCTTAACATGCATAGCTTATCACCTATTTTTTGGTAAAAAAAATGCAAAAATGCAGCCATCATACACATGCATATGAAAAGGAAAATGACAACTTTGACAATTGATATTTTATTTTAGCCAAAATAATACATCATTCAAACAATTTAGAATTGGGGGAAGAAATAATAAAAAATCTATACTTAGAAAACAAAAATTCAACTTTTTGTAAAAAAAATTATAAAGAATAAAATTAAAATTTATCTCTATTATGGAAAAAAACATTGAAGTAAAATTTTTTAATAAAAGAAACATTTAACTAGAAAACAAAAAATAGACTCTTCTTGTAAGAAAAGATGTAAAATTAAATTTAGATTTTATTGCTATGTTGAAAATGACATCTTAAGAAGCAAATGGCATTAAGGGTATTATCTGTCATTCTTCAATGAAGCTCAGCTAAAAAAAAGCCTGCAGCTGAAAAGCCGCTCTCTGATTCAATACTTGTTGGTTTAACAGTAAGTAATGCATTATGTAAAAGCCTTAAATTTTTACTCTTTTTTTAATGTGGCTTCAAAGTATTTCAATTCATTGTTGACATTAAAATCTCTGGAATCTTTCATAGGAAGCATTTCATTCAAATACTTGTGCATTAAGTCGTCATCTTCGTTAGTTTTAGCAATACTAGAGTCACTTCTGACTCTGCGTTATCATCTACCTCGATGGTTTGACATTCATTAGGAAAAAGCCTAAGAAATGTATGTTCTGCGATTTTCTTTACTGTTTGCCTGCATAATAATGGGAATAAATCACACAATTCATTTTTAAAATCTGGATTGGTTAAAAATCTCAACAATGAAATGACTTCCTTTTGCCGTCTTGATGAATAGTGTTTGATAAGGCATTCTTTGAGATTGGCAGCAATAGGATTTTCCATATCATCTAGTTTCTTAAGGCAAATTTTCATAAGCATGTCAGCTTTAAGTAAAATTTGATAAATAATAAATAAACTCAACACACTTGGTATTAACCTATAAATTACCACTTTGAAGTCAATATAAAATACTTCTAAGGAAATACTTTCCATCTATATGACATGCGTCTGCCGCTTGTGGTGAAATTGACAGAACACTCCCTACATATGATGTAATGTAGGTTGAAAAGGTTCATATCATTAATTAGAGGAGCTCTCGATTGGCAGCCGGTAGCTCAGTGGTTCAGAGCACCCGACATGTTATCAGGAGGTTGCGGATTTGTTGTATCCCACCTGGCTCAAGACAAATCCTTTAAAATTTAAATCGACTTCAAAGTGGTAATTTATAGGTTAATATCAAGTATGTTGAGTATATTTATTATTTATCAACTGTATTACTTGTAAGAAAATACTTTCCATCTATATGGCATGTATCTGCCGCTTGTGACGAAATTGCCGGAACAATCCCTACATATGATGTAATGTAAGTTTAAAAGGTTTGTATCATCAATTAGAAGAGATCTTGATTGGTGGCTGGTAGCTCAGTGGTCCAGAGCACCTGACACATTATCCGGAGGTTGTGGGTTCGTATCCCACCTGGCTCAAGACAATTTTACCTCCAAAATTTAAATCGACTTCAAAGTGGTAATTTATAGGTTAATTTAAGTAAAGTTGCTTCTTCAGAGCATAGAACCTTCAAAACAAATTCAAGTAGATGAAGAGTTTCAGTGAAGTTATCTAACAAATTCCATTCCTCCTCAAAGACATTTTCTGTTAAAGCTAGTACTCGTAGAGCCTTAAGAATGCAGTTCCTTAGATTTAGAAAACGTTCAATCATAGAAAGGAGACTATTCCACAATGTCTTGCAGTCTAAGATAAGCTTCTTTTCTTCTCCACTGAATTCCTCCTCTACGAAATCTTCAAGTCTGTCATTATTCAAAGGAGATTTGTGAAACTTTGGCAGATTTTTCTGACTTTCTTTACTCTCAAATAATCTGCATTAAGTCGGGGTGCCTCATTTGTGTCAATATTTATCACAAACATTGGATCTAAATATAGGCCTTGATTAACATCATACTCATCTTCATTTAAATAAAATATTCACAACAACATATTGTAAGCTGCCTATCTGACATAGCATAACACCGAAAAATCGATAATAATTGACTGACCAAAAAAAAATCGGTAATTTAGGGAAATAAAGTAAATCTGTAGAAATAAAAATCATAAATTAAATGAATTACACACACAGCTACTCCATATCAAGTTTAATTATCACGATATCTAGCTTTAATTACAAATTTTAAAAAGCCAAAAATATTCCTAGGGCGACATACAACATCAGCATTTGCTTCCATATCGAAAGGCATATTTCACCTCGTGCATATCCACAATTTATCACATTAAGCCTCTTTCTACTCAAAATCAACCTTTTCCCTACAAAGGTGACCCAGTATAAGTAAAAGATAATAAAATATTATTACCAGTTCTGTATAAGATGGTTGGCTGGCACAAACTATTGCTGCCTTTGGACGGTAATCCTCTTTGGTGTACAGCTGTTGCTCTCCATTCTTATTTTGAGGTTGACACTCTGACATTCCTCATTAGTTTACCAGTCCCTATACTTATTGTTCTGCTGATGGTCTACTGGATTTAATGTTTGCTGGGCTTGATGTTTCTCAATGATCCTCTTGTGTACTTAATTGTAGATGGCTGGCAGACTCTTAAAGTTTTCACTATGGTGATGTTACATTTCACCTACTTGCAGTTGTCTTTCTAGTACACATCCTGGCTTAATATTTACCAGTCCTTCAATTAGTGTTGATGGTACTCTTGCGCACACATTAAAATCACAGTCCTGTTCTGAACTTTTAGCATTTGGCAACTATTTGTTCACCTCAGGAAGATTTAAAGAGTTTTTCAATGCGTAGATAGTGAGCGTTAGATATCATGATAATCAAACTTGAAATAAAAACTAAGGTTATTATTTAAATTATAAAAAATAAAATTAAACACTAACTTTATGAAGGGAGTTTATATCCAGTTTCGTGGGAGGAAGTATTTGGACTTAAATTATCAATGTAAACAACTTGTCATGCAGCCCTTAGCAAATGGCTCCCCCCACTCTTTCATGTGAGCAAGTAATTAGAATACCTGCGACTTCCTTCTCAGTTTTGCAGCCAGTCTTCAAGAAGCTTTGATATGAAAACTTTTTCAGTTATAGTTTCGATTCAAAGAGTGGGAAAGATGCATAGAATGCTGGGACATATTATACAATTCTAGGAATGGTGTAATAATAAGGCAGAGAAGAGTGTAAAATGGGAGAAAACAGATGTAAATACTTTGTAATTACTTCCAAAATCCCTCGTTTTTAAGAACAGCAGTTTTTTTTGTTAATTTTCAGATTTTCAAAACTTTAAGGAAAATGTTGTTGATAATAGTTGAAATCAAACTTGCAAGCTTAAATCAGGTTCAGCAAAGATTAATGTTAACAAAAAATCAACAATACCATATAGTGCTTCTATGAAATGACAATCAGATGGCTTAAAAAATTATTTATATAGTAGTTTAATAAAATATGAATTTTTATAACATATATATATATAAAATTTTCAAAGAGCAATTTTAATTAAAAAAAAATTTTTTTTTGGTTGTACTAAAAACGAAAACAGATGTCCTCTCATTTCAGATTCTGTCAACATATAAATACGACCTGAACATGGGAAGGGTTAAATTTACTACCAACACATTAAATTTAATTAAGGACAGAGACTAATGCTCTATATATGGTGGGTATACATTATACCAAAGTATTCTTATAATTTATTGGTATAAGGTATACTTCACCATTTATGGAGCTTCAATCTAAATTCAATGCATTGGTAATAGATTTAATAGGAACTGTATATTGGTACTTCTTCATTGCATTACTTATTAGTTTATTTCAGGATATTGTATTTATTAGTATGTTAGTATTTTTATAATTTAAACAATATTTCTTCAAGCTATATTGCTGTGACAATAAAACATTACAAAAAAGTAAAGAACATCAAAATGAAATCAAATTAAACAAATCTTCTACTACACTTGCCAATGAAGTAATACAGTATTTAAATTAAAATACACTGAAAACATAATAATGTATTTTCAGATATGGTTGCAATAATATTCATGAAGCATGGAAGAATTTAGTTAATAATTTCCACATTATATTTTATTTCAAAATCAAGATGATGAAAATAAATTGAGTTATACACTGAAGAGCCAAAACATTATAACCACCTGCCTAACATGATGTTGGTCCTCCACGTGACACCAAAACAGCTCTTACTTGGCAAGGCATGGATGCTACAAGATTTCTAAAGGTGTCTTGTGATATCTGGTACCAAAAAGTTACTAGCATATCCTTTAACTCTTGTTAGTTACATGGTTGAGCCACCACAGATTGGATATTCTGTTCCAACACAAACCACAGATGCTCGATTGGATTGATGTCTGGTGAATTTGGAGACCAGGTCAATACCTGGAAGTCTTCCTGATGTTCCGCAAATCATTCTTGAACAATCCGGGCAGTGTGGCATGGTGCATTATCCTGCTGAAAGAAAGCACTACTAGAGGGAAATACCATTGCCATGAAAGGATGTACCTGGTCTGTAATAATGCTTAGGTGGGTGGTAGACATCATAGTTTCCTGCACATGAATGACTGGACCTAGGGTTTCCCAGCAGAACATTGCCCAAAGCATTACATTTCCTCCACCGGCTTGTTTTCATCCCACAGTGCATCCTGGTGCACACTTCCCCAGGTAAACGAGCACCTGGCAGTCCACATGTACCCAGCAGTCCAAATGGTGCAACAGGAAATGAGATTCCTTGGATCAGACGACCTTCTTCCAATCATTCAAGGTCCAGTTTTGATGCTCGCATGCCCATTGTAGGCGCTTTCGACAGTGAACTAAGGTTAGCATGGGTACTTGGAGCAGCTTGCAGCTACACAACCCCATTTTCAGCAGGTTTGATGTACTGTGTGTTGTGACACATTACTCACATTACTGGCATTAAAATTACAGGTGAGTTGTGCCACAGTATCCCTTATGTTGGCATGTACCATACGGGATAGCCTTCGCTCACCTCTAGCATCGATGAGCTGTGCCAGTGGTTTGTGGTTATGACTGCCCACACCTTGCCATTGGTTCGTGGTTTTTCCCTCCATGGACCAATATTTGAAGGTACTAACTACGACTGACCGTGAGCACCCCACAAGCCTTGCCATCTCGGAAATGCTCTGACCCAGTCATCTGGCTATTACAATTTGGCCTTTGTCAAACTCACTAAGTCTGCTGCCTTTTCCACCTGAAGAACAAGAATAAGATGATTAACAGAGCTCAGTATCAGGTGTTATATATTATTATTATATTTCATGACCTTCACATGCACCATCATTTACTTGCAGTTGCTTCAATTTGCATAAAGATGCGCCAGTCATAATGTTTTGCTCTTCAGTGTATATGTTTAATTAATATCTGTCAAGTCATGTTAAAGTCATAATTATGATGAATACATAATTTTCAACAATAATAACAACTAATATGAAAAACATGCATTTAAAATATGATATTCCACTTTTATTCTATGGTACTTCCCATCTTGCACATATATTGTTCATGTACATTTTAAATAAAAAAATTCTTGTGTAACCATCATAATTCTATCTGATGACAGATGCTAATATATTCGAAATCACAATAATTAAGCTAATGTTGTGGAAGTAGAGTAAGTTGTAATTAATTTTTACCATTGATTTCTATATTAAGGAATGATGTATTCCTCTCTAAACTTTATAGTATCATGAAATAAATTTATCATATTTATGCTCAAAAGGACATTATAATTTTTCCTGATGTGTTTTTGTTATCTTGAAGCCATCATTATTATATGGACAGTTCAAACAACTTTTGTGCTGATATCAGTGGGAAAAAAGTGTGTATTTATGTACTTTTAATATTGGAAAATGAGCTATAAAATTTATCTTATTCTTAATTTACATACATATAACACAAAAGAAAATTAAGAGTTTTCAAGTCAACTAAGTTACATCATTCTAACTATTTTGCAAAAATTTAAATTATGAATTCCCAAAACTTTCCACTGTTTTGTAAACTTTGATAGCTCATATCACAAAATGTATTTTAGTTGAAAAATAAGATATTTACTGTTATAAAATATTTTGTAGAGGAGATAAAAATAAGAAGATAATTTTGACCCTTCCCTGAGTTCATTTCAATTCCTAAATAATTGAAATGACACTAGTGCTACTTTTAGCATTCTACATGAACATTTAAAAAAAAAAAACTCTTTTTATGAATATATATAGCTTAAGTTCCAAATTAACATGATGTTAATTTTTAAGTCCCCAAAAACAATATATTCTTGCATGATAGATAATAAATATACTGCACAATTACAGGTAATAATAGAAATATAAAAATAAAACATGCTTACTTTAAAAGAATTCTTCTCAGTGCCTATAATATGGCATTCCAGCTGGCAAGTGTGATTACTACACATCAGATGACGCCCACACATCCTTCCACATGACCATGGTCTTGCTTCTGAGCAGGGGAAGTTTTGTGTCTGCAATTAAGGTAAAAAAATAAGTTCAATTTCACAGAGGTTGAATTTAGCTAATATTTTTATTACATTAAGAATGATTAAAATTCAATATCAAGAATATTAGTTTTGAGGTTAGACCTTTCAATTGTATATTTACATTTTTATCCTGTTTCATAACATCTTCACTTTTGTCATTTGTAGATGTTCATGTTTTTTTAGATAAATTAATATTTCCAGTGCTTAGCCTGAAAAAATGTAATCATCACAAGGCAAATATTTTTTCATCGTAATCAAATATAAAAAAATAAAAATAAATAAATAGATAAAATAAATAACTTTAGAACATTTTACAAAATAACTAATGAAAAAAATTATAGCATATTATATGCCAAATTAATTAACAAAAATAAAGCATATAATACATATGTGCTTGCTCCAAAAAGCTTCTGAGTTTTCTTCTAAAAACTTTTAATATGCAAATAATTTGAAGGATAAACTTAAAATTTTATTGCTCAACGACAGAGAATTTTAAGTTATTTTTAAAGACAAGTTTAATAGGGCTTTTGTATAGTCATGTAGTGCAAAAAAGTGTTTGGTAATGCACATAAAAATTTATTTAAAAACTAATGAACCAAAATAACTAATACATGCGATTTAGTTAGTTTCTGAATAATAATAAGAAAATAAATTTCTACCTGAGCTGTCCTAAATGCAAACAGACAAGCCACTAGCCAACATTTGACTTCAAGATGGTAAAGATATCATGAAAAAAACTTTCAAAAAGGTGATATTGTTGGTATACAATAGAAAAATTATGAAAATTACAAGACTGTCCATTAATGCTGCTAAAGTGTATGAAAGATGGTTAGCAGCTGGAATCTCAACTTTTGGCAGAAGTAATTCTGGCAGGTATCAGATGGTACAGGAGAGACCATAGAGAAATGGTGCACAAACTTTCTTGGCACTGAGCCAAACAGAAAAAAATTATGTTTGCTATGGGTAATAGGTTGGAGAAGTATGTAATTAAAAGAACAAAAAAGTTTAATTTTGTTTTAGATTTTACTTGTCATATGTATAGGCCCAAAATAATAAGAAAAAATATTAATAAAAAAGTTCATTTTAACATCAAATTGAAATTGGCTTGTTGAAACAGTATGCGAAGGATGGAACTGGATTCCAGAAATGAGTTGCTGAATTCCTCAATAATGTTGTTGTTAGTTGTATAATTCAATTCAAATTTCTTCTTTTGTCTTATTAAAACACCATTCATAGTACAGCCAGATTAAAATTGTTAAATGGGCTGGGGTTTGTTCATTGCTACCATACAGCATTACAAGGAGTTGGGTTGATTAACCTCTGAGCGGCACTTTTTTTCGTGCACAATGAGCTAAATGGCCAGGGCACAAGAACCCCCAAGATCTCAGAGAATGTTAAGGGAAATGGGCCCACTGGACAGCTGTTAAGAAACAGATCATACTTCCCATCAAGGCCATGGTTTTAAGGCCTATTCAATGTATGGCGGCCTTTCCAACCCCATTGGTATTCTCTTTCTGACTGAAAGCAACATGGGGGTTGGTGGAGATAAATCTCAATGAGTGCACAGTTGGGATTCAAAAATGAGGAGTTGGAAATCAGGAGCCTTGCATACCACTGAGCCCTACTCCACATTATTAGGGCATATGGTGTCAAATCAGCATTCAACTGTGCACCAAATGACCATTTTTTTAAATACAGGCAAAGATAAATCTATATCAACTCAACAATGCACAAAGAATTTAAATATGTGCATTTTGTAAATTGGTACCTATTCAAAAACTTTCAGTGTCAGTCAAAAACTGGAAAACAAGGATTTGATGATATCAGGAGAGGAATGAGTGAATTGTAGAGGGATGCAAAATGATTATGGTTTAGATGAATAATGATGCATGCTGTTATGTACATATGACATATGCTGGGGTGTGGCATCAACTGCATTAGATGATGGATCTTTCGTGTGTCACATATGCTATACAAGCTGCTGGAGGGGAAGTCAATGGTGGGGGATAATGATTACATGACATGGATTAGATCTACTAATATGTTTGAAGGGTTGACAAAATGCTGCAGCATATTTAACTACTTCTGAGCAGGTTAATTTAAGTTCCAAACCAACAACACTTTATTGATTATTTTTTTCAAAACATTGGTCCATCCTAAATGCCCTTTGATGATAAAAAATGCTGATGTTAGTAAATTACAATATTTTAATGAAAAGTATTGTTAGGAAATATCCATTCATTATAAGTTCTAATGTATGCATATATATATACACACACACACACACATATATAATGTATGATAAAAACAAAAGTCTATTTGATGAAAGTGTCTATAATGATTCATCTACTGAGTATGGTATGTTTAGAAGAATGGTATAACACACACAGTTCGACATTCGAGTCTTAAAGAAATCATGTCACTTCCATATTCTCTTCTCTTAGAGCAATAAACAGCACATTTACACAAGCTTTCTTCATTATCACTATATGAATCCATAATTTTGCTCCAAAACCACATGTACACACACAAAAAAAACACTGAAAAATAACTTTCTACACTGCACTGATCTTCGTTTTGCCAACTACATAAAAACTAAACAACACTTTAAAAGTTGCGAAATAATTTAGGAACCCTATGAGGAGCATTTAAACAAAACAAAAAAAGGAGATCATCCATATTCTCATCATGCCATGAACCATAACTCAGTTTTGCTTGAGTAGGCTCTGGCACTGCAGTTTTGGAAGAACATTGTTGCCTGAGCTTAAATGATCAGCAACAAAATAAGTGATTAAATAATATATCCAATCACATACATCTTGCTATGCTTCATTTCTTTCTGTTGGAGTGAGTTTCAGGATGATAATACAACAGTCCATCATGTGAAATCTTTGATTGGTTTGAGAAATATGATGGAGTACTGCTTTCAACCTTGAAGGAACTACATTTCTAATTGTTTGGCTATGCACTTATATTTAGAGGCAATTTAGCATTAACTTTATTTAGAATGTAAACATAAAAATTTAAATGATAGTAATAGAAAAAGATTTAAACAGTAAAAAATCAGTCAAGATATTAGAAAATGAATCTAACCTCATGCCCTCCTAAGCATATATATGGTACAGGAACAACACATGGTGGACAAGGTTCACATACCAACTCCATTCGATAAGAATTAACTAGATCCCATGGTCCTTCTTTTTTCTAAAACATAAACACATATTGATTTGCAATGGAAATTTTAAAATTACAAAAATTATTGTAACTATAAATTTATAGTCTAAATTATTGTTAAGAAGAAAATTAAGAAATTAAATTAGCTACTGCTACAACATATAACAATTTAACAGCATAAATTATTGTTGAAAAAGACAATTAAAAAATTAAATTATGCACTGCTATAACATACATAGTAAGGTCCAAAAGTTTCCAGCCCAAGGGTATTAAAGAGGTAACAGAATCAAACAATAATTTTTATTTTTCAATTTAATCATCCTTTATTTCAATACATTTCTTAGAACGGCTAATTAACTTTTCTATACTATTGAAAAAATAATCTGAATTTTTGTCCTTAAAATGGTCTAAAACTGCAGAAATGACTTCTTCATCGCTTGTAAACGTTTACTTTTTTAGGCTGTGGGGATCCAGGATGCTGCCACCCCATAGATTCCTGTTTAGACAGGGGATCATGGTACAGAACCACCATAGTTTCATCTCTCGTGACAATTGAATCAATCATTTCTTTATCATGCCCCTCACAGAATGCTAAAAATTCAGTACAGCATTCCATGCGTTGTTATTTTTGGACAACACTCAAAAGTTTTGGGATCCATCTTGCACTCACTTTGTTCATACCAAGATGGTCATGTAGAATTCGAAGCACCGTGGTTTTTGAAAGTCCACACCTTGCTGAAATTCTTTAGTTTTCAGTCACTTATCCTTCAGCACCTCTTCTTGCACCAGCACAATTGTTTCCGGAGTTAGTGTTTCTGCAGGTCTGCCTTGATGAGGTTCATCTTCAATCGAATCTCTCCATAAATGAAACTGCTTAGCCCATTCTTTAACTGTTTTTCTGTTGGGTTTTCACCTTCTTTCATCAAAAATTTAATGACCGTGCGATACTAAGTTTAAACATTTTAAAAAATTGGGCAACAGCACTTCTCTCTGCAATGCTAGCTGGAATGCTACTGATGCTAAAATTGCAAAATTTTAACTGCAGTGCAACAAAACATAGGGTCGGGAGTTAATGGAGTTAGACCTGTCAATTCTTGTTCTAACATGTTCAGGCCCGAAACTTTGGCCCCTACTATGTAGAACAATTTAATACACAAAAGAATTTGAACAAAATTTTTGTAGTTTCTCATAGTGTATTTTTTAAATTGCCAGATGGTTGAGTGGTTAGTACACTTGGCTACTGATCAAAGGGCCATAGGTAAGAATGGATGTTTATTTGTTTTCTCTTTCTGCTGAGGTCTTGCCTTCCTCACAGACCTCTTTATGGGGTATTATACTGACAGGCTACTGTCAGACCTCTGTGGCAGAAGCTGCTTGAGGGGTAATTTACATTCCAATTTAAAGAAAATACACAATATATAAATCTTAAAACTTTCACAACAACAAGAAGAAGAATAAAGGAAAGCTAAAATACTTTCCATTATAAAAAAAAAACCATTTGAAATAATCGAGCTAAGAACAAAAAAGTTGTGATTACATTAGTAGTTTGTAAGATTATAATATGAATTTTGTTTTTGAAGATGCAAGGGCTTTTTATTTTTATTTAGTAAAAAAAAGCTGAACAGTACTAATTTTAAGAACCTTTACAGCATCTTTTAATTTTGGTGAATGTTTGAATAATTTTTGAAGGAACAGAATAAAATTGCTGATTAACACATTTTCTGAATGAGCACAACTCAATGAGCTACCTTATTAATAAACTATATGATAATTACATATGAAATACACTTGATTAAAAGTATCTAGACACCTCTTCTGAGTAGTGCATTCACCCATATCCACCATAGTCATGGTCCAAACAGGTATAATAGGATGCACGTAGCTTGGCAAACCTCATAGACATGCATACACAGGAGAATGGGACATATGGCAGAGTTCAGTGACTTTCAATGTGGCACAGGGTTTATTTCATTATTATGTTCCCTTCTTTCCCTCAACAGATTCGAACCCCGACCTTCATTCCGATAATAGGTCCTGTCATACTCTTTTCCCCCCTTTCTCTCTGCTCCTCGGTGCTCCTCCCCACTCCTACAATGACTCCTTGTCTTCTCACTTCCCTCCCTCTTCCACACACCCTGCTAGCTTGCTAGCGGAAATCCCTTTAGACAGCTTTGGCCAGCGCCTGTTTGCTGATCCCAATGACATATTTTTATCTCTGACCCTGAACTTGACCTTACACGGTCTCTGCCCTGCACTTTCACTGCTTTCCAGGCAGGAGCGGCACTGAGCAATGTCAAAAGCCTTCTCTTCAGGCAGATGTGTAGCGAAGGACACTCAGCTCTTCCCTGTATGAAATTCCCTTCCACATAGGCAAGCCTAATTCGTAGCCAGAATATATCTCTCCTTACCTCCCTGTTCAGGCATAGTTGAAATTCACAGATCACATTTCATTTTATTACACATTAATCGTTATGTGTCTCACCTTTCTACCTGCTATTTATTATCTTATATTCTTATTCAATAACCGTCCCATGGCCGAGTGGTTAGCACGCTTGGCTACTGATCTAAGGGACCTGGGTTTGAGCCCCGGGTAAGGCATGGATGTATGTGTCGTTTTTCTGCTGAGGACCTGTCATCCTCTCAGACCTTCTACTCTGGCATATAAACTGACAGGCTCCTGTCAGACCACTGTGGCAAGCAGCTGCTTGAGGGGGTATTTAATTTTCATCTTTTAATTCTTATTCAGTACATGCTAATTACTAAGTGTACTTTTGTTTAAACACTTTAAATTTCTGTTCACTTCCATTTTTTTCCTCTTTCTTTTCTCCTTGTAATTACTATCTTATTAATTTAATCTGCACATGTCAAATACTATATGCACTTTTGTTGAAATGTTTTAATTTATTTTCTTCTGTGTTTCTTTTTTTTAAAATCCTTTTCCTCTTAATTCATTATCCCATTCTTTTATTCTGTACCAGTCAACGGTCATATGTACTTCTATTTAAATGTTTTAAATTTCTGTTTCCTTCTTTTTCTTTCCCTTTCTTTTTATTTCTTTTCTCCTCTTATTATTTTACTCTTTTATTCTGTACAAGGTAATCACTATGTGTACTTTAGTATAAGATTCTTCTTTCCTTTTTTTACTTTTTGTTCATTTCTGCTTTTCTCTTTTTTTCTCCTTTAACATATTATCCTACTCTATTATTATGTACATGTCAATTAAATTTCAAATTTATATATGTAATACCATATTAAATTACTCTATATACTTCTGATTAAGTGTTTTAAATTTCTGTTCACCTCTTTTTTTTTATTCTCATTTTATCAATTTTCTTACTCCTTCACTGGTACATGTTAATTACTTTGTGAACTTCTGTTAAAATATTTTAAACTCCCAAACACCTATTTTTTTTTCCTTTTTATTATTTTATTATTCTGTTCTTTCTCTTTTCTTTCATCTTTACCTATACTAAATGATAAATTACACAGCTAGATAAATAGATTTTATAAAACACGAATATAAGCTGTTGTTGTAAAACCAACTACATTGATTCTCACACTCAAAGGAGGAGGAGTGCACAAGTGTAACAGATTTAACATAACATCATTGGCAAATGGCCTTTTCTGCTAGAATTTATCTATTATTACTTTTGTTAACAATTCATTTTGCTATATTACCATTTGAATACCAAGGGGAAATTAGCATAAACAAAAAATTAAAACTATTTATCATTTGTATAGAAGGCTGGCTCAGGAGCATATAAATATCCACTGCAATGTAATTTGCCTTGCGATGGTAATATCACACTTTTCATAGCAACCAGTCCTTGTAGTTATAAAGATGTTATTATGCCGACACAGTTGTATTTGTATCAATCACTTCGACAATGATCCACGTTGCAATTTCCGTGATTTACTTTACAATGGTGTTGTAGTATTCTTTATTAATCATCGTCCATTCTGATGACCTAAAGAGTTCATATCCATTGTTACAGAATTGTTAAGAATAGTATCGAAGGTTTCAAAAACCATTATAGCTGCACTATATTCAATTGCAGGATATCATTGTAGTTGATTTAGCATATAACTATACAATTTGGAAACAGTTCCAATTAAATCACTGTTGCACTATCCTCCAACTTTGTAGTTTTAAAAAAGACTAACAGTTTTAACCAACCAAATGGGCCAAATGAACATTTAACTAAAGAATTAAAACATTGGGCTCATCAACTCAAACTATGGAGCGACGCGTTTCCCCACAGACCAGCCTACGGCATCATCAGGCTCGTATGATCTTACATGTCAACTTCCTTATATGCGAGTTGTGCCAGTGACGTATTCTCCCAGCATTCCCTGTAGATAAGTAATTTGCATATTGATGAATATTTATGTGTAAGGCTTATACATAAAACATTGGCACATGGCCTTTTCTGCTAGTATGCGATGGAAGGGGTGGAATCTCTGTGTTGCATATTCTGTCCTGATTTGTGTTAATTAATAGCTTCTCAGCATATAGAAGCGGAAATTTAATTCTTGGTGCCGTTAATGATTTATAACTTATGTTATCGATTTGAAGATTATTTTCTAAAACAGTTTGTGATAATGCCGTGTTTGGTTTTTGCTTTTTAATGTCTTCGTGATGTTTCTTCATTCTGGTGCTATATTGCCTCAAGGTTTTTCCTATATAATTTTCTTTTCCTTTATGTTTTTTTGTGGGCTTGTGCAAACTGATCTCGTAGACCCTCCTGTAGGTAGGTTCCTGTCTCTATCATTAATTACCAAGTATCTCATTGTATGAGTAACCATTGTTGGTAAGGTAATTTTGTATTCTTTAATAATTTTCTCCATTGTTTCTGATAGTCTTGTTTTATACAGAAAGGTTTTTGCATAAATTTTATTTTATTTTGATTTGGAGGTGGTTGAGTATCTTTTAAAACCATGTATTTCACATTAAGTTCCCATCTTTTCAAAGTTTGATGAAAGTATCCTGCCAATGTTGCAGTTCATTTAATATATTCAATTTCCTTTATAAAGGATATTTGTTCAGAGCAGTACCTATGTGCATTCACAAACTGCGGTAAGATACTTGCCTTTTTGTACTTGTAAGGATGTGCAGAATTTGCGGGTATGTAATTAGGAGTATGGGTTTCTTTTCGAAATACTGTGGTTTCACAATAATTTTTTTGTTATTAAAATATCCAAGAAAGCTAATTGTTGTTTCTGTTTCAATTCATGCGCAAACTTTATTGCAGAACAAATTGAATTAAATGCATTAATGAGATCTTGTAATTTATCAATTGCGTGCAGCCAAAAAATAAAAATATCATCCATGTAGCATAGATATAATGATGGTTTTAGATCAGCTTTGGATAAGGCTGTTTCCTCAATGTGTCGCATGACAATGTCCGCCATGAGTCCAGACAGATGTGATCCCATTGGGACGCCCTCTGTCTGGAGCCAAGTGTGGCCATTGACATTAAAATAATTAGATGCAGTGGCAAGATCCAGGGCCCGATGCATAATAAAGTACTGTGGGGTGCTGGGTCTGCCAACCCAAAGCCATGCCTCAGATTTTTTAACTGGCAAACCTATCTTTATGATAGGTTTGACAGTGAAAAAACTGGCATATTGTATGACATATTGCTAAATCAGGTTTTTCAATGTTACCTTTTTGCAAAAATCTTACATTTTTTGAGCCTTTAAGATTTGATTAACAAAAGGGAGTTGCAGACTGACTCTTCTTATAATTTTGGGTAGCACTTACAGGCTACCCAAAATTGTTTTATGACTGTGTGAGTGATTGTATCCAATTATGCCTCCTGTGTTCAAAATTGGTGCTTAGTTTAGTCATTTGTGGGAAACAGTTCTTTACTTTTGAATGAGTTCATCATGTGTATTTTTTTCCTAGCATATTTGTAAAAATATTGTGCACATTTATTATCACATAAACAAAAGTGTAAATGATAAACTCCTCCCAAATTTTTCAGTTTTTTCCCCCTTCCATTATTACAAACTGTCACAGCTAAACCAAAGGGCAAGACATTTAAACACTCTACACATATTGAAATTTGAATTGGTAAGTTATTCAGTGTCAAAATTTCTCTAGGGCTGAGATATTTTATATTTGTATGGACTTTATCCAAATGGAAGTGAAATATATATTGACGTCCTATATACAGTGAGACTTGCATCATGAAACCAGTTTTAGTCCTAGTGGCAGTGCACCTATCAGTGTGTGTAAGGGCCTTTAGAAATATTCCTTTAAAAAGGCAAGACATTAGCATTAAATCATCATTGGAACAGTAAACATGATATAGAAAGAAGACTCATTATGCAAATCACTATGAAGCAAAACAGAACTAACAGCAGGCTCATGCAACACCCTTAATTAATGCATTCTGCTACAGCTGCACAAGCATTTCATTCTCACTTATGAATTCTGATTCTTCACATTCCTCTATTTCCTATGCACAGTCTCATATGTATATAAACAACAATATAGTTCTGTCAGTCATCATATGATGGATTTATTTGCGTGCTTCTTCAAAGTTTGAAGCATGACGTTTAGGAATTCTGAAGCCAGCAGAATGCAGAGACAATAGTTGAATGGCTGCTATAAACAAATGAAGTGAAGTTTGCATTAAATTAGCATGAAATTATCAGGCAGGCGGGCAGGCGGGCGGGCGGGTGGGCGGGCGGGCAGCACAGTGCCAATGGACTCTTTAGCAGTGGAACCATGTTCTCTGGAGTGATGAATCACGCTTCACCATCTGGCCGACGGACAAGTCTGGATGTGGAAGATGCCAGGTGAACACTACCTGATTGACTGTGTTGTGCCAACTGTGAAGTTTGGTGGAGGACGCATCATTCTCTGGGGGCAGTTTTTCATGGTTTGGGCTGGGTCCCTCAATTCCAGTGAATGGGACTCTGAATGCCAGGGCCTATAATGACATTCTTGACAATTCTGCGATCCCAACTTTATGGCAACAGTTTGGTGAAGACCCTTTCCTGTACCAACATGACAATGCCCCTGTCCATAAAGTGAGGACTGTGCAGGAATGGTTTGATGAGATGTGTGTGGAAGAACTTAACTAGCCTACACAGAGCCCTGATCTCAACCATATGGAACACCTTTGGGATGAATTAGAATACCGACTGCGAGCCAGACTGAATGGGTTGCATAGGAATATGATAGATAATATTTTAATTAACAGCAAATGGGCTAATTCAGTTAGGAATACCAGATCATACAGGGGAGCTGAAATTGGGTCTGAACATTACCTGGT
The DNA here is from genome assembly GCA_038380435.1 of Ryuthela nishihirai. Lineage (NCBI taxonomy): Eukaryota > Metazoa > Arthropoda > Arachnida > Araneae > Heptathelidae > Ryuthela > Ryuthela nishihirai. Next base: position 92,722,781 of record JAWZYU010000004.1, on the reverse strand, counting down.
CAAAAGTGTCTTGCAGCTTAAGCTTAAGAAACGTTGTGCTAAGGTTAAGAAAATTACCTTCAACACTGAAGGTATGAAAGATCCAGATATAGCCAAAGCATACCATGATAGGCTACTTAATCATTATGACAATCGTGCTTTGCTTACTGCTGAAGTTGAGAAAGAATGGGATCAGATTAAACAGGCTGTTCTTGAAACCAACAGTACTATTTTGAGAAAAAGGGAACAGAGAAAACAAAATTATTTAAGTGATAAGGCTATGGATAATTTTTGAAAGTAAGTGCAGGATTAATATGAATCAACACCCTACTAGTCATAACCAGAAGGCATTGTGTAGAGGATCAGTTATATGTAGAGGATCAGTTAACCGCTGATAAGAATATTTGGCTTGATAGCTTAGCTGACAAAGCAGAGGAAGCAGTTAGACAGCACAATAGCAGGGGGTTGTATTAGATTGTTAATATTTTATGTGGGGAGAAACAGACAGGTACACAGATATTGAGGGATAAACATGGCAAGGTGGTTGAAGTTGAGGATTCTGTGATGGCTAGGTGGGCTGAGCATTTCAGAGATGTTCTAAATAATGTGATTATTTTTACTCCCATTGTTTGTAATGATGATAGATGCATTATTGGCTGTTATGATGGATCTATATCACATTATGAAGTTGCATTGGCTATCTCTAAGTTAAAACTGCAGAAATTCCCAGGGGTGGACTAAATCACCACTGAAATGCTTAGAGCTGGGAACATTTGTGTTATCATATGGCTGACTGAAAATTTGAATAATTTTTATGATACAGGTGTTGTTCCTAAGGATTTTACTAGAGCTATCATTGTCCCAATTTTTAAAAAAGGTGATCGCAGTTCTTGTGATAATTATAGGGGAATTAGTTTACTTTCTGTTCCAGGTAAAGTTCTTTGCATGATTTACTTAATAGAATTAAGAATTTGGTTGATGAACAACTGCATGATGAACAGTGTGGATTCAGAAGTGGTAGGGGATGTATTGATCAAATATTTTCACTTAGGCAGATTCTCGAGAAATGTTTAGAGTTTCAGAAACCTGTGATTACTAGCTTCGTAGATTTCAAAAAGGCTTTTTGTTTCTTTTGACATTATAACAGTCAAATTGTAGTTTGTTTGTTGATTGTAAGATCGTATGGCATACCTGATAAGTTAGCATAATGAAAGCTCCCTATAATAACACTGAGTCATGTGTGAGAGTTGTAAGGCTTGTAGTCTCCGATAAGGCTGTAAGGCTGTCTGTCTGTAGTTTAGCATTGCTAGTCGATTGCTTTGAAAAGGAAAGATTTTGGCTTTAAATGATCTAGAGATATCAAAATTTCTGATTTAGATTATGCAGATGATTTGGCCCTGTTGGCTAATGATGTTGATGAGATGAATTCTTTCGTTAGGGCTGTTTGTGAGACTGATAACAGGCAGTTAGTACTCCAGTTGCTTTGAACGGCTATACTCATGAGTAAGTCTCAGTTTAATTATCTTGGGAGCTATCTAACAGATACTGGTGATGTGCAGTATGAGATAAATAGAAGAATAAGGATTGCCACTGGAACTTTTAAGAATCTATGGAGAGTGTGAAAAAATAGGCATATACACCTAAAGACTAAAATTAGGTTGTATAATAGTTTGGTTCTTTCTAAGATTAGTTATGGTAGCAAAACACGGACCCTTTGTAAGCAGGATAACAAGAAACTTGATGCCTTTGATTCTAGATGCTTTCACACCCACTTAATGCCCAAGATACTGTGTATGGGTTTTAGAAACCCATACACAGTATCTTGGGCATTAAGTGGTTTGACTTTGTAAGTAATGATGAGGTTAGAAGGAGTCATCAACCTTTTTTGAGCAGAATATTGTGCAGAGAGAGACTGCATTGGTTTGGCCATGTTGCATAGCCGCAGATTGGCAACCAGGATTATGAACATGTGCCTAAGGGTTTCAAAAAAGGGTGGGTGGCAGGGTGAGTGCATGTGTATACACGAGTGCCTGCCTGCCTGCCTGCCTAATTATAATTTCATGCTAATTTAATACAAACTTCACTTCATTTGTTTATAGCAGCCATTCAACTATTGTCTCTGCATTCTGCTGGCTTCAGAATTCCTAAACGTCATGCTTCAAACTTTGAAGAAGCACGCAAATAAATCCATCATATGATGACTGACAGAACTATATTGTTGTTTATATACATATGAGACTGTGCATAGGAAATAGAGGAATGTGAAGAATCAGAATTCATAAGTGAGAATGAAATGCTTGTGCAGCTGTAGCAGAATGCATTAATTAAGGGTGTTGCATGAGCCTGCTGTTAGTTCTGTTTTGCTTCATAGTGATTTGCATAATGAGTCTTCTTTCTATATCATGTTTACTGTTCCAATGATGATTTAATGCTAATGTCTTGCCTTTTTAAAGGAATATTTCTAAAGGCCCTTACACACACTGATAGGTGCACTGCCACTAGGACTAAAACTGGTTTCATGATGCAAGTCTCACTGTATATAGGATGTCAATATATATTTCACTTCCATTTGGATAAAGTCCATACAAATATAAAATATCTCAGCCCTAGAGAAATTTTGACACTGAATAACTTACCAATTCAAATTTCAATATGTGTAGAGTGTTTAAATGTCTTGCCCTTTGGTTTAGCTGTGACAGTTTGTAATAATGGAAGGGGGAAAAAACTGAAAAATTTGGGAGGAGTTTATCATTTACACTTTTGTTTATGTGATAATAAATGTGCACAATATTTTTACAAATATGCTAGGAAAAAAATACACATGATGAACTCATTCAAAAGTAAAGAACTGTTTCCCACAAATGACTAAACTAAGCACCAATTTTGAACACAGGAGGCATAATTGGATACAATCACTCACACAGTCATAAAACAATTTTGGGTAGCCTGTAAGTGGTTGATAAGAAGAGTCAGTCTGCAACTCCCTTTTGTTAATCAAATCTTAAAGGCTCAAAAAATGTAAGATTTTTGCAAAAAGGTAACATTGAAAAACCTGATTTAGCAATATGTCATACAATATGCCAGTTTTTTCACTGTCAAACCTATCATAAAGATAGGTTTGCCAGTTAAAAAAATCTTTTTCTGAGACATCAGCTCAAGCCAACTTTTTCCAAAATGGTGACAAAAGGAAAAATATTCAATGTGGGTAAAGTATTTTTTATTTATGTCTTTTAAAATCTGCTGAAGTTACGCCATCCTCACACCTTCAACTATGGTGTATAAACTAACAGCTCCTGTCAGACTTCTATAAAAAACACTAATAGACAGAAATAATTATAATGCACATGAATGAAAAGGCTATTTATTTCTGAATAACAAAAAAAAAATCTTGTTTAAAGTAAACATTTCTTTTGTTTTGCAATTTTTTTTTCTCTGTACCATACTTGAGAATAGTCCAGACTTGTTACAGAGTCCAATAAACAAGTTAACTTTAGAATACTTTGCAGCTGCTTGAGGGGGTATTTATTTTTTTTTAATTTAAAGTATGTAATTACAAATGAGCAAAAAGCAAATTAATACACTCAAAAAATTAGTTTCTAAAATTTAATCTTCTAATTTTTTTTCATCATAAAATTTCAGGGAGAGGTCCAAGCTACTTTACAGTTACCTGTGCCATTACAACAATTGTTTTTACAAAAAATATAGCACACTGATACACAAGCTTACGCATTTCATTTGCTGTCACAAGATGCTGCATATAATATATATAATTGATATAATTTGAAACTGAAATAGAATCGTGAAACTGCATCATAAAATCTATATATCATTGTAAGAAGTGTAACATTTGCAAGGGCTTGCAATCTTTTTTGAGGTGTTAATTAAATTGATTCTTTTGATTTTATTACTAGTAAAATCTGATATTAAGTTATTGTTAAGGTATATTGCTGTACATTTATTCAATAACATTTAATATTCTCTAGAATAGCTTACTTTTATTTATGAATGTCGTATGCAGTGTGCTGCTTCATCTGCCTTTGGCCTGTCAGAAATATTTTGGCTGACCTGAACAGAATTTATGTTCTAGTTTGTTTACTATTGTTATAGTAGAAAGTAATTATAGTTGGGGTGTTTTACATCTGAGCAGTGCTTTTTTTTTGCATAGAATGGGCTAAATGGCCAGGCCACAAGGACCCTGAGTGCTCAGAGAAGATTTGGGGGGACTCACTGGGCAGCTGTTGGGAGACAGGTGGTAACTTCCACCAAGGCCATCCACAGCATGTTCTTTAATGTGCACAGGGCTCTCCCACACAAGAGGCCACTGTTTAATGTCTCATCTGATGGATAGCAGCCTTTCCAAACCCATCGTTATCCCCTACTGACCGAGGGCAGGGAGTTTTATGGAGATAAATCTCAATGCTGAACCAGGTGGGACTCGAACCTGGGAACTGCAGATTATGAGCCTGGCACACTACCAATTGAGCCAACCTGTGCCCTCAAAGTAATTATAATATTGTATTATTGTATTATTGTGTTAATTGATTATTTGATGTATTTCTATATACAGTAAATTTCTGAAAGTCTATCATCTTATAGTTCAGCATCTGAAAGGTTGGAGGGCTTGCTGAATGAGTCCATTGCATTCTGCTATTTTCCGTTTTATGGTATAAGCTATGCAGCACTCTAAATGCTGCTTTGGACTATTTCTTTAGACATCTCTACAATATTGATGAGTACAATAAAATATTGTTCTTGGAGATGGGTATATTTAAATTACTATTCATAAATTAATTTAATACTGTCCAACATGTAAAAATGTGAAATAAAAGTGTATTGAAGTACTGTGGGTTATTTCAAAAATCTTAGTTTCTATAAATTAAGGAACAAATGAAAAAACTACAATAACTTAAAACTCAGATGATAAAAATGTACAAAAGTCACCTATAGTATGTAAAATGCAGTGCAGGATTGAGGTTGGTATACAAATGAATGGCACTAGCAATGTTATATGCAAATGTGTTGAGCATTAAAAATGAGAATTTTGAAACTGTTCTCCTGAGAAGTGCAAAGTAGAGTTGTCAAGATATAAGATTTGTTGTATATGTCTACCAGACACCATTTTATGACAAGAAGTGAGGTGGTGAGCTATAGGTTGGTTTGAGCTGTATGCATCAAGAAGAATTGCTTCATAAAGATGGGTATGACATTTTGCTAAATCAGTTTTTTTTTATGTTTCCTTTGCAAAATTCTTACATTTGTTGAGTCTTTAAGATTTGCTTAATAAAAGAGGGCTACAGACTGGCTCTTCTTACCAACCACTTCACAAGCCATCTAATACCATCCCAATTTTGCTTGCCATGGTTTTGTGGTAAAAAAAGGCTATGAAAGACCATTTCAAAGTCATTATGATAGCAATACAAGTTTTAGAAAGATTGAGAGTTCTTATACTGGCCAGTACTGTAATCTATAAAGCACTGAACTCCTTTCATAAGTGGAGAGTTACTTTAAAGGTAACTCATTAATTTAGATTAAAAAACACACACCAGAAAAAAAGCTGTTAACATTTGCAATGTACAGAAACACTATTACAATATTATTAGACACTGGAAATAAACAATCTCTCAAAGCTAAAATTTAGTATGTATTTAAGTTGCAAAATCACACCTTTCCACCAAATTTGATAGAAATCGGGAATGGTGGGTATCATTTTAACTTTTTATTGGTTAATTTCATGTTCAACATCAAAAAACAAAATGCAACTATTCTTGCAAAAGTAGGCCAATTTTTTAGTGATTAAATTGGGAGACACATTAACACAATTTTTTTTTGTTTCATTATGGTGATTAAGTTCATTAATATCATATTTGTTGCATATCATCATTTAGTTTATTTATCCCATATTAATAATTCAAAATTTAATAATTCAACAAATACAGGGTTTATCAAAATAATGGAAACACTGACGAAGACTGGAGTACACGCAATTAGCCGCACGCATATCACAGGGATGACATCACCCACAATGTGAGGTATATAAAGGGGAGAAGTACGATGTCAGCTATCACACAGCAGTGCCACAGGTGAAATAGCTGTTGTGGTGTAATTGTCAATAATGTCAGATCTCAGTGACCTCCAAAAAGGCATGATCATTGGTGTACGTCTTGCAGGAGCTTCAGTAACCAGAACAGCAGAAATCGTAGGTGTAACATGAGGAACTGTATCGAAGATTATGACTACCTATCAAAAAGGACAGGGTGTTGGCTCCAAACGTGCAAACTGTGGATGCTACACAGGTTGTCAGATAGGGATAGGTGAACATTGGCAGATATTGTATAACAGAAGCACAAGACCACAGCAACATAAATAGCAGCAGAGTTGAACACCAGTCTGAATGATCCTTTTTCTGTCATAATAGTTTGTTGGGAACTTCATCATGCCAGTATTTATGGCCATGCTGCAATCCACAAACCTCTGATTACCAATCAGAGGAATCCAAACATATAAGGTGGTGAAAAGCACATAAAAACTGGGATGCTAAAGACTGTGTGCCATCTGGACAATGTAACATCTGGTCTGATGATAAGACAATGTGCCATCTGGTCTGATGATAAGACAATGTGCCATCTGGTCTGATGAATTGAGCTACACCTTGTTTCCCATCACTGGTAGACTGTATGTCTGGCTTAAACCTGCAGAAGAGTACCACCCCGAATGTTTGGTTCTGACTTTGAAGCATGGAGGTAGATCCCTGATGCTGTGAGGTGCCATATTATGGCATTCCTTAGAGCCATTAGTTATTCTGCATGGTCATATCACATCTGCAACGTACAAATTCATTCTCAGGGATCATCTGCACCCAATGTTGCGGGTATTGTTCCCTAATGACTGTCTCAAGTTTCAAGCGGATAATACACCCATGCATTGTGCGAAATGTGTCAAGTAGTGGCGTGCAGAGCATGAGGATGAGGTACAGCAGCTACCCTGGCAACCTCACTCTCCAGACCTCAATATTATTGAACATTTGTAGGAATATCTGGAGTGCAAGGTCAGATCACACTTTCCATCTCCAACATCACGGGCACAACTGGGTCATATTTTACAGGAAGATATCTACTAATAAATCAGCACTTTAATGTCGATTCACATTTTAGAGGAAAAATTGTTTTGAGCTGGGTGGGATACGAACCCATGACCTCCTGATTACATGTCAGGTGCTCTGGACCACTGAGCTACCAGCCGCTGATCAAGATCTCCTCTAATTAACGCTATGAACATTTCTCTTATGTCACATATAGGCAGTATTCAGGCAATTTAGCCACAAGCGGCTTTCTATTTGCCATATAGATGGAATGCATATATTACAAGAGTGCTAGTGATAAATTGATGAAATAAACTCGACTATTCAATATCTACTAATAAATCAGCACTTTACCTGAATTTTTTTTGCCCGAATAGCACCTATATGTGACATAAGAGAAATGTTCATAGCGTTAATTACAGGAGATCTTGATCAGCGGCCGGTAGCTCAGTGGTCCAAGCACCTGACATGTTATCAGGAGGTCGTGGGTTTGTATCCCACCGGCTCAAGACAATTTTTCCTCTAAAATGTGAATTGACATTAAAGTGCTGATTTATTAGTAAATATTGAATATGCCGAGTTTATTTCATCAATTTACAGGAAGAATGGTCCCACTTCCATTACCATATGTGCATGACTTGTATAAGTCCATTCCACATTGAATTGCATCCGTTCTGAATGCCTGAGGTGGGCCTACAGTTATAAATGATATACCATTATTAATTAATAATGATATACCCTTGTATCAGTAATAATGATAAATAAATAATGATACCTTGTATCAGTAATGGTGATCATTTTCTCAAAATAAAAAAAAAAATTACATATTATTTATAATTATTGGTGCAACACATCTGGAAAATTTCGAGTTTTATTATACATGTTTTCAACTTACAAAATACTGAATAGTGGAAAAAAAAAATGTAGTGTCATTATAACTTTTTACCTATCTTCCCATTGCTTTTTGCTTGACATTTGTCAGTTTGTGGTTCTGTCAAAACAGTTGCTCCACATCTTTCTGACATGGAGAAATTTAATGATTTATGTGTCACATGAAAGTTTGTAATGCAGAGTGTCATAGGCTATAAAAAAAAATTACACCCATGCTTTCTTCCCCTCCAAAAAAGGGTAAATGTGAAAGTCATTTTACTATATCTGCCAAATGTGAGGGCCTATAGTTACAAGTTAGGTATCAAATGAAACCTCATATAATGACTGTCATAGACTATTTCAAATTCCCCCGATAAAAGGAGGGAGGGGATGTATTTTCATGGGTTTTGACTTTAATGAGTGGTCATCATAATCCTCAAGCAGCCATGGGCTATGGAGGTCCAACCAGACCATGCAATTTAGTTCTCCAAGCATATCTGTTCTGAGCTACATCAGCTGCATCTGACCACTGCACACCAATTCTAACAAGGTCCTGTTTGACATTTCTGCCCACTGCATCCTAGGTCTTTCCCGTTTCCTAAGGCTTTTAGGCACACTGTTCATAACTCTATTCACTAATCTATAATTATCCATACAGGCAACATGGCCAAACCAATGGAGTCTCTCTCTGCACAATATGCTGTTCAAAGGAGGTTGTCAACTCCTTTTCCTAACCTTATCATTACTTACAAAGATGAACTACCTAATGCCCAAGATAATGCATAAGCATCCACGTTTCACTATGATAACTAACCCTAGAAAGAGCCAAATTATTATATAGTCTATCTTTAGTCTTTAGGTGTATATGCCTATTTCTCCACACTCTCCATAGATTTATAAAGTCCCGACAGCAATTCTTATTCATCTGTTAATCTCATGCCACACATCACCAGTTATATAGCTCTTAAGATAATTAAACTAAGACAGTGCTCAAGACTGCAACCATCCAAATTAACTGAATCACAGCCTGCCTGACCAATTTTCATCACTTTAGTTTTCCCTCTGTTTATCACCAAACCTACTCTACTGCAAGTCCCATAAACAGCTCAAATGAGAGTTCATTTCGTCAACATCATTTGTCAAAAGGGCTAAATCATCAGCATAATCTAAGTCAGAAATTTTCAGATCTCCAGACCATTTGAGGCCAAAATCTTTCTCTTGCAGTTCATATAACATAATCAATAACCAAACTAAAGAGAAAAGGAGACAAAATGCACCCTAGTTGAACACCAGAAGCAATGCTAAACCAATTGCTACAAGCCTTGCCAACTCTCACACATGATTCAGTGCTATTATGGAGAGCTTTCATTATGTTAACTAACTTATCTGGCATGCCATATGATCTCAGAATCAATCATAAATTATGGTGATCAACAGAATCAAAAGCCTTTTTGAAATCAACAAAGCTGGTAACCCAAGGTTGCTGAAACTCTAAACATTTCTCAAGAATCTGCCTGAGTGAAAAAATCTGATCTACACCTCCCCTACCACTTCATCCTTTCGCTTGAAACTGGCTGGCTTAGATGACAGCTGTTAACTGGGGACATAAGTCCTGTTATTCTCTCTTCCAGCATTTCCATTATTCCCCAAGTCTTTCATGTCACCACAGCTAAGGTTACCAGTCCTAGTTTTATTAAGATTGCTGATATTGTTGATTTTCGATTGACTTTGGAAATGCTGTCTGCTGAAGTTATGTACTGAATGCCACTTGCAGTCATACTTTCATGATGAGAGGCTCAAGGATTGTTACACGTGGTGAGCTGGTTGATGTAATATGCCCTGCCTCAAGAACTCTAGAAGTATCTAAAATCTAAAACAGGAACTTTGCAACATGTTTTCCAATGTAACTTTCTCAGAGTTTCATCAGATAATGTTATGAAGTGATGTTAAGCATTATACAGGGTGATTCAAAAGGTCAGACAAACTGTAAAGTTAGGTCAGGAATACAAAAACAAACCATTTTTACATAGGAACATATAGCCGCAAACGCCACCTGAGTGTGGTAGAAGATGTTATTTGCCAGAAATTGAGTTGGGCAGTGTGAGTCATCGTCATTCGAGTCGTTGACATTGCAGGAGTAGGATGCATCGTTACAGTAATACTGAGATGGCAGATATGCATTTAGCTTATGGGACAGCGAATGGAAATGGGCAAGCCACAGTGCGATTGTATTGTGAATGGTTCCCAAACAGATGTGTGGCCTATCATGAAATGTTTGCATGATTGTGTGAAATTGATTGTGTGAAACTGGATCTTTCGAAGTAAACAGCCATTGCGGTTGGGACCAAACAACGTGCACACCTGTCATGGAAGAAGTGGTTTTACATGAAATTGAACACAATCCAAGTACAAGTACATGAGTTATTTCACATCACATTCGTGTACCTCAACCCAGCATGTGGTGAGTATTACACAAGTTGTTACACCCTTTTCACATGCAACGGGGCCAGTCATTGAAAGAAGGAGATGACATGCATCTGGAATTTGCACGCTGGTTTATGCAAAAATGTGTCACACAGCCGGAATTTCCAGCATTTGTTCTCTTCATCGATGAAGCTACCTTCACACGTGAATGTGTTGCTAATGTTCATAATTTGCATGTGTGGGCACATGACAACCCACAAGCTACACGCCCCCGTGCTGAGCAACATTAGTTCACCATAAATGTTTGAGCGGGCATTGTTGGAGACTGTTTGCTTGGGCCATACCTTCTTCCATCACGACTAGACGGGCGTAGTTATCGGATATTCCTGGAGGTCTTGCCAGAACTACTGCATGATGTTCCTGTATCTGTATGCTGACGCATGTGGTTTCAGCACGATGGGGTGCCTGCACATTTCACCTCGGTTGTGCACGAGTATCTCAACAGCACCTTTCCTGCGCGATGGATTGGCCGGGGCAGACCTGTTGCTTGGCCACCAAGATCACCCGACTTGTCCCCCATTGATTTTTTCCTCTGGGGTTACCTCAAAGGCCTTGTGTACGAAATCCCTTGTAGCCTCTGACACTGACCTCATTGCAAGAGTCGTTGAAGGCAGCAGAATGTATCTGCGAGAGGCCTGGCATTTTTAAACACATTTGCCAATCCATGTGTCGACGTTGCAAGGCATGTATTGCTGTGGATGGAAAGAACTTTGAGCACTCATCTTTGGAATTGTAAACATGTTGTTATACCTTACTTGTATTCCTTTATTTTTGATTCTTCCTGTACCTCTAGCACACTCGGGGGGCAATTGCAGCTATATGTTCCTATGTAAAAATGGTCTGTTTTTGTATTCCTGACCTACCTTTACACTTTGTCTAAGACCTTTTGAATCATCCTGTATACAAGTCTACTTTGTTGTGTTTCTGATGGTCCACTCATTCACTTTTACTTAATCAGTTTTACTTTGTTCATCATCATCATCATCATCCTCAAGCAGCCATGGGCTACGGAGGTCCAACCAGACCGTGCAATTTAGTTCTCCAAGCAAGTCTATCCTGAGCTACATCTACTGCATCTGGCCACTGCACACCAATTCTAACAAGGTCCTGTTTGACATTGTCTGCCCACCGCATCCTAGGTCTCCCCTTCTTTCTGAGGCCTTTAGGCACACTGTTCATAACCCTATTCGCCAATCTATAATTATTCATACGGGCAACATGGCCAAACCAACGGAGTCTCTCTCTGCACAATATGCTGCTTAAAGGAGGTTGCAGACTCCTTTGCCTAATCTCATCATTAGTTACAAAGTTGAACCACCTAATGCCCAAGATACTGCGTAAGCATCTGGAATCAAAAGCATCTAGTGTCCTGTTATCTTGTTTACAAAGTGTCCAAGTTTCACTACCATAACTAACCCTAGAAAGAACCAAACTATTATACAGTCTAATTTTAGTCTTTAGGTGTATACGCCTATTTCTCCACACTCTCCATAGATTCTTAAAAGTCCCAGCAGCAATCCCTATTCGTCTGTTAATCTCATGCCGCACATCACCATTATCTGTTACATAGCTCCCAAGATAATTAAACTGTGACACCTGCTCAAGACTGCAACCATTCAGATTAACTGAATCACAGCCTGCCTGACCAATTTTCATCACTTTAGTTTTCTCTCTGTTTATAACCAAACCTACTCTACTACCAGTCTCATCAACAGCTCGAATGAAAGAGTTCATCTCATCAACATCATTTGCCAAAAGGGCTAAATCATCAGCATAATCTAAATCAGAAATTTTCATATCTCCAGCCCATTTAAGGCCAAAATCTTTCCCTTGAAGTGAATTTCGCATAACATAATCAATAACCAAGCTAAAGAGAAAAGGAGACAAAATGCACCCTTGTCGAACACCAGAAGTAATGCTAAACCAATTGCTACAAGCCTTACCAACTCTCACACACGACTCAGTGTTATTATAGAGAGCTTTCATAATGTTAACTAACTTGTCTGGTATACCATATGATCTCACAATCAACCACAAATTATGACGATCAACAGAGTCGAAAGCCTTTTTGAAATCAACAAAGCTAGCAACCAAAGGTTTCTGAAACTCTAAACATTTCTCAAGAATCTGCCTAAATGAAAATATCTGATCTACACATCCCCTACCACTTCTGAATCCACATTGCTCATCACGCAATTGCCTGTCAACCAGATTCTTAATTCTATTAAGCACAATCATGGAAAGAACTTTACCTGGAACAGAGAGTAGGCTGATACCCCTATAGTTATCACAAGAACTGCGATCACCTTTTTTGAAAATAGGGATAACAATAGCTCTGGTAAAATCCTTAGGAACCATGCCTTTATCATAAAAGAGATTCAGAATTTCAGTCATCCAAGTGGTAACCGAAACATTCCCAGCTCTAAGCATTTCCGTAGTAATTTCATCTACCCCTGGGGATTTATGAAGTTTAAGTTTAGAAACAGCCAAACTAACTTCAGATTGTGTTATAGGGCCAACATTAAAGCCACCAATGCATCTATCATCATTGCAAACAATGGGAGTAGAACTAACTACATTGTTTAGAACATCACTGAAATGCTCAGCCCACCTAGCCATGACAGAATCCTCCCCTTCTATAACCTTACCTTGTTTATCCTTCAATCCTTGTATGCCTGTCCATTTTCTACCACACAAAACATTAACTATCTGGTACAGCTCTCTGCTGTTGTGCTGTCTAACTGCTTCCTCGGCTTTGTCAGCCAAACCATCAAGCCAAAAATTTTTATCAGCAGCTAACTGATCCTTTACAAGTTTATTAAGGTCTCTGTACTGCTTTCTATTAGGACTAGTAGGGTATTGATTAAGGGCATTCCTGCAGTTCTTTCTTTCCGAAATAAGCTCAAGTGCCTTATCACTCAGATAATTTTGCCTCTTCTGCTCCTTTTTTCCTAAAAGAGTACTGTTAGTGTCCAAAAAAGCCTGTTTAAAATGATCCCATTCTTCCTCAACTTCAGTAGTAAGCAAACCATGACTGTCATAATGACTAAGTAACCTATCATGGTAAGCTTTGGCTATAACTGGATCTTTCAGAGCTTCAGTATTAAAAGTAAATTTTTTAACCCTAGCACAACACTTTTTAAGTTTAAGTTGCAACACACTTTTAACAAGGTAATGGTCAGATCCAATTTCAGCTCCCCTATATGCCCTGGTATTCCTAACAGAACTAGTCCATTTGCTGTTAATTAATATGTAATCAATCATATTCTTATGCAGCCCATCAGGTGAAACCCATGTGTACTTATGTATGTCGCGGTGTTTGTAATAAGTGTTAGTTATTCTGAATCCATTGAGTTTACTTACCTGTAGGAGACGTTGCCCATTGCTATTGCAGCTACCAATACCAAAAGGGCCTATTACTCCTCCCCAAAGGTCAGAGTCAGTACCAACTTTGGCATTGAAGTCACCAAGAACAAGGGTAATATCTCCTTTCTTGACAGAATTCAAAATATCCTGAAGTTGTTCATAAAACCTATCCTTCTCATCCTCATCGGCATCCTCAGTGGGGGCATAACAGCAGATAACATTCAAGTCTTTAACGCTTGTCTGAAATTTTGCTGTAAGAAACCTTTCATTAATGCACTCATATCCTAGAAGAGCATCACTAGCGTGTCTGCTGAGAAGCAGACCCACGCCTTGGTGATGCTTTTTGTCGTCCCTCCCTGAAAAGAGAAATTTAAGATTATTTTTAAGAATCTGACCTTTATCTGTCCATCTGGTCTCTTGCAAGCCGAGAATATCTAAATTATAACGGTGGAATTCTTGTGTGAGGACATCAAGAGAAAAAGCTCTGTGCAGAGTCCTCACATTCCAACTACCTATGGAGAGAAAATGGTTAGTGGGATGTTTAAAGAAACTATGTTTATTGAGAGAGGGAATGCCGACAATATCAACCAGCCCCCTAATCGCAGACATGGGGCAAAGACCCATTCTCCCACTGCTAAAGGCTGAAGCCATCTACACTGGAAGACTTCCTCCAATGTAGAATTTGACGATGCCAATAGAAGCAAAGAGTTCAGGTGCCTGCGATGACTTCTGCTCAGGATTATCCACCAGCTGATAAACATATCCTGTGGATCTATTCACTTGGGGCTGTCAACCCACAAACAAAAAGAAAACACAGCGGAAGATTTTCCCTCCACAGAAGCCCACCAGTGCAGCAAAATCAGGATCCATAATCAAGCTCAGAGCCATATATCTGTCCAGTCCAGTAGGTTTATATGGTCAGCACCAGGACCCTGTGTGGTTGACCACTCCTCAGCAGGGTAGAAAAAAAAGAAAAGTAGCCATAGTTGTCCAGATCAGTAGGCCACACTAATCTGGCAGCCCTCCCCTTCCGTTCACTTCCACAAGAGAGTATCTCTTTTGAAAGTTACTAACGGTCCGCACCACGAGAAGGCGGGGTTGGACATTAGGTGCTAGGCCTGGCCGGTTCTATGCATCATCACAGGGGATTGGTGCATAGCTCTCCTTCCAGTGACTACCTAGCTACCATTTACAGACCTTGTTCACATTATATTTATTATTTGGGGATTATTCGTCAGTTGGATCATCATTTTCCCTCATCCAGACCACTAAAGCAGTTGTGCATGAGCAACTGTGACTTCTGATTGATAGCCGCAAATACACATATAAGGACATGCCCTCTAGTATCATAGCTAGCATGATCATAAGATTATGTAAATATAGTTCTCAGCATGCATTACATGTGTCAGTTGCACGCCACATGTATAGTAAGTGTCGTTAAGTCACGGAGTTAGTAGGGAGAAGTTTTTGAAGTCAGGAGTTGTCAGTTGTTAGTAGCTGAAATGAAGTTTTTGGTGCATAGTAGTTAGTTAGTTTTTTTTTTGTTGTTGAGTAGAGATTGAGTTAGTTGGAGAAAGCTAGTAGTTGAGAGAATGTGAGCATTCAGTTGCTCAGAATATTGTATTCATCAGTTTATTTGGTGAGTCTTGTTTTTTGGAAACAAACTTTGTTTTATGAAATATTTTGACTTTTCCATTTTTTAATCTTGAGCAAAATAAATTGATTTTGATTAGATTTAACTTTAACAATTGACAATCTTTTCAAATTTAATTCTTATGCACTAAGTAATACTTATATATGAGCAGTGATCGGTTAATTCATGGACAGAAGCAAAAAGTTACATTAAATATCACCCTCTGAATCTTCCTGGCATTTGTCTTTCTCAAAATACTCTCCCTTGAACTTCACATATTTTTGTCATCGTTGTACCCATGCATTAAAAGCATCTTTGAAGCCATTTTTCGAACACATGCGAAATGTTGTTATTGTGGCTCTGCAAGCTTCATCGTCAGATGCGAAATTTTTCCCTTTCAAAGCTTTCTTCAGTCACAAAAAGAGGAAAAAAAATCGCAGGGTGCTAAGTCCGGAGATAATGGAGGATGTGGCAGAACCTCAGCACCTATGATAGAGATCACTGGCTGCAAATATTAGCTGTATGGGGCCTTGCATTGTTGTGACAAAGAAACCAAGTCACACAAGAAAGTTTCGGATGTTTTTCATGAATGCAATGCCCAAAGTTTGGTTCTGAGAACCTTCAAGTAGGCTTCCTTATTCATGGTTGTTCCACGAGGCACAAAGTGGGTAACGAGAACACCTTCGATGCCAAAAAACACAATCATCTGTCTTCATTCAGGATTGCTAGGGCTCTTTCGATTTGCTCAGGTTGGGTTGTTTTACCTCTGAGCGGCACTTTTTTGCACACAATGGGCTAAATGGCCAGGTCACATGGACCCCGAAGGCTCAGAGAAGGTTGGGGGAGGGGACCCACTGGAACAGCTGTTGGGAGACAGATGGTAGCCTCCCGTCAAGGCCATCCAGCGTGTTCTTTAACGTGCACAGGGTATGGCTCTCCCGCACACGGGGCCATGGCTTAACGTCCCATCCGACGGACGGCGGCCTTTCCAAGCCCATCGGTGTCCCCTACTGACTGTGGGCAGGGCGGGGAATTTTTGCAGAGATAAATCTCAACGCTGACCCAGCTGGGACTCGAACCTGGGAACTACAGATTACGAGCCTGGCGCGATACCGACTGAGCCACCCCCGCCCCTCGATTTGCTCAGGAGTTATTGGGGAAGAAGGCTGGCCAGGTCTTGGGTCATCGGCAACAGATTCACGTCCATCTTTGAATCGCTTATGTCACTTAAAAAGGCAGACCTACGAAGACGGTCATTACCATAGGCTTCACTCATCTCTTCAACAGTCGTAGCAGCGCTTAGGCCTCGCTTAACACAATAACGAATGACAACCACTGTTCTGTCTGAATTTCCAACAATCTAAATGAATGTCTATGACATGCAACTCGAATCACAGTCTTAACACAACAGCAGTGGACATCAAATGACCTTGGCAGGTGGAGCCTCCTTTGCAGCAGTCATGCACAGCACCATCTAGTGTTACTTCGGAAAAAGTGCTATATATGAGTACTTATGGCACCACTCCACAAATTAAATGATTACCCCTTGTACTTAGCAAACCCTCATTTAACTTTATTCAGCATGATTAATTGCCTGGCGCTATCTGGAAGTTTAGTTTAATTTGGATCAGTTAAAAGGTCCAAAGTGAAGTTTAATATACTTTTGGAGCATTACACATTATCAGCTGCTAGGGCCTGCATATGCAATAGGAGATTCCACGTGCTGCTAGGGCTGCTAGGCTGGGATCTCTCTTTACACAAATTAATCATGATTGTTTTGGAGTACTGAAGTTGTAATTTAGTTTGTGGTGTTATAAGTGGTATATATGTTAAATTATTTATTTTAAGCTTATGTTCTGTTTCTGTTATCTGTGCTAAAGCAATATTAGTTTTTTTTTATTTTTTATATCTTGTTGATATTTTAACATGCACTGCTCTTATGTGTGGTAGTTTTTTCTATATATTTGTTTCTGCCTTCCAGTTATTTTTGGGGTTGGGATCTCATTTATAAAAGTCTATATTATAAACTTCCTCCTGTTGGGAGTAGTTTATCTCAATCATTAACTAACTTTTTTATGCTTTAATTTATAGTAAGTGGTAATTTAGTATCACTTTTTTTAATGCATTGCTTAAAGTATTAGATATCCTGGGCAGGTGGGGGAAAAATGTGTGCATAATTTGATTTTAATTCTTGAGGGTCAGGGTTAGGACTCCTGTTGATATTTATGTCTTACAGAATTCTCCAGTTTCTTAATCATTTCACCCAGATAACCTATGTCTAGCAATTTTGCAAATAAATTTTAATTCCTTCCATAATGCATATTTCAGGGTGATGTTTTTAAATGCTCTAAGATATGAGGTTATTGCAGATTTCTTATATTTCACAGTGATGATGCACAAAACCAGCCAAGACTAGCACTTAATGTCAAACCCTGCCTTCATGTGGCCTTTAGAGAAATGGGTGAACTGTTCAAAAGAGATATTCTCTTTTATATGGGAGCAGAAGGGGAGGGCTTCCAGATCAATGTGGCTTATAGATCTGGTCATCTATGGCCACTTTTTTCTTTTGCCCTTGTACAGGAGTGGTCAACTTTACAGGGTCCTGGTGCTGACCATTTATATGAACTAGACTGGACTGGTTTACGAATTTGAGTTTGATTATGGATCCTGGACTTGCTGCACTGGTGGGCTTCTGTTGAGGGATTTTCTGCTGTGGTTCTTCTCTTTACTTGTGCACTGCTAGCCCTAAGTGAACAGAGGCATGGGATACCTTATATCAGCTGGTGGAAAATCCTAATCAGAGGCCATTGCAGGTACATGAACTCGTGCTTCTATGGTCATCGCCAATCCTAAACTGGAGTATTGTGATCAGGTGCTGTAGTTCCTACCAGCATGGGTGCTTCAGCCTGTAGCGGTAGGGGAACAGGTCTTTGCACCTGGTCTGTGCAATCAGGGGGCTGTTTGATATTGTTGGCCTTACATCATCATCATCATCATCATCATCCTCAAGCAGCCATGGGCTACGGAGGTCCAACCAGACCGCGCAGTTTAATTCTCCAAGCATATCTGTCCTGAGCTACATCTGCTGCATCCGGCCACTGTACACCAATTCTAACAAGGTCCTGTTTGACATTGTCTGCCCACCGCATCCTAGGTCTCCCCCTCCTTCTGAGGCCTCTAGGCACACTGTTCATAACCCTATTCACCAATCTATAATTATCCATACGCGCAACATGGCCAAACCAGCGGAGTCTCTCTCTGCACAATATGCTGCTTAAAGGAGGTTGCAGACTCCTTTGCCTAACCTCATCATTAGTTACAAAGTTAAACCACCTAATACCCAAGATACTGCGTAAGCATCTAGAATCAAAAGCATCTAGTTTCCTGTTATCTTGCTTACACAGCGTCCAAGTTTCACTACCATAACTAACCCTAGAAAGAACCAAACTATTATACAGTCTAATTTTAGTCTTTAGGTGTATACGCCTATTTCTCCACAATCTCCATAGATTCTTAAAAGTCCCGGCAGCAATACCTATTCGTCTGTTAATCTCATGCCGCACATCACCAGTATCAGTTACGCAGCTCCCAAGGTAATTAAACTGTGACACCTGCTCAAGACTGCAACCATTCAGATTAACTGAATCACAACCTGCCTGACCAATTTTCATCACTTTAGTTTTCTCTCTGTTTATAACCAAACCTACTGTACTACCAGTCTCATCAACAGTTCGAATGAAAGAGTTCATCTCATCAACATCATTTGCCAAAAGGGCTAAATCATCAGCATAATCTAAATCAGAAATTTTCGCATCTCCAGCCCATTTAAGGCCAAAATCTTTCCCTTGAAGTGAATTTCGCATAACATAATCAACAACCAAACTAAAGAGAAAAGGAGACAAAATGCACCCTTGTCGAACACCAGAAGTAATGCTAAACCAATTGCTACAAGACTTACCAACTCTCACACATGACTCAGTGTTATTATAGAGAGCTTTCATTATGTTAACTAACTTGTCTGGTATACCATATGATTTCACAATCAACCACAAATTATGACGATCAACAGAGTCGAAAGCCTTTTTGAAATCAACAAAGCTAGCAACCAAAGGTTTCTGAAACTCTAAACATTTCTCAAGAATCTGCCTAAGTGAAAATATCTGATCTACACATCCCCTACCACTTCTGAATCCACATTGCTCATCACGCAATTGCCTGTCAACCAGATTCTTAATTCTATTAAGCACAATCATGGAAAGAACTTTACCTGGAACGGAGAGTAGGCTGATACCCCTATAGTTATCACAAGAACTGCGATCACCTTTTTTGAAAATAGGGATAATAATAGCTCTGGTAAAATCTTTAGGAACCATGCCTTTATCATAAAAGTTATTCAAAATTTCAGTCATCCAAATGGTAACTGAAACATTCCCAGCTCTAAGCATTTCCGTAGTAATTTCATCCACCCCTGGGGATTTATGAAGTTTAAGTTTAGAAATAGCCAAACTAACTTCAGATTGTGTTATAGGGCCAACATTAAAGCCAACAATGCATCTATCATCACTGCCAACAATGGGAGTAGAACTAACCACATTGTTTAGAACATCACTGAAATGCTCAGCCCACCTAGCCATGACAGAATCCTCACCTTCTATAACCTTGCCTTGTTTATCCTTCAATCCCTGTATACCTGTTCGTTTTCTACCACACAAAACATTAACTATCTGGTACAGCTCTCTGCTGTTGTGCTGTCTAACTGCTTCCTCAGCTTTGTCAGCAAGGCCATCAAGCCAAAGATTCTTATCAGTAGCTAACTGATCCTTTACACGTTTATTAAGTTCTTTGTAATGCTTTCTATTAGGACTAGTAGGGTACTGATTAAGGACATTCCTGCAGTTCCTTCTTTCTGAAATAAGCTCAAGTGCCTTATCGCTTAAATAATTCTGCCTCCTCTGCTCCTTTTTCCCTAAAAGAGTACTGTTAGTTTCCAAAAAAGCCTGTTTAAAATGGCCCCATTCTTCCTCAACGTCAGTATTAAGCAAACCATGACTGTCATAATGACTAAGTAACCTATCATGGTAAGCTTTAGCTATAACTGGGTCTTTCAGAGCTTCAGTATTAAAGGTAAATTTTTTAACCCTAGCACAACACTTTTTAAGTTTAAGTTGCAAGACACTTTTAACAAGGTAATGGTCAGATCCAATTTCAGCTCCCCTATATGCCCTGGTATTTCTAACAGAACTAGCCCATTTGCTGTTAATTAATATATAATCGATCATATTCTTATGCAGCCCATCAGGTGAAACCCATGTGTATTTATGTATGTCGCGGTGTTTGTAATATGTGTTAGTTATTCTGAAACCATTTAGTTTACTTACCTGTAGGAGACGTTGCCCATTGCCATTGCAGCTACCAATACCAAAAGGGCCTATTACTCCTCCCCAAAGGTCAGAGTCGGTACCAACTTTGGCATTGAAGTCACCAAGAACAAGGGTAATATCTCCTTTCTTGACAGAATTCAAAATATCCTGAAGTTGTCTGTAAAACCTATCCTTCTCATCCTCATCAGAATCCTCAGTGGGGGCATAACAGCAGATAACATTCAAGTCTTTAATGCTTGTCTGAAATTTTGCTGTAAGAAACCTTTCATTAATGCACTCATATCCTAGAAGAGCATCACTAGCATGTCTGCTGAGCAGCAGACCCACGCCTTGGTGATGCTTTCCATCCTCCCTCCCTGTAAAGAGAAATTTAAAGTTATTTTTAAGTATCTCACCTTTACCTGTCCATCTGGTCTCTTGCAAGCCTAGAATATCTAGGTTATAGCGCTGGAATTCCTGCATGAGGACATCAAGAGAATAATCTCTATGTAATGTCCTCACGTTCCACGTTCCTGCAGAGAGAAAATGATTAGTAGGATTTTTAAAGAAATTAGGTTTATTGAGATTGGTAGGGCCAACAATATCAAACAGCCCCCTGATCGCAGGCATGGGGCAAAGACCTGTTCCTCCTCCGCTAAAGGCTGAAGTCACCAATGCTGGTAGGAACTTCAGGCACCACCTTTTCAAGTGGACTTTTTCAAGAACCATATGGCCTGCCTGAGACACATTACTCCAGTTTAGGCTTGACGATGCCCAACTAGCTAAGTAAGGTTCAGGTACCTGCGATGGCCTCTGATTAGGATTATCCACCAGCTGATATAAGGTATCCCATGCCTCTGTTCACTTAGAGCTGGCAACCCAGAAGCAAACAGAAAACACAGCGGCAGACTCTCCCTCAACAGAGGCCCACCAGTGCAGCAAGTCCAGGATCAATAATCAAGCTCAAATCCATAAACAAGTCCAGTCTAGTAGGTATAAATGGTCAGCACCAGGACCCTGTGAAGTTGACCACTCCTCAGCAGGGTTGAAAAAAAAGGAAAAAAGTGGCCATAGATGACCAGATCAGTAGGCCATACTGAACTGGCAGCCCTCCCCTTCCGTTCCCTCCGCAGGTACATGCAATGTGAAGAAGTTACATAGAAATTATTCTCTTGATGTCCTCATGCAGGAATTGCAGCGTTATAACCTATATATTCTTCACTTGCAAGAGACCAGATGGACATGTCAAGGTCAGATACTTAAAAATAACTTTAAACTTCTCTTTTCAGGGAGGGAGGTTGGAAAGTGCTCCCCAAGATGTATGTTTGCTTCTCAGCAGAAATGCCAGTGATGCTCTTCTGGGATATGATTGCATTAAAGACTTCTTACAGCAAAATTTAATACAAAAATGAAAGACTTGAATGTTCATATATTGTTATGCCCCAAAAGAGGATTCCGATGAAAAAAAAGAAGGATAAGTTTTACAGCCAGCTTCAGAATATTTTGAATTCTGTGAAGAAATGAGATATTTCTCTTGTGCTATGTGACTTCAATGCTAAAGTAGGTCTGACTCTGGCATTTGGGCAGGAGTTTTAGGTCTCTTTGGCATTGGTAGTTCCAATGACAATGGGGAATGTCTTCTACAGGTAAGTAACACATACCACAAACACCTGGACATTTGTAAATACACATGGGTTTCACCTAATGGGTTGAACAGAAATATGATAGATTATATTTTATTTACAGCAAATGGTCTAGTTTGATTAGGAATACCAGATCACAGAGGGGAACCGAAATTGGGTCTGACCATTACATGGTAAAAAAAAGTGTCTTGCAACTGAAGCATAAGAAATGTTGTGCTAATAAAAAATAAAAATAAATACCCCCTCAAGCAGCTGCTTGCCACAGAGGTCTGACAGGAGCCTGTCAGTTTATATGTCATAGTAGAAGGTCTGTGAGGATGGCAGGACCTGAGCAGAAAAACAACACAAACATCCATGCCTTACACGGCGCTCAAACCCAGGTCCTTTAGATCAGTAGTCAAGCGCGCTAACCACTCGGCCACAGGACAGGGTTAAAGAAACTATTAAGGTTAAGAAAATTACCTGTAACACTGAAGGTCTGAAAGATCCAGATATATACAAAGCATATCATGACAGGCTACTTAGTCTTTATGACAATCGTGTTTGAAGCTTCATTTGTTGTGCTAGCAACAATGACCACAACATATGGCTTGGGAAGATTTAAAAGCTGTGATATTTTAACAATACATATTTTATGAATCATACTTTTAAATTGCTGCAATTTAGTTAATGCAATGAAGTTAGAAATATTGATTTGAACTTTTGCTTTCATACATCTTACCTTGTTAGATTCCACCTTGGTGAGGACAGCAGAATGACATCTTACAGGGCACGTGTGGCCACATTGTAAGCTTTTCCCACATACATTTCGACATGGAGGACAAGTCTCAAAATGGCACCGGTGCTTGTGACGTTCTGGGTGGTGACAATTTGGTGGGATTCTAAAATTGATAACGCTTATTTATGTTTTATATACATATAACTAGTATTATTCTTTTACCAATTTTTAGCAATATTGAAATAACATTTATTGTTTATACTGAATTTTGGTTCACATTATTAATGTAACTCAAAGCAAAAACATTTTAATTATTATTCAAAGCATGAAAATTTTTTAAACACTGAATATCTTTTAAATATGTTTCAAACAGATTATGAAAGAAGCTACTGTTAAAAGTGTTACATTTTAAGAAAATTAAAGTTTAAGTAAAATCTCAAAAATATGCATTTTTTGACAAAACTGCAGATTTTGGTCACTTTAAACTTAATTTCTGGTTTCACTTTAATCATCATCATTATTATTATCCTCAAGCACACAATTTAATTATCCAAACACATCTGTCCTGAGCTAAATCTACTGCATCTGACCACTGTAGACAAATTCTAACAAGTCTACTTGACATTGCCCACCACATCCTAGGTCTCCCCCTCTTTCTGAGGCCTTTAGGCACACTGTTCATAACCATATTTGCCAATCTATAATTATCCGTATGGGCAACATGGCCAAACCAAATGGAATCTCTCTCTGCACAATATGCTGATCAAAGGAGGTTGCCACTTCTTTCCCTAACCTCACCATTACTTACAAAATTGAACCATCTAATGCCCAAGATACTGCATAAGCATAACAGAATCAAAAGCATCAAGTTTCCTGTTAGCTTGTTTTACAAAGTATCCAAGTTTTACTACAATAACTAACTCTAGAAAGAACTTATTAAGATGCAGTCTAATTTTAGTTTTTAGGTGTATATGCCTATTTCTCCACACTCTCCACAGTTTCTTACAAGTCCCAGCAGCAATCCCTATTCATCTGTTATTTCATGCGGCACATCACCAGTATCTGTTACATAGCTGCCAGGATAATTAAACTCAGATACTTGTTCAAGAGAACAACCATTCAGACTAAATGAAATGCAACCTGCATGACCAATTTTCATCAGTATAGTTTTCTCTCTTTTATCACCAAACCTACTCTACTACCAGTTTCACCAAGAGACCTAATGAAAGAGTTCATCTCATCAGCATCATTTGCTGAAAGGCCTAAATCATCAGTATAATCTAAATCAGAAAAATTCATATCTCCAGACCATTTCAGCCTAGTCTTTCACTTGCAGTGAATTTAGTATAACATAATCAATAACCAAAGTAAAGAAGAAAGGAGACAAAATGCACCCTTGTCTAACTCCATCGTCATAATTTGTGGTTGATTGTGTGATCATATGGTATACCAGACAAGTTAGTTAACATAATGAAAGCTCTCTATAATAACACTGAGTCGTGTGTGAGAGTTGGTAAAGCTTGTAGCACTTGGTTTAGCATTACTTCTGGTGTTCGACAAGGGTGCACTTTGTCTCCTTTTCTCTTTAGTTTGGTTATTGATTATGCTTTGCGAATTTCATTTCAAGGGCAAGATTTTGGCCTTAAATGGGCTGGAGATACGAAAATTTCTGATTTAGATTATGCTGACGATTTAACTCTCTAGGCATATGATGTTGATGAAATGAACTCTTTCATTTGAGCTGGTGATGAAATTTGTAGTAGAGTAGGTTTGGGTATAAACAGAGAGAAAACTAAAGTGATGAAAATTGGTCAGTCAGGCTGTGATTCAGTTAATCTGAATGGTTGCAGTCTTGAGCAGGTGTTACAGTTTAATTATCTTGGGAGCTATGTAACAGACAAAACAGGGATTGCTGCTGGGACTTTTAACCCTTCCAGGGCCCAGGCTGAAAAACAGGTTTCTATCCAGGGGCCAAGCTATTTTCTCTCTATGCTCAGCTAAAAAAACCTTTAACTTTAGAACTTTTTTGCCAAAGAAATAATGAAAGGAATTATGGCATGTTGTATGCCAAATTAATCAGCATTTAATTCTGTATTTTCTAAAAATTAAGTATTTAACAAAAAAAGATGATATGTTTTATTTTAATAGGACTTTTTTTAGAGTCACGTAGTAAAAAAATGCATCTGGCAACACAAATAAAAATTTATTTAAAAAAAAAACTAATAGAAATGATTACAATGCACAAGAATAGAATGACTATATATTTCTGAATGACAAAAGAATTACTTTTTGGTTTTAAGTAAATATTTTTTTCATTTTGTGATTTTTTTTCTTGGTACCATACTTCAAGAAAATTCCAGGCTTTTAGCCAATTGTGCTGAATCAGATAAACAAGTAAACTTTAGAATTAAAAAAAAATAACAACCCATCAACGGAAATAGGTCATGTTATATACCAAATTAAACAGAATTTAATTACGAATTTTATGAAAGTAAATAATATGAATAAATTTTCAAGCATAATTATTTTAATAAGCTTTTTTCAATGCGGTATGGTGAAAAAAAAAGATCATACTATACAATTAGGGCTTCATTTTGGAAAACCTGATGAATAAAAATAGTTAAATTATATATTTATTGAAAGAAATTTTGTCCCAATATTCAACCTGAAATATGTTTTTTATTTCTTTTAATGATTCTTTTCAGTATTGTATATTTTAAACATGGCCAGTGTTATACAACGTAACTTGGCCTTCTCACATTCACGGGATTTCTGAACTGGCTATGAAATAGAAAAAAAACTTCCTTGGGTGTTGAAATTTGGCGATCTTGGCTAAGTGCAGAAAAGTTTGTGCAACAAGGACCAGCCATTCCCAAAATTACCCTCCCAAATGGTGGCCAATTTCTGTAGCAAAGAAAGTCTATTTTGCTTCTGTATACAAGACATTCATTTTCAGAAAACGGTACAAGCTCAAAGTTTTTTTACTAAAAAAACAAGGAATAATAAAATAAAAATTACATATAACCTAATGGAATGTTAAACAAAATATCTGCAACAACTTTTAACCAGCCTCCGATCTAGCATAACTCAGAAAAATTGATAAATCTGCTTTTCATAAGATTGCTAACTAACAGAAGTAAATCTATAGAAATGAATTTGCTTTTGTATCTAAAAACTCATTTATTTTCAGAAAATGATACTAGATCAAAGTTTTACTGGAAAAGTAATAAATAATAAAATAAAAATTAACATATAGCCTAACGCAATGTTAAAATATCCACAGCAACAAGTTGTAGGCCGGCCATATGGTATAACATAGCTATGAAAAACATCAATACTTATCAATCGGACAAAATATCATTAATTTCCGAAAATAAATCTACTGAAATGAAAACTAAGGTTTAAATATAAAAAAAATACTAACTTTACAAAGAATATCCAATATGCTGGATCAAAACCATAAACAACATGTATAGCACACGCAACAGAGATTGCATTAGTCATCTGCGTCTTCTTTGGCTCAGTGAAGCATAATTAATTAAATGCAGGTGCATCCAGAATTTCTAAGAAGGACATGTTTACTTTCAGTTTTGATTTGAAGGCAGGAAAGATGCATAGAATGCAGGGAAAAATGATAAAAATAACTTAGGAATACTGACTAGGTTTTTGACAGAAAAGAGTGTGAAACGGGAAAAAAATGGCGCATAAATAATGGCGATAAAATACGTACGTATTTTATAATTACTTTCATATTCTACGGTTTTTAAAAACAGCAATTTTTTTATTAATTTTTAGATTTTCGAAAATTTAAGAAAAAATTTGATGATAATAGCTCGAATTAAACTTGCGAGTTTAAAGCAGAAGGTTATTTCAGCAAATAGGAACGTTAACAAGTAAATCGGCAATACCGTTTAGTGCTTCTAAAAAATGGCAATCAGATGACTTTATAAAATTATTTATATTGTAGTTTAGTAAAATATGCATCATATTAAAAAACAAAATATTATTTTTGAAGCCTGAATTATATATTTTTATAAGATATATATAAATTACAACGGCAATTTTTATTTAAAAAAAAAACAATATATTTTTGTTGTACTAAGACTGTATGCATACGTCATCGACACTCGCAATTCCGATTCTCCATACATATGGGTTAGGCCCTGGAAGGGTAAGAATCTATGGAGAGAGTGGTGAAATAGGCGTATACACCTAAAGACTAAAATTAGACTGTATAACAGTTTGGTTCTTTCTAGGGTTAAGTTATGGTAGTGAAACTTGGACACTTTGCAAACATGATAACAGTAAACTAGATGCTTTTGATTCTAGATGCTTATGCAGTATCTTGGGCATTAGGTGGTTCAACTTTGTAAGTAATGATGAGGTTAGGCAAAGGAGTTGGCAACCTCCTTTGAACAGTGTATTATGCAGAGAGAGACTCTGTTGGTTTGGCCATGTTGCCCATATGGATAATTATAGATTAGCGAATAGGGTTATGAACAGTGTGCCTAAAGGCCTCAGAAAGAGGGGGGAGACTAGAATGTAGTGGAAAAACAATATCAAATAGGATCATGTTGGAATTGGTGTGCAATGGTCAGATGCAGCTCATGACTGTTGAGGATGATGATGGTGATAAGGCATTGGGGCTTATTTTGGAAAGAAAGATCTGCAGGAAATATCCTTAATCGATATCCTACTAGTCCTACCGAAAAGTGTTACAAAGAGCTTAATAAACAAGTAAACGATCAGTTAGCAGCTGATAAGAACCTTTGACTAAATGGCTCTGCTTGCAAAACTGAGAAAGCAGCTAGACAGCATAATACCAGAGAGGTGTACCTGATAGTTAATTTTTTATGTGGGAAAAAAAAAAAAGACAGGTATTGAAGGATAAACAAGGCAAGGTTATTGAAGGTGAGGTATCATGGCTAGGTGGGCTGAGCATTTCAGAGATGTAATAAAGAATGTGTTAAGCTTTACTCCAGTTGTTCATAATGATGATAGATGCATTACTGCTTGCAATGTTGGCCATATATATCATTGTCTGAAGATATTATGCAATTTCTAAACAGAATTTACATAAATCTCCAAGGGTAGATGAAACTGGAAATGCTTAGAGCTGGGAATGTTTCTGTCACCACATGGGTGATTGGAATTATGAATCCCTATTTATAAAAAGGGTGATTGCAGTTCTTGAGATAACTAAAGGGATATCAACCTGCTTTCTGTTCCAGGTAAAGTTCTTTGCATGATTGGACTTAACGGAATTAACCCTTCCAGTGCCCAAGTTGTCTGCACACGTTCGGAGAATCCAAAAAAAATATGTGGAGGACCTATGCACACGTTTTTAGTACAACAAAAAAAATCGATTTCTTAAAAATAAAAATTGCCGTTGTAATTTTTTTTATATATGTATAACTTATAAAAAAATATATAATTCAGACTTCAAAAATATTATTTTGTTTTTTAATTTGATGCATATTTTATTAAACTACAATATAAATATTTTTATAAAGCCATCTAATTGCCATTTTTTAGAAGCACTAAACGGTATTGCTGATTTGCTTATTAACATTCCTATTTGCTGAAGCAACTTTCTGATATAAGCTCACAAGTTTAATTTGAGCTATTATCAACAAATTTTTTCCTAAATTTTCGAAAATCTCCTAAATATTAACAAAAAAAAACCCTGCTATTTTTAAAAACCACAGATTTTGGAAGTAATTACAAATATGTACTGCCATTTTTTTTCCTGTTCATACTCTTTTCTGTTATAAACGTATTTCAGTATTCCCAAGTTATTTTTATCATTTTTCCCAGCATTCTATGCATCTTTCCCACCTTCAAATCGAAACTGGAAGTAAACACATCCTTCTTAGAAATTCTGGTTGCAGCTGCATTTAATTAGTTATGCTTCACTGAGTCAAACAAGACGCAGATGGTTAACACATGCTATCTCCATTGTTCCCATCTGCTGTGTTTTTTTCAGCTTTGGTCCAGGATATTGGATACTCTTTGTCAAGTTAGTATTTTTTTTATATTTAAACCTTAGTTTTGCTTAAACTTTGTAAAACTTAGCTTTGCTTAGTTTTCATTTCAGTAGATTTATTTTCGGAAATTAGTGATCGTTTGGCCGGTCACAACTTGTTGCTATGAATATTTTAACATCACATTAGGCTATATGTTAATTTTTATTTTATTATTTATTACTTTTCCCGTAAAACTTTGATAATAGTATCATTTTCTGAAAATAAATGAGGTCTTGGATATGAAAGCAAATTCATTTCTGTATATTTACTTCTGTTAGTTACAGTGGCGGCTCACGTATAGGCACTGTGGAACGGCAGCACCCCCAATTTCAACTTGATATTATCGATAACATTTAATATAATGAGTCCTTTTTTCTTCAATTCTTTCTTTATACTTATACAATATATAATCCTTAAGCTTAATGTCAGTAGCCATTCCCCAGTTTATGAAAAAGATGCAAAAATCTTTGTATGGAACTGTGCGCTTCACAGTACTAGCGGTGAGGTGTTTGACTGTTGTGCGCATGCGCACATAGGAAGCTACACGCGTGGCTGCAAGGGAGAGAGAGCACTGTCGTTCCAGACCCTGGCGTGCTGGTTGAAGGTAGTTTTTTTTTACTCCGCGTGTGGTGTACTTAAAAACCGTGTACCATATTCTTGAATATGATAAAGTGTAGAAATAGATTATTATCCTGCTTCCAGCTATTCTATTTGATTCATTTTTTTTTTTGGTTCTTTTATTTAACAGAAAACTTTAACCATGGCCTTGCATCCCCAAGAAATAAGTTCTGTGACTGTAAGTGTTCAACAGCTTAAGTTTTCACAGCTGTCTCTCCATGAGAAAGTTGCAGTTAAGAAAAGACAACAGCTTAAGTTTTCACAGCTGTCTCTCCATGAGAAAGTTGCAGTTAAGAAAAGAGGTCTTCAACACCTGATATTCTAATATCTCAGCCTGGCATAAGCAACAACAAGAAATATATTCGTAGCTTAATTCTGAATGGTACCAATGGAAAAGTTGGCTTTGCGGCTGTGAAGTAAAAAATGCACTGTTTTACTTCCCGTGTTTGCTGTTTGGAGGTGATGTAACGTGGACAAAAGATGGTTTTAGAAATATAAACAAAATGAAAGAAAAAACCGAAAAGCATGAGAAGTCAAAGAAGCACGTTGATAATGTAGTTTCACTGGCACTTTTAGGAACCATAAGTATTAGGGAGAAACTTAGTGAGGCATACAGACTTTCAATCAATGAGCATAATATAAAGGTTAAAAAGAACCATTAAATTTTGTCCAAAATAATAGACTGCATTTTCTTTTGTGGAAACTTTGAAACTCCCTTATGTGGACATGATGAAAAAGACGATTCAATAAATCCAGGGGTATTTAGAGGATTAGTAAATTTTGCATCTAAATTAGATTCAGATTTAAAGAATCACTTAGAAACCAGTTCAGTCTTCAAAGGTGTTTCTAAGACCATTCAGAATGAGATACTTGACTGCCTGCTACAAATATACCATGAGGAGATAAGGACGGAAATTAGAAAAGCTTCCTTTGTAGCTGTCATGGCTGATGACACAACAGATATTTCGGAACACACTCAAATGGTCCTTGTTCTACGGTACGTATTGAATGGAGAAATATTTGAGCGTTTTTGGGGATTCTTTATTCCAGAAAATCAAACTGCAGATGGCATATCAAAACGTATTTTAGAACAATTGGACATAATCCTTCAAGAAAATGAAAAAAAACTGATAGCTCAGACATTTGATGGTGCAAATGTCATGAAAGGCAAAAAAGCAGGAGTTCAAGCAAAAATAAAAGCAGTTTATAGTAATGCACATTTCATTCACTGTTATGCACATCAACTTAATTTAATAATGAGAAATGCAGCAAGTATTACACGAAACGAAAGAATATTTTTCTCTAACATTCTGGCTATTCCAACAATTCTTCTCAAGATCACCGCAACGTGTGTCCATTCTCAAGAAGCATATGGAAGTCAGCATTCCACGTCCATCTTCTGCAAGGTGGAACTTCAACATACGGACCATAAACAAAGTTCATGAAAATTTGCAACCTTTAAAAAACTGCCTTACTGAAATTCAGTCAACATCAAATGCAGATCAAACCATTGCAGAAGCAACAGGAATTTTAAAATACCTGAATGATGATAATTTCAAGTTTTGGTTAGAGCTTTTTCATCAGATTATGTCTCATGTTGAAATAATTTACAACTAAATGCAATCTCGAGAAATTAGTGTGTTTAAAGTTAATGAATATATAACAAATTTCAAAACTGCTATTTTAGAACTGAGAAACTCAAAGTACTGTGAGAATCCTTCAAAGACACTCATGGCAGAAGCTAAGGAAGTGTGTGACTGTATATGTGTTGATATAATGGACAGATATTCTTCCACTAAACACTTAGTAGCTGCTAAATTGTTCAACAAGAAATGCTTCACTAATTTTAAGAATGAACATCCCACAGAAGAGATAGTACTGACCACTGAAGCATATCCCATGATTGACAAAGAAAAGCTTGAAACTGAATTAGAAGTATTCTATTGTAGGTCTGATATTCATGAATATTGCAAATTAATTGAGCTGCTGCAATTTATTTTGGAAAATAATCTAGATGATGTTTTTAGTGAAATTACGAAACTGATAAAAATCCTATTGACAGTTCCCATGACTACATTAGAGGCAGAACGCTGCTTTTCAACATTGAAAAGAATAAACACTTTTCTAAGAAGCACTATGAATTCAGAAAGACTAAATGCACTTGCAGTGCTTTCAATGGAGAAAAATTTCCTCAGTTGTCATCCAGAGATCAAGGAGAAAATTATTGATCTTTTCGCGCAAATTAAAACAAGACAAATGGATTTCATTTTTAAACGAATAGATTAAGCTTGAACTGTAACAATTTAGGTTAAAGTAAGTAACAAATGTTTGATTTTGTTCTTTTAGGATTTTATCAAGTTTCTGAATAAATTTTCTTTTTATACATGTTTGATTCCTTTTACACAATTTTAAAACAAAGGCTAAAAATTTTCTGGAGCAGCAACCCCATTAATTTTAGCTACGAGCCGCCACTGGTTAGTTAGATAAATCAGCTGACTGAAAATCGCTATCTTTCCGGGTTGTGCTAGATCGGAAGCCGGCTTAAAAGTTGTTGTGGATATTTCATTTAACATCCCATTAGGTTATATGTAATTTTTCTTTTATTATTTCTTGTTTTTGTAATAAAAAAACTTTGAGCTTGTACCTCTTTTCTAAAATACTGCTTAAAATTTTTTTTTTCTGAAACTGAATGTCTTGGATATGGAAACAAATAGACTTCCTTGTTATGAAAATCGGCTATCATTTGGGAGGGCAATTTCGGGAAGGGCTGGTCCTTGGTGCACAAACCTTTCTGCACTTAGCAAAGATCGCCAAACTTCAACACCCAAAGAAACTTATTCATAATGTATAGTAAAAAGAAGCAGCCAAGGAAGTTTTCTTTCTATTTCATAACCAGTTCAGAAAATCCTGTGAATGTGAGAAGGCCAAGTCACGTTGTATAACACTGACCATGTTTAAAATATAGAATACTGAAAAGAATCGTTAAAAGAAATAAAAAACATATTTCAGGTTGAATATTATACTATTTGGGAGGAAATTTCCTTTCGATAAATATATAATTTAACTATTTTTATTCATCAGGTTTTCCAAAATCAAGCCTTAATTGCATAGTATGATTTTTTTTTTACCATATCAAATTGAAAAAAGCTTATTAAAATAATTATGCTTGAAAATTTATTCCTATTATTTACTTTCATAAAATTCGTAATTAAATTCTGTTTAATTTGGTATATAACACGACCTATTTCCGTTGATTGGTTATTTTTTTAAAATTCTAAAGTTCACTTGTTTATCTGATTCAGCACAGTTGGCTAAAAGCCTGGAATTTTCTCGAAGTATGGTACCAAGAAAAAAATTACAAAACGAGAAAAACATTTACTTAAAACCAAAAAAGTAATTTTTTTTTTATTTCAGAAATATATAGTATATTCATGTGCTTTGCAATCATTTCTGTCTATTAGTTTTTTTAAATAAATTTTTATTTGAGTTGCCAGATACATTTTTTTACTAAATAAATAAAAAAATAAATACCCCCTCAAGCAGCTGCTTGCCACAGAGGTCTGACAGGAGCCTGTCAGTTTATATGCCACAGTAGAAGGTCTGAGAGGATGGCAGGACCTCAGCAGAAAAAACAC
Organism: Ryuthela nishihirai; assembly: GCA_038380435.1. NCBI lineage: Eukaryota > Metazoa > Arthropoda > Arachnida > Araneae > Heptathelidae > Ryuthela > Ryuthela nishihirai. The sequence continues at coordinate 92,689,371 of JAWZYU010000004.1, read as the reverse complement.
ATACATCCATGCCTTACCCGGGGTTCAAACCCAGGTCCCTTAGATCAGTAGCCAAGCGCACTAACCACTCGGCCATTACATGGCTCTAAAAAAGTCCTATTAAAATAAAACATATCTTTTTTGTTAAATACTTAATTTTCAAAAAATCCAGAATTAAATGCTGATTAATTTGGCATACAACATGCCATAATTCCTTTCATTATTTCTTTGGCAAAAAAGTTCTAAAGTTAAAGTTTTTTTTTGGTTGAGCATAGACAGAAAATAGCTTGGCCCCTGGGTAGAACCCTGTTTTTCAGGCTGGACACTGGAAGGGTTAAGAAGCTGGTTGATGGAAAAGCAGTGTGTATTCAGAAGTGGTAGGGGATGTGTAGATCAGATTTTTTCACTTACACTGATTCTTGAGAAATGTTTAGAGTTTCAGAAACCTGTAATTACTAGGTTTGTTGATTTCAAAAAGGTTTTTGACTCTATTGATCATCATAAATTGTGGATGATTTTTGAGATGATTGTGAAATCATATGGCATACCAGACAAGTTAGTTAATATAATGAAAGCTCTCTGGAGAGGAGACAAAATGCTCCCTGCAGATTCTGGGAAAAGGAGACAAAATGCTCTCTTATCGAACACCAGAAGCAATGCTAAACCAATTGCTACAAGCTATACCAACTCTCACAGACAACTCAGTGTTATTAGACAATTCAGTGTTTAATAACACTGAGTTGTTTGTAAGAGTTGGTATAGCTTGTAACAATTGGTTCAGCACTGCTTCTGATGTTTGATAAGGGTGCATTTTGTCTCCTTTTCTCTTTAGTTTGGTTACTGATTATGTTTAAACGAAATTCAGCAAGGGAAAACTTTTGGGGGTAAATGGTCTAATGATCTGAGAATTTCTGATTTAGATTATGTTGATGATTTAGCCCTTTTAGCAAATGATGCTGATTAGATGAACTTTGTATCAAATGATGGATATGTATCAAAGTTCTCTCTGTTTAGAGAAGAAGAAAATTGATGAAAACTGAGTTTAGTGATTAAAATTGGTCAGGCAGACTGTGGCCCAGTTAATATAAATGGTTGCACCCTTGAGCAAATATTTCAATTTAATTATCATGGAAGTTAGGCAAGAGATACTGGCAACATGTGGCATAAGAGTAACAGATGAATAGGGATTGCTGGTGGGACTTTTAAGAATCTATGGAGAGAATGTGGAGAAATAGGCAAATACACCTAAAGACTAAAATTAGATTGTATGATAATTTGGTTCTTTCTAGAGTGATCTTTCTAGAGTTATTTATGGTAGTGAAACTTGGGACCCTTTGTAAACAAGATAGCAAGAAACTTGATGCTTTTAATTCTAGATGCTTATGCAGTATCTTGGGCATTAGGTGGGCAACTTTGTAAATAATGATGAGGTTAGGCAATGGAGTCAGCAAACTTTTTTGACAGCATAGTATGCAGAGTGAGACTCTTTTGGTTTGGTCATGTTACCCACATGTGTAACTATAGAGTAGTGGTTCTCAACCTTTTATGTTTCAAGTACTCCCTGGAAATGTGTATGTAACTGGTGTACCCCTTGTATAGATAGATAAAACTATAGTTATAGTATAACAATGGTTATTTTTACTTTGTTACTAGATCTAGAGACTTTTGAGCTCTCACGGCATACCCCCAAAAAATTTTACCGCGTAACTCACGCTGAGAAACCCTACTATAGAGAATAGGGTTATGAACAGTGTGCCTAAAAGCCTCAGAAAGAGGGGGGAGATACAGAATGTGGTGGGCAGGCAATTTCAAACACGAACTTGTTCAGAATTGTTCTACAGTTGCAAGATGCAGCAGATGTAGCTGAGGACAGAGGTATTTGGTGGAGTAAACTGCTTAATCTGGTTGGACCTCTGTAGCCCATTGCTGCTTGAGGATGACGATGATTGAAATAGTTTCAAGGCAGATAAGAGAGCATAAAAATGAAAACATAAATAATAATAGAGGTACATACTTTGCAATTACTTCCAAAATGTTCCTATTTTAAAATAGCAGTTTTTGGTTAATTTTCATGAGAATTTTAAAATTTTAAGATAATTTTCTAGTCAGGTTCTGCCATCCTCACATACCTTCTATTATGGTTTATAAACTGACAGGCTCCTGTTTGACCTTTGTAGCAAGCAGCTGCTCGAGGAGGTATTTATTATTATTTATAATAATTTAAATCAAACTTGTGAGCTAAAATCAGGGGGTTGCTTCAGCATAGAGTAATGTTAACAAACAGGTCGCAATGCCATATATTACTTCTATGAAATCTTGATAAGATGGCTTTAACAAATTATTTATACCCTAACTTAATAAAATTTTGCTTCAAATGAAGAAAAGAAAATATTATTTTTCAAGCTCGAATTACATATTTTTATAAGATGTATGCAAGAACATTTTTGAATGGCAATTTCTATATTTAAAACTTAAATATTTTTGTTGTACTAAAAACAGACATCGATGTTTTTGGGCCTCTCAATTCGGGTGCAATCAACATGTATAATTGCCTGGGATCCTGTAAGGGTCCCAGGCAATTATACATGTTGATACAAACTCACAATAATGATCAATTACTCTTGCAAAGCTGATTAATATATAAAACTAACACAGCTTGCAACTGATAATAACTTATTTTTAATACTTACTTGCAAGGAGCAGCACAGCGTGGGGGTACAGCAGACTTTTTCATACCACAAGGTAGAGTAATTTTTGTGCTTCCACAGTTACATGTTATTTCCACAGTTTCTCGACAAGGATAGCATGGTCCTAATACATGTGCATATAAAATATACAAAGATTACTTGTATACTGTATTATAAGATTATAATACGTTCAGGCTAATAGAAATAGTATGGTAATATATAAGAGTATTTTATGAATGAATGAATGTGTGCATGCACACACACTACTAGTCAGTTTCTCTCTGCAGGAAGGTGGAACATGAGAACATTACATAGAGATTATTCTCGATGTCCTAACACAGGAATTCCAGTGCTGTAACCTAGATATTCTAGGCTTGCAAGAGACCATATGGACAGGCAAAGGTGAGATATTTAAAAATAACTATAAATTTCTCTTTTCAGGGAAGGAGAATGGAAATTATCTCCAAGGTGTACATTTGCTTCTCAGCAGACATGCCAGTGATACTCTTCTAGGATATGACTGCATTAATGAAAGATTTCTTAGAGCAAAATTTAAAACAAAAATTAACGACTTGAATGTCATCTGTTGTTATGCCCCCACAGAGGATTATGATGAGAATGAGAAGGATACGTTTTATAGCCAGCTTCAGGATATTTTGAATTCTGTGAAGAACGGGACATTTCTCTTGTGCTCATCATCATCCTCGAGCAGCCATGGGCTACGGAGGTCAAACAGACTGCAATTTAGTTCTCCAAGCATATCTGTCCTGAGTTACATCTGCTGCATCTGGCCACTGCACTCCAATTCTAACAAGGTCCAGTTTAACATTGTCTGCCCACCGCATCCTAGGTCTCTCCCACTTCCTGAAGCCTTTAGGCACACTGTTCATAACCATGTTCGCCAATCTATAATTATCCATACAGGCAACATGGCCAAACCAATGGAGTTTCTCTCTGCACAAAAAGCTGCTTAAAGGAGGTTGCCGACTCCTTTGCCTAACCTCATCATTAGTTACAAAGTTGAACCACCTAATGCCCAAGATACTGAGTAAGCATCTAGAATCAAAATCATCTAGTTTCCTGTTATGTTTACAAAGTGTCCAAGTTTCACTACCAGAACTAACCTTAGAAAGAACCAAACTGTTATACAGTCTAATATTAGTCTTTAGGAGTATACACCGATTTTTTCGACACTCTCCATAGATTCTTAAAAGTCCCAGCAGCAATCCCTGTTCATCTGTTAATCTCATGCCACACATCACCAGTATCAGTTACATCCCAAGATTGCAACCATTTAGATTAACTGAATCACAGCCTGCCTGACCAATTTTCATCACTTTAGTTTTCTCTCTGTTTATAACCAAACCTACTCTAGTACCAGTTTCATCAACAGCTCGAATGAAAGACTTCATCTCATCAACATCATTTGCCAAAAGGGCTAAATCATCCGCATAATCTAAGTCAGAAATTTTCGTATCTCCAGACCATTTAAGGCCAAAATCTTTCCCTTGCAGTGATTTTGCATAATGTAATCAATAACCAAACTAAAGAGAAAAGGAGACAAAATGCACCCTTGTCGAACACCAGAAGTAATGCCAAACCAATTGCTACAAGCCTTACCAACTCTCACACATGACTCAGTGTTATTACAGAGAGCTTTCATTACATTAACTAACTTGTCTGGTATACCATATGATCTCACAATCAACCACAAATTATGACGATCAACAGAGTCGAAAGCCTTTTTGAAACCAACAAAGCTAGCAACCAAAGGTTTCTAAAACTTTAAACATTTCTCAAGAATCTGCCTAAGTAAAAATTTCTGATCTACACATCCCCTACCACTTCTGAATCCACATTGCTCATCACGCCTGTTACCAGATTCTTAATTCTATTAAGCACAATCATGGAAAGAACTTTACCTGGAACAGAGAGTAGGCTGATATCCCTATAGTTATCACAAGAACTGCGATCACCTTTTTTGGAAATAGGGATAATAATAGCTCTGGTAAAATCCTTAGGAACCATGCCTTTATCATTAAAGATATTCAAAATTTCAGTCATCCAAGTGGTAACCGAAACATTCCCAGCTCTAAGCATTTCTGTAGTAATTTCATTTACCCCTGGGGATTTATGAAGTTTAAGTTTAGAAACAGCCAAAATAAATTCAGATTGTGTTATAGGGCCAACATTAAAAGCCACCAATGCATCTATCATCATTGCAAACAATGTGAGTAGAACTAACCACATTGTTTAGAACATCACTGAAATGCTCAGCCCACCTAGCCATGACAGAATCCTCAACTTCAATAACCTTACCTTTTTTATCCTTCAATCCCCGTAAAACTGTTCATTTTTCCCCCACATAGAATATTAACTATCTGGTACACATGTCTTCTATTATGCTGTCTAGCTGCTTCCTCGACTTTGACAACCAAGCCATCAAGCCAAAGATTCTTATCAGCAGCTAACTGATCCTTTACATGTTTATTAAGCTTTCTGTAATGCTCTTTATTAGAACAAGTAGGATATTGATTAAGGACATTCCTGCAGTTCTTTCTTTCTGAAATAAGCTCAAGTGCCTTATCACTCAAATAATTCTGCCATTCTCTGCTCCTTTTTCTAAAAGAGTACTGTTAGTTTTTGAAAAAGCCTGTTTAAAATGATCCCATTCTTCCTCAACTTCAGTAGTAAGCAAACCATGACTGTCATAATGACTAAGTAACCTATCATGGTAAGCTTTAGCTATAACTGGGTCTTTCAGAGCTTCAATATTAAAGGTAAATTTTTTAACCCTAGCACAACACTTTTTAAGTTCAAGTTGCAAGACACTTTTAACAAGGTAATGGTCGGATCCAATTTCAGTTCCCCTATATGACCTGGTATTCCTAACAGAACTAGCCCATTTGCTGTTAATTAATATATAATCAATCATATTCTTATGCAGCCCATCAAGTGAAACCCATGTGTACTTATGTATGTCGCGGTGTTTGTAATAAGTGTTAGTTAATCTGAAACCATTGAGTTTACTTACGTGTAGGAGATGTTGGCCATTGCAGCTACCAATATCAAAAGGGCCTATCACTCCTCCCCAAAGGTCAGAGTCAGTACCAACTTTGGCATTGAAGTCGCCTAGAACAAGGGTAATATCTCCTTTCTTGACAGTGACTTCAATGCTAAAGTTGTACTGATTCTGACCTTTGGGCACGAATTTTAGGTCCCTTTGACATTGGTAGTCCCAATGGCAATGGGGAATGTCTCCTACATTGTCCAATGTCAATGGGGAATGTCTCATACTACAAATACTGTGACATTTATAAATATACATGGGTTTCACCTGATGGGTTGCACAGGAATACAATATATTTTAATTAACAGCAAATAGGCTAGTTTGGTTAGGAATACTAGATCATACAGGGGAGCCGAAATTGGGTCTGACCATTACCTGGTCAAAAGTGTCTTGCAGCTGAAACTTAAGAAATGTTGTGCTAAGGGTAAGAAAATTAGCTTTAGCATTGAATGTTTGAAAGATCCAGATATAGCCAAAGAATACCAAGATAGGCTACTTAGTCATTATGACAATTGTGGTTTGCTTACTGCTCAAGTTGAGAAAGAATTGGATTGGTTTAAACAGGCTTTTCCTGAAACCAACAATATTCTTTTGGTTCAAAAAAGGAACAGAGAAACAAAAGTATTTGAGTGATAAGGCTACGGAACTTATTTCTGAAAGAAGGAAGTGCAGGATTAATATGAATCAATACCCTACTAGCCCTAACAGAAGGCATTACAACGAGCTTAATAAACGTGTAAAGGATCAGTTTACAGCTGATAAGAATCTTTGGCTTGATAGCTTAGCTGACAAAGCAGAGGAAGAAGTTAGACAGCACAATAGCAGGGGGTTGTATTAGATTGTTAATATTTTATGTGGGGAGAAACAGACAGGTACACAGGAATTGAGGAATAAACATGGCAAGGTGGTTGAAGTTTAAATAATGTGATTATTTCTACTCCCATTGTTTGTAATAATGATAGATGCATTATTGGCTTTTATGATGGCACTATATCACATTACGAAATCACATTGTCTATCTCTAAGTTAAAACTGCAGAAATCCCCAGGTGTGGACTAAATCACCACTGAAATGCTTAGAGCTGGGAACATTTGTATTATCACATGGCTGACTAAAATTATGAATATTTTTTATGATAAAGATGTTGTTCCTAAGGATTTTACTAGAGCTGTTGTTGTCCCAATTTTTAAAAAAGGTGATCGCAATTCTTGTGATAATTATAGAGGAAATAGTTTACTTTCTGTTCCAGGTAAAGTTCCTTGCATGATTATACTTAATAGAATTACGAATTTGGTTGATGGACAACTGCGTGAGGAACAGTGTGGGGATGTATTGATCAAATATTTTCACTTAGGCAGATTCTTGAGAAATGTTTAGAGTTTCAGAAACTTGTGGTTGCCAGCTTTATAGATTTCAAAAAGGCTTTTGATTCTGTTGAACAACATAATTTGTGGTTGATTGTTAGATTATATGGAATACCTGATAAGTTAGTTAGTGTAATGAAAGCTCTCTATAATAACACTGAGTCATGTATTTAGACTTGGTACGTCTGGAAGTGATTGGTTTAGCATTGCTAGTGGAGTTACACAAGGGTGCATTTTGTCTCCTTTTCTGTTTTGTTTGTCTATTGATTATGCTATGCAAAATTCTTTGCAAGAGAAAAATTTTACCCTAAAATGGTCTAGATATTAAAAAATTTCTGATTTATATTATGTAGATGATTTGGCCCCGTTGGCTACTGATGCTGATGAGATGAATTCGTTCATTAGGGCTGTTGACGACTCTGGTAATAGAGTAGGTTTCATGATAAACAGAGAAAAAAGTAAAATGATGAAAATTGGTCAGGCAGATGGTGCTTCTGTTGCTTTGAATGGCTGTACTATTGAGCAACTGTCTCAGTTTAATTATCTTGGGAGCTATGTAACAAATAATATGTGTGATATGAGATAAACAGAAGAATAGGGATTGCCACTTGAACTTTTAAGAATCTAGGGAGGTATGGAAAAATAGGCATAAAACACCTAAAGACTAAAATTAGGCTGTATAATAATTTGGTTCTTTCTAAGGTTAGTTATGGTAGCAAAACACATACCCTTTGTAAGCAGGATAACAAGAAACTTGATGCCTTTGGTTCTAGATGCTTATGCAGTATTTAGGGCATTAGGTGGTTTGATTTTGTTAGTAATGATGAAGTTAGAAGGAGTCATCAACCTCCTTTGAACAGCATATTGTACAGAGAGAGACTGCGTTGGTTTGGCCATGTCACCCGTATGCATAACTGCAGATTGGCAAAGAGGATTATGAACAGTGTGCCTAAGGGTATGAAAAAAATGTGTGTGTGTGTGTGTGTGTATGAATAGTTGCATACATACATACGCATACATACATTCGTATGTACGTACGAATACATACATACATATGTATGTATGTACAGTTGGCCATTGCCAGGTGCAGAGATCCTTATCTACTACAGTCACACAACTATTTTCAAACTCATAGCACCATTTCCTCATGTTGCACTGAAATGACATTCAAACCATAAACAGCTACAAGAATGCTGATGAATTTACATCAGTTGGATCTTTTGTGCCCACAGAAACTGAATTATTGCTTGGATTTCCAGCTCAATATATCGCACCCCAGCAAGAAAAGTGGCATAACTCAAAAATGCAGTATTTGAGAAATAACAAATTAAAGAAATCAATAAAACTGTGAAGTAGAGCCTAAAAGTAAAACTGACAAAACTGCTCCCTGGCGGTTAATTTGCGAGTTAGAAATGTGACGTTTTTCGTTCACGTAGAGGAACACAATACCTATTTATCACTGACATAACCTCAAAATACACATTTTTTGAGTTATGTCACTTTTCTTGCCGGGGTGCGATATATGTGCAATCAGGGGGAGATACAGGAGGAGGCATTGGATCTTTTGTGTCCACAGAAACTGAATTATTGCTTGGATTTCCAGCTAAATATATATGTGCAATCAGGGGCAGATCCAGTGGGAGGCATTCCCCCCACTTCAGAATGCGAGTAAGGGTAAAAGAGAGAAAAAATTAATAAACTTATTTATATTTTATGCATTGTTCAAGTTTTTTTTAAATACCCATAAAACAGAAGGGGAAATGTTCTAGTACATTAGAAATCAAGTGCCCCCCACATTTTTTTGGCTTGATTTTTTTTCTAGATCTAGGCCTTGTGCAATATCTACCTGCCCGCTTGAATTTTCATAATCATTTGGATCTCTGGAGTCATGGCCTGCAGTGGTCCAAACTGCAGCGGTTCCATAATTTATCCTTCAGATGTATCTATCCTGAACTATAATTATAGCATTTGGCCATTGCAAGCCAATTCTAACAAGGTACCGTTTGATATTGTCTATCCAAAGCACTCTGGATCCTTTCCCAAGGTTTTAGGTATACTGTTCACAGCTGAACTAGCTAATCTTTAGTTCTGCCTGGGCAAAATGGCCAAAATAATACAATTTCACTCTGTGCATGATGCTGCTTAAAGGTGACTGCTGATTTCTTTCAACTAACTTCATCATTATTCACCTAGTCAAACCACCTAATGCACAAAATACTTCACAATCTACAATCAAGGAAAGTTTCCTATTATTTTGCTTCCAAAATGTCCAAATTTCACTACTATACAAACTTTAGAAGGGATCACACTATTATACAGGGTGAATCTGAAAAAGTGGGCAAAACTTTACGGGGTGGTAGAACGCAGCTATACGAGCAATATTCGTCATAGAAAGTATGGGCGAAACGCAAACGGCGAGCCGCTAGGTGGCGTTGGAAATGGTATAAAAGGATCGGTCCTCGCACCCAACGGCATTTCTACCGTGGATTGCCGAGATGATAGCTGGTTATACTAACCACGAAATGGCAGATATGCACTTTGTGTACGGTGCGGCGGGCAGGAATGCAAGTGAGGCACAGAGTACCTCCTCTCCTTCTTGTGTTCATTCTTTAAATGTGACAGTGGAAAACTACCTTTTAACTTCTCACCGCTTGCGTTCCGACCATACATTCTATGACGAATATTGCTCGTATAGCTGCGTTCTACCACCCCGTAAAGTTTTGCCAACTTTTTCAGATTCACCCTGTATAGACTTATTTTAAAGTGCAACTGTACATGCCCATTTTTTCCACGCTCTCCACCTGTTCTTCCCAGCAGCAACCCCTATTCTTCTGTTAATCCCATGCCATACATCACAAGTATCGGTTATGTGGATGGTTACTTGTTGGAGTTTTATGGTGCAAGGGCAACTAAAAGGCTCTGCTGCACCAAACAAGATATACAGTAAAAAATATACAGATAAAAGACATAGACACCCTTAACCAATGTTAAAAGCAACACACAAAAAGTATAAATGACACAACAAAAGATGTATATGAAGAATAAAGGGTGAAAAAATAACAAGAGTATAATACATAAAAACTTAAAAATAGGTAAAAAACTTTGTAAAAAGCAAAAATAATTGTAAAATCCAAAAAGTAAAGTAAAAATGTTATAAACTTTTTTTTAATATTCAGTAAAATGTAAAAATTTTAAAACAGGTTAAAAGCAAATCATCAGATAAAAGATGCCCAAGTGTAAGGGGCTCTGATGGTAAATGATAAAAAGTGAAACAAATACAAATTCACAATTAAAAGCTAGATATATTTTAATCACATGCTTAATAGTTAAAATGGTGTCACAAAACTCATACTTAGATTTGCCCTCCACCTGTAAAAGAAAAGAATGTGTTACAAAGGATGATCCAAGTGGAGTGGAGCAAATACAACTTCCTCCTTGTAATTCCTGTAAAACATGATTCCCATGGAACTCATGAAATAATAAGCTGAAAAAAATTGATTTTGCCATGAGTGGGATTTAACCCATGTCTTCTGGAAACATGCCAGTTATGCTAACCATTACACCATCAATGGCTAACCTTTTTTTCAGCTTGTGTGACCTTATAAACTTTCTGGATTTTATTTATTTGATTCGCAACAGTGGTACCATCTATCCGGAAAGTGGACAACTGTGTTGCCACTTTAGAGATGGAATTTAATATTTGTCACTCATGCAATATTTGTCACTCATGGCATTAAATCAAAGGTTAGCCATTGATGGTGTAGTGGTTAGCATAACTGGCATGTTTCCAGGAGACGTGGGTTCGAATCCCATGCATGGCAAACCAATTTTTTTCAGCTTATTATTTCATGAGTTCCATGTCTACAGGACAGATCCTGTGATTCTTTACTACTGAATGATTACCATGATTTAACAATAGGCTTCATCTCAAAGAGCTTGTTTGCAATCTGTTCCAACAAAGATGTCTGCCAATGTGCCCGAAGCTCAGTAGTAAAGCATTGTTGGAAGTCCAGATATGGAACTGGTAGTGGAAAGCCAGATAGGGGCAAGGCCAACTTGGAAGAGACATCTGATAAGTCATTGCCTCTGATGCAGATGTGACCAAGCACCCACCAAAAGAGAATGATGGTTTGGCTGCCATGCGATGAAACTACTGGTAGATCTTAAAAAGAACAGGGTGAGGTTTAGACTTAGGCGAAAGCCTGAAATAAGCTAAATGAGTCAGTGTAAAGTATACAATGACGATGATTAAAAAGGCGATGACTGAGGTTGCGAAACTCAAGTTGGCCCATTAAAAGTTCTAACTTTTGGTGCTTTCTGAGAATTTTTTTGATTTTTTTTTTACCTCCTTTATGTCATCTATCATGTTTAGTAAATAGAACTTCTATGTGTGTTCCTGGTACAACAAAACACATGACATCCAAATGACTTTCCCTGACCATAACACCAGGATGCAAATCGACAGATGAGGAACAAAAAATAATTTTTGTGACCTGCTACTAAATATAGTAAGTTCGTTCCATTGATTCCTAGTGCTACTATACAACTCTAATCCATTAAGACACAGGAAATTCTAATGTCACAAGATGTGATATAAAAGAGATAAAAAAAAATTCTTTTTCTTTTTTGCTAAACAGTCATATAGTGTATTTAATACCAATATGGAATACTCACTGTTGGCAATGGCTGCACTATACATTCTGCAGCATTTTGATGTAGTAGGTTCTAGCTGTTTCACCTGTCCGAGGAGCGGGAGTGGCTCAGTTGGTAGCGTATCAGGCTCGTAATCTGCAGTTCCCAGGTTTTGAGCCCCAGCTGGGTCAACGTTGAGATTTATCTGCACAAAATTCCTCGCCCTGCCCCCGGTCAGCAGGGGACACTGATGGGCTTGGAAAGGCCGCCATCCGTCGGATGGGACATTAAGCCATGGCCCCGAGTATGGGAGAGCCATACCCTGTGCCCATTAAAGAACACACTGGATGGCCTTGACAGGAGGCTACCATCTGTCTCCCAACAGCTGTTCCAGTGGGTGCCTTCCCCAACCTTCTCTGAGCCTTTGGGGTCCTTGTGACTTGGCCATTTAGCCCATGGTGTGCAAAAAAGGGCCACTCAGAGGTAAACAACCCAACAACCCAAAATCACCTGTCTGATGGGAGAAACCAATCCTTTGGTGGATACAAGTTACGCTACAGTATTGCTCTTGCAGTATTTCTCTGGTGGAGCTTATAGTAGGTTGCTCTTGGAGCAAGGCTGATGGCATGCTGTTTTTGGTGCTAACAGTATTGGCGAACCAGGAACTGTTCAGCTGAAGCTGAAGTATTTGAGTTGACTGCATTTGAATCAAGATAAGGGAATTGAAAGCTGACCTTGATGTGGTGGTCACCAAGAAAGCAGGGAATGTTTTGGTCTTGGAGCTTGCAAATGAATGTTCACTTAGCAGATACTCTACCTTTGAAGATTGCTTTAAACATTTATGCAGTAACATCATTTAAATCCTCTGAATTACTATGCATTTTGTTCATTGCTTTCAACAATGTCATCAGGTAATCAGGGTGAATAGTTATGTGATGTATTATAAGAGCCACCCTCTAGCAGTGATCTCGCCAGCTAAATTTGAAGTTTCAAAGTAGAAGAGACCATGCTGAAGGGAGCCTAGGAGGAGGATTTCAGTGTTGCAGAGGTTATCTTGTTTAATGTTTATTATTAAGTTTGAGATAGCTCAACAGAAAGAGAGTTAGGGGAAAGGCTTAATTCTATATAATTCTATACTGCAATGTTCAGATGGGGAAATTATTGTTTATTATGTTTGATGCTAGTGCAGTTTAGCAATTTTGATTCCTAAATTTCTCATTTAATGCTCTTAATTCAGCTCTTGGCTATATGGAAAATTTCCCCTACATAATTATTTTTGTGGTCAAGTGACTGGGAGTGAGTCATCAATTTTAATTGCATAGAGACCCCCTGACATGGATGCAATTTTGTCTCAATCCAATCATTTATGATTTGCTGTTTGCTGATGTGTGCAATCAGGGTCATAGCAAAGGACTATGGTTGGGGGGGGGGGGGGGGAAATCAAAAATTTTCCAACTCGATGTTCAGATTCTGCCAACTGATCAAACTTACTTAGATTTTCACTCCGTGTGTGGGGGTGGGGGGGTGGGGGGTGTTGAGGCATTCTTCGCGACTCTCCAACATTCATCTTGCCATCTTACTTCAAATTTTGCCAACTAACTGCAATTTGCCATTTAACTTACAATTTTGCCAACTAGCCATAATTTCACAGATATAATTCCAATATTTACGTCTCGTCTGAATTGTAGCAAGTCAGTGTGAATTTTCCCTTGATTTGGCCAACTCTCCTTAATTTCATGAAACTAATACCAATCTTTACATCTCTCTTTCATTTGCTGAATCACTTCAAATTTTTCAAACTCCCCAAGATTTTGCCAAGTTTTCTCGATTTTAGACAACTATCCTGCATTTCACAAACCCAATCATAATTATCACAACTCGCCTGTATTTTCAAAGTGGATTCGAATTTTGACAACTGCCCTACATTTTGTTAAGTTTCCTCAATTTGTCCAACACTCCTTAATTTCACAAAACAAATCTCAATTTTCACAACTCGCCTATATTTTACAAAGTGGATTCGAATTTTGCAAACTACTCTAGATTTTGCCAACTCACTGTAATTTTACAGAAAAAAAATTGCAATTTTTACATCTTCCCTGAATTTGCCAAGTCACTTAAGTCGTTTTTATCAACTCTCCTTTTTTGCACTAGAAAGGCACAATTTTTACAACTCCCCTGTATCTTACCAAGTGGCTTCGAATTTTGCCAACTCCCCTAGATTTTGCCAAGAGTTCTTGATTTTTCCAACTCTCCTTAATTTCACAAAACCAATCCCAATTTTTACAACTCACCTGTACTTTACCAAGTGGTTACCAGTTTTGCCAAGTTTTCTCGATTTTGTCAACTCTCCTTAATTTCACAAAAACAATCCCAATTTTCCCAAGTCGCCCATATTTTACCAAGTGAATTCAAATTTTGCCAACTGCCCTAGATTTTGCCAAGTTTCCTTGATTTTGCCATCTCGCCACAATTTTACAGAAAAAAAAAATCCCAATTTTAAATCACACCTGATTTTTGCCAACTCCCCCAAGATTTGCCAACTCTCTTAGATATTGCAAAGTTGCCTTGATTTTGCCAACACACCATAATTTTATAGAAAAAATATTGCAAATTTTACATCACACCTGAATTTTGTCAACTCTCTATGATTTTGCCAAGTCAGTCCGAATTTTGACAACTGCCCCTAGTTTTTCCAACTACCCCTAGATTTTGTCAACTGCCCTAGTTTTTGCCAACTCACCATAACTTTACAGAAAAAATCCAAATTTTCACATCTCACCTGAATTTTGCCAACTCCCCACGATTTTACCAAGTCACTCCAAATTTTGCCAACTCCCCAAGATTTTACCAAGTCACTTCGAATTTTGCCAACTCACCTGTATTTTACCAAGTGGCTTCGAATTTTGCCAACTGCTCTAAATTTTGCCGTCTCTCCATTTTCCAAACTGCCTTAGATTTGCCAAGTTGCCTCGATTTTGACAACTCCCCTTAATTTCCCCCCAAAAAATTACAAATTTTTACAACTCACCTAGATTTTACGAAGTCGCTTCAAATTCTGCCAACTCCGAGTTACTCTGGGGGGGGGGGGGGGGGGGGGGCTCCCCCCCATGGCTATGCCCTTGTGCATAACCTATGAATGCAGAATTAAGAGAAAGTATAAAGTGCATTGTGCCAGTCCATAATTATTACAAGTATCAGAATCTTGATTTCATCTTTAGAAGAGTTGTACAATGAGTGAGTTTAATGAAATTCGTACAATTTTTCCATTATGATTAAAAAAAAAACAGGATTAAGAGCTACCAAAGCAGTCTAAGGAATATGCAAAGTGGGTGTTGAGAGTGTAGTCTCCATTTATGCTTCACAAGCTTGGTTCATGTTGAGAGGTGGTGATATGAGTCTCAAAAGTAAGCTGCAATCAGGATGGCCAATATTGGTAAATCACAACATTCTGTGGCAGGCTGTTGAAGCTTGCTCTACTGACAAGACTTGCAGGCCCTCCTTAACTTGGTTGCACAAAAACAACTATATTGTATCATTTGCTATGCATTAGTAAGGTAGTCTGGAGTTACCTAAGAGTATGAACTCACTACTGAACAAGCAAACCATTATGTGGAAGTCTGCAGGAAACTCCTCACTAATTCATACAGCCACCACTTCATGTAAAGTGTAATGTGCAATGAAAAAAGTTTCTTTTTTGAACAATTCAAACACCAAAAGCAGTGGCTTGATGCAGGTCAGCCCTCACTTTCTGGTCCAAAGAGGGGGACAATTCAAAACAAATAAAATGTTTCATGTTGGTGGAATTTTGAAGATGTAGTTTGCTTCAAACTGGTTCTATATGGACATGACATCAATGAAGACTTCTACTCAGTACAACTGGAGTGCATACACTTTGATCTTCAATGCTACTCAGGATTGGTAAACAGACATCAGGTACTCTTCAAACAACTGGCATGACACATGTGAAAATGGCTTTCTCCTCTTTGTCTCTCACTGCTGACATGAAAATGCATCCAATTGCTTCTGGCAATTGCACTGAAGATCTCAGCTATACAGTGACTTTTGTTCCAGTACAAGAATCCTGAAACTTACTTCCACTGCAGGACTTATTTCAGCTAAAAATGTCTTAAAGAAACAGGTATTACATTCACTTATTTTAACATTTCTCCATCGAATCACTTCTTCTTGGAACTTCACATCCCCGGATGAAGATTGCTGAGTACAGTCAAAAGTGCTCTGCTTCTACAATCATGTAAATAGCACTTTTCAGTGCCTAACCTACAGTATATACACCTGTTAATAAACCTAACTAGCAAAAAGTGTTAGTCTTTCTTATACATTAATAATGATGCCATGAAATCATTTCTCAATTTTTTTCAATTCCTTCTCAACAACAAGAAAGATTTAAGTGTGGTGTGCTCTGAGTATGCCGGATATATGATTGTATTAAGTGTAATGGTTTATGTAAGATGTATTCTCATTTCCCAGTGTATTGGAATATCAGAGCACAAATTTAGAAAGATGTCTGCAAATGTCAAGTATGTCAAAATGTTCCAATTGGAAGTCAGGTGGTGCAACAGAAGAGAGACCCAGGAAGGCAAGCTGGCAATGATGCATCACATGGTGAAGGCAGCTGATGGTCGTGAAGAGCAGTATGAGGGAAATGCTGGTAGTCAGTGGGAAAGAGAAAAAATCTGAGATGTCACAGACCAACAAGTGAAGTAGGCAGACATGTAAACTGAAGGAAGACGTTATTTTAAGTCTAAGAAGTGATAATCTTTCATAAAGGGTAGTTAAAATTTATAAAATCAGAACTAGTTGACGTCAGGAAAGAATTGTCAGACGTACAAAAGTCAGCAAAATTCTGCTTATGTTAAATTGATTTTTCTGCAGCAATTGAATCAATTACTATGACTGTTTCTGATATTAAAAAAGAAAACTGCATTTTAACTGAAAAGATTAATTTATTAGAAACAAATGTAAACAAACTTAAAACTGATATTACAGGCTTGAAACAAGTCTCTTGGAATATGAATATTGAAATAGATGGGACTAATAGATACTAAGAATGAAAATTTAACTGAAATAACTAAAAAAAAAAAATGGGAAACTGCTAAACATAATTGTCAGAAATGATGAAATTCAAGTTGCACACAGAGTGCTGCTGACCAGAGACTAGTTATCATTCAATTGAGTTCAATACTGAATAAGAATAGATGGATTGAAGCATGGAAATGGAATAAGAACTTAGATGAAAAAGATTTAATCGGAGATGATGGAGAGGGACCTATCTATGCTAATAAACACTTGATTCCTGAATTGAAACATGCATCTTTTGAAACCAAAAAATTACAATGTGCACATAGTTTTCAACATGTATAGACCAAGGGCTGTAAGATATTAAAGCAATGCAGTGATATGAGTCAGGTTATGTACATTAGGTCTCTTAAAAGATTGAGAATATTAAGGTTTAAAATGTTTATTTAGATATTAAACTTATAAAATTCATTCAAGGTTCATTAAATATTAGTATAAAGTTCACTATCTTACTGTTGTGTTGAAATCCTGGTGTGGGACAATCCTACTTAGGTTGTTGTCACCATTAGTTAAGGGTCTTCTTCCTAGTCTCTAGCACAGATGGCTTGTGAATGTTGGTTGTTGCCTCCTGCAAAAAGTAAACAAACTTTTACTTCATCTTAATATGAAGTAAAAGTTCATCGACTTTCTTGTCTGTGGTGCATAACTTTTGTTAATTGCTCATAACACCGAACTGCCATGGAGATGTACCAGGAGTCATCGATAACAATGAGTGCAGGAGACAATGGTAGATAATAATATATTTTTTATTTTACAATGGTAGGTAATAATATATGCAGGTATATTTCTAAGAGCAGATTGAGATTTGAGGAAATAGTGGAATATAGTTAAAGAAATAAGTAGTACTACAAAGTCTGTAAATGGTAGCTAGATAGTCACTGGAAGGAGAACTATGCACCAATCTCCTGTGATGATGCATAGAACGGCAAGGCCCAGCACCTAATGTCTGATCCCACCTTCTCGTGGTGCAGACCGTTAGTACCTTTCAAAAGAGAAACTCTCTTGTGGAAGTGAATGGAAGGGGAGGGCTGCCAGATTAGTGTGGCCTACTGATCTGGACAACTATGGCTACTTTTCTTTTTTTTTATACCCTACTGAGGACTGGTCAACCACACAGGGTTCTGGTGCTGACCATATAAACCCACTGGACTGAATTATGGCTCTGAGCTTGATTATGGATCCTGAATTTGCTTCACTGGTGGGCTTCTGTGGAGAGAAAATCTTCTGCTGTGTTTTCTCTTTGTTTGTGGGTTGACAGCCCCAAGTGAATAGATTTACAGGATATGTTTATCAGCTGGTGGATAATCCTGAGCAGACGTCATCCCAAGCACCTGAACTCTTTGCTTCTACTGGCATCGCCAAATTCTACATTGGAGGAAGTCTTCCAGTGTAGATGGCTTCAGCCTTTAGTGATGGGGGAATGGGTCTTTGCCCCATGTTTGCGATTAGGGGGCTGTTTGATATTGTCGGCATTCCCTCTCTCAATAAACATAGTTTCTTTAAACATCCCACTAACCATTTTCTCTCCATATGTAGTTGGAATGCGAGGACTCTGCACAGAGCTTATTCTCTTGATGTCCTCACACAAGAATTTCAACTTTATAATTTAGATATTCTCGTGTAGAATTTTCACAGAGCTAACAATACTGGTATTAAATACACTATATGGCAGTTTAGCATAAAGATATTGAATTTATTTTCTTTTTCATTCTTTTTTTATATCATGTCTTGCTGCACAAGATCTTGCTGTGCCATAATGAAATAGTTGTAGAGTAGGACTAAGAGTCAATGGAACGGACTTACTATATTCAGTAGCAGGTCAACAAATCTTGCTTGTTCCACATCGGTTGATGTACATCTGCGTGTTATGATCAGGGAAAGTCCTTTGGATGTCTTGGCTTTGTCAGTACTAGGAACACACATAGAAGCTCTATTTTTCCAACAAGATAAATGACATAAAAAATTTAAAAGGTTCAAAAAAATTCTTAAAAGGCACCAAAAGTTAAAACTTTTAATGGTCTGACTGAAGTTTTGCACCTTCGGTTGTCGCTTTTTCAAGGGCATGTCACAGTGCGGCAGGCATGGGCCAGCATCTATTGGATCCCAAGTGCACTATGGGATCATTCACTATGAGGAGGAGGGTTCTTATGTGGGCTGCTGGGCTATCATCCTTTTCATGCCCTGTTATGTTTTCATCCAGCAGTAAGTGCCATGGTAGCAGTGGATTCATTTTACTAAAAATGCAAAAAAAAAAAGTAAAACCTTGCAATTTTTTAGACATGTTAGTAAATTTTACTTACCTTTTCCATTTAATTTTTGGCTATTTCTTAGCCACAATTAAATGCTTTCTCTTTCAGTAATTCTAAAGTTTACTCTTTTATTTAACTGAAGTAGAATTGCCAAAAAGTCTTGACACTTCTCAAAGTATATCACTGAAAACATTTTTACAGACCAAATTTCTTGCCAAAAGTAAAACATTTATTTTTCTGTTGTCAGAAATGAATCGCCTTTTTATTCATATGCAATATATTTGTTTTTGTCTATTACTTTTATTTAAATAAATTTTCATTTACATTCTTTTTCTTTTCCACTACGACTCTAAAAAAAAAAAAGCAGTACTAAAAAGTTGTCTTTTCTGTTAACTATTTTTGGAAAATCCAGAATTAATGCTGATTAATTTGGCATATAACATGCCATAATTCCTTTCATCAGCAATTTGGTGAAAAGAGTTCTAAAACTAAGTTTGTTTGTTTTTTGAGTGTGCACAGTTGAAAAAAAGCCTGGTCACCATGTACAATTCAGTTTTTTCAGTCCTAATAAAGGTTAAAGGAAGGTATAGGTTTTTGCTACTAGCAGAAGTTGCATTATCCTGATACTATGTACACCATTTTCAGTGAATTTTTTAAGAAACTTTTAGATTCAAAAATAATTTTTTTTTTTTTACTTTGATACTTCTAGATTTATTTTTATTGCTTCCTCAAATATGTAGTGATTAAAAAGAATGCCTGAAAATCTGAAAATGAATAAGTTGGCTTTAAATGACAGCTGCCTCAGGAAACAAAGGTTACAGAATTACTCTGTAAAATGGAATTTTTAAAAGTTAAGTTTTATTTATAATTTTAATTGATGAAAGGTAATTTCAAAATTTAGCATTAAATAACTGAACTTTTTAAATGAAATTTTTGCTACTAATTTCATCAAACTTAACTTTTCTATTGCAAAAATTCCAAAATTACAAAAATCCAAAAATTATTTAATTTTAATTCCAATGCTTAAACTTACTAATAAAATTAAATATCACATTGAGATTACAATTCTAAAAGTTTAATTTCACAATATCACTGTAAAATTTGAGCTAAAATAATTATTTGGTCATTTGATCTGTAAGTTGAAGATTATTTAGCAAATAGTTAACTTTAAATTACTAAAGGCACAGAGAATAAAATGTTTAAAATTTTTTTGACTAGGTTTGGCTGACATATTCATTAAGTTGTGCATCTTGTTATCATGCTGCAGATGATTTGGTGTTGGATGTTATTACCAGTGCTGGTCTCTGCAGGAAGTTCTTATAAAGCATAATGCTTGTGGGACTTGCTTGCTTTTACTCCTCTAGGATAAAATTGCCTGTTCTTTAACACTTTCACAGATACAGTTAGTCCAAAATGATGTTATGCTGATGGTTTCTCTCTCACAGTGTGTGTTCAACTAAACTGATACTCATAATACAAACTTCCAAAATATTAAACCCTTTCACTATCATACCAGCCCAAACTACAGGTATGAGGCAGTGAAGAGGATGAAATAACATTGATTGGACAAGTCCATTAAAAATCGTGGCTGTTTCTGGCTAATATGGCAGTGAAAGGGTTAAAAGCATTTAAAATTGTAATTACAGAATGGCTTAGAAATATCTACTGCTACATACACTTCATCTACAGACTTCCTCAGGCAGTGCATTCAACATATTATGAGTTGGAAATTTAAAGGGTGAATCCTGTGTTAGTGGTTCAACGAATCAAGAGTCACATAACTTGAAAGCAATTTCCATGCAGATGAGATATTGTATTTCTGTATTAGATATCAATTTTGATTTATATTTATTACTAATTTTTTTATGAAATTTTGTAGGAGGTGAAGTGATTATTTTTGGTTGTAAAATGGTGTTAACCAACCCAATATTTAAAATAAAAAAAAATTACCCCACAAGCAGTTAGATTGCAAAAGAAGTTTGACAGAAGCCTGTTACTTTAATACATTATAGTAGAAGGTCTGTGAGGAAGGTGAGAATGCCATGCTACCTAAAGCATTTTTTGAATCATATTCATTCCTGCATTAAAAACTATTTAATGCATGATTATGCTGTTTTTAACTGAGTAAAGCTCACAAACTACTGTTTCAAATTACACAAGACTATAGTATATAGTCTGGGTATAAACTGATAGACTTGGCAATAATTAGCTTAGAGCATTTTTTCACTTGTTGGACTTTTTGTCCAAAGTAAAGTTGTAAAAAAGGTTACCATTTTATGAGAGAGTCCTGCTGGCTTCAACTGAAAGTGCACTTCTTTGATAATCTTCAGTAATTTTTTCTTCTAGATGACGTTTTAAGAAATGATGTTAATCAGTAGAAGATTTAGCAATGATACAGTTGCCATGCACTTTAGATACCAGTCCAGATTTATGATGTTTGAAGTTGTTATTTCCATTGATATTTTAACAATAATAGTAGAATGCACAAGACATTGATTAGCAACTCATTTATGTTGGAAACGGTACAACGTTCAAATAACAATTTTTACAAATTAACCATTTAAGTATTAAAATCATAGAAGTACTCTTCAGTCGAGACTTTAAAGGCAACTAATTTCACCCCAAATGCATGCGGGGCTTCATCAAGCAATGTGAAATGAGATGGTAAAGGTATAAATAGTAGTCTCCCTCTATCAGTGATTCAACAGATTAAAATGCTGCTCACGCAATAGGAGACTCCATGCCGCAGGTAGGGGTGGAATCTCCATGTTGCACAAGTGGTTTTTATGCAAGTTAATTAAAAGTTTTTCGGCATATTGTAATGAAACTTGTTAGATGGTGCTACGAGAGGTTTATACGTCAAAGTATCAACTTTAATCTGATTTTGTATAATAGTCTGCGATGAAGTTGTGTTGTCAATTTTATTTTTAAAGGCCATTTGATGTTCATTCATATGTTGTTGCTATGTTAGCTACGTTTTTCCCCCACAAAATTTGTCATCTGCATCAGGTATTTCAATTTCATACACCCACCCCCCTGTTGAATTACGTTTATCCTGGTCATTAATTAATATTTAAAATAATTTAAAATTCTCTGTCATTGAGCAATAAAATTTCAGAGTTTATCCTTCAAACTATTTGGATGTTGAAAGTTCTTAGGAGAAAACTCTCAGAAGCTTTTCGGAGCAAAGACAGCTGAAGACGGAGCGCTGAAGACGGAGTCACACTGAAGACGGAGTGCTGTCTTTGCTCCGAAAAGCTTCTGAGAGTTTTCTCCTAAGAACTTTCAACATCCAAATAGTTTGAAGGATAAACTCTGAAATTTTATTGCTCAATGACAGAGAATTTTAAATTATTTTAAATTAATTTTTGAGCAAGAAGGTCTTTTAATTGTATAATTAATTAATAGATTTTTAATTGTGTTGCAAACTGTATGGCATATTTAAATTATATTTATTCAAAATATTTTTAAGTGTTTTAGATACTCCTGGTATAAAAGGAAAGCTATGTGTATATTGGATTGTATCCATTAATTGTGAAGGGTTGAGTTGGGATGTTTTTTGTACACAGAATTTAGCGTTTTTTTTTGGATTTTCTTAACAAATGCATCAAGGTATCCTGCAAGTCTCGTTATATTATATATAATATTTAATTCAGTGTGTTTAGAACTTTCATTAGATGAATATCTGTAGGTTCGTATAAAATACGTTTTTATGGCAGACTTTTTATAGCCAATGGGATGTATTGAGCTATACGGAATAATGTTAGGTATAAATGTTGGTTTATGATATACCGAAGTACTGCAAGATAGTTGATTAGTTTAATTAATATATCAGGAAAGGTAATTTGCCGTTCTTTTCAGGTTCATGGGTGAATCTAATGGTAGGTAAAACTGCATTAAATGTATCAATTAATTATTTTTTGGGACCACCCAATATCAGAACTTAATAAATGTGCATGACAACTGTATCATTGCTAAATCTTCTACTGATTAACATCATTTCTTCAAACATCATCTAGAAGAAAAAATTACTGAAGATTATCAAAGAAGTGCACTTTCAGCTGAAGCCAGCAGGACTCTCTCATAAAATGGTAACCTCTTTTACAACTTTACTTTGGACTTTTTTAACTAGTGTAAAAATGCCCTAAGCTAATTATTGCCAAGTCTATCAGCTTATACCCAGACTATATACTATAGTCTTGTGTAATTTGAGACAGTAGCTTGTGAGCTTTACTCAGTTAAAAACAGCATAATCGAGCATTAAATAGTTTTTAATCAAATTGCTGTGTAATTAAACTCTAATCATTCCTGCAATCGTGCTGCCCTCTGTTGGTAGGTACCTAACATTACTTAGTAGGTTCAACATAACTATTTTTGTTCTGTAATTTATTTTCAGGATCACTGATTTATATTATATAAACTCCCCCTGTTGGTGAAGTTTTGTCTCTATCGTCTATTGCCAATAATTTATTATTTGCTATTTTAAATAGGATTCTTATACACCAAAGAGCCTAAACATTATGACCACCTGCCAAATATGATGTTGGTCCTCCACATGCTGCCAAAACAGCTTCTTACCTGTGAGGCATGGATGCTACAAGATTCCTAAAGGTGTTTTGTGGTATCTGGTACCAACACGTTACCAACAGATCTTTTAACTCTTGTAAGTTACGTGGTTTAGTCGCTGCAGATCAGATATGCTATTCCAACACAAACCACAGATGCTTGATTGAAGTCTGCGGAATTTGAGGCCAGGGCAATACCTGGAAGTCTTCATGTTCCATGAATAATTCTCGAACAATCCGGTAAGTGTAGCATGGGTATTATCCTGCTGAAAGAAGGCACTACTAGAGGGATTGGGTTGTTGTTGGGTTGTTTTACCGCTGAGCGGCACTTTTTTGCACAAAATGGGCTAAATGGCCAGGTCACATGGACCCCAAAGGCTCAGAGAAGGTTGGGGGAGGGGACCCACTGGAACAGCCGTTGGGAGACAGATGGTAGTCTCTCGTCAAGGCCATCCAGCGTGTTCTTTAACGTGCACAGGGTATGGCTCTCCCGCACATGGAGCCACGGCTTAACGTCCCATCCGACGGACGGCGACCTTTCCAAGCCCATCGGTGTCCCCTACTGACCGTGGGCAGGGCGGGGAATTTTGCGGAGATGAATCTCAACGCTGACCTAGCTGGGACTCGCACCTGGGAACTACAGATTACGAGCCTGGCGCGCTACCAACTGAGCCCCCCCCCAGGTCATTCAAGGTCCAGTTTTGATGCTCACTGCCCATTGTAGGTGCTTTCGACGATGAACAGAGGTTAGGATGGGCATTCAGAGTGGCATGCAGACACGCAACTCTAAGATACATTAGACTATCACGCAACTTGTAAGTTATGTGGTCAAACCTCTTAGGCAACCACGTAACTTACAAGAGTTGAAAGATATGTTGGTAGCCCATTTTCAGCAGGGTTCGATGTATTGTGTGTTATGACACATTACTCCCATCACCAGCATTCAAATTATGGGTGAGTTGTGCCACAGTATCCCCTATGTTGGCTCGTATCATATGGGATAGCCTTCACTCACCTCCAGCATCAATGAGCTGTGGCTGGCCACACCTTGCCGGCAGTTCCCGGTTTTTGCCTCCTTGGACCACTTTTGGAAGGTACTAACCACGACTGATCATGAGCACCCCACATACCTTGCCATCTCGGAAATGCTCTGACACAGTTGTCTGGCCATAACAATTTGGCCTTTATCAAACTCGCTTAAGTCAGCTGCCTTTCCCATCTGAAGAACAAGAATAACACTGATTAACAAAGCTCAGTATCAGGTGTTATTTATACAGTTTCATGACCTTCACATGTGCCGCCATTTACCTGCAGTTGCTTCGATGCATAAATAATATTTACATAAAGATGAGCTGGTCATAATGTTTTGGCTCTTCATTGCATTTCTTTAATTTTTTTTAAAATTCTGTTTGGAGTTGTACCGGGGGATGGTTGAGATGATTTTCTTACGTGAAATTCAATTTTCTTTCGAATTTTGAGTATTACAATTATTAATATATTTTGCTTGACTACCTAATATTTAAATAATGAATGGAAGCTGAAGCATTAATTTTCAACTTTTGACACTTGTGTTTTATCTATTGAAGCATTTTTTCTCAACTCTTGTAACAGTTTGTTCACTGACATAAATTAAATATCTGAAGTTTGTATGATGATTTTTTAAGATTTCATCAATTTGGAGGCAATGTGACAGTGTTGTCTGCTGTTAAATGGTCCAGTTTCAATGGCTCTTTAAATATTGATTGAGATTGTTCAAAACTGACACTGTCACATTGCCTCCAAATTGATGAAATCTTAAAAAATAATCATACAAACTTCAGATATTTAATTTATGTCAATGAACAAATTGTTACAAGAGTTGTGTTTTGTCTATTGAAGTATTTTTTTACAAGTGTGGAAAGTTGAAGATAAATGCTCCAGCTTCCATTAATTCTTTAAATACTAAACGAATATTGTGGGAAATATATTTAGAGAGATTTGAGGGATATCTACAATTTATCACCTATAACAGTTTTTGCGCAAAAGGAGGCTTTCCATTTACATAACATGGAAGTGTCTGGATTTCAACATAATGTATTAATAAGATCTTCAAAAATGGTTTTAAAATTTATCATCATCCACAAGCAGCCATGGGCTATGGAGGTCCAACTAGACTGCACAATTTAGTTCTAAAAGCATATCTATCCCGAGTTATATCAGCTGCATCTTGCCACTGCACACCAATTCTAACAAGGTCCTGTTTGACATTGACCCCCACATCCTACATCTCCCCATCTTTTTGAGGCCTTTAGGCACACTGTTCATAACCCTATTCGCTAATCTATAATTATCCATATGGGCAACATTGCCAAACCAATGGATCTCTGCACAATATACTGCTCAGAGGAGGTTGCAGACTTATTTGCCTAACCTCTTCATTAGTTAAAAAGTTGAACCACCTAACAATCAAATGCTGTATAAGCATCTAGAATCAAAAGCATCAAGTTTCCAGTTATCTTGTTCACACAGCATCCAAGTTTCACTACCATAACTAACCCTAGAAAGAACCAAACTATTATACAGTCTAGTTTTAGTCTTTAGGTGTATATGCCTATTTATCTACACTCTCCGTAGATTCTTAAAAGTTCTGGCACCAATCCCCTATTTGTCTGTTAATCCCATACCACACATCATTGATAAGAAAATTTAACTGAGACACTTGCTCAAGGGTGCAACCATTCCGAATGACTGAAATACCAACTGCCTGACCAATTTTCATCACTTTAGTTTTATCTGTTTATGATTAAACCAATTCTATTACCAATCTCATCAATAGCTCAAATGAAAGAGTTCATATCATCAACAACATCTGCCAAAAGGGCTAAATCATCAGCATAATCTAAATCAGAAATTTTCGCAACTCCAGCCCATTTAAGGCCAAAATCTTTCCCTTGAAGTGGATTTCGCATAACATAATCAATAACCAAGCTAAAGAGAAAAGGAGACAAAATGCACCCTTGTCAAACACCAGAAGCATGCCAAATCAATTGCTACAAGTCTTACCACCAACTCTCACACAACTCAGTGTTATTATAGAGCATTCATTATGATAACTAACTTGTCTGGTATACCATATGATCTCACACTCAACCACAAATTATGTCAATCAACAGAGTCAAAAGAATTTTTGACATCAACAAAGCTAGCAACCAAAGATATTTCTCAAGAATCTACCAGAGTGAAAATATCTGATCTACACATCACCTACCACTTCTGAATCCACATTGCTCATCATACAATTGCCTCTCAACCAGATTCTTAATTCTATTAAGCACAATCATGCAAAGAACTTTACCTGGAACAGAGAGTAGGCTGATACCTCTATAGTTATCACAACAACTGCAATCACCTTTTTCGAAATTAGGTATAATAATAGCTCTGGTAAAATCTTTAGGAACCATGCCTTTATCATAGAAGATATTCAAAATTTCAGTCATCAATGTGGTAACTGAAACATTCCCAGCTCTAAGCATTTCAGTAGTAATTTCATCTACCCCTGTGGATTTATGAAGTTTAAGTTTAGAAATAGTCAAAATAACTTCAATGCATAACCAATGCATCTATCATCATTAGAAACAATGCGAGTAGAACTAACTACATTGTTTAGAACATCACCGAAATGCTCAGCCCACCTAGCCATTCATTCGTTACCATAGAGCATTGCAGGTGATACTCGATGGCTGTGTTGGCAGCCATGGATGTCCCCATAATGACCTGAATGGTAAACCGAAGGTTGCATGAGGTTGGTTGTTTGTTTGGGGTTTTATGGTGCATGAGCTACTGAGGCCTTAATGCACCAAATGAGGCAAAAAGAAGCTAAAAGACAAGTATCCCTTAACCAAAGTTAAAACCAAATGCTGTAAAAGGGAAAACCAACAAGATGTTTATATAACAGAAAAACCATAAAAACAAGATGTAAATATAACAAGAAAACCAAAAAGTTGTATATATATGCTAAACAATCCAGGTGTAAAGCCTGGTAAAAATAAAAAATACAAGGTAAAATCAAAGTCGATTAAAATAGCCACAATGTTTCAAAAAGGTGAAAACTGTTGGTAGAACACAATGATCAAATAAAAGATGTCCGACTGTAAGAGGCTTGGTAATAAAATTATGAAAGCTAAATTAATACATGGACATTCGATTAAAAGATGTTTAATAGCTATAAAGATGTCACAAAACTCACACTTAGGTTCGTTGTCCACCTGTAAAAGAAACGAATGATCTAAGCGGAGCAGGTTGCATTAGGCATACCTGCACTAAGCAACCATTATGTTGACTGCCATTGACTGCAAAGCATCGCAGCGCTCGTCTGGCTTGGTGCTGAAGTCATGCAAACTGGGATCACGAAAGGAAAACTGTTGTGTTTAGTGATGAATCCCATTTCTATCTGGGTGCTGACAATCGACAGGTTCGTATATGGCAACAACCTGGCGAGAAGACGAATCCAGCCTTTGTTCACGACCGGCACACCGCCTGTAAGCCAGGCATAATGGTATGGGGTAATACTGGATATTACAGCAGATCACCTCTTGTCCGCATCATGGGAACACTGACAGCTGCACAATACATTAGTATGGTTTTGCAGCCTGTTTTGTTACCGTTCCTGGGAGGCATGAAGCAACCTATTTTACAACATGACAATGCCTGTATACACACTGCTAGGGTCTCTAGATAATGTTTATAGTGTCTAATTAGCTCAGGGTGTCATATTGTCCGAGATGTAAGATGGACAAAGCTTTTAATATTTTAATCATTTTATCAGTTTTAACAACAGTTTGGATAGCTCAGTTGTAAAAATAAATTAACCATTTTGTAGTAAGTGCAAATGTCGGACAACCTTGGATATTTACCAGTGTTCAACCTGAACTTTGTAATGATGTTAATAAAAACTTATACCCATGTTTGAATATGCTGCAGGATGATTGAAGCAAGGGTTTAAAATCCGAAGCCTTCATATGTAATGAGTTTATAGTATACATGTGATTCAACTACGGGTTCTATCTGAGGCATACAATCTTCTCAATAGAATAGCAGCGTCAGCAGTCCAGATCCTATTTGTATGTAGATTGGAGGATAACCAGATGGTGGTTGATTTTTAATGAATACCAAGAGAACATGGACAAAATACCATCTCTTTATGTACCAGTGTATGGAACTTGTAGGCTGACGTAGTCAGAATCATATGAATATGAAAGTAGTGACAAACGAACAATCATCGAGGACATACGCTCTTCACATGACCTATTGTTACAGAGTCTGTTCAATAGACAAGGACTGGTAGCTTAGTAATACCTCAGCAATGATAAACATATCATATTACATCTGAAGCCTTAGGATAAAGCAATTGTACCAACAAAAAGGAAATGGTAAATATCTATGTATTCCTTTTAGATCTAGTGTATCTTAACAAGGTTTTAAGGTTATATCTATGACTTTTAGGTTACTTTAGTAATAACGTACCATAGTTATTAGGTGTCCAACAGAAGTATTATACACTTGGCATTTCTCTGGTTAAGAATTGTAATACACTGTGCTATCTAAATGTAAACAGCTATATCGTGTTATTAAATTTGATGTTTGCAACACGTTCAAGAATTGCCATGGCCAGCACAATCTCCAGATTTATCCACAATAGAAAATCTGTGGGACCACATTGGACGATGTGTGTAATCCTCTCACCGGTCAGCGTGGAATCTCGATGAGTTATGGGAGCAAGTCAACGCTGCTTGGTGTGCAATATTCAGGATTATCTCCGTCAACTGTATGACTGCATGCCATGCGTATTGCCATTCACAGTGGTGCAACCAGCTATTGAGGCAGTCACATTGTGCTGCATTATCTCATCTTCTAACTGCTGTAAGTGGCTGCAAATTAAATCATGGTATGTCAATATGTATTGCTATGTGTGTGCTACATTTCATCCCTATCCCCTCACTCCTTCTGAGTGGGCAATTTCAATGTCATGCAGTGTATATTACATTTCCACCAATGATTTTTTGACCATCCCATGGCCGAGTGGTTAGCGGGCTTGGCTACTGATCTACGGGACCTGGGTTCGAGCCCGGGTAAGGCATGGATGTTCGTGTTGTTTTTCTGCTGAGGTCCTGCCATCCTTTCAGACCAATTTTCCCCCCCGATAGGGGACCACCTTGTCGTGGTGGTGGTGGGGGGGTAGGGCCCGGCAACCCGGCTGAAGGCTGTGCCGACTGGATTGGTGCCCCGGTTGGACATGGCTAAAGCCAACCGAGGTCGACGATGCTGCCAACTGGTTCCCTTGCCGGTTGGTCGGTGACAGCGTCTGAGACCTCACCTCTCAGGAGCTCAGTGGAGCAGTTCAAGGGCTCGGCAGAACGGGATTGGCTCCTA
This sequence comes from Ryuthela nishihirai, assembly GCA_038380435.1. Lineage (NCBI taxonomy): Eukaryota > Metazoa > Arthropoda > Arachnida > Araneae > Heptathelidae > Ryuthela > Ryuthela nishihirai. Next base: position 92,659,320 of record JAWZYU010000004.1, on the reverse strand, counting down.
GTAAGCCAGAGCCCTTTCAAAAGTCCGGGTCCTACTAAGAGTCTCCACCCCGGGTGCCGATCGAGCTTGGATCTTTATATCCTTGCACATTTGCAAACCGGGGAATAGATTAAATTTAGGTTTCTTCCGGTGGTCAGCTTTCCTTCTATAGGACTGCTGCCATGTAAGGCTGGGGTTGAGGTGCGCCTATAGGGCGTATTCCTTGCCCCCGGCTCTAGATGGTCATGGCTTTTCATAACCAGGTAGTGCTGTACAAGCGGAACCGGGAATTGCCGTGGTTGCATAAGATCGCAACGAAAGAGATTCATCCTTTCAGACCTTCTACTATGGCATATAAACTGACAGGCTCCTGTCAGACCTCTGTGGCAAGCAGCTGCTTGAGGGGGTATTTATTTATTTATTTATAAAGATCATTTATAAGATGGTTATAGTCAGTACATCTGTACTGCCACTTTATAATAAAGTGCATAATGTAAATGGTTGGGTGATATTTTATGGTGCAACAGGAAGGCAATGCTCCACCAAACAAGGTATATAGTAAATGAATAAACAGATGAAAGTCATGCAAACCAACCAAAGTTAAAAGCAAAACACAGAGAGCAAATGACATTAAAAGCAATAAAATTATTGAACAAAAACAATAGACATAAAAAAACCCATATATATAAAAAAGAACAAACAATTGTATTGGTTGGTTGTTTTACCTCTGAGTGACACTTTTTTTTGCACGCCATGGGCTAAATGGCCAGGTCACAAGGACCCCAAAGACTCAGAGAAGGTTGGGGGAGGGGACCCACTGGAATGGCTGTTGGGAGACAGATGGTAGCCTCCCATCAAAGCCGGGTCAGGCATTGCAGATCCATCAAGGCAGGGTGTGATGCCCCCTCATTCACTTTTACTTTACCTTAACCAGTTTTGCTTAATTTATGTTATATTTATCATTTTGGGGATTTTTATTTCATTTTTGGCATCACAGTGCTTGTTTCCAAGAGCATAGGAGTTGCGCGTGTGCAACTCCGAACTTTCGATTGTCACCCGCTAAAGCGCATGTACAAAGGACATGCCCACTCTTGCGTCGATCGTCGATTTATGCAAATGTCTTTCCCAAAGTGCAACATGACACGTGCTGGCTTTGTAGCCTCTTGTTATAACCTGGTGACATGTTAGTCACAGCAGCACAAGCACAGAACAGTGTAGAGTTTTGTCAGAGTAGCAACACAGTTTTGAGTTAGTTGAGAAAGAGTGTAGTTGGAGTTTTGTTGAAGAGTTTGTAGAATTGATGTAGTATCTTCTTCATTGAAGTTTTGGTGAATGTTTTTGGAAATAAATTTGTTTGTTACAGCAAATTTTTGAATTTTACTAATTTTTTCCCTTGAGCAACGTTAATTGTTTCGATTAGAATTAACATTAAACTTTTACAATCATTTAATATTTTTGAATTCTTACTCATTAATGCTCGCTGGTATTTTGAACCCTAATTAAACTTTATTTTTGGCAATTTGTTAATTATTGCCTGGTGCCCAACTCAGCTATCTGGAGCTTAAATAATTATTGGATCAGACAAAGGGTCCAAAACTTAATAAAACTTTAAAGTATTTAAAATCTTTGGAGCATTACAGAGGGTATTAAAAGAAGTGGCGCAACGAACAGGGACTTGCCAGTAGTAAAAGAAGTCACACTGAGAATAGCAATTTGCCAGTAAAAGATAGTGGTCCCAGAATAGGGACTGTATATTTGTGTATAAATTGTGTATGTTATTTAACGTGATTGTCAAAGATAGTAATTTTTGAGCTCATTAGCTGTATGTACTACTTATAGATTTAACAGCAGCTTAAGCCGAAAATTTTTGTTGAGCAAGAAGCTTAACTTTTTTGTTTATTAGTCAAAGGTACTGAAGTTTCAGCGCAGTTATTGTTGATAGTTAAGATATTTATTGTATGTAAAGATTAGAAGTGTCCGGACACACACGTACACAGGCATGATAGATAAATTTTTGATAAGGAAATTTATATTTTTGCAAGCTTAGTTGTAGCTTTAGAATTGTTGCATAACAGTACCTTTGAGCGCTGCTCAAGATTAAAAAAGTTTCAAAATTTCCAAAATTCAAAATTTTGGCAGACTGTTAAACATGTCTGCTAGTAATATGGCCGATTCTGCCATAATGACTCCCGACTTAGAAAGAGTAAAGGGTAGGTTGCAGGATGTAATGATGGAAGCAGAAGTGCTAATGAATCTGCTTAATGATCCTCGGGAGAAAAGGGGAACGACAACAACCCCTAAATTTGCTGACAATGTTACGTCAGTTCACCAACGTAGAAACTTTGAACGTAAGGTTTCATTTCATTTTCTGTTCCGTCAGAAGCAAGTGATACAGAGTATTATCCCATCATAACGACAAGCTGCCAATCCATCTATTAACTATAGTCCTTATGTTAACTGGCCTTTACCAGAGATAAAGTTCGGCAGTTTGAAACATTCGTCGTTGTGGACATCTGTCAAGTCCATGGAGGAGCATTTCCGTTTACATGAAGTGCCCGGCAACAAAAAGGTGGTTTTAGCAGTATATTGTTTAATTGGATGTGCTAAGCAATGGTAGAATAACGCAGGATGTCGTCATGGTATTGAATATTGGGAAGAATTTAAAAATGAAATCATGGACATATATCCAGCTTATAATGATTTTACAGAACTAGCTACAGAATTGTTTTCACAAAGACAAAGGGAAAGAGATGATGTAGAAAAATTTATTTGGGCTACAGTAGAGTTATACCAGCTGTATGATGCTGATGCCACTGAAATTGATATTATAAATTGCATATTGTCCCAATTGCTTTTGCCCATTAGAGAATACTTAGAAGTAAGAAACGTATTCTCAATTTCAGATTTAGTCAAATTGGGTCAGCAATATACTGCATTAACCCAACAATGGATGCAATCCCCGCCAAAGCAGCGCTATCAGGTTGAGTCAAGTAAAATGACTCCCGCACGACCGGAAGTTACACGGTCCCGACAATTTGCACCAAACGCACCTAGAACTATAGAGAATGAACGAAGCAGAGAATTTGTTCCTGCTTTGTCAAGCAACGTCAAGCTTCGAACAATGATACTAGACCTAAAACTTTTTTTAAGAACAATAGAGAAACTTTTTTTAAGAACAATTGAGAAACTTTCAGATGTAATTTTTGTGGCTGACTAGGACACACAGAACAATATTGTTGTTATCGAAGGAATGACAATTCGGGGAAACTTGAATTAAGATCTTTGAAGCGAGAGGCCAAAGTTCTTCACAAAAAGCCCTCTCGTGAGTTATGTCTTGCCACTATGGCTTTACCTTTTGTTAAGGCTTGTCGCGAAGAAACTAAACTAATAGATCATAATGATACAGAAGTCGATCTTCCGTTTTCAAAGGAACAAGTTTTAGATGATAATTATGACAACTGTCAATTTAAAGGGCAGTCGCGGTCCCGTGGACTTTCTGAATTACCTTGCAATCCAAAGCAGAATGTTCAAGAAGCACCTACAAAATGTCCCATTAGTGCAATTAATGCAATTTTAGAGAATCAAGTTTGTGAAGCAGAACAAACTAATGAAGAATTTATTTTAGTTGATGAAGAGGTTTCTGAAGTAGAAGTTTTTAATACTGATGAAAATATTTTTGAGTCTGATTTAAGGGACAATAACATTAAGGAAGTAGAAAGCAACCAAGAAATTGTGCTGACTGCAAATAAACGTGATGAGTCTGGCAAGTTTGGAAGACCTCGACTATTGAAGAGTCATTTGGAGGAGGACACCAATAAACATAGAAAGTACAAGGCCAGGTTCTTCAAAAATCTGCACCTAGCGACCAGATGCTGATGAAACAACCAGATCCTGCAGAGTGACAACCGTCAGCGAACAGTCAACATAGCAGAGATGACGTCATGAGCGAGATCTTCAGCAATGACTTCACTTGAAGCAAGCGAATGACGAAGGAAAGATGTCAATGGAACTCGACTGGATGATTTATCGCAACGGAATGCCAATAATGAAAATTTAAGTATATTATTATTCTTCCACTTGGCACTTAATGATTTATAAATGTTCTCTTTTCTCTGGAATAGATGAACACGAAGAAGAATGAAGAAGCTTTATAGTGATTTATATAATTAGCAATGTTTGATTTCTTGTTGAAAACTTTGGAGTTTCAATATTTATTTTCGGAAAGTGAATTTACTGTAGTTTGAGTTTATACTGTGTGAATAGAATTTTTTTTGTATTCTTGTTCATCAAAGTTCTAGTTGTTATATTGCATTAATGTGATTTAAAGTGTATTTTCGTAGATTTTTTTGTTTCAGTTGACCGATAGCTAAAAATTGTAAGACGACATTAGGAAGTTTAGAAATTGTAAAATGTTTATGGATATGAATGAGGAGAGTGAAAGAGAATTAGTGATTTAATATTTTTTCATTTTTAACAAGAATTTTGCATTGTAAAATAACGTGCATTCCAAAGTGAATTTATTTATGCAAAAATGAGATTCATGTAAAAAGTAATTGGCTGAAATGCTATCATCATATATTTAAATTATTTACACGTTTTTTTCTTTATTCTTAGATACGATTTATGTATATCTGTTTAAATCTGTTCAGTGTCATCAGTGATATTTATGTGTCAATGATGCATAATTTTTGGGATGACATTGGCAGCATTTATTTGTATTTATATATGAGCTAACCTTGATGATGACTTCAGAATTTTTTTTTTTTTAGGTAGCTTTTTGGAGCTGTCCCCAATGGCCAAGTCTGGTGACCGAGTTGTTACCAGCATAACTCCTTTGGGAAGGGGCATATAGCTCTGAAGGGGGAGGTATCTAATCATTGTTTTATTTCAGCTAGCTCGTGATTGCTGTGTATAGGTGAAGAATTAGCGGATGATTACAATCCCGCTTGCTTGTAAAAATTTGAATTTTCTTAGCTTCACGTGTTTGATGTAATTAGAAGGAGATAACGGTGTTCCCCATATTTTCTTACCCATTTTTTTTATGTGATTTAGGAGAAGAATTTACCTTTCACATATTTTGTGATTGTGGTTAGGGGATAAGCGGAAGTTATCAATTACCCCACTTGCAACATATGTAATTGAATATTTTTTTTACTTCTCTTTAACCTTTCTAGAAGTTAAGAAAGATAGGAGTGTATTAACCCTTTTTTTGTACAGTTCAAGTTATGCGAATTTCGAGTTTGTATCAGAATGTGATACTAGGTAGGCCAATAACGCTAGTATACAGTTAACTGTCACAGCAAATGGTATATATTTACACTAGGTTAGCTGCTACACACTTTTGTTAGGAGATCTGGGAGGAGGTACCTTTGGTTGTGTTGGAAAATTGTGTCAAAGTGAGAATAGATCGTCTTATCAAAATTGCGTTAGCATGCTTTTACTTATTTATGTTCAACCATGTGTAAATGATGTGAGATGTGTTCTTTCATTCAAAATTTGCTTGTCAAAATCTGTTAGGTCAAATTTTTGACTCCCTTTGGAAGGGGGAGTTGTGATGCCCCTTCATTCACTTTTACTTCACCTTAACCAGTTTTGCTTAATTTACGTTATATTTATCATTTTGGGGATTTTTATTTCATTTTTGGCATCACAGCGCTCGTTTCCAAGAGCATAAGAGTTGTGCATGCGCAACTCTGAACTTTCGATTGTCACCCGCTAAAGCGCATATACAAGGACACGCCCACTCTTGCATTGATCGTCAATTTATGCAAATGTCTTTCCCAACGTGCAACATGACACATGCTGGCTTTGTAGCCTCTTGTTATAACCTGGTGACATGTTAGTCACAGCAGCACAAGCGTAGAACAGTGTAGAGTTTTGTCAGAGTAGTAACACAGTTTTGAGTTAGTTGAGAAAGAGTGTAGTTGGAGTTTTATTGAAGAGTTTGTAGAATTGATGTATCTTCTTCATTGAAGTTTTGGTGAGTGTTTTTGGAAATAAATTTGTTTGTTACAGAAACTTATTGAATCTTTACTAATTTTTTCTCTTGAGCAATGTTAATTGTTTTGATTAGAATTAACATTAAATTTTGACAATCATTTAATATTTTTGAATTTTTACTCATTAACGCTCGCTGGTATTTCGAACCCTAATTAAACTTTATTTTTGGCAATTTGTTAATTATTGCCTGGCGCCCGACTCAGCTATCTGGAGCTTAAATAATTATTGGATCAGACAAAGGGTCAAAAACTTAATAAACTTTAAAAGCATTTAAAATCTTTGGAGCGTTACAAGGGTATAGCTCTCATGCACACAGGGCCACAGCTTAACATCCCATCCAAAGGATGGCAACCTTTCCAAGCCCATCGGTGTCTCCTACTGATCGTGGGCAGGGCAGGGAGTTTCGAGGAGATAAATCTCAATGCTGACCCAGCTGGGACTCAAACCTGGGAACTGCAGGTTATGAGCCTGGCGCTACTGACTGAGCCACCCCTGCCCCACAAACAGTTGTATAATACAAGAAATCAACAAATGGTGTACAGGACCTGTGTAAAATGCAAAAAGCAAAAAGTACAAAAAACAAAGGAATACATTAAATATATTTAAAATAGCCAGGAAAAGACAAAAAATCAAAGACAGTTGTTTAAAACAAGATGTCTGAGTGTAAGGAGAGAATTCTGATGTTAAGTAATGAGAGCTAAAATATATATGATGTTCACAGTTAAAAGTTGGACATTCAATTAAAATGTGGTTGATAGTTAAAATGGTGGCACAAAACTCACATATACGTTTGCGGTCTGCCCAAAGATGAAAAGAATGTGTAACAAATCCATGATCTATGAAGAGCAAAGTTTGAACAACTTCCTCCTTGTGATTCCTGGAACATGCTATACATGCAGCTCCTATTGGTCTTGTCCACTTCATTCACTTAATGATGGTAGAAGTAGACAAGATTAATCTTATAAATTCCTGTAATTTCTAAAGATCTAATTTTTTTTAATTCCTCAACTTTTTAGATGAAATGTTTACTTTGTGGAATCAAGCAAAGATGCATCTGCGATGTTGCCCAGTGTGCAGAATGGCCTAATTACCGTGTACATAAACTTGTGGTTGTCCAGTGGTGGCTTTATCGTAAAATATGAGGAAGACTGCATTTTCTCAGTTAGCATTTATATTTTTATAGCCTTCCATTTTATTTGCATAGATTTATTTTTATTTTATTTCCACAGATTTATAAAAAAATTACTGATCTTTTGGAGTAAGTTATAGTACATTTTTTTCTGATGAGGAAGTTTCATAAATTGCTGTGGATTTCTTAACACTGCTTTAGGATATTTCTTACTTTTTTTAAAAATTATTTCTTCATTTTTCAGTAAAAAACTTTGATCTTTTCTGGTTTCCAGAGATTGAATGGTCTTCGATACAGAAGCAAAAATGATTATCCCAAGGAAAACATTTTTGCTAATGAATTCCTTGGGAATTCATTAGCAAATAATTCCTAATGAATTATTGAAGACCATTCAATCTCTGGAAGCAAAAATGATTTCCTTGGGATGGGAATCAATGGAAGCAAAAAGCAATCTCTGGCAATCTCAAGCAATCTCTGGAAGCAAAAATGATTTCCTTGGGATGGGAATCAGGTCTCCTATGACTTGGAAGATGACATAATTTCATCAAGGGCTTTTAATAATAATTTCATCAAGCCCTCCCCTTCCCTGTCATTATGCTAAGGGGGTTAAACCCCTCCTCCCTGGTAAACTTTAATTTTAAAGAAATTTTAAGCTTATGAATTTAAATTGAGAGATTTAAAAATAGGTTTAATTACCCTTAGCATTTTGGCTTTACCACTGTGAAACTATTAAAGTTTTACAGCCACTAACTTTCCAGCACTTGCCAACATTCCCAAAATGCATGGTATTCAGCAAGAAAAAAAACTGCTGAAAAAAAGATGTCCCTCCACTTCAATAAAGGGATAGAAAACCCCATGAATGTAAGCAGTGCTAAGTAACTATGGGTAACAATGACCCATGTTTTAAAATAATACCATTCTGAAAAGAATTATAAAATATAAAATAAAATTCACATTTCAAGAAAATAATGCATTATTAAGAAAATTTCCTTTCCAATGATATACAATTTAACTGTTTTTATTTATCAGGTTTTCCAAAATTAAGCCTTAATTGCCAAGTCAGATCTATTGTTTTTTATTACATCACTGTGGCAAAAAAGTCTTATTAGAATTGACCTTTCCAAAGTCCCCAATGATTACAGACGTTGACAGAATTCAAAATGAGAGAATGAAGACAAACATAGACATATTTTTACAACACACGAAACTTGAATTTTTAAAAATAAAAATGCTGTTTGAAAATTTTCTTAGTATATCTTTTAAAAATACACTATTCAAGTTTGAAAAATAATATTTTCTTTTTCATTTCATGCATATTTTATTAAACTATAATATAATAATTTGTTATATGATCTTAAAGTCATCTGATTGCCATTTCTTAGAAGTGCCAAACAGTAGTGCCAATTGCAACGTTCCTCTTTGTTGAAGTAACAATCAATTCAAATGTATGATTTAAGCCCATACATTTGATATGAATTATTATAAACAAAGTTTTCCTTGTTTTGAAAATCTTCTAAAACTAAAAAAAAAACTGCAATTTTTAAAAATGGCAGATTTTGCAAGTAATTATGAAGTGCTGCTATTTTTTTCCCCCACTTTACACACTTTTCTGCCATAAATCTATTTTATTATTCCTAGAATTATTTTTCATAGTTTATATCATTTATCCCAGCATTCTATGCATCTTTCCTGCTCTTAAAATCGAAACTGTAACATGAACTTTCTTAGAAAGAGGAAACAATCCCAGAGTTGTTGTTGTGAAGCTCCCTGCAGTGTAAAGCACATCATGGCAGACCAGGTGCAGTAGAGTTCAGTAACCTAGGTATTGCTCTCATGGGCAGTAAAGTGGCTCTATAGTGGATGTTTACAGAAAGAGTTCTTCTCAGATATAGGATAATGTGACCATGCATCTAGTCAATGTTTATAGTTTTATAATTAAACCTTCTTTTTCATTTCTGTAGATTTATTTCCATAACCTATCGATGTTTCTGTTGGCCGATCTATCCATCTTTTGGAGTTATGCTACATCGGATAGCCAGCTTACAAGATATTGAAGATATTATTTAACATCGCATTAGGTTATATGTTAATATTTCTTTTATTATTTCTTTCTTTTCTTATTATTTCTATGCATTTTTCCCTACTCTCACATTAAGAGCAGGAATTTCCTTATTATTTCTTCCTTTGACTTCCTTGACACAGAAATCAGTCCTCTTGTGAGAGGGCAATTTTTAAAAGGGTTTTTCCCCCAGGAATAACTTTTTTTAATTATAAGTTTTTAAGTTTATATTAAACATATTTTTTTTAATTTGACCCTCTCCCCCCAAATATATTTGCTGCACCACTCTGATGGTACAAACAATTTTTTTTTTTTTGCTTTGGGGCACTGACTTTTCAGCACTTAGCAAAGATCACCAAAATTTAACAACCAAAGAAAAAATTTGAAATGTTTAGTAAAAAAAAAAGCAGCCAAGAAGCTGTTTCTACATTTCATACACTGGAGAGAAAATCCAATTAATGCAAGCAATTCAAGTAACTTTGTATAATGCTAGCAGATGTTTTAAAACACACCAAAGTGAAAAAATCATTAAAAGAAATAAAAATTATGTTTCATGTAAACATTACATACATGGGAAGAAATTTACTTTCAATGAATATATAATTAACTATTTTTATTCATCAGGTTTTCCAAAATTAAGCCTTAATTGCGTAGTCTGATCTATTTTTTACTTTATCACTGTAAAAAAAGTTTTATTAAAATTAATATGCTTTAAAATTTGCTTAAATTTTCTATTTTCATAAAATTCGTAATTAAATTCTGTTTAAATTTGGTATATAACATGACACATTTCAGCTGATTAGTTATTTTTCTAAAAAATTCCAAAGTTGATTTATTGATGTGACTCGCACAGTTGACAAAAAGTCTGGACTTTTCTCACAGTATGCTACTGAGAAAAAATTAAAAAGCAGGAGTAATTGTCTTGTTTCAAGAAAACTACTCCCACTTAATTTTTTTCTTATTCAGAAATAAATATACTTTAATTTCCTTTGCCATATGCATTTCTTTTACTACATGCCTCTAAAAAGGCCCTATTGAAATAAAACTAGTCTTATTTGCTAAATATTTTATTTTCAGAAAATCCAGAATTAAATGCTGATTAATTTAGCATATAACATGCCATAATTCCTTTCATTAGTTGTTGGGAAAAAAGTTCTAAATTAAATTTTTGTTTTATTGCTCATAGTGAAAAAATAGCTGGGCCTCTGGATGTAAACTAGTTTTTTAGGTGGACCCTAGAAGAGCTAATGTTTGCAAAGGTGTTTAAATATTTTATTTTCATAAAATTCAGTACTAAATTATGTTTAACTTTGTATGTAACATGATTTATTTCTGTTAATTAGTTATTTGTTAAATTATTATGATATTTGACTCTGCACAGTAGGTGAAAAACCAGGACCTTTCTCAAGTATAATATTGAGAAAAATATTATGAAAAAGAAGAGTAATTTTCTTGTTTCAAGTAAAAATTTATTTTGTATGTAATCATTAAGAAATTTCTTAATAAATGTCCACATGTATTAAGTATTTTGGTACATTAGCTTTTTTAAATAAATTTTTTGTGCATTGCCAAACACTTTTTTTTGTACTACATGACTCTACAAAGGTCCTATTAAAATTAACTTGTAATTTTTGTTAAAATTTTATTTAAAAAATTTCAGAAATACTGATTAATTTGGCCTATAACATTTTATAATTCCTTTCATTATTATTTGGCAAAAACAGTTCCACAGTTAATTTCTTTTGACTGATCACAAGGTAAAAATAGCTTCCATTGTGATTTTATTCCAGCTTTTCAGACTGGACACTAAAAGCATTAAATCAGTCAACTGATTTTTAAAAATTTTGCATGAAATCTTTGAAAACTTGACTCATAAGATACTTTATGTCAACAAATCATTTGCACACAAGTGTTTATTTTCTTGTGACAAAAGGTAACTCTCAAAAACAGAAACTTCCCCTCCTCATCGATAAGCCATTAAGTAACACCTTGTCTTTGATTACTACAGTTTAATCTTTTTTTTCCTTTGATCTTACAGCTCATAAGAATTGCACTGCTCTTAAGTATTAGGTAATTTAGCTACCAATCAAGTGCTGAAGAAACAGTGAATTATTTTTCTAATAATTTATTTATTCAGATCAAGACTTCACATACCTGGATGACATCGGCTTTTGCATTTGTGACTACCACAATTCAAAGGACGCCCACATGGAGCTTCACAAACTGGACAGTTTCCAGAGCAGCACTAGAACATGAACGTTAAACCTTATTAATTGTCATATTGATTATTTTTGTCATTTTATATAATTATAAAATGAAAAGGAAAAAAAAAGAGCATCCTGAATTGCAAAATTTCCAAAATTTTCTATGTAAAATTAAAGTACCTTACATATACTTATTAAATTAAATATTAATAATGATAACTAGAACATATACAAATGGCTTGAATTGATAAGGATGAGGGGAAGACTGGTGTTATAAATTCCCTCACAAGGCTAACTTTATGAACAAGGTACCTGGAAACTAGAAATGTGATGTCACAAACAGGATTCAACTGATGCAACTGTAACCTTTAGTTTCTAATATATCAAGTAAAGGATTTGCTTCAATTTTTTTTTGTTGCTTGGGAAAGACAAACTATAATTTTGTAGCAAATGAGGTACACTAAGCTGCTTCCAAAATTTCAAGCTAATTTAAGAATTCGTAATAAATCTACAGACTTACCAACAAAATCTATTTATTGAAATCAATAACTCAATAAATAGATTTTGTGGAGTTTTGAATGGTATAAGAAAACTTTGGCATGAATCTGGAGAAATGTGGGTTTGAATCTGGCATGTCAGCAAAACCATTTTTAAACAGATGGTAATCACAGAGTTACCTGCTGACTTTTTGATGTTGATAAATCAATAAATATTTAGCAGAAAAAATTTTGACACTAAATAGCATGATGAGACTTTATTATTTATTTCCATCTTAGTGCAATATAAAAAGTAATAGTTGTCACCCGAGATCATAGATGGCACCAACAGTTGGACCGAAAATCTCGGTGAAGAATTTAGTCTTAAATTAGCGGAAAAAAGACAGAGCTGGCATTAGTTCAATGTAGAATACTCTGGCATGTTTCTGGAGAAATGCAGGTTCATGTACCATACGTCTGAAAAAAATTTCCACAAAATATTTATTGATTTATCAAAACCATTTTTTCCACAAAAACTATTTATTGACATCAGGTAACTCTGTGGATTTTACTATTGATTGATTAATTCAATAATAACGCTTTAGCACGAGTGACATTCTTATCTATATTTACATCTTATTCAGTGCAACATTAAAAAGTAAATTTGCCTACCCCAATGAGGTGATTTGTCACCCACCATGAGGCACAATGACAGGTAGATTGTCATTAATCCACTAATGGGATTTATCAGAATTGTCATTAGAACATTCTGGCATGAATCTGGAGAAACATGGGTTGGATTCCCACATGTTAGTAAAACTCATTTTTTCCATAAATCATCATCCTCAAGCAGCCATGGGCTATGGAGGTCCAACCAGACCGTGCAATTTAGTTCTTCAAGCAAGTCTGTTTTGAGTTACATCTGCTGCATCTGGCCACTGCACACCAATTCTAACAAGGTCCTGTTTGACATTGTCTGCCCACCGCATCCTAGGTCTCCCCCTCTTTCTGAGACCTTTATAGGCACACTCTTCATAACCCTAATCGCCAATCTATAATTATCCATATGGACAACATGAACAAACCAACGGAGTCTCTCTCTGCACAATATGCTGCTTAAGGGAGGTTGCAAACTCCTTTGCCTAACCTCATCATTATTTACTAATTTAAGAATATTTACAAAAAAAATTATGTTCACATATCAACATTCTTTCAAAGCTGTTAAATGCTTTTTTTATATTGAAAATATGTTTTATTTATCTTCTCATATTCATTCAAAAGTGTTATACCACATTATAATTTTTTAATTGCATTAAATAACAGTTTTTGCTTGGCACGAGTTGCTAGAATGTTTAAGGAATAAAGTTTAGATTTTCTCTTATCCACATTTAACATACTTCAAAATACGATACCCACTATTATTATCTTTCTGTAGAATGCAATTTGTTTTATTGGTTATAAAATATTAAATCAAGAAGCATGTCATTTTTAGCTGTTTACAAAAAATGGCATTGGTTTCTTTGTTGTTTATTTTTAAACATTCAATTGTTTTTATTTTTAGAGATAAATTAAAATTTCTTTTTCACTTGGATAGACATTAATAAAATATTATAATTCACATTTTTCAACTCTTCCAGATGCTTTTAATTTCTATTGTTAAGGTGAGTGATCATATTGATGATGAAAGGGAGATTTCCATTATCTGGTTATCAGATAACAACTTCTGTTACAATGTCTTCCAATTGTTGAAGATGGAGAAGTATTTAGATTGAAGAGTCATTTTGTAGCTCTATATTGGTGAGTCAATAATCCAATAAACTTATTTAATTTTACGATATTGTATTTGACTTTAATTTTTTTTCTCTTGAGCTGAGATGTTTTAGTGATATTGATTAAACTATTATGTTTGGACAATCATTAATTTATTCTTTATCTTACACTCATTAAGAATAGAATCCTTAATTATTTCTGGGCAAGATTAATTGCCTGGTGCCCGAATTCAGTTATCAGGCAGAAAAATAATAACACATTTTAGAGCATTACAATCTTAGTTAAATATTACTTCAACTTAAACATTATCATTCTACTATCTTATAAAAATAAGAGAAATGAATTGTAAGCAGTGAATAAGTCTATATCATTCTGTAATTTTTTTTACATTATATTTTGAATGTTTGATGCATTAATTTAAGAGCATAAGTTTAGTTGTAGGTACATCATTTAATCTTCAGTTAAAATGAGCATTGTGGAGGAGAGAGCTACCAGAATAAGGATAGCTTTAACCAACTACACCAATGAGATTGTTGTTGGACTGGCATCTCATTCTAAAGGAGTAAAAAGAAGAAACTCCTACAAGCATAAATCTTTATAATAACTTCCTGGGGAGATTAGGCTGGCAATAACTTCTACCAGCAAAATTTCTACAGCTGGACAACAAAATGTGCATATTAATGAGTGAGTCAGCCAATACAGGTAAAGAACTGGCAACAAATTTTCTTATCAGTGCCTTAAGCTATTGCAACTTTAGTATTTAAAGTTATCTATCTGCTAAACAATTTTCAATATTAATGGTCAAATGACTGATGGTTGGTTGGTTGTTTGGGGTTTTATGACGCATGGGTGACTAGGCCATAATGAGCCAAACAAAAGACAATATAAAAGACACATATCCCCCACAACAAAAATTTAAAATACAAATACTACATTGTAAAGTGGTACACTACAAAAGTAAGCTTGTAAGTACTACACTACAAAGTGGTAAAACAACAAATAACAAGTGTATAAGTACAGAGTAAAGCAACTTGAGAAATACAAAATAAAATAATCCCAGGTGTAGGAGACCTGGGTTATATAATACACAAAGACAGGGTAAAATCAGAGTCTGTTAAAATAACCACAATATTTTAAAAAGGAAAAAACCAATGGTAAAAAGCAATGATCAGGTAAAAGATGTCCGAGTATAAGAGGCTCAGACATAAAATTATGAGAGCTAAAATACAAACGTTGTTTCATATTAAAACAAGGACTTTATATTAAAATATGCTTAATACTTAAAACGGTGTCACAAAACTCACACTTAGGTTCGTCGTCCATCTGTAGAAGAAACAAATAACCTAAGCAGAGCCGAGCAAGAACAACTTCCTCCTTGCAATTCCTGTGGTAACAAGACTGCCATGGATTGTTGATGGGTTTGATCTCAAAGAGCTTGTTGGTAAGTTGTTCTGACCAAGATCTCTGCCACTGTGCCAGGAACTTGATGGTAAAACACTGCCGGAAATCCAGATATGGAATCGGCAAAGGAGATTGACCTGGTCGTTGCCAGATGATGGAGCTGCTGGCAGATCTTAGAAAGAACTGGGTGAGACCTATGCCTCACTGAGATCGAAGCCTATAGCGAGCTAAGCGAATCAGTGTAAAGCACACACCAATGATGATGCTTAGCCGCCATGTGGTCCAAGACAAGACTAATAGCATGCAACTCTGCAGTGAAGAATGAACACTGCAATGAACAATGATTACATCATTGCAGATTAGACTGATCCCACTGATGTGCCAGACTTTGAGCCATCTGTGAAGACAGGCAAGAAGTCTGGGTACTCATCACAATGGCTGGCAAAGAGTTGCTGGTACACACAGTAAGGAGTAAAGGCTTCCCCATCCTGCACAGGGAAAAATCACAGGAAGGGGAAACGACGAGTCACGGTGGGAGTGACTCGACCGTGTGACGATATTGAGACTGGTGTTGATGTCTCTAAAAGTAGCGTCGGAAATGCAAACCAAAAGGATGAATGGCAATTGGGTGATTATTGTGTAAGGCATTTCCCACTTTAGACTGAAAATGCAGTCCCAAGTGGGATGACCAGGAAGGGATTGCAATTTAATTGCATATTGCAAGGACAACTGCTGATGGCACAGAAATAAAAATGGTTTGTCAGTCTCAACATAAAGACTCTGGACCGGTGAGGTGTGGAAGGATCCCATGCAAACACAGAACACCTGATGATGGAGGGGGGCCAGCACCTTCACCACCCAATCCTGGGCAGAGTTGTACACCTGGGATCCATAGTCCAGTTTCAACTGGAGAAGTGCACAGTACAGGCGGAGCAGAGAACATCGGTCAGCTCCCCAGAAGAGAGAGAGGAGAGGATCTTGACAATGTTCAATGTCCACAAACACTTGGACCTGAGATGGCATATGTGTGGTAAAAAGGTCAAATTCTGATCAAAGATGAGACAGAGAAACTTGGTCTCTACCACAACTGAAATGATGTTACCTCGAAGCCATAGCTCAGAATCCAGATGAAGATTATGCTTGTGGAAAAAGTGCACACAAGTAGTCTTATATGTGGGGAACCGAAACCCATTTGCCATCACCCAAACTGAAAGATTCTTCAGGGCAATTTGCAGTTGTCTTTCAATGGCCCTCATGCTAGACGAAGAGCAAAAGATGCTAAAATCGTCAACATAGAGGGCAATGCCTAGAGATGGAGGAAGTTATCTAGTAATAGAATTAATCTTGACAGCGAAAAGCGTAACACTCAGAAGGCAGCCTTGTGGCACCCCCTGTTCTAGGTGGTAAGGCCGTGACAGAGTGTTGCCGACACGAATACTAAAAGAAAATGACAATAAGAAGTTGGAGATGAAGATCGGCATGTGACCTCTCAAGCCGAAGCTATGGAGGTCACGAAGAATGCCGAATCTCCAAACCATGTCATATGCTTTTTCGATGTCGAAGAAAATCGACACCAGGTGCTCTCTACATAAAAATGAATTTCTGGTAGATGATTTAAGGTGTATCAGATGGTCAAGAGTTGACCATTGCCTGTGAAAGCCACACTGGGTGTTGGAAAGAAGGTTGTGGTGTTCTAAATACCAGATGAGTCTGGCACTGGCCATTCTTTCCAACACCATGCACATGTAGCTCGTCAACACAATGGGATAATAATTAGAAGGAATCTTGGAATCCTTTCCTGGCTTCGAGAAGGCCAAGATGATGGCCTCCCGCCAGGAGTCTGGAAACTGCTCCTCGAGAAAAATGTGATTGAAAAAATGGAGGAGCTGATCTTTAGTCGATGATGAGAGATGTTGGAGCACGGCATAATTAACATTGTCTGGCCCGACAGCAGATGCACAAGAGGTGTGAAGAGTAAGGCAAAGCTCCTATGCTGTGAATGGGCCTGTTGTTGTAAGGCTCCAGGCCATTCGAGTGGAAGGACAAAGGCGAGCACAGGTGGGCTTGCCGGGGCAAGCCCAATGTCAATCAGTATCTGAGTGGGTACCAATTTCCATCGCAGCATGTCGAAACCCAATGGACCACTGTTACTCCATGAGGCATGAGCTCCGAGATAATTTCATCCTCTGTGACTTTGAGAAGGCCTCACTCAGTTGTTGTTTTATCTCTGAGCAGCAATTTTTTGCACACAATGAGCTAAATGGCTAGGTCACAAGGACCCCAAAGGCTCAGAGAAGGTTGGGGGAGGGAACCCACTGGAACAGCTGTTGCAAGACTCCCATCAAGGCCATCCAGTGTCTTCTTCAATGTGCACAGGGTATGGCTCTCCCACACATGGGGTCACCACTTAACGTCCCATCCGACAGACGGCGGCCTTTTCAAGCCCTTCGGTGTCCCCTACTGACCATGGGCAGGGCGGGGAATTTTGCAGAGAAAATTCTCAACACTGACCCTGCCTGCTGGGACTCGAACTTGGGAACTACAGATTACAAGTCTGGCGCGCTACCAACTGAGCTACACCCGTCCCACCTCACTCAGTGATCACACCCCGAGAGGAATTCAAATTTTGGAGGAAGTGACTTTGACAGCCACCCCACCAATCTCTCTGACTTTCAGGAGCAGTTCTGAGTGTTTGGAACAAGCAGTCTCAACCTGCAAGTTGCCAGATCATAAGTGCTTGACAAATTTTGGCTCTTCCACAAGATCTTTCAAAACCTTTGTTGACAAAAAATGGGGACATATACCTGATCACCCGTGGAGCGGATGATCAGGAATCTTGGGAATGAAGACACAGACAAAGAAGATGATGATGTAGAAGGCAAAGACAATGAAAATGGGGGATTGTGTTGAGCCCTCTTAGCAGCATTGATAGAATCAATTTCATCTTCAACTCTTATATTTGTTTGTGTGGTTCAGTGCCCGCTGTCCCCACCCTCAACAGAGCCCAACAAGGGGACGCCCATTCGGGTGACAGGGCTACGCGGGCACTATACCCACAGAGATAGTGAGCCAAGCCCTCACAAATAAATAATAAAAGGAAAATGAAAAGAGAAATGTGCAGAAATAAACTTTCTTCACAAAAGGAACTAAGTGAAAAAATAACAAAATTGTGATCGACCAAACTGGCCTCAAAGAAATTATTACAATAGGAAAATAAGTTGTGAGGAAACGTGCAAACCTGTACCCAGAGGTGGGTAAGGTTACTCACCATTCTGCATAGTTTACCCAAGCAGGACCTGCCCACCAGCCGACTACTCCTGGGGTGGCACCCCAGGAGCTCCAGTGTACCAGAATCAGATGTTCGGAATCCACTGCCCAGCCCTGCGACAACATGCTCACCAATGGTAAGGTGGCCAAAGGGGACCCTGCCAGTAATGAGCCGAGGAGAGAAGATGGGGACCCCCGAGCAACTACCAGGATCCTCGTTTCCTGGGACACGGGTCTCTGCACACGGCAAACATGAGGGGCGAGCGTTCAGGACCCTGTGGTGGTAACTGAGCCCGTGGAACCTTCACAGGGTGGTCCCCTCAACACATACAGGGGCTCGCATCGAGGGGCAAATGACTGATGTATTTGTCATTTCTCTTATTAGTATAGGAGAGTACAATGATAATGTTTAAGTTGAATATTTAACTGAGATGTAGCCTTACAACTATTTTAGCTCAAATTATAGTGATATTGTGAAATTAAATTTTAGAAATGTCTCCCTGTAATTATTTAATTTTTATTTCTAGTTTCTGCAGAAACATGAACAGAAAAAAAAAATGACCAAATGCTTCTTTGCACAAAATAATGTGGAACACAAAAAACTATGAATGTTGCAAACAACATTCCTTTGTATGAGATACATCCATCCCCTGATTTACAAAAACAATTCATACATCAAGAACAGTTAGGAGAAAATATGTAAATCATGGCATAAAAAACCATTAATTCTTATGTAATTTCTTCTGAGTGGTGCAAAAATGGCAAAACATAGTCCACTATTTCTTATTTTTTAATGTAAAAGTGTTAATTCAATAAAAAACTTCTCTAAACAGTAAATGTTTTTAATAAAAAATTATAAATAAACCAGTAATTGTAACTAATCCAAAACAATGTGATATCTGAAGCAGAGACGTGGTTGTGGTTGGTTGACCAGTTATTCTAAGACGAATGATCATAGAGATGATGAAAGGGAGTCGTGGATAGTTAAGTGAAAAAGGTTTTTTAAGCTAACGAATTATGAGTCCCATATTTACAAGCTATCTCCTGTGATTCTGCATTATTGAATGATGAAAGGGAGATTTCCATTTGCTTATAATCTGATAATGCAACCTCTTTTACAATGACCTTTGAAGTTTGAGCTTCTTTTGAAGTAAAACATTTAGTTTCTGCAGATTATCGTGGAAAAAATGACAAAGTGTTCTTGTACAAAAGTTGTTTTTAGTTTCCCTTTTCAAGAAATTTACAATATAATGAAGTGGTATTGTTCAGTTTGCAGGCAGCAGTTCTGTGCAATAGGGTCATTTCTATTGTAGCTCATTAACTCCTCATTTACTGACTATATTGGTGTTCATAAAAATCAGAACCCCAGAAAGGATGTATTTGTGGATTCAATGTAGATTTACTGTAGCATTAAATGATTTATAATATGGAGGCAACTGAAGCATACATACAGAGTTGTTTAATAATGACTGTGTCCACCCCATGCTTGTATGACCTGCTGTACACGGCGAGATATGGAGTCAAACAAATGCTTGATACTGGATTGTGGAATAGCGTAGATCCAAGCACTAACATATCCATATCCAAAGTTTGTCTACATTTGCTGGGATGTGCTGCTATTGCTGCAGCCTTTATTTGATCATATTCCATACATTTTTGATGGGTGACAAATCAGAGGATATAGTGAGACACAGAAGGATATGCATATTGTTTTACCTCATGTATTCAACAGTGGCAACTGCTTATGGGATCTTGCATTATACTGTTGAAATACGGCATGGTGGGGCAGTCTGTAAGTAAGGAAGAGCTATTAGCTGTAAAATATCCTTGATGTAATGAGCACTGGTAATGGTGGTGTGGATCCATACTAATGCAGATTTGCTTTCATAGCTGATTGCACCCCATGCCATAATCCTGCACGTTGGTACTGCATGCCTCATCCATATGCACTCCACTTGGTGCCTCTCACCAACCCATTGGTGGATCTGGATTCTGCCTTCAAATTTGAATGGACAGAAGCAGGATTCATTAGTAAAGATGTTGTACCACTGTCATCGCTTGATGCGATACTGTAATCTGCCTGCTTTGTGTTGGGGTGTCAAAGGCAATGGTCAGTTGTATGCAATCTAAATTCCAATAAACAGCATTGAACTGTTACTGCTGATATTGGAAATTGTGTTACTGACCTCCATTATTGGGCCAAGGTTGTAGATGGCACAGAATGATCTGTTATAGCCAGCCTCTGAAGACAACAATCTTCCCATGGAGTTGTCTGTTGATGAGGTCCAAATCCTTCCCAACGTGTTTGTTGCCCATCATTGAACCATTCTCTGCATATTTGATGCACAACAGATACATTACATCCCACACAAGTCATAATGTCTTGAGACAAAAGATTGACTTCTCTCATGCCAACAATATGCCCTCTGTTGAACTCTCTCACTTGGAGATATGGAATTTGCACCAGTCTGCAACACATATCATAACAATGCCTGTACAAGAACTGATAAGCTGAACACAGTTACCGCTCCTTTAAATACCTGTGGGAAGGGCCCAGTCAAGTCTTTTCTAGAATGTTCTCATTGGCTTGTAGACAACACGACTGTACTAATGACTTTAAAACTCGATCACTTCTTAATAGTAGGTGCTAAACATGCCCCTTACAAGTCCCAGACCTCACTTTATTCCTTCTGAGCGTTCTGATTTTTGTGAACAACAGTGTATTTTCTGTGAAATATAAATCTGGAACATGCACGCCTTCATTGATTTCATCAAATCCTTCATCAATTACCGGCTGGACAATTTTTTCTTTAATTTCACTAAGCTGCTCTTTAAAACCAACAAAGTTGCTGACATATTTGAGCAAAGCTTTTTTCAGACCTTCATATTGTTTTTTGTGATCATGTTGTTCCATGCTATGGCAAGGTTCTTCATAGTCATTTTGTATTATAATCCTTCTACAATTGGTTTGATTCAGGTTTGTTTTAACCTTCTGAACCTTGATTGAAAAGATATCTCATGACCAGTTGAAGATACTTGGATGATTCATAAGTCTGTGCCTTTTATCGTTTACTTGAGAAATGATTATTAAGATATAAACAGCAAATCTTCATCATCATCCTCAAGCAGCCATGGCCTATGGAGGTCTAACCAGATTGTGCAATTTAGTTCTCCAAGCATATCTGTCCTGAGCTACATCTGACCACTGTACACTAATTCTAACAAGATCCTGTTTGACATTGTCTGCCCACCATATCCAAGAACTCCCTCTCTTTCTAAAGGCCTTTAGGCACACTCTTCATAACCTTATTCGAGAGTTATGAAGAGTGTGCCTAAAGGCCTTACTTTAGGCACTTAAGTGCCTAAAGTAAGGCCTTTAGGCACACTTTAGGCACACTTTAGGTCTCTTTCTGCCTTTAGGCACACTTTAGGTCTCTTTCTGCACAATCTATTGCTCAAAGGAGGTTGCCGACTCCTTTCCCTATCCTTATCATTATTAACAAAGTGAAACCACCTAATGCCCAAGATAATGCAATCGAATCTAGAATCAAAAACATCAAGTTTCCTGCTATCTTGTTTACAAAGGGTCCAAGTTTCACTACCGTAACTAACTCTAGAAAGAACCAGACTATTATACAGTTTAATTTTAGTCATAGTCTTCTCCACACTCTCCATAGATTCTTAAAAGTCCTAGCAACAATCCCTATTCATCTGTTAATCTCATGGAGCACGTCACCAGTATCCCTTACATAGCTCCCAAGATAATTAAATTTATTGGAGATACTAGCTCAAGAGTGGAACTATTCGGATTAAATGAAACACAGCCTACCTGACCAATTTTCATCACTTTAGTTTTCCCTCTGTTTATCACCAAACTTTACTACAAGTCCCATCAACAGCTCAAATGAAAGACTTCATTTCATCAACATCATTTGCCAAAAGGCCTAATCATAATAATAAATAAAAAATAAATAAATAAATACCCCCTCAAGCAGCTGCTTGCCACAGAGGTCTGACAGGAGCCTGTCAGTTTATATGCCATAGTAGAAGGTCTAATAATCAAAAATTATCAGATCTACACACCATTTGAGGCCAAAATCTTTCCCTTGCAGTGAATTTCATATAACATAATCAATAACCAAACTAAAGAAAAAAAGGAGACAAAATGCACTCCTGTCGAACACCAGAAGCAATGCAAAATCAATTGCTACAAGCCTTACCAACTCTCACACACGACTCAGTGTTATTATAGAGAGCTTTCATTATGACAACTAACTTGTCTGGAATACCATATGATCTCACAATCAACCACAAATTATGACGATCAACAGAGTCAAAAGCCTTTTTGAAATCAACAAAGCTAGCAACCAAAGGTTTCTGAAACTCTAAACATTTCTCAAGAATCTGCCTAAGTGAAAATACCTGATCTACACATCCCCTACCACTTCTGAATCCACATTGCTCATCACGCAATTGCCTGTCAACCAGATTCTTAATTCTATTAAGCACAATCATGCAAACAACTTTACCTCGAACAGAGAGTAGGCTAACACCCCTATAGTTATTTCAAGAACTGCAATCACCTTTTTTAAAAATAGGGATAATAACAGCTCTGGAACCTCCTTTGGAACAATGCTTTTATGATAAAAAGATATTCAAAATTTTGGTCATCCATATGGTAACCAAAACATTCCCAACTCTAAGTATTTCAGGAGTAATTTCATCTACCCCTGGGGATTTATGTAGTTTAAGTTGAGAAATAACCAAAATAACTTCAGACTATGATGGCTGAGTGGTTAGCATGCTTGGCTATTGATCTAAGGGACTTGGGTTCGAGCCCCAGGTAAGGCATGGATGTAAGTGTCGTTTTTCTGCTGAGGTCCTGCCTCCTCTCAGACCTTCTACTCTGGCATATAAACTGACAGGCTCCTGTCAGACCTCTGTGGCAAGCAGCTGCTTGAGGGGGTATTTATTTTTATTTTTTATATGATATATATGGCCAACATTAAAGACAGTAATGCATGTATTATCATTACAAACAATGGTAGTAGAACTAGCCACACCGTATAGAACATCACTTAAATGCTAAGCCCACATAGCCAAGATAGAATCCTCACCTTCTATAACCTTGTTTATCCTTCAATCCCTGTATACCTGTTCGTTTTCTACCACACAAAACATTAACTATGTGATAGAGCACTCTGCTGTTTGTGCTATCTAAATGCTTCATCAGCTTTGTCAACCAAAGACTCTTATCAGCTGTTAACTGATAATTTACACATTTAGCAAGCTCTTTGTAATGCTCTCTATTATTACGACTAGTAGGGTGTTGATTAAGAATATTCCTACTGTCCTTTCAAAAATAAGATCCAGTGCCTTATCACTCAAATAATTTTGCCTCTTCTAATACTTTTTACTCAAAAGAGTACTGATAGTTTCAAAGAAAAGAATGTTTAAAATGGTCCCATTCTTCCTCAACTTCAGTAGTAAGCAAACAATGACTGTCATAATGACTAAGTAACCTATCACGGTAAGCTTTAGTTATAACTGGGACTATCAGAGCTTCAGTATTAAAGGTAAAATTTTTAACCTTAGCACAACACTTTTTAAGTTGCAAGACACTTTTAACAAGGTAGTGGTCAGGGTTGGGTTGTTTTAACTCTGAGCGGCACTTTTTTGCACACCATGGGCTAAATGGCCAGGTCACATGGACCCCGAAGGCTCAGAGAAGGTTGGGGGAGGGGACTCACTGGAACAGCTATTGGGAGACAGATGGTAGCCTCTCATCAAGGCCATCCAGCATGTTCTTTAATGTGCACAGGGTATGGCTCTCCTGCACACGGGGCCACGGCTTAACGTCCCATCTGACGGACGGCGGCCTTTCCAAGCCCATCGATGTCCCCTACTGACCGTCGGCAGAGCGGGGATTTTTGTGGAAGGTAGTGGTCAGATCCAATTTTAGTTCCCCTATATGCTTGGTATTCCTAACAAAACTAGCCCATTTGCTGTTAATTAATATATAATCAATCATATTTTTATGCATCCCATGTGGTGAAACCCATGTGTACTTATGCATGTTGCTGTGTTTATAATAAGTGTAAGTTATTCTGAAACCATTGAGTTTACTTACCTGTAGGAGACATTGCCATTGCAGCTACTAATAACAAAGGGTCACACCCCTCCCCAAAGATCAGAGTAAGTACCAACTTTAGCATTGGTCACCTAGAACAAGGGTAATATCTGCTTTCTTGACATAATTCAAAATATCCTGTAGTTATTCGTAAAACCTATCCTTCTCATCCTCATCTGCATCCTCAGTGGGGGCATAACAGCAGATAACATTCAAGTCTTTAATGCTAGTCTGAAATTTTGCTATAAAAACCTTTCCTTAATGCACTCATAACCAAGAAGAGCATCACTAGTATGTCTGCTGAGAAGGAAATCTGCACCTTGAAAATGCTTTCTAACTTCCTTCCCTGGAAAGAGAAATTTAAGATTATTTTTAAGAATCTGACCTTTATCTGTCCATCTGGTCTCTTGCAAGCTGAGAATATCTAAATTATAATGGTGGAATTCTCGTATGAGGACATCAAGAGAATAATCTCTGTGCAGAGTCCTCACATTCCAACTATCTCTGGAGAGAAAATGGTTAGTGAGATGTTTAAAGAAACTATATGTTTATTGAGAGAAGGAATGATTGCAATATCAAGCAGCCCCCTAATTGCATATATAGTGCAAACACCCATTCCCCCACTATTAAAGACTGAAGCCATCTACACTGAAAGATTTCCTCCAATGCAGATTTGATGATGTACGTAGAGGAAAGAGTTCAGGTACCTGTGGTGACCTCAGTTCAGGATTATCCATCAGCTGATAAACATCTTCTGTGAATCTATTCACTTGGGGCTGTAAAACACAAGCAAACAGGAAGCACAGCGATAGATTTTCCCTAAACAGAAGCTCACCAGTACGTCAAGTCCAGGATCCCTAATCAAGCTCAGAGTCCTTATTCCATTCCGGTTGGTGTATATGGTCAGCATCAGGACCCTGTGTGATTGATCACTCCTCAGCAGGGTAGAAAAAAAAAGGTAGCCATAGTTGTCCAGATCAGTAGGACACACTAATCTGACAGCCCTCCCCCTTCCATTCACTTCCACAAGAGAGTATCTCTTTTGAAAGGTACTAACGGTCTGCACCATGAGAAGGTGGGATCAGACATTAGGTGCCACGCCTGGCTGGTTCTATGCATCTTCATAAGGCATTGGTGCATAGCTTTCCTTCCAGTGCCTACCCAGCTATCATTTACAGACCTTACTCAACAAAATAGTTTGTAACCATCTGTCAGCAAGTTGTTTGATTCCGCTTCGATATCATGCTGGAACTCACACACTCCTAACACCCAGTTTTGTCTTCCTCTTGTATGACACCACCTGCCTATTCAGTAATAAATTATCACAGGGAGAGTCCTGTGGACAAGAAATACTTAAAAAAAAATGGTTTTTCTGACTGGGATTCAAATCCGTCTCCCAGAAGCATGCCAGGAATCTTAACCGCTAGACCACCAAGGAGCTGACCAACTCTCCAACTAAGTGACATATAAGTTTCAATCAGAAATGAATCAAACAAGAAAGCTTATATGTCACTTGGAGAGTATGTCAGCTCCTCGATGGTCTAGCAGTTAAGATGCCTGGCATGCTTCTGGGAGAGCTGGGTTCGAATCCCAGTCAGGACAATCCATTTTTTTTCAGCTCATTTTTTCAAGTGTTTCTTGTCTATAGGACTTTTCCTGTGATAATTTATTACTGAATAGTTCATATAAGCTGTGAGTGTGAGTGACAAATATTACTACCATCAAATATGTAGCAGCTTGGCTGCCCAACTCCTGATAATAGATGGCGCCAGTGGTGAATCAAACAGGAAAGCTTGTATGTCTCTTAGTTGGAGAGTTGGTCAGCTCCTCAGTGATCTAGAGGTTAAGAAAGCCTGGCATGCTTCTGGGCGACCTGGGTTCAAGTCCCAGTAAAGAAAATCAATTTTTTTCAACTCATTTCTTCAAGTCCACCTACCTAACTTGAAGAAAATGAGGCATGGAGCGAAAGTAGTTATTGTCGGAAGTAGCTATATCAGGACTATACACTGGATGAGGAAAAAACTCAAATGCCAGTTTTCAGTCTTTCTGTGATCCAAAGTTCAGTTGTGTAATGAGATATTGAGCTCATACTATAGAGAAATAACATAACAGATATGGAGAAAAAAAAACAGCTTTGTTCAAGGTCTGTTTAGCAATCCTGAGTACTACTGAAGCATCAGAGTGCATGCATTTCAATCATACTGAATAGAAGTCTGCATGATGGCATGTCCATATGGAACCAATTTGAAGTGCACTACACTTTCGAAATTCGAATTAAAAACACAATATTGTCTCTGTTTCGAATTGTTCCCCTCTTTGGGACAAATGTACAGGCTGACCTGTGTCAAGCCACTGCTTTTAGGTATTTGGGTTGTTGGAAAAGAAATATTTTTCCTTGCACATTACACTTCATTTGAAGTGGTGGTCATGAATTAGTGAGGAGTTTTCTGCAGGTTTTGATATGATGGTTTGCTTGTTCAGTAGTGAGTTCATAAGGAACATTTTGGCAACTCTAGGCTACCTTACAGATGAATTGCAGATACCACTATACAACTGCTTGTAAGAAACCAAGTTAATGAGAGCTGCCAGTGCTTGTTGATTCAACAACAGCATGACACAGAATGTTCTGATATACTGATAATGGTTATTATATGGACTTTATTTCCCTTAATACTATCTTCAGAGGTATGCAAATACAATATGGTGATGTGTCATTGTACACATTTTGCATGGCAAAAACATACAAACTTATAAATCATCCTAGCAATAAGCTTTGAAAATGGCTCTCATTCCCTGGTCCACAGCATGCAAAACAGTAGTAGTTAAAAACAGTAGTAGTTAAAATTAGACCAATAACTAATAGATTCTGAAAAAAATTCATCGCCGCCACGGCGGGAATCGAACCCGCATCTCTCCAGATTCATGCCAGAGCGCGCTACCCTGGCATGAATCTGGAGAGATGCGGGTTCGATTCCCGCCGTGGTGGCGATGAATTTTTTTCAGAATCTATTAATTATTGTTTCTTAACAGGGAATACTGTGCATTCACTTTGGATTTCAATTAGACCAATAACATTTGACCAATAGATTTGACCAACATTAGACCAATAACAAAACAGTAGTAGTTAAAATTAGACCAATAACATTTGTGTAAGTTTTCTTCCTACCCGAAGTAGGTAGAAAGAAAACTTACACAAATGTTATTGGTCTAATTTTTTACATTGTAAGGGTGCCAGGAACATTAATCAATGACAAGCAGAGTTTGGTTATCTATGTTGTTTTCTGCAAGTATGACTTAATGAATGGTGAGATATAACCTGTATCATAGCTAGGAAACATAGTCTTGCTTACCCAAACCTTTTTGCTTGCAGTCCAGATCACAGGTAATGCCACTTTGTTCAGACTAGAGAATCAAAGAGTTCTAAGACTGAGTGAATGGTAAATAAGTGAGTAAAGCTTTAGTTTAACATCACCTTCAAGACTGCAACCAAAAAATAGGGGATGATTTGCTCTTTTGACACTTTAAAGTTTGGTGTTTTCTGCCAGAAAATATAGTGCAGAACTGCACTTCTTTCTAGAAGTTCTTGTCAATGTTGAAAAGCAGTTTGGGCAAATATACTCCCTTTTCCATGATCTATAATAATTCCTTCAGAAAATGCCTACAGCTGCTGCATTAACACTAGTTTTTCTCCTATTACATAAAGATTATGCAAGTTAGCACAGATTGTGAACCACTCAAACCACCCATGACTTGCTTTAAAGTCAAATCCTGTGACAAGGTCACAAAGGGAACACCACTTGGCTTGTAAAGGCAGTTGTCTGCTCAATGGGCTGTAAAGTCATGGCACCACATGCAGGAGAGCCATATCTCATGTACTTAAAGAACATATTAGATTGTCTTAATATGAGGCTACCATTCTCTTCCAACAGCTGTCCAGTAGGTTTCCTTTCCCTAACCATCTCTGAATCCTTGGGGTCTTTGTGATCTGGCCATTTTAAAATAACAACAACAACAAAAAAATGGTTACTCAAAGGTAAGACAACTCAACCTTTAATTTTCTTAACCCTTATCATGACAGGTCAGAAAAACATAATTGTAACCTGTGGCTAGGCTGTTTTTTCAACTGTGATTAGCGAAAAAAAAAACTTTAGAACTTTTTTCCTAAATAAATAGTGAAAGGAATTGTGACATGTTGTATGCCAAATTAATCAACATTTAATTCTGGATTTTCTGAAAATAAAATATTAACCAAAGAATATGACTAGTTTTGTCCTGACTAAGATTTGAACCCATGTCTCCCAGAATGGAGGAAGTCGGTTCGAATTTCACTCAGGGCATAACCAATTTTTTTTTCAGCTAATTATTTCAAGTGTTTCTTATCTACAGGCATTTTCCTGTGATACTTTATTACTGATGATGACTAGCTTTGTTTTAATAGGGCTTTAATAGAGGCATGTAGTAAGAAATGCATCTGGCAATACAAATAAAAATTTGTTTCTAAAAACAAACTAATAGACAAAAATTATTATAATGCATATAAATAAAAAGGCTATTTATTTATAAGCTGGAAATAAATTTTTTGTTAAATGAAGAAAATTACTCTCATTTTTAATTTTTTCAACGTACTGTAGTTTGAGAAAATTCGAGACTTTTTACCAGTAACACAGCTGGGTTAACAGTCAAATAAACAAGTCACTTTAGAATTTAAAGCAAAGAACAATAAATAGAAACAGATCATGTCATATTACCAAAAAAAAAAAACAATTATTTGGTGTTAAGAAAATGATGAAAATTAAAAAATAAAACAGGTAAATAATATTTTACAAGCAGTTTTTAAAGAAAATTGCAAGGTTTTATTGCATTTTTTGCACTTTAAATTCAGTAAAATATTTAAAAAAATTAATTTTTGCTGTATTCCCTGAAGTATTTTACTACCTTAATATATAAAATTCATAATATTTCTATCATTAAATATTTATTTAACTTCTGGAAATTATTTGGTTATTTATGCAAACAATGTAAAATGCTGATTTCTTTTTATTGGAAAACTTTATGACTAAGCAAGTATTGTTGGGTTGTTTTACCTCTGAGTGACACTTTTTTGCATACAATATCCTAAATGACCAGGTCACAAGGACCTTAAGGGCTCAGAGAAGGTTGAGGGATGGGACCCACTGTGAATAGCTGTTGGGAGATAGATGGTAGACTCCCATCACGGACATTGGCATGTTCCTTAATGTGCACAGAATATAGCTGTCCCCACACTTGGCTTAACATCCCATCTGAGGGATGACAGCTTTTCCAAGCCCATCAGTGTCCTTTATTGATTGTGGAGATAAATCACAATGCTCATTTTAGTTTAATTAACATGATTATGCTGTAATTTAACATAATGTGTTTAACATGCAAATAATTTGAAGGATTAACTTTAAAATTTTATTGCTCAATGACAGATAATTTTACATTATTTTATTTATTAACATCTTTTTAATTGTGCACTATGGAAAAGTTGAACTTTATAAAAAGACAAAAACTTTACTTAAAAATTACAAATTCTGAATGCTAGTTATCAAATTACTTCAGTTTCATTAAAAATAGTACTAAAAGTCCCAAAAAAATTATTTTTAACATCCTATCATTTAAAAATAATTTTTTCTTGACAAAATGTCCTAATCAGAAGTTATCTAAAGTAGCTACCATTTTAAGTCATGTATGCCTAATGATTTAATTTTCAGCAAGTTTCAAATAATTATTCTTTTTAATTGTAGTATATATTTGAGAAGCAATGTAAATAATTCTATATGTAGTGGAATTGATATCCCCCTCCTGAATCTGAGAAAAATCATAAGTGATCTAAATCAGTTGTGAATTTTCTCTGTCAAATGTATTGACGAAATCAGAGTCTATGAAATATTTTACAAAACGCTCATGATTTTCCAGTTTAAGATGATAATATCCATTGGCTTTATCCTTCAAAAACTATATATTATCAGCAAAACAAAATGCAAAAGCACTTCAGAACTTTCCGAACGTAGTATAAATATTCTATCTGTACAGTTTAACATGCACACTAAATTTGAAACTAAAACCAGATGTTTACTGATTGATATCACACTTTTATGACATTGCCAATCACATGATCAAAGAAATAACGATTTTTCTCTTCATTTCTTTTGTAAAAGATATCCAATAATAGAAAAAAATCATTAAGAAATGCTAAAATAGTTTTTAATTTCAAAATATACTAAAATGATGCAAAAATGTATACAGCTGTATTTTTATGCAAATGACTGAAAATCTTCAATAAAAAAAAATGTTCCCTTGGCATCTGACTTCATTTTATTGAGAGCACAGATGGTCAGATGTTTATTAAATACCTCCATTAACTCACTGGATTTCTCAACCATCTAGTGGGGGAATGTTTTAAATATAGAACAGTAGCTATGGAGATAACATAATCTGGAATGTGCTAATAGTAGTTTGAGCAAGAGAAAGGGCTTGTAATTTTCTGACACATCAAGTTGAGGAATAAATTGAAAAAATTACCATTTTTTAGGAGCCCTGAAATGTCTATTTTATATATATATAAATAAAGTTCAAACTTTAATATTAAAAAAATTGTTTTAGCTCCTGTCAGACCTCTGTGGCAAGCAGCTGCTTGAGGGAATATTTATTTTTATTTATTATGGTACTAAAGAATGAGTTTATGGTTTATGGCCAGATTGAAATATTAAGAGTTTTCTAATCACAAGTAAATGGCTTTGTCTTCAGTTTATTTTGTAATGAAATGTAAATAAACACTTTTGCTTAGTGTATTCTTTAGCATATACACATGTAACACAATGTGGAAATAACATACCTCTATGAAAAATAAATTAATTACCAATGAAAAAGACTTCTTCATCATAACGAAACTGTTCTTTGCAAATTGAAATCAAAGGTAATAAAATGTTTTGGGGGATGGGTGAAATTATTTTTACATGGGTTTCCTCAACAAGTAAGATGTTTTGTGGGTATATAGTTTAATTGACATATTTAAAAAAAAAACATTTGTTGCAATCATTTTTACACCAGTGTTAACATTTAACCTACAGGCAGTTTGAATATGGTGTGCAGAAATACAGAGTATTAATAACTTTATACTGTGTAGTTGGCTGTACTAACTCGGAATTCATACCAATAATGTAAGCAAGTACAATCAAGAATGAATTATATTTTTTTTATGGTCTGAACAAAACAGGTTGAGTTGATCCAAAAGAAAATGCAATGGACCATAACTCTTCTATTTCAATGTTATTTTTTAAAATGATAAAAGATGGATGGTTTTTTGAACATGAGTTTTTATTATTTTATTATTTGCTGAACCAATAAAATTCAAAACATTTTCCAGTTCTGATCACCTGCACAATTTACCTGGAATAAAAAGCTTATAAATACAATTGTTGGTTATTTTTAAAGATTCCATAATTTTAGGAGTAATTTCAGAAGATTTTCACATAATTAGCAGTGGTTAAAAAATCATGAGTTATGCAGTCTGTTTTAAAATTAAAAGCTGCAATAAAAAATAAATATTGTGATAAATGTCACTTAAAAATTAATACTCAAGCCCCTTTGGTAATGCACTTTGTCAGATTTAAAGCTATTACAGTAAAAATATGTTTATTGACCATATATAATATATAATACACTTAATTAAGCATAATAAATATAAGACATATAATGGTTACACATAAATAATGAGCTAAAATATATATATTGACAATTTAGTATGAACAAATATATATCACTGAACATAAATAAAAATCAATATATTAAAAATATTTACTGTGAAATGAAATGCATTAACACTTTCCTCTTTACATTTTAGATGTTTAATTCCGACATCTTATACAAATTTGTAAAAAAGCAAAGAAATGAATGTCCGTTTAGTTATTTGAAATACATTAAATCACTGGTCGATCAACTAAGAAGTGATTTTCGACAAGTTCATAACACTTGTCCTGACAAACCGAGAATGCATCTTAGTGAGTGCTTTCTAAAATATCACAAGGCAAAATTACAAAGCTTGATATTCAATATTAGGTCTTGTATATTGTAAAAATACATGAAATATTGAAATAAAATAGTAAAATAAATAAATAAATAAAATAAATATCCCCTCAAGCAGCTGCTTGCCACAGAGGTCTGACAGGAGCCTTTCAGTTTATATGCCATAGTAGAAGATCTGAGAGGATGGCAGGCCCTCAGCAGAAAAATGACACAAACAGACATGCCTTACCTGGGGCTCGAACCCAGGTCCCTTAGATCAGTAGTCAAGCGTGCTAACCACTCGGACATGGGACGGCTAATAATAAAATAGTTCTATCCTTTAATTTATGTATGATTTATTTTTATGTTAGTTATAAAATATTTCATCAACTTTTTAGCAAAAAAGCTTTGAGTTGCTACTTCCTATAGGGAAGTGAAAACACTTTCGAGTACGAAGAACTAAAATATAAGCTAAATAAGAACAACCAATGAGCTTTATACTCTTACAGGTTGTCAAATTATATTATTTTTATCAATATGCATTTTTGTTTTACAGTATTGATTCAAAGGTTTAAGAATGGAAAAAAAATTAAAAAATCAATAATTTCAGATTTCTCCATTAATGACATATGAAATGAAGTAATTCACTTAGCAATGAAATAAAGACTCAATATTGTTTATTATATTTAATAATCTTTGTCAAATTTTGATTTTAAAGATATTATCATTTTTTTTCTTCCCTTATACTGTGCTCAGTAATTTATTAAAATTTTGTGGAGCTAGAATAATGAAATGTCTATAGACAATTTCTTTTCTTGAAAATGGTACAAAATAAGTTCTTTCTATCTAAGATTTATTTCTGTATGCTGTAATTTTAATAAATCTGGGTTTTTAAATACAAACAGAAGGATTTTATAAATATATAACTGTCTTAGACCAAAAATTTTCTTTTCTATAATCATATTTTTTAATTTGGCATTATTATTACTTGCAATAACCTCCAGAATTTTGTTTAAAATGTTATTAATTTATTTAAAGAGTTTAAATACATTCCTCCCCAACTAATTAAACAATACTGTAAAGTTAATTGTATCCATGTATAATAAAGAGTTGTGAGAAAGGAAGTACTTACAATTTTCTTTAGATGATAAATTTTAATTAGGAAATATACTGAAGTGCCATTGAATTAGGGATAGCAACCTAGTAACGTGTTGGACCCCCCTGCCCCTGATAACAGCTGCAACAAGGCAAGGACTCCACAAGCTTGCGTAAATGTTCCACAGATATGACGACTCATGCACCCTCAATTCTCTCAAGGTCATCACTGATGAGACACGGGTCCGAACACTCTGCTAGACAGTATCACAAAGATTTTTGATGGGATTTAAATCTGGGCTTCTAGGTGGCCAATTCATTATTTCAAAGTCAGCAGAATGCTCCTGCAACCATGCAGTAGCCAACCTGGACCTGTGAGATGAACAGCTGTCTTGCTGGTAGATGTCATCTCCATTGGGATGCATGATAGCCATAAATGGGTGTAAATGGTCAGCCACGAGTCCTACATACCAGGATACACTGAGAATCATCGGTACATGTACCAAAGGTTCCACAGACACCCAACTGAAGACACCCCAGGCCATCATTGAGCCGCCACCAGTTTGTACTGTTCCGATCTGAAATTCAGGATCCATGGCTTCATGTGATTGCCGCCATACCCTTAATCTCCCATTGGCATGATGAAGTACAAATCAGGATTCATCATTCCAGGCTATCTGTTGCCAATTTTTGATGGTACAGTTTCTATGTTTTTTAGCCCAGGCAAGGTGTTGAGCCCGTGTCATGCCGTTTGAAGTGAGACTCATAGGACAGTGGCTCCTGAAGCAGAGATGATGAAGTGAGCATTGCATGGTCCATGCACTGACTTCCTGGCTGGAACCCACTTTCAGATGGGAGGTGATTTCAGATAATGTCTGGCCCCTATCAGTCCATACGATGTGGGTCAGATGGCGAAACCTACGATCATTCAAGGCAGGTTGTCCTTTGCAGTTTGTCCGGGTGCCTGTTTTTTTACCGGAATTTTCGTATTCCCAGAACACTCTTGAAACTGCCGTATGAGAAAATCCAAGTTCGTTGAAAATTTCGGACATTGAGTGTCCCATCCATCGGCCACCTAGGATTTGCCCTCTGTCAAATGCACCTAAATCCCAAGCCTTTCCCATTATACTTCTCACGACGAATGCTTGGGGAAGCAAAAGCTAACAGCTATATATGACCAGTTTCAGCCACACATGCACGCAAATGCAGGACTTGCAGTATTGAATTTGGATAACCATCTCCTATCCCTAATTAAATGGCACTTCAGTGTATCTTAAATATTTATATGACTATTCCACTTCAAATTACGATCAATATTAATCCCCAAATATTTGTATGCTTTAATTTGTTTAATTTCTGAAAGTGTACAAACATTATTATTATTACACTAAATCTATCATTTTTTCATTAAAATAATTCATTAGTGAGACTGAAATACAATGAATACGATTTTTTGATATTTAGTGTAAAATGATTTTGATGAAACTATAATTGAATTTTTTTAAAAATCATGATATATATATATTAGATTTTAATTCTTCAAAATTATTGTGTTTTATACATTATAGCAGTGTCATCAGCATAGGATATCCCTTTAAGTTATTAAAAAAGAAATCATTGAAATATATCAGGAAAAAAATAGGTCACAAAAACTGAACCCCCGAGGCACTGCTTTAGTAATAATCAATAGGGGTATATACAATTATTATATACAATATATTATATTTTTTATATCTACAATTTGTTTTCTCTCTGTAATATTGATTTAAACCATTTTAATGTATTTCCTCTAAGACCAATGTAATTTAGCTTCTGCAATAAGATTCCAATGTAATTTAGCTTCTGCAATAAGATTCTAATGCAATTAGTTTCTGCAATAAGATTCCAGGGTATCAAATGCTTTTGCAATGTCTAAAAAAATTACCATTTTTTTTTTTGAGAATTATTTATTCCATGTAAAACAGTAGTGGTCATTTCTAACACTGCATGATCTGTACTCTTGTGTTCCCTAAACCTAAATTGGGATTTATAAAAAAAATAGGAACTAGGCCTGTAAATGGTAGCTAGGTAGTCACTGGAAGGAGAGCTATGCACCAATCCCCCATAATGATGCATAGAACCGGCTAGGACTAGCACCTAATGTCCAACCTTGTCTTCTCGTCGTGCAGGCCGTTAGTACCTTTCAAAAGAGATACTATCTTGTGAAAGGGAAAGGAAGGGGCAGGCTGTCAGATCAGTGTGGTCTACTAATCTGGACAAGTATGGTGAAATTTTCATTTTTTTCTACCCTGATGAGGATTGGTAAACTTGCACAGGGTCCTGGTGCTGACCATATAAACCTACTGGACTAGACTGAAATAAGGCTCTGAGCTTGATTATGGATCCTGAATTTTCTGCACTGGTGGGCTTCTGTGGAGGGAAAATCTTCTACTGTGTTTTCCATTTGTTTCTGGGTTGACAGCCTCAAGTGAATACATTCATAGGATATGTTTTATCAGCTGGTGGATAATTCCTGAGCAGAGTTCATTGCAGGCACCTGAACTCTTTGCTTCTACTGGCATTGTCAAATTCTACATTGGAGGAAGTCTTCCAGGGCAGTAGGAGCAGGGGTGGCTCAGTCGGTAGTGTGCCAGGCTCGTAATCTGTAGTTCTGAGGTTCGAGTCCCAGCTGGGTCAGCATTGAGATTTATCTCCACAAAATTCCCCACCCTGCCCACGGTCAGTATGGGACACCGTTGGGCTTGGAAAGGCCGTCGTCCTACGGATGGGAAGTTAAGTCGTGGTTCCGTGTGCGGGAGAGCCATACCCTGTGCACATTAAAGAACACACTGGATGGCCTTGATGGGAGGCTACCATCTGTCTCCCAACAGCTATTCCAGTGGGTCCCCTCCCCCAACCTTCTCTGAGCCTTCGGGGTCCTTATGACCTGGCCATTTAGCCCATGTGTGCAAAAAAGTGCGGCTCAGAGGTAAAACAACTCAACCCAACCCTTCCAGTATAGATGGCTTCAGCCTTTAGTGGTGGGGGAACATGTCTTTGCTCCATGACTGCGATTAGGGGGCTGTTTGATATTGTCAGCACTCACTCTCTCAACAAACATAGTTTCTTTAAACATCCCACTAATCATTTTCTCTCCATAGGTAGTTGGAATGTGAGGACTCTGCACAGAGATTATTCTCTTGATGTCCTCAAACAAGAATTCCACTGTTATAATTGAGATATTCTTGGCTTGCAAGAGACCAGATGGATAAAGGTCAGATTCTTAAAACTAATCTTAAATTTCCCTTTTCAGGGAGGAATGATAATAAGCATCACCAAGGCATGGGTCTGCTTCTCAGCAGACACACTAGTGATGCTCTTTTAAGAGAGGAGTGCATTAATGAAAGGTTTCTTACAGCAAAATTTCAGACAAGCATTAAAATCTATAATGTTATCAATTGTTATGCCCCCCTGATGATGAGAATGAGAAGGATAGGTTTTACGGACAACTTCAGGATATTTTGAATTCTGTCAAGAAAGGAGATATTACACATGTTCTAGGTGACTTCAATGTCAAAGTTAGTACTGACTCTGACATTTGGGGAGGAGTGATAGGCCCTTTTGGTATTGGTTGCTGCAATGGCCAACATCTCCTATATGTAAGTAAACTCAATGGTTTCAGAATAACTAACACTTATTACAAACACCGCAACATACATAAGTACATATGGGTTTCACTTGATGGGCTGGATAAGAATATGATTGATTATATATTAATTAACAGGAAATGGGTTAGTTCTGATAGGAATACCAGGTCACATAGGGGAGGTGAAATTGGATCTGACCATTACCTTGTTAAAAGTGTCTTGCAACTTGAACATAAAAAGTGTTGTGCTAGGGTTAAAAAATTTACCTTTAATATTGAAGCTCTGAAAGACCCAGTTATAGCTAAAGCTTACCATGATAGGTTACTTAGTCATTATGACAGTCATGGTTTGCTTACTACTGAAGTTAAGGAAGAATGGGACCATTTTAAACAGGCTTTATTGGAAATTAACAGAATTCTTTAAGTTAAAAAGGAGCAGAAGAGGCAGAATTATTTGAGTGATAAGGCACTTGAGCTTATTTCAGAAAGAAAGAACTGCAGGAATGTCCTTAATCAATACCCTACTAGTTCTATTAGAAAGCATTACTGAGAGCTTAATAAACGTGTAAAGGATCAGTTAGCTGCTAAGAATATTTGGCTTGATGGCTTGGCTGACAAAGCCGAGGAAGCAGTTAGACAGCACAATAGCAGAGAGCTGTACCAGATAGTTAATATTTTGTGTGGAAGAAAATGGACAGGTATACAGGGATTGAAGGATAAAGGTAAGGTTAAGAAGGTGAGGATTCTATCATGGCTAGGTGGGCTGAGCATTTCAGTGATGGTCTAAACAATGTGGTCAGTTCTACTCCCATTGTTTGCAATGATAATGATGCAAACACAATCTGAAGTTATTTTGGCTATTTCTAAATTTAAACTACATAAATCCCCAGGTAGATAAAAACTTAAACTACATATGATCCCCTTTACATAATCCTAGGGTAGATGAAATTACTATGGAAATGCTTAGAGCTGGGAATGTTTCTGTTACCACTTGGATGACTTAAATTTAGAATATCTTTTATGATAAAGGCATGGTTCCTAAGGATTTTATCAGAGCTACTATTATCCCTATTTTCAAAAAATGTGATCACAGTTCTTGTGATAACTAAAAGGTATCAGCCTATTCTCTGTCCCAGATAAAGTTCTTTGCATTGTTGTGCTTAATAGAATTAAGAATCTGGTTGATAGGCAATTGCATGATGAGCAATGTGGATTCAGAAGTGGTAGGGGATGTGTAGATCAAATATTTCACACAGGTAGATTCCTGAGAAATGCTTTGAGTTTCAAAAACCTTTGGGTGCTAGCTTTGTTGATTTCAAAAAGGCTTTTGACTCTGTTGATCGTCATAATTTGTGGTTGATTGTGAGATCATATGGTATACCAGACAAGTTAGTTAACATAATGAAAGCTCTCTGTAATAACATAAGTTTTTCTGATATATTTATTTCCCTCCCTGTAATTTATCATCAGCATTGGGTATTTCGATTTCATATCCCCCCCCCCTGCACTTCGTTTGTCCCGATCATTAATTAATAAATTTCTAACTGTATTTTGGACAGTATGTGGCATTTTTATATTATATTTACCCATGATGTTTTTAAGTGTTTTGGATACTCCTGGGATGAAAGGAAAACTATGAGAATATTGAACATTATTTGAAATCTGTGAAGGATTGGGTTGAGATGTTTTTTGTGTACAAAATTTAGCGTTTTTTTTTTTAACTTTCATAACAAATGCATCTGAGTATCCTGCCAATCTCGTTATGTCATATATAAAATTTAGTTCGGTATGTAATATATCTTTATTGGAGGAATATCTGTAAGCTCGTATGAAGTAGATTTTTATGGCAGATTTTTTTATAACTGATAGGATGTGCTGAGTTGAAGGGGATAATATTAGGAATAAATGTTGGTTTACGGTATACAGCAGTACTACAGGATACTTGACGACGTTTAAGTAGTATATCTAAGAATGGTAAATTCACTATTCCTTTCTGATTCGTGGGTGAATTTAATAGTAGGTAACACTGTATTAAATGCGTCTATTAATCGATTAAGTTCTGAAATTGAATGGTTCCAAAAAATTAAAGTGTCGTCCACGTATCTAAGGTAAAGGGGTTTAAATTTTGCATTTTTTAGAACTGTCTCTTCAACATGGCACATTACAACGTCAGCCATAAGTCCAGACAGAGGGGAGCCCATTGGGACACCCTCCATCTGGACTCAGGGCCGATCACTGACGACAAACCAAAACTTATTGTACATATCAACAGCATATAAATGAACATCAAATAGATGTTAAAAATAAAACCGATAATACAGCTTTATCGCAAACTATCATACATAATCAAATTAAACTTGACACTTTAACGTATAAACCATTAGTCGCACCACCCAGTAAATTCCAATTGCAATACGCTGAAAAACTTCTAATTAATTTAAATAAGGACCACTTGTGCAACACGGAGATTCCACCCTTACCTGCAGCATGGAATCTCCTACTGCGCGAGCATCATGGTAACATATAGACTCACTGATAGGGGAGACCACTATTTAACCATCACATTCATGTTGCTTAAAAAAGGCCCTGCACGTGTTCGGGGCGAAACTTCGCCTTAAAAGTCTTGAAAGACGAGTACTGTTATGATTTTAACATTTTAATAGTTAATTCTTTTATTGGGTGTTATTTTAAATGGGTACACAAAATATGCTGTTCACAAATGTGGCTTAATCACTACAAATACACTATTGTGAGCTATGTTGAACGTTATATTGTGAGCATCTTTGAAAATCTACTGTTCCTATGTTTCAATGAGCTACTACTCAACGGATTTGTGACCTAATATAGTCGATCATTATCGACAAAATATCAAGGGAAATAACATCACTAACATCATCCGGACTGGTATCTATGGTGCATAGCAATTATACTGCGAAATCCTCTAAGTATTATCATCAGTGCTTCAAGTATCAGCATGAAGAAAAGTTTCGAGGATTAATCAAGATGTGCAATGGGTAGCTGAAGCCAGCTGGACTTTTATAAATGGGTAAATGTCTTACAACTCTACTTTGGACTTTTTAACTAGATTAAAAAATCCCTTAAGTTAACTTTTTACCACATCTAGTAGCTCATACCTAGACTATGGATTTTATAGTCTTGAGTAACTGGTCGCAGTAGACTAAGAATTGTACTCTGATGAAAACAGCATAAGCATGTAGTAAATTATTTTTAACCTACTTGCTGTGTTTTAAATTTTAATAACATTGAGTAAATCTGTTAGTTATTAATAACTAACAATTAATATGTACAGGGGTTTATCAAAATAATGGAAACACATATTGCTTGTGGAGAATATTTTATTAATAAGCTGTAGGACCCCTCGGGAATTCAGAATAAATACAGTTCAACATGGAATAGACTTATACAAGTCATGCACATATGATAATGGAATGTGGGACCATTCTTCCTGTAAAATATGGCCCAACTGTGACAGTGATGCTGGAGGTGGAAAGTGTAATCTGACTCCAGATATTCCCACAAATGTTCAATAATACTGAGGTCTGGAGATTGAGGTGGCCAGGGTAGCTGCTGTACCTCATCCTCTACAAACCACAACTTGACATGTTTCACACAATGCACGGGTGCATTATCTACTTGAAACCAGGTATGGTCATTAGGGAACAATGCCCACAACATTGAGTGTAAGTGGTGCCCGAAAATGGATTTGTATGTTGCTGATGTGGCCCTATGGAATGACATAATATGGCATCACACAGCATCAGGGATCCACTTCCATGCTTCAGTCAGGGTGGTATGCTTCTGCAGGTTTTTGCCAGATGTACACTCTACCAGTGGTGGGAAATAATGTGTAGCATGATTCATCAGACCAGATGACATTGTTTCCAGTCTTTAGCATCCCAGTTTTTATGTGCTTTGCACCACCTTATACATTTTGTTGCATTGATGTTGGTAATGAGAGTTTGTGGATTGCAGCATGGCCATAAATACCGGCACGATGAAGTTCCTGACAAACTGTTATGACAGAAATAGGATCATTCTGACTGGTGTTCAACTCTGCTGCTATTTGTGGTGCTGTGGTCTTGTGCTTCCGTTGTACAATCCGTGCCAATGTTCACCTATCTGACAACTTCGTATGGTGTCCACAGTTTGCACATTTGGAGGCAATGCTCTGTCCTTTTTGATAGGTAGTCAAAATCTGCAATACAATTCCTCGTGTTACACCTACTATTTCCGCCATTCTGTTACTGAAGCTCCTCCAAGACATGCACCAATGATCATGCCTTTTTGGAGGTCACTGAGATCTGACATTGTTGACAATTACATCACAATAGCTGTTTCAACCGCATCTGTGGCACTACTATGTGATAGCCGACATTGTACTTCTCATCTTTATATACTTCACACTGTGGGTGACGTTGTTGATAGCGAAAAATATTTGAGAAACTACCAAAATATTTCCTGAACAAAAATGTGTTCATGTTGTTTTGCATATGTAAGAAACCACTGTGTCCACAGAGTACAGTTTCAATAAGATGAAAAAG
The DNA here is from genome assembly GCA_038380435.1 of Ryuthela nishihirai. Classification (NCBI taxonomy): domain Eukaryota; kingdom Metazoa; phylum Arthropoda; class Arachnida; order Araneae; family Heptathelidae; genus Ryuthela; species Ryuthela nishihirai. The sequence goes on along the minus strand of JAWZYU010000004.1, from coordinate 92,617,595 downwards.
AAAAAAGGGTGGCTCAGGAGGTGACAATGACAGGATTATGGCTTGGCATGATTAGAAAGCAAGGAAATGCTGTCTGGGATTCTCCCTCTTCAAACCATGGGTGACATTGCCAGGGCTAATGTGTCCATTGCTTGCCAGTGAGCACTGTCTCATAGAAAATACAGGGAAGAATATTTTCAGTTGGGGTAATGTCTGCTGGGCATGCAGCCATTAGCGACCAGTGAACGCATACCTCAAACATCAATTTAGAAACAATCTATGACTTTCAAGCTTTGTAAAATAATTTAGATGTGGGTTGGGTTGGGTTGTTTTACCTCTGAGCGGCACTTTTTTGCACACCATGGGCTAAATGGCCAGGTCACATGGACCCCGAAGGCTCAGAGAAGGTTGGGGGAGGGGACCCACTGGAACAGCTGTTGGGAGACAGATGGTAGCCTCCCGTCAAGGCCATCCAGCGTGTTCTTTAACGTGCACAGGGTATGGCTCTCCCACACACGGGGCCACGGCTTAACGTCCCATCCGACGGACGGCGGCCTTTCCAAGCCCATCGGTGTCCCCTACTGACCGTGGGCAGGGCGGGGAATATTTAGATGTGGACTTTGCCATGTGTTCTTTCTGGAAATGGTCAGCTGGAGTCATAGATTTCCTTTGACTGATGTGCAGGTGAGTCCACAAGCAAGCACAGATTAAAGTGTGGGGACACAGCTGAACCTTTAGCACAGTAAAAGAGTTAAATAGGAAACAATTCTTCCCTTTCATTAATATTCCCCTTTTAGGAAAAGGGCAAAAATACTATACAATTTGGAGGCATATTTAAGTTAGTGTGAAACTAAAAAAAAACCCCTAAAAATTGGATTTTTAGATTTTAAATGAAAATTTGGAGTAGTTGGCAGCTCTGCTCAAGGTAGCCTAGTCTTCATCATTTGCAAATAAATCTACAGATGATGCCCTGCAAGGTGCCAAACGTATTCAATGGGCAATAAATCCAGGGACCTGGCTGGCATGGAAAAGTGTCAACAAGTATCAGACATTCCTGGGTGATATTAGCTGTATGTGGCCTATTGTTATCTTGATGAAATAGGAAAACAGGCACTCATGTGATGAAGGGCAGTGCTACAAATTCATGATGTCATAGTGCTGCAATAGAAGTGCCTGGGAGACACAACAGAAGACCAGCTACTGTGACTTATCTCACCCCTGACCATAACACTTGAATTGGAGCACTGACTGTGTCATCTTCACACATGTATATTGTAATCATTGGCTTCTAGACAAAAGCAAGAATTCCTGCTAAAGATGACACAACACCATTCTGCATCCCAAGTTGTTCTAGGTCAGCACCATTCAAGTTGCTGCTGACGATGTCTGGTAGTCAGCAGAAAGTGTGACAATTTACAACATGCATGCAACTCTGCCTCCACAAGCTGTCATAAATTGGTTCGTTGTGCTATGGGATGACACAAAGCTAACATAACAACTCTTCTGATGGTTGCTTGCATTACTATATGGTGCAATGGGTGTTTGTCACAAAATCAGTTGGTCCCCCATGGTGGTGTCCTCTGGAGTGCACCAGATTCCTTGTTGACAAGTGTGTGTGACTTTCGCAACCACTGTTGCCAGGATTGAATAACTGTCATATGGTTGCAGCCAACATGTTCCATTATATGCTGGCTTGACCACCCTGCTTCACGGAGGCTGATGATCTGTCCTCTCTCAAAGGAAGTAAAACTGTCCATATAGTTGATGTACGTATTGTCTTGTCATTTTGTAGGTGATGCTGTTCCTGTAGTCTTATTTCTATAGGATCACTCAGAGTTCTATTGGCCACAAACTTGTTAGGTATTTAGTTGAGGAGGTGGCATGTCTTGCCCTACACATGCAGCCTCCTTGAATGACCCTCTGTCTGATTTGGTTGACAATGGACCCATTTGCATATCCTGCCATGCTGTGCTCACCCGTTAATTTGCCAAAATAAAAAATGAACTTCTGGGCTGGGTGTAAAATTTCAATGTCTCAGAGTGTTACAGGATGCAATTTTTTTTCCATCATAATAGCATATTTAAATTAGGATGTCAATTCATATTTAGGCTAATATGGCAATAAACAATAACTAATTGAATTTTCACAAACTTACTAATCCTACCTTTTTGTTACAGTTATGTTTACCACAATCTCGCCTCCTTTTGCACTTGATGTCACAAATATATTCTTTGCAGCATGGAACTGACTTTTCCCGCTGACCACATCGGCATTTCATTATTCGCACTTGTAGGCACTAATTATGAATAGATATGGTACAAAATTAAAAACAGTGTACCACAAGCATTTACAAATATAAATCATATAAGTAACCACCATCAGTGAAAATAAAAATTGATATATCAATGCCAATTGGTAGTACATGATTTTAAGAATTGAATGGTCATAATGGGATAAAAAGTAATAATCAATGCCAATAATAGTAATAATACAGGGTGATTCAGAATTCATCATCAATATTTAGTGGGGAGGAAGGGAATAAGAAAAGAAAGAGATTTCACATAGGAAAGTATGGGGGCAGACGAACGCATGGTGGTGTAGAGGGCGCTGTGTGTACACACCTCTCATACAGAAGCACAGCTGTTTGACGCGTGCAGTCAGTTGTCATTCGACAAGGTGAATTTGCAGAAGTAACATGAACCGGTATATGTGGAATGAATGTGCAGATATGCATGCAACTTACGGTGTGGCAGGAGAAAGATGTCTTCGAGCCAGGCAATTGTATGCAGCGCGCTTCCCAAACCGCCGTGTGCCACAGCATCAAATGTTTTCACGTATTCATCGCCAACTGCGTGAAACAGGATCGTTTGCTGCTAGTAATGTTAATCGAGGGAGGCGCTGCACGCGTCAAACAGCTGTGCTTCTGTATGAGAGGTGTGTACACACAGTGCCCTCTACACCACCATGCGTTCGTCTGCCCCCATACTTTCCTATGTGAAATCTCTTTCTTTTCTTATTCCCTTCCTCCCCACCAAATATTGATGATGAATTCTGAATCACCCTGTATAATAAAAAAATAAATACCCCCTCAAGCAGCTGCTTGCCACAGAGGTCTGACGTATTCAAAAACTGAAATCAATGCCAATTTATAATATACTGACTCTGACCTTCAGGGAGGAGTGATAGGTCCCTTTGGTATTGGTAGCTGCAATGAACAACTAAATTTAATCCTTTGAGTAAATAAATTTAAGGGTAACCTTCTAAGGTGTGTGACTTCTTATAAATATATATATATTTAATTATTAAAGGTAATTAAATTTAATCCTTTGAGAATAACTAATACTTATTCTTAAAAGTCCCAGAATAATATGGAGAGAGTGGAGAAATCAGTGCATACACTTAAAGACTAAAATTAGACTGTACAATAGTTTGGTTCTTTCTAGAGTTAGTTATGGGAGTGAACATGGACCCTTTGTAAACAACAGGAAATTTGATGCTTTTGATTCTAGATGCCTATGCAGTATCTTGGGCATTAGGTGGTTCAACTTTGTAAGTAATGATGAGGTTAGGCAAAGGAATTGCCTAACCTCATCAATCCTTTGATCCTCCCTCATCCTTTGAGCAGAATATTGTGCAGAAAGAGACTCCATTGGTTTGACCATGTTGCCTGTTTGCATAACTATATATTAGAGAATAGAGTTATGAACAGTGTGCCTAAAACATCAGAAAGAGGGGGAGACCTAGGATGTGGTGGGCATACAGTGTCAAACAGGACCTTGTTAGAATTGGTTTGCAGTGGCAAGATGCAGCAGATGCAGCTCAAGAGCTCAACTATTTGGAGAACTAAATTGCACAATCTGATTGGACCTTCATAGGCTATGGCTGCTTGAGGAGGATGATGATGATAAAGAAGAAAAAATAATATATTTGAAAATGCCAGCTATACATACAATGGAAGGAGAGCTATGTGCCTTTCCCACTAAGACTGACTCACAATTAGGTTTTACTTATCTTTCCATTGCTTTTCACTCATCATTTGTCAAATCAGTTATTCCCCATACCTTTTGAACACGATGGACAAACTTAATGATTTAAGTGTCAAACGAAAGCTTGTCAAGTGTCATAGGCTATAAAAAACTTTGCTTACCATGCTTTCTTCCTCCTCTCTAAAAGGGAAAAATATGAAAATGATTGTTTGCTATACCTTCAGAATACGAGGGCCAAAAGTAACAGGCTATGTGTCAAATGAAAATTGCGACATGGGAAGGATAACAGGCTATAAAAATTCCATTATCTCATGCTTCCTTTATTCCCAGAAAAGGAGAAAAATATATGATTTGTTCTACTCTATCATTCGAACATGAGAGTGAAATGTAGTAAGTTGTATGTCACATGAAGGCTTGTGACATGGGGTGTTGTGGGCAAATAAGACACCAACCTGTTGTTGTGGGCAATAAAGACACCAATCCCTCCTAAAAAGTGGAAATGTGAAAATTTCTCTTCTACTATATCTTCCAAATGTGAAGGCTTACAATTACGTGTTAGGTGTCAAATGAAGACTTGTATGAGGACTGGTCATAGACTACTTTGAAATATGCCCCCCACCAGTTCCTCCCAAAAAAGTGATGGAAATTTCAAGGAGGTTAAATTTGATGAGTTATATCTCAAATCAAAGTTTACAATGTCTTCAATGTCATAGGCTAATGAAATATGACCCCTTCCCCTACCCCCCCCCTAAAAAAAAGAGTGAGGAGAAATATGGTTGATACTTATGAGTTATAACTTATATCAATCTAGAAATCGATCAGTGCCTTAGGCACCTCTCGATTTCTAGACTGTCACTCCAAATTTCTGACTCTCTGACTGCACTTTTTATTGTCTCCACCTGGCTTTCAGAGATAAAATTTCGACCACATTCATCCTTATCACCACCTGAATAGAAAACATATCACAAACAACTAATAGCCAAAAGGCCCAAGCAAAAGTGATGATAAACAAACAAAAAGCACAACTACAGTAAAGGAGCTACTTATAAATATTCTACTTAATATAACTTAATAAACATGGTAGGAATAATTAAAAATAAAACAACTTCAAATTCCCTCTGACCTGTTACAGCAACTTTACTACAAAAATAATAACTTGAAGATCCCACAGAACTATTGGAACATTTTTACTGCAAAAAAATAACTTTTGAAAAGGTCTAAATTAATGAAAAGCTAGAACCTAAAACACCATCTAAACACAGTAAACCTTAATGAGTTATCAAGTGGTCAATAATCAATGATTTTACATCAAAATTAACAATACCTCCTATGACTTATTAGAAGCATTCACAGAAAAATTAAGCTACATATACACTGAAGAGCCAAAACATTATGACCAGCATCGTTATGCAAATCGAAGCAACTGCAGGTAAAAAACTGTGCATATGAAGGTCGTGAAATGGTATAAATAACACCTGATACTGAGCTCTGTTAATCAGTGTTATTCTTGTTCTCCTGATGGGAAAGGCAGCAGACTTAGAGAGTTTGACAAAGGCCAAATTATTATGGCCAGACGACTGCATCAAAGCATTTCTGAGATGGCAAGGCTTGTGGGGTGGTACCTTCAAAAAGTGGTCCGAGGAGAGAAATACCACGAACCGCCAGCAAGATGTTGGCCAACCACTGCTCATCGATGCTAGAGATGAGCGAAGGTATCCCGTATTGTACGAGCCAACAGAAGAGATACTATGGCACAACTCACTCGTAATTTGAATGTGCTGGTGACGGAAATAATGTGTCACAACACACAGAATATCGAACCCTGCTGAAAATGGGGTTGCATAGTCAGAGGCCACTCCAAATGCCCATGCTAACCTCGGTTCACTGTGAAAAGCACCTACAATGGGCACACGAGCATCAAAACTGGACCTTGAGTGATTAGAAGAAGGTCGTCTGGTCTAATAAATCACATTTCCTGTTGCACCATGTGGACAGCCGGGCACAACGTTGTTTACCTAAGAAAGTGTTGGCACCAGGATGCACTGTGGAATGAAAACAAGCCAGTGGAGGACCATTTAAAGGCACTGCTGAATGAAAATCAACATTGGACATCCAGAGAATTGGCCTGGCTACTGAACACAACTCTGTTGTTTGACATCTGCAAAAGATGGATTATGTCTCAAAACTGGATCCCACATCAGTTGTCACAGCAGAATATGTGGCTTACTTACACTACATATGCTTCATTGCTTGCTCGACAAAAGATCCATGATTTTCTTGATCGAATGATTACAGGAGACAAAAAAATTGGATCATTTATGATAATGTTGTCCACAAAATATCATGGTGTCAAGCAGAATTGTACCAGGATACGGTAAAACAAAGTACATTCTTGTAAGGTTGCTCTGTTGTTGGTGGCACTGTAAGGGTATCATCTAGAATCAATATCCACTACAAGTATTTAAAACTGATTCCAAACCATCAACTTGGATGTCTACTGTGAGCAGTTGGACTACTTAAGTGCAGCACTGAAGGTCATATGTCCAGCATTGGTATATGGAAAATGTGTCCCACCAGGGTAACACAAGGTAGAAATTTGGCTGGGAAATAATGATGCATCCCCCCATATTCACTGGAACTGGCTTGCTCAGATTTCCATCTCTTCTGAACCCTGAACATTTTAATTTCTGATGGGTAATTTAAGAATGATGACAAAATGAAAAGTGCATTGCCAACTTTGTTGCCATGAAGGACGAGCTTCTATTGGAATGGCATCTATAAACCTGTAGATCATTGGAACATTGTCATATTTACTAACTGGATAATCATGGAAACAGTTATTCTTTCATGTCTCATGTTTTCCCATTACTTTTGCATCAACCTATAGTTAGAATTAGCATGATTCCTTGTTGGTCAGTTAACCTTCAATTACTCACAATTGTCTATATATAGGGTGCTTATAAGTTCTTGCGTGTAAGCATGGGTGTCCCATACATTTGAATACATGGTCAAGTAAAAATAACTAATGTATTCTTCTCCTTTATTGTTTCAGATGAGTCAACTCACTGATGAACAACAGAGTAATGATGTATTGTTTCACACCACAGAAGAAATTGGGTTGTTTTACTTCTGAGTGGCACTTCTTTTTGCATACCTGAGCTAAATGGGCAAGTCACAAGGACCCCAAGGGATAAGAGAAAGTTGGGGGAAGGGGATCCACTGGTCAGTTGTCAGAGGACAGATGGTAGCCTCCCATCTAGGCCATCCAGTATGTTCTTTAACATGCACAAGGTATGGGAACGTGCACATGGGGCCATGGTTTAATGTCCCATCTGATGGATGGTGGACTTTACAAGCCCATCAGTGTCCCCTACTGACTGGGCAGGGTGGGGAGTTTTGCGGAAATAAATATCAATGCTGTTCCAGCTGGGACTCGAATTTGGGAACTGCAGTTTATAAGCCTGGCCTGCTACTGACTGAGACATCCCAGCATCACTCCAGGAGAAAGTGTAATGTGTACTTATAAATTTTGATGGAAAAATTCAGCGAGAAGCATGCGAGTAATTTCACGGCTACATCCAGACAAGCCAAAGCATGTCGTATATCTGTCAGCAATATTCTGAAAAGACTGAAGGAGACTGGTTTGTTGATAGATAAACTTATCTTTGAGAAGAAACAAGTTTCACCCACACAAAATGCAAATGGTACAGGAGTTGCATAGGGATGACATGGACTGCAGAGAGCAGTTCTGTGATTAAATAAAAAATAATAATAAATACCTCCTCAAGCAGCTGCTTGCCACAGAGGAGGTTTGACAGAACCTGTAAATTTATATGTCATAGTAGAAGGTCTGAGAGGATGACAGGACCTCTGCAGAAAAACAACATATACATCCATGCCTTACCTGGGGCTTGAACCTAGGTCTCTTAGATCAGTAACCAAGTGTGCTAAACACTCGGCACTAGAAAAACTTCAGAAACAAATGTCTCTCTTGGCTGACATAATCTTCAGCAATAAAACAAACTTTCACTTGAATGAGACAGTCAACTGACATATTTGTCATTACTGGGCAGTGACACCATCACACTGAATTGAAGAAGCACATGTACAGAATGACTGTAAGGTATCTGTTTGGAGTGCAATTCATGGTGACATCACAGGAACTTACTTTTATATTGACACAATCACCAACAGCTCTTATTTGAAAATGTTAAATGTTATTTTCGTACCCTACTTAGAGGGCATAATCTTAGCATGTTGCTGCAGTTTTTCTTTCAGCAAGATGGGGTAATGCCTCACTATCCATAACTGCCTGAACTTGGTTGGATGAAACACTACCCCACAAATGCAAAGGCGAACATGGGGTGATGGAATGGCCACCTCAAAGTCCAGGTGCGACTCCCTTATGTGTACCAAAATCACTCTCAAACACTGGATGAATTAAAGGAGGCCACCTGCAGTGAATATTGCAAGATAATGTCATCTGTTCTTCATAATGTGTATTGGTCAGACAGAGACAGGATTGCCATGTGCAAGCAATACAGGGGTGCTCAGTTTGAGTAATTGATGTCTTAGTGTCAATTCAGTAGAGTTGAATAATATTACTTTTTCTAAGTATAAGGACTTATGAGACACTCTGTAATTAAATGAAAGTTTGCGAAGTGTTTTTAATGACAAAGGAAAAATATAAACTCAACAACAAAAAAAATCTTTTGATATCACCTAAAAGGTAGAAAACTAAAGGATATCAATGGCACAATCAGTCAATGAATTCATACTCACTTCGGAGAAAGATAAGGTGCCAATTTACCTACTCAACAAGACTGTCGGTATCCTATCTTCCATTGAAGTAAAGTGACTTAATTGTACCATTAATATGCTTTAGTTTTTTTTTCTACTTTTTAGGGTACATATCAAACCACAGCTTTTTATAATTTTTTTAATTTTTTTGAAATCTAAATCTGTGTTTATACTAAAATGAAGTGAATGCAAATTAAAAACAATCAAGGAAAGCATTGTTATGTTTGACATTATAAAAGGTATCTAAATATTTAAAAGGTCTGTAAATGGTAGCTAGGTAGTCACTGGAAGGAGAGCTATGCACCAATCCCCTGTGATGATGCATAGAACCGGCCAGGCCTAGCACCTAATGTCCGACCCCACCTTCTTGTGGTGCGGACCGTTAGTAACTTTCAAAAGATATACTCTCTTGTGGAAGTGAACAGAAGGGGAGGGCTGCCAGATTAGTGTGGCCTACTGATCTGGACAACTATGGCTACTTTTCTTTTTTTTCTACCCTGCTGAGGAGTGGTCAACCACACAGGGTCCTGGTGCTGACCATATAAACCTACTGGACTGGACAGATATATGGCTCTGAGCTTGATTATGGATCCTGATTTTGCTGCACTGGTGGGCTTCTGTGGAGGGAAAATCTTCCGCTGTGTTTTCTATTTGTTTGTGGGTTGACAGCCCCAAGTGAATAGATTCACAGGATATGTTTATCAGCTGGTGGATAATCCTGAGCAGAAGTCATCGCAGGCACCTGAACTCTTTGCTTCTATTGGCATCGTCAAATTCTACATTGGAGGAAGTCTTCCAGTGTAGATGGCTTCAGCCTTTAGCAGTGGGAGAATGGGTCTTTGCCCCATGTCTGCGATTAGGGGGCTGGTTGATATTGTCGGCATTCCCTCTCTCAATAAACATAGTTTCTTTAAACATCCCACTAACCATTTTCTCTCCATAGGTAGTTAAAATGAGAGGACTCTGCACAGAGCTTTTTCTCTTGATGTCCTCACACAAGAATTCCACCGTTATAATTTAGATATTCTCGGCTTGCAAGAGACCAGATGGACAGATAAAGGTCAGATTCTTAAAAATAATCTTAAATTTCTCTTTTCAGGGAGAGATGACAATAAGCATCACCAAGGCGTGGGTCTGCTTCTCAGCAGACACGCTTGCGACGCTCTCCTAGGATATGAGTGCATTAATGAAAGGTTTCTTACAGCATAATTTCAGGCAAGTGTTAAAGACTTGAATGTTATCTGCTGTTATGCCCCCACTGAGGATGCCGATGAGGATGAGAAGGATAGGTTTTATGAACAACTTCAGGATATTTTGAATTCTGTCAAGAAAGGAGATATTACCCTTGTTCTTGGTGACTTCAATGCCAAAGTTGGTACTGACTCTGACCTTTGGGGAGGAGTAATAGGCCCTTTTGGTATTGGTAGCTGCAATGGCAATGGGCAACGTCTCCTACAGGTAAGTAAACTCAATGGATTCAGAATAACTAACACTTATTACAAACACCGCGACATACATAAGTACACATGGGTTTCACCTGATGGGCTGCATAAGAATATGATTGATTACATATTAATTAACAGCAAATGGGCTAGTTCTGTTAGGAATACCAGGGCATATAGGGGAGCCGAAATTGGATCTGACCATTACCTTGTTAAAAGTGTGTTGCAACTTAAACTTAAAAAGTGTTGTGCTAGGGTTAAAAAAATTACTTTTAATACTGAAGCTCTGAAAGATCCAGTTATAGCCAAAGCTTACCATGATAGGTTACTTAGTCATTATGACAGTCATGGTTTGCTTACTACTGAAGTTGAGGAAGAATGGGATCATTTTAAACAGGCTTTTTTGGACACTAACAGTACTCTTTTAGGAAAAAAGGAGCAGAAGAGGCAGAATTATCTGAGTGATAAGGCACTTGAGCTTATTTTGGAAAGAAAGAACTGCAGGAATGTCTTTAATCAATACCCTACTAGTCCTAATAGAAAGCATTACAGAGAACTTAATAAACGTGTAAAGGATCAGTTAGCTGCTGATAAGAATCTTTGGCTTGATGGTTTGGCTGACAAAGCCGAGGAAGCAGTTAGACAGCACAACAGCAGAGAGCTGTACCAGATAGTTAATGTTTTGTGTGGTAGAAAACGGACAGGCATACAAGGATTGAAGGATAAACAAGGTAAGATTATAGAAGGGGAGGATTCTGTCATGGCTAGGTGGGCTGAGCATTTCAGTGATGTTCTAAACAATGTAGTTAGTTCTACTCCCATTGTTTGCAATGATGATAGATGCATTGGCAGCTTTAATGTTGGCCCTCTAACACAATCTGAAGCTATTTTGGCTGTTTCTAAACTTAAACTTCATAAATCCCCAGGGGTAGATGAAATTACTACGGAAATGTTAGAGCTGGGAATGTTTCGGTTACCATTTGGATGACTGAAATTCTGAATATCTTTTATGATAAAGGCATGATTCCTAAGGATTTTACCAGAGCTATTGTTATCCCTGTTTTCAAAAAAGGTGATCGCAGTTCTTGTGATAACTATAGGGGTATCAGCCTACTCTCTGTTCCAGGTAAAGTTCTTTCCATGATTGTGCTTAATAGAATTAAGAATCTGGTTGACAGTCAATTGCGTGATGAGCAATGTGGATTCAGAAGTGGTAGGGGATGTGTGGATCAGATATTTTCACTTAGGCAGATTCTTGAGAAATGTTTAGAGTTTCAGAAACCTTTGGTTGCTAGCTTTGTTGATTTCAAAAAGGCTTTCGACTCAATTGATCGTCATAATTTGTGGTTGATTGTGAGATCATATGGTATACCAGACAAGTTAGTTAACATTATGAAAGCTCTCTATAATAACACTGAGTCGTGTGTGAGAGTTGGTAAGGCTTGTAGCAATTGGTTTAGCATTACTTCTGGTTTCGACAAGGGTGCATTTTGTCTCCTTTTCTCTTTAGCTTGGTTATTGATTATGTTATGCGAAATTCACTTCGAGGGAAAGATTTTGGCCTTAAATGGGCTGGAGATACGAAAATTTCTGATTTAGATTATGTTGATGATTTAGCCCTTTTGGCAAATGATGTTGATGAGATGAACTCTTTCATTCGAGCTGTTGATGAGACTGGTAGTAGAGTAGGTTTGGTTATAAACAGAGAGAAAACTAAAGTGATGAAAATTGGTCAGGCAGGCTGTGATTCAGTTAATCTGAATGGTTGCAGTCTTGAGCAGGTGTCACAGTTTAATTATCTTGGGAACTATGTAACAGATGCTGGTGATGTGCGGCATGAGATTAACAGACGAATAGGGATTGCTGCCGGGACTTTTAAGAATCTATGGAGAGTGTGGAGAAATAGGCGTATACACTTAAAGACTAAAATTAGGCTGTATAATAGTTTGGTTCTTTCTAGGGTTAATTATGGTAGTGAAACTTGGACACTTTGTAAACAAGATAACAGGAAACTAGATGCTTTTGATTCCAGATGCTTACGCAGTATCTTGGGCATTAGGTGGTTCAACTTTGTAACTAATGATGAGGTTAGGCAAAGGAGTCTGCAACCTCCTTTCAGCAGCATATTGTGCAGAGAGAGACTCCGTTGGTTTGGCCATGTTGCCCGTATGAATAATTATAGATTGGCGAATAGGGTTATGAACAGTGTGCCTAAAGGCCTCAGAAAGAAGGGGAGACCTAGGATGCGGTGGGCAGACAATGTCAAACAGGACCTTGTTAGAATTGGTGTGCAGTGGCCAGATGCAGTAGATGTAGCTCAGGATAGACTTGCTTGGAGAACTAAATTGCACGGTCTGGTTGGACCTCCGTAGCCCATGGCTGCTTGAGGATGATGATGATGATGATGATGAAATATTTAAATGTGATGCAGACAAGTATGTCTTAAATTATTGGTCATTATCTCAATGTTTATAAAACTTTGGATGCTGAAATTCTTAAAAGTTTTTCAGGAATGATATGTGCAACTCTTAAAACTTTTAGAAAAGATTTATGCAAATTAGAAAATTTGTAGAAACAAAGAAATTAATAAAATACCTAGATACTGTTTCTTTTAAATAATCTGATTTTAAAATAACTCTAAACACAAATGAGTTTTTCATATCAAATTTTTGCTTAGAAACTGAGGTAAAATTATGGTTTAAAATTGTTTATAGATTATAGTATAATTTATTTATGTAGAACAGTCAGATATTAAGTATAAGTACACTGCGCCACATTGAAATTGCCTCACCCAGAAGGAGTGGGGAGATAGGGGTAAAATGTAGCACACACATAGCAATACATATTGGCATACCATGATTTAATTTCCAGTCACTTACAGCAATTAGATGATGAGATAATGCAGCACAATGCAACTGTCTAAGCAGGTGGTTGCACTGCCATGAATGGCAATACAGCGTGGCATGGAGTCATACAGTTGATGAAGAAGGTCCTGAGAAATTGCACACCAAGCAGCATTGATTTGCTCCCATAATTCAACGAGATTCCATGCCAGTCAGTGAGAGGATTGCACACATCATCCAATGTGATCCCACAGATTTTCCATTGGGGAAAACATGGAGATCGTGCTGGCCATGGCAATACTTGAACATGTTGCAAACATTGTCTGGAGACCCTAGCTGTGTGTACATGGGCATTGTCATGTTGGTAAATGGGCAGTTGTATGCCTCCCACGAAGGGTAACAAAACAGGCTGCAGAACCGCATCATGCAGCTGTCAGTGTTCCTGTGATGTGGCAAAAGATGACCTTACTGGTCACCTCTTGCCACATCACAACTGGTCATCACAGGCAAGAGGTGACCTTACTGTCATATTAAATAGCACTCCATACCATTATGCCTGGCTGATGGGCGGTGTGTAGGTCACGAACAAAAGCTGGATCCGTCCTCTCGCAAGGTTGTTGCCATACACGGACCTGTCGATCGTCAACACCCAAACAGAAACGGGATTCATAACAAAACACAACAGTGATCCATTCATGATCCCAGTTTGCACGACTTCAGCACTAAGACAAACAAGTGCTGCAATAGTTTGCAGTCAATGGCAATCGATGTAACAGTGCAAGTATTGCTCATGACCTTCGATTTACCATCCAGGTTGTTATGGGGATGTCCATGGCTGCTGACACAGCCAGTTGAATATCACCTGCAGTGCTTTGTGGTGATGAATGAACATGTCAAATAATATGCCTATAAACCTGTGCTGATATCTGTCGGATGGCACTACTCCCTTTGTGATGCACACTAGAACCTTCATTTCGCCACTATGGCCATCAGTGTCCAACAGTTCATGCATCCCGATGAACATGGGCAGCAACATGACATGTAGCCCATTCAGCTTCACATAGGCCTAGAATTCTTCCTCTCAAATGCATCCAAATGGAAATAAAACTGCCAACAGCATGTACCAGGCATTTTCAGCCTTCGCTGAACAATTTCCAAGCAGAACCACCTAATCTCAACCGTTTGCATGACTTCCACCTGCATAAACACAATATCATCACTGTTGATTATTGCACCTTTTACCTCTTGAGCCACATGTCATTGGCTCTGGATTATCATCATTTGCAAATCTCAAATATGCACACCCACCCTTCTCTTTGCATGTTTGTATGACATGTCCTTCTGGTGGGGCACTTTCAATGTCGAGCAGTGTATACAGGGTGTCCCTGAATTCATGTCCCAAATGTGAGGGGATGGTAGTATACACCGAATCCACCAATATTCGTCATAGAATATGTGGCTGCAAACGCAGTGAGGATTGGAAATGAAGGACAGACACAGAGGTTTCCAGAGTGACATTTATTAGAGATTATTACAACAAATGCTCAAATGTCTGCCTACCAATGTTGATACAGGCAGCACAACGGCGGAATAGTGATCGGCGTACCTGTTCGTAAACACTGGGCTTGTCGTGCACATCGGCGGCTGCGACGGACAGTCAGGCTACCAGATGCAGACTGCACGGGCGTCTCCCACACCAGTCCCCACAGTCACGGCGTCTCCCACAAATGTCCCCACAGAAAGAAATCCATACAAGAAAGATGGGTGATCTGGGGGTCATGAGATGGGACCACCGCACCCAATCCATCGGTTCCCAAATGTGGTATTAACATGAGACGTATGTCCATGCTGAAATGGGCGGGTGCCCCATTGTGCAGGAACCACATACAGATGCAGATTGCGGCTGGAACATCCTGAAACAATTCTGGTGAAACTTGTTGCAAAAAAATATGGTACGTTCACCCATTGAGGCAGGTTCACCCATTGATTGCCCATTGAGGCCCCAGCAGTAGTTACGGTCCAATTCAGTAGTCATGCATGATCCACGCCCAGATATTGACAGCGAACCATTGCTGGTTTGAATTTGGATGTGTACCATGGGGAAATTGGGCTTCCCACAAATGCGCATTATGGACATTCACTATGCCTTCATGTGAGAATGTTGATTCATCCGTAAAGAGCACATGTGCGGGGAAATCGGGATGTGCAGCACTTTGCTGCAGGAACCACTGGGCGAAACCCATGCGCAGGGGATAATCAACAGCTGTCAATGCCTGTACTCACTGCAAGTGATAGGGGGGTAGCCCTTCATTCAGTACTCGACACTGTTCCGATGCACACCCAGGCTCCGGGCAGCGGATCGTGTGCTTGTACCTGGGTTATCTATCACCATAAACAAGATATCCTCGCTCATAATTGGCATTCTGACTGTCCTTGTTCGTGCATCATGTCGACTGATGTGGAAGGTGCCTGTGGAATACATAAAATAAAATGAGCACTGAAATCTATTTTTGCTATTTGATCAGGTCTTAAGCAACAAAGAAATACTGTAGTGATTATGAAATCCACAGGCTATGCTGCTTAAGACTGGTACCATGGATTACTTATGTTTACCCAACAGAACAAGGGCTAGAGCTTCCACAAGCACTATGACAGGTACTTATATGTAATTACTGCAATTTTTGAAAAAGTGGAAGTAATGCCCTATTTCTTATTTATTCCTCCAGGAGCAGTTTCACCTATATTTTGGAGCTGTTGTATGGTTTTTCTCTAGCATGTGTTTCAGAAGAACTGAGAAAAACCATATGCTAATGCCAAAATTTGGGGAAAATCTCCCACGCAGAACAAATAGGAAACATTCTAAAACATTAGACATTCTAAACATCTAAAATCTGCAGAATGTATGCTTCAGTCTGTTAAAATAGGCTATTGTTGAAATTGGCATGTGTTATATCATGTAAGCACTGCTCAGACATTTTGTTAAACTTCCAAGTCCCAGTGCAGATCAAAATGAATTCCTTGCCATTCCTGATGATACTGACATTGATGATCCAGAATGTTATTTTAAAGTTAAATGTCATATTGCTACATCGAAATAGGTTTTACCTTCTGAGAAAATCAAAATCCTCATTGCATCCATTAAAAATTTATCTTGTAATAAATTTCAATAAAAATTTCTCATGGTAGGATTAGTGTTTGATTTATTTTTTTGATTTTTCATAATCAATAAATTTACGTTTCTTAAAGTTAAAAAAAATCTTTAATTCAAAAACTGTTCTTTAAAAGTGAAGTCAAAAAGTCATTCCAGCTATAAACTCTGTGTTAACTGAGCAGCACTTCTTTAGTTGACTTTGTATAAATGTAAGGGGATGCAGAATTCCCTCTTTACAGTCAGGGACAAACGAAAAGCTGAAAAAGCATTTGTATCAGGCTTATAAAATACACTTTGATGTAAGATTTGACTTTGATCACTGTTCCATCTTTTTTATTACATTCAACTTTTAAATTATGCTTTAATTTTTACAAAATGGAGAGATTTCACCTGCCCAAACTCAAATGTAGTTACACAACAAAAATTGCAATCCAAAGAATCTCAAAACAGTTCTCAAAACGTTTAAAATCTAGCTTTTCTTTTTTATGCCAAAATGCTTTTTAGAGCTTTGCCTAGTTTATTTTCTTGCATGTGAATTGGAACACCTCTGTCCACCCCACCTACAAGGGCTGCCACCCTTAAAAAAAATTATAGGCAAGGAAAAATATTTGCAAACAACCGAGCATTTTTACATTTTTTGCTTCAAAATAAAATGGTTATATAGTACAAAACCGAAAATATTTAGTTGCCATCTCCAATGAGTTATACAGAAATCAAAACATGAAGTCCATTTAAAATAAGAATTTGTTTTCAATTAGCATTCAAAAATATTAGCATATTATATTTTAGTAAAGAATTATTCACCCTAATCATACACCTTATTTACATAGAGACATGACCAATTCTGTGTTTTAAATATAGAAGAATTTTGTGGAAACAGTGTCACAGCAATAAAAGATGGGACTAATTTTATTGTCTATTTTGAAATAATTTGTTAGTTGGATACAGTGACAGTTTAACCATCAAGTAGCAGGTGAAATTCTGTAGCATTAGTCAGGAGCAGGTCAAAATGCTCAATGGGGGATAGGTTGTTGGGTTGATTTATCCCTGAGTTCACTTTTTTGCACACAATGGGCTAAATGGTCAGGTCACAAGGTTGTCAAGGACTCAGAAGGTTGGGGACCCAATGGACAGCTTTTAGGAGACAGATGGTAGCTTCCCATCAAAGCCATCCTGTGTGTTCTTTAATGTGTACATAGTATGGCTGTCCTGAACATAGAACCATGGCAATACATACCTTTTCAAGTGCAGTAGTGTCCTCTACTGACTTGAGGATGGTAGTGGTTTAGCAGAGATATATCTCAATGCTGGCACAGTTGGAATTTGAAACTGGAAACTACAGATTATGAGTCTGGAGCACTACCAACTGAGCCAATCCTTGCCCACAGAGACCATGACACTAGATCATGCATGATGCTGATGTGACAAGGACACGTTTTTGGCTGTTTATTTGGTGTTTCATGGTGCATTAATGACTGTGGCTATTCTGCACCAAACAATAGACAAAATAAAGGATAAAATATATGAAAACCACAAACACAAAAAGTATAAAAGTCTAAAACATCAAAGAACAAATTAATAAATAAGGTAAAACACAGCAGGTATAATAAAAAAAAAAATAAATAAATACCCCCTTAAGTAGCTGCTTGCCACAGAGGTCTGACAGGAGCCTGTCAGTTTATATGCCATAGTAGGTCTGAGAGGATGGCAGGTCCTCAGCAGAAAAATGACACATACATCATTTCCTTACCTGGGTCTCAAACCCCGGTCCCTTAGATCAGTAGCCAAGCAAGCTAACCACTAGGTAAAAAAAAAACTAAACTAACCACTATTGCTAACCACTAAATAAAATCAAACTAAAATACCTGGTTGAAAGATACAGTTTAGAAAACAAGAATGTAAAGTCAAAATCGATTAAAATAACCAGTATATCATAATATTGATACAGATTATAACTGATTTACTGATTTATAATTTATTTATGGCCTTGGGCTTGATTATAGATCATGGACTTGCTGTATTGGTGGGCTTCTGTTGATGCAAAAATCTGCCGCTGTTTTCAGTTCACTTGTGGGTTGCCAGCCCTAAGCGAGTAGAGGCACGGGAGACCTTGTATCCGCTAATGGATAATCCTGATCAGAGGCATCGCATATCTGAACTCTCACTTAGCTAGTTGGGCATTGCCAATCCTAAACTGCAGTAATGTGTCTAAGGTAGGTCATGTGGCTCTTGAAAAAGTACATTTGAAAGGTGCTGCCTGCAGTTCCTACCAGCACTGGTAGCTTCAGCCTTTAGCAGTGGGAGAACCTCAACTCTCACTTAGCTAGTTGGGTATCGCCAATCCTAAACTGCAGTAATGTGTCTCAGGCAGATAATATGGCCCCTGAAAAGATCTGCTTGAAAAGGTGGTGCCTGAAGATCCCACAACATGGGTGGCTTCAACCTGTAGCAGTAGGGGAACTGGTCTTTGCCCCATGCCTGCAATCAGGAGGCTGTTTGATACTTTGGCTGTACTTGTCTCAATAAACCTAGTTTCTTTAAAAATCCTCATCATTTTCTCTCTGCAGGGTCATGGAACATGAAGACATTACATATAGATTATGCTCTTGATGTCCTCATGCAGGATTTCTAGTGTTTACAACCTATATATTCTAGGCTTGCAAGAGACCAGATGGACAGGTAAAGGGTCAGATACTTAAAAATAACTTTAACTTCTCATATCAGGGAGGGAGGATGGAAAGTGCTCTCCAAGATGTAGGTTTGCTTCTCAGCAGATATGTCAGTGATGCTTTTCTGGGATATGATTGCATTAATGAAAGACTTCTTACAGCAAAATTTAAAACAAAAATTAAAAACTTGAATGTCATATGTTGTTATGCCCCCACAGAGGATTCTGATGAGAATCATTATCATCATCCTCAAGCAGCCATGGGCTACAGAGGTCCAACCAGACAGTGCAATTTAGTTCTCCAAGCAAGTCTGTCCTGAGCTACATCTGCTGCATCTGGCCACTCACACTAATTCTAATAAGGCCATGTTTGACATTGTTTGCCCACTGCATCCTAGGTCTCCCCCTCTTTCTGAGGTCTTTAGGCACACTGTTCATAACCCTATTTGCCAATCTATAATTATCCATATGGGCAACATGGCCAAACCAACGGAGTCTCTCTCGGCACAATATGCTGCTTAAAGGAGGTTGCAGACTCCTTTGCCTAACCTCATCATTAGTTACAAAGTTGAACCACCTAAGGCCCAAGATACTGCATAAACACCTAGAACCAAAAGCATCTAGTTTCTTATTATCTTGTTTACAAAGTGTCCAAGTTTCACTACCGTAACTAACCCTAGAAAGAACCAAACTATTATACAGTCTAATTTTAGTCTTTAGGTGTATTACGCCTATTTCTCCACACTCTCCATAGGTTCTTAAAAGTCCCGGCAGCAATCCCTATCCATCTGTTAATCTCATGCCGCACATCACCAGTATCTGTTACGTAACTCCCAAGGTAATTAAACTGCAACACCTGCTCAAGACTGTAACCATTCAGATTAACTGAATCACAGCCTGCCTGACCAATTTTCATCATTTCAGTTTTCTCTCTGTTTATAACCAAACCTACTCTAGTACCAGTTTCATCAACAGCTCGAATGAAAGAGTTCATCTCATCAACATCATTTGCCAACAGGGTTAAATCATCAACATAATCTAAATCAGAAATTTTCGTATCTCCAGACCATTTAAAGCCAAAATCTTTCCCTTGAAGTGAATTTCACATAACATAATCAATAACCAAACTAAAGAGAAAAGGAGACAAAATGCACCCTTGTCGAACATCAGAAGTAATGCTAAACCAATTGCTACAAGCTTTACCAACTCTCACACACGACTCAGTGTTATTATAGAGAGCTTTCATTATGTTAACTAACTTGTCTGGTATACCATATGATCTCACAATCAACCACATATTATGACGATCAACGGAGTCAAAAGCCTTTTTGAAATCAACAAAGCTAGCAACCAAAGGTTTCCGAAACTCTAAACATTTCTCAAGAATCTGCCTAAGTGAAATTAAGAGATCCACACATCCCCTACCACTTCTGAATCCTCACAGCTTCATGATATTTTGAATTCTGTAAAGAAAGGAGATATATCTCTTGTGCTAGGTGACTTCAATGTTAAAGTTGGTACTCACTCTGATGTTTGGGCAGGAGTTTTAGGTACATTTGGCATTGGCAGTTCCAGTGGCAATGGGAAACATCTCCTACAGGTAAGTAAACTAATGGTTTGCAAATAACGAACACCATTGCAAACACCAGGACATTTATAAATACATGTGTTTCACAGGAATCTGATAGATTATATTTTAATTAACAACAAATAGGCTAGTTCAGTTAGGAATACCAGATCATATAGGGGAGCCGAAATTGGGTCTGACCATTACCTGGTCAAAAGGTGTCTTGCAACTGAAGCTTAAGAAATGTGCCAAAATTAAGAAAATTACTTTTAACACTGAAACTTTGAAAAATCCAGATGTATCCCAAAGCAAGCCATGATAAGCTACTTAGTCATCATCACAATCATGGCATCACTGCTGAAGTTGAGAATGGGATAAGTTTAAACATGCTTTTCTCGAGACCAACAGTACTCTTTTTGGTAAAAAGGAACAGAAGAAACAAAATTATTTGAAAGATAAGTATATGAAATTTATTTCTGGAAAAGGGAAGTGCAGGAATAATATGAATCAAAACCCTACTAGTCCTAACAGATGACATTACAATGAGCTTACTAAATATGTAAAGGATCAATTAACAGCTGATAAGCTGTTAATTGATCTTAACTGATACTGATCTTAACTGATCTAACTGATTGACTGATAAGCTTTGGTTCCATAGCTTGGCTGACAAAGCAGAGGAAGCATTTAGACAGCACAACATCAGGGGGTTGTACCAGACAGTTAGTGTTTTGTATGGGAAGAAACAGACAGGTACATAGGGATTGAAAGATAAACATGGTAAGGTGATTGAAGGTCAGGATCTAGTGATGGCTAGGTGGGCTGAGCATTTCAGAAATGTTCTATACAATGTGATTATTTCTACTCCCATTGTTTGTAATGAGGATAGATGCATTGATAGCTTTTAATGCTGATGCTATATCAGATTCTGAAGCTGCTTTGGCTATCTCTAAATTAATCCTTTGCACTCAAAAGTTTTTTTGCTAAAGATAAAATATTTTACAACTAACATAAAAAATAAATCATACATAAACAACGTAAAATCAAGCTCATCTTCACTGCTACTAATTTCATCATTTGGCTCCATTTTTATAACCACTAAAACAGATTATGTTTAAAATAATAATTTTCATTAAACACAATGTTGTACTAGGAAGTGCACAGAGACAATATATTCACAAATCTAAAATGTAAAGAGGAAAGATATTTGTTTATAAACCAGTTATTGTTGCCTCTCAGTTGCCATTCAATTTGCTGCATCAAACCAAGTGGTGACTGAGGGTTGCCTTGTGAGTGCAAAGGGTTAAAACTGCATATATCCCCAGTTCGATGAAATCACCACTGAAATGCATAGAGCTGGGAACACTTGTGTTGTCACATGACTGACTGAAACTCTGAATATCTTTTATGACAAAGGTGTTCTTCCTAAGTATTTTATTAGAGCTATTATTATCCTTATTTTTAAAAAAGGTGATTGTGGTTCTTGTGATAATTATAGGGGAAATAATTTACACTCTGTTTCAGGTAAATTTCTTTGCATGGTTAATAGAATTAAGAATTTGGTTTATGGACAACTGCATGATGAGCAGTGTGGATTCAGAAGTGGTAGAGGATATGCAGATCAGATTTTTTCACTTAGGCAGATTCTTGAGAAATGTTTAGAGTTTCAGAAACCTGTGATTACTAGCTTTGTAGATTTCAAAAAGGCTTTTAACTCTGTTGACTGTCATAGTTTGTGTTTCATTGTTAGATTGTGTGGCATACTAGACAAGTGTGAGGCCAGGACCTCGCTTCACCCCAAATGTTGAATATTTGTTTTTTTATGTAATTTTCATTATATCAATTTCATGTAGGCTCATCATTGTACATGGCAATATAGGCTGAGGAGGTCTCAAGGAGGTGACCCTTGGTTCCCACTGTCCAGCCACTCTTGCTTGGGACACAGTCTCTCATTCTTGAAATCCTGAGAGGGGTGAGTTGGAAGTGAGAAGGCTATGTGGGATAATAATGAGGAATGTGTGAGGAGTGGTAGTAAGGGTTTGACTGTTGGACAGTGAGGACTTGTGACGAGATTTGTCAATGCTGGAGGAGAATTCTGCCAGACTTAGGCAGAAAGAAAATGAGTGGTGGAAATCACTCTTGAAATGAAATAAATTAAATGCCCGGATTAATTTCTCCTTTAGAATTCAAGTTGTTATGAGTATTCAAGTGCTCGGTGGTAAGAGAACTCCCCTTGCATAGAGAAAGGAACAGTGATGCAGCAAGCATAATTATAGTTAGTCAAGCTATATGTACATATGTAATAAAATTGTAAATATTTCCAACAGCAAAGTGTTTCATTGTTTTGGGTGAAAGGTTAACTCCATCATCCCAGCCTTTTAAGGAACTTAAAGAATGGAGAAAATACTTAATTACTGGCCACAACCCATACACAATCTTCACTCTCTGCAATATATCACGTGGGAATCGCCAAGGTGCATTCCGAAACTAGAAATCCCTACATAAAATGGCACCAATCAACAGGATCAGATTCCGATTGAAAGATAATTAGCAGCAGAACATTCAACTGCAACCAACAACAAAAAACTGCAAATAGAATATTCAACAACATCTTTTATAGTGACAGAAATCTGTAACACATGCATCTTCAAATCTTTAACAGAAGCCTTCCTGGAAAACAGTCTCTAAGGTGAAACTGTGGCTGTCAAGAAGACTACGAGGAAACTTCGAGTGAGGTTATGACAGAGCAATGGAGTCAAAAGTTTTCAAGCTCTGGTTGGTAAATATCATTTTCTTTTAATTTCCATTTGTCAGCAGTTTGTACAAAAATTTATGGAAATGCGTGCTAGATCTAAATTACACATTATTTCAAATAGTAATTCTAATTTAAATAATTTGGAAGGTGGAGACAAATTAGATATAGGGTCGAATAGTAAGGAAATGTTTGAAATAGGTAGCGATAATATGAGAAATTCTAATTTTGAGGGAAGTAATATAGGAAATAATGCAGCAAAGATATTGTGCATGAAGATAAATTTAGATGTTAAAATTAAAATTATGCAATTGGAAAATGAAAGAATTTGAACAGAGAAAGATATTGAATTACAGAAAGAGAAAATGGAGAGAAATAGCAAATTACAGAGAGAGAAAATGGAAAGCAATTATGATATAAGGGAGATCGAATTAAATGCTAGTAGGAATGTTACAGACAGGGATAATATAATAGACCTTTGGAAATGGAATGTAAACTAATGAAGCCCATGATGCCAAGGGCACCTAATAGTATTGAGGAAGCAACTCAGATTTTACAGACTGCCAAAAAATTATTTGCTTAGCATGGAATTAAGAGCGAGAATCAAAGTTGGTTGTTTGGGATTTATTGGCACATTAGCAACTAGGTTATAATGCGCCAAACATATGTCCAAAAGGTAAAAGGATAAAAATCAAGTTACCCCTCAACCAAAGTTAAAAATAAACTACAAAGACCAACAAAAAAAATAGATTTCAGTAAAATAGAACATGTAGAGCAACAACGAACAAATGTAAAAATATGTTATACCAATAAAAACATAAAAATAACTCAGGTGTAAGCAACCTGAGAATCAAAGTAAGGTAATCATTAGTTTAGTTGGTAAATTTTCTGAAAACGTAGTTGCCACACTAACTGAAGGATTATGATAAGGTTAAACAGGCAATTCTAACAGAATGCAGATTTAGATGACTGCAAGTTATAGATTGAAGTTTGATGGAGTATGACCAAAACAAAACTCATTAATTTTGGTTATGTGTAGTTGTTGCGTGTGAGCATTGAAATTTTGTTAATTTGATAACTCATTAATTTTGGTTATGTCAATTTGCTGCTCATTTATCCAATATTTGGACTTATTACAAAGAGAGTAGAGAATTCAAAACTAAAGAGCAGATGCCGCAACTAATTGTAGCTGACAAATTAAAATCTTTATTTTCCACAGAAACATGTGGTTACATAATTTGTAAAGAAGGTGAATCTTGATAAAAACCTAAAAACATTGCTTGCATAGCAGACATTAAGGCACAGTTGGTTAACAATAGCAAATCAAATAGTTTTAATAAAAGCACAAATTTTAGTAGTGACAGGGAATTTAGAAATTATTCTTCCCAGACATTAAGACAGAAGCTGGGATATAATAATTTTCGGGTGCAGAACACTGAACCTAAAAGATTTGAAATTTTTAAAGCAAAGTTTGAAATTATAATAAAACATGTTTTGAGTGTGGTATGTTCAGCCATTTAAAAAGAGATTGCCCCAGGCAACGAAATATCTGTGCTCACATGCAACAAATTCAGATGAATGATAAGAGGATACAGCTATTGTAGCCAATCAGGTCTCTATGAATGGAATTTCTGAAGCTTCTTGCAATACAGAAAATATCAGTACCACTGAGAAATTGCAGGAAGTAATGATAAAATTAGGTGAGGATGAAATTAAAGATATTTTTGACACAGGTACTCAAATAAATGTTATTCGTTCTGATTTGGTGCTCCCTTCACTTGCTAAACCTTGTAGTAAAATGGCCTTTAAAAGTGCATTTGGTCATGTAACTGAAGCGAAGTTAGTCAAAATCAATATTTCTTTAGCTAAATTTGCAGGAAATTGGGGAAAAACCTGTACACCAATAGAGGTACTCAGGTAATACCTGAATTATGTTATCCCATGTTACTGATTAAACAGTCTTATGATTTGCTATGGGCAAATGCTAAGTGTGCATCACAAAACAAAATTAAGAGCAAAATCGAAAATGCATAAGAGTGACAATCATCTATCTAACTGTAAGAATAAGAATGATAGCCCTGGTGAAATGGGAAATAAATGATTAATGCTTGAAGGTAATATTAGTGTAGTAAATGGTGAAACTAACAGTATGAAGAAGGAATATCTCTCCCAGGGGCAAGGATGAGAATGTGGATTTTAGAAAAATTAATTGTGAGACCAATTTGGTAAGTATTAATATTATGTTAAAAGATTTGGATGTCCTTGAGATAGCAGTAGGGGAATTTAACAAAGTGGAAATAAATAAGATTTATGGTAGAATAAATGCCTTTAATGCAGAATCCATCATTGCAATAGTACTGTAGATGATTTTGAATCAGAATGTTTAAAAAGCAATAACTCTGGAAGTAATTATCATATTCATGCTAAGAGGAACTATGATAGGTGTTTGGAGACATGAAAGGCCTTATTATAATGATAAGTTAGATATAAAAATTAATACTGATAATTTGGATTCAAAGTTTGATGTTGCAAACTTTAGTATTGATGATGATGATTTAAATATGTTACTACCAGATGTGAATGTAAGGAGCAATACAATTGATGAAAATACAATTGAAAATTTGCTTCTGAGAACATTGAGGAAAGCACAAATAAGTCTGTTTCTGTAACAAACGTAAAAATCTGTTTGCCTAAAAGAATGGAGCTAAATGATAACGATAAAAACACTGACAATTAAATTTCAACAGGGGTATATCAACAGGGCTATACAGGGTATACAGGGGTATATCAACTCAGAGTTACATTGGTTATGTTGAAAATGATAAATTGATGTACTTAATGGTTTTAAGTAGAGGATAACTGTACAAAAAAGTTCAAAAAAAAACTAGCAATGAAAATAAATTATTAATTATGGATAATGCCAAGTTATGCATTAAAAGCAATTCTCATCGTAAAGGTAGTTTTAGATCAAATAGCATAAGATTTGTTATTACTATAAATGGTAAAGCACTGAACATTGTTAAGAAAATTAAGAAGCAACTTAAAGGTATTAATAAGATTAGTACCAGAATTCGACGAATTAAAGTACATAATTTAAAGATCAGAAAAAGAATACTGTGAAATCTAAAATTAAGAATTTAAATAAGAAAAGCAATTGGAATATTAAGAAGTCTAAACATAATGCAAAATTTAAAACCACTGAGAGGGTTATTAGTGAAACAGATGAAGTGACTGGTGGTAAGAAGGATTCTCTCTGTAAAGGAAAGGGCAATGCCAGCAGACCTTACTATAATGAGGTCAAGCCTCTGGTAACTGCAAGTAATAAAACTAAGTCCATGTGTAAGGCAAAAGGAATAGTTTTCTTGTTAAACAGTTTTTGCTTACTCACTCTCCCAAGCTTAGAGTT
Organism: Ryuthela nishihirai; assembly: GCA_038380435.1. Classification (NCBI taxonomy): domain Eukaryota; kingdom Metazoa; phylum Arthropoda; class Arachnida; order Araneae; family Heptathelidae; genus Ryuthela; species Ryuthela nishihirai. The sequence continues at coordinate 92,591,004 of JAWZYU010000004.1, read as the reverse complement.
CTTGCTGGCAGGGGATTACGAAAAACACAGTTAGGCAGCCAGATAACTGTTTTGGCAAACTAGAATTATTTATATAGTTATATCATCATATGTAAAGCTTGTATTGTGATTTTAGTGCTCCAGTTTTGCGTGACAATGAAAGTGTAAGGACTGTTAGGCAGCCAGATAACTGTTTTCGCAAACTAGAATTATTTATATAGTTATATCATCATATGTAAGCTTGTATTGTGATTTTAGTGCTCCAATTTTGTGTGACAATGAAAGTGTAATACTGTCCATAAAGTTTGACATTTTAACTGTGGACTTAGTGAACATTGGAACAATTGTGAACTTTTGATAAAAACTTGTTAATTAGTAACACTAGACTCTGAAAGGGCAATTGATAGTCAACATTTTTCTGGTCAAGAGTCATCAGACTAAATAAAATCTGGATAACTCTTTAGGAGGAAAGGTAGTTGTGAGGCTAGGGCCTTGCTTCCCCATAGCAATTATGTAAATAGTAAATATTTGTTTTTTATTTTCATTATATCAATTTAGTGTAGGCTCATCATTGTACAGTGGTTTGTTTCAAATAAAAATTTGAAACAAATTTACAAATATATTGATTTTAATAAGACTTTTTCACTATGATATAATGAAAAATAAATCAGACTATGCAATTAAGGATTTATTTTGGAAAATATCTGATGAATAAAAACAGTTAAATCATACATTAATCAAAAGAAAAATTTCTTCCTGAATAATATGTACCTGCAACATGATTTTTATTTCTTTTAATGATTCTTTTCAGTATGGTATATTTTAAAACACAGGCTAGTGTTACACAAGGTGACTTGGATTACTCACATTAATGGGATTTTCTGTCTTGTTTATAAAGTGGAGGAACAATTTCTTGGCTGCTTTTTTAACTAAATATTTCGAATTTATTCATTAGGTGTTGAATTTTGGTGATTTTGGTTAGTGTTGAAAAGTTAGTGCACCAAGATAAAAAAAAAACAAGGAAATTGCCCTCCCACAGGAGGACTATTTCCCTGCTAAGGAAGTCCTTTTTGTTTCTGTATCCAAGACGACAGTCATTTTCAGAAAATGATAAAAGATCAAAGTTTTTCACTTAAAAAATTAAGAAGTAATAAGAAAAAAACTAATTCTATGAAAAAAACACATCCTCAACAAAATGTTATAGGCTGCTGACCATCTTAGCCAACGATGCATCACGACTCCCAAAGATAGATAATGGGATATAAATATACAAGAATAAAATCAATAAATTGATAGAACATTAGTCAGCCATTGCTGAAGTAATGTAGCATAACTCTAAAAATTCTACAGGGATAAAAATTAAAAAAATGATAGAAGTAAAAAACAGCAAGTTGTAATATTGTCATTTTCATACCTAGTGATGTAGCATAACTCTTAATGATCAATACATATATGGAAATAAAATCATAATAGAACTATAGAAATAAAATCAAAACTTTTATTATAAAAAGTACAAATAAAATACTAATTCAATTAAAATGTTATCCAATGATGTTCATTATATGAAGTGCAAAATGTGCTGAAGCTTCCTACTATTTACTGCCATCTGCATCTTCTGTGATGTGACTTAGATTATCAGTAGTTTTGCACATACAAGTTCTTTAGTTATAATTTGATTCCAATAGCAGGAAAATACATAGAATGCTGGGATAAATCTTAAAATAATTCTAGGCATATTAAAATAGTTTTATGACAGAAAAGAGAGCATAAAACAAAATAAAAAAAATGAGTTATGTACTTGGTAATTACTTTTAAAATCTACCTATTCTAATACAGCAATTTTTGGTTAATTTTTAAGAGAATTTCAAAATGTTTAGAAAAAATTTGTTTATAATAGATCAAATTTGTGAGCTTAAATCAGGGGGTTGCTTCAGCACTGAGTAAATTAACAAACAGATCAGCAATACCATATATCACTTCTAAGAAATGGTGATCAGATGGCTTTAAAAAATTGTTTATAACCTGGCTTGATAAAATATGCTTCAAATGCAAAAAGAAAATATTATTTTTATTATATGTAAAAAAATTAAAGTGGCAATTACTAATATTTTTAAATCAAATTATTTTATTGCGCTAAAAACATATACAGACATTTTGACCCTCGCAGTTTGGATTCCATCAATGTGTATAATCGACATGGAACCTGGAAGGGTTAATGGTGATTAATGACTCCATCTTACCTCATCAATGCTTACATAATACAACCACTTAATAACCAAGATGCTATGTAAGCATCTAGAATAAAAGACACCAAACTTCTTGTTTATCTTGCTCACAAAGGGTTCAAGTTGTTACCATAGAAATTTCAGACATGATTAACTATTATACAGTCAATTTTAGTCTTCAGATGCATATGCTGGTCTTTCCACAAGCTCAACAGATTCTTCAAGGTTCCAGCATCAATTCGCCTGTTGCACATTACTAGTATCTATCACACAACTCAAAAGATAATTACATTGAGAAATTGGTTCAAGAGCACAGTCATTTAAGAGAACTGAAACCCAACACACCTCATCAATTTTTATCTCTTTAGTTTTCTTTATGGTAATCATCAAAACTACATTATTTTCAGTAGTTTCATTCTACAAGTTTCGGTCACTTTCACTCTACAAGAGTTAATCATTAACATGTTCATTGTTAACCTTTAATGTGAAGGAAGGCAATAGTTACCAAAGCCAAATTCAATCTCATATGTGGTGGAAACTATAGTTCCCAAGAGAACATGCTCTAAGTTTCCATTCCCCCCCCCCCTCCATAGAAATTGCTTATTTTTTAGTTTTTTTTTCAAAAAAATTTATCCTGAAAATTTACAAATTAAATTTGATAATAAAAAATACACCTGATTATTTAGATGCATTGTAAAGTTGACAATTACAATTTCACAGTGTAATTTGGCCAACAGAAGGTATCAACATCAGGTAATGCAATAGATAATGCTACTTGCCATTTTTAGACAATGCAAGTGGAATTATCTGTTGCATTACCTGATGTTAATACATTCTATTAACCAAATCATTTATTATTTTACAACTAACAAGGCACATAAAGAATATTAGTAAGGTAACAGGTCAGGTAAATAGACCTTTGCAACATTTGGTTGTCTTTATCATATATATATGTAAGGTAATGTAAATGATCAGGTAACGACCAACCCATTTAAATAGTGCACAAATTTGGACATTAATAGTAGTGCTACTGAACTCATAGCTTTCTAAAATGCTTTGAACTATCAAGTGACTTTATTCATAGCACAATTCGCCTTGCACAAAATTGCCTGTTACTTAAAGCTACTCAATGACGTTCTAATCTACAATATTTTCGTAATACATTTTGAAGTACAGATATGAATATGTAATCTTTTGCCTTGCATGGCAAACCCTTACTACTTAGAATATTGAGGTTCAGTTTTCTCCTATAAATAATAAATTATAGAGATTTAACAAAATTAATAATATAACGATTTAAGATAATACTGTACCTGCAAGAATGATTTGTAATGCTCACGTTACATAGACATCCATGTTGCATTGACATGTCCACTTAAAAGTCGATATTTAAATATTATCATTTCTGTTGGATTCTACTGCTTTATCCTGCTGCATTTTAATAATATATAGTGTTATAGATTTTAATAAAGTTATTGTAAAGTTGAAAAATATATATTCATATATGTATTATAATATACACTGTTGTGGAAGATATTTTTGCGAACCTCATTTTGCACCGGAGTGTTTTAGTGTTTTTCTACTTTCTGGTAATATTTCCAAATTAAAATTTCATGCAGAACATTCTTTGAACTGTTGCCATTTGACTTTTCCTTAATCTTTTGGAACTGCCTCAAAAGAAAACTAGTAAAATGGATGTTTTAAAAGGAATATATATGCATCATTTCATAAGAATGAATGTATCTAAGTGTTGGAATTTTTGATATAGTTCCTTTTTTCAAACTGTTTTGCTATATGTTAAAATGCTTTGATAAAATATATATTTATTATGTAGAATTAAATGATCTTTCATTTAAGATACTACTTGCCATATTCTGTTCAATATTTATATCAGAATGAGGTTCAAATCCAAAGAAATTACTGTTTTTTTTAACCATATTGTTTTAAAAAAGTGCTATTAAAATAAGTAAGTTTATTGTTTTCTCAAATATTATATTTTGTAAAACTTCACATTTAAATGTTCTTTATTTTGGTACAGGACGTGAACAGTAAAGTCTGTTATTTATTTCAGGATAAGGTTTCAAAGTTGCTCTTTTTTTCTCCTGAAAACAACTAAAAATTAACCTGGCCACAGAGTGAATTCTGCTCTACAAAGCTGGCATGCTAAGGGTTAAGGAGAAAGGGGACAAAATGCAGCCTTTTAAAATTGCAACAATGTCAAACCAATCACTTCATACTTTACCAACACTCACACATGATTGCGTTATTATAGAGAACCATAATTATATCAACTTGGTATGCCATACAATCCCATATTCAACAACTGTCAACAGAACCAAAATAAACAAAATAAATACTTCCTTAAGTAGCCACTTGCCACAGAGTCTGACAAAAGTCTATCTAGTTTATATATCATGGTAGAAGGTCTGTGAGGAAGGCAAAACCTCAGCAGAAAGACAACACAAACATCCAAGCCTAACCCAGGGCTCAAAACCAGGTTCCTTTGATCATTGCCAACGGCACTAACCACTTGGCCACAGGAATAAAGCCTTTTTTAAATCTACATAGCAAGTAAACAAAGATTTTGATACTGGAACCTTTCTCAAGATTCTGTCTAACTGAAAAGATTTGGTCTATGCAGCTCCTATCACTTCTAAACTTTCACTGTTCATCTCGAAAATGTTTAACTCTCTTAGCATAATAAAGGACAACTTTATCTGACATAACGAGTAGACTAATGCCCTAAACTTATCAGTGATTACCTTTCTTGAAGCAGGGATAATAAATTAATAATAGCTCTAGTAGAATCCTTATAAATAGTCCCTTCATGACAGAAAATATTCAACACTACAGTAAGCCATCTTACAATAGAATCATTTCCAGCTCTAAACATTTCAATAATGATTTCATCTACCCTTGGATACTTGTGCAGTTTTAATTCAGAGATAGCCAAAGAAAATTCAAATCATGAAATAGGACATTTAATATATGCCCTATTTTATTATTTGATATCAATATATTACTGGCTTTAATTTAGCCAGTAATACATTTATCTTCACAAACAATGAAGTAGAACTAACCATATGTTCAGGATATCTCTGAAATGATCAGTCAAGCTATGACAGAAACCTCTTCTTCAATAACCCTGACCATGTTATCCTTCAATCCTTGTTTACCATTGTTCTTCCTACACAAAATATTTATTATCTAATACTATCTGTTGTGTTCTTCGGCAGCTTTCTCCATTCTATCAGCCAGGTAATCAAGCCAAAAATTCTTATTCCCATCCAACTGATTCTCTATACATTTATTAAGATATGTAGTATTGTCTGTTAAGATCAGTAATGTTTTGATTCAATTCAGTCCTGCACTCCATTCTTTCTAAATCAAATCATATAACCTTATCACTCAAATGACTCTCACTCCTATACTCCATTTTCCAAAAACAGTAAACAGTACCCATTCTCCATTTACTAGGACTTGGAACATTCATACTAATGATGTTCTTCAACATCAGAATCCATTACATTGGGTTGTTTTACCTCTGAGTGACACTTTTTTTTGCACACAATGGGTTTAAGGGCCAGGTCACAAGGACCCCATGGGCTGAGAGAAGGTTGGGGAGGAAGGGACCCACTGGACAGCTGTTCACAGAAAGATGGTAATCTCCCATCAAGACTATCCAGTGTGTCTTTAAAATGTGTGTATCCAGTGTGTCAGTTAAATGTGCACAGGGTATGGCTCTCCCACACATGGGACAACAGCTTTACATCCCATCCGATGGATGGTGGCTTGTCCAAGCCCATCGGTGTCCCTTACTGACTGAGGGCAGGGAGTTTTGCAGAGATAATTATCAACCCTGGCCCAGGTAGGACTCGAACCTGGGAACTGCAAATTACAAGCCTGGTGCACTACCAGCTGATCCATTCCTGCCCCCTCAGATTCTATTACACTCTTTTTAAGTATTAGCAAGCGAGCACCTGAGGCACATTAATCTAGTTTACAATTGACAATACAAAAACTGGTTTCAAGGGTTCAGGTACCTGGGGTGGCTTCTGATCAAGATCATCTATCAGCTAATATAAAGGACACTGCTTTCGACAAACTTAAGAAAGAACCTAAAAGCCTATTGTTTTTTTACAAACCCACTGGCTCTGATGCATGTTAATTGAAAGATTAGTGTATATAAACATTGTGTATAAAAGTTGAAAACTATAATAATACTTTTAATTTCCAAAATTATTTATGTACAGACATGGTGAAAAGGTGAAGTTCAACTGAGATAGCCCAAGTGGTTGAATATGGAGTGTGGTCACCTCTTACTGCTACTCAGGCCTTGCAGTGATGACTCATGCTGTTGATAAGACTGACCAGCAATACTGTTGGTAGTAATCTCCATTGCTCCTATAAAAGCACAAAGAAGCACGAAAGGCTTGCAGGAGTGGGATTCAGGGGAACAACCCATCACCCAAAAGCATTCCATGCATAGTATATCAAATTTAGGTCTGGAGAAAGAGCTGGCCATTCTACACAGTTCACAAGTACTAATCTCCAGATAGCTGAAAACAGTGTAGGAGGGCATTATTGTCTTTTAAGAGGAAGGTATCACCTATTGCATATGAGTCATGTGAAAGATCAAATATTTCATCCCTGCATCTGTGACTAATGATGTAGCCTGTTGAAAGCATATACAGATCTGTGCAGCCACCCAAAGATATCCCTCCTCAAACCATGACAATACCACAACATCACCATAGGTGTCCCACTGACAAATATTTGTTGTATAATTCCTCCCATATCAACATTGACACTGTAAAGGCATACCTCCATTCATTCATGAAAGCATACTGTCATTGCTCCAGGATTCAGTTGACATTATGTCTGCCTGTTAGATGGTCCATTCTGTGGCACTGGGTCAAGGGCACAAATATCATTGGACACCTAGAGCACAGACACACCTCATGAAATCTTTGGTGTATGGTGGTAGCAGATATCAACTGTTCCACTCACTGCTCTGAGGCCTGAGTGCAGTTGATATAATGTTGACATCCTGCTCTTTGGAATCATAACACCAGATAGTGATCTTCCCTTAGGGTTGTTTTCTACTGTCATTCACTACTGAATCATCTGGATGTATTCTGTCCTTGTTGGAATCTCTGAAAAAGTCTATGCACCACTGAATGATTAACATTATGCCAGCTGGGAACATGTGCTTGGCTTTGGCCACCCGAGCCACCCTATAGCTCGACACTGCCCTTCTTTCAATAAATGATATCTGGCAGACATACCCAATAAATCTGCTCTATCTCAAAAACTCTACACTGCAATTCAAAGAACTGGAGAATGGCTTCAAAACATCTATCTGTTAATGCCTGACACATTTTCATATAGTGCTGCCATTCATTTTGCATACCATACCTCAATCCTGCATCATATTTTAAATACAACTTTTGCACATTTCTATTAGTAGAATTTTATGATATCACTTTTTTTTTTTTACATTTATTCCTTAGTTTATGGAAACCAGTGTATTTGTTCAGTTGGAGCTGACAACCTACAAACAAGCAGAAAACACACAGCAGATTTCCCCCCAACAGAATACCATCAGTGCATGAAGTTCACATCCAAAGTCAAAATCAAAGCTAGTAGACAGTCAGGTAGGTATAGATAGTCAGCATCAAAACCCTATGAAATTGCCCTATCCTTTGCAGGGTTTAAAAAAATTATCACACTACAAAACAAATTCAATACTTACTGATCCACATGGTCCATGATGACAACGCTGACTACATTTGTGCAGTTCACATTCTAGTAGTTTATCACATGTATCACCACATGGTGGAACCTCTTCTGTACATGGGAGCCACACCACTGAAAGTGAACAAATAAGTGATTAAAAGCTATACACAAAGTATAATACAATATTTTTAAACTCTTAATGCTTATATATTGAGGGAAAGAAACATTTGATGATAATAGGGGGATTACTATGATGAATACAAAATTATTGAAACTGAATATTACCAAATATTGCCAAGTTTCTCACATCAACAGTTTCAAAAATTTTACAATCCTTAAAGGGCAAGAACTGAGGAAAATTTTAAATTCAGTTTCAATATCCCTGTGCTCTTTGGGGTCACATTTCAAGTTACCATTGTTGTTGATCCTTTGAATCACATACTTTTTGGACATGTTATCGTACTGTAACAGTAAATGAATTTGACTGAGATAGGTCCTGTTGTTTAACCCAAAAGTTAAAAGATAATAATCATAACTTAGATTAGCTGAAACAACTACAACTATAATTAACATGAATAAATAAAACTTCTCTATAAAATATTCACTGCTTTTATGCTGTTACAACAGTTTCATGTTTAGTGTGGTGTTCGGCGAGGTACAGGGTACTCAGATCTTACTTGGGTGCAAAAGCAATAATTATATACAAGCAAAAAATTCTGCAGAACAGAACCAAAAAGGCACAGACCTTCTGGTAGAAGGATACAAAAACTGAGCAAAAGGTTGTAGCCTTTTTGTAGTCATTTTGTTTTCTCTTCACCCCTTTGTGAACCCCCCCCCCCCCCCCCACACACACACATTATCATCATAGTTCCTCTCCTCCCAGTATTTAAATATTAAGAGTTCAAAAATGTTATATTATACAATTTTAATTATATTATCATCATCATCATCATCATCATCCTCAAGCAGCCATGGGCTACGGAGGTCCAACCAGACTGTGCAGTTTAATTCTCCAAGCATATCTGTCCTGAGCTACATCTGCTGCATCAGGCCACTGCACACCAATTCTAACAAGGTCCTGTTTGACATTGTCTGCCCACCGCATCCTAGGCCTCCCCCTCCTTCTGAGGCCTCTAGGCACACTGTTCATAACCCTATTCGCCAATCTATAATTATCCATATGGGCAACATGGCCAAACCAGCGGAGTCTCTCTCTGCACAATATGCTGCTTAAAGGAGGTTGCAGACTCCTTTGCCTAACCTCATCATTAGTTACAAAGTTAAACCACCTAATACCCAAGATACTGCGTAAGCATCTAGAATCAAAAGCATCTAGTTTCCTGTTATCTTGTTTACACAGCGTCCAAGTTTCACTACCATAACTAACCCTAGAAAGAACCAAACTATTATACAGTCTAATTTTAGTCTTTAGGTGTATACGCCTATTTCTCCACAATCTCCATAGATTCTTAAAAGTCCCGGCAGCAATACCTATTCGTCTGTTAATCTCATGCCGCACATCACCAGTATCAGTTACATAGCTCCCAAGGTAATTAAACTGTGACACCTGCTCAAGACAGCAACCATTCAGATTAACTGAATCACAACCTGCCTGACCAATTTCATCACTTTAGTTTTCTCTCTGTTTATAACCAAACCTACTCTACTACCAGTCTCATCAACAGCTCGAATGAAAGAGTTCATCTCATCAACATCATTTGCCAAAAGGGCTAAATCATCAGCATAATCTAAATCAGAAATTTTCGTATCTGCAGCCCATTTAAGGCCAAAATCTTTCCCTTGAAGTGAATTTCGCATAACATAATCAATAACCAAGCTAAAGAGAAAAGGAGACAAAATGCACCCTTGTCGAACACCAGAAGTAATGTTAAACCAATTGCTACAAGCCTTACCAACTCTCACACACGACTCAGTGTTATTATAGAGAGCTTTCATTATGTTAACTAATTTGTCTGGTATACCATATGATTTCACAATCAACCACAAATTATGACGATCAACAGAGTCGAAAGCCTTTTTGAAATCAACAAAGCTAGCAACCAAAGGTTTCTGAAACTCTAAACATTTCTCAAGAATCTGCCTAAGTGAAAATATCTGATCAACACATCCCCTACCACTTCTGAATCCACATTGCTCATCACGCAATTGCCTGTCAACCAGATTCTTAATTCTATTAAGCACAATCATGGAAAGAACTTTACCTGGAACAGAGAGTAGGCTGATACCCCTATAGTTATCACAAGAACTGCGATCACCTTTTTTGAAAATAGGGATAATAATAGCTCTGGTAAAATCTTTAGGAACCATGCCTTTATCATAAAAGTTATTCAAAATTTCAGTCATCCAAGTGGTAACCAAAACATTCCCAGCTCTGAGCATTTCTGTAGTAATTTCATCTACCCCTGGGGATTTATGAAGTTTAAGTTTAGAGATAGCCAAACTAACTTCAGATTGTGTTATAGGGCCTTCTATAACCTTACCTTGTTTATCCTTCAATCCCTGTATGCCTGTCCGTTTTCTACCACATAAAACATTAACTATCTGGTACAGCTCTCTGCTGTTGTGCTGCCTAACTGCTTCCTCAGCTTTGTCAGCCAAGCTATCAAGCCAAAGATTTTTATCAGTAGCTAACTGATCCTTTACACGTTTATTAAGCTCTCTGTAATCTTTTCTATTAGGACTAGTAGGGTACTGATTAAGGACATTCCTGCAGTTCCTTCTTTCAGAAATAAGCTCAATTGCCTTATCACTTAAATAATTCTGCCTCCTCTGCTCCTTTTTTCCTAAAAGAGTACTGTTAGTTTCCAAAAAAGCCTGTTTAAAATGGCCCCATTCTTCCTCAACTTCAGTATTAAGCAAACCATGACTGTCATAATGACTAAGTAACCTATCATGGTAAGCTTTAGCTATAACTGGGTCTTTCAGAGCTTCAGTATTAAAGGTAAATTTTTTAACCCTAGCACAACACTTTTTAAGTTTAAGTTGCAAGACACTTTTAACAAGGTAATGGTCAGATCCAATTTCAGCTCCCCTATATGCCCTGGTATTTCTAACAGAACTAGCCCATTTGTTGTTAATTAATATATAATCAATCATATTCTTATGCAGCCCATCAGGTGAAACCCATGTGTATTTATGTATGTCACGGTGTTTGTAATATGTGTTAGTTATTCTGAAACCATTGAGTTTACTTACCTGTAGGAGACGTTGCCCATTGCAGCTACCAATACCAAAAGGGCCTATTACTCCTGCCCAAAGGTCAGAGTCAGTACCAACTTTGGCATTGAAGTCACCAAGAACAAGGGTAATATCTCCTTTCTTGACAGAATTCAAAATATCCTGAAGTTGTTCATAAAACCTATCCTTCTCATCCTCATCGGCATCCTCAGTGGAGGCATAACAGCACATAACATTCAGGTCTTTAACGCTTGTCTGAAATTTTGCTGTAAGAAACCTTTCATTAATGCACTCATATCCTAGAAGAGCATCACTAGCATGTCTGCTGAGCAGCAGACCCACGCCTTGGTGATGCTTTCCATCCTCCCTCCCTGTAAAGAGAAATTTAAAGTTATTTTTAAGTATCTCACCTTTACCTGTCCATCTGGTCTCTTGCAAGCCTACAATATCTAGGTTATAGCGCTGGAATTCCTGCATGAGGACATCAAGAGAATAATCTCTATGTAATGTCCTCACGTTCCACGTTCTTGCAGAGAGAAAATGATTAGTAGGATTTTTAAAGAAATTAGGTTTATTGAGATTGGTAGGGCGAACAATATCAAACAGCCTCCTGATCGCAGGCATGGGGCAAAGACCCGTTCCTCCTCCGCTAAAGGCTGAAGTCACTGATGCTGGTAGGAACTTCAGGCACCACCTTTTCAAGTGGACTTTTTCAAGAGCCACATGGCCTGCCTGAGACGCATTACTCCAGTTTAGGCTTGACGATGCCCAACTAGCAAAGTAAGGTTCAGGTACCTGCGATGGCCTCTGATTAGGATTATCCACCAGCTGATATAAGGTATCCCATGCCTCTGTTCACTTAGAGCTGGCAACCCAGAAGCAAACAGAAAACACAGCAGCAGACTCTCCCTCAACAGAGGCCCACCAGTGCAGCAAGTCCAGGATCAATAATCAAGCTCAAATCCATAAACAAGTCCAGTCTAATAGGTATAAATGGTCAGCACCAGGACCCTGTGAAGTTGACCACTCCTCAGCAGGGTTGAAAAAAAAGAAAAAAGTGGCCATAGATGACCAGATCAGCAGGCCATACTGAACTGGCAGCCTCCCCTTCCGTTCCCTTCCAAAAGAGAATATCTCTTTTGAAAGTTACTAATGGCCTGCACCACGAGAAGACGGGGTCGGACATTAGGTGCTAGACCTGGCCGGTTCTGTGCATCATCACTAGGGATTGGTACACAGCTCTCCTTCCAGTTTACGCCTAGCTACCATTTACAGGTCAATTATATTATACATATATATATTATTTATATTATACATTTTTATATTATTTTTTTTAATCACTCATTTGTGCACTTTCAGTGGTGTGAGACTCCCATGTACAGAAGAGGTTCCACCATATGGTGATACAAGCGATAAACTACTAAATGTGAACTGCATAAATGTAGTTGGGGTTGTCATCATGGCCCATGTGGATCAGTAAGTATTGAATTTGTTTTGTATTGTGATACTATGTAACACAGTGCAAAACTATTGTAACAGTGTTCTGTGCTACTCTACTCTGTTTCACAAAGGGGTGAAAAGAAAAGAAAATGACTACAGAAAAAGGCTACAACCTTATGCTCAGTTTTTGCATCCTTTTACCAGAAGGCCTGTGCCTTCTTGGTTCTGTTCTGCAGAATCTTTTGCTTCTACATATCGCTTTTGCACCCAAGTAAGATTTTGGGTTGGGTTGGGACCTCTGAGCGGCACTTTTTTGCACACCATGGGCTAAATAGACAGGTCACAGGGACCCCGAAGGCTCAGAGAAGGTTGGGGGAGGGGACCCACTGGAACAGCTGTTGGGAGACAGATCGTAGCCTCCCGTCAAGGCCATCCAGCGTGTTCTTTAATGTGCACAGGTTATGGCTCTCCCGCACACGGGACCATGGCTTAACGTCCCATCCGACGGACGGTGGACTTTCCAAGACCATCGGTGTCCCCTACTGACCGTGGGCAGGGCGGGGAATTTTGCGGAGATAAATCTCAACGCTGACCCAGCTGGGACTCGAACCTGGGAACTGCAGATTACGAGCCTGGCGCGCTACTGACTGAGCCACCCCTGCCCCACCCAAGTAAGATCGAGTACCCTATACCTCAGTGAATATCACATTATCTTGCTTCATCCATGGGACAGGCTGTACCCCATCAAACTGTGCCACAAAGGGCTCATGCAGGCCATCTTACAGCCAGTACAGGGCCAATTTGTCTCATCAACATTCTCAACTGGACTCAATGTCACTGGGGTAATGTTCTGTTCACTGATGAATCCTGATTGTCTGCAAACCAATTCCTGAGGACTACTGGTCTGGAGACAGCCTGGAACCAGATATCCCATTAACATGCAAGAAAGAGTTTTGGAGCTGGTGTTGGGAGCAAAAGTTTTGGTGTGGGTAGGCATCACTCTCAATGGTTGCATAAACCTTCATGTCTTTCCAGAAGGGACTGTAACAGCTGTAAGGTACCAATGAGATCCTCAAACCTTATTTTCATCATTTCTTGCAGCAATGGGCCCTGATTCCTTGTTAATAGATGATAATGCTCAGCCTCACAGAGCTCGCTTGGTGGACCAATACCTTGAGAGTGAAACAATAAGCAACCATAAGCTGTATGAACTGGTTTTCCTGATCACCACCTAAATTCAAAAGAGCATACTTGGGATGTTCTATGACGATGCACTACTTGTCGCAATCCACCTTCCAGGACCTCCAGGAGCTCTGGTTTGCACTTGTGCATGAATGCCAATTATTCCCTCAAACACTCTGATTTGCAGCATGATGAATTGCTGTGCAACTGTATTGCTGCCAGAGGTGATCACACACCATATTAAAGGTATGTTATCATTGAACTTTTACATACTATTTTGAGATAATGATTTTTTTAATTTAGATATCTTATTAAATGTTCACAGGAATTCGTCTGTTTTTAATGTATTAGTGGGATATATGATCATGGACTTCATCTGAACACTTCATTTAAATCCTACAAAATACTTGTTTGTAATTTGTGTTTGTTGCTTAACTTCTGAGCACTAATGTATTTCCTCACCAGGTAAGAGCTTGTTTTGGTGTCACATGGAGGACTAACATCACATTAGGCAGGTGGTCATAATGTTTGGCTGTATATATGAAATGATATTATGAAAATATTTAATAGAAGTGAAAAGTGCTTTAATTTTAAATAAGGCTTTTAGAGAGTGATTATAGTAAAAAATAGAATCTGGTGAAGCAAATAAAAACCAATTACAAAAAAACCTAATAGACCAAAATATTTATAATACACATATGTCATAATTTTATTGGGCCATTAGTTTTTAGACCTTAAAATCTATTTCTGAATAATAAGAAAATAAATTTTAACTTGAAACAGGGAAATCACTCTTTCCTGTAATTTTTTTCAGTGATATACTTTGAGAAAAGTATGGGCGTTTTTGTCTGTTGTGCTCAATCATATAAAGAAGTGAAATTTAAATTTTTTTTTCATGAAATAACCGAAAAACAGAAATAGGTAATGTTATATAATAAATTAAACAGCAATTAATTCTGAATTTTATGAAAATAAAATTAGATATAAGTTTAATAAGACTTTTTCAGAGTGATGTAGTAAAAAAACTTGTCAATTCAAAATACAATTTAAAAAAAAAGCAGCTAACAGTTCAAGTTTACATATAAATAACAAAAGAAAATTTCTTTCTAAATAATATGGGAAAGGGCTTTTTTTCTCCCCGGAATCAAAAATTACTTCTTTAATTTCTTCTCCATGTCAAATGCAGCATGGCATAGCCCACTGTTGCACAAGGCCATTCCATATTGTTCAAGTTCATAAGAACTTTCTGTTCAGTGCCTTGCTATAGAACACACATTTCCTTCTTGGTTTTAGCTTCTTGTGTGTTTTTGGGATTCTTCTAGAGAAATGCCAACCGTGAAGAGGAAAGTTGGGGATGGGACGTAACCTTCGAGACTCAAGGCCTTTGCAGTCTAAACTGACGTCACATCTTGTGGATCCACAGTGCATCCTGCACACGTAGTTCTATCGTAGCAAATCGAGCATTTATTTTTTTTTTATAAGATCGGGAGGGCATTTTTGTGT
Source organism: Ryuthela nishihirai (assembly GCA_038380435.1). NCBI lineage: Eukaryota > Metazoa > Arthropoda > Arachnida > Araneae > Heptathelidae > Ryuthela > Ryuthela nishihirai. The sequence continues at coordinate 92,575,738 of JAWZYU010000004.1, read as the reverse complement.
AGCACTGTGCTCAAAAACTAATTGACATGGTATTATTATATGGTATATATGTACATTAGAGTAATATTTCTATGGCAAACCTTAAAATAGGGAAGACGTTGAAACTAAAATAGATCTTGATTTGTAATTGTGCTAAATTGATGACTCAAAATGTAATCGTCGTTTAACGTTCTCTGAACATGTAGAACGACATATAAAATACCAGGAGCGTCATAATCAGTTGTACGTATAATTACAATGACACAATATGTTTAAAAATAAAGTTAAATGCAAATAATTACTCGGTTATATATTAACAAAAATAAAATCATTTCCTTCATATATTTTTCGTGATAAATGCTGTCAATAACTGATCCAGTTGTTTGTACCATTAATAATATAATCGTGACATATAAATTGTTATGGAAAATTAGTGTGTTTTATTAAAAAGAGAAAAAAACACACAAAAATTATTCAGAACAGTTTTATTGGCAAATGTAAACTAAAAATTAATGATATACTGTAATAGCTTTAGATGTAACAATTTCAGTTAGTTATGATTTAATTTCAATACTTTTTTCTTAGTGATTAGACTGAATTAATAGGAATATTGAGCTGTATTTTTTTCTGAACTCTCATTAAATTTGAATAATATTTGGACATGGATACAACCTTCCGATGGAATACGTATTCAAAAACTAGCAGGAAAAGTGCATCTAAACTTTAGAAACTACAATTTACTGCAAGCACACACACACACACACACATATATATTTTGGTTTACAAAGCTACCTTTAAATCTATGACTAAAGATTTGACAATAAATCGCTCAACTAACCTCCCAAATGTAAAGAAAATAGTCTCTAATCAATCTTCGATTGTTAACAAAATAATTCTATGCACCCTGGTAAAGAAAGATTAAATTATTTAGGCATACATCTTTCCAGATATAAGCCAGTGGTGTAAGACCACTAAACTAACAGACTCTGCCTTTTTTCCACTAATATAACTTATTAGTTTAGTGGTCTTAGAACACTGTGGCTTGTACCTGGAGAGATATGGTTCAAATACCACATGCCAGAAAAACTGTTTGTCACAAAACTATTAATATCAAAGCCAACAGTTAATTCTGTGGATACTATTTATTGAGGGTAGACAACTTTCTCTTTTTGACACTAAGACATTTTTTCTCATTTCCTAAATTCTCTAACAAACAATCATTTTTTATCTTGCAAAAATTGTTTAAAAATACATTTGTTGAACACCAGATAATAATTAAAGATAATAATCCCGCCAACAAACACACAAGCAACTACAGGGTGTTAAGATGCTAGATCGACGAATGCTGACGTCAGAACGTGTGACATCACCAGTGAAAAGGCCTTGAGTCTCGATGGTTATGGATGGGGTGGAGTGCCTTGGATATGGGGGTCACAATCCTCATCAACAGGTGTACTTTCTTCAAGTAGTTCTTTGACAAAAGTAACTGCAAATTGATAATTGCTAACTATTGGGTTTGCTTCTTTGAACTAAAGATATGCATTAGCAACAAATATGTGTAAAAATAACTTTTCCCATCATTTCACATATTTTGCTTTGTAGGGTATTGTAAAAATTGGCCTACATGATCAACACCTCCTATTTGAGCATTGTAGTTCAAAATGAACTTTGTCTAAAAACAGTCTGCACTGTCAGCTTCTTCAGGAGTGTCCTTCTTCACTGGGCCTCTTGTCATTTCATCACGATGAAAGAAAGAGATCATAATAACATCTCTCTTACCACACCACTTCTGAACTAAAGGGGAAATTTTTCTGAATGAAATCATTTGTTTCATTTTCAACTATTTTCTGTAATGCTGCTTTCTGGGAAGGACAATTCTGTTTTGAATTACAATACTTGGCATAGTTTTTTTCTTTGTAAAATTCTTGGTTGGTTCACCTTTGGGTGGCACTTTTTTTTGCACACAATGGGCTAAATGACTAGGTCAGAAGGACACTAAGGGCTCAGAGAAGGTTGGGGGGAGGGCCCCAATGGGTAGCTATTAAGAGACATGGAAGCCTCCTGTCAAGGCCATCCAGCATGTTCTTTAACAAGCACAGGATATGGTTCTTCTGCTATGGCTTTATGCCCTGTCCAACAGACGGCAGTCTTTCCAAGCACATTGGTGTCTCCGTTTTGACAAAGTAAAGGGTGGTGGTGGTGGTGGTGGTGGGGAGGGTTTAGTGGAGATAAATCTCAAGCTGGCCCAAATGGAACATTAACCTGGAAACTGCCAATTGTGATCCTGGCTCACTACTGACTGAGCCAACCCCTTCCACTTAATAGTTCTTGGTACAAGGCTGAAGAGGAATAATAATGATTCATACATAGACAATAGCCTGGTTCAGTAAACTGTCCTCAGATTTCTAGAAACTGCATGTGCGTGATCAATATTGGTGGACTGTGTCTGAACAGTTCATTTGCAGTATACATTAATGACATTCCAAGCATACTATTTTTACTATCAGATAGAACATAAAACTTTATGTTTTTTTCAGACTTTAGTTGATTATACTATATTTAGTTGATATATATTTTAGTGATATAGACTTTAGTTTATATTCTGCCTTCATAGGCAACTATTGCTCCATCAATGAGTATTTCCCTTTTTGGATAGTAAGCTGTTCTTTAAACATTGTGTAATGTCAAAATAGTTGGTCTGGTCTAACTAAAGAGTCATAACCAGATTCATTTGGTCTTTGACCTCACAGTTGTTATTCAAAAGTAGATATTGCAGTAACAGTCGAAATCTGTTTCTGGACACCCTCTTTGAAAAAAAAATTCGATATGAACAATAAAATCTGTAGACCAGTGCTTTGTGTTCTGAGAAGTTGCTCACTTATTATCAGTAAAGCTGAAATAGAAACTTTTAATTTCCTCCACTGGGGTAGGTTTTTCCTGTAATAGGTTTAGCTGTACAATGGTTGTCCAAGAGCAGCTTCTTGTTTATCAATCAAGTATTGGCTTTAGATTTGACTGCACTGTTTTCACTGCTATGAAACTTTGGTCCCTCATTAGGAACATTCTTAATTGCCCAAATCTTAACAGGAGTCTTTTTTAATAAGTATCACAATATTCCTTTGATGATGAGATGGATTCATAAGAGATCTTTATAAGAAATGCAATACAGAGATAGCCCTCATAGTAGCTTACACTTTTATCATTAATAATAATCTAATGGTGAATTTCATTTGCATTCTTTTACCAGAGCTACCTGTAAATTATACGCTAAGCTATATTGTAATGTTATGTAATGTAAGCTTATTGTAATGTTAAGCTTTATTGAGAAAGCAGTAATCTGCTACTGGCATCTCCAACCATCTAATATAGCAATCACCATTTGAAAGTATTTTCTTCAGAATCATTGAAACTTTCACTTGAGGATCTAGAAATCCCAAAAATTTCTCTTTTCCCTCATAATCTAAAAAGCATTCTTCAATCTCTCTATGATTTATACACTAAAAGAATAATTTATTATATGCACTGCCCCCATTCATAAACTTGTCCTACTCCACCACAATAATATGGTCAGCCAAAATCCCTTGCGGGATATAAATAGGCCAGATACCTACAACTGTTCTACCTGCAACTGTTAGGATAGGTAAAAATTTTGATCTGAGCAAATTTAATCACAGGCAGATAGTCAGTGCAATGAAGATGGGGTTCTCCATATCTGTGACTGCAGAACATCAGGAATTTCTGTATACATCCGTCGCATGTGTCTACTAGGTCTATATCAAAACCTGCAGTAGACAGGAAAAATATGGCCATAACTGAGATTATGATGTTCAAGGTGAGTGCTGCTTCTCCCATATCATAACATCAGAATAGAAGGCAACAGTACAGATAATAACATCCGCATTTAATGATGAGAGCAACCAAGAAGAGTTGTGCAAAGACCATTTCATACACAATGGCCCTATGACAGCTGATGCTCACATTGAGTACTACTCTTGTTAACAGCACAGCACCAAGCTATGAGGATGCAGCAAGTGATGGAATATCACCAATAGACCGCAGAAGACTGGAAACTGGTAGCTTGGTAAGATGAATCGAGATACCAATTACAACACACTGATGGGAGATTGTATGTAAGGCATAAACCACACATGGTCGAGGACCCCACCTGTCAAGTCAGAATGTTACAGGCCCGTGCAGGCAGTGAAATGTTCTGGGGTGTGTTTATGTGGGTATATTTGGGGGCCCTTTTTACCTGTTGGAACCACCATCACAAGTATAGCAAGTGAAGATGATGGAGAAACGTAACAGTGAGTTCACAATCCTCGAATGGCCCTTTTATTTTCAGGATTTGCACCCTATTGAGCATCTATGGGATGAAGTGGGGCAATGCATTCAAGCCCAAAATCCACCACTGGCAATTCTCTTCAATTTATTAGAATCTGTCTTAGAATCATGGGCAGCAATACCACCCAAAACATTTTCAACATCTGGTAGAGTCCATGACAATACATGTTGCTGCTGTTGTGAGGGTGAAAGGTGGCCCCACATTATTAGGTGGGTGTGTATAATAAATTGCCATTTCAGGTGTATATGATTAATGTTTTGATGTACTTAGAATTGATATCATACATCTGAATCATAAGCTTAAATATTCAAATGATTCACGATTAGAATGAACGAAATATTTCTGGAGAAAATAGTGATTTTTTGGATCAAATTTATCAAAAACACGTATTAGAAGATATTGTTAACATTTTAATCATAGATTTTAAAAGATAAATAAGATTCTAATAAATAGAAAACAATATCTATACTTCTGCAACACTATGCAAAGAAGCATCCACTGAACTAACAGTTTCAAACCAAAGCCAAATTTTTGTCGATATTACATGACCAATCATAATTTGAAAAAAAAAAAATCCTATTCCCTAAGAGATATCCAATAAACGATAAAAAAAAATAATTGAGATAACTCAGAAACACTGAAACTTTTAAACCACAAAATATTCTAAAATGGAAACAGGAAAATACACAGCTATATTTTCTTGTTAATAGTTGAGAACTTCTCTTTGGCAAATTTCATGATTGATTCAAAATATACAGGTGTTTCAAAACTCTCTGTACAAATCTCAATCAGATATATTATACATATAATGGGAAACCAAGACAAACCTTTCTCGTCTATGAATGTATGTCCGCTGATGTAACCCTTCAATGTTAGAGGGTACTGTTTGGTGGCACTGCAATTGGCTAGAGGGGCAAAGTGGGAACATAAAACAGACTTGTGTTTGCCATCAGCATTCGTAAATCAGACACATTACATGTAACATGGAGTGTTTCATGACTGCTGAGATGACCGATATGCATCTGGCACATGAACCTGCCAATGGAAACAGAAGAGCTGCTGTGAGATTGTACCAACAGCGCTTCCCAAACAGACATGTGCCAAACCACCAAACATTTGCACTGGCAACTGTGAGAAACTGGAATACTCCATGCAAACATGCATGACACTGGTCGGGAGAGAACTATGTGCACTCATGACATGGAAGAGATCCTGCGGTGGATTGAGGGCAATCGAGGCACAAGCACGGAAGCTGTTGCATGTAGCCTTGGTGTGAACCACGCTCTCACGTGGAGAGTATTGCATGAGCAGCAGTTACATCTGTTTCATCGTCAGAGTCCAGACATTGCAACCTCAGGATTACCCTCTTCATGTGGAATTAGTGCGCTGGTTTCTGCAGCAGACCACGGTGCAGTCTGATTTTCCGGCTCATGTGCTCTTCTCAGATGAGGCCTCTTTCACAGGGGAGGGTGTGTTTAATGTGCATAATTCTCACGTTTGAGCACACAAAAATCCATATGCCACAATGGCGCATGGTCATCAACAACGGTTCGCTGTCAATATTTGGGCAGGTATCATCCATGACATTTTGATTGGGCTATGTCTGCTGCCTTCCTGACTCAATGGGCAGATTTATCAAGTATTTCTTGAAGAAATGTTGCTGGGACTACTGGAAGATATTCCCGTGGTTATTCGGAGATGAATGTGGTTTCAACATGACAGTGTGCCAGTACACTTCAGCAATGATGTGTGGGATTATATGAACACCATATTTGGGGGCCAATGGATAGGCCACAGGGTGGAATCATTGCTGGCCACCATGATTGTCCAATTTAACATGCATCAATTTCTTCTTCTGGGGACACACGAAGAACCTCATGTATGAGACTCCCATTGACTCAGATGAAGATCTCATTGCAAGAATCGCTATCACCGCTGCAACTGTTCACAAAATTCCAGGAATCTTTCAACGTGAATGGCAATTAATGCTTTGACGCTCCCATGCATGATGTTGCCGGTCACAATTATGAGTACCTTCTTTAAACCTGCAACACTAAAGTCATAAAATTTATGACTCGTGAGCGATTCGATTACTTCGAACGTTTCCACTAGTGCAATCAATGTGTGACCTTCAGCAGCTGCATCTTTTATTTGAAATTAGTTGTATTTGTGAAGAATTTGCAGTAAAGGACGAACGATAATGAACATCACCAAGGCGTGTGTCTGCTTCTCAGCAGACATGCTAGTGACGCTCTTCTAGGATATGAGTGCATTAATGAACGGTTTTTTACAGCAAAATTTCAGACAAGCATTACAGACTTGAATGTTATCTGCTGTTATGCCCCAACTGAGGATGCAGATGAGGATGAGAAGGAAAGGTTTTACGGACAACTTCAGGATATTTTGAATTCGGTCAAGAAAGGAGATATAACCCTTGTTCTAGGCAACTTCAATGGAAAAGTTGGTACTGACTCTGACCTATGGGGAGGAGTGATAGGCCCTTTTGGTGTTGGTAGCTGCAATGGCAATGGGCAACGTCTCTTACAGGTAAGTAAACTCAATGGTTTCAGAATCATCATTCTCAAGCAGCCATGGGCTACGGAGGTCCAACCAGGCCATGCAATTTAGTTCTCCAAGCAAGTCTGTCCTGAGCTACATCTACTGCATTTGGCCACTGCACACCAATTCTAACAAGGTCCTGTTTGACATTGTCTGCCCACCGCATCCTAGGTCTCCCCTTCTTTCTGAGGCCTTTAGGCACACTGTTCATATCCCTATTCGCCAATCTATAATTATTCATACAGGCAACATGGCCAAACCAACGGAGTCTCTCTCTGCACAATATGCTGCTTAAAGGAGGTTGCAAACTGCTTTGCCTAACCTCGTCATTAGTTACAAAGTTGAACCACCTAATGCCTAAGATACTGCGTAAGCATCTGGAATCAAAAGCATCTAGTTTCCTGTTATCTTGTTTACAAAGTGTCCAAGTTTACTACCATAACTAACCCTAGAAAGAACCAAACTATTATACAGCCTAATTTTAGTCTTTAGGTGTATACGCCTATTTCTCCACACTCTCCATAGATTCTGAAAAGTCCCGGCAGCAATCCCTATTCGTCTGTTAATCTCATGCCGCACATCACCATTATCTGTTACATAGTTCCCAAGATAATTAAACTGTGACACCTGCTCAAGACTGCAACCATTCAGATTAACTGAATTACAGCATGCCTGACCAATTCTCATCACTTTAGTTTTCTCTCTGTTTATAACCAAACCTACTCTACTACTAGTGTCATCAACAGATCGAATGAAAGAGTTCATCTCATCAACATCATTTGCCAAAAGGGCTAAATCATCAGCATAATCCAAAATCATAAATTTTGGAATCTCCAGCCCATTTAAGGCCAAAATCTTTCCCTCGAAGTGAATTTTGCATAACATAATCAATAACCAAGCTAAAGAGAAAAAGAGACAAAATGCACCCTTGTCGAACACCAGAAGTAATGCTAAACCAATTGCTACAAGCCTTACCAACTCTCACACACGACTCATTGTTATTATAGAGAGCTTTCATTATGTTAACTAACTTCTCTGGTATACCATATGATCACACAATCAACCACAAATTAAGACGATCAACAGAGTCGAAAGCCTTTTTGAAATCAACAAAGCTAGCAACCAAAGGTTTCTGAAACTCTAAACATTTCTCCAGAATCTGCCTAAGTGAAAATATCTGATCTCCACATCCCCTACCACTTCTGAATCCACACTGCTCATCATGCAATTGACTGTCAACCAGATTCTTAATTCTATTAAGCACAATCATGGAAAGAACTTTACCTGGAACAGAGAGTAGGCTGATACCCCTATAGTTATCACAAGAACTGTGATCGCCTTTTTTGAAAATAGTGATAATATAGCTCTGATAAAATCCTTAGGAACCATGCATTTATCATAAAAGATATTTTGAATTTCAGTCATCCAAGTGGTAACCGAAACATTCCCAGCTCTAAGCATTTCGGTAGTAATTTCATCTACCCCTGGGGATTTATGTAGTTTAAGTTTAGAAACAGCCAAAATAACTTCAGATTGTGTTATATGGTCAACATTAAAGCCACCAATGCATCTATCATCATTGCAAACACTGGGAGTAGATATACCACATTGTTCAGAACATCACTGAAATGCTCAGCCCACCTAGCCATGACAGAATCCTCACCTTCTATAACCTTACCTTGTTTATCCTTCAATCCCTGTATACCTGTCTTTTTCCTACCACAAAAAACATTAACTCTCTAGTACAACTCTGTGCTGTTGTGCTGTGTAACTGCTTCCTTGGCTTTGTCAGCCAAGCCATCAAAGCCAAAGATTCTTCTCAGCAGCTAACTGATCCTTTACAAATTTATAAAGCTCTCTGTAATGCTTTCTATTGGGACTAGTAGGGTATTGATTAAGGACATTCCTGAAGTTCATTCTTTCCGAAATAAGCTCAAGTGCCTTATCACTCAAATAATTCTGCCTCCTCTGCTCCTTTTTGACTTAAAGAGTACTGTTAGTTTCCAAAAAAAAAAGCCTGTTTAAAATGGTCCCATTGTTCCTCAACTTCAGTAGTAAGCATACCATGACTGTCATAATGAGTAAGTAGCCTCTCATGGTAAGCTTTGGCATAACTGGGTCTTTCAGAGCTTTATGAAAAAAAAAGTTAAATTTTTTAACCCTAGCACAACACTTTTTAAGTTTAAGTTGCAAGACACTTTAACAAGGTAATGGTCAGATCCAATTTCAGCTCCCCTATATGACCTGGTGTTCCTTAAGAACTAGCCCAATTGCTTTTAATATATAATAATAAAAAAAAATAAATACCCCCTCAAGCAGCTGCTTGCCACAGAGGTCTGACAGGAGCCTGTCAGTTTATATGCCACAGTAGAAGATCTGAGAGGATGGCAAGACCTCAGCAGAAAACAACACGAACATCCATATATAATCAATCATATTCTTATGCAGCCCATTAGGTGAAACCCATGTGTACTTATGTATGTTGTGGTGTTTGTAATAAGTGTTTGTTATTCTGAAGCCATTGAGTTTACTTTCCTGTAGGAGATGTGCCCATTGCCATTGCAGCTACCAATACTGAAAGGGCCTATCACCCCCTCCCCAAAGGTCAGAGTCAGTACCAACTTTGGCATTGAAGTCACCTAGAACAAGGATTATATTTCCTTTCTTGACAGATTTCAAAATATCCTGAAGTTGTCTGGAAAAACCTATTTTTCTCATCCTCATTGGCATCCTCAGTGGGGGCATAACAGTAGATAACATTCAAGTCTTTAACACTTGCCTGAAATTTAGCTGTAAGAAACCTTTCATTAATGCACTCATATCCTAGAAGAGCATCACTAGCGTGTCTGCTGAGAAGCAGACCCACGCCTTGGTGTCCCTCCCTGAAAAGAGAAATTTAAGATTATCTTTAAGAATCTGACCTTTATCTGTCCATCTGGTCTCTTGCAAGCCGAGAATATTTAAATTATAATGGTGGAATTCTTGTGTGAGGACATCAAGAGAAAAAGTTCTGTTCAGAGTCCTCACATTCCAACTACTGATGGAGAGAAAATGGTTAGTGGGATGTTTAAAGAAACTATGCTTATTGAGAGAGGGAATACTGACAATATCAAACAGCCCCCTAATCGCAGACATGGGGCAAAGACCCATTCCCCCACCACTAAAGGCTGAAGCCATCTACACTGGAAGACTTCCTCCAATGTAGAATTTGACGATGCCAATAGAAGAAAAGAGTTCAGATGCCTGCGATGACCTCTGCTCAGGATTATCCACCAGCTGATAAACATATCCTGTGAATCTATTCACTTGGGGCTGTCAACCCACAAACAAACAGAAAACACAGCGGAAGATTTTCCCTCCGCAGAAGCCCACCAGTGAAGCAAATTCAGGATCCATAATCAAGCTCAGAGCCATAATTCAGTCCAGTGGGTTTATATGGTCAGCATCAGGACCCTGTGTGGTTGACCACTCCTCAGCAGGGTAGGAAAAAAAAAGTAGCCAGAGTTATCCAGATCAGTAGGCCACACTAATATGGCAGCCCTCCCATTCGGTCACTTCCACAAGAGGGTATCTCTTAACTAACACTTATTACAAACACAGTGACATACATAAGTACACATGGGTTTCACCTGATGGGCTGCATAAGAATATGATTGATTATATATTAATTAACAGCAAATGGGCTAGTTCTGTTAGGAATACCAGGGCATATAGGGGAGCTGAAATTGGATCTGACCATTACCTTGTTAAAAGTGTCTTGCAAGTTAAACTTAAAAAGTATTGTGCTAAGTTTAAAATTTTTATCTTTAATACTGAAGCTCTGAAAGACCCAGTTACAGCTAAAGTTTACCGTGATAGGTTACTTAGTCATTATGATAGTCATAGTTTGCTTACTACTGAAGTTGAGGAAGAATGGGACCATTTTAAACAGGCTTTTTTTGGAAACTAACAGTACTCTTTAAGTCAAAAAGGAGCAGAGGAGGCAGAATTATTTGAGTGATAAGGCACTTGAGCTTATTTCAGAAAGAATGAACTTCAGGAATGTCCTTAATCAATACCCTACTAGTCCCAATAGAAAGCATTACAGAGAGCTTAATAAATGTGTAAAGGATCAGTTAGCTGCTGACAAGAATTTTGGCTTTGATAGCTTGGCTGACAAAGCCAAGGAAGCAGTTACACAGCACAACAGCACAGAGTTGTACTAGAGAGTTAATGTTTTTTGTGGTAGAAAAAGGACAGGTATACAGGGATTGAAGGATAAACAAGGTGGTTAGTTCTACTCCCATTGTTTGCAATGATGATAGATGCATTGGTGGCTTTAATGTTGACCCTATAACACAATCTGAAGTTATTTTGGCTGTTTCTAAACTTAAACTTCATAAATCCCCAGGTGTAGTTGAAATTACTATGGAAATGCTTAGAGCTGGGAATGTTTCAGTTATCACTTGACATAACATAACTTGGATGACTTCAGTGACACATAACTTGGATGACTGAAATTTTGAATATATTTTATAATAAAGGCATGGTTCCTAAGGATTTTATCAGAGCTATTATTATCACTATTTTCAAAAAAGGCGATCACAGTTCTTGTGATAACTACAGGGGTTTCAGCCTACTTTCTGTTCCAGGTAAAGTTCTTTGCATGATTCTACTTAATAGAATTAAGAATCTGGTTGACAGGCAATTGCGTGATGAGCAGTGTGGATTCAAAAGTGGTAGGGGATGTGTGGATCAGATATTTTCACTTAGGCAGATTCTGGAGAAATGTTTCGAGTTTCAGAAACATTTGGTTGCTAGCTTTGTTGATTTCAAAAAGGCTTTCAACTCTGTTGATCGTCATAATTTGTGGCTGATTGTGTGATCATATGGTATACCAGACAAGTTAGTTAACATAATGAAAGCTCTCTATAATAACACTGAGTCGTGTGTGAGAGTTGGTAAGGCTTGTAGCAATTGGTTTAGCATTACTTCTGGTGTTCGACAAGGGTGCATTTTGTCTCCTTTTCTCTTTAGCTTGGTTATTGATTATGTTATGCGAAATTCACTTCAAGGGAAAGATTTTGGCCTTAAATGGTCTGGAGATACGAAAATTTCTGATTTAGATTATGCTAATGATTTAGCCCTTTTGGTAAATGATGTTGATGAGACGAACCTTTCATTCGAGCTGTTGATGAAACTGGTAGTAGAGTAGATTTGGTTATAAACAGAGAGAAAACTAAAATGATGAAAATTGGTCATGCAGGTTGTGATTCAGTTAATCTGAATGGTTGCAATCTTGAACAGGGTCACAGTTTAATTATTTTGGGAGCTATGTAACAGATGCTGGTGATGTGCAGCATGAGATTAACTGACGGATAGGGATTGCTGCCAGGACTTTTAAGAATCTATGGAGAGTGTGGAGAAATAGGCGTATATACACCTAAAGACTAAAATTAGACTGTATAATAGTTTGGTTCTTTCTAGGGTTAGTTATGGTAGTGTATCTTGGACGCTGTGTAAACAAGATAACAAGAAACTAAATGCTTTTGATTCTAGATGCTTATGCAGTATCTTGGGCATTAGGTGGTTGTAACTAATGATGAGGTTAGGTAAAGGAGTCGGCAATCTCCTTTAAGCAGCATATTGTGCAGAGAGAGACTCCGTTGGTTTGGCCATGTTGCCTGTATGGATAATTATAGATTGGCGAATAGGCTTCAGAACTAAAGGCTTCAGAAAGAGGGCGAGACCTAGGATGCGGTGGGTAGACAATGTCAAACAAGATCTTATTAGAATTGGTGTGCAATGGCTAGATGCAGCAGGTTTCACTCAGGAGAGACGCTTGGAGAACTAAATTGCATGGTCTGGTTGGACCTCCGTATCCCATGGCTACTTGAGGATGATGATGATGATTATTCTGAAACCATTGAGTTTACTTACCTGTAGCAGACATTGCCCATTGCCATTGTAGCTACCAATACCAAAAGGTGCTTTGCCAATACCCATGGGTGCTTGATGATTATGATGATGAAATAATGAGTATATGAGTATGATTAGTATATGAACACTTAATTTGATTTCAGAAACAACATAAAATTCCAAAACTACATAAGTGATTATCAGTTATGACAGTTTTGGGTGTGGTCACTTCAAAAAGGTACTAACAATTGAATGTTTTGAATCTCACTTAAAAGTTCCTACAATACATAGTTTTAATAGACTTCAGAAAATGGTAGAAAAACAAAAAGGATTGTTTAAAATTATGTCATTTCAATTATCCATGTAGTTATTAGTTCTTATTCACACAGATAATCAGGAGTTGTACCATAAATAAATAACAGACTACTATGTAAGACCAAAATAGATTCTCAGTTAGTAATAAAAATTCCATTTCAGTTAAAGAAATACTAAAGTACAAGTTATAGGTTTTAGGCACCTCATGAGTAGTGAAAGAACTGATGAACCAACAAGGGACCTAATTCTTCATGCAGGCTGTGAACATCACACTAATTTAAATGGCAATACAATTGGACATTAGCAGTAGATTTTATGTTCAGATGCTGAAAGTAGCAATAAGTATATTTTTGTTCATCATATTTTCATATTATTTGAACATGAAGGATGATTTATCAATTTCTACATTTCTTTTTGTACTTACATTTCTTTTTGCAAGGACAAGGCCTAGGTTCTGCTTTTGGGCATGATGAACATTCTCCACTATGGCACTTAGTTAAACAAAAATGGTTACCACATTTCAAAGGCTTTACACACACCTGTAAAAATAATAAATATTTAAATAATTCTTAAGAGACATTATCATTTGGTTATGACCAAAAAAAAAATTTTTTTGGTCATTGCAATTAATGCTATAAATGACTATGCAATTAATGCTTAATGTTTGGTAGCGCGCCAGGCTCGTAATCTGTAGTTCCCAGGTTCAAGTCCCAGCTGGGTCAGCGTTGAGATTTATCTCCGCAAAATTCCCCGCCCTGCCCACAGTCAGTAGGGGACACCGATGGGCTTGGAAAGGCCGCCGTCCGTCGGATGGGACGTTAAGCCGTGGCCCCGTGTGCGGGAGAGCCATACCCTGTGCACGTTAAAGAACACGCTGGATGGCCTTGACGGGAGGCTACCATCTGTCTCCCAACAGCTGTTCCAGTGGGTCCCCTCCCCCAACCTTCTCTGAGCCTTCGGGGTCCATGTGACCTGGCCATTTAGCCCATGGTGTGCAAAAAAGTGCCGCTCAGAGGTAAAACAACCCAACCCAACCCTTAATGTTTGAAAATGTGACAAATAAAAGCAGTTAAATTATATATTAATTAAAAGGAAATTTCTTCCCAAATACCATAATATTTATCTGAAACATAATTTTAATTTCTTTTAATAATTCTCTTCAGTGTTGTAAAATTTAAAATATGGCTAGAATTATACAAGATGACTTGGACTGCATCATCATTGTTACAGAAATGGGATTTTCTATTGTATTTATGAAATGGAGGAACAATTTCTGGCTGCTTTTTTTACTAAACTATGAATTTTTTTTTCCTTTGGTGCTGAAATTCGGGAATTTTGATTAAGTGTTGAAAAGGGGGATGAGTGAAGAGGGGTATGCTTTTAAAATCATTCATTATAAACATAAAAACTCATAATTTAAAAAACAATGAAAATTGGCTAAAGAGAGGGAACACTTCCCAAAATTGCCCTCTCACATGAGGATTGATTTCTGTGTCAAGAAAGTTTCCTTTGCTTTCATATCCAAGACCTCATTCATTTACAGAAAAAGATACAAAATCAGTTTTTTTTTTTTACTGGAAAATGAAGAAATAATAAAAGAAAAAATGCGATGCTAATAATATATCCACAGCAACAAATTGTAAGTTGGCTATCAAATGTAGCATCTGAAAAAAATTCGATAATTATCGATCGACGGAAAGATTTTTAACTTAAAGAAGAAATCTACAGAAGTGAAAACTAAGGTTTAATTATGAAAAAAAGTGAATAAAATACTAAATTTACATAGGGAGTTTATAATTCAATTTGTTGGGAGGAAGTATTTTACTTCACTGTAAATAATACTGGGCAACACACAAAAAGGCTCTGAAATAAAAATAGCCAATCTTTACAAATTTCGAGGTGCTGAGCACGAAAATGACAATAAAATTTGTCAACTGGCTCTTGTTTAGGAGAGACAGAGATAGTCATGTATAAATGACTCAGTCCACATTGAGTATACAGGTAACCATTTCGCAAAGCTGTATTTTAACTCCAGATTGCAACATATTGCATTGTATTGCATCAGCCCCTATACACACAACCCCTGGAGGTATTCCATCATTGTATGATGAAATGTATTTGAATCATGACATCCCAGCTTTACGATCATGGACAAAAGATGATGCAATCGTTAGTTGTAATCAATGTCTCATAGGGTGAGCAAGTCTTTTGAGCAACTCCCATTTACCTCTGAGTCATAAGTACAACATAAGTAATCCTTGCAGTTTTAATTTTTAATCCAGCAGTAGTGATGTCTCATAACTGTGTTAATAGTGCAGATACATTTTGTTTCATTTGCGGGGAAGTGACATTTGCTAGCCAGAAAAGAGCCATCACTCCAATAGTGAAAGTGGCATACGAGTTTTATTTTGGATGAAAGATCGGGGACCAAAAAAGGACTGGGCCCCACACATATGCTGCAATACGTGTGCAAGAAATCTTTCGAAGTGGCTGAAAGGCGAAAAAGTGCTGATGCCGTTTGCTATTCCTATGGTTTGGAGAAAGCCAAGCAATCACGCAAATGACTGCTACTTCTGCATGGTTCCACCTGTTTCTGAAGGCATCACAAGGAAAAAGAAGTGGACAATAGCATACCTGAATATACAATCTGCTCTCTGACCAGCTTCGCACGGTGAAGGCCTTCCCATTCTCGAACCTCCAAAAGAATTTTCCATCGATTCGGATGATGAGGAGGGAGGCAAATTGACGTCGAGTTCTCCACAGCCTTCGTGGTCTAATGATGATCCATACGTCTGCCACAGTGTGTCTAATGATGATCCATACGTCTGCCACAGTGTGTCATCTGTGCCACACATTCTCACCAAAGAAGAAATGAACAATCTTGTTTGCAATCTGGAACTGTCCAAGGCCAAAGCAGAGTTACTTGGATCAAGACTTAAACAATGGAATCTTCTCAAGGAAAATGTTCGAGTGACTTCATTTCGAACTTGTCATGGGCAGTTTGTGTCTTACTTCAGAAAGGAAGATGACCTTGTGGTCTGCTTTGATGTCGATGGCCTGATGATTGCCCTTGGAATTAAACATGACTCTCAAGAATGGCGACTATTCACAGACTCCTCGAAATTGAGTTTCAAGGTGGTGTTGCTGCAAAATGGAAATCGAATTCCATCCATTAAGGTC
This sequence comes from Ryuthela nishihirai, assembly GCA_038380435.1. Lineage (NCBI taxonomy): Eukaryota > Metazoa > Arthropoda > Arachnida > Araneae > Heptathelidae > Ryuthela > Ryuthela nishihirai. The sequence goes on along the minus strand of JAWZYU010000004.1, from coordinate 92,559,462 downwards.
AGACACGCTGTCTACACGAAAGAAACCTATGACAATCTAAAACAGCTGTTGAACTGTCTTCAATACAACAAGTATGGCTAGCATTTCAGTTGTGACTTAAAAGTAGTGGCTCTGTTGATGGGTCTGCAGCTGGGATGTACACCCATTTGATGTACACCCATTGGCAGAAATGCACAAAATCCTGCTACAGTCCCTACACATCAAACTCGGTGTGATGAAAAACTTCATAAAATCCATGGACTGGACTGCATTAGTTTTCAAGTACTTGGCTCACAAATTCCCTCGACTCAGTGAAAATTAAAGAGGGATTTTTTTGTGGGTCCTCAGATCCGTGAGCTGTTCAGAGACCAGATGTTTGACAACATGCTTCAGAGTGATGAGAAAAAGACTTGTGACGCATTTCGTCTGGTGTTGCTAAATTCCTCTGGAATGTCAAGACAGACAACTACAAGAAACTGGTTAAGGGCATGTTGTCTCTGAATAACAAATTTGATAACAAAAATTAAAGTAACTATACTACCACTAAACTATACACATCTGTACACAGAAAACCTACATTCACACCTAACATAATAACTAGCAGCTCCACCCACCAAACAACTACAAATTATCAACCTTCTACTCACATTTTACCAGAGCCTATAAATACTGCAATATGCAAGAAGCACTCAACAACGAAATAAAATGCATTTTTGAACTAGCTGAACAGGGCAGATATACCTCACACACCATCAACAAAATTCCCAAACAAATCAAATGCAAACAATCCCAAACCCTCCAACACCTGTAAATAAAGAAATGCAAAAATAAACAATAACCCTACCATACAATAATAATTTCACATACTCTGTTAAAAATAACCTAAAACCTTTCCATTATAAAAGTCCCAATTAAAATGTCACACACTATATCCAAACTCATTCAAAACGATCATGACCATATACCTAGCTCTGGAGGAGTTTACTACATCCAACTCAATGACCCTATAGGTAAAATTTTCCCCAAAGACAAATACATAGGTAAAACCTCACGTCCATTTAACACCCAACTTAAAGAGCATAAATACGACATCTTAAATAAACTACAAAAAAACTGCACTATCTCAAGCAATCACCGAAAACAACCTGCCCACTGATTTTCACTCTGCTAAAATTATAGTATCCCCACCTACGAAATTCCAACTAACCATCACAGAAAATATCCTCATTAACATAAAACTGACCAAACTCTGCAACACAGACATTGTCCCCTTTCCCCCCAGCATGGCGTCTGATCCTTAGGGGATATAACATACACCTCGGAAATTCCAAGCCCCCCTAAACACTCTCCTCTCTCATTGCCAATTCCCCATCTGTCACCTACACTAATGCACACCCACCAAACCCTTTAGAATACTTCCATAATGCCTTCTAAAATCAACGATTAATGCATTCTCCCCCCCCCCTCACACACACAACTCCCAATAGCAATATCGATATGAAAACCATTATTCAGATCCTCAAGAACATAATTATCTTAACACCAAATTTCAGTTTACAAAATTTATTAATTCACTAAAAGTACCCACTCATTATAATTATGAATTACTAGCCACAAATAGTGCAGCTTCCCTTGACACACGCTGCTGATCTTGGTGATTTCCCATAATCCCACACCCTCTCCCAACCTCTGTCACATGCAGATTGCATTACAGCCACCCGCATATCCTCCGACCATTCCAATCCTCGGAGCTGAGCCACTGACAAGTCAATTTATGGCACGCCACCACTCACAGCACTCAACAACCAACGGCCTCTGCTGCATTAGCTAAAGCTCCTCACTACCTACGTGACAAAGCGCTGATAGGATGAGCACGAAACGTGTGTCGTGGATCAAAAACTTATTTAAGCACTCTATGCTATCAAAAGTATAAATGATTATTTCCTTAGCCAAGGCGGGTAGACCATTGGCAGCCATTATCCTTCATTGAATCTCCACTGAGACATCACTTGCCAGTAAGAACGTCAATTATTAAATTTGTCACCGAAAGCATCCCGGAAGTTCCTGTTACTACCCATCCTCTACAGCATGGAACGTAAATCTCTCCTTAATAATTATTGATACTTGATAGCATAGTCCATGTGTTGAAGTGCTTAAAAAAACATTTAACAGTGTCATAGAGAATTAAATAGCTTTAATTTTAATCACAAACTTGGCTGCAATATGTCTTTAAAGATCCACTTTCTCCATTCCCACTTTGATTTCTTCCACAATAACTGTGACATGGTTAATGATGAGCACGGTGAACATTTTCACCAAGATATTGCAACAATGGAGAAATGACACCAGGGAAACTGGTCCACTTCAATATTGGCTGACTACTGTTGGATGCTCACCAGAGATGATCCTGAGCAACTGTACAAGCAATGGGCAAAGTGAAGTCAGAAGAAGAAGCGACGTTTTACTGATACATGTCATATGTACGCATTATTCTATTATATAAGAAACCATTGCAGATTTCTCAGAAATCATAGACAATTTTGTATTTTCATTGTCATATTCATGTTCAGCACCTTGAAATTTTTAAGAAATCACTACTTTATGAAAATTTGTTGCCCAGTGTAATCTATGTAGAAAACTTGCATTGCCAAGGAATTCCATTTTGTTTCTGTATCAAAGACCTTGTTTATTTTCAGAAAATTATAGAAAATTAAAAGTCTTTTACTCTAAAACAAAGAAATAATTAAAAAAAAATTAATGTATAATCTAATGTGATGTTAAATCAAACATCCATGCAACAAGTTGTAAGTTGGCCATTCGATATAGTATAACCGCAAAAAAAAATCGATAATAATCGATTGACATAAAGATCAGTAATTTATGGAAGTAAATGTACAGAAATGAAAAAGGTTTGAATATAAAAGCATAAATACATACTAACTAAATGTATGGTGAATTTATCAAATTTTGTTGCAAACAATCGACTGTATAGCCACTTGACTGCCACATGTGCAAGCAATTAACTATGGCAATTAACAATAATCTGGCTCTCCCATCTCCCAGCAGATGCAAAAAAAAAAGAGATTGTCGGCTGTACTTTTCTTGGTTCTTCACCTATGACTTTCAATGATGATGCAACCATTTCCATTTTAAAAAAAAGTATATAATAGATATAAAATTTTAAATTAATATTTACAAATCACAAATAAAAATATCAAAGATAAACTTTTAAAATATAAAACACTCAATGATTATCCTATGCGCAGCTAGAGGATTCTGTAATTAAAACCATTTTGAACTGCCTACCACAGTAAACTTTAATAGTTATGATTACACAAAAAATATTGATTTTCTACATTCTAATATATTCAGCAGGTAATAATGAAAGTATAGGAATATTAAAATAAATTTAATCAAGAAAAGAGAGTAAAATAAAAATCAAGAGTAAAAGTACATTATTGGTAAATGTTCCAAATTGACCTGCAATAAAAAAAAGGGTTTATTTTGAAAGTTTTTTAAACTTTTAAGGAAACTGTGATTGGCAACAATTCAAATCATAACCAAAACTACAAATTTAGTAGGGGGAAGGCTTCGTTTCAACAGGAAGAGTAAGTGCAGTGACAGCATGATTTCAGCTATCTGAATGGCAAAGTGAAAGCTTTCCAAGGATATTTTATGCCACTTTGGATAAAAATTCATCATAGATTCAAAAGGTATTTTTTAACATCCCTAAAATATACATTTTCAGAGTATATATTAAAATATTTTAAATAAAATATTTCTATTTTTAAAAAAAAATGTATATATCGGAGATAATAATAAAAATATAAAAAAATGTGTTGTACAAAAGATGTCTATTGTATTGTCTATCTCATTGCAGATTCTGTCAATGTCTATGTTCACTGGTGACCCAGAAAGGGGTCACCAAGTGAACAACATATATATTCTCACTATCAGATGAATGTTAGCTCCCTATTGTTGTTACACCATACTAATGATGTTACATTTAAGATATACAGTAGGCCATGATGATAGTTCTTATTAATTACATTAAAAAAATTAAAGTTTTCATAAACTAAAAATTAAATACTAGAAACATAGTTCTTCAAGAGGCAAATCCTCTTCAACCCTTCCAGGAGCCCAGTAGAACATAGATGTTGACAGAATCGAAAATGAGAGGCCCAAGATGTCTGTGTTCCTTTTTAGTACATCAAAACACTTCACTTTTTAAAAAAACTGAAATTGCAATTTGAAACTTTTTTTACATATATCCTAAAAATACATATGAAGCAAAAAAAAAAAATTCATGTTTGATATGTATTTTTATGGAGCAGAAAATTTTAGAACTACAAAGTAGAAACCTATGTTGTTGTTTTTTCATTTTACACTATTTTCTGTCAAAGGTGATAAACCTATTTCAATATTCCTAGAATTATTTTTTATCATATCATTTATCCCAGCATTCTATGTATTGTTTCTGCTCCTCAAATTGAAACTACAACTAGATAGATCTTGTCGAAGTTACTAGAAGCCAGAGATGTATAAAGTAGATCATGGACCAACAATAGCAGATGGTATTAATTACTTACACATGTGAGTGTGTCTGGCTGGTATGCTTGGTGCATGGTAGAATATTTATAGCATTGGATATTCTTTGAGTCAGTATTAAGTATTTTATTTATAGTTTGATTTTCGTAGATTTACAGGTAATTATCTATCTTTTGGAGTTACGCTACATAAGTGGCTATAACAATGGGGGCTTGCCACTTGTTTCTTCAACATTTTTTCAAACATCGCATTAGGTTATATACAGGGTGGGGCACAGAAACTTCCATTTCCTGAAGGCACATTGTGAAGGGAGGTAAGGCCGTAGAAAAGTGGGGATGGGCTTAGCGAACGCAGCAGTCACAGAAGTTGTTTTCTAGTATCCCTCAGTAGAAAACATGAGGTGGACGAAGGAGCAGCGTGCGTTTGCGGTCGAAGCCTATTTTTCGAACAACCGTTCCTATGTGGTGGTGCAGCGTGCGTTCCGTACTCGCTTCGGAATTCAGCCCAGAGGTTCCTGACCGGAAATCAATTGTTTTGTGGGTAGAGAGCTTTAGGACAATTGGGAGTGTGGTGAAAAAAAACCCTGGATGACCACGGACCGTTACGACGACAGAAAATGTGGAGGCAGTTTGACAGTCGATTTTGAGATCTCCGAGACGCTCTGCTCGCAAACATGCAGTCACACTAGGAATATTCAATCGATCAATGCGTCGAATTCTTCATGAACATCTTCATTTCCATCCCTACAAGATGTGTATTGCACAAGAATTGTCACCATGTGATTTCCAGAACTGAATAACGGCGTGCGAAACTTTATTGGAAATTGTTCTCCTTGAAGCAACTGTTTTCTTTAGTGATGAGGCACATTTTCACCTATCGGGATGTGTCAATAAACAGAATATGCGCTATTGGAGTGGTAACAACCCTAAAGAGCTCCATGAGAGGCCACTTCACAGTGATAAGGTGACAGTATGGTGTGCATTGTCGAGAGTTGGAATTATTGGTCCTTATTTTTTTGAGAAGGACAATCTAGCAGTTACTGTTAATTCACAGCAGTATATGGACATGATTCAAAAATTTTTCGAATTAGCTCTTGCAGAAATGAACCTAGGAAATGTCTGGTTCCAGCAGGATGGTGTCACGGCCCACACAGCATGAACTTTGATGACAGTTTTGAGGGCAATGTTCCCCGTACGGCTCATCATGATTCGAGGTGACATTCCGTGGGTGGCACGTTCGCCCGATCTAATGCCCTGTGATTTTTTTATGGGGATACCTCAAGGCAAAGGTTTTTAAACATCGCCCCACAAACCTGCTTCAGCTGAAGAATGTTATTTGGCAGGAAATATCCCAAATTCCGCTGGACATGTTGGAACGTGTAGAGGGAAACATCAGAAATCGGTTGCATCAGTGCATAGAGAATGGTGGCCACCACCTTCAAGATATTTTGTTTAAAACAGCATGATTTGAAATTTGAAATTATGTTATTTCATTATCAAAAAATAAATTTTGTTTATCATCAATAATTTTTCTTTCATTCGCCTTCAAAAAAAGGAAGTTTTTGCGCCCCACCCTGTATTAAATTTTTTTAAATTGTTTTTCCATTTTCAAGTCAAAAAACTTTTATTTTTTATCATTTCTTGAAAATGAATGAGCTTTTGATATGGAAGCTAAAAGGTGTTCTTTGGCATGGAAATCAGTCCTCATAGAGGAGGGTAATTTCAACAATATTATATCGTGCCCTTCTCTCAATACTGAGGGCATTTTACTTGCCCCATGTAATTTTTTTCAATTCTAAATTTTTAAGTTCATATTAATTGGATTTAAAAAGATTTTTCCCCCCATTTAATATCTTGTCTGTGCCACTCTGATGATAATTTTTTTTTTGCCTTAGTACACCAACTTTTTAGTACTTAGTTGTGAGATCCCCAATGCAAGAACAAATGATATCGATTCATTGGTTCCGGTGATATTAAATGTATAGACAGATGAATGAACGGTCGGAACTGGTGATAACATTAGCAAGTTTTGCTTTCAGAAAATGTGTTAAAAACAAGAACAAAAAAGTAAATATATCCATGAAATATAACATTATGCCCATATCTAGGGAAAAAAAGGGGGGGCGGACTGTGAGGGTGGTATGAGACTGGATTTCCATTGCAGTAAATTATTTTTCCCTCTGTTTTAGAGGTCTTTACAATTTCTTGAAAAATGCATACTATATATATAAAAGATTAACAATTTTCCATCTCTCTTATCCTTCCTACAATTTCAAATTCTAATAAATTGTCTCTTTGGATGAATCATCCCATTAGACAAATTGGGATTCAGCCAGTTGGCATTAGACAAATAGTACCAGATCCCTTTTTCATTACTTAATACTCTTTTGAAAGATGTTGAGCAGCATATATATATATAAAATTCTTTTACATGCAGTTTCTTTTGACTTTAACACAATTCTTTAGAATTCAGAACTAGAATTTTTAAATAGTCACATTACTATTTTATTTAAATAAAATGTTCGAAGTTTCAAGTTTAATGCAAACATTTTATTCAAAAGTTAGACGACTTCTGAATTCAGTTGGCTCTCAGAAAGTTAAGTTAGTAATAAGCAAAAAGAATCATTAAATAAAGCGACACTCACTTTTTCACACTGCCAACTAGGCTTATTACAAGGTTGAAGTGCCTTTTCATTACCACACAGACAGTTTTGTAAACTTTGCTTTGAGCAAGGGGGACAGTCACCTGAAACAGAAAAATGAAATGTTAATCTAACAAACCCAATTTGCATTTCTCTAATTCAGAAATGCATTGAGTGATCATTGAATTATGACAACCAAATATTGTGTTAGACCACCTTTCACATAGATAATGACCAGTAGCCACCTTGGCATCAATTCTACTAGATACCTGAAGATGGTGAAAGGGATCTGTAACCATGTAGTCTGCAAGGTATCCAACAGTTCTTGAATGGAGGATGGTGGCATATCTCTACATGTCACATCATGTTTTAGAGTGTCCCTACAAGTGGCAGTGGGGCTGATATCTGACGAATTCAGTGACCAGGAAAGATGGGTGATGTCTGCTGTATATTCCTCAGACCACTCCTGTATAGCCTAGGCTTGGTGACATAGCACATTATCATTCTAGAAGATTTGCCCATGTCTGGGAAACAGGTGACACATGGCAGAGTGCAAGTTATATGATAAGACCTCCAGTAACCCAAACCAGTCACATGTTGGAGCAGATGCACCAGGGATCCTATTTTAGACCGGCAAAGCCCCATATCATGATGCTACCTGCCTGGACAGTGGACACATTGCACGAAGGGTCCAGTGACGTATTGTTTGTGCCATATACAAAGGAATCTATCAACATGGTGCTGCCAAAATTTCGACTCTTCAGACTAACACACTTTTTTCCACTGCTTGATTGTCCAACTGACATGCTGCTGGTGATGATGGCCTCTGGTGAGGAGTAGATGTCTTGTGAGCCTTTGGCTCCAGAACTCCATATGTGCAATAGTGTGATGCACTGTCTTCTGGGATATTCTGTTTCAGCTTCTACATTGTACTGTGATGTCAACTATGCCAAAGTGACTCGTTGTTGAGTATATCATGGGTTTTACTCATCATTATATATCACTGTTTCAAACAATGCCAATGGACAATATCAGATGGTCAAGAAGAATGTGAGTTTGGTATGAAGAAGAAATGAGCAGAGACTTTCCGTAGTGCTAAGAATGATTAATAAATGACTAAATATTCAAGTCCTTGCATACTCCTTGACAGTTTTATCAGTGGGAGGTGGCTTTGCCTGTTTGATGCCATTTTATGAACATCTTAACCAGTGTGGGCCAACCAATAAGATGTGCAATTACTGAGCTTGAGGCACCCAACATCTGAGCCCAACCTATCGTGCACTTTTTGAACTCTGTGATATTTATAACTTTTCCCATGACCGCAACATTCACACTTGCATGCCCATATCACTGACTACACTAAGCTAGCATGTGGTGCTGCATGGTCCTTTATACTGAGATCTATTGGGCTTGTTTCATTCTGGATGGCAATGGTCATAATTCATTCATCACTATGTTTAAGTTAATTTATACATTTTAAGTTATTTTATATGATTAATAAAATGTGCAAACAAAATAATAATATAGGAGAAAAAAGCCCTGTAACAAACACATGCTGCACAAATGAGGCATAAAAAGAAATTTTTTCTTTAACCCTTCCAGTGTCCAACCCGTATGTATATGTATGGAGAATCTGAATTGAGGGGCCAATGACGTATGTATATGTATTTAGTACAACAAAAATATATAAATTTTTTTAAAATAAAAATTGTCGTTGTCATTTTATATATATATCTTATAAAAATATATAATTCAGGCTTCAAAAATAATATTTTGTTTTTTAATTTGATGCATATTTTACTAAACTATAATATAAATATTTTATAAAGCCATCTGATTGTCATTTTTTAGAAGCATTAAACGGTATTGCCGATTTGCTTGTTAATGTTTCTATTTGCTGAAGCAACCTTCTGATTTAAGCTCACAAGTTTGATTTGAGCTATTACCAACAAATTTTTCCGTAAATTTTCAAAAATCTCCTGAAAATTAACAAAAAAACTGCTATTTTTAAAAACCATAGATTTTGGAAGTAATTACAAGATATGTACCATAATTTTTTTTTCTCCGTTTCACATCCTTCTTAGAAATTCTGGTTGGATCTGCATTTAATTAGTTATGTTTCACTGAGTAAACAAGACACAGATGGCTGACACATGCTATCTCCATTCTGTGTACTATAAGTGTTTCTTACAGTTTTGGTGCAGCATATTGGATACTTTTTGTAAACTTAGCTATTTTTTTATATTTAAACCTTAGTTTTTATTTCGGTAGATTTATTTTCGGAAATTAGCGATGTTTTGGCAGATCGAAAAGTATTGATTTTTTTCATAGTCATATTATATCGTATGGCCAGCCTACAACTTGTTGCTGTTAATATTTTAACATCGCATTAGGCTATAAGTTAATTTTTATTTTATTATTTATTACTTTTCCAGTAAAACTTTGATATAGTATCATTTTCTGAAAAAAAATGAGGTCTTGGACAGGAAAGCAAATTAATTTCTGTATATTTACTTCCATTAGTTAGCGATCTTCAATCGGCTGATTTATCGATCTTTCCCGAGTTATGCTAGATTGGAGCTGTTGCAGATATTTTATTTAACATCCCATTAGGTTATATGTAATTTTTCCTTTATTATTTCTTGTTTTTTTAATAAAAAACTTTGAGCTTGTACCATTTTCTGAAATTGAATGTGTTGAATACGGAGGAAGCAAACAGACTTCCTTGCTATGGAAATCGGCCATCATTTGGGAGGGCAATTTTGGGAAGGGCTGGTCCTTGGTGCAAAGAGCTTTCTGCACTTAGCCAAGATCGCCAAACTTCAACACCCAAAGAAACAAATTCATAATGTTTAGTAAAAAAAAGCAGCCAAGGAAGTTTTTTATCTATTTCATAACCAGTTCAGAAAATCCCGTGAATGTGAGAAGGCCAAGTCATGTTGTATAACACTGGCCGTGTTATACAACATCGTTAATCATTAAAAGAAATGAAAATCATATCTCAGGTTGAATCTTATATTATTTGGAAGAAATTTTCCTTTTGATAAATATATAATTTAACTATTTTTATTCAGCAGGTTTTCCAAAATTAAGCCTTAATTGTATAGTGCGATCTTTTTTTTTTCACCATATCATATTAAAAAAAGCTTATTAAAATCAATATACTTGAAAATTTGTTCATATTATTTATTTTCATAAAATTCGTAATTAAATTCCATTTAATTTGGTATATAACATGACTTATTTCCATTGATTGGTTATTTTTTAAAACAATTCTAAAGTTGACTTGTTTATCTAACTCAGCACAGTTGGCTCAAAGCCTGGAATTTTCTCAAAGTATGGTACCGAGAAAAAAATTACAAAATGAGGAAAATATTTGCTTAAAACCAAAAAAGTAAGTAATTTAAATTGTTATTCTGAAATATATAGTCATTCTATTCATGTGCATCGTAATCATTTCTGTCTATTGTTTTTTCTTTTTAACTTTTATTTATGTTGCCAGATGCATTTTCTTTTACTACGTAATTCCAAAAAAGCCCTATTAAACTAAAACATATGGTCTTTTTTGTCAAAATATTTTCTTTTCAGAAAATCCAGAATGAAATGCTGATTAATTTGGCATACAACATGGCATAATTCCTTTCATTAGTTATTTGGCAAAAAAGTTCTAAAGTTAAAGTTTTTTTTTGGCTGAGAATAGGCAGAAAATAGTTTGGCCCTTGGATAGAAACCTGTTTTTTAGGCTGGACACTGGAAGAGTTAAAATATAAGCTAAAAATTTTTAATAGATTACTTTCTTCTACCTATTTCATATACATACACACTTCTTCTGACTATAACCAACCTCCAAATCATTCTTTATGCTACCAAAACATTTTTTGCTTTCAGTGCAATTGCTACACTATATTAATCTGACTGTGGATACAAACTTTCTTCAAATTTCTTGGTATATCCTTAGAGGTTTTCCAAATAGTAACACTGAGTCTCAAATCTAAAAATTTGGGCTGAGCAGTGCCCGAGCACACAGTGTAGCAAACAGAATGCAAACACTATGTGCTCAGACAATGCCAATGGACATTATCACATGGTCAAGGATGTGTGTCTCGTATAAAGAAGAAATGAGCATAGATTTTACTGTAGTGCTAAGAATGATTAAAAAATGATTAAATATTCAAGTCAATAGCATTTTGATTGACATAGCTTTCCATTGACAATATATCCTGATAAGGTATGGCTATTCTCTTAACTTCTGTTGCTAGTTTGACAACTTTGCATACACCCTGGCCAAAACAGCATATTAGCTGCATAATTTAGAAAAATTAATGAATTAAATTGTTGTTTCATAAAATTGTATTAAAAATTGTATTATTTTGCTGCACCATGTAAAAAAAATACATAAAAATTAAGTTCACTCAGTTTGCCAAAGAAGTGCATATTGTTAGTCAATTGACAAATATAATCTTCACTTTCAAAGAAATGTACAAATTATAATTCAAGGGTTAAGATTTTTATTTGCTAGTGTTTAAAGTTTTTTGTAAAAATCCATTAAAATGAAGTTTATTGTAACAAGATATTAATATATAATGGGCAAATATTCCAAAAGCTTTGCTACATTGAATGGGACACATGACAGTTTACCAAATACATAAAAATATACAATTAAAAAATAGAGAGGAAATGTTTTTGTTGCATAAATACATTAAGGCTAATAGATTACGAAAACAGATTAGGCATCAATCAATCAATGTATAAGTGTTGTTCAAATGAAAAGTGGACAAGTCAAATGATGCATGAGTTGCTTATTACGTCTAAATTTACTGTAAAAATAATTTAATGCATGGTTATGCTGTTTAATAGGGCGTGAGCTCAAAAGCTGCTATCTCATGATACACTGAGACTATAACATAAAGCCTAGGTATAGGTTGTTGCACATGGCAACATTTAACTTAAGGTAGTTTTACCAACAGTAAAAGTTCCCAAGCAAGATCGTAAAATATTACCATTTGTGGAGAAGTCCTGCTGGCTTCAGCTGGTTGTGCGTGTTGATTAAACTTCTTCTGTGATTTTTCCTCAAGATGTAATTCTGAAGAATTGTTGTTATTTCACAGCTGATTTAAACACTGTTGGGCTTCATCAAGCAATGTGATCTTAAAGGTGAGTGTTTAAGTAAGTTTAAGTAAGTAAAGTAATAACCTCTATTGGTGATTTACGAAATTTGAATGTCGCTCGCACACAGGAGGTTCCATGCCGCAGTTAGGGCCTATCCCTAATTCAATAGCACTTCAGTGTGAGTATATATATACAGTTAGCAGTAATGTTTTTGAATTTGTTACTACCAGCTCTGAAACACTAATATTGCAATATATGTGATAATTAATATATGTGAAAATTAAATAACAAACCATATATATCAATATAAATTTTATTAAAGGAGAAAATGACAACACTACCTCCATGACATTGCTGCTCACAAAAATGTTGTCCACAAGACAGTACACTCTTACATAGATGGTTACATGACCACAAAGAGTCACTACATCGTCGAGTCACTGGCAGACTTTTTCCACAATAGCAGCTTGTCTCAACAGTTTTTGGACATGGTGGACAAGGACCTAATATTAAAATGCCATAATTGTGTTATATTCATAATTTATGAGAAACAATTTTATTAATTTTATAAGTCACCTAATTTTAAAAATAATCATCTCTCTATTTTTGGCAATTTCTAGTAATCATACATTTTTGCACATTGAAATATTTTTTTTTAAATGTATTAAAATTCTCTGTCATTGAGCAATAAAATTTTTCAGTTTATCCTTCAAACTATTTGCATGTTAAAAGATTTTTTTCTGAACAAAGGCAATGTTCCTTCTTCAGTGAAGTGGCACTATGTGGTGACATTTTGGGTTGTTGAGAGCTTCTTCCATGTCGTAAAGGGTGATTACAGTGTCTTGGTTGCAGGTGGGAATGGGCGAGGTCATTATTTCAATAGCTTCAGGGACATAGTAAGTGGTTCCTGCACATTGTATTGCCAGCTCAGCATTGACAATAGTAAGCTTGTTTTGGCTGACATCTGTTTGATGCTCTGTGAACCTCTACTGTAGTGAACATATGGTTTTTCTGATATAGTAGACGATGGAATTATCCAGCAAATATAGGAGAAATCTGTATATGCCTGTTTTTTGAAGGATGCTAAATATGCCTCTGTCCCTTTTTATAATTTTCTTCAGATTTGGAGCTGGGCTGAATACAATTTTGATATTTTGGGCTCTAAGTAATTTGTGGACTGATTGAGATAGGACAGAAACATAAACTATAGATCCAGTAAAGGTCGCCCACTCAGAATCTCTTCTGTTGTAGTTTCTATATTTGGTGATTAGCTTTTCAATTGTTGGTTGGAAACCATAAGACGCAGCAATGGAATGAATTTTTTTAATTTCTTTTTTAAGCAAATGCTTGTTTGATGATACAGTGAAGGCCCTATGGATGAAAGAACAGAAGGCTGCAATTTTGCACACCCATGGGGTGCATGAGGCTGTGCATATGATGGAAGGGAAGTAGGTAGGCTTTCGGTATACTGGTGTCATCAAGGCTCCTGCATCATCTTTATGGGTAAAAACATCTAAACAGGGGATTACATTGCCATTTTCCTCCTCCTTCATGAAATGTATTGTAGGATATATACTGTTGGCTTATTAATGAGGCAGTTTAATTGCTCATTGTTGCAATTCCAAATTAAAAATACATCATCAACTTAATGACACCAGAAGATGGGTAAAACTACTGCCAAATTGTATAATTTGTTTTCAAGGTCTTGAAGGACAATCTCGGACAGGATGGCGGAAAAGAGCAAGTCCATAGGGACCCTTCAGTCAAGATTATAGTTTGTGTGTGTATATTTTGTTGCCGAACTTGAAATAATTGATTTTGGTAGTTAGTTTTCGAGCTTCATGAATGGCATTGATTTCAGGAAGGGAAAATTTTTGCACTTCAATAATTTTTGTTTGAAATATAACAGCATCAAAAACTGGAGTGGATGAGAATAAGAAGACTATGTCGAGTGTGATTAACTTGCTGCTGGGAGGAATGGACAGATCCTTGAGTTTGTTGAGAAATTCCGCCATAGATTTTATGGAAAACGGGTGATCACAAATGGAGCTAGATAAAAATTTGGACAGATTCTTTCTAGAAAGAATGTTGGGAATGATCTTTCGCACATTAAGGACTGAATGGGGTGGTTATAACTTAGTGCACTTTGCAATGGGCAAACATTAGTGGTGCCTGACTGTTGGATGGCACTACACCCTTCTTAAGGTCCTTGGGGAGCGACAAGTTGCTTTTTAGCCTGCATACCTTGTTTATGATACCAGTAGTGGGGTCATCATTTAGACAGTACAACTGGAGCTATATATAAAGAAATAAGTTTTTTTTAATTGTGCATTTTTTATTATTGCTTGTTTTAAAATTCACCATTTGTAATTATTTTTACTGTTATGAAATTTTGAAATTCAGCTTAACTGCCTTTTGCATATTATCAAAAAAATTATATATATATATAAAAGCTGAAATGGTGACAACAAATTTTGAAACTAGACATCTTATATGATTAAAATATATCAATTGTGTGAATGCATATTTTTAACAAATGGCATTTTTATATAACAGTGAATTAAAAGAACAGTTCTCTTTTAATCCTTTTACTTCCATAAGTGCCCAAAATGGCCCAAACTACAGGTAGGAGGTAGTAAAGAGAAAGGAACAGCATTGATTGGACAGCCCATTTAAAATCTCTGCTGTTTTGGGCTGGTATGGTAGTAAAAGAATTAATAATAAAAGTTTAGAATTCTCTTTCATACATTAAGACAGTTAATACCTTATAATAGATGATAACTGGTGTCAAATCTGGCATCCAAGTTATCAAATAGCAATGATGCTTTGAACCTTTGCTCAAGACCTTCAACTGCATTACTGGCTAGTACAGTAATTGTAATTAATCAAAATATTAATACATTGACTATGTAGTTGCAATACTGTATTGTCCTAGATAATAATGATAGGTTAGATTAAAATAGATTTAATTATCTATGTCACTGTTTAATTCAAAAGTACTTAAGCTTTAATATTTATGCTACCTAGTATCAAAAGTTATAATTGACACAAGTTTTACAATTATATATCATGGTATTAATAGCTGAGAGATCTTGAGAAGGTGATAGCCATTAGTAGAAAGTTCAGAGTGTCAATAAGTCCTTGAATGTAAGTTGAACATTCAAAAACATGGAAACATCCAGGTGTAGAAGGTTTGAGTTGCTGGAAAGGCTGGATTTATTTGGCGAAAGAGCTGGGTGCTGCAGGTTTTTATTTGGCAAAAGAGTTGGGTGATGCAGGATTTAAAATCTCTGCTGTTTTGGGCTGGTATGGTAGTAAAAGAATTAATAATAAAAGTTTAGAATTCTCTTTCATACAATCAATATGATACTAACCTTATTTGGTGAATGTTGCTGATATGCCACTGTCCATGACATGCAGTTTCATGCAATGATGTGGTCAACAAGTCCCAAAGTTACAGATGTTGTTACCAAAGTTATAGATTGTTGATGTTCAGAGAGGACCCTTGATGCTCAGAGAGGAAAAAGTTCTAATGTAAATTTTTTTGGCTGAGCACAATGAAAAAATAACATGGTCTGCAGTTTCATTCCAGTTTTTTGGCTGGATGCCCGAAGGGTTATAAGCCATTTGTGTAGACAAGCATAAACTAGATAAGCAGTCAAACCCTAGATGACAACATTAGTCAGTGAAAACATTATGGTTTGAATCCCTGAAGTAGTTGTAACTGGTAGTAAAAGTGGTAATTTAACCTTAAACATGATGAGGAAAACTGGCAGAATTGATGTGACAAACCATACAGACCAGGCCCACAGCACATCATGAAAAATGAGGGGGGGGGGGGGCAAGAAATCCTATCAAGACAGAAAAAAGCAAAAGGAGATGCAGGAGAATGGATTTCCATTCCAGTACAACATTTCCCTCTCCATTTTAGAGGTCTTAAAAAACTTTCCTGAAAATTTTTTTAAATATTCAAAATTTAACAATTTTTGTGTCTCTATCACCTCAAGGGGTGGGTGGGGATCCATCCCGGCTACCAATCATAATATAAAAAGCCCGAGTAGAGGGGGAAATTTCATACATCTAATGCAACTACTTCAAAAAAATGGACAAATTGGCAAAACATTTTGTTCCTCATCAAAATCAACAAGAAAAAACAACAGAAAAGACATGTAATAGCTGAACCATCACTAAAGGGAAATCTGGCAAATTGTGAACAATTAACCCTTCCAGTGTCCACTTCATCTGTATATGTTCGGAAAATCTGAATTGAGAGACCAACAACGTATGTATACCTTTATAGTACAACAAAAAAAAATCAATTTTTTAAAAATAAAAATTGCCATTGTAATTTTTTTAAATATATATATAACTTATAAAAAATATATAATTCAGACTTCAAAAATAATATTTTGTTTTTTAATTTGATGCATATTTTATTAAACTATAATAAAAATAATTTTATAAAGCCATCTGATTGACATTTCTTAGAAGTACTAAATGGAATTGCCGATTTGCTTGTTAATGTTTCTATTTGCTGAAGCAACCTTCTGGTTTAAGTTCACAAGTTTGATTTGAGCTATTATCAAAAAATTTTTCCGTAAATTTTCAAAAATCTCCAGAAAATTAACAAAAAAACTGCTATTTTTAAAAACCATAGATTTTGGAAGTAATTACAAGATATGTACCATAATTTTTTTTTCTCCGTTTCACATCCTTCTTAGAAATTCTGGTTGGATCTGCATTTAATTAGTTATGTTTCACTGAGTAAACAAGACACAGATGGCTGACACATGCTATCTCCATTCTGTGTACTATAAGTGTTTCTTACAGTTTTGGTGCAGCATATTGGATACTTTTTGTAAACTTAGCATTTTTTTTATATTTAAACCTTAGTTTTTATTTCGGTAGGTTTACTTTCAGAAATTAGCGATGTTTTGGCCAATCGAAAAGTATTGATTTTTTCATAGTCATATTATATTGTATGGCCAGCCTACAACTTGTTGCTGTTAATATTTTAACATCGCATTAGGCTATATGTTAATTTTTATTTTATTATTTATTACTTTTCCAGTAAAACTTTGATATAATATCATTTTCTGAAAAAAAATGAGGTCTTGGACAGGAAAGCAAATTAATTTCTGTATATTTACTTCCATTAGTTAGCGATCTTCAATCGGCTGATTTATCGATCTTTCCCGAGTTATGCTAGATTGGAGCTGTTGCAGATATTTTATTTAACATCCCATTAGGTTATATGTAATTTTTCCTTTATTATTTCTTGTTTTTTTAATAAAAAACTTTGAGCTTGTACCATTTTCTGAAATTGAATGTGTTGAATACGGAGGAAGCAAACAGACTTCCTTGCTACGGAAATCGGCCATCATTTGGGAGGGCAATTTTGGGAAGGGCTGGTCCTTGGTGCAAAGAGCTTTCTGCACTTAGCCAAGATTGCCAAACTTCAACACCCAAAGAAACAAATTCATAATGTTTAGTAAAAAAAAGCAGCCAAGGAAGTTTTTTATCTATTTCATAACCAGTTCAGAAAAACCCGTGAATATGAGAAGGCCAAGTCATGTTGTATAACACTGGCCGTGTTATACAACATCGTTAATCATTAAAAGAAATGAAAATCATATCTCAGGTTGAATCTTATATTATTTGGAAGAAATTTTTATTTTGATAAATATATAATTTAACTATTTTTTATTCAGCAGGTTTTCCAAAATTAAGCCTTAATTGTATAGTGCGATCTTTTTTTTTCACCATATCATATTGAAAAAGGCTTATTAAAATCAATATACTTGAAAATTTGTTTATATTATTTATTTTCATAAAATTCGTAATTAAATTCCATTTAATTTGGTTATAACATGACTTATTTCCATTGATTGGTTATTTTTTAAAACAATTCTAAAGTTGACTTGTTTATCTAACTCAGCACAGTTGGCTCAAAGCCTAGAATTTTCTCAAAGTATGGTACCGAGAAAAAAATTACAAAATGAGGAAAATATTTGCTTAAAACCAAAAAAGTAAGTAATTTAAATTGTTATTCTGAAATATATAGTCATTCTATTCATGTGCATTGTAATCATTTCTGTCTATTGTTTTTTTTATGTTGCCAGATGCATTTTTTTTACTATGTGATTCCAAAAAAGCCCTATTAAACTAAAACATATGGTCTTTTTTGTCAAAATATTTTCTTTTCAGAAAACCAG
Source organism: Ryuthela nishihirai (assembly GCA_038380435.1). Taxonomy (NCBI): domain Eukaryota; kingdom Metazoa; phylum Arthropoda; class Arachnida; order Araneae; family Heptathelidae; genus Ryuthela; species Ryuthela nishihirai. The sequence goes on along the minus strand of JAWZYU010000004.1, from coordinate 92,540,970 downwards.
AATGAAATGCTGATTAATTTGGCATACAACATGGCATAATTCCTTTCATTAGTTATTTGGCAAAAAAGTTCTAAGGTTAAAGTTTTTTATGGCTGCGCATAGTGTGAAAATAGATTGGCCCCTGGATGGAAACCTGTTTTTCAGCCTGGACACTGGAAGGGTTAACAGACAAAGAACTGTGAATAAATTAAAGATCTTGATACTGATTAGGACTCAGCTAAATTATCAGAAAATTCCCATTAGTTAGAAGTGCAGAAATTTAAAATTGAGAAAGGATATTTTCATTTAACTGTTTAAATTTGTGTGAAAACTCAAACAACATATAACATCATCATAAAAATAACTACTAAAACTATTCATACTATACTAAGTTGAAAAAACTGTCCAGATACCTGATTGATAAAGGGAAAACATAATTTCCGGTCACGTGATCAGTACCAGTGGGGTATAAGAAGAGCATTGACAGAGAACAGGCTTCAGTGATGTTGATACGAAACATAAGTGAACATGCTGAGTTAACAGACTTACAGAGAGGGGTCATTATAGGATGTCATTTGAGTAACTTATCTGTGTGTGAATTTTGTGGCCAAATTATAGAGCATCCTAGGTCAACTGTGCAGAATGTGATTACTAAATGGAAATGTAAAGATGTCATAACAGTCAAGAAACAGTTGGGCAGACCATGAAAACTGATGGAAAGGGATCAAAGAGCTCTGAAACGTGTGGTACATTCTTCTCATCATTCATTACCAAAACATTTCGAGTCCACAGTTAGTGTTTGCAGTAGGATGATTCGTACGGAACTGCATATGTTGAATTTCCATGGCTGAGCAGCTGCATACAAATCACTGATAACCCTTAAACATGCTTTTGGTTTTTGTTTGGTTTGTTTTACCTCTGAGCGGCACTTTTTTGCACACCATGGGCTAAATGGCCAGGTCACATGGACCCCGAAGGCTCAGAGAAGGTTGGGGGAGGGGACCCACTGGAACAGCTGTTGGGAGACAGATGGTAGCCTCCCGTCAAGGCCATCCAGCGTGTTCTTTAACGTGCACAGGGTATGACTCTTCCGCACACGGGGCCATGGCTTAACGTCCCATCCGACGGACGGCGGTCTTTCCAAACCCATCGGTGTCCCCTGCTGACCGTGGGCAAGACGGGGAATTTTGCGGAGATAAATCTCAACGCTGACCCAGCGGGGACTCGAACCTGGGAACTACAGATTACGAGCCTGGCGCGCTACCGACTGAGCCACCCCCGCCCCCCTTAAACATGCACAAAAACGTCTAGCCTGGTGCAAAGCTCGTTGGAATTGGTCGCTGGACCAATGAAAATATATGTTATGGAATGACAAATCACGTTTCATGCTGTTCCAATCCGATGGTCACTGCTGGGTATGGCGAATGCCTAGTGAACCAGCCACAGTGTATCGTCCTGTCTGTGAAGTTCGGTGGTGGTAGTGTGATGGTTGGAGTTGCGTATTGTGACATGGACTTGGACCGTTGGTTATTATAGCTGGTAGCATGAATGCCGAGATGTACATGGACGTTCTAGACAATTCTGTGCTACCTATACTGTTCCAGTAGTATGGAGAGGGGCTATAAGTCTAACAACATAACGCACCACGGCATACTGCAAAGTCTGTTCAGCATTGGTTTCATGTCTCAGGTGTGGTGAACATGCCATGGCCTGCTCAGGGCCCCAACCTGAATCCAATTGAGGCCCTTTGGGATGAACTCAAACATCAGTTGCGAGCCTTACCAACACGTCCCACTTCCCTGTCAACACTAATTACCACGTTGAAGGATGAATGGCACAAAATACCAGCTGCACGTTATCAAAAACTGATTTAAGGTATGCATGCCCAAAAGAGTGCAGAGTGTAATTGCAGCCGATGGTGGGTTGACAACCTACTGAAATTTCAATAAATGTGACATTTTGTCAAACACTCTGGTGTCCGGTGATTTCTTTCAACATAGTGTACTTAACATAGCAGGAAATCCATAGATTCACAAACACATGTATCTGTCTCAAAAACCTTTGAAAAAGTTATCAGTATATGTATGTTACCTGGATGACAAAGTAAAAGACAGTTATGACCACAATGAGGCTTTAACTTTTTTTCACATGTTTGGCCACAAGAGTGTGGAACATGCCATGGGTTGAAAGGTGGATCCTCCACTTTTCCACAGAAGCAAAAATACATAGAAGGTTTATCAGTTGGCTTATACTCCTGTCTGCATTTAGGGCTATAAGAACAAAATATAAACATGTTATAATTTAAAAAGCATAAAAAAACTTTTTGCTCTTCCAAAGAACATACATTTGAACATACAAAGAACATACATACACATATGCAAGTGGATCACTTAATCTGTGGACTGCCACTGCTAATAATTAGCAGCTTTTTGTATGGGTTAATATACAGTACTGTGCAAATTAGTTGGGACAATAGAAAAATGCAGTAACAAAGACACAACTAAAATATTTATTTGTTTAATAGTGTACATAGTTAATAGTGAATGTGACCCCCCTTAGCTTTAATTACTTCTTTCACCCTCTCAACCATTGATGCCACTAGCTTTCCACCATCTCCTTCACTTCAGGGTCGTGGTACCACACTTTCATGACACTTTCTATCATTTTGGTTTTCATCGTGCAATCCATCTTAGCTATGCGTGCTTTAATAATGGCCCACAAATTTTCAATGGGGTTTAGATCGGGTGAATTTCCTGGTCACTCCAATACCTTCAAATGTTGCTGGGTAAAGAAGCTCTTTTAGCAAGCTTAGAATTGCGGCATGGAGCCAGATCCTGTTGAAATACCCCATCGCCGTTAGGAAACGGCTTCTGCAGTGTTGGGACCATTTTCGCCTCCAGAACGCCTATGTACTTTTTGCTGTCCATCATTCCTTCAATGGGGTGAAGCGTCTGTGGCCTGGAAGCTGTGAAACATCTCCAAAGCATGACCTTGGTGGGTGTTTGGGGGATTGCTGGATGTGGCCGGATCGAAGAGGTTCTCCAGGCGAGCGGTGGATGAAATTTGACCTGTAGCCATGCACCTCAAAGTAGGTTTCATCGGAAAATATCACTTTTTCCCAATTCTCCACAGCCCAGTCTCAATGTTTCTTTGTCCAGGATAGCCTTTTTTGCTTCATAGCTGGTGTCAAAAGTTGCTTTTTGGAGGGGCATTGAGCTCGGCAGCCACACTCCAGAAGGCGACGACATACAGTGGAAGCAACTATATTAACCCTATGAGACACATTCTCCCTTTTGATGTCTCCACTGGTCTTCTTCGGGTCTATGATACTAATTCTTCGAATTAGACTATCATCTCTAGGGGTGGTTTTTCTTCCACAATGTCCTTTACGGGACGTGTCCACAGACCCTGTCTCATTATGCAGCTTCCTAATCCGTGAAACGCTGGATTTCCCAACGCCAACTGCTTTTGCTATCTGCCTAGCAATAAGTGAAGTGTTTTCACCTAAAGCGATTATTTTAGCTCGTTTACGAGGCGTGTGTGTCCGTGATGTATTTAATAAAAAAAGTTTCCAATGAAAATTGTGAACTACTTACATAATCACGTCCTCAGCCTATGAAATATCAATTCCGAATAAAGTGGAAGTTTAAGTGTTCAGCAGTTTAGACTCTGCAGAGGAAGGGACTTAGCGTTACTTCGCTTGTCCCAACTAATTTGCACAGTACTGTATATGTAGCAACCAGAGATGGCTCATGAGAAAAAGTGTTGTGGGGCACTTTGACTAGCTCAGGCAGAGCCCAGATGTAGGAAACATTTCTGGGAAATGCCTGGGCTGAAAAGCCATTCAGTAATATGTACATTCATTTTTTTTTATCAGCTATTATCAAAATGCATTATTTAGTAAAAATTTTGGGGGAAGACATTCTGGTCCTTTCCAATTCAATTCAGTATTTTGCCACTCCCCTATATATTTATGTCCCATTTAATGGATGGTGGCCTTACTAAGCCCATCAGTAATCCCCTTTTTGATGAGGGCAGGGGTTGCAGAAATAAATCTCAATGGTTGTTAACATGGAAAGTTAACATAGGTGTTAATCAAACCTGGAAACTGCAGATTACAAGCCTAGTGTATTACTGACTGAGTCAATATCATCCCCTCTTTTGGCATGAATTGTGAATCTTATCAGTGGACAAATCAGCTGGAAGATAAATTAATTTTGTGGCAAACATTTGGTGGGATATAGCCAATAGTACAACATAAAATGTAAAAACAGTATGTACTTCTTGAAAAATGTATATTACTGCTATTAAAAATAAGCTTTTTCCATTAAATTTCTTGTCAACTTTACAAATTACAAACACAAAATTCAGAGAATATTCTGACACAATTTAATTTTGAATGATTTGGGGGGAAGAAGAAAAAAAGTCATTATCTCACTGCAATTGTGATAAAATCCAAAATGGCCCACTGCAGTACTAATCTTATGGTCAGATAGTTAACCAGATATCATTTCCTTTTTGCATAAATATATAAATAAATAAAATTTCACTTTGTACCACGATTTGTGAACTTTTAGACTTAATTAAAAATAACCATTAAATAAAAGATTGCTTTAAAATAGGGGTGTCAAACTCAATCTTGTAAAATGCCAATTTTCCTTTCAAAGTATATCAGTGGGCCGGGATTTAATTAAACACGTTACGGTTCATGTAAAGCTACTTTTCATATTGGATGTGTGGGGATAATTCTCGAGGTTTATAGAAAAATGTCAGTAGACAGAAGAAGCAAATGGGTATGTAATAATTGTAAGAAGAAAAGAGTTACCTCAACAATGGGCAGTTCACTTTCTACAAGTGAAGTGGAACATGTGCAGCCATCTATGGGAGATGAAGATAACCATTCTGTGAACAATGGTAAGCCAAGTTGCTTTATGGATTCTTCTGATCATAATTTAAAAGAGGAGCTTATTAATATTTTTAAGTTGGAAATTAGGAAAGAATTCGCAGAGTTTGAAAAAAGAATTAATCCACAAAATGTTGATATTCTTAGATCTGTTGAATTCTGTAGTAAAAAAATAGATGACTTCATAAAGGAAAATGAATTAATTATGAATGAGCTCAAATGTCATAGATCTGATCTTGACGAAACTAAGAAAAATGTATTTTTATTGAAAAAACAAATTAACATATCAGAGTCTAAGATTAACGATTTAAGACAAGATGCATTAAAAAAAATCTAGATTGTTGGTATACCTCAACAACCGCAGGAGAATTTACAATTAATTGTAAATAAGGCGTCTACTATATTACAAATTCCCCAGAAACAAGAGGGTATAAAATTAATTAAAAGGGTTCAGTCTCGTAATGCTGATAAACCTGGTAATATTGTAATAGAGTTTAAGAACGAAGACATCAGAAATAAGTGGTTAGAGGGGAAAAGAAAAGGGAAGAAGTTATTTCTAAATTCGTTAAATGAAGAAATGGAAGAGAAACCATTTTACATAAATGAGCAATTAACAATAGAAAGGAAGAGATTACTTTATAAAGTCAAAGCTCTTCAAAAGGAATTTAAATATAAATATGTATGGATTAAATTGGGAAAAATATTCCTGAGGAAAAATGACGACTCAAATGCCATCAGAATTGACAATGAGTCAAACTTAATTAATATCTGATGCGCTATTAAGTTCCTTAAAATGCATTTTTGATTTTTTTCTTTGTTTAATTTTTTCTAGCCATAAAATGGAAGGAACATCGGGTATTTATATTGACCTCGAAGAACTTAAATTGATCCATTCTGATTTCAAAAAAGGAATTAGTTTTATTCATTTGAATATCAGAAGTTTACGAGCGAATTTTGATATGTTTATGGCATTGATAGAAAGTAGTAATTGTAAACCAGATGTAATAATCCTTTCTGAGATTTGGATACCTGACAATGAAACATCTTTATATCATATTGAAGGATACAAAGGATTTTTTAACTGTAGACATTTTAACAAATCTGGTGGAATTGTGGTTTACATCAAGCAGCATTGGTATGCTTCCCAGTTAGATTTCGAAATGAACTCAGCTGAAGTTATTGCATTAAAAATTCAATTGAATTCAACAATGTCGGTAGTCTTATTGTCGATTTATTGTTATGTTGGAGGTGAAGAAATGAATTTCATTGAAGAATTGTTTCAACATGTCGATAAACTTCCAGATCGTAATATTATTCTTACTGGAGATATAAACTTGGATATCTCAAAATCTACAGAACATATAAATAGTTGTTTAGATCTTATGACTCTATAAAACTTGTCAAATTATATTACAGGGATTATGAGATCGCAATCACAAACTTGTATAGATCATTTATTCATAAAGAAAATAAGTTGTTTTTCTTGTTGCCCCTATATTGTAATTATGGACATCACAGATCATTATACGATTTATTTCACCTTTTCTTCAACAACAAATGTCTCAGTCAAAGCTAAGGAGTCAATAGTCAATTATTTACACAGACAAAGTGAAATTATAACAAGGCTTCAAGGACTATAGTTGGAATCATATACAAAATTATTATAACGTAAATGAAGCTTTTGACCATTTCTTTGAGAACTTTAAAAAATTAGTTTAAAAAGCTACAGTAAAGAGAAATGTGAATAAAAAATTTAAAACCGTGGATAACCACAGAACTTATTAAGTCAATACAGTACCGAAATCATTTACATTGATTATGGAAAAAAAACAGAATTGATGCTAACTATTACAAAAGTTACAGAAACTCCTTAAATAGCATAATATCAAAACCTAAAAAGTCATATTTTCAAGAAAAACTGGCATATGCTGGAAATAACACAAAGAAGAAATGGAATATTATAAATGAAGTATTTAATACAAATAGTAGGGAAAAAAAATCAAAATCATCTGTTTGAAATGAGCTTAAATAATAAAATGGTATATTTTACAGAAAATTCCACTGAAATAATCAATGCTTTTAATGATTATTTTATAAATATAGCTACTGAATATGAAACTGGTAACTCGGAATCAGATTTGGTAGTGCCTGAAGATCTTAAGTTAAAAGACAGAATAATCATTTCCCAGGGCAATTCAATGGGTCTGATAGCAGTTTCGTTGGAAGAATTAAACAACATAGTAAAAATTTGAAAAGCACTTATTCGATTGGCTGGGATGACATAAACGTGGATAATTTTAAAGCAATATATCCATAGATACGAACAACATTGTGCTACTTGTTTAATATGTCTTTATCTTCTGGTATTTTCCCAAATGCCTTAAAATGTTCAATAATAGTTCCTATTTACAAAAAAGGAAACAAAACTCTTATAGAAAATTATCGACCTATTGCTTTACTTCCAATAATGTCAAAAATATTGGAAAAGTTATTTTTTGTCGGGTTGAACAATTTTTTATTAAAGTTTAACATAATAGTAAAGAACCAATATGGATTTCAGCAGAAAAAAAAGCACAGAAGATGCTATTTTACATTTAATAAATTCATTAACGTGGTCTCTGGATAAAGATTTTAAAACACTCGCAATTTTTTTGAACTTATCAAAGGCTTTTGATTTGGTAAATCATGAAATATTGCTGGCTAAGCTTTATAAATATGGAATAATAGGTACCAGTTTTACATGGCTAAAATCCTACTTGGAAAATCGTTAGGATAAATGACATATATAGTTCTATGAAAAATACAGGTGTACGACAAGGTTCTGTACTGGGACCTCTGTTATTTATATTATATGTAAACGATATATTTGACAAAAATTTTGAGGCAGAAATTATTTCTTTCACTGATGATATTGTTTTGTTATACAAAAGCAACACCTATGAGCAATTATACTAAATGGCAAACAGAGATATTCATCATCTCTATCAATGGCTAATGTTGAATAAATTAAGTTTAAATAAGGCTAAAACATCTTATATAAAGTTCCAGTTGAAGGCATCAACTGATAGTAGCAGTGACTCTAGAGTGATTTCTCATCACAAGGACTGTTACAACATCCTAAATTGCAGTTGTGAATGTCTTACGAAGGTTAATAAAATTAAATACCTAGGAGTGATTATTGATAAAAGCCTTTCATGGAAGTTTCACACTGACTATACTGTGGATAAGATAAAACTATTCATAGCAAAATTTTATACACTAAGATTCTTACTCGATAAAACAAGTTTAAAAATTTTATATTCTGCTTGTGTATATAGTCAGCTACAATATGCAATAAAAGCCTGGCGAGGAGCTGCAAAAACAAATTTAAACAGGCTGTTGATTCTGCAAAAAATTTATAGTTAGAATCATTAACCATAAAGGTTGCTTCTCTGAATCTCGCCCTATATTTAAGAAATTGGGGTTACTGACTGAATCTCAACTTTACATTTTAAAAGTTATTGAATATGACCATTTCAATTTACATCTATTTCAGGTTCAACAGACATATATACCACTTAGAGACTCATCATTTAAACTGCAAATACCATGTATATCAAAGCAAGCTACTACCCATAATATAAACTATATTGGGCCTAAATTACACAACAGTGTTCCAGATAAAATAAAGAAAATTACCTCTAAATATTTATTTAATAAATCTCTTTTTGAATGGATACTAAACAATGAATGATAACTGTATGTAAAACTAATTTTTTGACTTCTACATCATTGATTGGTTCAATTATCAATTGTTGCCTTGTTAATTTTTTTTATTTATATTTTTGTCATAATTATACACCAGCGCTCAAGTATTCAGTTACTTTAGCTGGGTATATTTCATAAAATTTTGTATTGATACATATCTGTTAGAGACAGATGACAGCATAGAAGCAAGTGCCATAGGGATACAACCACCTGAAAGTGTTACAACCCTGTTTCTGATGAGGACTCAGGAGATGAAGAAGGTGGAACAATATATAATCTGCCAGGTTCTTTGCTGCGAGCACCTGCTTATCTTATTCAAGATGGCTCTGATGCTGAGTCTGACCCAGATAATCCCTCATACATACCTGAAGTTGACTCTCCCGTCGATGAAGTTGCATCTACCACTACTGCACAGCAACCTCCTCTATCAAAGAGAAACTCACAAAAATTGTCTGCAAATGGGAAAAAGCTGACCTAAATGCACAGCCCATAGCAGGTAGAGTTACACAACTGCCAAAGGATTTCTTCACCAAAATGAGAACTCCCACAGAAATTCTGGAACTTTTTCTTGATGACGAGGTCATTGAACTCATTGTCACATACTCCAACTCATACGCTGCAAGTAAGGGTGTAAATCTTGGCTTGACTAACTCTGAATTCAAATGTTTTCTGGGAATTATTTTTCTGAGTGGTTACGTCTCAGTTCCTAGACAACGCATGCTCTGGGAGCAAAGAACAGATGCGTATAATGTACTCGTTAGTGCTGCCATGAGACGTGACCGCTTTGAAACTATATTTTCTCATTTGCATGTTGCTGACAATGCAAATTTGGACCCAATGGACAAGTTTTCCAAGTTGTGACTTCTCATAAGCAAACTAAATGAGAGATGTATGAAATTTGTTCCAAATGTAACATATTTCAGCTTTGATGAATCCACAGTTCCTTACTTTGGTCGTCACGGGTGCAAACAATTCATTCAGGGAAAGCCTATTTCATTCGGCTATAAGTTTTGGTGTGGTGCAACACGTCTGGGGTACATTTGTTGGTTTCAGCCGTATCAGGGTAAAAACCCAAATACTAAACGTGAGGAATATGGTGTCAGTGGATCAGTTGTCTTCAGTTTAGTGAGGTACTTACAGAGGCACACCCTGGACAATACCATTTTGTATTTGACAACTTTTTCACCAGTATTGCACTTCTTGATAAGCTCAGTTCAATGGGACATCAGGCAACAGGTACAGTGAGAAAAGATCGCATTGACAAAGCTCCATTGGAATCAGACAATGATCTAAAGAAAAAAGAAAGGGGCACATTCGATTATCAAATTGATGGCAAAGGCAATACTGTCTGCAAATGGCATGATAACAGTATTGTCACTGCTGCATCATCTGGTGCTGGTATCAATCCTCTGTGTTTTGTCAGTGTTATTCCCAGAAACAGAAAAAGAAGATCCAAGTTCAGCAGCCAAATACAATCAAAGTGTATAACTAGTTTACGGGAGGTGTAGAGAGAGCTGATGAAAACATTGATAAGTATTGTGCATCAATCTGTGGAAAGAAATGGTATTCAAGCCCTCTTTTGTTTTGTTTAGAATTGGTCTTACAAAATGCTTGGCAACTGCATAAAGCATATGATGAGAAGCCAATGGATCTTGGGCATTATCCTGCTGAAAGAAGGCACTACTAGAGAGAGAAATACCATTGACATGAAAGGATGTACCTGGTCTGCAATGATGTTTAGGTAGGTGGTAGACGTCATAGTTTCCTGCAATGAATGAATGGACCCAGGGTTTCCCAGCGGAGCATTGCCTAAAGCATTACATTTCCTCCACCTGCTAGTTTTCATCCTATGATGTATCCCTGGTGCCAAAACTTCCCCAGATAAATGACACACGTGTACCCAGCTGTCCACATGGTGCAACAGAAAAGGAGATTCATAGGACCAGACAACCTACTTTCAATCATTCAAGGTCCAGTTTTGATGCTCGTGTGCCTTTTGTAAGCACTTTCGATGGTGAACCGAGGTTAGCATGGGCACTTGAAGCAGCCTGCGGCTCCACAGCCAAATTTTCAGTAGGGTTTAATATATTGAGTGTTGTGACACATTACTCCCATCATCAGCACATTCAAATTATGAGCGAGTTGTGCAACAGTATCCCTTCTGTTGGCTCGTACCATACAGGATAGCCTTCGCTCACCTCTAGCATCGATGAGCAGTGGTTGGCCAACATCTTGCCGGCTGTTGGTGGTTTTTCTCTCCTCGGACCACTTTTTGAAGGTACTAATCATGGCCGACTGTGAGCACTCCACAAGCTTTGCCATCTCTGACCCAGTTGTCTGGCCATTACAATTTGGTTTTTATCAAACTCACTTAAGTCTGCTGCCTTTCCCATCTGAAGAACAAGAATAACATTGATTAAAAGAGCTCAGTATCTGGTATTATTTATACCATTTCATGACCTTCACAAGTGCCGTCATTTATCTGCAGTTGCTTCGATTTGCATAAAGATGTGCTGGTCATAATGTTTTGGCTCTTCGGTGCAAGCTCACCAGACAAAAAATTAGTCACCTATGTAATTTCTCACTTAATACTGCTTAATACTTCACTTCTCATAAATCACAGCAACAGTTCTATTAGGTATGGACTCTACCAGTCGTTGGATATAGTTTACATCAATTCTAGTCCACTGCTCCAACAATAGCACTCATAGTTCAGCTAGAATATGTGGATACCTATTTCAGTGTTTCCTCCTATATTCCAGATAGTCCCAAAAGTTTTCAATGGGATTTACATCCAGTGACTTTGAAGGCAAGTCAAGGTGTCCAAATGTTACCTCATGCCAGTCACATAGTCTTGGCCCTATGCACTCTACCTTCACATGAAGCACAAAAAGGCAACACCTGGCTGTCCAGAATCTGTATATATCCTTTCTGATTTAAATGGATTAATACCTCAACTAATGGGCCAACCTTATGGTAGATAAAGCATCCCCAGAACATCATAGAATGCTTGAGTAACACCTTGAACACAGTCTGAATGGAAGGCTTTATTACTCCTGTGATGCACTCTCCACCTTGTGTCATTGGAATATAGACAGAATCAAGACTTACCTGGCTAGAAAACAGCTCTCTAGTTGTCTGTAGTCCAATGTCCATAGTGCCTAGCTCACTGCAACCAGGCTGCTTTATATGCAGCTTTTAAGCATAGGTATCTTCCAAGGTAATCTGCTCCAAATACCCATAGAATGCAGTTTTCTTCACAATGTTCTTTCAGATATAGGCTTTTATATGGTTCTTCTTATCTGTCTGTTTTAAAATTGGTTTGCAGTCAGTAGCTGTAATATTTGTTAGCAATCCCTTTCAGTTAGCACTGACATGTGGCCACAGTAACCTCGACATTAGTGGTCTAATTAGATGTACACCATTTGTTACACCATTGTCGAATTAGATGTATACATTTGTTACACTGTTCATTTCAAAACTGCAGCAAATTCGTCTACTTCCTTCAGAGCATGTCGTTTAGCCCTACCAAATGGAATAACACCCTTTTGCCACTCAGTCACATCTTTCTTCAGGCCCATGATTCAGTGCAGGAACAATATGTAATTGGCACTCCAATGGAAGTGATGCCCCTACAGATCATATGGAAGGTCACATGACTATATGGTACTGCATTATTACATACACATCAGCTACTAATGTATCAAGTAAATGCTAAAATCTGTGGTCAAGGTGACTAATTTTGTGTCCAATGTGCTTATAAAGGGGTGTTCAAATGATATATGGACAACTCTTTTATCTAGGTAATGGACTGAAATCATTCCACTCTCACATGGGTTGGATTGGGATGTTTTTTGCCTTTGAGCGGTACCTTTTTTGCACCCAACAGGCTAAAGGGCCAGGCCACAAGTGCTCAAAGATGGTTGGGGGGAGTGGACCCATTGGATAGCTGCTGGGAGACAAATGGTAGCCTTCTGTCGAGGCCATCCAGCATATTCTTTAACATGTACAGGGTATGGCTCTACTGAGCCATGGCTTAATGTCTCATCTGACAGATGGCAGTCTTTCCAACCCATCGGTGTCCCCTACTGACCATGGGCAGGGAGTTTTGCGGAAATAAATATTGACACTGGCACAGGTGGGATTCGAATCTGGGAACTGCAGATTACGAGCCTGGCACGCTACCAGCTGAGTCCTCTGCCTCATATAGGGAAATAGGAATATATTACAAAGAACTCATCGACAGTGAATGTTATATACCTTAACAAAAATTATAGTAGAGGTACACAGTGCTGCAATTAAAATTAAATTGAAGTTTTTAATTCTTTATGACACTGTTAAATGTTTTTAAGCACTTCAACACATGGACTATGCTATCAAGTATCAAAAGTTATTAAGGAGAGATTTGCGTACAGTACCACAGAACCTTTACATTATAAAGTCCCAATTAAAATATCACCACACACTATATCCAAACTCATTTGAAACAATCGTGACCATATACCCAGCTCTGGAGGAGTTTTACATCCAACTAAAAGACCCCACAGGTAAAATTTTTCCCAAAGACATACATAGGGAAAACCTCACGTCCATTTAACGCCTGACTTAAAGAGCATAAATACATCTTAAATAAACTACAAAAAGGTGCACTATTCGAGCAATCACCGAAAACAATCTGCACACCGATTTTCACTCCACTAAAATTACATCTCCACCTACCAAATTCCAACTAGCCGTAATAGAAAATATCCTTATTAACATAAAACTAACCAAACTCTGCTACACAGACCTCTTCCCCCATCGTCCACCTATTGTCCCTCTTCCCCCATCGTGACGACTGATCCTTAGGGGATATAACATACACTTCAGAAATACCACGCCCCCTAAACACTCTCCTCTCTCATCGCCAATCCCCTTCTGCCACCTGCACCTAATGCACACTCACCAAACTCTTTAGAATACTTCCATAATGCATCCTAAAAATCGACAATTATAGTAGCCTCCCCCCACACACAAACACACAATTCCAATATCAATAGAGATATGAAAACCATTATTCAGGCCTTCACTAACATCTTAACCCCAAAATTCAGTTTACGAAATTTATAAATTCACTAAAAGTACCTCACTCATTATAATTATATTCAATCTATTTACAAAAGTGAAGCTTCCTTTGACATTCGCTGATCTTGGTGATTTCCCATAATCCCACATCCTCTCCCAACCTCTGTCACGTGCAGATTGCATTAGGCCACCCACACATCTACTGACCACTCTGATCCTCGGAGCTGAGCCATTGACAATTCAATTTATGGCACCCACCCATGAGCTCAACAACCAACTGCCTCTGCTGCATTAGCTTAAGCTCCTCACTTCCCGCCTGACAAAGAGCCCAAAGTAAAGGCATGAAATGTGCATCATGAAACTAAAACTATTTTAAGCACTCTATGCTATCAAAGGTATAAATGGTTACTTCCTTCGTCAAGGCGGGTACACCATTGGCATCCGTTATCATTCTCTTACTCTCTATTGAGGCATCACTTACCGGCAAGAACATCAATTATTAAATTTGTCACCGAAAGCATCCCAGAAGTTCCTGTTACTACCCATCCTCTGTGGTACGGTACATAAATCTCTCCTTAATAACTTTTGATACTTGATAGCACAGTCCATGTGTTGAAGTGCTTACAAACATTTAACAATGTCATAGAGAATTAAAAATTTCAATTTAATTTGTTGTAATATTAAATATTACAACAAATACCTTGTTTGAATCTGTCCACACCAGATAAAAATGTTCAAAGTTGAACAGGCAGGAATGCATTTTTCAGTGCCAGAAAGAACAATAACATCTGATGTTTATAGGCACATGTTTACAATTCATACCTGATGAGATTTTGGAAATGAAATCTTAATACTCTTTGCTTTATATACAGTTGTTTTGGGCCCTAGTGGGAAAAGGTATAAAAAGAGTTTGCAGAGGTTGAGGTGTTGGTACAAAATTCTGGAAACATTTCTCCAGTGGTGATAATCATCACAGTTACACATCTGTCATTTATTACAATGTCACTCACTGCAGCAATACTTTCATACATAATGATATGGTGCACCTCACCTGGTTTGGGTATCATCTTCAAAGGAATGACTCTGTGGCATAACTACTGCCTGGGATATCTAGGCTTGTCTTGGGGGGCCCCAAACAAACACTCCAAAGCTGGTACACCCAAATATACAGAACGTATATTTTTTTATATTTACTAAGGTTTTAAATTATTGATGGAATGCAGAGATGTACTGTACCATGTGCCTACTATGTACTGATGAATCTGCAATAAATGCACGTACCTTGCATTCTCATGTTTGGTTTTTTGATCATTTGGAAATCTATTCACATAGCTTCTGTCCTGTTTAACATTATATTTAAATTAGTTAAATATTTTTACCAATTACTTTTTGGAGTATTAACAAAATATTTGTTATTACTCCAAAATATTAACAAACAATTAACAAAATATTTGTTATTTTGTTTTTTTTTAGCAATCAATCAAAAATACTACGATACATCTTAATAATATTGCAAAAACTGAACCACAGTAAAAGAACTTGCAAATCTGTTGATTATTGAAAATGTTGAAATTTTGGCCAGTTTCCCAGATGTGTTTACTGTTGTGATACTTTTTCTAACCATACCTATAACAGTTGCTATTGCTGAAAGATCATTGCTAAAGCTGAAACTCATAAAAACTAGCTAAGGGGCATGATGGTCCATAACTTCTGAGCTATTTAATTGTTCTACCAGTTGAACACATGGAAACTCATTGCTTAAGAAAAAACTTCCAGGGCATATTTAAGTTAGAAAGTAATTTTAGGTAATTACTTTCCAGTACGCTGAAAATTAAATTTCACTGAACTCAGATTGGCCTTTCAATAATTATTAAAATGACAACAATAACAAAACAATTCAAATAAAAAAATAATTAACTGAATAAATATTTAATTCTTTATCCTTAGATTTAAATGGAATGAGGGGCACCTTACATTACAGTTGCACCACTGGATTGAGATATCACATTGAATTTTGCACACCATGTATACACTATTTTATACAAATAGTATTCACTATATACTATCTTCATATAAATGTCAACATTAGATGGTACTGTTCTTTCCACCACTGAAAAAACATCACTCATATTGATTCAACTTCAGATGTTTTCATGCAGTGATGACAAGAATTCAAACAATGTCTATAGCAATCACACTGATACTTGTAACTGATTCTGCTGTTACAAGTTCCTTTTATGTATACTAATTTCCATGCATGAGGGAGGAACAATTGCTCAGTCCATTACCTAGATATAGGGGTTGTCCACTTTTCATTTGAATGCACTGAATAAATTTCTGCTAAATGATTTATTTTATCTGGCTATGATTTTGATTTTGCATTTCAGACTTTATGCACTGGTGGAGTTCTATTGAAAGATAATCTAATGCTGTGTTTTCAGCTTATTTATGGGTTGTCAGTCTCAACTGAACGGAGATACACAGAATACTTTATATCAGTTGGCAGATGACCATGATCTGAAGTCATTACAGGTACTTGTGCAAATTGTTGGATGACAGTACTGCATACATATATAATGAAACTGATCATATATTTCATTATTTTGTATTTATACTAAAAATATTTTGAAATAACATTTAAATTTTTAAATTTAAATTTTCCTATAACAAAAAACAAAAAATAATATTACATGTTTGGCTGTAATGAAAATGTAACAAAACGATTTTTATTTCATTTACCAACACTGATTTAAAGTTGTATTGAGTCATGTAAAGGTATTTTAATATAGACAAATTACAAACACAGCTTCACTTTATCAAATTTACTTGTCATGATTTCTAGCTGTTATTACACTTTAAAAAACTAAAATATTCCTAGGGTGGTCGCTAACGTCAACCTTTGCTTCCTTATCAGAGGTATATAAGCTCTTGTGCAATACCCCTGATTATCACATTATGCTCCTTATCTACTTTAAATCTACCTTTACTTACAAAGGTGATGAAGTATAATAAGTATATGATCAAGAAGATCAACATCTGAAGATATCAGGTGTCTGTTCCAGGTGTCTACTATATTCAGAACTGGTAATAACACTTTTTTTCTTATACTTCATCACCTTTGTAGGTAGATTTAAAGCAGAAAAGAAGCACGTGATAATCAGGGATATTGCACAGGAAGCAATAAACCTCTGATAAAGAAGCAATGGTTGACATTAGTGACCACCCTAGGAATATTTTAGTTTTTTTAAAGTGTAATAACAGATAGTATTTTAATTTAAATTAATGTATTGTGCAAGCCCTGTCCATTACATCTGTAGGTACTGTATATTTGTATAATGTTTTTAACCTGTCATTTTCATGTTTGTTTTTTAATCTTCCCTTCCATCAGAATAGTAAATATATATATTTCAACTTTAGAATTTATGGGTCTCTTAAACTTACCATAGTTCAGGGCCTCAGATCATCAAAGTCCGGCTTTCTCTTCACACATTCAGATATTTCTTGTTATAGTATGCTTTACTATCTATCAACTCCTCAAGCAGCTATGGATTACAGTTGCAACGATAGTTCTCTCATTCACAGCCCTCTTTGGTCTTCTTGCATGAGGGACATCTTTGAAGCTCTGCCACCCTTCTCTAAATTTGTGCATCAATCCCATAACAGTGCCATATGAACAGGCATGATCCCCATATATTTGTGAAAAATCAGCATGAAGTTTTTTTCTCACGTCATCCCCAAGTTGCATCCTTGTGAAAATGCAAAATCTTTGGAAAAGTACTGTCTTTGGAAGGCTTCATAGCAACAATGCAGATTTTGCAGATCAAACTTTGCCCACTGCCAGCAAAGAGAGAAATTATGATACAGCCTTTAACACATAATGACACATTTAGACAAACTTTCAGTCTAGCTCGTTAACTTTGGAGGAATGAGTGCAAATCTACAGACACATGTCAAGAGCTTTTTGAATGCCCTCTGTACGAAATTGTTGAACAGTACGAATTTCATATAAGATTAAATTAGGGATTCAAATAAAATTTTTGGCATTGGAATTAAAACACACAGCATATCAAAAGGAAAAATTGGAGTATTTTGGAATTTGAAAATAACATTAGACTGGAATGGGCAAAGTCTCTCCATTAAGGTAATTATCGAAAACTAACTCTGGTACTGACTATCTGACATAAGAAAAAAAATGATTGAACACATTTAGGGTTGTTACAGAACTTTACTTGAAACAGAAAGTATACTAATTGCAAGAACTATGCTATTTGAAAATAGGAATAATAAAACCCCTAGTAAAATCATTAAGTATAACACATCTAAAAAGGAATATTTCCAAAACTTCAGTTAGTCAAGTGACAATAGAAATCTTCCTAGCTCTAAGCATATCAGTTGCAATTTCATCTATCCATGAGGATTTCTAGAAATTTTAATTTTGAGATAGTCATGGTAACTCCTGATTGTGATGAGAGCCAACATTAAAACCATTAATAATTTATCTTCATTACAATGGGAATATAAATAATCACAATGATTAGAACATCTTTGAAATTCTCAGTCCACTTTGATGTGACAGATTCCTCACTTTTAGTAACCTCACCATTTTTATCCCTCAATTCTTGTATGTTACTCTTTTCCCACTCAAAACACTTACTATATGGCACAACTCTGTTGCTGTTATATCCAGTTTTTCTATTATTTTTGAATCATTTCAATGACTGCACTTAATATACTAAAATATTGGAATCATCCCAGTGGACAAGTGATTAGTGTGTTTGGCTGGAGTGATCAAAGGGATCAGAATTTGAAACCCTGATAAAATATGGATATTTCTTTGTGTTGTTTATCTTCTCAGTTCTTGCCTTCCTCACATATCTTTTTCTATAGCATATTATACAGAAAGGTTCCTGTCAGACTGCGTGGCAAATGGCTACTTGAGAGTTAATTTTTTTCAATTTATATTCATTGTTCTTTGGTGGGCAGTTTACAATGAATCAGAGGTAAATACATCGTTTTACCAGTTGTTATATTGGCATGTGTTTGTTAACAAATTTAAGTTTCCAGATAGTTTATTTCTGCTGTCTTAATGACATTTTTTTTCTCTCCTGGAATTCAACATTTTCTCTGAATTTGTAAAATATTGGGGGGATCAGTTTGAGTGCTTTGCATATCTTAAGGAATGTTAAAGACAAGACAGCCTTCTTAGTTGCACAAATGTTTTAAATAAAAATCATCATGATCTGAATTCAATAGAATTATTACTTGAAAAATACTAAGCTTAAATTCTAAGCTTAATTGATCATACTTAATTACAAAAATACCTCATTATATATGGAGCTAAAAGAAATGAATTATCTTCAAGTTATCCCCAATGTTAATTGTAGTTCTGTCTTCTTCAAGGGGAAAGTAGTAATTTTGATAAATATATTTTCATAAACCTTTTAGAGAAATACTAATGAAATTTGAATAATTTCCAAAACATTATTATGATGCACTAACATTTTCAACAACACTCTTGTGATAAACTTGTAGGTTGTAAAGGCTGTAGTTGTAGTACAATCACTTTCCATAGTAAATGGGTGTACATTTCTGTTGCTTTTCTGTAACTCTTTGCTTGATGTTCATTGGAGAATGGCCTCTAAATGGGATGTTCCACATTGTTGTGTTATCATTATTACTACAGAATTCTTTGTTACAGTAAATTTCTAACACTTTTGTGTATGCTAGTTGGAATTTTGTTCCAAGTATTCTGATATTCAATGCGTGGTCAAATTGTGAATATTACTCCCTACGATGCATATGTTGTCTTCATGGGATCATACCACACAAAAAGATTATAATAAGGGTTGTAATAAACCTTAATCCTTCCAGTGTCCACGTCGTTTGTATACATCGGGAGAATCTGAATAAATGGGCCAAGGACTATGTATGCATTTTTAGTACAACAAAAAAAAAATTGATTTTTAAAAAATAAAAATTGCCGTAATTTATATATATATATCTTACTAAAATATATAATTCAGGCTTCAAAAATAATAATTTTTTTTTAATTTGATGCATATTTTATTAAACTACAATATAAATAATTTTATAAAGCCATCTGATTTCATCACATTGTCATTTCTTAGAAGCACTAAATAGAATTGCTGATTTGCTTGTTAACATTCCTATTTGCTTGTTAACATTCCTTTTTCCCATTTCACACTCTTTTCTGTCATAAACCTATTTCAGCATTCCCAGGTTATCATTTTTCCCAGCATTCTATGCATCTTTCCCACCTTCAAATCGAAACTGAAATAAACACATCCTTCTTAGAAATTCTGATTGCACCTGCATTTAATTACTTATGCTTCACTGAGTCAAACAAGACACAGATGGCTGACACATGCTATCTCTGTTCCGTGTGCTATAAGTGTTTTTTACAGTTTTGGTGCAGGATATTGGATACTCTTTGTAAAGTTAGCATTTTTTTTTATATTTAAACCTTAGTTTTTATTTCAGTAGATTTATTTTCGGAAATTAGCGATCTTTTGGCCGATTGAAAAGTATTGATTTTTCCATAGTCATATTATATTGTATGGCCAGCCTACAACTTGTTGCTGTTGATATTTTAACATCGCATTAGGCTATATGTTAATTTTTATTTTATTATTTACTACTTTTCCAGTAAAACTTTGAATATAGTATCATTTTCTGAAAATAAATGAGGTCTTGGATAGGAAAGCAAATCCATTTCTGTATATTTACTTCCGTTAGTTAGCAATCTTCAATCGGCTGATTTATCGATCTTTCCCAAGTTATGCTAGATTGGAGCTGTTGCGGATATTTTATTTAACATCCCATTAGGTTATATGTAATTTTTCTTTCATTATTTCTTGTTTTTTTTTAATAAAAAAACTTTGACTTGTACTGTTTTCTGAAACTCAATGTCTTGGATACGGAAGCAAAATAGACTTCTTTGCTATGGAAATCGCCATCATTTGGAAGGAAAATTTCAGAAAGAGCTGGTTCTTGGTGCACAAACCTTTCTGCACTTAGCCAAGATCGCCAAACTTCAACAGCCAAAGAAAAAAATTCACAATGTTTAATAAAAAAAAAAGGAGTCAAGGAAATTTTTTTTCTATTTCATAACCAGTTCAGAAAATCTCATGAATGTGAGAAGTCCACGTCACGTTGTATAACACTGGTCATGTTTAAAATATACAATACTGAAAAGAATCATTAAAAGAAATAAAAATCATATTTCAGGTTCAATATTATTTAATTTGGGAGAAAATTTCCATTCGATAAATACATAATTTAATTATTTTTATTTATCAGGTTTTACAAAGTGAACCCTGAATTGTATAGTGTGATCTTTTTATTCACCATATCACATTGAAAAAGGTTTATTAAAATCAACATGCTTGGAAATTTATTTATATTATTTATTTTTATAAAATTCGTGATTAAATTCTGTTTAATTTGATATATAACACGACCTATTTCTGTTTATTGAATTTTTTTTTTTATTCTAAAGTTGACTTGTTTATTTGACTCAGCACAATTGGCTAAAAGCCTGGGATTTTCTCAAAGTATGATACCGAGAAAAAAATTAGAAAAAGAAAGTAATATTTACTTAAAACCAAAAAAAATATTTTTTTTTTATTCAGAAATAGCCATTTTATTCATGTGCATTGTAATCATTTCTGTCTATTAGTTTTTTTTTTAAATAAATTTTTATGTGTTGCCAGATGCATTTTTTACTACACGACTCTAAAAAAGTCCTATTAAAATAAAGCATATCGTCTTTTTTGTTAAATACTTGATTTTCAGAAAATCCAGAATTAAATGCTGATTAATTTGGTATACAACATGCCATAATTCCTTTCATTAGTTATTTGGCAAAAAAGTTTTAAAGTTAAAGTTTTTTTTTTTGCTGAGCAGAGTGAAAAAATAGCTTGACCTCTGGATGGAAACCTGTTTTTCAGCCTGGACATTAGAAGGGTTACACAGGAATTCAATTTTTTAGATTAAAAAAAATTACACGATGAGGTAGGGAACAAATTGATATTGCAGTTGTTTAATTGCAATCATGCATTAGTTGATTAAATAGTCTATTGGAAATTTATTATTAGGAAACTGTTTTAGTCCACACTGCACAAAGCTTTGAAATATTCATATTACAACAATTTGATTCTGATCTTTATTTAATCTGCGCATGATTCAAGTATGAAATTTAGTGAACAAGCACTGAAGTTTTTTAAAATAAGACCCTTTTTTTATCATTTAAGGCAGTAGTTGTGTAGAATATCCAATTTATATTCTTTAATTCTATCTTAATGGAGTTTTTGAGGTCATTTCACTATGTCCAATTTTGATATTTGCTTAGAACTATGTTTTATGTGTATTATATTCTAAATAAATTTAAAATCATGAAGATTCTTGGAACTTTTTATGCTATAATGTTTAGTAGTTAAAATGTTTCAAAATATTGACAGTGTTATTCAAGGTTATTTTACCCCTGAGCGGCACTTTTTTTGCAACACCATATCTGGTCTAGTGGTTAGCTTACCTGACAACTAAGATCAGCAGAGCATGTTCTTGGGTAAGTGTTTATAGGTTGTATGAGAAGCCAGAACAAGTCTAATACAGCTTTCAGGTTATCTCCATCATTTGTGTATGAAAGTACCTTCTTCCTTTAAAAAAAATAGGCTAAATTAGCCAGGTTAGAGGATTCCAAGAGTGAAGAGAAAGTTGAGGGAAGAAGACCCACTGGTCAGTTGTTATAAAACAAGTGGTAGCTTCTGTCAAGGCGATCCAGGATGTTCTTTAGTATATACAGGTATGGCTCTCCCAAACACATGACTACAGCTTTATGTCCGATCCGAAGGACAGGAATCTTCCCAAGCCCACTGGTGTCCCCTTTCTGACTAAGGGCAGGGTGGAGGTTAGCAGAGATAAATCTCGAAGTTGGCACAGTAGGAACTCAAACCTGGGAACTGCATATTACAAGCCTGGTGAGCTACTGACTGAGTCACACATACATTATTTTCAAAGAGTTATTCAAAGTTAGTGTGTGTATTACAGTGATACATATTGCTTTTCATTATTAATGATGGAAGGTATATTGTTATAGATTTTATTTTCTATTGAATTAAGAATTATTCTTATGAAGTGGGTGGGTACATTCACATCTTTTTCACCTATATAAATTCAATTTTATTTTATATTTATTTTTTGGATGAGCTAAATCAACAGAAATTATATTACTTAACAAAAATAAAATTCTGTATTCAGTAGTATTTATTTCATTTTCACACTGTTAAAATATCAAAAAATAATGCATAAAATAATTGTCTACCATTAATCTTAATATATCTTTTTTCTGATTCATAGGCAAAATTTACAATTTAATGTATCAAATTAAATTCTTTGATTAGTTTTTATTACTTGATTTGTATTCAGTATTACATCTAATGAATTAGAATGAGGGATATTCATTCCTCATTCCATATTGACTAACATCTTAATATCAAAGCTGATGATGAGTTTGGGTATAAACTTAAAATCACAATCTTTTAATGTAAAACTAAAATCATCACATGTATCAACAATTTGTTCTTCCATAATATAAAATTTTTAAAATAAAATAAACAAAATGGAATTCCTGCTTAATGAAACTAGAATTTTAATATATATATATGTTACCGCTAAAGCTCGAAAGCCGTTAATGTGCACATTACCTAGCTAATCTGCAGATTAACTGATTTGCTCCGTTAACGTGCGGAATCAAGAGTTTGCACAATAACGGCTTCCGTATCGTTAAAGTTCAAAAATTTGTTTCTCTCATTTCCTTTCCCTACTCCTTCCCCCCTCTCCCTCCACTTTTAGTTTCGTTCTCACTTGGCCTCCGCTCATCCGGGGCGTTTCATGATAATTCAGAACACTGAGTCACGTGACCCAAAGATTGAGACTCAAGAGATTCATCACTTGACAGATTCGTTCTCACTTGGCCTTCGCTCATTTGGGGCATTTTTTATAATGCGGCAGGTGGTGTACTGTAGAGCTAGATACGTTATCTGAATAATAGGATAGTTAAAAAACGAAAAAATACAATGTACCGGCTATTACCAATTCCGATAATAGCCGATACGCCATATTTTATTTTCACTTTAACGAGTGCCTAGTAGGTAATGTGCAGATTATCCAGGTAATTTGCAGATTAACTAGGTAATTTGAGAAATGAAACAATTTTCGGCATGTTAACGGATCAACCTAGTTAATCTGCACAATACCTAGATAATCTGCAGAATAACTGATTTCTGCACTTTAGCGGTAACATATATATTCCCATTTGATGCACCATAAAATAAAAGATCCTTGCTTCCAAGATTTTAAATATTGACTGTCCACAATGATTACATTTTACTGTAGTATGACTGAAATTTAAATATGGTATGTCCATGAGAATGGGTGGACAAATTTATTTTGAATATGTTCTTCTAACAAGCCTCTAATTTCTACCTATAAGCTTGATTTTAACCTGTTGCCAACACATTTTCTGCATAAATACGATGCTTCTGGGTGGTAGAACAGACAGTCAACGAAAATCCCACAAAGAGGCGGATGGCAACCACCTCTAAGTTTGTGGTGAGGGAAATGACCTGGAACGGAGAATGGTTGCTCACGAGGATGGCGACATCCCTGAGAGCTGGACCATCCCCATCCCAGGCCCAGCGAACAAGAGAGAAGTGCTAGATAGTGGGATCGCTGGCTGTCTGCAAGTATGTCTCCTGAAGGCACACGCAGATGGGTTTGTGTGCCCTCAGGAGGACCCTGATGTCAATATTCCTCTGGAATTCATGACAGTTCCAATGTAGGAGTGTGGCCATCTCAGGTCTTAGAAGAATTGGCAGACGACTTGCAAATTATTTTTAACCATTGGCAGCGATAGTTTCAGAAAAATGGGGTGGTCTGTGTCCATGTCCTTGGAGTCATCGGAGTGACACAGATCAGAGACTGCCAAACAAGGATGTGTTAAAAGTTTCTTCTTGGGTTTGGAAGGTCTTGCTGTCTCTGGGCAGGGTGGAGGAGGCCTTCCAAAGGTGGAAGTCGAAGGCACAGACACAGGGATAGAAACCAGAGTCGATGTCGCGATTGACAACGACTTTGGGTTTACCTGGGTCAAGAGGTACTTGGCAACAGGCAAGAAAGATTCAACAGGTGGAATGCTGATGTCAGTCTGCACTGCCACAGAAGCCATCTTAACGATGGGCTTTCTGACAACCGCACTGGCTTAGAAGACCTTGCCAGATGGGGCAAACAGTGCAGCCAACCTTCACACCTCAGCATAGGAGATGTTGTTTAGAGTCTTTAGCCTCTGCACCTCTTTCTCCTTCAACCACTTAGGACAGTTGAGGGAGTACACTGGATGCTCACCACCACAGTTCACACAGCATGCTTTCTCTGCTGTGCAATCAGGATCAAGGTGATCCTGGCTGCCACAACGAGCACAGGTGGATTTGCCCCGGCATGCTGTGTGGGTATGGCCAAACCTCTGACACTGAAAACAGCACAGGGGTTAAGGAATGTATTGTCATCAAGATTAGAAGATTCGCAGTGAAGGTAACCTGCCTTGATGGAAGCAGGCCTGAGTGGCATATTGAAGGTGATAATTAGTACCCTGGTGGGTACTAATTTCCCATCATGGCGTTGTGAAACCCGGTGGACTGCTATCACTCCCTGGGATGACAGCTCTGAGAGAATTTCCTCCTCAGATACCTTGAGGAGGCCCCATTCGGAGACCACATCCCGGGAGGAATTAAGCGTTGGAGTGACTTCAACTGCCACTCCACCAATCGCTGTTAAAGAGGAGCTCAGAATGTTTTGAGCAAACAGTTTTGACTGGCAAGTCAACAAATCTCGATTAGGCACTTGATTGATAATGGTTCTCCCGCAAGACCTTTCAATCCCTTATTAATAAAAAATGGGGACATGTCCCCAAGAACCTAATCACCCATACAGTGGATGACTAAGAACTCGGGGACGAAGGAAGACATGAAGAAGATGGCAATGATGACAAAGAAGACACTGAAGATCATGCCGAGCTCTTTTAGCTGCATTCGCCTCTAAATTTTCATTTTTGGGACTCATGTTGTCCCTACTCATGAAGGAGTCCAACAAGGGGACGCCCAATTGGGCACCATACACACACAGTCAGTGAGCCAAGCCCTCACAACTAAAGAAAATGAAAATGAAAAGAGAAACTCACTCGAGTCTTCAAAAAATAAAATAAGCAAAAAAATAATAATGTGTGAGGAAAAAACTGGCCTCACAAAAGAAAACTAGGAAATTAGTGAACATGTAAGGAAACTCGTAAACCATTGTCCAGATCTGGACAAGGTTACTCACCGTTCTGCACGGTTGACCTTAGTAGAACCTGCCCACCAGCCGGCTGATCTTGAAGGGGCCGCTCCAGGACCTCCCATTTACCTGAAGCAGAGGCCAAAGCAGTGTATAGCAGCAGCCCCGTGACCAGCCCCGTGACAGACAGGCTCCCCAATGGCAAAATGGGACCCCACCAGTCACGAGTCGGGGAGAGAAGACAGGGACCCCCGAGCAACTGCCAGGATCCTCCTTTCCAGGGACACAGGTCTCCACACACAGCAAACACTCGGGTGACAGTTCAGGACCCTGTGAAGGTACCCGAGCCAGTAGAACCTTCACAGGATTGGTCCCCTCACCGCATACAAGAGCTCATACCGAGAGGTATTATTCAGAAAGAAATTTTCCTTTCATTGATATGCAATACAGCAGTTTTTGCTCATTAGGTTTTCCAGAATTAAGCCTTAATTCCCTTGTCAGATCTTTTTACCCACTGTATCACTCTGAAAAAAATCGCATTCCTCATTTTGATTAGAATTTTTCCACTCATTAAAATTCAGAATTAAATACTGTTTAATTTGGTATCTAAATGACACATTTCTAGTGTAATTTTTAAATTACTTTTCCATATAAAGTGAAATTTGAAAACTTACCAGCACCATTTAAGAAAAATCTTTTTACTATTGTCATCAAGATTAGAAGATTGATAAAATATACTATCCTTTGCCCACTTTTGAATACAAGGAACATGCAACATGCAGTAACAATTCTGGCATGACCAAACCTGAAAGTAAACAGATACAATAACTTTACATAAAAATATTCATTGCTACAAACAAAAAGATTCAACAATTGCAACATGCAAAATGTCCTGTTACCTTATGTATCTGTTTCATTTTAACATTGACTATATACACTGAAAGAACAATTTATTAAACACACCCACCTAATAACATTTGGTGTCCAGAACAGCTGTCTGTTAAGTGCTGAGAGTTTCTGGTTGTGGGTTTCGGGCTTAAATGCATCACTTCACTTTTTCCCACAGATGCTCAATAGGGTTCAAATTCAGAGAGTGAGAGGGTCACTCGAAGTTTGTGAACTCACTGGAATGCTCCTTGGTGATGGTGATCTCAAAAGAGTACAAGGGGCCCCAAGGTGGCTCATAAAAACATGCCCCAGAACATTACAAGGCATCCACCAGTCTATAACACCAAGATTTGGCAGTTGGGGGCTCATGGCCTCATGTAGTCTACAATCACACATGCAACTTCCCATCAGTGTGTTGTATTTGGAACTTCGATTCATCGGAGGTTGCCCTTCCATAGTCCATTAGTGATGTTCCTTTGCCCACTACAGCATCATTACCTAATGGCATGCTGTTAACAAGGGTGCTCAATGTGAGCATCGGCTGCTATAACTAAGTCATGCCATTGCACGTCCAATGGTCTTCGCACAAGGCTTCGCAGCTGCCCTGTCATTGCCAATGTTACCATCTGAACTGTGGCCCTCCATTCTGATGTTACAATATGGGTGAGACAGCATTCATCTTGAGCATCAATGGCCATATTTTTCTAAGCAACTGCAAGTTTTACCAGTTTTGATGAAGTTCTGTGCGATGGTTGCAAGCAGAAATCCGATATTCTACAGTCATGGATATGGATCCCATCTTCTTTGAACTATTTTGCCCACAATTCAAGTCGCTGTATTTGCCCATCATAAGCACATATACAGCAGGTACATATCTGACCTATTTTATACTCTGGAAGAGGCTGCAGCTGGCCTCATTATTGTGGGAGTGTGAATGGGTGTGGTGTGTATAATAAATTGCTTTCAGTGTATATACCCATCAGAATGATATAATGAATATAACCAATAAACTACTATAAAGGAATAAGGTCATACTGTACTTAGATTATCGATCAGTTGTGATTTCCCATACTTTGACCTATCTGTAGCTCTTTTGGGTTGGGTTGTTTTACCTCTGAGCGGCACTTTTTTGCACACCATGGGCTAAATGGCCAGGTCACATGGATTCCGAAGGTTCAGAGAAGGTTGGGGGAGGTGACCCACTGCAACAACTGTTGGGAGACAGATGGTAGCCTCCCGTCAAGTCCAACCAGTGTGTTCTTTAATATGCACAGGATATGACCTCTCCTGCACACGGGACCAAGGCTTAACGTCCCATCCGACCATCAGTGTCCCCTATTGACCATGGGCAGGGCGGGGAATTTTGCAGAGACTTTTTCATAGTAGTCAGTATCTAATGCAAATTTGATTTCGAATGGTTCAGTTTAAGTGGTTAAATTATATTTGCTTTGAAATATTATTTTATTTCTTTAAGGCATGGATGTTCATGTTTTCTGCTGAGGTCCTGCCATCCTCTCAGATCTTCTACTGTGGCATATAAACTGACAGGCTCCTGTCAGACCTCTGTGGCAAGCAGCTGCTTGAGGGGGTATTTATTTTATGATTTATAGTATTTTATCCAGTTTTAATTACATATTTTTCAGTTCTTATTCAAATTATCTTGTTTTTAAACCAAAATAATTTTTTATAACACTATTACCTTAGTTTGTCAATTGGAATCTTGCAATTTTCTTTAAAATGCTAATAAAATTTTATGCTTTTTTTTAATATTCATAATTTCCTTAAAACCCAATTTAATGTTCTTTCTTAGGTCATGCTGTCAGTAAATTGTAGCTAGGTAGTCAGTGGAAGGAGAGCTATGCACCAATCCCCTGTGATGATGAACAGAACCGGCCAGGCCTACCACCTCATGGTGCAGGCCATTAGTACTTTCAATACAGATACTCTCTTGTGGAAGGGAACGGAAGGAGAGGGCTGCCAGATCAGTGTGGCCTACTGATCTGAAACTACTATGGCTACTTTTCTTTATTTTCTACCCTGCTGAGGAGTGGTCAACCACACAGGGTCCTGGTGCTAAACCATGTATACCAACCTGAATGGAATAATGGCTCTGAGCTTGATTATGGATCCTGAACTTGGTGTACTGGTGGGCTTCAGTGGAGGGAAAACCTTCTTCTGCATTTTCTGTTTGTTTGTAGGTTGACAGTTCCAAGTGAATAGATTCACAGAATATGTTTTATCAGCTGGTGAATAATCCTGAGCAGAGGTCATCGCAGGCACCTGAACTCTTTGCTTCTACTGGGATCGTCAAATTCTACATTGGAGGAAGTCTTCCAGTGTAGATAGCTTCAGCCTTTAGTAGTGGAAGAAGGGTCTTTGCGCCATGCCTACGATTAGGGGGCTGTTTGATATTGTTGGCATTCCCTCTCCCAATATGCATGATTTCTTTAACCCTTCCAGTGTTAACGTCGTCTGTATATGTTCACAGAATCCGAATTGAGAGGCCAAGGATGCATACATTTTTAATACAAAAAAAAACAACAGCTTTTTTAAAATTGTCGCTATAATTTAAATATACATCCCTCTTAAAATCAAAACCAGAAGTAAACACATCCTTCTTAGAAATTCTGGTTGTTACAGCTGCATTTATGAATTTAGTTGTTTCACTGAGGCAAACAACAGGCAGATGGCTGACACATGCCATCTCCATTCCATGTACTATAATTGGCTCCTACGTTGTTTCCAGTTTTGGTGCAGCATATTGGATACCTTTTGTAAAGTTATGAGGGGTAATCATTTAATTCATGGGCAGAAACAAAAAGTTACATTAAATATCATCCGCTGAATCTTCCTGGTATTTGTCTTTTTCAAAATACTCTCCCTGGAACTTCACACATTTTCGCTATCATTGTGTACCTATGCATTAAAAGCATCTTTGAAGCCATTTTTTGAAAGCGTGTGAAGTGTTGTCATTGTGGCTCTGCAAGCTTCATCGTTGGATGCAAAATGTTTCCCTTTCAAAGCTTTCTTCAATCGTGGAAAGAAGAAAAAATTGCAGGGTGCTAAGTCCGGGGAATATGGAGGATGTGGCAGAACCTCAGCACCTATGGCAGTGATCACTGGCTGCACAATATTAGCTGTATGGGGCCTTGGTTCCGAGAACCTTCGAGTAGGCTTCCTTATCCATGGTTGTTCCATGAGGCACAAAATGAGTAACAAGAACACCTTTGATGTTACAAAACACAAGGGCTATTTGTTTCCCAGCTGAACAAAAAACCTGAATTTTCTTAGGTTTCAGTGAATCGGGATGCTTCCATTGACTTGACTGTTTTGTTTAGGGATCGCAGTGAAAGATCCAAGTTTCATCGCAAGTCACAATTAGACTCATGAAGGTTGGACCCTGGCTTTCAAAACGATTAAGCATCTCCTTGCACAGCTGTACCCTTTCTTTTGTTCTGGAGTCAAACTGTGTGGAATCCATTGAGCACAGATTCGTGACATTTTCAGACATTCTGAACGAATGTCTATGACACACAACTCGAATCACAGTCTTAACACAACAGCAGTTGAAGCCAAATGACCTTGGCACATGGAGCCTCCTTCTAAGTGGTCACGCACAGTGCCATCTAGTGTTACTTTGGAAAAAAAGTGCTAAGTAAGAGTACTTATGGCATCAGTCCATGATTTAAATGATCACCCCTCACAGTATTTACTTTGTTTTATTTAAACCTTAGTTTTCATTTCAATAGATTAGCGATCTTTTAGCCAATCAATAAGCCCGATACTTCATCTTAAGCTACATTGGATAGATAGCCTACAACTTGTTGCTGTGGATATTTTAACATCGCATTAGGCTATATGTTAATTTTTATTTTATTATTTACTTTTCCAGTAAAACTTTGATCTGGTACCATTTTTTGAAAATAAATGAAGTCTTGAATATGAAATCAACTTCATTTCTGTAGATTTATTTCCATTAGTTAGCGATCTTTCGGTTGGCTGATTTGTTGATCTTTCCGAGTTATGCTACACCAGAGGCCGGTTTTTGTTGTTGTGGATATTTAACATCTCAATAGGCTACATGTAAATTTTTCTTTTATTATTTCTTGTTTATTTTAGTAAAAAAACTTTGAACTTGTACCATGTTAGGACCTTGTTAGAATTGGTGTGCAGTGGCCAGATGCAGCAGATGTAGTTCAGAACAGATATTAAATATTGAGATAAACTCAACGGTTCAACATCCAGTAATAAATAGGCACTTTGATGTCGATTTCAATTTTAGAGGAAAAATTGTCTGAGCCAGGTGGGATATGAACCCACGATCTCCTGATAACATGTCAGGTGCTCTGGACCACAGCACATGACAGTGGTCCAGAGCACCTGACATGTTATCAGGAGGTCTTGGGTTCGTAGCCTACCCGGCTCAGACAATATTTCCTCTAAAATTGAAATTGACGTCAAAGTGCCTATTTATTACTGGATCAGAACAGATATGCTTGGAGAACTAAATTGCATGGTCTGGTTGAACCCCTATAGCCCATGGCTGCTTGAGAATGATGATGATATACCAAAAGAAAGAACATTTAATTGGGATTAAGAAAATTATGAATATTAAAAAAGACAGATAAATAAAACTTTGCAAGCATCTTTAAGAAAATTGCAAGGTTCCAATCAGCAAATTAAGACTAAGGTAGTACTGTTATAAAAATTTATTTTGCTTTAAAAACAAGGTAATTTGAACAAGAACTGAAAAATATATAATTAAAACTGGATAAAATGCTGTAAAGAAATTAAATAGAAATTTTCAAAGCAAACATGGCTGAGTGGTTAGTGCACTTGGCTACTAATCAAAGGGACCTGGGTTCGAGCACCAGGTAAGGCATAGATGTATGTGCTGTTTTTCTGCTGAGGTCCTGCCATCCTTTCAGATCTTCTACTATGGCATATAAACTGACAGGCTCCTGTCAGACCTCTGTGGCAAGCAGCTGCTTGAAGGAGTATTTTATTTTTATATTTATTATTATATAATTTATTATTATTATTTACAGAGTCAATAATCAATTGCTGTTGATTGTATATTTTTTCAAAAAATTCTAAAGTTGGCTTGTTTATTAAACTGGTAACAGATAGTGAAAACTGGACTTTTCTCTCAATGTATAGTACTGAAAAAAAAATATCAACAAAGTAATTTTTTTAAACAATTTTTTTGTTATTCAAAGAGTAGCCTTTCAATTCATAGCACTATTGCTATTTTTGCCTATTGTCTTTCCTTTTAATATATTTTTATTTGCACTGACAGATGAATTTTTTACCATGCGCATCTACTTGCACCAATCACTAAATTAGAAACCTTTATGCAGATGTACATAAACATCATTTGCGCAACGTATATGCAAAACACATGGTCATATGCATCACCACATGATCTAGGCAATTATAAGACTGCTGCTTGTCAGTAATCGTCAGTAGTGTTTATCACAATGGGAAAAACAAAGGATCTTTCGGGGTTCAACAAAGGGCTTATTGTGGGTTCCCTATCTGGCTGGAGCAACGATTTTAAAAACAGCAGAGCTGACTGGTTTCTCAAATGGTGAGATATCTTGGGTCTTTAAATTAGTGGAAAAATAACCCGTATTGCTTGACTAAGAGGCGTAAGTGTGACATGACGACAATCTGTCAGGAACAAGATCACCGTCATCTGAGAAAACTTGTACAAGAAACAGGACTTCCTGTGTGCAGCAATGACCGAAGCATTCAATGAAGGCTGTCCCTAACCTATATCTCAATGAACTATGTGCAGGGAATTGAAGAGGATCGGTATTAGCAGTTGCATGCCTATATGGAAACTACTGATTTCTGTGAAGAACCAGAAAGTTCATCTACAGTAGTGTCAGGAACACCTTGACTGGACAAAAAAAAAGACTGAAAAAAAACTGAAAGACTGGAAAAAAGTCATGTGGTCCTACGAGTTGAGGTACATCTTGTTCTGTACTGATGCTAGTAAGAGAGTTTGGTAGAAGCTCATAAAACAATGGACCCAGCTTGCCTTCTAAACACAACTCAAGGTTATGGAGGTGGTGTCAGGCTGTGGGACACTTTCTGTTGATATGAAATGGTCCCCTAATATTGCTGGAAGGTCGGGTGTCCTCCAAGGAGTATCTGAACATTGTTGCCAATCAAGTCCATTTTGCAATGTTGACTTTTTATCCAGCAGGTGACGGCTGTTTCATGGATGATAATGCTACTGTCCATCATTGCAAGATGTGTTCAGCAGTGGTTCAGCGAGCATGACAGTGACTTCCACCATCTTCCCTAGCCACCACAAAGCCTATATTTGAACCCCATTGAGAATGTGGGACATGTTAGAAAAACAGTCTGAGAGCAAAGTCCTCTTCCATCAAATTGGAGCCAGTTAAAAAACTGTCTGGTGAGTGCCTGGTATGCTGGAGATGTAAGGGCACTCCAACACCTTGTTGAATGTATACCAAATCACATATGTGCTGTAATTCAGGCTAAAGGAGGTCCAACTTGGTATTGAATAAAGGTTTCTAATTTAGTGGCTGGTGTGTATATAAAAGCACTATCAAAATTAGTCTTTTATTGTTAAATATTTTATTTTCAGAAAATTCACAATTAAATGCTGATTAATTTAGCATACAACATGTCATAATTCCTTTCACTAGTTATTTGGCAAAAAAAGCTCTGAAGTCGTTTTTTTTTTACTGACACAGCTGAAAAAAGCTTGGCTAAGATTCAAATTCAGTTTTTTAGATCTTGCATAGTAAAGGTAAATTTTATTTAAAAACAAAATTGATTTGATTATTACCAAGCTCTGAAGGAAAAAATATTCACTGCTCATCAAATATAAAAGCCTGATGACATAATGGTAGGTTCACCATCTATGCAAAATGAAAATTATGCTATTTTATTACTTTAAAACAACAGAATTATTTGCTATTAGAATCAGTCAAAACTTTAGCTTTTAAAACTTCCAGTGTCCATGTCGTCTGTATACATTCAAAGAATCTGCAATGGGAGGCCAAAGACAGATGTGTATGTATTTAGTACAGCAAAAACAAAATCAATTTTCAAAAAATAAAAATTAGCGTTGAGAACTTTTTTTATATTTATCTTATAAAAATATATAATTCAAGATTGAAAAATAATATTTTGTTTATTTTTTTTATTTGATGCATATTTTATTAAACTACAATATGTTGACTTGTTAAAGCCATTTGATTGCCATTTTTTAGAAGTGCTAAACAGTATTGCCAATCTGCTTGTTAACCTTCCTCTTTGCTGAGGCAACCTTCTGATTTAAGCTCACAAGTTTGATTTAAAA
Organism: Ryuthela nishihirai; assembly: GCA_038380435.1. Lineage (NCBI taxonomy): Eukaryota > Metazoa > Arthropoda > Arachnida > Araneae > Heptathelidae > Ryuthela > Ryuthela nishihirai. The sequence goes on along the minus strand of JAWZYU010000004.1, from coordinate 92,506,702 downwards.
TATTATCAACAAATTTTTCCTTAAAGTTTTAAAAATCTCCTAAAAAATTTGTTACTTTTAAAAACAACAGATTTTGGAAGCAATTATGAAGAACATACCACCATTTTTTTTCCATTATACACTCTTTTCTACCATAAACCTATTTCAACATACCCAGAATTATTTTTATCATTTATCCCAGCATTCTATGCATCTTTACCACTCTTAAAATCTAGAAACTGAAAGTAAAAACAACTTTCTTAGACTTTTCAATATTGGCTGCAGCTGCAACTAGGTCATGGCTCACTGCTTTGCAGCCGAGAAGGCAGGTGGCTCACATGTGCCATCTCCATTCTGTGTGTTATAAGTGGTTCAATAATAAATTGTTTATAGTATATTGGATACCTTTTATAAAGTTAGCATTTACTTTTCTACATTTAAACCTTAGATTTCATTTCAGTAGATTTATTTACGTAAATTATCCATCTTTTGGTTGATTGCTAAATATTGATTTTTCATACTTATGCTACATCGAATGGCTGGCTTACAACTTGTTGTTGTGGATATTTTAACATCGGCATTAGGTTATATGTTAATTTTCATTTTGCTATTTATTACTTTATCAGTAAAACTTTGATCTGGTATCATTCTCCGAAAATAAATGAGGGCTTGGATACGGAAGCAAATTCACTCTGTAGATTTATCTCCGTAAATTAGCAATCTTTTAGTATGTTGATTTATTGATCTTTCTGAGTTATGCTACATTGGATGGCTGGCTTAAAAGTGGTTGCGAATATTATATTTTACATTCCATTAGGTTACATATAATTTTTCTTCTATTATTTCTTGGTTTCTTTTTAGTAAAAAGCTTTGAACTTGTCTTGGCATGGAAATCAGTCCTCTTGTGGGAGGACAATTTCAGGAAGGGTGTTTACCTACCCTCCCCCTCTGCTAAACTCACTGTGAACATTTCACTCCCCCAACCCTCTAAAAAATTAATTTAAAAAAAATTACAAGTTTTTATGTTTATATTTAACGATTTTAAAAGCAGCACCTGCTCCCACCCTCAGTATCTTGGCTATACCACTCAGATGATATATCATGCTGTTTTATTTTGGTGAACAAATCTTTCTGCACTTAGCCCAGATAACCAAACTTGAACACCCAAAGAAAAAAATTCATAATGCTTAATAAAAAGGCAGCCAAGAGTTTTTTTCCCCGTTTCATAACCAGTTCAGAAAATCCTGTGAATGTGAGAAGCCCACGTCACTTTGCATAACACTGGCAGTGTTTAAAATAGTGATACTAAAAAGAATCATTAAAGGAAATAAAAATCACGTTTCAGGTTAAATATTAACTGGGAGGAAATTTCCTTTCAATTAATATGTAATTTAACACAGCAGAGAGCTATACCAGATAGTTAATGTTTTGTGTGGTAGAAAACGGACAGGCATACAAGGATTGAAGGATAAACAAGGTAAGGTTATAGAAGGGGAGGATTCTGTCATGGCTAGGTGGGCTGAGCATTTCAGTGATGTTCTAAACAATGTAGTTAGTTCTACTTACATTGTTTGCAATGATGATAGATGCATTGGTGGCTTTAATGTTGGCCCTATAACACAATCTGAAGTTATTTTGGCTGTTTCTAAACTTAAACTTCATAAATCCCCAGGGGTAGATGAAATTACTACGGAAATGCTTAGAGCTGGGAATGTTTCGGTTACCACTTGGATGACTGAAATTCTGAATATCTTTTATGATAAAGGCATGGTTCCTAAGGATTTTACGAGCAATATTGTTATCCCTATTTTCAAAAAAGGTGATCGCAGTTCTTGTGATAACTATAGGGGTATCAGCCTACTCTCTGTTCCAGGTAAAGTTCTTTCCATGATTGTGCTTAATAGAATTAAGAATCTGGTTGACAGTCAATTGCGTGATGAGCAATGTGGATTCAGAAGTGGTAGGGGATGTGTGGATCAGATATTTTCACTTAGGCAGATTCTTGAGAAATGTTTAGAGTTTCAGAAACCTTTGGTTGCTAGCTTTGTTGATTTCAAAAAGGCTTTCAACTCTGTTGATCGTCATAATTTGTGGTTGATTGTGAAATCATATGGTACACCAGACAAGTTAGTTAACATTATGAAAGCTCTCTATAATAACACTGAGTCGTGTGTGAGAGTTGGTAAGGCTTGTAGCAATTGGTTTAGCATTACTTCTGGTGTTCGACAAGGGTGCATTTTGTCTCCTTTTCTCTTTAGCTTGGTTATTGATTATGTTATGCGAAATTCACTTCAAGGGAAAGATTTTGGCCTTAAATGGGCTGGAGATACGAAAATTTCTGATTTAGATTATGCTGATGATTTATCCCTTTTGGCAAATGATGTTGATGAGATGAACTCTTTCATTCGAGCTATTGATGAGACTGGTAGTAGAGTAGGTTTGGTTATAAACAGAGAGAAAACTAAAGTAATGAAAATTGGTCAGGCAGGCTGTGATTCAGTTAATCTGAATGGTTGCAGTCTTGAGCAGGTGTCACAGTTTAATTATCTTGGGAGCTATGTAACAGATAATGGTGATGTGCGGCATGAGATTAACAGACGAATAGGGATTGCTGCCGGGACTTTTAAGAATCTATGGAGAGTGTGGAGAAATAGGCGTATACACCTAAAGACTAAAATTAGACTGTATAATAGTTTGGTTCTTTCTAGGGTTAGTTATGGTAGTGAAACTTGGATACTTTGTAAACATGATAACAGGAAACTAGATGCTTTTGATTCCAGATGCTTACGCAGTATCTTGGGCATTAGGTGGTTCAACTTTGTAACTAATGATGAGGTTAGGCAAAGGAGTCTGCAACCTCCTTTCAGCAGCGTATTGTGCAGAGAGAGACTCCGTTGGTTTGGCCATGTTGCCCGTATGAATAATTATAGATTGGCGAATAGGGTTATGAACAGTGTGCCTAAAGGCCTCAGAAAGAAGGGGAGACCTAGGATGCAGTGGGCAGACAATGTCAAACAGGACCTTGTTAGAATTGGTGTGCAGTGGCCAGATGCAGTAGATGTAGCTCAGGATAGATTTGCTTGGAGAACTAAATTGCACGGTCTGGTTGGACCTCCGTAGCCCATGGCTGCTTGAGGATGGGATTTCATCTGGTTTTCCAAAATTAAGCCTTAATTGTATAGTGCAATTTTTTTTTTCACGATATCATATTGAAAAAGATTTATTAAAATCAGGCCCGTGGCCTAGTGGTTAGCGTGTTTGGCTACTGATTTAAGGGACCTGGGTTTGAGCCCTGGGTAAGGCATAGATGTATGTGTCGTTTTTCTGCTGAGGCCCTGCCATCCTCACAGACCCTCTACTATGGCATATAAAGTGACAGGCTCCTGTCAGACCTCTGTGGCAAGCAGCTGCTTGAAGGGATATTTTTTTATTAAAATCAATATGTTTGTAAATTTGTTCACATTATTTATTTTCAAGGAATTCATAATTAAATTCTGTTTAATTTGGTATATAACATGATTTATTTTCGTTGATTGGTTGCTTTTTTTTTTTAATTCTAAAGTTGACTTGTTTATCTGACTCACCACAATTGGTGAAAAGCCAGGAATTTTCTCAAAGTATAGTACCAAGAAAAAAATTACAAAATGGAAGAAATATTACTTGAAACAAGATTATTTTTTTGGCTGAGCATAGGAAGAAAATAGCTTGGCCTCCAGATGTAAACCAGTTTTCAGGCTGGACACTGGAAGGGTTAATTAATGGTTACAAAGACTAATGGACAATTTCATAAAACAATGCTTTTATATGCCATATAGTAAAGCTCATTATAACAAACTTTTACTTAAAAAATGAAAGTAACTACAGAAAAATTTCACTCTATTAGATATTATATATGAAAAGATTTTGATTTTCACTTATGTGGAAAAAAATGTGAAAAAATATCTATTACAGTTAAATCTTTCTCAGACCAATGGCACCTGTGAGCACTCTTTAATGTGGTATATAATATATACATTTGCGTTTGTTAGTAACCTCACAATAAAGCAGGTTTAAGTCTCCCGTATGCATGTGTTGATAATTTCCTTCATCTACCTCTATCTTGGTATGAAAGGGGAATCAACGGGCATGACAAGGCCATCATATGTGATGCTAAGACATGGCCCAAAGTGCAGGAGTGCTGCCTTTACAGAACTGGGCATTTTGTTTAGAAGTGAAAAATAATACTTTTTCATTTGATAAATATTTTGTTAAGCTGTAATATAAATAATTTGTTAAAGTCATCTGCTCACCATTTTTTAGATTTGCTATATGGCAAAACCGATTTGCTTGCTTCCTATTTTTCTGTTCAGCGAACCTCCTGATTTAAGCACGAGTTTGATCTGAACTAATGCAAACTAATTTTTTTCATAAAGTTTCAAAATTCTCCCAGAATTTAGCCCAAAATAGCTATTTTTAAAATGGGAGAATTTTTGGAAGCAATTGCACAAGAAATACCTCTTTTTTTTTTTTTTCATTTAATGATCTCTTTTTCTGATTTAAACCATTTCAATATATCTAGAATTATTTTTATCATTCATTCCCCATTCAAACATGGCATTAGATTATTTGTTAATTTTTTTAACTACTTCCAGCATTTTCCAGTAAAGCTGATCTTTTATCATTTCCTGAAAATAAATGGTCTTGGATACAGAAGCAAAAAACCTTGGCATGGGAACCAGTACTCCTACAATTGGAAGGGCAATTTCAACAAGGGTGTTCAATATTGTTATTGAAGGGAAGAAAGGGGGTTAGCCCCCCCACCTCCTCTCTGTTGCTATGTTAAGGGTGTTTTACCCCCTACCCTGAAAAGTTTAATTTTTTCAAAACAATTATTAGTTCTTGAGTTTATATTGAATAGTTTTATAATACTCAACCTCTCCCCTTTCAATATCTTGGCTCTGTCACTGAGGATATTGACCTTCTTTTAGCCTTAGGTGCACCAATTTTGTTAAGATCCTAAAAAACAAAATACCCAAAGAAAAAATACAAAATGTAAAAAATACAAATTCTATGAATGTTAGCAGTCCAAGTCACCTAATAAACACTGCACAGTATTTAAAATATGCCAAACTGAAGAGAATTATAAAAAGAAATAAGAATCATGGTTTATGCAAAGATTTTAACATTCAGGAAGAAAGTGCCTTTCAAAAAATATTTTTTTACTTTAAATTATATTTGATACACTCATATGACAAATATTATTTCCACCATATGAGGCAGCTTGTTTGCCAATTCCCAACATAGATGGCGCCAGTAGAAAATCAACAAAACATGCAAGAAAGTCTATATATCACATTGATGAGGAGGGAAAAAAATGGTTAGTCATTGATGATTATCATAGCCAACATGTTTCTGGGAGATGTGGGTTCGAATCCCACTCAGGGAAAAGCCAAATTTTTTCAGCTAATTATTTCAAGGGTTAATGTCTGTAGGGCAATGTCAGATACAGCTGACAGAAACTAATAGGGGTCAGATCATTAGGTTCTCAGAAGCTGGAAGGTCATCATGCCAAATCATTATTCATGTAGGTTGAGTTGCCTGAATGGTTGGATGCTGCTGGCAACAGTGGGTAGAGGGAGGTATTGGGCATGTCACTAAGGTCCTAATGGCATTGAAAGAATGTCCAAACAGGAGGACCACTGGATCCACTGATAAAGATAGGAGAGAGATCTGTCACTAGCTGCCAGATTTCCAACACTGTAATGTCATCCTTGTCTGTTAGTATTTGGGAACACAATTACAAGACTTGAAAATTGGGGATGCATTCATGACATCCACTGGCTTGTCTACCTCTAATGCCATCACATCATTTCTGCAGTGGAGAAGGGAGAGAGTTGCTTGGGAACAAGACTGCCATTGTGTCACCTTCAGTGACAAATCAGTTTTCTGTCTAGGATCCAGTGACAGTCATATACATGTCTGGAGACATGCCAGGGACAGAGAGAACCCAGTCTGAATCAGGGAGTGTCATCCTGGGCTAACATCAAGAATCATGATATGGGGTAGCCATCAGTTACAATAACTATTCACATCTGGTCATTATTGATGACATGTCAATGGCAAGACATTATGTTGAAACTATTCTGGGACCGATGATTTTGCCTTTTCTATATTCTATCACAAACTCTATTTATCAGCAGGTTAATGCCTGACCATATATGGCTATATTATCTTGACAGAGCCTAACTGATGTGGCTAATGCTTTCTTGGCCTGCACATTGGCCAGATCTGTCACCCACTGAACTCATTTGGGATATGATGGAATTGTTCACTGGCCACTGTTGATGAATGAATGATTCAGGTAAATGAAGCATGGTTCAATGTTCACCAGAATAACATTCCCCATATTTCCAACTCGCTACCAATTATTATATTAGGTGATTTTAAATACTGTGCAGTGTTTATTAGGTGACATTATGTTTGGCTACTTATATCACTGTTCAAAAGAGGCTATGTATTTTTTGATGTACACTGCATTTTCCGCCAGTAAATACTGTTGGTTTGACACATAAACTTAATCATTTCTTGTCTACATTGCTATCTGTAACTCTACTTGTTTCGAGTTCAAAGCAATTGACTGGGTAATTTCAATGACAAGCAATGTAGATATATTTCTGTGATCTGTCAAGCAAAAATCGGTAATATAACCTTTGTACTTTCATTTAGCAATGATAGAGCATCACTGTTTCTTGTGATAATGTTGGCTGATCTATTATAAATTCCAATATTAGGAGTAATTTTTCTCTTTTTAAATAATAATTCATTTATTTAAATGCAGACCATGACAATTAGATGAAAACCAACAATATTATAATTTAGGAATTATACACACATTATGTAATCAGTGGTATGACAAGATTAGCTAAAATTCTTAGAAGTGTGGAGTTTAAAAAATTTCTAAGATTTTTGTTAATGCTAATTGATGAGTAAATGGTTTCTTAGATATAAGTTCCCACAAAGAAGGTGGTGGGGTTTAGACCATCAATCCCACTCCTTGCACTGTCCTATACAATGAATAATCAATGAATTATGACCACTCCAACCAGAATGGCACAAGCCCAGTAGCCTCAGTATACAGGAACTTACAGCACTGCACACAATCTCAGTGTAGCAGAAAATATGATCACACAAGCCAAAGTGTGAACATTGCAGCTGTGGGAAAAGTTACAGATATCAAAGAGCTCAAAAAGAGCAAGATGGTTGGGGTTCAGGAACCTTAATTTCTAAAACTGTCCACCTTATTTGTTGTTCACAGCCCATTGTAGTTAAGGTTTTCAAAATATGACACCAAACAGACAAAGTCACCTCCCTCCAACAAAACTGTCAAGGAGGACCCAAGATGCACATGAGGAGTGAAGGGTGCAACACTTTGTACACAATCAACAATAGGTCATGGTGGAAGAGTTGATTTCGCAGTTCAGTGAGGAGAGCTCAAGTGGAATATCCTAGATGATGATATGCTCCATTCTCACGTTATGGGGTTATGGAGCTGAAGGACACCAAGTCACCCTCTCTTCACCAGAGGTCATTGTCAGCAGCTCCTACTGTGGTGTCAGTAGGATGACAGTTGGTCAATCAAGAAGTGGGAAAAATATGCTGGCCTGACAAAATGCTTGCTGCATTATGCAGATGGACACTATGTGAATGGAACAAACAAGAGAAGTAGATGGACTCTTCATTCAGTGTATCCATGTCCAGGCCAGCAGTGGTAGTATGGTATGGAGAATGTTTCGCTGGTCTGAATTAGAACTCCTGGCAGAGCTGACAACCTTGCATGACAAAAAATACGATTTGGAGGAAAGAAAAATTGGAGCACTGCAGTTTATGATGCTCAGGTGCCATTTTTTTTAATGCAGCGCAATAATGCATTACGTCTTGATGGAATGCTGAACTTCCGGACTCCTAGCAGTGACAGAAAATTTTACTTCTTCAAGAATTACACCAACTTTCTTAAAATTACTTCCTTAAAAAAAACACTAAATATCTGGTATAATAAAGGTATCTGGCATATTCTCCTAACTACACATAACGTTATACGGCGATTATCGGTCAGTACCATCCGAGGCTACTTGTTTTAACAGCCTATTGTCACTAGTAAAAAAGTTCATTCCGTAATTTAAAAACACTTGCAAAAATCAATAATCTCATCGGAGACGGCTATTCTAACAAGTACGTACCACTAAACAACAAATTGCCATTTCATAATTTAAGAAAACCCCAGAACAAAATTACCAAAGACAATTTCAACCTGAACTGCTGGACAATGAAATGCCATTCCGCTCTTTTTACTCACCCCCCCCCCCCCCCAGAACACACTAATCACCCGCCCACATGCCTGCCTGCCTAAAAACAAAATCCATGGGCTAGGGAGGTCCAACCAGACTGTAATTTTCCTCTCCAGATGAGTCTCTTCTGAGCTACTGCTGCCATAGCATTTGGCCACTCTAGGACAATTTTAGCAAGTCCTGTTTGACATTGCCTGCCCATTGCATCCTAGGTCTCCCCCCTTTTTCTTAAACCCTTAGGCACACTGCTCATAATCTTATTTGCTAATCTGTAGCTATGCATATAGGTAACATGGCCAAACCAATGGTCTCTCTCTGCACAATATGCTGCTTAAAAGAGGTTGCCGACTCCTTTGCCTAACCTCACCATTACTTACAAAGTTGAACCACCTAATGTTCAAGTTACTGTGTAAGCATCTAGAATCAAAGGCATCAAGTTTCTTGTTATCCTGCTTACAAAGTGTCCATGTTTCACTACCATAACTAACCTTAGAAAGAACCAAACCATTATACAGCTTGATGGTATTTTTAGGTGTACCTGCATATTTTTCCACACTCTCCATAGATTTCTTAAAAGTCCCATCCCAGCGGCAATCGCTATTCTTCTATTTATATCAAACCACACATCACTGGTATCTGTTCCATAGCTCCCAAGATAATTAAACTGAGACACCTGCTCAAGACTGCAGCCATTCAAAGCAAATGAAGCACCATCAGCCTGACCAATTTCATCACTTTAGTTTTTCCTCTGTTTATCACCAAACTTACTCTATTACCAGTCTCATCAACAGCCCTAATGAAAAAATTCATCTCATCAACATCATGAGCCAACAGGGCCAAATCATCTGCATAATCTAAATCAGAAATTTTGAAATCTCTAGACCATTTAAGGCTAAAGTTTTTCCCTTGCAAAGAATTTTGCATAGCATAATCAATAGACAAACAAAACAGAAAAGGAGACAAAATGCACCCTTGTGTAACTCCACTAGCAATGCTAAACCAATCACTGCCAGACGTACGAACTCTAATACCTGACTCAGTGTTATTATAGAGAGCTTTCATTACACTAACTTATCAGCTATTCCATATGATCTAACAATCAATCACAAATTATGTCGACCAACAGAGTCAAAAGCCTATTTGAGCGACCAACAGAGTATAAAGCTAGTAACCACAGGTTTTTAAAACTCTAAACAGTTCTCCAAAATCTGCCTAAGTGAAAATATTTGATCAATGCATCCCCTACCACTTCTGCGTGATGAACAGTGTGGATTCAGTTGTCCATCAACCAAATTCTTAATTCTATTACATATATTCATGCACAGTACTTTACTTGGAACAGAAAGCAAACTAATTCTCCTGGAATTATCACAAGAACTGTGATGACCCTTTTTAAAAATTGGGACAATAATAGCTCTTGTAAAATCCTTAAGAACAACACCTTTATCAAAAAACATATTCAAAATTTCAGTCAGCCATATGACAACACAAATGTTCCCAGCTCTAAACATTGCAGTGGCGATTTCATCTATCCCTGGGGATTTATGCAGCTTTAATTTATAGACAGCCAAAGGAACTTCGGAATGTGATATAGGAACATCACTAAATCCAGTAATACATCTATATTTATTACAAACAATGGGAGTAGAAATAATCACATTATTTAGAACTTGTCTGAAATGCTCAGCCCACCTAGCCATCACAGAATCCTCACCTTCAATCACCTTCCCATGTTTATCCCTCAATCCCTGTGTACCTGTCTGTTTCTTCCCACATAAAACATTAACAATCTGGTACAACCTGCTGTTAACTGATCCTTTACACATTTTTTAAGCTCATTGTAATGCATTCTGTTAGGACTAGTAGGGTGTTGATTCATATTAATCCTGCACTTCCTTCTTTCAGAAATAAGTTCCTTAGCCTTATCACTCAAATACTTTTGTTTCTCTATTCCTTTTTTTAACCAAAAGAATACTGTTGGTTTCAAGAAAAGCCAGTTTAAATCAATCCCATTCTTTCTCAACTTGAGCAGTAAGCAAACCACTATTGTCATAATGACTAAGTAGCCTATCATGGTGTGCTTTGGCTATATCTGGATCTTTCAGACATTCAATGTTAAAACTAATTTTCTTACCATTAGCATAACATTTCTTAAGTTTCAGCTGCAAAACACTTTTGACCAGGTAATGGTCAGACCCAATTACAGCTCCCCTGTATGATCTGGTATTCATAACTGAACTAGCCCCTTTGCCATTAATTAAAAGATAATCTATCATGTTCCTGTACAACCCATCAGATGAAACCAATGAATATTATAAATGTCACAGTGTTTGTAGTATGTGTTAGTTATTCATAAACCATTAAGTTTACTTACCTGTAGAAGACGTTCCCCATTGGCATTGGAACTACCGATGCCAAAGAGACCTAAAACTCCTGCCCAAAGATTAGTCAGTAAAAACTTTAGCATTGAAGTCATCTAAATACAAGAGAAATATCTCCTTTCTTCACAGAATTCAAAATATCCTGAAGTTGGTTGTAAAACATATTCTTCTAGTTCTCATCAGAGTCTTCAGTGGGGGCATAAAAGCAGATGACATTCAAGTTTTTAATTTTTGTTTTAAATTTAGCTGTAAGAAATATTTGGTCTGTAATGGTAGCTAGGTAGCCACTGGAAGGGAAGCTATGCAGCAATCCCGTGATGATGCAGAGAACTGGTCGGGCCTAGCACCTAATGTTCGACCCAGCCTTCTTGTGGTACAGTCTGTTAGTACCTTTAAAAAGAAATACCCTCTTGTGGATGTGAATAGAAGGGGAGGGCTGATAGATTACTGTGGCCTACTGATCTGAACAACTATGGCTACTTTTCTTTTTTTCTACCCTGCTGAGGAGTGGTCAACCACACAGGGTCCTGGTGCTGACCATATATACCAACCTGAACGGAATTATGGCTCTGAGCTTGATTATGGATCCTGATTTTGCTGTACTGGTTGGCTTCTGTGGAGGGAAAATCTTCCACTGTGTTTTCTGTTTGTTTGTGGGTTGACAGCCCCAAGTGAATAGATTCACAGGATATGTTTTTCAGCTGGTGGATAATCCTGAGCAGAAGTCATCGTAGGCACCTGAACTCTTTGCTTCTACTGGCATCGTCAAATTCTACATTGGAGGAAGTCTTCCAGTGTATATAGGAAGTCTTCCAGTGTATATGGCTTCAGCCTTTAGTGGTGGGAGAACAGGTCTTTGCCCCATGTCTGCGATTAGGGGGTTGTTTGATATTGTCGGCATTCCCTCTCTCAATAAACATAGTTTCTTTAAACATCCCACTAACCATTTTCTCTCCATAGGTAGAATGTGAGGACTCTGCACAGAGCTTTTTCTCACTGCACAGAACTTTTTGTGAGGATATCAAGAGAAAAGCACAGAACTTTTTCTCTTGATAGCCTCACACAAGAATTCCACCATTATAATTTAGATATTCTCGGCTTGCAAGAGACCAGATGGACAGATAAAGGTCAAATTCTTAAAAAATAATGTTAAATTTCTCTTTCCAGGGTTGGTTGGTTGGTTGTTTTGGGTTTTATGGCACATGGGCGACTAGGCCATAATGCGCCAAACAAAAGACAATATAAAAGATAAAAGATGTGCAACCTGCAACCAAATTTCAGGGAGGGAAGACAATAAACATCACCAAGGCGTGGGTCTGCTTCGATGGTCTTCGATGGTGAGTCTGCCGATGAGGATGAGGATAGGTTTTATGGACAATTTCAGGATATTTTGAATTCTGTCAAGAAAGGAGATATTACCCTTGTTCTAGGTGACTTCAATGACAAATTTGGTACTGATTCTGACCTTTGGGGAGGAGTGATAGGCCCTTTTGGTATTGGTAGCTGCAATGGCAATGGGCAACGTCTCCTACAGGTAAGTAAACTCAATGGTTTCAGAATAACTAATACTTATTACAAACACCGCGGCATACATAAGTGCACATGGGTTTCACCTGATGGGCTGCATAAGAATATGATTGTATATTAATTAAGAGCAAATGGGCTAGTTTTGTTAGGAATACCAAGGCATATAGGAGAGCTGAAATTGGATCTGACTATTACCTTGTTAAAAGTGTCTTACAACTTAAACTTAAAAAGTGTTGTGATAAGGTTAAAAAATTTACCTTCAATACTGAAGCTCTGAAAGACCCAGTTATAGCTAAAACTTACCATGATAGGTTACTTAATGATTATAACATTCATGGTTTGCTTACTACTGAAGTTGAGGAAGACTGGAACCATTTTAAACAGGCTATTTTGAAAACTAACAGTACTCTTTTAGGAAAAAAGGAGCAGAGGAGGCAGAATTATTTGAGTGATAAGGCACTTGAGCTTATTTCAGAAAGAAAGAACTGCAGGAATGTCCTTAATCAATACCCTACTAGTCCTAAAAGAAAGCATTACAGAGAGCTTAATAAACTTGTAAAGGATCAGTTAGCTGCTAATAAGAACCTTTGGCTTGATGGCTTGCCTGACAAAGCCGGGGAAGCAGTTAGACAGCACAACAGCAGAGAGTTGTACCAAATAGTTAATGTTTTGTGTGGTAGAAAACAGACAGGCATACAGGGATTGAAGGATAAACAAGGTAAGGTTATAGAAGGTGAGGATTCTGTCTTTGCTAGGTAGGGTGAGCATTTCAGTGATGTTCTAAACAATGTGCCTAGTACTACTGCCATTGTTTGTAATGATAGATACATTACTGGCTTTAATGTTAGCACTATAACAGTCTGAAGTTATTTTGACTACTTTCAAACTTAAACTACATAAATCCCCAGGGGTAGATGAAATTAGTACGGAAATGCTTCGAGCTGGGAATGTTTCGGTTACCACTTGGATGACTGAAATTCTGAATATCTTTTATGATAAAGGCATGGTTCCTAAGGATTTTACCAGAGCTATTATTATCCCTATTTTCAAAAAAGGTGATCGCAGTTGTTGTGATAACTATAAACTTATCAGCCTACTCTCTGTTCCAGGTAATGTTCTTTGCATGATTGTGCTTAATAGAATTAAGAATCTGGTTGACAGGCAATTGCGTGATGAGCAGTGTGGATTCAGAAGTGGTAGGGGATGTGTAGATCAGATATTTTCACTTAGGCAGATTCTTGAGAAATGTTTAGAGTTTCAGAAACCTTTGGTTGCTAGCTTTGTTGATTTCAAAAAGGCTTTCAACTTTGTTGATCATCATAATTTGTGGTTGATTGTGAAATCATATGGTATACCAGACAAGTTAGTTAACATAATGAAAGCTCTCTATAATAACACTGAGTAGTGTGTAAGAGTTTGGTTAGGTTTGTAGCAATTGGTTTAGCATTACTTCTGATGTTCGAAAAAGGTGCATTTTGTCTCCTTTTCTCTTATTATTATTGCTTATGTTATGCGAAATTCACTGCAAGGGAAAGATTTTGGGCTTAAATGGTCTGGAGATACGAAAATTTCTAATTTAGATTATGCTGATGATTTAGCCCTTTTGGCAAATGATGTTGATGAGATGAACTCTTTCATTCGAGCTATTGATGAGACTGGTAGTAGAGTAGATTTGGTTATAAACAGAGAGAAAACTAAAGTGATGAAAATTGGTCAGGCAGGCTGTGATTCAGTTAATCTGAATAATTGCAGTCTTGATCAGATGTCACAGTATATCTTGGATATATATATTGGATATCTTGGGAGCTATGTAACAGATACTGGTGATGTGCAGCATGAGATTAACAGACGGATAGGGATTGCTACTGGGATTTTTAAGAATCTATGGAGAGTGTGGAGAAATAGGTGTATACACCTAGACTAAAATTAGACTGAATAATACTTTTCTTTCTAAGGTTAGTTATGGTAGTGAAACTTGGATGCTTTGTAAACAAGATAATAAGAAACTAGATACTTTGATTCTAGATGTTTACGCAGTATCTTGAGCATTAGATGGTTCAGCTTTGTAACTAATGATAAGGTTAGGCAAAGGAGTCGGCAACCTCCTTTAAGCAGCATAATGTGCAGAGAGAGACTCCATTGGTTGGCCATGTTGCCCGTATGAATAATTATAGATTGGTGAATAGGGTTATGAGCAGTGTGCCAAAAGGCCTCAGAAAGAGGGGGCAACTTAGTATGCGGTGGACAGACAATGTCAAACAGGACCTTATTAGAATTGGTGTGCAGTGGCCAGATGCAGCTCAGGACAGATATGCATGGAGAACTAAATTGCACAGTCTGATTGGACCTCTGTAGCCCATGGTTGCTTGAGGATGATGATGAAGAAATCTTTCATTAATGCAGTCATATCCTAGAAGAGCATCACTGGTCTTCATGTGTCTGCTGAGAAGCAAACTTACACCTTGGAGATGCCTTCCATCCTCCCTGCCTGAAAAGAGAAATTTAAAATTATTTTTAAGTATCTGACTTTTTACCTGTCCATCTGGTCTCTTACTAGTCTAGAATATCTAGGTTATAACATTGGAATTCCTGTGTGAGGACATCAAGAGATCAATTTCTATGAAATGTCCTAATGTCCCATGTACCTGCAGAGAGGAAATGATTAGTAGGATTTTTGAAGAAAGTAGGTTTATTGAGAGAGGTAGGGCCAACAATATCAAACAGCCCCCTGTTCGCTGTCATGGGGCAAAGACCAGTTCTTCCTCTGCTAAAGACTGAAGTCACCAATGCTGGTAGGAACTTCAGGCACCACCTTTTCAAGTGGACCTTTTCAAGAGCCATTTGACTTGGCTGAGACACATTCCTCCAGTTTAGGATTGGCAATGCCTAATTAGGTAAGTGAGGTTCAGGTACCTGCAATGGCCTTTGATCAGGATTATCCACCAGCTCATATAAGGTATCCCGTGCCTCTATTCATTTAGGGCTGTCAACCCAGATGCAAACAGAAAACACAGTGGCAGATTCTCCCTCAAAAGAGGCCCACCAGTGCAGCAAGTCCAAGATCCATAATCAAGCTCAAATCCATAAATCAGTCCAGTCTAGTGTGTATAAATGGTCAGCACCAGGACCCTGTGAAGTTGACCACTCTTCAGCAGGGTTGAGAAAAATAAAAAGTGACCATAGATAACCAGATGAGTAGGCCACACTGATCTGGCAGCCTTCCCCTTCCGTTCCCTTCCAAATGAGAATATCTCTTTTGAAAAGTACTAACGGCCTGCACCATGAGAAGGAAGAGTCGGACATTAGGTGCTAGATCTAGCCGGTTCTGTGCATCATCACTGGGGATTGGTATACAGATCTCAAGCCTAAAAACCAAATTGTAAACAATTCATTGTTGATCCACAATATAAAAAATCCTCAGGAACTAATCCCATCAGAGACAACAAGTTTAAAAAACATGAATTATTGTAAACAACTTGCAGCATCCTTCAGTATAAAAAAGGCCCTGGAACTAAATAATCTCATCAGAGAAAACAAGTCTAAAAACATGAATTATCATAAACAATTTACTGCCAATCCGCAGTATAAAAAAGCTCCCTGAACAAAATAATATCATCATTGACAACAAGCCTAAAAAACACAAAATATCATAAACAATGTACTGCCATTTGTATTATTAATAAAAAAAAACACTAGAACAGGTTGTCATCAACCATTTTAAACAGAGCATATCGCTAAAGAAGAAATTGTCCCATTTCCCACTCAACACAATAATAGAGAATAGCATTAACTAAATATCATAAATCGTCTGCAACTTTCAGTACTTACTTTTCAAATTCACACCATTATGCTACATTATAAGGGAATTAAAACCATACTGCATTATAAAAATATATTTATATAAATAGCCTGCCCTCTCCAGTTAAATAAACTCATAACTTTTATTAATCTTAGAAAGTGAGACCTGACAAGAAAAAAAATTAAAAACCAGAGGCCATATGAAATATTCTGAGATAATCCAATAAATTGGTAGATAAGATGAAAAGCTATTATACTGTAAAGTTATTCACTTACATTACACACCTTAAGAAATTTGCTACTACTTGTGATGCCATCTTGTGAGTGAGTGCAGTAAACTGCAGGTGTACCTGGTTATTGTTATTAGTTACTAGTTATGAGCAATTAAAATATATTTACATAACATAAAAAACAGTCTCGGCACCTTGTGAGCCCAACAAATTAGCCTTCCCATTCCAGCAATCATGAGTTTAGCGATGATCATTTTATTGTACCCATTAACTGACTATGAATTTTAACAAAATGTGTTTTTTCGTATTAACAATATTTAACGTAATCGCTAATAATCAACAATATGAAGTAGGCATCATCTAAAAATTAATAATAGATGTATTGCAAAAGTTAACATTTACAATATAGAGAGAATAGCAGCAATTACTGCGCCCCTTTCTCCATGTTTTTTTTTTTGCACGGTGCTTGGATCATTGGCAGTAGAAAGCTTCATATGCAGCATAGGAAATGGTGCTCACCACAGCCAACTGAACAGCATCTATACTATTTACCCAGATATAATCCCATGGAATCAGCAGAAGAGTTTTTGATATTAATGAAAATTAACTTAATCACTAATAATTAAATATTCAATATGTAGGCATCATCCCACAATCAATAATAGATCAACCAATCTATTTCAAAATTTAGCATTACAATACATCGGGAATAAAAACAAATGTTATTGCGACTTTTTTTTTAAGTGCTTGATCGCTACCACAGCTTGTCATGCAGGGTACAGGAAGCAATGGCTTAACGTAGCCAAGTCACTGCATCCATACATTTTTGGCCATTAATAACTAATACTATGTAAATATCATTAATTAATTAATAATCAACTAATAGACTCTGAGTGGCATTTTCATAAAGTGCAAAATTTATTAGAATTAAAAGTGCATAAACTCTAGTAAAAGTAAAGTTTTAATCACTTATCAACCCAACAGCCCAACCAAGATAACAATAGACATGCATGAGATCCATTCAAGTTGCAATGCCAATCATGGCCCACAGATCAGGGAAGTAATCTATATTATTTCCTTCACTCTGAAGTTTCCAATTCTAAGAAATCCAATTACTGTTTGCCAGAGCCAGAGAGACTAGTTGGCCAGAGCCAGGAGAGTTTGGTATAGGTTCAATTAACATCCGTTTAGAAACAAACTATGACTGTAAAAGAATTTAGATGTAGACATTGCCATGTGTTCTGTCTGGAAATGGTCAGCTGGAGTCACGGATTTCTTCTGATTGGGGTGCAGGTGAGCCCACAAGAAAGCACAGATTAGGAAGTGGTGACACAGCTGCACCTTTAGTACAGTATGAAACATCTAAATCAGAAAAAATTCTTCCCTTTCATTAACATTCCTCTTTTAGGAAAAGTGTAAAAATACTGTACAATTTGATAGCAGATTTTCTTTAGTGTGAAACTGAAGAACCCTAAAAATCGAATTTTCAAAGGCAAAATTGTAGTAGTTGTCAGCTCTGGCCTGGTATGTATGGACCAATGTGTGACAGGTCTGGGTTATTGGCAGCTCTTTTCAGACCATGTTGCACCTGTATCTAGATAAGGACAGAATCAGGATGATAATCTTCTGTGCCATTTGGCCCAGACTACAGAGGAGCAGTCCAAGGAACACACAACAGACATAACCCATCTTTCTTGGCCACTGATTTCACTGGATATGAAAACCACCAAACACTTCTGGAACATGATGTGAAATGTAGAGATTTGCCACCAACCTCCATTTAGGAACTGCATGTGATGTCTTGCAGCAGACCACATGGATACAGAATACTTCCGACATCTTAGAATATCTAGTGAAATCAATGCCAAGGTGATTATGGGCTGTTATCCATGTGGAAGGTGATCCAGCATTATATTAGATAGATAGTCAAAATTCAATAACCCTCAATGTAACTTAAAGCACACTTACTGAATCATTTCTTTTTACAGATTCAATGCATATTAGACACACAACAGCTCCTGAAGTTAGGGAGTTTTGGAGGAATTCTTGTGTTTTCCTCAAGTCTGTAGTATTATCACCTATTAGAAAGAAAAATATTAAACACTGCAATTTGTTTCATAATTATGGATAAATAAACTAAAAACATTTTACTAAATTATATTATGTGCAAAAAAAATTAACTTAGGAGTAGGTGCACTTCTCTTTTTTTTAAATTAGTGAACATAAATGGTCTTTAAGCCACTTTTGATTGAAAGGTTCCATTTAAACCATGGTTCCCAATTTTTGGATCAAACACAGTTTTTCTAAAGCCTCACCATTCATGGAAAGCTATGTTATTCTATGAAGTATTTGATATTTTTTTTAACATATATCCACACAAAACTTCAAGAAAACACCCCACAAATTTCTAAAACACACCACAGGGGACATTGTGATGGTCCACCCATTCACTTTTACTTTTCCTTAACCAGTTTTGCTTTATTTATGTTAATATTAATCATTTCGGGGATTATTTTTTTTAGACATCACAATTCTTGTTTCTGAGCCATAGGAGTTGCACATGCGCAACTCTAACCTTTCGATTGTCAGCCTCTAATGCGCACGTGTAGGACACAAGCCCTCTTGCATCACAGCTAGCGCAATCATCAGATTATTCAAATGTTTTCACAGCTTGCAATAGACACGTGCCGGATTAGTATGCCCGTGTCACAGTTAAGTGATGTTACATCACAGAGTCAGTTAGAGAAGAGAATCAGAGGTAGAAGTGTAGTCATAGTTAGTGGAGAGAATTGTCAGCGGAGATGTAGTATTGTAGTGGATGTAGTAGAGATTTAGATAGATGTGAGTTGCTAGTACTCCAACTTTTGTATTCATCAAACGGGTTTGGTGAGTTTTTGAATTTTTTGGAAATAAATTTTGTTTGTTTTGGAAACTTTTTAATTTTTGCTATTTTTCTGTTGAGCAAAGTTAATTGATTTTTGATTAGATTTAAACTTTTATTAAACCTGATAATCCTTTATTAAATTCTTACTCTATAAGTAACACTACATACATAATGAACCCTATTTCAACTTTATTTGGCAAGTTATTAATTATTGCTTGGCACCTGACAAAGCAATCCAGAATTTTTAATAAATTTGGATCAGACAAAAGGTCCAATTCGAAAAGTTAATAATCTTTGGAGCATTACAACATTAATGTCCCTAATGGGAATCACTGTTATAAACAATCATTTTTGACCACTTTTTTCATTAACATAATACTACATTTTCAAAAAAACAAAATTATTATCTATAAATTTTTGCAAAGGTATAAAGGGAATTAGGAAATCAACAATTCTACTTTATTTTCAATTTTACACACACATGCAATAATTATTTAATATATAATTTCTGCACCCAAAATTGGTCTAAAATGGTAGCTAGGTATACACTGGAAGTAGAGCTGTGTATCAATTCCCTGTGATGATTCATAGAAGGCCTAGCATCTAAAGTCCAACCCCACCTTCTTGTAGTAAAGGTTGTTAGTAACTTTCAAAAGAGATATTCTCTTCTGGAAGGGAATAGAAAAGGAGGGCTATCAGGTCGGTGTGGCATACTGATCTGGTCATCTATGCCACATTTTCATTCGGCCCTGCCGAGGAGTGGTTAACTACACAGGGTCCTGGTCTGACCATTTATACTCACTGGACTGGCTTATGGCTTTGAACTTGCTTACAGATCCTGGACTTACTGCAATGGTGAGCCTCTATTAAAGGAAAATCTATTGTTTTCCTTTTGCCTATAGGTTGCCAGCCTTAAGCGAACAGATGCACTGCCTGCTTTATATCAGCTGGTGTATAATCCTGATCAGAGGTCACTGCAAGTACTTGATCACTTACTTTTATTGGCACTGCCAACCTACAATGGAGTATTGTCTCAGGCAGGTCAGTTTCTGTTTTGATTCTGGTTCTTTAAAAGGTTTACTTGTAAAGGTGGTGACTGAAGTTCTTACCAGAATTGGTGGCTTCAGCCTTGACCCTTCTAACAAAAAAAAAATACTTAAAACAAGAAAATTACACTCTTTTTTACAGTTTTTTCTCAGTATTATACATTGTGAAATGTCCAGGCATTTTGTTACCTATGCCAAGTAAAATAAACAAGTCAACTTTGGAATTTTTTTTTTTTAAAGAGGCAATCAACCAAAATAGCTCATGTTATACATCAAATTAAACAAAATTTAACTCCGAATTTTATTAAAAAATACAAAAAAATTCTGAAAAATACTATATTAATAAAAAAATTTTATAATGATATAGAAAAAAAAATAATTTGACTATGCAACTGAGGCTTAATAAATATGTAACTGAGGCTAAATGAATATGTAATTTAACTGTTTTTATTCGTGAGGAAAACCTCATATATAAAAACAGTTAAGTTACATATTAATCCTTAGAAATTTCCTGCTGAATAATATCATATTTACCTGAAGCATGATTTTTATTACTTTTAACGATTCTTTTAAGTGTGGTATATTTTAAAAAACATGGACCAATGTTATATAAGGTAATTTCAATTGCTCACATTAATCAGATTTTCTGCCTTTTTCTGAAATGGAGAAACTTTCTTGCTTTTTTAGATAAACATTTTGAATTTTTTCTTTGGATGTTAAATTTTGGGTATCTTAGCTAAATGCCAAAAAGTTAGTGCACCAAAGGCAAAAAAACAATAAACAAACATCTGTATTACCAGAGTGGCAAGGTCAAGATATTAAGGATGGAGGAAGAGTTAACTCTTCTAAAATCAATCAATAAGAATTTGAAAAACTCATAATTAAAAAAAAAAACGATATTTGGTAAGGGGGCAGGGATAATAAAAAAAAACACTTGCTGAAATTGCCTTCTCACAGGAGGAAGTCCATTTTGTTTTTGTGACCAAAATTTCATTTACTTTATGGAAAAAACAAAAAAAATTTAAATGTGGAAATGAAACAATAATAAAAAGAAAATTAACACACACTAATGCAGAGTAAAAAAAAATATTCACAGCAACAAGTTGTAAGCCAACCATTCAATTTAGTACAACTCTGAAAAATTGAAAGACTGAAGATTGAAACACGAAAGATTGTATTGATGGAAATAAAACAAATCTAATGAAAACTAAGATTTAATTATAATAAAGTAGAGCCCTGGGTAAGGCATGGATGTATGTGTTGTTTTTCTGCTGAGGTCCTGCCGTCCTCTCAGACCTTCTAATATGGCATATAAACTGACAGGCTCCTTTCAGACCTCTGTGGCAAGCAGCTGCTTCAGGGGGTATTTATTTTTTATTATTTTTTAAATAAAATACTAACTGTATGAATGGAGATGATATCCAATGTGTGTGTAGTATTTGGACTTTAAATCAACCATACAAACAATCGACCATGCAGACACTTAACCCTTCCAGTGTCCATGTCGTCTGTACACATTTGGAGAATCCTAAAAAATATGCGGAGGACGTATGCATACATTTTTAGTACAACAAAAAAACGATTTTTTAAAAATAAAAATTCCCATTGTAATTTATATATATATATCTTATAAAAAATATATAATTCAGGCTTCAAAAATAATAATGTTTTTTAATTTGATGCATATTTTACTAAACTATAATATAATTTTATAAAGCCATCTGATTGCCATTTTTTAGAAGAACTAAACGGTATTGCCAATTTTTTAGAAGAACTAAACGGTATTGCTTGTTAACGTTCCTATTTGCTGAAGCAACCTTGTGATTTAAGCTCACAAGTTTGATTTGAGCTATTATCAACAAATTTTTCCTTAAATTTTCGAAAATCTCCTAAAAATTAACAAAAAAAAAACTATTTTTAAAAACCATAGATTTTGGAAGTAATTACAATATATGTACCGCCATTTTTTTCCCATTTCACACTCTTTTCTGTCATTAACCTATTCCCAATTTATTTTTATCATTTTTCCCAGCATTCTATGCATTTTTCCCCACCTTCAAAATCGAAACTGAAAGTAAACACATCCTTCTTAGAAATTCTGGCTGCACCTGCATTTAATTAGTTATGCTTCCCTGAGACAAAGAAGACGCAGATGACTGATGCAATCTCCGTTGCGTGTGCTATAAGTGTTGTTTACAGTTTTGGTCCAGCATATTGGATACTCTTTGTAAAGTTAGTATTTTTTTATATTTAAACCTTAGTTAGTTTTTATTTCAGTAGATTTACTTTCTGAAATTAGCGATCATTTGGCCGATTGATAAGCATTGATTTTTTTCATAGCTATGCTATACAATATGGCTGGCCTACAACTTGTTGCTGTGGTTATTTTAACATCGCGTTAGGCTATATGTTAATTTTTATTTCATTATTTATTATTTTTCCAGTAAAACTTTGATCTAGTATCATTTTCTGAAAATAAATGAGTTTTTGGATACAAAAGCAAATTCATTTCTATAGATTTACTTCCATTAGTTAGCAATCTTACGATCAGCAGATTTATCAATTTTTCTGAGTTATGCTACATCGGAGGCCGGTTAAAAGTTGTTGCAGATATTTTGTTTAATATTCCATTAGGTTATATGTAATTTTTATTTTATTATTTCTTGTTTTTTTAGCAAAAAAACTTTGAGCTTGTACCGTTTTCTGAAAATGAATGTCTTGTATACAGTAGCAAAATAGACTTTCTATGCTACGGAAATTGGCCATTTGGGAGGGTAATTTTGGGAAGGGCTGGTCCTTGTTGCACAAACTTTTCTGCACTTAACCAAGATTGCCAAACTTCAACACCCAAAGATAAAATTCATAATGTTTAGTAAAAAAAAAAACAGCCAAGGAAGTTTTTTTTCTATTTCATAACCATTTTAGAAAATCCTGTGAATGTGAGAAGGCCAAGTCACATTGTATAACACTGGCCATGTTTAAAATATACGATACTGAAAAGAATCATCAAAATAAATAAAAGTCATATTTCAGGTTGAATATTATATTATTCAGGAGGAAATTTCCTTTTGATAAATATATAATTTAACTATTTTTATTCAGCAGGTTTTCCAAAATTAAGCCTTAATTGTATAGTGCGATCTTTCTTTTCACCGTATCACATTGAAAAAGGCTTATTAAAATCAATATGCTTGCAAATTTGTTATATTACTTATTTTCATAAAATTCGTAATTAAATTCTGTTTAATTTGGTATATAACATGATGTATTTTCGTTGATTGGTTATTTTTTAAAAAAATTCTAAAGTTGACTTGTTTATCTGACTCAACACAGTTGGCTCAAAGCCTGGAATTTTCTCAAAGTATGGTACCGAGAAAAAAATTACAAAATGAGAAAAATGTTTATTTAAAACCAAAAAAGTATTTTTTTTTTGTTATTCAGAAATATATAGTCATTCTATCCATTTGCATTGTAATCATTTCTGTCTATTAGTTTTTTTTTTTAATAAATTTTTATTTGCATTACCAGATGCATTTTTTTACTACATGACTCTAAAAAAGTCCTATTAAAATGAAATATATGGGTTCTTTTTTTGCTAAATATTATAATTTCAGAAAATTCAGAATGAAATGCTGATTAATTTGGCATACAACATGCTATAATTCCTCTCATTAGTTACTTGGCAAAAATGTTCTAAAGTTTTTTTTTTGGCTGAGCATAGGCAGAAAATAGCTTGGCCCCTGGATAGAAACCTGTTTTTCAGGCTGGACACTGGAAGGGTTAATACACAGCTGGCTCCATGTGAATGAGCAGTTAGTGACATCTGCATCTTCCTCTGCCATGATGCCACTACCTAGTTTCTACTGCATCTAGTCTTGAACAACAAGGTCTGGCTAAGAAGGCATTTAGTTATAGTTTCGATTTCAATAGTGGGAAACAATGTATAGAACTCTGGAAGACCAGATGGATAAAGGTCAGATTCTTAAAAATAATCATAATTTTTTCTTTCTAGGGAGGGAAAATAAAAAGCATCTCCAAGACATAGGTTTGCTTCTCAGCAGATACGCTAGTGAGGCTCTTTTAGATATAAGTGCATTAATGAAAGGTTTCTCACAGCTAAATTTCAAACAAGCATTAAAGACTTGAATGTTATCTGTTGTTATGCCCCCACTGAGGATGCGATGAGGATGAGAAGGGCAGGTTTGACAACGAATTGAAATCGTGACATTCCCAGTGCACCACAACTCTAGGCTGTATATCACCATAAGGGAGATGTCACTGAAACCACTATGAACTAGAAAGCTCCTATCAGTTAAGCTTGCCTTACATTGTCCTGCCTACAGTGAGAGAAGACCTGTATGTGTGAAGAGAGAAGCACTGCTTGTTATTATTGCCTGCTTGAAGATATAATCGTTGAGGTGCAGTGAGAGTGGGATCTTTTGAATTTTGAGCGATGCCAAGGAATATGCCCATCACTCAGTGAATTTTGCCAAGAAGTTGCCAATATATAAATAAAAAGATCTTAGTCTTTTGAATTTTGAGCCAGAAAATAAACAGAAAACCTAACAATTTGGGCCCCCACAGCGGAGGGCCAAGGTACTTCCGTCGACAAGCCACACCGAGAGGGACTCCAATCCTCCCGGCATGACCCCAACTTCGTCCTCTCCATCGAGCCGGGCACCACAGCCCGCTCACCTTATCGCTGTCTTGCAGCCTACCACGACAGCCGCTTCCAGCATGTCAGGGCTCACTAGACTGCAGCACCCGGACCCCACTTCGCAGAGGAACCAAGTTCCTCCACTGCAAAGGCATGCCTAAAACAGCTAGCCTAACTTTTAGGGCCCAGTAGAGGCTCCTAGGTGCTTCCATCGACAAACCACACTTACTCAGGTGCCCCCACACCCTTTCGGCAGGCCCCCAACTTCGTCCTCTCCATCGGGCCCGCGCAACCACAGCCCCGCTCGCCGTGTGACTTCTGCACCATGCCGAGGCCGCTTCGGGGACACCTAGCCAGCCAACGACCAAAACCAGCCGGCAGCCCTCCCACGACCGCCGACAAAGCTCTCCGCCAACCTAGGCTTACAAGACCGCAGCAACACTGACCAAACTTCACAGAGGAACCCAAGCTCCCCTATTGCAGCCATGAGTCCAAATCTCATTCATGTGGGACTCTTAGTTTGGCTGTTCCATTGATAAGTCCGCTGGCCATGGTGGGCTGCTCCAGGCCGCGAGCCTCCAACTTCTACCTCTCCATTGTTCACGGGCCGAGGCACCCTGGACCTCCGTCCACCTCAATATCACAGGGACCGCATCAGGGAGCCCACAGACGAGTGCACGAAGAGGTGTACAGCTCAGTCCGGAGGACTCCCCAATAGGCCTGAAAGAAAGAAGGACAGGGTAAGCCACACCCCATCCCGGCCGTCTAAACGGCCCCTCAACCAAGGCTGTGACCCCCCAGCGAAGCTGGGGGACAAGTCAACAAGCCAACTGGACCCACTAGCCCAGTTAGTCCGCCAGCCCTCAACAGGCCCCCTCCACCGGGGGCCACCAGACTTCAATACCAGATCGCCAACGATCTGAGCCCAACTTCTCAGAGGCACCGTAAGCCCCCCCCCCCCCCTCGTCAAGGAGGTCCCACTCCCGGGGGGGGGGGGGGGACAGGTTTGACAACGAATAAGATTCGCGACAACCCCGGTGCACCGCAGTACTGTGACTGCATATCACCTTAAGGGATTGCCACTGAAACCACTACAAACTAAAAAGGCTCCTATCAATTTAGCTTGCCTTAACATTTGCCTTCCTGCAGCGGGAGAAGACCTTATGTGAAGAGAGAAGCACTACTTGGGATTTAATAGTCTGCTTGAAGTAATACTCATTGAGGTGCAGTGAGAGTGGGATCTTTTAAAATTTTGAGTGGTGCCAAGGAAAATGCCCAACACTCACTGAATTTAGACCAGAACGAGCCATAATACATAAATAAAAAGATCTTAGTCTTTTGAATTTTGAGCCAGAAAAATAAAGGAAGTCCTAACTTTTAGGGTCCTCTGCAGCAGAGGCCCAAGGTACTTCCGTCGAAGAGCCACACCTCGAGGGACTCCAATCCTCTCAGCATGATCCCCAACTTCGTCCTCTCCATCGAGCCGGGCACCACAGCCCGCTCGCCGTCTCGGCTTCCACACCGTGCCGGGCCGCTTCGGGGGATACTGGACCAGCACCACCAAACCGGTCCGCACCCCTCCCACAACCACGACAAAGCCTTCTGCCTACCGGGGGCTCACAACACTGCAGCACCCGGACCCCACTTCACAGAGGAACCAAGTTCCTTTACTGCAAAAACCAATAAGTCCAAATCTCATTCATGTGGGACTCTTAGTTTGGCTGTTCCATCGATAAGCCCGCTGGCCACAGGTGGCCAACAAGGGCCGCGAGCCTCCAACTTCGTCCTCTCCATTGTGAACGGGTTGAAACTCCCCAGTGAACATAGGTCCACCCCAATATCACACAGAACACCACTGAAGTGACAACTTCAGGATATTTTGAATTCTGTCAAGAAAAGAGATACCTTTGTGTAGGTGACTTCGATGAACACCTCCTATAACAGAAGGCCAAGGGACCAAGCTATGGCAGCACCATAAGTAGTCCTAAGTTCGTCTTGGCCACACATTTTTTTCTCATTTTAGTTCTGTCATAGGGCAGATTTTTTCTTATCCTATTTCAATTTTTAGTATTATTAAGTATTATTTGCCACTTTTATATTCATATCATTGAGAATACGATACGAATATTTTTATTAAGTAACTGAATCTTTCGCTTTTATGGTGACTTTTCTGATGAAAATTACTAGAAACTGATCTTTAAAATTGACTTTCAATGAAAATTAAGAACATTTTGTGCAACAATTAAGGCATACGACGACAACAAATTTTAGTATATTTTTTTCATTCTGAGTAAATGTTTCCAAAAAAATTGCTAAATTGCTTATTAATATTTAAATTTTTCAAACTGTAAAAAATAAAAAAATATTAGCATATATATGTTTTTACACATAAACACAAGAAAGAAAATGGCAAGTTTTATCAAATGGGTATTAATCGCCAATTATTAAATAATAATTTTTATGTTATCATTACTCTTCATACTTTAAGAAAATAATGTGGATAAAATATTGTAATATTTTTATTATTGTAATTATATATTATTGTATTATTGTAATTATCAAAAAAACAGTGAAAAAATTCTAGAATTATCTTTAAATTTGACACAAAATATAAATGCAATCTGCTCTTTGGTTTGTATACTGAAACTGCAAGAATTTAATTTATATACTGCTTAAATGCAATTGTTTACATATATTTCCTATCCCAGGTCCTGTGCCAGAGCAGCTGAAGGGTGCAACGTATGCGTATGGCATGTGCTTTTTCCTTCGGGACGAGGCTTCTGTTGCTGCGTTCACTGGGCTCTTCGGTGATTACTGCAAGGCAACTGGAGGCAAGGCTTAACCTTAGCAAATCTAAGATTGTGATATGGGGTCGGTGGGTTCTTCCACCCAATCTCACTGTCATTTCCACTGAGCAGCCCATTAGGCTTCTTGGTGTGTATCTTGACAAACATGGTTGCCATTCTTCACCTGGAATGCATTGTTGTCTAACATGCATCTCCAGTGTGAGGAATGGGGAAAGATGGACCTCACGGTCCATGGGTGAGCAAAAATTGTGAATGCAGTGATCCTCCCAAAATTTGTTTACACAATCCAGGTGCTGCAGCCATCGCGCACCTACATTTGACAGATCACTGCTCTCCTTGCCAACTTTATCAGGCAAAAGAAAAATGATCCTTTGTGATGCATGATCCTTTTTCAGCCTGAAGCGGAAGATGGCCTTGGTCTCAAACCCCTGAGACACGGTTTCACACCCTTCACTTTGCAGACACATGACAGTCTCCGGGAGAGCACTCACCCTGTGTCAACTTTCTTACATCTTTTGCTTGGCCCTTTTGGCCAAGTACTAGTTCCGGTCCATGTTTTTGGGGGTCAGGTTCTTCATAAAGTAGTGGGTCACTACAGGGAATTGTCTAAGTTTTTTTATAAGTATGATCTGTGTCACTTGTGATTTATAAGTATGATCTGTGTCACTTGGACCTCGAGTCCAAGGGCATCAGACAACGAGTGTACTAAGTTGCTCTCCCAGGGGGCATGGCAGAGGTTGTCAGATCTCTGCCCAGTCTCCCATGGGATGATGCCAGGAGTAACCTATGTTCAACTAGCCTTCCTTTCCTATATCAGCAATTGGAAGGCAGCACATGGCATCTTGCCCACCCGTGAGAGACTTTCCCATATGCGTGTTGTGCAGAGCGATGCCTGTGGTCACTGTGCTCTGACTGAGGACCACAGACACCTCTGCACATGTGCCTTTTCTCAGCGTGTATGGGAGCTTGTTTCAGACTGGTTGCGAGATGCTCAGTTTGACCATGATACCATCCTTTACCATGTACCTGTGTTGACCCTGGACAGCAGGAATTACGTCTTCAATTTTTGCTGTCCGAAGTTAAACACCAACTGTGGAGTGCCCGGAATGACTTCATTTACAATGATATTATTCGGAGTCCTGACACAGTTTTTTTGGAAATGTAAATGTGGCCTGCATGATCTTATGGTGATGGCCATATACGGATGCCAATAGGAAAATTTTGTAAAACGTGGATGATCTGGAAGGTGATCGTCTATGGACCCCTGTCTAAACCCTAGATTCGTTTCTGAGGGCTGCTTTTTTTGGTTTTTCTTGCTTGTACTCTTGACCATGCTCCTGATCTACAGTGTGCTGTGTTTTGTACCCGCCCGGAATCTCTTACCTGGGGAGTATTATTATTCCTCAGATGAGACAATGGCAAAGAGCAATGAAGTACCCCGAGCAATTGAGGAGTGGAATTTGACAACTGAACGTTTTACCTCCCCCTAGCCCTTTGTGGGCTACGATGGTCGCTGCTTTGGTATTGGTAGCTGCAGTCAGCAATGTCTCCTACAGGTAAGTAAACTTAATGGTTTGAGAATAACTAACACTGCGACATACATAAGTACACATGGTTTTACCCAATGGGGTGCATAAGAATATGACTGATTATATATTAACAGCAAATGGGCTAGTTCTGTTAAGAATACCAGATCATATATGGGAGCTGAAATTGGATCTGGCCATTACCTTTTTAAAAGTGTCATGCAACTTAAACTTAAAGAGTGTTTTCTAAGGTTAAAAAAGTTACCTTTAACACTGAAACTCTGAAAGACCCGATTATAGCTAAAGCTAACCTTGAGGCTACTTAGTCATTATGACATTCATGGTTTGCTTACTATTGAAGTTAAGGAAGAATGGGACCATTTTAAACAGGCTTTTCTTGAAACTAACAGTATTCTTTTAGGTAAAAGGGAGCAGAGGCGGCAAAATTATTTGAGTGATAAGGCACTTGAGATTATTTCAGAAAGAAAGAACTACAAGAATTTCCTTAATCAATACCCTACTAGTCCTAATAGAAAGCATTACAGAGAGCTTAATAAATATGTTAAGGTTCAGTTAGAAGCTATAAGAATCTTTTTGGGTTGATGGCTTGGCTGACAAAGCCAAGGAAGCAGTTAGCACAATGTAGGAAGCTCTATGAGATAATTAATGTTTCGTATGGTAGAAAATGAATAATTATACAGGTAATGAAGAACAGGTAGAAAATGAACAGTTATACATGGGTAAACAAGGTAAGGTAATATATAGAAGGTCAGGATCCTGTCATAGCTAGGTGGGATGAGTTAGTTATGATAGTTACACTTGGAGCCTTTGCAATAACAGGAAACTTGATGTTTTTGATTTCTAGATGCTTACACAATATCTTGGGCATTAGGTGGTTCAACTTTGTAAGTAATAATAAGGTTAGGCAAAAGGAATCACAACCTCCTTTGAGCAGCATATTGTGCCGAGACTCCATTGGTTTGGCCATGTTGCCCATATGCAAAACTACAGATTAGCGAATAGAGTTATGAACAGTGTGCCTAAAGGCCTCAAAAAGAGGGGGAGACCTAGGATTTAGTAGACACTGTCAAACAGCATCTTGTCAGAACTGGTCTACAATGGCCAGATGCAGCAGAGTAGTAGTAGCTCAGGACAGATGTGTTTGGAGAGCTAAACTGCATAATCAGGTTGGACCTACATAGCCCATGGCTGCTTGTGGATGATGATGATAAATAATTAAGGGTTTCTAAATTATTTTTATCTATTACTGGATAAGCTCACCGGACAAAAAATTAGTCACCTAATAGTGCATAATGCCTCGGTGCAACTGAAGAACAGCAGAAATCCTGTCTGGCATAGATGCCACCAGTGTGCGGATGTAGTGCACATCAATATTCATCCACTCTTACAGCAGCAAATGCTACAGTTTGGCCAGATTGGCCGAATGGCTCAAATGGTGCTTCACACGTTGCTCCAAATAGTACCACAAATTTTCTATGGGATTCAAATCCAAGGATTTGGCAGGACAGTCAAGATGTTCGAAGACTTCAGAATGCTCATCATGCCAATCCAATACACTTTGAGCCCTGTGCACATGACAATTGTCGTTGTAGAAGACTGGGGTATCCTTCTGGTGTTCACTGTGGAGATGCCGCACAAAAGGCAACATGTGGTCATCCAGTAGTTCCATATAGTCCTTCTGGTCCAAGTGTGACATTACCACAACCAATGGATCCCTTTCCTCGTATGTGAAACACCCCCAGAACATCACAGAGCCTCCTCCAGCTTGAACAGAACCTTGTACGCAGTCGGCATGGCAGGGTTCATGCAGCTTACGATGTACCCATCGCCTCGCATCATTCTAGCACAAGCAAAAACATTACTCATCCGACCAGATCACATGCTTTCAAGAGTCGACGGTTCAGTATTTGTGGCGCCGCGCCCACTGTAGCCATGTAGCCTTGTGCAGAGCTGTTAACATGGGTCTCTTCTGCAGTACTCTGCTCCAGATATCCATAGCATGCAGTTCCCTTCGGAGTGTTCATTTGGAAACAGCTTGTTGTAGGCTGCATTGACTGACTGGAGCAATTTCTGCCTCATTGCAAAGCGGTTTGCCCTAACAGTGCATGACACACTACGGCAGTCCCTATTGGTGAGCAGTCTTTCTGCCACAGTTCTGGTGACGATTAGTGGTAGACTGCAATGCATGCCACTCTGGAAGACCCTTTGGGTTGGGTTGTTTTACCTCTGAGCAGCACTTTTTTGCACACCATGGGCTAAATGGCCAGGTCACATGGACCCCGAAGGCTCAGAGAAGGTTGGGGGAGGGGACCCACTGGAACAGCTGTTGGGAGACAGATGGCAGCCTCCCGTCAAGGCCATCCAGTGTGTTCTTTAATGTGCACAGGGTATGGCTCTCCCACACACAGGACCACGGCTTAAAGTCCCATCCGACGGATGGCAGCCTTTCCAAGCCCATCAGTGTCCCCTACTGACCGTGGGCAGGGCAGGGAATTTTGCGGAGATAAATCTCAATGCTGACCCAGCTGGGACTCGAACCTGGGAACTACAGATTACGAGCCTGGCGAGCTACCGACTGAGCCACCAGAAGACCCTTTGAACAGTACATTTCGATACACCTGGAGAGGCAGCAATTTCTTGTACACTATGCCCTTTGGCTCAGCCAAACACAATAACACCCTTTTGCCACTCATTCACATCTTTGGCGTGACCCATGTTTCACAGAGCAACTAACACACGTTGCACACAACCACTTCTTGTCACTGTATGAACCCCATAGCGCATGGCACAGCTAAGACACGTCTATTACTGGTGCACCCTCTGTTGCTGTCGAACAGACGTAACCCTCTTATTGTGGGAGATGACTAATTTTTTGTCCAATGAGCTTATATTATAAAAGGAATATATGAAGAGAAAAAGCTTTTTTAAATTATGTGATCATAAAGTGATCAGCAACGTGATAAGAGTATGATATCAATCACCAGTGCATAGGATGAGATTGATCAGCAAATATCTCGTTTTGTGTTGAAACTTTTAGGGTGTGCATGTTTGGCTGTACAGACAGATATTTATACTGTATTCGGAAAGTACCGACCATGCCATCCAGGACTCAAACCCAGACCCTGTCAGTTGCAGTGGCACTGCAAACCAAAGCAATATCACTGCATTGAGACATCTATCTTTGTGACAATATCTGACTCTTGAATGTCTTGAAACTTATCTATGAGAAACATATTGATAAAAAAATTAAGAGATATTCTCTATATTTGCATGAGCAATTATAGAACTCACAATATTATTCAGTTTATAATTATTTAGTATTGATTACCATATTTATATTTTGAAACTGCCAATTTATGGAACTAAACTTAGGTGGTCTTTTAATAGTAGGATGCAACAATTAATAGAAGTTTGCTGTACCTGTAATGCTAGACCATTATACTTTGGAACTGAGAAACTTATATACAGTCGTATCAGAATAATATGACCACCCATGGAATCACATTGTGCCCGCCCAGGTGCATCACAGAGTGCACATGACAAGGTCGATCCCATGGAGATATAAGCAGACAGCCAGGACAGATGACCCATAGTGTGTAATGTGAGAACAATGGGAAGAGGTATTGATTTGATGGACATTCAAAAAGGAATGATTATCGGCTACCGTGCCAAGGGTGGAAGCATCTAGGAAACAGCAGACTTTGTGGGTTGTTCACAAGGTGCTGTAGTAAGGGTGTACCAAGAATGGACTGCTGGCACACTGAGTACATGTGTAAAGGAACAGTAAACAACTGATAAGAATCTGATTTTCTCTCTGTTTTTCAAGTGAAATCAGGAATTTTTACTTTGAAAAGAAGAAAATGTTTACGAATATAGTACAAGGACATAAAACCAAAATGTGCTTGCTAATCCTTTGTAATCAAAACAATGGTAGCCTTATAAATCAGCTAATGTGTTTTAACATTTATATCGTGTCTTCTTGGTAATACACTGGTATTGCATTGGATCTACGTAATCCTCCCATTATTAGATAGGTGGTCACATTATTCTGATACGACTGTGTAATATTATATGAAGAACGTAATTGCTGCACACTTGAATCAAAAATATGACTGAAGCAGCATACAGTAAGGCATTGTGTCCCACAATAATTATGCTATTTTCCAATGCAGTACAAAATCAAGTTGGTATTCCATGATAACTCAGCATTGTATAATACGCACTGAATTGCTGTTCAGGTGGGAATATTATTTCCATTTCTCATTCATTTTTTTCATATTGCAGTTCACTTTGGATTAAATTTTGTGGTTATTTAAATGCATGTGCAATTTAGATTTTAAGAACAGAGCAACATATCAAGTAAAATGTTTGGTTATGTATATTTATTGTGGTGAAAATATTAAGAGACTTTAGTAAAAACTGACTATAAATATTTATCTTACCATTACATTCAAAACATTCTTGACATGCATCTGCAGAACAAAAAAAAACATTGCACTTAAATCAACAAAACTTTTACTGTCCTTCAAAGTACTCCCCCCCCCCCCCTCCCACATACACACACTCCAGCATCTGTGCAAAGTTGCAGACATCTATGCCAATTCTGGAACTATTGGGGTACTCCTGTTGGGAATACTCCACAACTCTGAATGAATGCATTCTGAAGGTCTTGCACCCTTGAAAAAGACATCCCAAAAAAAGTTCCTTTTTAATTTTTGGAAACAAACAAAAATCCCATGGTGTAAGATCGGGTGATTATGCAGGATGGGGCAGCTGCTTGATTTTTTTCCTGCTCCAGAGAGTCCATAACTTGCTGGGTTTTGTGAGCACTGGCATTGTCAGGAAGTAGGAGAATCCTTGGCATGCCTATTATTGGGCATTGCTCCTTCATCTCCTTAACATTTTGTGAAAAACAATGTTGGTATAGTATTGGCCATTTATAGTAATATTTTCAGGTGAGGTGTCCACAGCTACCCTTCCTAGGAATTGAAAAAATTGTGAATATCCTCTTCCTTGAGCAAAAGTTTTGTCAGAGGATTTAGGAATGTGGTTCATCTTCCACAACTCAAACAGAGTTGTTGAACTTTCTGGGAGTTGAATAGTAATAAAACCATGTCTCATCACCTGTGACAGTGTCAATTGTTTGAGGCCACTAAGTTCAAACATTGCCAGTATCTCCTTGCATCAGTCTAGCCTTTTTTTTTGCTGCTCTGTCAGTTTTGTCGGGTATCCATCTGGCACAAACCTTTCAGAACTTGAAATGCTGACGAATAATTGCTTCCATGCTGCAAATTGACACATTTACATCTAATTTACTAGTTGAATGGTGATGTGCGAGTTTTCCTTAATTAGTCCACAAACAGCAGCAATGGTTCTCTCGTTCACAGTCTCCTTTGGTCTTCCTGCATGAGGGGTGTTTGAAGTTCTGGTGTCTATCTCTGAATTTATGTATCCATCCTGTAACAGTGCCATATGAACAGGCATGATCCCCACATACTTATGATAAATCAGCATGAATTTTTTTTTTGTGTTGTCTCCCCAAGCTGCATCCTTGTGAAAATGTAAAATCTTTTCCTGTCTTCAGTAGGCTGTACAGCAACAATACAGATTTCACAGACCAAACTTTATGTAAACCTGAAGACAGAATTGATGACCTGACCTTAGTTTTTAAACATGTAACTGCAAGTTTAGACAAGATTTCTAACAAGTCATAACTTGTTAACTTTGAAAGAATTAATGCAAATCTACAGGCACATGTGAGAACTTTTTGAATGCCCTTTTTAGGTACAACTATTAAACTTAAACAATTAGATATATATATAATAAAGAGTAGGTTCAAGGTTTATATAGAAACTAAAAAAAAAATTACCTCCATAAGATTCAAAAGTATTCTTCATTATCCCATAATCATCCAGATCATCCTCTGATTCAGAAGACTCTTCGTCAGCAATAAATTTTTCTACATTCTGTCGAATCATAGCACAAGCTTCTTCATATTTTGAACTCTGAAATGGTTCACCTGCATTGCCAGAAATTTGCAACTTATAAAAAATATGAACACACAAAATGTATTAGAAAATTAAACTACTAAATATCTGTGATAATGCCATCTTTATCAATAAAATTATTTACCTATACAGAGTGTCTCATAAGTCCTTATACACAGGCATGGGTGTCCCATATATTCATATACATAGTCAAAAGTAAGAACAACCATAATGTATTCTTCTTCATTGTTATTTCAGATGAGTCAACATGTTTATGAAGAGTAACAATGTATCATCTCACACCTTAGGTGAAAGTGAAACTGGTACTTATTCATGATGCTGGAAAAAGTCAATGTGAAGAATGTTAGGAATTTCACAGGCTACATCCAGACAAATTAAAGCTGTGTCACATATCCTTCAATAATATATCCTGAAAAGATAGGAGATTGGTTCTGTGATAAATAAATCTAGACCAGGTGGTCTGAGTAGTACCACAGATGAAGACCCCACTGTAGATGTTCTGGCTAAAGTTGAATTTACCCCATACTGGTCTGTAAGAAAAATTACACAGCAGGTGGGAATTAGAAATTCACCTGTATCCAGAACCTGAGAAGAAACAGGTTCCATCCAAACAAAATGCAGATGATGTAGGAGTTGCATGGCGACAACATGGATAGTGGCAGATTGGTAAATTGAAGTAGCCCTGGAAATAATCAGTGGACTGGCATTCAGTGTAGTACCATATATGGGTGACAGCAAAAGCTTTCTTTTTTCAGTTATGTTTGAGGTAGCTCATCACACTGAAGACGTCACAAGCTTTAATTTGAGATATGACTCGTTAGAGTCGAACCTCAGAAAAATCTGCCTCCCTTCTTTTATCAGGGTGAATAGTGGGAACTAAATTCGAAATAATTTACGAAGGTTATTATATGAGCTTTAATTTGATACCTAACTCGTAACTGTAGGCCCTTGCATTCAGAAGATATAGTAGAATGACTCACATTTCCATTTTTTTAGGGAAGAAAGCAAGGGAGGTTAATGTTTTTATAGCTTATGACACTCCTAATGCCACAAGCTCTCATTTGACACACTGCTTGTTGCTTTCCGCACTCACATTCAGGAGATGTAGAACAATCATTTTCACATTCCCCCCCCCCTTTTTTTTAGGGGGCAAGAAAGCATGGTGGTAAATGTTTTATAGCCTATGACATTCCCCATGTCTAAAGCTTTCATTTGGCATATAGCTTGTTACTTTCAGCATTCACGTTCTGGAGTTATAGCTGAACAATAGTTTTCATATTTCCCATTTTTTTAGCGGGGGAAGAAGGCATGGAGGTTGATTTTTTTTTATAGCCTATGACACTATCCACATCACAACCTTTCATTTGACATATAAATCATTAAGTTTCACCATCACATTCAAAAGATATGGTGAAACAGTGTTTTGTCAAATCCACAAACAGACAAATGTCAAAGCCAAAAGCATGAGCCTTCCCAACCTTCTCTGAATGCTTAGATCATTGCTACCAGGCCATTTAGTCCATTTTGTGAAAAAAGAGCATCTTAGAGGTGAAACAATACAACCCAACTAATCATTAATATTAATCTCATAAACGAGGCCAATAAGAAAATAAAAATATTTACATATTAAAATTCTAGTAGCAATTGAAAACTTAAAATTAATGTTCTGACAATAAAAATCTTTAAAATTCTCTGTTCAAATGTCCATTATCTTCCTTTAATTGTTCACTATCTTTCTGGTGTTTCAATCAATTTTAAAGTCACAAATGTTTTAATTAAGATTAAAGTCAAGAAAGTATGTTTTAAAATCTCAGTTTCACAATAAAAGTTTAAATTTAATTTAAAAAAATGAGAATCTCTCCAACTTCCCATTGCTTTATTTTTCTTGCAGGGAATCTCTTATAAGCCTAGGACATGTAGACTTACAGATTTCAAAAATAGGGAATATTTTTTAAATGCAATTTCTGACTCTGTTCATGGAAGGAGTATAAATGAGAAAATTTTTCTGATTTAACATTCCGTTGTCACATTTCATGTATCATTAAAATTTATTTCTGTGATTCTCGATATTTTTTGACTTATGAAAATATAAAGATTAAATATGCATAAAATGCTCTGGAAACAAAAGAAGCATGATTTCAAACCCCAATTTTTATTGAAGGGCTTACATTTAAAAACTTTTTAAATTTTTATATTCTGCCTGACATTATGTGCTGTAAAATTTGATTTCGTATTTTTAACTTGCTTCAGAATTATGGAATTTTAAACCTTCAACAGCCTTATATTTGGCATTCTGTTTTATTGCAGATCAAATCACAAATTAATAAATAAAAAATCCCCTCAAGCAGCTGCTTGCCACAGAGCCTGTCATAAAGAACATAAGAAATGAGATGTTAACAAATTTTGAGATTTTTTTCAACTTTAACCTTATTTACTAAAATAGGGCTTTAAACGTGCATTTTTAGATTTTATTCTCTATTTTAAAAAAAATCTGAAAATTCCCTATTATAAAGCAGACAGAAGCAAATAAAAGGTTAAATGTAAATTAATGAAAAAATAAAATATTGAAGAGAGAAAATTTAAGATTTTTAAATTTAAATATTTTTTATAATAAAACAAGATATCTAAACTCCTGTCAAATAAAAAATGCATTTTAGATGCAAAAATAAATTTAATATTTCTAATCTAATAGGGGAAATTGGCTATATACCTTTATGTAGAATTTGCTTCTTCTGTAGAAGACTGTATGTGAATTATATATAACACTATTTACTAATTAATGAAAGATACAAGTTAAAGAAAGTTTAGGCATGTTGCACCAGTAGTTGAGTTCCCTATTTCCAGAACCTACTAAACCAATCCCAACTTTATTTAAGATTAGGGTTTGCCTTCCTCTCCAGTCCCTCCTTATCCCCAAATCATCCCCCCCCCCCACCTCTCAAATTGAACTAAAAGAATTAGCACTCTAAGTCAACAATAAGTATTCTACAACTCTTAAGGAAACCAAACCAATAATCATCAACCAATCAAGGAATC
Source organism: Ryuthela nishihirai (assembly GCA_038380435.1). NCBI lineage: Eukaryota > Metazoa > Arthropoda > Arachnida > Araneae > Heptathelidae > Ryuthela > Ryuthela nishihirai. The sequence continues at coordinate 92,468,478 of JAWZYU010000004.1, read as the reverse complement.
TATTTCTAGAAATCTGAGAATTAGCTCTTCTTTCTTCTCACCCGACCATTGGTGGTGCTGGAGCCTCAGCTAGCAAAAACTTCCACTCTGAAAACATTTGGGGAACTGTCATTTCATTGTCACTGAGTAATGTTGTGATTGATTGTATAAAACCTGTATACAGAGTCTTCCTTCAAATGTCTAATTCATCACACAGAGAAAATACCATATGAATAAAATGAAAAAGCATGTTCAAATGCACCGACAAATGTAAAAACTGAAGAAAAAAAAAGTACTCCATTGAGAAATATCAATACAGACAAAAAAATTGGACAATGCAATATGAATATTAAGAAATGGCAGTTAGAAAAAAATTCAATTACACAAAGTTCAAATGATTTCTTAGGTAACAATGATGTGTTCTGATATAGCTCAAAATAATAATTCTAAAGTAAATTCTCACATTTAGGTACCATCATTGCATTTAAGTATTCCGATAAAATATAACCTTTTTGTTAATTAGTTAAGTTTTGAAAATCATTGCATATTTATTGATTTTTTTCTATATAAAACATTTAACAAACAATTTCATTTCAACTTACAAACACATTTACTACAAGTTAAATTTAAACTTGTCAATTTGTAGCATCAGGGTAAAGGGAAAATAATTTTAGTCAGTTATTTAATAACTAACAGTCTAAATTTAAAATTGAATTTTCTAGGGTTAAAATTTCGTATTAATAGACATGAAATAATATATTGTGGTAGTAAGTTGTTTTTGGGGGTGGGGCAACTCTCAAAAATGGAACTCATTGGAATGGGCAAAGCAATGGTTCTGACTAGATCTCGGGCTGGATTTACGCATAAGCAAACCATGCTACAGCTTATGACCTAACAATGTGGGTCTCAAAATATGCATTTAAAGTTTTACTGTGACATGCATTTCATCATTATATACCAATGCTAGTATAATGTTTTCACAAATATCAGTCTTTTAAGTTTCTTAATCTTCCCTTCAGTCAGAATAATAAAACAAATTATAACTCTTGTTTTTCGGGGGCCTTTTTTTTTACATTACTTTATGTAGCTTAGAGCCTGAAAAGATCAGTCTGCCCCTGATTCTTCCTGTGGGGGAGTGGCTACTTGCTCCTTCCCCCAGACTGCCACTGGCTAAAGTCCTAACCCGCTGCCCTGAGACTGAAATCCATTCCTTTACATTTTCCACTAACTAATTTACCACTTTTGACCTGTGTCATCAGCACTTTATTATTTTTTAATTAAGAATCAACCACTGCTTGACCAGCATTGAAATATACTTTTGTGCATGTCTTCCTGAGAAATCTTCCAGTGTCCCAGCAGCCCATTTCCATGAACAAGCCTGCAGAGAGTTCTCTGATTTGGTACTAGAAAAACTTCAGGAACAACTGTCTCTCTCTCTTGGCTGACATAATCTTCAGCGATAAAGCAAACTTTCACTTAAATGGGACCAGTCAACTACTATAATTGTCATTACTGGGCAGCGACACAACCACATTGGGTTGAAGATGCATATGTATAGAACAATCCCAGGGTATCTGTTTGGTGTACAATTCATGGTGACAACATCACAAGAACTTACTTTTATACCAACACAGTCACCAGCAACTCTATTGGAAAATGTTAAACATCACTTTGGTACCCTACTTAGAAGACATACCCTTAGCACATTATTGCAGCATTTTCTTTCAGTAGGTAGTGCAACTGCCCTACTATGTCATAACTGTCGGAACTCGGTTGGCTGAAACACTACCCTACAAAGGATAAGCCAGCGTGGGGCAGTGGAATGGCCACCTTGAAGTCAAGGTTTGACTCCTTCAGATTTTATTCTATGGGGTCACCTAAAATCTCATGTGTACCAAAATCACCCTCAAGCACTGGATGAATTAAAGGAGACCATCTGCAGTGAATGTCGCAAGATAACGTCAGTTCTCCATATTGTGCTTTGGTCACTCAGAGACATGACTGCTATGTGCAAGTAACACAGGGGTGCTCAATTTTTGTATTTGATGTCTTAGTAGGGATTTGGTACAGTTGAATAAAGTGAATATAAAAGTTGAATGTTGTAGTTGAATACTATTACTTTGCCTATGTATAAGGACTTTATGGGACACCATGTATATATCTGTAGTAAGACTTACTTACTCTTAACTACTACTTATTTCTCACTTACTCTCACTACTTCTTATTTCTTCATATAGAGAGTGAACAAAATAATGGAAGCTTAAATGTTATATCAATGGAGATCCAATTTTAAGCCTTATAGAATTAGCACTGTAAGTCAAAAATAAGCTGTATTCTACAGTTAAGGAAACCAAATCAATAATCATCAACCAATCAAGGAATCCATTTCTAGAAATCTGAGGAAAATATTATATAGAAAAATATATATTATATATTTAAATATTATAGAGAAAAATATGCTTGAAGTTGAAAATCTCAATCATCTTTTTAAATTCCAAGTTAAAATATTTATTTAGTAATGAAAGGCTTATGGAAGCTGGAATATTAAACACTCTTATCATTTTCTCTATATTTCAGAGATCAAAATTAACAAAAACAAGAAGTTTTTGGGTTGTTTTACCTCTGAGCGGCACTTTTTTGCACACCATGGGCTAAATGGCCAGGTCACAAGGACCCCGAAGGCTCAGAGAAGGTTGGGGGAGGGGACCCACTGGAACAGCTGTTGGGAGACAGATGGTAGCCTCCCGTCGAGGCCATCCAGCGTGTTCTTTAACGTGCACAGGGTATGTCTCTCCCGCACACGGGGCCACGGCTTAACGTCCCATCCGACGGACGGCGGCCTTTCCAAGCCCATCGGTGTCCCCTACTGACCGTGGGCAGGGCGGGGAATTTTGCGGAGATAAATCTCAACGCTGACCCAGCTGGGACTCGAACCTGGGAACTACAGATTACGAGCCTGGCGCGCTACCGACTGAGCCACCCCCGCCCCCAAAAACAAGAAGAAATGTTGCACAAACTTCCAATAACATAATTATTTTAATAAACAATTCTACATAAAATATTATTTATGTTTTAAGATTCTTTTAGATTATATGATACAATAATGCTCTTATATATTTAAGCTACCACAACTCTTTAAATACTGAATAATGTTGAAAATCAAAATTACAAGATTTGATTGAGGTCTTATTTCATCCCCATGTACAATCTTCTGCAAGAATTTAAAAATTAGAGAATTTGAATTTGATTTTCATTGCAATTGAGATTCCCATTATTTTTGTTTTGTCCACTCTTTGTACATCAGAAAAAATTATTTCATGCATTCTACAACTAACATATTTTAAGCTTACATTATTTTTTTATGATCCTGTTATCCTACATGTTTTAAGTATACTTTTGTTGTATCACCCAGCAGCAGTAAAAGAGGGAAGAAAAATAATCACCTATATGAAGTCAAGTAATGGGTATCTAATTAGTAGTGAATGTCAGCATATTGTATACTGAACAGATTGCTACTTTCTTGCAAATTTATTTGTTGTAACTCAAGCCTACACAGATATGAGCACTCTTTGTGAGTAGGCACTCCTCACTTTGCCAATGTTGGGCATGTTTCATCTTTTGGCTATTTTTGGCTGAAAGTAAATGCTCTTTGAAATATTTTGTTCCATATAATTAATTTTAAACTTTTTAATTTTGCAAAATTCTATACCTTTTGAAAGAGCACAAACATATTATTACATCCTTTAAACTCCAGTTAGAGTATTAAAAAAAAATTAAAAATTACCACTTTTTTTGCATATACAGCCAAACTGCACATAATGATTATGTATATAGGGGTTCTTGATATATGCTGTAGTTATGTTCCTAAAAAGCACATCTTATAATGAAATTACGCATATAGTACATCAATTTCCCATTGAATATTCCAAATGAAATATGCTACATATTTAAGCACAAAAGAAATATTAAATTGTACAAGAAATAAGACTACTTAAACATAGATAATACAGATTATTTAGTTATTTTTTAATAATCATGCATCTAATGAACATTGTTTTTCTTTCAACCTGAAGCAGTGGATTGTTTAGTAGAAAATTCCAAGCTCTGACTCCTATGAATCATTTGAAAAAAGATTTTCCAACATTACTATATTATGCTGATCTAATTTTTTTTCCTCAAACAGCATCTCTTGATTTTTGCAGGCTCCAACAATTATTTTCGTTTTTTTACTTTTTACAATTGCAGATAAAGAATTCGGTGGAATTCTATACTCCTTGGCAACATCACTTTCTTTTGGGTGTTTCTTACATTTGCCCTTCCTATGTGGGGCGGGGGTGGCTCAGTCGGTAGTGCGCCAGGCTTGTAATCTGTAGTTCCCAGGTTCGAGTCCCAGCTGGGTCAGTGTTGAGATTTATCTCCGCAAAATTCCCCGCCCTGCCCACGGTCAGTAGGGGACACTGATGGGCTTGGAAAGGCCGCCGTCCATCGGATGGGACATTAAGCCGTGGCCTCATGTGCGGGAGAGCCATACCATGTGCACGTTAAAGAATACGCTGGATGGCCTTGATGGGAGGCTACCATCTGTCTCCCAACAGCTGTTCCAGTGGGTCCCTTTCCCCAACCTTCTCTGAGCCTTCGGGGTCCTTGTGACCTGGCCATTTAGCCCATGGTGTGCAAAAAAGTGACGCTCAGAGGTAAAACAACCCAACCCAACCCCTCTTATGCCAAATGGAATTTTTCATTCTTGGGATATCTTAATGCAAAATTATGTAGCAAAACAAAATACTGTGCTTAATATGAGTTCCAGAATTCACACAACACAAAATATCTTCCAATTTTTTTTTTTGTTGTGACACCTTCAAAATAAAATTCTCAGCAAGTTTGTTCACTTATTCCTCCTTGGTTATTCACTGATTCTACAAGGAATGCACCCAGCTGTGTGACAATCAATGGAATTACAGATTTCATTGCTTAATTGACTCTGCTGACCCTAGTTTATTCCTTTTCTTGAAATGCTTGTTAATCAAGAGTCTGGGGGGGGGGGGGGGTGTTATGCTGAGCTTTAAAATTCAGCTTGAAATCTTAATGACTTTTCATAAGTTGGTAAACATATTCCACCTAGGAAAGGCGACAGAACATGTTCTGTTTATACAAAAAAAAAAACAACCATCAGAGGTCAGACAGCTTGAAAAGTGCATTATTGTAAAAGGATCAACTTTCAGAGGAAAACAACCAACTTGCTTGATTTTAAACACATTCATGTACATTATCTGAAGAATCCTAATGAATGGGAAAGTTCATTATATCGGTAAAGGATGGAAAAAGCATTTGTAATAAAAAGTACATATAACAGTTTTAAAACACAAACTGAAGGGAAATGGGCTTTGCTTCATTATAGATCTGAAATTTCATTATTACCAAGTTTGACTCTGTATTTTTTAAATTTTACACATATCTGCAATAATATAGTGGCTTCTGCATCTATAATTGATTAAAATATATAATGAATGTTCATACACAAAAATATTTTCTAGATGCAACAGAAAAAGTGAGCCAAAATATAGTGTAATATAACAACTTCAGCATGTAATAAGGTCTAATGTTTATCAACTTTTAGCAGATCATGGAATACCTGAAGGTATTAATTTCTTCATGGAACACTTAAAAGTTATTAATTGCTTTATGTGGAATATCTGATGAAAATTATCTTAATGAAAATTTCTATATATTTGCTTTAATGTTTACAACTTCTGCCTATTACACATTCCTGCAAAAAATAATTCAGTAATCAGATACAATTTTACTTGAATGCATGTTTATTTCAGGAAAAAAAAAACATAGTGGCTATGCCCACGATTCAAAATTTAAAATTATATTACTCAGTTTAATGGAAGTTTGGGTCTGCATGTTTGATTGGAGATATCTCTTCAAGTAAATTTCATTAGTCTTACCAATGATAAGATGCCACTAACATTACCAATTCAAGGTATCTCATTTTGTGACTGTAAGAAAGAAAACTCATGTGAAATTTCTGACAAGTCAGTCAATGATTTTACTAGGGAGAAGGGGGAGTGATACAAAGTTCTAAATCGTATTCTATGGTATTATAAGTAGATACTTCAATTTTTAATGCAGCATGGGGACTTAATGCATTTAATGCAATTGGGACCAATCAGTCAAGTGTGTAGAAAGTTAAATGGATACTCTTGTATGAAAGTTCTTTCTGGAATGGCATTCTGTTTAGCTCTATTGTACTATTTTGCCTATCCAGTGTCCCTTACTATTCCTTTTCCTCTCATTTCAAGCACAGGGAACAGCATTATAAAACATTAAACACTATGGATAAAAAGGATTTTTTTTTAGGTAATCTTGTCATAGAGGTCTGTCAGTGAAATATACAAGAGAAAAGATGTGTGATTCTTATATTTTCTTTTTAGTCTTTTGTAAGATAAATTTAATTTCTTTTATATTCAAAGAATGAACTTTTTTCTTTACATCAGTGTTCCCAACCTTTTTGAGTCAAACACCCTCTTCTACCAGGTTTAAAGAAACCACCACATAAATCAAGACCATGCAAATTGAAACCAACTACTTGTGGAAAAAACGATAGGCTCCAAAAAAAAAATTCCCTGTTGGTAATAAAGCTTACATTAGAAGTTTTATTTGAACAAATATTTCTCACATATCAGTTAGCAGTAATAATTAACATTATTTTATATGTACTAATTCAAATAGGCTTAGATTAATTTCTCACACATTACTTTTATTTTTAGTCGAGAAATATACTCATTGCTAATTTAGCAAATTTAGAGATGAAACCTTGAAAAGGATGTTTAGGATCAGAATAGATATTCAAAATTCAGCATATTTAAACCTTATTTTGCAAAATAAAGCATCAGATATTTTATGATGATATTTATGAGCACGGTGATATTTTATGAAACAATGAACTTATACATCAGCTAAAGTTAGCCTAAATAATAGTCTACAAAATTAAACTCGCAGTTAAAATTGAGATAAAATGTTTTTACTCGCTTGAAAGAATTCAGTCTAGAAGAGTAAGATCTGGCTGCCAATCCATAACAAGTTTCATTTTATTAAGATGTCAAAGAACAGACTGTATTACAATGGCAATAATACAATTTGTGTCAAAGGAACATGAATATAATTTGTTACAGATGACAATGTTTTCAATATATGAATTTACTTGAGTTGGGTTGTTTTACCTCTGAGCAGCACTTTTTGACATGCAATGGACTAAATGGCCAGGTCACAAGAACCCCGAAGGCTTAGAGAAGGTTGGAGGAGGGGACCCAATGGAACAGCTGTTAGGAGACAGATGGTAGCCTCCAGTCAAGGCCATCCAGTGTGTTCTTTAACGTGCACAAGGTATGGCTCCCCCCCCCCTCGCATACGGGGCCACAGCTTAGCATTCCATCTGATGGATGGCAGCCTTTCCAAGCCCATCTGTGTCCCCTACTAACCCTAGGCAGGGAGTTTTGCAGAAATAAATCTCAACACTGGCACAATTGGGGCTCAAACCTAGGAACTGCAGATTACGAGCCTGATGTGCTACCGACTGAGCCACCCCTGCTCCAAGGAATTTACTACTATCAATTTATTATTAAAATAAATTATAATCACTAAAACCATTTAGCTTATTTTACTTTGGGAAGACAGTGGGTTTTCCTTGTTGCCATACTTCTGGTACTGTAAAATATTTATTATATTTTACAGTAGCAGTGGAAATATGCATCATAAAAACAAGTAAAATGAAACTGGTTGCATTTATTGATCATGTAAATCGTAAGATAGGGGGTATACAAATCTGAGTATTCCATGAATTTCAAAGGTTTTTCTATCAAAATAAAGAATGCATAATTCTGTTGATCTATAAATATTTTATGGAAAAAATTTTGCCGACATATGGGAATTGAACCCACATTTCTCCAGAAACATACCAGAAAATTGCACCAAAAATCATCGGTGAAAAGTTATAGTCTTAAATTAGTGGAAAAAAGATGAGCTGGCATTAGTTCAATTGGTAAGAATACTCTGGGATGTTTCTGGAGATGCGAGTTCAAGTCGCATATGTCAGCGAAATTTTTTACACAAACTATTATTGATATATTGATGTTAAAATGTCACCCAGATAACGCTGTGATTGTCATCTATGTTTATGTTGATCTATGTATTCCATATTCTATTTAATCCATTTCTTCAAAAAAAACTAAAGAAAATGCCCCTACAAATTTTTAAAACACTGTGTTTGGGTACCACTGCTTTAAATCAATAAAATATTGCCTCTTTTTCTTCATATACAACAATATAAAAAAAATAGACATAAAAGAAATTCTAGCATCTTTTATTTTGCCCGTTTTCCCTACTAGTTCACAGATTATCTTATTTTGAAGTAACAATAAAGATTTAATATTTTTTTTACAATTGTCTTGTTACACATTAAAAAACTTCCAATACTTTCAGTTTAAGTACTGATAAATCAATAGGTAAATATTGTATCCTAAGACTCCTAAAGTTGCTAATAAATGGCTATTAGATTTTCTTCATCAGTATTTCTACATAAATAGCTTAATGTGAATATCATCTATACCTTTACAAAGAGTTTCACACTGTTGGTTATTATTGCCTGGATGCTTGTCTAGTTGCATCAGAGGATCACTTGCTCTTTGGCCCCTTCCTCCAGTTTCCTGACCACGACCAGCTGATTTTGTCCAAACTGATCTTTGCATCTTTCTATTCGAAAAAAAAAAAAATTATTATTAAAAATATACATAAAAGAATCAGCAAAAATGTTTAGATATTATTTCAGTAATTGCTGCACAATAATCTACTGAATACCATCCAAACGTTTATAGTGAACCTCTATCCTGAGTGTTATTTTGATTGCAATGTCTATTAATAATCTAATATATTTCTGATACTACTACTTTTTTTCCTTTTTTTTTGTAAATTTAATTACATTATGTCGGCTTTTCTATTATTTTCTTAACAAATATTGACACATATATTAAAGTTATTTTCAAACAATTAGATTACACAGAGACAAAATAATAATGAACTACAAGAATAACATTGCTTTTGTAAAATATGGAATGCTCATTTCAAAGAGAACAGAAGCAGGGGCATAGGGAAGAAACTATGGTTGGGGGGGGGGGGGGGAAGAACAAAAATTTTTCAACTCAGATATCAAATTTTGCCAACTGAGAAAATAAGTACTTTACATAAATTTAATTATGTCTCTGTCAGGGACATACCCAGAATTGCATTCCATGGGATCAGGGTTTGGTTGGCAGCTCCAAGATTTTGCCTTTGCAACCTTCAGAATGATTTTACAAAAAATAACTTACTTTTTACATCTTCCCTAAATTTTACCAAATCACATCGAATTTTGCAAAATTTTTTGGATTTTGCAAACTCTACTTAATTTTATAAGACCAATCCCAGTTTTCACAACTCACATGTATATTACCAAGTGGCTTCGAATTTTGCCAACTTCCCTAGATTTTGCCAACTCGCCATAATTTTGCAAAAAACAAAAATCATTTCTTTATCTGACCTGAATTTTGCCAAGCTACTTCAAATTTTGCCAACTGCCCAAAATGTTTAAGTTGTCCTGATTTTGCCAACACCCCACGATTTGCCAAGTTGTCTTGATTGTACCAACTCTACTTAATTTTACAAAAAAAATTCCCTTTTTTTACAACTCGCCTACATTTTACTAAATGGCTTCAAATTTTGCCAACTCCAATATCCCCCTCCTCCCCATAGCTACACTCCTGAATGAAAGTTTGTCATTTTTCGACTTTTGCACTGCTAACAATGTAAAATCAACCAATGGCTGATTCCAAAAATTCAAATAATATTTTATTCCTATTCAACCCAAAAATAATTTTTTTATTTCTTAAAAATAGAAAAGGTGCATTTTTATCATTTCCTAGATATAAGGTGCAAATTGCTGTTATCAAAGTAAACCCTCTTACCTCCACAGCATAACATCCAATTTCAAATTTCTAGCAAACGGATTGTTTACAAACAGTTACTTAAAAGTTTTACCAATCCTAATGGTGAAAATTTAAACTAAAAGGTTCTGAAAATGCAAGTCCTAATATTTCATTAGTACTTAACTCAAAAACATTTTTCATTCATCTTTAAAAGTGGTATTTTTCTTTTTATATGAGCTAAAAGTAGTAGTCTAAAAATCATGTTTTATTCCACTGATGGAATTTAAACTATTAACTTTTAACTTATAAAACCACTATGGTCGTCAAAAGAGGGTGTTGGGTTGTTTTACCCAAGAGCAGGGCTTTTTTGCACACAATAAGCTAAATGGCCATGTCACAAGGCCTCCGAAGAGATCAGAGAAGGTTGGGGGAGAGGACGCCCTGTACAGTTATTAGGTAAAAGATGGTAGCCTCCTATCAAGGCCATCCAGTGTGTTGTTTAATGTGCATAAGGTATGGCTCTCCCACATATGGGGCCATTGCTTAATGTTCCATCTGATGGATGGTGACCTTTCCAAGCCTATTAGTGTTTCTACTGTACAGTTATTAGGTGAAAAAAAAGGGCAGGGCAAGAATTTTTTAAGAGATAAATCTGAATGCTTGCCCTGGTGGGACTCGCAGGTACTGCAGATCTGCAGATTACAAGCCTGGCATGCTATTGACTCAGAAATCCTCCCCACCCCATTGAAAGAAGGAAGAAAGGACAATGCTGAAAAAGAGGGAATCCATATTCATGACTAACTAAAAGAACAGAAATTAGTAATCTTTTAGCAGCTTGAAACTGAATTAGGACATACTAGTTTTTTTTTAACTAATAAATCAGCACTTTAGTGTCGATTTAAATTTTAGAGGAAAAATTGTCTTGAGACGGGTGGGAGACGACCTCCTGATAACATGTCAGGTGCTCTGGGACACTGAGCTACTGGCTGCCGATCAAGATCTCCTCTAATTAGCACTATGAACATTTCTTTTATGTCACGCTATTCTGGGCAGTTTAGCCACAAGCAGCCTTTAATTTGCCAATAGATGGAAGCATATGATTACAAGTAGGCAGATAATAAATAATGAAATAAACTCGACGTATTCCATATCAACTAATAAATCAGCACTTTAGCATCAATTTAAATTTTTTTAATTTATATTTATATTTAAATTCATTTATATTTAAATTTAAATCGACACTAAAGTGCTGATTTATTAGTTGATATAGAATACGTCGAGTTTATTTCATTATTTACTACAGTTTTTTCTCAAAAAACATACAATTTCCAAAATGCTAGATAATTATTATTTTAATAGTAAATTATTTGAAAATATCATATTACATATTCTTTTTAATTCGCAAATAATTTTAAATCATGTTACATCTAATTATATATATAATTAGATGTAACATGCATATATACCGTTCATTTAATATATGGCAAATTCTAGCCTCGCAAGACCATCAAAGAAGGGAATGCAATGTCTCTGAGCAAACAAGAGGCAAACCTTTTGACCAGTGAAAGAATTTTTTATTTAATGCTTTACAAAAACAGTGATACAGTATTTATAATTAATATATATTAAAAATTATATTATAAATTGATATATAATAGAAACATACAATGATGATTTCTGTTGTCTGTCAATTAAAACTGAAATAATAAAATTGGCAAAAGAAATTATGGAAAATATATTTTAAAGAATCGAAGGCAAAGCCACTTCCATCCCTCAAAATTTTTACCTCATTGGGTTGTTTTACTTCTGAGCGTCACTTTTTTGCACACCATGGGCTAAATAGCCAGGTCACATGGTTCCCGAAGGCTCAGAGAAGGTTGGGGGGGAGACCCACTGGAACAGCTGTTGGGAAGAGAGAAGGTAGCCTCCTGTCAAGGCCATCCAGCATGTTCTTTAATGTGCATAGGGTGTGGCTCTCCCACACACAGAGCCACGGCTTAACGTCCCATCCAACAGGGCCATCCAATGGGCCTTTCCAAGCCCATCAGTGTTCCCTACTGTGGGCAGGGCAGAGAATTTTGGACAGATTTTTACCTCATTGACAAAGGAGTTCAATCTATATGAAGTGTCATACAAAGTAACACCAAAATAAAACTTCTTTTGAATGAAAAATTATTTTGAAATAAACACTCTTTAACAACACCAATAGAAAACAAAAGAATTCCTCAATTTCAAGAATTTTTGCTTCGAAACAAAGACAAGATTATCAGATGAAATAATTATGTCTTGTGTTTTTCAAAATATTGCTTTAAACACTTTAAAGGATACAATGTATGGAAAATAGTTGTTTTTACTAAAACGTTTATATTAAAAAAAAATAAAAAACGCAGAACAGTTTTGTTTAAAAATAAATATAATAAATGTACCAATGTTTGTTTTCTAAGTACATTTTTGTTGTTTAGTCAGTAAGTTGTTTCATTAATAATTACAATTTTGTCAATAAAATTTTTGTGCAAAAAAATAAATTTGCCAATTTATACAACTTAAACCCACACTCTCCAAATTCATGCCAGAGTGATCCTAATAAAAGCTTTAAGAAAAATCTAAAAAAAAAAAGCAATTATTTTATATACAATTAAATTTTCAGAAATTCACAAGAAATCAGATATTTGTTTATCGATTCTACAGAATTAAAAATTGTCAAGAAACCCTAGGACATACTATGAATATTTTTATAATAAAAGAGCCATGGTTAGAGATGTGCTGGCAATGAAACCGATGTTTTGGGAAGAGATGGGTAACCTTTTCTCAATGGAAAGGTGTATTATGAAGTCATAGTACCATGAGGGTACAAAACCTTAATTATTGCATAAAACACTTTACCTCCACCCCTTCAATGACATAAGTAGACTATACATTTTAATAATCAAAACATTAAAAATATTATAACTGATTTATTTCATAATTATCACTGTTAGGAGATTTATGTCTGCTGTGTTGCAGCTAGAGATGCTAAAACAATTGCATGGTTATAGTTCGTTTAGGTTTTGTGCAGTTAAAAGCTGAAGTATATTTACCGCTTTGGGAGGCAAATCCTTGGCTGGTACACTCGCTGTAGTTGTTACCAAGGCTTACGCTTGGTTGCTGTGGTACTATAGTTGTTGGTGCACCAGTCCTACATCATTGCCAGGTGACTGTTGGTGCTGTCTGCTTATGCATGGAATGTTCATCTGTTTAGCACATGGTGGCATTTTTCTAAGCGTGCTGCAGGATGACATGTTATGGGGCACGGTCGTAATGGAGCTGTTCTTCCAGTTTTAATTGTAATATTTGGTAGAGACTCATCTGCTGCTTTACACATTTGACATATATTTATGAGCATCTCTAACCTACATCACAGTTAAAACTGGAAGTACAGCTCCACTGCGACTATGCCCGATAGCATGTAATCCTGCAGCACACTTAGAAAAACACCACCACGTGCTAAACAGATGAATATTCCGTGCATCAGCAGACAGTGCCAATGACCACCCAGCAATGCTATAGAACCAGCGCACCGACAACTAGAGCACTGCAGCAACTGAGCATAAGCTTTGGTAGCAACTACGATGAGTGTACCAGCCAAGGATTTGCCTCCCATAGCAGTAAATATCATCATCATCCTGAAGCAACCAAGGGCTACGGAGGTCCAACCAGACCATGCAATTTAGTTCTCCAAGCATATCTGTCCTTAGTTACATCGGACCACTGCACACCAATTCTAACAAGATCCTGTTTGACATTGTCTGCCCACCGCATCCTAGGTCTCCAACTCTTTCTGAGGCCTTTAGGCACACTGCTCATAACTCTATTCACCAATCTATAATTCTTCATATGGGCAACACGGGAAACCAACGGAGTCTCTCTCTGCGCAATAGGCTGCTTAAAGGAGGTTGCAGACTCCTTTGCCTAACCTTATCATTAGTTACAAAGCTGAACCACCTATTGCCCAAGATACTGCGTAAATGTCTAGAATCAAAAGAATCTAGTTTCCTGTTATCTCGTTTACAAAGCATCCAAGTTTCATTACCATAACTAACCCTAGAAAGAACCAAACTATTATACAGTCTAATTTTAGTCTAGGGGTATACTCTTATTTCTCCACACTCTCCATAGATTCTTAAAAAACCCAGTAGCAATCCCTATCTGTCTGTTAATCTCATTCTGCACATCACCAGTATCAGTTACATAGATCCCAAGATATCCAGCTCCCAAGCTCCCAGGATCCCAGCTCCCAAGATAATAAACTGTGACACCTGCTCAAGACTGCAACCATTCAGATTAACTGAATCACAGCCTGCCTGACCAATTTTCATCACTTTAGTTTTCTCTCTGTTTATAATCGAACCTACTCTTACTACCAGTCTCATCAACAGCTCGAATGAAAGAGTTCATCTCATCAACATCATTTGCGTTTGGATTGGATTTAGATTATGCTGATGATTTAATCATCAGCATAGTCTAAATCAGAAATTTTCATATCTCCAGCCCATTTAAGGCCAAAAATTTTCCCTTGCAGTGAATTTTGCATAACATAATCAATAACCAAACTACAGAGAAAAGGAGACAAAATGCACCCTTGTCAAACACCAGAAGTAATGCTAAACCAATTGCTACAAGCCTTACCAACTCTCACACACAACTCAGTATTATTATAAAAAGCTTTCATTATGTTAACTAATTTGTCTGGTATACCATATGATCTCACAATCAACCACAAATTATGTCGATCAACAGAGTCGAAAACCTTTTTGAAATCAACAAAGCTAGCAACCAAGGGTTTCTGAAACTCTAAACATTTCTCAAGAATCTGCATAAGTGAAAATATCTGATCCACACATCCCCTATCACTTCTGAATCCACACTGCTCATCATGCAATTTCCTGTCAACCAGATTCTTAATTCTATTAAGCACAATCATGGAAAGAACTTTACCTGGAACAGAGAGTAGACTGATACCCCTATAGTTATCACAAGAACTGCAATCACCTTTTTTTAAAATACGGATAATAATAGCTCTAGTAAAATCCTTAGGAACCATGCCTTTATCATAAAAGATATTCAAAATTTCAATCATGCAAGTGGTAACTGAAACATTTCCAGCTCTAAGCATTTCTGTAGTAATTTCATCAACCACTGGGAATTTATGAAGTTTAGAAAAGGCAAAATAACTTCAGAATGTGTTAGAAAAATAGGCAAAATAACTTCAGAATGCATTCAGAGTGTGCTATAGAGCCAATATTAAAGCCACCAATGCATCATCATTATAAACAATGGGAGTAGAACTAACCACATTGTTAGCAGTTTTTAACTGCACAAAACCTAAAACGAACTATAACCATCCAATCATTTTAGCACCTCTAGCTACAACACAGAAGACATAAATCTCCTAACAGTGCTAATTGTGAAATAAACTAGTTTTTTATTTATCACTCGCTGTGTTCACCAGAAAGATTTAAATTAAAAATATTGGTTATAAATATAAAATATACATAGTTAACCTCTGCTTGAGGATTTTGTATATAGCTATGTGAAATATAAACAATTACATTTTCTCATATACATATTTAGTAAGAAAAGGCACACACGAATTAGTATAATTAAGGTGTAGGCCATTTGAACACTAAGTTTCTGAAATCCCCTCCAAAAATTAATAAAATACTTTTAAGCAATTACAAAATACATGGCTATTTTTACTCCCCATTTTCCCACTTTAACCTATTTCAGTATTTCTAGAATAATTTTTATCAATCATTTCAGCATACAGTGCATAATTTCTCGTCCAAAGGGAAACTAAAACTGTTATTGTATACTTTGTGGAATCAAGCAGAAAATATGCAGCGAGATGTTGCTCAGTGCATGGTGTGACCTACTCAAGACACATGCATGTGGCTATCCAGAGTCGGCATGGCTTTCTTATGGTAAACATTAGAAGAGGAGTGCACTTTCTCGGTTAGCATTTATATTTCTATTAAACTTTCGAGTTTATTTTCATACATTTATTTTAGATTTATAAATTACTATTGATCTTTTTGAGTTTTGACATCTTTGCCATTTTCTCCTGACAAGGAAGTTTTACAATTTGTTGCAGATATTTTTATTGCAGATCTTTTAACATTGCTTTATTATTTCTTGTTTTTTCAGTAAAAAGCCATTTCTCATTTCTTGAGAATGAACGAGATCTTCGACATAGAAGCAAAACAATTTCTTTGGCACTGGAATCAGGCTAGGCTTAATGCCTTCTACAACTGGGAGACAGCATAATTTCGTCAAGTGCAACAGAAAGGTTTAAGTGGAAAAGATATTTTAACCTACAACAAGAATATTACTTTCTCTTTCTAATTTTTTTCTTGGTACTATACTTTGAGAATGTCCAAGCTTTTTGCCAATTGTACTGATTCAAATAAACATAACTCCACCCTGTTTTCCGCCATTACAAATAGAGTTTTAAAATCCCAACCATTGGAAAAAATTTTCTCCTAAAAATTTTTAACATGCAAATAGTTTGGAGGATAAACTTTAAAATTTTATTGTTCAACGACAGAGAATTTTAAGTTATTTTTAACATTCTTAATATCTTGGTTGTGACATTCTGAGGATAATGAGATTATTTTGGCCCTGGTGCAGTTAATTTTTTGGCACTTAACCAAGATACACAGATTCTACACCCAAAGAAAAAATGCATAATGTTCTGCAAAAATAACAGCCAAGAAAGTGTTCTCCATTTCACAAATTGAACAGAAAATCCAATAAATATGAATAGTCTAAATCACCTTTTTTATCATCATCCTCAAGCAGCCATGGGACTACAGAGGTACAACCAGTTGTGCAATTTAGTTCTCCAAACACATCTGTCCTGACCTGCAACTGGCCACTGTACACCAATTCTAATAGTCAGGTTTGACACTGGCTGTCCATTGCATCCCACATCTCCCCCTCTTTCTTAGGGACTTGAGACACACTGTTCATAGCCATATTTGCTAATCTATAATTATGCATATGGGCAACATGGCCAAATTAATGCTATCTCTCTCTCTCTGCACAATATGCTACTCAAAGGAGATTGCTGACTTCTTTGCCTAACCTCCTCATTACTTACAAAGTTGAACCACATAATTCCCAAAACTGTGTAAGCATCTAGAATCAAATGCATCAAATTTCCTGTTATCTTGTTTAAAAGGGTCCAAATTTCACTACCATAACTAATCCTAGAAAGAATCAAATTACTGTACAGCCTAATTTTAGTCCTGTGGTGTATACGCCTATTTTTCCTCACTCGTCATCGATTCTAGAAAGTCCCAGCAGTAATTTCTATTCTTCTGTTTATCTCATGCTGCACATCACTAGTATCAGTTACATAGCAACAGAGATAACTAAATTAAGACACATGCTCAAGGATGTACACAAACATGTATTTTAAAGCTTATAATAACACAAAGCAATAAAAGTTTTTTTTTTCAAAGTAAATAAACAATTTTGAAAATGTAAAATAAAAAACTCCACATATGCCAAAGCTCATTTGTTAGATATTACATTAACCCTTTCATGACTAAGGGGAACATTTTTCCCATTTGAAAATTGGTGATTGTCGTATTTAATTATAACCTTATCTGCATTTTTTATACAGAATGTCAAAATAGAACATATGCTGAACGCAATTATGTAAACGGGAACGTTTAGAAAACGAAAACAGAACTGTCAGGACGCATAATATATGTACTATGTGCAATGTCCATCTTTGTCTCACTACCAAAAGAAATTGCTTCGCAGAATATCATAATTAGCACATCATTTTGTATAGTAATTTTATTTCATAATTTTGCATTATTTTAATTAACATTTTGTTCTAATAAACCAATAAATAAAAGACATTGCATAATAAGCCTAACTATAATTTGTGTTACCTTTATAGTCCATTGGGAAAAATATTTCCCATAAAATTCCAAAAAAACTACACATTGTTATGCATTTTTCTTATGATTTTTATTTATTTTACGTCTAAACAAACTAAAATAAACAGTTACATACTAATATTTACTCTTAGAAACCTTATGGTCCTGAAAGGGTTAAGAAAACACGAAATATTTTAAAGCAACAATGTCAACTTATATATCACTGACATATAATAAGTCCATTAACATTATGACTCAAATGTATATTTAAATTCTATAATCATGTAAGGCATAATTCACTATAATAGATTTTCTACATTTTGCTTGAGTATACATTTCATAATTAATTTTTAAAAAGAAAAAGATTTATTTCATTTTATAGTTATTAGGTAAACTGTTGAACACTTTGGGAGCCAGATATACATAACGCTCACAAAAACTTGTGAGCATTATGTGTGTTGTTGTTTTTCTTTGGGTGTAGAATCTGTGCATCTTGGTTAAGTGCCAAAAAATTAACTGCACCATTACAACTAATTTGCTGCAATAATGCTTTGGGCATTATGTGGTTCAACTTTGTAAATAATGAGGAGTTGTTTTCTGGGAGAAACCACATTCAAATGTACCACTGTTGAAAGTCTGGTATTTTTATTGAAAATTTTTATGCTTGAATCATCTCAATTTTTGACAATATATGTTAATGTGGCAAATATGAATTCTCAGACTTGTAAAATTTGAAATGAATTATAATAATTTTGAATATTATCAAACTTTCATTTTTTGAGCATGTACCTCAACACATAATTTTCAAGTTTTTGAATAGGTTTCAAATTCGAATCATAAAGGCCACCCCATCAAAGAATACCATATTCCAAGTAAGACACTTTCAAGAAGTGTATATTACTTTTAATGTGAACAAATTCAAAAAGCTTCAAATAAAATATATTCTCGAAATTTTGATATTCAAGCTTTTTACTATATTTTTTACATGCAATTTCCATGTGAGGTTTCTACTTATACTCTCTATAAACTATACAATTATTTTACAAAAAACTCCCACTAAGCCGAAGGGTATCAGCGGAAATGTATCTAGTTTTGGCAGATACGATTCACTTTTGATAGATAAAATTCCCTTGATAGTTCATTAATTTAAATTATGGAACTTATGCAAATTATCTATAATATTATACCACATAGTACCCATATTCCGGACTGCCCTTTTAAACAGTTAAACGCACATGCCCAGTGCATCTTGGAGCACTTCTGAATCATCTCCCTTTCCTGATGGTCCATTGCAGGCCTCATGTGCATCCACCGATTGAGTGCATTATGTCTCCATCTCATCCCGCTGCCTGACAAGTGCCTGCCTGATGACGTGCTGAAGCAGATGGCATGAAACACTGGTGAACAACATCTAGTATAGGCAATCAGCTCAGTGCACTAATAGGAAAATTAAGTTTAGAATGACACTCAGTGACACATACCACAGAGGCAACAAATTGCAGATTAGTAACACCACCACACAAAAGAACTCTATCACCAAGTGAGAGGCAACAATACTTGACCTGTAAAAACATCATATACCGAGAACAGCACATAACCCGGAATTCTCCTCCTTGTACAACTGACAGCTACCTCTAGAAGAATGAAGATGATGCAGGTATTACTTTTTAACTTAAACTTCCCCACACCGATCTACGACTATCAATCACCCCATTAGTGTCAATGAGTTGATAGTTTGTTGCGATACCATGTGACTAGTCCAGTTAGGTTGTTTTACCACAGAGTGCACTTTTTTGCACACAATGGGTTAAATGGCCAGGTCATAAGGACACTGAAGGCTCAGAGAAAGTTGGGGAGGGGACACACAGGAACAGCTATTGGGAGACAGATGGTAGCCTCATGTCAATGCCATCCACAGTGTGTTAATGTGCACAGGATATGACTCTCCCACACATGGGAGATTATCAGATTATCTCTGCAAAATTCCCCGCCCTGCTTGTGGCCTGTAGGGGACACCAATGGGTTTGGAAAGGCCACCATCCATCAGATAGATTAAGCCGTGACCCCATTTAAGAGAGAACCATAACCTGTGCAAATTAAAGAACATGCTGGATGGCCTCGACAGAAGGCTACCATCTGTCTCCCAACAGCTGTTCCAGTGGGTCCCCAACCTTCTCTGAGCCTTCAGAGTCCACATGAACTAGCCATTTAGCCCATGGTGTGCAAAAAGTGCCGCTCGAGGTAAAACAACCCAACAACCCACACATGGGACCACAGAGTAACGTCCCATCCAACGGAGGATAGCCTTTCCAACCCCAATGGTATCCCCTACTGACCGTGGGTAGGGTAGGGAGTTTTGCAGAGATAAATCTCAACACTGACCCAGATGGGACTCAAACCTGGGAACTGCAGATTACGAGTCTGGAACACTACTGACTTAGTCAACCCTACCCCCATGGTAATGGCACTTTCTTACAAACTCGAATTATCATTACCATGGTAACGAAAAAAACATCCTTTTTTTAGAAACCCATATTTGGGTTAGAGTCTGGGGGGGGGGGGTTGTGGGATCATCCAAAAGAACCATTTTGTTACGTTGTGTAAAAAATATGGTGGCCGAGGTTAAGTGCATCGCTGCTATTTTTAAACATGGTATATGCATACTGTTTTCCTTTCATTCCTTATTGCACTATTGTTATATTAGATTATATTATTGCTATCTTAGATATAAATTTTATTTGTTTTTAATTTTGATGTTTATTAATATTTGTGGTTAAGAAGTTTAATACATATATTACTAAAAATGAAGGGTTATGACAGATACTGCAGGTTAGAATGATGTTGGGTATATATATATATTTTTTTTTATTTTTTTTTTTAGCCGTCCCATGGCCGAGTGGTTAGCACGCTTGGCTACTGATCTAAGGAACCTGGGTTCGAGCCCCGGATAAGGCATGAATGTATGTGTCGTTTTTCTGCTGAGGTCCTGCCATCCTCTCAGACCTTCTACTGTGGCATATACACTGACAGGCTCCTGTCAGACCTCTGTGGCATATAAACTGACAGGCTCCTGTCAGACCTCTGTGGCAAGCAGCTGCTTGAGGGGGTATTTATTTATTTCATTTTATATGATTTTTTTGTTGTCTTTGACGGTATTATTTAGTTCTGGGAACATTTTTATAATTTGGATCAGCAGTGAATTTTTCCAATTTTCTTGTTGTTTTTTTTACATGTGTTGGCTGATGAGATTTAGTTTATAAAGCTTTTTTAAAATTTAGATAGGTGGTGCACTATTTCCAAATTTCTTGTTTTTGTGAGATGTGTTGTCGCAGATGAGATGGTTTAGTCCTGGGGGCTCTTTTATAATGCAGATTGGACATGAATTTTTTCCGATTTTCTTGTTTTTGTGAGATATTTCCTTCTGGTATGGAAATGTATTTTATGGAGTGATACTACTGATCTAATCTAATACTACTGATCTAAGGGATCTGGGTTCAAGCCCTTCGGTAAGGCATGGTTGTGTGTGTTGTTTTTCTGCTGAGGTCCTGCCATCCTCTCAGATCTCCTACTATGGAATATAAACTGACGGGCTCCTGTCAGATCTCTGTGGCAAGCAGCTGCTTGAGGGGGTATTTATTTTTTTATTTATTTAAGCATTAGGAAAAGGGGGGGAAGAGATTGGAGCAATTTGTAATATATAGGAAGGCAGTTGTTGAGTTCTCTTAACTTGGTTTGTTAAATTAAAATTGCATTAACAAATACTATTTTATGAATAGCCGAAGCTTTTTTTTTGCTAAAGAAATCATTATAGGTTTTTTGGTAATTTTATTAATTTATGGTTGTGATGGAATTTTTTTTTTTGTAGGGGGAATTTTCTGGATTTATGTTGTGTTTGTTTAGAATGCATATTACCGTTTCCATGTCAGGTTGCATTTCACATAAATTTGAGTTACCGTTACCATGGTAACGAAGAAAACAATCTTGTTTCTAGAAACTGCTATTTGGATTAGGGTCCAGGGGATTGTGGAATTCATTGAAAGGGGTCATTTTGTTACATCATGTAAAAGAACAAAATGGGGGTTGAGAACTGTTAAGTGCACTGCTGCCCCGTGAATCATATACTTTATTTCCTTCTATTTTTTTTATCATGGAAATTAGATTGTTGGGTTTTTTCATCATGGCTAGCAATTAGTTGTTGAGTAAAATAATGGCTACTACAATGTACAGTTCGAAACAATTGTTGATAATTACTACAAAATTCAGCATTTTTGGCAAGTTATTACTTTAAGTGTTAGCAATGTGATTTAAGTATCATTAGCCATTCTAGCAAGTGTTTTGAGCATCCAAAGGA
The DNA here is from genome assembly GCA_038380435.1 of Ryuthela nishihirai. Classification (NCBI taxonomy): domain Eukaryota; kingdom Metazoa; phylum Arthropoda; class Arachnida; order Araneae; family Heptathelidae; genus Ryuthela; species Ryuthela nishihirai. Next base: position 92,446,255 of record JAWZYU010000004.1, on the reverse strand, counting down.
AAAATTTAATAAATAAATATGCAATTTAAACTAATGAAAATGTGTTTCAATATCACATTAAAATAGTTAACTTCTCAGAAAGTTCTACAAATAATAACCTAAACAATTTTATTACTAGCAATGAACAGGCTGTACAATGAGAATATGCCAAATAAAGAATATAACGGTAAACACATATTCCTAAGCATAAAATTATATTTACACAAAAAAACCACTAGAAGCAATAGTACCCAAGATATATTTTCTTAACTGCACATATTGTTACTTGATAAATGTCAGACAGTAAGATCCAAGGCCACTTGTTTCAACAGCCTATTGTCACTAACAAATATTCATTCCATAATTTAAAAATATTTGCAAAATATCAATAATTTCATCAGCTCCAGGAACTAAATAATCACATCAGAGACAAGCCAAACAAACACAAATTATCGTGAATAGTTAACCGCTGATCCGCAGTATAAATAGGTCTGCAGAACTAAATAATCCCATCTCACACAAGTTTAAAAAAACACAAATTATTGTAAACAACTTGCCAGATTCTCAGTATAAAAAAACACCCAGAGCTAAATAATGCCATGAAACAACAAGCCTAAAAAACACAAATTATGATAAAAAAATAAAAAATAAAATAACCTAGAACAAGATAATCTCATTAGAGATGACCATTTTAAACTGAGCGTATTGCAAAAGAAGAAATCATCCCATTTTCCACTTAACACAAAGATAGAGAATATGCATTAACTAAATGCCATAAATTGTCTGCAACTTTCAGTACTTACCTGAGACAAAATTTATACATTTATCCAACATATATAGAATTTATTCAAATTTCATTAACAAATACATTTTTATGAATATCCATCTCTTCTCCGAAAATAAACTTAACTTTTATTCCCCTTAGGTTAGACTTGAAAAAAAAAATCAAGAACCAGAGGACACACAGAACATTAAACCCAATAAATCAACATGATGAAAAGCTACTATACGTTATTAACTTACACACCTTACAAATCAGTAGTAAAGAATCACAGGATAAGTACTGTAATGTTAGCATAACAGACGTGTTTTCTGGAGACGTGGGTTCGTATCTCACTCGTGGCAACACCTTACAAATGTTCAGTTACTACTCTTGGTGCCATCTAGCGAGTTGGATGCTATAATCTGCAGGTGTACCAAATAATGCTTCGGAAGCTGCCTGCTGATGACAGCCATTTTACATATTTTCATGACCTTCATTTTGTTTTCAAGGCTGTCATTGATTTTAACAATTATCTGCTTGCCAGGTTATAAAAAAAACACCCCAGAAGATAATAAACAATTTGTTTTTGGTTTTTTTTAACAATGAGGCAAGCAATTTACTTGAGAATCTGAATCTTGAGAATCTGAATCAGTATTGCCCCAAGAAAATAACGTGACACCAGAGTTTTCCATTGCATAGCATACACAATAAAACGACACATATCTTTTAATGCTTACACAAAAACATAAATTTAAGCTCCAGAACATTAAACTCAACTCAATCTTTTGAAAAAAAAAATAAAAATATCAATACATTCTTTGTCAGTGATATATCTTTCCAACTTGAACCCACGGACTGCTAACTCTTCTGCAAGAAACTGATATGTTCATGACAACATTTATTCTCCTCTACTACTTCCCCTCAGGTGGGAGCAAGGGGTTTACGACCCGCTCACCTGCTCTATGTATATAAATATTATTTATTTTATTTTTTTATTTATAATGACCGAACTCACTTATATGACAGCATTACAACAGTCTTCAGTCCAGAAATCATTAGATGATTCTTTTTTTCAGAAGCCTCAACCTGTGAATCACATGCAGAAAAGCCCTAAAGCAGCAACAGTTTCAACTAAGTTATCCCGATAAAGATTTCAAAGAAATTGTATCAAGGAATTTTTGATTTGGTACATTTAGAATTAACAGTATTATACAGATATATTTTTTCTATAATATTTGATTTTGCACAATAAATATTTAGAAGCATATATATTTGTGTTTTATTTCATTTTAAAATGAAATAACGACTGTCGTTCTGGAAATATATTAAGTCAAAAGAGTGGGCAGCTGTACGCGCAGATATCGTATACCAACCATTGGCAGCCATGATCACAGGCAGATGTGCCTGCAGACTGCTTAAGGAGGCAAGAATGCCCATAATAGCTTGTGAATGGCTAGTATATGAAGAATGCTGTTAAATAATGTGTACCAAATGATTGATATGAAGCAGAACTTTGCTGTTTTTTTGTTTTTCATTTCATTGAAGTTACAATTTTATTTTAAGTTACAAATTAAAACAACAAAATAGATTTAATTAATACACACTTATCGATTTATATTGGATGAAAAATGAGAAGACGCTGGAAACTGCTTCTCTTTCAAATTGAGGTTTTGTATTGAAAATTTTGATAAAATTCGATATGATCTTAATATGTAGTTAAAGCTGAACTAAATTGACTGTAAACTTAGCATACTTTACCTTGAACCCATTTAAAACAGTGACAATGGTAAGCGTGTTTTAAAATCTAATACATAATCAAATCTTTTAGCTTAAGAAAAAGTCTGCAAAATTTATAGATATTAATTGTGCAAATCCGTGCATTAAAAAACATAAAGTCAAATTTAATTTCTGCTTTCATTAAAAAATATTAATTTTAAGTAATATTACAATAATATAGGTTTATATACTATTTATATTATTATTACTATGTCTTACCTGAAGGAAAAGTTGGAATAAATATCAAACTGGGATTAAAAACAAACTGCTTTAACAATTCATTGGACAATTTCACAAGCATATGACATAAGCGAAATTTCATGCTGTAAAAGAAATTATCAACTTGTGTAAGCTTTTTTTTTCTTCATCTGAGGCAAGGAAATCACGCCCCCCCCCCCCCCCCCCCTCTGACATAATTTAATTTGATGCTATAAAAAGAAAAACACCAAACATTGTAAGCTTATTATTTCAGCTATGGCAGAAGGAAACCCAAGCCCTCCACCCACCACCCACAAGTACATATGATATACCGTATTTGCCGGCGTATAGGACGCACCGGCGTATAAGACGCACCCCCATTTTTAGACACATTTTTAAGGAAAAAAATTTTCCACATTGTTTCATGAATTTCCATAAAGATTTACTGTACTCATTTTATAGTTATTTATGTATACAAAAAATGTAACTAGGGAACATTGTAGTTATGTACCTTTTGATGTTCATCCTCAAAACCCAGAAATTCATCTCCAGAAATAAATGAAAAACCACTTGAAGCCTCTTTTTTCAGAAACTGAGTCTTCGTATAACAAATCATCCTCTGTGCCATCAAGTGAGTTACTAATTCCACATTTTTTAAATGACTTTACAACTGTCTCATGTTTCACAGCATTTCATGAAGTTTTGACCTACTCACAAATCTGCAAAATGCTAGGTCTCTTCCTTCTTCCTGATGGTGTCACTTCAAAATCTGTAGACTGCATCCAACTGTTCCATCTCTCCTTCATGAATCCTTTAAATGGTTTATTAATGCAGACATCTAAAGGTTGAAGCTGGCTCGTTAGTCCACCTGGAATTACAGCTAACTGAGTTTTCAGTTGGTTGATTTTATTTTTTACAGCTTCTGTTCTATGACTCCGAAACTGATCCCATACTAGCAAAGCAGGTTTCTTCAACAGTCCACCAGGACGCCTAGACCACACATTGTCTATCCACAACTTCATCCCCCCTTCATCCATCCAGCCCTTACGATGAACGTGCACAAACACACCTTTAGGCAATTTTTCCTTGGGCAAGGTTTTCCTTTTGAAAATCAAAAGAGGTGGTAATTTTGTTCGATTGGCACAACAAGACAACACGACTGTGTAATGCGTTTTCTCATGTCCACAAGTTTTAACAATAACACTTCTTGCACCTTTGGAATCTACTCGTTTCGTTTGAGGGTACATCGAACGTCAGTGGGACCTCATACCTGTTTCCTATTTGTGAAAGTTCAAAATTTCCACTTTTTCTTGCATTAATGACAATTTTATGAAACTCGATAATCTTGTCTTCATATTCTGTTGGCATCTTTTGTGCTATTTTTGTTTTAGTCCGATACGTAAGCCATTTCTCTTCATGAATCTAGAACACCATGACGTTGATCCTGTAAAATCAGCGATGCCTCTGTTAGTAGCTATCACTCTTGCTTGTTGAATAATCATTTTTGTGGAAACTGAAAATCCCGAGCTTCGGTGGACTAATAACAAAGTTTTTAATTCTTCTTCTAGTTCCGGTCATTTTGTAATTCCATGTCGCAGATTATGTTTACTACGCATAGCTTTTTTTAGGTCTTCTTCCTGTCTTCTCCAAGTTCTTATCATCTTTTCTGTTGGCGGTAATCCGAAATTCCTCTCTGCTGCCCTCTTTCCGTGTTCTTTGGCATACTCAATCACTCGTAGTTTGAATGCAATATCATAGCAGAATCTGCGTTGTTTTTGAGCCATGTTTCGCAGCAAAAACATGAGAAAGCTTCTTCGGTACTAAAAGTTTACGTTTTGGTTGCCTAGAGGCGCTGTAATCGGTAACGACGCGCCATGCTTGCGCTTTTCGAAAAAATATGCAGGTGAAATGTGATTACACTTGCGCACATTGAGTGAATCGTAACCTTGAGATGTCAATGGATCTGAACTCTATTTTATTGGAATGCTCCCTCTGTCAGTAGTGAAGCATAAAATACATCACGCAACTTATTATTTTTACAGAACAAAAAAAATATGGAAACGATTTATTTGAAACCACTCTTTCACTAAAGGACAAAATGCAAAAGAATACTTATATATGTATATTGATATAAACCAAAAGTTTTAGACTGAAATTTCAGCTCATAATTTTGATTACCGGCGCATAAGACGCACCCCATATTTTAGGCGTATTTTGAGGGGAAAAAAGTGCGTCCTATACACCGGCAAATACGTAATTGAAATTTCATGCAATTAAAAAAAAACAAATATTGAAATCTTATTAATTTCAGCTGAGGCAGAAGGAAATCCAAACCCTCCCACCAACCCACCCTCCACTTCCACATACATACACATACACACACACACACACACAAATGACATTATTGAAATTCCATGCTATGAAAAAGCAAATATAAACTTTTATTTCAGCTAAGAAAGAAGGAAATCCAAGGTCACACACTTTCACATCCAATTCCTTATTGGTGATATGACTATCTAGTGATTTGAGCACCAACGTGTATTGAAGCCTACTGAAATTACACTGAATTTTTTTAATTAAGTATTAAATGGTTGTTGTTGAGAATATAAACTTTTCACCTGGAAAGCACTGTTCAGTAATTTTTGCAATTGCACATGCATACTGTGAGAAGGGTGAGAAAGCCACAATTTTTAGTGCTTCCCTACCATTTTTTCCCTATTATTTTTTTTCCAGAATTAAATGCTTTTTCTTTTGATATATAATGTGCACTATTTCATTCATTAATTTTTCATAATAAGACTCAAAAGTTATTGTTTTAAAAAAAAAATTGTCCCTGTAAGGGTGAATAAGTGCAGAAGACCTCATTTGGTCAGAATCAATTAATGCTAATTTATATTCTATGCAAGAAATCATTTCTTTTTGTTATAAAAACAGCTTATAAATTATGACATTTTCCAAATTCAGAAAACATTTTGGAGACACAATGACCTTCATTGCTTTACTCTGATTTCTTGATATTCCCCACATGTGAGAAACACTTGAAATGTCACTGGGCATTTCATGATTACTCCCAATGATTATAATTTCATTGAAATTTAAATAATTGCCACTTTTCTTATTAATTTCCATCCGGTTAATTAATAACTGCATGTGTGCACTTTTGGAACTAAAGATCAGTAGGTTATTATACTTTCCCTCTTTTGTTCTTAGAGCTGAAAAAAAAAGTTAAATAGGGTCCTGGCGAAATTTGTAGGTCAAAAGATATTTTGAGACAGAACAACCAACTGTTAAAAAAATAACCTATGGGGATTTTCCAGCTGTATATAACTGAAACAATCATAAAAATTTGAGTTTCAGAAGCTATATCTGAATTTTTATCATTAACATTATTACCATAATCCACATATCCACAATAGCATTTGCCACTGAACAGTATTTTCTTCCTAATTGACTTCTCATAAAATTAATATTTTATGCTTCAGTTATTAAAATTTTCCACACAGAAAACTTCTTCAGTAAATCCAGGAAGGCCATCTACAGATCTGCACCAAGTTAAAATTATGGAGCTATTAGGAAAGTAGATTTTCTCTTTCAAATTCATTAGCCTTTGGAGAGTAAAAATATAACATCAAAGCAAATTTATTTACCTCTTGGCAATAAAATTCGTCATTACTTATTTTAGTATTTTGCTGTGAATTCTGAACAGTTTTAAAGTTATATCTGGAAACACAAGGCTTTGGTGTTTAAATGTCATCTTGATGAGCTTTTGAGCCTTAATATTTATTTTAAAGAAGAGTCTGATAGTTTGGCTCTTAGCTAGCAATATCACCATAGCATTTTCTTTAAGCTTTGGATTTCATTTTATACTGACATCAACTTTCTTTTAAATTTTCTAGGATTCTTCCTGTTACACAGCATGAGTGATCATTTTTATAGGCAATATCTGTTCTCACTGAAATTTCTATCATATATTCTACAAGTCTCTCTCAATACAGGTTTCCAATTTGACAGTGTGTCATTTGTTACAAATATGAAGTTGGCACAGCATCATTAATTAATCCTACTGTGCCATTTTCTGAAGCTTTATCTTTAAAACAGTAAAATGCTGGGAACAGATATTATTAGCTATTGTTTAAAGAGAGACATGGAGCATCTACACTATGTAGAAAATAAAAATGTATTCATAACCTATTTACCCCTTACGCTGATTATACTGGTATGTTCAATTCATCTAAGGGTATATTATAAACAGCATGTACAGTCTATCAAATAAATATCCGAACAAAATGGTTGATTACAGAATCAAATATATGAACCCTTAAAGTTGAAATTAAAGTCTTAAACTTTTATTGAAGCCTGAAACCTATAGAAAACGCATGAAATCTATAGAAAAACATTTTGCAAATAAATACACACAGTCTATCAAATAAATATTTGAGCATTTAAAATTAATCATTTTAAAATATAATAAAAATAAAAATAAATTTTATGTATCTAGGGAGGTGGGTAGGAAAAAAGAATTTAAAAATAAATTTTTAATTTATTTATTTAATATTAATAATTGAAATGCAAGATATAGAACCCTTAGAATTCTTGTTTGTGTGTCTGTTAGTTTTCCGAACGAGTTTAGATGGGTCTTAAATTTTTAATATACAGAGTTCAACAGTATATGGATATAATAATTTATATAAATTTTTTGTAGTAATTTCTGATACTCCTGTAATTTCTGATGTTTCATTTATATTCTTTCTAGTTGCCATAAATAATGCTGTAGCAGTAATTGAAATTGGACTTTTTCCTTTTAATAATACACGTTCGGCTTCAGTTGCAATACGTATTGCTATTTTTTGTGCATTTTTATCGATATTTAAAATATTACAGAATCTAAATATGAAATCTGCTGTCGAAATTATTACCTTGTTTTTCACAGTAAAGTTTCTGATAATATATTTTGAACAATGAGCAATTTCTTTTTTAGAAACGTTCGAAATGGCACAAATTTCTTTAAATGTTCTAGGTAAACTTTCTTGTTTACCTAGAACAATTAGTTTTATTTTTAGGTTTAGTTTCTATCTCTGCAGAAACTTGTATTCGATTGGTTAAATTTTCGATTTCAGCTAAATAAATTAACAATGTTTTTTCCCTTGCATTCATTTTTTGTTGTCGGTATTCAAAATTATTTCCGATAAATGTCGTTATAGAATTGTCGGAACCAACGCGAGAATTGTCTGAATCTGAAAAATTTCGCCATTCACAACCGACATCAATTACTCTGTCTCCAAGACGAGGCCGCATTTGGTACATATTAAATCAGCAGCAATTTGATCTTCGATCACATAAGCATCAGGATCATATGGACAAACAACTTTATTCATTTTTAAAATTCCTTTAGAGTAACTATTTCAGCATCATCAGTAACTATAATCTCTTCTGTAGGTGGGAGTAATTCTCTAAGTATAGGTATCGCAACAGGATCAATTTGTTCGGGAAATTGTACAGTGAATTGAATAATTAAATTTCCTTTTTCCAAAGGATTTTTATACTTTGGCATTCCTTCATTTAACACGTATTTGATTGTGTTTGGTGATTTTTTCTGATGAAGAAAAAAATTAATGTTCGATTGTCTAATGTTTTAATACTTTTTTGAAATCCGCAGAGAGATTCTTTTAATGTGATGTTTATCTGCGTTATTAAATCTTCATTATTTCTCAAAAAATATTCGTGGTCTTTTTGACTAATTATGATATCTATATTTCCAGGATTTGAACCAGGTTCTTGATCTTCTTCACCACGTAAAATAATTTTTTCTCCATTTAACATCCCTTTTTCGATTTCAATCATACATAATTTTTTTTCGAAAACAATTTTTTTTCCTTTGCAATTTTTACATTTATCAATGGTAATGTACCTTGTCCATTGCATGTATGACATATCTATAGAACCTTGTTCTGAAGCAATAGAAATGATAAAAGATGAAGATTTAAAAAATTCTTTAAAAGAAATAAGGAAAATAGATTTTTTAAAATGTCTGCCAAAAATGAGATATTTTTAGCAAATATAGACATTATATTAAAGCGTATGGGTTAAGGTGTCTACCTTGAGCCTGTCTTGGCTGGACTCTGCCTGCCTGTCTTCATCTGCCTGCCTGTCTTGGTTGGACTCTGCTTACCTGGACTCTGCCTGCCTGTCTTGGTTGGACTCTGCCTGCCTGTCTTGGTTTCACTCTGCCTACCTGTCTTGGTTGGACTCTGCCTGCCTGTCTTCATCTGCCTGCTTGTCTTGGCTGGACTCTGCCTGCCTGTCTTGTTTGGACTCTGCCTACCTGTCTTGGCTGGACTCTGCCTGCCTGTCTTGGTTGGACTCTGCCTACCTGTCTTGGCTGGACTCTGCCTGCCTGTCTTGGTTTGACTCTGCTTGCCTGTCTTGGTTGGACTCTGCTTGCCTGTCTTGGTTGGACTCTGCCTAACTGTCTTGGTTGGACTCTGCCTGCCTGTCTTGGTTGGACTATGCTTGCCTGTCTTGGTTGGACTCTGCCTACCTGTCTTCATCTGCCTGGCTGTCTTGGTTGGACTCTGCCTGCCTGTCTTCATCTGCCTGCTTGTCTTGGCTGGACTCTGCCTGCCTGTCTTGGTTGGACTCTGCCTACCTGTCTTGGCTGGACTCTGCCTGCCTGTCTTGGTTGGACTCTGCCTACCTGTCTTGGCTGGACTCTGCCTGCCTGTCTTGGTTTGACTCTGCTTGCCTGTCTTGGTTGGACTCTGCTTGCCTGTCTTGGTTGGACTCTACCTAACTGTCTTGGTTGGACTCTGCCTAACTGTCTTGGTTGGACTCTGCCTGCCTGTCTTGGCTGGACTCTGCCTACCTGTCTTGGTTGGACTCTGCCTACCTGTCTTCATCTGCCTGCCTGTCTTGGTTGGACTCTGCCTACCTATCTTGGTTGGACTCTGCCTGCCTGTCTTCATCTGCCTGCCTGTCTTGGTTGGACTATGCTTGCCTGTCTTGGTTGGACTCTGCCTCCCTGTCTTGTTTGGACTCTGCCTGCCTGTCTTGGCTGGACTCTGCCTACCTGTCTTGGTTGGACTCTGCCTACCTGTCTTCATCTGCCTGGCTGTCTTGGTTGGACTCTGCCTACCTGTCTTGGTTGGACTCTGCCTGGCTGTCTTGGTTGGACTCTGCCTGGCTGTCTTGGTTGGACTCTGCCTGTCTGTCTTGGTTGGACTCTGCCTGCCTGTCTTGGTTGGACTCTGCCTACCTGTCTTGGTTGGACTCTGCCTACCTGTCTTGGCTGGACTCTGCCTGCCTGTCTTCATCTGCCTGCCTGTCTTGGTTGGACTCTGCCTACCTGTCTTGGCTGGACTCTGCCTGCCTGTCTTGGTTGGACTTTGCCTACCTGTCTTGGTTGGATTCTGCCTACCTGTCTTGGCTGGACTCTGCCTGCCTGTCTTGGTTGGACTCTGCCTACCTGTCTTGGCTGGACTCTGCCTGCCTGTCTTGGTTGGACTCTGCCTGCCTGTCTTGGTTGGACTCTGCCTGCCTGTCTTGGTTGGACTCTGCCTACCTGTCTTGGTTGGACTCTGCCTACCTGTCTTGGCTGGACTCTGCCTGTCTTGGTTGGACTCTGCCTACCTGTCTTGGCTGGAATCTGCCTGCCTGTCTTGGTTGGACTCTGCTTGCCTGTCTTGGTTGGACTCTGCCTACCTGTCTTGGTTGGACTCTGCCTGCCTTTCTTGGCTGTACTCTGCCTACCTGTCTTGGCTGGACTCTGCCTACCTGTCTTCATCTGCCTACCTGTCTTGGTTGGACTCTGCCTACCTGTCTTGGTTGGACTCTGCCTGCCTGTCTTGGTTCGACTTTGCCTACCTGTCTTGGTTGGACTCTGCCTACCTGTCTTGGCTGGACTCTGCCTGCCTGTCTTGGTTGGACTCTGCCTGCCTGTCTTGGCTGGACTCTGCCTGCCAGTCTTGGTTGGACTCTGCCTACCTGTCTTGGCTGGACTCTGCCTGCCTGTCTTGGCTCGACTCCACCTGCCTGTCTTGGTTGGACTCTGCCTACCTGTCTTCGCTGGACTCTGCCTGCTTGTCTTGGTTGGACTCTGCCTGCCTGTCTTGGCTGGACTCTGCCTACCTGTCTTGGTTGGACTCTGCCTACCTGTCTTCATCTGCCTGCCTGTCTTGGTTGGACTATGCTTGCCTGTCTTGGTTGGACTCTGCCTCCCTGTCTTGTTTGGACTCTGCCTGCCTGTCTTGGCTGGACTCTGCCTACCTGTCTTGGTTGGACTCTGCCTACCTGTCTTCATCTGCCTGGCTGTCTTGGTTGGACTCTGCCTACCTGTCTTCGCTGGACTCTGCCTGCTTGTCTTGGTTGGACTCTGCCTGCCTGTCTTGGCTGGACTCTGCCTACCTGTCTTGGTTGGACTCTGGCTGCCTGTCTTGGTTGGACTCTGCCTGCCTGTCTTGGCTGGACTCTGCCTGCCTGTCTTGGTTGGACTATGCTTGCCTGTCTTGGTTGGACTCTGCCTCCCTGTCTTGGTTGGACTCTGACTGCCTGTCTTGGCTGGACTCTGCCTACCTGTCTTCATCTGCCTGCCTGTCTTGGTTGGACTCTGCCTACCTGTCTTTGTTGGACTCTGCCTACCTGTCTTGGTTGGACTCTGCCTACCTGTCTTGGCTGGACTCTGCCTGCCTGTCTTGGTTGGACTCTGCCTACCTGTCTTCATCTGCCTGCCTGTCTTGGTTGGACTCTGCCTACCTGTCTTTGTTGGACTCTGCCTACCTGTCTTGGCTGTACTCTGCCTACCTGTCTTGGTTGGACTCTGCCAACCTGTCTTCATCTGCCTACCTGTCTTGGTTGGACTCTGCCTACCTGTCTTGGTTGGACTCTGCCTGCCTGTCTTGGCTGGACTCTGCCTGCCTGTCTTGGCTGGACTCCGCCTGCCTGTCTTGGTTGGACTCTGCCTACCTGTCTTGGCTGGACTCTGCCTGCTTGTCTTGGTTGGACTCTGGCTGCCTGTCTTGGTTGGACTCTGCCTACCTGTCTTGGTTGGACTCTGGCTGCCTGTCTTGGTTGGACTCTGCCTGCCTGTCTTGGCTGGACTCTGCCTGCCTGTCTTGGTTGGACTCTGCCTACCTGTCTTGGCTGGACTCTGCTTCCCTGTCTTGGTTGGACTCTGCCTACTTGTCTTGGCTGGACTCTGCCTGCCTGTCTTGGTTGGACTCTGCCTACCTGTCTTGGCTGGACTCTGCTTCCCTGTCTTGGTTGGACTCTGCCTACTTGTCTTGGCTGGACTCTGCCTGCCTGTCTTGGTTGGAATCTGCTTGCGTGTCTTGGTTGGACTCTGCCTACCTGTCTTGGTTGGACTCTGCCTGCCTGTCTTGGCTGGACTCTGCCTACCTGTCTTGGTTGGACTCTGGCTACCTGTCTTCATCTGCCTGCCTGTCTTGGTTGGAATCTGCCTACCTGTCTTTGTTGGACTCTGCCTACCTGTCTTCATCTGCATACCTGTCTTGGCTGTACTCTGCCTACCTGTCTTGGCTGGACTCTGCCTACCTGTCTTCATCTGCCTACCTGTCTTGGTTGGACTCTGCCTACCTGTCTTGGTTGGACTCTGCCTGCCTGTCTTGGTTCGACTTTGCCTACCTGTCTTGGTTGGACTCTGCCTACCTGTCTTGGCTGGACTCTGCCTGCCTGTCTTGGTTGGACTCTGCCTGCCTGTCTTGGCTGGACTCTGCCTGCCTGTCTTGGTTGGACTCTGCTTGCCTGTCTTGGTTGGACTCTGCTTGCCTGTCTTGGTTGGACTCTACCTAACTGTCTTGGTTGGACTCTGCCTAACTGTCTTGGTTGGACTCTGCCTGCCTGTCTTGGCTGGACTCTGCCTACCTGTCTTGGTTGGACTCTGCCTACCTGTCTTCATCTGCCTGCCTGTCTTGGTTGGACTCTGCCTACCTATCTTGGTTGGACTCTGCCTGCCTGTCTTCATCTGCCTGCCTGTCTTGGTTGGACTATGCTTGCCTGTCTTGGTTGGACTCTGCCTGCCTGTCTTGGTTGGACTCTGCCTACCTGTCTTGGCTGGACTCTGCCTACCTGTCTTCATCTGCCTGCCTGTCTTGGTTGGACTCTGCCTACCTGTCTTTGTTGGACTCTGCCTACCTGTCTTGGTTGGACTCTGCCTACCTGTCTTGGCTGGACTCTGCCTGCCTGTCTTGGTTGGACTCTGCCTACCTGTCTTCATCTGCCTGCCTGTCTTGGTTGGACTCTGCCTACCTGTCTTTGTTGGACTCTGCCTACCTGTCTTGGCTGTACTCTGCCTACCTGTCTTGGTTGGACTCTGCCAACCTGTCTTCATCTGCCTACCTGTCTTGGTTGGACTCTGCCTACCTGTCTTGGTTGGACTCTGCCTGCCTGTCTTGGCTGGACTCTGCCTGCCTGTCTTGGCTGGACTCCGCCTGCCTGTCTTGGTTGGACTCTGCCTACCTGTCTTGGCTGGACTCTGCCTGCTTGTCTTGGTTGGACTCTGGCTGCCTGTCTTGGTTGGACTCTGCCTACCTGTCTTGGTTGGACTCTGGCTGCCTGTCTTGGTTGGACTCTGCCTGCCTGTCTTGGCTGGACTCTGCCTGCCTGTCTTGGTTGGACTCTGCCTACCTGTCTTGGCTGGACTCTGCTTCCCTGTCTTGGTTGGACTCTGCCTACTTGTCTTGGCTGGACTCTGCCTGCCTGTCTTGGTTGGACTCTGCCTACCTGTCTTGGCTGGACTCTGCTTCCCTGTCTTGGTTGGACTCTGCCTACTTGTCTTGGCTGGACTCTGCCTGCCTGTCTTGGTTGGAATCTGCTTGCGTGTCTTGGTTGGACTCTGCCTACCTGTCTTGGTTGGACTCTGCCTGCCTGTCTTGGCTGGACTCTGCCTACCTGTCTTGGTTGGACTCTGGCTACCTGTCTTCATCTGCCTGCCTGTCTTGGTTGGAATCTGCCTACCTGTCTTTGTTGGACTCTGCCTACCTGTCTTCATCTGCATACCTGTCTTGGCTGTACTCTGCCTACCTGTCTTGGCTGGACTCTGCCTACCTGTCTTCATCTGCCTACCTGTCTTGGTTGGACTCTGCCTACCTGTCTTGGTTGGACTCTGCCTGCCTGTCTTGGTTCGACTTTGCCTACCTGTCTTGGTTGGACTCTGCCTACCTGTCTTGGCTGGACTCTGCCTGCCTGTCTTGGTTGGACTCTGCCTGCCTGTCTTGGCTGGACTCTGCCTGCCTGTCTTGGTTGGACTCTGCTTGCCTGTCTTGGTTGGACTCTGCTTGCCTGTCTTGGTTGGACTCTACCTAACTGTCTTGGTTGGACTCTGCCTAACTGTCTTGGTTGGACTCTGCCTGCCTGTCTTGGCTGGACTCTGCCTACCTGTCTTGGTTGGACTCTGCCTACCTGTCTTCATCTGCCTGCCTGTCTTGGTTGGACTCTGCCTACCTATCTTGGTTGGACTCTGCCTGCCTGTCTTCATCTGCCTGCCTGTCTTGGTTGGACTATGCTTGCCTGTCTTGGCTGGACTCTGCCTGCCTGTCTTGGTTGGACTCTGCCTACCTGTCTTGGCTGGACTCTGCCTGCCTGTCTTGGTTTGACTCTGCTTGCCTGTCTTGGTTGGACTCTGCTTGCCTGTCTTGGTTGGACTCTACCTAACTGTCTTGGTTGGACTCTGCCTAACTGTCTTGGTTGGACTCTGCCTGCCTGTCTTGGCTGGACTCTGCCTACCTGTCTTGGTTGGACTCTGCCTACCTGTCTTCATCTGCCTGCCTGTCTTGGTTGGACTCTGCCTACCTATCTTGGTTGGACTCTGCCTGCCTGTCTTCATCTGCCTGCCTGTCTTGGTTGGACTATGCTTGCCTGTCTTGGTTGGACTCTGCCTCCCTGTCTTGTTTGGACTCTGCCTGCCTGTCTTGGCTGGACTCTGCCTACCTGTCTTGGTTGGACTCTGCCTACCTGTCTTCATCTGCCTGGCTGTCTTGGTTGGACTCTGCCTACCTGTCTTGGTTGGACTCTGCCTGGCTGTCTTGGTTGGACTCTGCCTGGCTGTCTTGGTTGGACTCTGCCTGTCTGTCTTGGTTGGACTCTGCCTGCCTGTCTTGGTTGGACTCTGCCTACCTGTCTTGGTTGGACTCTGCCTACCTGTCTTGGCTGGACTCTGCCTGCCTGTCTTCATCTGCCTGCCTGTCTTGGTTGGACTCTGCCTACCTGTCTTGGCTGGACTCTGCCTGCCTGTCTTGGTTGGACTTTGCCTACCTGTCTTGGTTGGATTCTGCCTACCTGTCTTGGCTGGACTCTGCCTGCCTGTCTTGGTTGGACTCTGCCTACCTGTCTTGGCTGGACTCTGCCTGCCTGTCTTGGTTGGACTCTGCCTGCCTGTCTTGGTTGGACTCTGCCTGCCTGTCTTGGTTGGACTCTGCCTACCTGTCTTGGTTGGACTCTGCCTACCTGTCTTGGCTGGACTCTGCCTGTCTTGGTTGGACTCTGCCTACCTGTCTTGGCTGGAATCTGCCTGCCTGTCTTGGTTGGACTCTGCTTGCCTGTCTTGGTTGGACTCTGCCTACCTGTCTTGGTTGGACTCTGCCTGCCTTTCTTGGCTGTACTCTGCCTACCTGTCTTGGCTGGACTCTGCCTACCTGTCTTCATCTGCCTACCTGTCTTGGTTGGACTCTGCCTACCTGTCTTGGTTGGACTCTGCCTGCCTGTCTTGGTTCGACTTTGCCTACCTGTCTTGGTTGGACTCTGCCTACCTGTCTTGGCTGGACTCTGCCTGCCTGTCTTGGTTGGACTCTGCCTGCCTGTCTTGGCTGGACTCTGCCTGCCAGTCTTGGTTGGACTCTGCCTACCTGTCTTGGCTGGACTCTGCCTGCCTGTCTTGGCTCGACTCCACCTGCCTGTCTTGGTTGGACTCTGCCTACCTGTCTTCGCTGGACTCTGCCTGCTTGTCTTGGTTGGACTCTGCCTGCCTGTCTTGGCTGGACTCTGCCTACCTGTCTTGGTTGGACTCTGCCTACCTGTCTTCATCTGCCTGCCTGTCTTGGTTGGACTATGCTTGCCTGTCTTGGTTGGACTCTGCCTCCCTGTCTTGTTTGGACTCTGCCTGCCTGTCTTGGCTGGACTCTGCCTACCTGTCTTGGTTGGACTCTGCCTACCTGTCTTCATCTGCCTGGCTGTCTTGGTTGGACTCTGCCTACCTGTCTTCGCTGGACTCTGCCTGCTTGTCTTGGTTGGACTCTGCCTGCCTGTCTTGGCTGGACTCTGCCTACCTGTCTTGGTTGGACTCTGGCTGCCTGTCTTGGTTGGACTCTGCCTGCCTGTCTTGGCTGGACTCTGCCTGCCTGTCTTGGTTGGACTATGCTTGCCTGTCTTGGTTGGACTCTGCCTCCCTGTCTTGGTTGGACTCTGACTGCCTGTCTTGGCTGGACTCTGCCTACCTGTCTTCATCTGCCTGCCTGTCTTGGTTGGACTCTGCCTACCTGTCTTTGTTGGACTCTGCCTACCTGTCTTGGTTGGACTCTGCCTACCTGTCTTGGCTGGACTCTGCCTGCCTGTCTTGGTTGGACTCTGCCTACCTGTCTTCATCTGCCTGCCTGTCTTGGTTGGACTCTGCCTACCTGTCTTTGTTGGACTCTGCCTACCTGTCTTGGCTGTACTCTGCCTACCTGTCTTGGTTGGACTCTGCCAACCTGTCTTCATCTGCCTACCTGTCTTGGTTGGACTCTGCCTACCTGTCTTGGTTGGACTCTGCCTGCCTGTCTTGGCTGGACTCTGCCTGCCTGTCTTGGCTGGACTCCGCCTGCCTGTCTTGGTTGGACTCTGCCTACCTGTCTTGGCTGGACTCTGCCTGCTTGTCTTGGTTGGACTCTGGCTGCCTGTCTTGGTTGGACTCTGCCTACCTGTCTTGGTTGGACTCTGGCTGCCTGTCTTGGTTGGACTCTGCCTGCCTGTCTTGGCTGGACTCTGCCTGCCTGTCTTGGTTGGACTCTGCCTACCTGTCTTGGCTGGACTCTGCTTCCCTGTCTTGGTTGGACTCTGCCTACTTGTCTTGGCTGGACTCTGCCTGCCTGTCTTGGTTGGACTCTGCCTACCTGTCTTGGCTGGACTCTGCTTCCCTGTCTTGGTTGGACTCTGCCTACTTGTCTTGGCTGGACTCTGCCTGCCTGTCTTGGTTGGAATCTGCTTGCGTGTCTTGGTTGGACTCTGCCTACCTGTCTTGGTTGGACTCTGCCTGCCTGTCTTGGCTGGACTCTGCCTACCTGTCTTGGTTGGACTCTGGCTACCTGTCTTCATCTGCCTGCCTGTCTTGGTTGGAATCTGCCTACCTGTCTTTGTTGGACTCTGCCTACCTGTCTTCATCTGCATACCTGTCTTGGCTGTACTCTGCCTACCTGTCTTGGCTGGACTCTGCCTACCTGTCTTCATCTGCCTACCTGTCTTGGTTGGACTCTGCCTACCTGTCTTGGTTGGACTCTGCCTGCCTGTCTTGGTTCGACTTTGCCTACCTGTCTTGGTTGGACTCTGCCTACCTGTCTTGGCTGGACTCTGCCTGCCTGTCTTGGTTGGACTCTGCCTGCCTGTCTTGGCTGGACTCTGCCTGCCTGTCTTGGTTGGACTCTGCTTGCCTGTCTTGGTTGGACTCTGCTTGCCTGTCTTGGTTGGACTCTACCTAACTGTCTTGGTTGGACTCTGCCTAACTGTCTTGGTTGGACTCTGCCTGCCTGTCTTGGCTGGACTCTGCCTACCTGTCTTGGTTGGACTCTGCCTACCTGTCTTCATCTGCCTGCCTGTCTTGGTTGGACTCTGCCTACCTATCTTGGTTGGACTCTGCCTGCCTGTCTTCATCTGCCTGCCTGTCTTGGTTGGACTATGCTTGCCTGTCTTGGTTGGACTCTGCCTCCCTGTCTTGTTTGGACTCTGCCTGCCTGTCTTGGCTGGACTCTGCCTACCTGTCTTGGTTGGACTCTGCCTACCTGTCTTCATCTGCCTGGCTGTCTTGGTTGGACTCTGCCTACCTGTCTTGGTTGGACTCTGCCTGGCTGTCTTGGTTGGACTCTGCCTGGCTGTCTTGGTTGGACTCTGCCTGTCTGTCTTGGTTGGACTCTGCCTGCCTGTCTTGGTTGGACTCTGCCTACCTGTCTTGGTTGGACTCTGCCTACCTGTCTTGGCTGGACTCTGCCTGCCTGTCTTCATCTGCCTGCCTGTCTTGGTTGGACTCTGCCTACCTGTCTTGGCTGGACTCTGCCTGCCTGTCTTGGTTGGACTTTGCCTACCTGTCTTGGTTGGATTCTGCCTACCTGTCTTGGCTGGACTCTGCCTGCCTGTCTTGGTTGGACTCTGCCTACCTGTCTTGGCTGGACTCTGCCTGCCTGTCTTGGTTGGACTCTGCCTGCCTGTCTTGGTTGGACTCTGCCTGCCTGTCTTGGTTGGACTCTGCCTACCTGTCTTGGTTGGACTCTGCCTACCTGTCTTGGCTGGACTCTGCCTGTCTTGGTTGGACTCTGCCTACCTGTCTTGGCTGGAATCTGCCTGCCTGTCTTGGTTGGACTCTGCTTGCCTGTCTTGGTTGGACTCTGCCTACCTGTCTTGGTTGGACTCTGCCTGCCTTTCTTGGCTGTACTCTGCCTACCTGTCTTGGCTGGACTCTGCCTACCTGTCTTCATCTGCCTACCTGTCTTGGTTGGACTCTGCCTACCTGTCTTGGTTGGACTCTGCCTGCCTGTCTTGGTTCGACTTTGCCTACCTGTCTTGGTTGGACTCTGCCTACCTGTCTTGGCTGGACTCTGCCTGCCTGTCTTGGTTGGACTCTGCCTGCCTGTCTTGGCTGGACTCTGCCTGCCAGTCTTGGTTGGACTCTGCCTACCTGTCTTGGCTGGACTCTGCCTGCCTGTCTTGGCTGGACTCCACCTGCCTGTCTTGGTTGGACTCTGCCTACCTGTCTTCGCTGGACTCTGCCTGCTTGTCTTGGTTGGACTCTGCCTGCCTGTCTTGGCTGGACTCTGCCTACCTGTCTTGGTTGGACTCTGGCTGCCTGTCTTGGTTGGACTCTGCCTGCCTGTCTTGGCTGGACTCTGCCTGCCTGTCTTGGTTGGACTATGCTTGCCTGTCTTGGTTGGACTCTGCCTCCCTGTCTTGGTTGGACTCTGACTGCCTGTCTTGGCTGGACTCTGCCTACCTGTCTTCATCTGCCTGCCTGTCTTGGTTGGACTCTGCCTACCTGTCTTTGTTGGACTCTGCCTACCTGTCTTTGTTGGACTCTGCCTACCTGTCTTGGCTGGACTCTGCCTGCCTGTCTTGGTTGGACTCTGCCTACCTGTCTTCATCTGCCTGCCTGTCTTGGTTGGACTCTGCCTACCTGTCTTTGTTGGACTCTGCCTACCTGTCTTGGCTGTACTCTGCCTACCTGTCTTGGTTGGACTCTGCCAACCTGTCTTCATCTGCCTACCTGTCTTGGTTGGACTCTGCCTACCTGTCTTGGTTGGACTCTGCCTGCCTGTCTTGGCTGGACTCCGCCTACCTGCCTTGGTTGGACTCTGCCTACTTGTCTTCATCTGCCTGCCTGTCTTGGTTGGACTCTGCCTACCTGTCTTGGTTGGACTCTGCCTACCTGTCTTGGCTGGACTCTGCCTGCCTGTCTTGGTTGGATTCTGCCTGCCTGTCTTGGCTGGACTCTGCCTGCCAGTCTTGGTTGGACTCTGCCTACCTGTCTTGGCTGGACTCTGCCTGCCTGTCTTGGCTGGACTCCGCCTGCCTGTCTTGGTTGGACTCTGCCTACCTGTCTTGGCTGGACTCTGCCTGCTTGTCTTGGTTGGACTCTGGCTGCCTGTCTTGGTTGGACTCTGCCTACCTGTCTTGGTTGGACTCTGGCTGCCTGTCTTGGTTGGACTCTGCCTGCCTGTCTTGGCTGGACTCTGCCTTCCTGTCTTGGTTGGACTCTGCCTACCTGTCTTGGCTGGACTCTGCCTGCTTGTCTTGGTTGGACTCTGGCTGCCTGTCTTGGTTGGACTCTGCCTACCTGTCTTGGTTGGACTCTGGCTGCCTGTCTTGGTTGGACTCTGCCTGCCTGTCTTGGCTGGACTCTGCCTGCCTGTCTTGGTTGGACTCTGCCTACCTGTCTTGGCTGGACTCTGCTTCCCTGTCTTGGTTGGACTCTGCCTACTTGTCTTGGCTGGACTCTGCCTGCCTGTCTTGGTTGGAATCTGCTTGCGTGTCTTGGTTGGACTCTGCCTACCTGTCTTGGTTGGACTCTGCCTGCCTGTCTTGGCTGGACTCTGCCTACCTGTCTTGGTTGGACTCTGGCTACCTGTCTTCATCTGCCTGCCTGTCTTGGTTGGAATCTGCCTACCTGTCTTTGTTGGACTCTGCCTACCTGTCTTCATCTGCATACCTGTCTTGGCTGTACTCTGCCTACCTGTCTTGGCTGGACTCTGCCTACCTGTCTTCATCTGCCTACCTGTCTTGGTTGGACTCTGCCTACCTGTCTTGGTTTGACTCTGTCTGCCTGTCTTGGTTCGACTTTGCCTACCTGTCTTGGTTGGACTCTGCCTACCTGTCTTGGCTGGACTCTGCCTGCCTGTCTTGGTTGGACTCTGCCTGCCTGTCTTGGCTGGACTCTGCCTGCCTGTCTTGGTTTGACTCTGCTTGCCTGTCTTGGTTGGACTCTGCTTGCCTGTCTTGGTTGGACTCTACCTAACTGTCTTGGTTGGACTCTGCCTAACTGTCTTGGTTGGACTCTGCCTGCCTGTCTTGGCTGGACTCTGCCTACCTGTCTTGGTTGGACTCTGCCTACCTGTCTTCATCTGCCTGCCTGTCTTGGTTGGACTCTGCCTACCTATCTTGGTTGGACTCTGCCTGCCTGTCTTCATCTGCCTGCCTGTCTTGGTTGGACTATGCTTGCCTGTCTTGGTTGGACTCTGCCTCCCTGTCTTGTTTGGACTCTGCCTGCCTGTCTTGGCTGGACTCTGCCTACCTGTCTTGGTTGGACTCTGCCTACCTGTCTTCATCTGCCTGGCTGTCTTGGTTGGACTCTGCCTACCTGTCTTGGTTGGACTCTGCCTGGCTGTCTTGGTTGGACTCTGCCTGGCTGTCTTGGTTGGACTCTGCCTGTCTGTCTTGGTTGGACTCTGCCTGCCTGTCTTGGTTGGACTCTGCCTACCTGTCTTGGTTGGACTCTGCCTACCTGTCTTGGCTGGACTCTGCCTGCCTGTCTTCATCTGCCTGCCTGTCTTGGTTGGACTCTGCCTACCTGTCTTGGCTGGACTCTGCCTGCCTGTCTTGGTTGGACTTTGCCTACCTGTCTTGGTTGGATTCTGCCTACCTGTCTTGGCTGGACTCTGCCTGCCTGTCTTGGTTGGACTCTGCCTACCTGTCTTGGCTGGACTCTGCCTGCCTGTCTTGGTTGGACTCTGCCTGCCTGTCTTGGTTGGACTCTGCCTGCCTGTCTTGGTTGGACTCTGCCTACCTGTCTTGGTTGGACTCTGCCTACCTGTCTTGGCTGGACTCTGCCTGTCTTGGTTGGACTCTGCCTACCTGTCTTGGCTGGAATCTGCCTGCCTGTCTTGGTTGGACTCTGCTTGCCTGTCTTGGTTGGACTCTGCCTACCTGTCTTGGTTGGACTCTGCCTGCCTTTCTTGGCTGTACTCTGCCTACCTGTCTTGGCTGGACTCTGCCTACCTGTCTTCATCTGCCTACCTGTCTTGGTTGGACTCTGCCTACCTGTCTTGGTTGGACTCTGCCTGCCTGTCTTGGTTCGACTTTGCCTACCTGTCTTGGTTGGACTCTGCCTACCTGTCTTGGCTGGACTCTGCCTGCCTGTCTTGGTTGGACTCTGCCTGCCTGTCTTGGCTGGACTCTGCCTGCCAGTCTTGGTTGGACTCTGCCTACCTGTCTTGGCTGGACTCTGCCTGCCTGTCTTGGCTGGACTCCACCTGCCTGTCTTGGTTGGACTCTGCCTACCTGTCTTCGCTGGACTCTGCCTGCTTGTCTTGGTTGGACTCTGCCTGCCTGTCTTGGCTGGACTCTGCCTACCTGTCTTGGTTGGACTCTGGCTGCCTGTCTTGGTTGGACTCTGCCTGCCTGTCTTGGCTGGACTCTGCCTGCCTGTCTTGGTTGGACTATGCTTGCCTGTCTTGGTTGGACTCTGCCTCCCTGTCTTGGTTGGACTCTGACTGCCTGTCTTGGCTGGACTCTGCCTACCTGTCTTCATCTGCCTGCCTGTCTTGGTTGGACTCTGCCTACCTGTCTTTGTTGGACTCTGCCTACCTGTCTTTGTTGGACTCTGCCTACCTGTCTTGGCTGGACTCTGCCTGCCTGTCTTGGTTGGACTCTGCCTACCTGTCTTCATCTGCCTGCCTGTCTTGGTTGGACTCTGCCTACCTGTCTTTGTTGGACTCTGCCTACCTGTCTTGGCTGTACTCTGCCTACCTGTCTTGGTTGGACTCTGCCAACCTGTCTTCATCTGCCTACCTGTCTTGGTTGGACTCTGCCTACCTGTCTTGGTTGGACTCTGCCTGCCTGTCTTGGCTGGACTCCGCCTACCTGCCTTGGTTGGACTCTGCCTACTTGTCTTCATCTGCCTGCCTGTCTTGGTTGGACTCTGCCTACCTGTCTTGGTTGGACTCTGCCTACCTGTCTTGGCTGGACTCTGCCTGCCTGTCTTGGTTGGATTCTGCCTGCCTGTCTTGGCTGGACTCTGCCTGCCAGTCTTGGTTGGACTCTGCCTACCTGTCTTGGCTGGACTCTGCCTGCCTGTCTTGGCTGGACTCCGCCTGCCTGTCTTGGTTGGACTCTGCCTACCTGTCTTGGCTGGACTCTGCCTGCTTGTCTTGGTTGGACTCTGGCTGCCTGTCTTGGTTGGACTCTGCCTACCTGTCTTGGTTGGACTCTGGCTGCCTGTCTTGGTTGGACTCTGCCTGCCTGTCTTGGCTGGACTCTGCCTGCCTGTCTTGGTTGGACTCTGCCTACCTGTCTTGGCTGGACTCTGCTTCCCTGTCTTGGTTGGACTCTGCCTACTTGTCTTGGCTGGACTCTGCCTACCTGTCTTGGCTGGACTCTGCCTACCTGTCTTCATCTGCCTACCTGTCTTGGTTGGACTCTGCCTACCTGTCTTGGTTGGACTCTGCCTGCCTGTCTTGGTTCGACTTTGCCTACCTGTCTTGGTTGGACTCTGCCTACCTGTCTTGGCTGGACTCTGCCTGCCTGTCTTGGTTGGACTCTGCCTGCCTGTCTTGGCTGGACTCTGCCTGCCTGTCTTGGTTGGACTCTGCTTGCCTGTCTTGGTTGGACTCTGCTTGCCTGTCTTGGTTGGACTCTACCTAACTGTCTTGGTTGGACTCTGCCTAACTGTCTTGGTTGGACTCTGCCTGCCTGTCTTGGCTGGACTCTGCCTACCTGTCTTGGTTGGACTCTGCCTACCTGTCTTCATCTGCCTGCCTGTCTTGGTTGGACTCTGCCTACCTATCTTGGTTGGACTCTGCCTGCCTGTCTTCATCTGCCTGCCTGTCTTGGTTGGACTATGCTTGCCTGTCTTGGTTGGACTCTGCCTCCCTGTCTTGTTTGGACTCTGCCTGCCTGTCTTGGCTGGACTCTGCCTACCTGTCTTGGTTGGACTCTGCCTACCTGTCTTCATCTGCCTGGCTGTCTTGGTTGGACTCTGCCTACCTGTCTTGGTTGGACTCTGCCTGGCTGTCTTGGTTGGACTCTGCCTGGCTGTCTTGGTTGGACTCTGCCTGTCTGTCTTGGTTGGACTCTGCCTGCCTGTCTTGGTTGGACTCTGCCTACCTGTCTTGGTTGGACTCTGCCTACCTGTCTTGGCTGGACTCTGCCTGCCTGTCTTCATCTGCCTGCCTGTCTTGGTTGGACTCTGCCTACCTGTCTTGGCTGGACTCTGCCTGCCTGTCTTGGTTGGACTTTGCCTACCTGTCTTGGTTGGATTCTGCCTACCTGTCTTGGCTGGACTCTGCCTGCCTGTCTTGGTTGGACTCTGCCTACCTGTCTTGGCTGGACTCTGCCTGCCTGTCTTGGTTGGACTCTGCCTGCCTGTCTTGGTTGGACTCTGCCTGCCTGTCTTGGTTGGACTCTGCCTACCTGTCTTGGTTGGACTCTGCCTACCTGTCTTGGCTGGACTCTGCCTGTCTTGGTTGGACTCTGCCTACCTGTCTTGGCTGGAATCTGCCTGCCTGTCTTGGTTGGACTCTGCTTGCCTGTCTTGGTTGGACTCTGCCTACCTGTCTTGGTTGGACTCTGCCTGCCTTTCTTGGCTGTACTCTGCCTACCTGTCTTGGCTGGACTCTGCCTACCTGTCTTCATCTGCCTACCTGTCTTGGTTGGACTCTGCCTACCTGTCTTGGTTGGACTCTGCCTGCCTGTCTTGGTTCGACTTTGCCTACCTGTCTTGGTTGGACTCTGCCTACCTGTCTTGGCTGGACTCTGCCTGCCTGTCTTGGTTGGACTCTGCCTGCCTGTCTTGGCTGGACTCTGCCTGCCAGTCTTGGTTGGACTCTGCCTACCTGTCTTGGCTGGACTCTGCCTGCCTGTCTTGGCTGGACTCCACCTGCCTGTCTTGGTTGGACTCTGCCTACCTGTCTTCGCTGGACTCTGCCTGCTTGTCTTGGTTGGACTCTGCCTGCCTGTCTTGGCTGGACTCTGCCTACCTGTCTTGGTTGGACTCTGGCTGCCTGTCTTGGTTGGACTCTGCCTGCCTGTCTTGGCTGGACTCTGCCTGCCTGTCTTGGTTGGACTATGCTTGCCTGTCTTGGTTGGACTCTGCCTCCCTGTCTTGGTTGGACTCTGACTGCCTGTCTTGGCTGGACTCTGCCTACCTGTCTTCATCTGCCTGCCTGTCTTGGTTGGACTCTGCCTACCTGTCTTTGTTGGACTCTGCCTACCTGTCTTTGTTGGACTCTGCCTACCTGTCTTGGCTGGACTCTGCCTGCCTGTCTTGGTTGGACTCTGCCTACCTGTCTTCATCTGCCTGCCTGTCTTGGTTGGACTCTGCCTACCTGTCTTTGTTGGACTCTGCCTACCTGTCTTGGCTGTACTCTGCCTACCTGTCTTGGTTGGACTCTGCCAACCTGTCTTCATCTGCCTACCTGTCTTGGTTGGACTCTGCCTACCTGTCTTGGTTGGACTCTGCCTGCCTGTCTTGGCTGGACTCCGCCTACCTGCCTTGGTTGGACTCTGCCTACTTGTCTTCATCTGCCTGCCTGTCTTGGTTGGACTCTGCCTACCTGTCTTGGTTGGACTCTGCCTACCTGTCTTGGCTGGACTCTGCCTGCCTGTCTTGGTTGGATTCTGCCTGCCTGTCTTGGCTGGACTCTGCCTGCCAGTCTTGGTTGGACTCTGCCTACCTGTCTTGGCTGGACTCTGCCTGCCTGTCTTGGCTGGACTCCGCCTGCCTGTCTTGGTTGGACTCTGCCTACCTGTCTTGGCTGGACTCTGCCTGCTTGTCTTGGTTGGACTCTGGCTGCCTGTCTTGGTTGGACTCTGCCTACCTGTCTTGGTTGGACTCTGGCTGCCTGTCTTGGTTGGACTCTGCCTGCCTGTCTTGGCTGGACTCTGCCTGCCTGTCTTGGTTGGACTCTGCCTACCTGTCTTGGCTGGACTCTGCTTCCCTGTCTTGGTTGGACTCTGCCTACTTGTCTTGGCTGGACTCTGCCTGCCTGTCTTGGTTGGACTCTGCCTACCTGTCTTGGCTGGACTCTGCTTCCCTGTCTTGGTTGGACTCTGCCTACTTGTCTTGGCTGGACTCTGCCTGCCTGTCTTGGTTGGAATCTGCTTGCGTGTCTTGGTTGGACTCTGCCTACCTGTCTTGGTTGGACTCTGCCTGCCTGTCTTGGCTGGACTCTGCCTACCTGTCTTGGTTGGACTCTGGCTACCTGTCTTCATCTGCCTGCCTGTCTTGGTTGGAATCTGCCTACCTGTCTTTGTTGGACTCTGCCTACCTGTCTTCATCTGCATACCTGTCTTGGCTGTACTCTGCCTACCTGTCTTGGCTGGACTCTGCCTACCTGTCTTCATCTGCCTACCTGTCTTGGTTGGACTCTGCCTACCTGTCTTGGTTTGACTCTGTCTGCCTGTCTTGGTTCGACTTTGCCTACCTGTCTTGGTTGGACTCTGCCTACCTGTCTTGGCTGGACTCTGCCTGCCTGTCTTGGTTGGACTCTGCCTGCCTGTCTTGGCTGGACTCTGCCTGCCTGTCTTGGTTGGACTCTGCTTGCCTGTCTTGGTTGGACTCTGCTTGCCTGTCTTGGTTGGACTCTACCTAACTGTCTTGGTTGGACTCTGCCTAACTGTCTTGGTTGGACTCTGCCTGCCTGTCTTGGCTGGACTCTGCCTACCTGTCTTGGTTGGACTCTGCCTACCTGTCTTCATCTGCCTGCCTGTCTTGGTTGGACTCTGCCTACCTATCTTGGTTGGACTCTGCCTGCCTGTCTTCATCTGCCTGCCTGTCTTGGTTGGACTATGCTTGCCTGTCTTGGTTGGACTCTGCCTCCCTGTCTTGTTTGGACTCTGCCTGCCTGTCTTGGCTGGACTCTGCCTACCTGTCTTGGTTGGACTCTGCCTACCTGTCTTCATCTGCCTGGCTGTCTTGGTTGGACTCTGCCTACCTGTCTTGGTTGGACTCTGCCTGGCTGTCTTGGTTGGACTCTGCCTGGCTGTCTTGGTTGGACTCTGCCTGTCTGTCTTGGTTGGACTCTGCCTGCCTGTCTTGGTTGGACTCTGCCTACCTGTCTTGGTTGGATTCTGCCTACCTGTCTTGGCTGGACTCTGCCTGCCTGTCTTCATCTGCCTGCCTGTCTTGGTTGGACTCTGCCTACCTGTCTTGGCTGGACTCTGCCTGCCTGTCTTGGTTGGACTTTGCCTACCTGTCTTGGTTGGATTCTGCCTACCTGTCTTGGCTGGACTCTGCCTGCCTGTCTTGGTTGGACTCTGCCTACCTGTCTTGGCTGGACTCTGCCTGCCTGTCTTGGTTGGACTCTGCCTGCCTGTCTTGGTTGGACTCTGCCTGCCTGTCTTGGTTGGACTCTGCCTACCTGTCTTGGTTGGACTCTGCCTACCTGTCTTGGCTGGACTCTGCCTGTCTTGGTTGGACTCTGCCTACCTGTCTTGGCTGGAATCTGCCTGCCTGTCTTGGTTGGACTCTGCTTGCCTGTCTTGGTTGGACTCTGCCTACCTGTCTTGGTTGGACTCTGCCTGCCTTTCTTGGCTGTACTCTGCCTACCTGTCTTGGCTGGACTCTGCCTACCTGTCTTCATCTGCCTACCTGTCTTGGTTGGACTCTGCCTACCTGTCTTGGTTGGACTCTGCCTGCCTGTCTTGGTTCGACTTTGCCTACCTGTCTTGGTTGGACTCTGCCTACCTGTCTTGGCTGGACTCTGCCTGCCTGTCTTGGTTGGACTCTGCCTGCCTGTCTTGGCTGGACTCTGCCTGCCAGTCTTGGTTGGACTCTGCCTACCTGTCTTGGCTGGACTCTGCCTGCCTGTCTTGGCTGGACTCCACCTGCCTGTCTTGGTTGGACTCTGCCTACCTGTCTTCGCTGGACTCTGCCTGCTTGTCTTGGTTGGACTCTGCCTGCCTGTCTTGGCTGGACTCTGCCTACCTGTCTTGGTTGGACTCTGGCTGCCTGTCTTGGTTGGACTCTGCCTGCCTGTCTTGGCTGGACTCTGCCTGCCTGTCTTGGTTGGACTATGCTTGCCTGTCTTGGTTGGACTCTGCCTCCCTGTCTTGGTTGGACTCTGACTGCCTGTCTTGGCTGGACTCTGCCTACCTGTCTTCATCTGCCTGCCTGTCTTGGTTGGACTCTGCCTACCTGTCTTTGTTGGACTCTGCCTACCTGTCTTTGTTGGACTCTGCCTACCTGTCTTGGCTGGACTCTGCCTGCCTGTCTTGGTTGGACTCTGCCTACCTGTCTTCATCTGCCTGCCTGTCTTGGTTGGACTCTGCCTACCTGTCTTTGTTGGACTCTGCCTACCTGTCTTGGCTGTACTCTGCCTACCTGTCTTGGTTGGACTCTGCCAACCTGTCTTCATCTGCCTACCTGTCTTGGTTGGACTCTGCCTACCTGTCTTGGTTGGACTCTGCCTGCCTGTCTTGGCTGGACTCCGCCTACCTGCCTTGGTTGGACTCTGCCTACTTGTCTTCATCTGCCTGCCTGTCTTGGTTGGACTCTGCCTACCTGTCTTGGTTGGACTCTGCCTACCTGTCTTGGCTGGACTCTGCCTGCCTGTCTTGGTTGGATTCTGCCTGCCTGTCTTGGCTGGACTCTGCCTGCCAGTCTTGGTTGGACTCTGCCTACCTGTCTTGGCTGGACTCTGCCTGCCTGTCTTGGCTGGACTCCGCCTGCCTGTCTTGGTTGGACTCTGCCTACCTGTCTTGGCTGGACTCTGCCTGCTTGTCTTGGTTGGACTCTGGCTGCCTGTCTTGGTTGGACTCTGCCTACCTGTCTTGGTTGGACTCTGGCTGCCTGTCTTGGTTGGACTCTGCCTGCCTGTCTTGGCTGGACTCTGCCTGCCTGTCTTGGTTGGACTCTGCCTACCTGTCTTGGCTGGACTCTGCTTCCCTGTCTTGGTTGGACTCTGCCTACTTGTCTTGGCTGGACTCTGCCTGCCTGTCTTGGTTGGACTCTGCCTACCTGTCTTGGCTGGACTCTGCTTCCCTGTCTTGGTTGGACTCTGCCTACTTGTCTTGGCTGGACTCTGCCTGCCTGTCTTGGTTGGAATCTGCTTGCGTGTCTTGGTTGGACTCTGCCTACCTGTCTTGGTTGGACTCTGCCTGCCTGTCTTGGCTGGACTCTGCCTACCTGTCTTGGTTGGACTCTGGCTACCTGTCTTCATCTGCCTGCCTGTCTTGGTTGGAATCTGCCTACCTGTCTTTGTTGGACTCTGCCTACCTGTCTTCATCTGCATACCTGTCTTGGCTGTACTCTGCCTACCTGTCTTGGCTGGACTCTGCCTACCTGTCTTCATCTGCCTACCTGTCTTGGTTGGACTCTGCCTACCTGTCTTGGTTTGACTCTGTCTGCCTGTCTTGGTTCGACTTTGCCTACCTGTCTTGGTTGGACTCTGCCTACCTGTCTTGGCTGGACTCTGCCTGCCTGTCTTGGTTGGACTCTGCCTGCCTGTCTTGGCTGGACTCTGCCTGCCTGTCTTGGTTTGACTCTGCTTGCCTGTCTTGGTTGGACTCTGCTTGCCTGTCTTGGTTGGACTCTACCTAACTGTCTTGGTTGGACTCTGCCTAACTGTCTTGGTTGGACTCTGCCTGCCTGTCTTGGCTGGACTCTGCCTACCTGTCTTGGTTGGACTCTGCCTACCTGTCTTCATCTGCCTGCCTGTCTTGGTTGGACTCTGCCTACCTATCTTGGTTGGACTCTGCCTGCCTGTCTTCATCTGCCTGCCTGTCTTGGTTGGACTATGCTTGCCTGTCTTGGTTGGACTCTGCCTCCCTGTCTTGTTTGGACTCTGCCTGCCTGTCTTGGCTGGACTCTGCCTGCCTGTCTTGGCTGGACTCCACCTGCCTGTCTTGGTTGGACTCTGCCTACCTGTCTTCGCTGGACTCTGCCTGCTTGTCTTGGTTGGACTCTGCCTGCCTGTCTTGGCTGGACTCTGCCTACCTGTCTTGGTTGGACTCTGGCTGCCTGTCTTGGTTGGACTCTGCCTGCCTGTCTTGGCTGGACTCTGCCTGCCTGTCTTGGTTGGACTATGCTTGCCTGTCTTGGTTGGACTCTGCCTCCCTGTCTTGGTTGGACTCTGACTGCCTGTCTTGGCTGGACTCTGCCTACCTGTCTTCATCTGCCTGCCTGTCTTGGTTGGACTCTGCCTACCTGTCTTTGTTGGACTCTGCCTACCTGTCTTTGTTGGACTCTGCCTACCTGTCTTGGCTGGACTCTGCCTGCCTGTCTTGGTTGGACTCTGCCTACCTGTCTTCATCTGCCTGCCTGTCTTGGTTGGACTCTGCCTACCTGTCTTTGTTGGACTCTGCCTACCTGTCTTGGCTGTACTCTGCCTACCTGTCTTGGTTGGACTCTGCCAACCTGTCTTCATCTGCCTACCTGTCTTGGTTGGACTCTGCCTACCTGTCTTGGTTGGACTCTGCCTGCCTGTCTTGGCTGGACTCCGCCTACCTGCCTTGGTTGGACTCTGCCTACTTGTCTTCATCTGCCTGCCTGTCTTGGTTGGACTCTGCCTACCTGTCTTGGTTGGACTCTGCCTACCTGTCTTGGCTGGACTCTGCCTGCCTGTCTTGGTTGGATTCTGCCTGCCTGTCTTGGCTGGACTCTGCCTGCCAGTCTTGGTTGGACTCTGCCTACCTGTCTTGGCTGGACTCTGCCTGCCTGTCTTGGCTGGACTCCGCCTGCCTGTCTTGGTTGGACTCTGCCTACCTGTCTTGGCTGGACTCTGCCTGCTTGTCTTGGTTGGACTCTGGCTGCCTGTCTTGGTTGGACTCTGCCTACCTGTCTTGGTTGGACTCTGGCTGCCTGTCTTGGTTGGACTCTGCCTGCCTGTCTTGGCTGGACTCTGCCTGCCTGTCTTGGTTGGACTCTGCCTACCTGTCTTGGCTGGACTCTGCTTCCCTGTCTTGGTTGGACTCTGCCTACTTGTCTTGGCTGGACTCTGCCTGCCTGTCTTGGTTGGACTCTGCCTACCTGTCTTGGCTGGACTCTGCTTCCCTGTCTTGGTTGGACTCTGCCTACTTGTCTTGGCTGGACTCTGCCTGCCTGTCTTGGTTGGAATCTGCTTGCGTGTCTTGGTTGGACTCTGCCTACCTGTCTTGGTTGGACTCTGCCTGCCTGTCTTGGCTGGACTCTGCCTACCTGTCTTGGTTGGACTCTGGCTACCTGTCTTCATCTGCCTGCCTGTCTTGGTTGGAATCTGCCTACCTGTCTTTGTTGGACTCTGCCTACCTGTCTTCATCTGCATACCTGTCTTGGCTGTACTCTGCCTACCTGTCTTGGCTGGACTCTGCCTACCTGTCTTCATCTGCCTACCTGTCTTGGTTGGACTCTGCCTACCTGTCTTGGTTTGACTCTGTCTGCCTGTCTTGGTTCGACTTTGCCTACCTGTCTTGGTTGGACTCTGCCTACCTGTCTTGGCTGGACTCTGCCTGCCTGTCTTGGTTGGACTCTGCCTGCCTGTCTTGGCTGGACTCTGCCTGCCTGTCTTGGTTTGACTCTGCTTGCCTGTCTTGGTTGGACTCTGCTTGCCTGTCTTGGTTGGACTCTACCTAACTGTCTTGGTTGGACTCTGCCTAACTGTCTTGGTTGGACTCTGCCTGCCTGTCTTGGCTGGACTCTGCCTACCTGTCTTGGTTGGACTCTGCCTACCTGTCTTCATCTGCCTGCCTGTCTTGGTTGGACTCTGCCTACCTATCTTGGTTGGACTCTGCCTGCCTGTCTTCATCTGCCTGCCTGTCTTGGTTGGACTATGCTTGCCTGTCTTGGTTGGACTCTGCCTCCCTGTCTTGTTTGGACTCTGCCTGCCTGTCTTGGCTGGACTCTGCCTACCTGTCTTGGTTGGACTCTGCCTACCTGTCTTCATCTGCCTGGCTGTCTTGGTTGGACTCTGCCTACCTGTCTTGGTTGGACTCTGCCTGGCTGTCTTGGTTGGACTCTGCCTGGCTGTCTTGGTTGGACTCTGCCTGTCTGTCTTGGTTGGACTCTGCCTGCCTGTCTTGGTTGGACTCTGCCTACCTGTCTTGGTTGGACTCTGCCTACCTGTCTTGGCTGGACTCTGCCTGCCTGTCTTCATCTGCCTGCCTGTCTTGGTTGGACTCTGCCTACCTGTCTTGGCTGGACTCTGCCTGCCTGTCTTGGTTGGACTTTGCCTACCTGTCTTGGTTGGATTCTGCCTACCTGTCTTGGCTGGACTCTGCCTGCCTGTCTTGGTTGGACTCTGCCTACCTGTCTTGGCTGGACTCTGCCTGCCTGTCTTGGTTGGACTCTGCCTGCCTGTCTTGGTTGGACTCTGCCTGCCTGTCTTGGTTGGACTCTGCCTACCTGTCTTGGTTGGACTCTGCCTACCTGTCTTGGCTGGACTCTGCCTGTCTTGGTTGGACTCTGCCTACCTGTCTTGGCTGGAATCTGCCTGCCTGTCTTGGTTGGACTCTGCTTGCCTGTCTTGGTTGGACTCTGCCTACCTGTCTTGGTTGGACTCTGCCTGCCTTTCTTGGCTGTACTCTGCCTACCTGTCTTGGCTGGACTCTGCCTACCTGTCTTCATCTGCCTACCTGTCTTGGTTGGACTCTGCCTACCTGTCTTGGTTGGACTCTGCCTGCCTGTCTTGGTTCGACTTTGCCTACCTGTCTTGGTTGGACTCTGCCTACCTGTCTTGGCTGGACTCTGCCTGCCTGTCTTGGTTGGACTCTGCCTGCCTGTCTTGGCTGGACTCTGCCTGCCAGTCTTGGTTGGACTCTGCCTACCTGTCTTGGCTGGACTCTGCCTGCCTGTCTTGGCTGGACTCCACCTGCCTGTCTTGGTTGGACTCTGCCTACCTGTCTTCGCTGGACTCTGCCTGCTTGTCTTGGTTGGACTCTGCCTGCCTGTCTTGGCTGGACTCTGCCTACCTGTCTTGGTTGGACTCTGGCTGCCTGTCTTGGTTGGACTCTGCCTGCCTGTCTTGGCTGGACTCTGCCTGCCTGTCTTGGTTGGACTATGCTTGCCTGTCTTGGTTGGACTCTGCCTCCCTGTCTTGGTTGGACTCTGACTGCCTGTCTTGGCTGGACTCTGCCTACCTGTCTTCATCTGCCTGCCTGTCTTGGTTGGACTCTGCCTACCTGTCTTTGTTGGACTCTGCCTACCTGTCTTTGTTGGACTCTGCCTACCTGTCTTGGCTGGACTCTGCCTGCCTGTCTTGGTTGGACTCTGCCTACCTGTCTTCATCTGCCTGCCTGTCTTGGTTGGACTCTGCCTACCTGTCTTTGTTGGACTCTGCCTACCTGTCTTGGCTGTACTCTGCCTACCTGTCTTGGTTGGACTCTGCCAACCTGTCTTCATCTGCCTACCTGTCTTGGTTGGACTCTGCCTACCTGTCTTGGTTGGACTCTGCCTGCCTGTCTTGGCTGGACTCCGCCTACCTGCCTTGGTTGGACTCTGCCTACTTGTCTTCATCTGCCTGCCTGTCTTGGTTGGACTCTGCCTACCTGTCTTGGTTGGACTCTGCCTACCTGTCTTGGCTGGACTCTGCCTGCCTGTCTTGGTTGGATTCTGCCTGCCTGTCTTGGCTGGACTCTGCCTGCCAGTCTTGGTTGGACTCTGCCTACCTGTCTTGGCTGGACTCTGCCTGCCTGTCTTGGCTGGACTCCGCCTGCCTGTCTTGGTTGGACTCTGCCTACCTGTCTTGGCTGGACTCTGCCTGCTTGTCTTGGTTGGACTCTGGCTGCCTGTCTTGGTTGGACTCTGCCTACCTGTCTTGGTTGGACTCTGGCTGCCTGTCTTGGTTGGACTCTGCCTGCCTGTCTTGGCTGGACTCTGCCTGCCTGTCTTGGTTGGACTCTGCCTACCTGTCTTGGCTGGACTCTGCTTCCCTGTCTTGGTTGGACTCTGCCTACTTGTCTTGGCTGGACTCTGCCTGCCTGTCTTGGTTGGACTCTGCCTACCTGTCTTGGCTGGACTCTGCTTCCCTGTCTTGGTTGGACTCTGCCTACTTGTCTTGGCTGGACTCTGCCTGCCTGTCTTGGTTGGAATCTGCTTGCGTGTCTTGGTTGGACTCTGCCTACCTGTCTTGGTTGGACTCTGCCTGCCTGTCTTGGCTGGACTCTGCCTACCTGTCTTGGTTGGACTCTGGCTACCTGTCTTCATCTGCCTGCCTGTCTTGGTTGGAATCTGCCTACCTGTCTTTGTTGGACTCTGCCTACCTGTCTTCATCTGCATACCTGTCTTGGCTGTACTCTGCCTACCTGTCTTGGCTGGACTCTGCCTACCTGTCTTCATCTGCCTACCTGTCTTGGTTGGACTCTGCCTACCTGTCTTGGTTTGACTCTGTCTGCCTGTCTTGGTTCGACTTTGCCTACCTGTCTTGGTTGGACTCTGCCTACCTGTCTTGGCTGGACTCTGCCTGCCTGTCTTGGTTGGACTCTGCCTGCCTGTCTTGGCTGGACTCTGCCTGCCTGTCTTGGTTTGACTCTGCTTGCCTGTCTTGGTTGGACTCTGCTTGCCTGTCTTGGTTGGACTCTACCTAACTGTCTTGGTTGGACTCTGCCTAACTGTCTTGGTTGGACTCTGCCTGCCTGTCTTGGCTGGACTCTGCCTACCTGTCTTGGTTGGACTCTGCCTACCTGTCTTCATCTGCCTGCCTGTCTTGGTTGGACTCTGCCTACCTATCTTGGTTGGACTCTGCCTGCCTGTCTTCATCTGCCTGCCTGTCTTGGTTGGACTATGCTTGCCTGTCTTGGTTGGACTCTGCCTCCCTGTCTTGTTTGGACTCTGCCTGCCTGTCTTGGCTGGACTCTGCCTACCTGTCTTGGTTGGACTCTGCCTACCTGTCTTCATCTGCCTGGCTGTCTTGGTTGGACTCTGCCTACCTGTCTTGGTTGGACTCTGCCTGGCTGTCTTGGTTGGACTCTGCCTGGCTGTCTTGGTTGGACTCTGCCTGTCTGTCTTGGTTGGACTCTGCCTGCCGGTCTTGGTTGGACTCTGCCTACCTGTCTTGGTTGGACTCTGCCTACCTGTCTTGGCTGGACTCTGCCTGCCTGTCTTCATCTGCCTGCCTGTCTTGGTTGGACTCTGCCTACCTGTCTTGGCTGGACTCTGCCTGCCTGTCTTGGTTGGACTTTGCCTACCTGTCTTGGTTGGATTCTGCCTACCTGTCTTGGCTGGACTCTGCCTGCCTGTCTTGGTTGGACTCTGCCTACCTGTCTTGGCTGGACTCTGCCTGCCTGTCTTGGTTGGACTCTGCCTGCCTGTCTTGGTTGGACTCTGCCTGCCTGTCTTGGTTGGACTCTGCCTACCTGTCTTGGTTGGACTCTGCCTACCTGTCTTGGCTGGACTCTGCCTGTCTTGGTTGGACTCTGCCTACCTGTCTTGGCTGGAATCTGCCTGCCTGTCTTGGTTGGACTCTGCTTGCCTGTCTTGGTTGGACTCTGCCTACCTGTCTTGGTTGGACTCTGCCTGCCTTTCTTGGCTGTACTCTGCCTACCTGTCTTGGCTGGACTCTGCCTACCTGTCTTCATCTGCCTACCTGTCTTGGTTGGACTCTGCCTACCTGTCTTGGTTGGACTCTGCCTGCCTGTCTTGGTTCGACTTTGCCTACCTGTCTTGGTTGGACTCTGCCTACCTGTCTTGGCTGGACTCTGCCTGCCTGTCTTGGTTGGACTCTGCCTGCCTGTCTTGGCTGGACTCTGCCTGCCAGTCTTGGTTGGACTCTGCCTACCTGTCTTGGCTGGACTCTGCCTGCCTGTCTTGGCTGGACTCCACCTGCCTGTCTTGGTTGGACTCTGCCTACCTGTCTTCGCTGGACTCTGCCTGCTTGTCTTGGTTGGACTCTGCCTGCCTGTCTTGGCTGGACTCTGCCTACCTGTCTTGGTTGGACTCTGGCTGCCTGTCTTGGTTGGACTCTGCCTGCCTGTCTTGGCTGGACTCTGCCTGCCTGTCTTGGTTGGACTATGCTTGCCTGTCTTGGTTGGACTCTGCCTCCCTGTCTTGGTTGGACTCTGACTGCCTGTCTTGGCTGGACTCTGCCTACCTGTCTTCATCTGCCTGCCTGTCTTGGTTGGACTCTGCCTACCTGTCTTTGTTGGACTCTGCCTACCTGTCTTGGTTGGACTCTGCCTACCTGTCTTGGCTGGACTCTGCCTGCCTGTCTTGGTTGGACTCTGCCTACCTGTCTTCATCTGCCTGCCTGTCTTGGTTGGACTCTGCCTACCTGTCTTTGTTGGACTCTGCCTACCTGTCTTGGCTGTACTCTGCCTACCTGTCTTGGTTGGACTCTGCCAACCTGTCTTCATCTGCCTACCTGTCTTGGTTGGACTCTGCCTACCTGTCTTGGTTGGACT
This sequence comes from Ryuthela nishihirai, assembly GCA_038380435.1. Classification (NCBI taxonomy): domain Eukaryota; kingdom Metazoa; phylum Arthropoda; class Arachnida; order Araneae; family Heptathelidae; genus Ryuthela; species Ryuthela nishihirai. The sequence goes on along the minus strand of JAWZYU010000004.1, from coordinate 92,410,551 downwards.
CTGCCTGCCTGTCTTGGCTGGACTCTGCCTACCTGCCTTGGTTGGACTCTGCCTACTTGTCTTCATCTGCCTGCCTGTCTTGGTTGGACTCTGCCTACCTGTCTTGGTTGGACTCTGCCTACCTGTCTTGGCTGGACTCTGCCTGCCTGTCTTGGTTGGATTCTGCCTGCCTGTCTTGGCTGGACTCTGCCTGCCAGTCTTGGTTGGACTCTGCCTACCTGTCTTGGCTGGACTCTGCCTGCCTGTCTTGGCTGGACTCCGCCTGCCTGTCTTGGTTGGACTCTGCCTACCTGTCTTGGCTGGACTCTGCCTGCTTGTCTTGGTTGGACTCTGGCGGCCTGTCTTGGTTGGACTCTGCCTACCTGTCTTGGTTGGACTCTGGCTGCCTGTCTTGGTTGGACTCTGCCTACCTGTCTTGGCTGGACTCTGCCTGCCTGTCTTGGCTGGACTCTGCCTGCCTGTCTTGGTTGGACTCTGCCTACCTGTCTTCATCTGCCTACCTGTCTTGGTTGGACTCTGCCTACCTGTCTTGGCTGGACTCTGCCTGCCTGTCTTGGTTGGACTCTGCCTACCTGTCTTCATCTGTCTGCCTGTCTTGGTTGGACTCTGCCTACCTGTCTTTGTTGGACTCTGCCTACCTGTCTTCATCTGCCTACCTGTCTTGGTTGGACTCTGCCTACCTGTCTTGGCTGGACTCTGCCTACCTGTCTTGGTTGGACTCTGCCTGCCTGTCTTCATCTGCCTGCCTGTCTTGGTTGGACTATGCTTGCCTGTCTTGGTTGGACTCTGCCTCCCTGTCTTGGTTGGACTCTGCCTGCCTGTCTTGGCTGGACTCTGCCTACCTGTCTTGGTTGGACTCTGCCTACCTGTCTTCATCTGCCTGCCTGTCTTGGTTGGACTCTGCCTACCTATCTTGGTTGGACTCTGCCTGCCTGTCTTCATCTGCCTGCCTGTCTTGGTTGGACTATGCTTGCTTGTCTTGGTTGGACTCTGCCTCCCTGTCTTGTTTGGACTCTGCCTACCTGTCTTCATCTGCCTGCCTGTCTTGGCTGGACTCTGCCTACCTGTCTTGGTTGGACTCTGCCTACCTGTCTTCATCTGCCTGCCTGTCTTGGCTGGACTCTGCCTACCTGTCTTGGTTGGACTCTGCCTACCTGTCTTCATCTGCCTGGCTGTCTTGGTTGGACTCTGCCTACTTGTCTTGGTTGGACTCTGCCTGGCTGTCTTGGTTGGACTCTGCCTGGCTGTCTTGGTTGGACTCTGCCTGTCTGTCTTGGTTGGACTCTGCCTGCCTGTCTTGGTTGGACTCTGCCTACCTGTCTTGGTTGGACTCTGCCTACCTGTCTTGGCTGGACTCTGCCTGCCTGTCTTGGTTGGACTCTGCCTACCTGTCTTGGCTGGACTCTGCCTGCCTGTCTTGGTTGGACTTTGCCTACCTGTCTTGGTTGGACTCTGCCTACCTGTCTTGGCTGGATTCTGCCTGCCTGTCTTGGTTGGACTCTGCCTACCTGTCTTGGCTGGACTCTGCCTGCCTGTCTTGGTTGGACTCTGCCTGCCTGTCTTGGTTGGACTCTGCCTGCCTGTCTTGGTTGGACTCTGCCTACCTGTCTTGGTTGGACTCTGCCTACCTGTCTTGGCTGGACTCTGCCTGTCTTGGTTGGACTCTGCCTACCTGTCTTGGCTGGACTCTGCTTGCCTGTCTTGGTTGGACTCTGCCTGCCTGTCTTGGTTGGACTCTGCCTCCCTGTCTTGGCTGGACTCTGCCTGCCTGTCTTGGTTGGACTCTGCCTACCTGTCTTGGCTGGACTCTGCCTGCCTCTCTTGGTTGGACTCTGCCTGCCTGTCTTGGTTGGACTCTGCCTGCCTGTCTTGGTTGGACTCTGCCTACCTGTCTTGGTTGGACTCTGCCTACCTGTCTTGGCTGGACTCTGCTTGTCTTGGTTGGACTCTGCCTACCTGTCTTGGCTGGAATCTGCCTGCCTGTCTTGGTTGGACTCTGCTTGCCTGTCTTGGTTGGACTCTGCCTGCCTTTCTTGGCTGTACTCTGCCTACCTGTCTTGGCTGGACTCTGCCTACCTGTCTTCATCTGCCTACCTGTCTTGGTTGGACTCTGCCTACCTGTCTTGGTTGGACTCTGCCTGCCTGTCTTGGTTCGACTTTGCCTACCTGTCTTGGTTGGACTCTGCCTACCTGTCTTGGCTGGACTCTGCCTGCCTGTCTTGGTTGGACTCTGCCTGCCTGTCTTGGCTGGACTCTGCCTGCCAGTCTTGGTTGGACTCTGCCTACCTGTCTTGGCTGGACTCTGCCTGCCTGTCTTGGCTGGACTCCACCTGCCTGTCTTGGTTGGACTCTGCCTACCTGTCTTGGCTGGGCTCTGCCTGCTTGTCTTGGTTGGACTCTGCCTGCCTGTCTTGGCTGGACTCTGCCTGCCTGTCTTGGTTGGACTATGCTTGCCTGTCTTGGTTGGACTCTGCCTGCCTGTCTTGGCTGGACTCTGCCTGCCTGTCTTGGTTGGACTCTGGCTGCCTGTCTTGGTTGGACTCTGCCTACCTGTCTTGGTTGGACTCTGGCTGCCTGTCTTGGTTGGACTCTGCCTGCCTGTCTTGGCTGGACTCTGCCTGCCTGTCTTGGTTGGACTATGCTTGCCTGTCTTGGTTGGACTATGCCTCCCTGTCTTGGTTGGACTCTGCCTGCCTGTCTTGGCTGGACTCTGCCTACCTGTCTTGGTTGGACTCTGCCTACCTGTCTTCATCTGCCTGCCTGTCTTGGTTGGATTCTGCCTACCTGTCTTCATCTGCCTACCTGTCTTGGTTGGACTCTGCCTACCTGTCTTGGCTGGACTCTGCCTGCCTGTCTTGGTTGGACTCTGCCTGCCTGTCTTGGCTGGACTCTGCCTGCCTGTCTTGGTTGGACTCTGCCTACCTGTCTTGGCTGGAATCTGCCTGCCTGTCTTGGTTGGACTCTGCTTGCCTGTCTTGGTTGGACTCTGCCTACCTGTCTTGGTTGGACTCTGCCTACCTGTCTTGGCTGGACTCTGCCTGCCTGTCTTGGCTGGATTCTGCCTGCCTGTCTTGGTTGGACTCTGCCTACCTGTCTTGGCTGGACTCTGCCTGCCTGTCTTGGTTGGACTCTGCCTGCCTGTCTTGGTTGGACTCTGCCTGCCTGTCTTGGTTGGACTCTGCCTACCTGTCTTGGTTGGACTCTGCCTACCTGTCTTGGCTGGACTCTGCCTGTCTTGGTTGGACTCTGCCTACCTGTCTTGGCTGGACTCTGCTTGCCTGTCTTGGTTGGACTCTGCCTGCCTGTCTTGGTTGGACTCTGCCTCCCTGTCTTGGCTGGACTCTGCCTGCCTGTCTTGGTTGGACTCTGCCTACCTGTCTTGGCTGGACTCTGCCTGCCTCTCTTGGTTGGACTCTGCCTGCCTGTCTTGGTTGGACTCTGCCTGCCTGTCTTGGTTGGACTCTGCCTACCTGTCTTGGTTGGACTCTGCCTACCTGTCTTGGCTGGACTCTGCTTGTCTTGGTTGGACTCTGCCTACCTGTCTTGGCTGGAATCTGCCTGCCTGTCTTGGTTGGACTCTGCTTGCCTGTCTTGGTTGGACTCTGCCTACCTGTCTTGGTTGGACTCTGCCTGCCTTTCTTGGCTGTACTCTGCCTACCTGTCTTGGCTGGACTCTGCCTACCTGTCTTGGTTGGACTCTGCCTACCTGTCTTGGTTGGACTCTGCCTGCCTGTCTTGGTTCGACTTTGCCTACCTGTCTTGGTTGGACTCTGCCTACCTGTCTTGGCTGGACTCTGCCTGCCTGTCTTGGTTGGACTCTGCCTGCCTGTCTTGGCTGGACTCTGCCTGCCAGTCTTGGTTGGACTCTGCCTACCTGTCTTGGCTGGACTCTGCCTGCCTGTCTTGGCTGGACTCCACCTGCCTGTCTTGGTTGGACTCTGCCTACCTGTCTTGGCTGGGCTCTGCCTGCTTGTCTTGGTTGGACTCTGCCTGCCTGTCTTGGCTGGACTCTGCCTGCCTGTCTTGGCTGGACTCTGCCTGCCTGTCTTGGTTGGACTCTGGCTGCCTGTCTTGGTTGGACTCTGCCTACCTGTCTTGGTTGGACTCTGGCTGCCTGTCTTGGTTGGACTCTGCCTGCCTGTCTTGGCTGGACTCTGCCTGCCTGTCTTGGTTGGACTATGCTTGCCTGTCTTGGTTGGACTCTGCCTCCCTGTCTTGGTTGGACTCTGCCTGCCTGTCTTGGCTGGACTCTGCCTACCTGTCTTGGTTGGACTCTGCCTACCTGTCTTCATCTGCCTGCCTGTCTTGGTTGGATTCTGCCTACCTGTCTTCATCTGCCTACCTGTCTTGGTTGGACTCTGCCTACCTGTCTTGGCTGGACTCTGCCTGCCTGTCTTGGTTGGACTCTGCCTGCCTGTCTTGGCTGGACTCTGCCTGCCTGTCTTGGTTGGACTCTGCCTACCTGTCTTGGCTGGAATCTGCCTGCCTGTCTTGGTTGGACTCTGCTTGCCTGTCTTGGTTGGACTCTGCCTACCTGTCTTGGTTGGACTCTGCCTACCTATCTTGGCTGGACTCTGCCTGCCTGTCTTGGCTGGACTCCGCCTGCCTGTCTTGGTTGGACTCTGCCTACCTGTCTTGGTTGGACTCTGGCTGCCTGTCTTGGTTGGACTCTGCCTACCTGTCTTGGCTGGACTCTGCCTACCTGTCGTGGTTGGACTCTGCCTGCCTGTCTTGGCTGGACTCTGCCTGCCAGTCTTGGTTGGACTCTGCCTACCTGTCTTGGCTGGACTCTGCCTGCCTGTCTTGGCTGGACTCCGCCTGCCTGTCTTGGTTGGACTCTGCCTACCTGTCTTGGTTGGACTCTGGCTGCCTGTCTTGGTTGGACTCTGTCTGCCTGTCTTGGTTGGACTCTGCCTACCTGTCTTGGCTGGAATCTGCCTGCCTGTCTTGGTTGGACTCTGCTTGCCTGTCTTGGTTGGACTCTGCCTACCTGTCTTGGTTGGACTCTGCCTACCTGTCTTGGCTGGACTCTGCCTGCCTGTCTTGGTTGGACTCTGCCTGCCTGTCTTGGCTGGACTCTGCCTGCCTGTCTTGGTTGGACTCTGCCTACCTGTCTTGGCTGGAATCTGCCTGCCTGTCTTGGTTGGACTCTGCTTGCCTGTCTTGGTTGGACTCTGCCTACCTGTCTTGGTTGGACTCTGCCTACCTGTCTTGGCTGTACTCTTCCTACCTGTCTTGGTTGGACTCTGCCAACCTGTCTTCATCTGCCTGCCTGTCTTGGTTGGACTCTGCCTACCTGTTTTGGTTGGACTCTGCCTGCCTGTCTTGGTTGGACTTTGCCTACCTGTCTTGGTTGGACTCTGCCTACCTGTCTTGGCTGGACTCTGCCTGCCTGTCTTGGTTGGACTCTGCCTGCCTGTCTTGTTTGGACTTTGCCTACCTGTCTTGGCTGGACTCTGCTTGCCTGTCTTGGTTGGACTCTGCCTGCCTGTCTTGGTTGGACTGCCTACTTGTCTTGGCTGGACTCTGCCTGCCTGTCTTGGTTGGACTCTGCTTGCGTGCCTTGGTTGGACTCTGCCTACCTGTCTTGGTTGGACTCTGCCTGCCTGTCTTGGCTGGACTCTGCCTACCTGCCTTGGTTGGACTCTGCCTACTTGTCTTCATCTGCCTGCCTGTCTTGGTTGGACTCTGCCTACCTGTCTTGGTTGGACTCTGCCTGCCTGTCTTGGTTGGACTCTGCCTGCCTGTCTTGGCTGGACTCTGCCTGCCTGTCTTGGTTGGACTCTGCCTACCTGTCTTGGCTGGACTCTGCCTGCTTGTTTTGGTTTGACTCTGCCTGCCTGTCTTGGCTGGACTCTGCCTGCCTGTCTTGGTTGGACTCTGCCTGCCTGTCTTGGTTGGACTCTGCCTGCCTGTCTTGGTTGGACTCTGCCTGCCTGTCTTGGCTGGACTCTGCCTGCCTGTCTTGGTTGGACTCTGCCTGCCTGTCTTGGCTGGACTCTGCCTACCTGCGTTGGTTGGACTCTGCCTACTTGTCTTCATCTGCTTGCCTGTCTTGGTTGGACTCTGCCTGCCTGTCTTGGTTGGACTCTGCCTGCCTGTCTTGGCTGGACTCTGCCTGCCTGTCTTGGCTGGACTCTGCCTGCCTGTCTTGGTTGGACTCTGCCTGCCTGTCTTGGTTGGACTCTGCCTACCTGTCTTGGTTGGACTCTGGCTGCCTGTCTTTGTTGGACTCTGCCTGCCTGTCTTGGCTGGACTCTGCCTGCCTGTCTTGGTTGGACTCTGCCTACCTGTCTTGGCTGGACTCTGCTTCCCTGTCTTGGTTGGACTCTGCCTACTTGTCTTGGCTGGACTCTGCCTGCCTGTCTTGGTTGGACTCTGCTTGCGTGCCTTGGTTGGACTCTGCCTACCTGTCTTGGTTGGACTCTGCCTGCCTGTCTTGGCTGGACTCTGCCTGCCTGTCTTGGTTGGACTCTGCCTACTTGTCTTCATCTGCCTGCCTGTCTTGGTTGGACTCTGCCTACCTGTCTTGGTTGGACTCTGCCTGCCTGTCTTGGTTGGACTCTGCCTGCCTGTCTTGGCTGGACTCTGCCTGCCTGTCTTGGTTGGACTCTGCCTACCTGTCTTGGCTGGACTCTGCCTGCCTGTCTTGGTTTGACTCTGCCTGCCTGTCTTGGCTGGACTCTGCCTGCCTGTCTTGGTTGGACTCTGCCTGCCTGTCTTGGTTGGACTCTGCCTGCCTGTCTTGGCTGGACTCTGCCTGCCTGTCTTGGTTGGACTCTGCCTACCTGTCTTCATCTGCCTGCCTGTCTTGGTTGGACTCTGCCTACCTGTCTTGGTTGGACTCTGCCTACCTGTCTTGGTTGCACTCTGCTGCCTGTCTTGGTTGGACTCTGCCTGCCTGTCTTGGTTGGACTCTGCCTACCTGTCTTCATCTGCCTACCTGTCTTGGTTGGACTCTGCCTACCTGTCTTGGCTGGACTCTGCCTGCCTGTCTTGGTTGGACTCTGCCTACCTGTCTTCATCTGTCTGCCTGTCTTGGTTGGACTCTGCCTACCTGTCTTTGTTGGACTCTGCCTACCTGTCTTCATCTGCCTACCTGTCTTGGTTGGACTCTGCCTACCTGTCTTGACTGGACTCTGCCTGCCTGTCTTGGTTGGACTCTGCCTGCCTGTCTTGGTTGGACTCTGCCTACCTGTCTTGGTTGGACTCTGCCTACCTGTCTTGGCTGGACTCTGCCTACCTGTCTTGGTTGTACTCTGCCTGCCTGTCTTCATCTGCCTGCCTGTCTTGGTTTGACTCTGCCTACCTGTCTTGGTTGGACTCTCCTACCTGTCTTGGCTGGACTCTGCCTGCCTGTCTTGGTTGGACTCTGCCTACCTGTCTTGGCTGGACTCTGCACCTGCCTGTCTTCATCTGCCTGCCTGTCTTGGCTGGACTCTGCCTGCCTGTCTTCATCTGACTGACTGACTGACTGCCTGTCTTGTTGTCATTCTTTTATCAGTAGAAAATTTGTTTTATCATTAGGAGGTAGGCTCTCATTATCACTTTAGTAAAAAACCCTTTATAAGTGTAATAATTTTTCCTAAATAAACATTATTTTTTTCTAAATAAACTATTATTTAATTTTTTTAAATAATGTGAAGCAGAAAGAATCGACACTTAAAAATATAGAATATGTATGTGCAATTCAGTCCGGATGTGGAAAATGGTGGCTTGGAAATAAATACAGGGTAGAAAAGAATAGCCATAGTTGTCCAGATCAGTAGGTCACACTAATCTGGCAGCCGTCCCCTTTCGTTCACTTCCACAAGAGAGTATCTCTTTTTAGGCCTGGCCGGTTCTATGCATCATCACAGGAGATTGGTGCATAGCTCTCCTTCCAGTGACTACCTAGCTACCATTCACAACTGGATTATACAAAATAGCTTCGAATTTTGCCAACTCCAATTTAATCTAGCGGGGCTTCCTTCAGCTTTTTCAGGGACTTCTTTTCAATACTAGACGATAGATGGCGCCACATTACAACGCGTTTTTTACTATCAATGCAGTTACTTTGGTTTTATGGAATATTCGCTTTTCAGCAATGTGAAAAGTGGTGTATTCTTCTAGAATATCACTGCATTAATGAAAGCTTTCTTACAATTAAGATTAAAGCCACCACAGAGGATTCTGATAATGATGAGAAAGATAGGTTTTACAGACAACTTCACGATATTCTGAATTCTGTCAAGAAAGGATATATTTCTCATGTTCTAGGTGACTTCAGTGCTAAAGTTGGTACTGATTTTGACCTTTGGTTAGGGATGTTAGGTCCCTTGGGCATTGTTCCAATGACAATGGGAATGTCTCCTACAGATAACATCATCATCATCATCATCCTCAAGCAGCCATGGGCTACGGAGGTCCAACCAGACCGTGCAATTTAGTTCTCCAAGCAAGTCTATCCTGAGCTACATCTACTGCATCTGGCCACTGCACACCAATTCTAACAAGGTCCTGTTTGACATTGTCTGCCCACCGCATCCTAGTTCTCCCCTTCTTTCTGAGGCCTTTAGGCACACTGTTCATAACCCTATTCGCCAATCTATAATTATTCATACGGGCAACATGGCCAAACCAACGGAGTCTCTCTCTGCACAATATGCTACTTAAAGGAGGTTGCAAACTCCTTTGCCTAATCTCATCATTAGTTACAAAGTTGAACCACCTAATGCCCAAGATACTGCGTAAGCATCTGGAATCAAAAGCATCTAGTTTCCTGTTATCTTGTTTACAAAGTGTCCAAGTTTCACTACCATAACTAACCCTAGAAAAAACCAAACTATTATACAGTCTAATTTTAGTCTTTAGGAGTATACGCCTATTTCTCCATACTCTCCATAGGTTCTTAAAAGTCCCGGCAGCAATCCCTATTCGTCTGTTAATCTCATGCCGCACATCACCAGTATCTGTTACATAGCTCCCAAGAAAATTAAACTGTGACACCTGCTCAAGACTGCAACCATTCAGCTTAACTGAATCACAGCCTGCCTGACCAATTTTCATCACTTTAGTTTTCTCTCTGTTTATAACCAAACCTACTCTACTACCAGTCTCATCAACAGCTCGAATGAAAGAGTTCATCTCATCAACATCATTTGCCAAAAGGACTAAATCATCAGCATAATCTAAATCAGAAATTTTCGTATCTCCAGCCCATTTAAATCCAAAATCTTTCCCTTGAAGTGAATTTCGCATAACATAATCAATAACCAAGCTAAAGAGAAAAGGAGACAAAATGCACCCTTGTCGAACACCAGAAGTAATGCTAAACCAATTGCTACAAGCCTTACCAACTCTCACACACGATTCAGTGTTATTATAGAGAGCTTTCATAATTTAACTAACTTGTCTGGTATATCATATGATCTCACAATCAACCACAAATTATGACGAACAACAATTATGAGTCAAAAGCCTTTTTGAAATCAACAAAGCTAGCAACCAAAGGTTTCTGAAACTCTAAACATTTCTCAAGAATCTGCATAAGTGAAAATATCTGATCCACACATCCCCTACCACTTCTGAATCCACATTGCTCATCACGCAATTGACTGTCAACCAGATTCTTAATTCTATTAAGCACAATCATGGAAAGAACTTTACCTGGAACAGAGAGTAGGCTGATACCCCTATAGTTATCACAAGAACTGCGATCACCTTTTTCGAAAATAGGGATAACAATAGCTCTGGTAAAATCCTTAGGAACCATGCCTTTATCATAAAAGATATTCAGAATTTCAGTCATCCAAGTGGTAACCGAAACATTCCCAGCTCGAAGCATTTCCGTACTAATTTCATCTACCCCTGGGGATTTATGAAGTTTAAGTTTAGAAACAGCCAAAATAACTTCAGATTGTGTTATAGGGCCAACATTAAAGCCACCAATGCACCTATCATCATTGCAAACAATGGGAGTAGAACTAACTACGTTGTTTAGATCATCACTGAAATGCTCAGCCCACCTAGCCATGACAGAATCCTCCCCTTCTATAACCTTACCTTGTTTATCCTTCAATCCCTGTATACCTGTCCGTTTTCTACCACACAAAACATTAACTATCTGGTACAGCTCTCTGCTGTTGTGCTGTCTAACTGCTTCCTCGGCTTTGTCAGCCAAACCATCAAGCCAAAGATTCTTATCAGCAGCTAACTGATCCTTTACAAGTTTATTAAGGTCTCTGTAATGCCTTCTATTAGGACTAGTAGGGTATTGATTAAGGGCATTCCTGCACTTCTTTCTTTCCGAAGTAAGCTCAAGTGCCTTATCACTCAGATAATTTTGCCTCTTCTACTCCTGTTTTCCTAAAAGAGTACTGTTAGTGTCCAAAAAAGCCTGTTTAAAATGATCCCATTCTTCCTCAACTTCAGTAGTAAGCAAACCATGACTGTCATAATGACTAAGTAACCTATCATGGTAAGCTTTGGCTATAACTGGATCTTTCAGAGCTTCGGTATTAAAAGTTAATTTTTTAACCATAGCACAACACTTTTTAAGTTTAAGTTGCAACACACTTTTAACAAGGTAATGGTCAGATCCAATTTCAGCTCCCCTATATGCCCTGGTATTCCTAACAGAACTAGCCCATTTGCTGTTAATTAATATGTAATCAATCATATTCTTATGCAGCCCATCAGGTGAAACCCATGTATAGTTATGTATGTCGCGGTGTTCGTGCTAAGTGTTAGTTATTCTTAATCCATTGAGTTTACTTACCAACTGACTTACCATTGAGTTTACAGTACCAACTTTGGCATTGAAGTCACCAAGAACAAGTGTAATATCTCCTTTCTTGACAGAATTCAAAATATCCTGAAGTTGTGCATAAAACCTATCCTTCTCATCCTCATCGGCATCCTCAGTGGGGGCATAACAGCAGATAACATTCAAGTCTTTAATGCCCCTCTGAAAATTTGCTGTAAGAAACCTTTCATTAATGCACTCATATCCTAGAAGAGCATCGCTAGCGTGTCTGCTGAGAAGCAGACCCACGCCTTGGTGATGCTTATTGTCGTCCCTCCCTAAAAAGAGAAATTTAAGATTATTTTTAAGAATCTGACCTTTATCAGTCCACCTGGTCTCTTGCAAGCCGAGAATATCTAAATTATAACGGTGGATTTCTTGTGTGAGGACATCAAGAGAAAAAACTCTGTGCAGAGTCCTCACATTCCAACTACCTATGGAGAGAAAATGGTTAGTGGGATGTTTAAAGAAACTACCTTTATAAATACCTATGGGTTGCATATAAAATATGATTGGTTATGTAGTTATTGCTTGTTAACATTCGAATAGTAATCGGTATAAACTGTAAAATAACTTTAACAGTCTAATCAAAGTCAATATACATTGCCTTTACAAAGTGGCGCCATCTCGGAGCGAAATATTAAACGTCAACTGTGTTTAACAAATTGGATGCCTTGCTTTTTGCCATTCATATAATTTGTGATTTATAAATTTTTTTTGAGTGTATAATATATTTGACCATTACCTGGTCATAAATGACTTACAACTGAAGCTTAAGAAATGTTGTGGTTAGGATAAGAGAATTGCTTTTAACACTGAATCTCTGAAAGATCCAGATATAGCAAAAGCATACTACTCAATCTTTACAACTATCATGGTTTGATTACTCACTCTAAACACAATCTCATTTTAAATGAAAGAATGGGATCAATTTAAACAGGTTTTTCTTCAGAGGAATAGAGTAGGCAGTTATTTGAATGATAAGTCTATAGACTAGTTCAATAACATTTTGAAAAATAAATTAATTTGGCTTTAAACTTTCATTCTTATTTTTGAAATAAAAATTTACTTCACCAATCTTGTTTAGTAGAACCTTAGCAGAAAACGATACAAACTGCCGTGCCTTACCCGGGGCTCGAACCGAGGTCCTGTATATCAGTAGCGAAGCACGCTAACCACTCGCCATGAGACAACTGTGTATTTTTTAGAAATACTAATAAAGTGTTTAAATCTAATATCTCTCTTAAAAATAATAAAGATAAAAGACTAATAGGATTTATTATTATTATTCATTATAAATTACAATTTTAAATTTAAATTTTTAAAATTAAAAATAATAAATTTTAAAAATTAATCATGATTAAAAATTAATTAATCATTATGAAAAATATTAAATAATCATAAAAATAAATTAATATTTTGAAAAATAAATTAATCAATATGAAAAAATTTTTGAAATTAATCATAATGAAAAATATTTTTATTTTTTAATTGAAATTTTATTGTTTAACTAAAAAAAAAATCTTTTAGAAAAAAACTATAAATATAAAACACCGTCTAGGGAGGTGGGTGGGAAAAAAGAATTTAAAAAATAAATTTTTAAATTAAAAATTTTAACATCAGATTTTATGCATAATCACAGGGGATTGGTGCATAACATTTCCTTTAGTTTTGTAAAAACAAATTTTCACACCTGGATTATGCTTCGAATTTTGCCAACTTCAATTTACTTTAGCGGAGAGCCTCCCCCATCCGATTCCCACAATTACGCCCCTGACCACGAATGTAATATAATTTGTCGGCAAGGAATTTCACACGAAAAAAAAAATATTATTGAACAACGAAAGCCTTAATTTTTGATTGATAACACTTATAGTTCGAATATTTTTGAACCTCCTAAACGGTATGACTTTGTGTCGTTTTTCAGCTAAGGTCCTGCCATCCTCTCAGACCTTCTACTACGACATGTCAGACCTCTGTGGCAAGCAGTTGCTTGAGGGGGGGAGGGTATTTATTTTTTTATTTATTCAATACATTTGTTTTCCAGTAATGCTATCTTTGTACGTCGTATAACAGTTGTCATTTCATCAGACTAAAACGTTCCTAAAGAAAGAAATAATTAAAATACTTACCTTTAAGGTATAACTGATGAAACCACAGTAAAAGGATGACGTCAGGCCCTTTATTTAAACACATGGAATTGAAAATTAAAATATAAAATAGAAATGTTCAACATATAGTTGAAAATGAAGCTTAGTGACGGTTTGTTCTACTTGAAGTAAAAAAGATTTAAAAAAAGGAAAATGGAACATATCTCTATCCACAGAAATATAACATATCTCTGTGGCCGACCTTCGCTCATTTCTCTTTAGACATCGAATTAACGATACCACCATAAATAAATAAATTCGAATTTTTGGAATTGATTAGGGGCAAAGTACACAATATTGCTAAAAGTGTCCAGACACTTTCATGTTAAATGAATGAATAACTAAGTAACCTATCATGGTAAGCTTTATCTATAACTGGCTCTAGTATTAAAGGTAAATTTTTTAACCTTAGCACAACACTTTTCAAGTTTCTTTTTACAAGGTAAAGGTCAGATTCAATTTCAGCTCCCCTATATGCCCTGGTATTTCTAACAGAATTAGCCCATTTGCTGTTTATTAATATATAAACAACTCAATCAGATAAATCTCCTCTTACGAACAGGGTCATGTGATTTACAACTCAATCAGATAAATCTCCTCTTACGAACATAGTCAACGTCTTAGTTTAAGAACCAATCCAAAATCTATCATTTAGTTATCAGATGACGTCTCAGTTTAAGAACCAATCCAAAATCTATCATTCAGTTATCAGATGACGTCTTAGTTTAAGAACCAATCCAAAATCTTTCTTTTAGTTTTCAGATAACGACCAACCCTAATCATTTGGTTACGTCACTACCAAAATTTTGTATATAAAAGTTCAACTCACAAACAGAGAGCCAAACTATTCAGCGATCTTAAAATATTGTGTTCTTCTGTTTTTTGGCTAAAATGGGTAAAGTGAAATCTATAGTGAAACCTAATTCTATCGTGAAGAAACATTTGAAATCTTTATCTTCAGCTATAAAACCGTGTTCTGAAGCGATAGAGCTGATAAAAGATGAAGATTTAAAAAATTCTTTAAAAAATAAAATATGGGAGATAAATTTTTTAACAATGTCTGCCCAAAATGAGATATGTTTGGCCAACATAGAAATTATATTAAAGCGTATGGGTTAAGGTGCCTGCCTGCCTGACTTGAGCCTGATTTGAGCCTACCTGCCTGACTTGAGCCTACCTGCCTGACTTGAGCCTACCTGCCTGATTTGAGCCTACTTGCCTGATTTGAGCCTACCTGCCTGATTTGAGCCTACCTGCCTGTATAATTCCTGCCTAATTCCTATTGTAAAATAAATATTTTACAATAGGAATTAGGATTATTCCTGAAGGTTTCACTATTACTAATCCAACGTGATTCTAAACACTCCGCTTGACCTAACTTTGCATTCTCAGAACTTCAACCGCTGAAAAAAAGTAACGTAGAAACGTAAGTTCTTCAGCGGTTATTTCACACACCAATCAACTCATTTCAAGAAGAAAGAGAGGTTGAAAGGGAAGTAAGAAGGACTAGAAAAAAAAGATAGAATAGCATTCCTATATTCATTCTCGCATTGTAACATTTAAAAGGTAAAACGTGAAATAACAATAACCCACGCAGACGTAAAGAAACAACCACCAAAAACCAGTAGTGATACGCTATGCGGGTCATCCCGATAGAGGGCGCCCTGCGCATCGCCACTGTGCCATGTGAACGGCAGCAAAGATCAAACGTCAGTCGCACAGGAGGAGGCGACGCGCAGCACAGATCCAAGCCCGATCATTGGCTCAGTGTGCCGCACGTCGGCACCTCCCCCAGCTGGCCGGAGATGAGTGGCGTCAGTGACGTCAGCCCTCTCCGCCGACTGAGAGGCAGTTGTTGACAAATTGGACTTAGAAAAAATCGCGGCTTGTTCGTGTTAACGAGCGAGCGCGAGTCAACTAAGCGTTTTTAAAACAAGAAACAAAATTTTTGTGTACGAAGCCAGCACTAAAAAATCACAGTCACATGAGACTCTGGGTTCCACTAAAGGGCCTCAGGGTAAAATTCGGGCACGCAGGCCGCGGGAAGCCATAAAAAGTACTATAAAAATAAGAAATCGCGCCAAATTTCCCAAAACAGAGGTTTCACAAAAAGAACTCTCTGTCGGCGCGTCTCCTCTTCTGATTATAAACATATCCTGCGAATCTATTCACTTGGGGCTGTCAACCCACAAACAAACAGAAAACACAGCGGAAGATTTTCCCTCCACAAAAGCCCACCAGTGCATCAAAATCAGGATCCGTAATCAAGCTCAGAGCCATATATCTGTCCAGTCCAGTGGGTTTATACCAGCATTGAGATATATCTCCGCAAAAAAAAACCCGCCCTGCCAACGATCAGTAGGGGGACATTGATGGGCTTGGGAAAGTCCCTCTGTCTATCGGATGGGACGTTAAGCCGTAGCCCCGAGTGTAGGAGAGTCATACTCTGTGGGATCTATCGTCCAGTATTGGAAAGAAGTCCCTGAAGAAGCTGAAGGCTTTAAGAGTATTAGTTTATTTAGAAAAAATTAAGAGTATTACACTTATAGAGAATTTTTCACTAAAGTGATAATGAGAGCCTCCTAATGATAAAACAAATTTTCTACTGATAAAAGGTGATAATGATAAAACAAATTTTCTACTGATAACAGATTTCTTCCTTTTTTGACAATTTCGCCTTATAATTCGTCTTCATCACTAGAACCTATTTCTTCGATATCTTTATTATTGTATAAACGTCCTTCGATATTCTTTTTTGGATAAACACTTTTTGTTGAATAAACGTCCTTCTATAATCTTTTTTGATAAACATTCATCATTACTATCTTCATTTTCGCTATTCTGCTTGTATAAACGTATTAAATCTTGATATATCAACTTTAACATATAGTTCATACCAACTAGATCCATTATATTCATGTTTTTGAAAAGTCCATATTGTTTGGAAAGACCTTTTATTTTTAAAAGTTTTAGAATATTTTTTTAAAAGTTTTTTAGAAACTTGAACACTATTTTTAATACGATTTATTTTACGACTGCAACGCACACATCGACCCATAATTCTTCAAGTTTTAGATAACCTAAGTTGTTTACTAATCTTAATAATTTAGATCATTTTACAATTAATAAAAAAATAAATAAATACCCCCTCAAGCAGCTGCTTGCCACAGAGGTCTGACAGGAGCCTGTCAGTTCATATGCCACAGTAGAAGGTCTGAGAGGATGGCAGGACCTCAGCAGAAAAACGACACAAACAGCCATGCCTTACCCGGGGCTCGAACCCAGGTCCCGTAGATCAGTAGCGAAGCGCGCTAACCACTCTGCCACGGAATAAAAAATTCAGAGATGATCATAATTGAAAATAAAAAATTTTGTTTATTCAAAATATGATAAATAATAACTCATAAAAGATTTTTTACTGTCAAAAAACATTTCTTAGTACTATTAAACAATTTTTTATAGTACCAAAAAGTAAAACTAAAGTTTAAATTTTGTGGTGATTTAAAATGAAATCAAAAATCATTCATTTGTAATTAACCATGTCATAAAGATAAAAATAACATCATAAAGATAAAGGGATTGAGCTATATAAGAGGAAGTAATGTAGTGAGCGTAAGTCGTCCTGTAGCCGAGTGGTTAGCACCCTTGGCTACTGATCTAAGGGACCTGGGTTCAATTAGCACGCTTGGCTACTGATCTAAGGGACCTGGGTTCAAGCCCCGGATGTTAGGCATGGATGGATGTGTGTGTGTCGTTTTTCTGCTGAGGTCCTACCATCCTCTCAGATCTCCTACTGTGGCATATAAATTGACAGGCTCTTGTCAGAACTCTGTGGCAAGCAGCTGCTTTGAGGGGGTATTTATTTATTTAATGTAGTGAGCACCAGTTCCTTCCAGCACCAATTCCTTACAGAGTGCTGAGCACTAGTTATTAAACTCTCAACTTGTTTTTTATCAACAAGTGATCCTAACCAATTATAAATTTGTAAAAGATGAAATTGGAAAATGTTTTATTAATATTGGATCTTGATGGATTTGCTTTAGATAAATTTTATACGAGAGAAATGGGTATTATAAGATGCGACGATTGGAAAGCCGAACCAGAACGATGGGGTGTGAATCTCAGAAATTATCTCGATAGAAAAAATATTAGCGTTAACGACTGGAAGACTATCAATTTCGTGAAATATAGAATCACTGGTTTAACTCTTTACCCTAGATATAGAGAAAGCGTCATTGATCACAATTCAGTGGAAAAAATCATATCTTCCAAGTATAAAAAACATTGTACCGAAAAACATTTTGTAAAAGCGTATAAAGGTGGTAACTATAAAAAAATTTACTCGACAATTTGGAAATTCCATGTTTAGACTTGCAAGAATATCATTGTCCTAGGTTTGAAATTTTAGAAAAATACTAATTGTGACGAGAATAAATATAACTGTGGATTTCATATGAACCTATCGTCGAATAAAGTTGCACATTGTACCACGAAGTATACATTTTTAGGAAATGGTTGTATGATGCCCTATACAATAGGGAAAAATGTTTATATTCAAAAATGTCAGCATAATTTTGCATCCATCTATATTTTCAGCATAATTTTGCATCCATCTATATTTTCAGCATAATTTTGCATCCATCTATATTTTACTATGATAGCATTATATTTTACTATGGTAGAATAAAAAGATTGAATCATGAGAATTGAATCATGGGAGTAGATCATTTGGAAAAGTATATAAAAAAAGCCACTTGATTTAAGCCACTTAATGAATCAGAAAGTGTCTGAAGCAGAAAGAATCGACACTTCAACTGCTACTGAAACTATGGATCCGAAAAAGATAAAGTTAGAATTATTGAAAATATTCGATAATTGTAAATATTACGTATTAATTAAAGATTTAAAACAGAATTATTTTAATATGGGGGAAGAAAGTTGCAGTAATGTAGAACAAAAATAGGAAAAAGAAATATTTATTAAATCAGGTGATCAAGAAAACTACACTTCCAAGATATAGTTTGAAGTTATTCGTAGAAAACATAAAAAAAAATGTAACAGAATATGTGCAATTCAGTCCGGGTGTGGAAAATGGTGGCTTGGAAATAAATATTTCACAACAGGAATTAGGATTATTCCTGAAGGTTTCACTATTACACTAAGTACTTATTTAGTTCCAGTTTATTTTTATTTTTGCAGTACTGATCCGAATTATATTATAGAATGTGTAAAAAATGAAATAGCAAACGAAAAAAAATACATGTTATATAATGAAGAGGTCATAACCAAATACTTCTATGAACAATTAATTAATCCTGAAGAAAAAATTGAATTGAGTGGTCCTCAAGTATGTTTCATTGTTGCATTAACTCACTGTGTATTTTACATTAAAGAAAGAGGATCCAAAATTGTTCCACCAGTCGACGATACTGAACTTTTAACTGCCTTGGATAGTATAACAACTCCTTCTGTACCTTTGGTGGAACCACCATCAATGACACTAGTAATTGACGAGAATAAAAATGTATCACAAGGAACTGATGATACATCGCCAGTGGCTCCAGAAGAAATGGGAGAATTAGAATAAGAAATGAACTTATGTATAAAAAATGTATCACAAGGAACTGATGATACATCGCCAGTGGCTCATCACAAGAAACGTGGCAGGAAAAGTTATATTCCAAAAAAATTTTCACTAGAAATTCCTGAACATCGGAAGAATCAGAAACAATGAACTTATGTATAAAAGATGGAATAAAAAAATTTTTAAAACTTATTCTCTCTATTTTACTACAATCCAGAATTGAATTTCTTTACATTTCAAATGTCATTAATGATTTGTAAATGCTAAAAAAGTTTAACCGTTTGGTTAGTATGAAATTTAAATATACATTATATGTTGACCCACCAATTTTAACAAAAAATGTGCAATATTTTGTGAAGCATTATAGTATTAATATAAAGATCCTTAGTTATTATATTTTAATTAAAAGTTCAATTCCATGTGTTTAAATAATCGTTAAAATGTTTAAAGTTCCTATGACATTTAGCATGAAAATTCCAAATCAAGAATGTTTTAACTACACTCTATTTTTTAGGACGTAAAATTGGAATATGCAGTTCGTATATAAAACAAAAAAACATAAATCACAAATTAATATGGGTGGAAAAGAGCAAGGCACCCAACTTGTTAAACCCTTGGTCACGGTCGCGTTTAATATTTCGCTCCGAGATGGCGCCACTTTGCAAAGGCTAGTATGACTTTGGTTAGACTGTTATTTTACAGTTTATACCGATTAAGCAATAACTTTTTGATTATTCAAAACATTTTGTCCTTAAATACAAGCATTAGAGGTTTCCAAATCAATTCCCGAAAAAAAGTACGTTTTCAAGAACTTAGCAAAGTTTAAATATCAGTTTTCGATAAATCGTATCACACTATATCAGCGAATATACATATGCAATAATATCTGATGAAATGATTCATGAAGTTAGTTGCATATATAAAATCCCTCGATAAACCGAAATTCTTAGTAATTCAATATCATATAAAGCGACCTTCGCTGATTTCTCTATAGACGTCGAATTAACGATAGAAAATTAAATCAACTTAATTATTGCACTGTAAATATTATATTCTTTCCATTAACATTTCCAATAAACAGTTGTATCGAAAATGTCGATTCTGTTGTTAACCTCAGATATTTACAAAAAAAAATTTATTTGGTGATCACAATCTATGAAGAAATATCAAACTACTTCAGGATGGAGATGCACATAATTGTTATCAAAATTACTATTCACAATAAACTTTTCTTTCAGCTCTGAAAATAATGGCATTTATTATAAAATATTCAAGCTTCTATAACTTTGTGACATATTTAGGAAGTAAACAAAGAACTAGACAACTCTCCTTATATCAACCTCTCTCAACAAACGTTTAATTACATCATCATCATCATCATCCTCAAGCAGCCATGGGCTACGGAGGTCCAACCAGACCGTGCAATTTAGTTCTCCAAGCAAGTCTATCCTGAGCTACATCTACTGCATCTGGCCACTGCACACCAATTCTAACAAGGTCCTGTTTGACATTGTCTGCCCACCGCATCCTAGGTCTCCCCTTCTTTCTGAAGCCTTTAGGCCCACTGTTCATAACCCTATTCGCCAATCTATAATTATTCATACGGGCAACATGGCCAAACCAACGGAGTCTCTCTGCACAATATGCTGCTTAAAGGAGGTTGCAAACTCCTTTGCCTAACCTCATCATTAGTTACAAAGTTGAACCACCTAATGCCCAAGATACTGCGTAAGCATCTGGAATCAAAAGCATCTAGTTTCCTGTTATCTTGTTTACAAAGTCTCCATGTTTCACTACCATAACTAACCCTAGAAAGAACCAAACTATTATACAGTCTAATTTTAGTCTTTAGGTGTATACGCCTATTTCTCCACACTCTCCATAGATTCTTAGAAGTCCCGGCAGCAATCCCTATTCGTCTGTTAATCTCATGCCGCACATCACCATTATCTGTTACATAGCTCCCAAGATAATTAAACTGTGACACCTGCTCAAGACTGCAACCATTCAGATTAACTGAATCACAGCCTGATTGACTAATTTTCATCACTTTAGTTTTCTCTCTGTTTATAACCAAACCTACTCTACTACCAGTCTCATCAACAGCTCGAATGAAAGAGTTCATCTCATCAACATCATTTGCCAAAAGGGCTAAATCATCAGCATAATCTAAATCAGAAATTTTCGTATCTCCAGCCCATTTAAGGCCAAAATCTTTCCCTTGAAGTGAATTTCGCATAACGTAATCAATAACCAAGCTAATGAGAAAAGGAGACAAAATGCACCCTTGTCGAACACCAGAAGTAATGCTAAACCAATTGCTATAAGCCTTACCAACTCTCACACACGACTCAGTGTTATTATAGAGAGCTTTCATTATGTTAACTAACTTGTCTGGTATACCATATGATTTCACAATCAACCACAAATTATGATGATCAACAGAGTCGAAAGCCTTTTTGAAATCAACAAAGCTAGCAACCAAAGGTTTCTGAAACTCTAAACATTTCTCAAGAATCTGCCTAAGTGAAAATATCTGATTCACACATCCCCTACTACTTCTGAATCCACATTGCTCATCACGCAATTGACTGTCAAGCAGATTCTTAATTCTATTAAGCACAATCATGGAAAGAACTTTACCTGGAACAGAGAGTAGGCTGATACCCCTATAGTTATCACAAGAACTGCGATCACCTTTTTTGAAAATAGGGATAACAATAGCTCTGGTAAAATCCTTAGGAACCATGCCTTTATCATAAAAGTTATTCAGAATTTCAGTCATCCAAGTGGTAACCGAAACATTCCCAGCTCTAAGCATTTCGGTAGTAATTTCATCTACCCCTGGGGATTTATGTAGTTTAAGTTTAGAAACAGCCAAAATAACTTCAGATTGTGTTATAGGGCCAACATTAAAGCCACCAATGCATCTATCATCATTGCGAACAATGGGAGTAGAACTAACTACGTTGTTTAGAACATCACTGAAATGCTCAGCCCACCTAGCCATGACAGAATCCTCCCCTTCTATAACCTTACCTTGTTTATCCTTCAATCCTTGTATGCCTGTCCGTTTTCTACCACACAAAACATTAACTATCTGGTACAGCTCTCTGCTGTTGTGCTGTCTAACTGCTTCCTCAGCTTTGTCAGCCAAACCATCAAGCCAAAGATTCTTATCAGCAGCTAATTGATCCTTTAAACATTTATTAAGCTCTCTGTAATGCTTTTTATTATGACTAGTAGGGTATTGATTAAGGACATTCCTACAGTTCTTCCTTTCTGAAATAAGCTCAAGTGCCTTATCACTCAAATAACTCTGCCTCCTCTGCTCCTTTTTTCCTAAAAGAGTACTGTGTTTTCAAAAAAGCTTGTTTAAAATGGTCCCATTCTTCCTCAACTTCAGTAGTAAGCAAACTATGACTGTCATAATGACTAAGTAACCTATCATGGTAAGCTTTGGCTATAACTGGGTCTTTCAGAGCTTCAGTATTAAAAGTTAATTTTTTAACCCTAGCACAACACTTTTTAAGTTTAAGTTGCAACACACTTTTAACAAGGTAATGGTCAGATCCAATTTCAGCTCCCCTATATGCCCTGGTATTCCTAACAGAACTAGCCCATTTGCTGTTAATTAATATGTAATCAATCATATTCTTATGCAGCCTATCAGGTGAAACCCATGTGTACTTATGTATGTCGCGGCGTTTGTAATAAGTGTTAGTTATTCTGAATCCATTGAGTTTACTTAGCTGTAGGAGATGTTGCCCATTGCCATTGCAGCTACCAATACCAAAAGGGCTTATTACTCCTCCCCAAAGGTCAGAGTCAGTACCAACTTTTGCATTGAAGTCACCAAGAACAAGGGTAATATCTCCTTTCTTGACAGAATTCAAAATATCCTGAAGTTGTTCATAAAACCTACCCTTCTCATCCTCATCGGCATCCTCAGTGGGTGCATAACAGCAGATAACATTCAAGTCTTTAACGCTTGTCTGAAATTTTGCTGTAAGAAACCTTTCATTAATGCACTCATATCCTAGAAGAGCATCGCTAGCGTGTCTGCTGAGAAGCAGACCCACGCCTTGGTGATGCTTATTGTCGTCCCTCCCTGAAAATCCTAATTTAAGATTATTTTTAAGAATCTGACCTTTATCTGTCCATCTGGTCTCTTGCAAGCCGAGAATATATAAATTATAATGGTTGAATTCTTGTGTGAGGAGATCAAGAGAAAAAGCTCTGTGCAGAGTCCTCACATTCCAACTACCTATGGAGAGAAAATGGTTAGTGGGACATTTAAAGAAACTATGTTTATTGAGAGAGGGAATGCCGACAATATCAAACAGCTCCCTAATCGCAAACATGGGGCAAAGACCCGTTCCCCCGCTACTAAAGGCTGATGAAGAAAAAATAAAATGGAAATTAGAGTAAAAAATAAGATTTGTGCTATACACTGTTATTGTTGTTTTACTTCTGAGTGACACTTTTTTGCACACAATGAGCTAAAAGGTCAAGTCACAAGGACCCCAAAAGCTCATAGAAGGTTTGGGGAGGGGACCCACTAGAACAGTTGTAGCCTCTCATCAAGGTCATCAGTGTGTTTTTTTTAAAACATTCACAGGGTCTGGTCTCCCACACATGGGGCCATGGCTTAATGCCCCATTCATCAATGTCTCCTACTGACAGTGCGCAGGGTGGGGAGTTTTGTGGAGATAAATCTCAACGTTGACCCAGTTGGAACTCAAACCTGGGAACTGCAGAAAATTGGTAGTGCACCAGGCATGGGCCGGGTGCACTACCAACCAGCTAGAGATAAACACACTCTGTAGTGTTGGGCTAATGCTGCATGTAATTGCAGATATGAAACAGATGGTTATCAACTATATTGAGAACCGAAGGACACTTAAGGGTTGTTTCAACTCTGTGTGGCACTTATAGAAAATGTTTAATTTATGATGACTCTCCAGGAAAATTAAAAAAGATTAGTCGAAAATTTCAAAATTTTTACCAAATATAAGAAAACGATAAACTCATTGTGACTTATCTTTCATTGCTTATCAGCTTTCATCTTAGGATGTCTAAAATGATATTTACTTCGTGGCAGTATTGAAATCAGTTGTTTGACCACAGGAAAGCATTCTACATTTTATTTTCATTGTGTATGTGGACTATAACAGCCAAGGTGCAGATAAAACAGCCATCCTTAACCTTCCTTCACTCCCCCACTCCACAACAGCATAAGTGACTGGGCTAGTACATTAAGTCTAAAATGTTTGCCTATTTGTGGGAGAAAAGTGAAATGACGTCTGGTGAAATGACGGTTAAATGACAACTGTCCGATGATAGACATATTTCTGTATTGAATGAATAAAAAATACCCCCTCAAGCAACTGCTTGCCACAGAGGTTTGTTTATATACCATAGTAAATCAGTTATATACCATAGTAGAAGGTCTGAGAGGATGGCAGGACCTCAGCAGAAAAACGCAAGAAATGGAATCATGTTATTTAGGACGTTCAAAAATATTCGAACTGTTATCAATCAGAAACTAATCCCCATTCGCACTACTTTATTGCTTAAACTAGAGTTGTAATCTAAAAAATACGTTAACGATAACGTTGCTGAAAAGCGACTATATTAACTGAACAAAATGACGCGTTGCAATGTGACGCCATCTATTGTCTAGTATTGGAAAGAAGTCCGTGAAAAAGCTAAAGGTTTTCGTTGTTCAATAATTTTTTTTTCAATATATTTACAAACAAAACTTTGTAAAAATAAGTAAAACAAGTAAAAACAATAAAAATAATTTTTATTTACTTGTATTCACTGTAAGTACCATAGTTTATATAAGGTGAATTTTATCCCTCGGTAATGCCGTTTCTCCTTTGTTATTCAATGCGAATGGATTTATTCCACAATGAATCAGAATAGAATATGAGTCATCATAGCAAAATTTATCGACACAGTTTTCAAAAAAGTTATCACAAAAAACACAATTCTGAAGTAGATGCATGGCCGTAGTATTTTGTTTATCTCTTGCATCTATACGTTTGATAATTAAATTTTTAATTTTATGAATTGTGATAAATATAGCCTTCTTCAAAGAGTTTATTGATTCCGAATTCGAATATAATCTACAAAAAAGATGTAACATACCATAATAATCTTCGTGCGACCAAAAAAAACTCTTCGTTCATAATCGTATTAAGTTGTAATATTTCGGGTTTTAGGTCTAAAAACCCAAGCAGTCCAATGATAGTGTATGCTAGATTATCCATATCACTCTGCAGTTTGATGATGTAAGGAGCATTTTCAACGATTCTGTTAAAGATTGCTGTTAATAGGTCTTTCAGTTTTGTGATAACACGTCAATTGTTTTTTGCACAATGAAATTGTCAATAATGATATAAATATTTCTAACAATAATATCCAATGCCCGACTCCATCCATCTTCGACTCCCATCCATCTTCGGTACTGGATAAGATTTCCAATTTTAACAATATTTCCTCAATGTTCTTAGCATTGGTATCCATAGTGCAACTCCAACAAGTCAGGCAGGCTCAAGTCAGGCACAAATCAGGCAGGTAGGCACAAATCAGGCAAGTAGGCTCAAGTCAGGCAGGTAGACTCAAGTCAGGCAGGTAGGCTCAAGTCAGGCAGGTAGACTCAAGTCAGGCAGGTAGGCTCAAGTCAGGCAGGTAGGCTCAAATCAGGCTCAAGTCAGGCAGGTAGGCTCAAATCAGGCAGGTAGGCTCAAATCAGGCAGGCAGGCACCTTAACCCATACGCTTTAATATAATTTCTATGTTGGCCAAACATATCTCATTTTGGGCAGACATTGTTAAAAAATTATCTCCCATATTTTATTTTTTAAAGAATTTTTTAAATCTTCATCTTTTATCAGCTCTATCGCTTCAGAACACGGTTTTATAGCTGAAGATAAAGATTTCAAATGTTTCTTCACGATAGAATTAGGTTTCACTATAGATTTCACTTTACCCATTTTAGCCGAAACCAGAAGAACACAATATTTTAAGATCGCTGAATAGTTTGGCTCTCTGTTTGTGAGTTGAACTTTTATATACAAAATTTTGGTAGTGACGTAACCAAATGATTAGGGTTGGTCGTTATCTGAAAACTAAAAGAAAGATTTTGGATTGGTTCTTAAACTAAGACGTCATCTGATAACTAAATGATAGATTTTGGATTGGTTCTTAAACCAAGACGTCATCTGATAACTAAATGATAGATTTTGGATTGGTTCTTAAACTAAGACGTTATCTGATAACTAAATGAGTTGTAAATCATGACTATGTTCGTAAGAGGAGATTTATCTGATTGAGTTGTAAATCACATGACCCTGTTCGTAAGAGGAGATTTATCTGATTGAGTTGTAAATCACATGACCCTGTTCGTAAGAGGAGATTTATCTGATTGAGTTGTTTATATATTAATAAACAGCAAATGGGCTAATTCTGTTAGAAATACCAGGGCATATAGGGAGAATGTGACCTTCAGCTGCGGGAAACAATTGAAGTGCGACTTTGGCTGGCACTGCGCATGGAACGAATATCTGTGTTTTGCAGTGATCAGCAGCATGCATACTACCATTCTCTGTAACCCACCCTAACCTGCAGGGTACTGCAGCAGTAAGCGGGGAGGGCCATATATCCAGGGCATGCAACAAAACAGAACAAAAGGCTTAACTCCCATGTTTACTTTCATTCGGCAGCCAACGCTGCAAACTAAGCAAGTCGAAAAGAGAAAAATAAACAGATAAAATGAAATCAAACAGCTTTCAAAACTACATTTTCTAAGCCGAAAACAGTACATAAAATTTAAAGCAATATCAGAACTATGAACTTTATTTTGAGTTTTTGGAAGAAACAATTTCTATCGAACTTGTATTTCGTCAAGAGTGAATTATGCTTGAAATAATTCCGTGATCAAACGGAAAAGTCAATAATGAAAATATAAAGTGCTATCAATAGGTGTCAGCAGTGGGAGCTGGAAGGGAGGAGAGGGCAATTATACCTCTCCTGGTAAAATAGATCGAAAAATAAATTAATGATAAATAACACAATTGTAACAAAGAGTAATATTATTTTCTTACAAAATGTAGTATTAATATTTCCCTTTACGTTTCCTTTGTTTTCGGAAATATATTATTTATATTTATTAATATAAGAAAGAATTTTTACATATATTTTTCAAAAATAAGTATCCCATTTTTTCCGTTCTATTTTCGGACATCCTCATTTGCTTTGCTTTGCGATATATGCATGATTACTCTTTCCGCAACTGCTCTGATTAATGAAAGACTTGAGTCAAATATTTATATTTTGAAAAATCGATATGCTTTCCCATTCTCCGAAAAAAAAAGTTTTACTCCACTCTGAAAAAATTTCCCCCCCCTCCCCACAACAAAATTTCACCGGAGCCATGCAAAAAAACCCCAAAAAACCTGTTGCTGAAAAAAGCTTTAAAGATTAACATGATTAGATTCGAAAAATGAGATTTAATAAATAGTTTCTAATTCTTATATTTTTCTGTTAACAGTAATTAACTTTGGGTAGAGGAATCGAACTCTGGTGGAGGAGGGAGATTTAAATCAAAGTAAACAAATATTTTATCTACATTGAATTCAATCTTCCATCTCCTCCAAAAATAAACTATGCTGCCTTCGGCAAGAATATTTCCGAACTAACTGCGAGGTCAAATTATACGAAAATAAATAAATATTCCCCTCAAGCAGCTGCTTGCCACAGAGGTCTGACAGGAACCTGCCAGTTTTTACGCCATAGTAGAAGGTCTGTGAGGAGGGCGAGACCTCAGCCGGGAAACAACACAAGCATGCCTTACACGGGGCTCAAACCCAAGTCACTTTGATAAGTATCCAAGAAACATATTAATAAATTTCATGCTGAGATGTGCTGCTGAAAAATGGCTCAGGAATTCATCAGATGGTGGTAGCTTTGGGTAGAGGAATCGAACTCTGGTGGAGGAGGGAGATTTAAATCAAAGTAAACAAATATTTTATCTGCATTGAATTCAATCTTCCATCTCCTCCAAAAATAAACTATGCTGCCTTCGGCAAGAATATTTCCGAACTAACTGCGAGGTCAAATTATACGAAAATAAATAAATATTCCCCTCAAGCAGCTGCTTGCCACAGAGGTCTGACAGGAACCTGCCAGTTTTTACGCCATAGTAGAAGGTCTGTGGGAGGGCGAGACCTCAGCCGGGAAACTATACAAACATGCCTTACACGGGGCTCAAACCCAAGTCACTTTGATAAGTATCCAAAAAACATATTAATAAATTTCATGCTGAGATGTGCTGCTGAAAAATGGCTCAGAAATTCATCAGATGGTGGTAGCTTCACAACTTTAATATTTTTTACCAGCAGTTGGGTTGGGTTGTTTTACCTCTGAGCGGCACTTTTTTGCACACCATGGGCTAAATGGCCAGGTCACATGGACCACGAAGGCTCAGAGAAGGTTGGGGGGGGGACCCACTGGAACAGCTGTTGGGAGACAGATGGTAGCCTCCCGTCAAGGCCATCCAGCGTGTTCTTTAACGTGCACAGGGTATGGCTCTCCCGCACACGGGGCCATGGCTTAACATCCCATCCGACCGACGGCAGCCTTTCCAAGCCCATCGGTGTCCCCTACTGACCGCGGGCAGGGCGGGGAATTTTGCGGAGATAAATCTCAATGCTGATCCAGCTGGGACTCGAACCTGGGAATTACAGATTACGAGTTTTACCAGCAGCCTAAGTAAATAAAGATCAGTAATACATTTATTGTTTTTGCGAAGAATGTTTCGTGCTATAGACTTCGGAAGTTAAGCGGAATGACGCTAGTCTTAGGAATTTATGCCTTTGGACATAAATCATTAACACTTGACTATTTACAACACAATTACATTTCTTGAAATATTTCCTATCACTAGTGACAAAAACGCTACTCACATGAAAAAAAAAATCGGACCAGTTTTAGAGGCAAAAGTTTCAAAAAATTTTTGAAAAAATACGAATACGTCATCTGATTCTAATTTTACTAAAAGATGCAATATGTACGAAAGTTTTGTAGCGTAAAAAATAAAAGATAATCCTGGTTTCTTAGGCAAAAATATTAAGAAAGTTCACAGTGGTGTAGCTACAAAACTATTTAAAATTTGCTGATGTATTACAGAATGGGTTATAGGTATTATAAAGAAAATGTAGTTTTGAACTTAGTTATAAATGGAAAAGTAGCTCCACTTTGTGATCTGTCTGCCTGTGTGTGCATATTTTTTTCGTATTTCGAAATATTTTTAAAAATTCTCTTAGGCCAGATAGATATTGATGAAATATTACAATCGCACTTTTCCCGAATATTTCAATAGCGCCCTATAATGGTGGAAAAAGTGTGAAAATGCAACAATATTTAACAAATATTGCCAACGATACGTTTATGATAGAAATTTGAATGATAGATTATGGTTTATTACAGAGTTTACATTGGCAGCAATGATTTGTTTCGTGCCATGGAGGTAGGAAGATAAGGAGAGGCCCTAACGCGCTTTCTCTGTCCAATGAAAATGATGCTTAGGCAGCAGGGCGGTAGCCATATTGTTCCATTCAAAACAAACCATCTGCCGCTGCAATCAAGCCTACTTTTCACGTGTTATACTCAGTTTTACTGTGCGTTATATACGGGAAGATTATTTTTTTACGACTAAGAGAAAGCCCATTTAAGCTATTTGGAATTTATATTGCTTTTTTTAATGCAATGAATATTTCCATAAAGAATTACTATATAGCAGAACTATTTATGTATTTCGTTGAATACGACAATAACAAACAATTGCAAGATTTTAAAAGTTTATTTATACTACACTGATAACAGTAGAAAACATTTTATGGATAAAACATAAAAGTTATATGCAATAGCAGCATTTAAACCACAAAAAATTACATTTGTAAAATTAAGAAAATAGCTGTTTTACGTTAAAAAAATTCTCATTAAACAAAAATAAAAAAAATTTGCTTAACAAAACTAAATAAAGCCAATAGTATAAGAAGTAAAAAAAAGAACTAAAAAATATATATATTTATACAAAAAAAACGCCCCAGATGGTGGCTCGAACCCACCAGCTCTATGTTTGTACCCTCAGCTTCACATCTCTCCCCCATCTCATGCTCATTCTCCTCCCTCAACCAGAGTTAACAATCAATACAAAATACACAATTATTACAATCTCTCAAAAAAAATCTCGTAAGGATTGAAATACATCCTTCCTCAGCCACAAAGGAAAATTTCAAAATAATATCTGAAAAAACTATATGAAAAAAAAAGCAACTAAAAATTATACTAAGCAAAAATAATAAAAAATTAAAAAAATATATCCACAGGGTGAAGGGAATATAATATCCATTTAAAAAAAAAAAGGCAACGTTCCAGAGTAGCTTGAACCCGACATCTCAGTGCCTGACTCCTCAGTCTCTCATACCTATCTTCATGTACGCCCTCAACCAAAGTAAACATAAAATAACTACAAGCAATAAATTCGCTCTATTTGAAATCCATACAGAATGAAATAAATTCAGTATTCACCTTAAAAGGGACAATTAAAACCCTATCAGAAGAATTAACGAAAAGGAGAAAAGCATTACACTCTCCTCTCCTCTTTTAACTAAAATTATTTAAACAATTTGAAAAATTTTCACCCTAATGATCGCTGTCACTCACCTATGACAATTTACATCAGATACATTAAATTAATCTAAAAAGGAATTCAAAATTATAAGACTCCAATCCAAGAAAAAAAGGGAGCATTTAAACAAAACCCTTAAATGCTATCCAAATTTAAAAAAAAAGAAAGATTATATTTCTCACCTTATGAAAATAGTTTATTGTAATTTACTTTTCCCTTCTTACACTGAACTTATTAAATCATGAAGAGAGAGGAATTTAAACACTGAAACATTTAAACAAAATAATATCTAATACTTCCACCTAAAATAAAATAAAAAACAAAAAAGAAACTCCTTGATATTTTAATCACCTCTATTTAAAAGTATGTAAATTCATCATCCATTAAATAGAATACACACTAATATTCAATTACAGCCAACAAAATTTTTTAACTGAGAAAGCCTGCAGAAGGAATTCTCAAATAAGTGTAACTTAAAATCAATCAATCAATATAAGAAGTACATCTTCACATTTATCACTGAGTACAATCCGAAGAAAATAAAAAAAAAATCTGGTGAAGAATCGAGGTTTGTAACACGAAATAAAACCGATTTCATAGCGGCGTAATTTCAACACGAAGTTGCTTTATCATTATATAATTATTTAAACTTTTATAAAAATGACAAACTTACCGATGAAAGGTAATTCCTGATATCTTTTTTGAAGGGCGATTCGTGCAGCCGTAAGCTTAACAGGCTGCCATAATACAAATGTCGAAAAAATTAAATTTTTATAGCGCAACACTTCATTACTCACCTATACTACTGATCAATGTTTTGAATAGAACAACATGGCTGCCGCGCAGTCGCCGAAGCATCATTTTCAAGTGCTTAGGGCTCCTCCTCTTACCTTCCTACCTCCATGTTTCGTGCTTCCAAAATATGGCTGGGAAAATGCAAATTTTTGTTTAATGAGAAACTCCATGTGTGTGGTAAAGGTACTAATAAAATATTAATGCCTGAATTTTTCCAATCATCCATTAACCCTTTCAGGACCATAAGGTTTCTAAGAGTAAATATTAGTATGCAACTGTTTATTTCAGTTTGTTTAGATGTAAAATAAATAAAAATCATAAGAAAAATACATAACAATGTGTAGTTTTTTTGGAATTTTATGGGAAATATTTTTCCCAATGGACTATAAAGGTAACACAAATTATAGTTAGGCTTATTATGCAATGTCTTTTATTTATTGGTTTATTAGAACAAAATGTTAACTAAAATAATACAAAATTATGAAATAAAATTACTATACAAAATGATGTGCTAATTATTATATTCTGCAAAGCAATTTCTTTTGGTAGTGAGGCAAAGATGGACAGTACATAATTATGCGTCCTGACAATTCTGTTTTTGTTTTCTAAACGTTCCCGTTTACGTAATTGCGTTCGGCATACGTTCTATTTTGACATTCTGTATAAAAAATGCAGATAAGGTTATAATTAAATACGACAATCACCAATTTTAAAATGGGAAAAATGTTTCCCTTAGTCGTGAAAGGGTTAAATCAAATTTCTAATATCAGAAGAATGTAAAGATTGAAAATATATAATTCATTCCTTTTGAAAACGAGTATCCCTTATTCACCACAGGCGATATGTATTCTTCTAGTTGTTAATTGTGTTCCGTTTCCTTCTCTCGTAAGTTATGTGGAAAAATTACGAAAACTATCGATCTAAAGATTTTTTTTATCAGAACGTCGAGGTGTTTTTTTCTTCTTATTTGGAAAGGGTGGGGTGGGGGGGGGGGGGGCAATGTTGCCTCTCTGTAAATGTTACTAGCCATGGAGGTAGGAAGATAAGAGGAGGAGCCCTAAGTACTTGAAAATGATGCTTCGGCGACTGCGCGGCAGCCATGTTGTTTTATTCAAAACATTGATCAGTAGTATAGGTGAGTAACGAAGTGTTGCGCTATAAAAATTTAATTTTTTTCGACATTTGAATTACGGCAGCCTGTTCAGCTTACGGCTGCACGAATCGCCCTTCAAAAAAGATACCAGGAATTACCTTTCATCGGTAAGTTTGTCATTTTTATAAAAGTTTAAATAATTATATAATGATACAGCAACTTCGTGTTGAAATTACGCCGCTATGAAATCGGTTTTATTTTGTGTTACAAACCTCGATTCTTCACCAGATTTTTTTTTTATTTTCTTCGGATTGTACTCAGTGATAAATGTGAAGATGTACTTCTTATATTGATTGATTGAATTTACGTTACTTATTTGAGAATTCCTTCTGCAGGCTTTCTCAGTTAAAAAATTTTGTTGGCTGTAATTGAATATTAGTGTGTATTCTATTTAATGGATGATGAATTTACATACTTTTAAATAGAGGTGATTAAAATATAAAGTAGTTTCTTTTTTGTTTTTTATTTTATTTCAGGTGGAAGTATTAGATATTATTTTGTTTAAATGTTTCAGTGTTTAAATTCCTCTCTCTTCATAATTTAATAAGTTCAGTGTAAGAAGGGAAAGGTAAATTACAATAAAGTATTTTCATAAGGTGAGAAATACAATCTTTCTTTTTTTTAAAATTTGGATAGCATTTAAGGGTTTTGTTTAAATGCCCCCTTTTTTTCTTGGATTGGAGTCTTATATTTTTGAATTTCTTTTTAGATTAATTTAATGTATATGATGTAAATTGTCATAGGTGAGTGACAGCGATCATTAGTTAGGGTGAAAATTTTTCAAATTGTTTAAATAATTTTAGTTAAAAGAGGAGAGGAGAGTGTAATGCTTTTCTCCTTTTCGTTAATTCTTCTGATAGGGTTCTAATTGTCTCTTTTAAGGTGAATACTGAATTTATTTAATTCTGTATGGATTTCAAATAGAGCGAGTTTATTGCTTGTAGTTATTTTATTTTTACTTTGAGGGGTAGGTTAGGCGTACATGAAGATAGATATGAGAGACTGAGGAGTCAGGCATTGAGATGTCGGGTTCAAGCCACTGTCTGGAGCGTTGCCTTTTTTTTTAAATGGATATTATATTCCCTTCACCCTGTGAATATATTTTTTTCTTTTTCTTATTTTTTTTAATTTTTTATTATTTTTGCTTAGTATAATTTTTAGTTGCTTTTTTTTTTTAGTTTTTTCAGATATTATTTTGAAATTTTCCTTTGTGGCTGAGAAAGGATGTATTTCAATCCTTATGGGATTTTTTTTTGAGAGAGATTGTAATAATTGTGTATTTTGTATTGATTTTTAACTCTGGTTGAGGGAGGAGAATGAGCATGAGATGGGGGAGAGATGTGAAGCTGAGGGTACAAACATAGAGCTGGTGGGTTTGAGCCACCATCTGGGACGTTTTTTTTTTGTATAAATATATATATATATTTTTTTAGTTCTTTTTTTTACTTCTTATACTATTGGCTTTATTTAGTTTTGTTAAGCAAATTTTTTTTACTTTTGTGGAATGAAAATTTTTTTAACGTAAAACAGCTATTTTCTGAATCTTACAAATGTGATTCTTTTGCAGTTTAAATGCTGCTATTGCATATAATGTTTAGTGTTTTATCCATAAAATGCGTTCTACTGTTTTCAGTGCAGTATAAATAAACTTTCAAAATCTGGTAATTGTTTATTATTGTCGCATTCAACGAAATACATAAATAGTTCTGCTATACAGTAATTCTGTATTGAAATATTCATTGCACTGAAAAAAACAATATAAATTCCAAATAGCTTAAATGGGCTTTCTCTTAGTCGTAAAAAAATAATCTTCCCGTATATAACGCACAGTAAAACTGAGTATAACACGTGAAAAGTAGGCTTGATTGCAGCGGCAGAAGATTTGTTTTGAATGCAACAATATGGCTACCGCCCTGCTGCCTAAGCATCATTTTCCTTGGACAGGGAAAGCGCGTTAGGGCGTTTCCTTATCTTCCTACCTCCATGTTACTAGCAATCAGCTAAGCTATTTAGTTGAAATTTATATCGAAGTATATTTTGAGAGGACTAATGTCCTTCTATGATCTTTATGGCAACCTTAGTGGAAGCTGTGATAAGGGGGGGAAAGGGCTATTTCTAGCGTGTCATATATGGTATGCTACGTTGGTAGTGAATTTATAATTTCCTCTCTTAAATTTACAGGCACATTTGTCATTAATTATGAGTGTATTCCTTCAAAACTTTAAAGAGTGCAATGCTCATTGTAAAAACTGGAGTAACAAGGAAATTAGTGCCTAAAGGTAGCAAGGTGACTGTTTGGCTTAGTTGGTAGTGTTGGAAGCCTCTACTCTATAGTTTCCAGGTTCGAATACCAAATATATCAGCGCTGAGATTTATTTCCATTAAATCCAAAGCCTTCATTTGGTGAGAAAGCAGAACCGATGGGCTTGGAACGATGCCTTCCTACGGTTGAGACGTAAAGCCGTGGTTCGTGTGGAGGTAAACCACACTCTGTGCACGTTTATTGAAGGCCTTGAAGGGAGGTTTCCATCTGTCTCTTAACAACTGCCCAAAGAGTCTTCTTTATCCTACCCGTCTATGAGCCTTTGAGGTTCTTCTTGCCTGGCATTTAGCTAATTGTGTGCACAAGAGTACCACTGAGAGGTAAGTAACTCTACTAAATTAAATGTATCTGCTGTAGAGGGATTTTATAAAATGGATTTTAAAATAACACTTCTGCTAAGATTTTCAACAACTTTTGCTATTTTTACGAACTGTAATCCCAAACTACTGTATGGAACGTATATACCCCCCCCCCCCCCCCCAACGAAAAACTATCATGTTCACTGGAAAACCCAACGTTTCAATATTATTGTTTTTTTTTCTTTGTAAGTACTAATAAAATAATATTATTAATTTTTCCAAATCATCTGTTAGTTCGAATTATCATTGTTAAAGAGTACAAAATTTGGAAAATGATAAATTTCATTCTCTTTGAAAAGGAACATCCTATATTCTCGAGAGGCGATATATGTTCTTCAGTGTTTTGATAGAAATTATTCTTGACGAAAACGTATTATTTTTCTCATTTTGGAAGCGATCTTTCAAGAAGTATTATTCCAGAGTATGTGTACGGTACATGAAAATCAAAATCGTCCCCTTTCAGCTCTCCCCAGTACTACCAGGGCCGTAACAACGGTGAGGCAAGCACTAGCCTCGGGCGCACAAGTGAGGGCCACATAAAAATACAAGTTCAGAAAAATACAAGATGAGGAGGCTTAGGAAAAGACTGCTATAAAACTATATAGGGGTGCAATTTTCTATCTTTGACTTTGGCACACATATAGCTAGTTACGGCTCTGTCTCCCCCCCTCACAGCATGGGGTGTCTCTGTGTGTGTGTGTGTGTGGAGGGAGCAGGTTGACCTATTTGACAGAGCTCCAGACTCAAAATTTTATTTTACCAATTTCTACTCCCAAATGCGATTGCATCCAGATTTTTTTCCCTTAACCCCCGTGAGAAGGGGATCACCGTTGGGCTTCTGAAGATTGCCGTCTGTCAGATGGGACATTAACCTGTGGCTTAGAGGTTAAACCTAAAACTTAACCCCCCCCCCCCTGGGCTGAGTAAAATAACTTTGTCTCTCTACTATTTACTTGGTTCCTAATCATAGGTACACGAATTTGCACATCGTATAATCATCTATGAGGGTATAATAGTCTTTCATCCCTGAATTTTCATCATTACTGAAGTGCACGTTGCTAATAACCAACGGGACTGGATCCGAATCCCTGATAAGGCATGAATATTTCTTTTTCTGTATTGTCTTTCTACTGATGTTTCACCTTCATCCCAGTTCTTATCCATAGCGTATTATTCGTACTAACAGGCTTCTCTCATATCTCTGTGACAGGCTGCTCTAATAATTTAATATTTTATTTCCTTTTAGTGTGCTATAAATCATACTAACTACCTAAGATTTATTAGAGAATTTTCTTGGAGCACGTTTTCGGCATGTTCGCACAAAACGTATGTTATATATAACTTATTTCCATTGGCTTTGGTTAGCATTGAATAAAAAGTGGGTTGGTGAAGGAAAAGTGGGTTAGAACTTTTCTGAATGTCGCAATTTGCAGTAATATATCCATTGTCGATATAGAAAGAGCATTTCATGACCTGAAAGGAAAGCATATTCGTAGGTAAAGTAAAATTTTAGTGTAAAGTGTTTTATTGAAGATAAATTAGTCATCATAACACGTGACTCTTTAATTCTACATTTTCAACATAATTCACTCAATATTTAAAGGGCTATAGAAATTTAAATATTTAACAAGCTCATTGTATCAGAAATCTCTTCCAGAAGTACTTTACAACTATATAATAGTTTTATATAAGTCGGATCTAGAAAAAAATTATGGGAAGAATAATTAACTGGATCGAACCGAAAAAGAAATAAACGAAAGATGGAAAATAACTGAATTGGTGTTTCAGTATAAAATTGCCACTCAGTTGTAGTGGTCTTAAAATTTTTTGGAAAATTGTGTTACGTATTTGTTTTATATTATTTTCATCTCCAATCTGGTTACTAACATTCTGAAGATGAGGGAAAGAGGGACATGCCCTCCCCTCGACTCTAATAATAAATGAAAATGAACTAAAAATAATATGAAACAAATATGTAACCTATTTTATCAAATAATTGTTTATTTTGGAAGTTTGTATAAATAATTATTGCCATTTTAGTGAAGATTATTTAAGTTCCTTACACATTGCTTCTGTTAAATATTCCAGCATATGCAACTCCTTAAATAATAAAAAAAATAAAAATAAATACCCCCTCAAGCAGCTGCTTGCCACAGAGGTCTGACAGGAGCCTGTCAGTTTATATGCCACAGTAGAAGATCTGAGAGGATGGCAGGACCTCAGCAGAAAGAAAACACGGACAATCATGCTTTACCCAGGTCCCTTAGATCAGTAGCCAAGCGCGCTAACCACTCGGTCATGGGGCGAATATTATTGAAATTTAAAAATTAGCTCCACTAAATGTAGATCTTCATTTTTTTTGTTTTGTTGTAACATTTTACCATAAAGTCTTATATTTTAAGTTAGAAAACTTCAAAAGTTAGCATTCCATTAATGAAAAGCGGAAATTCTTTTATATTGTTGTCTAAACATTATCATATACGTAAGTACTGAACAGAAAAAACGTTTCATGTTATTTGAATATGGAGTCATATTCAGATATCAGTGACTTCTTTAATCATATTTTTTCCATATTAATATTACTTAAGTTATACTTGAGGTCTCTATCAAATCTCTTTAAATGTTGAATTATTCACAAATAATTGTTCATTCTCCAAATAATTTTGTAAGCTGGAAAATATACTCAATTAAAACCTGAAAAATTATTTCAACATATTAAAATGAAAAAGAAACATTCTGTAAATTTTAGCAGCATATGTAATGATTGAACAGTATATGAATTTTGAATGATTTTTGCTTAACAACGTAAGTTAATGTTAAATATTCCAGATTATATAACTCATTTAATATTAAAAATATCAAAAGTTGGTATTTAGGCAGACCGCAGTAAGATCTTCAAATGTGATTGCCAATAATCACATATTTCCATAAAAAGCTCTTTTAAGAAATTGTAGAGTTATGAATTTCATTCCCTCTTGATAAAATATTTAACAATTTCAACTGTTTCTATTTTCTGTTGAGAATCTATCAATGTATGAATATATTATTCAGTCCTAAGACGTTTTACTCTCCCCTTCAAATCCGAAAAAATTATTCCATGTTTCCTTTGCTCTTTGCTGAAATGTAAGTTTCAAGAAAGCAACAAAGAACCCACATTCTGCAGTCGACTCTTAGAGTCTCCCCGTTGCATGGAGGGATGCAGGCAGTTTCTCAATTAGACGTTAATTGATGGTCGTATAAACCCTCTGAGCGGGAGATGCACAAAGAGGGGAGGGAGAGATCACCCGTTCAACCTACCTCCTTCTGGCCGACGGGCCGGTATGGTAGCGAAAGGGATTCGGCCGGTACGGCTGGAACGGTAACGAAAAGGTTTAAGGAATAGTGAACTGATAAAAGATTTTTAGAATTGTTTGATTTTCATTTTACTATTCTTCTAAGCAGATTAAATTAATAAAAAGTCTAGTGAATCATTTTAAAATCTAAAATTGAGTTGATAAAAGTGATCATACTACATTCGTGTAACAATACATAACGCTTTTATATATATATTTGTTCAAAGAATATAAAGGGTGTTTCAAAACTCTCTGCACAAATTTCAATGGGAGATAGAGAACACCAAGAGAAACCTATTTCGTCTATGAATGTATGTTCGCTGACGTAACCCTTCGGTGCTAGAGGGCGCTGTTTGGAAGTGCTGCAATTG
Source organism: Ryuthela nishihirai (assembly GCA_038380435.1). Classification (NCBI taxonomy): domain Eukaryota; kingdom Metazoa; phylum Arthropoda; class Arachnida; order Araneae; family Heptathelidae; genus Ryuthela; species Ryuthela nishihirai. Next base: position 92,371,998 of record JAWZYU010000004.1, on the reverse strand, counting down.
GCTGGAGGGATGAAGTGAGAATGGAGAACAGATGTGTTTTCCATCGGCATTCGTAAATTAGACACATTACATGTAACGTGGAGTGTTTCACGACTGCTGAGATGGCTGACATGCATCTGGTGTAAGGGGCTACCAATGGAAACAGAAGAGTTGCAATGAGGTTTTACGACAACTTCCATACAGTGTCTTCTAGTACGGAAGAGTTACATCAGCGGACATACGAAAAAGATTTGTCTTGGTGTTCCCTATCGCCCAGTGAGACTTCTACAGAGAATTTTAAAACACCCTGTATATTTTGCAAATCTTTAAAGCTATGCTTATGTCACACAGACATGGATAATCAGCAGTTTGCTGTATAATCGGTAACATGAATTAGTCTATTAAATGTCAAATCCCACTCAATTCCTCCATTAATGTTTGTGAATGTTTTTCAGGAAATAAAGTGTAGAATTTTAAAAAAATTAGTGTGAAGCAAATAATATTTTGACTAATAGCTCTTAGTTAATGTGTCCAAAAACTAATGGGACAAAAAGCATGCCAATTAATGTACATGTGTTGTGTCCTCAACTTACAAACCCACATCAATATTCTGCATAAAAAAATGATATATGTTTTTGTTTATATCTTTTTCAACCAATATAAGGATTGATGATATGAGGCCAATATTAGGATTGATGATATTTACTGTTCTTATGCAGGTTTACATAAAATATAAAAAAAATTTCACAGCTCATATGTATTTTTTTTATTAGAACCTTAATTAGAATTTTATGTTAAGAAGCCAGAATTAATCCTTTGCATTTTGTGAGGAATTACATAGTTATTTTTAATGCTTAAAATATATTCTTATAATCTGTCAACACTGAGTGTAGGTGATGTTCTTATCAGTCACATAACTAAAAATATGTTAAAAATGATTTGCTTTGTTATAAATAACCTATTGAAGAAAACTAATGTTAATACAATTACTTTAGGATTTTTAAAAAAATATTCTCAGCCAAACTTATACGTTAACTTGCATAAATGATCAATTATTTTAAATAAATGAAACAGAATATACGTTTATTCATGCATTGCACGATATTCCTTGTCTGTTTCTGGATGATCTACAGATGGATTTGTAGACACACGATTAACTATTCTTAGAAAATCTAATTTCCTTATTGCCCGAATTCCATAGAAACTCGTTGGCGAGGGTCTGGTGACGGGCCCAAACAAATGGCCAGCGACCATGCGGAAATGTTTCAGGAATTCGTTCAAATGGCGCCACCTGTTCTTACTCCTTGGCGCTGACATACTTCTTTTCACTTACGTTACTTTACAAATCTTATCTACGTTACGCCAAGATTGAAAACTCGTGGCGCCATCTAGTGAGCTGAGCGATTTAAACTGAGAAGAATTGTTTAAGGGAACTGCAGATAACTTAATTAAAAAAAAAAGGTGCTTTCACTTACTTCAGAAAATAATAATCTCATAATATCTGAAAACTAAATAATGAAGTTCAGGTTTATAATAACTCAGCATGAGCTAATTTTTTTAATCAAACATTTCTGCCTAAGGTTAATCTATACCAACACGCACTATTTTGGTGGTCTGTCTCGTTTTTTGTTTTGTTTACTTAGATTTTTTTCTGTTATTATAGGAAAGTTAATGTGCATTTTTTTAAAGATATTTGAATATCTATGATTTTAATGAATCATTCTTCTTGCTAATATTGTTTAGTTTTCAATATCTTTCCCTAATCTTTAGAAACTTTTATGTATTCCTTTATTTGAATTAGTATATATGATTTCATTAAATCACTCTTAATTATGTTTAGTTTTTTATATTTTACCCTCTTACTTTAGAAGCTTAATTCAAATGTATTTCTTCAATTGGTTTAGTATATAAGATGTAAATGAATTATTATACTACTTTTATGTATTTCTTTTCCAGCTATGTCACATAATGGTTAATCCCCCTCTCCCTTAATATTTTATTTTGCTCTATTTTATAAAACCCTCATATAGGAAGATATATCTATATATATAGTCATTTTGTTTTGAAAATATGATTTTTTCAAAAATACTTTTTCCATTCAAAGGTCAAAAAGTATATATTTAAAAAAAACACTACAGATTTAATTTATTTGTTTTCAAGAAAAGAATGCTATTACAAGTAAAGAGGAAATTTAAATAACTTCTATAGTGCATCAAAATATTGTAAAAATCCAATATTTTTAGCGATTTTTCGTCAGAGACACAGCGGTTGAATTTGAACTGTGTTTGTTTTACTTTAGCGCAAAGTTTGACAGATATATATTTTCCATTTTTAGAGGAATTGTTTTTATTGAAATATTTATAAATCTGAGTTAAAAACTGGTTCATCTGAAACTATGGTCAATAATTTCACTTTCAACTTCATTCAATGAAACGATGTGCGAAAATAACTGCAGCAAGAATCTATTGTGTATGACGTCAAAAATATGTTGGTGGGCTTGTTCGTTCTTGGAGGCTATATGCTCCAGTTCCCTATAATAGCTCAATCATAATTTTTCAAGCGGAATCAACAAGTAAAAAATTCATGTCATAGATTCGATATCTGATTAGAAACGGTTGCAAAACATATTGCCTCTGAGGAGAAACCGTTAACCATGTCAAATCGATGTTCTTAACTGTGATTAAAGCGTAAACTGTGCGTTTGTAAATTATTGAAATTATTTTCTTGTGACGTTAAATGGTTGGAGAAAAGCGTTCTGAATTATATTTGCTTTAGTCAGAGATCTGTTGGATAATGAATAATCATTTCAAAACAAGATTAAAACTTTTTAATTGAAACATTCCGCATTTGACCAAGAGGCCGCTAAATTCAAATCTTCATATGATTTCATCAAGGGTTATTACATGCGACTACCTATGACGTGTAAAATAAATTGATAAGAAGCAAGGTGAGCAATAAAAATGTCGGAAAATTTGAAATCTCTGGTAGACGCCGGTATGCAAGATACAGACGATTTCAGTTTCGACGTTGAAACTTCTGTACCAACTGATCTAACTGTATCATCTGTCAGTGATGATGAAAAAAAACGAAAGGGTATTAAACGAAATATAGATAGCTATTTTAAAGAACGCAGACAATTAATTCACGAACTTCAGCTCTTAAAGATTGAATTGTCTCAGAAAAATTTAATGATCCACAATTTAAAATCCGATATAACAGCAAAAACCGAAATCCTGGAAGAGAAGTTAGCAGATGCAATTCATCAGAAGCAATTATCGCAGGCTAAGTTAGAAGCACAACTGAAACTTTTAGAAGAAGAAGCAAAACACAGACAAACTATAATGAAGAATGAGATTGAAATGTTACAAAGAAAGCAGCAAAAGAATGAAGTGCAAATGAAAGAGGAAGGAGAAACCTCTAAGAATCTGAAATTGAGTTTAGACGAAATTAAATTATCTGAAAACCACTTTTGTGTTCTGAGAAACCAAGCAAAAGAGTCCCTTAGTTTGAAAGATTATGTTGCAGTAAGTTATTTTTTGCAATTGTGGGATAGTACTCTGATAGTAAAATCCTATTTTCAGACTATGCTATTTTCTTTATCCTGAAACTTGAACATAGACTCATAAACTTGTTAAATAATAGGTTTAGTTTCACCCAACCATATAGAAATGCCTTTCTTAATGTTATTTATTTATTTTGGGGAAGGGGCTAATTCTTATGACCTAGTGTGATTCACTATGTAGGAAGAAGTGAAATAAAAAAAATTGTTTATTAAGATTATATATAAATATTACAAAATAACCTAAAATTAACAGTTCACTTTTAAAAAATACTTGCCCATATAATTTTAAAATTATAGCTATATATTATTATTTGAAACAAGTAGTTAAGCCAATGCTTGGCAGGAGTGCTTGCATCATTTTTGTGCTACAATACACATATATGGAATACATAAAAAATAAATATCCTCATAAGCAGCTGCTTGCCACAGAGGTCTAACACGAGCCTGTTAGTTAATGCACCACATCTAAAATCCCAGTAATCCATCTAATTGCCCAATTGAGATAAAAACTCTTCAAGTTTTTATCTCAGCTGGGCAATCATTAGTTGTTACTTCTGTTAGGCACCATGAAAAATCATTTGGAAAGCATTGTCTGAAATCTGAGCCTAGTCACAGATTAAGTAGCTAGCACAAATAGATGACTTCCATATATTCAATAAGACATCCTGTGGCTGAATAGTCAGCATGCTTGGGTAGTGATCAAAGGCACCTGGGTTGAAGTCCCGGGTAAGGCTTGAATGTTTGTTGTTTTTCTGCTGAGGTCCTACCATCTTCACCCTTCTACTGTGGTGTATTAACTAACAGGCTCGTGTTAGACCTCTGTGGCAAGCAGCTGCTTAGGGGATATTTATTTTTTTATGTATTCCATATATGTGTATTGTAGCACAAAAATGATGCAAACACTCCTGCCAAGCATTGGTTTAACTACTTCTGTTCCAAATAATAATATATAGCTCTAATTTTAAAATTATATGGGTAAGTATTTTTTAAAAGTGAACTGTTAATTTTAGATTATTTTGTAATATTTATAATAAAAATAAAAATAAATACCCCCTCAAGTAGCTGCTTGCCACAGAGGTCTGACAGGAGCCTGTCAGTTTATATGCCATAGTAGAAGGTCTGAGAGGATGGCAGGACCTCAGCAGAAAAACGACACATACATCCATGCCTTACCCGGAGCTCGAACCCAGGTCCCTTAGATCAGTAGCCAAGCGCGCTAACCACTTGGCCATGGCTAATATTTATATATATCTTAATAAATAAATTTTTCTATTCCATATTTTTGGTGAAGGGAATAAAAAAAAAGCAATAATAGATGCAGAACTGCAAAGCAAGATGTTCACACACTTTGAAAGTTAGTGGGAAAATAAAATTTCAGCCAGGTGCTAAAGGTGGCAGTGGTATTGAGTCTTCCATCTGTGCCTATTCTGTGGAGCCTAGTGACCCAAAAACCAAAAGATTAATGAAATCTCCAACCCCTTTTGACAATTGCAAAACTCTCCCAATTGCTGTCAAGAGGTTAGAGCTGTTTCTATTGCAATCAAATATAAATCGCTTTGTAAATTGCCTGTTTCCCAAACTCTGCAAATTCTGTGAATAAGCCAATCATAATATCAAGCTATCAATGGCTCTTTTGGCACAAATTAAAAATAGTGTATTCAGAAGTTCTGCATTTTTCTCTTTACACATTACCAGCATTGCTTTCTTTATGTAATAGTGATGCAAATTGGTGGTGGAAAAAAATCCACTTGCTAAAATATATAAAGTATCTAAAACCAGCTAAATATTTTTGTTTTTAAATTAAGCATAAGTAGCTTTTATCTAATTTGACTTTTTGTTATTATTCAAAATGTTATTTCATTTGATATGTATCATGACTTGTATATGTTTTGCACTGTATATATATATATACAGTGCAAAACAGTTAACACAAAATTCAGGGAGCCAGTTTAAATAGTTTGTGTTAACAGAATTTTGCATTGACAATATATTGAGTACATTGCCTTGTTGACTCCTAATGTTATTCATAGCCTATACTGTATTTTGAAAGTGAATATCAATACAAAGATCGAATGAGCTTATTTTTTATTTAAGATCTGAGCCTTTCCAGCCTCCATTATGAATGGGTTTACCATGTCCCAGTTTTGAGCTCTTTTCCATGCATCCCGAATGGTTTGTAGCCTGTTCCGATGTGTAATTATTTCCCTTCTGTTTATGACTTTCTTATTCAGCAGCAGAAATCTCTTATCCTTTTCATACTTGATATTGTTATGATTTGCTTATTTGCAAACAGTTTGGGAAACAGGCAATTTGCACAGTGATTTATATTTGATTGGGAAAGAAACATTGGGAATAAGAAAGATACCACATATGAAGAACAATGGGTAGAGATTTGTAATCATTTTTGTGAAAATAATATTTCAGTTTTTAATCATTTTCATGTTACTGAATTTAATTTTTGTATACCTGGAGCATCAGCTCCTGTTGAACAACTGTTCTCAATTGTGAACAATGTTTGGTCACAGGATCAGTGTCATGCCAATACTGTTCAAGCCTTCCTTTTTTGCAAAGTTAATATTGATGTAACGTGTCTGGAATTTTATGTAAAAAAAATTAAGAATAATAGCAAAAAATTCTGAAAAATATAATTACTTGTGAAAAATATGTTTTAAAGGGAAAGGAATAACTTTTTTTTTCTGTACTATATGATACATACTGCAGCTTTCATTTTCAGCTTTTACCCTAAATTTATTATATTATGCACATAGATTTATATGTCCAAACAGGGACATATAACTATTCCAGTTTGGTTGTATGAAAATATGATAAGTCTAATTATGAATTTTATTCCTGTTCAAGGATTAACAAGGTTGACAATCTGAATGGAGAGCAAGAAGCTATCACAATCCAGACAAAAAATTATTAACCTGTTCCCAGGTTGGGAGTTTAAAACACATTAATATATTTACAGCTGCTGTTAAATAATTAAGAGTAAAATTTTCATGTTTATAAATTTAATCATTTAAAGTAAAACTGGGGTCTGAAAAGGTTTTTCAGTATTTTTCAATTAAAAATTTTGTTTCTCTAAAAAGAGCAGAAACATCTAAATCAGTCCCATCCAACCCACAGCGTATAAAACAAATAAGCAATTATGCTGAATTTGGCTCTTCCATTTTTCTGACAAATATTTTTAGAAGCAAAGTAAATGCTTTTGCCAATTCATAGTAATCATTAAAAATGTATATTTTTGTTTTTTAATCAATATAATTTCTTGATTAAGAATATATTCCCCCCCCCCCAATTTATTGCATTATTCATTAGAAATGTGTATTTTTGCTTTTCAGAAGATACATTTTCATATAGCTCTTTTTGAATAGTGTTTTTCATAGTAGCTCTTCACTAAATTTGGGTTCAATGGACCTGATCTAAACAATACTTATGCTAGTTAGAGTAGAGGAAGATTAAACAAATAAGTTTTCATATTTGAAATTAAACTCTTTTACTGAAAATAAGATGTGGAAATGACCTTTTTTACATTTTTTTCCAAGTTCTAGATGAGTTTTCATTCAGAAGAAATAAATCACCCAAATTAAATAATACCAAAGTTTGCTAAAGTGATTTAGTGATTTAGAAATTAAGGAAAAAAATTGGAAAAATAGAAACCTGTTAGTCAATATAAATGTTGACCACTAGTATTTTGAAAACTTTTCAAGTAGTGTGCCTTATAAATGATAGAGAACATTTTGAGCTTTTTAATGGTTTTCAAAATTATGTAAAAAAAGTCATTTCCACATCTTATTTTCAGTAAAAGAATTTAATTTCAAATACGAAAACTTATTTATTTAATCTTCCTTAACTCTCATTATCTCTCACGTTAAAAAGTTATGGATAGTAGCAAAATGGTTTGCCGTAAAAATAAGATATATTTCATTTTTTTTAGTATTGATAAAGCTAGAGGGTTGTTTATACATGCTTCACCTTGCGGAGAAGGTTAATGATTGTATTGCATCAAATACATGAGAGCCTCAGATGGGCAAAGTCCGGCTTTGAATACATTATAAAACATAACTAAGGATGCCAGAAAATAAAATGAAAAAATGAAATTATTGAAAATGCACATAAAAATGATTTTTGTTTCATAATAATGACTTAAATACTTTTGACAACAAAAGTAAACATAAAAGAAACCTTCTAAAATTTACATTTCTGAAAAATAAATTTTTTTGGCATGCCTGATATCATTTGACATGAATTAATATTTCGATAACTTTTTCCAGGGGGGGGAGATGAATTTGTCCCCACCCCCTACTGCCACCCGTCACTATAATGGCTCATAAGTAGGGCAGCCGAATTATTTTTTCATGCGGGCAGCCAACTTCCTAGGTGTGACCCTGCTCATATCTGATGGTTAAAGTAGTTGTGCAGAAAATCTTGCCTTACAGGACTAAGTTGAGACTCTCGTCTACTCGGCACTAGTAACAATCATAATTTTGGTTTAAGAAAAAAAATGCATACTCTTAGCTGGTGTCAAACCAATGACTGACATGAATCAGAAACATTCTTACCATTGTGTCAATTACCTTATGTGGTTTTGTGCTTTTAGTTTGTCATCAGAAACAAAGATATGACAATGCTAATGGTTTTAAAATAAAGGTATATTCTAAGTAGATCGAAACATTCAGTTAATTACATGAACTGAACGATTCTATTTATTTCAAACCCTGATATCTTTTAGAATTTATTATACACTGTAAGGGACATTCTTTGAAATATAAAAATAAAGTCACTGCTGTCACACCATTTCCAATTTACTTTTTAATATACTGAGAAAAATGTTTAATTTCTCACATAAAAATATTGTTTAGCAATTTCAGAATTGGTTGTTATAGTATTGTTACAAAACTCATTTTGTTATATTTGATGTAGATGTTTTTCAGTCATTATACCTGTAGTCCATTATTTTTCAAACTTTACTGGGTGGTGGAACACTTTATATTATGATAAAATTTGTCATAACAATTTGTAACGTGAATATCTTTGAATTAGGGCAATGCAGGTACCTGATTGATGCAGGTACTTTGATCAGGCCATTGCAGGTACCTGAACCCTGTTTTAATTCCCAAGAGATATTCTCTTTTGGAAGGGAATGAAATGGGAGGACTGCCAGCTCAGTGTAGCCTAATGATATGGTAATCTACGGTCACTTTTTTTTTTTTTCTGCCCTGCGGAGGAGTGGTCAACTTTACAGGGTTCTGGTGCTGACCATTTATACCCACTAACTGGACAAGTTTAAGGGTTTGAGCTTGATTATGGATCTTGAACTAGCTGCATTGGTGGACTCTGTTGAGGGAGAATCTGCTGCTGTTTTCTGTTTGCTTCTGGGTTGCCAGCCCTAAGTGAACAGAGGCATGGGATACCTTATATCAGCTGATGGATAGTCCTGATCAGAGGCCATTGCAGGTACCTGAACCCTCACTTAGCTAGTTGGGCATCATCAGTCCTAAATTGCAGTAATGTGTCATATAGCTCTTGAAAGGTCCACTTGAAAAGGTGGTGCCTGAAGTTCCTTTAGTGGAGGAGGAACAGGTCTTTGCCCCATGCCTGCGATCAGGAGGCTGTTTGATGTTGGCCCTACCTCTCTCAATAAACCTAGTTTCTTTAAAAAACCTACTAATCATTTTCTCTCTGCAGGTACATGGAACATTAGGACGTTAAATAGAGATTGTTCTCTTGATGTCCTCATGCAGGAATTCCAGCGCTATAACCTAGATATTCTAGAGTTGCAAGAGACCCGATGGACAGGTAAAGGTGAGATACTTAAAAATAACTTTAAATTTCTCTTTACAGGGAGGGAGGATGGAAAGCATCACCAAGGCGTGGGTCTGCTGCTCAGCAGACATGCTAGTGATGCTCTTCTAGGATATGAGTGCATTAATGAAAGGTTTCTTACAGCAAAATTTCAGACAAGCATTAAAGACTTGAATGTTATCTGCTGTTATGCCCCCACTGAGGATTCTGATGAGGATGAGAAGGATAGGTTTTACAGACAACTTCAGGATATTTTGAATTCTGTCAAGAAAGGAGATATTACCCTTGTTTTTGGTGACTTCAATGCCAAAGTTGGTACTGACTCTGACCTTTGGGGAGGAGTAATAGGCCCTTTTGGTATTGGTAGCTGCAATGGCAATGGGCAACGTCTCCTACAGGTAAGTAAACTAAATGGTTTCAGAATAACTAACACATATTACAAACACTGCGACATACATAAATACACATGGGTTTCACCTGATGGGCTGCATAAGAATATGATTGATTATATATTAATTAACAGCAAATGGTTAGTTCAGTTAGGAATACCTGATCATACATGAGAGCCAAAATTGAGAGTGACCATTACCTGGTCAAAAGTGTCTTGCAGCTAAAGCTTAAAAAATGTGCTAAGGTTAAGAAAATTAGCTTTAACACTGAATGTCTGAAAGATCCAGATCTAGCCAATGCATAACATGATAAGCTACTTAGTCATTATAACAATCATGGTTTGCTTACTGCTGAAGTTGAGATAGAATTAAGAATTTGGTTGATGGACAACTGTGTGATGAACCACGTGGATTCATAAGTGGTAGGGGATGTATTGATCAAATATTTTCACAGGCAGATTATTGAGACAACACAGTTTCAGAAAACTGTGGTTACTAGCTTTATAGATTTCAAAAAGGCTTTCGACTCTGTTGATCGACGTAATTTGTAGATGATTGTTGGATCATATGTAGTACCTGATAAGTTAAGTGTAATGAAAGCCCTCTATGATAACACTGAGTCATGTGTGAGAATTGGTATATTTTGCAGTAATCGGTTTAGCATTGCTAGTGGAGTTAGACAAGGGTGCATTTTTGTCTCCTGTTTTATTTGGTTACTAATTTTGTTATGCAAAATTCTTTGCAAGGGAAAGATTTTGGCCTTAAATGATATAGAGATTTTAAAATTGCAGATTTAGATTATGCAGATGATTTGACCCTGTTGGCTAATGATGTTGATGAAAATGGATTTTTTTCATTAGGGTGTTGATGAGACTAGTTATAGAATAGGTTTGGTGATAAACAGAGAAAAAACTAAAGTGATGAAAATTGATCAGTCAGATGGTGCTTCAGTTGCTTTGAATAACTGCACTCTTGAGCAAGTGTCTCAGTTTATTATCTTGGGCGCTATGTAACAGACACTGGTGATATGTGGCATGAGATAAATAGAAGAATAGGGATTGCCCCTGGGACTTTTAAGAATCAGTGGAGAGTGTGGAAAAATAGGCGTATCTACCTAAAGACTAAAATTAGACTGTATAATAGTTTGGTTCTTCCTAAGGTTAGTTATAGTAGCAAAACATGGACCTTTTGTAAGCAGAAGAACAAGAAATTTGATGCCTTTGATTCTAGATGCTTAAGCAGTATCTTGGGCATTAGGTGGTTTGACCTATTAAGTAATGATGAGGTTAGAAGAAGGAGTCATCAACCTCCTTTGAGCAGCATATTGTGCAGAGAGAGACTGCGTTAGTTTGGCCATGTTGCCTGTATGCATAGCTGCAGATTGGCAAGCAGGATTATGAACAGTGTACCTAAGGTTTTCAGAAAAAGGGGGAGACCTAGGATGCGATGGGCAGACAATGTGAAACAGGAACTTGCTAGAATTGGCTTAGAGTGGCCAAATGCAGCAGCTGTAGCTCAGAACAGACACATCTGTAGAGGAAAATTACACAGTCTGGTTGGGCCTCCATAGCCCATGGCTGCATGAGGCTTTTGTTTGTAGGTATTAATTAATTTATTAATTAGTAATAATTGCATTCATGACTGTCTTAGAATAGGTAGATTAATATCAATATCTGTTGAACTTATGAAACAGAGATTCACTTACTTGTGAATAAATGCTCTAATATTCTGGATGACAACTGCAGTCAGGGATTGAAATATTAGGATATTTATTCTCAAGTAAGTAAATCTCTTTGTCTTAAGTTCAGCAGATATAATATACTCTAATTAGTTTGATATTAATCTACTCTAATTAGTTTGAAATATGAATATCATATTCTTATTAGTAATTTAATGGATTGCATAAAATAATGTCTCAGTGCAATGAATCCTTCCCACCACCCATGCTTTTAAATTTTCTGGCGAAACTGTCCTTAAAAATTAATCGCATACACTTCTATGTTTTTACATATATACAATTAAAAAGACCTTCTTGCTCAAAAATTAATTTAAAATAATTTAAAATTCTCTGTCATTGAGCAATAAAATTTTAGAGTTTATCCTTCAAACTATTTGCATGTTGAAAGTTTTTAGGAGAAAACTCTCAGAAGCTTTTCGGAGCAAAGACAGCGTTCCGTCTTCAGTGAAGTGATGCTACTGAAGATCGAGTGCTGTCTTTACTCCGAAAAGCTTCTGAGAGTTTTCTCCTAAGAACTTTCAACATGCAAATAGTTTGAAGGATAAACTCTAAAATTTTATTGCTCAATGACAGAGAATTTTAAATTATTTTTACATATAGTTTTATATAGCAAAAAAAAAAAATTTGTTCTTACTGATATTGAACTGAGGACTAATATGAACCAGAACTACATGTTCTTACCATAGTGACATTGTCCTTCTATACTTTTGAGCTGTTACTTCATAATGAGAAGCAAGGATATGAAGATGCCAACAATTTTTGAAATAAACTAAGATTCTAGGTTAATTGAAACAGCCAGTAAATTTCATAAATTGAACAATTTGATTTCTTTTACACTCAGTGTTAAAATTATGACACCAAAACAATAAAAAGAACAAATATTTTTAACTATTTAGGGGATATTACTGTATAATAATCGAGTGTAAAAGAAATCAAATTGTTCAATTTATGAAATTTACTGGCTATTTCAATTAACCTAGAATCTTAGTTTATTTCAAAAATTGTTGACATCTTCATATCTTTGCTTCTCATTACGAAGTAACAGCTCAAAAGCATAGAATGACAATGTCACTATGGTAAGAACATGTAGTTCTGGTTCATATTAGTCCTCAGTTCAATATCAGTAAGAACAAGTTTTTTTTTTTGCTATATAAAAGTATATGTAAAAACATAGAAGTGTATGCGATTAATTTTTAAGTATAGTTTCGCCAGAAAATTTAAAAGCATGAGTGGTGGGGGAGGATTCATTGCACTGAGACAGATTATTTTATGCAATCCATTAAATTACTAATAAGAATATGATATTCATATTTCAAACTGATTAGAGTAAGTTAATATCAATATCTGCTGAACTTAAGACAAAGAGATTGGAATCTACGTAACTTCAGAATCTACATAACTTCAGAATCTACGTAACTTCAGCATAATATCACTTATAATACTTTTTTTATTCTTTAGATCCCACAGAATTTTTTTGTAATATTCATTGAGATTGAACAGTGGAATAATTTAGTGCTCAAGAATAGTAACAGTGTATAATTATTTTGAAAAAAATATTGCTGACAGTGCAGGATGTGAACCTGCAATTCTCCAGACACATGCCAGAGTGCTCTACCAGCTAAACCAACCATTGGATGATAATTTGCTTCTAGAATGTGACTTTATATCTTTTGCTGAATGTAGCAGATCATGTTCTGCTTGTAATCAGTGAAGGCAACTTATTTTCCAATTGTTGCTAAAGAATCAGATGTTAATGAGGAAGTCACTCATACTTAAGCATTATTAATGAAAAATCAATCCATAGTAAATACACAATTTACCCGTGGATATAGAATTCAGTAAAAGATTATTGGGAAAAAATTGTTGCTGACAGTGCAGATTCGAACCCACATTTCTCCAGATACATGCCAGAGATACATTATTTATTGAATTCTATATCTACAGGTAATCTGTGTATTTACTCTGGATCGATTTTTCATTAATAGCACTTAAGTGCTAGTGACTTATCATTAACATCTGATTCTTTAGCAACAATTAATTATCATTAACATCTGATTCTTTAGCAACAATTGAAAAATAACTTGCCTTCACTGATTATGGATGGCACAGGATCTGCCACATTCAGGGAAAGATATAAAGGTTACATTCTGGAAGTAAATTATTGTCTGATGGTTCGTTTAGCTGATGGAGTGCTCTGACATATATCTGGAGAGTTGTGGGTTTTAATCCCGCACCATCAGCAATAATTTTTTTCCAAACAATTATTTATTGAATTTATATATCTACAGTTATCTCTAGTTATTATCTACTTAATTAATCTGTGTAACTAAATTGTAGCTAATTGCATTTTAATGGTTAGTTAATCTGTGTATTTACTACGGATTGAGTAACAAAGTGTTTCTTTGTCAACACTAAAATGCAAGAAACTGTGAAAGTTAAGGCAGCAGCTTGATATCTACAAAGATTATATTTTGCACACATGTGCAAATTGAGTCTGTTTGTCCCTGAACATCTGCTTTGCTGCCTTGCTCTTTGAACCATCAAGTGAACTTGGCCATAAGAGGGGTGCTCTTTAAAGTTTTGCTTGCTGTCCCTTCTTGTCCTTATATATTCTTTGATTTGGCCCTGTTGTCAAACATTATTGATCAGATGAACTCTTTCATTAGAGCTGTTGATGTGATTGGTAGTAGAGTAGGTTTGTTGAAAAACAGAGAAAACTTAAGTGAAAAAAATTGGTCAGGCAGATGGTGCTTCAGTTGCTTTGAACAGTTGCACTCTTAAGCAAGTGTCTCGTTTAAATTGTCTCTGGATATATTTGGAGATGTTTAACAAATACTGCTGATGTAAGGCAGGAGATGAACATAAGAATAGGGATTGCTGCTACGACTTTTAAGAATTGTGGAGAGTGTGGAAAATTAGGTATATACACCTTAAGACTAAAATTAGGCTATGTAGTAGCTTGTTCTTTCTAAGGTTAGTTATGACAATGAAACTTGTACTCTTTATAAGCAAGATAACAGGAAACTTGATGCATTTGATTCTTGATGCTTAGGCAGTATCTTGGGCATTAGGTGGTTTGACTTTATAAGTAATGATCAGGTTTGAAGGAATCAGCAACCTCAGTTGAGCAACATATTGTGCAAAGAGAGATGCATTGTTTTTGCCATGTTGCCTGTATGCATTGCTACAGATTGCTGAATAGGGTTATGAACAATGTGCCTTAAAACCTCAGGAAAAGTGGGATAGCTAGGATGTGGTGGGCAGAAAATGTCAAGATCTTGCTAGAATTGGCTTACAGTGGTCAAATGCAGCTTTGGACACACATTTGGAGAACAAAATTGGAAAATCCAGTTGGACCACCAGAGCTCATGGCTGCATGAAGATTTTGTATGTATTTATATGTAATGCAGCAGGCAAGGCCACATTAATGTCTTTGTAAGCCCTAGTTACTCTCATAATTGTAGCCCCAAGATGCATCCATATTTAAATATTCAGTAGCTGTGGCTAGCAGGACAACCATCCAGACTCGGTTGTGAATATGCTTCTTGCCATTTTGGAACAAATTGTGAAGGAGAACACTCTTTCTGAAAATTGAATGAAGAATTTTTTGAAGTTAACACAGGAAATAATGATTATCCTCACTTGCATTACTCTCATTTGAGAGTGAGCTTTCGAAAAAAAAAATTAAACTTGAGGAGAGAACTTGTGATTTTGCTAACGAAAAGAGTAGCAAAGTTAATATTTTACACTTACTTAAGGCAGGGGTGGGCAAATAGCGGCCCGCAGGCCACATTCGGCCCACTAAGAGTTTTTTGTGGCCCGCCAAGACCGTCAGAAAAATCCGCCTTGAACCGAGATTTCCTTCCTGTGCGCGACCGAAGATTCGTCTCATATTTTCCACTAGGATGGCCACGTCAATATGCATGCGCAGTGTAGATACGAAAACAATTGCCCACCCCTGACTTAAGGCATAGCTGTGTGTTGTTTGTTGACGGAAGAATTTATCAAATATTACATTTGTTAAAATAAATAAAAATTCTCCTTCGCTGTGGATATCACTTTGAGAGTAAAAAACAATTGCAGTTTCTTCTGTGCTGTCGATGCAACAACATTATTCCACAGTTGATCTGCCTTACATGCAGCAGCCTCCCTGGTTGATGTCAACGTGTGCTGCACACAGCAGCCTCCTTGGTTGATGTCAATGTGTGCTGCACACAGCAGAAGGAAAGAATTAAAAATAATAAAATTTTTAAGTTTATTCTTCAAACTATTTGCATTTTAAACGTTTTTAGGAAAAAACTCGGAAGCTTTTCGGAACAAGGACAATGTTCCTTCTTCAGTGAAATGATACTATATGGTGACATTATGGCTGTTAAAAGCTTTTTTTCACATGTGAAAGGTGATTCCAGTGTCTTGGTTGCAGTTGGGGTGGGTGAGATCATTATTTCAATAGCCTCATGGAATATGGTTCTATAGTAAGTGGATGCATGTGCTAGCAGTGTAGCATGCTCCCTGTTTATGGTTGATGCATGTTGTATTGCCAGCTTTGGCTGACTTCTGTTTGATGCTCTGTAAACCTCTCCTATTGAGAATGTCTGGTTTTTTCGGGATATAGTAAATGACAGAATTATCTGGCAAATGTGGAGGAAATGTGTAGATGCCTGATTTTTGAAGGAGGCTAAATAATTATCTATCCCTTTCTATAATTTTCTTCAGATCTGGAACTGGGCTGAAAACAATTTTGATATTTTGGGCTCTAAGTAATTTGCAGACTGACAAGGATAGGATAGGAACATAAGATATAGATCTGACAAAGGCTGCCTGCTTGGAATCGGGGATTTGGAAGAGAGCCAAATCTCTTCTGTTTTCATTTCTATACTTGTTGATTAGCTTTTCTATTGTTGGTTGGAAGTTATGGGATGCAGCAATGGATTGAATGTGTTAATTTCTTTTTTTTAAGCATATGCTCATTTGATGAAACAGTGAAGGCCATATGGATGAGAGAATGGAAGGTCACAATTTTATACAATCTGTGATGCATGAATCTACATGTATGATGGAGGAGACTTATTTAGGCCTATGGTATACTGATGTCATCAAGGTTCCTGCATCATCTTTATGGATGAAAACATCGAAATACAGGAAAGCATTGCTGTTTTCCTCCTCCTATGTGAAGCTTATTGTATGGTAGATACCATTAACTGTATTAATGAGACAGCGATACCAGAAGAGGGTAAAATTGCTGCCGAATTGAATGATTTGGTTTCAAGGTCTTGAAGGACAATCTCGGACATCATCATCATCATCATCATCCTCAAGCAGCCATGGGCTACGGAGGTCCAACCAGACCGCGCATATAATTCTCCAAGCATATCTGTCCTGAGCTACATCTGCTGCATCCGGCCACTGTACACCAATTCTAACAAGGTCCTGTTTGACATTGTCTGTCCACCGCATCCTAGGTCTCCCCCTCCTTCTGAGGTCTCTAGGCACACTGTTCATAACCTTATTCGCTAATCTATAATTATCCATACGGGCAACACAGCCAAACCAGCGGAGTCTCTCTCTGCACAATATGCTGCTTAAAGGAGGTTGCAGACTCCTTTGCCTAACCTCAACATTAGTTACAAAGTTAAACCACCTAATACCCAAGATACTATGTAAGCATCTAGTTTCCTGTTATCTTGTTTACACAGCGTCCAAGTTTCACTACGATAACTAACTCTAGAAAGAACCAAACTATTATGCAGTCTAATTTTAGTCTTTAAGTGTATAAACCTATTTCTCCACACTCTCCCTAGATTCTTAAAAGTCCTGGCAGCAATCCCTATTCGTCTGTTAATCTCATGCCGCATATCACTAGAATCTGTTACATAGCTCCTAAGGTAATTAAACTATGACACCTGCTCAAAACTACAACCATTCAGAATGAACTGAATCACAGCCTGCCCGACCAATTTTCATCACTTTAGTTTTCTCTCTGTTTATAACCAAACCTACTGTACTACCAGTCTCATCAACAGTTCGAATGAAAGAGTTCATCTCATCAACATCATTTGCCAAAAGGGCTAAATCATCAGCATAATCTAAATCAGAAATTTTCGTATCTCCAGCCCATTTAAGGCCAAAAGCTTTCCCTTGAAGTGAATTTCGCATAACATAATCAACAACCAAACTAAAGAGAAAAGGAGACAAAATGCACCCTTGTCGAACACCAGAAGTAATGCTAAACCAATTGCTACAAGACTTACCAACTCTCACACGTGACTCAGTGTTATTATAGAGAGCTTTCATTATGTTAACTAACTTGTCTGGTATACCATATGATCTCACAATCAACCACAAATTATGACGATCAACAGAGTCGAAAGCCTTTTTGAAATCAACAAAGCTAGCAACCAAAGGTTTCTGAAACTCTAAACATTTCTCAAGAATCTGCCTAAGTGAAAATATCTGATCTACACATCCCCTACCACTTCTGAATCCACATTGCTCATCACGCAATTGCCTGTCAACCAGATTCTTAATTCTATTAAGCACAATCATGGAAAGAACTTTACCTGGAACGGAGAGTAGGCTGATACCCCTATAGTTATCACAAGAACTGCGATCACCTTTTTTGAAAATAGGGATAATAATAGCTCTGGTAAAATCTTTAGGAACCATGCCTTTATCGTAAAAGTTATTCAAAATTTCAGTCATCCAAATGGTAACAGAAACATTCCCAGCTCTAAGCGTTTCCGTAGTAATTTCATCCACCCCTGGGGATTTATGAAGTTTAAGTTTAGAAATAGCCAAACTAACTTCAGATTGTGTTATAGGGCCAACATTAAAGCCAACAATGCATCTATCATCATTGCAAACAATGGGAGTAGAACTAACCACATTGTTTAGAACATCACTGAAATGCTCAGCCCACCTAGCCATGACAGAATCCTCACCTTCTATAACCTTGCCTTGTTTATCCTTCAATCCCTGTATACCTGTTCGTTTTCTACCACACAAAACATTTAACTATCTGGTACAGCTCTCTGCTGTTGTGCTGTCTAACTGCTTCCTCAGCTTTGTCAGCAAGGCCATCAAGCCAAAGATTCTTATCAGTAGCTAACTGATCCTTTACACGTTTATTAAGTTCTTTGTAATGCTTTCTATTAGGACTAGTAGGGTACTGATTAAGGACATTCCTGCAGTTCCTTCTTTCTGAAATAAGCTCAAGTGCCTTATCACTTAAATAATTCTGCCTCCTCTGCTCCTTTTTCCCTAAAAGAGTACTGTTAGTTTCCAAAAAAGCCTGTTTAAAATGGCCCCATTCTTCCTCAACTTCAGTATTAAGCAAACCATGACTGTCATAATGACTAAGTAACCTATCATGGTAAGCTTTAGCTATAACTGGGTCTTTCAGAGCTTCAGTATTAAAGGTAAATTTTTTAACCCTAGCACAACACTTTTTAAGTTTAAGTTGCAAGACACTTTTAACAAGGTAATGGTCAGATCCAATTTCAGCTCCCCTATATGCCCTGGTATTTCTAACAGAACTAGCCCATTTGCTGTTAATTAATATATAATCAATCATATTCTTATGCAGCCCATCAGGTGAAACCCATGTGTATTTATGTATGTCGCGGTGTTTGTAATATGTGTTAGTTATTCTGAAACCATTTAGTTTACTTACCTGTAGGAGACGGTGCCCATTGCCATTGCAGCTACCAATACCAAAAGGGCCTATTACTCCTCCCCAAAGGTCATAGTCAGTTCCAACTTTGGCATTGAAGTCACCAAGAACAAGGGTAATATCTCCTTTCTTGACAGAATTCAAAATATCCTGAAGTTGTCTGTAAAACCTATCCTTCTCATCCTCATCAGAATCCTCAGTGGGGGCATAACATCAGATAACATTCAAGTCTTTAATGCTTGTCTGAAATTTTGCTGTAAGAAACCTTTCATTAATGCACTCATATCCTAGAAGAGCATCACTAGCATGTCTGCTGAGCAGCAGACCCACGCCTTGGTGATGCTTTCCATCCTCCCTCCCTGTAAAGAGAAATTTAAAGTTATTTTTAAGTATCTCACCTTTACCTGTCCATCGGGTCTCTTGCAACTCTAGAATATCTAGGTTATAGCGCTGGAATTCCTGCATGAGGACATCAAGAGAATAATCTCTATGTAATGTCTTCACGTTCCATGTTCCTGCAGAGAGAAAATGATTAGTAGGATTTTTAAAGAAATTAGGTTTATTGAGATTGGTAGGGCCAACAATATCAAACAGCCCCCTGATCGCAGGCATGGGGCAAAGACCTGTTCCTCCTCCGCTAAAGGCTGAAGTCACCGATGCTGGTAGGAACTTCAGGCACCACCTTTTCAAGTGGACTTTTTCAAGAACCATATGGCCTGCCTGAGACACATTACTCCAGTTTAGGCTTGACGATGCCCAACTAGCTAAGTAAGGTTCAGGTACCTGCGATGGCCTCTGATTAGGATTATCCACCAGCTGATATAAGGTATCCCATGCCTCTGTTCACTTAGAGCTGGCAACCCAGAAGCAAACAGAAAAACACAGCGGCAGACTCTCCCTCAACAGAGGCCCACCAGTGCAGCAAGTCCAGGATCCATAATCAAGCTCAAATCCATAAACAAGTCCAGTCTAGTAGGTATAAATGGTCAGCACCAGGACCCTGTGAAGTTGACCACTCCTCAGCAGGGTTGAAAAAAAAGAAAAAAGTGGCCATAGATGACCAGATCAGTAGGCCATACTGAACTGGCAGCCCTCCCCTTCCGTTCCCTTCCAAAAGAGAATATCTCTTTTGAAAGGTACTAACGTCCTGCACCACGAGAAGGCGGGGTCGGACATTAGGTGCTAGACCTGGCCGGTTCTGTGCATCATCACTGGGGATTGGTACACAGCTCTCCTTCCAGTTTACGCCTAGCTACCATTTACAAGCCAATCTCGGACAGGATGGCAGAAATGGGTTAGCCCATGGGACCCCCGAGCCCTACATATAGATTTTGTTGCCAAACTGGAAATAATTGTTTTCAGTGACTAGTTTTAGAGTTTCATGAATGGCATTGATTTCAGGTAGGGAAAATGTTTGTGCTTCAATTTTATATATATGCTACTTCTAATTTTTGTGCAAAATAACACAACACTGTGAAAAACTGCAGTGGATAAGGAGACTGTGAAGTGTTACTAATTTGCTGTTGATAGGAAAGAACAGAGTCTTGAGTCTGTCAAGAAATTCTGCCATATATTTTATGAAAAACAGGTCAACGCAAATGACTAGATAAAAATTTGGACAGATTCTATTCTAGGAAGAATTTTGGGAATAATTATTTGCACATTAAGGGCTGATTCGGGTGGTTATTTTTGTCTACTTTGCACTGGGCAAACATTCACGATTCTTCACAGTTGGATGGCACTGCACTCTTCTTAAGGTCCCTGGGAAGCCACCAGTTGGTTTTCAGCCTGCATATTTTGTTTTTGATACTAGTGGTGGGGTCACCATTTAGACTAGTACAGTGAAGCTATTTATAGAGTCGAAAACTTTGGCAATGTAGTCATTTTTATTCATGATGACAAACTGACATGTTTTTTCATGTAATATGATAATAATGTCGGGAGTGTTTTAACATTTTTAGGGTCTGAAAATACTCATGAGAAATTTCTTTCCGAGTAGGGAGGGGACTTTTATTGGGAGCTCATGGATAAATCAATAATAGGAAGAGGTTTAAAAGTAGGGCAAAAAGTTTTTGCTGAGGTTTCAGTGAGCCACTCAATATTAATTTTTTTCTCTGTGTCATTTTTATGTTTTTCTTCTGTATAGTGGAGCCTTTCAAGCAGGTCTGTGAGCATGATAGGAGGGCTGCTATGTCAGAAGTCTTGGTGTGCCTGGTATGCCTCTGCTTCGATTTTTGCAGTGCTTCATATTTACTCTTGTATTTGAGCATGGAGAAGTTTGTCTTCTGCTGTGTGCAGCTCACATTGAAATGAACTGGGGATGCTGCTACATTTGAGGCAGATCAACTGTGGAGTAATGTTGTGTTAACAGCACAGACTTTAAGATTAAAATTTGTGAGTCTGGAACAATTACAGTTTTTTCTGTGCTGTCGATACAACATTATTCCACAGTTGATCTGCCACACACTCAGCAGCCTCCCTGGTTGATGTCAATGTGTGCTGCACACAGCAGAAAGAAAGCTTCTCTGTGATCTAATACAAGAGATGCATATATGATAATACAGGCGATGCATTGTGATAATCAAAGCAAAGGCATAAAAGGCACACCAAGACTTCTCCCACAGCTGCCCTCCCATCATGCTCATGGACCCACTCAAAAGGCTCCACTATACTGAAGAAAACCACAAAAAACATCATATGGAAACATCTTAAGAAGATTGAGTGGCTCACTGAAATCTCTGATAAGACTTTTTGCCTTACTTTTAAACTCCTTCCTGTTATTAATATATCTGATAAAAACTTCTCCCATAACGAACTGGCTGCTCTGTAACATGGCCCTAAATTCAGCCCATTCCATAAAAAATTAGACAAGAAAGAGATCATCGGAAAAATTGAAAATATCTTCAATAATGCACACAGATATCTGCAAGAGCATGAAATTAATGTTATGAGACAGAAAGTCTTCAAATTCATGAGCTCCTGACAAAAGTCCCCTCCCTACTTGGAAAGAAATTTCTCATATCAGTACTTTCAGGCTCTAAAAATGTTAGAAACATCCCTGACATTGTTATCACATTAGCTGTCAAAACATGTCAGTTTGTCATCATGAACAAAAATGACTACAATGCCAAAGTTCACTAGTCTAAATGCTAACCCCACCACTAGTATCAAAAACTAGGTGTGCAGGCTGAAAAACAATTGGTGGCTTCCCAGGGACCTTAAGAAGAGTGCAGTCCTGTGAGGTACTGGAAATGTTTGCCCAGTGCAAAGTAGACAAAGATAACTATCTCATTCAGCCTTCAGTGTGCAATTGATCATTCCCAACATTCTTCCTAGAATAGAATCTGTCCAAATTTTTATATAGGATCATTTGTGTTGACCCATTTTCCATAAAATTTATGGCAGAATTTCTCGACAGACTCAAGGATCTGTTCTTTCCTCCCAACAGCAAATTAGTCACATTTGACAGTCTCCTTATTCCCATCCAGCTGTCCCGTGGTCGAGTGGTTAGCACGCTTGGCTGCTGGTCTAAGGGACCTGGGTTCGAGCCCCGGGTAAGGCATGGATGTATGTGTCGTTTTTCTGCTGAGGTCTTGCCATCCTCTCAGATCTTCTACTGTGGCATATAAACTGACAGGCTCCTGTCAGACCTCTGTGGCAAGCAGCTGCTTGAGGGGGTATTTATTTATTTATTTTTTTTTTTTTATTCCCATCCACTGCAGTTTTTCACAGCATTATGTTATTTAAGACTAAAATTATTGAAATGCAAAAATTTTCCTTTCCTGAAATCAATACCATTCATGAAATTCTAAAACTAGTCACTGAAAAATAATTATTTCCAGTTCGGCAACAAAATCTGTAGACAGGACTCAGGGCTAACCCCTTTACGGCATCCTCTCTGAGATTGTCCATTTAGACCTTGAAACCAAATTATTCAATTCAGCAGCAATTTTACCCATCTTCTGGTATTGAAATTTTGATGATGTATTTTTAATTTGGGAATTGTAGCAATGAGCAAGCAATTAAACTGTTTCATTAATACAGTTAATAGTACCTATCCCACAATATGCTTCATATAGTAGGAGGAAAATAGCAATGCCATCCCGTATTTAGATGTTTTCATACATAAAGATGATGCAGGAACCTTGATGACATCAGTATACCAAAGGGCTACCTACCTATGTCCCCTCCATCGTACATGTGGACTCGTGCATCCCAGGGGGTGTACAAAATTGCAACCTTCCATTCTCTCATCCATTTTAAAAAATAGCCAGCATATCACATTTTTATGTTATTGGTCATTTTGACTCCTATTAAGATCTTCCTATACCAACACCTTCAGGCAACTGGTAGGATACTGGATATTTCACTTTTTGTGGCTGTTTCACTGTTTTCATTGTTTCATAAATGAGCATTTGCTTAAAAAAAAATTCGAAACATTCAACCCATTGCTGCATCCCATGGCTTCCAACCAACAATAGAAAAGCTAATCAACAAGTATATAAATGAAAACAGAAGACATTTGGCTCTCCTCCCAATCACCAAGTCCAAGTGGGCAGCCTTTGCCAGATCTATATCTTATGTACCTGTCCTATCCTCATCAGTCTTCAAATTACTTAGAGCCCAAAATATCAAAATTGTTTTCAGCCCAGTTCCAGATCTGAAGAAAATTATAGAAAGGGATAGATGTATATTTAACCTCCTTCAAAAATCAGACATCTACACATTTCCTTTACATTTGCCAGATAATTCTGTCTTTTACTGTATCGGGAAAAAACCATACATTCATTACAGGAGAGGTTTACAGAGCATCAAACAGAAGTCAGCCAAAGCTGGCAATACAGCATGCATCAAACACAGACAGGGAGCACGCCACACTACTAGCATATGCATCCACTTATTACAGAAACATATTCCATGAGGCTAATGAAATAATGATCTCGCCCATCCCCAACTGCAACCAAGACACAGGAATTGCTCCTCACGACATATGGAAAGAAGCTCTTAACAGCATATAACGTTGCCACATAGTATCATTTCACTGAAGAAGGAGAGCTGTCCTTGCTCCAAAAAGCTTCTGAGTTTTCTCCTAAAAACTTTTAACAAGCAAATTGTTTGAAGGATAAACTTAAAAATTTTATTGCTCAATGGCAGATAGTTTAAATTTATTTTAATTAATTTTTGAACGAGGTCTTTTTAGTTGTGTGTTACATTTCTATACACACTGCCACTTCAACAGTTGTTCATTAATGCATGTACTAAAAAAATGTAATTTAATTTAGCATTTTTGATTTTTGAGTTAAATAAGAATTGTTAATAGACCCCAA
The DNA here is from genome assembly GCA_038380435.1 of Ryuthela nishihirai. Taxonomy (NCBI): domain Eukaryota; kingdom Metazoa; phylum Arthropoda; class Arachnida; order Araneae; family Heptathelidae; genus Ryuthela; species Ryuthela nishihirai. The sequence goes on along the minus strand of JAWZYU010000004.1, from coordinate 92,347,523 downwards.
ATGTATTGTAAGTACTTGGCACTGTGCTTATTTTGGTGAATGGATAATCTGTCCCTGGCAACAGGAGGTATCTATTCTAAAACCATGAAATATAAATGCATATTGTTAATACACATTGTTAGAGGCAAGTTTTCTCACCATTTTGTGTAATTAACCAATTACACTGGTTTACAAGGTTTTTATAACATGAACAATTGTAGCTGTCTTTAACTATTTTTCGGTGCTGATTTCAGATCTGGCCTTAAAAAATGCCTAGCATATCACATTTTTGTGTTATTGGTCATTTTGACTCTTATTAAGATCTTCCTATACCAACACCTTCAGGCAACTGGTAAGATACTAGATATTTTACTTTTTTTGGCTGGCAACACTGATTGTCAAATGGGAGAAATCACGTAACAGTAACCTAACTTGAGACCGCCATTCTTGTTGTTTTCATTGTAGAAGGAACACATGCTGTATGTTGAAGAGTGAATTTTGGCGTTTAAATGGCACAGAGGCAGCTTCATAGATGTGTTAATGTACCAGATAAGTTTCGTTATGTATGTGGAAATTATATTTTAAATCCCAGGGTCGTTTTTTGACAAATATTATGAAGAAAGCCTCTAACTTGTATTTTGGACGTCTTGTTGGAGATCAGGAAAAAACATGGGTTCCACATGTGCTGCATTTCATGCTTTGTTGGCTTGAGTGAATGGTTGAAAGGTAAGATAAAATCCATGCTCTGTGTAGTTCCAATGGTTTGGTGTGAGCCAACTAGTTACTTGCATGGTTGCTATTTTTGTTTAACTAAAGTGTTAGGTTTTTCAAAAAAACAAAAACAAAATACAATATCCAAATGTGCCTTCAGCCATAAGGCCAGTTTCTCATGGAGAAGATCTTCCTATACCAACACCTCCAACCAACTGGGAAGAGATGGATTCATATTCATCAGAGGAAGACTTTGAGGCAGATACAGATCCTGATCCTACATACAGTCCTAAAAAGTTATATGAGCCTTATCTGATTCAGCAAAATGAACTAAATGATCTTGTTTGAGACTTAGGACTTCCCAAGCAACAAGTTGAAGTTTTAGGTTCAAGACTTCAGAGTGGAATCTTCTGGCCAAAGGTACCAGAGTTTCTCTGTTCAGAAAGAGAAATTTGGCTTTATCTGCTTATTATGAGATGCAAGAAGGTTTGTGTTTCTGCACAGATATTTCAGGGCTGATGAAAGAAAAATTAGAAACATCATAGTTATAGAATTAAAATTCTATAAGTATGATGAATTATTAGAACTTAAAAGAAACAACTCATGGCCCTAAGAAATGGCATCTATTTATAGATTCACCAAAATTCAGCTTAAAAGCTGTCCTTTTTCATAAAGGAAACCAAAAACCTTCCATTCCAGTGATACATGCTGTGGGAATGAAGGAAACTTATGAAAGCATGGAAAAAATACCCACTACCATAAAATATGACCAGTTTAAATGAAAATATGTGGTGACCTAAAAGTCATATCTCTCTTGCTCGGGCTTCAAGGAGGTTTCACAAATTTTGCTGTTTTCTGTGTTTGTGGGACAGTAGGGTCAGAAAGGAACCCTACAAAATAAAGGACTGGCCCAAGAGAGATGTTTTTTATTCCTGAAAAAAGTAATGTGTAGGAGCAGAACATCAGAGGGGCCTCTAGTTGACCCCTTTGATGTTCTGCTCCCACCACTACACATCAAATTGGGGCTTATGAAAAACTTTGCAAAGGCTATGGGACAAAATTGGTAAAGGGTTTTTGCACTTCAAGGAAAAATTTCCAAAACTAAGTGATGCCTAACTCAAAGAATAGATCTTTGTTGGTCCTCAGATCAAGAAGCTATTGAATGATATTGTCTTCGAAGAAAAACTGAATATGAAGGAGCGCGCTGCATGGAAATCCTTCATGTCTGTGGTCCAGGGTTTTCTGGGGAATCACAAAGAGGAAAACTACCATAAGCTCATTCAAGATCTTCTCAAAAACTATGAAAATCTTGGCTGTCGAATGTCTTTGAAGATCCATTTCTTGCACTCGCATCTTGACTTCTTTCCCAAGAACTTAGGAGCTGTCAGTGACGAGCAAGGGGAAAGATTTCACTAGGATATCTGAACCATGGAGGAGAGATACCAAGGCAGGTGGGACCCAGCAATGATGGGTAACTACTGCTTGTTCTTGCAGAAGGAAGATGCCTCAGCACATAAAAGACAAAAATAACTTCTTGTAAGTATAAAAGATCCTTACGTTTTCTTATTTTGCATTTCAATATTTTTTCATTTGTTATTTTATATTCAGTAGCTTTATATTCAGTCTATAACTATGATGTTTCTAATTTTTTCACTATAATCACGTAATTAATTAATGATTTTTAAGTTTCAATTTAATAAAATAATCACATTTATTTTCATTTCCCAGAATATGTAAATTCATTGAAATTTGAAATGCATCAATCTGTAATTTTAAAAAAACTGTACACGATGCAGATTTTTCACAGCCATATTTGATTGGCGTGCAGTGGCCAGATGCAGTAGATGTAGCTCAGGACAGACTTGCTTGGAGAATTAAATTTCACGGTCTGGTTGGACCTCCGTAGTCCATGGCTGCTTGAGGATGATGATGATGATGATATTTGATTTCAGCACCCCAAAATTAGTTAAAAAAAAGTTTCAATTTGTTGTCTAGTGTTATTTTAATAATGCATCACTGAGAAATGGTTGAACTTCCTGTTGTACTATGTATTCAGCTTGTGGCAGCTCTTTAAGCTAAAAATGCTAGTTCATTTCTAAAACAGGACATTACACTATTCTGCAACCCAGTGTATATAAGGAAAGGAACATGTCTTGTAGAGTCCACCAATTAGCCAGCATATATCATTAAAGAAATTATACCCTTAAGCAGCTGCTTTTGAGGTCTAACAGGAGCTATCAGTATAATATGACATAGAGAATAGGGCCAGATATACATATGCACTCCTGACCATAAACAATGGCAGTGCCCTATTATCTAAAGTTTAGTTTTTAATTTTTAAATTTAATCCTTCATTGGTTGTGCTGGGTCTTAGAGTCAGATTTCCCATAAGACACATTAGGCACTTACATAGGGATACCAGCATAATATCCTGAATTTAAGCATTATGATTTTTTTTTAAGTAACAGCAAAATTATTTTATTTCAAATATAGGAAGTTTTGAATATAGTTTTCCATTTATACAACATAGAAATGCCCCCAATACTTTTGATAATTTATTTTAATTTCTTCATTCCCAGAGCAAAAAAAAATGTGAGGAAGAAAAATGTTAAAGTATAAAAATAATTTGATTTTTAAATGTTACTGCAGATAGATTTTTAAAAATTGTACACTATGTAAAATATTAAATTCTTAGTTTAATTTTTAAAGCATTTGATAACAAAACCATATTACTTATCATAAAATTACACCCATTTTGATTACATTATCTCTTGTTTTTTGGGTGCATAAATAAGGAACCAATCATAAGGGTGCACTACCACTTCACTTGCTTAGAGGTGCATCAGATGTAAATCTGATCCTGATCTTATAGACAGTTTGTTTCTTGAATTATTACTAAATGGGGCTAGCTGGCACTCATTCCTTCTCAGTACCTTTTCTCTTCATTCCTTTACTTCACTCGTAGACCGCCTGGTATGACCATCAGTGTCACTATTTAGGGAAGTAAGATATGTGTCTATAACATTCTAACTACTATTTCAATCATAACCGAATTTACGGAGGTTAATTATTCAAAAAATATTCAGCACTTATGAATTAATTGTGATAATATTCTTATGAAGGAACCTTGCTTATCAGGCATCCATTTGACTGATATTCAATTAACAGATATATTTTCTAGGATTTTTTTCCTATGAAAACTGTTTGATCACCATTTAGTCTTCCTTCCTCCCACCAAATGTAAAAAAAACATGTTTTTGCATTTATATTTATCTTGCAGATTTGCTTGGCATTGCTTGGGTTCTGAAATATACTTACTTTGATTAATTCAAAGTACAGTCATTATATTTTGCCTCCCAGATTCTTTAAAGCACTAAACAAATACATTGTTGCTATCATAATGAATGATGCACTTGTCTGTGTTATTTATAGTTAGTAATCAGAGATCAACACATTTTACACCACTTACAGAATCAAATGCAACTTTATTTTGCCTCTCTATTTGTAACTTTTCCTGCCAATTCATAATGTAGCTGAGATGTAATCAGTTACACCCCAACTGTTGCAAGATCTCTGGCATTTACAAAGAGGTTAATCCCATCCCATGGCAAGTAGGGATCAGATTTTTTTACCCAACACAGGACAATACAGGGACCAAATTTGCAGCCAATTGGTCAAGTATCTAGGGATTTACTGGATACAAAATCTGTTGATAAAAGTTTCTCAATAATTTGCATATATATTCTAGTGCACTTCTGACATCAGCACACCATAGAAGAAGGAACACACAATATATCATTGTATTAAAAATAACTTAAAATTCTCTGTCATCTGTATAATAAAAGAAAGTGTCTGTCTGTGGCAGCCATAACTCATCGGGAAATCAACGTACATGCTCGAAATTTTCAGAGAAAGTTTCTGGTTGAGGTCTGGATTGCAGTGCCAAATTTCAAGTTGAAAGTCCAAGAGGGGGCTTGCTAGAACCAAAACTATTTACCATGCTATTCCTATGGGAAATGAGAATCGCTATCAAATTTACTGTTGCCATTTTCTGCTCCCTAACTATGAAAGTAAAGATTTAAAATAGAATTTAAATCTGCTGTTGCAAATCTGATGCCGTTGCCAGATTCCCCACATTTCCAAAAGCATTATTTAGGCGTTCCATTTCAGCTACGGACTTGATTTTCTAACCAAACATGGGGTCGGGCACGGGGAACCCACCTACGAAATTTGGGACCTTTCGGTGAAGTACGTCGGGAATTACAGAATGCCAAAATCTGACGAAATAAATAACTCTATTGTTTGCCATGGGCTCTGAGAGTGCGTGCCGAGTCAGCAATGACTTTGCAACACTGGGAAATTCTTCATGTTCAAACTGTGATAAAATGTGGGGGGGGGGGGGATACTCACAAAACTAACCTTTAGTGCAGGAAACAACAGAATATACAGATTAAAAGTGAGATACGAGCTGTCACAATTTGTGTAGGAACGAAGCCACAGGCCAAGTGAGAACCTGATTTTTAAACCAATCACTGGGGGATGTTGTGCAGGAAATTTGGACCCTGCGAACAAATATCACGGGAGTCATAGAGTGGCAAAATCTGTGGTAACGGAAATAAAAATCTCGATAGCTTACACAGAAACTGACACGGGCTATGAGAGAGCTCGCGGATGTCAACAACAATCGGCAAATTTCTTCCTGTTGAAAATCTGTGCTAAAGGTGGGGTGGGGGTTCTTACAAAATTTACCTTTAATGCAGTGAAAATAAGAATATACAGGTTAAAAGTGACACCCAGGCAGCGCTGGGTAAGTTCAGCTAGTTGAGTAATAAAACTTTAAAAGTTTATCCTTAAAACTATTTTGCATGTAAAATTTCTCCTAATGCCTTAAAACTATGCATTAAGAGAAAACTTGGAAGCTTTTCGAGCAGGAAGCTTTGAAGCTTTTCAAGCCCGTGTCTTAGTTTCTGTGTAAGCTATCGAGATTTTTATTTCTGTTACCACAGATTTTGCCACTCTATGACTCCCGTGATATTTGTTTGCAGGGTCCAAATTTCCTCTCAAGTGTTCTGTCCTCAGTGAAGTGACACTATGTGGTGATGTTAGGGCTGTTCAGAGCTTCTTTCCACATGAAATCTCTAAACAGCCCTAATGTCGCAACATAGTGTCACTTCACTAAAGATGGAGCACTGTCCTTACTCCGAAAAGCTTCCAAGTTTTCTCCTAAAAACTTTTAACATTCATATAGTTTGAAAGATAAACTTTAAAGTTTTATTACTCAACAACAGAGAATTTTAAGTTATTTTTAATTAATTTCTGGGCAAGAAGATCCTTTTAATTGTGTAGATCATTGTATAAGCCCATGCACCAAACACCTATTATTATATATCGGGTCATATAAAATGTTCCAGAACTTTGCACAGTCCAATCAGAATGCAGTCTTTCATACTGTGAAAGCAGTCTGCTAGGGGGTGGATTGTATAAGATTAGGGATTAACTAATAGATCAGATATAAGATTAACTAATAGATCAATGTATAAGATTAACTAATAGATCAGGTGTTGTTTGCTCTTGGGAAGTGTAGGCTGCTCTTCAGATGGTGCAATCATCAGTGTTGATGCAATCATGGTGAGTTTGCAGATCAAAATTCCTGGTGTACTACTGTACGAGTTTAAACTTGGGAATACTGCAGTCATGCAGCTCTTAGCATATGTAAAGCATATGGAGAGGGTAATGTAGCAGTTCATATGGCATAGACATAGTTCAAATGGTTTAATAAAGGCAATGAGACCCTGGAGAATGATCCAAGATCTGGACAACCTGCTGTTCTGGACATTGGGGTTCTACAGGCAGTGCTCATGGTTGATCTCTGTGAAATGTGTTAGGAGATGGCTGCCAAGCTTCATACCTATGCCAAGGCTGTGAAACCACCTATGCCATTCAGGCAAAATATGAAAGTTGAACAAATGGGTTCCTCATGCTCTTACTGAACAGAACAAAATGCAAAGACTGACCATCTGCAATTCCCTTCTCTCATGCATCAAGTGTGAGCCTCTATTCTTTAAGATCCTGATGTCTAATGAAAAATGTAACCTGTACAACAACAGCCAACAGTTATATCAGTGATTATCACTGAAGAAACCACCAAAAAAGCCCCCAAAGCCCAAACTGTATCCCAAGTGTGTTTAGACTGTGTTTTAGACAGCAGCCAGTATTGTGGATTATGAGCTATTGCAACTATGGGAAAACAATCACTGTTGTCTTATATTCAGGGATAGTATGACATGCAGATGTTAAACTCAAGGAGTTACAGCCTGCTCTGAGTCATCATCATGGGGCACTGCTGTTATAGAATAAATCAAGGCCACACCCATCTAATCTGACTAGTAACACAATTGCGGAACTTAGGAGGTTAAACCATATCTACCATATTCCCATGATACTTACCAATGGACTACCACCTATTCTGTGCCCTGACAATGATATGCAGCAGATATGGTTCTGGAATGCTTAGGAGAAGGAGACTGCAGGACTTTTCATCCATAAGAATACTTGATTCTATCAGAAGGGTATTTTTGACCTTGGGCAACATAGGGGTTAGGTCGTTGCATGTGCTGGTGATTATTTTAGCAAATAAAGGTACTTCTCTGTGAACACCAGGTGTGTTTATGACGGTGCAAAAGTACTTTTTTTTAGAGTTTTTACATGACCCGATACTAACTACATCCCATCAAAAGCTTGTCATGAAATATCTGTCCATTGATAACTTTTCCCATTCTCCATAGATAATGTACTGCTACATTCATAACTTTCAAGGTATCTGAGGCAATGGCAGTACCCCAGAGATTTCTGACATTCACAGCAGTTTTAATTCTGAGCTCTTGTCCCTACCCCTAATAGCTCCTATGATTGGCTCAAGGGCATACTTTCACTCATTGTTTATTAGTTTCCCTATTTGTCAAAAAAGTTACACTATATCTTTTGAATGCGACATACAAACTTAATGATTTATTTGTCAAGTGAAAGCTTGTGATACCGGGAGTGTCATAGCCAGTAAAAATTTATCCTGCATACTTTCTTCTCCCCTGAAAAAGGGGAAATATGAAAACAGTTGTTCTGCTATATCTTTAGAACTTGAGGACCAAAAGAAACAGACTTTGTTAAATGAAAGCTTGTGATATGGGGAATGTCACTGATTATAAAAATTTCTATCCCATAATTTCCCACCCCCACGCCAAAAGGGGAAAATATGTGTAGGATTGTTCTATTTTTTGAACACAAAGGCCAAACATAACAAGTATGTCAAATGACAGCTTCTGTTATGGGTGTGTTGTGGGCATAAAAACATCCCCCTTGTTTTCCCCCTAAAATAAAGGAAATGTGAAAGTTGTTCTGCTATATCTTCTGAATACTAGGGCCTCCTATAATTATGAGGTAGTGCCAAATGAAAGCTCATATGAGGTCCATTGCAAACTACTTCAAATTATGCCCTCAACCATTCTACCCCCCCCCCCCCAAAAAAAAAAGAAGGGGAAAGAAATTTCATGTGTGTGTGGGGGGGGGGGATTGAACTTAATGAGTTATATTCAAATTTAAGCTTGTGACCTTTCTAATGTCATGGGCTATCTCAAACATGATCCTTCTCTTCTCAAACAAAATGGGGGGGGGGGGAAGAAATTCGGTTGATGTTTGAGTCATATATCAAACTAGAAATTAATCGGTGCCTTCGAAACACAACACCAGATCTGAAAAATTCCTTGAATTTCTGAGTTGCACTGTCTGAACTATCCCCCTACACAAGCACTCCAGCACACCAGTATATCGAATTTGACCTTTGACTACAAAGGACCCATTGCATCCATAATTTCGCAACATTTTTGTGATCTATGACTCAAAATATCTCCAGTCATCAATTTTTCAGTCCTCTAACACTGGTAGACTGATATTTGACCTCGAAGGACTCATCTCATCCAAAATTTTGCAACATTTCCAAGATCTATGACTCAAAATACCACCAGGAATGAACTTTTAGTTCTCTAGCACTGATATATCTAAATTAGACCTTTGACCTCAAAGGACCCTCCGGATCCGAAATTTTGTAATGTTTTCGAGATCTACAACCTGAAACACCCCCAGACACCAATTTTTGCTTTTCTAGTACAGTGGACCCCCGATATAACGCGCATGTCGGGCTGGAAACAACACCTGCATTATAAGGTGAACTGCGTTATACCGAGCGGTGCGGTGGCGACACAATAAATTTACTCAGAACGATTTGAGCTATATACTGAAACATCCCATCAACTATATATATATTATGTATTTTAATAAAAAAACCAATTTATTTATTAAGTGTTTTATTAAAATTCACATAACATAGTTATACATCTTAATAAGTACATATATTTATTATTTTATTTACGTATATAAGGTACGCTTGAAAATATGTAAAAACAAACACTATAACTTATCGCGAACATCGCCCGCGCTATAACTGAGTGCGCGGTATAGCGAGCAGCACTATAACGAAGGTCCACCATACTTGTCGATCACGGTTTGACCTCTATGTGACTTCCAATTGACCTTAGACATTTCAGAGGTCAAATTTGGGATTTTTTCTGAGATCTACAACCCAGATTACCCCTAGCTGTAAATTTTCAGAGCTCTACCATTTCTGCATCATAGTTAGAGTTAGCATGATCCCCTGTTAGTCAGCCACTCACAATAGTCTATATATATATGATGAAAGTTTCTGAAAATAGGTGTTTTTAGTGACAAAGTCAAAAAATAGAAATTTAAAAAAGAAAGAAAAAATTGCCCATGATCTTCCTATATGCATCCTAAAATGTAGAAATTATATTCACTTCAAAGGAAGAGAGGGCTCCAATATACTTACTCATAAGATTGCTTGCATCCTATCTTCCTTTGAAGTGAATACAGATTCGATGACTGACTGTGCCATCGATATGTTTTAAAAAACGCAATTTTTTTGCAGACACCCCAATAAAAGGGAAGCAGGTACTCCCTTACACAAAGGACAGATGTAATCTCAATGCATACAGTAAGTACTCTTCCATTTGTCTATATTACTCCTTCAAATTTTTTTGAGGTTTCAGCTCTGATATTGGTTGGACAAAAATATTCTATGGAATATGAGGACATTTCATCAGATTAAGAGTCTGACCCACACTGACTGAGCCAACCCCCACCCCTAGACTGATAGAATTTCCAGTTCTCTATTAGTTACGCTTTCTTGCAGACTCCATTATTCACTGGCTTTAACAGGATTTTGAAAGATAAGGTAAACATAGCTAGTCTTTTATATTGATAAACTTATCATGACTCCATTATTCACTGGCTTTAACAGGATTTTGAAAGATAAGGTAAACATAGCTAGTCTTTTATATTGATAAACTTATCATGACTTCATCCTAATTATCCATTTTTGTCTGGCACATTTTATCATGTATGTATATATGTATCAGAGTGTTTTAGTGTTTGGCACTGTATTCTACCATTTACTTTAAATCCAAGCATTTTTTTCCATAATAGAACACAGTTATTTAAAACTATGTTAATCATCAAGTGAATGTCATAAAGAATGTAAAAATATTCAGAATATAGGTAAATTTATCATTTCTCTAACTTTTAAATAATTTTTTATTTAACATTTTTATAAATTGTATATTTTTTAATGTATAAACTAAGAGTAGTAAATTCAAGTTTTATTTACTATTACTTCTTTCTAGCTAAAAATTTATGAATATGCCTGGGTATATAAAACAGAAAATGATGATCTACATAGTAAGATTGGCAGGTTGCAGGAACAAGTCTATGACTATCAGAAGCAGCTTCTTATTTGCAAAGAGGTAATTTCTGGAGCAATATTTAGATTTCAGTTGATTTACTCTCTTTAATGAATACTTGTAGTATTTTTTATTAAAAATCACAAATTTAATCTTGTGTTTTAAAATGAACCAAGTTTTTAGAATCACTATTAATGCAGTGGAACTTGGATTATCCAGACTGAAGAGGTCTGGAGGCTATGTGAATTATGCATAAATTAACAGGAAACAGTAGCATTACAGCTTCAGACTTATATAGCTATTTATTTGTCTTATGAAAGGAAATCAAATGAAATCAAGACAATGAGGAGAGATATATTAATTTTATTTTTCATCAGTTTGCAGAACATGCTTTTTTTAAATATAAAGGAGTTGTACACTATGTTGAAAAAAAGTGTTCTGACATCTGATTGGCAAAGGAAAAATGTAATTTTCGGTCACGTGATTGGTATTAGCGGGGTATAAGAAGAGATTTGGTACAGAACAGGCTTCAGTGGAGACATTGATACGAAACATGAGTGAAAATGCTGAGTTAATAGACTTCCAGAGATAGGTCATTATAGGATGTCATTTGAGTAACTTATCTGTGCGTGTGATTGCAGCCAAATTAGAGCATCCTAGGTCAACTGTGTAGGATGTGATTACTAAATGGAAATGTGAAGATGTCATGACAATCAAGAAATGGTCGGGCAGACTATGAAAACTGATGGAAAGGGATTGAAGAGCTCTGAAACGTGTGGTACGTTCTTCTTGTTATTCATCTTCTGCTACCATTACCAAAACATTTCAAGAGTCCACAGGTGTTACGGTTTGCAGTAGGATGGTTTCTACAGAGTTGCATACGTTGAATTTCCATGGCCAAGCAGCTGCATACAAACCACTGACTAACTCTTAAACATGTACAACAGCGAAAACGTTGGAAACAAATTTTATGGAGCAACAAATCATGTTTCATGCTGTTCTGATCCGATGGTCGCTGCTGGGTATGGCGAATGCTTGGCGAACATTACCTGCCACAGTGTATTGTCCTATCTGTGAAATTTGGTAGTGGTAGCATGATGGTTTGGAGCTGCATTTTGTGGCATGGACTTGGACTGTTGGTTCTTATAGCCAGTAGCATGAATGCCGAGATGTACGTGGGCGTTCTAGACAATTCTGCACTACCTACACTGTTCGAGTATTACGGAGAGGAACCATACATCTATCAACATGATAATGCACCATGTCATACTGCAAGATCCATTCAGCAGTAGTTTCATGACTCAGGTGTGGAGAACATGCCCTGGCCTGCTCAGAGCCCCAACCTGAATCCAATAGAGTCCCTTTGGGATGAACTCGAACATCAGTTGTGAGCCTTACCAACACATCCCATTCCCTGTCGACACTAACTGCCATGTTGAAGGATGAATGGCACAAAGTACTAGCTGCATGCGTCAAAAACTGATTGAAGGTATGCCCAAAAGAGTGCAGAGTGTAATTGCAGCCAAAGGTGGGCCGATACCCTAATGAAATTTCAATAAATGTGACATTTTGTCAAACACTCTGGTGTCTGGTGACTTATTTCAAATAGTGTAGTTGTATATGTGGATATGATTGAAGCTTCTTGTTAACACAAATCAGTGATATGATGACGGAAGGATAATATTTCTATAATAATACTCGACGTTACCTCTTGCAAGTAAGAGATTATCTAAATCTGCAATTCCTGAGCTATTGAATTGGTCAGGGCATACCCTTTAAGCTATTGGTCAGGCAAAGATCAGGGCAATACCCTGCATATTCACAAGAACAAACTCTATCTGATTTCATTCTGTGGAGTTTTATGAAGATGCAGTTTAACACTCACCAGTACCTCAGTCCATCAACGAACTATTACCCAAGTAACTCCTAAAATGCTCTAAAGAGTGTGGGAATGAATTCAGTTTTTGGGATGTCTGCTGTATCGATGCAATACCCATTTTGAGCATTTGTAAACTATATATATTAGCTTCATTGTCATGATATTTCTTTTCTTTTTGTGTGACAAATAAAGTTATAAATATTGAAGTTTTAAAGCTACTTTGTAGTCTCCTTGTATGCTCGTAGTTCAGTTTGTGGAAAAGAAGAAATATAGGAATTTATTTGCACAAAAATTATACAAAATATGTTTAAAATATAGTACATACTGTATGTACATTTCACAGTAAATTGTATAAAGCTGTTGTTCTTTACTTAATATTTTGCAGCATTGTCACAAATGCACGCACCTACATATTGTATCTACAGAAAAATATCAATTACTTTAGTTTCTTTTTAATTGCTTCTCTGTAAAACAATGAAATATAAATCTGTCAAGATAATCTGGAATGCTAGATTCTTTGATACAAGGGGTATTCAAAAAGTTCTTAATATACATCTGCAGAACAAAATCATTGCACTTAACAAAACTTCTACTGTCCTTCAAAGTACTCCCCTCCAGCACTATGCAAAGTTGCAGATGCCTACGCTAATTCTGGAACACTCAGTGCTATTCTTGTTGGGGAATACTCTACAACTCTGAACGAACACATTTTGCAAGATCTTGCACTCTTGAAAAATGTTTCTCAGCAAGTTCCTTTTTAATTTTTAGAAAAAGCCAAAACTCTCATGGTGTAAGATCAGGTAAATATGCAAGATAGCTGTTTGATTTTTTCCTGTTCTAGGTAGGCCATAACTTGCTGGGGTTTGTGAGCACTGGCATTGTCATGAAAAAGGAGAACCCTTGACAATCCTATTGTTGGAAGCTGCTCCTTCATCTCCTTAACCATTTTGGGCCAAACAATGTTGGTGTAGTATTGGCCATTTATAGTAATTTTTTTTCAGGTAAAGGTGCCCATGGCTACCAAAATTTTTTTTGAACATCCTCTTCCTTGAGTGAAAGTCTTGTCATAGGATTTAGGGATGAAGTTCACTTCCGCAACCCAAACATAGTTGTCAATCTTTCTGGGAGTTGTATAGTAATAAAACCATGTCTCATCACCTGTGACAATGTTAGCTGGGGCCACTAGGTTCAAACATTGTCAGAATTTTCTTGCATGAGTCAACTCTAGCCCTTTTTTGTTGTTCTGTCAGTTTGTGGGGTACCCATTTGGCACATATCTTTTGGAATTTTAAATGTTGATGAATAATTGTTTCCACATTGCCAATTGATACATGACATCTAAACTTATTACCTGAATGGTGATGTGGAGTTTTCCTTAATGAGTTCATGAACAGCAGCAATGGTTCTCCCGTTCATGGCCTCCTTCGGTCTTACTGGGCGAGGGAGATATTCAAAGCTTTGCCTCCTTCTCTGAATTTTTGCATCCATCCCATAACAGTGCCTTATGAACAGGCATGATCCTTATATATGTGTGATAAATTGCATGAAATTTTTTCTTTGACAAAATATAGATAAGGAAATTTTTTATCGAAAGAAGATTTCCTTATCTTCCTTTGAAGTGAATATGAATTCAGTGACTGATTGCACCATCAATATGTTTTAGGTTTATTTTCTACTTTTTAGGGATCATATAATAAGATAGGTGTCATGCGCCACAGTGGGGAAGGGGAGGTGTAGAGATTCCTCTGCTGCACTTGTAGGGGATAATCAGTTAGTCCACTTAATTAACTTTCACCAGTACCAGTATCCACAGGTTCACAGGTTTTTACACCTGTGCAACAGACTAATGCACAAGAGTAGTTGATGGACAACACAGTTTATTTGTATACACACTTATATTTACATATGGGAATGTGCTTGATTCCATGGGCCTTATCTGCACTGAAGATCAGAATGATTTGGCTTCCTAGATGTTCTTTTGGACTTCCTCCAATCAGCTCAAATTTAATCCGAATGCTGCTTTGTTTCAGCAATCACTCATATGATGAGGTGGAAATCTGTACTTTACAGAAATTTCTTTATTGATTTCAAAACTCAGAGAGAGGATATTTAATTTGTGCCTAAACTACCTGGTTCACATAGAACCAAACCTTCTACTTAAGGATTTTTTGAGAAAGAGTTGTGTCCCCTGATGCTCTGACATGAACGACCTTTTCATTTGTCAGCCTCACTCAGCCTAACGTTATTTGTTAATTATTTATTCTCCTCTCTGTGTCATTTGCACTAGAGCCTCCAACTAGTGACGCTAGAATAATAAAACACTCTTGCTGCTCTGCAGTTCAAAGCATGTGGAGCACAGCCTAGTGCAGCCCGAGTAACAACTCATGAGTGACATTCCCATCTTGCCACTTCCGAAAATACACTTTCCACAGATATATACAACAACAACAATACAATAATAAAAATAAATTAGAGGGACATGACCATCATTATAGAGGGACATGACCTAAAAAGTTTTGTCAGTCTATAACCAAGACTGCTAAAGATACTGTGTTCTTGTCACTCTAATGTTAGTTATACCCAGCTTGTCTGGTGAACAGTGTTCTCACCTAAAGACTGTACGTTAATTTACCTGTAAGTGTAATTTTTATAAGTTTTGTGCAAAAGTATAAGGCACTGGACAAACATCAGGAATATTCACGTGCCTATATAGATGATGTGGCCATATTTTCAAAAACATGGAATCAACTCTTTGTTTGAAAAACAGAGAAGCTTTGCAATGCTCCTGCTAAGTATATATCAGATTGTAACAAACTGTTTGTTTTATAAGGTCAATATTGTTCTATAAGTTTCAATGCACCAAATGTCACTGTCACTCGGAAGTAATTGACTGCAGTTCACTTTCTTTGAGTGTCCATAGACTCGATGACCTTTATTGTTCAAAAAGAGCATATTTGCAGAAGTAGGTCATGTGGATCCCTTTTCATTTTCACACCCTTTTGAGTTGCCATCTCTACCCCTTTCATTGCAACCCCAAACCTAATTACCAACACCCCAAGTAGTTTCCACTAGTGGCAGTCGCAACAGGGCATCAGTGTTGCAATTTCCCAGGTCAGTGAGTGATTATAATATTATAACCTTAAAGGGACAATGCCCATCTCTGTAATTTTGGCCCTTGTGGATAGCCCATTGTTAAGAACTTAAGCGGATTATGATCTGATACAACATATGTTGTTGTTCCAAAAATCCAATTTTCAAACTTATTCAGAGCCCAAACAATAACATAAGATTCCTTTTCTATTGTGCTCCATCGAGCTTATGTTGGAGTCAGCTTCTGACTAGCAAATGCCACTGGGTACAAATTTCCTCCTGAATCTTTCTGCAATGAACAAGCTCTGATAGCAAAATTAGAAGAATCATAGTCCAAAACAGTTTGCTACAGTCTGACATATATTTAGCAGGAGCATCACGAAGCTTCTTTCTCAGCATTTACAGTGCCCTCTCCCTCCATCCAGGGCAACCATGACAGGATCCTCTTGCCAGTCAATGCCGTCAGCAACTGTGCAATCTTGGCATAATGCAGAACATATTCATGGTAGTAACTGCAAAGGCCGAGAACACTTCGGAGCTCCTTCTTATTAGCCAGACAGGGCAAGTTTTTAATGGCCATTAGCTTCTCAGGATCAGGCTCTGTCTTCCCTGACCCTACTATGTGACCCAAATATTTTACTTTCAGTCGAGCAAAGGTGCAATTGTCAATGTTAGCGATAAAGCCAATATCTTCCAACTCTTGTAACACTCTATCTAAGTGAATAAGGTGTTTATTCCATGTTTTTGAAAATATGACCACATGTATGTAGGCACATGAATTTCCTGATATTTGTCCAGTGTCTTATTCACAACTCTTGTAAAGCAAGCCAAACTGTTCTTTATCCTAAAGGGTAGGACAGTCCCCTTATGAGTGACAAATGCTGTTAGCTACTTTGTTCTGCCAACAGAATTTGCCAATAACAATGAAGCAGGTCTATAGATGAAATGTAATGACCCGCCCCACCTGAGTTATCAGCCAAGCAATGTTCACCATGGGATAAGAGTTTGTTTCAGTGCCAAAATTATGGGCATGGAAATCAACACATAATTGAAGAGAGCCATCTTAGCAACACAAACTATGAGATGGGCATGCTCACTGACTGCAGGCTCGATCATTCCTGCATTGAGAAGTTCCTTAATTTTCATCTCCACCTGCGACCTAAGGACTTCTGGCACTCTGTATCAGTGTACTTTCCTAGGAAGAAAATCAGCCTTCAAGTTAACTTTATGTGGCTCCATTCAAGCTCTGCCTGGAATTTCTGAAAAGAAACACTGTTTCCTGCTTAAAATATTATTTAACTGCTGCTGCTGATAGTCACTTAACCCATGCAAACTATGCTGCTCAATCCTATTGCTGGGTTTTGATTCTCTTTCCCTATCTCTAAATGTAGGAGCATAGCTTACTTCTTCAAAGTCAGAATCATTATCGAAAATGACTCCCATAGCATTTATACTAGCCCTGTATTCTTGTAATTTGTTGATATGTACACCTTTTTTTCCCCCGTCTTCCATCTCTGCTATATAACTACGTGGAGAATTCTTTCTTGTTACTGTTCCTGGACCCATCCATCTTGAATAAATTTTATTATTATCATCAGGGGTTAAGAGCAACACTCTGTCTCCCACTTCAAATTGTCTGCAAGTAGATTTCCTATTATAATACTTGGCATAGGAGGACTGCTAACATTCTGCAGTAAGTCCTGCCTCAGCAGCTGCCTTCTCCAGGCTTTCTCTCAAGTTATGTAGATATTTCACAGCTGGTTGCACTAATACTAATGGAATATATATATATGCATCTCCTGCCCAGGTATATTTTAATATATTAAGTGGTCCCAGTGGATCTCTTCCATAAAGTAGTTTAAACAGAGCTACTCCTGTCATGCAATTAGGGACTTCCCAGTACACCCAAAATAAATATGATATATGCTGGTCCCATTGCTTTGACTCTTCCCTGATCACATGGTGCATCACTTTCTTTAAAACCCGATTCCATCTTTCAAAAAGTCCATTCGCTTCATGGTGTCCTGGGGTTGACAGTCGTGGAGAAGATTCGTGGAGAAGATCCAATCACTTTCAAAAACTCTTGAGTCAGTTGAGAGGTAAAGTTTGAACCCCTATCACTGCCTATTACTTTAGGTATACCTGTCTTCATGACTATATATGCAGTGGGGCTTTACAGGTAGCCTTTGCAGTTATAGATGTCAAACAAACTGCTTCCGATCATCTCATGCACTGATCTACCAAACACAGTACGAATTTATGACCTCTTACCGAAGCTGGATTAATAGGCCCAATTATGTTGAGATTTACTACCTCAAAGGGGACCTGTGGCCTGGCCACAGGTGTGATATGAACCCTATCCTTTAGCTTTACTGGAACCTTGTGCTGACAACAACAGGTATTTCAAAACTGTAATATCTTTTCTTAAATCAGGCCAGAATAAGGAATATATCACATGCTCCATACTTTTTTTTATTCCCAGGTGGGATCTGAACATCTTATGTGCTAGTTCTAAGATATTTTTGTGTCTTGTCTGTGGAACTACCAGTTGATCACCTTGTCGCCTGTAATCTCCTGTATAACAGTCAACCCTGTATAACAATTTGTGCTTTGTCACATATTGGCCCTTTGCTTTGCCTGCTCCCATGCATCTATCAGAGTTGGGTAACTTCACTCTGAAAGTGAAGTTACCCAAACCGTTCCTGCTTGAAACAATTTACCTCAGCTAGTTTCCCCTCCTTCTCTTGTTCCATGTAGGTATCCTGAATATCTTTTCTTCTCTTATCTGACATTGAGTTTCTTCTATCGACTCTCCTGTGCTGTGTTCAGCTCCCCTCTTGGTTCCTTCAGCACCTGCATCATCCTGCTTGTCACCTCCTATTTGAGTGACAAGGACTGTCCACTGCTCCGATAAAGGTAAACTTTATTCCAGATCCTTTTTTCCATCTCTGTTTGCTCTTACCTGACCACCATATAACCACTGTGTCATCCCCATTTCTGTCATCTACTTCCCATTTTTCCTCATGCCCTTTCTTATATTCTGCTAGGTGCCCACCTGCGCTTCATGCTTCCTACTAGTCCTTGAGCTGAGGAGCATTTCATTTACGCATGTTTCTGCCTCTGTCCTATGTAAATACTTCCGTACTTGTCCAGGGTGTTCAATGCACATTAACTCTTCTTGTTTGTCTCTAGCAGACTCCCTCCAAGGCATGTAAACTATTTGGAGTAATTAACATATCCACACTCAATTAATCCACTATGGCACACAAAATTTCACACTTTCCTCCATATACTCCCATCTGACTTCCATCAGTAGATTATTTCAAAAGGACAGTGATTAATGGAGCTCCTATTGGCCACCAAAAGTATTAACTAATAAAATTTTTGCTTCCAACTCCTTATATTTCTCTGGAACCAAAGAACATTTTATGGCAGAAACTTGAGCCCCTGAATCCACAATGTCATTAAACATTTTATATTCACACTGAATGTAAAGAATCATTAAAGGCTCTATGCCTTGCCATGGACCCCTCTATTTCAACCTGGCCACTTTCGTATTCTTGCTGCACTCCTTCGCAAAGTGACCTTTTTGGTTACAAATAAAGCATGTTTTGGAAAAAAAAACTCCCATTTTATTTTCTTTTAAAATCACTGCTTTTGTTTTCTGCCAATTTGTTTTGCAGGTTCGAATTTTATCTTAAATTCCTTTGATTAATATTTGATTTTGCAGTTGAATGGCCAAATCTGTTTCCTCTATTTTCCGATTTAAATTTATTCCGATAATTAATTTTGCAGATTCTCTGTGCCAGCAGAAGATTCTCTGCAATTTTGACAATTTCTTGACAATTTTTCTAAGACCCATTCTCCTGCAACATAATATCATTTTTTGCATCTGTTGGTAATAGATTTTAATTTTGTCGGCTAGCATTAAATCTTTTAATTTCTGTAAATATTTACTCCCCAACTTTTCAGATAATAATTAAAGTGACTTTTCATTCGATATGAAATTTAAGTTCAGGTTTCCATAGAGAATTTAAACATAGAATTGAATTTCCTTTTATACTCCATTGGAGCCAATTGGCTGTCTTTTAGTACGGCAAATTTAATTTTTTCATAATCCTGAATTTCCTCCTCACTCAGCAGAATGAAAATGTTCTGCATTCTCCCCCTAGCCATGGGTGTACAACCATTCCTTGCCATTCATCCATTTTGTCATACTGTTTAAATAATTTCTCTATTGTCTCGAAATAAGCTAGTAATTCCTCCACTTTCTTTGGTAAGGGATAATTATAAGGGTTTAAAATCTTCTGAAGCCTTTTTAATTTTAGGTCTCCCAAATCCAACGAACTTTGACTTCCTCAACTACTATTATTTACCCTTTCTATACCTAATCTTTCATCTTCTATATCTAATTGCCTAAGTTCTATTTCCCTATATCTTTCTTCTTTCTCTCTTCTATATTCCGTTTCCAATCTTCTTTCTTCCCTATCCTTTTCCTCTCTCTCTCTCTTCACCATTTCATCATCTCATATTCCATATCTGAGTCCATTTCAGACCTGAATCAGTCATTTTGGCTGGATTCGAACCACATCCGCTAGCACCCTGTTCTACTCCAAAATCGCTATCAATCTTACCAATTTTGCTAAATTTCCCACTTTCCCCAGCCTCAATATCTGGTTAAGTCCACCCTTGGTTTTGCTCCAATCACTGACAAAACCAAGGGTGGAACTGAGCAGGACAATCCTGTCCTGCTCAGTTCCACCCTTGGTTTTGTCATGACTCCTAAGTATCATTGGCATCTCAAAACTCGTATAAAATGAAAAAAGTCAGAAAAACCACAGACCTTTCACTCCTGCAAAGATCAGCTTCTTCTCCCTTATCTGCTGGAACTGGAGTCTCCTTCCACAATGAGGAGCCTCTTCCACAGTGACGAACCTTAGCTCATGGCATAATTAGCAAAGATCTCGATGATGGTAGAACGCGTGAAAATTGCACTCTGTAGATCACTGAATTGGATGTGGCCCAGGCCATTAAACTGCTTTCAGCTTCTTCAATTTCAAGAAATCACTGACACAGAATTTTCTGGACTTCTTACACTTTTTCTTCTTTAGCACAATCGAAATTTTCTTACACTTTTTTTTCTGTTCAGTGAAAACTTTCTTCAGCACACCAACAGCAGTCCTGCCATGACTGTGCCAAATGTCGTGCACCTCAGTGGGGAAGGGGAGATGCAGAGATTCTTCTGACGCACTTGTAGGGAATTACAATTAGCCCATTTAATTAACATTTACCATTGCCTAGGTGAATCCACAGATTCACAGGTTTTACACACCCATGCTAAGATGTGTAGAAAGATGAAAAACAGTATCCACTAATAATTTCCACTCTGTAATTCTTAATGAGTTGAGTTTAATAATAATTATTTATGATTGATGAAAAACAGACTAATGCACAAGAGTAGTGGATGGGCAACACAGGTTATTTATATCCACACATATATTTACATATGGAAATGTGCTCGATTCCATGAGCCTTAGCTGCACTGAAGATAAGAATGATTTGGCTTCCTAGATGTTCTTTTGGACTTCCTCCAATCAGCTCAAATTTAATCTGAATGCTGCTGTGTTATGGCAAGCATTCATATGATGAGGTGGAAATCTGTACTTTACAGAAATCTGTTTACTGACTTCAAAACTCAGTGAGAGGATATTTAATCCTCCTAAACTATCTGGTTCACACAGAACCATACCTTAGTTCACACAGAACTGTACCTTGGTTCACACAGAACTGAACCCTCTCCTCAAGGTTTTTTCAAGAAAGAGCTGCATCCTCTTGACGTGCTGACATGAATGACCTTTTCACATGAATGACCTTTTCATTTATCGGCCTCACTTAGTCTAACATTAATTGTTTACTTTCCTCTCCATGTCACTGCACTAGAGCCTCTGGCTAGTGATGCCAGAGTAATAAAACACTCTTGCTGCTGCACAGTTCAAAGCATGTGGAGCACAACCTAGTGCAGCCCAAGTAACAACTCATGAGCCACATCCTCATCTCGGCACTTCCAAAAATATGCTTACCACAGATATATGCAACAATAACAAAAATACAATAATAGAAATAAATTAGAGGGACATGACATTTTTTTAACTTTAATTTATTTATCATTCATTTTGTGTGGCTGCTCTACTTTCATAGATTAAAATCCCTAGAAATTTGGTATTTTTATGTACATATAAATATTTTTATTTCATCCTGTAATTTAAACAGCATAATAGTAATTAAATGTTTAGTAAATTAACTAAGTATGAAAGTTGTTCTGTGGTCCTTGATGTTGATGTGCAGGCCTGTTCTAGAGACATCATATTCCCTAAACCTGTTACTCTAGAAACTTTACAGCTCCTAATCCTTCTTTAGTCTAGAAAAGCACTCAATTTTCATTTAATCTAGTTTAGGGAAGTAATTCCTCTATCATACTACTACCATTAATTGCATAATATTAATATAGGAAGATTACCATAAATCCAGTCCTACAACTGTTAAATGTTCACCAACAAATCCTTGCAGAGAACATCATTAGCTATTGTCTGAAGATTAAGTTTTCCCAGTTGCTTTAAATGTGTTTTTCACTTTCAATTCAATTTTTATTTGCATCAAGTCATTGACTCTAATAAAGAACTAATAATAAGTAATAATCAATAATTGAGCACTAAAATTAATTAAAAACCAAGTGGAAAATATTTTTGTTGTATGATGCATTTCAATTGTATTCACCTAGTGTCTACATATCCTTTTGAAGAAGACTGTATCTGCCAAGACTTCTCATAGTGCTGAGCTTGATTGAAAATTTTGTTCTAATACTTTGTTACTCCATTCTCCCACACTATTTAGCCTGTTAAGTGTCCTCTGCATGTTAATGGCCACATGGAACACAGAGTTTTCTTTTATTCACCTTTGCTATCTAGTAACTTTTTTTTGCTTTGTTGATGCAATAGTAAATTGTCTTTTAGCATTTGATATTCTTGGCCCTGTCATTTTTTTTAACTTGCAAATACATTTTCCTCTTTAAAATTATGTTAAGTTCATATATTCAATATACCATGCTAACTTTTTTCCTTATTTTAGAATTATATTTAAAAACTATATGATGTTCTTAAAAGCCATTGAGGATTGTGAAAGGTTGATTTTGTTAATGTATAAATACACATTCTACACATGACAGTAATCATGATGATGAGATAATAAGGAACAATGAGTTTAATTGCTCCTTGGTACAAATAATTTTTTTTTCTGCCAGTATGAACCAGTATGCATACTGGTTAATTCAATAAGTGTACCAGTTAATATCTTAATAGGTGGCTCAAGGTTGATCTGGACTTTTTTTTTTGTACAAAAAAATAAATAGGAATACACTTACCAAATAATGGATCCTTCTCTAGGTAATCTTCCTTAACATCAACACACTTGTCCCATCTCCATGAAAGACAGTATTCCAGCCATGTAGAAAGATTTGGGTTGCTGTCATAGCCACTGTAAGACACACTCCTATAGTTGTTTATCTGCAGTGAATTTCTTCCCTCCTAAATGTAACTTAAATGGTCTGAACAGGTGGAAATCACTTGGAGCCAAGTCAGGACTAAAGGGGAGATGGCTGAGTATTTCCCAGCCCATTGATGCCACAGCTGTCATTGTCATTTTTAGCCATGTGTGACCTAGTGTAACCATGCAACAGAATGACCTGTTCTGACAATTTTCCTGGCCTCTTCTTGCAGATTGCAGGTTGGAAACTTCTCTTTTACAAGGGTAGCATAATACTGTGCATTCATTGTTGCTCCCCATGCAATAAAATCAGCAAGGAGTACCCTGTTTGCATCCCAGAATACAGTAGCTATTAGCTTTCCTGCGGACAGCACTGCTTTGAATTTCTTTGGCCGTGCAGAACCCTTGTGGCACCATTCACAGCTGGCTCGTTTGGTTTCTGAAGTAAAAATCTGAACAAAGGTCTTATCACTGGTTATGATCTGCTGCAGAAAAGCATCTCCTGTAGACTTAAAGTGATGCAAAAGTTCCATGCAAATGGCAATGTGAAACGACTTCTGATCAAATGTCAATGCCTTTGGTACCCAATGTGCACACACTTTTCTGAACAGCAGGTGCTCATGGATGATTTTTTCCACACAACCAACACTGATGTTGACTATTGTATCTATGCCAAGTATCCTCACTCGCCTATTTCCAAAATAACCTGTTGCACACAATCATTCTCACTTTGGTCACAGCAGTAGCCGACACATGTCCATGCAGTTCA
Source organism: Ryuthela nishihirai (assembly GCA_038380435.1). Lineage (NCBI taxonomy): Eukaryota > Metazoa > Arthropoda > Arachnida > Araneae > Heptathelidae > Ryuthela > Ryuthela nishihirai. The sequence goes on along the minus strand of JAWZYU010000004.1, from coordinate 92,323,750 downwards.
TTTGCTGCTACTTCTCGCCCCTCGGAAAACCTGGTGCATCAATTGTAGACACTTGCCTTTTACAGCATTGTATTGCCATACTATGATTGCAATCTTTGCAAAATTTCAGCAGGTTGGTACAGAACATGGAGAGTTACAATAAAAAGTCCAGGTTAACCTTGAACCACCCTTGTACATTTAACACTGTAACTGATATGTTTTTTTTTTCAACCCTCTGTTCATATTTCTCCTGTGTTTGGCAAGTGCATTAGAAAACATTTTCTTTAGGAGCAAAAAATGCACTAGAAATTACAGTAATACTAAAGAGCAATCTGTTTAACAATGTACTTTTTTGTGCAAGTTTAAAAAGGGAAATCTGATTTTTCTTCTGCTTTCTCCCTGTACATTTGTTTTATATTTGTCAGAAAACTGTTACATATCACTAATATTCTTTATTATAGCAACTTTCAAGATGCACCTAGATTTTGTAAAGAAAAAATTGTATTTAATGAGGTCATACCAATAGTGCTGACTGATCACTGAGCTGAAATGATTGATCATATAGTAGTTGAAAACTGATGTAAATTATTAAACACTGCTTCACAGAATAAAATAGTTCATTAACAGTTATATGGAATAAATACTAGTTTAATGTACATATTATCAAATTGTTTATATATTTTGTGTTTGAAAATGTGTGCTTTATATGTTACATTTTGTATATTTCAAAATAATACAAAATGAAATAGATCTCAGTTTATGAACAATAAATAAGTAGAAAATTACCAATGGAATATAAGATGTAATATAGATTGTATATATAATACATGATGTAATATAGACATGTAATATAGATCTATGATGATGTAAATTTTTTTAGATCTATGACATGCAGCCATGGGCCATGGAGGTTCTATCAGACTGTAATTTTTCTCCCCAAACATGTCTGCCCTGAGCTACAGCTTCTGCATTTGGCCACTGCCAACCGATTCTAACCAGGTCCTAGTTGACATTGTCTGCCCACAGCATCCTGGGTCTTCCCCCTCTTTCTGAAGCCTTTAGGTACACTGTTCATAACCCTATTCGCTAATCTATAATTATGCATATGGGTAACATGGCCAAATCAAGGACTCTCTGCACAATATGCTGCTCAAAAGAGATTGCCAACTCTTTTCCCTAGCATCATAACACCACTTAATGCCTAAGATACTGTGTAAGCATCTAGTATCAAAAGCACCAAGTTTCTTGTTATCTTGTTTACAAAGGGTCCAAGTTTCACTACATTAACTAACTCTAGAAAGAACCAAACTATTATACAGTCTAATTTTAGTCTTTAGGTGTATATGCCTGTTTCTCCACACTCTCTGTAGATTCTTAAAAGTTCCAACAGCAATTCCTATTCATCTGTTTATCTCATGTCACACATCACCAGTATTGTTATTCAGCTCTCAAGATAATTAAACTGAGACACCTGCTCAAGAGTGCAAACATTAAAATTAATTGAACCATAGCCTGCCTGACCAATTTCCATCACTTTAGTTTTCTCTCTGTTATCATCAAACCTACTCTACTACCAGTCTCATCAACAGCTCTGATGTTCATCTCATCAAAGTCATTTGCCAAAAGGGCCAAATCATCAGCATAATCTAAGTCAGAAATTTTCATATCTCCAGACCATTTAAGGCCAAAATCTTTCCCTTGCAGTGAATTTCGCATAACATAATAACCAAACTAAATAGAAAAGGAGACAAAATGCACCTTTGTCCACACCAGAAGCAATGTTAAACCAATTGGCACAAGCTTTAGCAACTCACACATGATAAGTGTTATTATAGAGAGCTATCATTATGTAACTTGTCTGGTATGTCATAAGATTTCACAATCAACCAAAAATTATAACAATCAATGGAGTTAAATGCCATTTTGAAATCTACAAAACTACGAACTACAGGTTTCTGAAATTCTAAACATTTCTAAAGAATCTGCCTAAGTGAAAAAATATGATCTACATATCCCCTACCACTTCTGAACCCACACTCCTCATCATTCTGTTGTCTGTGAACCAGATTCTTAATTCTGTTAAGCACAATCATGCAAAGAACTTTAGCTGGAACAGAAAGTAGGCTGATATCTCTATAGTTATCACAAGAATTGTGATCACCTTTTCTAAAAATACGGATAATAATGGCTCTGGTAAAATCCTTAGGAACAATGCCTTTTTTATATAAGATATTCAAAATTTCAGTAACCATGTGGTAACAGAAACATTCCTAACTCTGAGCATTTCAGTAGTAAATTCATCTACCCCTGGGGATTTATGTAGTTTAAGTTTAGAAATAGCCAAAATAACTTCAGACTGATGTAGGGCCAACATTAAAGCCAATGATGCATCTATCATCATTACAAACAATGGGAGTAGAAATAATGACATTGTTTAGAACATCTCTGAAATCATCAGCCCACCTAGCCATGACAGAATCCTCACCTTCAATAGCCTTTCATTGTTTATTCCTCAATCTCCTGTGGGCTAGTCTTTCTTCCCACACAAAATATTCACTGTCTGATACAACTTTCTACTGTTGTGTTGTCTAGCTGCTTCCTCTGCATTGTCAGCTAAGCTATCAAGTTGAAGATTCTTATCAGCTGTTAAATGATCCTTTACAAGTTTATTAAGCACTTTGTAATGCTATCCATTAGGAGCAGTAGGGTATTGATTTGTATTATTCTTGTACTTCCTTCTTTCAGAAATAAGTTCCATGCATCAGTCAAATAACTTTGTTTTTTCTGTTCCTTGTTCTCCGACAAGTTCCTTTATTCACAAGAGTACTGTTAGTTTCAAGAAATGCCTGGTTAAGCTGATCCCATTCTTTCTCAACTTCAGCAGTAAGCAAACTACAATTGTCATAATGAGTAGCCTATCATGGTATGCTTTGGCTATATCTGGAACTTTCAGAGCTTGAGTGTTAAAGGTAATTCTCTTAACCTTAGCACAATATTTCTTGAGCTTCAGGATTAAGACACCTTTGACAAGGTAATGGTTAGACACAATTTCAGCTCCCCTATATGATCTGGTATTCCTAACTAACTATCCCATTTGCTGTTAATTGAAATGTAATCTATCATATTCCTGTGAACCCAACAGTGAAACCCATATGTATTTATAAATGCACAGGCGTTTGTAGTATGTGTTAGTTATTCTCAAACCATTAAGTTTACTTACTTGTAGGAGACATTCCCCATTGCCATTGGAACTAGCCGTCCCATGGCCGAGTGGTTAGCGCGCTTGGCTACTGATCTACGGGACCTGGGTTCGAGCCCGGGTAAGGCATGGATGTTCGTGTTGTTTTTCTGCTGAGGTCCTGCCATCCTCTCAGATCTTCTACTGTGGCATATAAACTGACAGGCTCCTGTCAGACCTCTGTGGCAAGCAGCTGCTTGAGGGGGTATTGGAACTACCAATTTCAAAGGAACCTAACCTCCTGCCCAAAGGTCAAAGTCAGTACCAACTTCAGCACTGAACTCACCTATCACAAAAGTAATATCTCCATTTTTGACAGAAATAAAAATATCTTGAAGTTGTCTGTAAAACCTGTCTTTCTCATTCTCATCAGGGTCTTCTGTGGGGCATAACAATGGATAACATTGAAATCTATAATCTTAGTTTTAAATATAGTTGTAAGAAATCTTTTATTAATGCATTCGTATCCTAGAGGAGTATCACTGGCATGTCTGCTTAGAAGCAAACCTTCATCTCGGAGATGCTTTCCATCCTCCCTCCTGAAAAGAGAAATATAAGGTTATTCTTAGGTATATGACCTTACCTGTTCATTTGGTCTTATGCAAACCCAGAATAAAAAGAGGAAATAAATAAATTTTCCTTAACAACTGCTTTTCACAGAGGTGTGACAGGAGCTTGTCAGTTTAATATGCAATGAAGATCTGTGAGGAAGGCATAATCTTGGCAGAAAAACAACATAAACATCCATGCTTTTACCCTGGGCTCAAACCCAGGTCCCTTTGATCAGTAGCCAAGCACACTAACTACTTGGTCATGGGACAGCATATCTAGGTTAAAACACAGGAATTATTGTGTGAGGACATCAAGAGAAGAATCTGTATGCACTGTCCTCATATTCCATGTACCTGTGGAAAGAAAATGTTTGTTAAAGAAACTAGATTTATTGAGAGAGGTAGGGCCAACAATATTAAACCGCCCCCTAATTGCAGGCATGAAGCAAAGACCCATTCCTGTACTGCTAAAGGCTTAAGCCACCAATGGACTTCAGGTATGGTACTTCAAAATATGAACTTCGGGTACCATATTTACAAGAAACTAATGCATTTCTTACAACTATGTTTTTTAAATAGACTGTTTCAAAAGCTAGAATCAAAATAGAAACTAACCTGCCCAAGACACATTACTCCAGGGTAGGTAGTGATGCCCATAGAAGTAAGGATTCAGATAGCTGCAATGGTGTCTGATCAGGGTTATCAACTATCAGATATAATGCATCTTGTGCATCTGTTCATTTAGAACTGGCAACCCACAGCAAACTAAATTGAAGAACAGCAGTAGATATAACCTCAACAGAGGCCCACCAATGCAGCAAGTGATATAAGCTATATAATCAAGCTTAAAGCAGTCGTCAAGTAGGTTTAAATTGTTGACACCATGACCTGTGAGAATGACCAGTCCTGAGTGTCAAGTAGGCCACACAGATTGCAGCCCTCCTTTCTTAGGTGCTGGGCCAGGCCCAGCACCTAAAGTCAGCCACTACCTTCTCACAATACTTTTAGTGTATATTGCCTTTATAGTGTGTAATGAACTGTACATTGTCTCAGGGTACTGGTATGTAGTTCTCTTTCCAATGCATGCCTAGCTACCATTTACAGAACAATATACAGACGAACATAAATAAAACATCAAAAAGGAATTAGCAGCAACTGAATTCACTTAAGGAGTTAATTAATCATAGCACAATAGCAATTTTTGAAGGAGCTACTATCATTTCCAATCTGGATTCTCATTTCAGACTTTCTTATACTAAAAAAAATAATTATTTATGTTAGTCAAAATTTATGTTGTAACAATGAAATGCCTAATATACCTGCTGTTGGGAAAATTTTATTAAAAGATTCTGAATGCCAATGTATTGATCAAAAGAAAAAATACCACTATTATTAATGTAACAGACTTCCACAATAAAAACATGGTAATGCAATTTCATCATCACAATAAGGAAATATCAACTGCACATGAGAGCATACCAATTTAATGTTATGTTACATCTCAAATGTAACATAACATTAAATTTATCTTCTATTTCTGTTTTTTAAACTAATCACTGTATAAATTGAAGAAATATTTTTCGACATATTTAATGAATATTGACCATATAAACCCACTGGACTGGACAGATACATGGCTCTGAGCTTGATTATGGATCAAGATTTTGCAGCACTGGTGGGCTTCTGGGGAGGGATAATCTTCCGCTGTGTTTTCTGTTTGTTTGTGGGTTGACAGCCCCAAGTGAATAGATTCACAGGATATGTTTATCAGCTAGTGGATAATCCTGAGCAGAGGTCATCGCAGGCACCTGAACTCTTTGCTTCTATTGGCATCGTCAAATTCTACATTGAAGGAAGTCTTCCAGTGTAGATGGCTTCAGCCTTTAGTGGTGGGGGAATGGGTCTTTGCCCCATGTCTGCGATTAGGGGGCTGTTTGATATTGTCGGCATTCCCTCTCTCAATAAACATAGTTTCTTTAAACATCCCACTAACCATTTTCTCTCCATAGCTGGTTGGAATGTGAGGACTCTGCACAGAGATTTTTCTCTTGATGTCTTCACACAAGAATTCCACCATTATAATTTAGATATTCTCGGCTTGCAAGAGACCAGATGGACAGATAAAGGTCAGATTCTTAAAAATAAGCTTAAATTTCTCTTTTCAGGGAGGGACGACAATAAGCATCACCAAGGCGTGGATCTACATCTCAACAGACACGCTAGTGATGCTCTTCTCGGATATGAGTGCATTAATGAAAGGTTTCTTACAGCAAAATTTCAGACAAGCGTTGAAGACTTGAATGTTATCTACTGTTATGCCACCACTGAGGATGCTGATGAGAAGGATAGGTTTTATGGACAACTTCAGGATATTTTGAATTCTGTCAAGAAAGGAGATATTACCCTTGTTCTTGGTGACTTCAATGCCAAAGTTGGTACTGACTCTGACCTTTGGGGAGGAGTGATAGGCCCTTTTGGTATTGGTAGCTGCAATAGCAATGGGCAACATCTCCTACAGGTAAGTAAACTCAATGGATTCAGAATAACTAACACTTATTACAAACACTGCGACATACATAAGTACACATGGGTTTCACCTGATGGGCTGCATAAGAATATGATTGATTACATATTAATTAACAGCAAATGGGCTAGTTCTGTTAGGAATACCAGGTCATATAGGGGAGCTGAAATTGGATCTGACCATTACCTTGTTAAAATGTGTCTTGAAACTTAAACTTAAAAAGTGTTGTGCTAGGGTTAAAAAATTTACTTTTAATACTGAAGCTCTGAAAGACCCAGTTATAGCCAAAGCTTACCATGATAGGTTACTTAGTCATTATGACAGTCATGGTATGCTTACTACTGATGTTGAGGAAGAATGGGATCATTTTAAACATGCTTTTTTGGACACTAACAGTACTCTTTTTAGAAAAAAAGGAGCAGAAGAGGCAGACTTATCTGAGTGATAAGGCACTTGAGCTTATTTCAGAAAGAAAGAACTGCAGGAATGTCCTTAATCAATACCCTACTAGTCCTAATAGAAAGCATTACAGAGAATTTAATAAATGTGTAAAGGATCAGTTAGCTGCTGATAAGAATCTTTGACTTGATGGTTTGGCTGACAAAGCCGAGGAAGCAGTTAGACAGCACAACAGCAGAGAGCTGTACCAGATAGTTAATGTTTTGTGTGGTAGAAAACGGACAGGTATACAGGGATTGAAGGATAAACAAGGTAAGGTTATAGAAGGTGAGGATTCTGTCATGGCTAAGTATTTCAGTGATATTCTAAACAATGTGGTTAGTTCTATTCCCATTGTTTGCAATGATGATAAATGCATTGGTGGCTTTAATGTTGACCCTGTAACACAATCTGAAGTTATTTTGGCTGTTTCTAAACTGAAACTACATAAATCCCCAGGGGTAGATGAAATTACTATGGAAATGCTTAGAGCTGGGAATGTTTCGTTACCACTCGGATGACTGAAATTCTGAATATCTTTTATGATAAAGGCATGGTTCCTAAGGATTTTACAGAGCTATTGTTATCCCTATTTTCAAAAAAGGTGATCGCAGTTCTTGTGATAACTATAGGGGTATCAGCCTACTCTCTGTTCCAGGTAAAGTTCTTTCCATGATTGTGCTTAATAGAATTAAGAATCTGGTTGACAGTCAATTGCGTGATGAGCAATGTGGATTCAGAAGTGGTAGGGGATATGTGGATCAGATATTTTCAGATTCTTGAGAAATGTTTAGAGTTTCAGAAACCTTTGGTTGCTAGCTTTGTTGATTTCAAAAAGGCTTTCGACTCTGTTGATTGTCATAATTTGTGGTTGATTGTGAGATCATATGGTATATCTGACAAGTTAGTTAACATAATGAAAGCTCTCTATAATAATACTGAGTCGTGTGAGAGTTGGTAAGGCTTGTAGCAGTTGGTTTAGCATTATTTCTGATGTTCGAAAAAGGTGCATTTTGCCTCCTTTTCTCTTATTATTATTGATTATGTTATGCGAAATTCACTGCAAGGGAAAGATTTTGGCCTTAAATGGACTGGAGATACGAAAATTTCTGATTTAGATTATGCTGATGATTTAGCCCTTTTGGCAAATGATGTTGATGAGATGAACTCTTTCATTTGAGCTGTTGATGAGACTGGTAGTAGAGTAGGTTTGGTTATAAACAGAGAGAAAACTAAAGTGATGAAAATTGGTCAATCAGGCTGTGATTCAGTTAATCTGAATAGTTGCAGTCTTGAGCAGGTGTCACAGTTTAATTATCTTGGGAGCTATGTAACAGATAATGGTGATTTGCGGCATGAGATTAACAGATGAATAGGGATTGCTGCCGGGACTTTTAAGAATATATGGAGAGTGTGGAAAAATAGGCGTATGCACCTAAATACTAAAATTAGACTGTATAATAGTTTGGTTCTTTCTAGGGTTAGTTATGGTAGTGAAACATGGACACTTTGTAAACAAGATAACAGGAAACTAGATGCTTTTGATTCCAGATGCTTATGCAGTATCTTTGGCATTGGGTGGTTCAACTTTGTAACTAATGATGAGGTTAGGCAAAGGAGTTTGCAACCTCCTTTAAGCAGCATATTGTGCAGAGAGAGACTCTGTTGGTTTGGCCTTGTTGCCTGTATGGATAATTATAGATTGGCGAATAGGGTTATGAACAGTGTGCCTAAAGGCCTCAGAAAGAAGGGGAGACCTAGGATGCGGTGGGCAGACAATGTCAAACGGGACCTTGTTAGAATTGGTGTGCAGTGGCCAGATGCAGTAGATGTAGCTCAGGATAGACTTGCTTGGAGAACTAAATTGCATGGTCTGGTTGGACCTCTGTAGCCCATGGCTGTTTGAGGATGATGATGATGATGAAGGATGATATATCCTGATAACATGTCAGGTGCTCTGGCACCTGACATGTTATCAGGAAGTCATGGGTTCGTATCTCACCTGGCTCAAGACAATTTTTCCTCTAAAATTGATCGACATTAACTTCAGAGTGATATCGTCCTTAATATTCACTGTTTTGCTGAAGAAGGATATCTATGTATATGCAAAATTTGGATTCTATGATGCTGTCCACATTTTATTATTTGCATACCATCTTTGTAACATTTTGGTGGAAGTCTTTCAAGTGATTATGAAGACCTAATGATTTAGATGTGAACTTTGACAGATTCTTAATTAAGTTACCAACTGTTGCCCTTTTAATGTGTATTGCAAATGTGTCTGCAGTTATGAACTGTGCCACTCTACCATTTATGGAATTGAAATTTCAATTTAGCCACAAATCACTTCTTGTTATTGACTCTGCTCATGTTATAGCACATATAGCAACATGTTCGTAGATCTAAAAAAATTACATCATTATAGATCTGTATTCTGTAAGATACAGCCGTGTTTATTGGTGACATTTTGCCTATTTATTTTCAATTTGAAATATAATTTCTGTAAATACATTTATTCATGTTTTACATTCAATGTAAATATTTCTGTAAATACATTCATGTTTATACATTCAAATTAAATTTTCCCCTTTTTCTTCCATATAAAGAATTTAGAAAAAGAAAAAGAAGAACATATGCAATTGAATGAAAGATACAAGAAAATAATGGTACATTTTACTGTTACGAAGTCTCACTTTGAACATGGAAACTATGCGCAAGAGAACTTTGATCGGGTAAAGCTTGAACGGGACCAGTTAAACATTGAATTGCTTAATGCTAATAAAACTATTGATAGTCTAAAAACAGCTCTAATGCAGGTGACACAAGAAAAAGATGACACAAAATCAGAAGTAAGTATCTGAACTTTGTAATAAAATATTCCATTTGAATTTTAAATTATACTACTTATACCTTACTTGGAAAATGAGTGAAATTAAATACACCTATCCCTCGATTTACACGGTACTCAGTTCACACAATTTTGGCTTTGCACGGTCAAAAAATGCAACCAGCTTCGATTTACACGGTACTGACTGAGATTTCCTTTCTATGTATGTCTCAGTCAGTACCGTGTAAATCGAAACTGGTTGCATTTTTTGACCGTGCAAAGCCAAAATTGTGTGAACTGAGTACCGTGTAAATCGAGGGATAGGTGTTTAGCTTTGACTGAGGTTAGATAGGTTTATTTTGTCTCTGAGTAGAGTTTTTTTTTACACACAATGGTCTAAAGGCTAGATCAGAAAAGCCTCAAAAGTGTAGAGGTGGAACATTAGGAGATTATTGAAGTCTGCCTCAGGCCATTCAGTGTCCTGTGTGTTCACATGATATACCTATTTTTAGACATGTCATGTGAACACACAGGGCCATGGCTTACATGCTATCTGACAGACATTGACAAAGCTTTCCAAGTCCATTGGTGTTCCTTCTCTCACAGATAACATAATGGGGGTGAGCAGAGAAGATATCAACATAAGTGGGGATTCAAATAATGAGAAATGTGCTACTGACTGAAAAAATCCCCACCCAGATTTGGCTGAGGAAAGTCTAAGTTGGGTTTGTTGCTGTAACCATGAGTGAGTACTGTTTTCGTTGAATAACATCTACAAATACCCTGATGTGTGGGTCAAGGTGGACCATAGGAGACCACTGAAACTTTTAACCCTTACATATTGTTTAGATTCCAGCTCTTTGTATGATGTTAACACTAGGATAAATGCATGGTTATTATTTTTGTATTTAAAAAAAAAAGTAAAATCTGAAAGTTTGCATATGGATATGCATGGTTATTATTTTTGTATTTAAAAAAAAAGTAAAATCTGAAAGTTTGCATATGGAACTTTAAAGCTAAATTTACTAGTTAGTTTCATGGGAAAATTATAGTAAACTGAAAAAAAAAAATCTGTTATTTCTAGTGATCAGTAGCATAGCATTTTACACTTGCAGGGCAGGAAATTCCACTCTTCTATAATAGCATTTCTCAACTCATGAATGACTCTTGGGGTGGGGGGGATGACTTGCAACTTGTCTTTCCAAAGCATCCCATGCATGTTAAATGGGATTTAGGCTAATCCATTCTCTGGATAGCTTCACTCTCAAGGTATTCCTCCACTATCAGAGCTCTATGTGGATGAGGAGTACCATCCATAAAAATGAATTCTGACCAAATAAGTCTGCCCCCAATAAAAATTAATTCTGATTCGATAAGTCTTGTGTGCCAATCCCTACTGGCAACTGTGGATGCTCTGTGACAGGTGATCCTTGCTTCATGGGTGGCAATACCACTTCTGTGTTTTCAACACCTCATTGAGTCCTTACCATACTTCTGACTGCTGTTGTGAGGGCAAAAGGTTGAGCAATAGGTTATTAGGTAGGTGTAGATATTAATTTGTCCATTCAGTGTATTTGAGGTATGTGCGATTTTATTTTTTACTTTTGAGGTATGTGCGATTTTATGTAGGTAGGTGATGAACTAATCAGTATTTTATATACGGTTTACTTTTATACAACCCAAAGTGTTGTGATGGACTAATCAACACTTTTTATTAAAATGGTGCTTATTATTAAGTGGTTATTATTTAAATTGGAATTAATAAAAAAAAGGTTATTTATTAAATGCTCATTAGTAAGTTCCTTCATAATCATTCCTCAAATACATGACCACATGAAGATGCACTCATTATAGGGGGCATAAAATGTGTATTTAGACCACTCCTCATTGCCTAGTCATGCCATCAGTAGTAAAAATTACAGTGGCATTTTAGACCAATGTTAAATATCCAAATAGAAATTTGTATGGCAAGTAAATTTTAAAATAATGAATGTAAATAAAATGTGCAAGTGAAGCTTTTACCAATGAGTGTATTATTCTGAATCCAAATAAATGAAGCTAATTGTAGAGTCACCATGATAAGGTACCTAAAATTATCAGAGTAATGTACTGTATGGTAAAACATCTTGGCATGCCACAATGTATGTGTTACTATGTGTTTCCAGGAAGAGACACATGCGCATTGAAAATTTTACTTCCATGAACAGTGCAGCTCAAGGCAAAAACACAAAGCAAGAACTGACCTCTGGTGAGTGCTATTTCGGTTAGTTAAAATATAAAATAGATTGTGGTAAATACAAAGCAAAATAATTAGAAAGTAAAAGTAACTGCTATCAAATAAAAGTCAATAGTACAGCCTAAGACATATGTGTTTAAATTAGGGAGTGGCATGGTCCAAGTTATGTTTTTCCCATATTATGGTATCTGTAAATAATATAAAATGGTCATATATGTTCTACTGTAACTGGCCTCTGGTGAGTGCTATTTTGGTTAGTTAAAATATAAAATAGATTGTGGTAAATACAAAGCAAAATAATTAGAAAGTAAAAGTAACTGCTATCAAATAAAAGTCAATAGTACAGTCTAAGACATATGTGTTTAAATTAGGGAGTGGCATGGTCCAAGTTATGTTTTTCCCATATTATGGTATCTGTAAATAATATAAAATGGTCATATATGTTCTACTGTAACTGGCCTCTGGTGAGTGCTATTTTGGTTAGTTAAAATATAAAATAGATTGTGGTAAATACAAAGCAAAATAATTAGAAAGTAAAAGTAACTGCTATCAAATAAAAGTCAATAGTACAGTCTAAGACATATGTGTTTAAATTAGGGAGTGGCATGGTCCAAGTTATGTTTTTCCTATATTATGGTATCTGTAAATAATATAAAATGGTCATATATGTTCTACTGTATGTGTGGATTGCAGTACCCTCCCTCTACCCCCCAGAAGAGGTTGAAAGCACAATATTGAAGTGGTTGTCTGTGACAGAAGGAGTGATACTGTGCTGTGCTACATATCCTTTCAAATACATTCCAATGATAATCACTCTGTCAACTGGGGAACCTAATGGACTAGACTACCTTATTGATCTTCAGCAGAACTTGTGTATGAATTAGAGTGAAAATCATCAAATTCCAGCTGAAAGTCAATATGTTGTACTGCATGAATGCTGTTGGCATCTCAATTTTTTTAGCTCATTTTCAGAAGAAACGAACTAATGTTTTCACTTTGTCATCTGTCTGTCTATCCATCTGTAGACATTCAACTTCTTTGTTTTTAGATATAAACTAAAAATTCTGTTGTGGTTGGATAGGTATTGATATCTTCAAATTACCCTCTACTGGTGAAAATGTTTGAAAATGCAAAATTTTAAGCAAATATTGCAAGTGATGTAATTATGTTAGTAATTTGAAAATTTAGTGGTGAAATGTGAAGGTTGCAAAGTTTGCTTTGACAACAATGATTTTAATCCTTACCTCCAGGAGGATGAGAAAATGCAGTTTTCGTTTCGTTTTATGAGATATTTGTTTTTTATTTTGGAGATAAGTTAAAAATTATTTTTGGGTTGGATAGGTATTAATAAATTATTGTGATTCCCACTTTTCAAATCTCCCAAAAGTTCTAATTGTGCCCCTTGACAGTGGAAAAATTTGGAAATTTCAGAACTTTAAACAAATATGGCAAATGATATATTTGGGCTGTAAATTTGATATTTTGGTGTTGGAATGTGATGATCAAGGGGTGTGCATTTGCAGCAATAATTTGTTCCTTCATCCCAGCTTTTTGTTTTAAGAGATTAATTAAAAATTCTTTTTGAGTTGAATCATCATCATCCTCAATCAGCCATTGTCTACGGAGGTGCAACCAGATTATGAAATTTAGTTCTCCAAACACATCTCTCCTGAGCTACATCTGCTGCATCTCACCACTGTAGACCAATTCTAACAAGGTCCTGTTTGACATTGTCTGCCCACCACATCCTAGGTCCCCCCCCCCCACCCTTTTCTGAGGCCTTTAGGCACACTGTTCATAATCCTATTTCCTAATCTATATTTATGTATTCAGACAACTTGGCGAAACCAACAGTGTCTCTCTCTGAAGAATATGCTGCTCAAAGGTTGCTGACTGCTTTGCTTAACCTCATCATTATTTACAAAGTTGAACCACCTAATCTCCAAGATACTGCATAAGCATCTAGAATCAAATGCATCGAGTTTCTTGTTATCTTGTTCACAAAAGGTCCTAGTTTCACTACCATAACTAACTCTAGAAAAAACCAAACTATTATACAGTCTAATTTTAGTCTTTATGTGTATGCACCTATTTCTCTACACTCTTCATAGATCCTTAACCCTTCCAATGTCCAGTCTGAAAAACAGGTTTCCATCCAGGGGCCAAGCTATTTTTTGTCTGTGCTCAGCCAAAAAAAAAACTTTAATAACTTTAGAACTTTTTTGCCAAACAACTAATGAAAGGAATTATGGCATGGTGAATACCAAATTAATCAGCATTTAATTCTGGATTTTCTGAAAATCAAATATTTACAAAAAATACGTTATGTTTTATTTTAATAGGACTTTTTTAGAATCATGTAGTAAAAAAATGCATCTGGCAACACAACTAATACACAGAAATGATTACAATGCACGTGAATAGAATGACTATATATTTTTGAATAACAAAAAAAATACTTTTTTGGTTTTAAGTAAATATTTTTTTCGTTTTGCAATTTTTTTCCTGGTACCATAAAAAAATAATAAAATAAATACCCCCTCAAGCAGCTGCTTGCCACAGAGGTCTGACAGGAACCTGTCAGTTTATATGCCACAGTAGGAGATCTGAGAGGATGGCAGGACCTCAGCAGAAAAACGACACACACATCCATGCCTAATTCCGGGGCTCGAACCCAGGTCCCTTAGATCAGTAGCCAAGCGTGCTAACCACTCGGCCATGCTGAGTCAGATAAACAAGTCAACTTTAGAATTAAAAAAAAATAACCAATCAACGGCAATAGGTCATGTTATATACGAAATTAAACAGAATTTAATAACGAACTTTATGAAAATAAATAATATAAATAAATTTGCAAGCATATTGATTTTAATAAGCCTTTTTCAATGTGATATGATGGAAAAAAAGATCGCACTATAGAATTAAGGCTTCATTTTGGAAAACCTGCTGAATAAAAATAGTTAAATTATATATTTTTTGAAAGGAAATTTCCTCCCGAATAATATAATATTCAACCTGAAATATGACTTTTATTTCTTTTGATGATTCTTTTCAGTATCGTATATTTTAAACACAACCAGCGTTATACAACATGACTTGGACTTCTCACATTCACGGGATTTTCTGAACTGGTTATGAAATAGAAAAAAACTTCCTTGGCTGTTTTTTTTTTACTAAACGTTATGAATTTTTTCTTTGGGTGTTGAATTTCGGCAATCTTGGCTAAGTGCAGAAAGGTTTGTTCACCAAGACCAGCCCTTCCCGAAATAGCCCTCCCAAATGATGGACGATTTCCATAGCAAGGAATATATTTGCTTCCATATCCAAGACATTCATTTTAAGAAAATGGTACAAGCTCAAAGTTTTTTTACTAAAGAAAACAAGAAATAACAAAATAAAAATTACACATAACCTAATGGAATGTTAAATAAAATATCTGCAACAACTTTTAACCAATCTCCGATCTAGCTTATCTCGGAAAGATCATAAAATCAGCCAATCATAAGATCGCTGACTAACTGAAGTAAATTTGCTTTCTTATCCAAAAACTCATTTATTTTCAGAAAATGATACTAGTTAAAAGTTTTACTGGAAAAGTAATAAATAATAAAATAAAAATTAACATATAGCGTAACGTGACGTTAAAATATCCACAGCAACAAGTTGTAGGCTGGCCATACGGTATAACATAACTATGAAAAAAAATCAATACTTATCAATCGGCCAAAAGATTGCTAATTTCCGAAAATAAATCTACTGAAATGGAAACTAACTAAGGTTTAAATATAAAAAAAATACTAACTTGACAAAGAGTATCCAATATGCTGAACCAAAACTGTAAACAACACATAGCACAAACAATGGAGATTGCATCAGCCATCTGTGTCTTGTTTGCCTCAGTGAAGCCTAACTAATTAAATGCAGGTGCAGCCAAAATTTCTAAGAAGGACGTGTTTACTTTTAGTTTCGATTTGAAGGTGGGAAAGATGCATAGAATGCTGAGAAAAATGATAAAAATAATTTGGGAATACTGACTAGGTTTTTGACAGAAAAGAGTGTCAAACGGAATAAAAAAATGGTGGTACGTATTTTGTAATTACTTCCAAAATCTACGGTTTTTAAAAATAGCAGTTTTTTTTGTTAATTTTTAGGAGATTTTCGAAAATTTAGGGAAAAATTTTTTTGATAATAGCTTAAATCAAACTTGTGAGCTTAAATCAGAAGGTTGCTTCAGCAAATAGGAACGTTAACAATCAAATCGGCAATACCGTTTAGTTCTTCTAAAAAATGGCAATCAGATGGCTTTATAAAAATTATTTATATTATAGTTTAGTAAAATATGCATGAAATTAAAAAAACAAAATATTATTTTTGAAGCCTGAATTATATATTTTTGTAAGATATACATATAAAAAAATTACAACAGCAATTTTTATTTAAAAAAAGATAGATATATTTTTGTTGTACTAAGACCGTATGCATATGTCATTGACACTCGCACTTCAGATTCTCCGTACGTGCACATACGGGTTAGGCCCTGGAAGGGTTAATCTCATGCTGCACATCACCACTATCTGTTACATAACTCCTAAGATAATTAAACTGAGACACCTGCACAAGAGTGCAACCATTAAGATCAACTGAACCACAATGTGGCTGACCAATTTTCATCACTTTAGTTTTCTCTCTGTTTATTGCCAAGCCTACCCTACTGCCAGTCTCATCAACAGCTCTAATGAAAGAGTTCATCTCATCAACATCATTTGCCAAAAGGGCCAAATCATCAGCAAAATCTAAATCAGAAATTTCTGTATCTAGACCATTTAAGCTCAAAATCTTTCCCTTGTTAAATTTCACATAACATAATCAATAACCAAACTAAAGAGGAAAGAAGAGAAAATTCATCCTTGTCGAACACTAGAAGCAATGCTAAACCAATTACTACAAGTTTAGCAATTCTCACACATGACTAGGTGTTATTATAGTGGGCTTTCATTATGTTAAACATATCTATGTTACTCTGGAAATTAATTATATTAAACATATCTAGATACTCTGGCATGTTTCTGGAGAGATGCGGGTTCAAATCCCGTATATCGTCGAAAATTTTTTCCACTGAACATTTATTGATTTCATTGTGTTAACTAACTTGTCTGGTATGCCATACAATCTCACAATCAACCACAAATTATAACAGTAAATGGAGTCAAAAACCTTTTTGAAATCTACTAGGCTAAGAACCACAGGTTTCTGAAACTCTAAACATTTCTGAAGAATCTGCCTAGGTGAAAAAATCTGATTTACACATACCCTACCACTTGTGAATCCACACACCTCATCACATAGTTATCTGTCTTAGATTGGGTAGTTTTTACCTCTGAGTGGCACTTTTTTATACACAAAGGGCTAAATAGCCAGGTCTCAAGGACCTCGAAGGCTCAGAGAAGGTTTGGGAGTGGATCTACTAGGACAGCTGTTGGGAGACAGATGATAGCCTCCCATCAAGGCCATCCAGCGTATTTAACGTGCACAGAGTATGGCTGTCCCGCACATGGGGCAATGGCTTAATGTACCATCTGTCAAATGGTGGCCTTTCCAAGCCTGTCAGTTCTCCTACTACCTTGGGCAGGGTGGAGTTGTCTGTGAACCAGATTCTTAATTCTTATTAAGCACAATCATGCAAACAACTTTAACTGAAACAGAAAGTAGGCTGATATCCCTATAGTTATCACAAGAACTGTGATCACCTTTTTAAAAAATAATGATAATAATAGCTCTGGTAAAATCCTTAGGAACATTGCCTTTTTCATAAAAGATATTCAAAATTTCAGTCAGTCATGTGGTAACAGAAACATTCCCATCTCTAAGCATTTCAGTAGTAATTTCATCTACCCTTGGGGATTTATGAAGTTAAAGTTTAGAAATAGCCAAAATAACTTCAGATTTTGTTATAGGTCCAACATTAAAACCAGTAATGCATCTATCCTCATTGTAAACAATGGGAGTAGAATTAACCATATTTTGCTCAGCCCACCTAGTCATGACATAATCCTCACCTTTCAATAACCTTATCCCTGTTTATCCTTCAATCCTTGTATACCTGTCCATTTCTCCCCATACAAAACATTAACTATCTGGTGCAGCTCTCTACTGTTATGCTGTCTAGCTGCTTTCTCGGCTTTGTCAGCCAAGCCACCTATCCAAAGATTCTTACCAGCTGCTAATTGATACTTTATCATATGATACTATACTTAGAGTTTATTACTCACTGATACTATACTTAGAGTTTATTAACCTCTTTTTAACACTTCCTGTTAGGACTAGTAGGGTATTAAGGACATTGCTGCAGCTCTCCCTTTCCAAAATAAGCTGCAGTGCCTTGTCACTAAATAATTTTGCCTCCTCTGCTCCCTTTTACCTAAAAGAGTACTGTTAGTTTCAAGAAAAGCCTGCTTAAAATGACCCCATTCTTCCTCAATTTCAGTAGTAAGCAAACCATAACTGTCATAATGACTAAGTAACCTATCATGGAAAGCTTTAGCTATAACTGGGTCTTTCAGAGCTTTAGTGGTAAAGGCAGCTTTTTCTGATCATCTTCAGTGGAGGCATAACAACAGATAACTTTCAAGTCTGTAATGCTTGTCTGAAATTTAGCTGCAAGAAACCTTTCATTAATGAACTCATATCCTAGAAGAGCATCACTAGCATTTCTGCTGAGAAGCAAATCTATGTTTTGGAGATGCTGCTTTCCCTTTCAGGGAGGGAAGATCTTTTTGGAGATCTTCCCTCCCTGAAAAGAGAAATTTAAGATTACCTTTAAGTATCTGACCTTTTTCTGTCCATCTGGTCTCTTGCAAGCCAAGGATATCTAAGTGATGTCCATGAAATTCTTGTGTGGGGACATTAAGAGAATATTTTCTGTACACTATCCTCATATTTCCAGCTGGGTCAGTGTTGAGATTTATCACCTCAAAATTCCCAGCCCTGCCTACAGTAATTAGGGGACACCAATGGGCTTGTAAAGGTTGCTGTCCGTTGGATGGGATGTTAATCCGTAGCCCTGTGTGCGGGTGAGCCATACCCTGTGGTGCATATTAAAGAACACACTGGATGGCCTTGATGGGAGGCTACCATCTGTCTCCCAACAGTTATTCTAGTGGGTCCCCTCCCCCAACCTTCTCTGAGCCTTCCGGGTCCATGTGACCTGGCCATTTAGCCCATGGTGTGCAAAAAATTGTTGCTCAGGGGTAAAACAGCCCAACCTCATATTCCAACTTCCTGTAGAGAGAGAATGGTTAATGGAATGTTTAAAAAAACTATGTTTATTGAAAAAGGAAATGCTGACAATATCAAATAGCTCCCTAATGGCAAGCATGAAGTAAAGACCTGTTTTTCTCACTACTAAAGGCTTAAGCCATCTATACAGGAAGATTTTCTCCAATGTAGGTTTGACTGTACCCATAGAAGGAAGAGTTCAGGTACCTGCATTGACCTCAGATCAGGATTATTCACCAACTGATAAAACATATCCTGTGAATCTATTCACTTGGGACTCTGTCAACCCATAAGCAAACAGAAAACAGCATAAGATTTTCCCTCAAAAGAGCCCACCAGCAGAGCAAATTTAGGATCCATTATCAAGCTCAGCACCATTTTTCCATTTCGGTTGATATATACACGGTCATATCAGAATAATATGACCAACTACCATAGTATATGTATGGTAGGTGGTCATATTATTCTGATACGACTGTGCATATGGTCAGCACCAGGACCCTGTGTGGTTGAACACTCCTCAGCAGGGTAGAAAAAAGAAAGTAGCCATAGTAATCCAGATCAGTAGGTCACACTGATCTGGCAACCCTCCCCTTCTGTCCAGTTCTACAAGAGAGTATCTCTTTTGAAAGATACTAATGGTCTGCATCACTAGAAGGCGGGGTCAGACTTTAGGTGCTAGGCCTGGCTGGTTCTGTACGTCATGATAAGAGATTGATGCATAGCTCTCTTTCCAGTGACTACCTAGCTACCATTTACAGAGTTGAATTGGTACTAAGAAATATTGTGATTTATAATTTTCAAATCCTCCAAAAGGCTTTACACTATTAGAGGACACTAAATGTAGAAAATGTAAAACTTGAAGTAGTGTTGCAAACGATATATTTATGCTAGAAATTAGAATCCTTGGTGGTAGAATGTGTTGATCAAGAACAGATGCCCAGATAACTTACTAACAGAAGTATGTATAATTTATGTTAATATGTGTTTAAGTTATTATTGGTTAAAATTTGACTAGTTGCTCTTAATTTTTAAAAAGTTAGTGAATTTTAAAATTTTCAATGATATTTTAATAGAATATAATAAATGATATTATTTTATATACATTGATTTTCCCCCTTAACCCTAGGGAATGAGAAAATTCAACTTTTCCTTTTAAGTGATAAATAAGAAATACTTTTTGCATTATATAGGGCTACTAATATATTACAATTTACATTTTCCAGTCACCCATTAGTATGAATTAATACTGTTAAAGGGTACAATATTCAAGCATTCCATATTCATAAGAGGTGATATTTTATTCTTTAGTTTTTATGTATTACAAATATAAATGCAATTGTTAAATACAAATATAAATGTTAAATTTATAAATGTTAAATAGCATTTTGATGAACAATCCTGATTATGGATGTGCTTTTAATGTTTTTTACAGTGTGATGGAAGAATAAATATTTTTATTATAATTTTCTTATGTTCTAATCTAACTTAATTGTAATGTCTGAAGGAATATTAATCAAATATAGAGCAGACTTTTATGGAAATTATATGATCTTGTAATAAGTGATTCCAAAGATATGCAGTTATGAATACTTGATTTTTTTAAATGATCATCTAGTACTTTATTTTGCATGTTTTTGTAACAAAACTATATGCATATTTATGTTTCCTTGTTTTTTTTTTTAAATTATATCATTAAAAGTGTGAACTGGTTGTTTTTTTTTACTCCAATTGGTAGTGAGTGCTGTAAAGAAAAGTCAGTAAAGAGTTGAATGCAATAATTCATGAATTCTGCTTTAAATGATTACTAAAAAAATTAACTCTATAGTTAAGGTCTCGAAGCATGGATTATTTATTTTTCTCAGTTGAGGGTAACTGATGCCCGGGAAAGAGTTAACTGTGTTACTGTAGATTAAATATTTTAAATTGAAAGTCAGAAACTGTGATAATAGGCATATATAATATTTTTATGCCTTTTTAGATTGTGATGCTAAAACATAGACAGGCTCTTCTGCAGCAAGAATGTGAATACCTAGGTAGGCAAGTTGGAGATTTAACCCAGCGTTGGGGTGAGGCACAGGACAGAGCATCACGACTTGCTTCTCAGGTGGACCAAGCTAAAGCATCTCGGGAAGAACTTTTTGAACGTTTCATAAACACTAGGTAACTTTAATTTTTAAGTACATTATATATTGACTGTTTTTTATGCATCTTGTTAACACAAGATGTAACATAATATGTTTTTCATTTGAAAATTGGAAATCAACGTAATCATGTTGATTTACGTCAACATCATCTGAAGTTGATGTAAGCAAACATCAGATCCCTCGCATTTATAAAGTGTAAAACATTGTTAAGGTAACCATATATCACAAATGAATTTCAACATAAATTTGTTTGTTAAATGTTATGAAAATAATAGCTTCTATTTTGTACTAGGAGTAAATATTGATAACACTAGTATAAACATTGAAAATTAGTTAAGTATAACAGATTTTTTTTATTGTGTAACTTTATACTGATGAAGAGAAAAACTTGTGTTTAGATAAGATTGTTTTATTTGTATAGCATTTGTATACCTTTTTAATGAATTACTTAATTCATACTTTTGTTTGGTAAAAATAATTTTGAATTCACACTTAGTTTCCATCCATTAAATATATAACAATATTTTAAAAACTGTTGAATATAAACTTAAAAATTTGCAATAAAAAAATACAAAGTTCTACTGTGTCAATTAAGTCCTCTTTGCTTTTGTATCCAAAACCTCATTCATTTTCAGGGAACAATACAAGATCAAAGTTTTTTACTGGAAAATGAAGAAATAATAAAAGAAAAATTACCATATAACCTAATATGATATTAAATCAAATATCCACAGCAACAAATTGTAAGCTGGCCATCCAACGTAGTGTAACTGCAAAAAATTGATCGAACGGAAGAGCGGGAAAGATTGGTAATTTGCGGAAATGAAATAAATCTACAGAAATGAAAACGAAGGTTTAAATATAAAAGTATAAATAATAACTAGATGTAGGTGAATTTATTCAAAGTATGAAAACAGTGGTTGTTGTAAACAATCCACTTTGTAGCCACTTGACTGCCGCATGTGCAACAATTAACTTGGATCACAGCACCTTCTCTCTTGTCTGTGGTGATGCTGCTGGCAGTTGCACAATAACTAAGGCTCTAACAATAACAAGCTCTGGCCTTCTTTTGGGTAATGCATCTCTTTTACCTTTTAGTTTTATAGTTTCCATCTGAAAAGCAGGAAAGACACATAGAATTATGGGATAAATGATGTAAAAAAATAAAATAAAAAAATAATAAATACCCCCTCAAGCAGCTGCTTTCCACAGAGGTCTGAGAAGTCAACAAGTATATCAGTTTAATTATCTTCAGAACTTTGTATGATATACTGGTGATGTGTGGCATGGGAATAAACAGAAGTATGGAGATTGCTGGGGGAACTTTCAAGAATCTGTGGAGAGTAGGCACGTGGGTGGCCACTGATACAATTCTAATTCCTTGTATTACCAACATTAATTTTTTTGCTGGAAGGGATGAAAAGAGACATCTAACATTTTTATTTTGGGTTAAAGGTTTACAATCGACTAGCAGATAGAGTGAAAAAAAAATCAATGTGAAAATTTTATAAAATTTTTTAAAACAACCTGGGAAAATTGTTTTTCCCATAATGACATAATTTTAATTTTAATTAAATTCCTACTCCTTTGTACTCTAGCTGAACTGGCAGTGTTTTAATATTTTAAATGATATCCTATTTTAATATGAGTTTTATTCTCTGATGATATTATTGCTTCATAGTGGGACAAAATTGGGACATTATTATAATAAACATAAATTAATTAAAATACAGCTACAGTAAGTATAAATTTAATCCACGATTAAAGCTGTATTGCATCTAAAAGTATATTAAAAACTTAACATAAGGATAAGGTCTGCTAACAAAGTTCTGCAGTTCAAGCTGTATTTAGCCCTTTGGCCATAAATCTAAGCTTTTCCTTTGCTTTGTTATTTGACATTTGCGATTGTCTTAACTCATATTATTATCCTTTACTATTGTATAAAGAAAGTTTAGAGAATGACAAAGATAGTTGCCAGTGTCAAACTTGGCTGGTACAGTGGCTAAGGAAGAATAACCTTTTGCTAGATGATGGAATCAGCTGTTCACAGTCATAGGCCATTTCATGTTTCCTAGCTTACCAGTCCTTTTGTTATGCACTACTTGATGTTGAAATATTGAAGTAATAGACAAATATTGAAGCATTAGATGTAAGTCTCTCTGCTGTAGCATATGTAGACAACATATCAAGTTGTTTGATGTCAGCTTTGTCGTACAATTTTTGGTAGTTGTTGGCAGATATCACTTGGCAGTTCTTATTGTCTGTCTTGCATTA
This sequence comes from Ryuthela nishihirai, assembly GCA_038380435.1. Classification (NCBI taxonomy): domain Eukaryota; kingdom Metazoa; phylum Arthropoda; class Arachnida; order Araneae; family Heptathelidae; genus Ryuthela; species Ryuthela nishihirai. The sequence goes on along the minus strand of JAWZYU010000004.1, from coordinate 92,300,261 downwards.
CTGACATTATTCGCTATTCATAAATTGGTACAGACTGTCAAAAATAATGCACTACACTGACACTTATGCAAGTTATTTAAAAACTTTCATTTAACTTTTAAAAGACATTTAAGCCCAATTAGTTAAACATTAAAAATATTGGCTCCATAACTTTGTGTGGAGCAACATGTCTTGCCAATTCACGGGTCTATGGCATCATCAAGCTCAACTCTTAAAGGCGCGATCATCAGCTTTTATACCATCTCGCTCAAGTGTCATATGATCTGATGTGACTGCGTGTATTCCCACCATTTGTTAAGTAAGGAGATTCCTTGTAGCAGGTAAGGGTGGTATGTCAGTGTTACAGGTACATTTACGGTTTTTATGAATTAAAAGTTTTTCTGTGTATAGTAATTGATATTTTGTCTTTGGTGCTGCAATTGCCTTGTATACTATATTGTTCACTTTTAAATTATTTTGTATTATTGTTTGTGTTAGAACAGTATTTGGATTTTGTTTTTTAATGTCATTATGATGTTCAATCATTCTAGATTTAAGGGGGCATAGGAGTTTCTCGGCCATAAAAAAAGGCAATTTTCATAATTTTTTTGTCACAAATAAAAAAGGTAAAATAACGACTTTTTTTTAAAATGAAAGTACATCTCATGTAGTTATAAAAAAGAATTTTTATTCAGTCAAATTTTCGAATGAAACCTCCACCACAGCTCCTCCAATACTGGCCTGCACACCGTACAGAGGTCTGCGGTACCAGTAAAATCGCCCTGCACGTTCATCTGAAACAAACAAACAAAAGAAATTCTTAAAGTACATTAAATTTTGAAGTCCATTTCGGATGGGATTTTTAGATTTCGAATTTTTAACAAAATCGCGACCTTTCAAAAAAAAGTGTCAATTTTTAACTTTTTTTTTTCAGTTTAAACTATATAAAAAAATATAAAAAATTAAAATTTTCAAAAAAGCATCTGGTAAGAACTAGGGAATTTTATAAGCTATAAAAAGAAAAAAGAAACAAGTCAATTGAGTGATTTGTTATTGAGTTATCACCAGTACCGACTTTGAAAACATGGTTTCGAGAAAAACGCATTTGAAAGTTTGAAGAAATTGGGTAGCCTGTATAAGAGATTGCTGATTTGAACTTAGTTTAGAAACTGCATTCATGAAAGTAAAATGATTACAACACCATCTGTTGAGAAAAATATGAATGCTTTACCCACGGATAACTTGCTCTTCGAATAAGGACAAAAGAAACCATTATTCGATGGATTCAACGTTCCTACCTACGTGCTGCTGTGAAACAGGCCCTCCGAGGCCCATGCATGGTGCTCGACATAAAGTGTTATATCTGCTGTAATATTTCAATATTTTAAAAACGGTTTTGGATTCTCATTCTTAGGGGTAAAAACTATCAGAAAATGCAAAAAAAAAAAAAAAAAAAAAAAATGATTTTTTCAACCCGAGAAACTCTAATGTCCCCTTAAATTGTCGATATGTTTTTCTTATATATGCATCTTTACCATGTAAAATTAGTGTTGGATCAGGAATATTTATTTCATAAACGCCATCTGTGGGTGGCCATTTATCTCTGTCATTTATTATTAGATGTTTGATTGTATGTGTCATGTTAGTGGAAAGTATAGTATTATATTTCATGAGCATATTAGTCATAGTTTTAGTGATATTTTTCATGTGTGGAAAGCTTTTTGCATATGTTTTATTAATCTATTCCTGGTTTTGTGGTAATTGTGAATTGTTTTCAACGTTATATTTTGCACCTTTCTCCCATTCATTCAATATTTGTTGGGTGTACCTACCTCTTTAGCTTTTGTTTTGATGTATGTCAATTCTTTTTGCAACAAGCTCATTTCATCGGTATGCTCGAATAAAGTGGGGTATATGCTAGATTTCTTGTATTTTGATGGATGTGCAGAGTCCGCGGGTATAAATTTTGAAATGTACATAGGTTTCCTGTATACTGCAGTTTCACAGTATTTTGTTTTATGTGTAATAAGGATATCGAGATATGGCAATTTGGCATTTTGTTCGGATTCACATTTGAATTTAATTGAAGGTATAATATTGTTAAATGTATTAACTAATTTCGGAAGTAATTCAGTGGGATGTGACCAAAAAATCAGGATATCATCAATGTACCGTATATAAAGGTAAAGTTTATATAAGGCTGTTGATAACGCATAATTTTCAATATGTCTCATGACAACATTGGCCATGAGCCCAGACAGAGGGGATCCCATTGTGACCCCTTCATCATATAGAGCCATGTCTGATTATTGACACAAAAAAATTTGAAGTGGTGGCCAGATCCAGTGCCTCATGTACACTAAAGTACTGTGGGGCAGTGGGTCTTGCGACTCGTACATCAAAACAAAAGCTAAAGAGGCAGGTTACACCCAACAAATATTGAATAAATGGGAGAAAGGTGCAAAATATAACATTGAAAAAATAATTCACAATTACCACAAAATCAGGAAAAGATTAATGAAACATATGCAAAAAGCTTCCCACACATGAAAAATATCACTAAAACTATGACTAATATCCTCACGAAATATAATACTATACTTCCCACTAACATGACACATACAATGAAAAATCTAATAATAAATGGCAGAGATAAACGACCACCACAGGCGGCATTTATGAAATAAATATTCCTGATCCAACACTAATTTTACATGGTAAAGACGCATTTATAGGAAAAACATATTGACAATTAAAATCCAGAATGATTGAACATCATAATGACATTAAAAAACGAAATCCAAATACTGCTCTAACACAAACAATAATACAAAATAATTTATAAGTGAACAATATAGAATATAAGGCAATTGCAGCACCACAGACAAAATATCAATTACTATATGCAAAAAAACTCTTAATTCATAAAAACCGTAACTATATCTATAACACCCTTACCTGCTGCATGGAATTTCCTTACTTAACATATGATGGGAGTACACCCAGTCATGTCAGATCATATGACACTTGAGCGAGATGGGTATAAAAGCTGATGATCATGCCTTTAAGAGTTGAGCTTTAGGATTCCAAAGACCAGTGAATTGGTGAAACATGTTGCTCTACACGAAGTTATGCAGCCAATATTTTTAATGTTTAACTAGTTGGGCTTAAATGTCTTTTAAAAGTTAAATGAAAGTTTTTAAATAACTCGCATAAGCGTTAGTGTAGTGCATCATTTTTGACAGTCTGTACCAGTTTATGCATAATGAAGTAATAATGTGAGTAATGGAAGACAGACAATAAGAACTGCCAAGTGATATCTGCCAACAACTACTGAAAATTTTACAACAGAGCTGACATCAAAGAACTTGATATGTTGTCTACATATACTACAGCAGAGAGACTTACATCTAATGCTTCAATATTTGTCTATTACTTCAATATTTCAACATCAAGTAGTGCATAACAAAAGGACTGGTAAGCTAGGAAACATGAAATGGCCTATGACTGTGAACAGCTGATTCCATCATCTAGCAAAAGGTTATTCTTCCTTAGCTGCTGTACCAGCCAAGTTTGGACACTGGTAACTATCTTTGTCATTCTCTAAATTTCCTTTATACAATAGTAAAGGACAATAATATGAGTTAAGACAATCGGAAATGCCAAATAACAAAGCAAGTGAAAAACTTAGATTTATGGCCAAAGGGCTAATTACAGCTTGAACTGCAGAACTTTGTTAGCAGACCTCATCCTTATGTTGAGTTTTTAATGTACTTTTAGATGTAATACAGCTTTAATCGTGGATTAAATTTATACATTATTATAATCCCACCAGCCTTACCATGGAAAGCAGGACATGGTCCCAAAACTTGGGACTGCCCACAAATGAGATATATGGTCAACTTAAGCAACCTCTAACCATTATGCTTTGAACCATATTAAATGCATAAGTATTCAGATGCTGCTGTACTGATGCTCTTCCAGCTGTTACCATGAGTTCATGCCTTGATTCGGGTTTTCTATTGAGCCATATTGGTAATTTAATTCTTCAGTTTTTCTTAAAATCTCTTTCTTTAATCCATTTGAAGTATTATTTTCATTTTCCCCCTCATATATTATACTTTTCTGACCTTTTGTTTAATACTTTTATGAATCCTTCCTCTTTTTATTTTAATCTTCTTATTTATTTTTAGCAGACCTTCATTTCTTTATATTTATCAATTCCAGTTACACAGCACATTGTTAACATAAGGGAATGAATATGCTCTCTTAAGATATGGGCTAGGGAACCAACATATGAATTCCTTTTAATTCATTAAATACTTGTATTTAATTGAGACAATTTGAAGGAAATTCTTATTCTGTATATATGAAATTCACTGATGTGCTAAATCAGCTGAGGCAACTCCATTTGGAAGAGAATGTATTTTACTAGGATGAGGCTTTTTGCAAGGATCAAACTCAATACCCAAGAAAGATGAATGCTGCTGGAGAATGCTGCCTTAACCAACTGAGCTGAAGAGAAAGTTCATTAGGACAACATTTGGTTAAGTACTCAAACATTCTCTGTTACATAACTACTTATACACTATAGAATGATTAATGACATTTTTAATTACTTCTACATTTTATTTAGTAGATTAAATTAAAAAAAAATCATGATTTTATACAAAAAAATTTCATAGTGGTGTTGAATTAATCGCTTTATTCTGTCTTTAGCATTTTTAATATATATTTTAATATTTTTCTACAAATTATCTTGTTTTCAAAGTAAAAAAAAAATATTTTGTAGCACTTAGTATTTAGGCTTTAACTCTTTGATTGGTGAATGAAATATAGCATATATGTACTCAGTGCCATCTGGACTCTGTAAAATTCACACAGAATAAATGTGCTAGGTGTATTACTAATTATTGAAATCAGTTTAGAAAAAAAAAGCAGTCATATAATGCATCTTTATCATTATAGTGTAAATGAGAACAGTGAATGTGTTGAATAGATCAATATTAGTTAAATGGTTAACATTGGCTGAGTAAATTATAATTTTGTAACAAAATGAATATTTTGCATATGAAATGGATGAAGGAGACCCTTATCAAAAAAATGAGTTAAAAATGAAAAATTGCTAATTAAATATTAATCACCTTTAAAGTGTTGGATTTCTGAAACTGAATTTACTGTGTTGGTTGAGCTAAATTCAAATTTTTTTACGAACTAAAATTAAATTAATTAAATAATTAAATTAAATAATTTAATTTTTTTAACTTAGAATTGCATCCTGAACACTTTTCTCCATTAACTACTAAAAGTTAAAAAATATACTTGATAAAAAAATACTCCCTCAAGTAGCTGCTAGTCACAATGGTCTGACAGAAGCCTGCCTGTTTATATGCCATAGTAGGTCTGTGAGGATGTTAGGATCTCAGCAGAAAGACAACACAAACATCCATGCTTACTAGGGGCTCGAACCCAGGGCTCTTTGATCAGAAGCCAATTACGCTAACCTCTTGGCCATGAGATTGATAAACTACCTTAATTTCAATTATAGATTGTGTTATATATCAAAAGAAATAGCATATAATTGTAAACAATAAAATGCCATACATTCAAAGAAAATTGCAAGTGACATATTTTTTCAAATTAAGATTTAATTAAAAATAACCTAAATTTCTGTCATTGAGCAATAAAATTTTAAAGTTTATCCTTCAAACTCTTTGCATATTAAAAGAAAATAAAAAAGGATAAACTTTAAAATTTTATTGCTCAGTGACAGAGAATTTATGGTTATTTTTCATTAATTGCTGTGCTGAGCAAGAATGTCCTTTTAATTGTGTATATTACATTTTCATCCCTAAGTTGAATAAAATTTTAAAGTTAATTTTGCCATTTTTATTTCTAAATTATTTCATTGTTTCACTATAAATATTTCATAATATTTCTCTTATTATTTAAAATTTTCATTTTTTTTAAGTTTCTTAGTCATACATTGCCCTACAGCGTGTGTTGGGGCACTTCCATATTATAGGAAAATACATACCAAAGCTGTTATAGAAAAATACCATTGAAGAGAAATTAAAGATCTCACTCAAATCTTCCTAAATCTCAGTTTTCATATTGAAAGAGTTATTGAAGCTGCAACATTAAATAGCAGATGTTTAAAATAATAAGAATTTACTCAAACAATTAAATAATACAAACAATAATTGTTATAATGAATTGTTGCTAAAATATTATTTCTTATATATAACACCAACACAATGGATATGCCTGTTTCTCACAACAAAAGTGTCAATTACATGAACAATTGACAGACATGTTTCAAATCTGACTCAGTTTGTAATCTTCTGTGTGTGCCTTTGTCTTTTTATAGTTCCCCATACTCACTTAAAAACTGAACTCGGAAATTAGCTCTCCATTAACTACAGAAAAAAATGCTACAAATTGTAAGTAAATTGCAAATTGTAATTGCAGTTTTGAGAGCTTAATTCTGAGTAAAAACTTTAATAATAACTCTGTGTGTCTGTATAAATGGTGTTCCTGTATGAACACATAAACTCTGCATGGTGACATCTACTTAAAACTGTCACATCTACTTAAAACCAAACAGACATTCTGGTGCACTCCGTGATCGATGAGTTTGTGAAATACACAACATTATCTGCAGTGTCATTTTCTGCTGGAGTGCTTATGGCTGTTATATCCAAGTTAGGATCATGTTGATGAGCATCTCATGGCTGGTATAAAGCAGTGTTGTTGCACACAGGCTGAGTAAAATCCATACATCAGATCACACCATGTATTCTCTTTGAGAGAGCTGCAACACGTACCTACTCTTTGGAGAGTGTTATGGGAATGCCTTGCACATTGCTAGGGAGTATTCCTGTTCTTACCCTATGCATTATCATCCTGATGCTAAAGTTATCTGACTGCAGGATGATTGCCTCAGAGACACTGGAAATGTGCTACCTGCTATGATGCTAGGAGTCTTTGTGCCACAGATTGGACAATCGGTGTACAGATGCCAGCACTGCAGAAAGCTGTACTGAGGAGGATTGCTGCAACCCAGAGCATAGTACATGTTTGCTGTGCAGGTTTACCTGAACACCATCCATAGAATTCTGCAACAGGAAGGCTTTCACTCATCCCATTATGTGCAAGTGCAGGATCTGCAGCCTGGCGACCTTCAATTACGTGCTGCATATTGTGAATGGCTATTGCGCCAATTTGAGGCAGATGGGCATTTAATTGGATGAGTGAAGCATATTTTACATGTAACAGCATTTTCAACTGCCACAACAGCTGTGTGTGGTCATCTGTGCCATCTGTACTCTGTACAGATATTAAAAAGAAATTAATAATAAGAATTACCCAAACAATTAAATAATAATCCGTTCCAATCCACCTGTCACCCACCCACAGCAGCATCAGGTCCATTGGTCTGTGAACATGTGGGTTTGGATATTGAGTAACCACATTATTGACCCATATCTACTGCCAGATAGGCTAACTAGACAAACATATCTCATATTTTCTAGAACATACTCCCTGATTTTCTGGACAATGCACTATTTCAGTGCTATGTAACCTTTGTATACAACATAATGGAGCACCAGCTCATTTTAGTGTTGATGTCCGAGGGTGTTTGGATAGTGCATACCCAGGTTTGCAGGATTGGATGTTGTGATCCTGTTCAATGGCCAGCCAGATCACCATATCTCTCACCATTGGATTTCTTATGGTGCCATATCAAGGAGCTGAGGTACTGAACATCATCCACTACTAAAGAGGATTTGGGTTGTTTTACCTCTGAGCGGCACTTTTTTGCACACCATGGGCTAAATGGCCAGGTCACATGGACCCCGAAGGCTCAGAGAAGGTTGGGGGAGAGGACCCACTGGAACAGCTGTTGGGAGACAGATGGTAGCCTCCCGTCAAGGCCATCCAGCGTGTTCTTTAACGTGCACAGGGTATGGCTCTCCCGCACATGGGGCCATGGCTTAACGTCCCATCCGACGGACAGCAGCCTTTCCAAGCCCATCGGTGTCCCCTACTGACCGTAGGCAGGGCGGAGAATTTTGCGGAGATAAATCTCAACGCTGACCCAGCTGGGACTTGAACCTGGGAACTACAGATTACGAGCCTGGTGCACTACCGACTGAGCCACCCCTGCCCCACTAAAGAGGATCTTGTGGCCTACTTTACATACCTTCATGTTGGTTGGTGCCATCTATTGGAATGTGAACACAGTCACCCATTCTCCATTGTGCACAAGCATGCATCTACATAAGTCACTTCGAACACCTGCCACTATGATTAGCTAGAACATTTCCACAAACGGGTTTTTGTGTGATGCATCCTGTACATATTACACTATTTATCACCTGTGTGCTTTCATTTTATTGGTATATACAAATTGTAGAGATATTTGGTTTTATCATCGCAGTTATGCTTGCACCCTATGTCATACATATCATACCTGTTGCATGATCTTCTGTTGTGTAATCATTGCAATAAAATATGTTTAGTTATAAGGGGATGTGATGTCATCAATCTTTAGACTCGTTTTACCTGAAAACTAGCATTCGCAGAAGCATACTTCTTTGGGCATATTTTATCCTCTCATGAAGAGGAATATCACCATGCAGAGTTTATGCAGTTGTTCAGGGACACCTTGTTTATTTCAGGTAAACCAATGTTAATAATGTATACTGATGTGCAGAACCTGAGGATTTTTACATTTTTCCTAGTTTTTCATTTTAAATGTTTCTAAAAAAGGCTGAAACACATTTTATAGGGTAATTTAAAGTACTCTGTTTAAATCTGTTATAATGTTATGGCCAAATTATGCCAAAATTCAAATAGTAAACTACACTTCTTTATCTCATAGTCTTTAGAAACGTATCTGATACAGTTTTTTTTTAACAAGTGTAAGCAACAGAGCAATGAGACATCATCTGGATGAATGAGAAAGAACCATAGAAAGGATGTAGATGGGCCAGTCACATGTCGAGGTAGCCAGGTTCTTCAAGGTATTTGGAAGTGTTATTTCAAGGCTCTAGAAACAATTCCAAGAGAAGGAAATATGTCACTGAAGGAAAGCTGGAGGCCATCCTAGGGCAACAACATCAGGGGTGACCAATATTTAGTCCTAACAGTGAAGAACAATCAAAGAATGTCAGCACATCAACTCTCTTTGGAGTTCTCAGTATCTGCAGGTTGTACTATGTTGTGAACTACAGTCTCACAAAGTCTTAAACGGGAAGCCTTTGTGCCAGGAAACCTGTAATTTTTATTCTAATAACCCCTTCTCACAAGAGAGTTTATTTCACATGGAGCAGATAACTCATTTGGGAAAATGATGAAAGGGAGAATGAGTTGAGCTATGGTGTAAATTGATAAGACGTGTGTTGGAGCTCCCGCAAGTGCGACTGGTTTGGTCTGAGAAGTGAGTCTTTCTTTGTTCATCGCCATTCATGATTGCTATGAGGAAATGTCTTTTTCAAGACGACATCAACATGAAAGATGCAAAAATGCACCATGTTTTTGTCTCTTTCATGAAGAAATCAGTTTTAAAGACCTGACAAAGAAAATTTTTTATTATTTATGATGAAAACACTGTTGAAATCACCCAAAAACTTCACATGTCTCTCACGATCATCCTACTTAAAACCAGTGAAGCAGCAGACAATATTCTTGCCTGGAAAAAAGCTGACACAGCGATAAATGGACAGAAAGGCAAGGAGATCTTGCAAGTGGGGAAACCAATAAAAATTGTTACTGTTTCCAAGCTACCTTTCTACATTAAAAACGAGGACATTGCCAAAACTTTTAAACCTCTACAATGAAATATTATCCATAGTTGATAAAACGTACAAGGAAGAAGAAATGGCCAACATAAAAACCAGATCTAGGACAGTCAAAATGAAAATGAAAGAAGACATACCCAATTTTATACGAATTGAAACATTCACTGTCACAATTGAATACAGAGGGGTCATCAGGCTGTGCCGAAGATGTGGACATCAAGGTCACTTCATGGCCAAGTGTTCACTAGGAGAAAAATATAAAAAAACAGAGGCTGGAACCTTTGTGAAAGTGATAGAAGAAGTCATGAAAGAGAACGAAATGAACGAAGAAATACTGAAAGCTCCAACTATTAATAATGACGATGAACAGGAAGAAGATGAGTAAGAAAACATGAGTGAGGTAACATTTAACCCTCGCTTGACAAAAATGGTTCCAAGTGACTAAAAACAGTGAAACAGAAGAACCATGGATGGAAGCCTTTAACCCTTAAAGTGTCAGGTTTCTGAAACTGGTCTCACTCTGATGGTGAAGTTAATTTGAAGTGTTTTCAATAAATAAAATGTGCAACTTTAGAATCTCATCCTGAAGTAAATAATGAAGGGAAATACTCATGTTATATACCAAAAGAAAGAGCATTTAATTATGATTAATAAAATGGCAAAAATTCTAAGAAAAATTAACTACTATTTTAAGTTTTTAAACATTTTTAAAATATTGCAAAATTTTACTGTATTCTATTTTTAGTTCAGTAAAAATTTTAAAAAATTGTATTTTTTGCATTTTTTCCCAAATTATTTTATTATTCTAATTTAAATAAGTTAATATTTCCATTAATGCTTAAATCTTTCATTTATTTAGTGTTTTCTAAATTTTTTAGTGATTTATGCAAATAACATGTGCTTAGATTTATGCAAATAAGCATATGCTTAGAGTTTTGGCGATCAACAAACTCTAAGCCTAAAGAGAGTGGTGTCATAAAAAATTAATTTCAATTGAAAAATAAGGTAATTTAAATAAGAACAGAGAAATGTATCTAAAAAAAAAGATAAAGAACTGTGAAAAAATTGAATAAGAATATTTCAAAGCATTAAAGTTTCACTCAAGTACCGAAATTGCGAATGAATCGTTTTAATATAAAGCTGCATAACTATTATGGAAAAGTTTATTTTTAAAATTTTGGCTAATGTTCCGGTTAAAAATCGCAATATCCTAATGTTAATTAGTGTATTTGGTTAAAATATCATCAAAATTATTGCTGAAATAAGTTCTACCTTTAAAAATCGGGCTTTTTAGACTAATCACATAATCCTATGATTCTTCCGATAACGGCCATTAGAGATCATTATCAACTTCATTTTCCATCATTTCAAATTATTCTTTATAATCACAGTATACATTTGAAAAGGAGTAAAAAATAATTCCCAGAAACACCAGAGTGAAAAAGAAGTCTTTGAAATCAAAAGTCTGTAATATATTGACCAAAAGCATTCAACAAAGTTACGGGATGATGCAACTTCCTATAGTAATAAAATCAATAACTTACATTAAAAGTTTAGAAAGCATTACAACTTTGTTACAGCTATAAACAGGTCAACATACTGGAAATAAAAACTGATTGATAATCTATGGTATGGCAGAATGAAGGCATAAACTAAATCACTGTTATTTGATGCTATTATGGTGATTCAACACATGTGTACAATCAAAACAGGCTCAAGTTAGTTTTTTTTTTTAAAAACTTTTTCATGATTTTTTCAAGCAGAATGATGAATGGAGTCAACAGGAAAAAATATATATAATAGACTGAAATGTTATTTTCAAGATTTGATTAGAAACAGTTAAAAAATGCTGATTTCTGTTCAAAAAAAAAAAAAAATTATCATCTTGTACTACAAAATGGTAGATCAACAGGTGGTTCCCAGAATCAGAAAAGTGAAAATGGTACACCTAGCTAAAACCCATTAAGGGTTAAATCTAACCAGTTTTCACCCCAAAGAATGGCACTGAGATGGACATAATAGATAAAGAGGATACAGAAAGTTAATCTGAATAACCAGAAAACGATATAGAGATAGAATAAGATATATTAGAAATAAATAAAGATATAACAGAGAAAAAAAGATGATCAAAAATCTTCAAAAAATCAGAGAAAGAGTTGGGTTGGGTTGTTTTACCTCTGAGCAGCACTTTTTTGCACACCATGGGCTAAATGGCCAGGTCACATGGACCCCGAAGGCTCAGAGAAGGTTGGGGGAGGGGACCCACTGGAACAGCTGTTGGGAGACAGATGGTAGCCTTCCGTCAGGCCATCCAGCGTGTTCTTTAACGTGCACAGGGTATGGCTCTCCCGCACATGAGCCCATGGCTTAACGTCCCATCCGATGGACAGCAGCCTTTCCAAGCCCATCGGTGTCCCCCTACATACCGTAGGCAGGGTGGGGAATTTTGCGGAGATAAATCTCAACGCTGACCCAGCTGGGACTCGAACCTGGGAACTACAGATTATGAGCCTGGTGCGCTACCGACTGAGCCACCCCCTCAGAGAAATAGCGATACACTACAACAAGAAAACACCAATACACCATACAACAAATGTGATTCCCAAACAACTAAAGTAATTAATACTACATTCACACCAAAGGCAGAAATAAAAGAAGAATTTGAAAGCATTTTTTATGAAATTACGAACAGTCAACCTGATATGAAAGATCCTGTACAGCTAATTCAAGAAGCAAATAGTTTGCATAATTGAGAAGTTGAACTAAATTACTCCAAGAAAAACGAAACTGCTTAAATGGAAAGATGTGATAGAAGTTGAAAAGCTACTGTGAACTCTGATGATCTGAGGACTTAATCCTATTTGTGAATTAGTGAACTGCCATTACAATTTTTGGACTTTGACTCTCTATTTCAGAGTGACAAAGAAAGGAAGGTTTTTACAAATAATATCAACTACTATATAACAACTTCAAAGCTTTCCAAAATTATAACTGGGCAAATTTGCAGGGGTAGTCCCCGACAGTAGATGTCCAAGGTTCTGTCTTCAGTCAAAATGATGAATGGAGTCAAGGTTCTGTTATCAGATGGCTGAAGATACAGGTTAAACAATGATTCTTGATTGTGTTACATCTTGAGAGAACATGGGACACAATATCATCCTTCCAACTTATTAGAAAAGTGCAATTTTGGAGGTGGTGGAATTATGGTGTGGGCTGGCATCATGTTGAATGGACATACACCCCTTCATTCTTCAAGGGTGGGATTGTGACTGCTCAACAATACAGAAATGAGATCCTAGGGCCCTATGTGCCACTTCTTAGAGGTATAGTTAGCCCTAATTTCGTTTTTATCCCATTTGAAAAAGAACAGGGATAATGTTTTCACATTGAACTTTTTTATTTTTAGAGAAAAATGAAGAATTCTTTTTTGGTTGGATAGGTATTCATGAAATGTTATGATTTGCACTTTCCAGGAGATAACTGAAAAATAATTTTTTTAGTTGGATTGGTACTAATAAAAATGTTTTAATTTACATTGTTAGAGGGCACTAAATATGAATAAGGGAAAACATTGAACGAATATTGTATGATTTACTTGTAGTAGAAATTTGAAGTTTCATTGCTAGAGTGTCATGATATTTCACTGACAGCAAATGAAAAAAGTTACTTTTCTCACACCCTTCTGAGAAAAGGGAGCAAATAATTCCCTATTCTCAGAAGGGTGTGAGAAAAGTAACTTTTTTCATTTCTATGCTTTTATGTTGTGTTGTACAAATTGTATAATTTGTATAAGTTGTACAAATACTTTTTATCTTGTATAAGTACTAATAAAATACTATTGTTTGCATTTTCCCACATCCATTGATTTGAATTGAAACTTTTAAAGAGTGCAAAAGTAGGTAAGTGAAAGCTTCATTCCCTGTGCAAATATGTGTTCTAGTTGTGGATGCCAATGCACATCCTCATCGAGCTCAACTGGTTGCTTATTTCCTAGAAAGTGAGGATATCAGCAGAATTGAGTGGCCAGCCATGTCTCCTGACCTTGACCTAGTAGATCATGCTTGGGGAGCTCTAAGAAGTAGAATTACCAGAAACCATCCACCTCTAAAAACCATCCATGAAGTAAAAACAGCCTTTAATGAGGAATGGGATTTATTGCCTATTGAACTGAATGATCTTGTAAAGCAGTATGAGGGCTTGTTTGTTACAGTTATAGAATGATTAAGTGTGATTACATGCCCTCTGATTATTTGTACCCTATATTCATGCTGCCAAAATTTTGATTTCATGATTACTCATTCATGCCATGCACAATAAATTTCGTTTTTGGTTCATTTTATGTGTAACTCTATATGTCAGTGTACAGTTTTATTTAAAAGTATAAAGTAGTTTTTGAGGTATTTGGCAAAATTCAAACTTCCTTAGGTTTTATACATCAGTGTAGATTTGCTTTAGAATTTAAGAATATTAATTTTTGTAAAGTATGTTGGAATTTTTTGCATAATTTTATTTTGTTAACCACATTAACATGATAAATTAAAATAACCCAATCTTCAAGTTATTATATTCTTTCCAAAACTGATGTTAATGGGAAAAAATTGTTTTTTCAGAGACAAGTATAAAACAGAATATGAAATCAAGCTGTATGAAGAAAAAAGTAAAATAACTGATTCAACCACGTTTTTCTATGAGAAAGAAATTAGGTAATTTGTTGTTTTGTGTTGATGACTATTAAGTAAAATGTGGTATAATGATACTCTGGGTACCCACCTATATTCTATATTAATCAAAAATATTTTAATAGATATCTTAGTAAATGCCACAAGGGAAAAATTATAGCTTAAGCCAAATACTGCAGAAATGCTATCAACAACAAGTAATCTGAAACAACTATAGTGTCCAAAGGCACTAAAGCTGCTATTTAGTTGATAAAACTTAATTCAACAACTCCTGGGTTGGAGGTTAAAACAGTGTGTTGTAAAAAGAACAACTACAGTTCTTTTTTAGTAAAAATAAGACCTCAGGTAACAGGTGGGTTTTTTAGTCTTTACTTTTTAGGCCAGTCTCTTAAAAATCCCTTTTTTTAGGAAGTTTTTTAAAATTTCTTTTTGTTGGAAGTCTCTTTAAATCCCTTTTTGTACGAAGTCTCTTAAAATCCTTTTTTGTAGAAAGTCTCTTAAAATCCCTTTTCGTAGGAAGTCTCTTAATACTCTCTTTCCCAGAGCTTTTTAGAGAAAGGAAGAAACAATGGAACACATATGGAAATTAGGATGCTTTTATATTAACAAACTGCAAATGTTTCTTAGCACACCAAATACTTTGTTTGTGTGTTTTTAATGCTTTTTTAGTCACTTATTATATTGAGACTTTATAGGGTTAAATTGATAGTGTAAGGACTGCTGAGTTCATACGGACATGGAACTCCCCCCCCACCCCCCTGGAAAAATAACTGAAAAATTAACTTATTTTAAATAACATCAGGTTACCAAAAATTAATGTTTTATTCTTTTAAAAAAATAAATCTTGGTTGTTGTTTTTTACATTTTGTTTCGTTATTGGAAGTATTTCATTTATTTTTTATTGGTAACCAAATAAGTTCATGCGGTTTTTCAATCTTATCATTTCAACGAAAAGTATGTAAGCATAATTGCAAGTGATGTGCATGCATTGATACAAAGTCAAAAGCATGTGGCACGCTGAGTCAGTTGATGTGTAGCAAGCATGAAAAGTAGTTGGGTGAAATTGGGAAGGGTGATGAAAACATTTCTGCATTGAATACTGTTATTTGAGCATGCTGTATGAGTTTAAATTGGGAACTAAAGCGGTGCAAGTAGCCTGCATAATATGGATGGCATTTGGAGACAACACAGTGAGCAAATGGACAGCCGAAAAGTGGTTCAGAAAATTTGCATCAGGTGATGAGACACTTGAAGATGCACCCTGCAAGGGAAGACTGACCGTCATTGACTACAATGAACTGAAGGCCAGCATTAGTTGGATTTGTATCAAACATGCCAAGAGCTTGCAGAAAGGTTCCATGTAAGTGATGAAACCATTCGTTTTTATTTACACCACCTAGGAAAAGTCTGGAAGCTGAGCATATGGGTTTCACATGAACTGACTGTTGACAACAAACTCCAGTGGCTTACGATCTGCTAGTCACTGCTTTCACACCACAAGAATGAGCCATTTTTGAACAGGTTCTTGACGTGCAATGAAAAATGGCTTGTTTATAGGAATTGGTTGCTGTCGTCCAGTGAACCTGTTTTGCACACACCAAAGCCCAGGATCCACCAACAGAAAATTTTATTGTGTGTCTGGTGAACTACAGCTAGTATCATCCATTATGAGCTTCTGGCCATTGGTCAGACAATCACTGCGGAAGTTTACTTGGCACAACTGCAATGGGTTGCCGATGCACTGCTCCAAAAACAGCCTGCACTTGTTCATCATAAAGGTATTATGGTCCTTCAGGACAATGTTCACCCTCACACAGCATGAGTGACCTGAGACAAGCTTCACAGCCTTGGTTGTGAATATTTACCCACCCTCTGTATTGTGCAGACATCGTGCCATCCAACTACCATATTTTCTTGGCTCTGGATGATCATATGCACAACCGACAATTTTGAAGCGAAGCAGCACTGGAAATGGAGTTGGCTACTTTCTTCGCTTCTAAAGATTGGCTGTTTTACCAGAGTGGCATTTGCAAATTTGTATCGCATTGGGAAAAGATTATAGATTGTACTGATGCTTACTTTCCTGAATAAAATATCTTTATTTACTTTTTTATGTATAGTTTCATTTTATCCTCAAACTGCACAAACGTTTTTGGTTATCTGATATTTATTATTATGTTAAAAAATTGCATTTATTTGCAATAATAAGTTCCTTTTTTTATTGTTTGGGGGCATTTTTAGTTGTACTATGGTATGATGTATGCATGATTCCTTATTTGCAATTACACTCATTAATGAACGGCTTGATGTAAATATTTCTATCTTAAAATATTGATTTGCTTTTTGTCTCAAGCTGGAAAATTTTGTCCCTCCTTGACCTGAAAGAAATTTGCCCATACTCCCCAGAAAACTTTCTGCCAGTGCCTATGCACTATGCACAGCACTCATGTATGCCATTGCACTATTTATTTGCAAACGCCCTTTGTTCTTGTGATCATATGCTGGAAGCACAATCTGTGTCACACTTTCCCTTTGTTTTGAAGCTATTGATGATGAGTGTAAGAAAAAAGCTTCAGACATCTGTGAAGTACTAGTCAGAAAGTAATGTGCCAACATTTGGAAACTTTTTTTATGAGAAAATCAGATGTTGCTAGTTTATAGAGTGCAGTTACTGACAATGCTAATCTGTCCATAAAGAATTTATTGATAGAATTCTGTGAGTAAAAAGTTGCAACACTTCTCCAGTGAATTTGTTGAGCTTTGTTCAAAAGGTTTAAGAGACATTAATGCTTTGTCCAGTATATTATGTTCACAAAACTTATTCAAAAGCTCTGCAGTCCCTAGAAGATAATATTTTCAAGTTACTTGCTAGTATGTATCACCGGTGCCTCCAGGTCTGTAAATGGTAGCTAGGTAGTCACTGGAAGGTAGTCACTATGTACCAATCCCCTGTGATGATGTATGGAACAAGCCAGGCCTAGCACTCAGTGTCCAACCTCGCTTTCTCGTGGTGCAGACCGTTAATACCTTTCATAAGAGACACTCTCTTGTGGAAGGGAACGGAAGGGGAGAGCGCCAGATTAGTGTGACCTACTGATCTGGACAACTATGGCTACTTTTCTTTTTTTTTTCTACCCTGCTGAGGAGTGGTCAACCACACAGGGTCCTGGAGCTGACCATATAAACCTATTGGACTGAATTAAGGCTCTGAGCTTGATTATGGAACCTGATTTTACTGCACTGGTGGGCTTCTGTGGAGGGAAAATCTTCTGCTGTGTTTTCTGTTTGTGGGTTGACAGCCCCAAGTGAATAGATTCACACGATATGTCTATCAGCTGGTGGATAATTCTGAGCAGAGGCCATCACAGGCACCTGAACACTTTGCTTCTACTGGCATCGTCAAATTCTACATTGGAGGAAGTCTTCCAGTAACTGGCTTCCTCCAATGTAACTTCAACCTTTAGTGGTGGGCTTCAACCTTTAGTGGTGGGAGAACAGGTCTTTGCCCCATGTCTGCAATTAGAAGGCTGTTTGATATTGTCGGCATCTCTCTCTCAATAAACATAGTTTCTTTAAACATCCCACTAACCATTTTCTCTCCATAGGTAGTTGGAATGTGAGGACTGTGCACAGAGCTTTTTCTTTTGATATTCTCACACAAGAATTCCACCGTTATAATTTAGATATTCTTGGCTTGCAAGAGACCAGATAGACAGATAAAGGTCAGATTCTCAAAAACAATCTTAAATTTCCCTTTTCATGGAGGGGAGATAATAAGCATCACCAAGATGTGGGTCTGCTTCTCAACAGACACGCTAGTGATGCTCTTCTAGGATATGAGTGCATTAATGAAAGGTTTCTTACAGCAAAATTTCAGACAAACATTAAAGACTTGAATGTTATCTGCTATTATGACCCCACTGAGGATGCCGATGAGGATGAGAAGGATAGGTTTTACAGACAAATTCAGGATATTCTGAATTTTGTCAAGAATGGAGATATTACCCTTGTTCTAGGTGACTTCAATGCCCAAGTTGGTACTGACTTTGACCTTTGGGGAAGGGTGATAGGCTCTTTTGGTATTGGTAGCTGCAATGGCAATGTCTCCAACAGATAAGTAAACTTAATGGTTTGATAATAAGTAACAAACACTGTGACATACCTAAGTACACTTGGGTTTCACCAGATGAGCTGCTTAAGAATATGATAGATTATATATTAATTAACAGCAAATGGGCTAATTCTGTTAGGAACACCAGGTCATATAGGGGAGCTGAAATTGGATCTGACCATTACCTTCTTAAAAGTGTCTTGCAACTTAAACTTAAAAAGTGTTTTGCTGAGGTTAAAAAAATTACCTTTAATACTGAAGCTCTGAAAGACCCAGTTGTAGCTAAAGTTTACCATGATAGGTTACTTAGTCATTATGACAGTCATAGTTTGCTTACTACTGAAGTTGAGGAAGAATGGGACCATTTTAAACAAGCTTTTTTGAAAACACAGTACTCTTTTAGGAAAAAAGGAGCAGAGGAGGCAGAATTATTTGAGTGATAAGGCACTTGAGCTTATTTCAGAAAGAAAGAACTGTAGGAATGTCCTTAATCAATACCCTACTAGTCCTAATAGAAAGCATTACAGAGAGCTTAATAAATGTTTAAAGGATCAATTAGCTGCTGATAAGAATCTTTGGCTTGATGGTTTGGCTGACAAAGCTGAGGAAGCAGTTAGACAGCACAGCAGCAGAGAGTTGTACCAGATAGTTAATGTTTTGTGTGGTAGAAAACGAACAGGTATACAGGGATTGAAGGATAAACAAGGTAAGGTTATAGAAGGTGAGGATTCTGTCATGGCTAAGTATTTCAGTGATATTCTAAACAATGTGGTTAGTTCTACTCCCATTGTTTGCAATGATGATAGATGCATTACTGGCTTTAATGTTGGCCCTATAACACAATCTGAAGTTATTTTGGCTATTTCTAAACTTAAACTTCATAAATCCCCAGGGGTAGATGAAATTACTACAGAAATGCTTAGAGCTGGGAATGTTTCGTTTACCACTTGGATGACTGAAATTTTGAATAACTTTTATGATAAAGGCATGGTTCCTAAAGATTTTACCAGAGCTATTATTATCCCTATTTTCAAAAAAGGTGATCGCAGTTCTTGTGATAACTATAGGGGTATCAGCTATACTCTCTGTTCCAGGTAAAGTTCTTTGCTTGATTGTGCCTAATAGAATTAAGAATCTGGTTGACAGGTAATTGCGTGATGAACAATGTGGATTCAGAAGTGGTATGGGATGTGTAGATCAGATATTTTCACTTAGGCAGATTCTTGAGAAATGTTTAGAGTTTCAGAAACTTTGGTTGCTAGCTTTGTCGATTTCAAAAAGGCTTTCGACTCTGTTGATCATCATAATTTGTGGTTGATTGTGAATTCATATGGTATACCAGACAAGTTAGTTAACATAATGAAAGCTCTCTATAATAACACTGAGTCGTGTGTGAGAGTTGGTAAGGGTTGTAGCAATTGGTTTAGCATTACTTCTGGTGTTCGACAAGGGTGCATTTTGTCTCCTTTTCTCTTTAGTTTGGTTATTGATTATGTTATGCGAAATTCACTTCAAGGGAAAGATTTTGGCCTTAAATGGGCTGGAGATTCCAAAATTTATGATTTTGGATTATGCTGATGATTTAGCCTTTTTGGCAAATGATGTTGATGAGATGAACTCTTTCATTCGATCTGTTGATGACACTAGTAGTAGAGTAGGTTTGGTTATAAACAGAGAAAAAAACTAAAGTGATGAGAATTGGTCAGGCAGGCTGTAATTCAGTTAATCTGAATGGTTGCAGTCTTGAGCAGGTGTCAGTTTAATTATCTTGGGAACTATGTAACAGATACTGGTGATGTGTGGCATGAGATTAACAGACGAATAGGGATTTCTGACAGGAATTTTAAGAATCTATGGAGTGTAGAGAAATAGGAGTATACACCTAGACTAAAATTAGACTGTATAATAGTTTGGTTCTTTCTAGGGTTACTTATGGTAGTGAAACTTGGACACTTTGTAAACAAGATAACAGGAAACTAGATGCTTTTGATTCTAGTTCAGTGATGGCGAACCTATGACATGCGTGTCAGCACCGACACACTTGAGGGTTTCAGGTGACACACCTTGGATGTTGAAAAATATTGGTATTCTGATGAAAAAACTGATAAATCGAGCGTTTTAAGTTTACATTTACTTTCTTAATCATTATAATTTCTGCATAGTCATGATATTATAAAAACTTATAAAAATTATTATCAATATTATACGTTACAAACTTATAAATACATGCTTTGACTTCTGTGTGAATTTCGTTCATGCATGCATTCCAAGTGTCTTGACTGAGTAATACAAGTTCTAAACATATTTTAAACCACTTTAACAGAAAATATAATTTGCAGCCTTAAATTTTGAATTTATCCGGTAATAAATCTGGCAACCATGCTGAAAGAAGTAGTGGTAGTCTTGCATGGTCTGCCACTTGAGTAATTTGAGTTGATTGTGTATAATTCATTTCCAGTAATTGTTAGTTCTTATTAATTTTTACTGCTTAATTACCACTGTATATAATTGTGCTCTTTTTTAATTTGTGAACCCTTTTACAATGTCAGCTAGCACTAATAAAAAACTAAAATTATCACAGAAAGGAAATGGGAGAAATTTCCAAGATGCCTGGACTGAACAATATGGTGTTATTGATAGAGGTGATAAAGTTCTCTGTAAATTGTGTGGCGAGCTATCTGTGAGTCGAACTTGGAATGTAAGAAGACATTTTGAAACTAAGCACAAATAGCTCCTAGAAAAAACTTTTGAAGAATACAAAGAATACATATCGCAACATCTAAAACTGGCAGAATCACAATCAGGGACTTTAATTAAATTTAGGACCTTCAAATTTAGTAGCCACAAGTTACAATTACAGCAATTACAACAATTTACAAATTAGTACAGTATTTCACATACTATTGTTGAACATGGGAAACCACTTAGTGATTATATTAAAGAAGCTTTCGTAACGTGTGCACCATTTTTATTTGAGGACTTTCATAATAAGGAAGCTATTGAAAGTGCATGAAAGAGTTACCATTAAATAGGGATACTATTAAAGACAGAGTTATATCAATGAATGCTAGTATAGAAAATCAAATACAACAAAACTTGAACTCATGCCATTGTTTTTCCATTTGTCTCTACGAAACTACAGATATTACATCATCAGCTCGATTGGCTATTATTGAAAGGTATGTTCATGGTGATTCTATGCGTGAGGAATTGATAAAGTTAGAAAATTTATCTCAAAACACGACAGGTAAAGACATATATGACTGTGTTGTTAAAGTGTTCCATGAGAAACAGATAGATTTATCGAAAATATTTTCAATTACAACTGATGACGCACCTAATATGGTTGGCCGTAATGTCGGTTTTATCAAACAATTTACAGAATATGTTGGTCATCCCCTTGTTTGTTTCCATTGTATTATATATCAGGAGACACTGTGTGTGAAATCAGGCTTAAAGGATTTGGATGATGTGATGAGAATTGTGACAAAGGTAACTAATTTTATTGCTACCAGGGCTTTAAACAAATGAGAATTTAATTCACTTTTAAGCGAAGGTGAATCAGTGTACAATGGTCTATTAATGTACAATAATATTCGATGGTTGAGTTGTGGCCAAGTACTTGAATGGTTTGTTGAATGTTTAAATGAAATTAAATTATATTTAAATACAAAGGGCATGGAGCATGAATTTTCTCAGTTGAACGATTCTGCTTGGCTCAGTAAGCTGATATTTTTCACCGATTTTTTATTGTACCTGAATAAACTTAATATACAATTGCAAGGTTTTGTAAAATCTATCGATGTTATGTTTGGTACGATCAAGAGCTTTGAGAATAAACTCAAAATATTTCAACGTGATTTAGAAAGTAACAATTTTAAGTATTTCCCAAGAGTGAAATTTTTTTAACGAAACCAATCCCAAAAATCATGAACAACATATCAACCAATTTATCGAAGTTCTAAAGTCAGTAACTGAGCAGTTTTCTTCTAGATTTGAGCAATTTCAAATGTTGGAAGAAACAATCCAATTCATAAAGTATCCTGATGAAACAGAATTCATGGATCTTAAATTAGATGGCTTTGAGTGGTTGGATTTAAAAGATCTAGAAATGGAACTAGCCGATTTCCAGTGTAATCCTATCTGGAAAGGAAAGTTTATTGCTCTTAGAAATGAATTAGAACTTGAGCGGGAACGTCTGCATGATAACGCCTGTAAAAATTCAGACTGTGAAATTCTAAGTGTGTGGAATAGCCTTCCCAAAAACTTTCATGCTCTTAAAATCTTTGCTAAAGCTCTTCTAACAATTTTCTGTTCTACATACTCTTGTGAAACTCTATTTTCTGCCTTAAATAATATCAAATCGAAAGGGAGAAATAGATTGAGCAATGATTTGAGCACTGCCCGTGTAGCATTAAAATGTACACACATAGCCTTCTATAAAGCAACTTTCTACCAGTACTCAGCAACAGAAAAGTCATTAAATGTAAGTTTGTAATTTCACTTTATTAAATTAATTGTATAATATGAATTCATAGATTGTATATCAATGTTCTATTAAATAAATAGCCTAATATGATATGTATAAGTCACTATCTATGATTATGTAGTTAAATTTATAATGTATGTTTGTAAGTGGCACATCAACAACGTCAATATTTAAAAAAAAAGATGTTTGACACACCTGGGTAAAAAGGTTTGCCATCACTGTTCTAGATGCTTACGTAGTGTCTTGGGCATTAGGTGGTTCAACTTTGTAACTAATGATGAGGTTAGCCAAAGGAGTTGGCAACCTCCTTTAAACAGCATATTGTGCAGAGAGAGAGAGACCGCTGGTTTGACCATGTTGCCCGTATGGATAATTATTGATTGGTGAATAGGGTTATGAACAGTGTGCCTATAGGCCTCAGAAAGAGGGGGAGACCTAGGATGCGGTGGGCAGACATGTCAAATAAGACCTTGTTATAATTGGTGTGCAGTGGCCGGATGCATCAAATGTAGTTCAGGGCAGACATGCTTGGAGAACTAAATTGCACAATCTGGTTGGATTCCGTAGCCCATTGCTGCTTGAGGATGATGATGATGATGATCACCGGTGCCTACATAATGGGAATGCTGCTGATTTGCTGATGTGAAGAGACAGCAGTGCTAGTTACATTTTCGTCCACTGTGTGCTGGCAATCTGTATTTTGATTGCTACTTGCTTCGTAAGAGTGTACGTTATTATGATGTTTATCATAGTTTCAAAATTGGATTCTGATATGAATTTGTTCATATGTTATTTATTTTCTGTTCTGTCTACTTGCTGCCATTTTTAACTGGAAGTGTGAACAATGATGAAGTATTGTGTAATGTTTTGCAGAAGAGAAACTTATGAAACAAAACTCAGTTTCTATAGAATCTCTTCCAAACTGGTTCTGCAAGACAGGTGGCTACAGTAATATGTCGGCAAAGTAATGTTGACATGAGAATTTGAAAAAGTTTGAGATATCACTTTTGAATAAATAATATTTTGGAATCGCAGGATTTGTGAGCTAAGTTACTAAGCTACAACTTAGGGCCTCTCAATTATGAGGGGCTTCAGAAAATTAAGTTTGAAGTTTACTGTATCACGTTTTTTTAAAAATATTTCAATTAATCTGTTGTGCAAGCAGTTGATCTCAGTTTACACAGTCATCATTGTATACCAATGCTAGTGTAGTGTTTTCACAACATCTATTTCGTGTTTACTTTTTGGTGTTCTCTTCATCAAAATAATAAACCTATATTTCAATCAGACCAGGATCTAGGGGAAAAAAAGGGTGGTGGAGGTTGAAAATAGTGAAACGCTCATAATTTTAGTAATGCATTATCTCCATTACCCTTATTAGCATTCTCAAAGCAGTGGTGGTGGGGGGGGGGATGCTCCCCCCTCCCAGATCCTGATTTTGACTTTAAAATTTTTGGGGCCTCTTTAAACTTACCATAGCTTAGTGCCTCTTTAAACTTACCATTGCTTAGGGACTCATAAACTTGTCACAGCTTAGGGCCACAGAAGGTCAAAGTCTAGCCCTGATTTAAATCTTGATTTTCATCAGCATTCATCTAGTATTTAAGGAATTTTAGAACCTAGGATATTTCACAACAGTAATGAGTCATTTTATCTCAGATATTAATTGAAACCTAAATAATAAGTATTGTTCAAATCTTTTAATAAAATTTGAATTTTAAAAGTTTGCATAATGATTGTTTCGATATTAGATTATTATGACTGATTTTTATAAAAGGAAAATAATTTGTTATTAAATGTTCTAGTTTCCATAACTCTTTAAATACTGAACAAATATTGATGATAAATCGAGATTTAAATAAATTTGATTATCTGTAACTTCAGTCACAGTTTTCCATTAAATCCTTAAATGCATCAAATATGTAAAATCTGATTTTGTGTTTTTCGACCACCTAAGTAGCAACAACATCTTGACAAGATAGAGACAAGTACCTGCAACATCCTGACAAGGTAGAGTTCAAACTTCTAGTTAAGGTAGAGACAAGTACCCATCTGCACACACACACATGAGCTGCTCGAAAAGAATCTAGCACTGATGGGTCTACAAGATCAGTCTACAATTTTTATCTTCATCACATTTTTTCATTTGATGCATATTTTAGATGTTATAGAGCTTCGGACATATAGATATCAGGTGTTAAATATCCTCTGAAACATTTGCTAAAGTCTAAAACAGGATTTCTTGAGATATTTGCATTTTTGTTCAACTTCCTTCAATTATGGACAGCAGTGTAGATATTGCTTCTTTTAGGTTTTTAATTATTAATCATAGTTATACTTCTCTTTTGGTATCTATATCTCTGGATTGTTGGATTCTTTAAAAATACATTTCATAATTTATTTTGTCAAATTTATCAATTAAGTTTTAGTTGACATACAAAAGAAATCATAATTTTCTTTCTTGTGTAAGCAATTTATATTACTCAAAAATTTTATGACAGAGAGAGTAATAATTTATTTCTTCATTTAAATGCATATTCACCAGGGTGGACTCTTTTGCAGCCAATGAAATGTAGTGATGGGGAAAAGAGGGAGGGAAAGAAAATAGCTTGGAACTGGTTCCAATGTTGAATGGTGGGACAATATGTTCCCCTCCCCAATGGTGATTGCTAGTGTAGAGTCTATCATGTATTAAATTAAGGGCATGTATAAGTTTTGACACATGATAATTTAATTATATTTATTAGAGTAAAATAATTTACTAACAAATTTCTCAAGGGGAGAAAAAAGATTTTCTTGAGAGTATATTTATTGAGAAGAAACTGTGCCCATAGGGTTAAGATGGCTTCAATGAATTGCTCCATTGGTGCATATGTTCCTCATTCCATGTCATACTTCAGGGTGTTTGAATTGGAGTAAGAACTATGTGGCATGGACTCAATGTAAATGGAGGTCTCCTTAGACAACAAATGAAGTTCTTTAAAAAAAAAGAGTTGATGACTTCTGCTGGGTAGGAAGTGGTTAGGTAAATTAGCTGGACATTGTATATGGTTAATTATGTGCACCTGGAGAAGTCTGTAAACAATAGCTAGGCATATATTGGAAGGAGAGCTATGTTCAAATCCCTACCACAGAGGGGTGGTGGTGGCTCAGTAGCATGCTAAGTTCATAATCTGCAGTTCCCAGGTTCGAGTCTCACTTGAACCAGCATTGAGAGTTATCTCAGCAAAGCATCTGTCCATGGTCCACCCATTCACTTTTATTTTTCCTTAACCAGTTTTGCTTTATTTACATTATATTTATCATTTTGGGGATTATTTCATTTTGGACTTGATCACAATTCTTTCTTCTGAGCTGTAGAAGGAGTTGCGCATGCACAACTCTGACTTTTGATTCTCAGCTGCTACTGTGCATGTGTAGGACACGACCCCTCTTGCATCATAGCTAGTGTGATCGTCGGATTATGCAAATGTTTTCCCAGCATGCAACAGACACATGCCGGATTGTATGTGGCAAGCATAACTAAGTGACGTTAGGTCACAGAGTAGAATTTGAGTATATAGAGAATGATGTTAATAGGAGTTGAAGTAGAAGTGGAGTAGGAGTAGAGTATGGAGTCAGTTGGAGGAGGAGAAGTCAGTAAGAATGTATTGTGTAGATAGAAGGAGTTGTTAGTAGAGATTTAGGTAGATGTGAGTTAGTTACTCCAACTTTTTGTATTCATCAACAGAATTGGTGAGTCTTTGAATTTTTTGGAAATAAACTTTGTTTTAGAAATTTTTGACTTTTGCTATTTTTCTCTTGAACAGCATTAATTGATTTTAAATTAGATTTAAATTTTAATTAAACTTGACAATCCTTTTTGAATTCTTACTCAATAAGTAATGCTATAAATACAAAATGAATCCTCTTTCAACTTTATTTGGCAAGTTAATATTGCCTGCCACCCAACAAGCTATCCAGAATTTTTTAAAAATTTGGATCAGACAAAAGGTCCAACTTGAAAAGTTAATAATCTTTGGAGCATTACAATGCCCTTGGTCAGTAGGTGACACTGATGGGTTTGAAAAGGCATTGGTTTGTTGGATGGGGCATTAAGCCATGACCCCGTGTGTGGGAGAGCCATACCCTGTGCACATTAAAGGACACACTGGGTTACCTTGATGGGAGACTACCATCTGTCTCCTAATAGTTCTCCAGTGGGTTCCCTTCCTCCACCCCTCTCTGAGCCTTCGGGATCCTTCTGACCAGGTCATTTTGCCCATTGTATGAAAAAAAAGTGTGTAGAGGTAAAATTCACATACATACTTATGTTCAGAGGAAATGAGAAACCAGGACAAGTCTGATAGCTTCTAGGTTATCTCTATCCTCTGTATAGGGGAGTACTTTCTGCCATTTCAAAAACTAAGCCTTCAGTACCTTGCCATATTTTGTTTGTGAATTTGCTGTAATGAGCTCTGTATAATTAATATCTCTGATTTTATCCTGTATTTTAATGTAAAAATTCATTCATTTCTCAAAATAATTCATAGTATATTTAAATTATTTTAAATATACTATGAAATATTTTCATAAGGTTAACATATAGCTAGGCATAAATACACAGAGTGATGATTGAACTGTGACCACTCCACCCCATATTTTGTGTGTGGGTGATAATTTCAAAGCTCTATAACTTTAGTTAGTAAGGAAAGTAGCACTCTTAGTTCAACATCGATATCAGTTTTAGAGGAAAAAATGTCTTGAGCTGGGTGGGATACAAACCCACAACTTCCTGATTATATGTCAGGTGCTCTAACTGCTGAGTCACTGTTGCTGATCAAGATCTCCTCTAATTTATGTTATGAACCTTCTGCCCGCAGTGCACAATTTTTTTGTATCTCAAGAAGGCATTGTCACAGCTGCTCACAAACAGCCTCAAGAAGCAGATGCAAGTATGTCATGAAGATGGCAAGTATATTCTGAGTATACAATTGAATAAATTGAAGAAATTTCTCAACATTTTTGTTCAATTATCAAGGAAAGTATCACTTTTAGTTCAACGTCAACATCAGTTTTAGAAGAAATATTGTCTTCAGCCGGATGGGATACAAATCCACAATCTCCTGATGACTTGTCAGGTGCTCTGACTGCTGAACTACCTGCCACCAATCAAGATATTTTGTTCAACTGTTAAGGAAAGTATCACTCTTAGTTCAACGTCAACATCAATTTTAGAGGAGGGGCGGGGGTGGCTCAGTTGGTAGCGCGCCAGGCTCGTAATCTGTAGTTCCCAGGTTCGAGTCCCAGCTGGGTCAGCGTTGAGATTTATCTCCACAAAATTCCCCACCCTGCCCACGGTCAGTAGGGGACACCGAAGGGCTTGGAAAGGCCGCCGTCCGTCGGATGGGGCGTTAAGCCGTGGTCCCTTGTGTGGGAGAGCCATACCCTGTGCACGTTAAAGAACACACTGGATGGCTTTGACGGGAGGCTACCATCTGTCTCCCAACAGCTGTTCCAGTGGGTCCTCTCCCCCAACCTTCTCTGAGCCTTCGGGGTCCATGTGACCTGGCCATTTAGCCCATGGTGTGCAAAACAGTGCTGCTCAGAGGTAAAACAACAACACAACAAATCAATTTTAGAGGAAATATTGTCTTCAGCCAGGTGAGTGAAATATTGTCTTCATCCTCCTGATGACATGTCAGGTGCTCTGACATGTGGTTGTAAGTTTGTATCCACCTGGCTCAAGACAATTTTTCCTTTAAAATTGATATCGATCGAGATTTAGAATTGATTTAAGAGTGATACTTTTCATGACAGTTGAACAAAAACGTCAAGAAATTTCTTCAGTTTATTTAGTTAGTTTTAATAATTATTTTATCGTGTATTTTAATGTAAAATTCATTCATTTCTCAAAATAATTCATAGTATATTTAAATTATTTTAAATATAGTACATTATTATTTTTATTTTTTATATATTTGTCAAGTTTCTCTATAATAGTTTACAATGGCAGTTTTAGTGAGAAAAGGTTAACATATACCCAGACATAAATACACAGAGTGATCATTGAATTATGACCACTCCACCACATGTTTTGTGTGAGAGGATGCTAACTTCAAAGCTCTGCAATTTTTAAAATAAGCATTTTATAGAAAATGTTACTAAAAGTGTAAAGATCTCAATCAAATCTAAATCTCGATTTTGAATAATGTTCTTTTAGCATTAAACAGCTGTAGTTAAACATTTCAGAGCAGTAATGTGTTCTAAGAAAGTTATCAAAAAGTTAAACAAATATTGAAGGATTTATTTACACACACTTTTAAAATATGTAGTTATTTATGTAATGGTTTGAAATAATACTTTTTATTTCAGTTTCAATTAACTTTAAATGTAAATTTTTTGCCTAGTATTGCTGTTGTTAACTGTTCAAACTTCCATACCCCTATAAATGCTGAAAGAATATTTCTGAAAATCGATATTGAGATCTTTAATTAACTTTTTATCAGGTTTCCCATAAATGCTTATCTTAAAAGTTAGAGCTTCGAAGTCTCATTGACATAACATGGGGTGGGGTGATCATAATTCAATGATCATTCAATGTACTTCATTTTGTTCCCTTCCAGCTCATATAAGATTCTTCCTTTGCAAATTCCAAAAGGAAATTTACAATAACAATTATCTACATCAGTGAAAAATATTATATGAATGCATCTTACTATAAATATTTTTTATTATAACTTTTAGTGTGTATTTTTAGGTCATTGAAAGAAGCAAGGGATTCTGCTTTAAGACAGAAAGAAGTAGCAGATGCTCTTGCAGTAGACATAAGGAATAAATATGAACAGCTAAGAAAGGAGTATGTTTAATTTTTTTTAATTCTTAATTAATGATAGATATTCTTCTTTTTGAACTCACCTTTTTTTACATTTCATGATAAGTTTTCAAATAAAACCTACATCTTTCACTGACATATTAACCCATCTCTCCAAATGTGCATGTACACTGAGACATCAGTTTATTAGGTACACCTACCTAGTAGTGTGTTGCACCTTCTTTGGCCTTCAGAACATCTCGAATTTGCCATGGCATGAAACTTGCAAGACGTTGGATACATTTTGCAGGAATATGTATCATGCATCATCGTCGTCGTCGTCGTCGTCGTCGTCGTCGTCGTCGTCGTCATCGTCATCATCATCATCATCATCAAGCAGCCATGGGCTACGGAGGTCCAACCAGACCGTGCAATTTAGTTCTCCAAGCAAGTCTATCTTGAGCTACATCTACTGCATCTGGCCACTGCACACCAATTCTAACAAGGTCCTGTTTGACATTGTCTGCCCACCGCATCCTAGGTCTCCCCTTCTTTCTGAGGCCTTTAGACACAATGTTCATAACCCTATTCGCCAATCTATAATTATTCATACAGACAACATGGCCAAACCAACGGAGTCTCTCTCTGCATAATATGCTGTTTAAAGGAGGTTGCAAACTCCTTTGCCTAACCTCATCATTAGTTACAAATTTGAACCACCTAATGCCCAAGATACTGCGTAAGCATCTGGAATCAAAAGCATCTAGTTTCCTGTTATCTTGTTTACAAAGTATCCAAGTTTCACTACCATAACTAACCCTAGAAAGAACCAAACTATTATAAAGCCTAATTTTAGTCTTTAGGTGTATACGCCTATTTCTCCACACTCTCCATAGATTCTTAAAAGTCCTGGCAGCAATCCCTATTCGTCTGTTAATCTCATGCCACACATCATTATCTGTTACATAGCTCCCAAGATAATTAAACTGTGACACCTGCTCAAGACTGTGACCATTCAGATTAACTGAATCACAGCCTGCCTGACCAATTTTCATCACTTTAGTTTTCTCTCTGTTTATAACCAAACCTACTCTACTACCAGTCTCATCAACAGCTCGAATGAAAGAGTTCATCTCATCAACATCATTTGCCAAAAGGGCTAAATCATCAGCATAATCTAAATTAGAAATTTTCATATCTCCAGCCCATTTAAGGCCAAAATCTTTCCCGTGAAGTGAATTTCGCATAACATAATCAATAACCAAACTAAAGAGAAAAGGAGACAAAATGCACCCTTGTCGAACACCAGAAGTAATGCTAAACCAATTGCTACAAGCCTTACCAACTCTCACACATGACTCAGTGTTATTATAGAGAGCTTTCATTATGTTAACTTGTCTGGTATACCATATGATCACACAATCAACCACAAATTATGACGATCAACAGAGTCGAAAGCCTTTTTAAAATCAACAAAGCTAGCAACCAAAGGTTTCTGAAACTCTAAACATTTCTCAAGAATATGCCTAAGTGAAAATATCTGATCCACACATCCCCTACCACTTCTGAATCCACATTGCTCATCACACAATTGACTCTCAACCAGATTCTTAATTCTATTAAGCACAATCATGGAAAGAACTTTACCTGGAACAGAGAGTAGGCTAATACCCCTATAGTTATCACAAGAACTGCAATCACCTTTTTTGAAAATAGGGATAATAATAGCTCTGGTAAAATCCTTAGGAACCATGCCTTTATCATAAAAGCTATTCAAAATTTCAGTCATCCAAGTGGTAACCGAAACATTTCCAGCTCTAAGCATTTCTGTAGTAATTTCATCAACCCCTGAGGATTTATCAAGTTTAAGTTTAGAAACAGCCAAAATAACTTCAGATTGTGTTATAGGGCCAACATTAAAGCCACCAATGCATCTATCATCATTGCAAACAATGGGAATAGAACTAACCACATTGTTTAGAATATCATGGAAATGCTCAGCCCACCTAGCCATGACAGAATCCTCACCTTCTATAACCTTACCTTGTTTATCCTTCAATCCCTGTATACCTGTTCGTTTTTTACCACACAAAACATTAACTATCTGGTACAGCTCTCTGCTGTTGTGCTGTCTAACTGCTTCCTCGGCTTTGTCAGCCAAACCATCAAGCCAAAGATTCTTATCAGCAGCTAACTGATCTTTTACACGTTTATTAAGTTCTCTGTAATGCTTTCTATTAGGACTAGTAGGGTATTGATTAAGGACATTCCTGCAGCTCTTTCTTTCCGATATAAGCTCAAGTGCCTTATCACTGAGATAATTCTGTCTCTTCTGCACCCTTTTTCCTAAAAGAGTACTGTTAGTGTCCAAAAAAGCCTGTTTAAAATGATCCCATTCTTCCTCAACTTCAGTAGTAAGCATACCATGACTGTCATAATGACTAAGTAACCTATCATGGTAAGCTTTACTATAATTGGGTCTTTCAGAGCTTCAGTATTAAAAGCATATTTTTTAACCCTAGCACAACACTTTTTAAGTTTAAGTTGCAAGACACTTTTAAGAAGGTAATGGTCAGATCCAATTTCAGCTCCCCTATATGCCCTGGTATTTCTAACAGAACTAGCCCATTTGCTGTTAATTAATATATAATCAATCATATTCCTATGCAGCCCATCAGGTGAAACCCATGTGTACTTATGTATGTCGCGGTGTTTGTAATAAGTGTTAGTTATTCTGAAACCATTGAGTTTACTTACCTGTAGGATACGTTGCCCATTGCCATTGCAGCTACCAATACCAAAAGGGCCTATCACCCCTCCCCAAAGGTCAGAGTCAGTACCAACTTTGGGATTGAAGTCACCAAGAACAAGGGTAATATCTCCTTTCTTGACAGAATTCAAAATATCCTGAAGTTGTTCATAAAACCTATCCTTCTCATCCTCATCGGCATCCTCAGTGGGGGCATAACAGTAGATAACATTCAGGTCTTTAACGCTTGTCTGAAATTTTGCTGTAAGAAACCTTTCATTAATGCACTCATATCCTAGAAGAGCATCACTAGCGTGTCTGCTGAGAAGCAGACCCACGCCTTGGTGATGCTTATTGTCGTCCCTCCCTGAAAAGATAAATTTAAGATTATTTTTAAGAATCTGACCTTTATCTGTCCATCTGGTCGCTTGCAAGCCGAGAATATCTAAATTATAATGGTGGAATTCTTGTGTGAGGACATCAAGAGAAAAAGCTCTGTGCAGAGTCCTCACATTCCAACTACCTATGGAGAGAGAATGGTTAGTAGGATGTTTAAAGAAACTATGTTTATTGAGAGAGGGAATGCCGACAATATCAAACAGCCCCATAATCGCAGACATGGGGCAAAGACCCGTTCCCCCACTACTAAAGGCTGAAGCCATCTACACTGGAAGACTTCCTCCAATGTAGAATTTGACGATGCCAATAGAAGCAAAGAGTTCAGATGCCTGCGATGACCTCTGCTCAGGATTATCCACCAGCTGATAAACGTATCCTGCGAATCTATTCACTTGGGGCTGTCAACCCACAAACAAACAGAAAACACAGCGGAAGATTTTCCCTCCACAGAAGCCCACCAGTGCAGCAAAATCAGGATCCATAATCAAACTCAGAGCCATATATCTGTCCAGTCCAGTGGATTTATATGGTCAGCACCAGGACCCCGTGTGGTTGACCACTCCTCAGCAGGGTAGAAAAAAAGAAAAGTAGCCATAGTTGTCCAGATCAGTAGGCCACACTAATCTGGCAGCCCTCCCCTTCCGTTCACTTACACAAGAGAGTATCTCTTTTGAAAGGTACTAACGGTCTGCACCATGAGAAGGCAGGGTCGGACATTAGGTGCTAGGCCTGGCCGGTTCTATGCATCATCACAGGGGATTGGTGCATAGCTCTCCTTCCAGTGACTACCTAGCTACCATTTACAGACCTGTAATATCTACACAAGCAAAACATTCAGGTACTACAATGGCCAGCATGTTCACTGGTCTTTTCACCTTTTAAACACCTATTAAATACTGTCCAGGAAAGTAGCAAGTGATGTGGCCAATTTAATTATAAAATTCTAATATGCATACTTTTTTTTACATTAATTTATCCATATTAAAATATGGCTTTTTATAAGCACTGGAGTGGAAATGAAAATAGGGGGGAAAAAAGGCATAGAGAGAGCTTTTAAAAAAGAAATTGAGAGCATCTTAAGTTCCTATTCAATAAAAATATGACTTTCCTGGACAAAATCCACCACAATCTTACAAAGAAATTAGAATATCTGTCTATGGCCGAAGACAGTTTTACTGCAAATATTCAATTTGAATCCTTTCTTGAAGCTTGTGAAGATGTCTTTCAAATTCGTTCTAAACCACAGACTCAATCTTAGAAAAATATTCAATATCAACATTCTGATGACTTAACTCAATCACACCAATTTAATGAAACTAAAAATTCATTGTCAAAAGATATTGCCTTATACCCAAAAATAATAACTTTAGCTATCTAAGATTTTTACATTAACTACAAGAATAAATATGAGGGGCATTCAAGAAGTTCTTGATATGCATCTACAGAAAAAAAACCATTACACTTACCTCAACAAAACTCTTACTACTCTAACTCAAAGTACTCCCCTCCAGCTTCTATGCCAGCCATGGGCAACCCTTGGCTTACAAACATTTTTCAAGTGGCCTGCGAATATTTCTACACAAATTATTTAATTTTTCATCTCTTATCCTTTCAGTACTTTGTGAAATACCAATTTTTTATTTCTTCCCAATTTATCTTTACAGTTTTGAAAGTGTTCTTTAGTAGCCTAAATTTAATTTACGACATTGGCCCAAATGACAGACTTTGTGCATGAGGGTAGACTGTGTTTTCTGGATGTACTGTTGAAGGGATCAGCTCTCACTCAAATAGACACTACATCAGTAAACATTCTTAGTTACAAAAGTTATCAAGGCCAACATAGAAAAGAATGATATGAGAAACTTATGACTGCATTAAACATGCAATAAAAATTATTTACTCATAGGTCTCAAGACTTCGATGCTATTGTGAGTACCAAGTTTTGTTATTAGTGAGAAAATTGCAAAATATTACAAAAAATTTTATGATGGCAAATTCGTAAAGGAGTGCCTGCAAATAGTTTTTGGTATGTTTTGTCCAGAGAACAAATGATAACTTAAATTTATTCCAGAGCATCCTAATCAGGTGTACTGATGAACTTGCTTCCAGTTTAGAAAATACCTGTACAGAAAAATACATTGCATGGAAATTTCAATATATTTTCTTTGGCTCTTGATGAAAGTACTGATGTTTCTAGCACAGCTTAATTAGTGGTATTTGTATGGTATTTATAATTTTAATGCAATAAATAAGGATCTGGCCCAGGGGACTCTCAAATATCCTTATCTGGCCTACTGATGAAAACAGGTTACCCATCCCTAATCTATGCAATGTTACAGACATCTACACCAAT
Organism: Ryuthela nishihirai; assembly: GCA_038380435.1. Lineage (NCBI taxonomy): Eukaryota > Metazoa > Arthropoda > Arachnida > Araneae > Heptathelidae > Ryuthela > Ryuthela nishihirai. Next base: position 92,264,903 of record JAWZYU010000004.1, on the reverse strand, counting down.
TCTGGAGAGCTTGGTAGTACTCCTGGTGTATGCCAATTCTGGAGCACTTGGTATTCCTATTGGGGAATACTCCACAACTCTGAATGAATGCATTTCGCAATGTCTTGCACCCTCGAAAAAGGCTTCGCAGCAAGGTTCGGTTCCTTTTTAATTTTTGCAAACAACTAAATATCGTATGGTGCAAATTTGGGTGAATATGCAGGATGGGGTAGCTGTTTGATATTTTTTTCTTCTCCAAATTGGCCATAACTGGTTGAGTTTTGTGAGCACTAGCTTTTTCTATTTATTTTTGTATTGAGAGGAAGTTACAAAAATGTATACTAACACCGCTCAATATATACAAAAAAAATGAAATACAAATTGACAAGTGTGTAAACGTGCATGAACAGTTCACTGAATAGTATAATGCTGAATGGTCAACAGTTGCAAGGATTTTGAAAAGGAACAATGAAATATTTACAGTGTGGTTAATATCACAGAAGAGTATATATGCTACATACAAGAGATGTATGTAAGAGAGATTTAAGGCTGAGAGAAAAAAAAAAATGTTACAGTTGTGAAGCTATAATAATCACTTTGACAACATATAAAACAATATGTAAATAAAAATTAAAAGTTAAAACTTGTCAAAAATTTTGATAAATCAATTTGTTTTAGTTGAACATTAAAAATGTATGAAGTTAGGCACATGGCAACATCAGGGATTAAAGAATTCCAAACCTGACCAACTCGGCATATGAAGGAATAATGCTTGCAGTTTGTTCTAGCATGAGGAATATGAATGCATGTAGAATGCCTCCTTCTTCTGCCAGGGTCCAAGACACAAAATAAAGGCTTGGCCAGATTTTAATAGATGAGGTTGCTAATGATTTTGTAGCAGATTTTTGAATCATGAAACATCCTCCTCCATCAATCCAAAGTGAATGCACGGTATTCCCTGTTAAGAAACATTAATTGATTCTGAAAAAAATTCATCACCGCCATGGCGGGACGATTCCCGTCGTGGCGGCAATGAAGTTTTTTCAGAATCTATTAATCCTCCTCCATTCCAAAGAGAATATTAAGAACTTTTAATCGTTCCTCATAGCTTGAGTTGGAATGTCCAGTCTTGCTAAATCATCTTAGTGGACATTTTTTATCTAGTAGAGTGATGTAAGAAACCTAATGGGAAGACCAAACAGGTGATTGAGAGAAGCAAAATTTTGCTCTGAGTGTAGATTCGAAACCCATTGTCAAACATTTTGACCAATTGATGGTAGTAGTTTGATATGTCCTTATTTTTCAGTTTGATATTGTCCTGTGTTTGATCTACTGCAAAGTATCATATTTTAGGGCATATAAAATGCATGGTCCATTTCAGAAGGGAATATTCAGTAAAAAATATATATTTAAGCAATTATTGTTTACTCTTATTAATATGTGATGCGTGATATAGTAAGTCTGTATAAATGTAATTTATTCATTGGTAATTCTATTAGGTAAATTTAGTAGCATGTGGCAGCATGAAGTTTGTGTAACAGTAGAAAGAAAAGAGAAATTTCCAAGTGTAGTACATAAAACCCATGCCTAATTTTATGCCTCGATTCTTCACTTTTTTGTGTGTGTGTTGGGGGGGGGGGGATGACTGTTTTTAAATAGAATATGAATACATGATGGTCGGTAAAATGAATACTGTCCCTAAAAATGTTGATTTTATGGTATTTAAGATTTTATATCTAAAAATCTCTCTAAGGAAGGTAGGGTGCAGGGGCCCAGAAAGTATGTAATTGCAGGTTATCCTAAATTTCATAAAGTGACAAATAATTTACTGGGCCAATGAAAAGATTTTATTGAAAGTTCATTTATGCACTTAACACAACTAAAGTCCATCCTATTTTTTTTGCCATTGGTTATGGCTATTGGGTTATTTAGAAGGATTCATTGGCCTACGAGAGCCCACAACTTCACATATTGGTTGGACACAGGGAGAGTTTTAAAAAATTCTTAACTATTTGTGAAATACACTCCTAGAGCAAAAATTGAATACTCTAGCATTATTGTACATAGGAAACGAAAATACATCAAAATTAAATTATGATGAGTTAATGATTACTTGATTCAATTATTTGCAAGAAATTATATCTTCTGAAAAAAATAGGTCTAATATAAGCATTTTGACATAAAAATTAATAATTTTAGGCTTTTTTTTTTGCATTTTTTTTATACAATTATAGGTTTTAAGATGCATATCTTTCATACACATACACAGGAAGATAGGATGCAGCGGACTTGGATATGTCTTTGTGCTTAGGGCCTTAAAATGTCTAAATGTGGCCCTGGGCTTATACACCTAAAGACTAAAATTAGGCTATACAATAGTTTCGCCCTCTCTGAAGTTAGTATGATAGCAAAACATGGACCCTTCTTAAACAAAGTAACAGGAAACTTGATGCTTTTGATTCTAAATCTGTTTTGAAGTATCTTAGACATTAAATGATTTGACCTTGTAATTAATGATGAGTTTCGGCAAAGAAGTCAACCTCCTTTGAGCAGCACATTTACGGTGACCCTTCATCGTATATTTTTAAGGATGGTTTTATTTGTCAAAAATTCAGATACTTTTTTTCCTATATTTTTGTTCTGTCCTTTAAAAGTCCTGCATTTTAGCTACCAAGTAAAAATCGATTTATCTTGCTGCAAATTTTAATATATTTTATTTATTATTGTTGATGTGATTAAGGAATTAATAACATAGCTGTAATATTTACAATTCTGAATTATTGAATTGTACTAAGTCAGTGCTGTCCAACTTCTCTAAGACCGTGGGCCATTTTTTCCTTTGCCAATATTTAGCGGGCCAAAAAAAAGAATAATATAGGATAAGTAATTGAAAGTCAGTTCATGTCACCTCAAAAAATTATTTTATTTATATGAAAAATAATAAGTAATAATAAACCTCAAAAACCTAAAAAAATTTTATTTATATGAAAAATAATAAGTACCTAATAATAAACCAATATAAATTTTCTAAACCTTATCAAATATTTAATAAATTTAATGGGAGCATTGTGGCTATAGTTGTTGGACAATAATTTGTTTTACGTCCATATCGATATTTGTTGTTGTGAGCCGAAGTATATGTTCAAGTGTAAAGTCTTTCAAGCAGTTTCAGTATATAAAAAGTAAAATAAAAAAAGCAAAAAAACCTCCAATTTGACTTCAGCAATTGTAGTTTTTTCATATCAGAAAATGAGCGCTCACAGATATATGTACTTCCGAACATAGAAATTATTTGGAGTCCAAAATCTTTAATTTTTAGATATTTTTCTTTAGGCAAAAGTTTGAACAATTCTATTTCAGTTTCTCTATTAAATGCAATAATTGGGTCGGCCTGAAGGTCACATAATTCCATTTGATATTTAGGATCTACGGTGCTGATATCAATATTTAATGGATTACTGAATAAATTTAAACTTTGCTTAAGGTCATCAAATTGAGAAAATTTTCTATTAAAGTCTTCAATTAGGATATCAAATTTAGGAACAAATTTTTCAAAATTGTTTTACTAAGTTGCTTCATTTCTTCTTAGAACTCTTTACAAGTTTCAAAATGAATTAAATTGTTTTCCTGCAAATTTGACTTCAGCAATTGTAGTTTGTTTCTAAACTCAGTAACATGTTTATAAAGACAGCACATGTTTTGATCTTTTCCTTGTAAGGTTTATTCAAGACCTTACAAGCCTTAATTTTTTTTATCTTATTAAATAAGATAAAAAATGATCAAGTTATTTTTTGATTTAAATAATATTTAAGTAATCTGTAATGTCTGTTAGGAAAGCAAGTGAACATAGAAAATTTTCATCAACAAAACTTGTTATTAAATCTTCATCGGTGCCCACTTCTGTGAGAAAAAGATGAATTTCTTTTCGAACTGTAAATAATCTCTTGAGGCATTTTCTGGCATTTAACCAGTGAATACTGCTATGTAAAAGCAGATTGCCATACTCAGTATGCAGTTCATCCAAAAAGGCTTTAAATTTTCTATGTTTAAGAGAATGATTTCGGCCACGAATTAAATTGCTAATTTTGATAACCTTTTCTATTACGTCATATAGTCTCAGTGAAATACCACATAATGTCTCCTGGTGCACAATACAGTGCAACATTTGACAATGCATGCCATATGCATGCACAGTGAGAGCGACTCATGCTGTTGTTAGATGCTTCTTATCACTGCAGCTTCATAAAAAAAATTTGTTTGATGACGCCACACCGCTCTTAAAAGGTTTCAGAAGTTTGCCTATCAGCTTAAGAATGTTTTGTAAACTTTATAGAATGAGTAAGTTGAAGATTTCATATCAAGTAAAGTAATATAAGTTGACAAAAAATTATAAGGTGGATTACAGATATTTATTTAAAATTTCAAGTAAAAGTTTTACTTTGTTCGCAGGCCACAAATATCCTTGTGCAGGCCGTATGTGGCCTGCGGGCTGCTAATTGGACAGTGCTGTACTAAATTATTAAATATTTATTGTACTAGTGTGAACCATTGACAATTTCAAAGTTATTATTGTAATTTTTTTATGTATTGGAATAATTTATAGTTTTTTAAATGAATACATATCATTTTTTTTTTAATTTGGAGCATTTCAGAATATTTACCACTTTTTGAGAATGGCTTTGCTAGACATAGCATAAAATTAATAGTATCATGGTAATAAAAATGGACAAACAAATAGTATTAATGGCAAAAATTGGCAGAAAATATATTTTCCAATAAGTGTCTTATTTCATCTAAAAAAATAAGTTCAGCATAAGCATAATTGTGCAGATAAGAGACTGCATTCATTTGACCATGTTGCCCATATGCATAACTTTAGATTAGCAAATAGGGCTTTGAACAGTGTACCTAAAGGCCTCAGATAAAGGGGGAGATATAGGATGAAGTGTTCAGATAATGTCAAACTGGACCTTGTTAGAATTGCTGTACTCTGGCCAAATGCAACAGCCATAGCTCAGGAACAGATGTTTCGAGAACTAAATTGCGCATTTTGGTTTGATCTCCTTATGTGGCTGCTTGAGGATTCTGTATATTTAAAAAAATAAAAAAGCAAAAAACCCTCAAGCTGCTGCTTTCCATAGAGCTATGATAGGAGCCTGTCAGTATAATACACCATAGAAGTCCAACAGGAGCCTTCTGTAATATGCCATAGAGAAGATCTGTGAGGAAGGTGAGATCTCAGCAGAAAGACAACGCAAACATCCATGCCTTACTCGGGGCATTAACCCAAGTCCCTTTGATTAGTAGCCAAGCTAACCACTCAACCACATATGTATTGATAAAAAATTGTTTTTTCTATTTTAATATACTTAAATGTTTTTCGCAGAAAGTTCCTTGTTTAGTATAAGAACAGCAAAAACAAAATTAGTGATTACTGCACTATATATTGCCCTTATGCACCCACCTGCCCTTGTGTGGTATGGGGCTTTGAATGACTTCCTTTTTGTGGCCATAAAAAGTAGCAGTGATCCAGTGGCCAAGTGGTTTATACTGTTAGCTGTGGTGCAAAGGGATCTGGATTCAAGCCCTGGATAAGTGGATACAACATGGTTGTTTCTTTTTTGTGTTGTCTTTCTGCTGATATCCAGCATTCTTCACAGATCTTTTCTATGGTGTATAAACTGTCAGGCTTTTGCCAGACCTCTGTAGCAAGTAGCAGCTTGGGGAGTAATTTATTATCACCATGAACAAGAATTGATGCAAATCTAATGGTAGTGTTATATTATTTTTTTTTCTGCAGGCTTTATCAAAAGCGGGAATATGAAGATCTTCATCTCAAAGAATTACAGAAAAAGCTAAGTGAGAAAATTGCTGAATTACAGAAATGCTCTTTGACTTTGACTACAACTGAAACGGTTTTACAAGAAAAACAACTAGAAAATGATAAACTGTCAGCTAAACTTGAGGTAATAATTAACTTTTGTTCCAGTATAAATTTAATTTAATAGATTTTATTTTAAAAAGTCAAATGGATTATTTTGTAAAGTTGAAATATGTATACAGTGGCCACTGAATTAGAAATCTTTATGCAGATGTACGTAAATGTCGCTTGTGCAGCATATATGCAAATGTGTGGTCACGTGATCTAAGTAACTATTTAAGACTGCTGCTCGTAAGTAATGTTGATCACAATGGGAAAAACAAAGGACCTTTTGGATTTTGATAAAGGACTTATTGTGGGTGCCTGTCTGACTGAAGCGACGATTTTTAAAACAGCAGAGCTGACTGGTTTTTCAAAAGGTGAGATATCTCAGGTTTTTAATCAGTGGAAAAATAACCCACATTGCTTGTCTAAGAGGCTTAAGTGTGGTACAACGACAGTCTGTCAGGAACGAGATTGCTGTTATCTGGAGAAGGCTTGTATGGAGAAACAGGACTTCCTGTGTGCAGCAATTGACTGAAACATTCAATGTAGGCTGTTCCTGACCCATATCTCAGCAAACTATGTGCAGGGAATTGAAGAGGATCGGTATTAGCAATCACATGCCTATACAGAAATCACTGATTTCTACCAATAACCAGAAAGTTTGTCTACAGTGGTATCAGGAATATCGTGACTTGACACTGGAAGACTAAAAAAGTTGTGGTCCTATGAGTCACGGTACACTTTGTTCTGTACCAACGGTAGGCAGAGAGTTTGGTGGGAGCCCATGAAGCAATGGATCCAGCTTGCCTTGTAAACACAACTCGAGGTTTGGAGGCAGTGTCATGGTGTGGGCACATTCTGTTGGTATGGAACGGTTCCCCTGATATTGCTGGAAGGTCGGGTGTTCTCCATGGATTATCTGAACATTGTTGCTGATCAAGTCCATTGTGAAATGCTGATTTTTTATCTGGCAGGTGGCGGCTGTTTCATGGATGACAATACTACTCTCCATCAGGCAAGATGTGTTCAGCAGTGGTTCAGCGAGCATGACAGCAACTTCCACCATCTTCCCTGGCAACCACAAAGCCTGGATCTGACCCCTTGAGAATGTATGGGACATGTTAGAAAAACAGTTCGGGGATCAAAGTCTTCTTCCATCAAATTTAAGTCAGTTAAAGGACTGTCTGGTGAACGTCTGTGGTATGCTGGAGATCTAAAAGCACTCCAACACCTTGTGTAATCTGTGCCAAACCACATACGTGCTATAATTCGGGCTAAAAGGAGGTCCAATTTGTATTGAACATAGGTTTCTAATTCAGTGGCTGGTGTGTGTAGAAGGTCCTCGCTATTCTGCAAGAGTTGCATTCCAGAAAAATACCTGAATGGTAAAACTTTAGATACCAAAAGTAGGAACCTATAAGAAACAAGGTTTCAGTTCATGGTTCAGAGGGAAAATTATGAGAAGTTAATAAAATAAATGTTATATAAAAAAAAGAACCCTAAAACTTACTTGCCCAAAACATGAAAATACAGTTCACCAAGCCTGTGTATTTGACCAAAAACACATATTGGAGCAATTAATATGACAGGGAATTAATTTTTTTTTTAAATATAATATTTTAGCTGAACTTTCTGATCCTTCAAACTGTCATTAACAGAGACCAAAGTACAGCATTTTGGGCAGCCTGTATTTTTAGCATGTTCCCCTACTAATTTGCTGGCAGCTTCCATAAGTTAATTGATTTGCTTACATTATATTCACCTCCCACCCCATAGCAGAGTGGTTAGCGCACTTGGCTACTGATCAAAGGGACCTGGGTTCGAGTCCCAGATAAGGTATTCGTGTTGTCCATCCTCACATACCTTCTACTATGGCATATTAAACTGACAGGCTTCTGTCAGACCTCTGTGGCAAGCAGCTGCTTGAAGGGGTATTTATTTTATTATTTGTGTATTCACCCATGCATGTTTTCAATTAAAAGGGAGAGAAGTATGCCAAAGTTCAATTTTTTATTGGAGATTCTGATTTACTATTAGGAAAGTGCAGTCATATTTTTTCCAGTTTATTTTGCATATATTGAATATAATAATAATCCCATGGCCAAGTGGTTAGTGCACTTGGCTGCTGATCTAAGGGACCTGGGTTCAAGCTCCGGAGTTAAGGCATGGATGTTCGTGTCGTTTTTTCTGCTGAGGTCCTGCCATCCTCACAGACCTTCTACTCTGGCATATAAACTGACAGACTCCTGTCAGACCTCTGTGGCAAGCAGCTGCTTGAGGGGGTATTTATTTATTTTATTTTTAATAATTTTTATTTCCATTGTATTATGCAATACAAAGATGTTATGCTCATTAATATAATACAATTCACATAAAACAGAAAAGGGACACTCAGTTAAAAAATTCAATACAGAATTTGACAAGACTGAGCACCTTAACTAAATTACATTAAATCATAAACTTGTGGCAAATATCTATTGTATGATATACCAGTATTTTAAGCGTTTTAAGGATTAAAAATATTAATCAGTTAGAGTAGTTAACAAACTATGTAATAACAACTATATAATTGAGTATTTTGCATATATTGAAACATATTTGAGTATATTTTTTAAAACTGTTTCAGTATTTCTGAATTATTTTGATTGTTTATTGCAGTGGTTCTCAACCTTTTTATTCTTCATGTACCCCTTGGAAATGTGTATGTAACTGGCATACCCCTTGTATAGATAGATAAAACTATAGTTATGGTATAACAATGGGAATAAAATAAAACATATATATACACGTTAAATTTTGTATTCATAAATTACATATATCGATAAACACAAAAAAAGATATAAAAAATTTAACAAATCTTATAAAATTATAAATGTTTTACTAGGTAATCAGTGAAATGGACTTGTTACTAGATCTAGCGACTTTTGAGCTTGTTTATTGGATGTACACTATATGATCAAAAGTTTCCGGACACTCACTCATCCACAATCTCTCAGTAATAGGAAAGGAATTAATATTGCGTTGGTCCAATTTTTTCTGCTATGACATCCTCCACTCTGCAAGAAAAACTTTCCACTGGTTTTTGATACTTTGCTGCAGGAATTGCCTGCCATTTTGTCACAAGAGCATTAATTATGCCAGACTAATGTCGGGCAGTTCAGCCTGGCTCGCAGTTAGCATTCCAATTAATCCCAAAGGTGTTCCATGGAGTTGAGATCAGGGCTCTGTGCAGGCCAGTCAATTTCTTCCATACCCATCTCATCAAACCATTCCTGCATGGCCCTTGCTTTGTAGATGGGGGCATTGTCTTGTTGGTACAGGAAAGGGTCTTCACTGAACTGTTGCCATAAAGTTGGGAGCATGGAATTGTCAAGAATGTCATTTTAGGCCATGGCATTTAGAGTCTCATTCACTGGAATTAGGGTGCCCAGCCCGAACCATGAAAAACACCCCAGAGCATGATGCCTCCTCCATCAAACTTCACAGTTATCACAACACAGTCTGGCAGGTAGTGTTCACCTGGCAACCTCCATATCCAGACTCATCTGCCAGACTGCCAGATGGTGAAGCGTGATTAATCACTCCAGAGAATGTGGAACTGCCAGAACTGCCAGATGGTGAAGCGTGATTAATCACTCCAGAAACTGGTGCTATGCCTACACCACTCCAACTGACACTTGGCATTGATCTTGTTGACGTTAGGCTGGTGTGCTGCTGCTCGACCATGAAACCCATTTCCTGCAGCTCACAACAAACTGTTATGGTACTGGTGTTGCATCCAGAGGAATTTTGGAACATGGTGGTGAGTGTTGCAATCGAGGAGAGGCGATTTTGTCATACCACCCACTTCAGCACTCAGCAGTCCTGCTCTGTCATTATGTAACCTACTGGGTCTCAATTGCATTGCTGTTGCTCCTAGGCATTTCCACTTCACAATAACATCACTTACAGTTGATCAGGGAAGCTGTGCAGCAGGGATGAATTGTCCTGAACTGACTTATTGTGCAGAGAGAGACTCCGCTGGTTTGGCCATATGGATAATTATAGATGTGTTGCCCGTATGGATAATTATAGATTGGCGAATAAGGTTATGAACAGTGTGCCAGAGGCCTCAGAAGGAGGGGGAGACCTAGGATGCGGTGGGCAAACAATGTCAAACAGGACCTTGTTAGAATTGGTGTGCAGTGGCCGGATGCAGCAGATGTAGCTCAGGACAGATATGCTTGGAGAAGTAAACTGCATGGTCTGGTTGGACCTCTGTAGCCCATGGCTGCTTGAGGATGATGATGATGATGATTTTCAGAGCAAACACAATAATGGCACACATAAACATACTTTTAAACAAAAATCATTTCCACATAAAAAAATATATTTAACACACTTTCTCAATGGACTTTCCTTACAAGCACTCTTGATGCTGTCCCTTCTTCCTGAGGGAATCTTTACTAATGGCATACAGTAAGACAGTCCTAGCTCGTAATTACATGAAAATGTTCAGAGAGGCTAGAAAAGTCAACAGCTTAGCATCTCTTGGAGGGGCAGCATGATGGTTATGCTGGTCCCTTTTCACAAGGGATGGGCAGCAGGACAGCGCATGCTCATGTCTCTGTTCATATGCCATGGCGTTAGTCAAGGTAGCAAGCTGCTAGGCTCCTAGTTGAGTGGTTGACAGTCACTCTCCATCAATTGACAATTTTTGATAATACTATAACTCGTAGGATGGACTCGAAAAACACCTGACCTGCACCAAATTGTTGCCATCTGGGTGTGCATGTGCATTTCTCACTGGTCCTCACAGGTCGAGGTGCAATTCCCCGATCCACTTGGGTGTTGCTGTTGATGCTTGCCGACCATGTAGGCCCAGGTTGCCAAAATTCAGAGCCTGCGGGGTACATCGTCCTTGTTGCTGGATGATCATTCGAAGATGAATGAAAAATGGAAAACACAGTAGCAATGGCGGGCGTGGTCCCTCATTTAAATCCGTCATGTCTACCATTTGAAATAAATGTGGGCGTGACAAAGGTGAAGGTGAGGATTCTGTCATTGGTAGGTGGGCTGAGCATTTCAGTGATGTTCTAAACAATGTGGTTAGTTGTACTCCCGTTGTTTGTAATAATGATAGATTCATTATTGGCTTTACTGTTGGTCTTATATCACACCCTGAAGTTGCTTTGACTATCTCTAAACTTAATTACATAAATCCCTAGGGGTAGATGAAGTTACTACTGAAAACCTTAGAGCTGGGAATGTTTTAGTTACCATATGGTGACTGAAATTTTGGATATTTTTTATGATAAAGGCATTGTTTCTAAAGATTTTACCAGAGGTATTATTATCTGTACTTTTAAAAAAGTGATCACAGTTCTTGTAATAACCATAGGGGTATCAGCCTACTTTCTGTTCCAGGTAAAGTTTTTTTCATGATTGTGCTTAATAGAATTAAGGATCTGATTTACAGACATTTGTGTGATGAGCAGTGTGGATTCAGAAGTGGTAAGGGATGTGTAGATCAGATTTTTTCACTTATTCTTCAGAAATGTTTACAGTTTGATTAGACTGTGGTTGCTAGCTTGGTAGATTTGTAGATTTTGAATAGGCCTTTGGCTCTGTTGATCGTCATAATTCGTGTTTGATCGTCAGCTCATATGGCATACCAGACAAGTTGGTTTGCACAATGAAAGCTCTCTATAAAACACTGAATCTTGTGTGAGAGTTGGTACGTCTTGCACTGATTAGTTTAGCATTGCTAGTGGAGTTAGATAAGGGTGCATTTTGTTTCCCTTTCTCTTTTGTTTGAATATTGATTATGTTATGCAAAATTCTTTGCAAGGGAAAGATTTTGGCTTTAAATGGTCTAGAAATTTCAAAATTTCTGATTTAGATTATGCAGATGATTTGGCCCTGTTGGCTAATGATGTTGATCAGATGAATTCTTTCATTAGGGTTGTTGATGGGACTGGTAATAGAATAAGTTTGGTGATAAACAGAGAAAACTAGTGATGAAAATTGGTCAGGCAGATGGTTCTTCAGTTGCTTTGAATGGCTGTACTTTTGAGCAAGTGTCTCAGTTTAATTATCTTGGGAGATGTGTAACAGATCTGGTGATGTGCGGTATGAGATAAATAGAAGAATAGGGACTTTGGACGTTGGGACTTTTAAGAATCTGTGGAGAGTGTAGAAAAATAACCATATACATCTAAAGACTAAAATTATACTGTATAATAGTTTGGTTCTTTCTAAGGTTAGTTATGATAGTGAAACTTGGACACTTTGTAAACAAGATAACAGGAAACTAGATGCTTTTGATTTTAGATGCTTATGCAGCAACTTGGGCATTAGGTGGTTCAACTTTGTAACTAATGATGAGGTTAGGCAAAGGAGTCTGCAACCTCTTTTGAGCAGCATATTGTTCAGAGAGAGAGACTACATTGGTTTGGCCATGTTGCCCGTAGCTGCAGATTGGCAAATAGGATCATGAACAGTGTGCTTAAGGGTTTCAGAAAAAGGGGGAGACCTAGGATGTATGGGCAGATAATGTCAAAAGGACCTTGCTTGAATTGGCCTAGAGTGGCCAAATGCAGCAGCTATAGTTCAGACGAGACATGCCTGGAGAGGAAAATTACACAGAAAAAGAACACACAGAAAATTGCACTCAAAGAAAGTCTTAAATTCATGGTCCATGAAAAAAAGGCGTACTTCATTGTGAAGTTCAAATAAATGGCAAAGAACATTTCCTCGTGACACAACCAACATACTTCTGTATGAAGCAGCAATCTCTTATGCAGGCTACCCATTTCTTCACACATAATTGAAAAAAGTCGAGACTTCAATGGTCGTGTTTTGATGAAATTAACCATATTTATACTTTCATCCAGAACTTTTTTCAAATCATCAGGGGAAAATTTAGTTATCAGTGCTTCACGGTGAAGACAACAATGAGTGAACTTACATTCTGGTGCATTGTTTTATACGACCTGCTAGTCCTGTGATATTTTAACAAATATAACTACTCATTTATTTTTCTCCATCAGTACATACAGAAATACAATTTTTCCATTCCAGGTTGTTTTCGGCAAAAAATTAATCAATGATATTAAAAATATCCTCACCCATAGTAGTAGTTTTGAGAGACTTACAAAATAAAATATCTTCAAATATTGCATCCTGGAATTTTCCACGCACAAAAACAAGTAATTGAGCTAGCCCAGCTGTGACTGTCGACTCATCCACTTTTATGGCAAACCACGGGCTACATTGAATAATTTGAATGAGTTGGTCCTTAATATTACAGGCCATATCTTTAATTCACCTGGATACTGTGTCATTTGACAAAGGAATGGTTCTGACAAGGTTTGCTTCTTTTTGACCAAACATACAAGAAGCTATTTCTTCCGCTGCTGGAAGAATGAGTGACTCGCCTATTGTGTGAGCCTTTTCGGCTTTGGCGATTTGTAGGCTTACTTTGTAAGATGCTTTAAGTGCACTTTCATTTTCTTCCACACCAGAAATAGGCTTAATTATGGTTTTTCTACTACTCAAGTCTTCCAAAAGATGTTCAAAATAGCTTAAGGGCTTATTTTTTAAATGCTCATGTTTTGTTTCTAAGTGTCACCATAAAAGAGACAGTTTCATAGAATTTTAGGTAACAGGACTTCAGAGCAAACAATGCACTGTGGATTTGGTTTGCTAAATTTCCTGTCCATATAAAGCCAAATTGTAAATATGATTCATGATATTTACGTTTTTAAATATTTTTTATCACTTGATTGTTTAACCTATAACGTTCTTTTAGTTACTGCTGAATCCACCTCTTTACTCACATGGGATGATGACGTAGTCGTAGATATAGAAGCAATCGGCTCCAGCTCCATGTTACTTCTGTTCTTAATTATCCATTTATCCATGTTTCAAGGCACTTTAGAAACAGGTTCATTTAACTTCACAGTAAACTGAGGACTAAAAATAACTTTAAACACAGCAAGTGAAATAAATAACAAATACATAGGGCAGTAAGAAGACACATTCACTCACTTAGAATGGATGTTTCGACTGGGCGATCAGCTTTTCGGGTAGGTTCGACTCTCAGATAGGGAAGGGAGGATTAACAAACATATACAGACATGAACTACAGTGCCGTGCTTTGTCACTCTTCTAAAAAATTAATCAGTAGCAGTGTTGCTAACTTAGCGACTTTGTTACTAGATCTAGCGACTTTTGAGCTCTCACAGCGTACCCCAAAAATTTTTACCACGTACCCCATGTTGAGAACCCCTAACTTAGATGATATGCTGCTTGTAACGCTACAACATTTGTGGTATCAGAAACAGGATGGGGCAACTCCACATTTTGCCTTGATTACTTGTCAGTGATTAAATGATTGCTTTAGACCATTGGAATAATCCCCTAAATCTCCAGACCTGTCTCCTCTAGACTTTTTCTTATGGGGCCATGTGAAATCTTTTTGTGTGCCAAAGGTACTGAAAAAAGTACTGAAAAAGGTAGTGAAAAAAGTATTCAAGAGATATGTGACAAAATCAGTACAAATACATCATGCAGTCGTTGAAAGTATGACACATCAAGTTTATACCTGCAAACACTCCATGGATTAGAGTTTGAACATTTGGTAAAATAGACCTTTGCTTCCAGATTTTGTTACTCCTGTAGAGTAAAATATTCACACTTTTGCATTTCATTTTAATATAAAAAACTTGGTTTTCTTTTTTCAATTTTAATTTTAGCAAAAATAAATATGTATAATTACCACCTAGTATATAATTTTGTGTGAGAGGGACATTCAAGAACTTCTTGATGTGCATCTGCAGAACGAAAAGCATTGCACTTACCTCAACAAAACTTTTACTGTCCTTCAAATTAGTCCCCTCCAGCATCTGTGCAAAGTTACAGATGTCTATACCAATTCTAGGACACTTGGTGGTACTCCTGATGGGGAATACTTCTCAACTCTGAATGAATGCATTTTACAAGTTCTTGCACCTATGCAAAAGTCTTCCCAGCAAGTTCCTTTTTGATTTTTGGAGACAACCAAAAATCCCATGATACAAGAAAGGGGATGGGCAGGATGAGATACCTCTTTGATTTTTTTTTTGCATCAGATAGGCCATAACTTGACAGGTTTTGTGAGTACTAGCATTGTCATGAAGAAGAACTCTTGACATTCTTGTTGTTAGATGCTGCTCCTTCATCTCCTTAATTATTTTGGGCAAAACAATGTTGGTGTAATATTTCTCATTTATAGTTATTTTTTTCAGGTAAGGGGTCCACGGCTACCACTCCATGGGAATTAAAAAAATTCTGAACATCCTCTTCCTTGAGGAACTTTGGAGGAATAAGTGCAAATTTCCAGACACATACCTGTTTTTGAACTTATTGAATGCCCTCCATATTAGAATGAATTTTTTAAATCTTGAAGAACTGTAAAGCAGAAAATTAGTTTGCTTAACCACTTCTATGTTGAGTTTTTTTAATTTCCATTCCAAAAATACACATTTTGTATTGCATATATCAAGCCATTAGTTCATTTAACCATAAAGGCCCATTGGTCCATTTAACTCTTAAAATAACTTAAAGTTCTCTGTTGTTGAATTTTGAAGTTGATTCATCAAACTATTTGCATATTAAAAAGTTTTTAGGAGCAAACTCAAAAGCTTCAGTGAATTAACACTATGTGGTGAGCCACATAGTGCCAGTTCACTGAAGAGTTCACTGAGAGTGCTGTCCTTACTCCGAAAAGCTTCTGAGTTTGCTGGTAAGAACTTTAAAAAATAAAAAGAAAAAAACCCTCAAGTAGCTGCTTTCCATAGAAGTCTGACAGGAGCCTGTCAGTTTATATGCCATAGTAGAAGGTCTGAGAGGATGGCAGACCCTCATCAGAAAAACGACACAAACAGCCATCCTTACCCAGGGCTCGAACCCAGGTCCCTTAGATCAGTAGCCAAGCACGCTAACCACTTGGCCAAAAAAATATATAAGAACTTTATTATATGAAAATAATTTTATGGATAAACTTTAAAATTTTGTTGTGCAACAACACAGAACTTAAAGTTATTGTAGTTATTTTCTGAGCAAGAAGGTCTTTTTTTAATTATAACTCTTAAAGTCAAAGTTAATTAATCTTCTTTTAAAATTAATCAAAAAAGTATTATTGGAAAATATCCATACTTTCAGATTACACTGTAATATAAACCAATATAATTAAAAAAAATGGTCATATAAGTTTGATGAAAGCATCTATACTAATTCATCTGTTCCATATGGTATGTTTTGAAGCATGGTGACACATTAGTCATTACAACAATAATCATTATAGTAAAATCTTGTCTCTTCCATTTTATTCTCTCTTAGAGCAACAAACTGCACACTCATAGCTGAGTACAAACATTTGTCATTATCACTGTTTAAATCCATAGTTTTGGTCCAAAACTGAATGCAAGAGCACTTTAAAATAATTCCTGCTATCCTGTGCTGATTTTCTGCCAACTACACAAACAAAACCAAACAAAAGTGTAAACTACTCTTTCAAAATTGGGAAATAATTTAGAAACACTATGATGTATAGTTTCTTTTATATATAACATGTCCTATTTCTGTTTATTAGTTATTTTTTTTAATATTAAAGTTGACTTGTTTATTTGACTGGTCACAGGTGGTGAAAGACTGGACTTTTCTCAAAGTATAGTAGTATGGAAAAAATTCAAAAAAGAGAGTAATTTTCTTCATTAAAAATTTTTTTTCTTGTATTCATAAACAGTCTTTCTATTCATATGTATTATAATTTTTTGGCTTTTTTTTAAAATAAATTTTTATTTGCAGTTCCTGATACATTTTTTTTTACTACATACCAATATAAAAGTTCTATTAAAACGAAACTATCTTTTTTTGTTAAATATTTTATTTTCAGAAAATCCAAGATTAAATACTGATTAATTTGGCATGCAACATGCCTTAATTCCTTTCATTAGTTATTTGTCAAAAGAACTCTAAAGTTTACTTTGTTTTTGACTGAATACTGTTGAAAAAAGCCTGACCTCAGGGTACAGTTCAGTTTTTCAGGCCTGGTATTGTAACAGTTAATTTTGCATTTTAGAACTCTATCACCTTAATCAGGGCTGAATTTATGGTGGAATATATCCTGTCAGACATTTAACAAACAGAAAGGAGGGGAAAACAAATATATAGGATGAAAAACGTTTAGGGAGTGATAATAGCAAGTCTTGATTATAGTAACAAGTTCATGGAAAAGCATTTTTATCCATAGTTAATGCATGTGAAGTAAAAAAAATAAATCATGATTTAGATTAATTTATTTTATTAATATTGCCATTGTATTAGCAATGGATTAAAGCATTGTATTGTGTTAGGAATAAAAAATTGGGAGTATTAAATAAAAGATCTCCTGAAATACACTCATGGACACAAAAATTTCAGTACCCATAAAGGATGAATGCAGTGACACCACATCATTACCACACAGAGGTTCTATGCAAATGATGGGCTTGGAAAGGCAGCCGTCCATTGTATGGGATGTTAAGCCAAGGCCCCGTGTGCAGGAGACCCATACCCTGTGCATATTAAAGAACATGCTGAATGGCCTTGACAGGAGGCTACCATCTGTCTCCCAACAGCCATTCCAGTGGGTCCCCTCCCCTAACCTTCTCTGCCTTCGGGGTCCTTATGACTTGGCAATTTAGTCCATTGTGTGCGAAAAAGTGCCACTCAGGGGTAAAACAACCAACCAACCTATGCAAATGATTCCTGTGGCGACAGCATGATGTCACATGAAACTGGAAATAGTGACTGCACAGTCAGTCCCAAAACCTAATAAAAGCAACCATAGCAGACAGCAGGGATGTCAATGGAAGTGAAACAGTGCATGTGTGTTTCAGTTATACTAAGGGTTGGGTTGTTTTACCTCTGAGTGGCACTTTTTTGCACACCATGGGCTAAATGGCCAGGTCACATGGACCCCGAAGGCTCAGAGAAGGTTGGGGCAGGGGACCCACTGGAACCGCTGTTGGGAGACAGATGGTATCCTCCCGTCAAGGCCATCCAGCGTGTTCTTTAACGTGCACAGGGTATGGCTCTCCCACACACGGGCCACGGCTTAACGTCCCATCCGACGGACGGCGGCCTTTCCAAGCCCATCGGTGTCCCCTACTGACCGTGGGCAGGGCGGGGAATTTTGCGGAGATAAATCTCAACGCTGACCCAGCTGGGACTCGAACCTGGGAACTACAGTTATACTAAGGTAATGAACATGAGCACATTATTAGCAGCTAGGCCTATTTGAACAGGATCTTATCGTGGGGATGCATGAGGCAGGTTGGTCTGCCTATCATAAAGCACACCATCTCTGTCATGCAGTGAGCACTGTAACACATTATTTGGAACAATGAATGAGGATAAGTACAGCTCCACTGCAGGGACCAAGGTTCAGGTCCCTGCAGATGTACCACATCATGAAAAGATTGTTTCATCCACTGACAAGCAACCTCTGACCCCTGTGCAACATCAATAGCAATCCAGTGCAATGTGGTGCCTGCAGTATATGCATCAGTATCCACACAGACCATCTAATGATGTTTAAATGAAGCTGAATTATAGGCATGCCATCTCCTCAGATTGCCTCTAGCATAATTAAGCTAATCATCAGCAGGCATGTCACCTGAGGTGCATTGAGCATGTTTTGAGGGAGGGGGAATGACATCACATTATCTTTTCAGTCAGGCTACTGTTTGGGTGCAGATGATGGTCACATTAGGGTTTGGCAGCATTACCACAGCCATGGGCAGAATCTTGCACACATCCAGGAGTACTACAGTGCCCGCATACCTGCCATTTTGGTGTGGGGTTTCATCAGTTATGACTCCAGGACACCTTTAGTGTGGAACCCCAGGGAACTTGGACAGGTCAACAGTACATCAACTACATTCTGGGCCCCATTGTCTACCTTTCCTGCAGAGCTCTCCTGGTGCCATTTTTTAACAGAATCACTCATGTCCCCATATGGTGTGTGTTGTACAACAGTATGTACAGGATGTCAACATCCTACTTTGTCCTGTTATGTTCCCAGATTTCTGCCCCGAAGAGCACATATCAGATGTGGTAGGTTGACGTCTCTGACAGCATCTACAGCTACCACACACACACACCGGACACCCTGTGTCCCCATTTGGAGGAAAAATGGTTGAAAGTGTCTCAGACATTATTAGAGACCTGTACGCATCAGTACCTCAACATCTGGCTGCATACACTGCCACTAATGGGGGTCATTTCCCCTTACCGAGAACCCATATTGGGGGCACCTAAGCACACCTTAATATGCACACAGGTGATTGTGTGGTTAATTATTACTACCTTGTAACTTGCTCTACCACCCTGCTCAGTTTCACCAAGTTTGAGGCTTGCTTTATTGTGTTGTAATTTTTATGTCCATGAGTGTATACTTAGAGAAGGGTGATATTGTTCTACATAACACAAATAATAAGAAAAAAATATTGGAATGTCATTCCATTCTAATTCAGTCACTTGATACTCTGCTCCTACCATACATTACCCCTGTGGGATGCATAGCAGTTTCTTGTTTATAAATTGAATCTTTTATTTCTCACACACTTTGTACCTATATGTATCATAATTCAGACTACTGCATAATTAAGTAATTAAAATATCTTAGGTCCTTAATCAAGATATTGAGTTTCTGAAAACAAATTCTAATGAAAGGCTAGTCCAACTTGAAACAGAACTGGAGAGAAAAAAATCACAATTAGAAGTATTTGAAAAACTGGAAACAGAATTAAATGAAGTAGTAAATGAAGCAGCCCAAAGTAAGTTATTTTCATAATTAATGTTGTCAATTCAATAATATTTAGAGGTTAATGAATGTGAAATTGAGTTTTATTCATTTGATTGTCTTTAGAGCAGAATAAATTCAAAATTTATAAAAATGTAGAATATGAACAACTTAATATCTTATAATGTGCATATAATAGTATGAATATTTTATCTTGCATTATCAATCTGGATCATAAGGAAAGTAACAAATTTTTTGCTCTGCTGCAAATCTAAAAATTTTATAAAAAGGAAGTCACAGTGCAGATTTAAAATTAATAGAATTACTCTATATCACTATAATGTCTAAAAAAAGTTGAGACAATTAATTTGATTTATTTTTATATACAGAATTACTTTGATTTTTTTTCTTGTGTTGGCTCAACTCAAAGAAAAATCAGGGTAATTTTGTAGTTAAAAATAAATCCAACTAATTCTCTCAGCTTTTTTAGACATTACAGTGATATAGAGTAATTCTATTAAATTTATAAAATATTATGTAAGGTATAAAGCAGAATATTGAGACACTTTCAAATTATATACTCTAACTTCTTTATTAACAATTTTATCAGTTCCTTTCATATAGAATAGCATATGAAATCTCTTAGTGTTTCTGTCAAACCTAATCATATTGACATTCTGATAATCCATGTAATTAGCAATAATAGAACCAATTATGTGTAAGGTCACCATTATTTTCATTTAAATAATAATATAAAAGACTGATTTTTGTGATAATAAGTTATTGTGATATATTGCTAAAAAATCAATACATCAATCAGAATATCATTGAATGTCTGCATCATATTGATAAAAGAATGTAAGGCATGCAGGTTCGAGTCCCATATTTTGGAAAAAAAATTTTCCACCAAACATTTATCAATTTCATGTAATTATTTCTAATTTCTGTAAGGAAAAAAGGGGAAAAAATAAAAATGGAGAAAGAAAAATGGAAACATTTTAAAAAGTGCATTTTTAACATTGTTCAAGATTCATTGATAAAATTCGGCTCAAAAATCCATTCATTCACTATGAAACAGTATGGTGAAATCCATGGTAATGTTATCTTCCCAAAAACTTGTGTAGCAAAAGTTATCATTGAATAATGCTGGCATTATCCTATTGTATTGAATGAACCAAAAGTTCCTTTGGATTTTAGGCAAAAATTCAAATTTAAATATTAAATGGGAAAAAAATACCTTTGATTAATGCATCCACCATTTTGTTTGATTGTCTTAAGCCATCTGTCAGACAACTTGGTTAATTTTTCGTTGAAGAACTGATGAAAGCATTTTTGATGGCTTCCAAAAATTGGAAATATTTACCATTCAAACAGTTTTGCAGCAACCAGAATAAATAGTAATCTGGGGCTGCAATGTCAAGCAAATATGGCGGATGGTGCAAATATGCCAACCCAACTGCAACAATTTTTGTCAGGAGGTCAAAGACACGTGTGGTCTTGTGTTGTCATGGTGTAATACAACTCCTTTGCAATTCACCAATTCTGGACATTTTTCATCAATTGCTGCCTTCAGCCAATCCAATTGCAAGTGATACTGATCTGAATTAATCATTTGATTGCTTGGCAAGAGCTCATAGTGCATGATTCCCTTCCGATCCCACCATACATAGAGCATGTCCTTTGGATGCAGGCCAGCCTTGGGTTGCAGTAATGGAGGCTCACCTCACTTGCTCCAAGATCTTTTTCTTTGGATGTTGTTGTAAAGGATCCATTTTTCATTGCCTGTCACTAACTACTTAAAAATGGGTTGTTTTTGTTGTTTTTCAAGAGCAAATCACTAGCAGAGATGTGGTCCATTAAATTTTTTCTGTTCAATTGATGTGACCCACTATCATACTGATTTATGTATCCAAATTGCTCCAAATGCCTTACAACTGATGTTTGCAATATTTTAGTGTCTCAGCAATCTTTTGTTTTATAGTTTGGATTAATCTGATGATTTGATCGTTGCCAACCATGGAGGGCTTCCTGAACATGGGGCATCTTCCAGAGAGAAATTCCCTGGTTCGGAACTTCACGAACCACTTCTGACACATTCAGTCATTTACAGCATGGTCTCTCTACACTGCACAAAAACTTTTTTTGGGGGGTTTGTGTTGTATTTTTTTACCCTTCTGAAAAAAAAAGAGCATGAGATGGAGAAAATGCACTTTTGTATCTTCCATTTTCAAATTGACCCTAAGTGAATATTACTCATTCAATCTGCACAATTTGTTTTTCAAAACATGCTAGCAACTGTTCCCTGTCAAAAGCACATACTCTTTATAGCTGCTAATGCATGTGGTTATGCAGATCACTTCTGTGACATCTCTTAAGAAAAATCGAAATGAACTTTTGATTCAACCCAATACAACAATTAATTGTATGTGAAAATGTAGACATGAAATTTGCAAATGCACTCAGATTGATACTGACCTTTTGAATAGAGGAACCAATAAAAAAAACTGCTCAAATTGAATCGAGGCACTATTCCAGTGACAGTGTTTCTAAATCATTGAACCAGAACTCTCTTCTTGTACTTGTGCTTCCAAGTCATTGAACTGGAATGCCATTCTAGTATTTGTGTTTCCAAACTATTGAATTGGAATGCCATTCTGGTATTTATGCTTCCATACCATTAAACTGGAATGCCATTTTGGTATTTATGCTTCCATACCATTGAACTGGAATGCCATTCTGGCATTTATGCTTCCAAACTATTGAACTGGAATGCCTTTCTGTTATTTGTGTTTCCAAACTGTTGAACTGGAATGTTGTTCCATTACTTGATGTTTCTAAATCACTGGAACAAAACACTGTTCCTCAGGAGGATGCATGGTCCTCAGGTAGTTAGTGATTTTGATATAAGTTGATGTTTCAAAATTAAGATAATATGCATTTTGCATTAACACTATAATAAAGTCAGTATGTAATTTCCTTGCTATGGGAGAACTTTCAAAAGGCTCTTGACATATGTCTGTAGATTTGCACTTGTTCCTTGAAGTTAATGAGTTAACTTCAAGGAAGTTTCCTTGAAGTTAATGAGCTACAACTTGTTTGAAAGCTTGTCTAAACTTCCTAATATGTGTTAAAAAAAAAAGGCTATATCATCATTTCTCCCTTTGCTGGCTGTGCATAAAGTTTGATCTGCGAAATCTGTGCATTGTTGCTATGGAGCCTACTAAAACGGGGAAAGATTTTACATTTTCACAAAAATGCTGCTCAGGGATGATGCAAAAAAAAAAGTTAATGCCAATTTATCACAAGTAGATGGGGGTCATGCCTGTTCACATAACACTGTTACGGGGCAGATACACAAATAGCTTGAATGCCTCCCTTAAAAGGAGGCTGTGAACGAGAGAACCTCACTGCTGTTTGTGAACTTGTTAAGGAAAACCCACACATCACCATTCAGGTAATAAGTTTAGATGTCAGTATATCAATTGGCAGTGTGGAAATAATTATTGGCCACAAATGGTTAACAGACATTATCACAGGTGATGAGACATAGTCTTATTACTATACAACTTCCTGAAAGATCGACAACTATGTTTAGGCTGCAGAAGTGAACTGGGTCCCCAAATCCTCCAACAAGACTTTTGCTCAAGAAGATGATGTTCACAATTTTTTTGAATTCCCAAGGAGTGGTAACCATAGACACTTTACCAGAAAAAAATGAGTATAAATGGTCAATACTTCACCAACATTGTGTTGCCTGTAATAGTTAAGAAGATGAAAGAACAGCAAACAACAACAGGCATGTTAAGGGTTCTCCTTCTTCATGAATCATTGCTCACTAAACGCAGCAAGTTGTGGCCTATATAGAGCAGAAAAAAATAAAACAACTACCCCAGCCCCTGCATATTCATCTGATCTTGCACCATATGATTTTTGATTGTTTCCAAAAATTAAAAAGGAACTTGCTGGGAAACCGTCTTCAAGGGTGCATGACCTTGCAAAATGTGTTCATTCAGAATTGCAGAGTATTCTCCAACAGGAGTACCACCAAGAATTCCAGAATTGGTGTAGATGTCTGCAACTTTGCATAAATGCTGGAGGGCAGTATACTTTGAAGGACAGTAAAGGTTCTGTTGAGGTAAGTGCAATGGTTTGTGTTCTGCAGATGCATGTCAAGAACTTTTTGAATGCCTTCATATTCTAATAGTCAGTAAGGGCAACTGTTCCTCTTATTTTTTGTTCATTAATACTACAACATATTTTTATTTGAAATCATAGTACAATAGTTAAATGTCTGTTAAGAATTCAATGGGAAATCACAATAAAAATGTGTAATTTTATTCTAAATAAACATCTTTGAAATTTTGCCAAATTTTTTACATGAATTTTGAGTACTTATATACACAGCCGTATCAGAATAATATAACCACCTACCATAGTATATGTATGGTAGGTGGTCAATTATTCTGATAAGACTGTGTGTATATAAATATATAACACTGTCTTGTGTGTATATATATAACACTATCTTATGTATATATATAACACTATCTTGTATATATATATATAACATTATCTTGCATCCCTCATCCCTGCTAGTTTGGTATTTCAGTCCTTTTTTCTTGATTTGTGTTAAGAATTTGCATCACAGTTTAATTTCAAGTTTGAACCTAGGTTCTGTTTTAAGCATAAAGTTAAATTTTTAATACAAGTTGGAGAGCATAAATAATAATGGAATTCAAGTTCATAGAAAACATCAGTAAAAAGTGAAAACTTATTTCAACAGAAAAAGGAGGGTGTACTCCAGACCCCCAATTACATTTGTATATTTAAAAACAGTTCCTAATGAAGTCAATATCATTTTACAATGTGTTCACTCAACAAACATTCATGCATACAGAAAAAAGGAAACTGTGCAATTCTGTTTATAAATTTATTACATTATCAGTAAAAGTTTCTACATAAATTTAATATCTAACAATCATTTCCAGTGTCTGACTTTCTAAAGCTAGACATTTCATTTACAATACACTAATGAATTACCACTTTTTAAGTCAATTCAAATTATTTTTTTAGTGAAAAAAATTGTCTTGAGCCAGGTGGGATACGAGCCCACGACCTCCTGATAACATGTCAGGTGCTCTGGACCACTGAGATACCGGCCGCCAAATAATATCTCCTCTAATTGATTATATGAACATTTCTACCTACAGTACATATTCCATTATGTCACATGTTGGCACTGTTCGGGCAATCAAGCCACAAGCGGCAGATAAATGCCATATAGATGGAAAGTATATTTCACAAGTATAAAATTGATTGCCAAAAGCAAATATACAATTGATTGTTGAATAAACTCGACAAAAAAGTTGAATTTATTCAATTATTTAATATATTTAATTCATTTACAATAAACTATGTCATAGTAGCTGAAAGCTGATTAATCAGTATGCAAAGTATATACACAAAAGATTAAAAAATGAAGAATTGATAACATTTCAGAGCTGCTCTCTACAAGATCTATCATCAGGTGAATTATGATCAACATAGTTGCCACGAGTTCACCATTAACACATTGCAGACTGTATGATATTAATTTCATAAAAGCCCTATTCACACATATATTCAGAGCATATTTTAAGTTGTACATGCATTAAATGAAAAAATTCTAAGTTTATTTTTAGTTGTAATATTTTATTCAAAATTTAAAAAATACAGTTAATAAATACACTAGTAATGTTTTTTAGTATAATATTCATTAAATCATTGCCCCTTATGAAGTGGTACCAAACAGAATTTACAGATGTACTGCATTTCACCCCTTCTTTTATTCACAGTGCAAACTCGATATTTCCTACAAGGATATTCTTTATTTCCTTCAGAAACAATTTTTTCTAAGATATGTTGTCACATATTTTGTGATAGTTGTCCTGGAGGGTCAAAGTATGGGACTCATGAAATGTGGGAAATGTGGGTCGAAGTACTAGGTTAAACTGCTTCAGCTGCATCTTCCTCTGACTCTATATTTTCACTTGCCCAATCTTTTGGCAGTTCTAGTAGGAATTGTTTATATTTCAATTTACTTTTAGTATTTAACTTCAGAAAAACTTTGAATGAATTGAACAAAGCACAATTGATATCCAGAAAGCCACCTTCTTTGACCATTTCAATGTTTTCTGTAGTATGGAATAGTAAGATAAATACTGGTTGATTCTGTCAATGCCCTTCATAAATTGTATGTACTTAACAATATAAACTGTTTTTTTCCTTTATGGTACCAATTTTACTGACATCATGGATGGTTGAAATCATATGTACCAATCAGATATCCTTCCAGGATTGCAGGAGAACTTGACCATTCCTTCTGAAAGTTGTTTCAGATTGGCTCAATTTGAGTTCTTCCCATTTTTAGTTCTGATGGAAGTCCTCCCTTTATCCAAATGGTACAGCATACTCTCACCTTTCTTTTTAGTAGACTCTCAACAATTTTCACACTATTATAATAGTTGCCTTGATAAACATGATACCACTGATCAAGATATGGTTCCATGACAGAAAAAATTGTTACTTCTAATTTTTTTCTTTGTCCTGAATAAATTTCTGTATTTTCTATATATCCCATAGTGCTTTTACATACTGTACTCTAACAAGTAGACCATATTGACTATTTTTCCTGGATTACATGTTCTAAGTTGTGCTTCTCAGCAGACATGCTAGTGATGCTCTTCTAGGATATGAGTACATTAATGAAAGGTTTCTTACAGCAAAATTTCAGACAAGCGTTAAGACTTAAATGTTATCTGCTGGCCCCCACTGAGGATGCCAATGAGGATGAGAAGAATAGGTTTTATGGACAACTTCAGGATATTTTGAATTCTGTCAAGAAAGGAGATATTACCCTCGTTCTAGGTGACTTCAATGCCAAAGTTGGTATTGACTCTGACCTTTGGGGAGGAGTGATAGGCCCTTTTGGTATTGGTAGCTGCAATGGGCAACATCTCATACAGGTAAGTAAACTCAATGGTTTCAGAATAACTAACACTTATTACAAACACAGCAACGTACATAAGTACACATGGGTTTTACCTGATGGGCTGTATAAGAATATGACTGATTATATATTAATTAACAGCAAATGGGCTAGTTCTGTTAGGAATACCAGGGCATATAGGGGAGCTGAAATTGGATCTGACCATTACCTTGTTAAAACTGTCTTGCAACTTAAACTTAAAAAGTGTTGTGCTAGGCTTAAAACATTTACCTTCAATGCTAAAGCTTTGAAAGATCCAGTTATAGCTAAAGCTTACCATGATAGGTTACTTAGTCATTATGACAGTCATGGTTTGCTTACCACTGCAGTTGAGGAAGAATGGGACCATTTTAAACAGGCTTTTTCGGAAACTAACAGTACTCTTTTAGGAAAAAAGGAGCAGAGGAGGCAGAATTATTTGCGTGATAAGACACTTAAGCTTATTTCAGAAAGAAAAAAACTGTAGGAATGTCCTTAATCAATACCCTACTAGTCCTAATAGAAAGCATTACAGAGAGTTTAATAAATGTGTAAAGGATCAGTTAGGTTCTGATATGAATCTTTAGCTGACAAAGCTGAGGAAGCAGTTAGGCAGCACAACAGCAGAGAGCTGTACCAGATAGTTAATGTTTAGTGTGGTAGAAAACGGACAGGTATACAGGGATTGAAGGATAAACAAGGTAAGGTTATAGAAGGGGAGGATTCTGTCATGGCTAGGTGGGCTGAGCATTTCAGTGATGTTCTAAACAATGTGGTTAGTTCTACTCCCATTGTTTGTAATGATGATAGATTCACTGGTGGCTTTAATGTTGGCCCTATAACACAATCTGAAGTTATTTTGGCTGTTTCAAAACTTAAACTTCATAAATCCCCAGATGTAGATGAAATTACTATGGAAATGCTTAGAGCTGGGAATGTTTCAGTCACCACTTGAATGACTGAAATTTTGAATATCTTTTATGATATAGGCATGGTTCCTAAGGATTTTACCAGAGCTATTATTATCCCTATTTTCAAAAAAGGTGATCGCAAAAAAGGTGATAACTTATAGGGGTATCAGCCTACTCTCTGTTCCAGGTAAAGTTCTTTGCATGATTGTGCTTAATACAATTAGGAATCTGGTTGACAGGCAATTGCGTGATGAGCAATGTGGATTAGAAGTGGTAGGGGATGTGTAGATCAGATATTTTCACTTAGGCAGATTTTTCAGAAATGTTTAGAGTTTTAGAAACCTTTGGTTGCTAGCTTTGTTGATTTCAAAAATGCTTTCGACTCTGTTGATCGACATAATTTGTGGTTGATTGTGAGATCATAAGGCATAGCAGACAAGTTAGTTAACATAATGAAAGCTCTCTATAATAACACTGAGTTGTGTGTGAGAGTTGGTAAGTCTTGTAGCAATTGGTTTAGCATTACTTCTGGTGTTCGACAAGTGTGCATTTTGTCCCCTTTTCTCTTAATTTGGTTATTAATTATGTTATGCAAAATTCTTTGCAAGGGAAAGATTTTGGTCAGGCAGTTGTTTCTTCAGTCGCTCTGAATGGTTGTGTTTTTGAGCAAGTGTCTCAGTTTAATTTTCTTGAGAGTTATATAACAGATACTGGTGATGTGCGGCATGAGATTAACAGGTGAATAGGGATTGCCTCTAGGATTTTTTGTGATCTATGGAGAGTGTGTAGAAATATACACCTAAAGACTAAAATTAGACTGTATAATAGTTTGGTTCTTTCTAGTGTTATGGTAGTGAAAGTTGGACGCTTTGTAAACAAGGTAACAGGAAACTAGATGCTTTTGATTCTAGATGCTTACGCAGCATCTTTGGCATTAGGTGGTTCAACTTTGTAACTAATGATGAGGTTGGCAAAGGAGTCGGCAACCTCCTCTGAGCAGTATATTGTGCTGAGAGAGACTCTGTTTGGTTTGGCCAGGTTGCCCGTATGGATAATTATAGATTAGTGAAAAGGATTAATGAACAGTGTGCCTTTAGGCACACTGTTCATTAATCCTTTTTCAGAAAGCCTCAGAAAGAGGGGCAGAGCTAGGATCCAGTGGGCAGACAATGTCAAACAGGATCTTGTTAAAATTGATGTGCAGTTGCGAGATGCAGCAGATATAGGTCAGGACAGATATGCTTGGAGAACTAAATTGCACGGTCTGGTTCGACCTCCGTAGCCCATGGCTGCTTGAGTGTGGTGGTGGTGGTGGTGTTGGTGGTGTTGTTGGTGGTGGTGGTGATGATGATGATGAATTATACTGTTTTTTAACAGTGATAAATTTATGTGCTCTTTTGAAGTCTAAAATCAGTAAAATTTTATTCTTGTTTTATGCTGATAGTTTTTCAATTTTTATTTATTTATTTTTTTCAGTAGTTGATGAGAAACAAGCAGAAAATGTGATTACAGCTTGTACTGACCAACTGGCAATTCCAGGTGCTGCTAGATTCAGCTTTTTGCGGTGGTAAGGATAATATATATCTGTTTTACTAGCTAACTAGTTTTGCAAAATACAATGTGATAAAATATTTGTAATTTAAAAGTGAAAAATAACAATCTTTCAAATAACTAAAACCAAAGTTCCAGAAGCATGACAGAAATGCAGTTTTTGTTCCACAATCATCAAATTTTAGGAATAGGTATTTTTTTTTATATAATCTAATAAATTTACTGTAACAAAACCTTAAAAGTGCCAAATGTAAATGATACAGCTATTTCACCTCTGTTTGATATATGTATATATTCATTTTGTATTTGTTGCTGAGATGTAAAAGTAGTTCAGTTGGAATGCACAGAATTTACATGATTTTACAGAAATTCACATTTTTTTAACATTGTCATTATTTTATGAGGAGTTTTTATTATTTGATGTAAAATAGTATCAGAATTCAAACCTTATCATTCTTTTTGCTTATTCTTAATGTTGTGTTTCAGTGTCATTACTTCAGTACAGTAATACCCATTAAATGCTCATGAAGTTTTCGTAGTCTTTATAATATTGGATTTCTGAAACTGAATGTGGTCTGGTGGCTGAATTAGTTTTGAAGTGTTTTAAGAAAATAAAATAAACAACTTTAGAGCCTTATCTCGAGCTAACTTAACAAGCAGCAATATGTCATGCCATATATCAAAAGAAAGAGCATTTAATTTTGGGTAATAAAATAGATAGCAAAAAATTAAGGTAATAATTTTTTTTACATTTTTTTAATGGCAAAATTTTATTATATACTTATAGCTATGCAATAGATGGTTCCTGAAAATGGTCACTTAAATGAAAAATGCACAAAAGAAAGCTATCTAACATGTACATATTTCAACGTAAAGTGTAATAATAATTTGAGGTAATTTCTTAATGTCATTGTAATAGCTACCTAAAAAACAAGATTGCCCATGCCCTACCTTCCTTTGAAATGAATACAAACTCAGTGACTTATTGCACCCTCAATATGCATTAGGCTTAATTTCTACTTTTTAGTTCCCATATCGAAAAATGGGCATTTTTTTTTAATTTTTAATTTATTTATGTTTTTTCTTTTGTCATTGAAAACACTTACTTTCAAAAAGTTTCATTTCACATATGACTCATAAACCTCGACCACATTTTCCCACCCTTTTGGAGTCATGTTTGAAGTATCCCATGACTCAGATGGCATCACAAATTTTGGTATGATATATAACTCATTAAAGTCTAACCCAGTGATAAAAGGGAAGTCCTTTTGTTGGGGGGAGAATAGTGCGGGAAAAATTTGAAATATCAGGTAACCAAAGTTTGTGTAGTTTTTGAGGGTAAAATGGAACCATACATAAAAAGTGATTATAGATCTTTTATTCATTAAAGTAAGCACCAGCACAATCTATAACCTTTTCCCAATGAGATGCAAGTTTGTAAATGCCACTCCAGTAGAACTGCCAATCTTTAGAAGCAAAGGAAGCAACTAATTCTGTTTCCAGTGCTGCTCAGTTTCAAAATTGTCGGTTGTGCATATCCAGCATCAAGAAAAGATGGTAGTTGGATGGCGGAATGTCTAGGGAATATGGATGGTGCGGTAGAATTTCCCAACCGAGGTTGTAGAGCTTGTCTCGAGTCACTTGCACTGTGTGAGGGTGAGCATTGTCCTGAAGGACCAGAACACCTTTGTGATAAGCAAGGGTAGGCTGTTTTTGAAGCAATGCATCTGCAACCTGTTGTAGCTATGCCAAGTAGACATCTGCAGTGATTGTTTGACCAGTGGCCAGAAGCTCATAATGGACAATACCAGCTGTAGTCCATCACACACACAACAACATTTTCTGTTGTTGGATCTTTAGCTTTGGTATGTGCAGTACAGGTTCACTGGACGACAGCCAATGATATGAACTTTTGGTGTTCCTATTGACACTCCATTTTTCATCTCACATCAACAACCTGTCCAAAAATGACTCATTCTTGTGATGAGCAGATCGTAAGCTGATGGAGTTTGTTGTCAACAATCAGTTCATTTGCTCAGCTTTCAGACTTTTCCCAGGCAGTGTAAATGCGAACAAATGATTTCATCGCTTACTTGGAACCTTTCTGCAAGTTCTTGGTATGTTTGACGTGAACCCAACTCAATGCTGGCCTTCAGTTCATTGTCATCAATCATGATAAATAATGAGATAAACTCGACTGTTCAACATCCATTAATAAATCAGCACTTTGGCGTCGATTCTAATTTTAGAGGAAAAATTGTCTTGAGCCAAGTGGGATATGAACCCACGAAAAACTCAGTGGCCCAGAGCACCTGACATGTTATCAGGAGGTTGTGGGTCATCAATGATAGTTTGTCATCTCTCACCCTCACGGTTTGCATCTTCAAGTGTCTCATTGCCAGATGCAAATTTTCTAAGCCATTTTTGGGTTCACTCACTGTGTTCTCTCCAAATGCGATACATATCTCACTGGCTGCTTGCACTGTTTTAGTTCCAAGTTTAAACTCATAAAGTAAGCATGCTTGAATAACAGTATTCAATGCAGGCATGTTTTCAACACTCTTCCCAATTTCACCGAACCACTTTTACGATTGCTACACATCAGCTGACTCAGCATGCCATGTGCTTTTGACGGTATTAACGCATGTGCACCACTTGCAATTGTGCTTATTTTATGATCAGTATTATTTTTCAATGTTATCATTTCGTTGAAATGATATCGAAGTTGAATTTCGTGACATTGAAAAACTGCATGAACTCGAATGACTCTATTTGATGCAGACATGTTTTCATCACTCCTGCTAGACATCAACTGACTCAACATGCCATGTGCTTTTGACTGTGTATCGATGCATGCACATCGCTTGCAATTGTGTCTATGTACTTTTCTTAAAATGATTGCATTGAAAAATAGCACAAAGTTATTTGGATACCTGATGGTTTACGACAGCTATTATATGAACTTTCATTTAACACCTAGCTTGTTATTATAGGTCATCATGTTCGAAAGATATAGTATTACAGTATTTACATTTTCCATCTTTTAGGGAGGGGGGAAGAAAGCATGGGCATCAATTTTCAACAATTTGTGACACTCCCTGCATCAGTAGCTTTCATTTAGTGCATTGCTTGTTACTTTCTGCAATTGCATTCCAGAGATATAGTGGAATGATAGTTTTTATATTTCCTCTTTTTCAGGAGGGGTAAGATTTTATAGCATATGGCCCTCTCTACATAACTTCAGTAGAGGGGGCCATATGCTATAATGTTCCTTCAGAAGAACCTTCTGCAGACTCCCATCTGCAGAGCTTTCATTTGGTGTATTGCTTGTTACATTCCACACTTGCATTCAGAAGATATAGTGGAACAATCATTTTCATATTTCCCCCTTTTTTAGTGGGGTAGAAATCATGGGTAGTCAGTTTTTTATAGTCTATGACATTCTCTGCATCAGAAGCTTTCATTTGATATATAACTTGTTACTTTCATTTGACATATAACTTCTACTTTCATTCTGGAGATAGAAGAATTGTTTTCATATTTCCCCTTTTTTAGGGGTGATGAAAACGTGAGGGGTCAGTTTTTTTTAGCTTGTATCACTCTCTCATACAAGCTTTCATTTGACACATAAATCATTAAGTTTCTCCATCACGTTTGAAAGATATGGTGGAACAACTGTTTTGACAAATCCACAAACTGAGAAGCTGAAAAACCAACAAATGTCAAGTGAAAAGCAATAGGGAGATAGGTGAAAAATAGGAAAGCAACATTTACTGAAAAAAATATTGAGTACAGTACATTTGACACTATCCATTCATCCATCCATTTGACACTATCCATTCATCCATCCATTTGACATTATCCATTCATCCATCCATCGATTCCAAGCATCTGAAACCAAATTAGAGACTTATTTAGAAACTTAATTAAAGACTTTATCAATAAAGTAAAAGAGTATAGTATACATTTGGAATAATGTGGGCCATTTAATTGGCTATGATTAGTATTTTGCATGTTGCAAGGAATTGTGGGGTTGTAAATCAAGTTTGATTGGTTATTTAAAATTTGCATGTAATATTGTCTATAGCAGTGTATTTTTATCTTTGGAGATGTTAAAATTAAAATATTTTGAAAAACCCTGTTACTTTAATTTTAATCAGAAAATTCAGTCAGTTTTCTGAAACTATTAACCAGAAAAAGAAAAGTTTTTCACAGGATTCCTTTAGTATTATAATATTAGTTGCTGAGATTTTGCTGCATTATCACATTACATCACTGTTAATTGCAAAGTAATTTCATACATTCGTAAAAATTCTAACAATGATATAATACCGAATTTCATGTAATGCTTTGCAGTACTTCCATATTAGCTAACTTTTCTTTGTGTAAGATCTTCACTTTTTGTATATTTTTTCATTACAAATTGGAGAAAAATTACTAATTGTGTAAATAAATGAAACACATTAATGTTATATAATGCAACCTCTTAAACTATCCCATGTAACACAATGTACACAATCAGTCAATCACAAACAACCCTGGGGAGGGGGTGGCTCAATCTGTAGTACACCAGACTCATAATATGCATTTTCTGGGATTGAGTCCCAACTGGGCCAGCATTGAGATTTATCTCTGCAAAACTCACCACTCTGCCCTTGGTTTTGGGAACACTGATGGGCTAGGAAAAATTGTTATCTGTCAGATGTGATGTTAAGCTGTGGCCCCATGTGGAGGAGCACCATACCATGTGCTTGTTAAAGAACAACCTGGATAGCCTTGACTGGAGGCTACTCTCTGTCTCCTAACAGCTGTCCAGTGGGTCCTCTACCCCCCAACCTTATCTGAGCCCTCAGGGTCCTTTTTACCTGGCCATTTTTAGCCTATTGTGTGCAAAAAACTGCTGCTCAGAGGTAAGAAACACAACCCAACTATCTACCCTCTTTCCTTATGCTAAATAATTTATGGATGATGCTGAATCACAGAATAGGATAATATCAGTTTGAATTCCTTTTTTGCTTTTTTTTAAAAAAAGCTTTTGTTTTTATTATGTCATCTATCTGTTTATTTGCCTACTTGTAGATAAAATTTATTTTTGTTTTTAGAGGTAAATGGAAATTTTTTTTGGGTTAGATGAACTAGAAAAGTATTAGGTTTTGCATTTTCTGAATCCTCCAATAGTTTTCATTTCCACTCTTAGAAGGCTCTAAAGAAAATGCAAAACTTTCAACAAATATTATAAATGATCTATTAGCTCTTCCAGAGTTCAGCCTGAAAAACTGGTTTCCATCCAGAAGCCAAGCTATTTTCTACCTATGATCAGTCAAAAAATTAACTTTAAAACTTTTTACCAAATAACTAGTGAAAAGAATTATGGTATCTTATATGCCAAATTAATCAGCATTTAATTCTGGATTTTCTGAAAATATAATATTGAACAAAAAAGATTACTAGTTTTATTTTAACAGGACTTTTTTACAGTCACGTGGTATAATGCATCTGACAACACAAATAAAAATTTATTTAGAAAACAACTAATAGAAAGAAATAATTATAATGCACATGAATCAAAAGGTTATTTATTTCTGAATAAAAAAAAAAAAAATTTTGTTTCAAGTAATTATTTCTCCAGTTTTGTATTTTTTTCTCGGTACCATACTTTGAGAAAATTCCAGGCTTTTAGCCCATTATGCTGAGAATATAGGTCATGCTATATACCAAATTAAACAGAATTTAATTCCGTATTTTACGAAAATGAATAATTTAAACAAATTTAAATTACATATTGATCAAAAGGAAATTTCATCCCAAATAATATAGTATTAAACCTGAAACATGATTTTTATTTCTTTTAATGATTCTTTTCAGTATTGTATATTTTAAGCATGGCCAATGTTATACAAAGTGACTTATTCATGGGATTTTCTGAACTGGTTATGAAATAGAAAAAGCTTTCTTGTCCACCTTTTTTATTAAACATTATGAATTTTTTCTTTGGATGTTGAAGTTTGGTGATCTTGGGTAAGTGCAGAAAAGTTTGTGCACCAAAGCAAAAAAAAAAACTTTATATATCATAGTGGCATAGCCAAGATACTGAGCAGGCTGGGTTCTTTTAAAATCATTTAATATAAACATAAAATAATATTTTTTTAAAATGAAAATTTTCTAAGGGGGGTAAGTGTTTCATAGTGGGTTTAGCAGGAGTGGGGGGGGGGGATAAAAATCCTTCCTGAAATTGCCCTCCCACATGAAGACTGCTTTCTGTGCCAAGGAAGTCCATTTTGCTTCCGTATCCAAGACCATTCATTTTCAGAAACTGGTACAATCTCAAGGTTTTTTTACTAAAAAAAAGAAATAATAAAAGAAAAATTATGTATAATCTAATGGGACATTAAATAAAATATCTGCAACAACTTTTAAGCCGGCCATCTGATGTAGCATAAATCAACTGACCGAAAGATCGCTAATTTTCAGAAATAAATCTGCAGAAATAAATTAGCTTTCATATCCAATATCTCATTTATTTTCAGAAAATGATACCAGATCAAAGTTTTATTGGAAAAGTAATAAATAAATAAAAAAAAATAATAATAAATATCCCCTCAAGCAAGCAGCCACAGAGGTCTGACAAGAGCCTGCCAGTTTAATAAGCCATAGTAGAAGGTCTGTGACGATGGTGGGACCTCAACAGAAAGACAATACAAACAACCGTGCCTTACTCGGGGCTTGAACCCAGGTCCTTATGATCAGTAGCCTAGAACACTAACTACTTGGCCACGGGATGGCTAGTAATAAATAATAAAATAAAAATTAACATATAACCTAATGCAATGTTTAATAAAATATCCTCAGCAACAAGTTGTAGGCTGGCCATCCAATGTAGTATAACTGTGAAAAATCAACACTTATGGATCTGGGAAAAGATTGATAATTTACAAAAATGAATCTATTGAAATGGAAACTAAGGTTTAAATATAAAAGAGTAAATACTAACTTTACAAAGGGTGTCCAATATGTTGGACCAAAACTGTAAACAATCCATTATGGAGCCACTTACAATAAATAAGGAATGGAGATATCATGTGAGTCACCAGCTTCTTGTGCAGTGAGCCATAATGCAATTAAGTGCAGTTGCACCCAGTTTGGAGCCTGAGCCTGAGAATAATATTTTTACTTTCAGTTTTAATCTGAAGAGTGGGAAAGATGCATAGAATTCTGGGATAAATGATAAAAAAATTTCTAGGAATACTGAAGTAAGTTTAAGGCAGAAATGAGTAAAAACGGGGGGAAAAAATGGAGATACATACTTCCTGATTGCTTTCAAAATCTTTTGTTTTAAAAAATAGCAATATTTTTTTTAGTTTTCAGGAGATTTTCAAAACTTTAAGGAAAAATTTGTTGCTAATAGTTCAAATCAAATTTGTCAGCAAAAAGTAACATTAAACGAACAAATCAGCAATACTGTATAGTGCTTCTAAGAAATGGCAATCAGATGGCTTTAACAAATCATTTATATTGAAACTTAATAAAATATGCATCAAATGAAAAAACAAAATATTATTTTTCAAGCTTGAATTATATATTTTTATAAGACATATGTATAAGAAAATTTTAAAATGGCAATTTTTATTTTTAAAAAATTGATTGTGTTTCGTTGCACTAAAGACATATGTATACATCCGAATGTATCCAGATGATGTGGACACTGGAATGATTAATGCTGAAGATTTTACATTTTGGTAGTAGAATGTAATGATCAAAGGGTTTAATGATACAGCTATTTCACTTCTGTTTGAGAGATATATATATATATATTCATTTTGTATTTATTGATGAGATGTAAAAGTTATTCTGTAGAAATGCACAGAAATTTACATAATTTTACAAAAATTCACATTTTACTGAATATTACCATTATTTTTTGAGAAGTTTTTTAATTTGATGTAAGAATTGTATCAGAGTCCATATCTTATTATTCTAAATGCTTTGCAGTATGCTCCCATTCCACATTGACAGCAGCAATTTGCATTTTTACTCCCAGAGATGGGGAAAGCACAACTGTTTTATTTTAAAAGATAGTGAAAAATCCTTCCTTAGTTGGGTAGGTACTAATAAAAATTTACTATCTGCAGGTCCTGCCATCCTCTCAGACCTTTTACTATGGCATATAAACTGATAGGCTCCTGTCAGACCTCTGTGACAAACAGCTACTTGAGGGGGTATTTATTTATTTTTTATTTTCAGAATCATCCATTAGTTCAAATTCCAACTGGTAAAGGTGCTAAAGTTGTAAAAAGGAGAACTTCATTCTTTTTGAAAATGGGCATTCCATATTCTGCAGAAGCCATATGCTATTGTTCTAGTTTTGTTTTTATAAGAAAAGAAAACATTGGAGAATAGCAAATATTAGAACTTTTGTAAGTGTTGTTTGTTGATTCTAAAAGTACTCCATCAGAATAATGATAGTATTAAATCATAACTGCATTTAGTATTATCTTCACCATAGTTTTGTTGGTATTTCATTCTGATACAGGAGGTAAATAAAGATAGACTACCTTTGTTTTTGTTGGTATTTCATTCTGATACAGGAGGTGAATAAAGATAGACTACCTCTCACAAATGTATTCACTACTCACCATATCATTCTCTTCCTAGTGTATAGTTATATCCTTCAAAATGATCTGCTGTTAGCATGGTATCAAGAGAGTATGAAATCACAGAGTAATATTATAAGTAGTAAGTTTAACTCACTACATCTCTGTGCAAAATCAAAAGCATTTCTAAGCAATTAAAATATAATATAAAACATATTCATATTATCATTTGCATGCTTTGCATAAGGTCTTACAAAAAACAACATACCATAATTCAACATGTGTCATGATGTAAGATATCAGCCTAATGGCAAGGAACAATCAAAGTTCAGCAAGAAAGTCCAGAAGCCTATTATTAGAAGAAAATAACAAGTTTTTATCACTGGTAAAAATCACTTACGAATTTTTGTAGATGCCATTTATTCCACAGAAGGGGTGGAGAAAGTTGTAGAAATCCAAAAGTCAGCAATGCAGGTAAGAAGACAAGTTCAGTGCTTTATCACACAGAGTGTGGAGTGATACAAAATGACTTTTCATTTGTACCATTTGGAGAATGATAACAAAAGATCTTTCATTATTACCTTAACCCCTAGGGCTAAAAAGGTAAATTGCTGCTGTCATTGTGGAGTGGGAAGATACTGCACCATGTAGATATAGATGTTGATATATGACATTGAGGTTAATGGCCATTGCATTCCAGCAAATCCATGTTCAAACAAGACTAGTTGTCAATAAACTTTATGAGAGAGAATTAAAATGACATACTAAATATTTTAGCACATAGAAGTGCATCATAAAAATTTGATGTTAAAAGTCCTCAACATGTTTCATCCTCAATGTTACGCACTTCTTCAGGAGTGTAAGAGATAGCAGTCCATTTAGATTTAATTTATCATTCCATTTAGATGATGAGTAGATTTGCATTAAATAGGAAAGTGATACTGGAAATGATGTATAATGTGATGCTGAGACAGTCCATGTTCCTGTGAAGTGAGAGATCTCATGGGAGAGTAGAATAGTCTGTACATGGCTCAACACAGTTTTTTCTTTGTACTCTAGGTTGTTCACAGTCTACAGGTGCTTACCTGTATTTTCTTATCATTTCACTTGTTATTTGTTTATTGGGGACATTTATTTACGAAAAAGCCCAGCCAGGTGAAACATCAAATCACGCATCACACAAAAATCAAATTATTGTGTGATATATATATATTTTATCATCACCACATCTCATAGTAATCTTTTGTATAAGAACTTCAAGTGTGCCAGCAGCCACCCCATTTTGAAAAATACATAACTACTATTCACTGCCAAGGAAATAACATGGCAAGTAGATGAATTCATTTGTGGGAACAAACCAAAAGGGGTATATTTTTTATTTACCTTCCTGCATCAGAATGTAAATACCAACAAAGCAATATTGAAAATAGGTTAAAACATAATTACATTTTCTTTCATGAATACAAGTATTAGCATCAGCACTAAATGCACTCATATTTAAGGCACTTTAATTAATGATTCAATTGATAGGAGATGTTCAGAAACAAGTTTAAATGTAAAAATGGTACTTACGAAGTACAAATTAATCAGCAATGCTAAACTCTTAACAATTGCAGCTCAATGTTTGAACCACCAGCAAGCAAAGTGAATTAGCTTTGGACTTTCACCCTTTTTAACCTTTCCAGATCCTGTCTGAAAAACTGATCAGATATGATCAGCAATAAATTTTTTTGAACTTTTTTTGCCAAATTACTAATGAAAGGAATTATGGTATCTTATATGCCAAATTAATTCGGGATTTTCTGAAAATAAAGTACTTTACAAGAAAGACGACTAGTTTGATTTTAATAGGGCATTCATCTGGCAATGCAAATAAAAATTTCTTTAAAAAATACTAATAGAGAGAAATTATTATAATGCACATGAATAGAAAGGCTATTTATTTATAAATAAAACAAATATATATATATTGAAACAAGAAATTACTCTTGTAATTTTTTTTTCTTGGTACCATACTTTGAGAAAGTCCAGATATTTTTTTTTGCAACTGTGCTGAATCAAGTAAACAAATCAATTTTAGAATTAAAAAAAAAAGAAAACAATTAACCAAAATAGTCATGTTATAAACCAAATTAAACAGAATTTAATTCAAATTTTATGAAAATAAACAATTTAAAAAAAGTTTACAAACATTGATTTTAATAAGACTTTTTCATTGTGATATAGTGAAATAATGGATCGGACTATGCAATTAAGGCTTAATTTCAGAAAACTTGATGAAAGAAAATAATTAAATTCTATATTAATTAAAAGGAAATTTCTTCCCAAATAATATAATATTTACCTGAAAAAATTATTTTTATTTCTTTGGATGATTCTTTTCAGTATGGTATATTGTAAAACATGGGCCAGTGTTATACAAAGTGACTTGGACTACTTACATTAAAGGGATTTTTCTGTCCTGTTTGTGAAATGGAGGAACACTTTCTTGGCTCTTTTTTTTTGCTAAATATTATGAATTTTTTTCTTTGGGTGCTGGATTTTGGTGATATTCACTAAGTGCTGAAAAGTTACCGCACCAAAGCAAAAAAAAAATGTCTGTATTGTCAGAGTAGCAAACCAAGATATGGGAGGATAAAAATCTTTAAAAAAAAAACATTGATATAAACTTAAAATCTCATAATTTGAAAAAAAATTCTGGGGTGGGGGTGGAAACACCTTCATCATAGCAGGGTGGTGGTTAGGATTAAAAACACTTGCCGAAATTGCCTTCCTTAAGGAGGACTGATTTCCTTGCCAAGGAAGTCCTTTTTGCTTCTGTATCCAAGACTTCATTCATTTTCTGGAAATCGTAAAAGATTAGTTTTTTCACTTGAAAATAAAGAAATAATAAAATAAAAAATAATCATCTAACCTAATTTGATGTTAAAAAAAGCAGCAAAAAAAAATGTAAGCCACGATTGTCATAGCCAGCAATGTATCATGACTCCGAAAGATCGATAATGACATATAAATATAAAAAAAACTACCCCCTCAAGCAGCTGCTTGCCACAGAGGTCTGACAGGAGCCTGTCAGTTTATATACCACAGTAGAAGGTCTGAGAGGATGGCAGGACCTCAGCAGAAAAACGACACATACATCCATGCCTTACCCGGGACTCGAACCCAGGTCCATTAGATCAGTAGCCAAGCGAGCTAACCACTCAGCCATGGGTCAGCTTATAAATATACAAGAATAAAATTGATAAATCATACAAGTAAATATGAACCAGTTGTAAGTCAGCTATTGTCACAATCAGTGATGTAGCATAACTCCAAAAGATTTGCAGAAATAAAAATCAATAAATCGATAGAAGTAAAATCAAAACAACAAGTGTAAGATGGCCATTGTCATAACTAGCAATATAACAAAGATTTGAATTCCCAAAGATTGATACACAAATATCTACAAAAATAAAATCATAATAAATCTGTAGAAATAAAAATGAAATTTTAATTATAAAAGTGCTAATAAGATACTAACTGTATTCAAAAGTTATCCATTTTTTATGACCTATATGCAGCATATGGCACACACTTGCTACAAATACTACCATCTGTCTTGATGGGCCATAAAAAATGCCAAACAGTTTTTTTATTTCATTTTTTTTTTCATTTGGTATATAGGACAGAGATGAATCCTAGAAGCTACTCCTAGCTTTTACAGGCCTTCAAATACAAGTACAAAAACATTTTTGTACTGTTATTGTTTGTGTGTTATGAGAACTAGTTGTATGCCTACTAAGACCGATCAGTGCTGACCCACTACCTTAGTTCGAACTAACACAACACACAAAGTTTGTCTTGCTGGAACAGTCGCTAGCTCACTAACCACTATGTCACTTAAGGCCTTTTAATTGTGGTTTTAATTTCAGTATCCTGAGAGCATGGTTGAATGCTGGGATGAAACATAAAAATAATTCTAGATGTTAGAAAACAAATATATAACACTATTATTATACTGTAAAGTCTTTCTTTTAGTGACTGTTGCTGTCTATGCAATTGAAAGTTTTAAGGTTCCATTTTCACTGCAGTCATCGATAGCAAAAGACTGAAGGCAAATTAATAATAATAAAATTACTGTGCAGTGTGATACTTATATTTAGGTGGTCTGCTTGTTCTGTCCACACTTCCAGCAGTTGTTATTACTGACATCTTGTGTCTGGTCACTTGCTGATTGCCTCTTGGCAAGAGTTTTTTCTTTACACTTTTTCATTGTACACACTAATTCCATGAACCACTGTGTTGACTTGTTTTGAAGCCATAATTTCATTATCAAGGATATTAATTATCTTGGCCATTTGAATGGAGGTTATACGAGATGCATTCGAAATGTTCTTGATATGCATCTGCAGAACAAAACTCATTGCACTTACCTCAAAAATTTTTTACTTTACTGAGTTACAAAGTACTTCTCTCCAGAATCTATGCAAAGTTGCATATGTCTCTGCCTATTCTGGACACTTGGTGGTACACCTATTGGGGATTACCCCACAACTCTGAGTGAATGCATTTTGCTAGGTCTTGCACCCTTCAAAAAGGCTTCCCAGAAATAAATAAATAAATACCCCTCAAGCAGCTGCTTGCCACAGAGGTCTGACAGGAGCCTATCAGTTTATATGCCATAGTAGAAGGTCTGAGAGGATGGCAGGCCCTCAGCAGAAAAACGACACAAACAGCCATGCCTTACCCGGGGCTCGAACCCAGGTCCCTTAGATCAGTAGCCAAGCGCGCTAACCACTCGGCCATGGGACGGCTTCTTCCCAGAAAGTTCCTTTTTAATTTTTGGAAAAATCAAAGATCACCTGGTACAAGATCGGGAGAATATGCAGGATGGGGTAGTTGTTTGATTTTTTCCTGCTCTAGATAGGCCACAACTTGCTGGGTTTTGTGAGTACTGGCATTGTCATGAAAACGAACCATTGACATGTCTGTTATTTGAGGCTGCTCCTTAATCTCCATAACCATTTTTGGCAAAGCAATGTTGGTGTACTATTGACCATTTTTAGTCATTTTTTTCAGGTAAGGTACTACTCCTTGGGAATTGGAAAATTTTTTTAACATCCTCTTCCTTGAGCAAAAGTTTTGTCGAAAGATATAGGGATGCAGTTCATCTTCTACAACCCAAATATACTTGTTGCTGCTTCTGGAAATTGTACAGTAATAAAGCCACATCTCATGATCTGTGACTATGTCTGTTAACTGTTTGAGGCTACTAGGTTCAAACATTTCTAGCATTTATTTCTTTGAGTCAACTCTAGGCCTTCCTTGCTGTTCTGTCAGTTTGTGGGGCATCCATTTGGCACAGATCTTCCAGAACTTTAAATGTTGATGAATAATTGTTTCGATAATGCCGTCCCTTGGTGTGAGCTCCTGTCCATGGTGAGAGGACCACCCTGTGAAGGTTTCCCTGGCTTGGGTACCTTCACAGGGTCCTGAACTCTCGCCCGCATGTTTGCCGTACGTGGAGATCTGTGATCCGGGAAAGGAGGATCCTGGTAGTTGCTAGAGGGTCCTTGTCTTCTCTCCTAAGCTCATGATTATCAGGGTCCCCTTTGGCTGCTTTGCCATTGGGGAGCCTGTCGTAGCGCGGCTGGGCATCAGATTCCGGGGACACTGCTACACACTGCTTTGGCCTCTGCTTCCGGTAAATGGGAGCTCCTGGAGTGGCTTCCCCAGGAGCAATCGACTAGTAGGCAGGTCCTGCTAGGGTCAACTATGCAAAGTGGTGAGTAACCTTGCCCACATCCAGATTCAGGTTTGTGAGTTTCCTTACAACTTATTTTCGTTTTGTAGTTATTCTTTCTTTGTGAGGCCGATCACAATTTGGTTATTTTTCGCTTAGTTCCTTTTGTGTAGAAAGTTTATTTGGAAAGTATGTCTTACAAGTATACTGATGATAAATAATGAAAGAAACTCGACTTATTTAGTATCTACTAATAAATTACCACTTCGAAGTCTATTCAAATTTTTAGAGGAAAAATTGTCTTAAGACAATTTTTTAAGGCAATTCTTCCTCTAAAACAATTTAAGACAATTTTTCCTCTAAAAATTTGAATCTACTTCAAAGTGGTAATTTATTAGTAGATACTAAATAAGTCGAGTGTCTTTCATTATTTATCATCAGTATACTTGTAAGACACACTTTCCATCTGTATGGCAAATAGAAAGCGCTTGTGGCTAGATTGCCTGAATAGCACTTATATATGACATAATAGAATGTTCACAGCATTAATTAGAGGAGATCTTGATCGGTTACCGGTAGCTCTGTGGTCCAGAGCACCTGACGTTATCAGGAGGTCATGGGTTCGTATCCCACCCAGCTCAAGACAATTTTTCCTCTAAAAATTTAAATCGACTTACAAAGTGGTAATTCCTTAGTGTATACCAAAAAAACGAGTCTATTCAATATTAAATCAATTGTATACTTGTAAGATATACTTTCCATCTATACGGCATTTATCTGCCACTTGTGGCTAGATTGCCTGAACAGTGTCTACACGTGACATAATGAAAAATGTACTGTAGGTAGAAATGTTCAAATCATCAATTAGAGATGATCTTGATTGACGGCTGGCAGCTCAGTGGTCCAGAGCACCTGACATGTTATCAGGAGGCTGCGGGTTCGTATCCCACCCAGCTCAAGACAATTTTTACTCTAAAATTTAAATTGACGCTAAAGTGCTGATTTATTACTTGATATGGAATAAGTCGAGTTTATTTCATTCTTTATTATCTGCATACTTGTAATCATATGCTTCCATCTACTAGGAAGTTGAAGGTCACTTGTGGCTAAACTGCCCAGAATAGCGCATATATGTGACATAAAAGAAATGTTCATAGCGCTAACTAGAGGAGATCTTGATTGGTGACCGGTAGCTCAGCAGTCCAGTCTGTCTATGTCTGCCCACTCTTCTAAGCCCTCAGA
The DNA here is from genome assembly GCA_038380435.1 of Ryuthela nishihirai. Lineage (NCBI taxonomy): Eukaryota > Metazoa > Arthropoda > Arachnida > Araneae > Heptathelidae > Ryuthela > Ryuthela nishihirai. Next base: position 92,220,162 of record JAWZYU010000004.1, on the reverse strand, counting down.
TGGCCACACTCCTACAATGGAATTGTCATGGATTCCAGAGGACTATTGACGACATGAAGGCCTACCTTCTGGCACACCAGCCCATCTGTGTGTGCAGGAGACATACTTGCAGCCAGTCACAGATCCCATGATCCAGCACTTTACACTAGTTCACCGGGACTGGGATGGAGATGGTCCAGTTCACAGGGGTGTTTCCATCCTTGTGAGTGCCCATTCTCCATTCCAGGTCAGACCCTTCTCCACCAACTTAGAGGTGGTAGCCATCCGCCTCTTTGTGTGGTTCTCCCTGACTCTCTGCTCCATATATCTTCCACCTTGATGATCTTGTCTCACAGTTACTGACCCTCTTCCTCATCATGGGGGACTTCATCACACCAAAAACTGTCAGTCTGCACCATAACTTTTGGGGCAGTGCTGACACCAACAGAGGAGTGGAGTCCTGAAGCAGTGGCTCCTGGATCTTCTCTCTCCATATTGAACACCAGTGTCAGTACTTACTTTCACTCCACAACCCGTATATTCACTGCCATTGACCTCACCATCTGCTCCTTCTCGATCCTTCCGCTCTTTACATGAGAGGTTGAGGACAACCCTTAAGGGAGCGATCACCTCCCCATGGTCTGTACCATTTCCCATGGGGGGCCTTGCAGCCCTTCACACGTCTCATGGTGGAGGCTTGATCGGGCTTACTGGAGTGGCTTTGAGCTCCTCTCTGAGCTCGATCAGCCAGGAGCCCATCAATGTGGCAGTAGCGGAGATCACAGACTGCATCAACAATTCCTCAAACTTCAACATGGTTTTCTCGTTTTCCAAAACCATGGTGGAATCCAAATTGCACCACAGCTTGTAAGGCTCAGAACAAGGCTTGGGTGTATTGCTGGCTTTTGAACAAGGCTTGGGGGTGTTGCAGACTTTCACCCTGGCATGTTAAATCATTCAAACGCTCCAGGGCGAAAGCTTGTTTCATCTGGTGCCACAGGCAGAAGGAATCTTGGATCAAATACACATCTTCTATCACCTGCATGACCAGTTCTAAGGTCGTGTGGGATTATAGTCTGGAAGATGGGTGGGAACTACTTGTCCTACTCGTTATCAATCCTGGAGCACAATGGACAGGCAATTGCTGATCCCAAAGCAATTGCCGACACTCTGGGGGAGTCATTCTCCTCCATCTCTTCATCGTCTTCCTACTCCGCTGAGTTTCTGGCCCAGAAGAGCAGGACAGAATGCTCTCTGCTGCCCTTTCACTCAAATGGCCTGGAGCCTTACAACATGCCATTCACAGCAGAGTAGCTTTGCCTTGCACTGCACACCTCTTGTGTATCTGCTGTCAGGCCAAACAATGTCCATTATGCCATGCTCCAACATGTCTCACCATTGAATAAGGATCTGCTGTTCCATCTTTTCAATCCCATTTTTCTTGAGGAGCAGTTTCCTGACTCCTGGCGGAAGACCATCACCTTCACCTTCCCGAAGCCAGGAAAGGATTCCGAGATTCCTTCGAATTATCGTCCCATTGCATTGACAAGCTGCGTGTGCAAGGTGTTGGAAAGAATGGTAAATGCCAGAGTCATCTGGTATTTAGAACACCACAACCTTTTTTCCAACACCCAGTGTGGCTTTCACAGGCAATGGTCAACTCTTGACCATCTAATATGCCTCGAATCGGCTATCAGAAATTAATTTTTACCTAGAGGACATCTGGTGTCAATTTTCTTCAACATCACAAAAGCATATGACACAGCTTGGAGATTCGGCATTCTTCGTGACCTCCATAACTTCAGCTTGAGAGGTTACATGTTGATCTTCAACTTCTTATGATCACTTTCTTTTCGTGTCTGTGCTGACAACACTCTGAGTTGTACCCCCAAGAACAGGGGGTGCCACAAGGCTGCATTCTCAGTGTTACGCTTTTTGCTGTCAAGATCAATTCTATTACTAGACAACTTCCTCCATCTGTGTAGGCATTGCCCTCTATGTTGACGACTTTAGCAACTTTTGTTATTCGTCCAGTGTGAGGGTCATAGAAAGACAACTGCAAATTGCCCTGAACAATCTTTTGGTTTGGGTGATGGCAAACGGGTTTTGGTTCTCTCCACAGAAGACCTCTTGTGTGCACTTTTGCCACAAGTGTAATCTTCATCTGGATCCTGAGCTCTGGCTCGGTGGTAACATTATTCCTGTTGTGGTGGAGATCCAGTTTCTTGATCTCATCTTCGATCGGAAATTGACCTTTTTATCACACATACGTCATCTCAGGTCCAATTGCACATGGGCATGGAGCATCATCAAGGTCCTCTCTTCTCACTTAGGAAGCTGACCAATGTTCTCTGCTCTGCCTGTACTGTGTGCTTGTTCAGTCAAAACTGGACTACAGATCCGAGGTCTACGACTCTGCCTGGGATTCGGTGGTGAAGGTGCTAGACCCCCTCCATTATCAGGCCCTCTGTGTTTGCATGCAAGCCTTCTGCACCTCATTGGTCCAAAGTCTTTATGTTGAGACCAACAAACCATCTTTATCTCTGCTGTCAGCATTTATCCCTACAATATGCATCTAAATTGTGATCCCATCCCACTTGAGACTTTGTTTTCAGTCTAAAGTGGGAAATGCTTTACACTAATTGACTGACTGCCATTTGTCCATTTGGTTTGCGAGTCCTAGGCTACTTCAAAGACATCAACACCAGTCTCGATAGCATCGCATAGTCGACTGTGGCTCACTGTTTCCCCATCCTGTGATTTTTCCCTGTGCTGAATGGGAAAGGCCTTTACACCTGACTGTGTGTACCAGCAATTCTTTGCCAGCCATCGTGCTGAGTACCAGGACTTCTTGCCTGTCTTTACAGATAGCTCGAAGTCCAGCATATCAGTGGGATCGACCATGGTCTGCTGTGATGTAATCATTGCAGACCAGGTCCCACTGCAGTGTTCCATCTTCACTGCAGAGTTGCACGCTATCATTCTCGTCTTGGACCATGTGGTGGCTAAGCATCATTGTTGGTGTGTACTTTACACTGACTTGCTTGGTTTGCTACAGGCTTTGATCTGAGTGAGGCATTGGCCTCACCCAGTTCAATCTAAGATCTGCCAGCAGCTCCATCATCTGGAAGCCACAACCACCACCAATTTCTGTTGGATGCCCGTTCATGTAGGTATCAGGGTCAATGACTTGGCAGACGCTGCTGCGAAGTCGGCCATGCCCCTGTCTGGCTCTTCATTGCACATTCCCTATCTGGATTTCTGGCAGCATTTTACCATTGAGCTCTGGCCACAGTGGAAGAGATCTTGGTCAGAACAGCTTATGGACAAGCTATTTGAGATCAAATTTATCATCCAACCATGGCAATCTCGTTACCGCAGGAATCGCAAGGAGGAAGTTGTACTTGCTCGGCTCCACTTAAGTCATCGTTTATTTCTCTTTCGTTTCTTCTATGGGTGGACGACGAACTTAAGTACGAGTTTTGTGACACCATTTTAACTATCAAGCATATTTTAATTGAATGTTCATGTTTTAATATTGAATGTTATATATATTTTAGCTTTCATAATTTTATGTCTGAGTCTCTTACACTCAGATATCTTTTATCTGATCATTGCATTTTAGTGCCTGCTTTTTCCTTTTTAAAACATTTTGGTTATTTTAATAGACTCTGATTTTACCCTATTTTTGTGAATGATATAACCCAGGTCTCTTACTCCTCGGATTATTTTACTTTCTATTGATCTTGTTATTTATACACTTGTTCTTTGTTGGTTTACTATTTTACTGTGTAACGTTAATATTTTAACCTTGGTTGTGGGTTTATATGTCTTTTATCTTTCATATTGTCTTTTGTTTGGTGCATTAAGGTCTAGTTGCCCATGTGCCATAAAACCCAAAGCAACCAACCATATTGTCAATCAAGACACTGACATCTAAACTGGGACGGGGGTGGCTCAGTCGGTAGCGCGCCAGGCTCGTAATCTGTAGTTCCCAGGTTCGAGTCCCAGCTGCGTCAGCGTTGAGATTTATCTCCGCAAAATTCCCCGCCTTGACCACGGTCAGTAGGGGACACCGATGGGCTTGGAAAGGCCGCTGTCCGTCGGATGGGACGTTAAGCCGTGGCCCCGTGTGCGGGAGAGCCATACCCTGTGCACGTTAAAGAACACGCTGGATGGCCTTGACGGGAGGCTACTATCTGTCTCCCAACAGCTGTTCCAGTGGGTCCACTCCCCCAACCTTCCCTGAGCCTTCGGGGTCCATGTGACCTGGCCATTTAGCCCATGGTGTGCAAAAAAGTGCCGCTCAGAGGTAAAACAACCCAACCCAACATCTAAACTTATTACCTGAATAGTGATGTATGGGTTTTCCTTAATCAGTTCAGAATGAGCAGCAATAGTTCTCTTGTTCATGGCCTACTTCGGTCTTCATACACAAGGTAGGTCTTCAAGCTCTGCTGTCCTTCTCTGAATTTGCGTATCTAACCCATAACAGTGCATTATGAACAGACATGATCCCCATATACTTGGGATAAATTGGGGTGAATTTTTTTCATGTCATCTCTAAACTGTGTCCTTGTGAAAATGTAAAATCTTTCTCTGTCTTTAGTAGGCTCCATAGCAGCAACAACACAGATTTTGCAGACTGAACTTTATGTGCTGCCAGCAAAGAGAAAAAAGATGATTTGCTTTTAGCATATTGTTATGACAGATGAATGTGCTACAATGAACATATGGTAGATGTTTCATGAACACTCGCATATGCTTCAGCGTGACAATTAAATTATCAACTGATTAAAACAGAGAGATGCTTTGAATAATAAGAATTGTGGAGAAAAAACGAAAGGTATAGTGGAGTAGTAGAAAAAGAATATAGTGTGCTAAATTAGTGTTGTGTGATGCTACGTAAGAAGACTCCCCTTATTTGATTCAAGATGAAGCCTGGTTCTGGTGGTGAAAGGGAATCAACAGTAGAAAGTTTGCATTTGGGTCCTCTATCAGGGAAAATTCGCATCTATAAGGTATAAAGAATTATTAAAGTAGTCTTGTATTACAAATGAAATTCAGTGTAAATTGGTTCGTTTGTTGGATGTTACAGGGTAATAGGTTCTATTTTGTCATAAGAGGAGAATATTGACAGCACTGTAGTTTAAACATTGAAAATTTGTTAAGCATAGTAAATCTTTTTTTTATTGTTTGACTTTATACTAAGAGGAAGAAAAATACTTGTGTTTAGATAAGATTGTTTTATTTGTATGATTTTGTGTTTTTGTAATAAATTACTTCATTCATAGTTTGGTTTGGTAAATATGCTTTAGAAATCACACTCAGTTTTCATCTGTTTAAATTCATAACAATTGGCATCAGGAGCGGGATAATTTATTGAATGCCTTTTAACCTTTAGATTGAAATTAGCAGTGTAAAATATGATATTGATATTGTGAAGTGTAAGGTAAATGAAATTACTTGTGATTCTAACATCAAACTTGATACTGTTAAAACTGATGAATTCCAGTTTCAGATTTTAAAAAATGAAATGTTACCTTCTTCTTGTGATAATGGTAATTTTAGTGACAATAATGTTTTTACACATATCGCTAGAAATACAACCTTCCACATATGATGGTCAATCATCTTGGACTGTATTTAAAACACAATTCCAAGTATTCGCTAGATCTAATGAGTGGAATGAATTTCAAAATGTCAGTTTTCTGGCACCTTCATTAAGAAATTCTGCTGTGGAGTTTTACAGTCTGTTCCAGAAGAAAAACAACTTGATTATCAAAGTTTGGTATCTGTATTAGAACTCATTTTTAGTGATAGTTATTTGAAACAATACTATATGACTCAATTTAAACACTGTATGCAGAAGAGTGGGGAAACTTTGCAAGACCTTGCCAATGATATTGAGTGTCTAGCTAGATTAGTTTATCAACTAATAAATCAGCACTTTAGCGTCAATTTAAAAAAAATTTTTTTGGAGGAAATATTGTCTTGAGCCGGGTGGGATACGAACCCACGACCTCCTGATAACATGTCAGGTGCTCTGGACCACTGAGCTACCGGCCGCCGATCAAGATCTCCTCTAATTAGCGTTATGAACATTTCTTTTATGTCACATATATGCGCTATTCTGGGCAGTTTAGCCACAAGCGGCCTTCAACTTGCCAATAGATGGAAGCATATGATTACAAGTATGCTGATAATAAATAATGAAATAAACTCGACTTATTCCATATCAACTAATAAATCAGCACTTTAGCGTCAATTTAAATTTTAGAGTAAAAATTGTCTTGAGCTGGGTGGGATACGAACCCGCAGCTTCCTGATAACATGTCAGGTGCTCTGGACTACTGAGCTGCCAGTCGTCAATCAAGATCATCTCTAATTGATGATTTGAAATTTTGTTACCTACAGTACATTTTTCATTATGTCACGTGTAGACATTGTTCAGGCAATCTAGCCACAAGTGGCAGATAAATGTCGTATAGATGGAAAGTATATCTTACAAGTATACAATTGATTTAATATTGAATAGACTCGATTTTTTTGGTATACACTAAAGAATTACCACTTTGTAAGTCGGTTTAAAATTTTAGAGGAAAAATTGTCTTGAGCTGGGAGGGATACGAACCCACGACCTCCTGATAACGTCAGGTGCTCTGGACAACAGACCTACCGACCACCGATCAAGATCTCCTCTAATTAATGCTGTGAACATTCTATTATGTCATATATAAGTGCTATTCAGGCAATCTAGCCACAAGCGCTTTCTATTTGCCATACAGATGGAAAGTGTGTCTTACAAGTATACTGATGATAAATAATGAAAGAAACTCGACTTATTTAGTATCTACTAATAAATTACCACTTTGAAGTAGATTCAAATTTTTAGAGGAAAAATTGTCTTAAATTGTTTTAGAGGAAGAATTGCCTTAAAAAATTGTCTTAAGACAATTTTGAGCTTGTCCCTGACAATCATGAGCTTAGGAGAGAAGACAAGGACCCTCTAGCAACTACCAGGATCCTCCTTTCCCTGAACACAGATCTCCACGTATGGCAAATATGCGGGCGAGAGTTCAGGACCCTGTGAAGGTACCCAAGCCAGGGAAACCTTCACAGGGTGGTCCTCTCACCATGGACAGGAGCTCGCACCAAGGGATGGCAATATCGAAACAATTATTCATCAACATTTAAAGTTCTGAAAGATCTGTGCCAAATGGATGCCCCACAAACTGACAGAACAGCAAGGAAGGCCTAGAGTTGACTCAAAGAAATAAATGCTAGAAATGTTTGAACCTAGTAGCCTCAAACAGTTAACAGACATAGTCACAGATCATGAGATGTGGCTTTATTACTGTACAATTTCCAGAAGCAGCAACAACTATATTTGGGTTGTAGAAGATGAACTGCATCCCTAAATCTTTCGACAAAACTTTTGCTCAAGGAAGAGGATGTTAAAAAAATTTTCCAATTCCCAAGGAGTACCTTACCTGAAAAAAATGACTAAAAATGGTCAATAGTACACCAACATTGCTTTGCCAAAAATATTTATGGAGATTAAGGAGCAGCCTCAAATAACAGACATGTCAATGGTTCTTTTTCATGACAATGCCAGTACTCACAAAACCCAGCAAGTTGTGGCCTATCTAGAGCAGGAAAAAATCAAACAACTACCCCATCCTGCATATTCTCCCGATCTTGTACCAGGTGATCTTTGATTTTTCCAAAAATTAAAAAGGAACTTTCTGGGAAGCCTTTTTGAAGGGTGCAAGACCTAACAAAATGCATTCACTCAGAGTTGTGGGGTATTCCCCAATAGGTGTACCACCAAGTGTTCCAGAATTGGCAGAGACATATGCAACTTTGCATAGAAAAGATTTTTGAGGTAAGTGCAATGAGTTTTATTCTGCAGATGCATATCAAGAACATTTTGAATGCATCTCGTATAACCTCCATTCAAGTGACCAAGATAATTAATATCCTAGATAATGAAATTATGGCTTCAAAACAAGTCAACGCAGTGGTTCACGGAATTAGTGTGTGCAATGAAAAAGTGTAAAAAAAAAAAAACTTGCTGAGAGTCAATCAGCAAGTGACCAGACACAAGATGTCAATAATAACAACTGCTGGAAGTGTGGACAGAACAAGCAGACCACCTAAATATAAGTATCACACTGCACAGTAATTTTATTATTATTAATTTGCCTTCAGTCTTTTGCTATCGATGACTGCAGTGAAAATTGAACCTTAAACTTTCAATTGCATGGACAGCAACAGTTACTAAAAGAAAGACTTTACAGTATAATAATAGTGTTATATATTTGTTTTCTAACACCTAGAAAAACTCGACATATTTCATATCAACTAATAAATCAGCACTTTAGTGTCGATTTAAATTTTAGAAGAAAAATTGTCTTGAGCTGGGTGGGATACGAACCCACGACCTCCTGATAACATGTCAGGTGCTCTGGACCACTTAGCTACCGGCCACCGATCAAGATCTCCTCTAATTAGTGTTATGAACATTTCTTTTATGTCACATATATGCGCTATTCTGGGCAGTTTAGCCACAAGCGGCCTTCAACTTGCCAATAGATGGAAGCATATGATTACAAGTATGCTGATAATAAATAATGAAATAAACTCAACTTATTCCATATCAACTAATAAATCAGCACTTTAGCGTCAATTTAAATTTTAGAGTAAAAATTGTCTTGAGCCGAGTGGGATATGAACCCACGACCTCCAGGTAACGTGTCAGGTGCTCTGGACCACTGAGCTACCGGCCGCTGATCGAGATCTCCTCTAATTAGCGCTATGAACATTTCTGTTATGTCACATATATATGCTATTTTAGGCAGTTTAGCTACAAGCAGCCTTCAACTTGCCAATAGATGGAAGTATATGATTACAAGTATGCAGATAATAAATAATGAAATAAACTCAACGTATTCCATATCAACTAATAAATCAGCACTTTAGCATCGATTTAAATTTTAAACCGCTGGCCTGTAGCCGGTAACTCAGTGGTCCAGAGCACCTGACATGTTATCAGGTGGTTGTGAGTTTGCATCCCACACGGTTCAAGACAATTTTTCCTCTAAAATTTAAATTGATGCTATAGTGCTGATTTATTAGTTGATATGGAATATGTCGAGTTTATTTCATTATTTATAGATTAGCTTATAGTAACAGTCCACCATATATTCAAGATAACTTAGCTCAATTACAATTTATTGATGCTATTACTGACCTTGAGATTCAACAATCCTTGAGGATATTGGAAGGTGAATCCTTAAAGTCAGCTGTGGTACATGCCATGAAGTACGAATGCTTGAGTCTTTCCTCCCGAACGAACAAACACACAGTGAGATTTGTGAATGCAGAAGAAACTGTGGAAAAGAATAGTGAAATACAAGAACTATCCAAAGCCATACTATCTGTTTTGAAAGAGATTAAAGGTTCCTCTCCAAGGACTTCTACAAACATACAGTGTTGGAATTGTGGCAAGACTGGACATATTCAAGCCAACTGCAACAAGTGATGGGTGCAATGTTCAAACATATGTAACAGGCAACAAAACCAGCATAAGCAATGTGAAGGGCAAATGTTGGTTGTTGATTGGTTGGCCCAGGGGAAGTCGCCCACGTGTCAGCACTGCATAGTGGAGATACAGATTGGTAGCTGATGGGACCATGAATAGAATGCCCTGGCATATGATAGTAGACACTGGTGCAAATGTAACTTTACTTGAACAGACATAATTAAGAAGATATTGCTTCACTCAATCTAAAATGCTAGGCAGTCTAATATAACCCTACAAACAGCCACTGGAGACTGTGCTAAAGTCAATGGAAAGATGGAACTAAACATCAGAGTTGGTAGCTGTCTTGTATGCCACCCTGTTTACATCACTGACATCTACATTGAATGCATATTAGGCCTTGATTTCCTAAAGAAACATGGATTCAGTTTTAGACCCAGTGACAGCCTACTGATCTATAAGACAGAAGAGATCCCTCTGCTTAGCCAAACATCTGATTCTTTATGAAGTGTGACCACAATATTATTGATGAAAGGCACAGAAATCCCAGCACGAAGTGAAGTTATGGCCTGTGGACACTGGGCGGAGACTTCTGGGGCCTTCTGATTGGCAGTCACTGATGCCCCTGGTAAAGGAGCTGTGGCTCATGGTATCCTGGTTGCAAGGACTTTAATCAAAGTAAGATAAAAGATTCCTATTGGAGTGATGAACTGTAACAAATCTAATAGATTATTAAAAAAGGTGAAGAATTAGCAATAGTGAACCTGTTATATGGGTAACAAATGTTATTGACAAGGGTAACACAATAGAAGTTATTGACTTAAACCAACACCATATAGACAATAGTTCTCTCATCACTTCTCATCTTACTGACTTGTGGAGAGAAACAAGAAAGATATTAACTGAAGACCAAGCTGCTAAGGCTGAGAACCTACTTAAAAGTTTTCTGACATTTTTTTGTTACATCGAATGATTATGGATGTAATAACATGATAGAACATAGGATCAACACTGGTGATTCTCCTCCAATCCATCTACTAGCAAGAAGGCTTCCATTAGCAAAATGGGAGGAGACAGAACATGTAAGGGGCATGGAAGCTCAAGACATAGAACCATCATCGAGTCCCTGAACATCACCAGTGATTCTTGTCAAGTAAAAGGATGGATCTACCTGATTTTGTGTGGATTATTGCAGATTTAATGATATAAGAAAGAAAGACTGCTTTCCTTTACCCAGAATTGATGATACACGTGACACTCTATCTGGGTCAGAATGGTTCTCGACATTAGATTCGAAGAGCGGCTATTGGCAAGTTGGTATACATCCTGAAGACTATGAGAAAACAGCATTCACTACAGTAAATGGACTTTGGCAGTTTAAAGTGATGCCATTTGGACTTTGCAATGCACCTGCAATGTTTGGAAGACTAATGGAGTCCATTCTCAAAGGTTTGTCTTGGGAGGTCTGCCTGGTTTACTTGGACGACTTCATCGTTCTTGGAAAGACTTTTGAAAAACATTTGAGAAATCTTTGTAAGGGTTTGAAAAACTTAGGGCAGCCAAGCTAAAATTGGGACCGACAAAGTATAAACTGTTCCATCAAGAAGTTCATTACTTTGGTCATGTCATCACTACATCAGGGATTAAGACTGATTCTAGTAAGATAGAAGCTGTAAGAGACTGGTCTCCACCATAAGATGTTCATCAACTTTGTAGTTTTATTAGATTTTGCACATATTATAGAAGTTTGTCAAGGGTTTCTCCAACATTGCAAGGCCATTACATTGTCCAACAGAGGAGGGCCAGCCATTCATGTGGACTACTGAATGTGAAGTGGCCTTCCAACAGTTGAAGCAAGCTCTTTCCACAGCACCAGTGTAAGCCTATCCACAAACTGGAAAACAGTTCAAAATAGATACTGATGCAAATAACACATGAGTTGGCACTATACTTTCACAACAAGACGAACAAGAAAGAGATTGCATATTTTAGCAAAACTTTATCCAAACCAGAACAGAATTATTGTCACACGAAAAGAGCTGTTAGCATAGTAAAAGCAATAGAACATTTTCATCATTATCTTTATGGCCAGAAATTTCTTTCAGTACTGATTATGCTGCACTCAGTTGGCTACTAAACTTTAAAAACCCTCAAGGACACATTGCTAGGTGGATACAGCCATTGCAGTACAATTTCTCTGTTGAGCATCGAAGTGGCAAACTGCATAGGAATGCAGATGCCCTTTCCAGATGTCCATGCATTAACAACTGTAAGCATTGCTATAATGCAGAGTTGAAATATCGTACTAAAGATATAATGCCCATAAGACAAATAACATCGACATAAGTAAACAGTGATACTCCTAACATCTGGAGTCCAATTGAAATTAGAAAGGCCCAATTAGACAATGAAGATATAAAGTCAATAATAAATTTGTTTGAAAAATCTGATATAAGACCTAACTAGGAGCAGCTCTTGAGGCATAGCCCAACTACCAAAAGTTATTGGGTGCAGTGGGACTCCTTAGAAGTGAAAGGTGGTGTATTATATAGCAGATGGGAGAATCCCACTAGACGACTGATCTTTTGGCAGACAATCCTTTCTCGCTCCAGAATGAAACTAGTGATGAAAGATGTGCACGATAAGTGCCACTGGAGTACACTTCAGTGTTAATAAGAAATTAGCGAAAGCCAGGGAACAATTTCATTGGCTGAAAAGTAGGGCAGACTTTGAAAGATGGTGTAGGCAATGTGAGGCTTGTGCAGCAAAGAAAGGCCCTAAGACTAGGTGTCGGGGTAAGTTGCAGACGTATGACATTGTTGCTCCTTTTGAGAGAATAGCCATTGATGTAATGGGTCCATTTCGTAGGACTGATGTTGGAAATTGCTATTTATTAGTGATAATGAATTATTTCATGCAGTGTCCTGAAGTCTATCCTATCCAAGATCAGGAGGCAACAACAGTTGCAGAGATGATAGTAAATACTTGATTAGTAGGAATGGAGTACCTTCTCAACTCCACTCAGACCAAGAACAAAATTTTGAATTCAATGTGTTTAAATACATCTGTCAACTATTAGGCACTCAGAAAACAAGAACAACTCTCCTTCACCCTCAGTCAGATGGTATGGTTGAGAGGTTTAATTTGACAATTGCACAACGTCTAGCATTGTTTGTCGACGACCATGAACATGACTGGGATTGCCATATACAGGGTGATTCAAAACTTATCGTTCAAATTTCGTGGGGAGGTAGGGAATACGTCAGGAAACCAATTTCACATAGGAAAGTATGTCCGCAAACGTCATCTACATGAACAAAATGGACAAGTAAAGTGAACACAAGGAAACAGTACAGTTAAGTGGTAACGAATGTGACTTTTATTCCAACAAGGTAAAGTACAGGTTCACAGTAGGTGCTCAAAATTGCGACCATTTACACGGACACAGGATTCACAGCGCCGTTGCATTGACCGCCGAACATTTTCAAAAATGCCTGGCATATCACAGACAATGCCTGCAGCGGCCACTATTCGTGCAACAAGCTCCATTTCACTGTCGATGGGGGTCTCATACACATGGTATTTCATGGCCTCCCACAAAAAGAAATCCATGGGCGATAAATCAGGTGACCTGGGTGGCCAAGCAATCGCTGATGACAGCGGGAGTGGTTGGGCGACATGTACACTGGTTGGGTACACACAGCGCCCTCTACATACGCATGCGTACATTTGCGGACATACTTTCCTATGTGAAATCGGTTTCCTGACGTATTCCCTACCTCCCCATGAAATTTGAACGATAAGTTTTGAATCACCCTGTATACCACTCTTTTAGTTGGCATACAGAACAGCAGTGCACGAGACAACTGGACAGACACCTCTCGTGATTCTCTTTGAAAAAGAATTATGTCTTCCCTGTGACCTTTTATATAGTCAGCCCGAAGCAGTGCCTCTGTACTCCACAATACCTACAGGAATTACAATAACTAGAAAAAATTCACCACTCCAGATATAACATCAACTTGGCAAATGAGAGAACAAAAACAAGGTACGACAGTAAGACAAATGGAACTGTTTACAATCAAGGAGATAATGTCTGGCTGTACAATCCACATAGAAAGAAGAGACTTTCTTCAGAACTTCAGAAACCTTGGGAAAGTTTGTATATTGCAGTTAACAGGATTAACAATGTGGTGTATCAATTTCATCAATGTCCAACTACAAAGTGCAAGTCTATAGACACGTGAAGAACTTGATTCACGTGGATCGTTTGGCCCTGTTTCATCGAAGAACTGAGGAAGCTTTGTAATCAAGAATTGTTCAGTTCGAACATGACCTAAGGAAGGGGCAGTGTTACAATAGATGAACATGCTTCGATGAACTTATGGTAGATGCATGCATATGCTCAGCATGACAATTATATTATCAACTGATTGGAACGGAGAGACGCTTTGAATAATGAAACTTGTGGAGAAAAAAACGAAAGGTATAGTGGAGTACTACCAGTGGTAAAAGGGAATCAACAGTAAAATTTGTTTTTGGGTCCTCTATCAGGGAAGATCAACTTTAGATGTTTCGCATATATAAGGTATAAAGTATTGTTAAGGTAGTCTTGTATCACAAATGAAATTCAGTATAAATTGGTTCGTTTGTTGGATGTTATAAGGTAATAGGTTCTATTTTGTCATAAGAGGAGACTATTGACAGCACTGTAGTTTAAACATTGGAAATTAGTTAAGCATAGTAAATCTTTCTTTTTTATGGTTTGACTTTATACTAAGAGGAAGAGAAGTACTTATGTTTAGATAAGATTGTTTTATTGTATGATTTTGTGCCTTTGTAATAAATTACTTCATTCATACTTTGGTTTGGTAAATATACTTTAGAACTCACACTCAGTTTTCATCTGTTTAAATTCATAACAATACAAGGATAAGTTTAGACAAGCTTTCAAAGAAGTCATAGCTCATTAACTTCAGAGGAACAAGTGCAAGTCTATAGACACATGAAGAATTTTTTGAATGCCCTCTGTAATTAGGGTTGAAGGGATCTTGTGTTGTGGCACTTCTCTAGTTGTGGTTATGCCATTGTTTTGGTTGGCATGTCCACTCTTTTTGTGGGTGCTGGGGGTTTTCATAACCTCTTGCATTAGTGTCATACTTGTTAATTTATTCTTTTTGTCTATGATGAGGTCCTGCCACCCTGTCAGACCTTCTACTATGGCATATAAACTGACAGGCTCCTGTCAGACCTCTGTGGCAAGCAGCTGCTTGAGGGAGTATTTATTTTATTTATTATGATGAGCATCCATGGGAGTGGAGGTTGATATATTTCGTCTTTACATGTGGTGTGTTTCTTTTGTCAACCAAAGGTTTCTAAAACTCTAAACATTTCTCAAGAATCTGCCTAAGTGAAAATATCTGATCTACACATCCCCTACCACTTCTGAATCCACATTGCTCATCACGCAATTGCCTGTCAACCAGATTCTTAATTCTATTAAGCACAATCATGGAAAGAACTTTACCTGGAACAGAGAGTAGGCTGATACCCCTATAGTTATCACAAGAACTGTGATCACCTTTTTTGAAAATAGGGATAACAATAGCTCTGGTAAAATCCTTAGGAACCATGCCTTTATCATAAAAGCTATTCAGAATTTCAGTCATCCAAGTGGTAACCGAAACATTCCCAGCTCTAAGCATTTCGGTAGTAATTTCATCTACCCCTGGGGATTTATGTAGTTTAAGTTTAGAAACAGCCAAAATAACTTCAGATTGTATTATAGGGCCAACATTAAAGCCACCAATGCATCTATCATCATTGTAAACAATGGGAGTAGAACTAACTACATTGTTTAGAACATCACTGAAATGCTCAGCCCACTTAGCCATCACAGAATCCTCACCTTCTATAACCTTACCTTGTTTATCCTTCAATCCTTGTATGCCTGTCCGTTTTCTACCACATAAAACATTAACTCTCTGGTACAACTCTCTGCTGTTGTGCTGTCTAACTGCTTCCTCAGCTTTGTCAGCCAAACCATCAAGCCAAAGATTCTTATCAGCAGCTAACTGATCTTTTACACGTTTATTAAGTTCTCTGTAATGCTTTCTATTAGGCTAGTAGGGTATTGATTAAGGACATTCCTGCAGTTCTTTCTTTCCGAAATAAGCTCAAGTGCCTTATCACTCAGATAATTCTGTCTCTTCTGCTCCTTTTTTCCTAAAAGAGTACTGTTAGTGTCCAAAAAAGCCTGTTTAAAATGATCCCATTCTTCCTCAACTTCAGTAGTAAGCAAACCATGACTGTCATAATGACTAAGTAACCTATCATGGTAAGCTTTGGCTATAACTGGATCTTTCAGAGCTTCAGTATTAAAAGTAAATTTTTTAACCCTAACACAACACTTTTTAAGTTTAAGGTGCAACACACTAGACACACTACATTTACACATATATTTACTATTTCTTTACACATTTATACACTATATTCTTTACACAGATACACAGTCATATTATTCTGATATGACTGTGTATATTCCTCAGTATACTTGAGGTATTCTATAATCTATACACAGAGTTTGCACCTCAACTTTAAATAAATTTAATCACTATTAGCTCTGTAATGTGAATACTTGATTTGCAGACATCATTATCATCCTCAAGCAGCCATGGGCTACGGAAGTCCAACCAGACCGTGCAATTTAGTTCTCCAAGCAAGTCTGTCCTGAGCTACATCTGCTGCATCTGGCCACTGCACACCATTTCTAATAAGGTCCTGTTTGACATTGTCTGCCCACTGCATTCTTGGTCTCCCCTCTTTCTGAAGCCTTTAGGCACACTGTTCATAACCCTATATACCAATCTATAATTATCCATATGGGCAACATGGCTAAACCAACAGTCTCTCTCTGCACAATATGCTGCTTAAAGGAGGTTGCTGACTCCTTTGCCTAACCTCATCATTAGTTACAAAGTTGAACCACCTAATGCCAAAAATACTGCATGAGCATCTAGAATCAAAAGCATCTAGTTTCCTGTTATCTTGTTTACAAAGCATCCAAGTTTCACTACCATAACTAACCCTAGAAAGAAAAAACTATTTTTCAGTCTAATTTTAGTCTTTAGATGTATACGCCTCTTTCTCCACATTCTCCATAGATTCTTAAATGTCCCAGCAACAATACCCATTCGTCTGTTAATCTCATGCCGCACATCACCAGTATCTGTTGCATAGCTTCCAAGATAATTAAACTGTGACACCTGCTCAAGACTGCAACCATTCAGATTAACTGAATCACAGCCTGCCTGACTCTCTGTTTATAACCAAACCTACTCAACTACCAGTCTCATCAACAGCTCGAATAAAATAATTCATCTCATCAACATCATTTGCCAAAAGGGCTAAATCATCAGCATAATCTAAATCAGAGATTTTTGTATCTCCAGCCCATTTAAGGCCAAAATCTTTCCCTTCAAGTGAAATTCGCAAAACATAATCAATAACCAAACTAAAGAGAAAAGGAGGCAAAGTGCACCCTTGTCGAACACCAGAAGTAATGCTAAACCAATTACTACAAGCCTTACCAACTCTCACATACGACTTAGTTAACATAATGAAAGCTCTCTATAATAACACTAACTTGTCAGGTATACCATATGATCACACAATCATCCACAAATTATGATGATCAACAGTGTCGAAAGCCTTTTTGAAATCAACAAAGCTAGCAACCAAAGGTTTCTGAAACTCTAAGCATTTCTCAAGAATCTACCCAAGTGAAAATATCTGATCCACACATCCCCTACCACTTCTGAATCCACATTTTTCATCACGCAATTGACTGTCAACCAGATTCTTAATTCTATTAAGCACAATCATGGAAAGAACTTTACCTGGAACGGAGAGTAGGCTGATACCCCTATAGTTATCACAAGAACTGCGATCACCTTTTTTAAAAATAGGGATAATAATAGGTGTTGTAAAATCCTTAGGTGCCTTTATCATAAAAGATATTCAAAATTTCAGTCATCCAAGTGGTAACCGAAATATTCCCAGCTCTAAGCATTTCCGTAGTAATTTCATCTACACCTGGTGATTTATGAAGTTTAAGTTTAGAAACAGCCAAAATAACTTCAGATTGTGTTATAGGGCTAACATTAAAGTCAGTAATGCATCTATTATCATTGCAAACAATGGAAGTAGAACTAACCACATTGTTTAGAATATCACTGAAATGCTCAGCCCACCTAGCCATAACAGAATCCTTACCTTGTTTATCCTTCAATCCCTGTATACCTGTCTGTTTTCTACCACACAAAACATTAACTATCTGGTACAGCTCTCTGCTGTTGTGCTGTCTAAAACTGCTTTCTTGGCTTTGTCAGCCAAGCCAAAGATTCTTATCAGCAGCTAACTGATCCTTACACATGAGTTAACTGATGATTACACATTTATTAAGCTCTCTGTAATCTGCCTCAGACATTTTGATTGATTGATTTGCAACATATAGGACAGAGAAGAATCCTAGAAGCTACTCCTAGCTTTTACAGGCCTTCTCATACAAGGACATGCCCTACTAAGACCGAAGTCACTGCTGACCACTGTCTTAGAGCTAACACAACACACAAAGTTTGCCTTGCTGGAACAGTCGCTAGCTGCCTAACCACTATGCCAGTTAAGGCATAGTGGTTACATCTTATATTACGCTTCTATATGTGTCTTCTATATGTGTTCATACAGCCAAGTGCTAAGATATCATTACCAAAGTTTTTCTTACTGAGATAACTTCATTGGTGTGCCAGGAATTACTTTTATTGCTATCGCTGTAAACCCCAGGTAGTCCTTTCAAGTGGAATGCACCATCTGTGGTCACTACTCTTCCTATGTGCAAAACTAAAAATACACACATATAGTTGTTTGAGGGGAAAAAAATTTTTTACTCGCTTTTAGCTTATTAAAATTAAAATGTAGAAAGAGACATTCAAAAGCTTCTTTATGCATTTTGTTTAAATATAAAACTTTTTCAGAAGAAAAATAAAAATTGTATGGTACTGCAATTTTTTTTTTATAGAAGTTGTTCACCCATCTGCAAGACTGCTGTTGCTACACCTCGCTGGTGCATTCAGTGTTTGATGTAG
Organism: Ryuthela nishihirai; assembly: GCA_038380435.1. Lineage (NCBI taxonomy): Eukaryota > Metazoa > Arthropoda > Arachnida > Araneae > Heptathelidae > Ryuthela > Ryuthela nishihirai. The sequence continues at coordinate 92,201,493 of JAWZYU010000004.1, read as the reverse complement.
TTCCAAAGCTCTTGCTGTTGAACAGGCATTCATAACTCACTATCTTTCTGTGTTTTTTTCTGTTTCTTTATCTATCAGTAATCTCCATGGTAGGAGGAGGGTATTATAATTTCATTGTTAATGCATTTTCTTTATTCTTGTAAATCATTAATGTTCAGCTATATCTAATTGATAATTTATAGTTGGTTTTGCTACTATTTTAACATTTTTAAAATATGAATGAAATTCCACTTTAATTATTCTTGATTCCTGGCACACCAATGGAGTCCCCTTGCTGAGATAAACCTTGACAATGGTGTCTTGGCATCTGGCCATCTGAGCACACCTAGAAGGTATGGTATATGTAGCATTCTATAAGATATGCATTTGCAAATCGAGATTTCATGTTATGGAGCTAATAGCGTTTAAATTTATTTAAAGTTGAAATGTGAACTTTGTGTAATTAATAAAGAATCTAATTATAGCTCACTATAGAAATAATATTTAAGTTTGGACTGCAAAGGCTTTTAAAACTATGAAAAAGTTTAAATGGAAACCTGGCCTCACAGAATTTTTTGCTAAAGGCTAGAAATTTAAGTATTACACCCAAATTTCTAAAGACATCTAAAAAAAGAAATTTCATATTGCCTCACATAGCATCCTATGTAAAGCCGAAAGGAAATTACTTAATGCATATATGAGGTATACTAGAAACTCTGTAATTAGGCATGAGAAGGGAGTATATAATGCATATTTTTTGAGTTGCAAAAGAATATGCAAATGAGGAATTTGACTTAGAAATGAGGAAAATTCACAACATATTGGAAAAGGATTAAACACGAATAAGACAATGACACGAACAAAAAGTAACTTGGCTTAGTAAGCAAGAACATACTGTTAAATATAAACATTACCATAAACAAGGTATACCATTTTTTAACTACTCTGTCAGACAAGGATGAAACTGATATCCTGCATGAAGGACCAAAATATGGCTACTACATTGCAATACCAAAATATGATCACCCTAATTCTGAATATAGAAGAAGCAATATGTGGTATTTCTGATAGTGGGAAAGACAGAGTAAGATATATAGCATATTTTGTACTATTAAACATAAAAACATTAAAAAAAACTTGAATTGAAACACATACAAAAGGATAAGAATAAACTAAAAGAGAATGAAAACATTCGAATAATATTGGGAGATAAAATACCAAGTATTGTAATATTTGAGAAGAATCAATATAGTAAAAAAATTTAACAATTGTGGCAGTTTTGAATGTAAAGGTGATAGAAAAGGACTCCACACAATGAATTGTACAACAAATAGCAAAAATTAAAAATCATGAAATGCTACTAAAAGAGCTAACAGAAGCATGCTAGGTACCTATATACCCCAGTGTACCATTAATGTTTGTTAAAGTTAAAGTGTATAAGGCAGATGTTCCCTTAAGACCATTAGTAAACAAATAATCAGCACCAACAATATATCTTCAAAGAGCAATGTACCGTTATCTGAAGCAGGTATTTTCTCTAATGAAGTATATATATATACTGTTATCAGGCTACCAACTTATCCCTTAGATTCATCAAGTGCAACAATTAAAAGCCCCAATTATAACAATATTGTGGCAAGCAAGATATCCAGGAAATTTAATAAAAAAAATTAGAAAGAGAAACCAAGATAAAAAAAGAATAAGGCAACAAGACAACAAGAGCAATAAAATGAAATATACCACAAGTATTCCAAATTTACGATAGTTGAAAAAAGAAATAAATGAGGCTATCACACCATGTAATAGAAGGGTAGTAACAAGAACAAATCGACACCTGATCAAGAAATTAAAAAAAGATTGGGATACAGTGAAACTGATTGGAGGAATATGAGGTCCCAGGAAATGAAAAACAAATAGGAAACATTATACCATATACAGAAAAAAAAAATGAAAGAACCACTAAAATCTGAATGAGGAAGCAGAACCATGACATAAAATATAATAAAGAAAAGTACGGCACTATCAAGAAGAAAAAGAGTAATTTCATCCAAATTTTGAAAATATTAAAATAGTAGCAGCACCAACTACAAATTACACAGAACAACAAATTTTGACCTTTGGTGTATTTCGGAAGTGCAAACAGCCATTTTTTACGTAAATTGAGGTACTGAACAAGAAAATAGCTACAAAAATGTTTAATTGGCTACAGTTTTCGAGATACAGTCACCATTCCCGCCGTGGCGACAATGAATTTTTTTCAGAATCTATTAATTAATGTTTCTTAACAGGGAATACTGTGCATTCACTTTGGATTGATTTTAAAGATACAATTATGTCATTTGCTGAAGGTTGCATATTCGGTCTACGGCAAACACTGCCTCTTTGCCTGACACTTATATACCAAATCTTGTGAATTTCACATTGCATTCCAGCAGCAATCTGCTAACATTGATGAGCTCCATCTTCCTTGATATCTCTTTTCCATTGTAGCAATTTCCTGATGAAAATGTTCCCTGTGCTCATTACTCACAGTATCACAGTTTACACTTTATGTCACACATAGATTAATACAGTCATAGAAAGATGGCCAAGTGAGAACTTAAGAAATGTACTTCAAAAATATACTACATCCCAGTTTGTGATATGAGGACAGCAATTCTTCCACAAGGCTGTTGTAATTTTCTACCTTTTTATTCCCTAAGAAGCATTTCTTGGAAGGCATATCATGCTCTCGGTTCATCATCCATATGATCAAATGCTTAATCCTTAACAGTGAGTGAATATCTGGACCGGTAAAAATATCCTCTTTTTATCTTTGCATCACTAAGTCTTGGAAATTTCTGCCAAAGATACAGAAAGGCAGTTTGCATCTGACCAATAGCCTTTGCAAAATTCTTCATTAGGCCCAATTTTATGTGTAAAGGTGGCAACAAAATCTTCATGCATTGTACCAGTGGATGATGCTGTGTATTCTTCTTCCGTGACTCCAGTTATTGCCAAGAAAGCTAAATCCTCCTCAGTTAATGAGATGCTCTTTCTCTGCTATTCCATTTGCAAAGGAAGCAATAGAACTGTGTATGTCCAAGCTGTAGTGCTAGCAAAAGAGCAATGACTTATGTCCACACAAAATATGCCACTTTTATTTGTCATAATTTATGTATTGAAGCAATTGTTCCATATTGGGATAAATTTCCTTCATATTAACAGTGTGACCGACTGGAACAGAAGGCAACATATTCCCATTATATAGTAGAATGGCTTTCATATTTAATTTCAAGGAATCTATACATAACCTCCATTTATCGGTACTTTTTGGTTATCTCCGGTCACATTTTCGGTACTCTTCGGTTATCTCAAAGCACGGAAAATTTTCAGAAATATGTAATGCTATATAGAAGAAAATCATGTTTCTGCATTAAAAATAATCTCATCGAAACAAGATTTTATTAACAATGTTTATCACTTATAGAATGACCCCTTGTTTGGCACTTAAAAAAAAGCCCCAAAAATAATCTCATCAAAATTAGATTTCATTAACAATTCTTATCATTAAGGAATAAACCCTTGTTCCGCACTTAAGCCCTAAAAATAAACAATCTCATAAAAATTAGATATCATTAACAGCTTTTATTGCTAAACAATGAAACCTCATTTTCCACTTTAAAAAAAAGTCTCCAAAATAAATATCAAAAGTAAATTTCCTTAATAACGCTCATCGCTAAAGAATCAACTTAAGAAAAGCCCCAAAAACAAATAATCTCATTGCTACTTTGGTGTTTATTTTTTGTCACCAAGAAAATGTGACTGGAGATAACCGAAAGTACCCATTTTTCTGTAGTATGTGTAATGTGGAGGGATATGAATAAACCTCAACATCTTTGCAAGCAACCAGGTTACCTACCATGGTAAAGAACAATACCAGATCTTTTGCTACGATATTTACTTGCTTTCACATTTCTATCAAGGGGATTTCACTGCTGCAGTCTGGTCCTAGGAGTTCTGCCTTGCTCTTTGACAGCTCCAAATCTCTAAAAAGATCATTCAACTTGTTCTGCGTCTATTGTGAATTCGATGTCATGGGTGTGAAGTAGGGATCAACAGATGCTATTTCCTGTGTTCCTGTTTCTTCCTTCTCTTCCTCCTCTGAATCCACATAATAATGTTCCAGTGACTCTGGGTTGGAGCAGGTTTCCCCATGTGGCACTGGGCAGATGGCAGACTATGTTTGGGTAGTATATTGTCTGCTTTTTCTTTTTAGTAATACCACTTCCCAGTGGAGGTGTCATACAAATGTAACATCACTCACGTGGTTGGATGGTTTCCAACGTATAGGAATGGCAAATGCCATCGACCACCTCTTGCCATTTAGCCAGCTGCGAAGACATGTTGTACAACTGTTACGCACTATATGCATAGCCCAGCTCCTCTGTTGATCGCCAATCTTACACCTGAAGTAAACATTGTAGGCCTTTTTGATGACAGGTGTTATTTCATATTTCTGTGGTGCAAAAGTAATTTGGCCATAAATATAACAACAATGGTCTGCATTGTTCACATAATAATGAGGCATATCACTCACATACAGTACAATGAGTTATCTTAAAGCAATTTAGCAAATTATGTCACACATAGATTAGACACAGCAATTTATGTCACACATAGATTAATACAGTCATGAACAGACGATAACTGAGGAAGGGTAACTCCCGAATGATGCAATAACTCATAGGAATTGTGTTGCCTTGAATGATGCAATAACTCCCAGGTATTATGTTATCTTGAATGATGAAATAACTCCCTGGTATTGTCAACTCAGCACTTCGTACAGCGCATGAAAGACTCAAATCAGTGTATATTGTATATGGGCATAGCCTCCTGTATTTTCAAAACAAGAGCCAATCACCAATTTTTAATGGCATAATCAGGTTTAGCATCTCGAAATTAGTAGAAAAAACAGCTGTTTCCAATTATGAAACATTTTCAGTGTTGTACAGTGTTATCAATTAAATATAACTGAGCATTAACGATTTACAAGAATAAAGAAAAAGCATTAATGATGAAATTATTATACCGCACCTACCTTGGAGATTACTGATAGACAAGGAAGAAGGAAAGACCAAAAAGAGAGTGAGATGTGACTCAACAGCAAGAGCTTTGGAATTACTCCAAATACTGAATGGACCAGTCCATCAGCAGCAACAGCAGTCTTGCAGACGGGCAAACAACTTCTATAAAGAACAAATTCGCAGTACTTGCTATACAATTTTATCTTTTTCCTGAATAAGATTAATGTTTAAACAAAATGTGTAAATTGAATGTCTTTTTTGTATATTTTTATTTTTATCAGCTAAAAGTTAGTAAAAGATTTTCTCCCTCAGACGAATATGTGTATATATTTTCAGTTTTGTACATAGGAAAAGGATTGACCACTGGTGGTGCTATTCCAATTTGAAAGGGCTCCCTAGAGTTTAAGGCCAGTAACAATGAAAGGAAACTAATTCCTGGCATACCAGTGGAGTCATCTCAGTTAGAAAAATCTTTGCAATGGTGTCTTGGTGCCTGACTGTCTTAGCACACATAGAAGGTATGACTCTTTAGAGTAGTAAAAAATTGATATGTTGGAGTAATTATCTCATTATTAAGTGCTTCTTTAGCATAGAAATCGGCCCACTCATTCCCCTTAATCACACCCATTGCAGAATAAAGGAGTTTTGATTTTCAATATCATTTAAAGTGAGAAGGTAGTAAAATTCCAAAATTAATGGAGGAAAATTTGAATTATAATAATCTTGTTTTAGTACTTGTATAGCAGATTGGGAATCAGAATATAGAATGAGGTTTCTAAATTTAAGAGAAGATGAAGCTCATTTAAGGGCAAAAATTATTACAGAGCTTTTAGCAACTGTATGTTATATACAACTAGCATATCAGTGTATTTTTGGAGAATTTGAACTTTGAGAATGACTTAAAAGGGGGAATAAAGAAAGCTGCAGAAGAAAAGTGTGACAGGATTGAAAGATCTGTCAGTATAAATAGGGAAAAAGTTTTTATATTGATTGGAACAATAAGATTCTGTAAGAAATTTTTGGCAAAAAATGTGGAAAGAATTTTTTGAATTTAGAGAAGAAATTTCATTATTAATATTTTGTTGGACAAAGGCCCAAAAGGGTTCGTTTCTAAAAAGATTGCCTTTTTTTGGTGTTTGAAAGGATAAAGTATAGAAGAGTGTTGAATACATAACTTGTTGTATGGTGCTTTAAGGTTAAGATTAAGAAAATATTCTATAATTGGATGTTTAATCAGTTTAATGTGTAGTCTAGAAATAAGTTTGATAAGTAGGATTTTAGCCCTAATATTAAAAGGAGGAATCAAAGTTTCAGCATTTAAAGCTAAAGAGGATAGAAATTTAATTAGTCCAAATATAAGTTTTAAAAATTGGTTTTGAATTGTATTTAATTGTTTAAATTTATTGTCAAATATACCACTTAAAAATTCAATACCATATTCTGTTATAGGTCTAATTAAATTTAAATAAAATTGCATGAAATTACATTGCATGGTTCCCCATTTTACTTTAAAGAGGCATTTGAAAAAATTTAATAGTTTATTTGCTTTGAGTTTTGCATTTTGAATACACTGAAGTGCCATTGAATCAGGGATAGCAACCTAGTAACATGTTGGACCCCCCTGGCCCTGATAATGGCCAGAGGGGGTCCAACATGCTTGCATGACACCACAAGCTTGCGTAAATGTTTTACAAGTATGGCAACCCATTCATCCTCTGAAGCTGTCCACAATTCTCTCTAGGTCATCTCTGATGGGACACGGGCCCGAACACTCTGCTCGACATTATCCCAAAGATTTTTGATTGGATTTAAATCTGGGCTTCTAGGTGGCCAATTGATTATTTCCAAGTCAGCAGAATGCTCCTGCAGCCATGCAGTAGCCAACCTGGACCTGTGAGATGAACAGTTGTCTTGCTGGTAGATGTCATTTCCTTTGGGATGTATGATAGCCATTAATGGGTGTAAATGGTCAGCCATGAGTTCTACATACTGGGATGCATTGAGAGTCGTCATTACATGTACCAAAGGTCCTACAGATGTCCAACTGAAGACACCCCAGACCATCACTGAGCCATCACCAGCTTATACTGTTCTGACCTGACATGCAGGATCCATGGCTTCATGGGATTGGTGCCATACCCTCAGTCTCCCATTGGCGTGATGAAGTTTAAGTTGGTATTCATCACTCCAGGCTATTTGTTGCGAATTTTCAATGGTCCAGTTTCGATATTCTTTATTCCAGGCAAGGTGTTGAGCCTGGAGAAGTGGGACTCTCGTAGGTCAGTGGCTCCCGAAGCTGAGACGATGAAGTGAGCTTTGCACAATCCATGCACTGACTTCCTGGCTGGAACCCACTTTCAGATGGGAGGTGATTTCAGATAATTTCTGGCCCCTATCAGTCTGTATGAGTCAGATTGCGAAGCCCATGATCATTCAAGTCTGGTTGTCCTTTGCAGTTTGTTCGGGTGCTTGTTTTTTTGCCGGAATTTTCATATTTCTGGAACACTCTTGAAACTGCCTTATAAGAAAATCCAAGTTCGTTGACAATTTTGGAGATCAAGTGTCCCATCCATTAGGCACCTACGATCTGCCCTCTTTCAAATGCATCTAAATTCCGCACCTTTCCCCATTATGCTTCTCATGACGAATGCTTGGGGAAGCCAAAGCTGACAGCTATATATGACCAGAATTTCAGCCATGCATGCGCTCAAATACGGGACTTGCGGTACTGAATTTGGATAATGTCTCCTATCCCTAATTCAATGGCACTTCAGTGTAAAAGGAATCCATGTAAATTTTTAGTCTAAAGTAATACCGAGGTTTTACAACCTTTTTTTTTTGTAGGAAGTAAAGTGTTGTTAATTTTGATTTCGATATCTGGTAGAGAACATATTTTTGGCTATAAAAGGAAGAATTAAAGATTTTTCAATATGAATATGAAGATGCCATTTATTAAAATATGTTGTGTTTTTTAAAAATTTTTTAATAATTTACAAGTGGTATCTATATGTTTCTCAGAGGACCAAATATAACATCATTAGCAAAGGTAGCAAAATTAATTTTAGGATCTATCTAAAATATCAGGAAAATCATGTAAATAAAAATTAAACAATATAGGGGATAACAGTGATCCCTGTTGAAGTCCACTTTTAATTTTGAAGATGTCTGAATAATAGTTGTGCAATCTAGTTGAAAGGTTTTATTTAAGAGTGTATTATTTAGAAATTTAAAATTTTTTCCATTAAGGCCGATTTTAATTTAAATAATACTCTTTTAAGTCAAATAGTCAAAAGCAGATTTAAGATCTAAAAAAAATTACTATTGTTGAATGTTTCTTGTTTTTATTTAAGTAAATACTGTTTAATAAGGAAAAGACAGCATCTTTTGAAGAACCATTTTTCCTAAATCTATAAAAGGAATTATTGAAAATTTTAGATTTATCTAAATACCAAGTTAATCTGCAAAGAATTAATCTTTCAAATAATTTGAAAACATTTGAGGATAAGGTAATTGGTAGATAATTATTTATTTGATTGGCAGTTTTGCCTGGCTTTAAAAGAAAAGAAAAAAATATGAGTGAATCCATGTAGAGGGAATTAATCTTTTATCTCAAATATTGTTAAAAAAATTTTTTCAAAGAATAGAAAGCCAAGATATGGGATGATTTTTAATTAATCTATTAGAAATATTATCAGGACCAACAGCAGTTTTGTCTTTTAGTTTCTGAAGTGCAAAAGCAGTTCTTGCATGGTAAAATCCATGTCTAAAACAGGTGTAAAAGTAGATATTTTTACATTTTAAGAAGTATATATTATATTTTTATCAGTATATATTATATATTATATTTATATTTGAACAGTATATATATTTTTATCTGTAGGAAAATCTTTTTTTTTTTGATAATTTATAAATTTGTAACAAAAAAGTTGGAAGTTTCTCTTCCAGTAAAGGAATTTTGTAGCATGATTTCAGCCCAAGGAAAAATTGAGTTTTAGGAGATGATATTTTTCAAAATGTATTCCATATATTAGATGTAGTTGAGGAAGGTGTTACTTGAGAAGTAAAAAAGTGTACCAATTTTCTCTATAAATTTCCTTTCATTTCCACCATACCAAAGCATTTATTCTCTTAAGTTTGAAAAAATATTGAAAGCTATTTGTTTTATAGGCCTTTTTCTGCTTTCTTCCTAATATTTGTATTTATAGGCAGATATGACTGGATGCAATACTTCTGCTTTGCATATTGTTATTGGGGTATATATAATAATTTCAGTGTATATTTAATATAGCAAAAATAGATCGAGATCCTAAGAAGAAAACCTGTGTGGGTTACAAGATCCTAGTTGTCTACTTTATTATTTTTATTTATTTATATTATGATAATGAATCCCGAGTATACTATGGTAAAACCAAACATTTTGCAGCCATAAAAATAAAAGAACACCAAAAAAATTCAAACGAAACAAAAAAAATATATATGTATTGTCCTTAACCCGACTCATTCAGCAAAAACAAGCTATACCAAAAGCTATACCAAACTTCAAAAGTATAAAAATTCTAGCCACTGCACTATGTAAAAAAAAACTGGATTTATACTTGCAACTAACCATATATGAAAATAGACACACCATATGTAATGATGAAATATATCAATCTTCACTTCCATGAAAACTCAACGTAGACAAAAGGAAAAAATTAACAAGCATGAACACTAATGCAAGAGGCCATGAACACACAGCCCCCCCAACAATAGTGGACTCACGAACTTAATGGCTCAACCACAACAAGAGCAGCCTGAACACCAGATCCCTACACCCCTAATATATAACCTCCATTCACATGGCTGAGAGTGGTATCTTGATAATGTAGATATGACTTTGAAATACATCGACACAATGGTTCATGGAATTAGTGCGCAGAGAGAAAGTGTAAAAAAAATCCCTTGGTGATAGGCAATCAGCAAGTGACCAGACATAATGAATGTCAGTAATAACAACTACTGGAAGCGTGGAATGAACAAACAGACCACCTAAACATAATTATAGTCATACCTTGGATTTACAGCTGGTTAGGTTCCAGAACATGTCCGTAAGTCAAAGCAATGCAATTTTTGCATCTATCAATGTATATAATGCACTGTGATTGTCATATGCGTACGTAATTACACTGGGTCATCACATTCATGCACAATGATGTAAATGAAACATTTGTAAGTAAAATAAAGACTAGGCCTTATTAAATAGGTTAATAGTACTAATTCCTGTCCAGTGTTTATAAAATAAATACTACAGTATGTGCACTTACCTTAAATGTAGGCTTCTCTTGCTTACTAAAGCTGACAGATTTGTGACATTGGTGGAAATACATAATTTACTAATCTACAATTCTATAAAGTATGAAGGTGAAGGCACATGCTTTCATGCAGAAGTATGGCTTTGTGATGATGTTGGCCTTTTCTGAAAGTACATATCTGAAGTTGTTTGTTTGCTAGATTGTTTCTTCCCCCCTTACATCTCTGAGTAACAGGCATAAGCATTTGAAATGGTTGAATTAATTTCTGAACTTTGTTCAAAATTAGGGTCATGTTATTTGAGAAGCTCCACCTTCAAAGTGGTGGATAGATTCTAAAAGAATTTTTGTAGTCGGCCCTGTTCTAACTTCGTGATGGATGCTTCTTCTGACACCACTTTTTTCCTCTGTTCATCTAGTCCTAGCAGGTTGTCTTTGCTAAGGGACTGAGAATGCCTATCCAGTAACTCAGGTACATCCTCGTGGTTCACGTCCAACTCCAATTGCCTTGCCATGCCTACTATGCTATTCGGAACTTCAGGAACAGGATCTTTGAATATTTCAAAGTCATCCAATAACTGCAGACACAACTTCTTCCAAGCTCCTTGGAGAGTGGTTATTTTACATCCTGCCATGCATCTCTTATCATTTTAACACCATCCATGATAGTGAAGCCTTTCCAAAAAATTTTAATCACTTCTTGCCCAGGTTAATGGCTGCATTGTTGATGGCTGCAATTAACTTTGTGAATTTTCTTCACAAATAATAAGGTTTAAATGCAGCTATTACACACTAATCCATTGGCCGAAGTAAAGCTGTGGTGTTCGGAGGTAGGAAAATTATTTTCACATTAAGATTAACCTCATCTAAAGTTCTTGGATGGCCAGGAGCATTGTTGATGATGATCAGAATTTTAAATTCAATATTTTGCTGCCCACAAAATCCTTTAATAGCAGGAATGAAGTGGTATGTATACCACTCTTTAAAATAGGCTGCTTAGTGCTGACTTCCAAATTACAGGAAGGCTGCTTCTGTTGTAATATTTAAGTGCCCTTGGATTTTTCTGCACAGTAAATCAACATAGGCTTTAACTTTAAGGTCCCTGATGCATTTTCTCCCAACAGCAGAGTAAATCGATCTTTTGATGCCTTGAAGCCATGCATGAACTTTTCTTCTTCGGAAATGAACATTCTGGAAGCATTTTCTTCCAGAACAGGCCTGTCTTCCCCATGTTACAGATTTGATCTTTGCTGTAATCACTCTCATCTATATTGCCAATTCAGGTGGAAATGTTTCTACAGCTACTCTGTCCACACTTGCAACCTCTCTCATATTTTAATGTTGTGCAGGTTTGCCCTTTTCGTAAAGTGGTGAAACCACCCTCTACTTGGTCCAAATTCAGCATCTTTAGCTGCCTCACCTTTTCTAGCTTTGAGATCATCGGATAGGCTTTGCACTTTACTTTGAATTATAGCATGGCTCAAAGTCACATTTCTTCCTGTTTGATCATCAATCCATACCATAAATAATTTCACCATATCTGCAACTAAATTGTCTCTTTTCCAAACCAGTGTGATGGTGACTGAAGTGGCACATTTAACTTCAAGAATTTTCTATTTTTGTTTCATAATGGTGTTCACTGTAGATCGAGAGAAGCCTATCTCTAACTTCTACTATCTTCAGCCTATCTCTTACTGTGATACACCTTCATCACTAAGTTTAATAATTTTCAGCTTAGTATCTAATGCAATAACCTTACAACTTTTCTTGTCACCTTTATCTGCCATTTCTAATAATTTCTTTTTAATTTAAGCATAAGAAAACACTAACATAAAAGTTATAAACACTTTAACATTAAATTAGGCCTAGGCTAGTCACTGAGAATAACACAATAAGATGCCAATGTACATATCAGCCTTACTACTTTTGCCTTAAATTCTATGTGCTAATATTAACTTAACTACTATTTTAATCACAAGAAAACACTAAAATAAAAGTTATTAAACACTTTAATATCAATTTAATCACAGAGAACCAAACACAAAGAAATGCAAAGTGAACCATCTTTGAAAACAATCTGATGAAATGTACATAAGTAGTAGTAATGCACTGGATGGCAGCATACACAGTGTACGTAACTCGGAAGTAAACACCATAACTTCAGGATATGGTTCCAATGCGAAGTGTAAGTAAATGCAAGTGTATGTAAGTCGAGGGTAGCTAAGCCTGGGGTATGACTGTATCACACTTCACAGAAATGTTATGGCTATTAGTTTGCCTTTTTTCATTTGCTATTGATGACTCTGGTAAAAATTAAACTGTAAAACTTTCAATTGCATGGACAGCAACAATTGCTAAAAGAAGCACTTTACAGGTGTTATATATTTTTTAGTGTTATATATTTATATATCTTCTAATTTTAGATGAATTGAAATGGTTTTTAGAAAGAAAAGGAAGCATAAAACGAAAAAAAAAATAAATAAAAAAAATGTACATATTCACAATTTCTTCCAAAATCTTCCTATTTTAAAATAGCAGTTTTTGATTCATTTTCAGGTGAATTACAAAATTTTAAGAAATTTTTTATACTAATTCAAATCAAACTTGTGAGCTTAAATCAGGGGGTTGTTTCAGCGTAGAGTAATAAAATTATTAACTAACAGATAATACTACCATATATTGCTTCTAAAAAATGGTTCCTAACAGAACCTAACAGAACTAGCCCATTTGCTGTTAATTAATATATAATCAATCATATTCTTATGCAGCCCATCAGGTGAAACCCATGTGTACTTATGTATGTCGCTGTGTTTGTAATAAGTATTAGTTATTCTGATACCATTGAGTTTACTTACCTGTAGGAGACGTTGCCCATTGCCATTGCAGCTACCAATACCAAAAGGGCCTACACCCCTCTCTAAAGGGCAGAGTCAGTACCAACTTTGACATTGAAGTCACCTAGAACAAGGGTCTGTTCTCGACAGAATTCAAAATATCCCGAAGTTGTCCTTAAAACCTATCCTTCTTATCCTCATCAGCATCCTCAGTGGGGGCATAACAGCAGATAACATTCAGGTCTTTAACGCTTGTCTGAAATTTTGCTGTAAGAAACCTTTCATTAATGCACTCATATCCTAGAAGATCATCACAAGTGTGTCTGCTGAGATGCAGACCCACACTTTGGTGATGCTTATTGTCGTCCCTCCCTGAAAAGAGAAATTTAAGATTATTTTTAAGAATCTGACCTTTATCTGTCCATCTGCTCTCTTGCAAGCCGAGAATATCTAAATTATAATGGTGGAATTCTTGTGTGAGGACATCAAGAGAAAACTTCAACATCAACCCTGGTTTCCATTCCTGCAACTCAGCCTTCCACCTCCACCGGAAGGCCTCCTCTTTCCCGCCCTCAGACAGCTTGGCCTTCCAAACTGAAGCGGGCCTCCAGCGTGGCCAAAAAAGAAAATTATCACTCCTCCGCAAAGTGTGGTCACTGATCCATGTCCCTTGGACAATTCTGAGGACATGGATACAGACCACCCCCTATTCTCTAAACCATCCTCTGCAGCGGTTAGGTTCAATAGGAATTCACTGTCCGCCCACTCTTCAAAGTCCTGAGATGGCCACACTCCTACAATGGAATTGTCGTGGATTCCAGAATCTTGACGACATCAAGGCCCTCCTTCAGGCACACCAGCTGATTTGTGTGTGCCTGCAGCAGACAGTCACAGATCCCACAATCTGGCACTTTTCACTAGTTTGACGAGACTGGGATGGAGATGGTCCAGCTCACGGGGGTGTCACCATTCTTTGTTCCAGGTTGTACCCCCCACCACCAACTTAGAGGCAGGAGCCATCCGCCTCTTCGTGGGGTTTTCCCTTACTGTGCTCGGAATATCTTCCACCTGGAAGCATCGTCTTCCAGGAACCTCATCTCGCAGCTGCCATTCCCCTTCCTCATCATGGGGGACTTCAATGGATACAGGCCACTTTGAGACAGTGCTGACACCATGGGAGGGATGGGGTCCTGAAGCAGTGACTCCTGGATCCTTCTCTCTCCCTGTTGAACACAGGTGTCAGTACTTACTTTCACTCCCCAACCCACACATTCACTGCCATTGATCTTACCATCTGCTCCTCCTTGACTCCTCGGTGCAAGTTCCTGTACATGGTGAGGGGACGACCCTGTGAAGGTTCCATTGGCTCTGGTACCTTCACAGGATCCTGAACACTCGCCCACATGTTTGCTGTGCTCGGAGACCTGTGTCCCGGGAAAGGAGGATCCTGGTAGTTGCTTGGGGGTCCCCATCTTCTCTCCTCAGCTCATGACTGGCAGGGTCCCCTTTGGCTGCCTTGCCATTGGGGAACCTGTCATCGCAGGGCCAGGCAGTGGATTCTGGGGCCTCTGCTATATACTGCTTTGGCCTCTGCTTCCGGTAAATGGGAGCTCCTGGGGAGCAATCGGCTAAGGGTCAACTATGCTAGGGTCAACTATGCAGAACGGTGAGTAACCTTGCCAACATCCGGGTACAGGTTTGCGAGTTTCCTCACAAATTATTTTCCTTTTGTAGTTTTTCTTTCTTTGTGAAATTTGATTATTTCTCACTAAGTCTATTTCTACACATTTCTCTTTTCATTTTCATTTTATTTATTTGTGAGGGCTTGGGTATAGTGCCTGTGTAGCTCTGGTGCCCGACTGGGCATCCCCTTGTTGGGCTCTGTGGAGGGTGGGGACATAGGTACTGAACCACACAAAACCGAACATGAGAGTTGATGAAGAAATTGATACGATCAATGCCAACAAGAGGGCTCGATATGAGCCCCCATCATCCTCATCTCTTTTACCTACTCCATCATCTTCTTTGTCTGTGTCTTCATTCCTGAGATTCCTGATCATCTATTCCAAGGGTGATCAGGTACTTGGGGACATGTCCCCATATTTTGTTAATAAAGGTTTGAAAGGTCTTGCACGAGAGCCAAAATCTGTGAAGTACTTACGATCTGGCAACTTGCAGGTTGAGACCACTTGTTCCAAACATTCGGAACTGCTCCTGAAAGTTAGAGAGATTGGTGGGGTGGCTGTCGAGGTCACTCCCCACAAAACTTTGAATTTCTCTTGGTGTGTGATCACTTAGTGGTGCCTCCTCAAAGTCACTGAGGAGGAAATCCTCTCAGAGCTCACTCCCCAAGGAGTAACAGCGGTCCACCTGGTTTCTCGACGTCATGATGGTAAATTAGTACCCACCCAGGTACTGATTGTGACATTTAACACACACGCCTGCCTTCTTCCATCAAGGCAGATTATTTTAATTGTGAGGTACAGCCGTATATTCTGAATCCTTTGGCTGTTTTCAGTGTCAAATATACGATCAATGCCTGTACAGCTTGCTGGGGGCAAACCCACCTGTGCTCGCTGTGGCATTTACAATCATCTCGATCCTGACTGCACAGCAGAAAAGGCAAGCTGTGTCAACTGTAGTGGCAAACACCCTGCATATTCCCTCGACTGTCCCAAGTGGAAGGAGGAAAAGGAAGTATAATGCCTAAAGATCATGAATAACTGGTGAGGGGACCACCCTGTGAAGGTTCCACTGGCTCGGTTACCTCCACAGGGTCCTAAACGCTCGCCTGCATGTTTGCCATGCTCGGTGACCCATGTCCCTGGAAAGGAGGATCCTGGTAGTTGCTCATGGGCCTTCTCTCCCCAGCTCATGACTGGGTGGGGTCCCCTTTGGCCATTTTGCCGTTGGGGAGCATGTCTGTTGTGGAGCTGGGCAGCGACTTCTGGGGCCGCTGCTTCAGGTAAACTGGAGGTCCTGGGGCAGCCTCCTCAGGATCAATCAGCTGGTGGGCAGGTCCTTCTGGGGTCAACCATGCAGAACGGTGAGTAACCTTGTCCACGTCTGGACAATGGTTTACTAGTTTCGTTGCATGTTATCTAATTTGCTAGTTTTCTTTCTTTTGTGGGAACGAGTTGCTTCTCACTTTTCTTTATTTTGTTGCTTCTTTTCTTTTGTGACACCTAGGTTGGGTTTCTCACATTTCTCTTTTACTTTTCCTTTTGTTTCGTTGTGAGGGCTTCGCTCACTGGCTGGGGGGTATGGTGCCTAAGCAGCCCTGGCGCCCAACAGGGCGTCCCCTTGTTAGACTCTGTGGTGGGTGGGGACAGCGGGCACTGAATCTTCGTACCCAAACATGAGTCCCAAAAATGATAATTTTGAGACAATTGCAGCAAAAAGAGCTCAGCACGAGCCTCTGTCTTCTGTACCTTCGTTGTCATCGTCGCTGTCGTCTTCGTGTCTTCCTTCATTCCCGAGGTTCCTGGTCATCCATTCTATGGGTGATCAGATTCTTGGGGACATGTCCCCATTTTTTATTAATAAGGGATTGAAAGGTCTTGCGGGAGAACCATTATCAGTCAAGCACCTACGATCTGGTGATTTGCAGGTGGAAACTGCTTGCCCAAAACATTCTGAGCTCCTCTTGAAGGTAACCGTGATTGGTGGAGTGGTGGTCGAAGTCACGACACATAAGATGCTGAATTCCTCCCGTGGTGTGGTCTCTGAGTGGGGCCTCCTCAAGGTTTCTGAGGAGAAGATCCTCTCAGAGTTGTCATCTCAGGGAGTGATAGCAGTCCACCGGGTTTCACAATGCTGTAATGGGAAATTAGAACCCACCCGGGCTCTGATTCTCACTTCTAATATGCCATGGCTGCCTGCTTCTATCAAGGCAGGTTACCTTCACTGCGAGGGACGGCTGTACATTCCTAACCTCCTGAGCTGTTTTCAGTGTCAGAGGTTTTGCCGTACCTGCACTGCATTCTGGGGCAAACCCACCTGTGCTCATTGTGGCAGCCAGGATCACCTTGATCCTGACTGCACAGCAGAAAAGGCATGCTGTGTGGACTGTGCTTGCAAACATCCGGCATATTCCTGCGACTGTCCTAAGTGGTTGGAGGAGAAAGAGGTGCAGAGGTTAAGGACTTTAAATAACATCTCCTATGCAGAGGCAAAAAAAGTTGGCTGCACCGCCTACCCCACCTGGCAAGGTCTCCTATGCCGGTGCAGTCATTGGAAAGCCCATCGTTAAGATGGGTTCCATTGCGGTGCAGACTGACATCAGCGTCTCACCAGCTGAATCTTTCTCGCCTGTTGCGGAGTACCTCTTGATGCAGGCGAAGCCGCAGACGGTGTCAATCTCGACATCGACTCTGGTTTCCATTCCTGCATCTGTGCCTTCCACTTATACCTCTGGAAGCACCCCACCCACAGACAGCAAAACCTTGCAAGCCCAAGGGGCCTCCACCAGGGCCAAAAAAGAAAATTAACACCACCTTGTTCGGTGGTCTCTGATCCATGTCACTCGGACGACTCCGAGGACATGGACACAGACCTCCCCATTTTTCTGAAAAAAAAAATTTTTTTTTGTCGCTGGCGACAGTTAAAATAAATTGAAAGTCGTCCACCACTTCTTCCAAGACCTGAGATGGCCACACTCCTACATTGGAACTGTTATGGATTCCAGAGGAATATTGACAACATCAAGGTCCTCCTGAGGGCACACGACCCATCTGTGTGTGCCTCCAGGAGACTTCCTTGCAAACAGCAAACAATTCCACACTCCGGCACTTCTCTCTTGTTCGCCGGGACTGGGATAGAGATGATTCAGCTCATGGGGGTGTTGCCATCCTTGTGAGCAACCATTTTCCATTCCAGGTCATTCCCCTCACCACGAACTTGGAGGCGGTTGCCATCCACCTCTTTGTGGGATTTTCATCACCTGTCTGTTCTGTCTATCTACCACCCAGAAGCATCATTTTCTGGGATGACCTTGATGACCTCGTCTCGCAGCTGTCGTCCCCCTTCCTCATCATGGGGGACTTCAATGGCCTTAGTCCACTCTGGGGCAGTGCTGACAGCAATGGGAGGGAAAGGGTCCTGGAGCAGTGGCTCCTGGATCCATCTCTCTCCCTGTTGAACACTGGTGTCAGTACGTACTTTCACTCCCCAACCCGCTCATTCACTGCCATTGATCTTGCCATCCGCTTCTCCTCAATCCTTTCACTCTTTTCATGTAAGGTCGAGGACAACCCGTATGGAAGCAATCACCTTCCCATGGTGTGCATCATCTTCTGTGGGGGGCCCTGCAGCCCTTCATGTGTATTTCGGTGGAGGCTTGATCAGGCTGACTGGAGTGGCTTTGAGCTCTTGTCTGAGCTCGATGAGCACTCTGTCAGCCAGGAGCCAATCAATGTTGCAGTGGTGAAGATGATGAACTGTATCGTCAATGCAGCAGCCTCTATTATTCCTCAGACCTTGACTTCCACGGTTCCCAAAACCGTGGTGGAATCCCGACTGCACTGCAGCTCGTAAAGCTGAGAACAAGGCTTGGGGAGTGTTTCGGGTTGTTGTTTTACCTCTGAGCGGCGGAGTGTTTCGGAGATATTCAGCATCCCCCAACCTTAAAACATCCAAGTGCGCCAGGGCAAAAGCCCGTTTCGTACAGTGCCAGAGGGAATCTTGGATCACATATACCTCATCTATCACCTGCACGACCAGTTCTAAGGTCGTGTCAGGTAAGCTCCGGAAGATGGGTGGGAAGTACACGTCCCACTCATTATTGATCCTGGAGAACAATGGACAAGCAATTGCTGATCCTCGAGCAATTGCCGACACTCTGGGGGAGTCACTCTCCTCCATCTCTTCTCTCTCCTCCTGCTCCCCTGAGTTTCTGGCCCAGAAGAGCAGGGCCAAGTGCTCTCCACTGTCCTTTCACTCGAATGGCCTGGAGCCTTACAACAGGCCATTCACAGTGGAGGTGCTTCACCTTGCTCTGCACACTTCTCGTACATCTGTCGTTGGGCCAGACAACGTCCATTATGCTATGCTCCAACATTTCTCACCATCGAGTAAGGATCGGCTGCTCCGACTCTTCAACTGCATTTTCATTGAGGAGCAGTTACTGGACTCCTGTCAGGAAGCCATCATCTTGGCCTTCCCTAGGCCAGGCAAAGATACCAAGATTCCTTAAAATTATCGCCCAATTGCATTGACGAGCTGCGTCTGCAAGGTGTACCAAACAGTATGCAGCGAAATTGCGATCCCTGCCAGGCCATCCCACTTGGGACTGTGTTTTCAGTCCCCGGTGGGAAATGTTATACCAGATCGGCCGACTGCCATTTGTCCTTTCGGTTTGTGTGTCTGAGGTTACCTGCAAGACATTAACACCAGTCTCGATAGCATCGCACAGTTAGCAGTTGAGCACCTTCAACCTTGGCTCGCTGTTTCCCCTTCCTGCGTTTTCCCCTGTGCATGACGGGGAAGGCCTTTACACCCGACTGTGTGTATCAGCAACTCTTTGCCAGTCATCATGCTGCGTACCTGGACATCTTGCCTGTCTTCACAGATAGCTCGAAGTCCAGTACATCTGTGGGATCGGCCACAGTCTGCTGTGATGTAATCATTGCATACCAGATCCCACTGCAGTGTTCCATGCTATCAGTCTTGCCTTGGACCATGTGGTGGCTAAGCATCATTGCTGGTGTGTACTTTACACCGACTTGCTTAGTTTGCTACAGGCTTTGATCTCGGTGAGGCATTGGCCTCACCCAGTTCTATCTAAGATCTGCCAGCAGCTCCGTTGTTTTGCAACCACAACCACCATCCATTTCTGTTGAGTGCCCGGTCATGAAGGTATCAGGGACAATGACTTGACAGATGCTGCTGTCAAGTCAGCCATGCCCTTGTCCGAATCTCCACTGCCGGTTTCATACCTGGACTTCCGGCAAAGTTTATCCATCAAGCTCCGGGCACAGTGGCAGATATCTTGGTCTGAACAGGTTGGTAGCAAGCTTTTCGAGATCAAGCCCATTGTGAAACCATGGCAGTCTTGTTTCCACAGGAATCGCAAGGAGGAAGTTGTACTTTCTCGTCTTCACTTAGGTCATTCGTTTCTCACACATTCATTTCTTCTTAAGACGGATGATGAACCTAAATGCGAGTTTTGCGACTCCATTTTTACCATTAAACATATTTTAATCGAATGTCCTTGTTTTAATTTTGAATGTTGTATATTTTTTAGCTTTCATAATTTTACATCCGAACCCCTTACATTTGGACATCTTTTATCTGATGGCTCTGTTTTAACCACTGTTTTTGCATTTTTACGTTTTGCTGGTTATTTTAACAGATTATGATTTTATGGATTTGTTATTTTTATCCATTGTCTATACCGTATATATATATTTTTTTGTCATTTTACACCTTTATTGTTGTTTCTGTTTTATATATCTTGTTGAATTTGTTTTTTGCCTTTTACAGCTTTTGATTTTAACTTTGGTTCAGGGGTCTTTTAGCATATTTTTTGCCTTGTTTGGTGCATTATAGCCTCAGTAGCTCATGCACCATAAAAACCCAACCAACCAACCACCTGGCAAGGTATCCTGTGCCAGTGCAGTCATTGGAAAGTATCGTTCCAATGACTTCGGTGGCGGTGCAGACTGATATCAATACCACCTACTGAGTCTTTCTTGATCGCAGCTAAGTACCTCCTGATTCAGAGGAAACCGAGGGTGGTGTCAACTTCGACATCAACCCCTGATTTCTATTCCTGCAAGTCAGCTTTCCACCTCCATCTTAAAGCCTCCTCCTTCCCGCCCTCAGACAGCAAGACCTTCCAAACTGAAGGGGGCCCCCACGAGGGCCAAAAAATAAAACTATCATTCCTCTGCAAAGGGTGGTCACCGATCTGTTCACTCAAATGATTCCGAGGACATGGATACCGACCTCCCCCTATTCACTAAACCGTCCTTTATGGTGGTTAAGTTGAATAGGAATTCGACATCCACCCACTCTCTTCTAAGTCCTGAGATGGCCACACTCCTAAATGGAATTGTTATGGATTACAGAGGAATATTGATGACACCAAGGCCCTCCTTCAGGCACACCAGCTCATCTGTGTGTGACTGCAGGAGACATATTTTCAGCCAGTCACAGATCTCATGATCCTGCACTCTTTAGTAGTTATCCGTGACTGGGGATGGAGATGATCCAGCTTGCAGGGGTGTCCCATCCCTGGGAGCAACCATTCTCCATTCCAGGTCATACCCCTCACCACCAACTTAGAGGCGGGGAAATCCACCTCTTCGGGGGATTCTCACTGACTTTCTGCTCTATGTATCTGTTACCTGGGAGCTTCCACCTTGATGACCTTGTCTCACTGCTACTGTCCTCCTTCCTCATAATGGGAAACTTCAACGGACACAGTCCACTTTGGGGTAGTGCTGACACCAATGGGAGGGGTGGGGTCCTGGAGCAGTGGCTCCTGGATCCTTCTCTCTCCCCGTTGAACATCGGTATCAGTACTTACTTTCAATCCCCAGTCCACACATTCACTGCCATTTACCTCACCATCTGATCCTCCTCGATCCTTCCACTCTTTACATGGGAGGTCGAGGACAACCCTTATGGAAGTGATCACCTCCCCGTGGTGTGTACCATCTCCCGTTGGGGGCCTTGCAGCCCTTCACGTGTCTCACGGTGGAGGCTTGTTCAGGCTTACTGGAGTAGTTTTGAACTGCTCTCTGAGCTCGATGACCACTCTGTCAGCCGGGAGCCCATCAATATGGTAGTAGTGGAGATCACAGACTATTGTAGATGCAGCTGCTTCAACAATTCCTAAACTTCGTCATGGTTTCCTCATTTTGCAAAACCGTGATGGAATCCAGATTGCACTGCAGCTCTTAAGGCTCAGAACAAGGCTTGGAGGTGTTTTGGAGATATCCGACATCCCTCAACCATGAAACATTCAAACGCTCCAGGGTGAAAGCTTGTTTTGTCCAGCACCAGAGCCAGAAGGAGTCTTGGATCAAATATACATCTTCTATCACCCGCACAACCAGTTCTAAGGTCGTATGGGATATAGTCAGGAAGATGGGTGGGAACTACTTGTTCCACTCGTTATCGATCCTGGAGCACAATGGACAGGCAATTGCTGATCCCAAAGCAATTGCTGACACTATGGGGAGTCATTCTCCTCCATCTCTTCTTCTTACTCCCTCGAGTTCCTGGCCCAGTAGAGCAGGGCCAAATGCTCTCTGCTATTCTTCCACTCGAATGACCTGGAACCTTACGACATGCCATTCAACAGTGGAGGAGCTTTGCCTTGCCCTGCACACCTCTTGTGCATCTGCTGCTGGGCTGGACAATGTCCATTATGCCATGCTTCAACATCTCTCACCATCGAGTAAGCATCAACTGCTCCGACTCTTCAACTGCATTTTTCTCGAGGAGCAGTTTCTGGACTCCTGGTGGGAGGACATCATCTTCGCCTTCCCAAAGCCCGGAAAGGATTCCAAGATTCCTTCTAATTATCGTCCCATTGCATTGACGAGCTGCATGTGCAAAGAGTTGGAAAGAATTGTAAATGCTCAACTCATCTGGTATTTAGACACAACCTTCTTTCCAGCACCCAGTGTGGCTTTCGCAGGCAATGGTCAACTCTTGACCATCTAATACGCCTCGAATCAGCTATCAGAAATTCGTTTTTATGTAGAGAGCACCTGGTGTCAATTTTGGTGACATCGAAAAAGCATACGACATGTCTTGGAGATTCAGCATTTTTTGTGACCTCCATAGCTTCGGTTTGAGAGGTCACATGCTGATCTTCATCTCCAACTTCTTATCGACATGTTCTTTTCGTGTCCGGGTCAGCAACACTGTGTTGCGGCCATACCCCCAAGAACAGGGGGTGCCACAAGGTTGAGTTCTGAATATTACACTTTTCGATGTCAAGATTAATTCTATTACTAGAAAAATTTCTTCCATCTGTAGGCAATATCCTCTATGTCGATGACTTTAGCATCTTTTACTCTTCATCCAGCATTGAAGGTCATTGAAAGACAACTGCTAATTGTCCTGAACAATCTTTCAGTTTGGGCGACAGCAAATGGGTTTTGATTCTCCCCACAGAAGACTGCTTGGGTGCACTTTTGCCACAAGCATAATCATCACCTGGATTCCAAGTTACAGCTCAGGGGTAACATCATTTGAGTTGTGGCAGAGACTAAGTTTCTCGGTCTCATCTTTGATCAGAAATTCACCCTTTTATCACACATACATCATCTCAGGTCCAAGTGCATGCAGGCATTGAGCATCATCACGGTCCTCTCCTCTCTCTCCTTTGGAGATGATCGATGTCTTCTGCTCAGCCTGTAATGTGCGCTTGTTATTTCAAAACTGGACTACAGATCCCAGGTGTACGGCTACACCCGGGATTCAGTGGTGAAGGTGCTGGATCCCCTCCATCATCAGACCCTCTGTGTTTACACAGGAGCCTTCCGCACCTCATCGGTCCAGAGTCTCTATGTTGTGACTAATGAACCGTCTTTATCTCTTTGCTGTCAGCAGTTGTCCCTACAATATGCATCTAAATTACGATCCCTGCCTGGCCATCCCACTTCGGGCTGCATTTTCAGTTCAAAGTGGGAAATGTTTTTACACAAATTGGTCGACTGCCATATGTACATTTGGTTTGCGAGTCCGAGGCTACTTCAAAGATATCAACACCAGTCTCGATAGCGTCGCACAGTCGCTATCGATATCTCCCTCACAGTCCACCGTGGCTCGCCATTTCCCCTTCCTGTAATTTTTCCCTGTGCAGGATGGGGAACACCTTTACATCAGACTGTGTGTACCAGCAACACTTTGCCAGCCATCGTGCTGAGTACCCGGACTTCTTGCCTGTCTTTACAGATGGCTCGAAGTCTGGTGGGTCAGTGGGATCGATCATGGTCTGCTGTGATGTAATCATTGCAGACCAGATCCCACTGTAGTGTTCCATCTTCACTGCAGAGTTGCATGCCATCAGTCTTGCCTTGGATCACATTGTGGCTAAGCATCATTGTCGGTGTTTACACCGACTCGTTTAGTTCGCTACAAACTTTGATCTCGGTGAGGCATCGGCCTCACCCAGTTCTATCTAAGATCTGCCAGCAGCTACATCATGTGGAAGCCACAACCAATGTTCTCTTCTGTTGGGTGCCTGGTCACGTCGGGATCAGGGGCAATGACTTGGCAGACACTGCTGCCAAGTCAGCCATGCCCTTGTCCAACTCGCCGCTTCCAGTTCCAATCTGGATTTCCGGCAGCATTTTACCAACAAGCTCCAGGCACAGTGGTGGAGATCTTGGTCATAACAGCTTATGAACAAGCTATTTGAGATCAAACCTATCATCAAACCATGGCAGTCATGTTACTACAGGAATCGCAAGGAGGAAGTTGTACTTGCTCGACTCTGCTTTGGTCATTCATTTATCACACACTCTTTTCTTTTTCGGGTGGACAACGAACCTATGTGGAAGCTTTGTGACACTCTTTTAACTGTGAAACATATTTTAATTCATTGCCCTTGTTTTAAGCTGGAACATCGTTTGTATTTTACTTTTCACGATTTTACATCTGAGCCACTTGCACTCGGACAACTTTTATCAGATGAATCACTTTAAATTACTGTCTTTGGATTTTTACGTTTTTGTGGCTGTTTTGACTGGTTGTAATATTTTACACTTGTTATTTTTACATGGGCCTACATCCATTGTTATTTTCCCGGTTTTACACTTGTTGATCTTTTTACGTTCTGTTTTTATTGGCTTTTGGGTTTATTTTATCACCTTTACATGTTGCTTTTAGCTTTGGTTGTGGATTTTCCTGATTTTTATCTGTTTTTTATTATTTGTCTTGTCTGGTGCATTATGGCCTTAGTTGCCGATGCACCATTAAACCCCAAGCAACCAACGAAATAAATATCAACTGCAATACACCGAAAATATTTTGATTAATTTACATAAAGAGCTTTTGTGCAATACAGAGATTCCACCCCTTCTGGCGGCGTGGAACATTCTGCTTTGCTACCAACATAGAAACTAAAAGTCACCGATAGAGGGAGATTCCTATTTAAAGCCTTAACATCGAGTGGTATAATGCCAGATGAAGTCCCGCTGGTGCAGGGACAAAACATGTCACTCTGATAGTGTGAAGAGGTGGGGGGGGAAGGTTGTTTGGGTTGGGTTGTTTTACATTTGAGCGGCACGTTTTTGCACACCATGGGCTAAATGGCCAGGTCACATGGCCCCCGAAGGCTCAGAGAAGGTTGGGGGAGGGGACCCACTGGAACAGCTGTTGGGAGACAGATGGTAGCCTCCCGTCAAGGCCATCCAGTGTGTTCTTTAACGTGCACAGGGTATGGCTCTCCCACACACGGGGCCATGGCTTAACATCCCATCCGATGGACGGCGGCCTTTCCAAGCCCATCGGTGTCGGTTTTGCGGAGATAAATCTCAACGCTGACCCAGTTGGGACTCGAACCTGGGAACTACAGATTATGAGCCTGGTGTGCTACCGACTGAGCCACCTCCGGGGGGAGGGGGGGGGAGGTCCCTGTTGGATTTTAATATTGATGTCTATGATCTTAACATTCATTAACCTAAATTTCAGTTTAATGAGCCTTTTGAAGATGTTTTAACGTTTATTGAGTAGGAGGTAGAGTTAGTTAGATTCTTTTAAGATGTTTAAATGTAAAATAAGGGGATCTATTTTGAGCAACTCATGTGCTACAATATGAGTTTTGAAGAATGTGTAATGCAGTCTATGAGGTGGTGGTAATCACGTTCAGAATAGTGTTTTCAGTGCAAAAACCTGGACTGGTATCCTTTCAATGGATACCAGTCCAGGTTTTTGTTATACATCAGCAACTGCCAATGTGAGAAGCCAATGGCAATCTAGATGAAATTCTGGAAGCAGGGCCCTGCAAGAATAATGCAAGGAGAATAGCATAACTTGCTGAGCCAGCAGGAATTCTGGAAGACATCTACCTGGAAGCAGGGCCCTGCAAGAATAACGCAAGGAGAATAGTATACCTTGCTGAGCCAGCAGGAATTCTGGAAGACATCTAAGAATTGGTAACAATTTACATCTTTACTTGGGAACTGTTTATATACATAAAAGTCTCCTTAAGTGATAGTTCACTATGATAAATAAAACTCATAGCTTGACTATGTGAAGATAGTGTTAAGTATAATATAGACTAGTTACTCAGAAGTCTTCAGTTATACAGCATAATCGTGAATTAACCTTCTAGCGGGCACGCTATATAACTTACCATGAGCGGGTGCTTGTCGTATACTTTACGACTAGCGACATCGAATGTATTTCCAACGTATTTGTTACTGCTTAGTCACTATAAATACGGAATATGGTTATTAATTAATTATTAAAACAAATATTGACAAGTAATTTATTTCTTTAAAAAACACAAAAAATTTAAATTAATTAATTATTAACCGAAAAACTGACAAAAAAGTAATTTATTTGTTTGTAAAACACACAAAAAAATATAATAAAAAGATCTATATTTATAATTTTAATTTTCAAGCGAATCTTTGCTCTCTTTACAATTCAAACAACGGTTTCAGCGACGGAATGGCGCTTGCAGGTAAACAAATTGCATTTGCTGCATTTCATAGATGCTGATGTGCGTTTTTTCTCCATCATGCATGAACGACAAACTCCACGTTTTGGAAGAGGCTCTTGTGCATCAATTTCTTCTCCTTTGGGTTGTGAATATTTCATTTTTAAAAATGCTGCAATATCTGATGTAGGTTTTTCAGTTTTGACCTAAAATTCAGATGTTCTTCCATAACTAAGTGATAAATTTTTTTAAAAATATTCTTCGAAATTTGCTTTCCTTGGGTCTAGAATATGAATATAAGATATATGCATTTGCTCCAGCAATATTCATCAAAGTGAAGAATATTGTACATGGCCATCTTCTCGTAATTCTGGCAACCGTATAAGCGGCACATAATTTGTCAACTGTATCGACGCCACCTTTCGTTGCATTGTAGTACATTATAATTTCAGGCTTCTTTGTAGTTTCATCGATTTCTTCTTTGTCGTGCATTGTTGAAAGAAGTATAATGGCTTTATTCTTTCTAGGAATATATGAACTCATCATTTTATTTCTTTGAAAACCAAATAATGTTGAATGTACAAACCGCTAATTTGTCAGTTTTGCGTCTTTCTTCTCTGGTGAATTTATTGTCAAAACGGAGACATCGGGTTAGGAATAAAAATCTTTTGTAACTCATTACTACTCTGCATATCTCTATTCCAGTTCTGTCACTTGCCCAAATCTCCTTTACATTGGCAAAATGTGATTTCTTCATACCAATTAGAAACAGTAACCCCAAATAGGCCATAAATTCACTTTTAGTCGTTTGTTTGCAATCTCGTTCTCTCCCATATTCATGGTGAGATCTTAGGTAGTCTATATATATGTTCGTGTATGCCACAATTTCGTCAATCATGGTGGCATCAATTATTTTAGAAAATGCATCTAATTCATTAGATATGTTTTTTGCACAATGTTTAGGGCCAGGAGTAGCTTTTACAATGTTGATATTTTCCGTTTTACCTGAACAAGCATAAGCGTACTTACACCATTTTGTGGTTTTATCTTTTCGCTTGTAAAAGTTCTCATCGCCAGAAATTTCTACCTCCTGTTCACCATCCGAAATGTCTTGTTCAGAAACACTAACTAAATCATCAAGTTCAATATTTTCCTCACTAAGATCACTTTCACAAACACTTGCGTTATCTTCTTCTACTTCCTCTTCTTCAAACATTTTTTGAACTAAATTTTCAAGTTCTACTTCTGACAATGGTCTTCGAGTCGACATGATATAGTAAATTCTATAAAAATAAATATAATAATATAAAAATATAAGAATGGAAAGGTGAAAATAAAATAACATAGTATACTTACATGATAGAGCGCGCGTTGTAAAGTTTACGTCAAGCCGTCTTGACACTAATATGTCGTCGTCGTCGTCGTCGTCGTCGTCGTCGTCGTCGTCGTCGTCGTCGTCATCATCATCATCATCATCATCATCATCATCATCATCATCCTCAAGCAGCCATGGGCTACGGAGGTCCAACCAGACCGTGCAATTTAGTTCTCCAAGCAAGTCTATCCTGAGCTACATCTACTGCATCTGGCCACTGCACACCAATTCTAACAAGGTCCTGTTTGACATTGTCTGCCCACCGCATCCTAGGTCTCCCCTTCTTTCTGAGGCCTTTAAGCACACTGCTCATAACCCTATTCGCCAATCTATAATTATTCATATGGGCAACATGGCCAAACCAACGGAGTCTCTCTCTGCACAATATGCTGCTTAAAGGAGGTTGCAAACTCCTTTGCCTAACCTCATCATTAGTTACAAAGTTGAACCACCTAATGCCCAAGATACTGCGTAAGCATCTGGAATCAAAAGCATCTAGTTTCCTGTTATCTTGTTTACAAAGTGTCGAAGTTTCACTACCATAACTAACCCTAGAAAGAACCAAACTATTATACAGTCTAATTTTAGTCTTTAGGTGTATACGCCTATTTCTCCACACACTCCATAGATTCTTAAAAGTCCCAGCAACAATCCCTATTCGTCTGTTAATCTCCTGCCGCACATCACAATTATCTGTTATATAGCTCCCAAGATAATTAAACTGTGACACCTGCTCAAGACTGCAACCATTCAGATTAACTGAATCACAGCCTGCCTGACCAATTTTCATCACTTTAGTTTTCTCTCTGTTTATAACCAAACCTACTCTACTACCAGTCTCATCAACAGCTCGAATGAAAGAGTTCATCTCATCAACATCATTTGCCAAAAGGGCTAAATCATCAGCATAATCTAAATCAGAAATTTTCGTATCTCCAGCCCATTTAAGGCCAAAATCTTTCCCTTCAAGTGAATTTCGCATAACATAATCAATAACCAAGCTAAAGAGAAAAGGAGACAAAATGCACCCTTGTCGAACACCAGAAGTAATGCTAAACCAATTGCTACAAGCCTTACCAACTCTCACACACGACTCAGCCACCAATGCATCTATCATTATTGCAAACAATGGGAGTAGAACTAACTACATTGTTTAGAACATCACTGAAATGCTCAGCCCACCTAGCCATGACAGAATCCTCCCCTTCTATAACCTTACCTTGTTTATCCTTCAATCCTTGTATGCCTGTCCGTTTTCTACCACACAAAACATTAACTATCTGGTACAGCTCTCTGCTGTTGTGCTGTCTAACTGCTTCCTCGGCTTTGTCAGCCAAACCATCAAGCCAAAGATTCTTATCAGCAGCTAACTGATCCTTTACAAGTTTATTAAGGTCTCTGTAATGCTTTCTATTAGGACTAGTAGAGTATTGATTAAGGGCATTCCTGCAGTTCTTTTTTTCCGAAATAAGCTCAAGTGCCTTATCACTCAGATAATTTTGCCTCTTCTGCTCCTTTTTTCCTAAAAGAGTACTGTTAGTGTCCAAAAAAGCCTGTTTAAAATGATCCCATTCTTCCTCAACTTCAGTAGTAAGCAAACCATGACTGTCATAATGACTAAGTAACCTATCATGGTAAGCTTTGGCTATAACTGGATCTTTCAGAGCTTCAGTATTAAAAGTAAATTTTTTAACCCTAGCACAACACTTTTTAAGTTTAAGTTGCAACACTTTTAACAAGGTAATGGTCAGATCCAATTTCAGCTCCCCTATATGCCCTGGTATTCTTAACAGAACTAGCCCATTTGCTGTTAATTAATATGTAATCAATCATATTCTTATGCAGCCCTTCAGGTGAAACCCATGTGTACTTATGTATGTCGCGGTGTTTGTAATAAGTGTTAGTTATTCTGAATCCATTGAGTTTACTTACCTGTAGGAGACGTTGCCCATTGCCATTGCAGCTACCAATACCAAAAGATGCCTATTACTCCTCCCCAAAGGTCAGAGTCAGTACCAACTTTGGCATTGAAGTCACCAAGAACAAGGGTAATATCTCCTTTCTTGACAGAATTCAAAATATCCTGAAGTTGTTCATAAAACCTATCCTTCCGATCCTCATCGGCATCCTCAGTGGGGGCATAACAGCAGATAACATTCAAGTCTTTAACACTTGTCTGAAATTTTGCTCTAAGAAACCTTTCATTAATGCACTCATATCCTAGAAGAGCATCGTTAGCGTGTCTGCTGAGAAGCAGACCCACGCCTTGGTGATGCTTATTGTCGTCCCTCCCTGAAAAGAGAAATTTAAGATTATTTTTAAGAATCTGACCTTTATCTGTCCATCTGGTCTCTTGCAAGCCGAGAATATCTAAATTATAACGGTGGAATTCTTGTGTGAGGACATCAAGAGAAAAAGCTCTGTGCAGAGTCCTCACATTCCAACTACCTAAGGAGAGAAAATGGTTAGTGGGATGTTTAAAGAAACTATGTTTATTGAGAGAGGGAATGCCGACAATATCAAACAGCCCCCTAATCGCAGACATGGGGCAAAGACCCATTCCCCTACTTCTAAAGGCTGAAGCCATCTACACTGGAAGACTTCCTCCAATGTAGAATTTGACGATGCCAATAGAAGCAAAGAGTTCAGGTGCCTGCGATGACTTCTGCTCAGGATTATCCACCAGCTGATAAACATATCCTGTGAATCTATTCACTTGGGGCTGTCAACTCACAAACAAACAGAAAACACAGCGGAAGATTTTCCCTCCACAGAAGCCCACCAGTGCAGCAAAATCAGGATCCATAATCAAGCTCAGAGCCATATATCTGTCCAGTCGGTTTATATGGTCAGCACCAGGGCTGAGACTAAATGGTATATCAAATCGCTGCCTATTTACCCATAATGTATCGTTCAAAGTATAGAATCGTATTTGAAGGTCATAATTATTTCGAGAAAAACACAAATTGCGCAGAAGTAATTTTGTCGTAAAATTTACGACAGCGCGCCCGCTCGAAGGTTAAGCATTTTTTAAACAAATTGCTATGTAGTTTAAATTAATACCTTTTTAGTAAATGTTTTTACATGCTCTTGGCTGTCACCTTTTCTTTTTCGTTCATAATCTGTAAATATTACAAGCTATTCTTTGCTTATGGGAGATTAGAATCTTAGATGGTCAAGAGATCTGAAAATATCTACCTTTCATTATGCTGATAATTTAGACCTTGTTAATAGATGATGTTCATGAGATAAACTGTTATTAGAACTGTTGATGGGGCTAGTAAGGGAGTAGTCATGGGGATCAATATGAAGAAAAACTAAAATGATAATAACTGGTCTGCTGGCAGTGTTCCAGTACTAATTTTATTCATATAGCGATTGTCTTGCATCAGTTGTTGCTCTGGGCTGGCCTAATCCTGGTTGACAACGAACATCTGTTTATTGAAACTGTCTCCAGAGTCTTAATAGGACATTTTGTGGAACATTCGATACTCTGGAAACTTTCATCTGTGACTGACCTGCTTCCATCATTTGAATCTCTGTCCAGCACTGAAAATCATCCATGCGATGTCTTCATGACATAATCAGCTCGTCGTGCCACTGAAGTGAAAGCAAGAGTTGATTAGAACAGCTACAAGCTGTGAGTAGACTCGCACATCTTTTTTAACACATTCCTTATATGCATATTCAGGCTTATGTACAGCAACTGTAAATACAGAATAAATTTCCACATAACTTTTTTTTCATGTTCACCAATTTTCAGTGCATTCTTTTACATATATCAATCAGTCAGTCAAAATACTTTATTTTCAACACATTAGACTATATATTTAGTACAATATAAACAACCCAAATGCATCCACTTATCTTGGTTGTTATAGTTAGCATTACATGAAATAACAAAAAAAAAGTTGAACTTATTTCTCACAAATTAATTACACTGAAGTGCCATTGAATTAAAGATAGGAGATGTTATCCAAATTCAGTACTGCAAGGCCTGCATTTGCACTCGTGCGTGGCTGAAATTGTGGTCATATATAGCTGTCAGCTTCGACTTCCCCAAGCATTCGTCGTGAAAAGTGTAATGGGAAAGGATTTAGATGCATTTGAAAGAGGGCAGATCGTAGGTGCCTGACGGATGGGACACTCGATCTTTGAAATTATCAACAAACTTGGATTTTTCTTATACGACAGTTTCAAGAGAGTTCCAGGAATATGAAAATTCTGTCAAAAAAGCAAGCACCTGGGCAAACTGCAAAGGACAATTTGCTTTGAATAATCGTGGACTTCGCCATCTGACCTTCATCATAAGGACCGATAGGGGCCAGACATTATCTGAAATCACCTCCCAGCTGAATGTGGATTCCAGACAGGAAGTCAGTGCATGGACCGTGCAAAGAGCACCTTCATCATCTTGGCTTCGGGAGCCGCTGACTTAAAAGAGTCCCACTTCTAACAGCACAACACCAGGCTCAATGCCTTACCTGGGCTAAAGAACATCAAAACTGGACCATTGAAAATTGGCAACGGATAGCCTGAAGTGATGAATCCTGATTTAAACTTCATCATGGCGATGGGAGACTGAGGGTATGGTGCCAACCCCATGAAGCCATGGATCCTTCATTTCAGGTCAGAACAGTACAAGCTGGTGGTGGCTCAGTGATGGCCTGGGGAATCTTCAGTTGGACATCTGTGGGACTTTTGGTACGTGTAACAATGACTCTCAAAGCATCTTGGTATGTAGAACTCATGGCTGACCATTTACACCCATTTATGGCCATCATGCATCCCAATGGAGATGGCGGCTACCAGCAAAACAACTTGTCATCTCACAGGTCCAGATTGGCTACTGCATGGCTGCAGGAGCATTCTGCTGACTTTGAAATAATGAATTGGCCACCTAGAAGCCCAGATTTAAATCCCATCGAAAATCTTTGGGATATTGTCGAGCAGTGTGTTTGGCCTGTGTCCCATCAGCGATGGCCTAGAGAGAATTGTGGACAGCTCTGGAGGATGCATGGGTCGCCATACCTGTGGAACATTTATGCAAGCTTTTGGAGTCCTTGTTTAGTCGTGTGGCGGTCGTTATCAGGGCCAGAGGGGACCAACATGTTACTAGGTTGCTATCTCTAATTCAATGGCACTTCAGTGTATAATCTAATGATCCACACAAGTAGATTGTGACAAACTAATAATCTCGCATTTTTGTAAAAATAAAAATGAGTGTTTTCATTTAAAAACAAAGGAAGAAGGAAAAAAAAAGAAAAGAAAATATGTTTAGTAAAGTACAGTACAAAAAGGGTACAACAATAAAAATTTGAATTCTAATTTTTATTGTAGAACTGTAAACCTAAAATCCAAGTTAAGTGTATGTGAGAAATAAAATTTTAATTTTTTCCTAAAGATAAATACTCTACTAATACAATTTTGAAGCTCACTAGGTAACAGATTAAACATTTTAGGTCTAAATATAAAATATGTTTATGTAATATTTCCTTTTTTACAAGGGGAACTAACCTTCTGCCATCTAAATGAAAATTATAATTATCTACTTTTATTTAAAAAAAGTGACTATGTTTATAAATATAACCATTAAGTTATCTACAATATCAAATTTATTTTTTAGAGTGTACAATATACATTTAATATCAGATATTTTCACTTAGGCAGATTCTTGAGAAATATTTAGAGTTTCAGCAACCTTTGGTTGCTAGCTTTGTTGATTTCAAAAAGGCTTGTTGATCGTCATAATTTGTGGTTGATTGTGAGATCATATGGTATACCAGACAAGTTAGTTAACATAATGAAAACTCTCTATAATAACACTGAGTCGTGTGTGAGAGTTGGTAAGTCTTGTAACAATTGGTTTAGCATTACTTCTGGTGTTCGACAAGGGTGTATTTTGCCTCCTTTTCTCTTTAGTTTGGTTATTGATTATGTTATGTGAAATTCACTTCAGGGGAAAGATTTTGGCCTTAAATGGGCTGGAGATACGAAAATTTCTGATTTAGATTATGCTGATGATTTAGCCCTTTTGGCAAATGATGTTGATGAGATGAACTCTTTCATTCGAGCTGTTGATGAGACTGGTAGTAGAGTAGGTTTGGTTATAAACAGAGAGAAAACTAAAGTGATGAAAATTGGTCAGGCAGACTGTGATTCAGTTCATCTGAATGGTTGCAGTCTTGAGCTGGTGTCACAGTTTAATTATCTTGGGAGCTATGTAACAGATACTGGTGATGTGCGGCATGAGATTAACAGACGAATAGGGATTGCTGCCGGGACTTTTAAGAATCTATGGAGAGTGTGGAGAAATAGTTGTATACACCTAAGGACTAAAATTAGACTGCATAATAGTTTGGTTCTTTCTAGGGTTAGTTATGGTAGTAAAACTTGGATACTTTGTAAAACAAGCTAACAGGAAACTTGATGCTTTTGATTCTGTTATGCTTATGCAGTATCTTGGGCATTAGATGGTTCAATTTTGTAAGTAATGGTGATGTTAGGGAAAGAAGTGGCAACCTCCTTTGATCAGCATATTGTGCAGAGAGAGATTCCATTTGGTTTGGCCATGTTGCCCATACGGATAATTATAGATTGGCAAATATGGTTATGAACAGTGTGCCTAAAGGCCTCAGAAAGAGGGGGAGACCTAGGATGTGGTGGGCAGACAATGTCAAACAGGACCTTGTTAAAATTGGTGTGCAGTGGCTGGATGCAGAAGATGTATCTCAGGACAGATATGCTTGGAGAATTAAACTGCACAGTCTGGTTGGACCTCCGTAGCCCACGGCTGCTTGAGGGTGATGATGATTAGATAAATTTAGAGTTAGCTTATTTATTGTAAACCATTTTACAACATCTGTTAAATTATTATTTATTATACTTTGTAGGTCAGCAAGTGTTTCTGCTGTAAATATGTAGCTTACCATTATTTTTTAAAGGGCAGAAATCATTGATAAAAATTAAAAAGTAAATTGGTCCTAAGACTTTCAGTAGTTACTCTGAGGGACTCAGGCTTTTTTTTCTAACTCAGAGCTGAAATTTCCATTAATCTTCACTGTTTGTATTCTATTACATAAATAACTCGAAAACTATTTGAGAGTAATGCCCCTGACTGCAATAAATTCCATTTATGTAATAAAATCTGATGGGGAAAACAATATCAAATGCGTTTTTATATCTAAAAAAAGAGCAGTTGAGATTAAATAATAATTGCCAGTAGACTCATAAACAATTTAGTGTACTTATCATAGCATCTGTAATTTTATTTTCTTTGAAACCAAATTGTTTATTGGACTAGAAAGCTAACTAAATAACTATTCATTCATTTTTTTTTTTTACGAGTTTTTCAAAATGTTTCCAATGAGGAGAATAATAGATATAGGTCTACAGGGTGATTCAAAACTTATCGTTCAAATTTCGTGGGGAGGTAGGGAATACGTCAGGAAACCGATTTCACATAGGAAAGTATGTCCGCAAACGTCATCTACATGAACAAAATGGACAAGTAAAGTGAACACAAGGAAACAGTACAGTTAAGTGGTAACGAATGTGACTTTTATTCCAACTAGGTAAAGTACAGGTTCACAGTAGGTGCTCAAAATTGCGACCATATACACGGACACAGGATTCACAGCGCTGTTGCATTGACCGCCGAAAATTTTCAAAAACGCCTGGGATATCACGGACAATGCCTGCGGCAACCACTATTCGTCCAACTAGGTCCATTTCACTGTCGACGGGGTCTTGTACACATGGTCTTTCATGGCCCCCCACAAAAAGAAATCCATGGGCGATAAATCAGGTGACCTAGGTGGCCAAGCGATTGGTCCACCTCTACCGATCCATCGAGCTCTGAATGTTCGGTTCAGGTAATCACGCGCAACAATTGTGCTATGGGCTGGAGCCGCGTCATGTTTATACCACATATCTTGGCGGATATGCGCATGAACAGCGCCCAGAAAAGTCGGTAACACTGTCTCGAGAAATATTAGGTATTTCCGGCCGTCCAATCGGGGCGGTAGCAAGTAAGGTCCCAACAAACAGTCACCAATGATTCCAGCCCACACATTTATGGCAAAACAATGTTGCGCAGCGTGACTTCTCGTACCATGCGGGTTGTCGTAAACCCACACATGTGAATTGTGTGTATTGAACACACCTTCACTAGTGAATGAAGCTTCATCTGTAAAAAGGACAGAAGCTGGAAAACTGGGGTCCACGACACCTTTCTGCATGAACCATTGTGCAAGTTCCACACGCTTCAGATAATCGTCAGGATGCAGTAACTGCACCCTTTGCAGATGGTAAGGATGCACACATTCCTCGTGCAGTATCCGCCACACTGCTGACTGAGAGACCCCAAGCTGCTGAGCAATAGCTCGTGTGCTGGTATTCAGATTATCTTCGATGGACTGTAGGACTTGTTCTGCGACGTTGACAGTCCGCATCAGTCGTCTTCTCCCCGTATCCTGCATGTTGCTGCGCAGTGAACCACGTTCGTGCAGATTGCGATGCACACGTGCAAACATTTGATGCTGCGGTATTCTTCTGTTGGGGTATCGGTCTTCGTAAACTTGCCTAGCTCGGCGGCCGCTTTCGCCAGCTGCCCCATATGTGAGATGCATATCCGCTAGCTCTTGATGCGTAAAACGATTCATCTCATCACTAGTAAGTCAGCTCGTACACTGATGACAGTGGGAGTGGTCGGGCGAGCTGTACACTGGTTGGGTACACACAGCGCCCTCTACATATGTATGCGTACATTTGCGTACATTCTTTCCTATGTGAAATCGGTTTCCTGACGAAACCCTTTCATGGGGAGGTAGGGAATACCCTACCTCCCCACGAAATTTGAACGATAAGTTTTGAATCACCCTGTATATTTGAAAGAGTATTTTTGTTTCCTTTTTTGAATAGGAATCACAATTGCCATTTTTAATCTATCAGGAAATATGCCACTTGCAAGTAATAAATTAGAAATGTATGTCAATGGTGTAACAATATAATTATTATTTTTTTATAATTGTTGCAGTGAAGCCATAATCTCCTGGACTCTTATTTTCTTTATATAGATCAAGAATAGCGATATCTTGAATCTCCTCTTCAGATCACCTTTACCTACTATTTCACTCCTTAAAAGTTTTATTTTAAGTTAGTGACTAATGGAAAATATGCAAATAGCATTTTATTAGTAATTGTACAACATAAAAGTATTCATCTTTTAATTCTTAAATTTAAAAAGTTACATTTCCCAGACTTCTCTCAGAAAAGTGGGTAAATTATTCCTGTCAGTGGAATAACTCTTAAAAAACTACTAACTAAAATTTCAAATTTCTATCATATACATATAATTTGTAAAACTCATTGACAACTCTGCTGTTTTAGTATTTAGTGATATGTCAAGATATATTAAAACTACCTAAATATTTGAAAAACGTGAATTATAATATTTCATTAGTACCAATGCAACTAAAATTGAGTTTTCTAATCACTTTCATTGTTTCCAATGGAAACTTCTTGACTTTCACATTCCACCACCAAAATTTCAAATTTGTATTATTAATACATCATTACAATATTATTTTTAAAATTTTGAAATTTTCAAAATTGTTTACCTTTAGAGGGTGCAATTATAATGTTCAAAAGATTCTGAAAGTGCGAATCATAATATTTTATCAATATCAATTCCTATCTAACCCCCCCCCCCCCCAAAAAAAAAAAATTTTTTTTTCACTTATCTCTAAATACAAACAATTATCTGCTAAAAAAATCGTTTTCCCACCCCCTTGGGTCTTAGACACCAACACAGAGATTAAATAATTAGTTGGCAATGAAAATTCTGTGACCCTCACATTCCACCACAAAAAATCTCAAATATCTAACATAATACAGCTTTTGCAATATTCGTTTGAAATTTTGTGAATTTCAACTTTTTCCACTGCAAGAGGGCAATAATTATAGATTTAGAGAGATTCAGAAAGTGCATGTTGTAACATTTCATCAATACCTATCCAATACAAAAAGATTTTTTAATTTATCTCTGTAAAACTAAAAAGTTCGATGTTTACAGATAGACAAATGACAAAGTGAAACTATTATCTTGTTTTTTTTTTAAACGAGATAAAAATGGAATTACTATTCCTAGTAAGATAATTACTTACAGTTTTTAAATTAGAATTAACTTGTTTTCCACTGTCATTGTCTGGAATATTAATGAAGTATGTATTAAAATCATTAGCAATTTTCGCAGAATTATTACTTTCTGTTCGATCAGGATTAGGAAAATTTGGGAAGACAGGTTTAGATTCCTTTTTATTATCTATTAAATTATTGATAAATTTCCATTGCTTTCTACTGTCACCTTTGCATTTAAAGATTTATGTTCTATGATAATTATTTTTACCAGATATCAATAAAGCATTAAGTCTAAAAAAAAAAATAAATAAATACCCCCTCAAGCAGCTGCTTGCCACAGAGGTCTGACAG
Source organism: Ryuthela nishihirai (assembly GCA_038380435.1). Classification (NCBI taxonomy): domain Eukaryota; kingdom Metazoa; phylum Arthropoda; class Arachnida; order Araneae; family Heptathelidae; genus Ryuthela; species Ryuthela nishihirai. Next base: position 92,162,833 of record JAWZYU010000004.1, on the reverse strand, counting down.
GAGCCTGTCAGTTTATATGCCACAGTAGGAGATCTGTAAATGTAATAATTCACGATATATGATGTACATTGAATTTAGTTTAAAAGACTGCTCAATCTTAAATTATGAGGAGTGCAAAAGTTTTTACAGGTGCTCTGTTGCTATTACAACTGTGAAATTATGACTTCAAACAAGATCTTACAATATATCAATTAGTCTTAAATATATCTTATGAACTACACTGCTCGCAAAAATTAGGGGATATTTCAAAATGAATATGAAGCGATAAAAAAAAGAAGCATTTGATTTTTTTTTATTAAACAAGAACATCAGAAAAGCAAACGACAAATCAAAGAAAGTTGTTCGATTATGCAAATGAGATGCAAACTCGCAAACTCAATTGTCATGATTGAGTAGCAAGTGACATATTGGTGGGGGTGAACAGAAGCATGTCAAACTGGACGAGAGTGCCACACATTGACTGTTCAGTAGGGTGTATGGTCGCCCAAGACTGCCAAAATACACTGACAGCAATAGGGCATGAACAGGATCAGAATGTCCAGCAGTTCTTGTGGGATCCTCTGCCACTCTTGCTCCAGGGCAACTTGCAGCTCAAGAAGTGTTATGGGAGGCATTGGACGGTTTGCCAGACATCTTCTCAGTGCATCCCAAGCATGTTCAATGGGATTCAGGTCTGGAGAACGTGAAGGCCAGTCCATACGTTCGATTCCTGCCTCCTGAAGCATGTTGTTGGTGAGATGTGCACGGTGGGGCCTTGCATTATCATCCATGAAAAGAAAGTTGTTTCCAACTGCTCCAGCATAGGGTACCACTATAGGGTGCAGGACCTCATCTCGATATCTGACAGCAGTCAGTGATCCGTTTCTGATGACGTGGAGATCGGTAGGACCACCAATGCTGTGATACCAGCCCACACCATGATTCCACCACCGCGAAGGAGTCCCTTTCTCGCATGAAACATGGATTCTCCCGTGTTCCTTGTTCACACCAGATCAGGACATGATTGTCATGCTGCAGACTGAACCGTGACTCATCAGAGAAGAGGACAGTTGACCACTCATTACGGGTCCAATGACGATGCGCATCAGCCCACCTTCTACGGTGTTCAGCAGATAACGGAATGCATACCATTGGTCGCCAGGCATGCAGTCTAACACGATGGAGCCGATTTCGTATGGTCTGGGTGCATATCTGTCATCTAGTGGCAGCAAGAAACTGTCCCCGCAGCTCTGTTGCATTGCTGCGCCTGTTCCTTCTTGCTAATAAGGTCAAGTAGCGGTCATCTCTTGCTGTTGTGGCAGATGGGCGACCCTGCCCTCGTCTTCTTCGTACTGTGCCAGTCTCTTGAAAGCGATTCCACAGTCTGCTAATCACGCTTTGGGATGTTCCAAGTGCTGTTGCCACTGTCTTCTGTGTTTGACCAACTTCAAGACGTCCTATGGCTCTCCAGGCTTCACATTTGGGCAAATCGTGTTGCAGGGGCATTGCAAGGGCTAGAAAATTGCAGGATGTGCACTTTCAAGATCAGGGAATGTGCAGATACTCCAGTACTTTCAGCCTTTTGTATAGTGCAGTTTCACTAATGAAATAAAAGTTGGTTTTGCATCTCATTTGCATAATCGAACAACTTTCTTTGACTTGTATTCGTTTGCTTTGCTAATGTTCTTGTTTAATAAAAAAAAATCAAATGCTTCTTTTTTTATCGCTTCATATTCATTTTGAAATATCCCCTAATTTTTGTGAGCAGTGTATATATAAAGTATACTAGACCAATTAACAATACAAATATAGTTACTGATATGTTGGAGGCTGGTACATCTACTTGATTATTTAGCTTTGCTTGATGTTACAATAGATTATCACTGATGTTTCATATATTTCGGTGCATCCAGGCCAAATTTGGGTACTGTTGCATCTGTTATGTCTATATGATGTTAATTGATGTCTTTTTATGTAGCTAATGCTGTTAATTAAAGTCTATTTCTAACTATTTTGTAATTATCTTCATGTATAATATTGTGAGGATCCCTTATGCTTTTTATATAATTTATCTTTTAATTTAGTATATTTTTTCATATCATCTGTTATTTATGGATTTTTACTTCTATTATTAGATTTTTTAATAGTATATTATTTAGCATCTTCCACAAATTCATATAATTTATCTGTAAATGATAGCTAGGTAGTCACTGGAAGGAGAGGTATGCACCAATCCCCTGTGATGACACATAGAACCGGCCAGGCCTAGCACCTAATGTCCGACCCCACCTTTTCATGGTGCAGGCCATTACTACCTTTCAAAAGAGATACTCTCTTGTGGAAGTGAATGGAAGGTGAGGGCTGCCAGATTAGTGTGGCCTACTGATCTGGACAACTATGGCTACTTTTCTTTTTTTTTCCTAACCTGCTGAAGAGTGTTCAACCATACAGGGTCCTGGTGCTGACCATATAAACCTATTGGACCGAATTAAGACTCTGAGCTTGATTATGGATCCTCAATTTTCTGCACTGGTGGGCTTCTGTGGAGGGAAAATCTGTCACTATGTGTTTTGTTTGTTTGTGGGTTGATGGCCCCAAGTGAATAGATTCACAGGATATGTTTTATCAGCTGGTGGATAATCCTGAGCAGAGGCATCGCAGGCACCTGAACCCTTTGCTTCTACTGGCATCGTCAAATTCTACATTGGAGGAAGTCTTCCAGTGTAGACAGCTTCAGCCTTTAGTGGTGGGGGAACAGGTCTGTGCCCCATGCCTGCAATTAGGGGGCTGTTTGATATTGTCGACATTCCCTCTCTCAATAAACATAGTTCCTTTAAACATCCCACTAACCATTTACTCTCCATAGGTAATTGGAATATCAGGACTCTGCACAGAGCTTATTCTCTTGATGATAATTTAGATATTCTCTGCTTGCATGAGACCAGATAGACAGATAAAGGTCAGATTCTTAAATATAATCTTAAAATTCTCTTTTCAGGGAGGGAAGATAATAAGCATCACCAATGCATAGGTCTGCTTCTCAGCAGGCATGCCAGTGATGTTCTTCTGGAATATGAGTGCATTAATGAAAGGTTTCTTGGAGAAAAATTTCAAACAAGCATTAAAGACTTGAATGTTATCTGTTATGCACCCACTGAGGATGTCAATGAGGATGAGAAGGATAGGTCTTACGACAACTTCAGGATTTTTTTAATTCTGTCAAAAAGGGAGATATTACCCTTGTTCTAGGTGATTTCAATGCCAAAGTTGGTACTGACTCTGACATTTGGGGAGTGGTGATAGGCCCTTTTGGTATTGGTAGTTCCAATTGCAATGGGCTGGTAAGTAAACTTAATGGTTTGAGAATAGCTAACACTTGTTATAAACACCGCAACATACAAAGTACATGTGGGTTTCACCAGATGGGCTGCATAAGAATATGATAGATTATACACCTATCCCTCGATTTACACGGTACTCAGTTCACACAATTTTGGCTTTGCACAGTCAAAAAATGCAACCAGTTTCGATTTACACGGTACTGACTGAGACGTACATGGAAAGGAAATCTCAGTCAGTACCATGTAAATCGAAACTGGTTGCATTTTTTGACCGTGCAAAGCCAAAATTATGTGAACTGAGTACTGTGTAAATCGAGGGATAGGTGTATATTAATTGACTGCAAATGGGCTAGTTCTGTTAGGAATGCCAGGTCATATAGGGGAGCTGAAATTGGATCTGACCTTACCTTCTTAAAAGTGTCTTGCAACTTAAACTTAAAAAGTGTTGTGCTAAGGTTAAAAAAATTACCTTTAATACTGAAGCTCTGAAAGACCCAGTTGTAAGCTAAAGCTTACCATGATAGGTTACTTAGTCATTATGACAGTCATGGTTTGCTTACCACTGCATTTGAGGAAGAATGGGACCATTTTAAACAGGCTTTTTCGGAAACTAACAGTACTCTAATAGAAAGAATTACAGAAAGCTTAATAAACGTGTAAAGGATCAGTTAGCCGCTGATAGAAATCTTTGGCTTGGCTGACAAAGCTAAGGAAGCAGTTAGACAGCACAACAGCAGAGAGCTGTACCAGATTGTGCTACAAAACGATATACAGGGATTGAAAGATAAACAAGGTACCGTTATAGAAAATGAGGATTCTGTCATGGCTAAGTGGGCTGAGCATTTCAGTGATGTTCTAAACAATGTGGTTAGTTCTACTCCTATTGTTTGTAATGATGGTAGATAGTCTGAAGTTATTTTAGCAGTTTCTACACTTATACATAAATCCCCAGGGGTAGATGAAATTACTAGGTAAATGCTTAGAGCTGGGAATGTTTCAGTTACCACATGGATGACTGAAATTTTGAATATCTTTTATAATAAAGTCATGGTTCTTAAGGATTTTACCAGAGCTATTATTATCACTATTTTCAAAAAAGGTGATCGCAGTTCTTGTGATAACTTATAGGGGTATCAGCCTACTCTCTGTTCCAGGTAAAGTTCTTTGCATGATTGTGCTTAATAGAATTAAGAATCTGGTTGACAGGCAATTGCGTGATGAGCAATGTGGTTTCAGAAGTGGTAGGGGATGTGTAGATTAGATATTTTCATTCAGGCAGATTCTTAAAAAATGTTTAGAGTTTCAGAAATCTTTGATTGATAGCTTTTTGATTTCAAAAAGGCTTTAGGCCCTGTTGATCATCATAATTTGTGGTTGATTGTGAGATTGTATGGAATACCAGACAAGTTAGTTAACATAATGAAATCTCTGTATAAATAACACTGAGTCGTGTGTGAGAGTTGATAAGGCTTGTAGTACTTGGTTTAGTATTACTTCTGGTGTTCGACAAGGGTGCATTTTGTCTCCTTTTCTCTTTGGTTATTGATTATGTTATGCAAAATTCACTGCAAGGGAAATATTTTGGCCTTAAATAAGTGTGGAGATACAAAATTTCTGATTTAGATTATGCTGTGATTTAGCCCTTTTGGAAAATGATGTTGATGAGATGAACTCTTTCATTCAAACTGTTGATGAGACTGGTAGTAGAGTAGGTTTGGTTATGAACAGAGAGAAAACTAAAGTGATGAAAATTGGTCAGGCAGGCTGTGGTTCAGTTAATCTGAATGGCTGAACTTTTGAGAAGGTGTCTAGGTTTAATTATCTTAGGAGCTATGTAATAGATACTGGTGATGTGCGGCATGAGATTAACAGATGAATAGGGATTGCCTCAAGAACTTTTAAGAATCTATGGAGAGTGTGGTGGAGGAGAGTAAGGAGAGTAAGGTGAAATAAGCATATACACCTAAAGACTAAAATTAGTTATGGTAGTGAAACTTGGATGCTTTGTAAACAAGATAACAGGAAACTAGATGCTTTTGATTCTAGATGCTTGCACAGTAACTTGGGCATTAGATGGTTCAACTTTGTAGGTAATGATAAGGTTAGACAAAGGATTTGACAACCTCCTTTAAGCAGCATATTGTGTAGAGAGAGACTCCGTTGGTTTGGCTGTGTTGCTCGTATGGATAATTATAGATTAGTGATTAGGGTTATGAACATTGTGCCTGAAGGCCTCAGAAAGAGGAGACCTAGGATGCAGTAGGCAGACCATGTGAAACAGGACCTTGTTAGAATTGGATGCAGTGGCCAGATACAGCAGATGTAGCTCAGGACAGATATGCTTGGAGAATCAAATTGCACAGTCTGGTTGAACTTCTTTAGCCAATGGCTGCTTGAGGATGATGTTGATGATGATCAATAAACATTTTGTAGCAGAAATTATCATTAGTTACAGTAAGTTCTTTCCATCTACAATTTATTATTATATACTTATAATTATTAGTAATTATAAGTATAACTATTACTTTATGTACTACAATTTGCAAAAGTGACATCTTTGTTCTTTTTTTGTTCATGTATATCAATTCTTGTTCCTACAGGGTAATGTTCAGCAATATCAGTATGTATAACAACTGTTTGCAGTCTAATATTATATGTATGTCTTACAAGTACATGGCCAAAACATGAAACAGTAGTTTGAGTCCGTTTTGTAATTGCATCTAAAATATGATTGGAATCCATGTGAAGAAAGCACATTCAAATAACTGTTTACATAATCATTATCAAGTAAAAGAATATGCCAATAGAATTTCTATTCCTAATAATATAATTACTTCTTATACTATTACGTTTTTTTAAGATCAATATTAAGATCATCAGAAGAATAACTGTACTACACTGCTGGCCATTAAAAGTGCAATACCAGGAAGGACAAGAGATATCAAAGCCATATTTAGTGAATACATAGCTAATCAATCAAGGATCAAATTGATTACAAATACAACTCGATTAGACTTGTGGAATACAAAGAAATCAGTATCTTGTGTAGCCACCATGAGTGGCAATAATTGCTGCTGCATGGTCCGGCATTAAGAAGATGAGACGTTGGATGTTTGTTTGTGGAATTTCAGTCCATGCAGTTTCGATACGTAGCCAAAGTTCATCTATTGTAGCAGCTTCTGGTGTCTGGTGTGCTAGTCATTGTGAGATCATGGACCAGACATGTTCGATTGGGGGACAGATCCGGTGAATGCACATGCCAAGACAGAAGTGATAGCGTTCACTCTACTGTTATTGGGGACACATACTGGGTGCCCCAATGTTCATTTGAGTGGTCAATTGCTTCACTGCTGCACATTGATTGCCCTTTACCAGTTGACAGAGGCAATGTTCTACTCTGTGGCCGATGGCTTTTGGGACTACACAGTTATGATGTCTGGAGGTACTCGGTGTGCCAGTGGTCCATTCTTGGTATACCCTTACTACAGCACCTCGCAAACAGCTCATGAAGTCTCTGTTTCCAAGATGCTTCCACCCTTGGTGCGGTAGCAGATGATCATTTCTTTTTGAACGTCCATCAAATCAATATCTCTGCCCATTGTGCTCATGTTACGCACAATTTGCACATTTGTCCTGGCGAGCCGTCCTTGTCATGTGCACTCTGTGATGCACCTGGGCAGGTACACTGTGATTCTGTAGGTGGTCATATTATTCTGATACGACTGTGTACATTAGACTCAAATGTAACAACTCCCTCCCATTGAGGAGTGGGTATTTTGATGACTTTAGATTGGAAGATCACAGAAACAAACCTATAACATAAAGAGACCTTCTAGTGAGGCGGTTTACAACTATTTGCTTGTAATGTATCCCTTGGGTGTGGCTGTTTCAAAATCAGAGTTGACAAATTTAAATCTCATTTATTTTATGAAATACATAAAAAATTACCCTTCAAGCAGCTGCTTGCCATAGAGAATTGCCATAAAGTCATAACATGCCATAGAGAAGATCTGTGAGGAAGACCTCAGCAGAAGGATAATGCAAGAAAAAAAAAACATCTATGCCTCACCTGAGGCATTGAGGGGGAGGGGGGGCTCATTTAGTAGCATGCCAGTCTCGTAATCTGCAGTTCCCAGGTTCGAGTCACAGCTGGTTCAGCATCGTGATTTATCTCTGCAAAACTCCCCGCCTTGCCCACGGTCAGTAGGGGACACTGATGGGTTTCCGTTGGATGGGGCATTAAGCCTTTGTGCCATGTGCGGGAGAGCCATAACCTATGTATGAAAAAGAACACACTGTATGGCCTTAATGGGAGGCTACCATCTGTCTACCAACAGCTGTTCCAGTTGGTCCCCTCCACCAACATTATCTGAGGATTTGAGGTCCTTGTGACCTGGACATTTAGACCATTGTTTGCAAAAACGTTCTTTTCAGAGGTAAAACAACCCAAAATCCATAAGTAAATTCTGTTGCCTGTAAAGAATTTTTAAAAATACAATAAACGAAAGAAGCACATTTGGTTTTGGAAAATGAACTATGAAAAACAATGGATGAAAATCGTGAAGCATATTATGTACATGTAATTTTATTATTAATTTTTTTTTGCATTCAAATCATACCTGTTTATATTTTTTATTTTAAAATTTTTTGGTTAAGCTAATAATACAATTTTAATGTTAGTGAGATGAGATGTTTTTTCCACAATGGTTCAACATATTAAATGTAGGCTAAAAGATCCAAAAAACAGAACGGGGTGAATGATTATTGTGCTTGGCTACTGATCAAAGAGACCTTGGTTTGAGCCTCAGGTGAGGCATAGATGTTTTTTTCTTGCATTATCCTTCTGCTGAGGTCTTACCTTCCTCACAGATCTTCTCTATGGCATGTTATGACTTTATGGCAATTCTCTATATCAAGCAGCTGCTTGAAGGGTAATTTTTTATATATTTCATAAAATAAATGAGATTTAAATTTGTCAACTCTGATTTTGAAACAGCCACACCCAAGGGATACATTACAAGCAAATAGTTGTAAACCGCCTCACTAGAAGGTCTCTTTATGTTATAGGTTTGTTTCTGTGATCTGCCAATCTAAAGTCATGATCTATCATTGCTAAGTGAAATCTCTTAGTGATGACAGAGTACGACTGGTTTTTTCCATGTGCCCAGCAGGAGAAAAAATTATGCTTCTTCCACAGATCTGTTATATAGATTCAATATTTCATAGAGGAATTGTTCTGTATTTTTAATAATAATAGTGCCTGTATTGAAAAGAACGGCAATGGCAGTACCAAGCTGAAAACACCGGTTCTCGTCCGATCACTGAAGTTAAGCAGGTTTGGGCGCTGTCAGTACCTGGAAGGGTGACCACCTGTGGAACACCATGTGCAGTTGGCAAAAAATCTGCTGAGGATCTGCCATCCTCACAGATCCCTCTACTATAGCATATTAAACTGACGGGCTCTGTCAGACCTCTGTGGCAAGCAGCTGCTTGAGGAGGTATTCATTTTTTTTTTATTGAAAAGCACAATATAGTGACAGTTTGATAAAAACTAATGGGGAAATTGTATAATTTCGGAATTTTACATAATTCTGGAACATTGTATAATTAATTGCGTACCAAAATTAACAAAAACTCTTGGAAGTGTGGGGTTTTGAAATATTAATATTTCTGTTGTATAGTATTACAGGAATCACTAATGAAAATTGAGGAACAAATGATTTCCTAAAAATAAATTTCCCCAAAGACACTGTGGAGTAAACTCTCAGTCCCCCTTCCTACTACTACACTAAACATACACTGAAAAGCCAAAACATTATCCACCTGCATAATATGATGTTGGTCCTCATGTGCTGCCAAAACAGCTCTTACCTAGCGAGGCATGGACGCTACAAGATTTCTGAAGGTGTCTTGTGGTATCTGGTACCAACACGCTACTAGCAGATCCTTTAACTCTTGTAAGTTATGTGGTTGAGCTGCCACAGATCGGATATGCTGTTCCAACACAAACCACAGATGTTCGAATAAATTGATATCTGTGGAATTTGGAGGCCAGGGCAATACCTGCAAGTCTTCCTCATGTTCTGCAAACCATTCTTGAACAATCTGGGCAGTGTGGCATGGTGCATTACCTTGCTGAAAGAAGGCACTGCTAGAGGGAAATACCATTGCCATGAAAGGATGTACCTGGTCTGCAATGATGTTTTAGGTAGATGGTAGATGTCATAGTTTCCTGCACATGAATGACTGGACCCAGGGTTTCCCAACAGAACATTGTCCAAAGTACTACATTTCCTCCACTGGCTTGTTTTTGTCCCTTGATACACCCTGGTGCCAACACTTCCACAAGTAAACGATGCACATGTACCCTGCCTTCCACATGGTGTAACAGGAAAACAAGATTCATTGGACCAAATGACCTTCTTCCAGTCATTCAAGGTCCAGCTATGATGCTTGTGTGCCCATTGTAGGTGCTTTCAGTGGTGAACCAAAGGTTAGCATGGGTACTCAGAGTGGCCTGCAGCTACACAGCATCATTTTCAGCAGGGTTTGATGTACTGTGTGTTGTGACACATTACTTCCATCACCAACATTCAAATTATGGGCAAGTTGCACCAGAGTATCCCTTCTGTTGGCTCGTACCATGCAGGATTTGGCTCATCTGTAGCGTCAATGAGCTGTGGTTAGCCCACACCTTGCTGGTGTTCATGGTTTTTCCCTCCTCAGACCACTTTTTGAAGGTACCAACCCAGCTGACCATGAGCACTCCACAAGCCTTGCCATCTCAGAAATGCTCTGATCCAGTCATCTGGCCATTACAATTTGGCCTTTGTCAAACTCACTTAAGTCCTGCTGCCTTTCTCATCTGAAGAACAAGAATAACACTGATTAACAGAGCTCAGTATCAGTTATTTGTACCATTTCATGACCTTCACATGCACCTGCAGTTGCTTTGATTTGCATAAAGACACGTTGACCATAATGTTTTGGCTCTTTGGTACACACACACACACATATCCACCCACACCATATTGCAGAAATATTTGTACTGAAAATTATAGAACTACCTATAATCAGTATTTTCAAAATCAAATGCAAAAAGTAATGTTTTATGTAAAATAAATTATATAAGTATTTCTGTTGACTGAGACAACTATTGTGATTATATTAATGAGATTTGGTTAATGTGAAATAATATTAACTACTCTGTCAGATGGCATTATATATAATACAGTTTGCAACAATGATCAAAAATATTAGAGCAATACAAGTAAATGTGTTGAATTAGAATGTGTAGGATAAATGCTGTTGAAATCTTGTGCAGATGAGTTATGTTCAAGTTCATTCCTTGTCCATATTTTGTATCGTATTTTAAAAATGTTAATTCATTTTTATTGGTTTTATGATGATATTTAGAATTTATTAAAAGGATATAAAATAATTATATGTTCAAATAATAACAATTCTTATTATATATTAATATATAAATAATATTATTTTAATTATTTGTACTTTGCAGTGTGAACTTGACTCGCAAGGTTTTGCAACAGGAAAGAGATATTTCTTCATTAAAGCGCCAACTTCAGGTTGATAAAGATAAGAGCATCAAATTGTCCAATGAAGTTAGTATTTTTATTCAGAAATTTATGTTTTTAGGAGAAATATACAAAAAAAAATGTTTTACATGTGTTAATTGTATTCATTGTTGATCATGAAATTAATGTCAGATTTTCTTTTTTCTCACTATAATGGCAGAAGCATCTGCTAATGTCGTACATTTCACGCTTATTTAATATAATATATACATTAATTTCATATATATGTATTTCAGCTTATAACCAAAATTCCACAAGAGTCAAATAATCTGCCATTAGATATGCATATGTATACATGGTGTTGAAAAACATATAGGTGGAATTTTGATAACCAATATATAGAAAAATAATTTACAGTAAAATGTTGATATAATGAATGCCAAAATAATTAAGTATTCGGTATAATGAAATTTTCCTGACCCTGGCTAATTGACTATGGTATCTCTATGCAAAAATGTTTTGTTTTAACCCTTCCCAGGTCACTGTTGAACATAGATGTTGACAGAATCCGAAATGAGAGTCAAGGACGTCAATAGACATCTTTTGTACAACACATGAAACTTCGATTTTTTTTAAATTGCTGTTTGAAAATTTTCTTAGTCATATCTTTTAAAAATACACAATTCAAGTTTGAAAAATAATGGTTTTCTTTTTTCATTTGATGCATATTTTATTAAACTATAATATAAATAATTTGTTAAAGCCATCTGGTTGCCATTTCTTAAAAGCACCATACGGCATTACCGATTTGTTTGTTAATGTTACTCTAAACTGAAACAAATCACCTGATTTAAGCTCACAGGTTTGATTTGAACTATTATCAACAAATTTTTCCTTAAAGTTTTGGAAATCTCCTATAAATTAACAAAAAAAAAATGCTATTTTTAAAAAAGGAAGTTTTTGGAAGTAATTGCAAAGTACACATTGCCATTCTCTCTCTTCCCCCCCCCCCCCCCCCCCCCGTTTTACACTCCTTTCTGCCACAAACTTATTTCACTATTACTAGAATTATTTTTATCATTTATCCCAGCATTCTATGCATCTTTTTCATCCTTCAGATGAAACCTGTATCTAACAAAAGCTTTCTTAGAAAACAAGCCGAGTTGCAGTTCCAAAGTTCTCTTCAGTCTAAGGTAGGTCACATAGCAGGTGTAATTGAGTGCAGTGACTTTGTTATTGCTCACATGTGCAGTAAAGTGACTCTATAGTGAATATTTACAGAAATAGTTCTTGGGTATAGGATAATATGACCAATCATCTATCAAGTCAGTATTAACCTTCATTTTCATTTCTGTAAATTTATTTCCGGAAATTATCGATTTTTTTTTTTTCATCAGCTGATCGATTGATCTTTTGGGGTTATGCTACATCAGATGGCTGGCTTTACAAGTCATTGCAGATATTGTTTAACATTGCGTTAGATTATATGCTAATATTTCTTTTATTATTTCTTTCTTAAAAAAATTTTTGATCTTTTTCATTTCCTGAAAATGAATGAGGTATTGGATATGGAAACTAAAAAGACTTCTTTCACATGCAAATTGTTTACATGGCTGATTTTAGTTAAAAACTTCCTCCCAACAAATTAAATTATAAACTCCCTGCATAAAGTTAATATTTCATTTCTTTTTTTTATAATTAAACCTTAATTTTTTCTTTTCTGTAGATCTGTTTTATTTCTGTAAATTATCGATTTTTTTCTGTCAGCTAATCTATCAATCTTTCTGAGTTATGCTACTTTAATTATAGATAGGAATACATGATGGCCAGCTTAAAAATTGTTGTGGATATTTTTTTTAACATCACATTAGGTTATATCTATTTTTTTTTTATTATTACTTCTTGGTTTTTTAGTAAAAAAACTTTGAGCTTGTACAATTTTCTGAAAATGAATGAGGTCTTGGATAACGGAAGCAAAATGAATTTCCTTTATCTTTTTTCATTTCCTGAAAATGAATGAGGTAATGGATATGGAAACTAAAAGGACTTCCTTCACATGCAAATTGTTTACATGGCTGATTTTAATTAAAAACTTCCCAACAAATTAAATTATAAACTCCCTGCATAAAGTTCATTTTTTTTTATAATTAAACCTTAGTTTTTCATTTGTGTAGATCTGTTTTATTTCTGTAAATTATTGATTTTTTTCTGTCAGCTGATCTATCAATCTTTCTGAGTTATGCTACTTGAATGATAGATAGAATACATGATGGCCAGCTTAAACATTGTTGTGGATATTTTTTTAACATCCCATTAGGTTATATCTTTTTTTATTACTTCTTGGTTTTTTAGTAAAAAAAAACTTTGAGCTTGTACAGTTTTCTGAAAATGAATGAGGTCTTGGATAATGGAAGCAAAATGGATTTCCTTGGCTGGAAATCAGTCTTCAAGTGGGAGGGCAATTTTAGGAAGGGTTTTTCCCACCCCCTCCCACTGAACTCACTGTGAATGTTTCACTTCCCCCCCCCCATCCCCCCAGAAAAATTTCTTAAGACTATTTTTCAAGTTTTTTATGTTTGCATTGAATGATTTAATCCCCCCCCCCCCTCAGTATCTTGGCTGTGCCACTCTGATGATATATTTTTTTTTGCTTTTCAAGTTTTTTTCCATTTTATAACAAGTTCAGAAAATCCCCTGAATGTGAAAAGTTCAAATCACTTCGCATAACACTGGCCATGTTTAAAATATACAATACTGAAAGGAATCATTAAAAGAAATAAAAATCATATTTCAGGTTAAATATTATATTATTTTGGAGGAAATTTCCTTTCGATTAATATATAATTTAACAATAAATATTTTGCCGACATACGGGACTTAAACCTGCATCTCTCCAGAAACATGCCAGAGTATTTTACCATTGAACTAATGTCCCATATGTCGGCAAAATTTTTTCCGCAAAATATTTATTGATTTATCAATGTCAAAAAGCCAGCAGGTAACACTGTGATTGTCATCTATGTTTATATAATTTAACTATTTTTATTCATCAGGTTTTCCAAAATTAAGCTTTAATTATATAGTTCGATCTATTTTTTCACCATATCATATTGAAAAAGGCTTATTAAAATCAATATGCTTGTAAACTTGTTATATTATCTATTTTCATAAAATTTGTAATTGAATTCTGTTTAATTTGGTATATAACTTGACCTATTTCTGTTGATTAGTTTTTTTTTAATTCTAAAGTTGACTTGTTTGTCTGACTCAGAACAATTAGCTAAAAGCGTGGAATTTTCTCAAAGTATGTACAAATAAAAAAAATTATAAAATGGGAGTAATTTTCTTGCTCCAATAAAATTAATTATTAAAGTAAATATTAATTTTTTAAAATTAATATTTGCTTTAAATAAGTAATATATTAAATTTTTTGTTATTCAGAAATAAATAGTCTTCTATTCATGTTCATTATAATCATTTCTGTCCATTAGTTTTTTTTTAAATAAATTTTTGTGTTGTCAGATGCATTTTTTTTTATTACATGACACTAAAAAAGCCCTATTAAAATAAAATAGTATTTTGTTTTTAAATACTATATATTCAGAAAATCCAGAGTTAAATGATTGATTTGACATATAACATGCCATAATTCCTTTCATTAGTTATTTGGCAAAAAAAGTTCTAAAGTTAATACCCCCCCCCCCTCCCCTGCTGATTAGAGAGAAAAAAAATAGCTGGACCTCTGGATGTAAGTTTTTCGAAGCGGACTTGGGAAGAAGGGTTAATGAATATCAGTATAACAAAAATATCAGTTTAAAGAAATGAAAAAATATCCCAATAAAAAAAAAATCATTATGAAAAAGAAAATTCTTAATATGTACAACGTACATTTTTCCATCTCTATATATTTTGTTTTTACCATCTGGCAACACTGCAATAGTTTAAATGCTATGAAATATCTAACGAAATCACAGCATTAAGAATCACATTCTATTGTATATTGCCCAGCATATATTTTTGTTGATCTCACTTTGTGGCATAAATGGATGCTCTCTACATATACTAGAATGATGCTTTAAAGTGGCACTGCCACATTATCCTTGCATGGAAGAGGATTTTCAGACTTGGAGATCAACATGATTCTGATTGTATTGCATTGCAAGTAATGGTAGCATCCAGTGAAAAGTTTCTTTCAAAGCAGTTTCAATTTATGCATTTCATAATTTGTTAAATTTAAGTTATTGTTATTTTTGTCAATTATTTTTACCGTTTTAGTTGTTTATTAGTTTAGTTTCATTATCAGCAACCAATATGGGATGAAGTATTCACCATTTCATAATGGCAAGGAAAGATATTCTGGACAATGTATTGCAGAGTTGTGACATCATTTACGAATTCATGGGTAGATGCTTGTTGGAACAGACAGTTAAAACAAATTACAGGCTTTAATAATAGACTGATACAGAGTAAATTTCTTCAATAATGATAATTTTGTAGTATGTAACTATCATGATTTTTTTTTCATCTTTTTTTTATTACATTTCAGTATGATGAACATATTTTGTCCATCCACTTACTTTTTTTTGTTATACTGACATTTCACCATACATATTCAAGAAAGTAATATTTTATTTGAAAGCATACCTCAAACAGTTTGAATATAATTAGGGAATTTCTATGTGCACCATTCATGATCTTGCATGTGTCCAAATAATATTCCACTTCTTGCTATACACACTGCAGCATCATTCTTGTTACTTACCCAGTTGCTCCTCTTATTCTGACTTTCAAATGCTTCAGGTCTTGAATTTTATCCATGTAAATATAATTCTTTACAAGGGTCCACAAGAAAAAATCAAGGTTGTCAAATCATGCTCCTTGGTGGTCATAGATTGGACCACCTCTTCCAGTCACATCTTCAGGAAATGTTGTTTTACTAAGAACTTCCACAACATCTTGGGAAATATGGCAGTGCACCATCTAATTTGGTGACAGCTAGTGAAACTGAGTGGTGGAATGTACAGGTACAACATTTAGTGTGATGCCTTTTGTGTATTTGGGACCAGTGCTTCCCAAAACACCAACATTATTTGCTGGACACCCTGTATTTCAAATTATACATGTTTGCACTTAACCTGTATGAAATTTTAAAGATAAATAACTGATGTAAATTAATCCTTCTAGGGTCCAAGATGAATATAGTTATTGACAGAATCTGAAATGAGAGACCCAAGACATCTAAATTCTTTTTAGTACAACAACAACAACAACAAAAATTCAATTAAAAAAATAGAAATTGCTGTTTGAAAATGTTTTCACATATATCGTATAAACACACATAATTCAAGCCTGAAAATTAATATTTTCTTTTTTTTTTCATTGATGCATATTTTATTAAGAGCAATATAAATAGTTAATATATAAATATAATAATATATAAATATAATATATAAATATATTAAACAATATAAATAATTTGGTAAAGCCATCTAATTTCTATTTCTTATAAGCACTATATAGTATTGCTGATTTGTTTGTTAACATTACTCTATGCTGAAGCAGCCCCTTGATTTAAGCTCACAAGTTTGATTTGAACTATTATCAACAGATTTTTCTTTAGAGTTTCAAAAATCTCCTGAAGATTAACAAAAAACTGCTATTTTTAAAAATGAAGATTTTGGAAGTAATTGCAAAGTACGTACCTCTGTTCGTTTTTGTTTTTTTCTGCCTTTTAACCTATTTTAATGTTTCCAGAATTATTTTTATCATTTATATCATTTATCCCAGCATTCTATATGTTGTTCCCACTCCTCAAATCGAAACTATAACTAAAAACAGTTTCTTAGCCAGCTTGTTCAAGGCCAACTACAGTGCATTGCATCACAGCAGAGAAAAATGCAGGTGTTACTAATTGCTCATTCATACATGTGAGAGCCATCTGCTAAGTGCTGTTAAGTAGATGTATGGTAGTTGTTTACATGGATGATTTAAATCCATATGCTTCCTCCCCACATATTGGATATCATCTTCCTTTATAAAGTTAGTGTTTTATTTACTTTTTTTTTATAATTAAACCTTGTTTTGATTTCTGTAGATTTATTTTATTTTCATAAAATATATATCTTTTGGAAGTTCGATTATTATAATTTTTTCATAATTATGCTACATTGGATGGCCAGCTTACAACTTGTTGCTCTGGATATTTTATTTAACATTGCATTAGGTTATATATAAATTTTTCTTTTATAATTTCTTTGTTTTCCAGTGAAAAAACTTTGATCTTGTATCATTTCCTAGAAATGAATGAAGTCTTGGATATGGAAGCAAAAAGTACTTCCTTTACATGGAAATTATCTGCCTGTAGGAGGGCAATTTCAGTAAGAATTTTTACACATACACACAGCCTGCTATATTGAGGCCACCACCCCTCAATATATGTATTGGCTGTGCCACTCAGACGTATAGATGTTTGCTTTTTTTTCCTTTGATGCGTAAACCTTTTGACATTTAGCCAATATTGGCAAACTTCAACACCTAAAGAAAAAAATTCATATTGTTTAGTATAAAAAGCAGCCAAGAAAGTTTTTCATTTCCTAAAAAGGACAGAAAATCCCATTAATGTGAGCAATACAAATCAACTTGTATAACATTGGCCTTGTTTTTTAAAATATACCACACTGAAAAGAATCATTAAAAGAAATAAAAAACCATGTTTCAGGTAAATATTATATTATTGGGAAAGAAATTTCCTTTCAATTAATATATAATTTAAATAAAAAATAAATACTACCTCAAGCAGCTGCTTGCCACTTTTTTTTTTTTTTTTACAATTTGGAGTTCAATGCTTTTTCTTGTGGCATGTAATATGATATTTTCAGTAGCTATTTCAAGATAGGGTTCTAAAGTTGTTTTTTGTCTGCTAAACCACTTGAATATTAATTTGACCACCAGACAGAGTATACTGTTAGAAACTCATTACTATAAGTGTTAATACTGAGAAATGACAGGTCACAATCTGTAAAGAAGTGACTATCTTTAGTGCATAGAAAAATTGCCTTGAATTGAGTGGGATATGAACCCATCACTACTATCACAGTGGCAGAATTGGTAGAGCATCTGACATGTTATCAGAATGTGAGTTCATTGTACTCCACTCGGTTCGTATTTCATCAAGCTTTATATTTATTCACTCAGTTGATCTTTTATATTGGTGGTTCTCCAATTTTTCAAGTTGTGGACCCATTACTGTTGATGGATTTTTTTTTGCAGCCCCCCCCCCTACCATTGAGATAATTTTTTCTGGCTCCCTTTTACTATTGACGAAATTTGTCCCACGCATCCACATCCATTTACCATTGACAAGAGTATCTTGAATTTAGAAAAGAATATTATCACAACAGAATGCTGCAGACAATAGTATATGGTGCAGCACCAGAAAGTTCTGGTAAACTAAGGAAAGGGTGAACTCTGATGATGGTGGTGAAATATTCCTAGAGTGGTCCACACTGCTTGGGAGGTTCAGGACAGACAAGGGCCAACCACCAGGTGAATGGCTATTTTAAATACAGTTCTTCAGAGCTTTGTAACCTCCTTGGGAATTGCAACCCACACTTTGAGAGTCTGTGTTTTAAATACCATACTTTGAGAGTCTGTGTTTTAAATAATCATAATTAGATTTCGAATATTTCCATGTCTTACCTCCAGTTAATAATGTCATGTAGATGCCCTGGTGAAGTTGAAACTGATATTGGTAACACTTCTGTTGATTCTGTGATCTCATGGCTCCATGGGAGATATGACCCACAGTTTGAGAAGCATTGCTTTATACAACAATTAAATCTGCCTTACCTTAAACATAATTTTAAATTTTGGATAATTCAAAACCTTTGAAATCTTGACTATTTTTAGTCTTCTTTTTAAAATTTTTTGTTACAAAAGATGGAAAATACCTTTTAATTTTGGTGAAATTAATGAACAATTATAAAGATACAAATTACAAAAACAATGAAAACATAATGAGAAGTTTTATAACTTATCAGTTCACATACAATTAAAAATCATTAATTTTTTCTGGCAAAGAAAAGATGGTGAGAAGCTGCCACTTTTATGCCTTGCCAGCACTTGATAAATGTGTGTGAGCTGGCATGTATTATTTACTGTGCAGCTTAATGTGTCTCATTGTCTGTTGTAATGCAGTCATACCCTTTATGTGTGACACAACTTCTGTTTGATTCAATGTAAGGCAGCTTAGACAGTCAGGAACCTGGCTAGTCGATAGTGGTTTCAGTAACAACTCCCTTAAGGTGATATGCAGTCATAGTATTGCAGTGCACTGGGATTGTCACACATTATTACGTTGTCTTCCTCCTGTACATCACTGCCCATCATTGTTTCCATTTTGTACTTCTTCCTGTTATACTAAGAGAAATAAATTCGTTATCATACATTTGTTGCTTAAAATCGATATCAGCTGCAATACACTCTTGATCATCATTACTTCAACTTTCTCGCATTCTTGCAGTTGTCATCAGATGCAAAAAGCTTTCAATCTTACTTCATTTACCTGCATAACTTATGGCCAGAGTTTCTTCTGTGATGGTTTTTGTCAAGTCACATATGCCATACAATCTCAAGATTTTAGCACTTGGTAAATAGCATCTTAAATTCAATTTTTGCAGTCACTGTTAAACTTCTAGGAAGAGGAAGAAAACTTTTCTTGTATCAACTTTTTGGGTTTTGGCAAATGTCCCTTGCTGTTAAATCTGGGGGTGGAGGGTATTACACTGCTCAAATAATGCCATCAGGTAATATAAATTTATCCAACTCTCTCAGATGAGATGGGGTATTATTGATGAGCAAAAGAGATTGTATCAGCCAGGCCTTAACAGTTTTCAGCTGGATTATCACATCTTTGACAAAAACCAGGCATTATTATATTCAGTTCCCACTCCTGCCAAAACTTATTTTTTTCAGCTGATTCTTCAATTGTTATAAGGCAACAAGACATTACCTGTGAGCTACTGTTGTTGAATTTAAAACTCAGGTAATTTGAAAACCCAATAATTTGAACCCACTTTGTTCCAATTAGTTTAAATTATTGTGTTTATTGAATAAATCATTTTTTGGCTGCTAAATTTGATTCAGCCAAGCACAGATTTGTCACCTTAAATCATAGATTCCCAATGGGGGCGATACCCCCCCCCCCCCAGTGGGTGCTGGAGCCTTCCATGGGGGCGGTAGCGGATCCAGAGGCAAATGGGTGGCGTTGAGGCAGTCAAGAGGGGCGGTCAAATAAATAAATAAATTTAATGGAATTTTCTGTGACAACCTTTTTATCTCTTCTATTCTGTGGTGTCTTCCTGGTGATTCTGGTCATCCACTACCTCATCCGTCATGTACAGCTTTTCAACTGCAGCTTGGACAATAAGTTCCCTGCTACCGCCTTCTAGCGTACTGGTACATCTGAAGTCGACTGAGATGCTCTCAAAAGTTCTCTTCAAGATCACAGATTGGATATATAATATGTTTTCCCACTCCAAGTCGCTTTGAGTATGCTTTATGGTACGTAGTTACAATGCCATCCCACGTCAGAACATAAGGTATAATATTAACATTACACTTGTGAATTAGGCTCAACTAATTAGCCAGCAGATCATACTTCCTCTTCTTTTCAACCTCTACTGTCTGCAGGTTATCCTGAGATGTTATTCCTACTTCAATAATTGTAATCTCATTCAATACCTTAACATGCACTACTATATCAGGCTTATTATGTTGGACATGTGTGTCCATCCTGATAGGCAAATCAACCTTGATGCAATAATAATATAATAATAATATAATAATAATAAATTTATTATATTTAATACTTTTTTATAATTTTTTTTAATATAATAAAATACTTCGAAAATACCTGTTTTCATCAATAAATATTTTATCTAGCTATGTAAATTATCTTATTGTTACCGCGTTAATAAGCATTTTTAAATTAGCATTAGGTATACCTATACCTAATTTGTTTTAGTTTAGAATAGATTGACGGTGATAAGTCCTTGCAAGTTGGTAGGCAAACACCGGTTCATGCAATTTAACATGTTTCAACAAGAATATGGGAGCTTGAAATGACTTGTTTATGGAGCAAGTGCGCCGGCATCGTAAACGTACAAGTTAATGCGTGCACAAAATCAAATCTATAAAAGATAGCTCTAGGAATATTTTATTATTTTTATGTGCTTTGCCGTGATAAATAGTCGTGAGTGATAAGTGTTAGAAGTCATTATAAACATTATTTTTATAACTATCTATAAATCTGTTGAGAAGTTAATTTGTATTTGAAAATGTCTGAATCTACAACTAAAAAGAAATGCTGGCAGTACAGTATTGAGTATTTGAAATATGGATTTACGTACTCTCCTACAAACCAATCATTACCTATGTGTTTAATTTGCCGAAAAGTTTTTCAAATGAAGCTATGAAACCTTCTAGGCTACAAGAGCATTTAAATAAAATGCATGCTGATAAGAAGAACAAAGATTTATCCTATTTTCAAGAACTGGAAAAGCAATATTTAAAACAGCCAACTATGTCAAACCTTTTTGCGTCGTCTTTTAAACAAGATGATGTTGGACTACGAGCCTCATATAACGTTTCATTGTTAATCGCAAAAGTAGGAAAACCACACACAATTGGCAAGGAATTAATTTTGCCGGCAGTCAAAGAGATATTAAAAACTGTTCTTCATCATAAGACACCGTCAGATATCATCAAAAAAATTCCTCTCAGTAATAATTCAGTGCAAAGAAGAATAGATGAAATGGCAAAAGACGTTGAAATATCATTATGTGATTACTTAAAGACTTGCAAATTTTCCATTCAACTCGATGAATCAACTCTACCAAATAACGAAGCTCTACTCTTATCATACGTACGATTTATAAAAGAAGAAAAAATTCATGAAGAGTTATTATTTGCTAAAAATTTGGAATCTGATACAAAGGGAGAATCTATATTTAATACCATGCAAAAGTTTTTTCAAGAGAAAGAAATTCCTATTTGCAATATTTTGTCTGCTGCTACTGATGGTGCTCCAGCAATGACAAGGGCGTCATAAGGGTTTCATAGCGCATTTGAAACAAGCAGTACCAAATGTACTCGCTGTACATTGTATTATTCATCGTCAGCATTTGGTTGCAAAAAATTTGAAAGAACATCTGCATACGTCGCTCCATTACATTATTAAAGCAATCAATAAGATTAGAAGCAATTCATTGAATGACTGATTATTTGGTAAGCTTTGTAATGAAAATGATGAAGATTACAATCACTTGCTGCTGCATACAGAAGTACGTTGGCTCTCTAAAGGTGTTTGTCTGAATCGTTTTTTCAATCTATTTGACTCAGTACTGGACTTTCTTGAAGACAGAGAAGAAAAATTGCGCGAAAACCTGATTACGTCAAAAAATGACATCGCTTATTTGACAGACCTATTTAAAATATTTAATCAAGTTAATTTACAATTGCAAGATGAGGAGTTGAATTTAATTAAAACAAAAAACGTCATAGCTGCTTTTGCGGGAAAACTTCTTCTATTCAAACGAAATCTAGGTAGAGATGAATACAACCACTTTCCCACATTATCAGCAGTCTCTGCAAAACCGGAAGATTTACTTACTTACTGCCAACACTTGGAAGTTCTTCATGATGATTTTACGGAGCATTTCCAAGATATTTTAAACATGAATATACCGAGTTGGGTTTTAGATCCTTTCGCAAACACAGATACTGAAGAATCATCAAATTTGGAAGAGGAACTCTTAGAACTCACGACTAACGAAGCACTCAAAGTAAAATTCAAACATGGATACCAAGAGTTCTGGCCTCAAAAATCAATACCAGTTCTCTACCCTGGATTGTGGGCAATAGTACAAAAGTTTTTAATCGCATTGCCTTTGTCCTATATGGCTGAGCGTGGATTCAGTGCAGTAGCTAATTTACTGTCAAAGAAGAGGAACAAGACTACACATCACTGAACGTGGCGATCTGCGATTGATGTTAACGAAATTGGAACCCGACATTAACAAATTGTTAACACTCCACCAGCCTCAACCATCTCATAAATTTTTTTATTTATTATTAATTTTGTGTTTATCTCATTATTTTTTATTTCTTATTGATTCTGTGTTTATTTTTAAAATTTTAATAAACAATTTTATTGTACATTTGGTTGTCGTTTTATTAATTTCTGCTTTATGATTTTTAATAGATAAATAAACAGGTAAATTAGGTACAGATAATATGCAACAATATTTTAATATTTCATATAAAATTAACTATTATGGACTAGGGGGGCATTGAAATTTTTGTTCTCTTCTAAAGGGGGCGATGGTCCAGAAAAGGTTGGGAATCACTGCCTTAAATGAATAGTGGTTAAGAGCTTATTGGTATCAATGCACTTGTAAAAACCATAATTTAATTTCATGCTGATGACATAAAATGTTTTCCTTCAGTTATAAAATACTGATCCTTGAAGTTAATAATGTTCTTAGTACAAAGTTTAATGTTCACAAGTAACAGATGTTTAGCTGTTCCATGAGGAATACCAGATGAGAAGATAACAGTGTAGGAAATACACTTATAGTCTGATAATTTCTGTGTTCATCCACTGAAGCTTCTATGAAGTGCAGTTAAGAAATCAATTTCAAATTTAGTAAAATATGAGATAACAACTTTGTATATTACTTGTACAAGGGCTGATGAAATGTTTGAAAGTTGCAGGTTGAATCTGTAAGGATTCAAATTCTACAGTTGGTAATTGATATGCCATAGGTGATGAGAAGAGTGTACTTGTATAAACTATAAATGCACTATGCATGGTGACATCATATGTTTCTTCAGACAGTTCTGTCTGATGATAATTATAAATACTACTTCTTTAGACCCTTCCTCTCTGAAGAAATGTGTTTCCCCAAACACTCGACTCCTCTGTGATGAATGACTTTCAGATTATAAAATGGAGCCGGAGTTGGCTCAGTCAGTAGTTTGCCAGGTTTGTAATCTGCAGTTACCAGGTTTGAGTTCCATCTGAGTCAGCATCGAGATTTATCTCTGCTAAACACCTACCCTGCCCTGTCAGAAAGGAGATACCACTGGGCTTGGAAAGGCCGTCATCCATCAGATGGGACATTAAACCATGTCCCCTGTATACAGGAGAGCCATACCCTCTGCATGTTGAAGAACACACTGGATAGCCTGAACACTAGACTCCATCTGTCTCTCGACATCAGCCCAGTGAGTACCCTTCCTTTAACATTCTCCGAGTCTTTGAGGTCCTTGTGGCCTGGCCATTCAGTCTACTGTGTGCAAAAATGTGCTGCTCAGAGGTAAAACAACAACTCAAATTATAATATTAGAACATACTAAGAAATTTTAGAAATTCTGGTATTTCTATTCACTTCAGTTTTGCTATTTCTGGCCTCTTCCCCCCCCCCCTTTTTTTTTCAACTTTAGTTTCTGTTTCTCTTGGTCTGTGTGTAAATGAAAATAAATTTATTCATAGCAACTGCATATTTAAAGCAAATTTAACACGATATAATATTTGGTAAATTTTGTTATGTAATGTTTATCTTTTAGCTTTCGGAAAGCAACAAGTTACTTAATCAGACAAGTCAACCTTACAGTTACCTGATAACTGCAGTGAGAAAAAGAGACTCTTATATTCAAGAACTGCAATTAAAAATAGAAGAGATGGAAAAGCAATTAGAATCTCTTCACAATGACAAAGATGTACTGCTGGATGAAAGGTCTAAATTAGCAGCAGATTTGGAAAGACTATTAAGTCACAGAGAGGTATTGTATTAACTTGAAAAATGCTTTATATGAAAAATTGCCGTCACATATGTTGAATCATAAAACAGTTATCCTAATGAACCCTATTTGGTAGTAAGTTGAACAAAATAACTAGCAAGTAGTATAAAAAATAAAAATAATTGTGAATTATAAATATTACTGACAAAAGGATTTATTACATGAAGTTTAACCACTCTTTGCAGCTTTCACAGGCACTAGTCAGCATTTGACATCTGCTATGTCTCAAATCAACTATCAGAATTGTTTTTTTTAAATGAGAACACCTGGTGTCCATTTGCTTTGACATCAAAAAAGCATACAACATGGCTTTGAGATTTGGCATTCTTTGATGCCTATGATTTGAGAGTTCATGTTCTGGTCTTCATCTCCAATATCTTTTCTTTAATGGTATATTGGTAACACTCAGTCATTGCCTTTCCCCCAAGAACAGGGTAAGGCTGTGTCTTGAGTATTACTTTTTTCACTGTCAAGATCAATTCTATAACTCTACAACTTTCTCCGACTATATGCAGTGCCCTCTATGTTCATGATTTCAAAATTTTATGCTCTTCTTTTAGTGTGTGTGTGTGTGTGTGTGGGGGGGGGGGGGGGGGGGGGTTATTGAACGACAACTTCAAACTGCCTAGAACAATCTTTTCGTTTGGGCAGTAGTTAATGGGTTTCAATTCTCCCCACAGAACACCATTTGTGAGTACTTTTACCATAAGTATAATTTTCATCCCCTGAGCTCCGGCTCAAGGGTATCATCATTCTACTTGTGATGGAGACCAAGTTTCTTGGTCTGATCTACCAGAAATTGAGTTTTTTTACCACATATACATCATCTCGGGTCTAAGTGAATATGGGCAATAAAAATAAATCCTCTCTCCCTCTCTGCCGATGTTACTTGCTCAACCTGTACCAGGTATATGTGCAGTCAGAACTGTACTATGGATCTCAGCTGTACAATTCCATGGTGAAGGTGCTGGACCCTCTCCACCATCAAGGCCCTCTGTGCTTGTATTGGGGGCTATATACACTTCACTGGTCCAGAGTCTTTACATTGAGACTGATGAAACATCTTGATTTATTTGCTGTCACAATTGTTCCTACAGTAGCATCTAAATAGTGATTCCTGCCAGGCAACTTCACTTAGGACTGCATTTTTTAATAAAAAAAAACATAAATACCCCCTCAAGCAGCTGCTTGCCACAGAGGTCTGACAGGAGCCTGTCAGTTTATATGCCACAGTAGGATATCTGAGAGGATGGCAGGACCTCAGCAGAAAAACGACACACACATCCATGCCTAATTCTGGGGCTCGAACCCAGGTCCCTTAGATCAGTAGCCAAGCGTGCTAACCACTCGGCCATGGGATGGCCACTGCATTTTTAGTCCATGAGAAATGCTTTACCATCATTGCCAGACTGCCATTTATCCTCTCGGTTTGCATATCTGAGTCTTTTTCAGAGACATTTATATCAATCTCGATAGTATTGCCTATTTGAGAGCCAAGTCACTTCCACCATGGTTCACTTTTCCTCCGTGTATTTTTCCCTTTTCAGGATGGGTAAAGCCTTTGCACCCAACTATGTGTACCAGCAACTCTTTGCCAGCCATTGTGCTGAGCACCTGGAGTTCTAGCCTATCTTCACAGATGGTTTGAAGTCCAGCACATTGATGGGATCTGCAATGGTCTGCTGTGATGTAATCATAGCAGACCAGATAACTGCAGAGTTGCACACTATCAGCCTTGCCTTGGACCACATAATGGCAAAGCCTCATCATCATCATCCTCAAGCAGCCATGGGCTACGGAGGTCCAACCAGACCATGCAATTTAGTTCTCCAAGCAAGTATCCTGAGCTACATCTACTGCATCTGGCCACTGCATACCAATTCTAACAAGGTCCTGTTTGACATTGTCTACCCACCACATCCTAGGTCTCCCCTTCTTTCTGAGGCCTTTAGGCACACTGTTCATAACCCTATTTGCCAATCTATAATTATTCATATGGGCAACATGACCAAACCAACGGAGTCTCTCTCTGCACAATATGCTGCTTAAAGGAGGTTGCAAACTCCTTTGCCTAACCTCATCATTAGTTACAAAGTTGAACCACCTAATGCCCAAGATACTGCGTAAGCATCTGGAATCAAAAGCATCTAGTTTCCTGTTATCTTGTTTACAAAGTGTCCAAGTTTCACTACCATAACTAACCCTAGAAAGAACCAAACTATTATACAGGCTAATTTTAGTCTTTAGGTGTATACGCCTATTTCTCCACACTCTCCATAGGTTCTTAAAAGTCCCGGCAGCAATCCTTATTCGTCTGTTAATCTCATGCCGCACATCACCATTATCTGTTACATAGCTCCCAAGATAATTAAACTTTGACACCTGCTCAAGACTGCAACCATTCAAATTAACTGAATCACAACCTGCCTGACCAATTTTCATCACTTTAGTTTTCTCTCTGTTTATAACCAAACCTACTCTACTACCAGTCTCATCAACAGCTCAAATGAAAGAGTTCATCTCATCAACATCATTTGCCAAAAGGGCTAAATCATCAGCATAATCTAAATCAGAAATTTTCGTATCTCCAGTCCATTTAAGGCCAAAATCTTTCCCTTGAAGTGAATTTCGCATAACATAATCAATAACCAAGCTAAAGAGAAAAGGAGACAAAATGCACCCTTGTCGAACACCAGAAGTAATGCTAAACCAATTGCTACAAGCCTTACCAACTCTCACACACGACTCAGTGTTATTATAGAGAGCTTTCATTATGTTAACTAACTTGTCTGGTATACCATATGATCACACAATCAACCACAAATTATGATGATCAATAGAGTTGAAATCCTTTTTGAAATCAACAAAGCTAGCAACCAAAGGTTTCTGAAACTCTAAACATTTCTCCAGAATCTGCCTAAGTGAAAATATCTGATCCACACATCCCCTACCACTTCTGAATCCACATTGCTCATCATGCAATTGCCTGTCAACCAGATTCTTAATTCTATTAAGCACAATCATGGAAAGAACTTTACCTGGAACAGAGAGTAGGCTGATATCCCTATAGTTATCACAAGAACTGCAATCACCTTTTTTGAAAATAGGGATAACAATAGTTCTGGTAAAATCCTTAGGAACCATGCCTTTATCATAAAAGATATTCAGAATTTCAGTCATCCAAGTGGTAACCGAAACATTCTCAGCTCTACAATACTCTTCACACCAACTCATATAGTTCGCTACTAGCTTTGATCTTGGTGAGGCCTTGGCCTCATCCTGTTCTGCCCAAGATCTGTTGGCAGCTCCATCATCTGGCAACCATCCTTTTTTTGTTGGGTGCCTGGTCACATCAATATCAGGGGCAATGGCTTGGAAAATGCTGCTGCCAATTTGCTCACACCCCTATCTTACTCTCCACTACTGGTTCCCTGCCTGAACTTCCAGCAGTGTTTTACCATCAAGCTTCCAGCTCAGTGGCAGAGATCTTGGTCGGAATAGATTGCAAACAAGCTCTTTGAGACCAAGCCACTTCCACATGACTGTCAAACCATGACAGTCATGACAGTCAAAAACATGACTGTCAAACCATGACAGTCATGTTTTTGGAGGAATTACAAACAGGAAATTGTTCTTGATAATCAATAAAACTCTAAACAACCAAACATAGAAGAACAATCTGAAATCTTCCTCACCAGTGCAATGAATCTGCTCAGGACACTATTTGAACAGAGTGTAATTAACCTTTAAAGATCTGTTTTTTTCTTATTTTCTTTAAGAAGCAGCTCAATTCCTAAGCCTTATATTATGAAGCAACTAATGAATGAAATAGTTAACATTACTTACCAAAAGCATTTAATTCTGAACAAAATTGTAAAAGTTCATTTTTCATGAGGTGTAGAGGTTGGCTCAGTCAGTAGTGTGTCAGGCTCTTAATCTGCAGTTCCCAAGTTTCTAGTCCCACCTAGGCCGGTTTTCAGATTTCTCTGCTAAACCTCCACCCTGCCTTTGGTAAGAATGGGGAAACCAATGTGCTTGGAAAAGCTGCCATCCTTTGGATGGGATGTTAAACTGTGTGGCCCCATGTGCAGGAGAGCACCCTGTGAATATTAAAGAACATGCTAGATGTCCTTGATGGGAGGCTACTATCTGTCTCCTAACTGCTCTCCAGTGGATCCCTTTCCCTAACTTTCTCTGAGCCTTTGGGGTCTGTGGGACATAGCTATTAGTCCATTGTGTGCACAAAAATATCATTCAGAGGTAAAACAACCCAACAGCTGTAGAGTTTTTTGAAGTTATTCAACAAGGGTTAAGTCAATAATATTGCCTATAGATCTGCTTATAAAGTAATGTATGTAAATGATTATCATATAGTATGTAATATATCATATTACTTTTTTATTATAATTATACTGAACAACAAATTTTGACCCTTGATGTGTTTCAGAAGTGCAAACAGCCATTTTTTACGTAAATC
This sequence comes from Ryuthela nishihirai, assembly GCA_038380435.1. Lineage (NCBI taxonomy): Eukaryota > Metazoa > Arthropoda > Arachnida > Araneae > Heptathelidae > Ryuthela > Ryuthela nishihirai. The sequence continues at coordinate 92,133,638 of JAWZYU010000004.1, read as the reverse complement.
GAGTTGCTGAACACAAAAATGACAACAAAAATGTTTGATTAGCTCCGGTTTTCAAGATACAGTCGGTTACCTGTATTATGTCATTCGCTGTAGGTTGCATATCGGTCTACAGCAAATGTTGCCTCTTTACCTGCCACTTATATACCAAACTTGAGAATCTCGCATTGCATACCAGCAGTAATCTGCTAATATTGATGGCCTCCATCTACCTTGATATCTCTTTTCTATTGTACCAATTTCCTGATGAAAACATTCCCCTGTGCTCATCACTCAAGCACCACAGTTTTCTGGAAAGAAATCCAAATGAGAACTTAAGAACTGTACCTTCAAAGACATACTACATCTTATTTTGTGATATGAGGACAGCAGTTCTTCCACAAGGTCCTTGTAATTTTCTGCCTCTTGCCATTTAGCCAGCTCCCAAGACATGTTGTACGACAGTTACACATTATATGCAGAGCCCAGCTCCTCTGTTGATCTCCACTCTTATACTTGAAATAAACATGGTAGGTCTTTTTGATGATAGGCATCATTTCACATTTCTGTGACTTCCAAACAAATGTAACAAAATTGGTCTTCGTTGTTCACACAAGAATGAGGCATATCCCTCACATACAATCACGAACAGGTGATAACTGAGGAAGGTTAACTCCCAAATGATGCTATAACTCCTGGGTATTGCATTGCCTTGATGATGCAATAGCTCCCAAGTATATCATTGCCTCTAATAATGTAATAGCTCCCTGGTATTGTGTCACCTCAGCACTTCATACAGCATGAGAAAGACTCAATTCAGTATACACTGTATCTACATACAGTGTATACTGCAGCCTCCTGTATTTTCAAAACAAGAGCCAATCACCAATTTTTAATGTCATAGTCGGGTTTATCACCTTGAAATGAGTAAATAAAGGCTGTTTTCATTTCTGAAAATTTTAAGTATAGTACAGTGTTATAAAATGACAGTAAATGTTTGTACAATATTTTACAATTTTTCTGTATCAGTGAACTTTAATTTCCTTTCCAACATTGTTTTCTCCCATATTTAAATATTTACAAAGAGTAAATATTTACATTTAAGATGCCTATTAAAAATTCAAATATATATTAATGTTATAAGTTGGAGAAGTTGATTTTTTTTATCAATATTTTTAATACGTTACCATTTTGTTTTTTATTATAGGAAATGGCAAAGATGAAGCAACTATTTATGTCATTTTATAGTAAACAGGAGAATTTACCAAGTGGCTTTACAATAGATCATTCTGGACATGCACAAACCCAGCTAGTAAGCATTAAACTATATTTAGTATATTTATTATTAAAAGTGATACAGAAAAATAGTGCTATTAGTTGGAGATAAAAATACACCTATCCCTTGCTTACATATTTTAACTTTAACACAGTTTAAATTGGGAACTACCTGGATTTTCATGTCAAGAACTTGTTGTACATGGTTTTGAAATGATACTTCAATAAATATTTCAGTTTCCACAGTGATCACCACTTGCTGTCAAGAACTATTCTCACAGCTGTAGGAGTATACTATGTAGGGCAACAAGGGAAAATATGGAATCATAAACTGCCCACAAATATCTCCTGCAGGTAAATTCAGATGGATACATGTGCCTGAAGGAGGATGTTGATGTCAATATTTCTGTGGAATTCACAACTATTACATTATAGGAGTGTGGTTATTTCAGACCTTTGAAGATTGGGCAGATGAAGATTTCATATTTAACATTACCTTCAAGGAAAAAGGATTTTTGAAATGCAAACATTCTGCATCTAACAGACCTGGATTGGAAAACACCAGGCAACAAGAAGAAATCGAATTTTGTATCTTCAGCCTGGTACAGAGCTGCCAAATGCTCTGATTTTTTCAGATTTTATATGAAATTTGGTTTAAAATCTGAATTTTGAGTTTTTTAAGAAAATATGCTAATAAATTTTAGGAATTTTTTTGTCATTTTTTACAAAATGAAAATGAAAGAGAATAATTTTTTTTATTTTAGCTCTTTAATTGGATTAAAGGTGTGCGTAAATTTGTATCTAAGTGGGTGTAAACAATTTGAACTTCTATTTCCCACCCTCCTCTCTCTGGACAACTAATTGCAAATCATATTATTTATAAACCCCATGCCTTAAAGGTTCAGAATGAGGGTGGTCACACTGAATGTTTAGAAAGCTTCTTTGATCTTTGAGTCATGATTAGCATTGCAATGGGATGGGTCTCATGCATTTCTATTATTATTTGGATTGTCATCAGAGCTGCGAACTTCTCTGATTTTATTGGGTTTTCTCCGATTTTCGGTTTAAAATTCGATTTTTAGGGTTTTTTCAGTTTCAAACTAAAAAAAACTGCCTTGAAATTGTATAGTATTTTCCCCTTTTTCCTGAAAGTAGAATATTAATCAAAGGGAAGAAATATTTCTGATTTAGCTGATTTTTATACTATACTAAAGGTGCAGCTGTGTCAAAGTCCGTAATCTGTGTTTGCTTGTGGACTCGCCTGTGCACCAATCAGAGGGAAATCTATAAGACTCCAGCTGATCATTTCTGGACAGAATACATGGCAAAGTCCACACCTATATTCTTTTACAGAGTTGAAGTGTAATGCTCCAAAAGATTATTAAACTTTTAAACTTTGGACCTTTTGACTGATCCAAATTAAATTACTCTGGATAGCTGATTGGGCGCGAGGCAATATTAGCTTGCCAAATAAAGTCAAACGAGGGTTTGTTATGTATATTGGCATTACTTATTGAGTAGAATTCAAAAGGATTGTCAAATTGTTAAAGTTTAAATCTAATCAAAAATCAATCAACATTGCTCAAGAGAAAAATAGCAAAAGTCTCAAATATATATAACAAACAAAGGATAGCTGATTGGGCGCGAGGCAATATTAGCTTGCCAAATAAAGTCAAACGAGGGTTTGTTATGTATATTGGCATTACTTATTGAGTAGAATTCAAAAGGATTGTCAAATTGTTAAAGTTTAAATCTAATCAAAAATCAATCAACATTGCTCAAGAGAAAAATAGCAAAAGTCTCAAATATATATAACAAACAAAGTTTATTTCCAAAAAATTCAAGACTCACCATAAATACTGATGAATACAAAAGGCAGAGCAACTAAAAAAACTGCATCTCTAAATATGACTAAAAAAAAACTGACTACTAACGTCTTCCTCTTTTACCACCTTCCTACTAACATCGGCACTCAGTCACTGTCTTCCTACATTCTAACTACTATCTGATTATTAACTCTATGACCTAACGTAAATTAGTATAACATGTAGCATACAATTGACACGTGTGTTGCACGCTGGGGGAAGACATTTGCATAATTTGACGATTGCACTAGCTATGACACAAGAGGGGGCATGTCTTTAATGTTGTATTAACGGAAATATACAATATAAATATATATTGATTGATCAGGAGATGATGCGTATGTATTGAATATTAATTATTAGTGATTAAGTTAATTTTTATTAATATCGAACTCTTCTCCTGGTTCCATGGGATTATATCTGGGTAAAGCGTATGGATGCATTCAGTTCAGTTGGCTGTGGGAAGCACCATTTCCTGTGGTGCAATACAAAGCTTGCTACTACTGATGATCCAAGCACTGCATAAAAAAATTCATTGGAGAAATGGGCATAATAACGTTGTTATTATTTCTGTGTTTTAAATCTTAACTTTCGCAATATATCTATTGTTAATTGGGATGATGCCTACTACATATTGTTAATTATTAGGGATAAAGTTAAATTTCATTAATATGAAGAAGCACGCGTACCAAAAATGTAGTTAAACTGATTTAAGCTTTTTGTCAAAATTCATAATCAGTTAATTGGTATGATAAAATGATCATCACTGAACTTAGATTGCTTGAATGGGAATGCTACCGTAACAGATCGGGGATCACAAAATTCCGAGACTTTTTTTTATGCTATGCAAATTTATTTTAATCTATAATAACTAGTAAATAATAACAAATAAGCATGTACACCTGCAGTTTACTGCATCACTCACTAGATGGCACCACGAGTGTTAATAAATTTCTTAAGGTGTATAATGTAAGTGAATAACATACAGTATTTGATTTTTTTTTTTCAGGTCTCATCCTCCAAGGTGAATAAACTTTACGAGCATTTAACCTGAAGGGATGAGCTATTCATATAAATGCATCTGTTCAATGCAATTTGAATTTAATTCCCATATAATGTTGCATAATAGTATAAATTAAAAATATAAGTACTAAAAGTTGCGTCGATGTACGATATTTAGTTTATGCATATTCCCTATTATTGTGTTAAGCGGGTTTGGTTGTGTTACCTCTGAGCAGCACTCTTTTGCACACAATGGGCTAAATGGCCAGGTTACAAGGACCCCGAAGGCTCAGAGAAGGTTGGGGGAGGGGATCCACTGGAACAGCTGTTGGGAGACAGATGGTAGCCTCCTGTCAAGGCCATCCAGTGTGTTCTTTAACATGCACAGGCTATGGCTCTCTCTCCCACACACAGGGCCACTGCTTAATGCCACATCCAATGGACGACAGCCTTTCCAAGCCCATCAGTATCCCCCTACTACTGTGGGCAGGGCGGGGAATTTTGCGGAGATAAATCTCAATGTTGACCAGCTGAGACTTGAACCTGGGAACTGCAGATTATGAGCCTAGCATGCTACGGACTGAGCCACCCCGTCCCGTGTTAAGTGGGAAAGGGGACAATTTCTTCTTTAATGATATGCTCTGTTTAAAATAGTTGTCTCCGATGACATAACCTTTTCTAGTGATTTTTATTAATGCGAATGGCAGTGCATTATTTACGATATTTCGTGTTTTATAGGCTTGTTTTCTCTGAGGACATTATTTAGTTTAGGAGCTTTTTTTATAGTGTGGTTGGCAGTAAATTGTTTATGATAATTCGTGTTTTTAGGCTTCTCTGATCGAATTATTTAGTTATGGGGTCTTTTTTTATACTGAGGATCTACTGCAAGTTGTTACAATAATTTGTGTTTTTCAAACATGTCTCTGATGGGATTGATTAGTTCCTCAGGATTGCTCTAAATTGGCTGTGAATTGTTTTTTAGGCTTGTTATAAGATTAGTATGTTCTGCGGAGTGGGTAAAAAAGGGTGGAATGGTGGTTCAGCAGTATGTTCAGGCTGAAATGGTTGTCTCCGGTAATTTTGTTCTGGAGTTTTTCTTAAAATGGCGGAATGGCAATTCATTGTTTAGTGGTATGTGCTTGTTAGATAGCTGCCTCTGATGAGATTATTGATTTCTGCAAGTGTTTTTAAATTATGAATGAACGTTTATTATGTTAGTGACAATAGGCTGTTGAAACAAGTAGCCTCAGATGGTACTGACTGACATTCGTTGTATAACAATATACGCAATTAGGAAAATATACCTTAGATACTATTACTTCTGGAGGTTTTCTTTTCATTTGCTGCGAAACAAAATTTTATGCTTAGGAATGTGTTTTATGATTATATTCTTTACTCAGCATATTCTTGTACAGCCTCTTCACTGCTAGTGATACGATTGTTTAAGTTATTGTTTGTAGAATTCTCCAAGAAGTGTAATTCTTTCTAATGTGAGATTGAAATGCATTCTTCATTAGTTTAAATCACATATTTAGTAGGTTTTTAGTTAATTTTTCCGTCGCTTCTAGGTGTCTGGAAGCCAAGCATTCCATTAAAAAGTAGCGCATTATTGTGTTGCATTAAAAAATGGCATCTGAGCACCATAAACTGCAGTGCTCCGATTTTTTCCAATTTTTCATTCTTCCAAATCGTATTTTTCGTCATGCAAGGTTGGCATATCTGCAGTTCATGCAATTTTTGTTCAGTTTTGAGGCTTAAAATTTCAAGTTCTGATTTTTTTATGAACATGCTTATATATAAGTATATACAGTTGTTCCTACTATTTTCATTAACCCAAAAACGTATGCATACCATGATCTTTGGTATACGTACTAGCCATTAGCCACTCTTCCCTGTGCTGCATGCCAAGCTGCCAGTAGCTCTCTTCCCTGTGCTGCATGCCAAACTACTAAAAAAAAATCAGCGGAGAAAGGAATGCAACACCATCTTTTGCTATTCTCTTTATAATGTTAATTTTTACAATATATTACTAAATCTGTTATTAATTTATTAGTGAGTAAATTAAATTTCATTAATATATATTAAAAAAAGCTTGTACAGACTTTCTGCAGTGCAAAAATTTAAATGAATAGATTTAGTGTCCTTGCTATTAGATAGGCAATTTATAACCAGTTAGTGAATGCTGTAAGATTACCATCACATCGTTAAACTCAAATCATTTGAATGCAAAGGCCTATCTTGGTTTCATCCGTGATTGAACCAAGCTCAAAAAGCCAGTGTAGTAGCTGTAATGAAGTTCCTGAAGAATGAAATACAGTAATAATTAAAATAAATAAATAAATACCCCCTCAAGCAGCTGCTTGCCACAGAGGTCTGACAGGAGCCTGTCAGTTTATATGCCAGTAGAAGGTCTGTGAGGATGGCAGGACCTCAGCAGAAAAACAACACGAACATCCACGCCTTATCCGGGGCTCGAACCCAGGTCCCGTAGATCAGTAGCCAAGCGCGCTAACCACTCGGCCACGGGACGGCTCGAATAATTAAAGGAGGAGGATATTCACCTAAACAGATTTTTGTTGTTGGTGGGATGGGGCTATTTTGGTAGAGGATGCCTTCCAAAACATATATTTTTAAAGAAGATAAGAAAGCATCAAGTTTCAAAGTATATAAGGACCATCTCTTACTGCCTTTGGGTTATAATGTTGAAGGTGATATCAAACTGAAAACTTGTAAGCTCTGAAAGGAACAAGAAGATATGGGTGATAATTCCAGTGTTTTCAGATTACATAACAGCTACCTACCTCTCTCCTTTTATTGCATCTTATTTGCCAAAAGTAGCTTGTCCTAGGACATATACTTGTGGTTATTCCCTATCTATTTTACTATTAATTTATATGATATCCTCAAGCAGCCATGGGCTACGGAGGGGCGGGGGTGGCTCAGTCGGTAGTGCGCCAGGCTCGTAATCTGTAGTTCCCAGGTTCGAGTCCCAGCTGGGTCAGCGTTGAGATTTATCTCCGCAAAATTCCCCGCCTTGCCCATGGTCAGTAGGGGACACCGATGGGCTTGGGAAGGCCGCCGTCCGTCGGATGGGACGTTAAGCCGTGGCCCCGTGTGCGGGAGAGCCATACCCTGTGCACGTTAAAGAACACGCTGGATGGCCTTGACGGGAGGCTACCATGTCTCCCAACAGCTGTTCCAGTGGGTCCCCTCCCCCAACCTTCTCTGAGCCTTCGGGGTCCATGTGACCTGGCCATTTAGCCCATGGCGTGCAAAAAAGTGCCGCTCAGAGGTAAAACAACCCAACCCAGGCTACGGAGGTCCAAAAATCTGACCCCAAAAGATATTTTCTGCAATTTTATGCATGTGCTGTTGTAAAATTGCACGATTTCTTACTAATCGATAAAAAACTAAACATTTCTTTAAAGTACAGGAAGAATTATCAAGTAATTTTTATTTTCCAAAGTTTGGCATCACCAGCTCACGAGGTTCCGAAAATGGACCAGCATGAATTCCTGGTGTCGGTTTTCATTTGACCCTAGAAAGTGACTAACTCGAGTAATAAAAAAAAAATTTGAGTTTTTTTTTTTATTTGAACGAGTATTTTAGCGTTTATTTCAAATATGTATTTTTGTAATAATAAATTATTTTAGTATCCTTTTTAATTCCTCTAATGTGGGGGGCCCTGCGTCAGCAAAGAGTTGCCAACCCCTTTGAGGAGCAGGGTACTACTATTCTATATGAACCAGGTGGTGTAAGCAGAGATTAAGATATCCATCTCATCAAATGTATGCTTGTAGAAGTAAAACAGCATTCAGGTTAAATTGGAGAAAGCCTACAAGAACATCAATAATGCCAGTTCATTCCCGAGAAATCAATGGCAACTAAGGCCCGTAGAATCGAGCACATTCTCATATATCCTCTACTATGGTTCAGTCGTTTATTTCATCTCCTTACAAGATATTTGGTACAGCATGTATGAAACACACCTAAGCACGGATGTAAAAACCTGCGAATCTGTGGTTTCACCTAGAATAACGAGTGAATAGTAATTAAGTAGACGAATTAATCGTCCTCTACAAAGTGCATCAGAAGAGTTTTACTTGTTTGTACGATTAGGTAAAATGGCAATCAAATTCATGTCTATCCAAAGATCTAATGTCAATGTGTCTTGAAATTTGCAACCAGAGCTTTGGTACTCAATGTATCAACATATTTTAAAATGCCATATATTCTTAATGGTTTATACAATGATTTCTTCCACCTTTGAATAGGACGTGATTATATCAATTTCTAACACTGAAATTTGCAATGATTTTGATAATGTAAATTTTTTTTGTAGATGAGGCCCGATGTTCCAGAGTGGTATAAAGTGTTAAGGAAACAACGATGACAGTTGTAATCAAGAAAGATTATTTATTTACTTCCATAATTATAGAAAATGTCTTAATGCACAGTGCTACAAAAGCTCTATAATCACTGTTGCACATATTCTAACATTTTTGTAATTTTATCAAATGAATAAACTATTTACAGAAGTATAAAATTGCATTTTTCTTTGGTATTCAACAAACAGAAATACACAAGCATTTATTTTTATGGTTGCGTTAGGTAAAAAATAAGCAATTTATTGAATGTAAATGGTAATAAACAAAATACACTTGTAGTAAAAACATTTTTTGTGGATACATTAGATAGTTATAGTGAACATCTGGTAAAGGTATTTTTTGCCCAGTGTGTTAATCCTGGAAGAAAAATATGTAAGCCAAATTAAAAAAAAAAAGCACTGTGGGAATTGCAATGAATGAAGAAATTTTGTATATGCATACAAAAAAAAGCTAAAGCCTTGTCCATCAGTCATTGAAGATGCCCAATAATAAGCCAAAGTTTTGTATGAGAAAAGTGCCAAGCTGTCACCTCTATTAGCCCATGGCTGCTTGAGGATTATGTATGTATTCTCACAATACCTTACACAGCTACAAACAGGAGTAGCTAGTCAAATGCTTTCATGCAATGCAAAAAGTTTATTAAATTTTATTTAGAAGTCTGATATATCATTTATTAGCAGATGGAATCTGTAGTGCTCAACTATTCACATATCTAGAATTTCTGGCTGAAGTCGTAACATGTATTGGACATGACCTGAGGCACACGGTGAATGGATTAATCAAGTTCAAAGCATATTGGACTTACCCAATTGTTGGAAACCCTCCACTCATTTCCAGATTTAATGACCTATATTTAGAAACTTCAATCAGCAGACTATCAAAGTACAGATATTCTTGGCAATAACGAATCTTGTAGTTTGTCTAATGATCGACATTCACAACAGTACTTTTGGCGCAAATATAATGTTTTTAGTGCAGTATCTCGTGTGTGATCCATAGCCACAATTTGGTGCAAGTTTATAAATTCATTCTTAATTGGTCAATAAATAGTCTTAATAACCATCATAATGAAGGAATACTACATAACTTTATTAGCAAATGTAATCCTTTCACTCCAGCAATGTGGTGTTTTGCAAGACGTTATGTTTATTCAACATAGCGTAACTCTAAAAGTTTCAATGATTGTGGATTTCATGAGTAAACTAATCCATAGATCCCTGGTGCATCATTTTCTCCAGAACACCACTTTTTCTTGTGCAGATTCCTGGCCTTATGAATGTACTTAAAATCAGCAACCTCCCATTAGATAATAGGTAGCTAACGTCACTACAAAATAACTTTGTTTAATTATGTATTAGAGATAAATTCGAGCAGGCCCAGGATGTTAGAATTTTGATTATTGTGGCAAAAAAAGTAAAATTTTAAAGTATTTTTTTATTAGATTTCAGTTACTTATTTAACTACTTTTTTAAACATTTACAAGCTTTTATGATGCTCTTTAAAACTACTAGAGTGTTGATCAAAAACATTGTCAAAAAAAATCAGCCATTTAAAAGAAAACGGTTTTCTCAAACTTCTACTAGCTTTAGTTTCTTACTATCAATATGGTAACATCCTTTGATGTTACACCTTTCAAATCAGCATTGATGGTTTACATGTCATACTATTGCCATTTTGATGCAGCAACATTTTATTGTAAATCACCACCTTTTTGCTGAATCAGTAAACAAAAAATTCATATTAATACACTATTCAATACCTACTATAGGGGGTACTACATACTAGAGGTGAATTCAGGTTCATCCATAATTTAAAATTCTAATTGTAGAAAAGGTAAAATTTTTATGATTATAATCTGTTTAATAATTACAATAAGCACCATTCAGCTTTTAATAGGTTTTGATATTTTTTATAACGATGCTAAAATTTTCAGTTCTCAAATTCTAGCATTATTCATTCCACATAATATTACTAGTTTAATTTTGCCATCAAATAATTATTAAATATTGTAATTGCCTGTATGTAGAATTAAAAAGTGGTTTAGTGGCATGTAATTCTGTATATTTGTTTTACAATGTATCAGAGAAATATTTTTCTCTTATCAGATTTGAACTGAATGATCATTGAAGTGGTTGAGGCTAAAAAATTTTATATATCAAGCCTTCTCAAGAAAACTATCCATTGGAACTACCAAATTTTATTCTTGGTGTTCACTACCCATTTCATTAGTGTATTTTGTAGTTTCTTCAAAATCTTATTTCTTTCTTTGATAGTCCTACTCCGCTATCTATTGTGAATTAGAGTATAGAAAAAGAATGTTTAAAGCTAGATGTACAGTCTGGTTAACATCATGAACAAATTTTTCATGTCAAAATATCAAACATTTTACACCAATTGCTCAGTGTCTCGTCTGGAGACTTAATGGCTAATTTAAAGGCCCACAGGTTCACACAACTGGAGAATGAAGGAATGGATTAAAAAGCCAAACTAAAATTGCACACAATTATCAGACCATGCAAATCTAGCTGAAGATTAAATCCCACTGAACTCATTAGAAACATAATGCAGCTATCTCATAATCAGTCACCATAAAAATACCTCTCATAGAAATGAAATGTCTGCTGATCTTGAAAGGCTCAGAGTACCATTTCCTCATAATGAACTGGATAGACTCACTAACATCAAAGTCAGAGAGACAGGGCTGACATTCATTTATGGAGGGTACATAAAATTCAATAGTATTTGGCTCATTTTGACTGATACAGTTTGCATAATAATTTGGGTGCATTTCATATAAAACAGAGTATTCACACTTTTTTTATTGCAACCCCTGTGCACACAATGAAAATGTTTCGATAGCCAAAAAATTTTTAATTAGTTAAAAACCAATGAGGAGGAGGAGGAAAAAGTTAAAACTAAACAAAAAAAAAATGCATTACCAAATTGAAATTTTGTGACATCCACTTTGGAAAGTACTGATATTATTTTGTCAGTGGTTTATATAAGATCATGATGACAGAAAATACTTAATATCCTTTATTGCAAGTCTTCATCATTTATGCACTTTACAGTTAGATGTAAATATCCCTGAATAATTTTTATGTATTAGGAACAGAATTCTGAAAATACTAAGCTTCTTAATCTCAACTATGAGGTTAACAAAAAGTAATCAATAGATTTAAATTTACTTGTTTTTTTTTTCAGCTTAATTGCATATTTCCTTATGAATTTTCACAACAAAAGATTTACCTTAAGAACTGCTAGTGAATTTCAACATTCATTCCATTGCCCACAGAAAGCATTGTGCTTAAAAATAGTAATTTTTAAATGTTTTTATATTGTGGTACCTTAGTAATATTGCTAAACTTTGCTGATGAAGGCATGATTTATTTCCTTCATGTTCTAAACAATATTTGGATTAACAGTATTTTATCTTCAATTATTTTAACTTTGTTGAATATAAGATACTAAAATTATAACACATACTGGTCATATCTTAAAAGTAGTGAGAAAATTTTATTTATCATAATTGTTAAATATTAGAAAATATATTATTGTAAATACTGAAAGTTTAATTATTTGTAAAGTTAATATTAAATCTGTAAAGTAATCTGTAATTAATATCTGTAAAGTTAATCTTAAACTGATGTTTCAAATAAAAACTGCACACATTTTAGCCATAAAAATAACAGAAAAAAATCTTATAACACATTTCATCAAAGTGATTTTTTTATAAAGGTAAATTGAAATATATTTTTTTCAGTGCAATCGTCATTGTTAGCAAAATGTTAAATTTATGCAATATATACATAAACAGCACAATGTGTTTTACAAAAGCTACAATTATAATGAACTGTATTCATAATGGAATGTGAGGATATAAAATCTTACAATCCAGTTTATAAAAGGGACTACAAATATTTTTTATTAACAGTGAGTTGCTGAATCCTATTAATGATAAAAAATACTGCATCAGTGATCTCCAATCCTAACAATGAGCAGTCCAGTAGTCCTGAGGACTTCCATGCCACCATGTAAGGAACATACTCGATTGTAACCAAGTCGCACCAACTTGCTTGCAAACTAAGAAAATATTTAAAACAGAGATTAAAAGTTAAATATTATTTTAATAATTAAAAAGGTTATTGTGATTATCAGTAATTAGTAGATATCACAGAATACAATTATTTACAGTTCTCCAAGCATAACTAAATTTTACACTCAGTGGTCATTCAATATTTACCCACTGCAATCTATGCTGAATTATTGTGTGCAGAATAAAAACTGGTGTAAGCCAACATAGCCGTCCCGTGGCCGAATGGTTAGCACGCTGGGCTACTGATCTAAGGGATCTGGGTTCGAGCCCCGGGTAAGGCAAGGATGTAGTAATGTTTTTCTGCTGAGGTCCCGCCATCCTCTCAGACCTTCTACTGTGGCGTATAAACTGACAGGCTCCTGTCAGACCTCTGTGGCAAGCAGCTGCTTGAGGGGGTAAGCCAACAGTGGCCATATTTAGGTCATGATTAAGTTTGTAATACATGTGGATTAAAAAAATGATAAATCTAAAATGATGGGTTTTGGACTGTTCCACCTCTGAGCAACACTTTTTTGCACACAATGGGCTAAATGGCCAGGTCACAAGGACTCTGAGGTTTGTGAAGAGGACCCACTGGACAGCTGTTAGGAGATAGATGGTAGTCTCCCATCAAGGCCATCCAGTGTATAATTTAAGATGCACAGGGTATGTTTTGGTTTCTTTTACCTCTGAGCAGCACTTTTTTGCACACCATGGGTTAAATGGCCAGATCACATGGACTCCAAATGCTCAGAGAAGGTTGGGAGAGGGGACTCACTGGAACAGCTCTTGGGAGACAGATGGTAGCCTCCCGTCGAGGCCATCCAGCGTGTTCTTTAACGTGCACAGGGTATGGCTCTCCCACACACAGAGCCACGGCCTAACGTCCCATCTGGCAGATGGTGGTCTTTCCAAGCCCATCGGTGTCCCCTACTGACCATGGACAGGGGGGGAATTTTGCGGAGATAACTCTCAAACCTGGGAACTACATATTACAAGCCTGGCGCGCTACCGACTGAGCCACTCCCACATGCACAGGTATGGTTTCCACACCTAGGGCCAAGGCTTAATGTCCCATCTGATGGATGGTGGCGTTTCCAAACCCATTGATGTTCCCTACTGACCGAGGGCAGGGTAAGGAGTTTTGCAGAGATAAATCTCAACACTGGTGCGATTCAAACTTGGGAACTGCAGATTACAAGCCTGGTGTACTACTGAGCCATTTTCACCCCTCAAATAATGGGCAAATGAGGAATTTATCAGAATTTGAAAGAGACACAATTCTTAGTGCCAGGTTTATGCATGCTTCTATTTGGAAAAGTTTCTTTGGTTGTTTGAGGTTTTATCAGCATGTCAGCAACTGAGGTTATTATGTGCCAAACAAAATTAAAAAAAAACAGGTAAAAGGGCCATCACAACTAAATTTAAAAGCAAAATATAAAAGGCATAAAAAATTAACAAAATGAATCGTTACAGAAAATGAATCAACAATTGTATACTGTAAAAGAAAATGAATATAAAGAACCCATATAAAAAACAAGAAACAATTCTAAAATATGAAAACTGGAAATATTAAATGCAATTAAAAATAAATACCCAAGTAAGTTTAAAAGAGCAAAAATAAGTTCCAAAAGTAATTCACTAGCTAAAAGATGTCCAAATGTTTGGGACTTGGATAGTGAAGAATCAGAGCTAAAAAATAATTGAAAATCCAAATCAAAAACAATACAACCAGTTAAAATATGAAGAACAGTTAAAATGGTGTTACAAAACGAACACAAGTTGATTATCTGCCCAAATAAAAATAATGCGTTAAATATCTCTGACCAACATGGAGTCAAGCAAAGGGCTGTCACTAGGCAAAGCCTGAGGATGGGCAATGCTTTGGGGAGCAGCAAAAATGACTTGAGGTAACAAATGAAAAAGCACAAAAATAGTGACAATTATAATAAAGATAATTTTTTTTTTAGTAAACTTCAAAAACATAGGCCCAGTTGTATCAACTAAGCAGTCAGAAATATGCTTGAACTGTCTACTTATCACCCATCTTCATGAAGGATTAAAATTGTATGGTCATTTCCCAGAACATCCTTTCCGTGAATAAAATAAATATTCTCTTCAATCTTTCCTAGCAATTTCACTACAGACAGTTCAACTAATGTATTGTTCATTTTTTTGTTGTGCTTATATAGTATTAGTAAAAATTTAGTTAAAATAGTATTAGTAAAAAGGCATCATTTTCAGTCCTGTTTGTGTGGCAGTTTACCTAGGGATGGCTCTGCCAAGGTTTCACAACAGGCTTGATTTGCAAAAATTGTTTGGAATCTGTTCTGACAATGATCTTGCAACTGTATCTAGAGCTGGATAAAAAAAAACAACCAGAAATCCATATAAGTAACTTGCAGTGGAGGTACCAGACAAGAGTGTAACAGACCTGGAAAAAGCATCTGTCAATTATTGTTCTTGATGCCAACATGTCAACCAACAGAATTTGATATAGGTTACAGACAATGGAACAGATTGAGAATTTTGAAGAGAAAAGGGTGTTGTCTTCCCAAGATCAATGCTTAGTATGCACAGATTTTGCAGACCAAACTTTACATACTGCCAGCGAAAAGAGAAATGATACAGTCTTTGATTTTAATATGTAATGACAAGTTTAGACAAACTTTCAAATTCAAATAAGTCATAGCTCGTTGACTTCAGAGGAACATATGTAAATCTGTAGACACATGTCAAGAACTTTTTGAATGCCTTCCATATTTAGAAATATAATACAAGTATATAAAAATATTTTTTTTTTCTGTCTTGTATTTGTTTTGCCATACCCCCAAATTTTCTAGCTACTTAGTTGGTTGATTTCACTATATATGCATTATCTATTTGGCTTGTAAATGTTAGCGAGGCATACACTGGAATGAGAGCTATTCACCTGTCCCCTGTGATGATGCACAGAACAGTGCAGTCTTAGCATCTAAAGTGTGATTTACCTTCTCGTGGTGCAGACCATTAGTACCTTTCAAAAGAGATATTCGCTTCTGAAATGGAATGGAAGGGGAGGGCTGTAAGAACAGTGTGGCCTACTTTATTTTCTTGTTTTCTACTTTGCTGAGGAATAGTCAGCCACACAAACTCTTGATATCGACCACTTACACTGACTGGAATGCTTACAATTTTGAACATGATATGGATTCTGAACTTGCTGCACTGGTGACCTGTTGAGGGGACATCTACTGTTATATTTTCTGCTTGTGGGTTAATAGCCCCAAGTGAATAGATACATGGGATGCCTTATATCAGCTGGTTGATAGTACTGAATCAGAAACCTTAGCAGGTATCTGAGCTCTTGCTTCTACTGACATTGTCAAACCTACACTTGTCCTTACCAGTCTGGGTGGCTTCAGCCTTTAGTGGTGCTAGAGACAGGTCTTTGCCCATGCCTGTGATTAGGGAGCTGTTTGATATTATCAGCACTACCTCTCTCTATAAACACACAATTTCCTTAAAAATCCCACCATGTTCTTCCCACAGTTTCATGGAACACATGGTATTTTCACACTTTGCATGGAACAATGTGCAGAGATTATTCTCTTAATGTCCTCATACAGGAATTTCAGTACTATAACCTTGATATTCTGGGCTTTCAAGAGACAAGATGGACAAA
This sequence comes from Ryuthela nishihirai, assembly GCA_038380435.1. Taxonomy (NCBI): domain Eukaryota; kingdom Metazoa; phylum Arthropoda; class Arachnida; order Araneae; family Heptathelidae; genus Ryuthela; species Ryuthela nishihirai. Next base: position 92,117,393 of record JAWZYU010000004.1, on the reverse strand, counting down.
GGTCGGATACTTAAAAATAATTTAATATTTCCCTTTTCAGAGAAGGATGATGGAAAGCATCTCCAAGGCATAGGTTTGCTTATCAGCAGACATACTGGAGATTCTCTTCTACGATATAAATGCATTAATGAAATATTTCTTACAACTAAATTTAAAACTAATATTAAAGACTTGAATGTTGTCTGTTCTTAAGTCTCCACAGAGGATTCTGTTCCACAAAATATTCTGAGGTTGTCTGTAAAACCTATCTTTTTCATGAAAAAGATAAGTTTTACAGACAACCTCAGAATATTTTGAATTCTGTCAAGAAAGAAGATATTTCTATTGTGCTGGTGACTTCAGTGCTAAATTTAGTACTGACTCTGACCTTTGGGCAGGAGTGATATGTCCTTTTGGCATTGGTAGTTGCAATAACAATGGGGAACGTTTCCTACAGGTAAGTAAACTTAATGGTTTGAGAATAACTAATATTTATTTCAAACTCTTATATGCAGCATACATAAGTACACATGGGTTTCACCAGATGGGCTGCATAAGAATACGAGTTTGAATAATAATTATTACATTCTACAAACACTGACACATTTATGGTGATGGTTGATGGATTGGATAGGAACATGATCGATTATATACACTGGTGCTCAAAATTAAAGGATAATGTATAAATTCGTACATAACTTGAAGTATATTTAAGGGAATGCAATGAAATTTGGTAAACACGTTTATTATTATATTACAAATGTAAATCAAGCAGAAGAAATTCATAATTGTATAATGTGCATGCATTAAGATCATAATTGTGCAATTGACATGAAGGAGCAGTCCATGGAACAAAATATTACACATGACATGGTATATTAATATGGACTATGATCACCCCTGATAGCTATGCAGCTCAAGTAACGATTCCTCATACTGTTTATGAGGGTATTGATAAGGTCTTGATGGATTAATGATCACTCCTTGACAAGTGCTGTTCTGAGTTCATGGAGTATTCTGGGAGGGGGCTAGCAAGCTCCAATACATCTTACAGCATCCCATACATGCTCAGTGGGACTGGGGTCAGGAGATCTGAGTGGCCACTCCATTTAGCAAATATCTTCCACTTTGAGAAAATCAACCACATGAGCTCAATGAAGGTGAGCGTTATTGTCCATAAGAATAATATCTTTACTGATGGCTCCCTAGAATGGCCTGAAATATGGGTTAAGGAATGTCTCTGTACTACAGGGCAGTAACAGAGCCATTTGGAAAGATGTGCAGGTCTGCAAACCTGTTTGTCATGATTCCTGCCCCAACCATCACACCATGGTCACCAGAGTAGACTTTCTCTGATGTTCAAGGGACTGTTGTAGGTCCTGGTTCTCTCCAGATGCAAATACATCACGAATCAGTACTTAAGCTTAATCTGTCATGGGTTGGGTTGTTTTACCTCTGAGTGGCACTTTTTTGCACACCATGGGCTAAATGGCCAGGTCACATGGACCCCTAAGACTCCGAGAAGGTTGGGGGAGGGGACCCACTGGAACAGCTGTTGGGAGACAAATGGTAGCCTCCCGTCAAGGCCATCCAGTGTGTTCTTTAACGTGCACAGGGTATGACTCTCCCGCACACAGGGCCACGGCTTAACGTCCCATCCGACGGACGGCGGCCTTTCCAAGACCATCGGTGTCCCCTACTGACCGTGGGCAAGGCGGGGAATTTTGCGTAGATAAATCTCAACACTTACCCAGATAGGACTCGAACCTGGGAACTACAAAGCCTGGTGCGCTACCGACTGAGCCACCCCCGCCCTCTAATCTGTCATGAATCGATACTTAAGCTGAATTGCAGTTCATCTGTGAACATAACATGCACCCACTGGTCTGGACTCTAATCTGTGATGTTAGCAACTCCACGTTAAATGAGCTCACCAGGTGGCAGGAGTTAGAGGGACACAAATAACAGACTCCTGGCATAAAAGCATTGTTCTTCTGAAGTCTGTAAACAGCATACCTTGAAACCCTTGTTCCTGTAGCTGCTGCAAATTCCAAAGACAGTTGCCTAGAGGTCATCACTCTGTTACGTCTGGCAGTAAGAATCGTATAGCGATTATCTGCAGCAGTTGTCTCTGGGACAGCCTTGTCCTGGTCGACGACGAACATCTCCTGTCTGTTGAAACTGTCTCCAGAGTCTTGACAGGGCATTTTGTGTGACTTTCAATTCACTGGAAACTTCAGTCTGAGACTGACCTGTTTCCATCATTCTAATCACTCTCCACCACTGAAAATCATCCATACGATGTCTTCAGAACATAATAAACTCGATGTGCCACTGAAGTAAATGCAAGAGTTGCCTAGAATAGCAACAAATTGCGAAGACTTGTCTTTTTTCAATGCATTCCTAATTTGCATATTCCAGCTTAAACACTGCAACTGTAATGCAGGATAGTTTTCTGTGTAGTATATTTTTCATGTTCACCCATTTTCAGTGCATTCTGTTACATACATCAACAGTTATATACGTTTTTGTCGATTATCCTTTAATTTTGAGCACCAGTGTCTTAATCAACAGCAAATGGGCTAGTTAGGAATACCAAATAATATAGAGGAGTTGAAATTGGATCTGACCATTGCCTTGTCAAAATTGTCTTGAACTGAAGTTTAAAAAATGTGCTAAGATTAAAAGAATGATCTTTAACACTGAAATTCTAAAAGCCCCATATATAGCCAAACCATGACATGATTGATAGATTGCTTGGTAATTATGATAGTCATGGTTTGCTTACTACTAAAGTTGATAAAAAATGAAACAATTTTAAAGACTTTTTTTGAAACTAATAGTAGTCTTCTGGGTAAAAAGAAGCAGAGGTAGCAAAGTTATTTGAATGAGGTATTTTGAATGAAGGTACTCGAGTTTATATTTGAAAGAACTTCAGAAATAACCTTAATCAACATCCTTCTAATAGATGGCATTACAAAGAGCTTTAATAGGTGTGTAAATGATCAGTTGAAAGCTAAAAATCTTTGGTTTGACAGTTTGGCTGATAAAGCAGAGGAAGCAATTAGACAGCATAACAGCAGATATTTGCACTAGAGAGTTAATGTTTTGTGTGGGAACAAATTGACAAGAACACAAGGATTGAGGGATAAACACGATAAGGTTATTGAAGGTGAGGATTCTTTATGGCAAAGTAGGCTGAGCATTTCAGTCATGTTCTAAACAATATGGCTAGTTCTAGTCCAATTATTTGTTAGATGCATTAAATGTTTCAAATGTTAGCCCTATATCACAATCAGAAGTTACTTTGGCTATCTCTAAGTTAAAACTGCTTAAATCCCCAGGGGTAGATGTAATTACCACTGAAATACTTGGAGCTGGGAGTGTTTCTGTTGTCACATGGCTGACTGAAAATCTGAATATCTTTTATGATAAAGGCATTGTTAAGGATTTTACCAGAGCTAATATTATCACGATTTTTAAAAAAGGTAATTGCAGTTCTTGTGATAACTATCAGGGTGTAAACCTACTTTCTGTTCCAGGTAAAGTTCTTGCATGATTGTGCTTAGTAGAATTAAGAATCTGGTTGACGGACAATTGCACGATGAGGAGTGTTGATTCAGAAGTTGTAGGTGATGTGTAGATCAGATTTTTTTCACTTAGGCAGATTCTTGAGAAATAGTGTTTCAGAAACCTGTGGTTACTTGCTTTTCACAATTTAAAAAGGCTTTTGACTCTGTTGACTGTCATAATTGGTGATCATGAGGTTGTATGGCATAACTGAAAAGTTAGTTAGCATTATGATGTTCTCTATAATAACAGTGTGTCGTGAGAGTTGGTAAGGCTTGCAGCAATTGGTTTAGTATTGCTAGTGGAGTTAGACAAGGGGGCTTTTTGTCTTCTTTCCTCTTTAGTTTGGTTACTGTATATGCTATGAGGAATTCTCTGCACGGGGAAGATTTAGTGTTAAATGGTCTAGAGTTTCGAATTTATATTATGTGGACGATTTGGCCTTGTTGGCTAATGATGTTGATGAGATGAACTCTTTCAATAGAGCCGTTGATGAAACTGGTAATAGTGTAACTTTGGTGATAAACAGATAGAAAACTAAAGTGATGAAAATTGGTTGGGTTGTTTTACCTCTGAGCATCACTGTTTTGCTCACAATGGGTTAAATGACTAGGTCACAATACCCTAAAGGCTCAGAGAAGGCTGGGGGAAGGGGACCCAATGGACAACTGTTGGGAAACAGAAAGTAGCATCCTGCCAAGGCCATCCAGTGTGTACTTTAACGTGCAGAGGGTATGGCTCTGCTATACACTGGGTCATTGCTTCCCATCTGATGGATGGTGGCTTTTCCAAGCCCCTCGGTGTCCCCTACTGACTGAGGGCAGGGTAGCGAGTTTTGTGGAGATAAATCTCAACACTGGTATCAGGTCGGATTCAACCTGGGAACTGCAGATTACGAGTCTGGTGCACTATGCTACCAACTGAACACCCCTTCCCCTACAGATACTGGTGATGTATGACATGACATAAACAGAAGAATGCTGCTTGAACTTTTCAGAATCAATCGAGTGTTTGTAAAAACACCTAATGATTAAAATTAGACTGTATAATTGTTTGGTTCTTTCTAGGGTTAGTTATGGAGATTAAATTAGGACTCTGTATGCAAGATAACAGCAAACTTGATGCCTTTGATTCTAGATGCTTACGTAGTATCTTGGGCATTAGGTAGTTTGACTTTGTAAATAATGATGCCATTAAGCAAAGGAATCAGCAGAAACTTCTGAATAGCACAAATGTGCAGAAAGAATGTGTTGGTTTGGCCATGTTGCCTATATGCACAACTATAGATTAGTGAATAGGGTTATGAGCAGTATGCCTAAAAGCCTCAGAAAAAGGGGAAGACCTAGGATATGATGGGCAGACAATGAAAATAGGACCTGGTTAGAATTGATGTACAAGTGGCCAATTGCAGCAGTATTGGAGTATCCAAGTATTTGGATAAGTTATATATGAAACCTCCACATCTCATGGCTGCTTGCAGATTATGTATGTATACATAGATTTACTGGCCCCACTTATTAGGGTATTAAGCCATCTGATTTCCATTTCTTAGCAGCACTAAACGGTATTGCTGATTTGCTTGTTAACGTTCCTATTTGCTGAAGCAACCTTCTGATTTAAGCTCACAAGTTTGATTTGAACTATTATCAATGAATATTTCCTTAAATTTTTGAAAATCTAAAAAATTAACAAAAAAAAAACTGCTATTTTTGAAAACGATATTTTTTGAAAGTAATTACAAAATACATACTGCCATTTTTTCCCCGTTTCACATTCTTTTCTGACATAAACCTATTTCAGTATTCCCAAGTTATTTTATCATTTTCCCCAGCATTCATTCTATGCATCTTTCCCTACCTTCAAAATCGAAACTGAAAGGAAACATGTCCTTCTTAGAAATTCTGGTTGCAGCCGCATTTAATTAGTTATGCTTCACTGAGGCAAACAAGACGCAGATGGCTGATGCAATCTCCGTTGCGTGTGCTATAAATGTTGTTTACAGTTTTGGTCCAGCATATTGGATACTCTTTGTAAAGTTAGTATTTTTTTACATTTAAACCTTACGTTTTCATTTCATTGGATTTATTTTCAGAAAAAACGATCGATAAGTATTGATTTTTTTCATTGTTATGCTACATTGTATGGCCGGCCTAAACTTGTTGCTGTGGATATTTTAACATCGCATTAGGCTATATGTTAATTTTTATTTCATTATTTATTACTTTTCCAGTAAAACTCTGATATAGCATTTTATTTTCTTAAAATAAATGAGGTCTTGGATACGAAAGCAAATTCATTTCTGTGAAGGAGAGCTATGCATCAATCCCCTGTGATGATGCATAGAACCGGCCAGGCCTAGCATCTAATGTCCGACCCCGCCTTCTCGTGGTGCAGACCGTTAGTACCTTTCAAAAGAGATACTCTCTTGTGGAAGTGAACGGAAGGGGAGGGCTGCCAGATTAGTGTGGCCTACTGATCTGGACAACTATGGCTACTTTTCTTTTTTTTTTCCTAACCTGCTGAAGAGTGTTCAACCATACAGGGTCCTGGTGCTGACCATATAAACCCACTGGACTGGACAGATATATGGCTCTGAGCTTGATTATGGATCCTGATTTTGCTGCACTGGTGGGCTTCTGTGGAGGGAAAATCTTCCGCTGTGTTTTCTGTTTGTTTGTGGGTTGACAACCCCAAGTGAATAGATTCGCAGGATATGTTTATCAGCTGGTGGATAATCCTGATCAGAGGTCATCGCAGGCACCTGAACTCTTTGCTTCTATTGGCATCGTCAAATTCACATTGGAGGAAGTCTTCCAGTGTAGATGGCTTCAGCCTTTAGTGGTGGGGGAACGGGTCTTTTGCCCATGTCTGCGATTAGGGGCTGTTTGATATTGTTGGCAATCCCTCTCTCAATAAATATAGTTTCTTTAAACATCCTACTAACCATTTTCTCTCCATAGGTAGTTGGAATGTGAGGACTCTGCACAGAGCTTTTTCTCTTGATGTCCTCACACAAGAATTCCACCATTATAATTTAGATATTCTCGGCTTGCAAGAGACCAGATAGACAGATAAAGGTCAGATTCTTAAAAATAATCTTAAATTTCTCTTTTCAGGGAAGGACGATAATAAGCATCACCAAGGCTTTGGGTTGGGTTGTTTTACCTCTGAGCGGCACTTTTTTGCACACCATGGGCTAAATGGCCAGGTCACATGGACCCCGAAGGCTCAGAGAAGGTTGGGGGAGGGGACCCACTGGAACAGCTGTTGGGAGACAGATGGTAGCCTCCCGTCAAGGCCATCCAGCGTGTTCTTTAACGTGCACAGGGTATGGCTGTCCCGCACACGGGGCCACGGCTTAACGTCCCATCCGACGGACGGCGGCCTTTCCAAGCCCATCGGTGTCCCCTACTGACCGTGGGCAGGGCGGGGGAATTTTGCGGAGATAAATCTCAACGCTGACCCAGCTGGGACTCGAACCTGGGAACTACAGATTACGAGCCTGGCGCGCTACCGACTGAGCCACCCCCGCCCCATCACCAAGGCGTGGGTCTGCTTCTCAGCAGACACGCTAGTGATGCTATACTAGGATATGAGTGCAATAATGAAAGGTTTCTTACAGCAAAATTTCAGACAAGCGTTAAAGACTTGAATGTTATCTGCTGTTATGCCCCCCACTGGGGATGCCGTTGAGGATAAGAAGGATAGGTTTTATGGACAACTTCAGAATATTTTGAATTCTGTCAAGAAAGGAGATATTACCCTTGTTCTTGGTGACTCCAATGCCAAAGTTGGTACTGACTCTGACCTTTGGGGAGGAGTAATAGGCCCTTTTGGTATTGGTAGCTGCAATGGGCAACGTCTCCTGCAGGTAAGTAAACTCAATGGATTCAGAATAACTAACACATATTACAAACACCGTGACATACATAAGTACACATGGGTTTCACCCGATGGGCTGCATAAGAATATGATTGATTATATATTAATTAACAGCAAATGGGTTAGTTCTGTTAGGAATACCAGGTCATACAGAGAAGCTGAAATTGGATCTGACTATTACCTTGTTAAAAATGTCTTGCAATTTAAACTTAAAAAGTGTTGTGCTAGGGTTAAAAAATTTGCTTTTAATACTGAAGCTCTGAAAGACCCAGTTATAGCCAAAGCTTACCATGATAGGTTACTTAGTCATTATGACAGTCATGGTATGCTTACTACTGAAATTGAGGAAGAATGGGATCATTTTAAACAGGCTTTTTGGAAACCAACAGTACTCTTTTACGAAAAGAGGAGCAGAAGAGACAGAATTATCCGAGTGATAAGGCACTTGAGCTTATTTCGGAAAGAAAAAACTGCAGGAATGTCCTTAATGAATACCCTACTAGTCCTAATAGAAAGCATTACAGAGAACTTATTAAACGTGTAAAGAATCAGTTAGCTGCTGATAAGAATCTTTGGCTTGATGGTTTGGCTGACAAAGCCGAGGAATCAGTTAGACAGCACAACAGCAGAGAGCTGTACCAGATAGTTAATGTTTTGTGTAGTAGAAAACGGACAGGTATACAGGCATTGAAGGATAAACAAGGTAAGGTTATAGAAGGGGAGGATTCTGTCATGGCTAGGTGGGCTGAGCATTTCAGTGATATTCTAAACAATGCAGTTAGTTCTATTCCCATTGTTTGCAATGATGATAGATGCATTGGTGGCTTTAATGTTGGCCCTATAACACAATCTGAAGTTATTTTGGCTTTTTTAAACTTAAACTTCATAGATCCCCAGGGGTAGATGAAATTACTACCGAAATGCTTAGAGCTGGGAATGTTTCGGTTACCACTTGGATGACTGAAATTCTGAATATCTTTTATGATAAAGGCATGGTTCCTAAGGATTTTACCAGAGCTATTTTTATCCCTATTTTCAAAAACGGTGATCGCAGTTCTTGTGATAACTATAGGGGTATCAGCCTACTCTCTGTTCCAGGTAAAGTTCTTTCCATGATTGTGCTTAATAGAATTAAGAATCTGGTTGACAGTCAATTGCGTGATGAGCAATGTGGATTCAGAAGTGGTAGGGGATATGTGGATCAGATATTTTCACCTAGGCAGATTCTTGAGAAATGTTTAGAGTTTCAGAAACCTTTGGTTGCTAGCTTTGTTGATTTCAAAAAGGCTTTCGACTCTGTTGATCGTCATAATTTGTGGTTGATTGTGAGATCATATGGTATACCAGAGTAGTTAACTAATGAAAGCTCTTTATAGTAACACTGAGTCCTGTGTGAGAGTTGGTAAGGCTTGTAGCAATTGGTTTAGCATTACTTCTGGTGTTCGACAAGGGTGCATTTTGTCTCCTTTTCTCTTTAGCTTGGTTATTGATTATGTTATGCAAAATTCACTTCAAGGAAAAGATTTTGGCCTTAAATGGAATGGAGATAGGAAAATTTCTGATTTAGATTATGCTGATCATTTAGCCCTTTTGGCAAATGATGTTGACGAGATGAACTCTTTCATTCGAGCTATTGATGAAACTGGTAGTAGAGTAGGTTTGGTTATAAGCAGAGAGAAAACTAAAGTGATGAAAATTAGGCAGGCAGGCTGTGATTCAGTTACTCTGAATGGTTGCAGTCTTGAGCAGGTGTCACAGTTTAATTATCTTGGGAGCTATGTAACAGATAATGGTGACGTGCGGCATGAGATTAACAGACGAATAGGGATTGCTGCCGGGACTTTTAAGAATCTATGGAGAGTGTGGAGAAATAGGCGTATACACCTAAAGACTAAAATTAGCCTGTATAATAGTTTGGTTCTTTCTAGGGTTAGTTATGGTAGTGAAACTTGGACACTTTGTAAACAAGATAACAGGAAACTAGATGCTTATGATTCCAGATGCTTACGCAGTATCTTGGGCATTAGGTGGTTCAACTTTGTAACTAATGATGAGGTTAGGCAAAGGAGTTTGCAACCTCCTTTAAGCAGCATATTGTGCAGAGAGAGACTCCGCTGGTTTGGCCATGTTGCCTGTATTGATAATTATAGATTGGCGAATAGGGTTATGAACAGTGTGCCTAAAGGCCTCAGAAAGAAGGGGAGACCTAGGATGCGGTGGGCAGACAATATCAAACAGGACTTTGTTAGAATTGGTGTTCAGTGGCCAGATGCAGTAGATGTAGCTCAGGACAGACTTGCTTATAGAACTAAATTGCACGGTCTGGTTGGACCTCCGTAGCCCGTGGCTGCTTGAGGAGGAGGATGATGATATTTACTTCCGTTAGTTAGCGATCTTCAATCGGCTGATTTATCGATCTTTCCCGAGTTATGCTACATCGGAGGACGGCTTAAAAGTTGTTGTGGATATTTCATTTAACATCCCATTAGGTCATATGTAATTTTTCTATTATTTCTTGTTTTTTTTTTAATAAAAAAAACTGAGATTGTACCATTTTCTGAAATTGAATGTCTTGGATACGGAAGCAAAATAGACTTCCTTGCTATGGAAACCGGCCATCATTTGGGAGGGCAATTTCGGGAAGGGCTGGTCCTTGGTGCACAAACCTTTCTGGACTTAGCCAAGATCGCTAAACTCCAACACCCAAAGAAACAAATTCATAATGTTTAGTAAAAAAAAGCAGCCAAGGAAGTTTTTTTTCTATTTCATAACCAGTTCCGTGAAAAATCCGTGAATGTGAGGAGGCCAAGTCATGTATAACACTGGCCATGTTTAAAACATATGATACTGAAAAGATTCATTAAAAGAAATGAAAATCATATCTCAGGTTGAATATTATATTTGGGAGAAAATTTCCTTTCGATAAATATATAATTTAGCTATTTTTATTCAGCAGGTTTTCCAAAGTGAAGCCTTAATTGTATAGTGCGATCTTTTATTCACCATATCTCATTGAAAAAGGCTTATTAAAATCATTATGCTTGGACATTTATTAATATTATTTATATTTATAAAATTCGTAATTCTGTTTAATTTGAAATATAACATGACCTATTTCTGTTGATTGGTTATTTTAAAAAAAAAATTCTAAAGTTGACTTGTTTATTTGACTCAGTACAATTGGCTAAAAGCCTGGAATTTTCTCAAAGTATGTTACCGAGAAAAAAAATAAAAAAAAGAAATATTTATTAAAAACCAAAAATTTTTTTTGTTATTCAGGAATATATAGCCATTATATCCATGTGTTTGTAATCATTTCTGTCTATTAGTTTTTTTTTAAATAAATTTTTATTTGTTGCAAGATGTATTTTTTACTACGACTATAAAAAAAGTCCTATTAAAATGAAACATATCTTCTTTTTTTTGTTAAATACTTGATTTTCAGAAAATCCAGAAATGCTGATTAATTTGGTATACAACATGTCATAATTCCTTTCATTAGTTATTTGGCAAAAAAGTTCTAAATTTAAAGTTTTTTTGGTTGAGCATAGGGAGAAAATAGCTTGGCCTCTGGATGGAAACCTGTTTTTTAACCTGGACACTGGAAGGGTTAAAGCAGCTGAAGCAGTCAAAGAAATAAACAAAGTTGAAGGCAAAGGTGTTCACTTGGACAGCGTGAATCTCGTTCAAAAATTTTGTGGATGGTAACATGAGTTTGGAGAGAAAGGTTTGGGAAGGCCTTCTATGGTAGATTTGGATGCCCTGCTCACAGCCATTGAAGCAAATCCAACAATCAGCACCCACGAATTGTCAGCTGAACTGAGTGTTTTCCAATCTACATGACTGGCCGCCTGCATAAGCTTTATAGAGGTCTATAAACAATGGCATGAAGTGCCACATGAATTGACCACAGCTCATGCTCAATAATATGTCAAGGTCTGCAAGGAACTGCTCAAGAATCTACACGACACTTGGTTCATCAAGCAGGTAGTTATTGGGGATGAATGGATCTACCTGCTTAATCCAGACATCTCCAATAAGTGGTTGGACCAGATGAGCCAGCTTTACCTATCCCCAAATGCAGCTGTTTCAAGAAAAAAGTCATGTTATGTGTCTGATGGATTTTCAGAAGTTTTTCACTTTGAGCTCATTCTTGATGGTCAGGCTTATCAGTGCCAAACTATATTCCAAGGAACTGAATTGGGTGTATGGGAAACTGAAGCAACGATACCCTGGTTTAGTTAACCAAGAGCAGGAGCTCCTTCAACAGGAGTACAGGCTTGACCTTGCCCTTCTGATTCAACTTTCAACTTTATTTTACAAATAAATATATATTTCTTTTGCTATAAACAATCCACAAGCAAAGCTTTTCGGGTTGTTATATTACATATTACATTGTATAAAGATAACATAGAATACACAGAAATTTAAACATATGAACGTGTATACATATATACTTTATAATTTAAAATTATCCGATGTTCAAATATCTAATAATGCAAATGAAAAATTTTTTGCAGCTTCAGGAGGTAGACAACAAGATTTACTTAAATATATTATACATAAATTCAATATCAGCAAACCCCATAAGAAAAACCTTTAACTTTTTTTAAAACAAATAAATATTTCCAGATAAATTTCTTAATTCATAAGGTAAGCTATTGACCATTTTGGGAGCTAAATACATTGAATGTTTATGTACAATCTCTTTTTTAACCAATGCAACAATATATAGTTTCCCCTCGGTACACAAATGATGTTCAAATATTTTTTCTTGAAGATAATTGCTATTTTTATATACATATATCATTAGCTTATATACATAAAGATGTCTTAAAGGCATAATATCCACATATAACTATAATTTACACTAGAAGACCTATTAATATTATTTGTCATATTTTTAATTATTCTTTTTAGAATTGTAATTATTGATTTGAGAATTGTTTTATAGGTTCCCCCATAGAGCAATAGCCCATAATAAAATACAGATGAATCCAGGAATTATATATATTTAACATCATTTCTGCATCTACCAATTTATTTAAGTAATAAATTATGTATAACTTTGATCTAAGTTTTATTTTAATTTTATCCACATACGGTTTCCAGTTCAATTTTTGATCGATTTTTATACCTAAGTAATCAGTCTCATAACAATTTCGATAGGCTTACAATTATAAGCCAAATCTTGATTGCAGGCTCTATTATGAATTCTAATATTCAGATCTTCAGTAATTCTGCTCTTCAAACTAAAATACATTAATTTTGTTTTATTTAAATTCAAAGTTAATTTATTAGTACTAAACCAAGTACCAATAATTTTCAATTCACTGTTGATTAATATTTTTAATTCTGTTTTATTTTTAGCTCGAAAAGTGATGGCGTATCATCAGCAAAACTAGTAATTCTCCCTGTTATGTTCATCTGACAAAAATCGTTGATGTATATTAAAAATAAAATCGGCTCCAGTACAGAACCCTGTGGCACGCCATATTTTATCTTTAACAACTAATAATACCATTTATTTTAACAACTTATATCCTATTCTTTAGATAACTTTTAAACCATGTTAGTACAATTTCCCTAATTCCAGCATGTTCCATTTTATTCAATAGTATGTTGTGGGAGATGATGTCAAATGTTTTTTGTATGTCCAAAAATATAGATATAGTTTGATAATTATTTTCTAAGGAGTCATATGTGAATTTAGTAAAATCAATTGTGGCATCCCCCGTATTTTTACCCTCTCTGAAGCCAAATTGCCTATTGGAAAAAAAATTTTTTTTCAATAAAAAACATTCTTTTTTTAACTAGCTTTTCAAAAATATTCCCAAAAATTGAAATGACAGATATTGGCCTATAATTTGATAACATATTTTTTTTTTTCATTTTTATACACAGGAACCACGACTGCCTTCTTTAATTCATCTGGAAAGACCCCATTTTGAACTGACATGTTAAAAATATACAAAAGAGGTTTAGTAATATACTTTACAGATTTTTTTTAATATGATGGCAGTAAAACCATCTAAACCTGGACTTTTATTGTCTTGTAATTCTAGAATAATATTTTCAATTTCAATTTCCCTAAATGGTTGCAGAAACATAGAACTGTTTGTTCTAGTACTATGCTCAAATGAATTGATAGTAGTTTCATGTGTTTGGCATTTAATAATATTTTCTGCAACTCCATTAAAATAAAGATTAAATTCATTTGCTATTTTTAATGAATCGCTATCATTTGTTTCTTTACCAATGTTAAACAATTGCAGTGTAACAGATATTTCCTTTTTTTGATCAGTTAGTTCATTTATAAATTTCCATTGTTTTTTACTATTACCATTGCATTTTTGAAATTGTGTTCTATAGTAATTATTTCTTGTATTTTTTACTTTGGTATTAAGCTGATTACTTACATTTTTATAATTCGTTTCATATATATTACTATGCGGATATCTTTTAATTTCTTATAGCACATATATCTTGTTTTAATAAGGTTTATAATTTCACCTGTTATCCAATTGTTTTTTGATTTTCTGTTTGTGTTTTTTAAGCAGTACTGTTTGGATTTATTAATTATTTCAGAAAATTTGTTGCAAAATATCTTGTATGCCAAATTTGTATCTCCTATATTTTAAAATTCTTTAATAAGTAGTGTATAGTCTATTCTATATGTAAAATTATTTTGCTTTTCCTCTATGTTACAATTTTCATTAATTAAACCAATTTTAATACCAATTGGGTTATGATCAGATATGTCCGAAAATACAACTACTGCTTTCACATCTACATCAGAATTTCCTTTAACAAATACATGGTCTAAACAGGAAAAACTGGCCTGTGCACCCTGGTTATTTCATTTAAATACGGTTGGAAACCGTATGTCGACATCAGTAGCAAATAGTCATCTACATACTCTTTGTCAATAAATAAATCAATATTTATGTCTCCTGTAAACAATATATTTTTCGTATCAACTTTTCCTAATACTCTAATTCTTCAATGAACTGACATTATGTGTAAAAGTGAGACTGGTACACTGCTAAGATGCAAAGATTACAACTGTTTAGTGTCAAACACAATGATTCTGCTGTTTCCATCTCTATATCATCATTTATAACTATATTTATACAATTCTAAACATATATTAAGATATCCTCCTGATTTGTTATACTATCTGCATTTATAGAATATTTTATACCCATTAAGATTATAGAAACAAATTTGGTCCTCTTTAATCCATATTTCTGTTAATATTAATATATCTATAAAGTTATTATCATGTATAATTGCCTCTATTTCTTCAAACTTATTCCTAATACTGCATATATTAAGATTTAATATGCATATAGACGGATAATTAGCAAAACTAAAAAATGATTTTAATCTATCCAAATCTAATACACTACAATCATTATTGACTTCACATTCAACATCACTTAGCAGCTGAGCCATTTTGCTTTAATACATCTCTTAAATCATCGTCATTTCTAATTCTACATATTTTTGCTGTTTCATTTAAATGCATAAAAATCTTACCTTCTTTAACTCACATGAATTTATAACCAGGTGTTTTACCCTCAGTTTTTGCTTTATATAACAATTGCTTCAATACAGGAGTCAAATGTTCATTTAAATATACTTTGGCACTCTTAAATCTTTCATCAACATCTGTACAATTAATACTATAATTGGTGCTTCTATTTGCAATGAACCATTGATCACGCATATTCTTATTGTTAAATTTTACAATTATAGGCTTTATCCTATTTTTATTTACTGTTGGCACTATGTGTTTTACTAATATATCTCTCTCTTTAATATTAACTCCAGTTTTTTTAGCAATTTTGTTCACAATGTTCGTTAGATGAGTTAGATCTTCATCGTGTTCCTCTGGTATACCCACAACTTCCATATTCTGGCTCCTTGAATATTGTTGTAGATCAGTTAGCTCATCTCTGATTTGACTTATTTCTTTCCTTAGAAAGTGATTGTTCTCTTCCAGTTCAGAATTTCTCTTCTTTAGTTCACTTATATCTTTAGTAAGTCCAGTAATATTTTTTATCACCTTATCTAATTTCTCTGAAGCAAATTCTACAAAAGTCCTAATTTCACTGATTGCTGCGGTATGATTCTTTATCTCAGTCACTTGTTGCATGAGCCATTTTAATTTATCAAATTCTGTTGGTGGGTCATTTGTACTGGTAGATCCTTTGGCATGTTGTTGCCTAGTGGAAATAGTGAGTTTGCTTTCACATTTCGTACATTGCCACAGCATTTTTGTGTTTTTACTCATTTTTTGAGAAGTATCTTCATTGTAGCCAGCACAACTTGAGTGGAAATTGCTGACATACTCACCTGAACATCTAAGCATGTCATTATTATTTTTGATATTACCTTTGCAATGTGCACAATTTAATGTATCCATATTCTTGGTTTCTTATGATTGTACACAGCAGAAGTTTATAAGTTCCTATGATGTAATGTTACTTCAAATTTATCACTATCAGCACAAAATGTGAGGAATGCAAGTCTTACTAATCATTGCTACTCTGCAATACATCACTTAAGCAGACGACATCAATACTCTAGGATGTTAGAAGTTAGTTATTTATGATGGCAACGATTTAACGGACACGCCCAATAGGTAGTGCAGAGCGTAAGGAAGAATTTGAATACATAAGCTTATTATCCTATATACTCACAGATTTGAAATTCTCACTTCGATCCTAGGACGATCAATACAATTGCAATGAACTCAAACAGTTAAAATACATTGAAATAATAGATTATATAAACTTTTTAAATGGACAGTTCACTCACAGCACATTACTATCTTCAGACACAGTTACGGTGATTATCACCTGTTTCAAGCAATGGGACATTTTCTCAATGCTAGGCCCTTCACTGATTTGGATGAGGTTGAACACGTATCAAGAGTTCACTTCTAAGCAAAATGCATGGTACAGTGGGGATTGAACACCTTGCAGAAAGGAGGGCACAAACTCTTGAACACAATAGTACATACCTTGAAATATATATATAAGCCTTGATTGTTACAAGGTTCTGAGTAAGTATATTTCTATATCCGAAATACCATTTTTTTCTGACACTCCAATATTGAGATGCTCACAAAGCCTCTACTAAGTCTAGGACTCTTTTTGCAGAACTAGGGGAAGAAAAAGCCAACTTATAATATGATATGACAATTGATTAGGTGAAAAAATTGAATAGTAGGTAAATTTTTTTAAATAATAAAAGGTTATATATCAAAATTTACTTTCTATTCAGTTTTTCCAACTAATTACCATGATGCTGAAGAAAGATATATATGCAGTGGTGTGCTGGTAAATTTTTAACAACTGGCTCGCTAAAAAAAACAAGACCAAGAATATGTATGTGTATAAATTTATTGTAAAGTTTTACTGATTTAAAACAATTTGAAATACAAAAATTCAAACAATAGTAAAAAAAAAATTATTGTAATTTCCATATAGCCAATTGATTCTCACAAAATGCTTTCTTTGAATTTTGCTGAGCTCTTGCATCCGTAGCCAATCTATGGTTGTGTTTCAAACATAATTTGACAAATGGAGTTGCATCCCAATCTGCTAACTCTTTTCACAATTAATTTACCATCATTAAATCTGACATGTGATCTATTGTTAAACTATTTCTTACCCTTGTAAAAATTGTGCTCATTAAACAAACATCTTTCAGCTTCAGAGTTACTGATTGTAACAGTGCTAACTATTTTTATAGCTTTTCAAATATTTGCAAGGATTGAAACAATTTTTGATTCTAATAAAAAAAAAATGCCCCCTCAAGCAGTTCTTGCCCCAGAGGTCTGATAGGAGCCCATCAGTTTATACGCCATAGTAGAAGGTCTGAGAGGATGACAGGACCTCAGCAGAAAAACGACACATACATCCGTGCCTTAATCCAGGGCTCGAACCCAGATCCCTTAGATCAGTAGCCAAGCACGATAACCACTCAGCCATGGTATGACTACAAAATCCAAAAAATCTTGCAAATCAATTTCATATTTTAAAATTTGACTTAAATGGTACAATTTTTTTCAACAGCTGTCCATGATGAAGTAAGTTCTTCATAAGGTCAAGTTGATTGTTCTAATAAATCGAAATAATTTAAAATGTTTTCATCATTATTTCTGCCTGATAAATGACGTAAATTCATTTGTTGAATTACATTTTCTAGTAACCTATTCCTAGGAAAAGCATTGAATTTATTATTTTTATTAAATGGAATATCTTTAAAATTATCTGATTATCAATATTCAACTTCAGATTCATATTTTCCATGATCAACCCTTAATTTTTCCGAAGCTCTTATTGTGCATTTGATTAATTTTTGTGCTTTCTGAATGTTAGTTGATCTTGACTGGAGTTGAAAGTAATGAAAATTCTTCAAGAATGTCTATCGTTAAAGCAAGGGGTGCACAAAGGGTGCCAAAATAAGTGTGCCCTGGCTGGATTTTCTGTGTCACCATATACAAACTTATTTCCCATATGCTGCTAGCTATTGTGGACTGAAGTGCATGTCACTCTACAGTTTATAGCCATTGTCGATTTAACAACTGGTTCACAAAATTCTTGAAAATTTAACAATCAGCTCCTGTGAGCTGGTTCCAGCACACCACTGTATATATATCCAAAATGTAGCTGCTCAGATATTTTATGCGTTTTATACTTGTACTACCATCTTTGTGAAAGTCTTTAAAGACTTTATTATGCTCTAAATAATTTGATGTGAACTTTGTCCAATTCTCAATGAGTTACCAACTGCTGTCCTTTAGTGCTCTACAATTCTGAACTGTGCCATTCTACCATCATTTGGAATTAAAATTGGAACTTTGCAACAAATCTTTTCTTTACTGACTCGACTGCTATTTATAGCACGTCAACATTTCTACAGATCTTAGATTTCTTATATCATCATGGATCTACATTATATAAGATATTGGTGTTTTCTGATGACTTTTTATCTACTAATTGTTCATACACTGAGATTTATTTTAATTTAAATTCTTTGTCATTAAAGTCAGTGGTGTTTTTTATCTATATAAATAATACAAGAAGCTGTAATTAATATAATTATAAATTTTGGTTTGCTCATAAATCACTAGTATTGTATTGTTTATACAATAAAGCATGATTAAACTTCACATATTGATATTTCATTTATAATTTTAAATCATTCTGTCTGAATATTTTACCTGAAACTATTTTACAGACTTTTTACTTATTTTTAGGTATACTGGCTAAAACCTATTTGCCATTCCTGAATTGTTCATTTGGGTTGCCATTACTATAGTAGGCATTCACCTCGGTCTCATATTAAGTTCACAGATTAAATTAAAAAATATATATAAATTAAGTTGACACATAGATACTATACTGCAGACAGTAACCTAGTTCACTTTACTAACATGGATGTTAAACATTGCTACACTTACTTAAAAAAAGCTATTACTAATATGCAGAGACCATGGTTTCCCCCTCAATTGTTTAGGACATCTTTAGAGCTAGATAAATCTGCCTCAGTAAACTAAATAGTTCATTTCTAGAGTCCAGTCTGAAAAATTTCAATGATCTAACCAGAGATCTAACTATTTTTTTCACTGTGTACAGCCAAAACACATCAACTTTACTTTTTTTTTGCAGTGTCCCACACATTTTCTGTTTGCTAGTTTCACTTTGAGGATTTTTATTAGCCTATAATTAGGTACAATAATGCTAAAAAAATTCTAATATTTTCAGAGTGCCACAGCCAAACCTTTTTAAAAGGGTTAAATTTTTAAACTATTCAAAGTATACTCATAAATTATTAATTTCTTTAACAAAGAGTTTTTCTTGGGGTGGAGATTTAAATTCCCCTCATCATAATGACAGAGAATTTAGAAATGTGTAAGAAATAAATATATATATTTTTTCTTTTTCTTAAGAATTAATGTGAAAGATAAACAACTGTATTAAATTTATGAAACACCATATAAATATTAGAGTACATTTTCTTTTTTCACTCTAATATGCAAAATGATCAGAAATTGAAAAAAAAAAAATCCAACCTGCTTGAAAATGTAATCAAGTAGCACTACTAAATATTATACCACAGCAAGAATTCATGTTGAGTATTCAATGTATGCAATACTTACATCTTCTGCAAAAGTATTTTTGTTGCTACCAGCAATCACAATCATTTTGCCTTTATAATTTTGCACTATGTGACTTTCAGGTGTTGTTCCAAGTGTTCCATCTGGTGAGAATGCTGCTTGAAATGGAATATTAATACTGTCTGAAAGAGCTCCCTTTGAAAATCTAAACAAATGGTTAAGTTCATATAAAAAAGAAGTAAATCTGCAACTGAATGCTAAAGTTGTATTTTAAATAATACAGTTATGTTACAAAATTGTGATTTCTGATTTATTGGTATGAAAGTTTATGCTGTAAGATTTTCATTTTAATCCAAGAGTATTTGCAGTTGTTTATACTTATACTTTAATTCTGTATTCCAACATAGTATGCTCTCACAATCCAACAAGCTATACCTTAGCATTAAAATTAGCACAAAGTTTGTTATATTATACACATGAGAAAGTATGCTTATAAGTGATCAAAACTGCATTGCATGGTCTAAAACATCATGATATGCAAAGCAATAGGGTCTCACTAGTTCAATATTGTCTAGAACTCTAGATCAGCCATTATTAAGTCACAATTAACTGCATTGAGTTGTCACAACTAAAACATATTTATTTGATGAGACTGGAGACCTGGTGTTAGAGCACAATATGATGATATTTGGAATGAACCCGAGTTCTGCTTATAAAGTTATGATAAACAGCTGCATATCAGATATTGTTCACAAAAAAATGTAGTGTCTTTCAAACTATGAGCCATGACATTGTTACAGGCAGTGATGTCTGAGGTTCAAAAAAGAATAAAAAAATTTTAAGGAATATTTTAAGCTCAAATAATATATGTTGTTAACTCTTAACAAGACAGGGCAACAGTTACGGAAACAAATAGAAAGTCATGTGCATAATACATCATAGTTTCCAATGTACAGTACTGTGCAAATTAGTTGGGACAATAGCAAAATGCAGTAGCAAAGACACAACTAAAATATTTATTTGTTTAATAGTGTAGTTAATAGTGAATGTGACCCCCCTTAGCTTTAATTACTTCTTCCACCCTCTCAACCATTGATAGCTTTCCACACATCTCCTTCACTTCAGGGTCATGGTACCACACTTTCATGATACTTTCTATCATTTTGGTTTTCGTCGTGCAATCCATCTTAGATATGCGCGCTTTAATAATGGCCCACAAATTTTCAATGGGGTTTAGAATGGGTGAATTTCTTGGCCACTCCAATACCTTCAAATGTTGCTTGGTAAAGAAGCTTTTAGCAAGCTTTAGAATTGTGGCATGGAGCCAGATCCTGTTGAAATACCCTATTGCTGTTAGGAAACAGCTTCTGCAGTGTTGGGACCATTTTTGCCTCCAGAACGACTTTTTGCTGTCCATCATTCCTTCAATGGGGTGAAGCGTCTGTGCCCGGAAGCTGTGAAACATCCCGAAAACATGACCTTGGGTGGGTGTTTGGGGGATTGCTGGATGTGTGGCCGGATCGAAGAGGTTCTCCAGGCAAGCGTCGGACGAAATTTGACATGTAGCCATACACCTCAAAGTGGGTTTCGTTGGAAAATATCATTTTTTCTCAATTCTCCACAGTCCAGTCTTGATGTTTCTTTGCCCAAGATGGCCTTTTTTGCCTCTTAGCGGGTGTCAAAAGCTGCTTTTTGGCGGGGCATCGAGCCCGGCAGCCACACTCCAGAAGGCGATGACATACAGTGGAAGCATCTATATTAACCCCATGAGATGCAATCTCCCTTTTGATGTCTCCACTGGTCTTCTTTGGGTCTATGATACTAATTCTTTGAATTAGACTATCATCTCTAGGGGTGGTTTTTCTTTTTCTTCCACAATGTCCTTTATGGGACGTGTCCACGGACCCTGTCTCCTTATGCTGCTTCATGATGCTTGTCCCAACTAATTCGCACAGTACTGTAATATGCTTAAATTTTAATTTTTCCATCTCGATAGGAATCACCCATTTACAATCTTTTTTTCTAAAATTAATAATTTGATAATAAACATATAGCTAATGTTTAGGTATCCAATAAAATCTTAAAAATGCCGAAAACATTATGGTGCTGTGATAACCACTATACTGTGATTTGTTTCACTAACGAGTGTCTGATTGTTTTACTTCTTTCTGTTGTCTCAAAATTAACGTTTCATGGAGAGCAATCTTTGAACTATCGCCATCTGACTTTTCTTAATCTTTTGAATTTTTCTCAAAAACAAACTGTAAAATCAATGTTTATAATTGAAAGAAATTACACTGCTTAGTAACAAGGAATTGTTATTATAGTTTTGGTTTTCTAACTGCAACTAATTCTGGTTTTTAACTTCCTCTTTGTGATTCCTGTAAAAAGATGACTACCATAGTTTAATGATGTTTCATCTGTAAAAGTTTGTTACTATTCTGTTCTGACCAAGACCTTTGCAAATGTTCTTGAGGTGTGGTTGATTTGGCAAAGGTGACAACTTGACAGCAGCATCTGCTAAGTCACTGCCCCTAATGCCAGCATGTCCAGGCACCAAAAGAACATGTTGGTAGCAATAGTGGCCAGCTGATGGAGCAGTTGGTGGACCTGATCAAAGTCTGTAGTTAGCTAAGCAAGTTGGTATAAAGCACACATTAAAAATGATGCTTAGTATCATTTTTAGATATAGTTCCTGGAACCACATAGATGTTGTTCAAGGAAATACTGATATCACATCACTCTGCTATGAAGATGAGCATTGAAGTGGAATCTTG
The DNA here is from genome assembly GCA_038380435.1 of Ryuthela nishihirai. Taxonomy (NCBI): domain Eukaryota; kingdom Metazoa; phylum Arthropoda; class Arachnida; order Araneae; family Heptathelidae; genus Ryuthela; species Ryuthela nishihirai. The sequence continues at coordinate 92,095,049 of JAWZYU010000004.1, read as the reverse complement.
TCCACTCTGACGACATCACAACAGACCATGACCAATCCTATCGATGTCTTGAACTTCATGTCAGGAAACAAAAAACAATCTCTAGTGTGATGGCACAGCAGAGATCACAATTTAAAGCATACTGTATGGACAACTGACAGTGAATAGAAAAAGATGGTTAACATAAAGACTCTAGACTGGTGAGGAAGGCTGCCATGTACACATGAAGAACCTGACACTGAAGAGAGTCCAACACTCTCACCACTGAATCCTGGGCTGAAGTGTAAACCTATGATCTGTATTGCAGTTTTGACTGGAAAATTGCATGGTACAAGCAGTGCAAAGAACATCAGTTTTCTCTGTACAAGAGTGAGGAGACGACCTCGACAATGTTCACTGCCCACATGCACTTGGACCTAAGTATATGCATGGGATAAAAAAAAGGTAAATTTCCAGCCAAAGTTGAAATTGTGATATTTTGTCTCTGCCACATAAAGAAAGATTGTGATCCAAATAAAAATGACACTTGTGACAAAGGTGCATATAAGCAACTTTCTGTTATGGGAACTAACACTGGTTTCTGTCTGCCAGAACGAGAGAATGTTCAAGGCAATTTGCAGTTGTTGCTCAGTGATAGTCATGCTGGAAGATGAACAAAAAATGCTACAATCATCAATATAGAGGGCATTTCCTACAGTCACAGGAAGTTATGTGACAGAGTTAATCTTGACAGTGAAAAGCATAACACCCAAAATGCAGCCTTGAGGAATCCATTGTTTTTGAGAGAAAGGGTGCATCAGAGTGTTGCAGACAAAAATGATAAAAAAAATTGGCAACAAAACTGGACGTGACCATGAAAGCCAAAGGCATTGATGTCATGAAGAATACCAAATCACCATGTCATTTCAGATGCAGAAGAATATTGACAGTAGTGGTCTCAATGAAGAAAAGAATTTCTGATCACCACTTCAAGGCAGACCAGGTAGTCAAATGTTGACCAATACATAAAAAAGCCACAGTGGGTATTGGAAAGAAGGTCATTGGTTTTAATATGGTATATACCAAATCAGTCTGTCATTTCCCATTCTTTCCAAACACCTCAAACATGAAACTCATCAATGCAATTAGCTGATGAGTTTCATGTTTAGCTTGAAGGAAGATTTGAAGGAATCTTTGGATCCTTTCCATGCTCGGAAAAGGTAAAGATGATAACCTTATGCCAAAAATTCGCAAACTGCTCTTTGCAAAAAATTTGATTAAAAACGTTGAGCAGCTGACTCAATAGTGAGAGATATCAGCCATAGTGTAATGGAAGTTGTCTGGCTGCATAGCAGATGCAACGAAAGAATGCAGAGCAAGACATAACTCGTCTGCTATGGAGATTCAGGTCATTCGACAGGAGAGGTGTGCTCTCTAGATCCAGGAACTAAGAAGAAAAAGAGATGAAGGAGAACAATTCTCCAGAGTACTGGCAATTGCTTTAGGATAAGCAATTACACATCCATTATGCTCCCAGTTACACAATTAGTCGGGCAAATAATTTTACCCATCATTTTATCCCACATGATCTTAGAACTGGTCATGAGAGTTGGTTGGATGAGGTTAAAAATCAATCCGTAGTGAATGCACAGTATTCCCTGTTAAGATAGACAAACATTAATTAATAGATTCTGAAAAAAATTAATCGCCGACATGGTGGGAATCGAACCCGCATCTCTCTAGATTCATGCCAGAGCACACTACCATTGTACCACGCATCGGAAAATGAAATTTTTCAGAATAAGAGCTTGTAAATCTTCTTCACTGAGACGTGGCACAGACAGCGCTATCTACACTCAAGGAGATACAACTTTTTCAGTCGTTGCTATTGATTATCAGATGTTAATGAGAAGGTCGCTAAAGTGTTAATATATATAATTAAAAATCAATCCTTAGTGAATGCACATTATTCCCTATTAAGATAGACATCAAACATTAATTAATAGATTCTGAATTGATATTTAATTATATATTAACGCTTTAGTATTAGCGACCTTCTCATTAACATCTGATAATCAATAGCAATGACTGAAAAAGTTGCATCTCCTTGAGTATAGATGGTGCTGTCTCTGCCACATCTCAGTGAAGAAGATTTATAAGGTCTTATTCTGAAAAATTTCATTGTCAGACTCGTGGTACAATGGTAGCACACTCTGGTATGAATTGAAGAGATGCAGGTTCGATTCCCGCTGTATCGGCGATGAATTTTTTTCAGCATGTTAATTAATGTTTGTTGGATGAGGTTTTATGGTGCATCAGCACCTTAAGCTATAATAAACCAAAGATAAAATAAATAATAAAAGATGAGAAATCCTCAAGCAAAATTGATCATGCAGGTGACAGAAGATACATACTTAATTCAAGATTCCTTCTGGCTCTGGCACTGGACAAAATGGTCTCTCACCCTGGTACACTTGAAAGCTTCAAAGTTGGAATCTCAGCAATAAACTTCAATTTTTGTTCTGAGCCTTATGAGCTGCAGTGCAGTTGGAATTCCACAATAGTTTTGGAAAACAAGAAACCACGATGACTGCAACATTGATTGGCTTCTGACTGACTGGAATGTTGGTCTAAACCACAAAGGGAGTGCCAAAACCATTCCATTCAACCCAGTCAATCTATCACCATGCCACCTGTAATGCACCCCAAAAGATTACAGAGAGGTGATTGCTTCTATAAAAGTTGTCCTTGATGTCCCTTGTGGAAAGATTGAGGAGGCACAGATGGAAAGGATAATGGCAGTGAAGATGCAGATTGGAGAATTAAAAGACATACTGACACCAGTGTTTGACAGGGAGACTGACTGATCCCCAAGCCAGGGTTCCAGGACCCAAAAAACCTTGTTAATGTTAGTACTACCCTGAAAAGGACTGTGTCCATGAAGTACTCCAAGAGAAGGGGGATGGCAGCTATGAGATATGAGATCTTCAAGGTTGGACCGGAATATGGTGCTTTCAGGTGGACAATAAACTGAGTGGACAGTCAATGAGAATTCCATGAGGTGAATGTAAACTGCCTCTAGGTCAGTAGTGAGGGGGTATGATCTGTAATGGCTTGGTTGTTTGAGTTTAATGCTGCAACAGCAAATATGGCTATATTATGCCAAAACATAGGATATAGTAAAAGGTAAACAGATAAAATTTAGAGAACCCTCAACCATATGTTAAAAACAACACATAAAAGAGGAAAAGGAAAGAAACTATACAAGACAACCTAAGAATGAAAAGTGTATAACCAAAAATAATGTGTAGAAACATCATCATCCTCAAGCAGCCATGGGCTACAGAGGTCCAATCAGACCACACAATTTAGTTCTCCAAGCATATCTGTCCTGAGCTATATCTGCTGCATCTCGTCACTGCACATCAATTCTAACAAGGTCCTGTTTGACATTGTCTGCCCACTGCATCCTAGGTCTCCCCCTCTTTCTGAGGCCTTTAGGCACACTGTTCATAACCCTATTCCTAATCTATAATTATCCATACGGGCAACATGGCCAAATCAACAGAGTCTATCTCTGCACAATATACTGCTCAGAGGAGGTTGCAGACTCCTTTGCCTAACCTCTTCATTACTTACAAAGTTGAACCACCTAATGCCCAAGATACTGCATAAGAATTTAGAATCAAAAGCATCAAGTTTCCTGTTATCTTGTTTACAAAGCATCCAAGTTTCAATACCATAACTAACCCTAGAAAGAATCAAATTATCATACAGTCTAATTTTAGTCTCTAGGTGTATACACCTATTTCTCCACTCTCTCCATAGATTCCTAAAAGTCCCAAGGTAATCCCTATTCACCTGTAAATATCATGCTGCACATCACCAGTATCTGTTACATAACTCACCAAGATATTTAAACTGAGACACTCGCTAAAGGGTGCAAACATTCAGAGTGACTGAAGGACCACCTGCCTGACCAATTTTCATCACTTTAGTTTAATCTCTGTGTTGATGAGACTGGTAATAGAGTTGGCTTGGTGGTAACACCAAACCAACTCTGTTACCAGTCTCATCAATAGCCCTAATGAAAGAATTCATCTCATCAACATCAATAGCCAACAAGGCCAAATCATCTGCATAATCTAAATAAGAAATTTTGAAATCTCTAGACCATTTAAGACCAAAATCTTTCCCTTGCAAAGAATTTTGCATAGCATAATCAATAACCAAACTAAAGAGAAAAGGGGACAAAATGCACCCTTGTCAAACACCAGAAGTAATGCTAAACCAATTGCTACAAGCTTTACCAACTCTCACCGACTCAGTGTTATTATAGAGAACTTTCATTATGTTAACTAACTTTTGTCTTTTTTTGTTAACTAATCTGCATCTCACAATCAACCACAAATTATGATGATCAAAAAAATATCTGATCTACACATCCCCTACCATTTCTGAATCCACATTACTCATTATGCAATTGACTGTCAACCAGATTCTTAATTCTATCAAGCACAATCATGCAAAGAACGTTACCTGGAACAGAAAGCAGGCTGATAACCCTGTAGTTACCATAAGAACTGTGATCACCTTTTTTAAAAATAGGGATAATAATAGCTCTGGTAAAATCCTCAGGAACCATTCCTTTATCATAAAAGATATTCAAAATTTCAGTCATCCATGTGGTAACCAAAATATTCCCAGCTCTAAGCATTTCTATAGTAGTTGGAAAAGCAAAAAGTCTAAAGATTAAAAGAGTAAAACATTAAATGTGAGTAAAATATTCGATAAAACATAAAAAATTAAAGACAGGCATTAAAAGAGAATCATCAGATAAAAGGTGATTGAGGTCAAGGGGCCTGGCCATAAAATCATGGAAGTTAAAATAAATACGACATTCGATGTTAAAAGCTGGGCAATGGATTAAAATGTTTTACAGATAAAATGGTGTCATAAAACTAGCAATTTGGTTCATCATCCACCCGAAGAAGAAATGGATGTGTAATAAATGAATGACCTAAGCGGAGCAGAGCAAGTACAACTTCCTCCTTGTGATTCTTGCAGAAACATGACTGCCACAATGTGACAATGGGATTGATCTCAAAAGTTTGGTGCCAACCTGTTCAGACCAAAATCTCTGCCACTGTGACCGAAGCTTGATGGTAAAACACCGCCATAAGTCCAGGTATGGAACTGGCAGTGGAGAGTTTAACAGACGTGTGGCTGACCTGGCAGCAGCATCTGCCAAGTCATTGCCCCTGATGCTGAAGTCATTGCGCACCCAACAAAAGATGATGCTAGTTGTGGCTGGCAGACGATGCAGCTGCTGGTGGATCTTCGAAAGAACAGGATGAGGCCAATGCCTCACTGAGATCAAAGCCTGTAATGAGTTAAGCGAGTCGATGAAAACCATACACCGACGATGATACTTAGCAGCCATATGCCATATGGTCCAAGGTGAGGCTGATAGCGTGCAACTCTTCAGAAAAGACGGAACACTGCTGTGGGATTTGGTCTGAAATTACTACATCATAGACCATATCCAATGCCACTGATGTGCCAGACTTTGAACCATCTTTGAAGACAGGCAAGAAGTCTGGGTGCTCAGTATGATGGCTGGCAAAGAGTTGCTGGTACACGTACTCAGGTGTAAAGGCCTTCCCTGTGCTGCAAAGGGAAAAGTTGCAGTAAGGGCAAGCCACAGTGGAAGTGGCTCAGCTGGCAATGCTATGGAGATTGATGTTGATGTCTCTGAGGTAGCCTCAGACATGCAAACTGAAAGGATGAATGGCACTCAGCCAGATTTGGTATAACATTTCCCACTGAGGATTGAAAATGCAATCCCAAGTGGGATGGCCTGACAGGTATCACAATTTTGCTGCATTCTGTAGGGACAATTGCTGATAGAGAATAAATAAAAATGTTTCATTGGTCTCAACATAAAGACTCTGGACCAGTGAAGTGCAGAAAGCCCTCGTGCAAAGAAGGAGTGATTGATGGTGGAGGGGATCCAGCACCTTCACCACCAAATCCTGGGTGGAGTTGTACACCTGGGATCCATAGTTCCGTTTCGAACCAGACAAGTACATGATAGAGGAAGAGCAAAGAACATCAGTCTGTACCCCAAGACAGGGAGGAGAGGACCTTGATGATGTTCAGTGCCCATGTGCACTTGGACCTGAATTGAAGAATGTGCTGTAAAAAGTCAATTTCCAATTGAAGATGAAACCGAGAAACTTGGTCTCCATCACAACTGAAATCTGGACTCTGAGCCACAGCATGGTCCAGATGAAGATTACACTTGCAGCAAAAGTGCATGCAGGTGGTCTTCTGTGGGGAGTGATCATGATATAATCTACCTTCACAAGCAAGCAGTAGTGACAACAATATAAAGTCAAGCTTTGTAGAAAGAAAAAAACTGGTATACGAAGCAAATTCATAAGATTTAAATGGCATCGAACTGTTCCTAAACTGTGAAATAAGTTCAATACTGATGCAGGAGAAGACATCATCCAGAGCCGAAAATGCAACATCCAAGCCAGCTATCATCATTACATTGAATGGTAATTTAGGAACTTTGGTACTCTTTTAAGCACTTTAAGTTTTGAATGTTGAATATTAAAAATTGCTAAGCATATTGCATTGTAGCAATGGAAAGAAAGTAGCAAAAATGCTAATTTTGGCCTTACCCAGGTTAAACCTATTGTAAATACAGCAAAAATCGTGAAAAATAAAACTAATAATGGTAAAAGAGGCAAAAAATCATGAAACTTTTTTATATTCATGCATTTTTCAAGAAATTTTCTAAAGACCTGCAAAAAAGGAGGGGAAAATGTTATTCTGCATTGGAAATCCAGTCTCTTGCCGCTCCCCTCGATTTTTTTCTAGATCAGACCTGCGTAGTATTAAATAATGAGTATAAAATATGCCAACTTCCAACTGAAATATCAGATGTAGATGTAAAAAACAAATCTCTCATGAAGCAACTGCTTTCTACATAGGTCTGGCAGGAGCATGTCAGTATGATACAACATAGAGAACATCTGTGAGGAAGGCAAGGCCTCAGTAGAAGAACAGCACAGGAAAGGAAACATTCTTACCTTATCTGGGATTTGAACCCAGATCCCTTTGATCAATAGCTAAGCACACTAATCATTCAACCACCAGGATGATCGATGTGGGTATAAAGTAATTAAATAACATAATTAAAAAGGAAAGGATACTCTTCATAAGATCGAACATCAACAACCAAAAGCTTAATATTTGCAGATCTAGATTTGTTTCTTTTGTCACTCATGGGTAGAAGATTGAGTAAGTCAAGAAGATCATCTGCTGAGATCCTAGGGCATGTTTCAGATTTAAGAGTGCTCAAAGGAACAGGAGTCATGGCCTAAAAGAAAAATGTTGGAATATAAACTGAAATTGTTGAAATATCAAAGAACTACACTAGTTTCCAGAACTTATGCAATATCTTCAAATACACTGGTTTCCATAAATTAAGAAACAACTTGAAAACCCACTGGTTGCATGTGAAATGAAAAATAGGTGTATGTAAATACAGTGGATAAGAATAACATTTTTAATTACCAAAATTATATATGATTACAGATACATGGTAAAAAGGAGAAGATCAACTGAAATAGCCCGAGAACTCAATATGGAGTCTGGCTACTTACCATACAGGCACATCTCATGAAGTGGTTACCTCTTAGAGCTGTGCAGGCCTCACAGTGATGTCTCATGCTATTTATAACACTGTCCTGCAGTACGGTGGGTAATAATCTTCATTACTCCTCCAAACTATGTCAAAGCTCCAGGAGGTTTGAAGGAGAGGGATTAAGGTGAACAACCAGTCTCCCAAGAGCATCCCATACATGTTCTATGAGATTTAGGCTGGGAGACCAGGCTTGTTACTCCTTATGGTTAATAGTGCTATTCTCCTGATAGTGACTGACAAGAGGAAACAGTTGCAGGCATTATCATCCTGTATGAGGAATGTATTGTCCATTGTACTCTAATATGGTTGTAGACTGGGTTGTTTTACCTCTGAGTGGCACTTTTTTGCACACCATGGGATAAATGGCGAGGTCATATGGACCCCGAAGGCTCAGAGAAGGTTGGGGGAGGGGATCTACTGGAACAGCTGTTAGGAGACAGATGGTAGCCTCCTGTGAAGGCCATCCAGCGTGTTCTTTAACGTCCACAGGGTATGGCTCTCCCATGCACAAGGACACAGCTTAACGTCCCATATGACGGACAGTGGCCTTTCTAAGCCCATTGGTGCCTCCTACTGACCGTGGGCAGGGCGGGGAAATTTGTGGATATAAATTTCAATGCTGACCCTGCTGGGACTCGAACCTGGGAACTAGCCTGGTGCACTACCGACTTAGTCATCCCACCCCAAAATGGTTGTAGACAATATAGTCATAGACATATTAGTCATCATTGGCAGACATACCAAATAAATCTGCCATCTTGACAAATACAGCTTTGAAACATCCATTTTAAACTCTCATGGATTTCCATATGCTACCACTAACATCATTTATTTGCACATACTACTGTCAGTGTCGTTTATTTCATAACATGCCTCAATCTTGCATCATATTTTACATACATGACTTTTACACATTTTTTTCATTTGTTCCTTAATTTATGGAAACCAGTGTATTATGAACACTTATTGCAATGATTCAATTAAAGTGGTATTATAATGTACTAAAATGAATTATACTGATTTCAAATACTATGTGCAAATTGAATATTGTTAGCGTTGAGAAAATTCAATATTTGTGAATAGTAACTAGTAATAATACTTACCATGCAGAAAGAACAATTATTTCGCAAATTTCACCAAAAACTGAATCACTGACTACTGAGGCTGAAGTTCCTGGTTAATTGCTAAGAAATGGATACTATACCAGACTTTATATAAATTAATAGACAGAAATATGACAATATGCTCAATAAAATCTTAAAAACTATCGAAATAAAAATGCTTAGGTATATCATGAGAATCATTAGACATGATATAAGTATTTTAGAATGAGATACCTACCACTTAAATCTTGAAATCGCTAAAAATATGGATACCCATAAATATGATGAATTATTGCAATCTATGCTTAGGACAATTGATAATGACATTGCTAAAATAGAAGCTACCCGTGAAAACAAAGTTAAGAAAATGTTAATAGGACAAAAGGGAATTAATTGCCTAAATGTACAACCTCACTTTACTATACTCAACCTATCAGATTATGAATTCATTAAACAGGAGCTTGACATTCTGGAAAGAGGCCCTAAATATACATTTTCTGATAGCACACCACCATTACCTGCCCTTATCGCTAGAATCAAGTATATTATAAGGAAGGATTTAGTCACTTAACCAACAGAAAGATAGAATATGACATCAAATATGCTTATAACACAAATAAGCACACAATGTGCAAAGGAAAAGGAAAACAATGCATGGCAAAGGAAGACATCACAGGTTCTAATTGTTTGCTCACACACACAAGAGTTGGGAGAGCTGTCTGCTCAATATAAATATCATATACTCCAAGGCATAAAAATAAACCAAGATATACGTATAATACCATCGGATATATCTCTCACTATTGAGCAAGCTGCTCAACATTTTTAATCAAATTTTCCTCAAGGAGCAGTTTGTGAACTTTCAGCATAAGACTTATCATCTTCACCTTCTTCAAACATGGAAAGGATCTGAAGAATCTTTCAAATTATCAGCCAATTACATTGATGAGCTTCACGTTCAAGGTGTTTGGAAAGAATGGGAAATGGCAGACCTTCTTTCCAATACCCACTGTGGCTTTTGTAAGTATTGGTCAACACTTGACCACCTGATCTGCCTTGAAGTATTGATCAGAAATTCTTTTCTTCATTAAGACTACTACTGTCAATATTCTTCTGCTTCTGAAATGACATGGTGACTTGGCATTCTGAATAACATCAATGCCTTTGGCTCATGGTCGCATCCAGTTTTGTTGCCAATTTTTTTATCATTCTTGTCTGCAACACTCTGATGCACCCTTTCTCTCAGAAACAATGGATTCCTCAAGGGTGCATTTTGAGTGTTAATGCTTTTCACTGTCGAGTGTCATAAATATGCAAAGTTCTGAAAATATCCCAAATAAAATGCAGTCTGTAAATGTTTAAATTAGCTTAAAGTATAAATTCTAAACAATTCCAAAACTGATTTATCCTAAAGTATTGTGCTATTTAACTTTATTATTTTGATGCACAAATTTTAGATATATTAGTATTTTTCTTTGTATTTGTAAAACTTTATACATTTATTTAGTACAAAACATATGAATGATCTCTGCCCAGTATTATTGTTTCAGTATGTAAGACTATAAAATGAATAAAATATAAGTAACATATCAAAGTTAAAACAAAAAAAATTCTACTGAATTTTGATTACAAATGTTCATTAACCCTTCTCATCTCCAGGCTGTATGTATACATTAACAGAATCGGAAATGTGAGGCTGAGGATGTCAGAATCCATTTTCAGTACAACAAAAAAATTCAATAAATGGTTTCGTGGAAAAAAGTTTTGCTGACATGCGGGATTCGAATCCATGTCTTTCCAGATACATACCAGAATATTCTGCCACTGAACTAATGCTGGCTCTGCCTTAATGCTGGCTCTGCCTTTTTTCACACTAATATAACTTATCACTCTTCCCATGGGTTGGGTTGTTTTACCTCTGAGCGGCACTTTTTTGCACACCATAGGCTAAATGGCCAGGTCACATGGACCCCGAAGGCTCAGAGAAGGTTGGGGGAGGGGACCCACTGGAACAGCTGTTGGGAGACAGATGGTAGCCTCCCATCAAGGCCATCCAGCGTGTTCTTTAATGTGCACAGGGTATGGCTCTCCCGCACACGGGCCCACGGCTTAACGTCCCATCCGACGGACGGCGGCCTTTCCAAGCCCATCGATGTCCCCTACTGACCGTGGGCAGGGCGGGGAATTTTGCGGAGATAAATCTCGACGCTGACCCAGCTGGGACTTGAACCTGGGAACTACAGATTACGAGCCTGGCGCGCTACCGACTGAGCCACCCCCGCCCCCACTCTTCCCATGATTTCAGTGCCTGGACCAGGCACCCTCTATGATCTGGGATGGCAACTAATTCTTTTTATGTTGTGCTGAGTGGTGCGCCGTCCCGTGGCCGAGTGGTTAGCATGCTTGGCTACTGATCTAAGGGACCTGGGTTCGAGCCTCGGATTAGGCATGGATGTGTGTGACGTTTTTCTGCTGAGGTCCTGCCATCCTCTCAGATCTCCTACTATGGCATATAAACTGACAGGCTCCTGTCAGACCTCTGTGGCAAGCAGCTGCTTGAGGGGGTATTTATTTTTTTTATTTATTGAGTAAGATGTAGTGGTTATAATACTCTGACATGTATTTGGAGGGACGTGGGTTCGAATCCTCTAATCACAAGTTTAATTTCAACTATTATCAACAAAATTTTCCTTAAATTTCAAAAAATTTCCTGAAAAATTAATAAAAAAAACCCTGCTAATTTTAAAAATGGAAGATTTTGAAAGTAAATACAAAGTGCATACCTCTGTTGTTTTTGTGCATTTTACACTCTTTCTCTCCTTAAATCTATTTCACTATTCCTATAATTATTTTTATCATATATCCCAGTTTTCTATGTATTTTTTCTGCTCTTCAAACAGAAACTATTAAAAAAGCTTTCATTTTCAATAAATTTCAGCATCATACAGCTACTTGAAGAATGGCTGCAATGCATGGCAAAGGAAGACATCACAGGTTCTAATTGTTTGCTCACACACACAAGAGTTGGGAGAGCTGTCTACTCAATATAAATATCTAACAATAAGTGGCTGCATGGCAAGTTGTTTACATGGATGATTTAAATCCAAATGCTTTCTCTCAACAAATTGGATATAAATTTCCTTCATAGTGTTAATATTTTATTTCCTTTTTTATAATTCAACCTCAGTTATTACTGTAGATTTACTTTATTTCCATAAATTATCAATCTTTTGGTCAATCGATTGTTATTGATTTTTATGGAGTTATGCTACACCACATAACCAGCTTACAACTTGTTGCTTTGAATATATTATTTAACACTAGGTTATATGCTATTTTTTCTTTTACTATTTCTCCATTTCCCAGTAGAAAAACTTTGTTCTTGTATCATTTTCTGAAAATGAATGAGGTCTTAATGAATACAGAAGCAAAAAGGACTTAATTAATAGATTCTGAAAAAAATTCATCACCGACACAGTGGGAATCGAACCCGCATCTCTCCAGATTCATGTCAGAGTGTACTACCATTGCACCATGCATTGGACAATGAAATTTTAAAATATGACCTTATAAATCTTCTTCATTGAGACGTGGCTGAGACAGCGCCATCTATACTGAAGGAGATGCAACTTTTTCAGTTGTTGCTATTGATTATCGGCGGTGAATTTTTTTCAGAATCTATTAATTAACGTTTGATGTCTATCTTAACAGGGAATACTGTGCATTCACAATGAATTGATTTTTAATTATATACTAAAGCAGTAGCGTTAGCGACCTTCTCATTAACATCTGATAATCAATAGCAACGACTGAAAAAGTTGCATCTCCTTGAGTATAGATGGCGCTGTCTCAGCCACATCTCAACAAAGAAGATTTATAAGGTCATATTCTGAAAAATTTCTTTGTCCAACGCTTGGTGCAATGGTAGCGCGCTCTGGCATGAATCTGGAGAGATGCGGGTTCGATACCCGTCATATCGGCAAGGAATTTTTTCAGAATCTATTAATTAATGTTTATGTCTATCTTAACAGGAAATACTGTGCATTCACTATGGATCGTTTTTTAATTATATATTAACGCGTTAGTGACCTCATTAACATCTTATAATCAATAGCAACAACTGAAAAAGTTGCATCTCCTTGAATATAGTTGGCACTTCTCAGCCACGTCTCAATGAAGAAGATTTATAAGGTCATATTCTGAAAAATTTCATTGTCCAATGCATGGTGCAATGGTAGTGCGCTCTGGCATGAATCTGGAGAGATGCGGGTTGGATTCCCGCCATGTCGGCGATGAATTTTTTTTCGGAATCTATTAATATTCGATGTCTATCTTAACAGGGAATATTGTGCATTCATTATGGATTGATTTCAAAAAGGACTTCCTTGGCACAGAAATCAGTCCTCCTGTGGGAACACCCTTGCCAAATTAAATGCCCAGCCCCTATCTACCCTAACCGAGGGTTGGGTTGTGTTATCTCTTAGTGGCACTTTTTTCACACAATGGGCTAAATGGCCAGGTCAAAAGGACACTGAGGGCTCAGAGAAAAGTTGGGGGGGGGGGAACCAGTAGACAGCTGCCAGGAGACAGATGGTAGCATCCTGTCAAGGCCATCCAAGCGTGTTCTTTAATGTGCACAGGTTATGGCTCTCCCACAAATGGTGCCATGGCTTAACATTCCATCCGATAGACAGTGCTCATTGGTGTCCCCTACTGATTGAGGGCAGACCAGGGAGTTTTGTGAAGATAAATCTCAATGCTGATCCAACTGGGGACTCGAACCTGGGAACTGCAGATTATGAGCCTGGCTTGCTACCGACTGACAGACACTGAGGACATTTTACTTTCTCTCCCTTGGCAAAATTTAATTTTTTTTAAGAATTGCAAGTTTTGAAGTATATTGAATGATTTTAAAAGCATTTAGCACCATCCTCAGTCCCTCCACTCTGACCATATAGACATTTTTTTTGCTTTGATGCACTAACTTTTTGCCATTTAGCAGAGATCCTATAATTAAACACCCAAAGAAAAACATTCATAATGTTTAGTAAAAAAAGCAACCAAGAAAGTGTTCCTTTGTTTCGTAAACAGGAGAGAAAATCCCATTAATGTGAGCAATCCAAGTCACCTTGTATAACACTGGCCCCATGTTTTAAAACATACCACACTAAAAAGAATCACTAAAAGAAATAAAAACCATATTTCAGGTAAATATTATATTATTCAGGAAGAAATTTACTTTTGATTAATATATGATTTAACTGCTTTTATGCATCACATTTTCCAACATTGTTTTAATTACATAGTCCGATCTATTTTTTTCACTATATCATTGTGAAAACATCTAATTAACATTAATATGTTTTTAAATTTGTTTAATTTTTTTTTATTTCACACGATTTGGAGTTAAATTCTGTTTAATTTGGTATATAACATGACCTATTTTTGTTGAGTGGTAATTTTTTTTAATTCTAAATTTGACTTGTTTATTTGACCTAGCACAATTGGCAAAAAGCCCATGCTTTTCTCAAAGTATCGTATCAAGAAAAAAATATAAAAAGGCAGTAATGTTTCTTGTTTGAAGTATTTTTTTTTCAGAAATAAATAGTCTTTGTTTGCATTGGCAGATGCATTTTTTTTACTTATGACTCTAAGAAAAGTCCTATTAAAATAAAACTACTTGCTTTTTTGTTAATTATTTTATTTTAAAAAAATCCAGAATTAAATGCTGATTAATTTGGCATATAACATGCCATAATTCCTTTCATTAGTTATTTGTCAAAAAAGTTGTAAAATTAAAAAAAATTTTTTTGGCTGACCATAGGGAGAAAATACTTGGCTTCTGGATATAAATCAGTTTTTCAGGCTGAATACTGGAAGTGTTAATATGCTCTAAACCAAAATGAACAGAGGTATCATTTCTATAAATATGCTTATATCATGATAATTAGGGAACAGCATTGTACAGAGAAGGGGTCTTACAAGTTCAGGACTCAGAGAATTTTCTTCCTCAGTATGCATGTCTGTTCTCTCCAATTTCATTTTTGATTTTGGCTTAGGATTCTCATGCTGCCTAAATGTTATACTCTTTGGAGTACTACAGAATATCTTTATAGAATCTTGCACACATCTCTGAATGTCAATCTCTAGGAATAAAATGAAATATAGGGTTATGCAATTAAAATATAATTCATATAGTACTATGCTACAAATAATTAACAGTGCTTTTTCATTCATTTAATCTTTTTAAATGTATTTTTAATCACAAAAATACATACAGAAATATACTGTTACAAAAATGTGTTGCAAACGTCTGACCTACAGCTTATCATAGTTGTAAAACAGAACTGATCCACAGATGATGCTGAACCATTATATATTTATAATGATTAGATAGTTGACTAAATGTTCACCATCATTTGTGATAACTGGGTTGCTTGTTACCAACCATGGATGATGCT
Source organism: Ryuthela nishihirai (assembly GCA_038380435.1). Classification (NCBI taxonomy): domain Eukaryota; kingdom Metazoa; phylum Arthropoda; class Arachnida; order Araneae; family Heptathelidae; genus Ryuthela; species Ryuthela nishihirai. The sequence goes on along the minus strand of JAWZYU010000004.1, from coordinate 92,079,807 downwards.
GTGAGTGACAATGGGAATGGTGATGAGGGAAGATCTGTAGTCACAGTTTGCTGAAAAATGAGCTAACCATTAATAATTTAGTGGTTAGAACACCTGACATGTATTCAGGAGATGTGGGTTCAAGTCCCACTCAGTGAAACCTAATTTTTTCAGCAAAAAATATATCTTTACTGAACTACTGTATGTTCTGATATATTTTCACATTTACATTCTCACTGAAGGAAACTAACTCTGCTATTCATTTCAATAATAGTGCATACTACACAACAACCATTCTTGGAGGAAGAGATTTTTCAAAGATTCTATGTTAATTTTCTGTGCACTACATTTGATAGTTCTGCCCAAGTAGAACCAGGCTTTTTCTGAAAACAAGATTTTCCAAATCATTAATCCCTCAATGAATAAAATGCCCATTTTGCAATAGTCTACTCCTATACAAAAAGGTATTATATTGTTACAGAAGCCATGGTACAGTTTTGATCTTCATCACCATCAACCTCAGCCAGCCTTCATCACCTCAAGCAGCCATGGGCTACGGAGGTCCAACCAGACCGTGCAGTTTAATTCTCCAAGCATATCTGTCCTGAGCTGCATCTGCTGCATCCGGCCACTGCACACCAATTCTAACAAGGTCCTGTTTGACATTGTCTGCCCACCGCATCCTAGGTCTCCCCCTCCTTCTGAGGCCTCTAGGTACACTGTTCATAACCTTATTCGCCAATCTATAATTATCCATACGGGCAACATGGCCAAACTAGCGGAGTCTCTCTCTGCACAATATGCTGCTTTAAGGAGGTTGCAGACTCCTTTGCCTAACCTCATCATTAGTTACAAAGTTAAACCACCTAATACCCAAGATACAAGGTATCTTGGGTATCTTGGGATTTGATCTTAGGGGTGATTTTTGCACTATGCAAGTTTGCCTATGTTAACACTGTTGACATGTAGTTATACTTTCAATCATCCATACTGCTATTCAGTTTAATATATAAAGCTTGAAAATATATCAGACTGATTCTCTAAAAAATATATTTTATCACTAATCTTTAGTGGATATGGTCACTTCAAAGTACCATCCTTCTGACTTTATATATACAGCTCAATGTCCCTGCCATGCCTGGAAATATTACTCAAAACAATTTCCTTAAAACATTTTGGTATTTCTAACACACTGCTTGAATACCTTCAACTGATAAATTACAAAATGTAAAAAATACCCATCTTCCTAGAAAGTAGAAAACGAAATGAAAGCATATTGATGGTGTAATCAGTCACTGAATTTGTATTCACTTCAAAGGAAGAGAGGGTGCTGGCAATCTTGTTGAGTATATAACTTAGTACCCTATCTTCCTTTGAAGTGAATGCAAATTTGGTGACAGTTTTATTTTCTGCTTATTTTTTAAAATTTTAATTTATATTTTTTCTTTGTCACTAAAAACACTTACCTTCTGAAACTTTCATTTGATATATAACTCATAAGCATTGACCACATTTTACCTCCCTTTTGGAGTTGTGTTTGAGGTAGCCTATGACATTGGAGATGTGTAATAAATAATTTAATTCGCTAATAAAGCTTTAATTTGAGATATGACTCATTAAGGTCAAACCCTGCAAAATTATGCCTTCCTTTCATCAGGAGGGGGAAAGGTGGGAGCAAATTTCGAAATAGTTTATGTCTGTCATTATATGAGATTTCATTTAACACCTAAAAAGAAATAGTTTAGACTGTCATTATATGAGCTTTCATTTACACCTAACTCATAACTGTAGGCCCTCATGTTCAGAAGATATGGCAGAACGACTTTCGTATTTCCTATTTTTTAGGGGGGGGGGGAACCATGGGTGGTCAATATTTAATAGCCCACAGCACTCCCTGCATCAGAATCTTTCATTTAATGCATAGCTTGTTATTTTCCATATTTTTGTTCTGCAGATAAAGCAGAACATTTTTGTATTTTCCTTTTTTAGGGGGGAAGCATGGGGGTAAATTTTTTTATAGTTTATGACACTCCCCTTGTCAGAAGCTTTCATTTGACACATAGCTACTTTCAGCATTCGTGTTCTGAAGATATGGGGAACAATCATTTTCATATTTTCCCTTTTTTAGGGGGAAAGAAAGCATGGGAGTCAATATTTTATAGCTTATGACATTACTTGCATCACAAACTTTCATTCAATGCATAGCTTGTTACTTTCTGCATTTGCATTCAGGAGATATAAGAGAACCATTGTTTTCACACTGCCTCCTTTTCTAGGGGGGAAGAAAACACGAGGGATCAATCTTTTATATCCTATGACACTCACTGTGTCAGACACTTTCATTTGACACATGGCTTGTTACTTGTGGCACTCATGGTCTGGAGATATAGTGGAAGAATAGCTTTCATATTTCCCCTTTTTAGGGAGAAGAAGGCATGGAGAGCCAATTTTTCAGTCTATGACACTTTCCATGTCACAAGCTTTCATTTGACAGATAAATCATTAAATTTCTTCATTGCGTTCAACAGATATGGTAGAACAACATTTTGTCAAATCCACAAACTTATTTATCAGCTTATTGGTTTAATCTACCAAAGTCTTTTCATCATCAAATTTTGTACAGATACCAATCAATGATAAAGCTATGCTTCCTAGCTCCCCCCCCCAATTTAGTGTCATAAACTTTTTAGATGAAAAATTGTAGATTACGGTGACTAAAGTTTTCAATTTTAGCAATTTTTTTTCTCCAGAAAATTTTAAATATCATAGCGCACTTGGCTGCTGATCTAAGGGGCCTGGGTTCGAGCCCCGGATAAGGCATGGATGTTCGTGTTGTTTTTTCTGCTGAGGTCCTGCCATCCTCTCAGACCTTCTACTATGGCGTATAAACTGACAGGCTCCTGTCAGACCTCTGTGGCAAGCAGCTGCTTGAGGGGTATTTATTATTTATTTATTATTATTTACTTGCATAATGATGCCCTCCTTCTCCATTTTCTCTGATTGATGTACTCTAAAATGTTTTTTAAAAGCTTTCATTATGGGTGGAAAAATTATTAAAAATATTTACAGCAGAAATCATGGATTTATAAAAGAACATTTTATTAAAATAAGTGTATTTTATTATGTTTCCTTAGAATAGTTTATTTACAGTGTTAAGATGACATTAACTCTGATAGCTATTCACTGTGTGGAGTATTTCTCTAGCAATAATTTTATATTTATCATTATGCCTTATTAACATGGTTTTCTGTTTTCATTGTTGTTTGTAAATAAGCTGTATTTTAATTTTTTTCTTAGGCTTAATTATTCACATTTGTCTCAAATATCTGACATTTCAAAGCATCAGAGTCACCCATATAAAACCCGATTAATCAGAATTCTACTGTACTTGGGTGCCCATATTATCGATAACCTTTGACGGATTTTGTCACCCTGGGAATGACACCAAGTAACTAACTTTTTCCTTCAGAAAATTTTTAATGAAAAACATTTTTTACCTTTATATATATATAAGAATGTCTCAAAAGAGCCTTTAAGATTTTCGTGACTTGGGCATATAATGTAAGAATGGTTTTCCCAAAAAATTTCATCATACTCAGAAACAAATATTATCAACAATGATATGAAGCATTTTGACACCTTGAGAAATCACTCAAAGTAAGTATTTTTCATTGCGAATTCTTTTTAGCAGTGTTTCTAATCTTTTAGGAAAAAAAAAAGAAAAATATCCTTAAGATTTTTGCAACCAGAGCAGTTATCCTGTTCGAAGTGGTCAGGAACAACCCTGCACATTAGATATTCAAAATATTTATGAACATTTTGAAGGAATGTAAAAATATCTAATTTAAAAAAAAATCTCGCAACAAGTTAATCAGTGTTGTCAAGTGTGTGTCTCATTTTCCTTATACTAGATTAAGAACTTAATGCAATTGATTTCAGGGAAAGCAAAACCGTATTCTCTTTTATGTTACATTGCCGTCCAGAAAAAAAAAAACATGTTAATATGATATAAAAGGAAACTAAATCTTTCCAAATTAAATGAGATCCTCAAATTGGATAATTTTCAATAAAAATATTTCTTTCTGCCTCTCCTTAATTGAAAAGAATTAATACAGCAAGCAACTTATTTTGAAACAGCTACATATTCTGAATTAAATCATAGGAGTCATAAGTATCTGTCAATATATGTCACATAGAAAGTAAGACCTCAGCAGGAAGACAAAACATGAAGGAAACGTACTGGAACTCTAATTCAAGTCCCTTTGATCCACAATGAAACATGCTAGCCACTCTGACAGCAGCTAATTAACTATAAACACAAATATGCAACCTAAAATCATCCACTAAAGGAATTTAAAACAGAAAAAGACAGATAAAACTCAGCCTTTTTATATTCTTACGCTTGTAAAGATATACCACTACAAAGTCCACCTGTTAGAGAAGACTACTACTACTTCAAGATCTACAAGGATCTCCTTGCTTGCACGTTACACTAATATGGGAGGTCCTTGCTCAGGCTTTCCCAGTTACTTTCCTACTAATATTTTACACCCAAATCTTTCCAAATTCAGTTCATGGCACCAAAAAAATTTGTCTCTTTGTTGGCAGAATAATTAATTAATAATAATTAATAATAATTCCAACAATAAACTTTTGTTTATTGAAATGGAATGGCTCCAACTTTTAGGGACCCAAGCCAATGTAAAAATTGATTATTGTTAATATTTAGAAAAGTTTTTAATTCCAATTTGACAATTATATATATATATAAATTTCTCTCTCAAAAAAGAAGAGGTCTGATAATGGCTTGTTAGTTTAATATACCATAGAGAAGGTGTGGAGTAAGGTGAGAGCTCAGCTGAAAGACAATTCCAGAAAAGAAACATCTCAGTCATAGCTGTAGGCTCATCAGTTAAAAACTACATATATATTTTACTAAATTATACCTTTTACTCTTGATCAATTTATAAGAGGGGATGGGGTTGGCTCAGTCAGTAGCATACCAAGGTCGTAATCTGCTGGTCACAGATTCAAGTCCTACCTGGGCTGGCATTCAGATTTATCTCCATTAAACCTCACCCTGCTCTCGGTCAGAAAAGGGACACCAGTGGGTTTTGAAAAGCTAGTGGATGGGATGTAAAGCCATGGTCCAGTACGCAGGAGAGCCATACCTTGTGCACATTGAAGGGCATACTGGATGGCATTGACAGGAGGTTTCCATCTGTGTCCTTACAGCTGTTTAGTGGGTCCCTTCCCCAAACTTCTCTGAACCTTTGGTTCCTTTTGACTTGACCATTTAGCCCATTATGTGCAAAAAAGTGCTGCTCAGAGTAAAACAACCTAACTCTAATATCAAAAATTTAATAAGTGTCTAATTTTAAGACTTCCTTTTGAGTCTACCATCACGCAAGTTGAGTTATTAAAAAAATGCTTTATTATTTTCTCCCACCTGTGAGATATAATCTTCCAAAGTGGCCTGGGATGATTAAAAATAAAAGTTCTTAAAGGTTTGTACTATTACACATATATTGTAACCATAAAAGAGACAGGCAGAGACTATGGATGTCAAACTAGACTGTGAAATTTAGTCCCCCAAACAAGTTTATCCTGAGCTATAGCATTTGGACACTGAAGGCCAATTCTAACAAAGTCCGGTATGACATTGTCTACCCACTTGATCCTAAGTATTCCCCTTTTACTACAGTAGTGAATTAGTAGTACATTAGTGAATAGGGTTATGAGCAGTGTGCCATTAGGCACACTGCTCAGAACCCTATTCACTAATCTGTAGTTATGCATACAGGCAACAAAGCCAATCCAATCTCTTTGTACACAATATGCTGCTCAGAGGTGGTAGCACACTCTTTCACCTAACCTCATTTTCACTTAGAAAGTAAAATCACCTAATGTTTAAGGTACTGTGTAAGCATCTAAAATCAAAGGCATCAAGTTTCCTGTTACCTTGCTTACAAAGGGTCCAAGTTTCACTACAATAACTACTGTAGAAAGAACCAAACTATTACACAGCCTAATATCAGTCTTTAGGTATATATGCCTATTTTCCAAACTCTCCACAGATCTTAAAAGTCCCAATTCTTCTGTTAATCTTATGTTGCACATCACTAATATCTGCTATACAGTCCCCAAGATAACTAAACCTGAGACAGTTGGTCAAGGGTACAGCCATTCAAAACAACTGAAGAACAACCACCCTGACCAATTTTCATCATTTTAGTTTTCTTCCTTCTTCTCATCAAACCTTCTCTATTACAAGTCTCATAAACAGCTCTAAAGAAATAATTCATCACATCAATATCATGTGCCAAAAGGATCAAATTATCAGCATAATCTAAATTAAAAATTTTCACATCTCTAGACCATTTAAGGCTAAAATGTTTTCCTTGCAATGAATTTCACATACATAATCAATGTCAAATTATAGTAACAATGCTAAACCAATTGCTACAAACCTTAGCAACTGTCATGCATGACTTGATGGTATTGTTTGAATGTGAGCATCATTTTGTTCACATATCAAGTATGTTATACAATCTCATGATCAACCTATGAAGACTACCTGAATCAAAAACCTTTTCAAAATATACAAAACTCTTAACCATGAGGTTTCTGCAAATTTAAACATTTCTAAAGAATCTGACTAAATAAAAATATTTGATCTATACATCCCCTACCATTTCTGGATCCACACTGTTCATCCTGCAGTTGTCCATCAACCAAATTCTTAATTCTATTAAGCACAATTATTCAGTCAAGCCCGAAAAATATTACTTTTTTTTTCATTTGATGCACATTTTTTTTAAGGTGTGTTGGGTTGTTTTACCTGTAAGCAGCACTTTTTTGCACACAAAGGGCTAAATGGACAGGTCACAAAGACCCTGAAGACTCAGAGAAAGTTGGATATCTTATCCAGCATGTTATTTAACATGCACAGGGTATGGATCTCCCACACATGAGGCCATGGCTTGATGTCCCATCTGATGGACAGCAGCCTTTCCAAGCCCATCGGTGTTCCCTACTGACCCAAGAGCAGGGAAGGGAGTTTTGCAGATATAAGTCTCAACACTGGTCTAGGTGGTACTCGAAAACAGAACTGCCAATTATGATCCTGGTGCGCTACTGACTCAGCCACCCCTACCCCAATATTAAGCTGTGAGAGAAATTATTTGTTAAAGTGACCTGATTGTCATTTCTTAGACAAAACATACGGCAAAGTTAATTTGCTTGTTTCCATTTTTCTATATTGAAGCAACCTCCTGATTTAAGCTCATGAATTTAATCTGAATTATCATGAACTAATTTTCTTCTTTAAGTTTTGAAATTTAAAAAAAAAATAAAATTTACAAAAAATTTCTATTTTTTGAAATCAGAGAATTTTGGAAGCAATTATGAAATATGTATTGCCTATTTCTTTTTTTTTCCTATTTAAAGCTCTCCTATTTTAAGCACACTTTTTTGCCCTAAACATATATACCTATTTCAAGCTCTCTTTTTGCCCTAAACCTATTTCAGCATATCTAGAATTATCATTTATTGCAGCATTCAACATGTGCTTTCTCTCACTACTGAAACAAAAACCACATGTTTGCAGTTCTACTGTGTAAATAAGGTCATGGCCCAGAAAGGCATCAATGCCAATAATTAGTAGTATGTATGGGCACATATTCAGGGCAAGCAATGTGCTGCATACAGCACTGTTGCAATTTCAACATTAGATATATTTTCAGTTAATATTTTATTTATACTTTTATAATTAAACCTTCACTTTTATTTCTATAGATTTATATGTCATTATTGATCTTTCAGAGTTATAAATGCATTGCTAACTATGATGATGTGGTCAGCTTATCTACTGTTGCTATGGATACTTTTTGTAAAACATTGCATTAGATTATATATTAATTTATTTATTCGTTCTCCATTTTCCAATAAAAAAACTGATCTTTTATCATTTCCTGAGTATGAATGAGGTCTTGGATATACAAGCAAAAAGGATTTCCTTGGCATGGAAATCATTTCCTCTATGGCTGAGAGGGAAATTTTGCAAATGTTTTACACCTCTTTCTCCACTGCTATGTTATAGAATTTTGTAACCAACAGAGTGAACTACAGTGTTCAAAATTTTATTTCAAAGAAATTATGAGTTTTTATTCGATGGCTTTAATTTCCCCCCCCCCCCCCCCAAAGCAGTTCCTCACTGTGCCTCTCTGAGGACATAGTGCACTAAGGATAAAAAAAAATTCTAACTTTTTTACCTTTTGCCAAGATCCCCAAAATGTTCCACCAAAAAATATTCTTGGTGCCGAGAAAAACCACAAGAAAGTGTTCCTCCCACTTCCATGAACAGGGAGAAAAATCCCATGATAGTGCAAAAACCCCTTCTGTAATTCTGGCCCATGTTTAAAAGCATTTCAATAGAAAAAAAATCTATAAACAAATAACAGAAATCTAGTTTTAAGTGATTTTTTTACATATATATATATATTATTCAGAAACAAATTTTCTTTCCATTGATATATAATTTTTTATTCATCAGGTTTTCAAAATTAAACCTTAATTGCCTACACAGACCTATTTTTTTTTCACGATATCACTGCAAAAAAGTCTTATTAAAAACAATATAATTGTATTTTTTTTTCCATAAAATTCAGACCTAAATTCTAGAACTTTACTTATTTCAGTTCATTGGCTATTTATTTTAAAAAATTCTAAAGTTGGCTTGTTTTAAACAGCACAGTTGGCAGAAAGTCTGGATTTTTCTCAAAGAATAGTACCAAGAAAAAAATTAAAGAGAGAGCAATTTTCTTATATCAAGTAAAAATTAATTTTCCTGTTATTCAGAAATAGCCTTTCTATTCATATACAGTATAATTCATTTTTTCTGTTAGTTTTGTTTTTTTCCTTTCAAATAAATTTTTATTTGCATTGGCAGCTTTTTTTTTTTCACTACATGACTCTAAAATAGCCCTATTAAAAATAAAGTTGGTTGCTTTTTTTGTTAAATATTTTATTTTCAGAAAATCCAGAATTTAATGTTGATTAATTTGACATGTAACATGCCATAATTCCTATCGTTAGTTATTTTCAAAAACGTTCAGAATTTTTTTGGCTGAGCATAGTGAAAAAGTAGGACTTCTGGAAGGGTTAAAATATGTGTTTATTAAATGAGCTTATTAAAAATTATTAAATTATATAAATAATACTTATCAAACTTAACTTCTGAGGTAAATTTTTATGACTATCATTGCTGCTCTTATTATTCAAACTTCCAAACACTTTAAACATTGAAGAAATACTTATTAATATTGAACACTTTTTAAAATAGAACTTAATGGTTTGAGAATAACTAACATTTATTACAAAATTTGCAACATACATAAGTACACATGGGTTTCACCAGATGGGCTGCATAAGAATCATCCTCTTCCTCCTCAAGCAGCCATGGGCTACGGAGGTCCGACCAGACCATGTAGTTTAATTCTCCAAACATATCTGTCCTGAGCTACATCTGCTTCATCTGGCCACTGTACACCAATTCTAACAAGGTCCTGTTTGACATTGTCTGCCCACCGCATCCTAGGTCTCCCCCTCCTTCTGAGGTCTCTAGGCACACTGTTCATAACCTTATTCGCTAATCTATAATTATCCATACGGGCAACACAGCCAAACCAGCGGAGTCTCTCTCTGCACAATATGCTGCTTAAAGGAGGTTGCAGACTCCTTTGCCTAACCTCAACATTAGTTACAAAGTTAAACCACCTAATACCCAAGATACTATGTAAGCATCTAGTTTCCTGTTATCTTGTTTACACAGCGTCCAAGTTTCACTACGATAACTAACTCTAGAAAGAACCAAACTATTATGCAGTCTAATTTTAGTCTTTAAGTGTATAAACCTATTTCTCCACACTCTCCCTAGATTCTTAAAAGTCCTGGCAGCAATCCCTATTCGTCTGTTAATCTCATGCCGCATATCACTAGAATCTGTTACATAGCTCCTAAGGTAATTAAACTATGACACCTGCTCAAAACTACAACCATTCAGAATGAACTGAATCACAGCCTGCCCGACCAATTTTCATCACTTTAGTTTTCTCGCTGTTTATAACCAAACCTACTCAACTACCAGTCTCATCAACAGCTCGAATGAAAGAGTTCATCTCATCAACATCATTTGCCAAAAGGGCTACATCATCAGCATAATATAAATCAGAAATTTTAGTATCTCCACACCATTTAAAGGCCAAAATCTTTCCCTTGCAATGAATTTCGCATAACGTAATCAATAACCAAACTAAAGAGAAAAGGAGACAAAATGCACCCTTGTCAAACACCAGAAGTAATGCTAAACCAATTGCTACAAGCCTTACCAACTCTCACACACGACTCAGTGTTATTACAGAGAGCTTTCATTATGTTAACTAACTTGTCAGGTATACCATATGATCTCACAATAAACCACAAATTATGACGATCAACAGAGTCGAAAGCCTTTTTGAAATCAACAAAGCTAGCAACCAAAGGTTTCTGAAACTCGAAACATTTCTCAAGAATCTGCCTAAGTGAAAATATCTGATCCACATATTCCCTACCACTTCTGAATCCACATTGCTCATCACGCAATTGACTGTCAACCAGATTCTTAATTCTATTAAGCACAATCATGGAAAGAACTTTACCTGGAACAGAGAGTAGGCTGATACCCCTATAGTTATAACAAGAACTGCGATCACCTTTTTTGAAAATAGGGATAACAATAGCTCTGGTAAAATCCTTAGGAACCATGCCTTTATCATAAAAGCTATTCAGAATTTCAGTCATCCAAGTGGTAACCGAAACATTCCCAGCTCTAAGCATTTCGGTAGTAATTTCATCTACCCCTGGGGATTTATGTAGTTTAAGTTTAGAAACAGCCAAAATAACTTCAGATTGTATTATAGGGCCAACATTAAAGCCACCAATGCATCTATCATCATTGCAAACAATGGGAGTAGAACTAACTACATTGTTTAGAACATCACTGAAATGCTCAGCCCACCTAGCCATGACAGAATCCTCCCCTTCTATAACCTTACCTTGTTTATCCTTCAATCCTTGTATACCTGTCCGTTTTCTACCACACAAAACATTAACTATCTGGTATAGCTCTCTGCTGTTGTGCTGTCGAACTGCTTCCTTGGGTTTGTCAGCAAAGCCATCAAGCCAAAGATTCTTATCAGCAGCTAACTGATCCTTTACATGTTTATTAAGCTCTCTGTAATGCTTTCTATTAGGACTAGTAGGGTACTGATTAAGGACATTCCTGCAGTTTCTTCTTTCAGAAATAAGCTCAAGTGCCTTATCACTGAAATAATTCTGCTGCCTCTGCTCCTTTTTTCCTAAAAGAGTACTGTTAGTTTCCAAAAAAGCCCGTTTAAAATGGCTCCATTCTTCCTCAACTTCAGTAGTAAGCTAACCATGACTGTCATAATGACTAAGTAACTTATCATGGTAAGCTTTAGCTATAACTGGGTCTTTCAGAGCTTCAGTATTAAAGGTTAATTTTTTAACTTTAGCACAACACTTTTTAAGTTTAAGTTGCAAGACACTTTTAACAAGCTAATGGTCAGATCCAATTTCAGATCCCCTATATGACCTGATATTCCTAACAGAACTAGCCCATTTGCTGTTAATTAATATATAATCTATCACATTCTTATGCAGCCCATCAGGTGAAACCCATGTGTACTTATGTATGTCACAGTGTTTGTAATAAGTGTTAGTTATTCTGAAGCCATTGAGTTTACTTACCTGTAGGAGAGTTGCCCATTGCAGCTACCAATACCAAAAGGGCCTATCACCCCTCCCCAAAGGTCAGAGTCAGTACCAACTTTGGCATTGAAGTCACCTAGAACAAGGGTAATATCTCCTTTCTTGACAGAATTAAAAATATCCTGAAGTTGTTCGTAAAACCTATCCTTCTCATCCTCATCGGCATTCTCAGTGGTGGCATAACAGCAGATAACATTCAAGTCTTTAATGCTTGTCTGAAATTTTGCTGTAAGAAACCTTTCATTAATGCACTCATATCCTAGAAGAGCATCACTAGCAAGTCTGCTGAGCAGCAGACCCACACCTTGGTGATGCTTTCCATCCTCCCTCCCTGTAAAGAGAAATTTAAAGTTATTTTTAAGTATCTCACCTTTACCTGTCCATCTGGTCTCTTGCAAGCCTAGAATATCTAGGTTATAGCACTGGAATTCCTTTGTGAAGACACCAAGAGAATAATCTCTGTTTAATGTCCTCACCTTCCATTATTCCTGGAGAGAGAAAATTATTAGTAGGATTTTTAAAGAAACTATGTTTATTGATATAGGTAAGGCCAACAATATCAAACAGCCCCCTGATCGTAGGCATGGGGCATAGACCTGTTCCCCCTCTGCTAAAGGCTGAAGTCACCGATGCTGGTATGAACTTCAGGCACCACCTTTTCAAGTTGATGTTTGCCATACCAGACACATTATTCCAGTTTAGGCTTGACGATGCCCAACTAGCAAAGTGAGGTTCATGTACTGCGATGGCCTCTGATTAGGATTATCCACCAGCTGATATAAGGTATCCCATGCCTCTGTTCACTTAGGGCTGGCAACTCAGAAGCAAACAGAAAACACAGATTCTCCCTCAGCAGAGGCCCACCAGTGCAGCAAGTTGCATAAGAATACAATTGATTATATATTAATTAACAGCAAATGGGCAAGTTCTGTTAGGAATACCAGGTCATATAGGGGAGCTGAAATTGGATCTGACTATTACCTTGTTAAAAGTGTCTTGCAAATAAAACTTAAGAAGTGTTGTGTTAAGGTTAAAAAACTTACCTTTAATTTTGAAGCTCTGAAAGATATAGTTACAGCTAAAGCTTATCATGATACGTTACTTAGTCATTATGACAGTCATGGTTTGCTTACTACTAAATTGAGAAAGAATGGGACCATTTTAAACAGGCTTTTTTTTTTTGAAAACTAACAGTACTCTTTTAGGAAAAAAGGAGCAGAGGAGATAGAACTATTTGAGTGATGAGGCACTTGAGCTTATTTCAGAAAGAAAGAACTACAGAAATGTCCTAAATCAGTACCCTACTAGTCCTAATAGAAAGCATTACAGAGAGCTTAATAAACATGTAAAGGATCAATTAGCTGCTGATAAGAATCTTTGGCTTTGATGGCTTGGCTGACAAAGCCGAGGAAGCAGTTAGACAGCACAACAGCAGAGAGCTGTACCAGAGAGTTAATGTTCTATGTGGTAGAAAACGGACAGGCATACAAGGAGTGAAGGATAAACAAGGTAAGGTTATAGAAGGTGAGGATTCTGTGATGGCTAAGTGGGCTGAGCATTTCAATGATGTTCTAAAAAATGTGGTTAGTTCTACTCCCATTGTTTGTAATAATGATAGATGCATTACTGGCTTTAATTTTGGCCCCATAACACAGTCTGAAGTTATTTTGGCTATTTCTAAACCCCAGGGGTAGATGAAATTACTATTGAAATGCTTACAGCTGGGAATGTTTTGGTTGCCACATGGATGACAGAAATTCTGAGTATCTTTTATGACAAAGGCATGGTCCATAAGGATTTTAACAGAGCTATTATTATCCCAATTTTCAAAAAAGGTGATCGCAGTTCTTGTGATAACTATAGGGGTATCAGCCTACTCTCTGTTCCAGGGAAAGTTCTTTGCATGATTGTGCTTAATAGAATTATAAATCTGGTTGACAGTCAATTGTGTGATGAACAATGTGGATTCAGAAGTGGTAGGGGATGTGTGGATCAGATCTTTTCACTTAGGCAGATTCTTGAGAAATGTTTAGAGTTTCAGAAACCCTTGGTCGCTAGCTCTGTTGATTTCAAAAATGCTTTCGACTCTGTTGATCGTCATAATTTGTGGTTGATTGTGAGACCATATGGTATACCAGACAAGTTAGTTAACATTATGAAAGCTCTCTGTAATAACACTGAGTCATGTGTGAGAGTTGGTAAGGCTTGTAGAAATTGGTTTAGCATTACTTCTGGTGTTTGACAAGGGTGCATTTTGTCTCCTTTTCTCTTTAGTTTGGTTATTGATTATGTTATCTGAAATTCACTGCAAAGGAAAGATTTTGACCTTAAATATGAAAATTTCTGATTTAGATTATGCTGATGATTTAGCCCTTTTGGCAAATGATGTTAATGAGATGAACTCTTTCATTTGAGCTGTTGATGAGACTGGTAGTTGAGTAGGTTTGGTTATAAACAGAGAGAAAACTAAAGTGATGAAAATTGGTCAGGCAGGTTGTGATTCATTTAATCTGAATGGTTGCAGTCTTTAGCAGGTATCACAGTTTAATTATTTGGGAGCTATGTAACAGATACTGGTGATGTCTGGTTGGACCTCCATAGCCCATGGCTGCTTGAGAATGATGATGACGACTATTAAATATAAAAAATTTATGCATATTAGAAAAAGAACTTTATCTTCAGTAATTTTTTCCCTAAAATGTTTAATTTAGAAGTAAAGGGGCATAGAACTTGGCTTTCCACTGGCATAATACAGAAATTCAAGTTTTTTGCCTAGGTGGTGTGTACCTGGAAATTTTGCACCTCTGCTTTTCGCACCACTGCCTCTCCTATAAGGAAAATAATACTGTATTTCTTGCTTCATTTTCCACAAGTAGTTAAAGTGAAGAACCAGAAATGGGATATGCTTGGACATAATATGAAATAGTGTCTACTGTTTGAAATCAATGATGATTATTATACACAAGAAATTATGGTACTAAAAATAAGAGGGTCATACCAAAAGTAATGTCTATAGGGCTATAATACACATAACAATAGCTGCATGTTTATATACTTTGTAAGCTATGCAAATTGCACCTGCTTATGTCTCTCAATTCACCTTTTCAACAGATCAGTGCCGATGAACCATGGATATGAAACTAAAGCACAGAACTGTTTATCGAGTTTCTGACAAAGGATGCTGTAGCACTTCTGACATTAATGCTATGCTAGGCAAGGTGTACAGTGAGCAGAAAATCAATGTCAGCAGTGTGCAAAGTTGGATGAAGAAGTTTATCAAAGAAGAAACAACCATTCAGGACAAACCATGAAGCAGAGGCCATCAACTGCAGCTACTGATGACAACACAGCTTGTCACAATTTTTCTAAACATGATTCCAGTTTTGCATTCAGTGTCAGCAGAAATACATGAGGTAATTTTGCTTTCAAGGGTGATTTTGTGTAACTCAACAATGGGTTGTTTTGCCTCTGGAAAGCACTTTTTTGTACACAATCTGTTAAATGGCCAGGCCATAAGAAAATGAATGCCATATAGCTGAAAGTAATGAATGCCAAGACATAAGGCTACCCAGAGCTCAGATTAGGTTGGGAGAACAGATCCCTGTAGACAGTTTAGGAGACAGATGGAAGGAAGTCTCTTGTCAAGGCCATCCAGCATGTTTTTAACATGCACAGGATATGGCTCTCATGCACATGGACTACCTTAACATCCTATGGACAGTGGCCTTTCCCAGCTTATCAGTGACCCCTTTCTCACTAAGGGCAAGGTAGGGGTTGGCAGAAATAAATCCAAACGCAGTCACAATTGGGACTTGAACAGCAAATTACAAGCTTGGAGTTGCCGACTGAGCAATCCCTACCCTGTGCAACAATGGATATACATACATGTGTAACTGGAATCTCTATTCATTATAATAAAGAATTATTACCTAACAGGCATTACTTTCAGTACATCCTGCATACCAAATTAGATAAACAGGGATAATTGAATCATCACATTATTCCCCACTTCATGAACTGCTATTCACTACTGAAACTGCATTATCTATACATGTAATCATTTTGTCTAGGTGATGCAAATTCAATAGTAGAAGATAAAATAATGTTTTGAACTTACCCGGCATGTCAGAAAACATAAGTATACACTCATTAAAACCAAATGACAGTAAACTGCTCCTCAATTGCTGCAATATAGCTACACCAATGCAAAGAGGAAATGATGCACTTCCTAATAAAAGTGTGTCCCAGAGGTGAAATATTTTATGTAGGGGAAACACATCTGAAAAGTAAGAACCATATCAAAAAATCTAATGGTAAAGACAAATATACTGTTCATTTTGTATACAGTTCAATGTTTCTTTTAATTAATCAACAAATTTTTTATGAAGTTGTTTTTTTTACTTTAACTGCTTTCCTTGATTTTTTTTAATGAAAAAGTATTTTTTTTATTATTCCAGCTTTTTGACAGATTTTTTTCTGAGTATATCTTCATGAGTTTGCTGAGAGTTTGTTTCCTGACTGAAGGTAATGAATGCCAAGACATAGCTGAATTAATTCTACAAATTTTATTGCTACCACACTTGACATATTTATATGGCCCCGACATAACATATTCTTTCTTTGGACTGAAATTAATTTTAGAGCTTTCAGCAAAATCATTCACAATATTTAATTTCTTTTATCTTCCATAAAAGATAAATATTGTCAGCAAAAACGAAGTTTGGATTTTATATCATTAGGTCTCTTTTACAAAAACAGGAATAGAAAATCCCCATTTGAATTCTTTTCACATGTCAAGCAGATTCAGGAAAGTAAGGAAACAAATAGGAGAGAAAGTGCATCATTGCTTTAATACTAAATTTTAGATAATTTCCTTAGACTACTTGTCTTCCAATCCAGAAGTAATTATATTTATCTATTTCATATAGCCTTTTAAGAACAGAAATAAAGTCCTCACATTTTCTGAATCTGCGCCAAAGTGTTTTTTTACCCACTGTATCATAAAGCCGCCTCTATATATCAAAAAATGTAACAACAGCTTTCACAATTTCAGATTTCAATTAACTATGAAAGAATAAACAAATTATCTCTTCCTCATCAGTCTTAAAAAAAAAACTGCCTCGACTTTAAAATATTCAAACTTTTTACTTCCAGTTCTATTAGAATCACTTTCACTTACCATTGATAGAAATAAATTCATGATATTATCTTCTAACAAATTTACAGTGCATTAATGCAACTATAAGAAGTGCAAGAGATTTACCCATCACACAAGGCAGAAACACAAAAATCACACTATTCACAAGTACTCTAGCTTAAGAAAGATTAAACACACATGGTTTATAAAACTGCAGTAGTACATCATACACTGAGTGATTACTGAATTATGACCACCCCATGTTATGCCAATGGAACACTAATTTCAAAATCTATTTAAATCTCGATTTTTAATAATATTCTTTCAGTATTCAAATAAGTATAGAGGTTTAAATATTTCAGTGCAACAATGTCTTCTAAAGAATTCATCACAAAATTAAACAAATATTGAAGAAGATTCTTGCATACTCTTTTAAAATATGTAATTGTTTATGAAATGGTTTGAAATAATACTTTTTATTTTAGCTTCAATTAATTGAAAGATAAATTCTTTTGTCTAGCATTGCTGTTGCTAAATGTTCAAATTTCTGTAACTCTTTAAATACTGAAGAAATATTGTTGAAAACTGTTAGATAAAATTGACTGATATCTTAATTTACCTTTAGTCACAATTTTGCATAAAACACTTATTTAAAAAGTTATACAGTTTAAAATTAACATTCCATTGCCATAATATGAAGTGGGGTGGTCATAATTCAATGATCATTGTGTATATTAAGATCTGTCAGCTATGTACTTACTTTAATATCACAGGATGATATAAATGAGTTTAATTATTACAGAAGAAAATATCAGACCCAATTTAATTCAGGATATGTTTTTGCAAAATAACTCGGTTAGAGATATCTCAAGATAATCAAGGAAACAGTTAATATTTAACTTAATGGGTTACAAAAAAAATGACATGTTCAGCTTTAAATAATAAAAATTACAGTAGAGGTACACAGTGTGGTAATTAAAATTAAAGTTTTTAATTCTCTATGACACTGTTAAAGTTTTTAAGCACTTCAATACATGGACTATGCTATCAAGTATCAAAAGTTATTAAGGAGAGATTTATGTACCGTACCACAGAGGATGGGTAGTAACAGGAACTTCTGGGATGCTTTCAATGACAAATTTAATGACCTATGTTCTTGCCGGCAAGTGATGTCTCAGTAAAGATTAAAAGAAGGATAACTGATGTTTATGGTCTACCCACCTTGGCGAAGGAAATAACCATTTATACCATTGATATCATAGAGTGCTTAAAAAAGTTTTAGATCCACGATGTGCATTTTGTGTCCTTATTTTGGGTGCTTCATCAGGTGAGAAGTGAGGAGCTTAAGCTAATGCAGGAGAGGCAGTTGGTTGTTGAGCATGGGGGGAAGGGTGGGGTCATGAATTATCAGTGGCTCAGCTCCGAGGATCAGAGTGGTCGACGGATGTGCGGGTGGCTGTAATGCAACAATTTGCATGTGAGGGAGGTTGGGAGAGGGTGTGGGATTATGGGAAATCGCCAAGATCAGCAAGTGTCAATGGAAGCTTCACTTTTGTGGCTAGCAATTCATAATTATAATGAGTGTGGTACTTTTAGTGAATTTATAAAATTTCGTAAACTGAATTTTGGGGTTATGATAATTATGTTAATGAGGGCCTGAATAATGGTTTTCATATCAGTATTGATATTGGGAATTGTGTATGTGTTTGGGAGGGGGTACTTTAATTGCCGATTTTAGGATGCATTATGGAAGTATTCTAAAGGGTTTGGTCGGTGTGCATTAGTGCAGGTGGCAGATGGGGATTGGCGATGAGAGAGGAGAGTGTTTAGGGGGGCGTGGTATTTCTGAGGTATATGTTACCTCTCTAAGGATCAGATGCCATGCTGGGGGGGGGGGGGGTCTTAAATAACCATTTCTATCTTAAATATACTTAAATAAACTGCAAAAAAAAAAAAACGTATTATCTGAAGCAATAACTGAAAACAATATGACCACTGATTTTCACTCTGCTAAAATTATAATATCCCCACTTACCAAATTCCAACTAGCCATCACAGAAAATATCCTCATTAACGTAAAACTGACCGAACTCTGCAACACAGACATTGTCACCCTCCCCCCAGTGTGGTGTCTGATCCTTAGTGGATATAACATTAACCTTGGGAATACCACGCCCCCACCCTAACAGCCTCCTCTCTCATCGCTGATCCCCATCTGCCACCTGTACTAATGCACACCCACCAAACCCTTTAGAATACTTCCATAATGCATCCTAAAATCGGCGATTAAAGTATCACCTCTCCCCTCCCACACACACAATTCCCAATATCAATACTGATATGAAAACCATTATTCAGGCCCTTACTAACATAATTATCTTCACCCCATAATTCAGTTTACAAAATTTATAAATTCATTAAAAGTACCCCTTATCATAATTATGAATTACTAGCCACAAAAGTGAAGCTTGCATTGACACTTGCTAATCTTGGCGATTTCCCCTAATCCCACACCCTCTCCTAACCTCTGTCACATGCAGATCACATAATGGCCACCCATACATCTGCTAACCACTCTGATCCTCGGAGCTGAACCACTGACAATTCAATTTATGGCATCCCACCCCTCTCCTGCACTCAACAACCAACTGCCTGTGCTGCATTAGCTTAAGCTCCTCACTTCCCACCTGACAAAGAGCCCAAAGGGCATGAAATGCACGTCATGGAACTAAAACCTTTTTAAGCACTCTATGCTATTAAAGGTATAAATGATTATTTCCTTCGCCAAGGCGGATGGACCATTGGCATCAGTTATCCTTCTTTTAATCTCTACTGAGATGTCACTTGCCAGCAAGAATGTAGATTATTAAATTTGTCACCGAAAGCATCCCGGAAGTTCCTGTTACTACCCATCCTCTGCGGCACATAAATCTCTCCTTAATAACTTTTGATACTTGATAGCATAGTCCATGTGTTGAAGTGCTTAAAAACATTTAACAGTGCCACAGAGAATTAAAAATTTTAATTTTAAATAACAATAAACTGTCAAGAGATATCAACCAAAAAGATACGATTTTAGCTGTTCAGTGGTCACATCCATTAAAACATGTTTATTTTAAAGCAAATAAATTCTAAGTAATTAATAATAGGGCCTATGAATCTAGCCAATTCTAAGACATCCTTAATCCAATTTAAAGCATACAAAAGATAAAATACTTTGAATTAAAGAAATCAATGATCTAATATCTAAAAAAATTAATTTACACTTAGCAACATATTTGATTTATCATCAACAAAGTTCATTTAACAAGTGTTAATGGCAATAAAAGAAATGCTTCCTTGAAAATTGGTGGTGCAATATGGACCCAAGTAAGTGGTGTAAAGAAAAAAAAATTGTAGAATTATGAATCACAAGGCCAGAACATAAAATTAAATTATGAAATATAATAATTAAAATTACTCATATTATGAAGCTTAAGAAATGCTATTTATCAAATAGGAGGATGGTAAAGACTTTGATAATCCTACATCAAAATTACAAGTTTTTTTTTATATATTTTTTCTGCTTTCTGCTTTCTGCAATTTCTTTTTTGAACCCTTCCAGGGAACCCTTCTCTAAAGAACATAAATGTTGACAGAATCTGAAATGAGAGGTACAAGATGTCTATGTTCATTTTTAATACAACAAAAAAACTTCAATTTAAAAAAAATACAAATTCCGTTTGAAAATTGTCTTACACATATCTTTTAAAAATACATAATTCAAGAATTCAAGTTTGAAAAATAATATTTTCTTTTTTCATTTGATACATGTTTTATTGAACGACAATATAAATAATTTTTTAAAGCATCTGATTGCCATTTCTTAGAAGCTCTAAACGGTAGTGCCAATTTGTTTCTTGTTACTCTTTGATGAAACAACCTTCTGATTTAAGCTCACAGGTTTGATTTCAATTATCATCAATGATTTTTTTCCTTAAAGTTTCAAAAATCTCATGAAATTTAACAAAAAAAACTGATACTTTTAAAAACAGAAGATTTGGAAGTAATTGCAAAGTACAATCCTCTTCCTCCCTGTTTTACACTTTCCTGTCTTAAACATATTTCATTATTCCTAGAATTATTTTTTATCATTTATATCATTTATCCCAGCATTCTATGCATCTTTCCCACTCTTCAAATCAAAACTATAACTAAAAAAAAGTCTTGATGGACTTCACTAATCAAAAAAGTCTTCAAGACTTCACTAATAAATTATCACAGGAAAACATCCTATAGACAAGAAACACTTGAAATAATTAGCCGAAAAAATTTGTTGTCCTGACTGATATTTGAACCCAGGTCTCCCAGAACTACCATGCTGGGCATCTTAACCATTGGACCATCAGGAGCTAACCATTCCCCCCCCCCCCCCCACTACACTCACTGTGGATGTTTTACTTGTACCCTTGGCAAAATTTCAATTTTTGAAAAAAGTTATGAGTTTTTAAGTTTACACTGAATGATTTTGATGCACACAGCAAGGCTGATAGTGTGCAAGTTTGCAGTGAAGATGGAACACTACAGTGGGATCTGGTCTGCAATGATTACATCATAACAGACTATGGCAGATCCTGCTGACAAGCCAAATTTTTGAGCATCTGTGAAGATAGGCTACAAGTCGAGGTGCTCAGCACAATGACTGGCAAAGAGTTGTCTGTACACATATTTGGGTGTAAAGACCTTCCCCATCCTGAAAAAGGGAAAAATCACAGGAAGGAGAAAGATTGAACCATGGTGGAAGTGACTCAGCTGTAAACTGTACAACATTGTTGAGATTGGTGTTAATGTCTCTGAGGTAACCTGACACACAAACCAAAAGGATGAATGGCAGTCAAGTGATTTGTGTAAAGCATTTTCCACTGAGGATTGAAAATACAGTCCCAAGTGATATGGCCCAGCAGAATCGCAATTTAGATACATAATGTAGGAACAACTGCTGACAGTGAAGAGATAAAGATGGTTCATCGGTTTCAACATACAAATTTTGAAGTGCAGAACATGGATGGCCTATGGTGAATGGGGTCCAACACCTTCACTACTGAATCCCAGGCAGAATCATACAGCAGGTCCAATTTTTCCACACATAGTCCAATTTCGACTGGACAAGTGAACAGTATCATCATCATCCTCAAGCAGCCATGGGCTACAGAGATCCAACCAGACCGTGCAGTTTAATTCTCCAAGCATATCTGTCCTGAGCTACATCTACTGCATCTGGCCACTAAACACCAATTTTAACAAGGTCCTGTTTGACATTGTCTGCCCACTGCATCCTAGGTCTCCCCCTCTTTCAGAGGCCTTTAGGCACACTGTTCATAACCCTAATCCACCAATCTATAATTATCCATACAGGCAACATGGCCAAACCAGCAGAGTCTCTCTCTGCACAATATGCTGCTTAAAGGAGATTGCACACTCCTTTGTCTAACCTCATCACTAGTTACAAAGTTAAACCACCTAATACCCAAGATACTATGTAAGCATCTAGAATCAAAAGCATCTAGTTTCCTGTTATCTTGTTTACACAGCGTCCAAGTTTCACTACGATAACTAACCCTAGAAAGAACCAAACTATTATACAGTCTAATTTTAGTCTTTAGGTGTAAACGGCTATTTCTCCACACTTTCCATAGATTCTTAAAAGTCCCGGAAGCAATCCCTATTCATCTGTTAATCTCATGCCACACATCACCAGTATCAGTTACAAAGTTCAAAAGATAATTAAACTGTGACACCTGGTCAAGACTGCAACCATTCAGATTAACTGAATCACAGCCTGTCTGACCAATTTTCATCACTTTAATTTTATTTCTGTTTATAACCAAACCTACTCTACTACCAGTTTCATCAACAGCCCTAATGAAAGCATTCATCTCATCAACATCATTTGCCAAAAGGGCTAAATCATCAGCATAATATAAATAAGAATTTTTCGTATCTCCAGCCCATTAAGGCCAAAATCTTTCCCTTGAAGTGAATTTCGCATAACATAATCAATAACCAAACTAAAGAGAAAAGGTGACAAAATGCACCCTTGTCGAACACCAGAAGTAATGCTAAACCAATTGCTACAAGCTTTACCAACTCTCACACACGACTCAGTGTTATTATAGAGAGCTTTCATTATGTTAACTAACTTGTCAGGTATACCATATGATCTCACAATAAACCACAAATTATGACGATCAACAGAGTCGAAAGCATTTTTGAAATCAACAAAGCTAACAACCAAAGGTTTCTGAAACTTTAAACATTTCTCAAGAATCTGCCTAAGTGAAAATATCTGATCTACACATCCCCTACCACTTATGAATCCACATTGCTCATCATGCAATTGCCTGTCAACCAGATTCTTAATTCTATTAAGCACAATCATGCAAAGAACTTTACCTGGAACACAAAGTAGACTGATACTCCTATAGTTATCACAAGAACTGTAATCACCTATTTTAAAAATAGGGATAATAACAGCTCTGATTAAATTCTTAGGAACCATGACTTTATCATAAAAATATTCCAAATTTCAGTCATCCAAGTGGTAACAGAAACATTCCCAGCTCTAAGGATTTCCATACTAATTTCATCTAGCCCTAGGGTTTTATGAAATTTAAGTTTAGAAATAGCCAAAATAACTTTAGATTGTATTATAGGGCCAACATTAAAGCCAGTAATGCATCTATCATCATTGCAAACAATGGGAGTAGAACTAACCACATTGTTTAGAACATCACTGAAATGCTCAGCCCACCTTGTGATGCCCCATCGTTCACTTTTGCTTTACCTTAACCAGTTTTGTTTAATTTACGTTATATTTATCATTTTGGGGATTTTTATTTCCTTTTCGGCATCACAGCGCTCACATCCAAGTTTCTAGGAGTTTCGTACGCACAACTCTGAACTTCCGACCATAACCGTTAAAGCGCGTGCCAAGGACACGCCCCCTCTTGCGTCATAGCTTGCGTCCTTCGTCATTGTATGCAAATGTCTTTCCCGGCATGCGCCGGCCCATTGTCAAAACCATGACCTGCGAGTCACGTAAAGCACTTGAGCACTAGAGAGTAGAGCACTGAGAGCAGAGTTGTAGAGAGAGCAGAGAGATGTAGTAAGGTGCGTAGCACCGTGCGTGTAGCACAAGAGATGTTTTTTCATTGATGTCTTGGTGAGTTAGTTATTTTGGAAATAAATCTATTTTGTTTTGTTATAAACTTTTGAGTCTATAGTTTTTTATCTTGAGCAACGCTAATTTAGGATCTTTTTTACATTAACTCTTATTTTGTTAAGAATCATTTTTGACTCTTACTTATGAACGCTCGCTGGCATTTGAACCCTAAATCAACTTATTCTACATTTTGGCAATTTGTTAATTATTGCCTGGCGCCCGTCTAAGCTATCCGGAGCATAAAACTTTAATTATTTTGCATTGTTTGGAGCGTTACAGAGTCACATAAAAGAAGTGGCGCCCGAACAGGGACTCGCCAGTATTTAAAGATAGTAATTTTTTGAGCTCAATAGTTGTATGTACTAGTTGTAGATTTAACGGCAGCTTAAGCCGAAAATTTTTGTTGAGCAAGTAGCTTAACATTTTTGTGTATTATTCAAAGGTACTGAAGTTTCAGCGTAGATATTGCTGAATATTTAAGATAATTGTCGTATGTAATGATTAGAAGTGTCCGGACACACAAGTACGTAGGATGATAAGAAAATTTTTTTATAAGCAAATTTATATTTTTGTAAAGCTTAGTTATAGCTTTAGTATTGTTGTATAGCAGTACCTTTGCGCCAGTATTTAAAGATAGTAATTTTTTGAGCTCAATAGTTGTATGTACTAGTTGTAGATTTAACGGCAGCTTAAGCCGAAAATTTTTGTTGAGCAAGTAGCTTAACATTTTTGTGTATTATTCAAAGGTACTGAAGTTTCAGCGTAGATATTGCTGAATATTTAAGATAATTGTCGTATGTAATGATTAGAAGTGTCCGGACACACAAGTACGTAGGACGATAAGAAAATTTTTTTATAAGCAAATTTATATTTTTGTAAAGCTTAGTTATAGCTTTAGTATTGTTGTATAGCAGTACCTTTGAGCGCTGCTCAAGATAAAAAAAAAGGTTTTCAAAATTTCCAAAATTCCAAATTTCGGCAGACCGCTAAACATGTCTGCTAATAATATGGCCGATTCCGCCATAATGACTCCCGACATAGAAAGAGTAAAGGGTAGATTGCAAGAGGTAATGATGGAAGCAGAAGTGCTAATGAATCTGCTTGATGATAATCGGGAGAAAAGGGGAACGACAACAACCCCTAAATTTGCTGACAATGCTACGTCAGTTCACCAACGAAGAAACTTTGAACGTAAGGTAACATTTTCTGTTCCGCCAGAAGCAAGCGATAGAACAGAGTATTTTCAACCGCCACAACGACGATTTGCCAACCCATCCATTAACTATAGACCTTATGTTAATTGGCCTTTACCTGAGATAAGGTTCGACGGTTCGAAACGTCCGACATCGTGGACATTTGTCAAGTCCATGGAGGAGCACTTCCGTTTACATGAAGTGCCAGGCAATAAAAAAGTTGTTTTAGCAGTATCTTGCCTAATTGGATGTGCTAAGCAATGGTGGAATAACGTAGGATGTCGTCATGACATAGAACTTTGGGAAGAATTTAAAAACGAAATCATGGACATTTATCCGGCTTATAATGATTTTACAGAACTAGCTACAGAGTTGTTTTCATGAAGACAAAGGGAAAGAGATGACATAGAAAATTTCATATGGGGTACAGTAGAATTATACCAGCTGTACGATGCTGATGCCGCTGAAATTGATATTGTAAATTGCATATTGTCTCAATTACTTTTGCCCATCCGAGAATTCCTAGAAGTACGAAACATAAAATCCGTTTCCGAGTTAGTCAAATTGGCTCGGCAATACACTGCAAGAAGAGAATCTGCAGCAAATACACATAACCAACAATGGATGCCATTCCCGCCAAAGCAGCGATATCAGGTTGAGTCGCGTAGAATGACTCCCGCACGACCGCAATTTACACGGTCCCGACAATTTGCGCCGAACGCGCCTAGAACTATAGAATATGAACGAAGTAGAGACTTTTTGCCACGTCAAGCTTCGAACCATAACACTAGACCTAAAACTTTGATTAAACAACCTCAATCTTTCACTTGTAACTTTTGTGGCCGACTGGGACATACTGAGAATTATTGCTATAAAAGGAATGAAAATTCGGGAAACTTTCATCGGGATCTTTGAAGCGAGAGGCCAAAGTTCCTCAAGAAAAGCCCTCTCATGAGTTATGCCTTGCCACTATGGCTTTTCCTTTTGTTACTGATTGTCATGAAGTAACTAAAGTAACAGATCAAAACGATACAGAAGTCGATCTTCAGTTTGCTACGGAACAAGTTTTCGATGGTACTAATGACGAATGTCAACTGACAGTGCAGCCGCGGTCCCGTGGACTTTTTGACTTACCTTGTGGTCCAGAACAGATTATTTCAGAAGCACCTATAAAATGTCCCGTTAGTGCAAATAATGAAAGTTTAAATAACGAAGTTTGTGAAGTAGAAGAATCATATGAGGAAGCCGTTTTTGAAAAGGTTTTTAAAGTAGAAGTTTTAAAAGAAAGTAATAATAATGAAAATAATTTTGAGTCTGATTTAAGTGAAGAAAAAACCAACCAAGAAGTTGTGCCGACCGCAAGTATTCCTGACAAGTCTGGAGGTCCTCAACTATTAAAGTGTCATTTGGAGGCGGACACCAATAAGCCTAGAAAGTACGAGAAAAGGTTCTTCAAAAATCCGCACGGAGCAACGAAAAGCCGACGAAACGACCAGAGCCTGCAGAGCGACAACCGGCAGCGAAGCAGCGAACATCGGGAAGATGACGTCACGAGAGAGCTCTACAGCGACGACTTGACTTGAACGAGATCTTCAGTAACAACTTTACGTGAAGCCACCCAACGACGACGGAAGGATGTTATCGGAAACGGACTAGATGATTTATCGCCACGGAGTGCCAACAATGAAATTTAAGTATATTTTTCTTTCACTTGGCACTTGATTGAGTTATAAAATGTTTTTTTTCTGGAATAGATGAAGACGAAGAAGAAGCCTTATTGTGAATTATATAGTTAGCGATGTTTAATTTCTTGTTGAAACTTTAGAGTTCGATATTTATTTTTGAAAAGTGAAATTTTTGTAGTTCGAGTTTATACTTGTGTGAATAGAATTTTTTTTGCATTCTTGTTCATCGAGGTTCTAGTTATTGTATTTACGTGAGTTAAAATGTATTTTTGTAGATTTTTTTCAGCTGACTGATAGCTGAAAATTTTGTAAGTCGATATCGGAAAGTTTAGAAATTGTAAAATGTTTCTGGATATGAATGAGAAGAGTGAAAGAGAATTAGTAATTTAAGAATTTGTATTGTAAAATAAAGTGCATTCCAAAGTGAATTTATGTAAAAAAAAAAAGGGAGATTCATGTAAAAGTTATTGGATGAAATGTTATCATCGTATATTATAAATTATTTACACTCTTTTTTCTTTATTCTTAGATACGATTTATGTATATGTGTTTAAATCTGTTCAGTGTCATCAGTGATATTTATGTGTCAATGATACGTAATTTTTGGGGATGACATTGACAGTATTTATTGGTATATATAAATGATGACCATGATGATGACTGCAGAATTTTGTTTTTTTTGTGTGTACCTTTTTGGAGCTGTCCCCAAATGGCCTAGTCTGATAACAGAGTTGTTATCAGCATAACTCCTTTGGGAGGGGGACGTTAGCTCTGAAGGGGGAGGTAACTAATGATTTTTTATTTCAGCTAGATCACGATTTCTGTGAATAGGAGAAGAATTAGCGGATGATTACAATCCCGCTTGTTTGTAAATTTTGAATTTTCTTAGCTTTGCGTATTTGAATGTAATTAGGAGGAGATAACGGTGTTCGAATACCCGTTTTTTTTATGTGATTTAGGAGAAGATTTAGCTTTCACGAATTTTTATTGTGGTTAGGGGAAAAGCGGAAGTTATTACCCCGCTAACAACAAATGTAATGAATCACTTTTTCTTTTCATCTTTTTAACATTTATTAGACTTAGAAAGTTAGGAGTTGATTAACCTGTTTTTCTGTACAGTTCAAGATATGCCAATTTCGAGTTTGTATCAGAATGTGATACTAGTTAGACCGATGATGCTAGTATACAGTTAACTGTCACAGCCACTGGTACGTAAGTACACTAGGTTAGCTGTTAAATACATATTTTTGTCAGGAGGAAAAGGGAGGAGGTACCTTTGGTTGTGCTGGAAAATTGTGTCAAAGTAAGAATAGTTCATCATATCAAAATTTGCGCTAGCATACTTTTACTTATTTATGTTCAGCCATGTGTAAATGACGTAAGATGTGTCCTTTATTCAAAATTTGCTCGTCAAAATTTGTTAGGTCAATCATTTTGACTCCCTTTGGAAGGGGGAGTTGTGATGCCCCATCGTTCACTTTTGCTTTACCTTAACCAGTTTTGTTTAATTTACGTTATATTTATCATTTTGGGGATTTTTATTTCCTTTTCGGCATCACAGCACTCGTTTTCAAGTTTCTAGGAGTTGCGTACGCGCAACTCCGAACTTCCGACCGTAACCGTTAAAGCGCGTGCCAAAGACACGCCCCCTCTTGCGTCATAGCTTGCGTCCTTCGTCATTGTATGCAAATGTCTTTCCCGGCATGCGCCGGCCCATTGTCAAAACTGTGACCTGCGAGTCACGTAAAGCACTTGAGCACTAGAGAGTAGAGCACTGAGAGCAGAGTTGTAGAGAGAGCAGAGAGATGTAGTAAGGTGCGTAGCACCGTGCGTGTAGCACAAGAGATGTTTTTTCATTGATGTCTTGGTGAGTTAGTTATTTTGGAAATAAATCTATTTTGTTTTGTTATAAACTTTTGAGTCTATAGTTTTTTTATCTTGAGCAACGCTAATTTAGGATCTTTTTTACATTAACTCTTATTTTGTTAAGAATCATTTTTGACTCTTACTTATGAACGCTCGCTGGCATTTGAACCCTAAATCAACTTATTCTACATTTTGGCAATTTGTTAATTATTGCCTGGCGCCCGTCTAAGCTATCCGGAGCATAAAGCTTTAATTATTTTGCATTGTTTGGAGCGTTACAACCTAGCCATAACAGAATCACCTTCTATAACCTTACCTTGTTTATGCTTCAATCCCTGTATACCTGTCCGTTTTCTACCATACAAAACATTAACTATCTGGTACAGCTCTCTGCTGTTGTGCTGTCTAACTTCTTCCTCGGCTTTGTCAGCCAAGCCATCAAGCCAAAGATTCTTATCAGCAGCACACTGAACCTTTACATGTTTATTAAGCTCTCTGTAATGCTTTCTATTAGAATATTAAGATTAAACACAGCTAAAATTCTATAATAATTTAATAACACGATAATGCTGTGGTACAAAAGTTAGAAACATTCTTCCACGGGAGTAGTTTTCAAGCTCAGGGAAGTGCTGTACATTACCATTAATTATTATGGAATATACATAAAACAACACCTTAAAATTACCCCAATTTTACATTCATACTCAAAGTTAACTCTTCAAATCAGAGACCAACTAGAGTTACATATAAAATGAACATATTTACCGATTTTGCTTGTACAATTGTATTATCAGCGACAATGTCATGCTGCAGTTGGTGAATATAAATGCTACCAGTCCTAAGGTGGTCTTCCTGTAGTTTTACAATATGTGCATATATACTATGAACTGAAGAATTTTGTTACATTCCACATTCAGGTCAGAAACGTTTTTCAACACTGATGTTTGAATTGCAATTATGATGCCAGTTGTTCGTGGTTTTATCAGTTCGATCTTTTGTGCTAGATGCTTTTACTGCAAGCATTTTGCCATGTAATTGCATGAATTTTTCCACATTTCAAACATCAAGGAGATGGTATCTTCCGTTTTATATTCGTAAGGTAATAAACGAACATTTGACATACGGTGATGAGCACTTTTTCCCCCTTCTTGAAAATGGTCTTTAGTAACTCAACTACCGGAAGTCAGCTAATGTCATAATGACCCATTGTTTAACATAGGTCAAACGCCATTGCTTTCAAAGCGTTAAGAACTTTAAACACAGCTAAAAACAAGAACCTCACAGGTTCATACGCTACATGTTTCACCACGAACTCATAACACGTGGCATCCTCAGGCAAGAGAGATGGTAAGAAGTGGTGTTTTAAGTAGCCACCGTCAGTCTGGCCCAGCCCAATGCGTGCTCAGTGTTGCACGCACAGTCCATGACGAAGGCTGCAGCAGGAGACGCCACGCCGAAGGGAGGGGTGGAATCTCGGTGTTGCAGGCCTCATCATGATGCTTGTGAATGAGTAAAGTCTCGGCATATTGCAATTGAAATTTTGTTTTTGGGGCTATACCAGGTTTAAAATTAATTTTGTCAATTTTAATATTGTTTTCTACTATTATTTTTGATAACGCTGTCGTAAGGTTCTTTTTGCTTATATCCGTAAAATGTTCATGCATCCGTGTTTCATATTGTCTATATATTTTTCCTATGTATTTATTTTTACCCCCCAGTAAGTTATCAGGATCAGGGATTTCAACTTCATATATTCACCCTGTGGGGGGGTTTCGGATCTCTATCATTTAGGACTAAATTTTTAATAGAGTGGGTAATGGTGCTGGGTAATATAATATTATGTTTACTTAATGAATTTTCAAGTGATTTAGTTATAGTTTTCATATAAGGAAAACTGATAGCATATTGTTTTTTATTTTGTATTTGCTGCGGATTTGGTTGGGCATCCCTATGTACTGTATATTTCGCAACTTTTTCCCATTTTTGCAATAATTCACCCGGGTACCCTGCCTCCTCTGCAGTTTTTCAAATGTACTGTAATTTTTCTTGTAGAGTTATTCGTTGAGAGCAATATCTATAGGCTCTAACATAATGGGGGATAATACTTGTTTTTTTATATTTCATTGGGTGTGAAGAATCAATTAGGATATAATTAGGGACATACGTTGGTTTTTGGTATACGGTAGTCTCGCAGAAGTGCGACTTACGGGTTACTTTAATGTCTAAATAAGGTAATTGGCAGTTTTTATTCGGATACCATGGTGAACTTGATTGTAGGCATTATATTATTAAATGTATTAACAAAATCAGCTAACTTTTCAACAGGGTGAGACCAGAAAATTAAAATATCATCTACATATTAGACGTATAGGTCAGGTTTTAACTTACATGTGGAAAGGGCTGTTTCTTTGACATGCCTCATGACCACATCGGACATGAGTCCAGACAGAGGGGAACCCATCGGGACACCCATGGTCTGGAGCCAGGTCCGACCACTGATTTCGAAGAAATTATATTTTATGGTAAGGTCCAATGCATCATGCAAAGCAAAGTATTGTGCATGTGAAGGTTTTGTTACTCGTAGCCATTCAGCCTTTAGTCGCATCGCTTCATCCAATACCGGGGTGTTAGGACATAGTGATACGACAGCTAGCGAATGCATTGTTACCTGTGGTGTGATGGGCGTGTTTTGAATTCTACAAAGAGCTTCGTGACATGATGTTACGATATTTTTTGTTGGTGGAAAATACTTTTTGAAAAAGTTAAATAGAGCTGTTTCTAGGTTATATGTTGGTGATTTTCATTTATTAACTAAGGGTCGAAATGGTTTATCTATTTAATGCATTTTAATTTTAACAAACATTTGTGGTATGTCGGGGTACATTGGCACTATACATTGCTTTGCTATTTCTTCCGGTACAAATGGATCATTTTTTACAATACCCATTTTTGTTATTATATTTGGAATAGGGTTGTTTCTACAGGTTGACATTTTAAAGCCTCTATGGTTTCTGATACTTTTTTTTATCATATTGCTCTTTATCCATGATCACTATTTGGCTTGTTTTATCAGCCAGAACAATTTTGATTTCTCTATTATGTTTTAAATCCTGTAATACTTTAATATCATTATTTTCATGTTTAATATTCCATTCTGCTGAATAGCCCTATACATTTTATATCGTTCTTTATCCTTTATATTATATGGTATTTTGTTTAGCGATTTTTCTATCTGTGGGACCAACTGTTCAATATTAATAGTATTGTTTTCAAAAGCATATTTAGCTCCCTTTTGCAAGATCCTATCTTGTTTCCTATTTAATTCAAGCTTTGATAAATTTATAACTACTCCCCTGGAAGAATGTAATAATATTCTTCCAGGGGAGATAATAATTCTTATTTTGCTGTAATTGTAGTTGAATTCATTTTGTTTTTTTCTGCTTTTGTATTAAGTTATTTATTTTCTTTTCATATTTTTTTCTGAATCTTGAAAGTATTCTGCTCTATTCTATATGCCACTCTACCCATAAATTGATTTAAATTATTCATTTTTAAGTTTAAATAACTCCTATATATACATTCTTCTTGCTGCGGAATTTCATTTTGTGTCTCTGTAATTACTTTGTTTAACATTATTGTTTCTGCCCGTTGTAAAGTGTAATATAATTTACTATTAAACTTTGATTTATCGATAACCAGTGATTTTGGAATAACTGCCCATTTTTTGCATGCAACCAAAAAACTCAAACGCAGCAATAGGCTGTTTAGAGTGAGGCGACCTTTCATAATCTTCCGTAAATCCATGTATGCGCTTTAAACTATTCGTGCACTTCTTATAATATTAAGATTAAACACAGCTAAAATTCTATAATAATTTAATAACACGATAATGCTGTGGTACAAGAGTTAAAAACATTCTTCCAGGGGAGTAGTTTTTAAGCTCAGGGAAGTGCTGTACATTACCATTATTATTATGGAATATATTTAAAACACCTTAAAATTACCCCAATTTTACATTCATACTCAAAGTTAATTCTTCAAATCAGAGACCAACTAGAGTTACACATAAAACGAATATATTTTGTGATGCTACACCGTTCACTTTTGCTTTACCTTAACCAGTTTTGTTTAATTTACGTTATATTTATCATTTTGGGGATTTTTTATTTCCTTTTTGGCATCACAGCGCTCACATCCAAGAGATTCTAGGAGTTGCGCATGCGGCGCAACTCCGATCTTCCGACTGTACCGTTAAAGCGCGTGCAAAGGACACGCCCCCTCTTGCGTCATAGCTTGCGTCGTTCGTCATAGTATGCAAATGTCTTTCCCGGCATGCGCCGGCTCATTGTCAAAAACCGGTGGCCTGCGAGTCACTAAGGTAGAGTAAGCAGTAGCATAAGCAGTAGAGTAGCACAAGTTGTAGCATAGTGGAGTACACGAGCACAAGGTGTGTAGCACCAAGCACAGTGCGTGTAGCACAGGAGTTATGTTTTCTCCATTGATGTCTTGGTGAGTTGAATTATTTTGGAAATAAATCTGTTTTGTTATAAACCTTTTGAGTCTGTACAGTTTTTTTCTCTTGAGCAACGCGAATTAAGGATTTTTAAATTATATTTACTTGATAATCATTTTGATTCTTACTCATTAACGCTCGCTGGTATTTGAACCCTAAATCAACTTATTATCAACTTATTCTACTTTTGGCAATTTGTTAATTATTGCCTGGCGCCCGTCTAAGCTATCCGGAGCATAAAAACTTCAAGTATTTTGCATTTGTTTGGAGCGTTACAATTTGCCGATTTTGCTGGTACAATTGCATTTATTCGCTAGATGTCGTATCGCTGCATCCTAATACCCCAGTATTGGTTGCAGCGATGCGACTAAAGGCTGAATGGCTACGAGTAGCAAAACCTTCACATGCACAATACTTTGCTATGCATGATGCATTAGACCTTGCCATAAAATCTAATTTCTTCAACATCAGTGGTCGGACCTGGCTCCAGACCGAGAGTGTCCCGATGGGTTCCCCTCTGTCTGGACTCATGTCTGGCATGTCAAAGAAACAGCCCTTTCCACATGTAAGTTAAAACCTGACCTATACATCTGGTATGTAGATGATATTTTAATTTTCTGGTCTCACCCTGTTGAAAAGTTAGCTGATTTTGTTAATACATTTAATAATATAATGCCTACAATCAAGTTCACCATGGTATCTGAAAAAAAAAACTGCCAATTACCTTATTTAGACATTAAAATAACCCATAAGTCGCACTTCTGCGAGACTACCGTATACCAAAAACCAACGCATGTCCCTAATTATATCCCAATTGATTCTTCACACCCGATGAAATATAAAAAAGCAAGTATTATCCCCCATTATGTTAGAGCCTATAGATATTGCTCTCAACGAATAACTCTACAAGAAGAATTACAGTACATTTGAAAAACTGCAGAGGAGGCAGGGTACCCGGGTGAATTATTGCAAAAATGGGAAAAAGCTGCGAAATATACAGTAAATAGGGATGCCCAACCAAATCCGCAGCAAATACAAAATAAAAGCAATATGCTTTCAGTTTTCCTTATATGAAAACTATAACTAAATCACTTGAAAATTCATTAAGTAAACATAATATTATATTACCCAGCACCATTACCCACTCTATTAAAAATTTAGTCCTAAATGATAGAGATCCGAAACCCCCCACGGGGTGAATATATGAAGTCAAACTCCCTGATCCTGATAACTTACTGGGGGGTAAAAATAAATACATAGGAAAAACATTTAGACAATATGAGACATGGATGCATGAACATTTTTCGGATATAAGCAAAAAGAACCTTACAACAGTATTATCAAAAATAATAGTAGAAAACAATATGAAAATTGACAAAATTAATTTTAAACCTGGTAGAGCCCCAAAAACAAAATTTCAATTGCAATATGCAGAGATTTTATTCATTCACAAGCATCGTGATGAGGCCTGCAACACCGAGATTCCACCCCTCCCGTCGGCGTGGCGTCTCCTGCTGCAGCCTTCATCATGAACTGCGCGCGCAACACTGAGCGCGCATTGGGCTGGGCCAGACTGATGGTGGCTACTTAAATCACCACTTCTTACCATCTCTCTTGCCTGAGGATGCCACGTGTTATGAGTTCGTGGTGAAACGTGTAGCGTATGAACCTGTGAGGTTCTTGTTTTCAGATGTTTTTAAAGTTCTTAATGTTTTGAATGCAATGGTGTTTGACCTATGTTAAACAACAATGGGTCATTATGACATTAGCTGACTTCCAGTAGTTGAGTTACTAAAGACCATTTTCAAGCAGGGGGAAAAAGTGCTCATCACCGTATGTCAAATGTTCGTTTATTACCTTATGGATATAAAACGGAAGATACCATCTCCTTGATGTTTGAAATGTGTAAAATTTCATGCAATTATGTGGCAAAATGCTCACAGTAAATAACATCTAGCACAAAAGATCGAACTGATAAAACCACGAACAACTGGCATCATAATTGCAATTCAAACATCAGTGTTGAAAGAAGTTTCTGACCTGAATGTGGAATGTAACGAAATTCTTCAGTACATAGCATATATGCACATATTGTAAAACTACAGGAAGACCACCTTAGGACTGGTAGTATTTATATTCACCAACTGCAGCATGACATCGTCGCTGATAATGCAATTGTACAAGCAAAATCGGTAAATATGTTCATTTTATATTTAACTCTAGTTGGTCTCTGATTTGAAGAGTTAACTTTGAGTATGAATGTAAAATTGGGGTAATTTTAAGGTGTTGCTTTTAAGTATATTCCATAATAATTAATGGTAATGTACAGCACTTCCCTGAGCTTGAAAACTACTCCCCTGAAAGAATGTTTTAAACTTTTGTACCACAGCATTATCGTGTTATAAAATTATTATAGCTTTCTATTAGAACTAGTAGGGTATTGATTAAGGATATTCCTGCAGTTCTTTCTTTCTGAAATAAGATGAAGTGCCTTATCATTCAAATAATTCTGCTTCCTGTGCTCCTTTTTTCCTAAAAGAGTACTGTTGGTGTCAAAAAAGCCTGTTTGAAATGATCCCATTCTTCCTCAACTTCAGTAGTAAGCAAACCATGACTGTCATAATGACTAAGTAACCTATCATAGTAAACTTTAGCTATAACTGGGACTTTCAGAGCTTCAGTATTAAAGGTAAAATTTTTAACCCTAGAACAACCCTTTTTAAGTTTAAGTTGCAAGACACTTTTAACAAGGTAATGGTCAGATCCAATTTCAGCTCCCCTATATGACCTGGTATTCCTAACAGAACTAGTCCATTTGCTGTTAACTAATATATAATGTCATATTCTTATGCAGCCCATCAGGTGAAACCCATGTGTACTCATGTATATCGCAGTGTTTGTAATATGTGTTAGTTATTCTGAAGCCTGTACCAGCACAGCTGTTTGGACCTAGTGTACAATTATGATCTACCAGCACACTAGAGGGCAACATCCATATCAATATTAAAGTTTTTTTCCCACAGCTTCTCAAATATCCTGTTGATAAATCTACTACCATTGGTCCTTTGAAAATTTACCTGTGTTCATATTATTACTAATGCCAGACTGAAAGTGTTAAAAAATTATGGAAGCTGGAATATTTTAACAATATATATATATAACAATTATCTTGTTTTACAAAAATCATTCATAAATGTCTAATATTAAAATTACCATTATGCAAACTTCTTTTATTTTATTAAATGGTTTGAAACAATTCTTATTACATTTTAATTCATTTCTGAGGTAAATTCTTATGACACATTATTGTTGTGAAATATTCCAGATTCTATAACTCTATAAATACTGAACAAATATTGTTGTAAATTGAGATTTAAATGACTTTGATTATGATCTTTAATTTATCTTCAATGATATTTTTTTTATCAAATCCATATTTTAGAAGTTATAGAGCTTCAAAACTAGAATCCCATTGAAATAATATTGTAACTTTCTAATATTTTGGTAGGACAGCGTATAATTTAATAAATGTCTGGGTTATGTTGGAAAATATTAAAATCTGATAAATAGTAAAATTACTGATATTAAAATAATTTAAAAAAATTAAATTTAATGTTGTGAATTTTCTCTTTATATTAATTTTCTTCCCTTTTTTATCACTATGAATTTTGTAAAATATTAATGTATTATAATACTTTATTAATGACAGTTACATTACTTTCTGCATGAGTGTATCACTAAATATTAATATACATATTCTCATTTTGCTAATTTTAATTTAAATGGCTTTATATACTATCACTAAAAATTAATATACATATGCTCATTTTGCTAATTTTAATTTAAATGGCTTTATATACTATCACTAAATATTAATATACATATGCTCATTTTGCTAATTTAAATTTAAATGGCTTTATATACTTACGAGTATACATTGTAAGAAACCAAGGGATTGCATATAGCTGTGTGAAAGAAAAAAAAAAGTTTGAGAAAATAATCAGTGTTAAAATTAAAAAAGTAACATTTTTCTTCATTAGAAACAACTGATGTCATACCAAAAGCACATAAAAAAGCTTTAAAAATTAGATATTAAATAACAGATTTGTCATAAAAAAGGACATTTTTAATAGTATGTGATTATTAGAAAATTATAAAACAAATAGCTTACTATGAATTGATATTGTTTATAAACATTCCTATTGTGTGTATTTGGCAGTTATGTACATTAGAATAGAATTAAAAAGACAGAAAATTTCTGTGACTCAAACCTGAATCTTAAACTTCTATGCTATACGATTTTTTTTTCAAACCTACCAATTTTTCAATGGCTGTAATAACTCACAAATTTTTAACATTATTAGCATTATTAGGAACATCAGCATTTTAGAAGCAAAAGAGAAGTAATAATGAATAACTTATTAAATTCAGCTGTAGCTTGTTCAGAATTGACTACCGTAGATAATGTTGATACTTTTATTATTTTTTTATGTTTGCTTTATGTACCTTGACATCATGTCTAACATCATTGCAAATATGCAACATTGCAAACATTTGCTTGACATCATGAATAATATTATAATTTTGTTTTCTTCCTTTACTGAAGTTAAGTTTAATAGGTATGATATAAAAAGCCACTATGAGTGATAGGTTTCTGTCATTTTCCATTAAATTAAATATTTTGGTAACTGATTTTTATTAAAAACTACAGTTACAGGTTTTCCTAATATTCTTAATGTGTGGTTTAAAATTATGTAAGAAATCTGCAGTTTTTGTTATTTGATATTAATATTATTCATTTCAATACTTTTGTAGGTTTATTAAATATTTGCTTTTTTATTTCTTTATATGGCTACCCAGACACTACAACATAAATCATACATTTTAATTCTTCATACAATAAATAAATAGTGCTGGAATCTATATCATCTGTAACACAGGTTTCTTATTTTTCTGAATACATATATTTTTTTGGTTGGTAAGAATCAAAAGGTATCAAATTATTGATAAATATAGGTTTCCTAAAACCTTTGGTTAACATTTTATTGCAAGATCTTTCAATTGATA
This sequence comes from Ryuthela nishihirai, assembly GCA_038380435.1. Lineage (NCBI taxonomy): Eukaryota > Metazoa > Arthropoda > Arachnida > Araneae > Heptathelidae > Ryuthela > Ryuthela nishihirai. Next base: position 92,041,337 of record JAWZYU010000004.1, on the reverse strand, counting down.
AGGAATGTTAATTGTTTGGAATTTTCAATTTCATAAGTTAATTTTATTGTACTAAGAAGAATTTAAATCACTTATAAAATTAGAAATTAGGCAAATGTGAAAACAAATCATCCTCCACTGCTAGGACACCACTTTCAGGATCTTCTGGTTATGCACCAGTAGCTCTACAATTTGGGCTAAGGTTGGGCAATTCACACTTGCTTAAAAAAGGTTGTGCTGCGAAGCTCATGCACCATTTATACCGATGAGAACCAAGTATTTATAACCACATTGCAAGCAATATACTTTCAGTTATTCAGATGCTCAGCATTGAAGCTCTGGATAGAAATAATCTCTCTGCTGTAGACCTGGGTTGGGTTGTTTTACTTCTGAGCAGCACTTTTTTTGCACACTATGGGCTAAATGGCCAGGTCACAAGGACCACGAAGGTTCAGAGAAGGTTGGGGGAGAGGACCCACTGAAACAGCTGTTAGGAGACAGATGGTAACCTCCCATCAAGGCCATTCAGCGTGTTCTTTAACATGCACAGGGTATGGCTCTCCCGCACATGGGGCCATGGCTTAATGTCCCATCCGAAGGACAGCAGCCTTTCCAAGCCCATCGGTGTCCCCTACTGACCGTGGGCAGGGCGGATAATTTTGGGGAGATAAATCTCGACGCTGACCCAGCTGGAACTCAAACCTGGGAACTACAGATTACGAGCTGTAGATCTGCAATTAATTTGATAGGAAGGAATGAAGCTCACTATAGTGGTATTCATTTGTAGTAATTAGGCAAGTGTGAAAAAAAAATACACCCATTAATCTCCTGGACTCTACCTTGGGATCTCCTTGGTCACATGCCAGTTGCTCTACCATTTGAGTTAAAGTGGGGGTATAATTTGTTTAAAAAAGGTGGTGATGGTTGTGCTGTGAAGCTTTACCACGTGGTTTAAGTGTTGGTGTTGTTGAGTTATTTTACCTATGAGCGGCACTGTTTTGCACACCATGGGAATCATCATGGAAGACACCATGGAATCTTCATTGGCACTGCATAAAGTTTGGTCAGATTTTACATTTTCACAAGGATGCAGCTTGGGGTAAAAGCAAAAAAATTCATGTCGATTTATCACAAGTATATGGGAATCATGCCTATTCATATGGCATTGTTATGGGATGGATGCACAAATTCAGAGAAGGATGGCAAAGCTTTGAAGACTGCCCTCATCCAGGATGACCAAAGAAGGCTGTGAATGAGAGAACCATTGCTGTTATTCCTGAACTGTTTAAGGAATACCCACACATCACCATTCAGGCAAAAAGTTTAGATGCCAGTGTGTAGATTGGAAGTGTGGATACAATTATTCATCAGCATTAAAGTTCCAAAAGATCTGTGCAAAATGGGTACTCCACAAACTGACAGAACAGTAAAAAAGGGCTAGAGTTGACTCTGGTTCCAAACAGTTAACAGCCATTGTGATGGTCCACAATTCACTTTTACTTTTCCTTAACCAGTTTTATTTTATTTACGTTATATTTATCATTTTAGGGATTATTTCATTTGGACTGATTGCAATTCTTGTTTCCAAGCCATAGGAGTTGAACATGCGCAACTCCAACTTTTGATTGTTAGCCACTAATGTGTGAGTGTAGGACATGACTCCTCTTGCATCATAGCTAGCACGATCATCAGATTATGCAAAAGTTTTCCCAACATAAAACAGACATGTGCCAGATTTGTATGCCGCATGTTATAACTAAGTGACATTAGCTAACAGAGTCAGAATTAGAGTTAGTGGAGAATGAATATTGTGAGTAGCAGAGACATAGGAGTTAGAATTGACAGGAGAGACAATGGAGAGAGTGCTGTTAGTGGAAGTTGAGATGTAGAATTAAACTGTTAGTAGATTGTTAGGAGGAGCTGATATATGTTAAATCAGTATGTGTTGTGTAGATAGGATTTGTTAGTAGAGATCTAGATATATGTGAGTTGCTAGTATTCCAACCTTTGTAATCATCAGAGGAGTTTGGTTAGTTTTGAATTTTTTGGAAACAAACTTTGTTTTAGAAACTTTTGAATTTTTGCTATTTTTCTCCTGAGCAATGTAAATTGTTTTTTTGATTAGATTTAAACTTAAACTTGACAATCCTTTTTGAATTCTTACTCGATAAGTAACACTAGAGAAATACCTTAACGAACCCTATTTCAACTTTATTTGGCAAGTTAAAATTGCCTGTATCCGAACAAAGCTATCCAAAATTTTGAATAAATTTGGATCAGACAAAAGGTCCAACTTGATACGTTACAACACTGTCATAGGTGGTGAAACGTGGTTTTATTACTATACAACTCCCAGAAAGATTGATAACTATGTTTGGATTGCAGTAGTTCAACCAGATCTCCAGGTTCTCCTACAAGACTTTCCTCAAAGAAGAGAATGTTCATAATTTTTTTCGATTCCCATGGCCATTTTTCCTGAAAAAATGACTATAAATGGCAATACTACACCAACATTGTTTTGCACAAAATGGTTAAAAGAAGAGAATGTTAATAATTTTTTTTCGATTCTCAGGGCTACCTTTCCTGAAAAAATGGGGGCTGAGGTGGCTCAGTCAGTAGCATGCCAGGCTTGTAATCTGCAGTTCCCAGGTTTGAGTCCCAGCTGGGTCAGCATTGAGATTTATCTCTGCAAAACTCCCCGCCTCCTGCCCATGATCAGTAGGGGGACACCGATGAGCTTGGAAAGACCGCCATCTGCCAGATGGGACGTTAAGCCATGGCCTCGTGTGTGGGAGAGCCATACCCTGTGCACATTAAAGAACACACTAGATGGCCTTGACGGGAGGCTACCATCTGTCCTCCAACAGATGTTCCAGTGAGTTCCCTCCCCCAACCTTCTCTGAGCCTTCGGGGTCACGGTGTGCAAAAAAGTGCTGCTCAAAGGTAAAAAACCCAACCCGAAAAAATGACCATAAATGGAAATACTACACCATTGTTTTGCACAAAATGGTTAAGGAGCAGCACCAACAAGAGGTGTGTCAAGGCTTCTACCCATCAATTTATGGCCTATCTGGAGCAGGAAATATCAAACAGCTACCCCAACCTGCACATTCCTCCAATCTTGTACCATGCAATTTTTACTTGTTTTCAAAAATTAAAAGGTAAATTTTCTGGGAAGTTTTTATCAAGGGCACAAGATCTTGCAAAATATGTTTATTAAGAATTGCAGAGTATTCTCTAACAGGAGTACCACCAAGCATTCCAGAATTGATGTAAATGTCTTATAACTGTGCATAGATGCTACAGAGTAGTGCTTTGAAGGACAGTAAAAGTTTTGAGGTAAGTGCAATGGCTTTTGTTCTGCAGGATTTATGTGCAAATTCAGAGAAAGACAGCAGAGCTTCAAAGACCTCCCTAATCCAAGAAGACTGAAGGAGGCTGTGAACGAGAGAACGATCGCTACTGTTCCTGAACTTTTTAAGGAAAACTCACACATCACCATTCAGGTAAAAAGTTTAGATGTCAGTATGTCAATTGGCAGTGAGGAAACAATTATTCATCAACATTAAAGTTCCAAAAGATCTGTGCCAAATAGGTACCCAGCAAACTGACAGAACAGTAAAAAAGGGCTAGAGTTGACTCTGGCCCCAAACAGTTAACAGACATTGCCATAGGTGATGAGATGTGGTTTTACTATTATACAACTCCCAGAAAGATTGATAACTATGTTTGGGCTGTGGAAGATGAACCCAATCCCCAAATCCTCCAACAAGACTTTTGCTCAAGGAAGAGGATGTTCAAAATTTTTTCAATTATTAAGAACTGATAGTCATGGACACAATACCTGAAAAAATGACTATAAATGATAAATACTATACAAATATTGTTTTGCCCTAAATGGTTAACGAGATGAATGAGCAGCATCCAACAACAGGTGTATCAAGGGTTCTCCTTCATAATGACAATGCCAGGTATTACAAAACCAACAAGTCATGGCCTATCTGGAGCAAGGAGAAAAATCAAACAGCTCCTCAATCCTGCACATTCATTGCATCTTGCACTATGCAATTTTTGGTGATTTCCAAAAATTAAAATGGAACTTCCTGGGAAGCGTTTTTTTTAAGTGTGAAAGACCTTGTCAAATATATTCATTCAGAATTGCAAAGTATTCCCCAACAGGAGTACCACTGAGCATTCCAGAATTGGCATAGATGTCTGCAACTTTGCACCTTTGGCATCTATGCAATTTTGCATAGATGCCGAAGGGGAATACTTTGAAGGTAGAAAAAGTTTTGTTGAGGTAAGTGCAATAGTTTTTGTACTGCAGATGCATGTCAAGAAAGTTTTTAATACCCCTCATACTTAAATTACATTGCTCTTATACTAAATTCATAACAACTCATCCTTGGTTAAATGGGGTAAACCTAAAATATATAAAATTCTGAGGTGCAGAGAATCTCTCCAAGAAATGTACGTTACACTTGCTAAAAAAATATATGCAATTTTGCCTTAATATACAATAGGTGGTTCAAAGTTGACCTGGACTTTTTTTTCTGTACAAAAGAAACAAATAGGAATACACTTACAAATAGGGTTCTTCTTTAGGTACTCTTCCTTAAAATTTACACACTTGTCCCATCTCCATGGAAGACTGTATTCCAACCATGTAGGATTTGGGTTGCTGTCATAGTAAATATAGGATACACTGCTGTAGTTGTTCATCTGTAGTGAATTTCGTCCCTCCTAAATGCTTCTTAAGTGGGCTGAACAGGTGGAAATCACTTGGAGCCAAGTCAGGACTGTAGGGGGATGGCTGCGTATTTCTCAATCCATTGATGCCACAGCTGTCATTGTCATATAAGCTGTGTGTGACCTAGCATTATCATGCAACAGTTTCAACAATTTTCAACAATTTTCCTGGCCTCTTCTTGTGATGGCAGGTTGAAGTTTCTCTTTTACGAAGGTAGCATAATGCTGTGTATTCATTGTTGCTCCCCATGCAAGAAAATCCACAAGGAGTACCCTGTTTGCATCCCAGAATACAGTAGTCATTAACTTTCTTGCAGACAGCACTGCCTTGAATTTCTTTGGTGATGGGGAACCCTGATGGTGCTATTCACAGCTGGCTTGTTTCGTTTTTGGAGTAAAATAATGAACCCAAGTCTCATTACTGGTCACAATCTGCTGCAGAAATGCATCTCCCTCAGAAAGTGATGCAAAGCCTGTGCAAATGGGACACGAAAAAATTTCTGATCAAATGTCAATGCCTTTGGTACCCCCCCCCCCCCCCCAACATGCACACACTTTTCTGAACAGCATGTGCTAACAGATGATTTTTTTCCACACTACCAACACTTGATGTTGACTATTGCAGCTATGTCACATATCCTTACCTTCCTGTTTTCCAAAATTACTTGTTGCACATGACTGAAGTGAACTTCAGTCACAGAAGTAGTTGACACATGTCCATGCAGTTCAATTGCCACTCCTTCTTGGCCCTCAGAAAACTTGTTGTGCCAATTGTAGAACTTGCCTTTGAGAGCATTTTATCCCATATTGTGCTTGCAGTCTTTGCAAAATTTAATCATATTTTACCTTCTCCTTAACAAGAAATTTAATAATACAATGCTGTTCCACAATCACTGACACCTCTACAGACTCCATGCTTTACATAATGCACCATGCATATGACCGCATGGATGAAACCACTACTGGCATAAAACAGAGGTTCACGTGTATTTACCATATGTATTCTGCTGCAATCAGTACAGAATATGGAAAGTTATAATAAAATGTTCGGGTCAACTTTGAACCACCCATTTATATGGTTAATAAATTTTACTACAATATAGTAAGCACATACTTATAAGAAAAATAAAGGCAAGCTATGAAATCTTTAAGATTCTCTATTCTGTGAGTTGGAAGAATGCTCTTTCATTAAAAATTGTAGAACTTGCCTTTGAGAGCATTTTATCCCATATTGTGCTTGCAGTCTTTGCAAAATTTAATCATATTTTACCTTCTCCTTAACAAGAAATTTAATAATACAATGCTGTTCCACAATCACTGACACCTCTACAGACTCCATGCTTTACATAATGCACCATGCATATGACCGCATGGATGAAACCACTACTGGCATAAAACAGAGGTTCACGTGTATTTACCATATGTATTCTGCTGCAATCAGTACAGAATATGGAAAGTTATAATAAAATGTTCGGGTCAACTTTGAACCACCCATTTATATGGTTAATAAATTTTACTACAATATAGTAAGCACATACTTATAAGAAAAATAAAGGCAAGCTATGAAATCTTTAAGATTCTCTATTCTGTGAGTTGGAAGAATGCTCTTTCATTAAAAATTGTAGAACTTGCCTTTGAGAGCATTTTATCCCATATTGTGCTTGCAGTCTTTGCAAAATTTAATCATATTTTACCTTCTCCTTAACAAGAAATTTAATAATACAATGCTGTTCCACAATCACTGACACCTCTACAGACTCCATGCTTTACATAATGCACCATGCATATGACCGCATGGATGAAACCACTACTGGCATAAAACAGAGGTTCACGTGTATTTACCATATGTATTCTGCTGCAATCAGTACAGAATATGGAAAGTTATAATAAAATGTTCGGGTCAACTTTGAACCACCCATTTATATGGTTAATAAATTTTACTACAATATAGTAAGCACATACTTATAAGAAAAATAAAGGCAAGCTATGAAATCTTTAAGATTTCTCTATTCTGTGAGTTGGAAGAATGCTCTTTCATTAAAAATATGTCCAGTATATTTCAGTCCATGAATATTTCCTAGCATTCCCTTGCTATTACAATAAATATAAGATGTTATCACAGCATGATGTCCTATGTTCTGCAACAGTCTTTTTTAAACTGTGCTACTTATGAACTATTCTTTCATTTCAGTTCTTTTGATATGTATCTGATAATTTGTGACATTATTTCATGTGTTTTGTTCAGATTGTCTTTACTAAAAACAAAAAACCCAGAATTGTAAAAAAAAAATAACTTTTTAATTACTATAAACTATTCTAAGGTATGAATAACATTAACTCTATTATTATTTTTTAAATTATATTTATAACACACTCACCTCAGGAATAAACCCTATACTATCTAGATGGTTGGTCAATTCAGGATCATGGTATGCTATCAAATGCGAAAATTTGGCAAGATATTCTGTTAGAGAATAAATGATTTAAACAAATTAATTTAATTATGCTTAGAGGGAGATTTAATTTTATATTAAAGATCAAATACTGCCTAAATACTTGGCTAGATCAGAAAAATGACAGGCTATTAAATTTTAAATTCTGTCAACATCTATTTATTTCATAAAATGTTAAAATAATGTCACACTTAAAAAGTAACATTATTGGGCACCTGATTCCTAATATATATTAAAACACTGTATTTTTAAAAGTTTTGCATTTGGTTGAATTTTATGGCACATGGTGCTTTTATCAATTTCTTTTCTTTCTCATTTGGTATAACTAAGGTTATAATATATCACACAAGATAAAAAGAAATTGATAAAAGGAACAGAACTCATAACCAAAGTTAAAAGATAACTAACAAAATGACCAGTTAAAAAAGGGAAAGGCAAAGATATAACAAAATAGCAAATCAATAAATAACAGATGTATAAACCCCATTTATAAAGAACCCAAGAAAAACTCAATAACAGTAAATTAGAGAATCAAAATAGTAAACCAGATTAAAATAGCCAGTAAAATGTAAAACAATCAAAAGTTGTTGTTAAAAATGAATGATCAAAGGTGCCCAAACATACAGAACTCAGCTGGGGTATAATAACAACTAAAATATTGCATTCAGCATTAAAACAAAGACATTCGATTAAATTATGTTTGACTGTTAAAATGGTGGCCCAAAAATCACATATAAGTTGGTCATCTACCCAAAGAAGAAATTAATGTATTATATATATATATCATGACCTATGAAGAGACTAGCAAATACAATTTCCTCCTTGTAATTCCTGCAAAAACATGATTGCCACAGTTTGACATAAATTTTGATCTGGAAGTCTGATGGTAATCTATTGTGACCAAGATTGTAACCACTGTGCCTGGATTTGAAAAATACTGTCAGAAGTCTGTGTAAGGACAGGTAGTTGTTTGGATTGTTGTTGATGGGTTGTGTTACCTCTGAGCAGCACATTTTTGCACAAAATCGACTATATGGACAGGCCACAAGGAACAAGAGAGCTCAGAGAAGTTTGGGAGGAGGGGGCCCACCAGACAGCTGTTAGGAGACATGGTAGCCTTCCATCAAGGCCATCCAGTGGGTTCTTTAGTGTGCACAGGGTAAGGCTCTGTCACACATAGGGCCATCCCATCTGACAGATTGTTTGGTTATTTGGGGTTTTATGGCACAAGAGCAAATAAAGCTATATTGCATCAAATAAGATAAAATTCCCAACCAAACTTAAACAGCAAAATACATATAGACTAAAAGTAATAACAACAGCGATAAAATATAGATGTGAGATAATGGGTGAGACATAACAGGACCTGTGTATAAAGCAAAAAATCAACAACTCTAAAATACAAAAACAGGGCAAAAGATTAAATTCAATTAAAATAGTGAATAAAATGTAAAATTTCAAAAACAGCTGAAAAAGCAAAAGATCAGATAAAAGTTGTATGATTGTAAAGGGTTCATCGTATAATGAGAAGTAAGTAAAATAAATGTGACATTGGTGATAAAACAGGAACATTTAATTACAATATGTTCATGGTTAAAATAGTATCACAGAATTCAGACATAGATTGGCCATCTGCCTGAAAAAGAATACACTAAAAAGCCATGGCATATGCAAAGACAAGTAAGTACAACTTCCTCCTTGAAATTTCTGGAAAGACTTCCATGATTAGACAAGAAGTTTGATCTGAAATAATTTGTTATTGATCTAATCTGATCAAGACCTTTCTCATTGCACCCAGAGTGTGATGAAAAATATTTTTCAGTAATCCATGTAGGAGACTAGCAGCAGCATCTGCCATGTCATTTACCTAATAACAGCATGTCCAGGAATCCACCAGAACTTGATGTTGAAAGTGACAGCCAAATGATGGAGTTGCTCATGAATCTAAAACGGAAGAGTGAAGTCTAGACCTCACAATGAACCAAGCCTGTAGCAAGATTATTGATGTAAATAATGTACCATAATGATGCTAAACTATTATGTGATCCGAGGAAAGATTGGTAAACTGCAACTCTGTAGTGCAGATGATACACTACTTTGGGATCTGGTCCTACTGTCATGACATCATAGATCATGGCTGATCCTAGCAGATCCCAGATATCAAGTGGTGGCAGATATCTAGGTGAAAACGGACATGAAGTCAGGATACATAGTGAAATAACTGGCAAAAAATTGCTAGTATATGCAGTAGGATTTGAAAGCCTTCCCTCTCCTGCAAATAGAAAAATCAAAGGAGAAAACTGTGAGCAATGGTAAAAGTGGTTCAGCTGACTGAGAGACACTATCAAGACATGTTGATGTCTCACAGGTAGCCTTGGACATGCAAAACCAAAAGGATAAATGACAATCAGGCAATTAATATAAAGCATTTTCCACTTGGGACAAAACCACAGCCCATGTGGAATGGCCTGGCAGGGTTCATAATTTATCAGAGCAATGTAAAGACAACTACTGACAGCAAAAAGATATAGGTTTGTCAGTTTCAACATAAAGTCTATTAACTAGTGAAGTGCAAAAGGCTCTTGTACAAATATAAAGATAGTTATGGCTGAGATGGTCCAATACCCCCAACATTGAATCCTGGGTTGATATCTGAGGTCTGAAGTCCAGTTTTGACCATATAAGTGCATGGTACAGGCATAGTAAAGAACATAATTTCACTCCCCAGGATAGAGAATACAGCATCTTGAGAATGTTCAGCACCATGTGCACTTGGACCTAAGATGACGAATGCAGGTAAGAATCCACCAGAACTTGATGTTGAAAGTGACAGCCAAATGATGAAGTTGCTGTTAGGTTAAAGGTCAATTTTCAGTCAATAATGAGTTGGTTGGTTGGCTAAGTAAGGCTTTATGGTGAAAAAAAGGGTTCACCTTAAGATAATCACTGTGGGCTCTGTCATTCTTGCAATATAAAAGTTTCATCAAAAAATAATAAATTTCTACCTAACAGATTTCACATGCAAAATTAAGAAAATACACAAAACGAAAAGAAATTGGTACAACAGACAGAAATTTGTAATGGCAAAATATCCCAACTGGTTTAAAACTGAAATAAGTGACTAACTACCTGTTCTTTAGAAGAAAAAACTACCAGGTAACCCATAATAGATTCTTCACTGATGTTAAAAATTAAAAGACAATGTATAAATTCATACATAATGCAAAGTATTTTTAAGGGAATGCAAGAAATTTGGTAAAGAGGTTTATTATTACATTACAAATGTAATCAAGCAGAAGAAATTCATAATCATATAATTATCATAATAATAATCATAATAATAAACATGCAATTGACATGAAGGAGCAGTCCATAGATATTTAAAGTCTGCTACGTACAACATGTGGTATGTTAATATGGAGTATGATCACCCGATAGCCATGCAGCTCAAGCAATGACTCTTCATACTGTTTATGAGATCTTGAGGATTAATGACCACTTCTCGACAAGTTCTGTTCTGAGTTCATGGAGTGTTCTGGGAAGGGGATGGCGAGCTCCAATGCATCTCCCTAGAGCATCTCATACATGCTCAATGGGACCGAGGTCAGGAGATCTGAGTGGCCATTCCATTTGACAAATATCTTCCTCTTCCAGAAAATTGTTGACTATATGAGCTCATTGAGGGCAGGTGTTATTGTCCATAAGAATAAAATCTGGACTGAAGGCTCCCTGGAATAACCTGACATATGGGTTCAGGAACTCATCTCTGTACCGCAGGACAGTAACAGAGCCTCTTGGAAAGATGTTTAGGTTGTAAGACCATTAGTCATGGTTCCTGCCCCAACCATCACACCATGGTCATCAGAGTAGTCCCTTTCTCTGATAATCAAGGTCCCTGGTTCTCTCCAGATACGAATACATTGTAAATCAGTACTTAAGCTGAATTGCGATTCATCTGTGAACATAACATGCACCCACTGGTTTGGACTCTAAGTGTGAAGTTGGCAACTCCACGTTAAATGAGCTTGCCAGGCAGCAAAAGTTAGAGGAGCACAAATAATAGGTCTCCTAGCATAAAGGCATTGATCACAAAGTCTTCCGTAAACAGTATGCCTTGAAATCCTCATTTCTGGACTGAAGATAAACTCTGGATAATCATAAATCTGGATAATTCAGAAATGAAGACTGAAATATCCTTTAAAGGACTGAATTATCCTTTAATTTTGTGTAACAGTGTATTTTCATCATCATCATCATCCTCAATTTCTGTAGCTACTGCAAGCTCCAAAGTCAGTTGTTTAGTGGTTATTATTTTGTTCTGTATGGCAGTAAGACTCATATAGCAATTATCTGCAGCAGTTGTGGCTCTGGGACAATGGCTGCAGATGATAATGTATGGATGATTTTCAGCAATTCACCACTGAAAATCATCCCTATCTTGTCTTTGGGATATAAGCAGTTCAACGTGCCACCAAAGTAAATGCAAGAGTTGCTTAGAACAGCTACAAGCTGCAAGTAAACTGTGTATTTTTTTAATGCATTCCTAATTTGCATATTCTGGCTTACATGCATCAACTGTAAATGTGAGATAGTTTTCCGTGTAGCGTATTTCCATGTTCACTCATTTTCACTGCATTCTTTTGACATATATCAGCAGCTGTATGTTTTTGACAATTATCCTTTAATTTTGTGTATTTTCATCATCATCATCATCATCCTCAAGCAACAATGGGGAAGTCCAACCAGATTGTACAATTTAGTTCTCCAAACATATTTATCCTGAGCTGCATCTGGCCACCGTACACCAATTCTAACAAGATCATCTTTGACATTGTCTGCCTACCGCATCCTAGGTCTCCCCCTCTTTCTGAGGCCTTTAGGCACACTGTTCATAACCCTATTAACTAACCTATAATTATGCATACAGGCAACATGGCCAAACCAACAGAGTCTCTCTCTGCACAATATGCTGCTCAAAGGAGATTGCTCACTCCTATACCTAACCTCATCATTACTTACACAGTTGAACCGCCTAAATACCCAAGATACTGCATAAGCATATAGAGTATCAAAAGCATCAATTTCCCTGTTATCTTATTTACAAAGTGTCCTGTTTCACTACCATAACTAACTCTAGAAAGATCCAAACAATTATACAGTCTAATTTTAGTCTTTAGGTGTATACACCTATTTCACCACACTCTCCAAAGATTCTTAAAAGTCCTGGCAGAAATCCCTATTCGCCTGTTAATCTCATGCCGCACATCACCAGTATCTGTTACATAACTCCCAAGATAATTAAACTGAGACACTTGCTCAAGAGTGCAACATTCAGAATGACTGAAGCATCACCTGCCCAACCAATTTTCATCACTTTAGTTTTATCTCTGTTTTATCACCAAACCAACTCTATTACCAGTCTCATCAAAAGTCCTAATGAAAGAATTCATCTCATCATCATTTGCCAAAAGAGCCAAATCATCAGTATAATCTAAATCAGAATTTTTCAGATCTCTAGACCAAATCCCAAAATCTTTCTCTTGCAGTGAATTTTGCATAACATAATCAATAACCAAACTAAAGAAAAAAGGAGATAAAATGCATCCTTGTCAAACACCAGAAGCAATGCTAAACCAAATGCTACACTAGCATTACCAACTCTCACATGACTTGTCTGGTATGTCATACGATCTCACAATCAACCACAAATTATGATGATCAACAGAGTCAAAAAGAGTCAAAGGCCTTTTTGAAATCTACAAAGCTAGCAACCACAGTCTTCTGAAACTAAACATTTCTCAAGAATCTACCTAAGTGAAAAAATCTGATCTACACATCCCCTTCCACTTCTGAATCCACACTACTCATCCCGCAATTGTCCTTCAAACCAGATTCTTAATTCTATTACGCACAATCATGCAAATAACTTTACCTGGAACAGAAAGCAGGCTGATACCCCTATAGTTATCACAAGAATTGTGATCACCTTTTTTAAAAAAATAGGGATAATAATAGCTCTGGTAAAATCCTTAGGAACCATGCCTTTATCATAAAAGATATATTGAAAATTTCAGTCATCCATGTGGTAACTGAAACATTCCCAGCTCTAGCACTTCAGTAGTAATTTCATCTACCCCTGAGGATTTATGTAGTTTAAGTTTAGAAATAACAAAAATAACTTCAGACTGTGATATAGGGCCAACATTAAAATCAGTAATGCATCTATCATCATTACAAACAATGGGAGTAGAATTATCATTCTTCTGTAGTAGTAAGAAAATAATGACTAAGTAACCTATCATAGTAAGCTTTGCTTTATGAAATTTTTGTCTTGCAAAATTCATTATCATAATGGAATACAATTATGACTAATTTATAAGCATGTTTTAAGCACAAATCTAAAAAAAATATATTACTTTGAAACAACTACAGTGCACTTACCTTGTATTATTGGCGAGTTATCTTTCAGAAAAAAATTATGAAGATATTTAGGAATAAAAGATGAAAGGCAGGCATAAGCCAATGCTGAAAATAGAAAGGTAGATATTTTTTTCTAAATAATAAAAACTCTGGAACTTTTCTGTGAAATATCTATTTTTAAAAGATTTATACTGATAACATTGTATTGTATATTAAAAATGAACTTATAATAAATAAAGCCTAATAAAATGTAATATTAAAAACAAACCTAATATGGAATTATGATAAACCTAATAAAATGGAATTATGATAAATAAACATAATAAAATACAATAAATAATATGATGAATTATTTTGCCTCATAATAAATTTCGATACATAGTTTGCTGAAAAGAAATTTTTTAATAATGATATGACATCAAATACAGCCACTCCCCGACTTATGTAAAGGTTGCATTCTGTGGAACTTTACAGACGTCGAATTCTACGATACGACAGAAGTCGATTTCCCTAAATGCTTATGCAGCACTCACAAGTATGCCTGCTGAATTTGATTAAAGAAAAAAAGAAATGTTCAATGAACATGTAAATAGAAATAGTTATTAAATTTTTCTATCTCATGCACAGGAAAAATAACAAAAATGTGCTTCAAAATATATAATAAAAATATTAAAATAAAAGATAAAAATATAATAATATACAATGAAAAATAAAAAAAAAAACAAGTGCCAGAACAAACATCCTTAGAAAGATAAACTTACACTGTATATGTTACACTGCTGTCCCATGGAAGAATAGTTTGCACACTTCGCTACTGATCTTAGCAGAAAAACAACATGAACCCAGATCTGCTAATTTGGGTTTGTGTTGTTTTTCTACTGAAGTCTGACCATCCTCAGAGACCTTCTACTATGGTATATAAACTGAGAGGCTCCTGTCAGATATCTGTGGCAAGCAGCTGCTTGAGGGGGTGTTTTTAAATATACATTATACTATCATATGGAGCATATTCAGCATTTCATTTGAAAGAGATGAATTATAACATAAACACAATGAATGCTGTATATACATTTTTTAAGGCACTTGTTTATGGAGTCATATTTTTGCAATCCTAGTCGGATCTTCCATTTATATTCTGCAGATGAAAAATACGTTTCCATAATATTTTTAAGTTTGCACTGGCTGACAAAATTTTATGTAAAGTCGAATTTACACCAAGTCGAGTATTACATAAGTTGGGGAGTGGCTGTACTTTCACTTTCCGCCCCTTTTTGAGAAACATACATACATGCATACAAAATCCTCATGCAACCATGGGCTATGGAGGTCCAATGAGACCGTAATTTTCCTCTCCATACGTGTCTGTTCTGAGCTACTGCTGCGACATTGCCTGGCCATTGCTACCTAGGTTTCCCCCCTTTTCTGAAACCCTTAGACATACTGTTCATAATCCTGTTTGCTAATCTGCAACTATGCATACAGGCAACATGGCCAAAACAATGCAGTCTTTCTCTGCACAATATGCTACTCAAAAGAGCTTGATGACTCCTTCTTCTAACCTCATTATTACTTACAAAGTCAAACCACCTAATGCCCAAGATACTGCGTAAGCATCTAGAATCAAAAGTATCAATTTCCCTGTTATCTTATTTACAAAGTGTCCCGTTTCACTACCATAACTAATTCTAGAAAGATCCAAATAATTATACAGTCTAATTTTAGTCTTTAGGTGTATATGCCTACTTCTCCACACTCTCCAAAGATTCTTAAAAGTCCTGGCAGAAATTCCTATTCATCTGTTAATCTCATGCTGCATATCACCAGTATCTGTTACATAACTCCCAAGATAATTAAACTGAGACACTTGCTCAAGACTGCAACCATTCAGATTAACTAAAATACAGCCTACCTGATCAATTTTCATCACTTTAGTTTTTTCTCTGTTTATCACCAAACCTACTATATTACCATTCTCATGAACAGCCCTAATGAATGAATTTATCTCATGAATACCATTAGCCAACAGGGCCAAATCATCTGCATAATCTAAATCAGAAATTTTGAAATATCTACACAATTTAAAGCCAAAACCTCTCCCTTGCAAAGAATTTTGCATAACATAATGAATAGCCATAGAAAACAGAAAAGGAGACAAAAATGTGTCGTTGTCTAACCCCACTAGAAATGCTATACCAATCGCTAAAAGACATACCAACCCTCACACACAACTCAGTGTTATTATAGAGAGCTTTCATTACACTAACTAACTTATCATTAATAACTTACCAAATAATGGGAGCAGAAATAAATACCTAATGATTTTAATTACATATTTCTTATGATCTAACTATCAACCACAAATTATGTCGATCAACAGAGTCAAAAGCCTTTTTGAAATCTATAAAATTAGCAACCACAGGTTTCTGACACTCTTAAACATTTCTCAAATATCTGCCTAAGTGAAAATATTTGATCAATACATCCTCTACCACTTCTGAACACACACTGTTCATCACGCAGTTGTCCATCAACCAAATTCTTAATTCTATTAAGTATAACCATGCAAAGAACTTTACCTGGAACAGAAAGTAAACTAATTCCTCTATAATTATCACAAAAACTGCGATTAACTTTTTTTAAAAATTGGGACATTAATAGCTCTAGTAAAATCCTTAGAAACATCACCTTTATCATAAAAAATATTCAAAATTTCATTCAGCCATGTGACAATACAAATGTTCCCAGCTCTAAGCATTTCAGTGGTGATTTCATCCATCCCTGGGGACTTATGCAGTTTAATTTAGAGATAGCCAAGGTGACTTCGGAATGTGATATAGGGCCATCATTAAAGCCAGTAATGCATCTATCCTTATTACAAACAATGGGAGTAGAAATAATCACATCATTTAGACCTCTGAAATGCTCAGCCCACCTAGCCATCACAGAATCCTCACCTTAACCACCTTCCCATGTTTATCCCTTTGTAACTCTCCAAAGATTATTAACATTTCAGTTGAACCTTTTGTCTGATCCAAATTTATTCAAATTCTGGATAGTTCTATTGGGTGCCAGGCAATAATAACTTGCCAAATAAAGTTGAAATAGGGTTCGTTAATATATTTATCAAGCGTTACTTATCGAGTAAGAATTCAAAAATTATTGTCACATTTAAAGTTAAATACAATCAGAAAATTTAACTAACGTTGCTCAAGAGAAAAAATAGCAAAGACTCAAAAGTTTCTAAAACAAACAAGGTTTATTTCCAAAAAATTCACTCACCAAGAAGAGTATTTAGCAACTCACATCTATCTAAAGTAACATCATCTCAGACAAAAACTGTCTACACTGATTCACAATAACTCTGCTACTACATCTCCACTACTCAACTCCTTCTTTCTCCTCATTCTAACACAATCTCAATTTGCATAAACTGACGATCGTGCTACCTATGATGCAAGAGAGTTGGTGTCTGAACACGTGCTTTAGCGGTTGTCTATTGGATTGTTTGGATTGTTTTACCTCTGAGCGGCACTTTTTTGCACACCATGGGCTAAATGGCCAGGTCACATGGACCCCGAAGGCTCAGAGAAGGTTGGGGGAGGGGACCCACTGGAACAGCTGTTGGGAGACAGATGGTAGCCTCCCGTCAAGGCCATCCAGCGTGTTCTTTAACATGCACAGGGTATGGTTCTCCCGCACACGGGGCCACGGCTTAACGTCCCATCCGACGGACGGCTGCCTTTCCAAGCCCATCGGTGTCCCCTACTGACCGTGGGCAAGGCGGGGAATTTTGCGGAGATAAATCTCAACGCTGACCCAGCTGGGACTCGAACCTGGGAACTACAGATTACGAGCCTGGCGCGCTACCGACTGAGCCACCCCCGCCCCCTTAGCGGTTGTCAATCAAAAGGTCGGAGTGGTGCACAGCTTGGAACGAGGACTGAGACAGTCCACAAAATGAATGAAAATCCCCAAAAAGTGAATGGGTGGACCACCACACCTTAATCCCTGTGTACCTGTCAGTTTCTTCCCACAACAAATGTTAATAATCTGGTACAACCCCCTGCTGTCTAACTGCTTCCTCAGCTTTGTCAGCCAAGTTATCAAGCAAAGGATTCTTATCAGCTGTCAACCGATCCTTTACACGTTTATTAAGCTCATTGTAATGGTCTGTAAATGGTAGATAGGCATAAACTGGAAGGAGAGCTGTGTACCAATCCCCAGTGATGATGCCCAGAATCGCCCAGGTCTAACACCTAATGTCCGACCCCGCCTTCTCGTGGTGCAGGCTGTTAGTACCTTTCAAAAGAGATATTCTCTTTTGGAAGGGAATGGAAGGAGAGGGCTGACAGTTCGGTATTGCCTACTGATCTGCTCATCTATGGCCACTTTTTTCCTTTTTTTTTTTCAACCCTGCTGAGGAATGGTCAACTTCACAGGGTCTTGCTGCTGACCATTTATACCTACTAGACTGGACTTGTTTGTGGATTTGAGCTTGATTATGGATCCGGGACTTGCTGCACTGGTGGGCCTCTGTTGAGGGAGAATCTGCCGCTGTGTTTTCTGTTTCCTTCTGGGTTGCCAGCCATAAGTGAACGAAAGCATGGGATACCTTATATCAGCTGGTGGATAATCCTAATCAGAGGCCATCGCAGGTACCTGAACCTCACTTTGCTAGTTGGGCATCGTCAAGCCTAAACTGGAGTAATGTGTCTCAGGCAGGCCATATGGCTCTTGAAAAAGTCCACTTGAAAAGGTGGTGCCTGAAGTTCCTACGAGCATTGGTGCCTTCAGCCTTTAGTAGAGGGGGAACAGTTCTATGCCCCATGACTACGATCAGGGGGCTGTTTGATATTGTTGGCCCTATCTATCTCAATAAACCAGTTTCTTTAAAAATCCTACTAATCATTTTCTCTCTGCAGGAATGTGAAATGTGAGGACATTACCTAGAGATTATTCTCTTGATGTCCTCATGCAGGAATTCCATTATTATAACCTAGATATTCTAGACTTGTAAGAGATCAGAAGGACATGTAAAGGTGTGATACTTAAAAAAATTTGAAATTTCTCTTTTCAGAGAGGGAACATGGAACATGAGGACATTACACAGAGATTATTCTCTTGATGTCCTCACAAAGGAATTCCAGTGCTATAACCTAGATATTCTAGGCTTGCAAGAGACCAGATGGACAGGTAAAGGAGAGATACTTAAAAATAACTTTAAATTTCTCTTTACAGGGAGGGAGGATGGAAAGCATCACCAAGGTGTGGGTCTGCTGCTCAGCAGACATGCTAGTGATGCTCTTCTAGGATATGAGTGAATTAATGAAAGGTTTCTTACAGCAAAATTTCAGACAAGCATTAAAGACTTGAATTTTATCTGCTGTTATGCCCCCACTGAGGATGCTGATGAGGATGAGAAGGATAGGTTTTACGGACAACTTCAGGATATTTTTAATTCTGTCAAGAAAGGAGATATTACCCTTGTTCTAGCTGACTTCAATGCCAAAGTTGGTACTGACTCTGACCTTTGGGGAGGAGTAATAGGCCCTTTTGGTATTGGTAGCTGCAATGGCAATGGCAACGTCTCCTACAGGTAAGTAAACTCAATGGCTTCAGAATAACTAACACTTATTACAAACACCGCGACATACATAAGCACACATGGGTTTCACCTGATGGGCTGCATAAGAATATGATTGATTATATATTAATTAACAGCAAATGGGTTAGTTCTGTTAGGAATATCAGGTCATATAGGGGAGCTGAAATTGGATCTGACCATTACCTTGTTAAAAGTGTCTTGCAACTTAAAAAGTGTTGTGCTAAAGTTAAAAAATTTACCTTTAATACTGAAGCTCTGAAAGACCCAGTTATAGCTAAAGCTTACCACGATAGAGGAAGAATGGGGCCATTTTAAACAGGCTTTTTTTGAAACTAACAGTACTCTTTTAGGAAAAAAGAAGCAGAGGAGGCAGAACTATTTGAGTGATGAGGTACTTGAGCTTATTTCAGAAAGAAAGAACTGCAGGAATGTCCTTAATCAATACCCTACCGGTCCTAATAGAAAGCATTACAGAGAGCTTAATAAATGTGTAAAGTATCAGTTAGCAGTTGATAAGAAACCACATGGCTGACTGAAAATTTTATGATAAAGGTATGGTTCCTAATGATTTTACCAGAGATATTATTATCCCTATTTTTAAAAAAGGTGACCACAATTCTTGTGATAACTATAGGGGTATCAGCCTATTTTCTGTTCTAGGTAAAGGTCTTTTCATGATTGTGCTTAATAAAATTAAGAATCTGGTTGATGAGGAGTTGCGTGATGAGCAATGTGAATTCAAAAGAGGTAGGAGATGTGTAAATCAGATATTTTCACTTGGGCAGTGTTGTGGTCATCTCTCGTGGCCAGGCCACTACTTGCTGTATCGGTGCGCTGACACTTGAGTCTAAAACAAAGGGTCTCAAGTATACACGGAATCAGAAATAAGTGGACTACTGACACAGGTACTGGGCAAACATAACAAACATTTACTAACACAGATAATAACATCCAGTACACAAAAACATAAGTCAACTCCGCTTACAGGATGTTGCGAACTTCGGCAGTTACTGACACTGTTCCTTGGTTAAACAATGTACTCTCACCACATGAGAGAGACAAGTGTTCTTCCCCAACTGTCCTCTTGGCTGCCACACTGAGCTCTCCAACTCCTATTGTTCTTCAGGTTGCAGGTTGCCATCTTCTTACTTTCTTCTCCCCTTCTGGTCACTTCCGTTCACGTGATCTATCTGTCCACTGCTTGGGGAACTGACCCCCTTAGGCACAGAAATCATTTGCACATGATGCTTGCAGTTTTCTCTTTACACTTCTTCCAAGTGAACTACATGTTATTGATGAGCACTCTGCGAGTGATGAACTGTTTGGCAAGGTTAAGTTTAACTGACCGTGGCAGGCAGATTCTTGAGAAATGTTTAGTTTCAGAAATCTTGGTTACTAGTTTTGTTGATTTCAAAAAGGCCTTTGACTCTGCTGATCAATTTAATTTGTCGTTGATCATTAGATCATACGGAATACCTGAGAAGTTAGTATAATGAAAACTCTCTATAACAACACTGAGTCATGTGTGAAGAGTTAATAAGGCTTGTAGCAATTGGTTCAGCATTACTTCATTTTGTCTCCTTACCTCTTTATTTTGGTTACTGATTATGTTATGTGAAATTTAGTGCAAAGATTTTGGCCTTAAATGATCTGGAGATACGAAAATTTCTGATTTAGATTATGCTGATGATTTAGAAATTTTGGCTAATTAGATGAATTCTTTCATTCATCTAATTAGATGAGGCTGGTAATAGAGTTGGTTTGGTGATAAACAGAGAAAAAACTATAAAGTAATGAAAATTGGTCAGACAGATGGTCATCAGTTGCTTTGAATGGCTGCACTATTGAGCAAGTGTCTCAGTTTAGCTATCTTGGAAGGTATGTTATAGATATTGGTGATGTGCGGCACATGAGATTAACAGATTAATAGGGATTGCTGCTGGGACTTTGTGAGTAAGGGAGTGGGGGACAAAAGCCATTATATTTAGTCAAAAACTAGACAGAGCAGTATAGGCAGGCATGTTGTCAAGATGCACCACTCAGTCCTGTATACAACATTTTCCTGAATGTTTCAGCCTCACACTCTCCCTCAAATACTTCAGGACTTCAATGTAATAGAGTTGATTCACTGTCTGGCCTGTAGGAACAAATTCCTTGTGCATAATTCCCTCCATATCAAAGAAACAAATCAATATGCTCTTCTTATTGTTCTTCTCGTGACTTGCTTTCTTTGGTCACGGTGAGAAAGACTCTTCCACTGGGATGATTGCTGCCTTGTTTCTGGTCATACCCATAAACTCAGCTTTCAGTACCAGTTACAACTTTAGAAAGGAAATTTTGTAACGCTCCAAAGAAATGCAATATACTTTTAAGTTTGGACCTTTTTTCTGATCCAATTAGTTTTATGCTCTGGATAGCTGGGACAGGCACCATGCAATAATTAACAAATTATCAAAAAAATAAATAAAGTTAAATTAGGGTTCAAAATACCAGCGAGCGTTAATGAGTAAGAATTCAAAAATGATTGTCAAAACGTAAAGATAAATGCTAATCAAACAATTAACATTGCTCAACAGAAAAAATTAGTAAAGATTCAAAAGGTTTAAATAACAAACAAATTTATTTCCAAAAATCACTCACCAAAACTTCAATGAAGAAGATACATCATTTCTCAACTCTGACTATACACACTGCACTAACTGTGCTACTCACTACTCTGTGCTTCTCTCTCTCTCTACCGTGCTACTGTGACAACATGTCATTGGTTATAACAAGAGGCTTACGGTGCCCGCACATGTCATGTTGCACACCGGGAAAGACATTTGCATAAATTGACAAGCGACACAAGCTATGTCGCAAGAGGGGGGCGTGTCCTTGTGCACACGCTTTAGCGGGTGACAGTCGGAAGATTGGAGTTGCGCATGCGCAACTCCTAACTCTTGGAAACGAGCGCTGTGATGCCAAAAAGGAAATAAAAATCCCCAAAATGATAAATATAATGTAAATTAAGCAAAACTGGTTAATGTAAAGTAAAAGTGAACGATGGGGCAGGCATTACAACTTTAGTTGTTTTTTGACTTGCTCTTGAAGGTCTCTGCACACAGTGAGCCAATGCTGTCTTTGGTTGTGAGTCAGCAGTCAAGGAACTAGTTTGGTAGCAATTGGCCTCGTGTTCCATCCTTCCATTAGGATTTGTTGTCATGATTAGTCCAACAATTTTACAGATGTCGTTAATTGTTCATCAATGGTCCTCATGGATGGCCTGATTCACTTTCTCCACATTCTCATCTGTTTAGCTTGTTGAAGGTCAACAAAAACATTTGGAATCTTCCACCGTTTTGCTCATGTTTAAAATGCAAGAATCACTCAAAAATCTGAGTTCATTTCTGGTGAATATGGGGAGTGAGGGACAACTACCAGGTTATTTTTAGCCAAAAACTACTGAACAGAGAGCATCATCACTGAATACTTGTTTAAGCATTTCATGAGTCTACGAGATGATTTTACTGAATTTGGAACAAAACTTGATGCAAACACACTGTTCTTTCATGCCTTCCATTTACTGCAAAAATACGTAATGAGGTACAAACACTTTAAAATGGTCATAGGGCTCATAGGTCAGGACTTCAGGACCTCAATGTCATAGGGCTCATAGGCTCAAGTTCCAATTGTCAATGTGAAACTTGGCAAACTGCTTGACAAAAAAGTAGGCTTATGATACCTAGTGGCAGAAGTTGGAACTACATCTAGATGGTAGTACACGAGTTACGTCCAAGAACTTTTGGATTGCACCACATATGTACAATACGAGGCTGGGAATGAGACAGGAATTACATACCTGTGTGATGGCCAACCTGCAGAAACACATTCATTAAAATCCATACAGCAACAGCTCCATCAAACCACAACTAGAAAGGTAACAGTACAGCATCAGCCCTGAAACAGTAGTCCCTGAAATCATACATGTAAAACACCTGTCCCAAAATGGTTAATTGCACCTATTTTATCCTATTTTACATTCATTTTTGTCATTCTCTTCCATAACCATCTTTTTCCCTATGGCCATCAAATGCTTCCTCTAAATCTTGTAAAACCAAGAAAATATCTTTTAGATATTCCCAGTGCCTTTCAATTATGACAAATTAAGGTAACTGACCCAAATTTAGTGAAGAGCTGCTAAGAAAGAAAATTATATTCTTAAAGAGCTGCAGGAAAAATATTGTACTTAAAAACAAAAACATAAGTTTCTAATGAGCAATCAGAAAAAAAAATATTTTTAAGGAATCAAGAAAATGTCTTGATTAAAAAACACAATTACATTTTTAATGAGTATTATGAATGTGAAAAATCATTTAGTTATGCACCTAAAATATTTGGTTAAAAAAATTGGAAGAAATGAGTCACAGCCATTCATTAGCCACAAGTTCTTTTGCAATGAACCATATGGAGCTTATAAGCCACAGGTTGGATGGGTCTGCTCAAAAGGTTTTCACCTTTACTTCTACACATCATTTTAGAGATGAGAATAAAAATACTGCTAGATCATTCTGTTGGTATCTTATTTTTATTTCAAATAAGATTAAATAATTTTAGTGTCCAAGAAATGCCACTTTTCCCTGATGATTTAATAATTATAATAAAACTATCATCAATTTCCTAGATTATCCTTGCCATTTTTTGTTCTTTTAGAGCCATTAGCAATTCTTTTTTAGTGATTTCCACATCTGCCTTTTCAATTAAACTGAATGGACAAATTATTATCTACACATACCTAATAACCTGTTGCTTCACCTTTTGCCCTCACAACAGCAGCCAGATGTCTTGGTAAGGATTCAATGAGGTGTTGAAAATATCGAGGTGGTATTGCCACCCATGAAGTGAGGATCACTTTTTGTAGAGTAACCACAGTTGCTGGTGGGAGTTGGTGGCTCAAACAAATCTTTCTAATTCGTCCCACAAATTTTCAATGGGGTCGAGGTCCGGTGATCAAGGGACCATTCGAGTATGGTAAACTCACTTGAATGCTCCTGGAGCCAGTCAGTCACCACTCAGGAAGTATATGGTGTGGCGTAGTCCTGTTGAAAGATGGTGTGATGGTGCAGAAAGAGAATCATTACCAATGGATGTAGATGGTTGGCAAGGATGTTCACTTATCTTGTGCTAATGATGAAGGTCTCAACGGGAGCCCCAAGGAAGCCCATGTAAATGCACCCCAAACTGTTACACCACCTCCACCTGCCTGTATGACCCCAAATTGACAAGCTGGGTCCATCGCTTTGTGTAGCTCACCACACACGATGGGAGGGTTCCCATTGGCATGATAGAGTTGAAACTCTGATTCATCAGACCAGATGATGTGTTTCCAGTCCTCTGCACTCTAATTGTGATAGGCCTTTGCAAACCGCAGTTTAATCTTTCGGTGCCTTGTGGTCAATAAGGGGACACAATGTGGATGCCAACTGCTATAGCCTATTTTTTCCATGGTATGACAGATAGTCTCTGTGCATAAGCTTGTGGATGCACCCAAATTCAATTCCAACATTATGTGCTCCATAGTAGCCATGCGATTCCTTGTAACAATGTAGTACAGTCTGTGCTCTCAGAGTCAATTGCACATTTATGTCCAGATTTCTCCCACTAGTTGGATGTTTAGCTGTATTTCGCACAGTCTTGGTATACATATGTGATGGTCTGATATAGAAATTCCAACAATTTGCAGCAATTGAACAACTGGCCTTCCTCACACCTAACTTTCTGGCCATGGTCAAACTCACTTACATTGTTGTCTTTACCCATGACTACTTTTCTGTGACTAGTTTCCAATATGTAGAGATCTGCATTATTTATAAGCATTACCAGTTTCAGTATCCCATGCGATAATTCTGCTTTGCATATTGTTATTGGAGTGTATATAATGATTTGTTCATTCAGTGTATATGTGTCATTTATATCTTCAATTACAGTTTTCCCATTCAATAGCACTTCAAAGTGTTTTTTACACATTTATTTTATCTTTTTCTCATTAGTGATTAGTTATCCATCTCATCCTGGTTTTTTATTGTCTTTTCTTTCGTTTTTAATAATTCAACATATCATTTTCTTATTGCTATTGATATCATTTTCTAGCTGAGCAAACCTTTCCCAGTATTTATTTCTTCTCTTCCTTTAAAATTTGCTTCATCATTTTACATTTTTCTTCATAAACATTTCCATTTTCTTTTTTTCTACCTTTCACAAAATCTTTGAAGGCTTTATTTTTAGCTTGTAACACTTTTTTTTTACAACATTCATTCCAACATTCAGTTTCTTTATTCTTTCTTCTCCCTCCTATTCTTCTACACACTTCTGCTATTTCAACTAATGCATCTCTAAATTTAACTGAAATACTAAAAAATATATATATATTATTGATAAATATGATAAATCAGGTGATGGGATGGGATTAACATTCAGATAAAAGGGGAGAAAATTTCAGAATTTTACATCTTTTAAAATTGCAGATTAAAGCAACTTTACCTTCATCATTAAAATTTAAAAAAAGAAATGGGGCACATAGTGAATCTAAACCTTGCCAATAGACATACTGTGGATGGCTAACAACCCATGCCTTTAACAGTCTTTTGAATTTCGTGTGTCCAGTTGGTGAGGACAAAAGTTCATCATACTGGTGACAACGTGGAATGTCGACTTCAATCTGTAATTAAAAAAATTAAAGAAAGATCTGAAGACATTTTACAAGGTTATATTTATATATGAATTATGACAAAATATCATTGAAATTTATTGAAATGTTTCAATAATGGTAAAATTACCATTGAAATTCCCCCCAATACTTTCTCCAATCAAATGTAAATATAAAACTGCTTTTAAACTCAAAACATTTTGTTTCTCTCATATGTATAGATTTATATTTTTAATGCAACATGGTGTGATAAGCCATGTTGCTTAAGTAGAAATTTGGCCACAAGAGAAATTTGAGGTCAGGTGGTCAAATGTTTAGAAAGTTATGGGGATTCAAAAAATGTTATATCAAAAGTAGACATCAAAATAAGTAATTAAAATAAAAAAAACATTAAAGTTGACAGGGATAGCAACAAAACAGGAGGTTAAAAATTTATATTAATGCAGATAGCAGAAAATCTGTAGAAAGATGGGCAAACAATACTTCATTATTGATGGCTGACATAAGTAAAAAAAAAACTGATACAAAAATTCAGTGATAATATTCACTTTAAAAAGAAAAAAAATGCATTGAGATAAAGTCACAAATTAAAAAACTTATTTTATGTGAAAGGAGCTATATTTTTGCCGACAAAGCAGAATATAAGTTCAAAAAATTATTTAAGTGTTACATAGAAAACTAAGGTTAAATATGTAAAAATTTCAGTTGTGCAGATCACAAAGTTTAAAAATGAAATATAGAGCAGAATTATTGGGTAATGAAAGATATACACACTCCTTTCATTGGAATTTCAGTGACATGAAAGGAGTAGACACTCCTTTCATGCTCTTTTTCAGTTAGCTATTAGTCATTAATAAACCACTAGACTAATTTCTTTTACTCAAAAACACACACACACAAATATATATATCAGACCTCCTTTCATTACCCAATAATTCTGCTCTATATTTCATATTTAAATGCAGTTATCTGTGTCTCATGGTCACAGATAACTGCATTTAAAAAAGCAAAATTACATTATGATAATTTTTTTTATCTAATATTTAGTAAGGTATTAAATTGAAGAGGTTTTTTTTTGGCAAATTTATTTATAATTATTAAGGAAGATATCACTCTGAATTTAACGTCGATCAATTTTAGAGGAAAAATTGTCTTGAGCTGGGTGGGATATGAGCCCACAACCTCCTGATAACATTATAAATATTTATTTGAATTTTAGTAAGGTATATTTTTCTGAAATATAGGCTTTTTCAGTTAGCTATTAGTCATTAATAAACCACTGGGCAAATTTCTTTTACTCAAAAAACACACACATATATATATCAGACCTCAGGCATTTGCAGTCAAGAATATACCGTATATTTCCGCAGATAAGACGATAGTTGAATCGTAAAAAAAAGGCCTCCAAAATCTGGGTTGTCTTATAGGACAGATACAAAAAAATTAGACTGAAATTTATATAAATTGAAACCATTATTACTACAACTATTCAAAAAATCTATCATATTATTTAAATACGCTATATGATAATACATTACATTGTAATAGTAAAACAATACTAAAACAAAATAAATATTAAAAGTTATGTTTATTGAGCTACTGAGAAAATAACGGACAAACCGTAATTATTTACTAGTACAGAGTAGGGTATGTCCAGAAAATAGAATAGTCCATACGACACTTTTGTGAATAGTCAAGGTCATTACCCAAATGCCCGAATCAGTGCGAATGTTTGTGAATAGGACATAATTCCGTATACACTATACAGTATTATTATCCAGATGATGATCGTCGATCTAAACTAAATTCATATGCCGTTGATAGTTTGGGGTCGTCTTATAGGACAGATATATGCTAAAACTATAAAACTTTGACGAAAATTTATACCTCGTCTTATCTGAAGGTTGTCTTATCTGCGGAAATATACGGTATGCAGATGCTGATCAAGCTTTGTGGAAGGGGGTAAGACCTTGTGGATGCAGATAAAACTTTTGCTATCCACACAGGGCTCTACATATAATACAATGCACTGCACTTTTGAAATCACAAGCTAATTAGCTTATCTGTAGGTAACTGAATAAAACATTCATATAATGCAATTACATATATTCTGTCAAATATCAATTTTACAAAATAAATTTAAAACATTAACCAAAATTCACTAAAAAATTAAAGTAAAACTGCATAATTTTATTCAAGATGTTCTCTAAAATTTACTTTTAATCTACTGTAATTATTTATATTTATAATTTCATCTGGAATTAAACTAAAAGTATGTGGTACTTTATACATACTTGCTGATACATCTTTCATAATTGTTTTTGAATTTAGGTAGTTTGCAACAATTTTTAATTTCAAGTCTTGTATTTTTACAATGTTGAATTTTGGCTATTATATATTTGTGGATACACAAAAATTGCAACACCCATAAAAGATGAATGTAGTGATACCAAATCATTATAACACATAGTATTGGAAATCCTATGAAAATGATTCCAATGACAACATTTCTGGTTCCATGTGACATCATGATGTCACATGGAACCAGAAATAGATGCGACACTATCGATTCCAAGATCCCAATAAAAGCCATAGTAGCACACATCAGATAAGTAACTGGAAGTGAAACAGTGCACATGTGTTTCAGTTATGTGAAGACAACAAATGTGAGAGCATTATCAGCATCTAGGCCCATTCAAATGGGGCCATATTGTGGGGATGCCTGTGGAAGGTTGGTCTACCCCATCTCAGTTGCACAGTGAGTACTGTAGCATGCTGTTTGGAGCAATGGACAAGGACAAGTGCCACTTCATACCACACCATGAGAAGATCATCTCATCCACTGACAAGCAACCTCTAACCCCTGTGCAACATCTACAGAAATCCAGCACAATATGGAACCTGCAAAACATGCACCAGTGTCCCCGCAGACCATCTGATGACAAATGAATGAAGTTGTATTACATGCAAGGCATCTCTACACAGGCTGCCTCTGACTGCTACTTATCTCCAGGCATGTCACCAGTAGTGCATTAGCTCAAATTAAAAATTTTAAAAATGAAAAAGTCGGTAAATAAAAAAACTTTATTTTCTTTGAAAACAGGATTTACATATTCGCCAGAATTTGGATTGTTTTACCCCTGAGCAGCACTTTTTTGCACACCATGGGCAAAATGGCCAGGTCACATGGACCCCAAAGGCTCAGAGAAGGTTGGGGTAAGGGACCCACTGGAACAGCTGTTAGGAGACAGATGGTAGCCTCCCGTTAAGGCCATCCAGTGTGTTCTTTAAGGTGCACAGGGTATGGCTTTCCCATACATGGGGCCATGGCTTAACGTCCCATCCGATGGACAGCGGCTTTTCCAAGCCCATCGGTGTTCCCTATTGACCGGAGGCAGGATGGGGAATTTTGCGGAGATAAATCTTAATGCTGATCCAGCTGGGACTCGAACCTGGGAACTGCATGGTGTGCTACCAACTGAGCCACCCCTGCCCCTATTCACCATAAGGTAGTTCTTTCAGTTGAATAATAAAGGAATCTGCTTTGGACTAACTGTCCCATTAAATGAATCGGCTTTAGATTAATTGTCCCATTAGACGAATTGTCTCTTTAGACCTAATGTCCATTGAATGAATTGCCCCCCTTAGATGAATCGGCATTGGACAAAATAGCATTAGATGAATAGTACAAGACCCATGAGATGTGCTGAGTTGACATCTCCAACAATGTCCACAACCAGCACACACACTGTATGCCCTGTCTTTCCATTTGGGGGTAGAATGACGGAAAGTGTCTCAGGATGCTAATGGGGACTTGTATGCATCAGTGCCTTAACATCTGGTTGCATCCATTGCCACCAATGGGCATCATCCCCCTTACTGAAACCCCATATTGGAGGCCCTTAAACACACCCTTAATATGTACACAGGTGCACTGTAACATGCTCTACAACTCTACTCCATTTCACCAAGGTTCAAGACTAGTTTCAAGGTGTTGCAATTTTTGTTCCAATGAGTGTAGATGGCATCTGTAAATGGTAGCTAGCATAAACTGGAAGGAGAGTTGTGTACCAATCCCCAGTAATGATGCAGAGAACCAACCAGGTCTAAGACCTAATATCGAACTCTGCCTTCTCATGGTGCAGGCTGTTAGTACCTTTCAAGAGATATTCTCTTTTGGAAGGGAACGGAAGGGGAGGGCTGTCAGTTCAGTATGGCCTACTGATCTCTGGTCATCTATGGCCACTTTTTTCCTATTTTTTTTCAACCCTGTTGAGGAGTGGTCAACTTTACAGGGTCCTAGTGCTGACCATTTATACCAACTCGACTGGACTTGTTTATGGATTTGAGCTTTATTATGGATCCTGTACTTGCTGCACTGGTGGGTCTCTGTTGAGGGAGAATCTGCCGCTGTGTTCTATGTTTGCTTCTGGGTTGCCAGCCCTAAGTGGACAGAGGCATAGGATACTTTTATCAGCTGGTGGATAATCCTTATCAGAGGCCACCACAGATACCTGAACCTCACTTAGCTAGTTGGACATCGTCAAGCCTAAACTGGAGTAATATGTCTCAGGCAGACCATATGGCTCTTGAAAAAGTCCACTTGAATGAAAGGTGGTGCCTGAGGTCCCTACCAGCATCGGTGACTTCAGCCTTTAGCAGAGGGGGAACAGATCTATGCCCCATGCCTACAATCAGGGGGCTGTTTGATATTGTTGGCCCTACCTATCTCAATAAACATAGTTTCTTTAAAAATCCTACTAATCATTTTCTCTCTCCAGGAACATAGAATGTGAGGACATTACACAGAGATTATTCTCTTGATGTCCTCACAAAGGAATTCCAGCGCTATAACCTAGATATTCTAGGCTTGCAAGAGACCAGATGGACAGGTAAAGGTGAGATACTTAAAAATAACTTTAAATTTCTCTTTACAGGAAGGGAGGATGGAAAGCATCACCAAGGCGTGGGTCTGCTGCTCAGCAGACATGCTAGTGATGCTCTTCTAGGATATGAGTGCATTAATGAAAGGTTTCTTACAGCAAAATTTCAGACAAGCGTTAAAGACCTGAATGTTATCTGCTGTTATGCCCCCACTGAGGATGCCGATGAGGATGAGAAGGATAGGTGTTATGAACAACTTCAGGATATTTTTAATTCTGTCAAGAAAGGAGATATTACCCTTGTTCTTGGTGACTTCAATGCCAAAGTTGGTACTGACTCTGACCTTTGGGGAGGAGTAATAGGCCCTTTTGGTATTGGTAGCTGCAATGGCAATGGGCAACGTCTCCTACAGGTAAGTAAACTCAATGGATTCAGAATAACTAACACTTATTACAAACACCGCGACATACATAAGCACACATGGGTTTCACCTGATGGGCTGCATAAGAATATGATTGATTATATATTAATTAACAGCAAATGGACTAGTTTTGTTAGGAATACCAGGTCTTATAGGGGAGCTGAAATTGGATCTGACCATTAGCTTGTTAAAAGTGTCTTGCAACTTAAACTTAAAAAGTGTTGTGCTAAAGTTAAAAAATTTACCTTTAATACTGATGCTCTGAAAGACCCAGTAATAGCTAAAGCTTACCATGATAGGTTACTTAGTCATTATGACAGTCATAGTTTGCTTACTACTGAAGTTGAGGAAGAATGGGGCTATTTTAAACAGGGTTTTTTGGAAACTAACAGTACTCTTTTAGGGAAAAAGGAACAGAGGAGGCAGAATTATTTGAGTGATACGGCACTTGAGCTTATTTAAGAAAGAAGGAACTGCAGGAATGTCCTTAATCAGTACCCTACTAGCCCTAATAGAAAGCATTACAGAAAGCTTAATAAACGTGTAAAGGATCAGTTCACTGCTGCTAAGAATCTTTGGCTTGATGGCTTGGCTGACAAAGCTGAGGAAGCAGTTCGACAGCACAACAACAGAGAGCTGTACCAGATAGTTAATGTTTTATGTGGTAGAATACAGACAGGCAGACAAGGATTGAAGGATAAACAAGGTAAGGTTATAGAAGGGGAGGATTCTGTCATGGCTAGGTGGGCTGAGCATTTCAGTGATGTTCTAAACAATGTAGTTAGTTCTACTGCGATTGTTTGCAATGATGATAGATGCATTGGTGGCTTTAATGTTGGCCCTATAACACAATCTGAAGTTATTTTGGCTGTTTCTAAACTTAAACTACATAAATCCCCAGGGGTAGATGAAATTACAACCGAAATACTTAGAGCTGGGAATGTTTCGGTTACCACTTGGATGACTGAAATTCTGAACAGCTTTTATGATAAAGGCATGGTTCCTAAGGATTTTACCAGAGCTATTATTATCCCTATTTTCAAAAAAGGTGATCACAGTTTTTGTGATAACTATAGGGGTATCAGCCTACTCTCTGTTCCAGGTAAAGTTCTTTCCATGATTGTGCTTAATAGAATTAAGAATCTGGTTGACAGTCAATTGTGTGATGAACAATGTGGATTCAGAAGTGGTAGGGGATGTGTGGATCAGATCTTTTCACTTAGGCAGATTCTTGAGAAATGTTTAGAGTTTCAGAAACCCTTGGTCGCTAGCTCTGTTGATTTCAAAAAGGCTTTCGACTCTGTTGATCGTCATAATTTGTGGTTGATTTGAGATCATATGGTATAACAGACAAGTTAGTTAACATAATGAAAGCTCTCTGTAATAACACTGAGTCGTGTGTGAGAGTTGGTAAGGCTTGTAGCAATTGGTTTAGCATTACTTCTGTTGTTCGACAAGGGTGCATTTTGTCTCCTTTTCTCTTTAGTTTGGTTATTGATTATGTTATGCGAAATTCACTGCAACGGAAAGATTTTGGCCTTAAATGGACTGGAGATGCAAAAATTTCTGATGTTGATGATTTAGCCCTTTTGGCAAATGATGTTGATGAGATGAACTCTTTCATTAGGGCTGTTGATGAGACTGGTAGTAGAGTAGGTTTGGTTATAAACAGAAAGAAAACTAAAGTGATGAAAATTGGTCAGGCAGACTGTGATTCAGTTAATTTGAATGGTTGCAGTCTTGAGAAGGTGTCACAGTTTAATTAAAATGGGAGCTATGTAACAGATACTGGTGATGTGCGGCGTGAGATTAGCAAACAAATAAGGATTGCTGCAAGGAGTTTTAAGAATCTTTGGAGAGTAGAGAAATAGGCGTATACACCTAAAGACTAAAATTAGACTTATAATAGTTTGGTTCTCTCTAGGTTTAGTTATGATAGTTAAACTTGGATGCTTTGTAAACAAGATAACAGGAAACTAGATGCTTATGCAGTTCTTAGGCACTAGGTGGTTCAACTTTGTAAGTAATGATGAGGTTAGGCAAAGGAGTCTGCAACCTCCTTTAAGCAGCATATTGTGCAGAGAGAAAGACTGTTGGTTTGGCCATGTTTCCCATATGGATAATTATAGATTGGCGAATAGGTTTATGAACAGTGTGCCTAAAGGCCTCAGAAAGAGAGTGAAACCTAGGATGCGGTGGGCAGACAATGTCAAACAGGACCTTGTTAGAATTGGTGTGCAGTGGCCAGATGCAGCAGATGTAGCTCATGACAGATATGCTTGGAGAATTAAACTGCACAGTCTGGTTGGACCTCTGTAGCCCATTGTTGCTTGAGGATGATGATGATGATTAGTGTAGATTGAGGATTTTATATTTTATTTATATTCAGTAGAATTGTTGTATCATGAAATATTAGTTATTTGATGATTACTAAATATTGCTAAAAATTGATTTTTAGTGATACCTTCGATTCATCCCCAATGAAATTTTTCCATAAAAAGCTTACTTTGAAAGGAGCTTTAAATAAGGCTTTTGATGCACACAACAAAGAAGTGTTCCAATACATATACGCCAAAGAGTCAAAACATTATGACCACCTGCCTAATATGATGTTGGTCCTCCACGTGCTGCCAAAACATCTCTTACCTAGCGAGGCATGGACACTACAAGATTTCTGAAGGTGTCTTGTGGTATCTGGTACCAACACATTACTAGAAGATACTTTAACTCTTGTAAATTACGTGGTTGAACTGCTGCAAATTGGATATGCTGTTCCAACACAAACCACAGATGCTCGATTGGATTGATTCTGGAAAATTTGGAGGCCAGGGCAATATCTGGAAGTCTTCCTCATGTTCTGCAAACCATTCTCAAATAATCCGGGCAGTATGGCATGGCGCATTACCCAGCTGAAAGAAAGCACTGCTAGAGGGAAATACCATTGCCATGAAAGGATGTACCTGGTCTGCAATGATATTTAGGTAGGTGGTAGACATTATAGTTTCCTGTACATGAATGACTTCCCAGCAGAACATTGCTCAAAGCATTATACTTCCTCCACTGGCTTGTTATCGTCCTACAGTACATCCTGGTGCCAACACTTCCCCAGGTAAATGATGCACATGTACCCGGCCGTCCACATGGTGCCACAGGAAATGAGACTCATCGGACCAGATGACCTTCTTCCAATCATTCAAGGTCCAGTTTTGATGCTCGCGTGCCCATTGTAGGCACTTTTGATGGTGAACGAAGGTTAGAATGGGCACTCGGAGCAGCCTGCAGCTATGTAGCCCCATTTTCAGCAGGGTTTGATGTACTGTGTGTTGTGATGCATTACTCCCATCACCAGCATTCAAATTATGGGTGAGTTGTGTCACAGTATCCCTTGTGTTGGCTCATACCATACGAGATAGCCTTCGCTCACCTGTAGCATCGATGAGCAGTGGTCAACCCAGACCTCGATGGCAGTTTGTGGTTTTTCCCTCCTTGGACCACGTTTTGAAGGTACTAACCATGGCTGACATGTGAGTATCCCACAAGCCTTGCCATCTCAGAAATGCTCTGACCCAGTTATCTGGCCATTACAATTTGGCTTTTGTCAAACTCACTTAAGTATGCTGCCTTTCCCATCTGAAGAACAAGAATAACACTGATTAACAGAGCACAGTATCAGGCGTTATTTATACTGTTTCATGACCTTCATATGTGCTAACATTTACCTGCAATTGTTTCGATTTGCATAAAGACACACTGGCCAAATGTTTTGACTCTTTGGTGTATAAAGTAATGTATGCTATATACATTAGCATTTTACAAAGGCTCAATTTTCACTGTTAAAGGTTAAGATGCTTAATGCATTATTTATTACCAGATTATGTACTCTGGAAGATTAATATAAAACATGTTATAGTTGAAATGGTATATTTCTATTTACCATGATCTTGTAATTCAGTTATAGTGTTATAGTGTAACATTATGTATAAGGTTGTCAGAATAGTGTTACTGAGCAAATGAGATTTTCATCAGTTCCAAATAAAGTCAGCATCCATTTCCTAAATCTGTGATTCTCAAATATTTTTAAATGATTTTTCCTTATCCCCCTACACTCAACTAGTCAACAACACCAATTATTAATTACTTGTTATGTACTGATATTTTAATCAGTGCATAACTTATGATGGTACTGATAATTCAGTATTATCTAGCTAACAAATAATGATAATACAACTCATTAGTACTTTATGTGTCCTTAGCAGATCTGCTTTCTCTTGTTTCCTAAGAGGGGCTACAGAAGGCTTTAGGGGCTTGAGAAGCATTTTTTCACTCTGTTGATAATATGAGATAACTCAGACATTGGGTTGTACATATGGCCACCATACCCCTGCATAAACTTGTGAACCATAACTGCTAGAAGGCATGATTGCTGTTCACATCCAGAGAGAGAAGTCATGAAGTCAGAATGACCATCTATGCATCCTTACATCAAACTGAGTCTGTCACTATGCAAGTAGAGTTCATTTGACAGTATGAAGCCTCCTCCCCCTACCATTTAAAGCTGCTCCTGTAGAAACATCCCCACCTAGCTGATGGAAGAGCAGAAGTGAACTGCATTCAGATTAATTGGACTCTTTTTGGCTCTCTGGATATTGTATGGTACCATCACTTCTCAAGCCTCTATGAGAAAATAGCCCCTAAAACTCTCACATCAATGAAAAGGTTCGGGAGACCTTTAATGGCCCAAATATTTGTAGATGCTGCTGACTGCCCTAGAGATGCAGACAACCATCAGAGTATGAAAGAAAGAACTCTCAAAACATGACATCGAATACATTCTCATCAGATTTTCAATGCTTCATCTATTAGCTCATATTAAAACCTTTAAATCCAGTTTTCTAACTACATTATGCTACAGAACTGAGATATTTCAGTCACTAAAATTCAAATAGTGAAAATGATATATTAGCTTCCAATATACAAAATATTAAAGGAGCTGCTGAAATACAGAAGTATGATTGTATTATATAATACTAACCATAACAAGAATATTTGTTTTAAAAAACAGAACCATGAGCTCTAAATTCAAAATATCAATAATAGAATGGAATTTTGGTTCAATTTCAGCACTGCTTGTGGTGATTGCTTTCCTCGTTAAAAAAAAAAATCATGTTTGATGTTAATAAATTATATATTTTATAAGACAGCACAATACTAAATTAAAGATAAAATATTAACAGAAAAATCAAGATATATGTTACCAAATACTGTTTTGATATAACTGCACTGGTGTAGTAGGAGATATATCAAGATTTTGTAATGATTTTTGTATGCTGCTCAATTGTTTGTCACTGCCATTTCTTTACTAATTAGCAGGTCTAGTTCATCTTCAAATTAGATATACTTTTGTATAAATATCAGTGCACAAAAAATAAAAACAATCAAGACAATTGTTTGATGGTATTATTGAACAAACACACCTGGCACCAAAGATTAATCCTAAAAGATAAAATAGAACAATTTTTCTTGCTAATCACTTGATCAATGCTAAGTGTAATTTAAAGCTCACTGTTTCTATCTATGAAGTGCCCAAAATAATAGAAGCTGCTAAATTTGACCGCTAGATATATCGATATCCTAAAATTAGTATAACACAAGGAACTAATAGTATGTGATCCAATCCTCTTTCCATTCTTCAATCCAAGTTGCCCTGTATATAGAAATGTGACAGACTATGATGACCATGGAACAGTGTTCCACCAATGCTTTCTTCATTAAAAAACAGGAATCAGTTGTTAAGTCATATATTTATTATCTCATCAAATATACACCAAGGAGCCAAAATATTATGATCAGTGCGTCTTTATGCAAATCAAAGCAACTGCAGGTAAACGACGGCAATGTGAAGGTCATGAAATGTTATAAATAACACCTGATACTGAGTTCTGTTAATCAGTGTTATTCTTGTTCTTTAGATGGGAAAGGCAGCAGACTTAAGTGAGTTTGACAAAGGCCAAATTGTAATGGCCAGACGACTATGTCAGAGCATTTCCAAGACGGCAAGGTTTCTTTGGAGCTCATGGTCAGCTGTGGTTAGTACCTTCAAAAAACGGTCCAAGGAGGGAATAATTATGAACTGCCAACCATGGTTCATCGATGCTAGAGGTGAGCGATGGTTATCCCATATGGTACAAGCCAGCAGAAGAGATGCTGTGGTGCAACTTGCCCATAATTTGAATGCTGTGATGGGAGTAATGCATCACAATACACAGTACATCAAACCCTGCTGAAAATGGGGCTACATAGCTGCAGGCTGCTCCGAGTGCCCATGCTAACCTCAGTTCACAGTTGAAAGCACCTACAATGGGCAGGCAAGTATCAAAACTGGACCTTGAGTGATTGGAAGAAGGTCATCTCGTCCGATGAATCTCATTTCCTGTGGCACATGTGGATGGTCGGGTACGTATGTGTCATTTTACCTGGGGAATTGTTGACATCAGGTTGCACTGTGGAACAAAAACAAGCTGATGGAGGAAGTATAATGCTTTGGGCAATGTTCTGCTGGGAAACTTTGGGTCTAGTCATTAATGTGCAGGAAAATATGAAGTCTACCAACTATCTAAACATCATTGCAGACCAGGTACATCCTTTCATGGCAACAGTATTTCCCTCTAGTAGTACCTTCTTTCAGCAGGATAATGCACCATGCCACCTGTCTGGATTATTCGAAAATGGTTCGCAGAACATGAGGAAGACTTCCAGGTATTGCCCTGTGTAACGCTCCAAACAAATGCTAAATATTCAAGTTTTATGCTCCGGATAGCTTAGACGGGCACCAGGCAATCATTAACAAATTGCCAAAATGTAGAATAAGTTGATTTAGGGTTCAAATGCCAGCGAGCGTTCATAAGTAAGAGTCAAAAATGATTCTTAACAAAATAAGAGTTAATGTAAAAAAGATCCTAAATTAGCGTTGCTCAAGATAAAAAACTATAGACTCAAAAGTTTATAACAAAACAAAATAGATTTATTTCCAAAATAACTAACTCACCAAGACATCAATAAAAAAACATCTCTTGTGCTACGCACCTTACTACATCTCTCTGCTCTCTCTACAACTCTGCTCTCAGTGCTCTACTCTCTAGTGCTCAAGTGCTCTACTCTCAAGTCCTCTAAGTGACTCGCAGGTCACGGTTTTGACAATGGGCCGGCGCATGCCGGGAAAGACATTTGCATACAATGACGAAGGACGCAAGCTATGACGCAAGAGGGGGCGTGTCCTTGGCACGCGCTTTAACGGTTACGGTCGGAAGTTCGGAGTTGTGCGTACGAAACTCCTAGAAACTTGGATGTGAGCGCTGTGATGCCGAAAAGGAAATAAAAATCCCCAAAATGATAAATATAACGTAAATTAAACAAAAACTGGTTAAGGTAAAGCAAAAGTGAACGATGGGGCATCACACCTGTCTTCTAAATTCTCCAGACATCAATCCAATCAAGCATCTGTGGTTTATGTTGGAACAGCATTCATGTTTTGTGGTGGCTCAACCATGTAACTTACAAGAGTTAAAGGATCTGCAGGTAACATACTGGTACCAGATACCACAAGACATCTTTAGAAATCTTGTAATGTCCATGCCTCACCAGGTAAGAGCTGTTTTGGCAGCATGTGGAGGACCAACATCATATTAGGCAAGTGGCCATAATGTTTTGGTTCTTCAGTGTATGATTTTAATGAGGAAAGTATTGACAGTCAAATGCATTTTTGCATTTTACCATATTGCTTTTCAGTTAATCAGAAAAAAATCCATGTAATATAATAAAAAGGATCAAACTACAGTATTACTACTTCATAAATGACTGCCATATTGATAAGATATCCTATTTACAATAGTTTATGAGATTTGTGAAAACAATAAAATATTATACAATCTATATTAGAAGATTTTGGGCAGAGCCTGAGTCAACCCAAGCTCAAAATAGCACAGATGGATTCGAGCTTAGGCTCATAATAATTTAAATTTCAAATATTTCTTGCAATTGTGAAAAAAGTAAAAATATTGAATATTTTTTGATTATAATTTCAACTTTCTAATCAGTCCTTAGCAATTAAAAATAAGCACCATGCTGCTTTTGATTATTTTTTATGAATTCTCTATTTTTAATAAATGAATGGCTTTTTGTGTTTATAATGGCATTATCACAAAATTTCATTTTCTATTAGTGTTTCTAATTTTTTTCCAAACAGCATTAACATTTTAATTTTGTCACAAAATGATTTCAATTAATATTATAAGAATAAAACACCTGATTAGTGGCATGCATTTTTGCATATATATCTTATATGTCAGAGAAATGTTTTTACCAAATCATGCTCAGGCTCAACAATTGCCAAAATGGTTCAGTCAGATTCGGGCTCAATAATTTTGGGATCAAGCAAGTGTGGGCTTGAAACATTGACCCCAAACTTATTTCTAATCTACATAATTTGAATGTTTTGGCTACTTGAAATTCTTCACACTAAGGTCCCAAAATCAGTTACAAGATATCAAGAGAATAGTATAAATACAACTTTGTTAAGAAAAGAAAGAAGTTAGATCATCCTATTGTAGGTGTGAAATTATCCTACACAATATCATTATTCATAAAAAATTACTGTCTTACTAAAACAATTTCATTGAAAGAGGACAAAGCTTTACATACAATGCAATCAAGTGGAAAGCAATCAAAGTTATGCATTAGACCAGTACCAGGTGTAGGGAAAAAATGGCCCCTCCCTTTCCGTTCTTAATATATATAATATTATATTACAAACTGCCAAACTCTATGATAATAATTCCAAAGTTTTATAAGTTTGCAAAATTGTTTCTTTTTTTCGCTGATAACACAAACATATATGTTATCAGTGAAAAATAAATTTTATGAACTTATAATATTGTTTATCACAGAGTTTTTATCTAAACATTTACCTGTAAAAAATTTCTATTCTAGGCAGAGTCTTTTACTCTATTAAAAAAGCAGAAAATTATGTATCTTATTGTAAACAACTGCCTTTATATTATATCCACTTATTTGCAAATATTGCAGTAAGAGTAATACAGAGACAGCTCACATGCAAGTGACTAGTGAAGGCAATGCAGAACAATATACATTTTGTAACACTGAAATTGCAGCACCCAGAAGGAATGATCGAAAGTGCATGTAACTCAGCAAGTGGAAGAGTTGCAATGAGATATCCAATGATTAAAATATGGGGCCAATTCAGTTGTAATGTTTGCCAATATCAGCAAGAATACCTATACAATTTCAGTGATTTCTCTGAAGCAAGAACACCTCTGCAATTCAATGAAACATTACAACTAAGACCAGTTTTTTCAAGAACTCTTCCAGATTTGAGCTCACAGTTCTAGCAGGAACTGATGTTTGTACAGAATGCCAAGGCAACAGTTTTGGTGACCATATTGCCAGCTGGGTGAATTTATTACTATTCTCCAAGGGCTAGATAGTCAACTCTCCATATTGAGCAATATTTGGGCTGTAAAAATACAACAGTGCATTGATACTGACAAAAGTTTTTGAGAGAAAGTATGACATCTCATCAGCCAGAATCTGGAGCATGCAGGATGACCACACCATGGGGCAACCATTCGATCCAGCAACAAACTTACATTACATTGCCCTTACAGCGACTCTATCTACCATCAGAAGAACACTAAATGTAATTAAATTATAAGTTATCTTATCACAAGACAAACCATATCTTGAAAACTGGTGGAGTCAAGACTTCATGCAAAGCACCCACTGTGCAGCCTGCCCCTAACCAATGAACTTCATTGCCAGTGTCTGGAGTAGTACTGTACTCAAGCAACACCTCCTATAACAGGAGGCTGAAGGACAAAGTTATGACATCATCATAAGTAGTCCTATGTCTAGAAAAAGAAATTTATTTCTAATTTAATTACTGATGTACTACTATTTATTATAACGTTTATTTATAAATGTACCTTATTCAGAAGAAATTTTATTCGTATTCATTAGAAATTATCATAATAGTAATATATACAAATAATTTACCTTCTAAATACATTTATGACTAAACCTTAATATAAATATTATATCAATATGGAGCAGATGTGAAGAATGGACTAATTCAAGAGTAACTGTTAAATGGTATACAGCAGGAATGGTAGGCGTCATGGTGTGCAGAGCAATCAGCTGTGAAAGTTGAACATCTGTTGTTCCTCACAAGCAGTTTGACAGCTCAGCGGTATGTGGAACACATCCAGGTTGGAAGCTACCTCAGCACCAACCTGCAACCAAGGCATACAATGGCCACCCTGCAAGACCAGGTGCAGGAAGTGTGGTGGACAGTGCTGCAGAAAACCATCAGCAATCTCTACAGCTCACTATCATGATGCATTGCTCAACATATTGCCAACCGCAGTAGAAGTACTTCCTGCTGATGTGCCTTTTTTCGGTAATAAAACTGTCCATTTGTTTTGAAAACTTTATCATGTCTTCCTTGTCTCCCACACTGCTCCATACATGAATATCAGCTGAATTTTCCCACTGCTTCTGGCTGTTGCAATTTCAATGTTACAGAGTAAGTGAGCTTACAACCTCAGTGTTTAAATTAATAATGTTAATAACAGACCCTGGCAAAAATGGTAAAATAATGTGAAAACAAGTTACCTGTCTATAAAACAACATAAAAACAAGTTACCTGTCTATCCGTTGGAGTAGGAGTCTCTTTGTCAATGCAATCGTATTGTGCTTGAATGTTTCCCTAAAATAGCAGAATTGAA
Source organism: Ryuthela nishihirai (assembly GCA_038380435.1). NCBI lineage: Eukaryota > Metazoa > Arthropoda > Arachnida > Araneae > Heptathelidae > Ryuthela > Ryuthela nishihirai. The sequence goes on along the minus strand of JAWZYU010000004.1, from coordinate 91,999,345 downwards.
TAATTTTGACAAGATTTATGGGGTAACTCACAAATTTGATAATAAATATCAGATTTGCACAAAAATATTTCAATTCCTTTATTGGATATTAAAACTATTATTTATATAACTGTACAAATATTTTCCAATCATATTGCAATATATAATTCTGTTTTTGTAACACTAATCCATCTCAGGTATCATCATCATCATCCTCAAGCAGCCATGGGCTACGGAGGTCCAACCAGACTGCGCAGTTTAATTCTCCAAGCATATCTGTCCTGAGCTACATCTGCTGCATCCGGCCACTGTACACCAATTCTAACAAGGTCCTGTTTGACATTGTCTGCCCACCGCATCCTAGGTCTCCCCCTCCTTCTGAGGCTTCTAGGCACACTGTTCATAACCCTATTCGCCAATCTATAATTATCCTTAAGGGCAACATGGCCAAACCAGCGGAGTCTCTCTCTGCACAATATGCTGCTTAAAGGAGGTTGCAGACTCCTTTGCCTAACCTCATCATTAGTTACAAAGTTAAACCACCTAATACCCAAGATACTGCGTAAGCATCTAGAATCAAAAGCATCTAGTTTCCTGTTATCTTGTTTACACAGCGTCCAAGTTTCACTACCATAACTAACCCTAGAAAGAACCAAACTATTATACAGTCTAATTTTAGTCTTTAGGTGTATACGCCTATTTCTCCACAATCTCCATAGATTCTTAAAAGTCCCGGCAGCAATCCCTATTCGTCTGTTAATCTCATGCCGCACATCACCAGTATCTGTTACGTAGCTCCCAAGGTAATTAAACTGTGACATCTGCTCAAGACTGCAACCATTCAGATTAACTGAATCACAGCCTGCCTGACCAATTTTCATCACTTTAGTTTTCTCTCTGTTTATAACCAAACCTACTCTACTACCAGTCTCATCAACAGCTTGATTGAAAGAGTTCATCTCATCAACATCATTTGCCAAAAGGGCTAAATCATCCGCATAATCTAAATCAGAAATTTTCATATCTCCAGCCCATTTAAGGCCAAAAGCTTTCCCTTGAAGTGAATTTCGCATAACATAATAAACAACCAAACTAAAGAGAAAAGGAGACAAAACGCACCCTTGTCGAACACCAGAAGTAATGCTAAACCAATTGCTACAAGACTTACCAACTCTCACACATCACTCAGTGTTATGATAGAGAGCTTTCATTATGTTAACTAACTTGTCTGGTATAACATATGATTTCACAATCAACCACAAATTATGACGATCAACAGAGTCGAAAGCCTTTTTGAAATCAACAAAGCTAGCAACCAAAGGTTTCTGAAACTCTAAACATTTCTCAAGAATCTGCCTAAGTGAAAATATCTGATCTACACATCCCCTACCACTTCTGAATCCACATTGCTCATCACGCAATTGACTGTCAACTAGATTCTTATTCTATTAAGCACAATCATGGAAAGAACTTTACCTGGAACAGAGAGTAGCTGATACCCCTATAGTTATCACAAGAACTGCGATCACCTTTTTTGAAAATAGGGATAATAATAGCTCTGGTAAAATCCTTAGGAACCATGCCTTTATCATAAAAGTTATTCAAAATTTCAGTCATCCAAGTGGTAACTGAAACATTCCCAGCTCTAAGCATTTCCATAGTTATTTCATCCATCCCTGGGGATTTATGAAGTTTAAGTTTAGAAATAGCCAAACTAACTTCAGATTGTGTTATAGGGCCAACATTAAAGCCAACAATGCATCTATCATCATTGCAAACAATGGGAGTAGAATTAACCACATTGTTTAGAACATCACTGAAATGCTCAGCCCAACTAGCCATAACAGAATCCTCACCTTCTATAACCTTACTTTGTTTATCCTTCAATCCCTGTATACCTGTTCGATTTCTACCACACAAAACATTGACTATCTGGTACAGCTCTCTGCTGTTGTGCTGTCTAACTGCTTCCTCAGCTTTGTCAGCCAGGCCATCAAACCAAAGATTCTTATCAGTAGCTAACTGATCCTTTACAAGTTTATTAAGTTCTTTGTAATGCTTTCTATTAGGACTAGTAGGGTACTGATTAAGGACATTCCTGCAGTTCCTTCTTTCTGAAATAAGCTCAAGTGCCTTATCACTTAAATAATTCTGCCTCCTCTGCTCCTTTTTCCCTAAATGAGTACTGTTAGTTTCAAAAAAATCCTGTTTAAAATGGCCCCATTCTTTCTCAACTTCAGTATTATGCAAACCATGACTGTCATAATGACTAAGTAACCTATCATGGTAAGCTTTAGCTATAACTGGGTCTTTCAGAGCTTCAGTATTAAAGGTAAATTTTTTAACCCTAGCACAACACTTTTTAAGTTTAAGTTGCAAGACACTTTTAACAAGATAATGGTCAGATCCAATTTCAGCCCCCCTATATGCCCTGGTATTTCTAACAGAACTAGCCCATTTGCTGTTAATTAATATATAATCAATCATATTCCTATGCAGCCCATCAGGTGAAACCCATGTGTATTTATGTATGTCGCGGTGTTTGTAATATGTGTTAGTTATTCTGAAACCATTGAGTTTACTTACCTGTAGGAGATGTTGCCCATTGTCATTGCAGCTACCAATACCAAAATGGCCTATTACTCCTCCCCAAAGGTCAGAGTCGGTACCAACTTTGGCATTGAAGTCACCAAGAACAAGGGTAATATCTCCTTTCTTGGCAGAATTCAAAATATCCTGAAGTTGTCCGTAAAACCTATCCTTCTCATCCTCATCAGAATCCTCAGTGGGGGCATAACAGCAGATAACATTCAAGTCTTTAATGCTTGTCTGAAATTTTGCTGTAAGAAACCTTTCATTAATGCAGTCATATCCTAGAAGAGCATCACTAGCATGTCTGCTGAGCAGCAGACCCACGCCTTGGTGATGCTTTCCATCCTCCCTCCCTGTAAAGAGAAATTTAAAGTTATTTTTAAGTATCTCACCTTTACCTGTCCATCTGGTCTCTTGCAAGCCTAGAATATCTAGGTTATAGCGCTGGAATTCCTGCATGAGGACATCAAGAGAATAATCTCTATGTAATGTCCTCACGTTCCACGTTCCTGCAGAGAGAAAATGATTAGTAGGATTTTTAAAAAAATTAGGTTTATTGAGATTGGTAGGGCCAACAATATCAAACAGCCCCCTGATCGCAGGCATGGGGCAAAGACCTGTTCCTCCTCCGCTAAAGGCTGAAGTCACCGATGCTGGTAGGAACTTCAGGCACCACCTTTTCAAGTGGACTTTTTCAAGAGCCATATGGCCTTGCCTGAGACACATTACTCCAGTTTAGGCTTGACGATGCCCAAACTAGCTATGTAAGGTTCAGGTACCTGCGACGGCCTCTGATTAGGATTATCCACCAGCTGATATAAGGTATCCCATGCCTCTGTTCACTTAGAGCTGGCAACCCAGAAGCAAACAGAAAACACAGCGGCAGTTTCTCCCTCAGCAGAGGCCCACCAGTGCAGCAAGTCCAGGATCCATAATCAAGCTCAAATCCATAAACAAGTCCAGTCTAGTAGGTATAGATGGTCAACACCAGGACCCTGTGAAGTTGACCACTCCTCAGCAGGGTTGAAAAAAAAGAAAAAAGTGGCCATAGATGACCAGATTAGTAGGCCATACTGAACTGGCAGCCCTCCCCTTCCGTTCCCTTCCAAAAGAGAATATCTCTTTTGAAAGGTACTAACGGCCTGCACCACGAGAAGGCGGGGTCGGACATTAGGTGCTAGACCTGGCCGGTTCTGTGCATCATCACTAGAGATTGGTATGTAATAACTAAAATATAATAAAAATTAAGTTATGAAATTTCAAGAAAAGAACTAAAAAGAATCCCTTATAGTAACAAAATAATCCCAAATAAGGGAGTTTTAACCTCTTCAGTGATATGTGCAGAACAGTTCTGTGACCTTCAATCTGGCCCAAGTTGTCATATCCTGGAATTCCATGTGGAGTGTAATGCTCAAAGCAAAACATATATTGAAATCATATACCATTGTGTGAAAACATATACAAACATCTCGAAACATTTCAAGGTTCTTTCTATGCATTTGTACATAGTTACTACACTTTGTAGAAGGTTGTGCATCTTATGGAGGAATTTCTTGTGTGTTTCTTCGTGAATATGTGAAGTTTTCAATTTTCTCATAGGGCAATGCTCTAACCACAACATAGGCTTAGGCAAAATAGAAGAGGGAAAGACAAAAAAAAGCATACAGAAGCAATTTATGAATTTTCAGAAATTGATGATGAATCAATAATTTAGTAGTTCAGACAGTGATTTTGATGCAAGTAGTAGCAGTGAAGAAGAAACCAATGATATAGAAATTTCTGACACACCCAGTGCAGATTCAATGCAGTCTATAACTGCAATGGGATATGACAATTGATAGTCATTTCCAATGGACAAAGTGGGATAATAATGAAATAGATACAGATGTTTATGTGTGGCTTTCATTTGTGACAAAATGGGTATTCACATACAACTTTCTTCAAATATTATTCTATTGTAATTTTTAAAATTTTTTCATGATTACTTTGTGGAAAGCATGATTTCTGAAATAGATATGCTAATAAATATCTCCACAATACTATAACTTCAGGATTAGGTTCAAAGACAAGAATAAGATTGTGGAAAGATATGCAGAAGAGATGAGAATATTTATTGGGCCATCTGTCCATCCATCTGTAGACATTTGATTTTAGAGATGAATGAAAAATTCTTTTTGGGTTTAATACGTATTGAAAATATGTTATGATTCATATTTTCCAAATCTCCCAAAAGCTATAATTGCTCGCTCTAATGATGGGAAAGTTGAAATTGTAAAAGTTTAAACAAATATTGCAAACAATGTATTTATGCTAGAAACTTAAAATTTTGGTGATGGAATGTGAAGGTCATGAAATTTCAATTGGTAACAATGAGTTGATCCCTTACCCCACGGAGTGGGTGGGAAAAATGCAGTTTTTAAAGTGATTTGCTTTTTTTAGAGATAAATTAAATGTTATTTTTGTACTGGATAGATGTTGATGAAATATTACAATTTGCAATTTATGAATTACTCAAAAACTTTTATTACACTCTGAGGAATTGAAAGTTTCAAACTTTTAAATGAATATTGCAAGTGATGTGTTTATGCTAGAAATTTGAAATTTTGATGGTTGAAGGTCATGAGATTTGCATTTGCAACAAGAAGTGGCCCCCTTACATCCAGGGGGATGGAAAACACAACTGTTTTAAAAGATTACTGGAAAATTCTTTTTGTTGGGTTGGTACTAATGAAATACAGTTGAACTTGGTTGTATTGAGCATGGAAATAACGAGATCATGGATGCAATGAACAAAAAGTCAAAATGATTTTAATTTGCTTGTATTCTTATACAATTGATCACTTTTATAATGAGCATACTACACAGATATACCGTACAAATTTTGATAACTATGGAAACATGCAAACATTCTTAATTGCTCGGGTAATTAGAAAAAAAAAACAATAAACCCTGAGAAACCTTATTCCCCTCTGAGAAAAGAGGCAGGCAACTCTGTATTTTAATTCTCAATATAACATTCAGCACAGAACTCACACACAAAGTTAAAAACAACACATAAAAGGGGAAAAAGACAGAAAATGTAAAAGACATGAATGAAAAAATGCATAACAAATAACAATGTGTATAAAGAATGAGTTTAAAACAGAAGCAACAAGTATAAAAGAGAAAAAACACCATGGGTGTATGGGACCCATGTAAAAGTAAATATAAGTGTAAATCCCTATAAATCAAAGTAAAAATACTATATATACATATGTGTGTGAAATATCTGTAAAACATAAAAATTCAAAAACAGGGATTCAAATTGAGTCACTGGATAAAATATGAGTGTAAGGGGTTCAGACATAAACTCCTGAAAATGAAATATAAATATCATTCAAGATTAAAACAGGGACAATGAATAAAAATATGGTTGATAGTTAAAATGGTGTCACAAAACTCATACTTAGGTTCATCTTCCACCTGCAGAAGAATGCATGATAAATGAAGGACCTAAGTGGAGCTCTTTGCAATTCCTGTGAAAATGACTGCCATGGTTTGACAATGCATTTAATTCAAAGAGTTTGTGTTTGTGATCTGTTCTGACAAAGATCTCTATCACAGTGTGCAAAACTCGGTGGAAAAACAAAGCTGAAAGTCCACATATGGAACCAGCAGTGTGGCCAACATGGCAGCAGCATCAGTCAAGTCATTTCCTCTGATCTTGACGAGACTGGGCACTCAACAGAAGAGAATGGTGGTTATGGCGACCAGATGATATATTTTAAAATAATTTAAAATTCTCTGTCATTGAGCAATAAAATTTTAGAGTTTATCCTTCAAACTATTTGCATGTTGAAAGTTCTTAGGAGAAAACTCTCAGAAGCTTTTCGGAGCAAAGACAGCACTCCGTCTTCAGTGAATTGATGCTATGTATTGACGTTAGGTCTGTTTAGACAAAGAGCTTCTTTCCACATGTCATGAAGGGCGATTCCAGTGTCTCGGTTGCAGGTGGGGACAGACGAGGTCATTATTTCAATAGTCTCGCAGACTATGGTTCCATAGAAAGTGGATACATGCGCAAGAAGTGTGGCGTGCTCCCAGTCTATTGTTGCCATGTGTTGCATTGCTAGCTCAGAGGCGGCCATCGTTAGCTTCTTTTGGCTGACACCCCTACATTTACCAGATAATTCCGTTGTGTACTACATCGGCAAAACCATTCGCTCTTTACAAGAAAGGTTCACGGAGCACCAAACTGATATCAGGCATGGAGGTCACAAAGAATGCCAATTCAACATGCCATATCATATACTTTTTTGATGTTGAAGATCGATACAAGGTGCTCTTTACTTAAACTAAGAAGAATTGAGGCAGATCAAGTGGTCTAAGATAGACTGTTACCTGAGAAAGCACACTGGGTATTGGAAAGAAGGCAATGGTGTTCCAAATACCAGAGCAATATGGTATTTGCCATTCTTTCCAACACCTTGCAAATGCAGTTTGTCAATGCAATGAGATGAAAATTGGAAAGAATCTTGGGATCCTTCCTTGTCTTCTGGCTTGGGGAAGGCCAAAATGATGCTTCCTACCAGGAGTCCGGAAACTATTCCTCGAGAAAAATTTGGTTGCCAAAGTTGGAGCAGCCAATCTTTACTTAATGGTGAGAGATGTTGGAGCATTGCATAATGGACATTGTCTGACCCAACAAGAGATGCACAAGAAGGGTGCAGTGCAAAGCTTCTCCACTGTGAATGCCTATTATAAGGCTCCAAGCCATTTGAGTAATTCACATAATTCTTTGCTGATTCGCACCAGTCAGGTGCCAGAAGATTGAGTGAAAAGACAGTGGGGAGAATATGAATGAAGAGATAGAAGAAAAAGATTCCCCAGAGTGTCAGTAATTGCTTGGGGTTCAGCAATTGCCTATCCATTGTGCTCCAGGATCAGTGTGACATGTAGTTCCCACCCATTTCCCAGACTTTATCTCACATGACCTAAGAACGGTTGTGTGGGTGATAGAAGACGTATATTTGATCCAAAATTCCTTTGGCTCTGGCACCAGACAAAAAGAGCTTTTGCCCTGGCATGCTTGAAAGCTTCAAGGTTGGTGGATGTCGGATATCTCCAAAATACCCTCCAAGCCTTGTTCTAAACCTTACAAGCTGCAGTGCTGTCGAGATTCCACCACGGTTTTGGAAATAGTGGAAATTAAGCCGAGAAGGAAGCTGCATGGATAATACAGTCTGTCATCTCTGCTACTGCAATACTAATTTACTCCTGGCTCATCAGCAGTTCAAGCAGTCATCAAACTCACAAAATCAATCAGCAGTCATCAAACAGTCATCAAACTCGCAAAAGAGTTTGAAGTCACTCCAGTCAGCTTGATCAAGCCTCCACCGTGAGATGCATGAAGGGTTACAAGGTAACAATAGAGGATGGTACATAGCACAGGGAGATGATAACTTCCATAAGGGACCTCCCATGTAAAGGTTGAAGGATCGAGGAGGAGCAGATGGTGATATCAATGGTTGGGTTGTTTTACCTCTGAGCGGCACTTTTTTGCACACCAAGGGCTAAATGGCCAGGTCACAAGGATCCTGAGGGCTCAGAGGTTGGGGAGGGGACCCACTGGAACAGCTGTTGGGAGACAGATGGTAGCCTCCCATCAAGGCCATCTAGCATGTTCTTTAACATGCACAGGGTATGTCTCTCCAGCACACAGGACCACAGCTTAATGTCCCATCTGACAAACGGCGGCCTTTCCAAGATCATCGGTGTCCCCTACTTACTGTGGGCAGGGTGGGGAATTTTGTGGAGATAAATCTCAATGCTGACCCAGCTGGGACTCGAACCTGGGAACTGCAGATTACGAGCCTGGTACGCCCTTGATATCAATGGTAGTGAAAGTGCAGTTTGGAGAATGAAAATAGGTATTGATACTGGCGTTCAACAGGGAGGGATCCAGGAGCCATTGTTGTAGATCCTTCCTGTTTGTGTCAGTACTGCCTCAAAGAGGACTGTGTCTGTTGAAATCCTCCATGATGAGGAAGGGGAATGACAACTGCATGACAAGGCTCATCAAGGTCTTCCTGGAAGATGATACTTCTAGGTGGCAGATAAATGGAGCAGACAGTCAAAGAAAATCTCATTAAGAGGTGGATGGCTACTGCCTCTAAGGTGGTGGTGAGGAGTATGACCTGGAATGGAGAATGATAGCTTATGGGGATGGCGACACCCTCCGAGTTGGACCATCTCCATCCTGGTGAATGAGAGGAAAGTGTCAGATCATGGGATTGATAGCTGTCTGCAAGAAGTCTCCTTGCAAGCCCATGCAGAGGGCTAGTGTGCCCAAAGGAGGACCTTGATGTCATCAGTATTCCTCTGCATGACAATTCTATTGTAGAAATGTGGCCATCTCAGGTATTAAGGGATTGGGGAAGATAATTTCCTATTTATTTAACCATCGCTAGCGATGGTTTGGGAAAAATGGGGAGGTCCATATCCATGTTCTTGGAATTGTCCAAATGACATGGGTCAGAGATTTCTATGTGTGGTGGGGTCATTGGCTTTTCCTTTGGTCCCAGTGGAAGCCTCTTTAGTTTGGAAGGTATGGCTTCTGAGGTTTGGAAGCTATCCAGTGATGGAAATGGAAGCAGGAATTGTAACCGGATTCGAAGTCAAAACGGACACTGACTTCGGCTTCACCTGCTGCAAGAGGTACTTTGCAGCTGGCAAGACTCAGATTGTGGAATACTGGTGTCAGTTTGTGCCACCACAGATGCTGTGGGAACAATAGACTTCCCAGCAGCCACACTGGCATAGGAGAGCTTGCCATGTTGGGGTGCAACGATCTTTCTCACTTTGGGATACGAGATGTTCTTATCTTTTTCCTTTCCACTTGGGAAAGTCACAGGAATGTGCAGGATGAGCACTACTGCAATTTACACAGCTGCTGCCTCAGCTGATATAAGATAACACTACAAGAAGAACTCAGCGAGTTATGGGGTGACTTATTAGTGAAGGCAACCCCACCAATCACTGTTGCCTTCAGGAGTTCAGAGTGTTTGGAGCATGTAGTCTCCACTAAACATATTACCAGATCTTAGGCACTTGACTGATTTCAGTGGTCCTGCAAGATCTTCCAAACTCTTACTGATAAAATATGGAGACATGTCCCCATGTACCTGACCACCTGTGGAATGGATGATCAGGGAACACGGGGACAAAGAAAGACCAGATGCTGGCAGTGATGACAAAGACAATGAAGAAGATGGGGGCTCATGCCAAGTCCTCTTGGCAGCACAGGCTGAATTAATTGCATTATCACAACTCATCATGTTTGAATTGTGATTCAGTGCCCATGGTCCCCATCCATTATGGATCCCTACAAGGGGATACCCAAATGGGCACCAGGGCTGCACAGGCATTATAATCACACAACCAATGAGCCAAGTCCTCACAAATTAATAATAGGAAAAAGAAAGTAGAAATGCAAGGAACTCACAAAGTCCTCACAAAATGAAATAAATCAAAGAAAATAAAAGTGTGAGAACCTAACTGTCCTCACAAAATAAAGATAACTACAAAAGGAAAATAAGGTGTGGGGAAACTCGTTAACCTGTACCAGGATATGGGCAAGGCACTCACTGTACTGCATAGTTGGCATTAGCAGGTAGAGCCAGCCAGCCAACTGATCCCAAGGGGGATCCCAGAACCTCCTGTCTACCTGAAACACAGGCCAAAGCAGTGTGTAGCAGTGGCCCTCGAAATCTTTTCCATGCCCCACGACTAACAAGTCCCCCAATGGCAATATGGGCCAAAGGGGTTTCCAATAGTCATAAGCTGAGGAGAGCAGACAAGGATCCCTGAGCAACTACCAGGATCAGGGACATAGAAAACACACAGGCGAGCGTTAAGGACCCTGTCAAGGTACTGAAACCAGCAGAACCTTCACAGGGTCCCCTCACCATGTACAGGAGCTGACATCAAGAGGAGCTTCCAGCGTGGGGAGTGCCATCTACTATATATTTTAGTTTCAGACTTACCCTAAAAGAGGGTAATTACATTTTTACCAGTTACAAGTTTTTGTTACATATTACAAAAAAACAAAAAAATATATATAGCAATAGCAAAATATAACTTAAAAAAAAAACATTTCTAGGAGGGCAAATGTCCACCTCAACCTCTGCAGATGCCCATTTTTAAATATAAATTCTATAAGAAATCCGATACTGATAACAGATTACAAATTGCATGATTAGTTCAGAAGACAAAAAAACTGAATACCAAAATAAGTCCAAAAGAACTTGATTTAAAAAGCAAAAGGAAAACCAAATTAGAGATAATTCAATATTGTTCAAGACAGCTGTATTGCTCACAATTCAGCTTTAAACATTCATTTGGAATGTAAACTTATTTACAGTGGCGTAAATAAGGAGGGGCAAGTGAATTATGGCAAAATAGCCTTTAAGCAGCAAAATTTTGGGGGGGGGGGTTGCAATTTTCCCGCTATTTGCTGCTCTCAGTTCAGAGGGTGGCAAAACTGACATACTGCAGTGCACTGAATTATGGGGACACCTACAGAAAAACGATTTCTTTATTCTGTTTTAGCTCCAGTTGAAGATCAGAAATGATTCTGATCTGTACTATTGAAAGTGCATATGGGGTCATATATGCTGAAGCTAGAATTGGCAAATACTATACAACCAGAAGCATACCAGGATATTTTAAGGGGGGATCTGAACCTAAGATATTTTTAATAGCCTCGAAAAAAGACTAGCACTCCACATACAGTAGAAAGGTTAAGATGTTTGTGTTAGTGGTATGTAGATTGTTACACTTTTTTGTATATATAAATACATTCAAAGCAGTTTATGTAAAAGAAACATGTTCTTTTAACCACAGAGGGGATTTACCTTATTGGAAACACAATCTTTGCTGGTGGCCCAGAAAAAAAAATTCACAAATTGACTGATAATTTCATTGCTTGCTGATTAGTGTGTCTTGTTTCATATTTATTTTTTCATGGTTGCATATTAAAAATAAGGGGTAGCCCAAACCATTTCTTATATCCTGACAATCTGCAACATGTTTAGTATCTGTTTTACTTACTTTCAATTAATACAGTTTTCCCCTAAAACAGTGAACTGTGCCTACAAATAGTTTTATCATTTTTCAACTTCAAGCTTTCAGAGAATTTATATGGGGGGGGGGGGGGGGATACACGAAATTCAAAATTAAATGCTGTTTAATTTTGTTTAATTTGGTGTGTAACATTACTTATTTCTGCCCATTAGTTATTTGATAAAAAAAAGCTATAAAGTTAATTTTTTGGGCTGAGCACAGTGAAAAGAATAAATGGGCCTGTGATTGGTATCCAGTTTTTTAGGCTGGACCATGGAAAGAGTTATAAGTTCCAATAAAAATTTCGTACTGCAGCTCTCAAGTTGTTACAATGCAACAATAGGTCAACCTCACTCTTCCAGTTCTATTCTTCTCCTCAGATGGCTTGGTCTCTCCTCTCTCTCCAGCTCATGCTCCCTAGATTCAAATACCTAACAACCTAACAACATTGAATCTTGAAGTTTAATCTAAATATTTAAAATTATTAAATACAGAATGTTCTAAAAATATCTTGAAACTTTGGCTACTAATAAATTGAGAACCACAAATGTTAAAAAAATACCATTTATTTTGTATGTTACAGAAACTCATAAAGTTATATTTCATGTTCTGTCTGGCCTTAAAAAAATAGTGACCCACAGGAGATGGCTCAGTGTGTTGACTGGCTCACAGAGATGAGATCAAACATTCAAATCCTTTGTAATTTCCGTAGAAGGTAAGGAAGAAATCCAGCATAATGGAATAGTATCAGAGAGTGGTGCAACAATTTCAAGGAGACTGTAAGTATCCTTAAAAGAATAGTACCAGTTGACCAAGCACAAGTGCAGCAGATGTCGAATGAGTGTTTCAATCATTTATACAAAATCCTATAAAATCAATCCAATGCCTTTCCAGAGAATTGGGAGTATCGATTACCACTGTGCACAGGATTCTTTATACCTATAAAGTGCAGACACTGAGGCACTCAAACCAGATGAGAAACACAAATGCAAGGCATTTGCCACAGAAATATTCAGCAGCATTGTGAAGCATACCTGAAAAAGGTAATGTTCACAGATGAAGCTTATTTTAGGGAGTCGAGGAAGATCAAAATGTGAGGAACTGAGTTCTAAAAAACCCCACCATATCATAGAAACCATATGCAATGGTCCAAAAGTCAATGTGTGATGTGGTTTGCTCCATGATCACTTGGTGGATCATTTTAATTTTGCAGAGGACACAGTGAACTAGATATGTTGAAACAATTTACAATCCCACAGATTGAAAACTTACAACCCAGTATCATCTTTCAATAGGACAGCACTCACCCTCACTTGGCATTAACCATTTGAGTCACCCTGAACAGGAAGTATTGGATTGGCTGACGAGGACCAATCGCTTGGCCACCATGATCCCGACATAACCTCCCTTGATTTTTTTTTCCTGTTGGGGTATGTCAAAGATGTGGTCAACCAGATCAAGATGGCAAACCTGTAGGATCTTCATGCTCAGATCACTGCTGTCATCATAAATGTGGACGCCAACATGTTGGACTGAATATGGCAAGTGCACACTGAAGTGTATTGATAATCTGCACTAAACTTTACTACAAGTTTCTGCAATGTATAAAATAAATGGTATTGTTTTATCATTTGCAGTTCTCAAATTATTAGCAACCAAAATCATTCAGATCTTTTCAGAGCACCCTGTATATAATGGAAATGCAGTATTTCACTTGAATAATTGATTTTCTCTGCCATTTTCTAATTAAAAGATATCAACAGATGATTGTATTGGCACAATATAAAGTTTTTATGATATTCTTTAACGTATGGATTAATTTAGGTAAGAAAATTAGAGATTTTGAAAGTCTGACTTTATCATCATTCCCTAATATTTAATTTTGCAATATCACTGTATAATCTGAGCTTAAATAATTGTGAGGATACATCTCAGTTAAATACTCAACTTAAACATTATCATTCTACTACCTTATTTAATAAGAGATTTGGAAACTATATTAAATAAGAGAGATGGCAGATACATCAGTCATTCGACCCTGTATGTTGAGGATTATTTAGCAGATAGATAACTTTAAACCTTAAAGTGGTGATTGCATAAAGCATTGATATGAAAACGCCATCCTGTGACCACATGGTAGCTTCTTGGCTACTGATCAAAGGGACCTGGATTTAAACCCCGGGTAAGGAAGGCATGGATGTTTGTGTTATTTTTCTGTTGAGGTCCCACCATCCTCACAGACTTTCTACTATGATGTATAAACTGACAGACTCCTTTCAGACCTCTGTGGCAAGCAGCTGCTTGAGGGGATATTTTGTTATTTTTCATTTATTGATAAGAAAATAGTTACCAGTCTCGAAGTTCATTCATTAATTTGTATTGGCTGACTCCCATTAGTAAGCACAGCTTGTCCTATTGTAAAAGGTTTGCTGCTAGATGTAGCTCGTACTGCAGCTAGATGTAGCTCGTCTCTGCAGGAAGATATTATAAAGATTTATGCATGTAAGAGTTGCTTCTTTTTGCTCCTCTCTAATGAGATGCTAGTCCAACTACCTTGTTGATGTAGTCCAGAAAAGGTTTACTCATGCTCGTAACTCTCCTTCTCTCAATGCTCATTTTAAATGAAGATTGAATGATGTGCATCCAACAAACTATCTTAACTCTTCCAGTGTCTAGCCTGAAAAACTGGTTTACATCCAGAAGTCAAGCTATTTTCTTCCTATGCTCAGTTAAAAAATTATTTTTAGAACTTTTTTTGGCGAATAACTAATGTAAGGAATGCATAGGAATGTTATATGACAAATTAGTCAACACTTAAATTTTGAGAACTTTTTTGCCAAATACCTAATGTAAGAAATTATGGAATGTTATATGATAAATTAATCAACACTTAAATTTTAATTTTCTGGAAATGTTTAACAAAAAAAAACTAGTTTTACTTTAATAGGACTTTTTTTAGGGTCATGTAGTAAAAAAAAAAATGCATCTGTCAACGTAAATAAAAATTTATTTAAAAAAACTAATAGACAGAAATGATTATAATACACAAGAATAGAAAGGCTATTTCTGAATAACCAGAAAATTAATTTTCTTGTTTCAAGTAAACATTTCTCCCATTTTGTAATTTTTTTTCTCAGTACCATACTTTGAGAAAAGTTCAGGCTTTTCACCAGTTGTGCTGAGTCAGATAAACAAATCATCTTTAGAATGTTTTTAAAAAATAACCAATCAACAGAAATAAGTCATGTTTCTTACTAAATTAAACAGAATTTAACTCCAAATTTTATGAAAATAGGAAATTTAAACAAATTTACAAGCATATTAATTTTAATAAGACTTTTTTCACAGTAATATAGTGAAAAAATAGATCAGACTATGCAATTAAGGCTTATATAATTTTGGAAAACTTGATGAATAAAAACAGCTAAATTATATATTAATCAAAGTAAATTTCACCCGAATAATATATTATTTACCTGAAATATGGTTTTTATTTCTTTTAGTGATTCTTTTTAGTGTGGTATATTTTAAAACATGGGGTTATACAAGGTGACTTGGATTGCTCACATTAATGGGATTTTCTGTTCTATTTAAGAAATGGAGAAACACTTTTTAGGCTACTTTTTTTCACTAAACATAATATATACTTTTTTACTTTGGGTGTTGAATTTTGGGAATCTTGGCTAAATGCTAAAAAGTTAGTACATCAAAGCAAAAAAAAAAGTCTATATCAGAGTGGCACAGCCAAGATAGGAATGCTTTTAAAAACATTCAATATAAACTTAAAAATTGGTAATAAAAAAAACGAAATTCTGACAGGGTGGTGGTGGTGGTAGTGGTGGTGGTGGTGGTGGTGGGGGGGGGGGTTGCTAAAATTGCCCTCCCACATGAGGGCTGATTTCCATGTCAAGGAAGTCATATTTGCTTCCATATCAAAGACATCATTCATATTTGTAAAACAACACAAGAGAAAGTTTTTACTGGAAAACAAAGAAATAATAATAAAAGAAACATATAACCTAATGTGATCCAAAGCAACAAGTTATAAACTGGCCATCAGATGTAGCATAACTCCAAAAAATTGATAATTATCAATCAAA
Source organism: Ryuthela nishihirai (assembly GCA_038380435.1). Classification (NCBI taxonomy): domain Eukaryota; kingdom Metazoa; phylum Arthropoda; class Arachnida; order Araneae; family Heptathelidae; genus Ryuthela; species Ryuthela nishihirai. The sequence continues at coordinate 91,983,572 of JAWZYU010000004.1, read as the reverse complement.
GGAAAGATCAATAATTTACAGAAATAAGGTAAATTTACAGAACTGAAATATAAGGTTTAATTATAAGACAGGGAATAAAATTCTAACTTTATTAAAGGAGTTTATAATCGAATTTGTTAGGAGGAAATATTTGACTTAAATCATCCATATAAACAACTTGCCAAGCAGCCACTTAGAAGACGGCTTTCCTTACTGGCACATGTGAGCAATTAGAACAGATGCAACATCCTGTCCCATGATGCTTAAGTTGAAGCCAGTCTGGAAGAAGACTTTATTTTTTATAGTATCGATTTGAAGAGCAGAAAAGATGCATAGGTTCCTGGTATGAAAAATAAAAAATAAATACCCCCTCAAGCAGCTGCTTGCAACAGAGGTCTGACAGGAGCCTGTCAGTTTATATGCCATAGTAGAAGGTCTGAGAGGATGGCAGGCCCTCAGCAGAAAAACGACACAAACAGCCATGCCTTACCCGGGGCTCGAATCCAGGTCCCTTAGATCAGTAGCCAAGTACGCTAACCACTCGGCAAATGATGTAAATAATTCTAGGAATACTTAAATAGGTTTCAGGCAGAAAAAGAGTGTAAAATGAAAAAAAAAAAAATGGAGGTACATACTTCGTAATTACTTCCAAAATCTTCTGTTTTTAGAAATAGCAGTTTTTTGTTAATTTTTGAGAGCTTTTCAAAATTTTAAGAAAAATTTTTTCAAAAATTTTTCTGAATTAATACAAAAGTCTTACTTTCTTTGTGTGTTACTACAGAAGTCTTACTTCCTCACATATCTCTATGAAAAGCAGCTGCTTGAGGTGTACTTTTTATTGTCTCTTAATAAATATTAACTTGCATCACATATCTTATAAATCAAATTATTAATACATTTAAAAGGGAAAAAATTTACCTCAACTTCAAGGAGAGCAGCCCATACACGAGCCCGATTTAAAGGAGGAATGTCAACTTTTGCCTCTTGTATAATTCGTTTTCTTTTATATGGATAAGCTTCAAGTAGACGGCGATATAAAACAACACGATGAAGCTTGATGAAGAAAAAGGTAAACCTTAACATTATTACAGTGAAAAAAAACAACATTTTACATACTATTTTTGTTCATTCATTGTTAAAATTAAAATCACTTTATTTAAATGTAATGCCAACTACTTAATCATAGTTGAAGTTAATCAAAATTAAGAAAACTGGCATTTAGTCATATATGTAATAATATTTCATAGAAATGATAATTGATATAGATATATCTCAACTTTAATTAATAGATTCTGAAAAAAATTCATCGCCACCACGGCGGGAATCGAACCCGTATCTCTCCAGATTCATGCCAGAGCGCGCTAACCATTGCACTACACGTCGGACAACGAATATTTTCAGAATATGACCTTATAAATTTTCTTCTTGAGACGTGACTGAGACAGCGCCATCTATACTCAAGGAGATGCAACATTTTCAGTCGTTGCATTTGATTATCAGATGTTAATGAGAAGGTTGCTAATGCTACCGCGTTAAATATATAATTAAAATCAATCCAAAGTGAATGCACAGTATTCCCTGTTAAGAAACATTAATTAATAGATTCGGAAAAAAATTCATCGCCGCCACGGCGGGAATCGAACCCGCATCTCTCCAGATTCATGCCAGAGCGCGCTAACCATTGCACCAAGCGTCGGACAACGAATATTTTCAGAATATGACCTTATAAATTTTCTTCATGCCAGAGCGCGCTAACCATTGCACCACGCGTCGGCATTAGCGCACCCTGGCATGAATCTGGAGAGATGCGGGTTCGATTCCCGCCATGGCGGCGATGAATTTTTTTTCAGAATCTATTAATTAATGTTTCTTAACAGGGAATACTGTGCATTCACTTTGGATTGATTTTAATTATATATCTCAACATTTTTTATTCTGATTTATATTCTGTACATGTAACCTATGTAAGATGATATGAAACTGGGTATCCATGATGGTAGGTGATTGTGAGAGGATACAGTCCAATACTATAGTTCAAGATGTGATAATTTGCCACCCTTGAACAAGAGGATTTCCTTTCAGTGCAGAAATCTTAAGTTATGGCATTAAGTCTTGCCTATTGGAGATAGGTTGCCATCTTGTGGTCGTGGTGATTGATGTTGTCATACTATCAGCATCAGTGAGAGTATATTCAACAAAATAATCTTGCTCACAAACGAACTTTTATGTCAATATTCATTTCAAGATGAGATAACATCATTCATTTCAACCTTTACATTAGTATTAACTTAATACTTTTGCTTTAAAAAAAGATGAACAACATATGGTACTGAATGCTAGTATAAATCTTAACTAGAACACCATTTAAAAAAAAGAAACAAAACGAATCACTTTAACAATTACTTCATAATTCTACTAACATGTCTTAACAAACACTGCAACAGCTAGTTTTCCAGATAATCCGAAATATTGATTATGACACTTAGTGAAAACTTCAATGGCCCAAGTATATTTGGGAATGATACTCAAAAAGTTAATTATCAAATAACTACGGAGACCTTATTTAAAGTGCATGAATAAACAGTATGCACATAGTGCAGCTACAGTGCACAGTTTGTCAGGCAGTTATGAGTGATGTAAATCATTTCAAACTGAAATGATTTACATCACTTAGGACTGTCTCACAAACTGAAAACTTAGGACTGAAACACAAACTGAAACACTATTTTACTGTTGAATATGCACTTATTAATGATAATAGTATTATAACATCAATTGTCATCATAAGATGGCAACCTATCTCCAATTGTGAGAGATTTATCATCATAGTTCATGATTTCTACACTGAAGTCCTGTTGCGTAAATGTGTAAGTTGACCACTCCTTGAACTGTAGCACTGGGCTATATCCTCTCACAACCACCTACCACCATGGATGCTTGCCTTCATATCATCATATGTTGCACATAAAAATTTAAAGTTATGTATTGAGATACATTTACATCAATCATTACATATAATGGTATGTTGTTACTATGATATGTAGCTAAATGCTAGTATATGTTAACTTCAACTATGGTTAAGTAAGATAGTGTGTCACAAATTTTTTTCGTTCATGGTAATGTAAAAAATTTTCAGCAAGTTTGTGACACACAACAATAAAAAAACAGAATTGATCAATAAAAGCAAGGGTTTTTGTCTCCTGGAACACTATTCCTATCCGGCAAATCATTTTCATGCATAATACATACAAAATCAAGAAACTTCTCAAAATAAAAATACATATGTTTACAATCAAAAATATTTCTTACTAACATAAATAACTAAATTATCAGTCTAAAGATAATTTTTTAAGAATATTTATACACATTACAATTTCGACATTCCTCAGACTTCATAGCACATTTTATTTGCCATTATCATACTTCATTTACCACTATCAACACCACTTTGTTGATCATGGCTGTCTCAACAACTACAACATCCTTAAATTCCTGAATCATGCAGAGGGAATTTTAGATCGCAAATTTAAAGTGTCCCCATAGGAAGTCAAATTATCATGTCAGGTGAAAAGGTGGCCATTCAATTTGATCTCTCCATCCACTGCATTTTCCAGGTAAGTTACAATGTAATCAATCTTGAACACTTGACTCATGGCAGGAGTAGGCTCAGAGAAGGTTGGAGGAGGAGACCCACTGGAACGGCTGTTGGGAGAGAGATGGTAGCCTCCTGTCAAGGCCATCCAGTGTGTTCTTTAACGTGCACAGGGTATGGATCTCCCGCACACAAGGCCACAGCTTAATGTCTCATCCAATGGATGTCAGCCTTTCCAAGCCCAGCGGTGTCCCCTACTAATCGTGGGAAGGGTGGGGAGTTTTGTGGAGATAAATCTCAATTCTGACCTAGCTGACACTCGAACCAGGAAATTACAGATTATGAACCTGGTGTGCTACTTACTGAGCCACCTTACCTTTACTGAGCCTTTCAAAAAGATGAGTTTGTGTGCAATATTCTGCTGAGCCTCATTAATAGAACTCCATTCCATGGTCATTATCATCTGGATGGAGTTGCTGGAGGAATCCAAGTTTGCACAGATGGAACTATGTTTCTTCAGAATGTGATGCACCAGTTTGGCTAATGTTATATTCCTGTGCCAGTTTGCAAGTTGACCTCTTTGGAATTCATTAATTCATTGCAATTTTATTGATATATTCAAAAATAGCATTTAAATTAAAACATTGTTATATATATATCTGAAGAAGACAATAATAAAAAAAATGCTGATGGCAAGTCATTTATAAACAATACTCTAAAAATCATTATATTACCATTTTCCACAGTCATAGGTCTGATTTAAATTAAAACACAATGTAATCTTTAATAATCTTTATGAACACCAGGGTCAGGTTTACATCTCAAGTGCCCCAAGGCACAAGCAGCAATAATGCACAATTAGTTTCTTCGATTTTCTATCAAAAATTTTCAAATTTTTTACACTCAGAGCCATGGAAAAAAAAAGAAGCATTGTAAACGAATTAGTTGTGGGAATTTCGATAGTACCAATTAGTTAACAAATAATGTAAAAATTAATGTAATTAATATTACAGATAGCATATAATTTATAATATTCAGTTTGCTGTAACATTTAAAAATAAAAATATTCATTTTCATATTTAAATTTTTTTCAGTTTTTTTTTTTTGCTTGGGAAATGACATTAAATTATCAAAAGCACTGGGACACTGTCATGTTGTATGGATGTAAAGCTATATTCTAAGCTGCCTAACTTTCAAACAAGAATTTTTCTGTAAAATGTCACAGTCAATATCTTCACAAAAATTCCTGAATTTCACTTTTGAGCAATATTTGTGTAATGTTTAAAGAGTTCTGTACGCTGAAACATTTAACAGCAGTAAGAATTTATCTCAAATATTATAGTAAATTATTTGATAAAATAAATGTAACAAACGAGGTAACAGTAGCATCAGTTGTCAAATATTTCAGCTTTTCTAACTCTTTAAATATCAAACCAATATTGTTTCCAATGCAGATTTGGATACATTTATTGAGATCTAATTTATTTCCTGTGGCATTTTCCCACAAAAACTTATTTTTAAGGATATGGGGCTTTAAATGTGATTTTCTATTCACATAACATAAAAATGTTCCAATACATTTTTATCATATGCTGGGTATCTTCACAATCCATATCCTTTAAAAATTCTCTTTCAATTGGCAGGAGAGAGAGTTCTTTGAACCACTCTTGAACCATAAATATTTGCATATCAGTTTTTTTCCCCTTCTAAGAATTGAAAAGGCCCTAAGTTTAAAATTAAAAGTGGTCACAATGTCACAGTGGTATCACATTGCCTTAAGGTGAAATTGCAGCTGCCAGGATCTGGGTTTGAGTCCCAGGATGTCATGGTTGTGTGTTCATTTATATGTTATATGAGAGACCAGGACAAGCCTAAGAGTTTCTATGTTATCTCTGTCCCATAAAAAAAAATATGATACTTGAAATGCAACATTTGAATGCTGTTATCCCTGTTATGTTGGCACCCTTAGGTAAGTGCCTAAAGTGCTTTATGGGAAATCTGGCCCTGATGAACACTAAAACTGTTCATTAAAAATCAGGCAATTCTAGAGATTATAAACAGATGTAAGTTGTTTCATTACAGTGTAGGATTTAAATGAAGAAACAGTTTTCTCTCTCACATAAAGTTCTTGCAGGTAGAGAGTGTTGTTAATGTTCCAATATATTGAAGATGTACTGTTGTTGAAGAGAGTTCATAACTGACAATAGTTGCCAATATGGTTCTGGCTATCACAGCTATAAACTGCACCATGAAAGTCAATGTGAAGAAACAGCTGATGGCAATGGTTTCCAAAACATTCCACTAGGCAAAAACAAGACAGAAAACTTTTTAACACTACCAGTAGGCTGTGGAAGTGATAAAATTCGATACTTTGGATTGGTACAGGATGTCCAATACCACACGTTATAGGAATAAATATATTGTCACAACACAAAAAATTTTGATAGAGATGTATTTTAATTTTATCCACACTCAATTATCATGGCAAGTATAACTGCTGGAGCACAATGTAGATGAGAAATGCTTTTGTGCCAATAACAATAAAGGACTTTGTCAGGTGTGAGAAAATTTTGATTTCAAATCATGATTTTGATGCACCTTGATAATCACAATCAGAAATATAATTTTTATTGCCATAAATAATGGATTGCTATAAACTGCTATTTCAGAACTCAAATTGCGATCTATACTCAATGTCAATTACTTCTCCCCTTTATCCTTTATACTACATAGACCATTCTGTTTATCCCACACACAACTCAAGTTCCTTAAAGAAAGTAAAATAAATAATTTTATTCCCCCATCCTTTAGACTACTATATCATGATAAATAATGAGATAAACTCAACAGTTCAATATCCACTAATAAATCAGCACTTTGACGTCAAAGTGCTGATTTATTAGTGGATATTGAACTGTCGAGTTTATCTCATTATTTATCATCATTGGCATACTTGTAAGACATGCTTTACATCTATATGGCAAATAGAAAGCCACTTGGGCCAAAATTGCCTGAATACGCATATATGTGACATAAAGGGAATGTTCATAGCGTTAATTAGAGGAGATCTCGATCAGCGGCCGGTAGCTCAGTGGTCCAGAGCACCTGACATGTTATCAGGAAGTTGTGGGTTCATACCCACCAGGCTCAAGACAATTTTTCCTCTAAAAAGTTTTTCCTCTAGAATCGACGTCAAAGTACTGATTTATTAGTGACTACTATATCATTTAAAAAACACTATTAATAATGAAAAAAAAAGACTTTAAAATAAAAATCCTGAAATTGACAAAACAAATTAATTTAGGAGAAAAAGATTTGGCAATATCGGAAGATTAAAAAAACCCTCATAAATTGGATTAAAAATAACGTAAAACAAAAAAATAAATCCTATCATCAAAACTTACAAGGAAAAATTTCTCAAAATAATTAAAATAATCAATGAAATAAATGAAAATGTAGAACATACTGTTAATCTTACAGAGGGCTCTCTACAATTAATTTAAAATAATCTAAAATTCTCTGTCATTGAGCAATAAAATTTCAGACTCTGTCTTTGCTCCGAAAAGCTTCTGAGAGTTTTCTCCTAAGAACTTTCAACATCCAAATAGTTTGAAGGATAAACTCTGAAATTTTATTGCTCAATGACAGAGAATTTTAAATTATTTTAAAATAGCTATTTAATTACAGCATTAAATAAAGGTCTGGAATTCAATCTAGACAAAAATCTCCAAAGAAAAGAAACCTAGCCATCCATTTAGAAAATATTTGTCATAATCTTGAAAAATATCGATTGCAATAAAAGTGAAGAATTAAGAAATGAATATGTAAATATTTAAAAAATATATAAACCAAATTACAACAAAAAAATCAAAAAATATCTCATAAGAAGAATACCAAACCTTACAAAAATTTAAAAACAAAATAACCTAATAACTTCGAAACCACACAAAAGCAGAAAAACAGCCATTATGTACAGAATTTATTTTAATTTAAAATGTTAATTTTATTTTAAAACAAAAATATATTAAAAAAACTAAATGAAGACTTTAAATCAAATAAGCAGATAAATACGAGAACAGCACAACTACAGGAACAATAAAACTACATAAAGAGAAAAAAAAACTACTAAGTTCCACAGTTAATGCCAAAAAAACCCACCACCAATAATGAAAAATTCATCCTAAAGAACTGCAACAATGGATAGACCCCACCCTCCACTTTCCTGAAAAACACAACTGGTTGAGAGCCTAAAAACAATAGAAAGAATTGATAACCCCATAACTGCAAGCTATGATGTGAAATCTATGCACACTAATATTAGCAAAGATATTCTAGAGCAGGGCTTCATAAACTTTTTCCACTCGCGGCCCCTTTTTTGCCCAAGAAATTTTTACGCGACCTGGGTATATAGGTATATAAAATAGGTATACAAATCAAACATTTACTGATAATAAATCATAAAGAAATGAAAAGATTATGAAATCATCTGTAGCTTTCAACATTTCTAATGAACCATTTTCCACCCAATTCTTCTATATGTTAACTTTTTTAGTAAAACTTTCAATTTTATCTTTTAACATAAATATGTTACAAATTTTTTCCTTCAAACATGTTTAAATCATTGAGTTTTTCGAAAATATCCAACAAATTTTGAAGTTTTGAAAGCCATAAGTCATTGTGAAAAAAATTAGCAAAATCGGATTTCTGCTCAGTCAAATATATAACAATATCATCTTTCAATTTCAATAATCTGTTTAAACTTCACCCTCTTGAGAGGCACTTTACATCTGCATGTAGTAATAAGCTTTTGTAATCGGAGTCCATATCTTTGCAAAGGTTTGAAAACAAACGACTTAAGGGCACGGCTTTTAATGAAGTTAATGATTTTGACAGTATCGCATAGCACATCTAACTCTGGTGATAATTTTTTGGCTATGAGTGCCTCTTGATGGATCATGCAGTGAGTAAAAGTGATATGCTCATTGTCACCAGCTTTAACTTTTGCTACAAATCCACCATTCTCGCCCATCATTCCTCCAGCACTATCTGTACAGACTCCAATGCAGTTTTTCCACTGTAAACCTTCATTTGTGAAAAATTCATTGACTTTAAGATATATATCTTCCCCTTCCAAACGGGCGACAAAACAATAATTCCTCATCTATGCTTTCTTCATAAACATATCTTACATAAAGTAACAACTGCTCCATGTTAGAAATATTAGTTGTTTCATCTAACTGAATTGCAAACTTTGGGCTGCCCTTAAGCCTGGTAATAAGCTTCTGGAATTTGGTCTTTCCTAATTTCAGAAATTCTTTTGGAAACAGTGTCATTCGATAAAGGAATTTTACGAATTTCATCACCATACTTTTTCCCATGAACTATTTCTGATATTTTAATAGCAGCAGGTAACATGAGATCTTCTATCATGTAGGGCTTTTTAGTTTTTTCAATTAAATAAGAAGTTTTGTAAGATGCAAGTACATACTTTTCGTTGACAGTAACAAATTTTTCAAAACATTGTTTTGTTACACTTTGAGCCCTGGGTAAGACATGGATGGATGTGTCATTTTTCTGCTGAGGTTCTGCCATCCTCTAAGATCTTCTACTATGGCATATAAACTGACATGTTCCTGTCAGACCTCTATGGCAAGCAGCTGCTTGAGGGGGTATTTTTTTTTTGCATGCTTGGCATTAAGATGTCATTTTAGTTTGGCTGGTTTCATGCTCTCCGCAGCCAAAACTTCACTACAAATTAAGCAAAGAGGTTTTTCCACACCATCGTGATTATTAGAAGTAAATCCATATTGCAAAAATGATTCGACATATTTTCTTTTTTTGTCAATTTAGGTGTACTACAACCTGGTAGCGAAGACTGCCACATTGTTATCAGTATTTTTACTTCTTCTGTCTAAATTCAGCCACTTATCGATAATCCAATACAATCCAAAGATATACTATTTTGATACTTACATGATGAGGAATGATGGTAAAAAAAATATTAAAAGTCTTCATTTTCCATAATTAAACTATTAAGTTTTTATAAGAGCAGAAAACTTTATATGTACAGACAAAACAATGCTAATCATAAAATACAATAGTCTCGAATCCGAGCTGAGGTGTTTCTGGCAGCGTCATTGATGTTACGTGGCGTGACAGCATACACAGTTCAAAGTGCGCATGTTGTGTGTTAAGAACAAGGCTGCAGTTAAGTCACGCTGCCAGAAACACTTCGGATTCATTATGCATTTCCTTTTGAATAAATTTTTGGTTGTTGCGCGTTCATAAAACTTCTACTGTTGCCAAATTTTTTGCAACCCCCACATTCAGTTACGCGACCCCATTTGGGGTCGCAACCCATAGTTTAAGAAGCTATGTTCTAGAGGATGTCCTCAAAGAAAAATTAGAAGAAAAATTTGCTATGGGATCACCATTAGCTCCATATCTGGTGAATTTTACTTCTATCATTAGGAAAAAAAATTCATTTCTCAGCCAGAAATAAAATTCTACAGAAGCTATATGGATGGCATCCTCTGCATCTTCAACACAAGATATTATATACATATATACAATTTTCAGCACAAGCAATAAAATTCTGCTGGAAGATTTTCTACAAAAAATGAACTCATTTGAAAAAGATTAAAATTTACAATAGAAATAGGAAAAGAAAATGCCATCAACTTTCTGGATATTACACCAAAAATTACAGAGGAAAAAATCTCAATTACTAATTATAAAAAAAAATACAGGAAAAATATCAGACTTTCACTCTAACCACCCAAAGTATATAAAAAAAACCTAATTGGCCAAGCAATAAAGAAAATTCAGTTAAAAAACACAGAGGAAGAACAAGCCATAATGCAAATTAAAAACCTGGAAAAAAAACCTCATTGAAAATCATTACCCACTTCACTTCATCCTAAAGATAAAAAATCAAAGAGTAGATAAATTAAATATAACAAAAGTAAAACTGTTCTTCCCTAAAAAAAATTGCCTTACTAGAAAGATCTTTTTAAGAAACTTCAAAGTGTGACCAATAAATTCAATATAAGAATAGCACCAGATCTTAACAAGAAAATAAAAAAGTAACCCCAAACATCAAATAATAAGAAAAAAATACATACAAGAAAATGAATAATTTATAAAGTAATATGTGAATGAAAAAAACATACATTGGAGAAACGGGGAGAACATTAGAAACAAGAATAAAAGAACACAAAGCTGCAATAAAAAACTAACAAAATAAAACAGGACTGGGCAGACGTGTAGAAAAAGCAAATCATAAAAAGACTGAAATACAACAACAATAATTAAAAAAGGAAAAAAAAATCATAAGAAAAGCTGAAGAAGGATTACTAATGCAGTCAATAGATGGCACCATGAACGATGTGCAAGGAATTCTTTTACCCAAAATCTGGCATCCACTAATATAAAAGAAAGAAATTCCAACAAAGGTGATTACCAATCTTAAGTCTAATGGATATTAATCTACTTATCTGGTACCTTTCTCTATTGTTGTATTTTTACCAACAATTTATAATTTTATTTGGCAAGCTATGAATCCACAAATTTTTACTAGCTTTCAATTATCCTTTTAACCCCTTGCATGTCCAAGCTGAATTTACCATTTTCACTTTTCCAATTCTAGTGGCTTTTGGGTTGGGTTGTTTTACCTCTGAGCGGCACTTTTTTTGCACATCATGGGCTAAATGGCCAGGTCACATGGACCCCGAAGGCTAAGAGAAGGTTGGGGTAGGGGACCCACTGGAACAGCTGTTAGGAGACAGATGGTAGCCTCCCGTTAAGGCCATCCAGTGTGTTCTTTAAGGTGCACAGGGTATGGCTTTCCCATACACGGGGCCATGGCTTAACATCCCATCCGATGGACGATGGCCTTTCCAAGCCCATCGGTGTCCCCTACTGACCGTGGGCAGGATGGGGAATTTTGCGGAGATAAATCTTGATGCTGATCCAGCTGGGACTCGAACCTGGGAACTACAGATTATGAGCCTGGCGTGCTACCAACTGAGCCATCCCCGCTCCAATTCTAGTGGCCTAGAGTTGGACTACCATTCCATAATGTAAGATCATAAATTTTATATTTTCCTTCGAACAGAAATAGTAATTTTTTTTAAATCTTTCTAATCAGATCTCTGAAAATCAAATTTTAGTCTATGATATATATATTTTCCTGTTGATTCTGCTTGAAAAAATTATGATAAAGTTAAAGAAAAACTATTTGAGCTTGTAACAATCATACACACATGTTGAATCACCATAATGGTGATTCAAGGCTAGCAGTGCCTTCTTTCAGCAGGATAATGTGCCATGTCATACTGCCCGGATTGTTTGAGAATGGTTTTCAGAACATGAGGAAGACTTCCAAATATTGCCCTGGCCTCCAAATTCTCCAGAATCAATCCAATAGAGCATCTGTGGTTTGTGTTGGAACAGGATATCCAATCTGCAGCAGTTTAACCACGTAATTTACAAGAGTTAAAGTATCTTCTGGTAATGTGTTGGTACCAGATACCACAAGACACCTTCAGAAATCTTGTAGTGTCCATGCCTCGCTAGATAAGAGATGTTTTGGCGGTATGTGGAGGACCAACATCATATTAGGCAGGTGGTCATAATGTTTTGACTCTTTGGTGTATATGTATTGGAACACTTCTTTGTTGTGTGCATCAAAAGCCTTATTTAAAGCTCCTTTCAAAGTAAGCTTTTTATAGAAAAATGTCATTGGGGATGAATCGAAGGTATCACTAAAAATCAATTTTTAGCAATATTTAGTAATCATCAAATAACTAATATTTCATGATACAACAATTCTAATGAATATATATATAAAATATAAAATCCTCAATCTACACTCATCATCATCATCCTCAAGCAACAATGGGCTACAGAGGTCCAACCAGACTGTGCAGTTTAATTCTCCAAGCATTATCTGTCATGAGCTACATCTGCTGCATCTGGCCACTGCACACCAATTCTAACTAGGTCCTGTTTGACATTGTCTGCCCACTGCATCCTAGGTCTCACTCTCTTTCTGAGGCCTTTAGGCACACTGTTCATAAACCTATTCTCCAATCTATAATTATCCATATGGGAAACATGGCCAAACCAACAGTCTTTCTCTCTGCACAATATGCTGCTTAAAGGAGGTTGCAGACTCCTTTGCCTAACCTCATCATTACTTACAAAGTTGAACCACCTAGTGCCTAAGAACTGCATAAGCATCTAGTTTCCTGTTATCTTGTTTACAAAGCATCCAAGTTTAACTATCATAACCAAACCTAGAGAGAACCAAACTATTATACAGTCTAATTTTAGTCTTTAGGTGTATACGACTATTTCTCTACACTCTCCAAAGATCCTTAAAAGTCCTCGCAGCAATCCTTATTTGTTTGCTAATCTCATGCCACACATCATCAATATCAGTTACATAGCTCCCAAGATAATTAAACTGAGACACCTGCTCAAGACTGCAACCATTCAGATGAACTGAATCACAACCTGCCTGACCTTCTTGACCAAATGAGATTAGCAGAGATAAATTTCAAACTTGGAACTCGAACCTGGAAATATAAGATTCGGATCCTGGCAGGCAACCGACTGAACCAACCTCGCCATAAATGGGAAAGGTAATAAATGTTTAGGAAACAGATCACAGGAGTTGGAAGCATAAGAAAATGCGATAGATAAGACGTCTTTATTTCCATTTCCTCAGTTATTTATCATTTCAACTGATTCATGTAGCATAATTTTCGTCAGATAAGTGTCATCATCATCATCCTCAAGCAGCCATGGGCTATGGAGGTCCAACCAGACCGTGCAGTTTAATTCTCCAAGCATATCTGTCATGAGCAACATCTGCTGCATCCGGCCACTGCACCCCAAATCTAACAGGTCCTGTTCGACATTGTCTGCCCACCGCATCTTAGGTCTCCTCCTCCTTCTGAGACCTCTAGACACACTGCTCATAACTCTATTCCCTAATCTATAATTATCCATATGGGGCAACATAGACAAACCAACGGAGTCTCTCTCTGCACAATATGCTGCTTAAAGGAGGTTGCAGACTCTTTTGCCTAACCTCATCATTAGTTAAAAAGTTAAACCCCCTAATACCCAAGATACTACGTAAGCATCTAGAATCAAAGTCATTTAGTTGCCTGTTTTCTTGTTTACACAGCATCCACGTTTCACTACCATAACTAACCCTAGAAAGAACCAAACTATTATACAGGCTAATTTTAGTCTTTAGGTGTATACGCCCATTTCTCCACACTCTCCATAGGTTCTTAAAAGTCCCGGCAGCAATCCTTATTCGTCTGTTAATCTCACGCTGCACATCACCAGTATCTGTTACATAGCTCCCATGGTAATTAAACTGTGACACCTGCTCAAGACTGCAGCCATTCAGATTAACTGAACCACAGCCTGCCTGACCAATTTTAATCACTTTAGTTTTCTCTCCGCTTATAGCCAAACCTACTCTACTAACAGTCTAATCAACAGCTCGAATGACAGAGTTCATCTCAACAACATCTTTTGTCAAAAGGGCTAAATCATCAGCATATTCTAAATCAGAAATTTTGTATCTCCAGACTATTTAGGCCTAAAATCTTTCCCTTGCAGTGAATTTTGCATAACATAATCAATAACCAAACAAAAGAGAAAAGGAGACAAAATGCACCCTTGTCGAACACCAGAAGTAATGCTAAACCAATTGCTACAAGCCTTACCAACTCTCACACACGACTCAGTGTTATTACAGAGAGCTTTCATTATGTTAACTAACTTGTCTGTTATACCATATGATCTCACAATCAACCACAAATTATGACGATCAACAGAGTCGAAAGCCTTTTTGAAATCAACAGAGCTAGCGACCAAGGGTTTCTGAAACTCTAAACTTTCTCAAGAATCTGCCTAAGTGAAAATATCTGATCTACACATCCTCTACCACTTCTGAATCCACATTGCTCATCACCCAATTGATTGTCAACCAGATTCTTAATTCTATTAAGCACAATCATGCAAAGAACTTTCCCTGGGACAGAGAGTAGACTGATACCCCTATAGTTATCACAAGAACTACGATCACCTTTTTTGAAAACAGGTATAATAATAGCTCTAGTAAAATCCTTAGGAACCATGCCTTTATCATAAAAGATATTCAAAATTTCAATCATGTATGTGATAACCGAAACATTCCCAGCTCTAAGCATTTCTGTAGTAATTTCATCTACCTCTGAAGATTTATCTAGTTTAAGTTTCAAAACAGCTAAAATAACTTCAGATAGTGTTATAAGGTCAACATTAAAGCCATTAATGCATCATCATCATCATTACAAACAATGGGAGTAGAACTAACCACATTGTTTTGAACATCACTGAAAATCCTCACCTTCTATAACCTTACCTTGTTTATCTTTCAATCTCTGTATACCTGTCTGTTTTCTACCACACAAAAGATAAACCATCTGGTACAGCTCTCTGCTATTGTGCTTTCTAACTACTTCCTCCACTTGGTCAGCCAAGTCATCAAGCCAAAGATTCTTATCAGCTGCTAACTGATCCTTTAGACGTTTATTAAGCTCTCTGTAATGTTTTTTATTAGGACTAGTAGGGTACTGATTAAAGACATTCCCACAGTTTTCTTTTTTTCTGAAATAAGCTCAAATGCCTTATCACTCAAATTATTCTGCCTACTCTGCTCCTTTCTTCCTAAAAGAGTACTATTAGTGTCAAAAAAAGCCTATTTAAAATGGTTCCATTCTTCCTGAACATTAGTAGTATGCAAACTGTGACTGTCATAATGAGTAAGTAACCTATCGTGGTAAGCTTTAGCTGTAACTATATCTTTCAGAGCTTCAGAATTAAAGGTAAATTTTTTAACCTTAACACAACACTTCTTAAGTTTAAGTTGCAAGACACTTTTAACAAGGTAATGGTCAGATCCAACTTCAGCTCCCCTATGTGCCCTGGTATTTCTAACAGAACTAGCCCATTTGCTGTTAATTAATATATAATCAATCATATTCCTATGCAGCCCATCAGGTGAAACCCATGTGTATTTATGTATGTCGCGGTGTTTGTAATAAGTGTTAGTTATTCTGAATCCATTGAGTTTACTTACCTGTAGGAGATGTTGCCCATTGCCATTGCAGCTACCAATACCAAAATAATCTATCACCCCTCCCAAAGGTCAGAGTCAGTACCAACTTTAGCATTGAAGTCACCTAGAATAAGGGTAATATCTCCTTTTTTGACAAAATTCGAAATAACTTGAAGTTGTCCATAAAACCTATCCTTCTCATCTGCATCAGTGGAGGCATAACAGCAGATAACATTCAAGTCTTTAATGCTTATCTGAAATTTTGCTGTACAAAACCTTTAGTTAATGCACTAATATCCTAGAAGAGCATCACTAGCGTATCTGCTCTGAAGCAGACCTACACCTTGGAGATGCTTATTATCTTCCCTCCCTGAAAAGAGAAATTTAAGATTATTTTTAAGAATCTGATCTTTATCTGTCCATCTGGTCTCTTGCAAGCCGAGAATATCTAAATTATAACGGTGGAATTCTTGTGTGAGGACATCAAGAGAAAAAGCTCTGTGCAGAGTCCTCACATTCCCACACAAAATGGTTAGTGGGACGTTTAAAGAAACTAAGCTTATCGAGAGAGGGAATGCTGACAATATCAAACAGCCCCCTAATTGCAGGCATGGGGCAAAGACCAGTTCCTCCACTACTAAAGGCTGAAACTATCTACAGTGGAACACTTTCTCCAATGTAGAATTTGATGATGCCCATAGAAGCAAGAGTTGAAGTGCCTGCGATGACTTTTGTTCAGGATTATCTACCAGTTTATAACACATATCCTAAAGCATTTGGGGTTGTCAACCCACAAACAAACAAAAAACACAGCGGTAGATTTTCCCTCCACTAGTACAGCAAATTCAGAATCCATAATCAAGCTCAGAGCCTTAATCCAGTCCAGTAAGTTTACATGGTCAACACAAGAACCCTGTGTGTTGGACCACTCTCAGCAGGGTAGAAAAAAAAATAGCCATGTTTGTCCAGATCAGTAGGCTTTCCTCTTCGGTTCACTTCCAAAAAAGAGTATCTCTTTTGAAAGATACTAACAGCCTGCACCACGAGAAAGTGCTTTTGGTCAATATTTTAGCAGACTTTCAATTTTAAAGAGTTGTTTTTCTTACTCTGGTGCTTTTGGAATTATATTTTACTGCTTTTTCAAATGTAAACTGTGATTATTATGCATAATTTGAAATGATCAAAAATTTAACTGCTAGTGATATCTAATGGCAGATATTGAAAGAATTTTAATATTACATGATTAGCCTAAAAACGCAATTTTTAGAAGGTAGAATGTATTTTAGCCATACTTTTAATGATATTTTAACCAAATACATTAAGTAACATTAGGAGGGCTTGTAAATGGTAGCTAGGTGTAAACTGGAAGGAGAGCTGTGTACCAATCCCCAGTGATGATGCACAGAACCGGCCAGGTCTAGCACCTAATGTCCGACCCCGCCTTCTCGTGGTGCAGGCCGTTAGTACCTTTCAAAAGAGATATTCTCTTTTGGAAGGGAACGGAAGGGGAGGGCTGCCAGTTCAGTATGGCCTACTGATCTGGTCATCTATGGCCACTTTTTTCTTTTTTTTCAACCCTGCTGAGGAGTGGTCAACTTCACAGGGTCCTGGTGCTGACCATTTATACCTACTAGACTGGACTTGTTTATGGATTTGAGCTTGATTATGGATCCTGGACTTGCTGCACTGGTGGGCCTCTGTTGAGGGAGAGTCTGCCGCTGTGTTTTCTGTTTACTTCTGGGTTGCCAGCTCTAAGTGAACAGAGGCATGGGATACCTTATATCAGCTGGTGGATAATCCTAATCAGAGGCCATCGCAGGTACCTGAACCTTACTTAGCTAGTTGGGCATCGTCAAGCCTAAACTGGAGTAATGTGTCTCAGGCAGGCCATATGGTTCTTGAAAAAGTCCACTTGAAAAGGTGGTGCCTGAAGTTCCTACCAGCATTGGTGACTTCAGCCTTTAGCGGAGGAGGAACAGGTCTTTGCCCCATGCCTGCGATCAGGGGGCTGTTTGATATTGTTGGCCCTACCAATCTCAATAAACCTAATTTCTTTAAAAATCCTACTAATCATTTTCTCTCTGCAGGAACGTGGAATGTGAGGACATTACATAGAGATTATTCTCTTGATGTCCTCATGCAGGAATTCCAGTGCTATAACCTAGATATTCTAGGCTTGCAAGAGACCAGATGGACAGGTAAAGGTGAGATACTTAAAAATAACTTTAAATTTCTCTTTACAGGGAGGGAGGATGGAAAGCATCACCAAGGCGTGGGTCTGCTGCTCAGCAGACATGCTAGTGATGCTCTTCTAGGATATGAGTGCATCAATGAAAGGTTTCTTACAGCAAAATTTCAGACAAGCATTAAAGACTTGAATGTTATCTGCTGTTATGCCCCCACTGAGGATTCTGATGAGGATGAGAAGGATAGGTTTTACAGACAACTTCAGGATATTTTGAATTCTGTCAAGAAAGGAGATATTACCCTTGTTCTTGGTGACTTCAATGCCAAAGTTGGTACCGACTCTGACCTTTGGGGAGGAGTAATAAGCCCTTTTGGTATTGGTAGCTGCAATGGCAATGGGCAACGTCTCCTACAGGTAAGTAAACTCAATGGTTTCAGAATAACTAACACATATTACAAACACCGCGACATACATAAATACACATGGGTTTCACCTGATGGGCTGCATAAGAATATGATTGATTATATATTAATTAACAGCAAATGGGCTAGTTCTGTTAGAAATACCAGGGCATATAGGGGAGCTGAAATTGGATCTGACCATTACCTTGTTAAAAGTGTCTTTCAACTTAAACTTAAAAAGTGTTGTGCTAGGGTTAAAAAATTTACCTTTAATACTGAAGCTCTGAAAGACCCACTTATAGCTAAAGCTTACCATGATAGGTTACTTAGTCATTATGACAGTCATGGTTTGCTTAATACTGAAGTTGAGGAAGAATGGGGCCATTTTAAACAGGCTTTTTTGGAAACTAACAGTACTCTTTTAGGGAAAAAGGAGCAGAGGAGGCAGAATTATTTAAGTGATAAGGCACTTGAGCTTATTTCAGAAAGAAGGAACTGCAGGAATGTCCTTAATCAGTACCCTACTAGTCCTAATAGAAATGATTACAGAGAGCTTAATAAACGTGTAAAGGATCAGTTAGCTACTGATAAGAATCTTTGGCTTGATGGTTTGGCTGACAAAGCCGAGGAAGCAGTTAGACAGCACAACAGCAGAGAGTTGTACCAGATAGTTAATGTTTTGTGAGGTAGAAAACGAACAGGTATACAGGGATTGAAGGATAAACAAGGCAAGGTTATAGAAGGTGAGGATTCTGTCATGGCTAGGTGGGTTGAGCATTTCAGTGATGCTCTAAACAATGTGATTAGTTCTACTCCCATTGTTTGCAATGATGATAGATGCATTGGTGGCTTTAATGTTGGCCCTATAACACAATCTGAAGTTAGTTTGGCTATTTCTAAACTTAAACTTCATAAATCCCCAGGGGTGGATGAAATTACTACGGAAATGCTTAGAGCTGGGAATGTTTCAGTTACCACATGGATGACTGAAATTTTGAATAACTTTTATGATAAATGCATGGTTCCTAAAGATTTTACCAGAGCTATTATTATCCCTATTTTCAAAAAAGGTGATCGCAGTTCTTGTGATAACTATAGGGGTATCAGCCTACTCTCCATTCCAGGTAAAGTTCTTTCCATGATTGTGCTTAATAGAATTAAGAATCTGGTTGACCGGCAATTGCGTGATGAGCAATGTGGATTCAGAAGTGGTAGGGGATGTGTAGATCAGATATTTTCACTTAGGCAGATTCTTGAGAAATGTTTAGAGTTTCAGAAACCTTTGGTTGCTAGCTTTGTTGATTTCAAAAAGGCTTTCGACTCTGTTGATCGTCATAATTTGTGGTTGATTGTGAGATCATATGGTATACCAGACAAGTTAGTTAACATAATGAAAGCTCTCTGTAATAACACTGAGTCATGTGTGAGGGTTGGTAAGTCTTGTAGCAATTGGTTTAGCATTACTTCTGGTGTTCAACAAGGGTGCATTTTGTCTCCTTTTCTCTTTAGTTTGGTTGTTGATTATGTTATGCGAAATTCACTTCAAGGGAAAGCTTTTGGCCTTAAATGGGCTGGAGATACGAAAATTTCTGATTTAGATTATGCTGATGATTTAGCCCTTTTGGCAAATGATGTTGATGAGATGAACTCTTTCATTCGAACTGTTGATGAGACTGGTAGTACAGTAGGTTTAATTATAAACAGAGAGAAAACTAAAGTGATGAAAATTGGTCAGGCAGGTTGTGATTCAGTTAATCTGAATGGTTGCAGTCTTGAGCAGGTGTCACAGTTTAATTACCTTGGGAGCTGCGTAACTGATACTGGTGATGTGTGGCATGAGATTAACAGACGAATAGGTATTGCTGCCGGGACTTTTAAGAATCTATGGAGATTGTGGAGAAATAGGCGTATACACCTAAAGACTAAAATTAGACTGTATAATAGTTTGGTTCTTTCTAGGGTTAGTTATGGTAGTGAAACTTGGATGCTGTGTAAGCAAGATAACAAGAAACTAGATGCTTTTGATTCTAGATGTTTACGCAGTATCTTGGGTATTAGGTGGTTTAACTTTGTAACTAATGATGAGGTTAGGCAAAGGAGTCTGCAACCTCCTTTAAGCAGCATATTGTGCAGAGAGAGACTCCGCTGGTTTGGCCATGTTGCCCGTATGGATAATTATAGATTGGCGAATAGGGTTTTGAACAGTGTGCCTAGAGGCCTCAGAAGGAGGGGGAGACCTAGGATGCGGTGGGCAGACAATGTCAAACAGGACCTTGTTAGAATTGGTGTACAGTGGCCGGATGCAGCAGATGTAGCTCAGGACAGATATGCTTGGAGAATTAAACTGCGCGGTCTGGTTGGACCTCCGTAGCCCATGGCTGCTTGAGGATGATGATGATGATGATGATGATGAACATTAGGAAATTGTTATTTTTAATCAAATTTTTGCTGCAATTTAAAAAATGAAGTTTTTTGTAGCAGTTATGAGTTTTATACTAAAACAAATACATTTCAATTTCAATGCTTCAGTTAAACTTTAAATGCATTCAAATATTTTTATTCAAATTTTTCACAGCTCTTTATCTTTTGTCAGATACATTTTTCAGTTTTTATTTAAATTGTCTTGTTTTTAAACCAAACTGAATTTTTTACAACACTACTTTTCTTAGGCTTAGAGTGTGCTAATCACCAAAAATCTAAACATATGCATTATTTGCATAAATAATAAAAAATATAGCAAAAATAAATAAAAGATTTAATATTTAAAGAAAATATTATGAACTGTTTATATTAGGATAAAAAATAATTCGGAAAAAAATACTTTTTAAATTTTCACTGAAGTGAAAACAAATACAGTAAATTTTGCAATATTTTAATAAATGTTAAAAACTTTAACTTGCATTTTTTTTCAAAATTTTACCATTTTATTAATCACAATTAAATGCTCTTTCTTTTAGTATGTAATATGAGTATTTCCCTTCATTTTTTACTTCAGAATGAAGTTCTATATTTGTGTATTTTATTTTCTGAAAACACTTCAAAATTTATTTGGCCATCAGAGTGAGACCAGTTTTAGAAACCTGATACTTTAACGATTAAATGTTTACTAAACTAACCACAGTGCTGTGAAAACTAGAATATTTGATTGATTCCTACCTGGATTAAAAAATGATCCTTCTCCTTTAAAATCAGTAGCAAACAGGCTATGCTCTTTCAGTAACTATGAAATTAATCTTTGCTTATTGTTGAGGAACGTTTATAGTTTCAGATGAAAAAAACTCAGCTCCCCTATGTATAAATCCCACCTTCAGTGAGTGATTTTTTGCATGGAAATATAAATTTTTTTATTGCTAAACTACCATTTTATTAAATGCTTAAATTGCATTTGAGTCAACTGTGGCATGGCATTGCAGTCTTTATTCAGCCCACATTTTTTGTTTCAGAAACAAACACAAAAATTAACAGAAATTCATCAGTTAATATTCTATTTAAATAGTTGATTAGTACAGAACAATAAATGTTATTCACTTCACAGGTAATAAGACTATGCTAACTTCAACATACTATGCAAAGTTTATTATATAACATCCTTCCCAAATAATTATACATAAAAATCTGTATATTTATATTGATACATAATTTTTTTAATATAAACCTTGTTACCTGATATTCAATGTCTTTCTCTTTTATTACTAGTGGTAAATTGGCAGTCTCTTGGAGATCTGTCATACTAGAGGTAGTAGACAAACCATTTTTACTGAAAGCAAGTAAAAAATAATAATTTAATGAAAAAAAAACTAGCAAAAACAACTGCTCAAATGATATGCTCAATTGCCATTGAATTATGATCACCCATCTAATACTATGTGAGGCATTCTTAGGCTACAGTAACTGTCTAAACACAATGTGGAATGAATGCTACTAGATTATGATACACCTATGTTCAGCCAAGTTGACTGGAAAGCACCCACAGTTGAGTAACAGTGACTTAATGGTGTATCAGCCCATTGGATTGCTAATTCCACAATATCCACAGGTGTTTGATTGGACTGAGAGCAGAAGAGTTGGCACATCATGTTAGGAGGGTGAAACCCTCCTACATGATGTGCCAACTATATGGAAAGATATGGAATCTCTGCATATACAGGGTGAATCTGAAAAAATGAGCAAAACTTTACGGGGTGGTAGAACGCAGCTATACGAGCAATATTCGTCATAGAATGTATGGTCGGAACGCAAGCAGTGAGAAGTTAAAAGGTAGTTTTCCACTGTCACATTTAAAGAATGAACACAAGAAGGAGAGGAGATACTCTGTGCCTCACTTGCATTCCCGTCCGCCGCACCGTACACAAAGTGCATATCCGCCATTTCGTGGTTAGTATAACCAGCCATCCTCTCGGCAATCCATGGTAGAAATGCTGTTGGGTGCGAGGACTGACCCTTTTATACCATTTCCAACGCCACCTAGCAGCTCGCCGTTTGCATTCCGCCCATACTTTCTATGACGAATATTGCTTGTATAGCTGCGTTCTACCACCCCGTAAAGTTTTGCCCACTTTTTCAGATTCACCCTGTATATGGAAACTATATGAAAATATATAATAAAACTATATGGAAATATATACTCTGATAACTATATGGAAAGATATGGAATTTCACTGAGTTTGTGTAGGAGGGTGAAACCTTCCTACACAAACTCAATTTCAATAGCTCATTACCCTATTGAAAAACGTCATCATTGGGGAATATTTCAATTGCAACACTGTTCCAGTAGTCTACACTCTTCAACTGTTTGAAGAGTGTAGACTACTGGAACAGTGTTAAGGTCATCTCAAGGGGTCAAGGTCATCTCAAGGTCATCATCAGGTTAAAGGTCATCTCAAGGCAGGCCAAAGTCCAGCAGATATTACTGGATGGCTTAATGTGAGCTGTTCAGTGATGTATAGACTTTGGCAGAGACTCCAGCAAGAACAGAGCAAATCCAGATGATTCAGTAGTGGACAACAGGCAACAACACCAAGGAAGGATTACAATCTGGTGTTATTCACCCATAGCAGGATGTTAACATCATGTCAACTGTGAATGAACCTTGCAGCAGTGAGTGGAATGGTGATACCCACTACCACCATACACCAAAGACTTCATGGGTATGCCTGTAAACTGGGGTCATGCACATGCTCCTGACCTGTCGCCACAGGAGAGACTCTAAATTAGTGCAAACATCTCAACAGGACCCAGAGCAATGATGTTGGGCTCTTTAGGAATGAATTAAGATTTGCCCTCCACAATGATTTGTACTACCAGTTGATATGAAGGTCTGTAAATGGTAGCTAGGCATAAACTGGAAGGAGAGCTGAATACCAATCCCCAGTGATGATACACAGCCTCCAGGGAAGGGCCACCAGATCAGTGTGGCCTACTATTCTGGTCATCTATGGCCACTTATTTCTTTTTCTTTTTTTTTGCCTGACCTGCTGAGTGGTCAACTTCACAGGGTCCTAGTACTGACACCCCTTCTTCTGATGCAGACTGTTAGTACCTTTCAAATGAGATATTCTTTTTTTGGAAGGGAAAGGCTGCCAGATCAGTGTGGCCTATTGATCTGGTCATCTACAGCCATTTTTTTATTTTTTTTTCCTGCCCTGCTGAGGAGTGGTAAACTTTACAGAGTCCTGGTACTATCCAATTATACCTACTAGACTGGACTGGTTTACTGCTTTGAGCTTGATTATGGATCCTGGACTTGCTGCACTGATGGGCCTCTGTTGAGGGAGAGGCCCACCAGTGCAGCAAGTCCCTCTGTTGCACACTCTGTTTCACAGCAAGTCCCTCTGTTGAGGGAGAATCTGTGCTGTGTTTTCTGTTTGCTAGTAGGTTACCAGCCCTAAGTGAATAGAGGCACGGCATACCTTATATCAGCTGGTGGATAATCCTGATCAGAGGCCATCACAGTATCTGAAACCTCACTTAGGTAGTTGGGCATTCTCAATCCTAAAGTGGAGTAATGTGTCTCAGAAACATCTTATTATGGTTCTTGAAAAGATCCACTTGAAAAGGTGGTGCCTGAAGTTCCTACCAGCATCAGTGACTTCAGTCTGTAGCAGTGGGGGAACAGGTCTTTGCCTCATGCCTGCAATCAGTGGCTGTTTGAAACTGTTGGCCCTAATTCTCTCAATAAACCTAGTTTCTTTTAAAATCTTACTAATCATTTTCTCTCTGCAGGTACATGGAATGTGAGGACATTACATAGAGATTATTCTTTTGATGTCATCATGCAGGAATTCCAGCATTATAACCTAGATATTCTAAGCTTGCAAGAGACCAGATGGACAGGTAAAGGTAAGATATTTAAAAATAACTTTAAATTTCTCTTTTCAGGGTGGGAGGATGGAAAGAATCTCCAAGGTGTAGGTTTGCTTCTCAGCAGACATGCCAGTGATGCTCTTCTAGGATATGATTGCATTATGAAAGATTTCTTACAGCAAAATTTAAAACAAAAATTAAAGACTTGAATGTAATCTGTTGTTATATGCCCCCACAGAGAATTCTGATGAAAACGAAAAGGATAAGTTTTACAGACAGTTACAGGATAATTTGAATTCTGTGAAGGATATATTTTTCTTGTACTAGATGATTTCAATGCTAAAGTTGGTACTGACTCTGACCTTTGGGCAGAAGTTTGAGGCACCTTTGACATTGGTAATTTCAATGGCAATGGGAAACATTTTCTACAGGTAAGTAAACTTAACAGTTTGCAAATAACTAACACATACTACAAACACCAGGACATTTATAAATATACATATGATAGATTATATTTTAATTAACATCAGATGGACTGTTCGGTTAGGAATACAAACCAGATCATACAAGGGAACTGAAATTTGGTTTGACTGTTACCTGGTTAAAAGTGTCTTGCAACTGAAGCTTAAGAAATGTTGTGCTAAGGTTAAGAAAATTACCTTTAACACTGAAGGTCTGAAAGGACCAGTTGTAGCCAAAGCATACCATGATAGGCTACTTAGTCATATGACAATCATGATTTGCTTACAGCTGAAGTTCAGAAAGAATGGGATTGGTTTAAGCAGCCTTTTCTTGAAACCAACAGTATTCTTTTGGGTATAAGGGAATAAAGGAAACAAAATTATTTGAATGATAAGGCTATGGAATGCATTTCTGAAAGAAGGAAATGGAGGATTAATATGAATCAACACCCTACTAGTCCTAACAGACAGTATTACAACAAGTTTAATAAATGTGAAAGAATCAGTTAATAGCCGATAAGAATCTTTGGCTTGATAGCTTGGCTGATAAAGCAGAGGAAGCAGTTAGACAGTACAATAGCAAGGGGTTGTACCAGAGAGTTAGTATTTTGTGTGGGAAGAAATAGACAGGTACATAGGGACTAAGAGATAAAAATGGTAAAGTGATTAAAGGTGAAGATCTTGTGATGGCTAGGTGGGCTGAGCATTTCAGAGATGTTCTAAACAATGTGATTATTTCTACTCCCATTGTTTGTAATGAGGATAGATGCATTACTGGTTCTAATGTTGGCCCTATATCACATTCTGAAGTTACCTTGGCTATCTCTAAATTAAAACAGCATAAATCCTCAGGGGTGGATGAAATCATCACTGAAATGCTTAGAGCTGGGGACATTTGTGTTATCATATGGCTGACTGAAATTTTGAATATTTTTTATGATAAAGGTGTTGGTTCTAAGGATTTTATTAGAGCTATTATTATCCCCATTTTTAAAAAAGGTGATCATAGTTCTTGTGATAATTATAGGGGGATTAGTTTACTTTCTGTTCCAGGTAAAGTTCTTTGCATGATGATAATTAAGAGAAACAAGAATTTGATTGATGGACAACTGCATCATGAACAGTGTGGATTTAGAAGTGGATTGATCAAATATTTTCACTTCAGCAGATTCTTGAAAAATGTTTATTTTTTCACAGAGTTTCAGAAATCTGTGGTTACTAGCTTTGTAGATTTCAAAAAGGCTTTCAACTCTGTTGATCGACTTAATTTGTGACTGATTGTTAGATCATATGGAATACCTGACAATAACCTCATATGGAATACCTGTAATGAAAACTCTCTATAATAACATTGAGTCATATGTGAAGAGTTGATAAGGCTTGTAGCAATTGGTTTAGCATTGCTTCTGGTGTTTGACAAGGGTGCATTTTTTCTCCTTTTCTCTTTAGTTTGGTACTGATTATGTTATGTGAAATTCACTGCAAGGGAAAGATTTTGGACTTAAATGATCTGGAGATACGAAATTTCTGATTTAGATTATGCTGATGATTTAACACTTTTGGCTAATGATGTTAATGAGATGAATTTTTTCATTAGGGCTGTTGATAAGACTGGTAATAAAGTGGATTTGGTGATAAACAGAGAAAAAACTATAGTGATGAAAATTGGTCAGATGGTGGTCAGTTGCTTTGAATGGCTGCACTCTTGAGCAAGTATCTCAGGTAATTAAAATTACCTTGGAAGGTATGTTACAGATATTGGTGATGTGTGGCATGAGATTAACAGATGAATATGGATTGCTGCTGAGACTTTAAAGAATCTATGGAGAGTATGGAAAAATAAGCATATACATCTAAAGACTAAAATTAGGTTGTATAAGAATTTGGTTCTTTCTAAGGTTAGTTATAGTAGTGAAAAGTACCCATTGTAAGCAGGATAACAAGAAACTTTAAGCCTTTGATTCTAGATGCTTGCACAGTATCTTGGGCATTTGGTGGTTTGACTTTGAAAGTAATGATGTAGTAAGAAGGAGGAGCCATCAATCTCTTTTGAGCAGCATATTGTGCAGAGAGAGACTGTGTTGGTTTGGCCACGTTGCTGGTATGAATAGCTGCAGATTAGCAAACAGGATTATGAACAGTGTGCCTAAGAGTTTCAGAAAAAGAGAGAGACCTAGGATGAGATAGGCAGACAATATCAAACAGAACCTTGCTAGAACTGGCCTACAGTTGCCAAGTGCAGCAGCTATAGGTCAGAACAGACATGTCTGTAGAGGAAAACTGCACAGTCTGGTGGAACTTCCATAGCTCGTGTTTGTGTATATGTGCATGCATGTATGAATGTTGATATGGAGAGAACCACAAACATGCTATGATTCCACAAATATCCAAGAATAGGACACCTATGATGGTAGTAATGCCAATTTTTTGCTTCTTGCTCTTTGGGCAGCCACACAGATCTGTGCACACCAATCAGAGTACAGGGATGAAATCTTGGACCCCCCCCTCATGCAATCATATGCAGGTGCAATAGCTTTCTCCTACAGGACAACAATGACCACCCACACCATTGTTGCCTTGCCAATTGCTATCTGGAGAACAGCACTATTAACCTATTGAGTGGTAACAAGTATGGATAAAATAACAGAACAAATATGGGATGTTCTCAAATGATTGGTTGCTTCCCTGAATCCCACTCCAGCAAGCCTAATGGAGCTTTGATGTGTTTTACAGGAGAAATGGAAATTATTACTCACAGTGCTGCTGAACAGTTTTATCCACGGCACAGGACATTACTGCAAGGCCTGAATAATGGTAAGAGGTGATCACACTCTATATTGAACCACTTGGGCTCTCTCAACTGACTTTCACTTTTTTACCATATATCTCTACCCACATATTATTTTGAGAATTAAAAATGTTATTCCACTTTTCACCTGTTATTCTTATACACACATTATATATATAAGCACCTATTTTCCAATTCACATGCAGCTGATTCAAAAGATCCTTCTGGTTGTTCCTTAATTTATGGAAACCAGTGTAAAGGACTTTTTCATATTCTGATAAATTCTGGCATTTGCATTCTCACCTTCCAATTCACACATCTCATAAATTTCACCATTAACTGAATGTTGCCACTGTTGGTATACACAGGGTTTTATTAGGTTCTGAGAGTTCATTATTCAGCAAAGGGTGAGGTGGTTATAATTCATTGGCCACTGATTGTATGTTTTAATATTGTTTCAAAAAGTCACAATTTTCTGCAGTTAATTATTACTAAATAATGCAAGATTTTATAGGCATAAAAATATTCAAAGATAGTTTTTTCTGGTTACAGATATAACAAAAAATATCCCCTCAAGCAGCTGCTTACCACAGAGGTCTGAAGGAGACTGTCAGTTTAATATGCCACAGTATATCTAATGAGGATGCTGAGACCTCAGCAGAAAGACAACACAAATATCCATGTCCATCATTTTTGTTCAGACATCCTATATATATATATATCATCATCATCCTCATTCTCAAGCAGCCATGGGCTACGAAGGTCCAACCAGACCTTGCAATTTAGTTCTCTAAGCAAATCTATCCTGAGCTACATCTACTGCATCTGGCCACTGCACACCAATTCTACCAAGGTCCTGTTTGACATTGTCTGCCCACCGCATCCTAGGTCTCCCCTTCTTTCTGAGGCCTTTAGGCACACTGTTCATAACCCTATTCACCAATCTATAATTATTCATACAGGCAACATGGCCAAACCAACGGAGTCTCTCTCTGCACAATATGCTGCTTAAAGGAGGTTGCAAACTCCTTTGCCTAACCTCATCATTAGTTACAAAGTTGAACCACCAAATGCCCAAGATACTGCGTAAGCATCTGGAATCAAAAGCATCTAGTTTCCTGTTCTTCTTGTTTACAAGATTTGTTACTCTCCCTAGATTCTTAAAAGTCCCGGCAGCAATACCTATTCGTCTGTTAATCTCATGCCACACATCACCATTATCTGTTACATAGCTCCCAAGATATTTAACTGTGACACCTGCTCAAGACTGCAAACATTCAGATTAACTGAATCACAGCCTGCCTGACCAATTTTAATCACTTTAGTTTTCTCTCTGTTTATAACCAAACTTACTCTACTACCAGTCTTATCAACAGCTCGAATGAAAGATTTCATCTCATCAACATCATTTGCCAAAAGGGCTAAATCATCAGCATAATCTAAATCAGAAATTTTCGTATCTCCAGTCCATTTAAGGCCAAAATCTTTCCCTTGAAGTGAATTTCGCATAACATAATCAATAACCAAGCTAAAGAGAAAAGGAGACAAAATGCACCCTTGTCGAACACCAGAAGTAATGCTAAACCAATTGCTACAAGCCTTACCAAATCTCACACACGACTCAGTGTTATTATAGAGAGCTTTCATTATGTTAACTAACTTGTCTGGTATAACATATGATCTCACAATCAACTACAAATATTGATGATCAACAGAGTAGAAAGCCTTTTTGAAATCAACAAAGCTAGCAACCAAAGGTTTCTGAAACTCTAAACCTTTCTCAAGAATCTGCTTAAGTGAAAATATCTGATCTACACATCCCCTATCACTTCTGAATCCACATTGCTCATCATAAAATTGCATGTCAACCAGATTCTTAATTCTATTTAGCACAATGATGTAAAGAACTTTCCCTGGAACAGAGAGTAGGCTGATACCCCTATAGTTATCACAAGAACTGTGATCACCTTTTTTGAAAATAGGGATAATAATAGCTCTGGTAAAATCCTTAGGAACCATGCCTATATCATAAAAGATATTCAAAATTTCGGTCATTCAAGTCGTAACTGAAACATTCCCAGCTATAAGCATTTCCATAGTAATTTCATCTACACCTGGGGATTTATGAAGTTTAAGTTTTGAAACAGCCAAAATAACTTCAGATTGTGTTATAGGGCCAACATTAAAGCCACCAGTGAATCAAATTACAAACAATGGAAGTAGAACTAACCACATTGTTTAGAACATCACTGAAATGCTCAACCCACCTAGCCATGACAGAATCCTCACATTCTATAACTTTACCTTGTTTATCCTTCAATCCCTGTATACCTGTCCGTTTCTACCACACAAAATATTAACTATCTGGTACAGCTCTCTGCTGTTTTGCTGTCTAACTGCTTCCTTGGCTTTGTCAGCCAAACCATCAAGCCAAAGATTCTTATCAGCAGCTAACTGATCCTTTACACATTTATTAAGTTCTCTGTAATGCTTTCTATTAGGACTAGTAGGGTATTGATTAAGGACATTCCTGCAGTTCTTTCTTTCCGAAATAAGCTCAAGTGCCTTATCACTGAGATAATTCTGTCTCTTCTTCTCCTTTTTTCCTAAAAGAGTACTGTTAGTGTCCAAAAAAGCCTGTTTAAAATGATCCCATTCTTTCTCAACTTCAGTAGTAAGCATACCATGACTGTCATAATGACTAAGTAACCTATCATGGTAAGCTTTGGCTATAGCAGGGTCTTTCAGAGCTTCACTATTAAAAGCATATTTTTTAACCCTAGCACAACACTTTTTAAGTTTAAGTTGCAAGACACTTTTAACAAGGTAATGGTCAGATCCAACTTCAGCTCCCCTATGTGCCCTGGTATTTCTAACAGAACTAGCCCATTTGCTGTTAATTAATATATAATCAATCATATTCCTATGCAGCCCATCAGGTGAAACCCATGTATATTTATGTATGTCGCGGTGTTTGTAATAAGTGTTAGTTATTCTGAATCCATTGAGTTTACTTAACTGCAGGAGACGCTGCCCATTGCCATTGCAGCTACCAATACCAAAAGGGCCTATTACTCCTCCCCAAAGGTTAGAGACAGTACCAACTTTGGCACTGAAGTCACCAAGAACAAGGGTAATATCTCCTTTCTTGACAGAATTCAAAATATCCTGAAGTTGTTCATAAAACCTATCCTTCTCATCCTCATCGACATCCTCAGTGGGGGCATAACAGCAGATAACATTCAGGTCTTTAACGCTTGTCTGAAATTTTGCTGTAAGAAACCTTTCATTAATGCACTCATATCCTAGAAGACCATCACTAGCGTGTCTGCTGAGAAGCAGACCCACGCCTTGGTGATGCTTATTGTTGTCCCTCCCTGAAAAGAGAAATTTAAGATTATTTTTAAGAATTTGACCTTTATCTGTCCATCTGGTCTCTTGCAAGCCGAGAATATCTAAATTATAATGGTGGAATTCTTGTGTGAGGACATCAAGAGAAAAAGCTCTGAGCAAAGTCCTCACATTCCAACTACCTATGGAGAGAAAATGGTTAGTGGGATGTTTAAAGAAACTATGTTTATTGAGAGAGGGAATGCCGACAATATCAAACAGCCCCCTAATTGCAGACATGGGGCAAAGACCCATTCCCCCACCACTAAAGGCTGAAGCCATCTACACTGGAAGACTTCCTCCAATGTAGAATTTGATGATGCCAATAGAAGCAAAGAGTTCAGGTGCCTGCGATGACCTCTGCTCAGGATTATCCATCAGCTGATAAACATATCCTGTGAATCTATTTACTTGGGGCTGTCAATCCACAAACAAACAGAAAACACAGCGGAAGATTTTCCCTCCACAGAAGCCCACCAGTGCAGCAAAATAAGGATCCAAAATCAAGCTCAGAGCCATATATCTGTCCAGTCCAGTGGGTTTATATAGTCAGCACCAGGACCCTGTGTAGTTGACCACTCCTCAGCAGGGTAGAAAAAAAAGAAAAGTAGCCATAGTTGTCCAGATCAGTAGGCCACACTAATCTGGCAGCCGTCCCCTTCCGTTCACTTCCACAAGAGAGTATCTCTTTTGAAAGGTACTAACGGTCTGCACCACGAGAAGGCGGAGTCGGACAGTAGGTCCTAGGCCTGGCCAGTTCTATGCATCATCACAGGGGATTGGTGCATAGTTCTCCTTCCAGTGACTACCTAGCTACCATTTACAGACCACACTCTTATATATATATATAAGAGTTGCTGATAAATAAGGTAACAGAATTTATTGTGATAAGGAATTTCTCCCAAACGAAAAAAAAAATTACATTTCCACTTGTGTAATTACATTGCTTTCCCACTTTGCATTCATCTAAGTTTAATATCCATCTTTGTACATAATATACTCATTATGCTATTCTAAATACAAATTACATTTGATTTCTGTTGGATGTAAAAGATAAAAATTAAAACAAATATTATTTGATACATCTAGAATCATTTATCATTAGGAGAAAAAAAAAGTGCTACTCAGGAGTCAAATTTCTAAAATATCTGCTTTTTTTACAGTGACTGATCTTTTTCTTTATTAATTACAATATAATTTTAAGTTTTGATACTCACATGCATTCTAAAAGAGGATAATATATTGCAGGATCAACATCTCTCAGTCTCTGAAAATAAAAGTTATAAAAATATCCATTCAAATTTGCATCTACATACATACTTAAACTGCTAAATAACACTAGGCATTTCCATTAAATAGTACTAGCACTTACATTAAAGCCAAGAAATTTAATATAATCAGTGACACAAATTAATGCAACTTGGAAATCAAGTAAAAAAATAATTACTTATAATTACAATTACATCTACTACCTTAATAACTATAATAATACTACAGATACACAGAACTGTACCTATAGGTAAAATTATCCTAAAATTTTAGGAATTATCCTATAGCATAAATATGCTATAGGATAATTCCACAAATTTTTGGCAGCAATTTGTTGCATTCCACAACAATTTGTTGCAGCACCATTTGACATTCTCTTTTTTTTTTTAACTTAGTAGTCTTACACCTGGGATTAGTTGTGTTCTGATCTTTTGGTCACACCACATACATTTTTGATGGCCATAAATTAATTATTCATAATCTTTATGTCTCCATTCACTAGCCGATCTTCAACGTTCCTGCTACAAAAAAAAATAGCCCTGTGGGTAACTGATGGTTAATCCAAAGAACCATGGCACAGCTAATGATATTAGTCTTTTTTCATCACATTTTGATATACATTATTCAATCAAATTCTTTTTTCTTGTAGATGGACTATAAAGGTATGTTTCAATAAATCCTGGATGCAGAGGCCATATGCCATATGAAATATTGCATATGCAAATAAAAAAAATGAAAGTGTCAATTTTCTTAACACTTTCTTCTTTATAATGTTAAATATCATTTCTCATTTTGATGAATAGACTTAATTATATAAATATCACACTATGTTTAGAGCTGAGATATGAATATCTTGAGAGTTATCACAATGGTAATGATAGTTCTCTTTTCATCCTCATAGAAGTAATGGGCTGGGTTGTTTTACCTCTGAGCGGCACTTTTTTGCACACAATGGGTTAAATGGCCAGGTCACAAAGACCCTGAAGGCTCAGAGAAGGTTGGGGTAGGGGACCCACTGGAACAGCTGTTAGGAGACAGATGGTAGCCTTCCTTTAAGGCCATCCAGTGTGTTCTTTAATGTGCACAGGGTATGGCTCTCCCATACATGGGGCCATGGCTTAACATTCCATTTAACGGATGATGGCCTTTCCAAGCCCATCAGTGTCCCCTACTGACCGTGGGCAGGGCGGGGAGTTTTGTGGAGATAAATCTCAACACTGACCCAGCTGGGACTCGAACCTGGGAACTGCAGATTACAAGCCTGGTGCGCTAACGACTGAGCCAACCCCTGCTCCATAGAATTAGTGTTTCACAAATATACCAGGTATTCTATGATATAATATACTATACTAGATATCCACCCTAGTTATTAATATAAATATTAATACTAGAGTGATTCATAAATCTGCATGTTTTATCATCTACTTGAGAAAATGATGATTATTATATAAATAACAAATCTTACTCAATGAAATATAAACCATCATTTTTCAATAATTCATAGCCATCTGTCAGTAAGCTGTCCAATTCCTTTTCGATACCATATTTATTTGGTTCTTGGAGATGAAAAACTCTCGACATCCAGTTTTCACTTCTTGAAATATTTGAAACTACCTATCTCAAAGAAAATTATCCATGGAGTGAAAGAGGTTCTAGTTGGAAGAAGCTGCATCTGGAGACTATACACTGGGTGAGGAAGAAGCTGAAATGCTGGTCCTCTAAGTTTTTCTTTGATCCGTAGTGCAGTTTTGCATTGTGTTGTTCAAGGAGAACCAGAGTTCTGTTTACAAATTCTGGGAAGAACTGAATCATTAGAGTGCATGTACTCCAGTTGTAATGAGTAGAAGTCTGCAATGATGGCATGTCCATACAGAACCAGTTTGAAGTGCACTACACTTTCAAAATTCTACAAAACACACAACATTGCCTTTGTTTCAAATCTTTACCCTCTTTGGGACAAGAAGTGCAGGCTGGCCTGGGTCAAGCTACTGCT
Source organism: Ryuthela nishihirai (assembly GCA_038380435.1). NCBI lineage: Eukaryota > Metazoa > Arthropoda > Arachnida > Araneae > Heptathelidae > Ryuthela > Ryuthela nishihirai. Next base: position 91,949,081 of record JAWZYU010000004.1, on the reverse strand, counting down.
TTTGTACTTTTGAATAGTTGAAAAATATCAATTTTTCATGTATTCGCTTGATGAAACAGTGGCCATGTGGATTAGCAAGGAGTTTTCTGCAGACTTTGATATGACAGTTTACATCACGACCTATGACAGTTTGCTCAGTAGTCAGTTCACATAGAACACTTCAGCAACTCCTGGCTACCTTATTGACGCATTGCAGATGCTATACTATAGTTGTCAGCAACCAAGTTTGGATGAGAGCTTGTAAGTGCTTGTCAATGGCTCAGCTTCAACAGTTTGGCACAGAATGTTGCAATCTACTGATATTGGTCGTCCCAACAGCAGCTTACTTTCAAGGCTGAGGTCACCATCTTCGAACTTCTTGAATCAAGCCTGAGCAGCAAGAAGAGAGACTGCACACTCACCTACCACTTCACATATTTCTTGGGCTTTCTTGCTTTTAAATCCTTTTCCCAGTTAAGACATATAATTACACGAATTTCAATACTTAACTCATTCAATGTACAATATTTCTAACAATGGGGATCAAGATACCAATACTTGTAATAGCTATGGACTGATGCAGTGGACTTTATAATTTCCCTTAATACTATGTTCACAGGTATGCAAATGCAACACTGTGGTATGGCAACACACATATTTTGAATGGCAAAAACATACAGACTTATGAATCACCCTATGATATATTTAACCCTTTTCATAAACTAGTTTTTTGAAAATTTCATAACAAAGTTCAAAACATTTCCAAAATATGATATGAGCACTAATATTTTTGATACAACTCTTATGTCTTCATCAAGTTTGAGAGTTGTAGATAGTGGTAGTAGGATCTTCCATACTGTTTGGATGTCAATATTAAAGCATATGGTAAACTTCAAGCCTTCTGCACAAGATAGTTGGAATTTTGTTCTTAGTGCTATGATAATGAATGCTTGGTCTAATTATAAGTTAATTTCTTCAGTTAAGGTTGCCTTGAAACCCATTAAAATGATTTTTTTTTAACTGGAACAAAATTAAAATTTGGCAATAAATTGTTTTAGGGTTATTATATGCATTTTTCAAGAGTTCATTCTGTTCTTCCCATAAATTATTTTGCATTCTGCATTTCTTTTTGAGGCAAGGGTATGTAGCAGATGTCTCCTGTTAAATTATTTGGTTAATCTCTATCTGATTTGATGTAACTGAAGATATTTTTGTTGCTTTACATGGGAATTTGAGGTTATACATTGCAAGGGTATTATTTGTATGCTATTGGTTCACAAATTTTTGCTAGCTGTTATGTCTTTTTCTTCTGCCTAAATATCTCATATAATAAATAAAAATAAATACCCCCTCAAGCAGCTGCTTGCCACAGAGGTCTGACAGGAGCCTGTCAGTTTATATGCCAGAGTAGAAGGTCTGTGAGGATGGCAGGCCCTCAGCAGAAAAACGACACAAACAGCCATGCCTTACCCGGGGCTCGAACCCAGGTCCCTTAGATCAGTAGCCAAGCGCGCTAACCACTCGACCATGGGACGGCATCTCATATAATATTTGCATTTTTTCAAAATATAGTGTAAAAAAAAATTAAAATGAAACATTTAAGAGAATGAGCATCTAACTGGAATGACAAATTGGAAGGCAGCTAAATGACCAGATGCAACTAAAAATGCAGCCGAAAGGCATACAACAAGAAAAGGAACACAAGAAAAAATACCTTTTGTCACCTAACATTTATGTGCAATATAGTTATAAGTAATTGCTAATATTTGAACATAGCTATATATCTTTAAAATAGAATAAAATCATTCAAAAACTATTATGAAGCAAAAATTGTACAATGTGTTAGGGTAACATGTTTTCCTCCTTTTAATCCTTAACCCTTTAACACTCAAGACAGTCCAAAAAAGATATTGAGTAATAGACAAAATAATAGCACTATTTGGACTAGTTCATTTCAAACTTTGACCATTTTGGGCTGTTATGAGCATTAAAGGATTAAACATGTGAAGTTATGATTTATAATTATCCCTGCTTTGTGTAAAAATTGTCATAGTAATGATTCACCCTCCATTTCAAGTTGGTTTTGCTTACAAGAACAAGTGTTAGATGGAAGTAAAATGCAGAGACATTAATTTTGAAACATTAATTTATCTTTCCCCCCCCACTTTTTTTTCCAATATCTTGCCATAATTTTCCATTTTAAACTATTATTTGAAAACACAAGGAATTTACATTATGTTTTCTATGAGACTGCAATATAGAGAAGGTCATGTTACATTTCATAGTGTTTCTCGAGCTTTATTTCTGTAAAATATATTTTATATATTGTTCCAAATTAAAAATGGATGAGCACTGAGTCTGAGTTCAAGTAAAAATATGTCAATGAAAATTACAATACAATGCAATTTATTACAAAAGCAAGGATGAAATTATTTATAAACAAAATAAGTCAACTGGCATGAAACTCTCTAATAATACAAAAATAAACTTTTAGAAGAATCATTATCTAAATTCGATTCATATCCAATTCACAAAACAAGGCTAATATCATTCAACGAACAATAAAATCATGTTGGTAAATAAATATTCAATCTAATCAGAATATCCTTACCAACTCCTAAACAAATTAAATAACTATAAGACCTCTGTGGCAAGCAGCTGCTTGAGGGGGTATTTATTTATTTATTTTATTTACACTAAATAACTTCCTTCTTATGTTTTAGTCCTCAAGTACTCCAAAACTGCGGCTAAGTGTACTGGTTTCTCAGAAGCAATTCTTTTCAGGCATTAATCATCACACACAAGACGACAAATTCTTCTTTTCCTTTACCAGCTTACCAATATGATCTACACCAATAAACTAATCAACCTTCTGCACACTCGCCATATAAAATGCTTCTTCACTTTTTACACCCATCGCGTACATACTGAAACTAATTATGTCTCCTTTCGGATATCCACAACTCCAACATAACAATTCTATCTTTTTTATTTTTCAGATCAGTTCTGTATTCCAATTCGTTGATTACATAATTCTCATGCAGAAGCATATGTGAGCATTCATGATATGTTTTTCATAAATTCACTGTAGCACATTCATCTGTCGTAACAATATATACACAGAGTTCAAGATGCTTATATTCAATTTTTAGTGTTTGTTGTTAAATACTGCATATATAGGATAGTGCATAAAGATCACATGACAGTGGGTAGCCAAAGTAAAGATGTGAAGAAATACCTAACAGAAAATAAATTTAGATTATTAAGACAATATTAGTAGTGAAAGTGACTTGTTTTTCTCTAAAAGTAATTTAGCTCAGACGGTAAAAATGAACCACTGCAATATTGTAGAATTTCAGCAGATTTGAAAGATTCAAAAATGGATATATCTTTCATCTACCAGCCCTTCCTGAGAAGAAAAAATATGAGAAAATGACAGGTCCAAAACATAGGATTTTGAAAGGTTCAAGTCACCACCACTACCACCTCAAAGCTTATTTCCTTCATTTCTTTTCTGAATTCATACAAAGCATCATGATCTGAGAAATCAAAATATTTAAAAATAAATACAACTCTAGCAGAAATGAAAGGATTTTAGCCAAGTTTTGAACATGGACATTATTAGAAAAACAACAATTGCCAACTACTAGTCTTCTCATTCATCACAAGCTATGCCACAGTTTGAAAAAAAAAAAATTTTCAGCAACCTGGTTCCAAACACATTTTATGGCTTTTTTTCCCACATGATGGTCAACAAGAAACTTCCAATCCTTCAGATCCAGGATATTGCTCATAAACCAACCTCTTGTTGAAAAGCCAACAATGCCTCACATGAGGGGCTCAACACTAATGGAAGTTTTGTTGGCACACAACACAGAAGTAACCTCCTCCAGTGATCTTCCCACAAATATCACTACTGATGGGGAATCAAGCTATAGATGTTATGTGACTGTTTCAAATTATTGTCTAGAGTAGGGGTTCTTAATGTGGGGTAAACGGTAAAATGTTTTGGGGTACGCCTGAGAGCTCAAAAGTTGCTATATGTAAGTTAAGTACAAAATTTAATGTGTACATATATATGTTTTATTTTATTCCCATTGTTATACTATAACTACAGTTTTATCTATACAAGGGGTATGACAGTTACATACACATTTCCAGGGGGTACGTGAAACATAAAAGGTCGAGAACCACTGGTCTAGAGTTTTATGCTTACAGATGTGCCAGGTCACAAAAGGACAAAGAAAAAATAGCATGGACTTGGATACACTATAGTTATGAAATTATAGAAAATGGTTAAGTATTTATTTGCCCAAAGGCTTTTCTTGTGAATATTCCTCCAGTGGAAAATATTTAGAAATCTAGCACCTGCATTACTGGTTCAGTGAAGAGGAACAGAAAACACTAGAAAACTTCAAAAGGAAATTGCAGTAGGAACAAAAATGTATTAGAAATCTGTGCATATTCTCACTTGTGCTTACAGGCAGAAACAATCACAGAAGCATAAGTGATTCTCCTTTCAAGCAAGGCAGAAGCTAAAGGAAAGAACCTAACAATTACCAGACATGGCAAAGAACAAACCACTAGCAAGTCTGAAATAATTGCCATAATAAATTCATATGGGACACTGATACCTCTGATATGATGTTATAAGGATTGCAATTAATTATAAAAAATGCTTTACAATCTTAGCATATACATGTAAATAATTGCTCGAATATAAGAGGGTTAATACCACAGAAAAGGCAAAAAACAGAATGACAGTAATTCTACGCTTCCAAAAACATTAATATTATTTCATTAGGGTAGTTTAAAAAATCATGAAAAAGCTCATTTTCTTGCCCAGATTTTAATAAAAATAGTTAATGTTTCTTTACATTAACTATAGTATTATTTAGTGAAATTGAGAAAACCCCCAAAAAAGCTCACTTTCAGACCTCAATTTCACAAAAAATAGGGACTTATCCATATTTTAGATAATTTAAATTTCTCTACTTCTGTTCCCAGTCTTAGGCTACTTAGAGTAAGCATTAATTTCTGATTCTATCACAGAATTATAAATTTTTAGAATTAAAAAAATTAGAAAAAATTCTACTTGCACATTCTAAACCCAAATTTTCTAAGAGGGGCTATATTAAAAAAATTAAAATCTCTCTTTTGCTTCTATTTTTTTAAATTAAATTGTTCCTCAAACAGCTGCTTGCCATAGAGATCTGACAGCAGCCTACTACGCCACAGAAAATATTTTTTAGGAAGCCAAGTCTCAGCAGAAGGATGACAACACATGAAGAAAATATCCATTCCTTATCTGGGCTTGAATCCAGATTGCTTTGATCTGGATTCAAGCCCAGATATGAAAATATTTATAAATCTAGTACCTGCATTACTGGTTCAGTGAAGAGGAACAGAAAACACTAGAAAACTTCAAAAGGAAATTGCAGTAGGAACAAAAATGTATTAGAAATCTGTGCATATTCTTGAATCCAGATTACTTTGATCTGGATTCCAGCGATGGCCAAGTCACAATCACTTGTCCATCATATTTTTGTAAAATATTTGTTTGAGGTTCATGCCTTTTATTTCTAGAGAAATATATGTTTTGAAATATATATCTGAAAAAAGTTACAAAAAAATGCATTTTTTAGATCCTAAAAGTTCGTGTAATGAAAGCTCTCTATAATAACACCTAAATATCTCTATCTTTAAACACTTATTTTATACCCCTCCCTAAAGCAATTTTTGTCTACCTATCTCCTCCCACAAAAATTTATGTTCACACACATGTGTCTGTATACATTCATGTGAAAATTTAAAGCTTCTCTAATGAGGATCTATTTCCATGAGCATCATTAAAGCATCATCATTATCAAATACACTTGACTTTCCCATATTGATAGTATCCTTAACCCTTCCAGTGTCCATGTCATATATATACACTGGCAGAATCTGAAATGAGAAGCTAACAAGTAGTATCCATTTTTAGTAAAACAAAAAAAAATGTTTTTTTAAAATAAAAATTGCCATTTAAAAATTTTCTTACATATATCTTTTAAAAATAGCTAATTCAAGTTTGAAAAATATTTTCTTTTTTCATTTGATGCATATTTTATTAAACTACAATATAAATGATTTATTAAAGAGATCTGATTGCCATTTCTTAGAAGAGCTATATCGCATTGCTGATTTGTTTGTTAACATTACTCTATGCAACTGCTCGATTTATGCTCACAAGTTTGATTTGAACAATTATCAACAAATTTTTCCTTAAAGTTTTGAAAATCTCCAGAAAATTCTATATCGGATGGCCATTTTACAATTTGTTAATTTGTTGCTATGGATATTTTATTTAACGTCACATTAAGTTATATATTAAGTTTTCTTTTATTATTTCTTCATTTTTCAGTAATAAAACTTTGACCTTACATTGTTTTCTGAAAATGAATGTTTTGGATATGGAAGCAAAAAGGACTTCCTTGGCATGGAAATTAGTCCTTCTGTTGAAGAGCAATTTTGGCATAGCTTTTTATTCCCCATCATCCTCCACTATGATGAACACACGAGGATGTTTTACTCCCCACCCCCATGTCCATCAGCAAAGTTTCATTAGCAAAACAAAAAAATTACATGTTTTTAAGTTCGTAGTAACAGTTTTAAAAAATCACCCCCACCACCACCAGTAACTTGCCTGTGCCACTCTGACAATATAGATTTTTTCTTTGCTATGGTGTACAAACTTTTTGGCACTTAGCCAAGATCCCCAAAATTCAACATCCAAAGTAAAAAAAAACAATGTTTAGCGAAAAAAGATAGCCTAAAAATGTTCCTCCATTTCTTAAACAAAACAGAAAATCCCATTAATGTGAGCAATTCAAGTCATCTTGTATAATGATGGCCCCATGTTTTAAAATATCATCATCGTCATCATCATCATCCTCAAGCAGCCATGGGCTACGGAGGTCCAACCAGACCGTGCAATTTAGTTCTCCAAGCAAGTCTATCCTGAGCTACATCTACTGCATCTGGCCACTGCACACCAATTCTAACAAGGTCCGGTTTGACATTGTCTGCCCACCGCATCCCAGGTCTCCCCTTCTTTCTGAGGCCTTTAGGCACAATGTTCATAACCCTATTCGCCAATCTATAATTATTCATACAGGCAACATGGCCAAACCAACGGAGTCTCTCTCTGCACAATATGCTGCTTAAAGGAGGTTGCAAACTGCTTTGCCTAACCTCATCATTAGTTACAAAGTTGAACCACCTAATGCCCAAGATACTGCGTAAGCATCTGGAATCAAAAGCATCAAGTTTCCTGTTATCTTGTTTACAAAGTGTCCAAGTTTCACTACCATAACTAACCCTAGAAAGAACCAAACTATTATACAGTCTAATTTTAGTCTTTAGGTGTATATGCCTATTTCTCCACACTCTCCATAGATTCTTAAAAGTCCCGGCAGCAATCCCTATTCGTCTGTTAATCTCATGCCGCACATCACCATTATCTGTTACATAGCTCCCAAGATAATTAAACTGTGACACCTGCTCAAGACTGCAACCATTCAGATTAACTGAATCACAGCCTGCCTGACCAATTTTCATCACTTTAGTTTTCTCTCTGTTTATAACCAAACCTACTCTACTACCAGTCTCATCAACAGCTCGAATGAAAGAGTTCATCTCATCAACATCATTTGCCAAAAGGGCTAAATCATCAGCATAATCTAAATCAGAAATTTTCGTATCTCCAGTCCATTTAAGGCCAAAATCTTTCCCTTGAAGTGAATTTCGCATAACATAATCAATAACCAAGCTAAAGAGAAAAGGAGACAAAATGCACCCTTGTCGAACACCAGAAGTAATGCTAAACCAATTGCTACAAGCCTTACCAACTCTCACACACGACTCAGTGTTATTATAGAGAGCTTTCATTATGTTACCCAACTTGTCTGGTTTACCATATGATTTCACAATCAACCACAAATTATGACGATCAACAGAGTCGAAAGCCTTTTTGAAATCAACAAAGCTAGCAACCAAAGGTTTCTGAAACTCTAAACATTTCTCAAGAATATGCCTAAGTGAAAATATCTGATCCACACATCCCCTACCACTTCTGAATCCACATTGCTCATCACGCAATTGACTGTCAACCAGATTCTTAATTTTATTAAGCACAATCATGGAAAGAACTTTACCTGGAACAGAAAGTAGGCTAATACCCCTATAATTATCACAAGAACTGCGATCACATTTTTTGAAAATAGGGATAACAATAGCTCTGGTAAAATCCTTAGAAACCATGCCTTTTTCATAAAAGATATTCAGAATTTCAGTCATCCAAGTGGTAACCGAAACATTTCCAGCTCTAAGCATTTCTGTAGTAATTTCATCTACCCCTGGGGATTTATGTAGTTTAAGTTTAGAAACAGCCAAAATAACTTCAGATTGTGTTATAGGGCCAACATTAAAGCCACCAATGCATCTATCATCGTTGCAAACAATGGGAATAGAACTAACCGCATTGTTTAGAATATCACTGAAATGCTCAGCCCACCTAGCCATGACAGAATCCTCACCTTCTATAACCTTACCTTGTTTATCCTTCAATCCTTGTATACCTGTCCGTTTTCTACCACACAAAACATTAACTATCTGGTACAACTCTCTGCTGTTGTGCTGTCTAACTGCTTCCTCGGCTTTGTCAGCCAAACCATCAAGCCAAAGATTCTTATCAGCAGCTAACTGATCTTTTACACATTTATTAAGTTCTCTGTAATGCTTTCTATTAGTACTAGTAGGGTATTGGCCGAGTCCCATGGCCGAGTGGTTAGCGCGCTTGGATACTGATTTAAGGACCTGGGTTCGAGCCCCGGATAAGGCATGGATGTGTGTATCGTTTTTCTGCTGAGATCCTGCCATCCTCTCAGATCTTCTACTGTGGCACATAAACTGACAGGCTCCTGTCAGACCTCTGTGGCAAGCAGCTGCTTGAGGGGGTATTTATTTTTTTATTTATTATTGATTAAGGACATTCCTGCAATTCTTTCTTTCCGAAATAAGCTCAAGTGCCTTATCACTGAGATAATTCTGTCTCTTCTTCTCCTTTTTTCCTAAAAGAGTACTGTTAGTGTCCAAAAAAGCCTGTTTAAAATGATCCCATTCTTCCTCAACTTCAGTAGTAAGCATACCATGACTGTCATAATGACTAAGTAACCTATCATGGTAAGCTTTGGCTATAACTGGGTCTTTCAGAGCTTCAGTATTAAAAGCAATTTTTTTTAACCCTAGCACAACACTTTTTAAGTTTAAGTTGCAAGACACTTTTAACAAGGTAATGGTCAGATCCAATTTCAGCTCCCCTATGTGCCCTGGTATTTCTAACAGAACTAGCCCATTTGCTGTTAATTAATATATAATCAATCATATTCCTATGCAGCCCATCAGGTGAAACCCATGTGTACTTATGTATGTCACGGTGTTTGTAATATGTGTTAGTTATTCTGAAACCATTGAGTTTACTTACCTGTAGGAGATGTTGCCCATTGCCATTGCAGCTACCAATACCAAAAGGGCCAATCACCCCTCCCCAAAGGTCAGAGTCAGTACCAACTTTGGCATTGAAGTCACCAAGAACAAGGGTAATATCTCCTTTCTTGACAGAATTCAAAATATCCTGAAGTTGTTCATAAAACCTATCCTTCTCATCCTCATTGGCATCCTCAGTGGGGGCATAACAGCAGATAACATTCAGGTCTTTAACGCTTGTCTAAAATTTTGCTGTAAGAAACCTTTCATTAATGCACTCATATCCTAGAAGAGCATCGCTAGCGTGTCTGCTGAGAAGCAGACCCACGCCTTGGTGATGCTTATTGTCGTCCCTCCCTGAAAAGAGAAATTTAAGATTATTTTTAAGAATCTGACCTTTATCTGTCCATCTGGTCTCTTGCAAGCCGAGAATATCCAAATTATAACGGTGGAACTCCTGTGTGAGGACATCAAGAGAAAAAGCTCTGTGCAGAGTCCTCACATTCCAACTACCTATGGAGAGAAAATGGTTAGTGGGATGTTTAAAGAAACTATGTTTATTGAGAGAGGGAATGCCGACAATATCAAACAGCCCCCTAATCGCAGACATGGGGCAAAGACTCGTTCCCCCACCACTAAAGGCGGAAGCCATCTATACTGGAAGACTTCCTCCAATGTAGAATTTGACGATGCCAATAGAAGCAAAGAGTTCAGATGCCTGCGATGACCTCTGCTCAGGATTATCCACCAGCTGATAAACATATCCTGTGAATCTATTCACTTGGGGCTGTCAACCCACAAACAAACAGAAAACACAGCGGAAGATTTTCCCTCCACAGAAGTCCACCAGTGCAGCAAAATCAGGAATTAAAATATAACACACTAAAAAGAATCAGCTAAAAGAAATAAAAACCATATTTCATGTAAATATTATATTATTCGGGAAGAAATTTACTTTGGATTAATATAAAATTTAGCTGCTTTTATTCATCATGTTTTCCAAATTAAACTTTAATTTCATAGTCTGATCTATTTTTTTCACTATATTACTGTGAAAAAAGTCTTATTAAAATTAATATGCTTGTAAATTTGTTTAAATTTCTTATTTTCATAAAATTTGGAGTTAAATTCTGTTTAATTTAGTAAGAAACATGACTTATTTCTGTTGATTGGTTATTTTTTAAAAACATTCTAAAGATGATTTGTTTATTTGACTCAGCACAACTGGTCAAAAGCCTGGACTTTTCTCAAAGTATGATACTGAGAAAAAAAAATTACAAAATGGGAGAAATGTTTACTGAAACAAAATAATTAATTTTTTTCATTTTCAGAAAGATCCTTTCTTTCATGTGCATTATAATCATTTCTGTCTATTAGTTTTTTTTAAATAAATTTTTATATGCATTGCCAGATGCATTTCTTTTTAGTACATGACTCTAAAAAAAAGTCCTATTAAAATTAAACTAGTCTTTTTTGGTTAAAAAAATTATTTCCAGAAAAATCAAGATTTAAGTGTTGATTAAATTGTCATATAACATGCCATAATTCTTTACATTAGTTATTTGGCAAAAAAAGTTCTAAAATTAAATTTTTTTGGCTGAGCATAGGGAGAAAATAGCTTAGTCTCTGGATGCAAATCAGCTTTTCAGGTTGGGCACTGGAAGGATTAAATGCAGGATATGCATTATATCTAGATGCATTTTCTGGATATAGTTGAACAGCAATTCAGGGTCTTACACTTTGACAATTGAGGGCCATACACTTTACAAGCATCGGGAATCACTGCAGTATTTCCTTTTTTAATTCATAAAGGGTAGAATTCCATGTATGCACTTTTTTCACACTTTTTTTGGATACCTATAAAAATATATGGTATTTAAATGGTAGCTAGGTAAACTGGAAGGAGAGCTGTGTACCAATTCCCAGTGATGATGCACAGAAACACCCAGATCTAGCACCTAATGTCCAATACTAGGTGCTTCTTGTGGTACAAGCCATTAGTACCTTTCAAAAGAGATATTCTCTTTTGGAAGGGAACAGAAGGGGAGGGCTGCCAGTTGATTGTGGCCTACTGATCTGGACAACTATGGCCACTTTCTTCTTCTTTTCACCCCTGCTGAGGAGTGGTCAACATCACGGAGTCCTGGTGCTGACCATACACTTTACAAGACCCACTTACCCACTAGACTGGACTGAATGGATTTGAGCTTGATTATGGATTCTAGACTTGCTGCACTGGTTTAACCCATCAGGTGAAACCCACATATATTCTTTGCAGGTAGACCTCTGTTGAGGGAAGAATCTGCACTGTGTTTTTTGTTTGCTAGTGGGTTGCCAGCCCTAAGTGAATAGAGGCACGGCATACCTTATATCAGCTGGTGGATAATCCTGATCAGAGGTCATCGCAGGTATCTGAAACCTCACTTAGCTAGTTGGGCATTGTCAATCCTAAATTAGAATAATATGTTTCAGGCAAGTCATATGGCTCTTGAAAAGGTCCACTTGAAAAGGTGGTGCCTGAAGTTCCTATCAGCATTGGTGACTTCAACCTTTAGCAGAGGAGGAACAGGTCTTTGCCCCACGCCTGCAATCAGGGGGCTGTTTGATATTGTTGGCCCTACCTCTCTCAATAAACCTAGTTTCTTTAAAAATCCTACTAATCATTTTCTCTCTGCAGGAATGTGGAAAGTGAGGACATTACATAGAGATTATTCTCTTTATGTCCTCACACAAGAATTCCAGCATTATAACCTAAATATTCAATTACATATTTATTTATGAAACAAATACTTGCAAGAGACCAGATGGACAGGTAAAGGTGAGATACTTAAAAATAACCTTAAATTTCTTTTTTCAGGCAGGGAGGATGGAAAGCATCTTTAAGGTGTAGGTTTGCTTATCAGCAGACACACCAGTGATGCTCTTCTAGGATATGACTGCATTAATGAAAGATTTCTTACAGAAAAATTTAAAACAAAAATTAAAGACTTAAATGTCATCTGTTGTTATGTCCCCACAGTGGACTCTGATGAAAACGAGAAGGATACATTTTACAGCAAGCTTCAGGATATTTGAATTCTGTGAAGGAGATATTTTTCTTGTGCTAGGTGATTCAAGTTGGTACTGACTGACTTTTGGGCAGGAGTTTAAGTTCCTTTGGCATTAGTAGTTCCAATGGCAATGGAGAACATCTTCTACAGATAAGTAAACTTAATGGTTTACAAATAACTAACACATACTACAAACACTGAACATTTATAAATATACGTGGGTTTCACCTGATGGGTTGCACAAGTTGGTTGGTTTACCTCTGAGTGGTACTTTTGTGCACACAATGGGCTATATGGCCAGGTCAAAAGGACTTCGAAGGCTCAGAGAAGGTTGGGGGAGGGCATCCACTGTAAAGGCTGTTGGGAGACAGATGGTAGTCTCCCATCAAGCCATTCAGCATGTCCTTTAACATTTACAGAGTTTGGCTCTCACATACACGGGCCATGGCTTAACATACCATCTGTCAGATGGTGGCATTTCGAAGTCTACTGACTGTGGGCAATGCAGGGAGTTTTAGGGTTGCATAGAAATATGATAAATTATATTTTAATTAACAGCAAATGGGGCAGTTCAAATAGGAATACCAGATCATACAGAGGAGACGAAATTGGGTGTGACTATTACCTGGTCAAAACTGTCTTACAGCTGAAGCTTAAGAAATGTGCTAAAGTTACGAAAATTACCTACAACACTGAATGTCTGAAAGATCCAGATATAGCCAAAGCATACCATGATAGGCTACTTAGTCATTATGACAATTGTGGTTTGGTTACTGCTGAAGTTAAGAAAAAATGGCATCAATTTAAACAGGCTTTTCTTGAAACCAACAATACTCTTTTGAGTAAAAGAGAACAGAAGAAACAAATTTATTTGAATGATAAGGCTATGGAACTTATTTCTGAAAGGAGTAAGTGCAGGATTATATAAATCAACACCCTACTAATCCTAACAGAAGGCATTACAACAAGCTTAATAAAGTGTAAAGGATCAGTTAACAGCTGATAAGAATCTTTTGGTTTGACAGCTTGGCTGACAAAGCAGAGGAAGAAGTTAGACAGCACAACAGCAGGGGATTGTACCAGATTGTTAATGTTTTATGTGGGAAAAAAACAGACAGGTACACAGGGATTGAGGGATAAATATGGCAAGGTGGTTGAAGGTGTGGGTTCTGTGATGGCTACTTGGGCTGAGCATTTCAGGGATGTTCTAATAATGTGATTATTTCTACTCCCATTGTTTGTAAAGAGGATAGATGAATTACTGGCTTTAATGATGGCCCTATATCCCATTCCGAAGTCGCATTGGCTACCTCTAAATTAAAACTGCATAAATCCCAAGGTGTGGATGAAATCACCACTGAAATGCTTAGAGCTGGGGACATTTGTGTTGCCACATGGCTGACTGAAGTTTTGAATATTTTTTTAAGATAAAGGTGTTGTTCCTATGGATTTTACTAGAGCTATTATTGTCCCAATTTTTTCAAAAGGTGATCGCAGGTCTTGTGATAATAATAGGGGAATTAGTTTATTTTCTGATCCAGGTAAAGTTCTTTGCATGATTATATTTAATAGAATTAAGAATTTGGTTGGTGGACAACTGCATGATGAACAGTGTGGATTCAGAAGTGGTAGGGGATGTATTGATCAAATATTTTCACTTAGGCAGATTCTTGAGAAATGTTTCGAGTTTCAGAAACCTGTGCTTGCTGGCTTTATAGATTTCAAAGAGGCTTTTGACTCTGTTGATCGACATAATTTGTGGTTGATTCAAATTACCTTATCAGGTTTTCCTTATGTATGAATACTTTATCAGGTATTCCTTATGATCATTAGATCATATGGAATACCTGATAATTTAGTTTAATGTTTTTTATGTTTTAATGTAATGAAAGCAATTTAAAATAACCCTGAGTCATGTGAGAGAGTTGGTATGTCTTGCAGCGATTAGTTTAGCATTGCCAGTGGAGTTAGACAAGGGTGCATTTTGTCTCCATTTCTCTTTAGTTCAGCTATTGATTATGTTATGCAAAATTCTTTGCAAGGAAAAGATTTTGGCCTTAAATGGTCTAGAGATTTCAAAATTTCTGATTTAGATTATGCAGATGATTTGGCCCTGTTGGCTAATTATGTTGAGGAGATGAATCGTTTATTAGGGCTGATGATGAAACTGGTAATAGAGTAGGTTTGGTGATAAAGAGAAAAAACTAAAGTGATGAAAATTGGTCAGGCAGATGGTGCTTCAGTTGCTTTGATGGCTGTACTATTGAGCAAGTGTCTCAGTTTAATTATCTTGGAAGCTATATAACAGATACTGGTGATGTGCGGCATGAGATAAATAGAAGAATAGGGATTGCCCCTGGGACTTTTAAGAATCTATAGAGAGTATGGAAAAATAGGCGTATACACCTAAAGACTAAAATTAGACTGTATAATAGTTTGGTTCTTTCTAAAATTAGTTATGGTAGCAAAACATGGACCCTTTGTAAACAGGATAACAAGAAACTTGATGGCTCTGATTCTAGATGCTTACGCAATATCTTGGGCATTAAGTGGTTTGACTTTGTAAGAAATGATGAGGTTAGAAGGAGTCATCAATCTCTTTTGAGCAGCATGTTGTGCAGAGAGAGACTAAGTTGTTTTGGCCATGTTGCCGGTATGTATGCATAGCTGCAGATTAGCATACAGGATTATGAACAGTGAGTCTAAGGGTTTCAGAAAAAGGGGGAAACAGGATGAGTTGGACAGGACCCTAGACTGTGTTGCAGGGTTGGACCCCAGACTGTGTAATTTTCCTCTCCAGATGCACGTGGCTGCATGAGGATTTTGTATGTATGTATGTAAAAATAGATATATTAAGAAATAGCTTGGAATTTATATTCTCACAGAACACCCATACCATTAGCTAGCCAGAAACTACCATAGAATTAAATAACTAAATAAAAAATGGGGGGGGGGGGGAGATATTCAAATGAAAGGACTTTGTTTATTACCTAAGAATGTTTGACAATATGTTGGGAAAATATTGCTTAAATTTCCTTTTTTAATTTGTTTCAATACTCAAAAGTTCATGATTTTGTATCAAATTAATCTTTTTTATGTGAAGACTAGACTTTCAAATCTTTGCTACAAACTTGAAAACAAAAACATAGAAGTTTTTTGATAAAAATTTATTATACAACAGGAATTTTAAGTCTAAATCAAGTTGACTCCAGTCACATTAACTTTTAACACACAGATTTTTTTTTTAAATCAGAACTTACATGCCTTAATTGTTCCAAAGGTAACTTTATTACAGTATCATCTAGAAGAAATGCTCTGTCTTTCTTATGGCCAAATTCTTCCCCTTCTTCAACAACTACACTGGAATAAATTTTATTTTAGTAGTCATTGTATGATCAGAAAAACAAATATTGAGACCTAAAATATGAAGCAAACTATGTCTATGTTTACTCTATACTTTTTCCTTAAGTTAGAGCTGGAATATATATATAATAAAATCTACACAATTTACAAGAATTTTGAATTATCCAGAATTTTACTGTAAAACTCATATCAGTTCAAATTAAATTTTTTAGAAGAAAACCACAAATTTATTTAAAAACAAAATTGTCAAAATGAGCTTTCTCCTAGGTTTGTTACAAGCCCATGCAAAACTGAGTCTTTTGAATGATGCTTGGTTTTCTGGTAATTCATGAGCTCCTAGCTTCATATTGATGACTAAAGGGGCACCATCTGTTACCTCTCTTCCCAATCCGTTCGAACAAAGAATATCTAATCTTTTACTTCATATTTATTGGTTCCACTGATATGAGATTTAATTGCACTACTTATGCTAAGTGGGCAGACTGAGAATTAGAGACAAATATTAATAGTGAGTGTCAATAGTCAGATGATATAATTAAAACATATCAACTTTTTATTTTCCCCAGACTACAATTTCTATCTTTAAAACATTGGTGAATCCTGTATCTTTTACAGCAAGTGTGTTAAGAGTATATACCTTATGTTGAACTTAGCTAAGAAAATTTAACATGTAAGCAGTGGGTGAACAACCAAAGGTTTCCAAGACAACAAAGAAAAAACTTTTTAATCAATCATTATTATTGTATCAGCAAACATTAGGCTTAAACTAAAAGTATCTTTTAATCTAGTTTTTTATTTCTTTTGTGTAATGCCTTTAATAGAATTTTTGGTTTTTCTTCAGTTAAGCAATAAAGGTGCATATCTCCCTCACCTACTATTGTTGCACTTCATCATTACAAGACAATTCTAATAAGGTCTTGTTAGATATTGTCCACCCATTGCATTCTATGTCTTTCTCTTGGGATGAATGATAATGTGTATCCTATGTGGACACAAGTTATCATCCATAAACAGCAATTGTGGGTCAACAGTACCCTGAAAAAAGGGGTGAGGGTGGCTCAGTCAATAGTTCACCAGGCTCATAATCTGCAGTTCCCAGGTTTGAGTCTCACTTGGGCCAGCATTGATTTATCTCAATAAACCTTCCCACCCTCTCTTCAGTCAGTAGGGGACACTGGTGCACTTGGGGAGGCTGCTGTTCATCAAGCCATGGCCCCATTTGCAGGAGAGCCAAACTCTATGCAAGTTAAAAAAAAACATGCTGGATGTCCTTGATGGGAGGCTACCATCTATCTCCTAACAGCAGTTCAGTGGGTCACTCCTCCCAACCTTCTCTGAACCCTTGGGATTCTTTTGGTCTGGCCATTTAGCCCAATGTGTGCAAAAAAGTGCCACTAAATGGTAAAACAACACAAACAATTTCCTCTTTCTCTGAAGTCCTTATATACACTGTTCACAACTCTATTTGCAAATCTCTATTGTTTCATGCAGACAACACAGCCCAACAGTCTCTTCATACACAATATGCTGTTCAATGATGACTCCTTCATCTAATCTCATCATTCCTTACTTAGTGAGGTGGGGGTTGACTCAGCTGATAGTGCACCAGGCTCATAATCTGCAGTTCCTAGGTTCGAGTCCTAAGTGTGCGAGCATTGAGATTTATCTCTGCTAAAGCCTCACCCTGCCCTCAGTCTGAAAGGGGACACTGATGGGAATGGAAAGGTCACTGTCCATCATATGGGATATAAGGCCATGGCCTTGTGGGTAAGAGTCTGTCTCTCAACAGTTATCAAGTGGGTCCCCTTCCTCTACCCAACTCTGAGCCCTTGGGCTCCTTGTGATCAATCCTTTAACCCATTCTGTGCATAAAAGTGGCAATCAGGGGTAAAAATTCAATGTACACAGCCAAACAACCTAATGTCTAATATACCATGTAAGAATCTAAAATCAAAAGCATTATACTTCCTGTTATCTCACTAAGAAACAGTCCAAGTCACTACCATAGCAAACTTCAGAAAAAACTAAATTATTACATGGCCTAATTTTAGTCTTCAGATGTATATCTATATTTTTTCCTCACTCAAAAATAAAATCTGGAGAACTATTCACAAAACAATTTTCATCACTTTAGTTTTCTCTCTATCATTAAACCTATCTTCTTACCAGTCATCAATAGCTTTAATGAGAGTTCATCTAGTCAACATCATTTGCTAAAAGAGTATATTGTCAGTTATACAGGGTACTTTATAAAACATCAATATTTTAAAGTACTATATTTTATTAAATAATTCATCTGATGAAGAAGTCTCTACACAGACAGCCTTCGGCTTCACACATACGAACTGTTGAGGTGTGGATGTATAAAGGTCCAGACTACAACTCTTTAGTTGCTTCCTTGGTGGAGCCAGAATGAGAACGAATTTCCACATCTGAAAAAAGTTGTCTATTTCACTCATGCCATCCCAGCATCCAGTGTACCATCAGAGAGAAGCTACTGCAGGCACATGATAGAGTGCACCTGCCTGAAATCCAGCTCAGTTGTTGACGTCATATTTCTGAATAGTAACCTTCCATAATAGATGTCCATTCCGAATGTCAAACTTTTGAGCCTGCTTCTTCAGAATTTAAAGACACCAAATGCATTTAAATATTTAATAATTTAATGTCTTAATGATTAATAGTTTCCATTGATTATAAATAATATTTTTTTTATCAATGGGACAAATTAAATGCAAGATGTCTCTAAAGCGCTTGGTTCAAGTTTACCCATGTGATTCTTTACCAAGAATCACCTCCAATATCCTGGGCCATAATTTATTTTTTATCTTTGAGGGGGGAATTACAAGTTGTTTCTTTGTAATCCTCCCCCTCCTGAAAAACTAATAACAAAACTTACAACAGGAATATTAGAAGAAATTATTTAGAATTTAAGTATTTTATATATTGTAAGGAATTTATACTTGAAATGAAAAAACAAATGTATTAATTTCATAGCAATTTCTAAATTGCTATTACATGTCCTAAATTAAAAAAAAATCAGTCACTCAAAAACAATCTGTATTAAAAAAAATACAGTGCAATTTACAATATATCCAAGGTGGGGGTAAGGTATATTATCTGCAAATCCTGCAATGCTTAAGTTAATTTATCTGGAGGCTGACATGGAAGCTGACATTGAAAGCTGACATGTTACACTCTACCCAAAGGGTATCATAAGGGTATAAAACTTGAGTGTGATATGAAACTTGAGTGTCAAAGTTGAATGTAATATAAGTGAAAAAAAAAACAACCTAAGTATAAAGTCAAAAACAAGTTTAAAATATCGATTTATTAAAAGTCAAACCACTAATCTAAGTTTCTATGTCCACACTAACATAGAGCTAATTATGAAGGGCATTCAAAACGTTCTTGACATGTCTGTATATTTCCATCATTCCTCCAAAGTTAACGAGGTATGAGTTGTTTGAAAGCTTGTCATTACATGTTAAAAACAAAGGCTATATCATTTCTCTCTTCAGCCTGAGAAATCTGTGCATTATTGCTATGGAGCCTTCTAAACACAGGGAAAGATTTTACATTTTCAAAAAGATGCAACTTGTGGACAACACAAAAAAATCAATGCTGATTTATCACAAGAATATATGGGGATCATGCCTGTTCATATGGCATTGTTACAGGATGAATGCCCAAATTCTGAGAAGGACAGCAGAGCTTCCAAGATCTCCCTCACACAGGAACACCGAAGGAGGCTGTGAATGAGAGAACCATTGCTTCCCTCATGCAGGAAGACCAAAGGAGGTGATGAATGAGAGAACCATCGCTGCTGTTCATTAACCCTTTCCATATTGGAGCCTAAATATACGCTTTCATCTTTCAAAATCTAGTGATGAGAGACACAATTTTTCTTCTGTAGTACAAGGTTGTGAAAAAAAAAAAATCAAAATATAGAAATTTGATTTTTGTTTCAACTGTTGCTAATCAAATATCGAAAATAACATTTATAACTGATATATATTTTTACCTGTTAATTCCACTTGAAAAAATATGATAAAGTTTAAAAATATATCTATTTGAGTCTACAGTGAACATATGTACATGTTCAATCACCATAAAAGAATCAATTAGCGACAATTTAGTTTATGCATTTATTCTGCTGTACCATTAAATCAGCACTCTAGCGTCGATTTAAATATTAGAGGAAAAATTGTTTTGAGCAGGGTGGGATATGAACCCACAACCTCCTAATAACATGTCAGGTGCTCTAAACCACTGAGCTACCGGCTGCCGATCAAGATCTCCTCTAATTAGTGCTATGAACATTCCTTTCATGTTTCATTTGGCGCTATTCAGGCAATTTTAGCCACAAATGGCATTTATATTTGCCAATAGATGGAAGCATATACAACGAGTATGCAGATAATAAACAATGAAATAAGCTCGACGTATTCCAAATAAACCATTAAATCAGCACTCTAGCGTCGATTTAAATATTAGAGGAAAAATTGTCTTGAGCTGGGTGGGATATGAACCCACGACCTCCTGATAACATGTCAGGTGCTCTAAACCACTGAGCTACCGGAAAGCTAAATCGACGATAGAGTGCTGATTTAATGGTTGATTTGGAATAGACCGAGTTTATTTCATTTTTATTCTGCTGTACCATACTTAGGTTGCGATTCCCCATACATTGGGAATGCAAACTTTTGATTTTAAAAACTTTTTTTACTCTAATGGTTCTAAAATTTTTCATTGTTTCTCAAATGAATACTGTGTTATATATAATAACTAATTTGAAATGATCAAAAGCAACACTGCTAGTGATGTATAATGGCAGCAATCAGAACAACTTTAGGATTACTTAAAGCACATTTTTGAAAGGTACGACTTTATTTATTAATACTTTTAATTACATTTCAGTAAAAAAAAACACTATTTAAGGTCAGGAAATTGAAATTTTTAACTAAAATTTGCCAGAATTTTAGAATTAAACTTTTCCATAGCAGTTATTCAGCTTCATAATAAAGCACCTCATTCTCAAATTCAGTGCTTCAATAAAACTTTAAATGCTTTAAAAAATTTTATTGAATTTTTTCATAGTTCTTTATCACTATTTTGATATAATTTTCATTTTTATACAAATCACCTTGTTCTTAAAGCAAAATTATTTTTATGACATTCTTTTCTTAGGTTAGAGTTTGTTAAACATCGAAAGTCTAAGAATATGCATAAATGATAAAATAATTTAGAAAAAAACTAAGTAAATGAAAGATTTAAGAATTGATAGGAATATTATGAACTGCTTATATTAGAATAATAAAATAATAGAGGAAAAATATGTGAAAATTATACATGTATTAAAAATTTTACTAAAGATAAAGTGAAAAAATACAGTAAAATTCTGCAATGTTTTGAAAAAACAATTAAAAAAATTTAACCTACCATTTTTTTCTTCGAATATTTGCCATTTTATTAAGCACAATTAAATGCTCTTTCTTTTGACCTATGGCATATTTCTATTCTTTACTTGCTTCAGGATGAGGTTTTAAAGCTGTTCATTTTATTTTCTGAAAACACTTTAAAATAAATCCGGCCACCACAGTGAGTTCAGTTTTAGAAACCCAACACTGTAAGGGTTAACTCATTATGGAAAACCAACATAACATCGTTTAGGTAATAAGTTTAGATGTCAGTGTATCGATTAGCATTGTGGAAACCATTATTCATCAACATTTAAAGTTCTAAAAGATCTGTGCCAAATGGGTACCCCACAAACTGAGAGAACAGCAAAAACAGGTTGGAGTCGACTCGTGCAAAGGTGCTGGCAATGTTTGAACCTAAAGGCCCCAAACAGTTAACAGACATTGTCACAGGTGATGAGATGTGATTTTATTACTAAATAACTCCCAGAAAGATCGATAATTATGTTTTGGTTGCAGAAGATGAACTGTGTCGCCAAATCCTCCATGACTATCATTCAAGGAAGAAGATGTTCAAAATTTTTTTTAAATTCCCAAGGAGCATTAGCCGTGGACACTTTGCTTGAAAAAATGACTATAAATGGCCAATACTACAACAATATTCTTTTCCCAAATTGCCAATCAACAAAAATCAAAGAATGTACATTATACCACATCTTTTATATGACTAAAAAAATACATAAACTAAATCAGACACATAATATTAGAAACACTATTAACTATAATGGATTTGATCTTGATTATGGATCCTCAATTTGCTGCACTGGTGTTCTGTTGAGGAAAATCTACTGTGTTTTCGTTTTGTTGGTTGACAGCCCCAAGTTAATAGATGCACAGGATATCTTATATCAAGTAGTGTATAATCCTGATCAGAGGCCATCACAGGTATCTGAATCCTTGCTTCTTGTATCCTTGTCAAACCTACACTGGATGAAATTCCATCAGCATGGGAGCCTTTAGTACTGAGGGAACTTTGCCCCCGGCATGCGATTAGGGAGTTGTTTGATACTGTTGCACTTCTTCTCACAATAAACATAGTTTCTCTAAAGATCCCATAAACCATCTTCTCATTTGGACTCTGCACAGAGACTATTCTTTTGATGTCCTCACACAATTCCAGTGTTATAACCTACATATTCGGGACATGCAAGAGAATAGATGGGCAGGTAAAAGTCAGATACTCATCTTAAATTTCTCTTTTCAGGGAGGGAAGATGGTAGACAGAAAGCATCTTATAGGTGTAGGGTTTGCTTCTCAGCAGACATGCTAGTGATGCTCTTTTAGGATATGACTGCATTAATGTAAGGTTTCTTATAGCTAAATTTAAAATTAGGATTAAAGACTTGAATGTTATCTGTTGTTATGCCCCCACTGAGGATTCTAATGAAGATGAGAAAAATAAGTTTTACAGCCAACTTTGGGATGTTTTTAATTCTGTCAAGAAAGGGAATATTACCCTTGTTCTAGGCAACATCAATGCTAAAGTTGGTACTGACTATGACCTTTGGGGAAGAGTGATAGGTCTCTCACGTATTAGTAGTTTCAATGACAATGGGAAACTACTACAGATAAGTAAATGGTTATATTACACACATATATAACAGACACCACAATATATACATGTGGAATTCACCAGTGGGTTCATTAAAATATGTTGATTATATATTAATTAACAGCAAATGGGCTAGTTCTGTTAGGAATATCAGGTTGTATTGGGGAGCTGAAATTGGATCTGACCATTACTTTGTTAAAAGTATCTTGCAACTTAAACTGAAGAAGTGTTGTACTAAGGTTAAAAAAATTACCTTTAACATCGAAACTCTAAAAGACCCAGTTATAGCCAAAGCTTACTATGATAGGTTAGTTAATCATTATGGCAATTGTGGTTTACTACTGAGGTTGAGGAAGAATAGGACCATTTTAAACAGGCTTTTCTTGAAACTAACTTTTCTGGAAAAAAAGGATCATATGAGAATATGTTATTTGTGTAATAAAGCACTAGAGCTTATTTCTGAAAAAAAAATGAAATGTAGGAATAACCTTAATTAACATCCTACTAGTCCTAATTGATGGCATCAATAAATGTGTAAATGAGTTAAAGGCTGATAAAAAATTTTTTGGCTTGATAGCTCGGCTGACAAAGCAGAGGAAGCAGCTAAATAGCACAACAGTAGAGAACTGTACCAGATACTTAATGTTTTATGTGAGAACAGACAGGTATGCAACTATTGAGGAATAAATATGGTAATGCAATTGAAGGTATGAATTCTGTCATGACTAGAACATTAATGAAATGTCCAGCCCACCTACACAATATGATTGGTTCTACGTTCATTGATTGTAATGATGATAGATGCATTAGTGGCTTTAATGCTCGCCCTACTATATCAGAATCTGAAGTTATTTTGGTTATCTCTATATTAACACTATGTAAATCTCTCCCATAGAAAGATGAAATTACTGCTGAAAAGCTTAGAGCTGGGAATGTTTCTGTTATTATATAGCTGACTGAAATCTTATATACCTTTTATAATATATGTTGTTCTTAAGGATTTTACCAGAGCTATTATTATACCTACTTTAAAAAAAAAAAGGTGATCCCAGTTCTTGTAATAACATAGGGGGTATCAGCCTACTCTCTGTTCCAAGTTCTATTATGCATGATTATGTTTAATAGAATTAAGAATTTGGTTAATGGACAACTGTGTGATGAGAAGTGGGTTCAGAAGTCATAGAGAATATATAGATCATATTTTTTCACTTAAGCAGATTATTGAAAAATGTTTTGAGTTTCAGAAACCTGTGGTTACTAACTTTGTAGATTTCGAAATGCTTTTGACTCTGTTGATCATGACATTTCTGGTTGATTGCAAGATTACATGGAATACCAGACAAGTTACTTAGCATAATGATGGTTTTCTATAACAACATTGAGTCTTGTGTAAGAGTCGGTAAGCAATTGGTTTAGCATTGCTATTTTAGTTCAACAAGGGTTTATTTTGTTTCCTGTTCTCTTCAATTTCATTATTGATTACACAGTTGTATCAGAATAATATGACCACCTAGCATAGTATATGTATGGTAGGTGGTCACATTATTATGATACGACTGTGTATGTTATGAGGAATTCACTGCATGGAAAATGTTTTGACCTTAATGGCCCATAGATTTCAAATTTCTCATTTAGATTATGGTGATGATTTGGTCCTTTTAGAAAATGATGTTGATGAGATGAACTCTTTCATTAGGACTGTTGATGAGACTGGTAATAGAGTAGGTTTTGTGATAAATGCAAAGAGAACTAAAGTGATGAAAACTGGTCAGGCTGGTTGTGGTTCAGTCATTTTGAATGGTTCCATACTTGAGCAAGTGATTCAGTTTAATTATCTTAGGAGCTGTGTGACAGATACCAGTGATGTTCAGCATGAGATAAAGCAGTGGATAGGGATTGGCTTTTAAGAAATTATGGAGTATGTGGAAAAATAGGTGCATACACCGAAAGACTAAAATTAGACTATACAATTGTTTGGTTCTTTTTAAAGTTAGTTATAGTAGCAAATCATGGACTATTTCAAATAAGAGGAAACTTTATGACTTTGATTCTAGATATTTATGCAGTATCTTGGGTATTTGATGGTTTGACTTTGTAAGCAATGATGAGGTAAGTCAAAGGAATCAGTAACCTCCTTTGCATAGCATATTATGCAGAGACTGTGTTAGTTTGGACATATTGCTTGTATGCATAACAGCACATTAGTGACTAAGCCTAAAGGCCTCATAAAAGGGGATGGGGGTCTGGGATGAAGTGAGCATATGTTAAACAAGGGTGTTAGAATAGACCTATTGTGGCAAAATACATCAGCTGTAGCTCAGGATAGACATGTTTGGAGAACTAAAAATATACAGTCTGGATGGACCTCCTTCATAAATCCATGGCTGCTTGCAGATTTTACATGTAGGTATTTATATTAAAATAATGAAATAATTTAGGAAAAAATAGTATAATCAATTTTTAATAATCTTTTTACTGAAATTAATACAAAAATTTAATATTTGCCTTTGATAAAAATATTAAAAAAAATCATTGAATTTTTTACTATTTCATTACTCACAATTAAATGCATTTGCATTCTTTCTTTGGATATATAACATGATGTCAACATGATGAACAATGGTGGTTGAGTGCACATTTTTAAAGCACCCTTTCAAATAACTCATCTTACACTTGCTTTCTTACCTTCAAAGTTTGAATCTTCTTAAATTTTGTTTAATATCTTCCTTGTTGTTCAAAATTTATGACAAAAAATAACTAGTATGTATTAAACCACATTACTGGGTGAATTTGGTCATTTAGCCCTCTTTGAAAGTTAATCTTTAAAATGTTTTGTCTAAACAATCATTTTCTCATTCTTCATAATTCTATACTTTTTAAGAATACAAAAATATATTATACTAGTTAAACCCACACCAGAAGTTTGGCGTGAAACCTATGTCCATTGATAACTCTTCCCATAAATAAGTTGTTCACATTTTTTTATCATTAACATACTACTCCAGTCACAATTAAGTCAGGCAAGAAGTTTAGTACCAAACATATGTCCACTGATAACTTCACTAACAGCTTTCCACACATATTACTCACAATGTACTGTTTGATTCATAAGGTAGACAATGGCAGTTTCCCTAGAAATTTTGGGCATTTTTTAAGGAATCACTCCCAATCCACAGCAGCTAGGAACCTGGTCTGTTACCACAACAGGGTTAGAACTAAGTGGAACCACCACATCAAATTTGGGATCGATCACTGAAGTAGCTGTGGAACCACAGGGAAACTGCCAATTTCTGCCACAGATGATGTTATACATATCTGCCTGTTTGGAATTATGGCTATTACATAATATGATGTTTTATATTTTGACAAAAATATAAAAAGAGACATTAAGAAATTAACCTTTTATACCTTTTCCATGATACCACAGTAAACTGCAATTATGAAATAACTAAATTTCTTTATGTGTATGTAAACAGGAACATTCAAGGCCAGCTAGATGCAAAAATGTAGGAAGATGCCTAAGAATTCCATTCTGGATCTAAAAATTAAAATACTTCAATCTTTTATTATTAGGAAGTACATATGATATTTTTTCCCTATTGAAACTCTCAGTACTATCAGCAAACTTTCTCAGTCTGTTCCTTAGACTCAGTTTTTCCAGTTCGTGGATGCAGCCAGCAGTTTTAGAACCTAATAATCCACCTTTCCAGTGACAACAAATCTCTTCAGCAAGTTAAATGAAATTCATTCTGACATATTCCACAAGGTATTTAGATTCATATTGTCTTCTGGATTTACATGAGTGAATACCAAAGATGTATGAGTTTTGAACAAGTCCTGACTGGGTTGTATTGTAATACAACCCAATCAGGACTTGTTCTTTACAATCTTGCAGAAATAAAACAAACTCAATAGAATCAACATCATTTGCAATTACTGTAAGTGTGCTTTTTTCTGTTCCACAAAATTTCTCACAGTATTTATTTCTTTTTCAAACAAATGTAGAAGTTTTTTTTTATTAATATCCTTGCTTTCTACTCTTTCTTCAGCTCTTTTGTGCACCTCTTTGCTTTAATGGACTCAAGATATTACTTAACAAGAAGTTTGAACAAGTGAATAGCTGTTTAACTACCAAAGGCTTGGGTAACTGATCTATAGGTGGTGTAACTTTTAATCACTGGCACAGCACTACTTTCTGTTGCTGAAGTTTGACGTTTTTGGCCATCTCATAAAACAACTAAGACCCCACCCTAGGTGAATGTCTTGCCCAATACCATAATCGTGGGATGATTTTTGGGAGAAAGGATTTACAGACTTTTTCTTTTCAACTTTTTGGCAGCCAATAGTGCAGCTGCCATCTTCTCTTTTATCTAGCACTGGGCAATTTTCATTAAATTTTGTACAATATGAATAAAACGCTCAAAACTTCAAATATAAAAAGATTGAAACCAATTCAACAAACTATTCATATAAATTCTAATAAGGACCACAAATTAAACGTACTTTGATATGCTAAAAAATAATGCCTAACTCCTAGGTTAAAACACATTTACTAGAACTGTCAATGCTAGGATGAAGTTCTTCTCAAGTTTTAAATTAATTTCAGTTTTTTGCACTTTACAATTCTGACATTTCATTTGTAACCTGCCATTTATAATGCTGCAGTCAAATTGGATAATCATGCTATTGAACTTTTTAACAGAAAATGCTATTTCTTTCCTTATTTTGGATTCTGCTTCACAATAGCCTAGATTTCCTACTAGCAAATTTCCCTGGCATTGCTTGGGTTTTTAAATGTCTCAATTTAAATGATTTTTAATGCATAAATTTTGATTTCAAATTTAAGAATCATTCTTTGAAAGAGCATTTCTGCATAAAATTGAACTGTGAACTGAAAATATATTTAAATAATATGCTATGCTGCTTCCAACTCTGTTCATTTTGATGCCATTAGAGATCTCTTGCAGATAAACTTAAAAATTTACTGTGTTTCTTCTTACCTATTAAAATAATACAGCATACATTTGTATAACTATATTCCTTTATTTTTCTAAAATGGCAAAATTTTTAAACAATTAAATCATGCATCAGTAATGGGTTGGATTATTTTACCTCTGTGGCACTTTTTTTCAACACAATGGGCTACATGGCCAGGTCACAAGGATCCTAAGAGCTCAGAGGTTAGGGGAAGGGGGCCTACTGAAGGGCTGTTAAGAGGCAGATGAAAGCCTCCTGTCAAGGCTATCCACAGTATTCTTTAACATGCACAGGGTATGGCTCTCCTTGCACAACATGGTTTAACATCCTATCCTGTGATGAGATGTTGATGAGATGGCCCTATAACAGGGTCTTTCAGAGCTTCAGTATTAAAAGCATATTTTTTAACCCTAGTACAACACTTTTTAAGTTTAAGTTGCAAGACACTTTTAACAAGATAATGGTCAGATCCAATTTCAGCTCCCCTATATGACCTGGTATTCCTAACATAACTAGCCCATTTACTGTTAATTAATATATAATCAATCATATTCCTATGCAGCCCATCTGGTGAAACCCATTTATACTTATATATGTCACGGTGTTTGTAATAAGTGTTAGTTATTCTGAAACCATTAAGTTTACTTACCTGTAGGAGACGTTGCCTATTGCCATTGCAGCTATGAATACCGAAAAGGCCTATCACCCCTCTCCAAAGGTCAGAGTCAGTACCAACTTTGGCACTGAAGTCACCAAGAACAAGGGTAATATCTCCTTTCTTGACAGAATTCAAAATATCCTGAAGTTGTTCATAAAACCTATCCTTCTCATCCTCATCGGCATCCTCAGTGGGGGCATAACATTCAGGTCTTTAACGCTTGTCTGAAATTTTGCTGTAAGAAACCTTTCATTAATGCACTCATATCCTAGAAGAGCATCGCTAGCGTGTCTGCTGAGAAGCAGACCTACGCCTTGGAGATGCTTATTATCTTTCCTCCCTGAAAAGATAAATTTTAGATTATTTTTAAGAATCTGACCTTTATCTGTCCATCTGGTCTCTTGCAAGCCAAGAATATTTAAAATTATAATGGTGGAATTCTTCTGTGAGAACATCAAGAGAATAAGCTCTGTGTAGAGTCCTAACATTCCAACTACCTATGGAGAGAAAATGGTTAGTGAGATGTTTAAAGAAACTCCGTTTATTGAGAGAGGAAATGGTGACAATATCAAACAGCCCCCTAATCATAGACATAGGGCAAAGATCCATTCCCCCACCACTAAAGGCTGAAGTCATCTACACTGGAAGACTTCTTCCAATGTAGAATTTGATGATGCCAGTAGAAGCAAAGAGTTCAGGTGCCTGCAATGACCACTGCTCAGGATTATCCACCAGCTGATAAACATATCCTGTGAATCTATTCACTTGGGCTGTCAACCCACAAACAAGCAGAAAACACAGCGGAAGATTTTTCCCTCCACATATGCCCACCAGTGCAGCAAATTCAGGATACATAATCAAGCCCAGAGCCTTATTTCAGTCCGCTCCAGTAGGTTTATATGGTCAGCACCAGGACCCTGTGTGGTTGACCACTCCTCAGCAAAATAGAAAAAAAAAGTAGCCATAGTTGTCCAGATCAGTAGGCCACACTAATCTGGCAGCCCTTCCATTCCCTTCCACAAGAGAGTGTAGTGTCTCTTTTGAAAGGTACTAATGGCCTGCACCATGAGAAGGCGGGGTTGGACATTAGGTACTAGGTCTGGCTGGTTCTATACATCATCACAGGGGATTGATGCATAACTCTCCTTCCAGTGACTACCTAGCTACCAAATGGGATAAATGGCCAGGTCACAAGGACCCACTGGAACAACTGTTGGTAGACAGATGGTAGCCTCCCATCCAACATCACAAAAGGCCATCCAAAATGCACAATGGTATGGCTCTTCCACACACATGGCCATAGCTTAATGTCCCATCCGACAAACAGTGGCTTTTCCAAGTCCATCGATGTCCCCTACTGACTGTGGGTAGGGTGAGAGTTTTGTGGAGATAAATGCCAATGCTGATCCACCTGGGACTCGAACCTGGGAACTGTAGATTACGAGCCTGGATCTTTACCGATTGAGCCACATCTCTCCACTCAAATCTGAGAACTTGCAGTTTAAGAGTCTGGTGTGCTACTAACTGAGACAACCCCCACCACTAATTTGAAATCAGAGTGTTGCATCATGAATCATGTATTGTTAGGTAGAATTAGGACAGAAAGAAATAATGGTAGACTAAAGAACTATTGATATTTATCTAAAACTGTTTTCAGACTATCAAGCCTATCCAGCTAATATTTTGCACTGCACATCCTCATGCCATTCTTAAGCATCTGCTAAAATACCAGGTTCCTAGCCTTTTTATGTGAAGAGTTATGGCAACCTCAGACACACACACACATACACACATCTCCTTTTATTATTATACATTACTTTTCTGGTTCAACAATGAAAAATATTATTGGCTAAATTCACAATTTGAACTTAGTACTAAAAATACATCCATAATCAATTAATAAAATAAGAAAAATCTATGACATAAAACACTATACAGGGTGTCCATAAAGTTTCTTTACAATTTAAAAAAATTATTAAAAAATCAAAAAGATAAATATTTGGAAATTATTACTAAATGGGAAGTAGATATTGCAGTTTTTTTCCATCATTTAATACACCTCTATATGGGCACCATAAATTGCACGAAGCACATCAAGACGGTACTCAATTTCTTGCCATATTCGCTGTAGCATAGCCTCATCGATGGTGACAATGGCATCAGTGATCTTTTGCTTTAAGTCAGTGATGTCCCATATCTTTGTTCGATACACGATATCTTTAACATAATCCCGTAGAAAGAATTCCAGGGGAGTGATATCTGGTGAACGAGGTGGCCAGGGAATTGGGCCATCACTTCCAATCCACCGGTCTGGAAATGTTTGATTTAGGAACCATGGACTTGCAGTCCCCAATGTGGTGGTGCACCATCTTGCTGGAAAATGATGGTTGATTGAAGGTCATCTAGTTGTGGTGCCACATATTCAGTCAAAGTAAACATTTGCAGTAATTGATGCCTCGTTGAAGAAAAATGGACCAAGGATTCGATTGCACATGATCCCACATCACACATTAACTTTTGGACTATCTTGGTGAAGTTCACTAGTCACATGGGGGTGTTCTGATCCCCAGATTCTCACATTATGTGTGTTCAGTTTCCCTGAGACATGAAAGGTTGCCTCATCACTAAAACAAACTCGGGTGAGGAACGTTTCATCCTCAGAAATTCGTTCCAGGATGTTAACTGCATACTCTTTTCATCTTGGTTTATCATTTGGCTCGAGTGCCTGTGAAAGTTGCACTTTGTAAGCATACAATCGCAAGTTCTTGTGTAGGACTTTGTGCACTGTTGAACGTGGTAGCTCTAACTGTCTGGCAGCAGTAAGGATGGACGTTGTGGGTGATCGACTAAAGGCTTGTCTTACACAATCGATGTTTTCTTCAGATGTTCTTGGTCGTCCACTC
This sequence comes from Ryuthela nishihirai, assembly GCA_038380435.1. Classification (NCBI taxonomy): domain Eukaryota; kingdom Metazoa; phylum Arthropoda; class Arachnida; order Araneae; family Heptathelidae; genus Ryuthela; species Ryuthela nishihirai. The sequence goes on along the minus strand of JAWZYU010000004.1, from coordinate 91,917,594 downwards.
CTCCCTTTATCCAACACTGTCCCTGTCTCCATAAATTTCTTGTGACATGCACAAATTGACAGACGTGACGGTGGATCTCTTCCATACTTAGTTCTGTAGTTTCGCTGATTCTGCGTATCCGATTTCATTTCAATAAACCATGATACACATTGTGCCTTCTCTTGAGGAGTAGCCATTTTTTAGAGTTTCTTTAAAAAATACCTCTTTCATCAATGTGGTACCTGAAATACACAAATGCAATGTGATTAAAAACTTTGATAACCACTTAGTACATAGAACAAATTTGATTAAGATATCTCATTAATTGCCTTTGTAATAAATTTTTTAAATTGTAAAAAGACTTTATGGACACCCTGTATATTTACAAGCTTTCAGATTAATGAACAAAAGCGGCGAATGAATAAATTATCCAGTGTCATATGTCTCCTTCCTTTTTCTTCATTTTCAGCAAAGCTAAAACTTGATATTTTTTCTGTAGTTGGCTTCCTACTGCACATGATCTAAATACCAACCAATATTTGTGTCAAGAATTATATCCCTGACAATTAGTGTAGCTTTAATTTTGAAATCACCAAAGTAATGCGAGATTATGACATAGAATCAGCATTAAAATCAGCAGTACACTGTTTTGACATCATAAGTAATTGAGCAGAACCATACTGTACAGACTATCTCTCAAATGCTTAGACCACCTTACCAACACAGAATCTGCCCTTCAATTACAATGCCTTAATAGAATTTCCACCTAAATTATTTTGCCACTTTTATCTTTCAGTCCATAGACACCATTCTGCTTTTTCTCCACACACAAAATATCCAGTACAATGTTCTACTGCTGTGCTGTCTAACAACTTTATCTACCAGCTCTAAAGGGTTTTTATCAGCTTTCAGCTGTTCTTTTGAACATTTAGAAGTTCTTTGTATTACTACTTCAGAAGACTACTATGCTATTGATCAAAAACAGTAAGCCAAAAAAGTATGAAACGGCCACTTGATGGAAAATAATTTTCTCAAACTTCTGTTAGCTTTAGTAGATTATGCTGATATCAAGACCAATCTTCTTGCTACCCTACCTTTCAAAAAACTCACTGAGCATAAAAAATACTGATGGTTTGCAATTCATAGTACTCCTTTTTTTGGAATGAGTAACATTTTAATGTGGTATTTTTAACCTTTTTTTGAAACTTTTAATACACCACAACAGTCACTACTTGGCAAAATGAATGAAAAAGCCCACCTTTATATTAACTGTTACATTTTTTCGAAGTATTCACTTTGGCATACTCATTTATTACACAACATTCCAACCTCCAAAATCAGCATTTGGGAGCAATTGCACACTACTCATTTTCTAGTACTGTCAAACACTCCTGTTCTATATACAAAATTTCCTCACGGGTTCAAAATTGATTACATCTAAGACAATCCTTCACTATGGTAGACTGACTGATACATAATATTAAATCTGGGCTGTAGGCTGGGTGGGTAAGTAGCTGAACTAGAGTTGTTGTTTGGGTTGTTTTACCTCTGAGCAGCACTTTTTTGCACACAATGAGCTAAAAATGGTGGCATCATTGTTTTTTAAAAAGGGGCTTTGTGGCTATCATTCCACTTGAAAACCAGCATAATGTCATTTCACAGTGGTATACAACAATTTGCCAAAGTGTATGAGAAGCTGCAAGAAAGGGCCACTTCCAAAATGGCCAGGTCACAAAGACCCTGAAGAGAAAGCCACTTCCATTATATTTCATTTTTAAGTGTTACCATGAGGGAGTTTTGTTGAGATAAATCTCAGTCTTGTGCAGCTGGGACTCAAACCTGGGAACTGCAGATTACGACCCTGGCATGCTACTGACTGAGTCACCCCCACCTTGACGGTTCTGGTAGCTCTGCATCTCAAAACTTTACTAGTAACCTATGGACTTTACTATTATCCATATTTGGATAAGCCACTTCCAAAATGGCCAGGTCACGAAGACCCTGATGAGAAAGTTTTAGAGAAAGTTAGGGGAGGGGACCCACTGGAACAGCTGTTGAGAGACAGATGGTAGCCTCCCATCAAGGCCTTCCAGCATGTTCTTTAATGTGCACAGGGTATGGCTCTCCCGCACATGTGGCCATGGCTTAACATCCCATCCAAGCCTTTCCAAGCCCATCAGTGTCCTCTACTGACCGTGGGCAGGGTGGGGAGTTTTGCAGAGATAAATCTCAACGCTGACCCAGCTGGGACTCGAACCTGAGAACTACAGATTACGAGCCTGGCGCACTACTGACTGAGCCATCCCCACCCCAGCTGAACTAGGGTGATTGTGGTTGGTACAGTGTGTGAAGATGTGACATCATTATGCAAGTTCTTTGTCCCCTTTCTTGCAGCTTCTTATACACTTTGGCAAATTGTTGTATACCACTGTGAAATGACGTTATGCTGGTTTTCAAGTGGAATGATAGCCACAAAGCCTCTTTTTAAAAAACAATGATGCCACCATTTTCCCCCCAACACATCTTGGTCTTTTGACCTTTACCAGAGGATTTGCATTGGAAAAGACCCAAATGGATTACTTGTGTTTGCTTCCAGGATGAAACTGGTAGATTCATTTCAGTAATAAAGTATCACAGGAAATGTCCTGTAGACAAGGGACTCTTGAAACAATTAGCTGAAAAAAATTTGGCTTTACTCTGAGTGTGTTCAAATCCCACTCAGAACAAAACCAATTTTTTTTAGCTAATTATTGGTAGATCCATGTTTCATCACCCATCACAATCCCAGAAACTCAACAAGAGTCATCATTCTCAAAGTGCTTGAGTGCATCCTGGGTCACCTTTACACATATGTCGGCTTTTGAGCTTTTGTCAAACTGTGACGCATTCATTGAGATGAAATCTTTTTCATACAGAGATGATCATGCAAGACAGCATAAACACTCTCAGCATACTAATTTCTAGTACTGCCTCAAAGTCTTTATAAGCAAATCATTAATCCTCACTGATCATGTTTCATTTATGCATAATGTTTTCCTCTGTCAATGCTGTGGTTTGTTGTTTGCTTCTTTTCTTCATCCTTGAGGGATGTTCTTTTCCCCTTAAATTCTGAAAAACAATGAAAAACTGTGGCAGGTGATAAAGAAATGTCTAAATCATTAAACTGATTGTATTTCATTTAAATTACTCTTAAAGTTGTAGAGAATGATCACTAAAATGTTCCGATTCTAGCTCAACAACATTAGATGCACTACAGTATGCTAAGGCAAGTTTCAACTTGCATGCTGACAGTAAATAATGTTATAATCTTTTTACTGGTACTGTTTTAACAGCAATGAATGGTACTACTGAATCACACACCTTAGTACCTGCAGCTCTGGTAGCCCTGCATCTCAAAACTTTACTAGTAACCTATGTATTAAATTGCTACATATGGGGTGGGGGTGGCTCGGTCAGTAAGTGTGCCAGGGTTGTAATCTGCAGTTCCCAGGTTTTAGTCCCAGCTGGACAAGACTGAGATTTATCTCAACAAAACTCCCTGCCTACAGTCAGTAGGAGACACTGATGGGCTTGGAAAGGCCACCATTCATCAGATGGGATGTTAAGCAGGAGAGCCATACCCTGTGCACGTTAAAAAACATGCTGGATGGCCTTGATGGGAGGCTACCATCTGTCTAGTGGGTCCCCTTCCTCCAAACTTCTCCGAGCCTTAGGGGTCCTTGACTTGGCCACTTAGCCCATTGTGTTCAAAAAAGTGCAGCTCAGAGATAAAAATAACCCAACCCCTACTGAAAGACTACTAGAGATGAATTTGGTTCAGCTTCAAAATAACATGACTTCAAGCTCAGATATAATTTTAATTTTTCTCGTAATTGTGAAAGAAAAAATAGGTAAAAACACATTTTTTTAATTATAATTTCAGTTTTTTAGTCAGTTTTTAGTGCTTAAAAATAAGCATTTAGCTTTTGATTACTTTTCTTGGTGTTCTAGCTTTTTCATTAATGAATTGCTCTTATGATTATAATATATATATAAAAAACACCCTCTTAAGCAGCTGCTTGCCACAGAGGTTTGACAGGAGCCTGTCAGTTTATAGACCATAGTAGGTCTATGAGGATGGCGGGACCTCAGCAAAAAAAACTATACAAACATCCATGCCTTACCCGGAGCTTGAACCTTGGTCCCTTAGATCAATCGCCAAGTGCGCTAACCACTCGGCCATGTGCTATTTAAAAATTTTCAGTTTCTATGTATTATTTCTAGTATTTTCATTCAGAGTAACATTAAGATTATAACTTTGTCATCCAATAACTGTGATTTCTTTTAAAGTTCGAAACAACCAATGATACAAAGAATTACAAGATGGGGTTTAAGATGCGTGAATTTTTATATATTCTACGATGTATCATTTTTTTCTCCTAACTGGGCTCAAGCTCAGATTTTTGAGCCCAAACTAATCTCTTATTATATGAGTCCCATTATACAAATTTTACATATTTTATAGTAGTTTGATGAGTCTTATTACATACAGAGTGAAAGGATCTTACTTTGATATAGTAACAATAGATGGTTTTGATTTTATTAGCTCTTGTTTTCGTAGCTCTGTTTCAACATCTCCTCCTGCTAATTGCCACAAATAATATACTTCTTGTAGAAGGCAGTGTCCTAGATGATCACCTGTGAAAGATTCTAATGTTACTTCAAATTATCAATAGTGAATTAAAAACAAACAATAATTAAAGCAATCATAAAAATATTAATTGTGATGTATTTGATAGGAGCAAAGATTCTAATACTTTGGATCACAAATTAGAAAAAGTCTATCCATAGTAAATGCACAGATTACCTGTAGAGATAGACTTCAAACATTTACAAATTTCTTCTGGGAAAAAAAAAAATTCATCGCCCACACGACGATAAATTTTTTTTCCAGAAGTTTTTTAGAAAAAGTCTTTCTTTCTGAGGAGTTGGGTTGTTTTACCCCTGAGTGATACTTTTTTGCACACAATGGGCTAAATGGCCAGGTCACAAGAATCCCAAAGGGTTAGAGAAGGTTGGGGGAGGAGACCACTGGAACAGCTGTTAGGAGATGGATGGTAGCCTCCCATCAAGGCCATCCAGCGTGTTCTTTAATGTGCACAGGTTATGGCTCTCCTGCACATTGAGCCATGGCTTAACATCCCATCCAATGAATGGCAGCCTTTCCAAGCCCATTGGTGTCCCCTACTGACCATGGGCAGGGTGGGGAGTTTTGCAGAGATAAATCTCAATGCTGACCCAGCAGGGACTTGAACCTGGGAACTGCAGATTATGAACCCAGTGCACTACCAACTGAGCCACCCCCATCCCACTCTGAGGTGTTGAAAAACACTATACAAATCCCATCTTTGAAAGAAACATAATGAAAGATGCTATAATATTACACAAAAAGAAATATAAATTTAAAAAATAAAAAAATGTCTATATGTTCCCTAAAAAGTAGAAAATAAACCTAAAGCATACTGATGGCATGAGTCACTTCGTTTGTATTCACTTCAAAGCAAGATATGGTGCATGCAATCTTGTTGAGTAGGTAAATCGGTGGCACTATCTTCCTTTGAAGGGAATATAAAGTCAGTGATTCACTGCATCATTGATATGCTTTAGGTTCATTTTCTACTTCTCTAAGGAGCACATAAAATGATAGGTATTTTTTAATTTACTTTTTTTGTCACTAAAAACACCTACCTTCAGAAACTTTCATTTGATATATGGTCATAAACATCGACCACATTTTCCCTTCCTTTTGGATGTGTTTGAGGTAGCCCATGGCATTCGAGACACAAGTTTTAATTTGAGATATAAATCATTAAGGTCCACTCCCCCCTTTATCAGGGAGGGAGAGAATGGTGGTTGGGGGGGGGAAGTGATTCAAAATAGGTTACAACAGTCATTATATGAGTTTTCATCTGACACCTAACTCATAGCTGCAGGTACTCATGTTCAGAACATATAGCAGAAGAACGACTTTAATATTTCCCATTTTATAGGGGAAAGAAAGCAAGGGGGTATATTTTATTACCCACAACCCTTCCCTTATCAAAAGCTTTCATTTGATATACAACATGCTACTTTCCACACTCACGTTCCAAAGATACAGCACAATAGTAGATTCACATTTCCCCCCTTTTTTTTAGGGAGGTAAGAATGCATGGGGGTCAATTTTTTTATTGCTTATGACACTCCCCACATCACAAGCTTTCATTTGACACATAGCTTGTTACTTTCCACACTTGCATTCTGGAGATATGGGGAAACAACAGTTTTTACATTTCCCTTTTCTTTAGAGGGGAAGAAAGCTTATGGTCACTTTTTATAGCCTATAACATTCCCCACTTCACAAGCTTTTATTTGACATATATAGCTCGTTACTTTCACACACTCACAGCACTCACATTGTACAGATATAGTGGATGGACGGCAGCTTTTCTAAATCCATCAGTGTGTCCCCTTTCTGACTGAAGACAGAGAGTAAGTGTTAATTGGAGATAAATCTCAATGCTAAGCACAGTTATGGCTCAAACCTGGGAACTGCAGATTATGAGCCTGACACATTACCAACTGAGCCATCCCCCACCTCAATGTCTTGACAACAGAGCCTTCAAATGCAATTAAAAGACAGCTGCTAAAGTCCAACTCTGGTGAAGGGAATAACATCAGTAATAGAGGACATCAGAGGCCAGAGTATCTGACATGTCATCAGGGGGTCATGAGTTCAGATCCCACCATGCTCAAGACAATTTTTCATCTATATGTATAAAAAATATACAACATAATAATGGTCCAATACTAACAAGAAGTTCGGTGGCTAGCAAAGAGTTGCTGGTACATGCAGTCAGGTGTAAAAGCCTTCCCATATTAATTTGAGCTACACAGCAAAATGTTAAAAAATATTTAATTAACAATTATGCTGTAATAATATTAATAGCTCCTGAGCAACATTATTCTGCATTTAACTTATCACTATTTACATAGTCACGCCATGAGAATTTTCATCATGGTTTATTATCACTTAAGGATACTTTTAATCCTTGCAAAAAGTTCCTAAGTAAATAGGTGGAAAATATTACCATTTCAGGTGTCTTTAAAACTTCTTATGCTGGCTCAGCCAGTCATGCTGTTATCCTCATGTTGTTCTTGCAAGGGCCTTGTATCAAGGGTTTTAATTTGGTTGTTGATGATCTCTTACTGGCAGCCACAAAATGTGAATTTGGATACTGGATACCAGTCCAAGTTTTTAACTAAGCAGACACTGTAAATAGGGTCGTTTATCACTAACCAATGCTGGTTATTGCAATTGCTTGTCCATTGTGCTCCAGAACAAATAATGAGTGGGATGTGTATTTCCCACCCATCTTCTGGACTTTATCCCACATGGCCTTAAAACTGGTTGTGTAGGTAATAGATGACATATATGTGATCCAAGATTCCTTCTGGCTCTGGTCCAGGACAAAATGGGCTTTCGCCCTGGTGCATTTGAATGCTTCAAGCTTGAGGGATGTTGGATATATTCAAAACACCCCATCCCCCAAGCCTTTTCTGAGCTTAACAGGCTGCAGTGCAGTAACGATTCCACTATGGTTTTAGAAACTGTGGAAACCAGGTCAAGGTTTGAGGAATACTTGAGGCAGCTGCATTGATGATATACAGTTCATCATTTCTGCCACACATCATTGATTGGCTCCTGGCTGACCGAGTGTTCATCAAACTCACAAAGGAGTTTGAAGCCACTCCAGTCAACCCAATCAAGCCTCTGTGATACATGTGAAGGGTTGTGAAGCCCCTTTCCCTCGGGAGATGGCACACATGACAGGGAGGTGATTATTACTGTAGGGGTTGTCCTCGGCCTCCCATGCAAAGAGTGGAAGGATTGAGGAACAGCAGATGGTAAGATCAATGGAAGTGAATGAGCAGGTCGGGAATGAAGGTAGGTACCAACACCAATGTCAACAGGGAAAGTGATAGATCCAGGAGCCACTGAGGACTGTTTGTTGAAGTCCCCCATGATGAGGAAGGGGGTGGCAGCTGCAAGACCAAATCATCAAAGTCTTACAAGATGATACTTCCAACTGGTAGGTAAATAGAATTGAAAGTACAAAGAAAATCCCATGAAGAAGCGGATGACAATTGTCTCTTCGTGAAAAAAACAACTTTTGATTTATTTTAACTGTCACCAGCGATGGTTTAGGAAAATTGGGGTGGTCAGTGTCCATGTCCTCAGAGTTGTACAAAGGATCACCACCACCCAAGGACGGATTAAAAGTTTCTTCTTAGGTCCTGGTGAGGGCCCCTGGACTTTAAAAGGTCTGGCTGTCTTAAGTCAGGAAGGAGGAGGCCTTCCAGTGGTGTCAGTAGGTGTAGAAGCAAGAATTGAAATTGTAGTTGAAGTTGAAATTACCTGGCTTTGCCTGTTCCAAGAGGTGCTAAGAATCTGGTGCGAAGGATTCAGCAGGAGGTATGCTGATATCAGGTTGCACTGCCACGGATGCCGTGGGAACAATGGGCTTCCCAGCAGCCACACTGGCTTATGAAAGTTTGACAGGCAGTGGGAGTGGTGCAACAATCTTTTATGCTTCTGGGTACGAGATATTCTGTACCATTTTTACATGCTGAACCTCTTTTTTCTCTTTCCATTTCAGACAGTTGCAGGAATATGCTGGATGGGCACCACTGCAGTTGAAGCAGCTTGCCATCTCAGCTGTGCAGTCTGGATTGAGGTGATCCTTACTGCTGCAGCGAACAAGGTAGGCTAACTCTGGCAAGCTGTGTGGGCATGACTGTATCTCTGGCACTGGAAACAGTACAGAGGGTTGGGGATATATGGTCATACCTTACAATGTAAGTAATCTGCCTTGATGGAGGTAGGCAGGCATGGCAAATTGAAAGTAATAATTAGTAACTTGGTGGGCATTAATTTTCCATCCTGGTGAACTGAAACATAGTGGACTGCAGTCACTCCTTGGGCAGATAACTCCAAAAGGAACTCCTCCTCAGAGACTTTGAGGGGGCTCCACTCGGATATTACACCATGTGAGGAATTCAGCAAATTGTGGGGTGTCACAGTGACATCCCACCAATCACTGTTACCTTTAAGAGAAGCTCATAATGCTTAGAGCAAGCAATCTCCAATAACAGGTCACCAAATCTTAGGTACTTGACAGATTTTGGTGCTCCTGTGAGACCTTCCATACCCTTATTGATAAAAAATGGGGGCATGTCCCCAAGCTCCTGATCATTCATGGAATGGATGATCAGGAATCTCAAGTACAAAAAAACATGTGAAGATGATGGCAATAATGACAAATATAATGCAAAAGATGGGGGCTCGTGCCGAGCTCTCTTTGCAACATTCACCAATGAAATTCCATTAATGGAACTCATAGTTGGGCTTTTGGTGCTTCAATGCTCGTTGTCGACACCCAACATAGAGCCCAACAAGAGGATGCCCAATTGGGAATCAGGGCTGTCAGGGCACCATACCCACACAGCCAGTGAGCCAAACTATCACAACTAAATAAAAAGGAAAAGATAAATGTGAGAAAGTCATCTGAGTTCTCACAAAAAGAAGTGAAAAATAGTGTGAGAAACAAACCATTCTCACAAAAAAAAAGAAAGAAAATCACAAAATTAGTGAATATGTGGGGAAACTCGCTAACCATTGCCTGGATGTGGACAAGGTGCTCACTGTACTACACAGTTAGCCCTAGCAGGTCCAGCCCACCAGTTGATTGATTCCGAGGGGACCACCCAAGGACCTCCTAATTACCTAAAACAGAGGCCAAAGCAGTGTGTAGCAGTGGCCTTGGAATATGCTGACCAATCCCCCATGATGAATAGGCTACCCAATGGCATAACGGGTCAAAGGTGACCTCATTAGTCATGAGCTGAGGAGAGCAGACAAAGACCCCCAAGCAACTAGCAGAATCCTCCTTTCCAGGGACACTGGTATCCAAGCATGGTAAACACATGGGCAAGCATTCAGGACCCTGTGAAGGTACCCAAACCAGGAGAAACTTCACAGGGTGGTCCCTTCACCAAGTACAGGAGCTCGCACCAAGGGGTGTGTGTGCTACATAACTCTTCCAACTAACCCTTATTCAAATTTCAATGCTAATTCAAACCACTATTCATATGATCTCAAAAATATTTAAATTAAATTATAGAAATCAACTAAATCTAGTAATTAACCAGAGCAAAAACATGTATTACAAAAATATTTTTAGAACTAATGTTGACTCAAAAACTATATTTATCAATAGTCTTTTATGAACAAGAAATATTGTTTTTCCTGATGATACAAAACAAATATATCATTATTTATGTTTTGTACTATTAGATTAAAAATATACATATCGATTTCCAAATGAAGTGTTATTATTGCCCAAGTAGACAGTAACTTGATCTAGAATTACCATTATGGACAGGCATCACTAACCTTTCAGGGTGCAAAAACTTTGAACAATTTAGATAATAATTTAAAAAAAGCTGAAAAGTTCTGTAGTCATTAGAAATTTGTTAACTACTTTTTCTAATTAATGTTTTTGAATGTTTGAAACACTTAAAATGCTGGTGTGTCACATAGTTAATATTTACCATAAGTTTATTACTTAATAAAATTTAATTAAGTTCCCAGTCTTATCACATTCTGTATAGTTTTTTTTTAACTGAGTGTCCTTTTTTCTGTTTCATGTGAATTTATTATAACTAAATCTTTGTAATGCAAAAAAAATATGCAAATAAAAATAAACCTTGTATGCAGTTAGAAATGCCAGTAGGGGAATAGATTGGTTGTTTGGAATTTTACAGTGCAAATGCAACCTACCATATTGTGTTACAAAAAAGTGTGTGTGTGGAGTAGGGGGGGAGGGAAGCAGAAAGGAAATATTTGACTTTCCCTTGAAACTTGCAATGAAATATTAAATATATAATTTATATGTGTAGAGTATATACCACTGCCAGACACACAAACATAGCCATAATCATATCTTTCTCGAAAATAGGAATAATCATACCGGCAAAATCTTTACAAACACCTCTATCACAGAAAAAAATTCACCATTGAGCAATATAAACAAAATAATCTGTAGGCTTTAAACAGTATTTTATACCACTGCCAGCAATGTACCAGCTTGTACAAGTACAAAGGGGAAGGGATGGCTCAGTTGGTAGCATGCCAAGTTCATAGTCTGCAGTTCCCAGGTTCAAGCTACAATTGTCCTCAGCATTGATATTTATTTCCTCTAAAAACCCATTCTGCTCTCAGTCAGAAAGGTGACACCAATGGACTTGGAAAAGCTACCATCCATTGGATGGGATGTTACGTCATGGTCCTCTTGGAATTTTACAATGCAAAAGCAACCAGTCATATTGTGCAGCAAAATTATTATCTTTTTGTGCAGTTAGTAATGCCAACATGGGAAAGCAGAAAGGGGTCCTTTTGGCCTGACCATTTAGCCCATTGTGTGCAAAAAACTGCCACTCAGAAGTAAAACAAACCAACCCAACATGCACAAACATAATCACAATTATACCTTTCTTGAAAATAGGAATAATTAGACTGACAAAATCTTTAAAAACACGTCTATCATAGAAAATATTCAACCTTCTGCTATATAACAACAAAATAATCTGTAGATTTTTAACGTATTTTATCTGCCACTGATGACATTAATAGTTGTAATTTTGATATTAGCAAAGCAATTTAAGATACATATGGCTAACTTTAAAGCCAGAAATGCATTTTTCATCATCACAAACAGTTAGAGCAGAAGTAGCTACATTATACAAAACACCTTGGAAATTATCAGCTCATTTTGCCCTGACAGAAAGTTTATTTATACTTAGGTCTCTGAACACCACCCTTTTCTTTTTACACAAAAATGCATATATTTAAAAATATGGTATTTACACTCTGGTAAAAATGTCTGTTGTTTTTCTATTTCAGCAGTTTCCTATTTTTTTCCCTATCAGGCTATCAAACAGTGAATTCCAAAAACTGGAAGGAGAGCTGTATGTCAATTCCCTGTGATGATGCACAGAACAGACCTAGCCTAGAACCTAAAGTCCAACCCCACATTCTCATGGTAAAAATCATCAGTACCTTTCAAAAGTGATATTCTCTTTGAGAAAGGGTTGGGTTGTTTTACCTCTGAACAGCACTTTTTTGCATGCAATGGGTTAAATGGCCAGATCATGGAGACCCCCAAAGGCTCAGAGAAGGTTGTGGGAGGGGACCCACTGAAACAGCTCAGACAGAAGGTAGCCTCCCATCAAGGCCATCCATCATATTCCTTAACATGCACAAGGTCTCCCACACATGGGACCATGTCTTAACATTCCATCCAACAGACAGCGACCTTTCCAAGCCCCTCAGTGTCTCTTACTGGCCTGTGGGTAGGGCTGGGAGTTTTTCAGAGATATATCTCAACGCTGACCCAGCTAGGACTCGAATCTGGCTTCGAGAAAGGAACAGATGCGAAGGGTTGCTGGATCAGTGTGTTCTACTGATCTTGTATCTATTGCCACTTTTAATTTTATTTTTTGTACCCTGCTGAGAGTGGTTAACTTTACAAGGTCTTGGTGCTGACCATTTAAATCCACTAGACTGGCTTATGGTTTTGAGCTTGATTATAGATCTTGAACTTGATAAACTGGTTGGCTTCTGCTGAGGGAAAAATCTACCATTGTTTTCTGTTTGGTTGTGGGTTGACAGCCCTGACTTAATAAATGCACAGAATACTTTATATCAGCTGATGGATAATCCTGATCACAGGCCATCACAGTTACCTGAACCCTTGATTTTAGGGGAATTGCCAATCCTACAATAGAAGAATGTCTTAGGCAGGTTCAGTTTCTCTTTTGATTTTGGTTCTTGTTCTTGAAAAGGTCCACTTGTAAAGGCAGTGTCTGAAGTTTTTATTGGCATTGGTGGCTTAAGCCTTTAGCAGTAATCACAGCAAATACCTGTTCCAGCCCCATAATCACAGGCATCAAATAGGTATTTGCTCCATGCCTGTGATTATGGGGCTGTTTGATACTGTTTGATACTCAATAAACCTAATTTCTTTAAATAACCTACAAATAATTTTTCTTTCACAGGTACATAGAATGTCCTCACACAGGAACACACTCTTGATGTCCTCACAGGAATTCCAGCATTACAACCTAGACATTTTGTGCTTGGAAGTGATCAGATGGAGAGGTAAAGGTCAGATACTTAAAAATAATCTCAAGTTTCCCTTTTTAGGATTGAAAGCCTCTCCAAGGCACAAGTTTGCTTCTAAGCAGAAACGCCAGTAATGCTCTTATAGGATGACAGCATTAATGAAACATTTCTTATAGCTAAATTTAAAACTAAGATTAAACATAAATATTACCTGTTATTAAGCCTCCACAGAGGACTTTGATGAGAATAAGTTTTACAGATAATTTTAGAGTATTTTGAATCCTGTCAAGGAGATATTTATCTTGTGCTAAATGACTTCAGTGGCAAAGTTGGTACTGACTATGACCTTTAGCAGGAGTGATAGGTTCTTTGGGTATTAGTAGTTGCAATAGCAATGGGAGACTTCTCCTACAGGTCAGTAAACTTCATGGTTTGAGAATAACTAACACTTGCATATTTATAAATATACTTGGGTTTCACTAGATGGGTTGTATAGATTGGGTTGTTTTACCTCTGAATGGCACTTGTTTTGCACACAATGGGCTAAATGGCCAGGTCACAAAAGTTGGGGGAGGGAAGCACTGAACAGTTGTTAGGAGACAAATGGTAGCCTCTCGTCAAGGCCATCCAGTGTTCTTTAACATGCACAGGGTATGGGCTCTGTCACACGGGGCATCCCATCTGACAAAACATCCCATCTAACGAACAGTGGCTTTTCTAAGTCCATTGGTGTCCCCTACAGACCTAAGGCAGGATGGGGAGTTTTGCAGAGATAAATCTCAATCCTAGCTCAGCTGGGACTCGAACCTGGGAACTGCAGTTGCAAGCCTGATTGTAACAGAAATTGGGAAAAATAATTGGGTCAATAATTGAAACCGACCAAGGCCAGTTCTTAGGGCCAACTTAGGGCATATAATATTGTGCCAATAATATTGTTCAACTTAGGGTCAATAATTGTTGTTATGACTTTACTGGTGTGTCTGCTTAAAAGCAAACTTGTGCCTTGGAGAGGCTTTCAATCCTAAAAAGGGAAACTTGAGATTATTTTTAAGTATCTGATCTTCACCTCTCCATCAGTCACTTCCAAGCACAATTTGCCTGAGTAGGCAACTTGCTACCAATTGAGCCACCCACTCCCTCCCCAGGTTCTATACAAATGCAACAGTTTATATATTAACAACAAATGGGCTAGTTCTATTAGAAACACTAGATCATAGAGGGGAGCTGAGACTGGGGCAGATCATTACTCATTAAATGTTCAGAGTGTCTTGCAAGGATAAAAGAATGACAGTAGATTCTGAACTTCCAGGTTTGGATTAATTAGGATGCAGATTTAACAGGATTTTGAGAAAAATTATGTATGCCTGAAAATAATATGGGATATGAGAAAGTGGCAGCTAAAATACGGTGCAAGAGTAAAAGATTTTAGGCACACAATATTTTCAGCACAATTTACTGAAAGGCAAATGAAGGGAAAAAGAAAACTTACTTGCTGACCTATTTTGAATAAAGTAAGTCAATGCTATGATGATGTTTTCCAAAAATTGTGGAGTTTTGGGGCATTTTGCAAGGATGGTGGATTAACTGGGAATTCAATTATCCAGGATTGTTTTTTCTGATTCATTCTTGATAATAGAGAGTCTACTGTACTTTCAAAACTGATGCTCTTAAAAGACCCTCAGATAGCCAAAGCTTACCATGGTAGGTTAATAAGTCATTATGAGTTGAGTTATTTTACCTCTGAGCAGTGCAATTTTCCATGCAATGGGTTAAATGGCCAAGTCACAGGGATTCAAAAGGTTTAGAGTTGGTTAGAGGAATGAAACCCACTGGACAGTTGTTAGGAGACAGATGGTATCCTGCCTAGGCCATCCAAGTGTGTTCTTTAAAGTGCAGAGGTTGTTATGCACACAGAGCCAGGGCTTAAAGTTCCATCCAGTAAATGGTGACCTTTCCAAGCACAACAGTGCCCCCTTTCTCACTTATGGAAGAATAGGGGTTATCTGGGAAAATTTGGATATAGGCCCAGTTGGGACTTGAACCTGGGAACATCAGTTTACAAGCCTGGAGCACTACCAATTGAGTCAACTCCTGCCCCAAGTCATAACAATTATAGTTTAGTTACTGCTGAGGTTGAGGAAGAATGGGACCATTTTAAACAGACTATTTTTGAAACGAATAATATTATTTTGGGTAAAATGTGGCAAAGGAGATAGTCATTTGAGTGATAGGGTTAGGCAGCTTATGTCTGAATGAAAGGAGTGCAGGATTCAGTTGAATCAATATCTCCTTATTAACCCTTCCAGTGTCCACGTTGTCTGTATATGTTCGCAGAATCTAAAATGAGGGGCCAAGGACATATGTATCCATTTTTAATACAACAAAAAAAATCGATTTTTTAAAAATAAAAATTGCCATTGTAAATTTATATATATATCTCTTATAAAAATATATAATTCAGGGTTCTAAAATAATATTTTGTTTTTTAATTTGATGCATATTTTATTACAATGTAAATAATTTTATAAAGTCATCTGATTGCCATTTCTTAGAAGCACTAAACAGTATTGCCGATTTGCTTGCTAACATTCCTATTTGCTGAAGCAATCTTCTGATATAAGCTGACAAGTTTGATTTGAACTATTATCAACAAATTTCTCCTTGAATTTTCCAAAAACTCTCCCCCCCCCCCAACAAAAAAATGCTATTTTTAAAAACGGCATCAGTATTCCCAAATTATTTTTATCATTTTCCCAGCATTCAATACATCTTTCAAGCTCTTAGAATCAATACAGGAAGTAAACACAAAAATTCTGGTTGCAGCTGCATTTAATTAGTTAT
Source organism: Ryuthela nishihirai (assembly GCA_038380435.1). Classification (NCBI taxonomy): domain Eukaryota; kingdom Metazoa; phylum Arthropoda; class Arachnida; order Araneae; family Heptathelidae; genus Ryuthela; species Ryuthela nishihirai. The sequence goes on along the minus strand of JAWZYU010000004.1, from coordinate 91,901,570 downwards.
GCTTTCCTGAGGTAAACAAGATGCAGATAGCTGATACATGCTATCTCCATTCCGTGTGCTATATAGTGTCTGTGTTTTGGTCCTGCATACTGGATACCCTTTGTAAAGCTAGTATTTACTTTTTATATTTAAACCTTAGTTTTCATTTCAGTACATTTATTTTCGTAAATTTGTGATCTTTTGGCTGATTGATAAGTACTGATTTTCCATAGTTATGCTATATTGTATGGCTGGCCTACAACTTGTTGCTGTGGATATTTTAACATCGCATTAGGCTATATGTTAATTTTTATATTATTATTTATTATTTTTCCAGTAAAAATTTGATCTGGTATCATTTTCTAAAAATAAATGAGGTTTCGGATATGGAAACAAATTCATTTCTGTAGATTTATTTCCGTTAGTTAGTGATCTTTTGATTGGCTGATTTATTGATCTTTCCGAGTTATGCTAGATAGAAGGCTGGCTTAAAAGTTGTTGCGAATATTTTATTTAACATCCCATTAAGTTATATGTAATTTTTCTTTTATTATTTCTTTTTTTTTTTCAGTTATTTTTCAGGTATTAAACGCTGCTTTTTTATAGGTCATAGGATGTTTAGAAGTTGCAGAAATTAAATTTGGAATATAAGCAGGTTTTTTGTATACTGTAGTTGGATATTGTCAGGCAGCAGGATATGAGTATTTTAAGGTATGGTAATGTACCTTTAACCTTGGCTTCATGGGTGAATTGGATGGAGGGCATAATACTGTTAAAAGTATCAATTAATGTTTTTAATTCTTTAATATCATAATTCCCAAATAATACTATATCTTTAATGCAATGTAAATATAATTCTGGTTTTAACTTTTTAACCCTTCCAGTGTTCCAGCCTGAAAAACTGGTTTCCATCCAGATGCCAAGCTATTTTTTCCCTATGCTCAGCCAAAAAAATTAACTTTAAAACTTTTTTGCCAAATAACTAATGAAGGGTATTATGACATGTTATATGCCAAATTAATCAGCGTCTAATTCTGGATTTTCAGAAAATAAAGTATTTAACAAAAAAAACAACAATAAGTTTCATTTTAATAGGGTTTTATTAGAGTCATGTAGTAAAAAAATGCATCTGGCAACATAAATGAAAATTTATTAAAAAAAAAAAAGCTAATAGACAGAAATGATTATAATGCACATGAATAGAAAGGCTATTTATTTCTGAATAATGAAAAAAAAATATTATTTTGGTTTCAAGTAAATATTTCGTTTTGTAATTTTTTTCTCGGTACCATATTATGAGAAAAATTCCAGGCTTTTAGCCAATTGTGCTGAGTCAAATAAACAAGTCAACTTTAGAATTTTTTTTTAAAAATAACCAATTAACTAAAATAGATCATGTTATATACCAAATTAAACAGAATTTAATTATGAATTTTATAAAAAATTAAATAATATAAATAAATTTCCAAGCATATTGATTTTAACAAGCGTTTTTCAATGTGACAATGGTGAAGAAAAAGATCACAATATTCAATTAAGGTTTGGTTTGGTTGTTTGGGGTTTAATGGTGCATCGGCAACAAAGCCATAATGCGCCAAACAAAAGACAATATAAAAGATAAAAGACATATAAACCCGCAACCAAAATTTAAAATACAGTTTCAACGTTGTAAATGGGTAAAATAACAAAAAACAGGTGCATATATACAGAGTAAAACAACTGTAGAAATACTAAATAAAATAATCCCAGGTGTAAGAGACCTGGGGTAAATAATGTGATTAAAATATCCAGTATAAATAGTATATCAAATTCGATTAAAATATCCGGTAAATTTTAAAAATTGAAAAACAGCATTAAAACGACAATGATCTGATAAAAGATGTCTGAGTGTAAGGGGCTCGGACGTAAAATCGTGGAAGTTAAAAAACATACGTCGTTCAAGGTTAAAACAATGACATTCAATTAAAATATGTTTAACTGTTAAAACGGTGTCACAAAACTCGCACTTAGGTACTGCGTCCGCCTTAAGAAGAAAAGAGTGGGTTAAAAACGAGTGACCTAAGCGGAGCTGAGCAAGGACAACTTCCTCCTTACGATTCCTGCGAAAACAAGACTGCCATGGTTTGACAATGGGCTTGATCTCGAAGAGCTTGTTAGCAACCTGTTCAGACCAAGATCTCTGCCACTGTGCCTGGAGCTCGATGGTGAAACGCTGCCGGAAATCCACATATGGAACTGGCAACAGAGAGTCGGACAGGGGCGTGGCTGACCTGGCAGCAGAATCTGCCAAATCATTGCCCCTGATTCCGACATGACCGGGCACCCAACAGAAGAGAATCGTGGTGGTGGCTGCCAGACAATGGAGCTGCTGGCGGATCTTGGAGAGAACAGGGTGAGGCCGATGCCTCACCGAGATCAAAGCCTGTAAGCGAGCTAAGCGAGTCGGTGTAAAGCACACACCGACGATGATGCTTAGCTGCTATATGGTCCAAGGCAATGCTGATAGCATGCAACTCAGCAGTGAAGATGGAACACTGCTGTGGGATCTGGTCTGCAATGATTACATCACAGCAGACCATGGCTGATCCCACAGAAGTGTCGGACTTCGAGCCATCTGTGAAGACAGGCAAGAAGTCCAGGTGCACAGCACGATGGCTGGCAAAGAGTTGCCGGTACACACAGTCGGGTGTAAAGGCCTTCCCCGTCCTGCACAGGGAAAAATTGCAGGAAGGGGAAACAGCGAGCCAAGGTGAAGTGGCTCAGCTGTCGACTGTGCGATGCTATCGAGACTGGTATTGATGTCTCGCAGGTAACCTCGGACACGCAAACCGAAAGGACGAATGGCAGTCGGCCGATTCTGGTATAACATTTCCCACCTGGGACTGAAAACGCAGTCCCAAGTGGGATGGCCTGGCAGGGATCGCAATTTTGATGCATACTGCAGGGACAACTGCTGACAGCAAATAGATAAAGATGGTTCATCGGTCCAAACGTAGAGACTCTGGACCGGTGAAGTGCGGAAGGTCCCCGTGCACACACAGAGGGCCTGATGATGGAGTGGGTCCAGCACCTTCACCACCGAATCCCGGGCGGAGTCATACACCTGGGATCCGTAGTCCAGTTTCGACCGGACAAGTGCACGGTAAAGGCGGAGCAAAGAACATCGGTCCGCCCCCCAAGAGAGGGAGGAGAGGACCTTGATGATGTTCAATGCCCGCGTGCACTTGGACCTGAGATGTCGAATATGTGGTAAAAAGGTCAATTTCCGGTCGAAGATGAGACCGAGAAACTTGGTCTCCGCCACAACTGGAATGATGTTACCCCTGAGCCACAGCTCATTTCATCCAAGAGTCCAGATGAAGATTACGCTTGCGGCAAAAGTGCACACAAGCGGTCTTCTGTGGGGAGAACCGGAACCCATTGGCCGTCGCCCAAACTGAGAGATTGTTCAGGGCAGTTTGCAGTTGCCGTTCAATGACCCTCATGCTGGACGATGAGCAAAAGATGCTAAAGTCATCAACATAGAGGGCATTGCCTACAGTCGGAGGAAGTTGCTGTGTAATGGAATTTATCTTGACAGCGAAAAGCGTAACACTCAGGACGCAGCCTTGAGGCACCCCGTTCTTGGGGGAAAGGCCGCGATAGAGTGTTGCCGACACGGACTCGAAAAACATGAGAAGATAAAAAGTTTGCGATGAAGATCGGCATGTGACCTCGCAAGCCGAAGCTGTGAAGGTCACGAAGAATGCCGAATCTCCATGCTGTGTCGTACGCTTTTTCGATGTCGAAGAAAACTGACACCAGGTGCTCTCGTCGTAAAAAAGAATTCCTGATCGTTGATTCGAGGCGGATCAGGTGGTCTAAAGTAGACCGGTGCCTGCGAAAGCCACACTGGGTGTTGGAAAGAAGGCCGTGATGTTCCAAATACCAGGCCAGCCTGGTATTTACCATCCTTTCCAACACCTTGCAGACGCAGCTCGTCAACGCAATTGGACGATAATTGGAAGGAATCTTGGGATCTTTGCCTGGCTTACGGAAGGCCAAGACGAAGGCCTCCCGCCAGGAGTCCGGAAACTGCTCCTCGATGAAAATACAGTTGAAGAGTCGGAGCAGTCGATCCTTACTCGATGGTGAGAGATGTTGGAGCAAGGCATAATGGACATTGTCTGGCCCCACAGCAGATGCACGAGAAGTGTGCAGAGCAAGGCGAAGCTCCTCCGCTGTGAATGGCCTGTTGTAAGACTCCAGGCCATTCGAATGGAAGGACAGCGGAGAGCGTTCGGCCCTGCTCCTCTGGGCCAGAAACTCGGGGGAGTAGGAGGACAGAGAAGAGATGGTGGAGAATGACTCCCCAAGAATGTCGGCAATTGCTCGAGGATCAGCAATTGCCTGTCCATTGTGCTCCAGGATCGATAATGAGTAGGACGTGTACTTCCCACCCATCTTCCGGACCTTATCCCACAAGACCTTAGAACTGGTCGTGCGGGTGATAGAAGATGTATATTTCATCCAAGATTCCTTCTGGCTCTGGCGCCGGACGAAACGGGCTTTCGACCTGGCGCGTTTGAATGCTTCGAGGTTGGGGGACGTCGGATATCTCCGAAACACCCCCCAAGCTTTGTTCTGAGCCTTACGAGCTGCGGTGCAGTCGGGATTCCACCATGGTTTTGGGAACCGTGGAAACCGAGTCGAGGTCTGAGGAATAGTAGAGGCAGCTGCATAGACGATGCAGTCCGTCAACTCCGCCACTGCAGCATTGATGGGCTCCTGGCTGACAGAGTGCTCATCGAGCTCAGACAAGAGCTCGAAGCCACTCCAATCAGCCCGATCAAGCCTCCACCGGGAGACACGCGAAGGGCTGCAAGGCCCCCCACGAGAGATGGTACACACCACGGGGAGGTGATCGCTTCCATAGGGATTGTCCTCGACCTCCCATGTAAAGAGTGGAAGGATCGAGGAGGAGCAGATGGTGAGGTCAATGGCAGTGAATGTGCAGGTTGGGGTGTGAAAGTAGGTACTGACACCGGTGTTCAACAGGGAGAGCGATGGATCCAGGAGACACTGTTCTAGGACCCGGCCCCTCCCGTTGGTGTCAGCACTGCCCCAGAGCGGACTGTGGCCGTTGAAGTCCCCCATGATGAGGAAGGGGGACGGCAGCTGCGAGACGAGGTCATCAAGGCCATCCCGGAAAACGATGCTTCCGGGTGGGAGATAGACAGAACAGACAGTCAACGAAAATCCCACAAAGAGGCGGATGGCTACCGCCTCTAAGTGCGTGTGAGGGGAATGACCTGGAATGGAGAATGGTTGCTCACGAGGATGGCAACACCCCCGTGAGCTGGACCATCTCCATCCCGGTCCCGGCGAACAAGAGAAAAGTGCCGGATAGTGGGATTGTTGGCTGTCTGCAATGTCTCCTGAAGGCACACGCAGAGGGGTTCGTGTGCCCTCAGGAGGACCTTGATGTCGTCTATATTCCTCTGGAATCCACGACAGTTCCATTGAAGGAGTGTGGCCATCTCAGGTCTTGGAAGAATTGGCGGACGACTTTCGATTTATTTTAACCGTCGCCAGCGACGGCTTTTGAAAAATAGGGCGGTCGGTGTCCATGTCCTCGGAGTCGTCCAAGCAACATGGATCAGAGACCACCGAACGAGGAGGTAAATTTTCTTTTTTGGCCCTGGCGGGGGCCCCTTGGGTTTCGAAGGTCTTGCTGTTTGTGGGCGGGGTGGAGGGGGCCTTCCGGAGGTGGATGTGGAAGGCACAGACACAGGAATAGAAACCGGCGTCGATGTCGAGATTGACACCGACATCGGCTTGGCCTGCGTCAAGAGGTACTTAGCAGCAGGCGAGAAAGATTCAGCTGGTGGTACGCTGATGTCAGTCTGCACCGCCACAGAAGCCACCTTAACGATGGGCTTTCTGATGACCGCACCGGCATAGGAGACCTTGCCAGGTGGGGCAGGCGGTGCAGCGAGCTTTCTCGCCTCTGGATAGCTGACGTTATGGAGGGTCTTGAGGCGCTGTACCTCTTTCTCCTCCAGCCACTTCGGACAGTCGCGGGAGTACGCTGGATGTTCACCACGGCAGTTTACACAGCATACCTTTTCTGCTGTGCAGTCAGGTTCAAGATGATCCTGACTACCACAACGAGCACAAGTGGGCTTGCCCCGGCATGCGGTGCGGGCATGGCCAAACCTCTGGCATTGAAAGCAAAGCAGAGGGTTGGGTATAAATGGCCGCACCTCGCAGTGTAAGTATCCTGCCTTGATGGAAGTAGGCAGGCATGGTGTGTTGAAAGTTAGGATTAGTACCCTGCTGGGCTCTAACTTTCCATTACGGCGAGACAAAACCCGGTGGACTGCTATCACCCCCTGGGCTGAAAGCTCCGAGAGGATTTCCTCCTCAGAAACCTTGAGGAGGCCCCACTCGGAGATCACACCCCGGGAGAAATTGAGCGTCTTGTGCGGAGTGACTTCGACAGCCACTCCACCAATCGCTGTAACCTTTAATAGAAGCTCCGAATGCTTGGAGCACGCAGTCTCCACCTGCAAGTCACCAGATCTTAGGCGCTTGACAGATTTCGGCTCTCCTGCAAGACCTTGCAAACCCTTATTTATAAAAAAGGGGGACATGTCTCCAAGAACCTGGTCACCTGTAGAGTGGATGATCAGGAACTTCGGAGACGGAGACACACACGAAGACGAAGCAAAGAAGTTGGGGGTTCATGGCGAGCCCTCTTGGCGGCATTGACCGATGAATTTTGAGTTGTGGAACTCATGTTTGTTTTAAAAAATTCAGTGCCCGTTGTCCCCACCCACCATGGAGTCCAACAAGGGGACGCCCAGTTGGGCGCCAGGGCTGCCCGGGCACCATACCCACACAGGCAGTGAGCCAAGCCCGCACAACAAAACAAAAAGGAAAAGAAAAAGAGAAATGGTGAGAAACTCGTCTGAGTTCCCACAAAAGAAAATAAGCAACAAATCAATAAAGTGTGAGGTAAGAGCTGGCCTCACAAAAGAAAACTACAAAATTAGTAAATGTGTGGGGAAACTCGCAAACCGTTGTCCGGACGGTGGACAAGGTTACTCACCGATCTGCATAGTTGACCCTAGCAGGACCAGCCCACCAGCCGATTGATCCTGAGGGGGCCGCCCCAGGACCTCCCATTTACCTGAAGCAGAGGCCAAAGCAGTGTATAGAAGCGGCCCCGGAAGTCGCTGCCCAGCCCCGCGACAGACAGGCTCCCCAATGGCAATACGGCCAAAGGGGACCCCACCAGTCATGAGCTGGGGAGAGAAGACAGGGACCCCTGAGCAACTGCCAGGATCCTCCTTTCCAGGGACACGGGTCTCTGCGCACGGCAAACACGCGGGCGAGCGTTTAGGACCCTGCGAAGGTAACCGAGCCAGCGGAACCTTCACAGGGTGGTCCCCCTCACCGCGTACAGGCGCTCACACCAAGGGGGATATTCAATTAAGGCTTCACTTTGGAAAACCTGATGAATAAAAATAGTTAAATTATATATTTATCGAAAGGAAATTTCCTTCCGAATAATATAATATTCAACCTGAAATATGATTTTCATTTCTTTTAATGATTCTTTTCAGTATCGTATATTTTAAACACGGTCAGTGTTATATAATGTGACTTGGAGTTCTCACATTCACGGAATTTTCTGAACTGGTTATGAAATAGAAAAAAACTTCCTAAATTGCTTTTTTTTTTACTAAACATTATGAATTTTTTCTTTGGGTGTTGAAGTTTAGCGATCTTGGCTAAGAGCAGAAAGGTTTGTGCATGAAAGACCAGCCCTTCCCAAAATTGCTCTCCAAATGATAGCCGATTTCCATAGCAAGGATGTCTATTTTGCTTCTGTATTCAAGACATTCATTTTCAGAAAACGGTACAAGCTCAAAGTTTTTTCCTGAATTAATGTATTGTTCCACACACAGTTGTTAGAGGAAGAAATAAAATTTATTTATAACATTGGTAGACAGGTGGGATATGAGAAACAATTCATAGATAATTCAAAAATGTATTAAATTTAAGTATAGAGCTAAATACAAATAACTCCAGCCCAAGAATTAATACTAATCAAGAAAAATTCTCTGTAAGTTTCCCATTCATAGATGGTTTTTCACAATCCCTAAATAATGCATTAAAGACATTTAATATAACGACCCCAAATATGTAGGCAATACCATTTAATTATTATGATAAATATGATAAATGATCACAATAAAACACATCCTTCTGGAGGATTATATTCTATAATAATAAATGACTCAACAAAAATATTAAATAATAAAAATCAACACATTGGTCAAATAGAACAATAGAACATATTGCTGAGCATGAAGCAGATATCTGAAAGGTCAGACTGCTTTATCACAGTTAATTTTACACTACCAATTACTAAATTATAATATAAATTACAAATACAATCTACCAAATAGTAAATTAAATTATATGGAAAATGAAATCATTAATTTACATAAAAGAAGCTTTCTGCAATACAGATATAACCCCCTACCAGTTGCATGAAACTTACTATTATAAAATTACCATATTACCACCACAAAACACCACAATGGGACAGCCTAATAAAAGAAAGCATCACTAATCATCACAATGCCTGATGACAACATGTTGATGAATGATGTAGAAATGCACTGCACAGAGGATTTTAACATAAGCTTAAAGCCTTTAATGGTTTGATGTATTAAGTTGAAATTTAGTTGTTTACAGGAACTAAACTTGAATATTTACCATTAGTCATTGAACTTAACTGGATATTCACCACGAGCCTTGAAAACGCTTTATATCTTCTATAAGTCAGTTACAAGCTTAACATCCTGAAAATACGAACTTTCATCATGCTCAATCAACAACCAGGTCTGCATTTCTCCACTTATGACATCACCAACAAGTTCTTAGTGCTGAGTGTACTAGCTTGCAATAACATTAAAATGGTGAAGAAGTCGTCAAGCCATGTAATCATCCAGCTTGACAAGGATATGTTTAACTCAACATAACATATGAAGCTCTCCTTGTGGTATTCCATGATGGACTAAGCTTACCTCAGGTATTAAGTGAGTATGAACAAGATTCCCATGTTCAACAAACATATCCAAAGTATCTGCAGGGAGAACTTTATTAAGTAAAAGAAACATCAAACTACAACTTATGATAAACTATATCTATTCCATGTTGTATGGTACAACATTCGAATTACAAAGGTTAACTCCATGTCTAAGCTTAAAAGTGCAATTCAAGGGCATTTAAATTATTTTTACAGTAAATTTGTGATTAAAGTATTTTAAGTTTTGAATTCTCATTGCCATATCTCAGCAACAAAATTAAAAAGATGAACACTACAGGTGACATGAACTGCATTTAAAAAACTAAGGAAAAATTTCTTAATTACACTCAATGTTTGAACATGTATGGAATGTTGCTAGTAATAAAAGCTTTAACAACAAAACATAAGAATTCAAAATTGTTTGCACTTTGAATAACTGCTTCACTGAGAGTGAACAGTAGTATGTCGGACAAATGTGAAATTATAATGCTGAATACTACATTTCCCCAACACATTATGCTATTAACAAAAATAAAGTAATTTTGATTGGATTAGAAGAGGATTGTCTCACCCATTTAAAGAGTGAACGTGTGCAGAAATTTTGTGTAGTCATGTAAAAATTAGAAACTGAGGAATAATAAAGATCATTAAAGCAAAGCACCTCCACATCAATTTCTCAAAACATGTTTTCATGTGTTCCAGAAAAAAGAGCATAATTAAGAAACAAATGAAAAGTCAGAAAATTACTGAAACTGCTTGTTACCTTCTGTAATTTACCAAAAAATCAACTCTGAAATTAAAAAACTTTTCATAAGTCACAGAATTTTAGAAAAACAAAAACAGCAAAATTCCCAGAATCATGAAAAAATATGCAAATCTACCGAAACTTAAAAAAAACCTGTAATTCATGGAAAATACCACAGAAATTTGTGCCATGAAAAACTTGTAGCCCTAATCATTGCTTATCAAACAAATATACATTCCAAAACATCATATGGCATATTTGTACACTAGTATAAGAATTACCATATCAAACTTACTCTTTACTTGAAGTAAATAATATTATATATTTCAGATATACAATACATGCATACTTATTTTAGGTGCAGTTTTTGGTATCTCTAGGTCTTTAGATCTCAGCTGAGTGGTAAGAAATATATCTGGCATCATCAATGCTCTTGATATAGCATTCAGTTGATATTCTCTAAACAGAGGGTGCATAAGCAAATCTATTGCATCAGGTCTGAAAAAGAATTTTATTTTACTAAAGTGACAAAAAAAATAAAGTTACCACACATCACATCATAAAAGGAATTTCCTTCTATTTAAAAATCATATTTCATATACACTGAAGAGCCAAAACATTATGACCACCTGCATAATATGATGTTAGTCCTCCACATGCCACCAAAACAGCTCTTACCCGGTGAGGCATGGACGCTAAAAGATTTCTAAAGATGTCTTGTGGTATCTGGTACCAACATGTTATCAGTAGATCCTTTAACTCTTGTAAGTTACATGGTTGAACCGCCCGCAGATCAGATGTGCTGTTCCAACACAAACCACAAATGCTCGATTAGATTGTTGTCTAGGGAATTTGGTGGCCAGGGCAATATCTGGAAGTCTTCCTCATGTTCAAACCATTTTCGAACAATTCGGGCAGTGTGACATGGCACATTATCCTGTTGAAAGAAGGCACTGTTAGAGGAAAATACCATTGCCATGAAAGGATGTACCTGGTCTGCAATGATGTTTAGATAGGTGGTAGATATCGTAGTTTCATGTACATGAATGACTGGACCCAGGGTTTCCCAGCAGAACATTGCTCAAAGCATTACACTTCCTCCACTCTTGTTTCGTCCCACGGTACATCTTGGTGCTAACACTTCCCCAGGTAAATGACACACATACCCAGCTGTCCACATGGTACCACAGGAAATGAGGTTTATCGGACCAGACAACCTTCTTACAATCATTCAAGGTCCAGTTTTGATGTTCGTGTGCCCATTGTAGGCACTTTCGATGGTGAACCAAGGTTAGCATGGACACCTCAGAGTGGACTGTGACTATGCAGCCCAATTTTCAGCAAGGTTTGATGTCCTTTTTGTTGTAACACATTACTCCTGCCACCAGCATTCAAATTATGGGCGAGTTGCACCACAGTATCCCTTCTGTTGGCTTGTACCATATGGGATAGCCTTCGCTCACCTCTAGCATAGATGAGCTGTGGTCGGCCCACACCTTACCAGCAGTTCCTGGTTTTTCCCTCGGATCACTTTTTGAATATACTAACCATGGCTGATCATGAGCATCCCAGAAGCCTTGCCATCTCGGAAATGCTTTGACACAGTCAACTAGCCATTACAATTTGGCCTTTGTCAAAATCACTTAATATACCGCTACCATTAAAAATTCAGATGAGAATGGTAGCGGATATTAAGCTAAAATCACTTAATATCCGCTACCATTCTCATCTGAAGAACAGAATAACACTGATTAACAGAGCTCAGTATCTGGTGTTATTTATACCGTTTCATGACCTTCACACATGCCTTCATTTACCTGCAGTTGCTTCGATTTGTATAAAGACGCGCTGGTCATAATGTTTTGGCTCTTCGGTGTATTTAATTGCGTACACAGACACATAATAAACCACCAACAACATGCAGTTATTTCAAGCATTATTGAACCTTCCTTTAACTGCATTTATCTAAAATCAAATTTTTGTAGAGAATGCATTAAGCCTAATCAAATGCAAGACTCACATGATCAGGCTTTAGCAAATCTCAGTTGACAGGTTTGCATGGTGCCGAAAACCTTGATAAACGTTTTACTCAATAAAAAGTAAGATTTTGACTTTCAATATTAATATCCATTCAGTTTCTAAGAGAAATCAGCTTTGACATCATGTCTTTCCCAAAAATTGAGCGAGTGATTTCATCATTGGTACAGACAGCATTCAATATGTTTTTGACATGTGTCTGTACATTTGCACTCATTCCTCCAAAGTTAATGAGTTATGATTTATTTGAAAGCATGTCTAAACTTGTCATTAGATGTTAAAAACTGAGGCTACATAATCATTTCTCTCTTCACTGGTGGCAGATAAAGTTTGGCTGTGAAATCTGTGCATTGTTGTTAAGGAGCCTCTAAGGACAGGGAAAGAAAGAAAAATGTAAAAAAAAAATTTACATTTTCGCAAAGATGCAGCTAGGGGACAACACGAAACAAATTCATGCCAATTTATCATGCTTATTGGGATTATGCCTGTTCATATGGCACTGTTACGGGACGGATGTGCAAATTCAGAGAAAGACGGTAGAGCTTCGAAGACATCCCTTATGCAGGAAGACCAAAGGATGCTGTGAATGAGACAACCATCACTACTGTTTGTGAACTCATTAAGAAAACCACACACATCACCATTCAGGTAATAAGTTAAGATGTCAGTGTATTGATTGGCAGTATGGAAACAATTATTCAACAACATTTAAAGTTCCAAGATATGTACCAAATGGGTACCCCACAAACTGACAGAATGGCTAAAAAGGGTTAGAGTCAACTCGTGCAAGGAGATGACGACAATGTTTAAATCTAGTGGCTCCAAACGGTTAACATTGTCACAGGACATGAGATGTGATTTTACAGCTATACAACTCCCAGAAAGATTGATTGCTATGTTTGGATTACAGAAGATGAGCCATGTTGCCAAATCCTCTGATAAAGTTTTCACTCAAGGAAGAAGATATTCATCATTTTTTTCAATTCCCAATGAGTGGTAACTGTGGACACCTTACTTGAAAATATGACTATAAATGTCCAATACTACACCAACACTGTTTTGCTCGAAATGGTTAACGAGATGAAGGAGCAGCATCCAACAACAGGCAGGTCAAGTGTTCTCTTTCTTCATGACAATGCCAGTGATCACAAAATCTGGCAAGTTACAGCCTATCTGGAGCAGGAAAAATTCAAACAGCTACCCCATCTCACATATTCATCTGATCTTGCCCCATGCAATTTTTGGTTGTTTCCAAAAATTAAAAAGGAACTTGCTAGGAAGCCTTTTTCAAGGGTGCAAGACCTTGCAAAATACATTCATTCAGAGTTGTGGAGTATTCTCCAACAGGAGTACTACCAAACATTTCAGAATTGGCATAGATATTTGCAATTTTACCAAGATGCTGGAGGGAGTACTTGGAAGGACAGTATAAGTTTTGTTGAGATAAGTGCAATGGTTATTGTTCCGCAGATGCATGTCAAGAATTTTTTGAATGCCCCTCATATATTTTGCTTTTCAGGGTGCATATATACAGGGTACAATAAATGTATTTTTCAAATAGGGTATATATATATATTTTTATACAGGGTACAATACATGAATTTTTAAATGTCACAATTTATTTTTTATTTTTAGAAGAAATTTTGTAGGGAACTGTTACTAAAAACACCTAACTTTCTTCTGCTTTGGGGGAAAAAACTGTAACCTTCTTTATGCTACTCTGCTGGTCTTAAGCTTTCATTTGGGATGATTTGGGTTGTTTTACCTCTGAGCGGCACTGTTTTGCACACCATGGGCTAAATGGCCAGGTCACATGGACCCCGAAGGCTCAGAGAAGGTTGGGGGAGGGGACCCACTGGAACAGCTGTTGGGAGACAGATGGTAGCCTCCCATCAAGGCCATCCAGCGTGTTCTTTAATGTGCACAGGGTATGGCTCTCCCACACATGGGGTCATGGCTTAATGCCCCATCCGACGGACGGCGACCTTTCCAAGCCCATTGGTGTCCCCTACTGACTGTGGGCAGGGCGGGGAATTTTGCGGAGATAAATCTCAACGCTGACCCTGCTGGGACTCGAACCTGGGAACTACAGATTACAAGCCTGGTGCGCTACCGACTGAGCCACCCCCACCCCTCATTTGGAATGACATACGAAGATTGACCCCATTAAAATTCCCTCCACGTTTTGGGGAAGAGGAAAAAGAGGGAATATAATTTGATGTACCTCATGAAATTCACAATGTTACAAGCTTTCATTGAGAGATTATTTTTTGAGATATAACTCATTAAGATTGATCCCATGAAATTTCCTTTTTCAGAGGGAAGAAAAGTGGGTTGTAAAACTTGAGGTAGCCTATGACAGTCTCCACCTCACAAGCATTTATTTGAAACTCATTGTTCTTTATCCTTGCATTTGAAAGATACAGTACAACAATAATTTACACCTTTCCCACTTTTTCAGGGGGAAACAAAGCATGAGGGGTATTTTTTATAACCTGTGATTCTCCCCACCACAAACTTCATTTCATATAGCTCATTACTTTCAACCCTCATATTCAGAATTCGAACAATAATTTAAACATTCCCTTTTTATAGAGGAGAGGATGCAGGCAAATTTTTTATAGCCTAGATTGAATTTTACACATAACTTATTGTGATCAGTCAATGGATTGTAAAGAGATAATGGAATAACTGTTTTGACAAGCACACAAACCAACGACAAGCAAAAAGCAATAGGAAAATAGGTAAAATAAAATCATACTTCAAGCAACTATTTGCCAAAGAGGTCTGACAGGTGTTTGTTAGAATAATACATGGTAGAGTATAGTAATCTGTTAGTATACTACACTGTAGAGAGCGTATTCTGACACTGTAGAGAGCATATTCTGACACTGTAGAGGGCATATTCTGACACTGTAGAGCAGGCATGTCAAACTCGCTAACCACCGAGGGCCATATTAAGTATTATATATTAAATCGCGGGCCACAAAACAAAAAAAACCAGATGAAAATTGTTATGTGCAAACTAGACTAGAACGCAGTATTCGTTCACTGACTGCTAACGAATAGCTTCCGACTCTACTGGCATTTCGTGACTCATTGCCATGTGCAAAGTACGTACATTTGAATGACCTCGAGACATGTGTATACATGTCGGAGCCTGATCGTAGAATTGCTCATATCATGAAATGCCGCTATTTCATGAAATGATTGGGCATTTCATGATATGAGCAATTCTATGATCGGGCTCCGACATTTACATTTATGTGCAATAGTTTCCCTAATATATAAATGGAAATGTTTTCTGAAATACGTTTATTTAATTCATGTACCGTGTACGTACTTATAATTTTAATTAAAGAATCCAGTGTTGTCAAAAGTTAAATAAACGTATTGGTTATCAATCTTGGCGGCTGCAGAACAGTTCCCAGCGGGCTGCGTGTTTGACATGCCTGCTGTAGAGTATAGTATTCTGTTATGTCTGTTAATATAATAATGCTATAGAGAAGATCTGTGAGGAAGGAGTTTTTCTGCTGGTCTAGCAGAAAAACAATATAAGAAACATCCAAGCCTTATCCAAGGTTCATATTCAGGTTTTTTTAGTCTGCAATCAAGCACGTTAACAATTTATTAATGTTAATAATGTTAGCATGTGCCATCCCAAGGCCAAGTGATTAGCACACTTAGCTAGTGATCTAAGGAATTCGAGCCCCAGTAAGGCATGGATGTTTGTGGTGTTTTTCTGCTGAGGTCTTGTCATTCTCTCAGACCTTCTATTATGGCGTATAGACAGACAGGCTCCTGTCAGACCTCTGTGACAAGCAGCTGCTTGAGGGGATATTTATTTATTTATTTATTAATTAATTTATTTATTTATTTATTAATATTAGCATTCATAAATTATTTTGCTTTAACCATTTTCAGTCACAGAAATTATTTTGAAATTCAGTTGTTTAAATCCAGATCATATCAGGCAAATTTTATACAATTCCACAGTTAATTAACCCATACCATGTCACAGACTGAAGAATCGCTTTCATCTTTCCATTCTAGTGGCCAGAGACTGAAGCTTTGCTCCCATAGTAAAAGTTTGTGAAAAAAAAATTCCAAACAGAAATCTGAATTTTTGCAACCATTTCTTATCAAATATTGAAAATAACATTTAAATCTATGATATGAATTTTTTTCCTGTTGATTCCACTTGAAAAAATGATAAAGTTTAAAAATAAAACTATTTGAGTCCGATGCGCATGTTCAGTAACCATAAACAGCATCAAGTAGCGCCAATTCAACTCATGCCTCAATTCTGCCATATCATGCTTAGATTATCAATCGGTTGTGTTTCGGCTCCTTTCTGCTATTTATAGCTCTACTAGAGTTGTAATGCTTTCTAAACTTTTAATGTAAGGATGTTGAGTCTTTTACTACCAGATATTGCATCATCCAGGAACTATGCACATCGGCTTTTGATCAATATTTTAGCAGACTTTCAATTTTAAAGACTTCTTTACTTACTTTAATGCTTCTAAAATTATTTTTTATTGCTTCTCAAATGGATATTGCAATTATAAACAATAATTAGAAATGATCAAAAGCGAAAGTGCTAGCAATCTATAATGGCAGCAATCAGAACAAGCATTAGGATTACTCAGAGCATGATTTTTAAATGGTAGGACTTTATTTATCAAATATTTCAAATTACATTTAAAGTATATAAACAAATTAAGGTCAGGAAATTGCGATTTTTAACCAAAATTTCTGTCGGAATTTTAGAATTAAACTTTTCTGTAGCAGTTATGCAGCTTTATAATAAAGCGACTCATTCTCAAATTCAGTCTAATTGATTAAATTTTAAATAATTTGTAACATTTAAAATTTTTTTTATAGTTCTTTATCACTTTCCTGACATATTTTTCATTTGTTATTTAAATTATCTACTTTTTAAAGCAAAATTATTTTTTATGGCACTGCTTTACTTAGACTTTGAGTTTACTAATCGTCAAAAGCCTAAGAATATGCTTTATGCATTATATGCATAAATGCCAAAATAATTTTGAAAAAACGAAATAAATGAAAGATTTAAGTAATAATCAAAATGTTATATTCTGCTTATATTAGAATAATATAATAGTATAGAAGGAATGGGAAAAATATATATATATTAATTTTACTGAAGATAAGGAAGGAAAAATACAGTAAAATTTTGCAATGTTTTAAAATGTGCTTCAAAAAATTTAACCTACCTTTTTTTACTTCGACATTTTGCCATTTGATTAAGCACAATTAAATGCTCTTTCTTTTGGTACATAACATGACATATTTCCGTTCATTAGTTACTTCAGAATAAGGTTCTAAATTTGGTTATTTCCTGAAAACACTTTAAAATAAATCTGGCCACCACAGTGAGTTCAGTTTCAGAAACCAAACACTGTAAGGGTTAAATATTGTTACACAATTCCCTAAAATATACACTAGTTTCCATAAATTAAGGAAAACTCAGAAAAATTATGATAAACAAAAAACTATATGAATGATTTTAATGAAATTTGATGAAAACATGAATTACAATGCTAGTTTCAGAATGGCACAATATATTTTACACTAGAAACATTTTTCGTCAAAAAATAACACTTGTCCAAAAAAATGAGGTGTCAGAATGCAATGGGCAAAGTTCTTTAATAAGGAGTGTGGTCATCCCTTACAGCAATGCAGACATGACAGCAATGTTCCATGCTGTTTAAGATGTTGTGAATCAGCTCAGTAGGGAGTAACAACCATTGTTCCTTTAAAGCAGTAATAAGTTCCCCCTTTGTTTCAGGTGGTGGGTTGAGGGCAGAAGCACATCTCCCTAGAGCATACCACACATGCTCAATCGGATTTAGATTTGGTTACTCCATGTGCATAATGGTCCCCTCTTGAAGGTATTGTTCCATTAGTTAAGCTCTGTGTGGACAAGCATTATAGTCTTGTAAGATGAATGTTTCACCTATTGCACCAGCGTAAGAACATACATAAGGGTCCAGGATGTCATCTCTATACCCTTGAGCATTGAGGTTCCCACTTGTCAACACATAGAGGTCTGTGCATCCACCTAAGGAAATGCCACCCCAAACATACACGCTACTCTGCCATAACTGTCTCTGATGAATGTTACTGAGATGATAGCGGGTACCTCGTTCTCCCCATATCAAACAATGTCTGGAATCACTCTGCAAGCAATATCTGGACTCATCTGTGAAGAGTACAGACCTCCATTGCTCTTCTGTCCAGTTAACATGCATGCATGCCCAATTCAACTGATCTCTCCTGTGACGTGATGTGTATACAAATTACTGGCCTTCTAGGCATATAGACCTCCCTCATGAAGCCTTCTACACACAGTAGAAATTGATACACCCTCCCAGTGGCTGCTGCAAGAGAAAATTGTAGTTGAGAGGGAGTACATGTACTGCTCCTTCGTGCTGTTATTTACCGATATTCGTCTTGTACAGGGGTCATTTCTCTAGCCCTTCCTCGGCTAAACCTCCGAGACACGAAATCCATACTAAGAAATTGATTGCACAGTCCATGGACCACAGGACTCACATTCAGCCATCATGCCACATCTGACTGACTTTGGTCTGCTTCGAGTCGGCCAATAGTCTCCACCGCATTCATTTGGCAAATGATGTCTCGAGGTAATTCCTACAAAATGGCTATTTCAAATTTCTTTACTCATATTTACAACACAAAATAACGATCCACTCCAAAACACCCGTTTTTATGCCACTATTCGATTGTGCAAATTTACACGACCTAGACTAATTTGCATAAGATATGCTCACTCAGCATTACTTTACTGGTTACATGAACAAGTTTGGTGAGGATCGCACAATTTTTTGATGAACTATAGCGATTTTTATTTAATTTAATTTAATCCAGTGTAGTATAATATATAAAAACAATACACTACAATATAGTAAATAGAGATTCCCTACAAGAGATCGATCTATTTCTTGTAGGAAATCTACCTCTGTTAGTGTCTATTGGCTGTTAGGTGAATATTAATTTCTTTTCAATTTTCTAAAGTGAGTTATAAGAAATATTAATATTTTTAATTTTCTAAATTTAATTATAAGAAATAATATTTTTAATTTTGCAATTTTAATGAATTTAAAAATATGAAGTCATGTTTTTATTTTAAAATTTTATCTGATGTTCCAAGGAGGGATATCATTACTATGAATGATCACACCCTAAGTAGACTGAGATATACTGGTCCATCTGTGAAAGGTAAGTACTATTTGGACAATTAGTTTTCACCTCTGAGTTTAAGAAGTTGCCTGATGACTAGAAACCACATCAATCTATAGGACAAAGCAGATTAGGAATAGATACAACAATAACTGTTATTATGGAGTACCTATTATTGCTGTTTGCAGACAGATTCCCGATAATTGGAAGGGTTGTAGAATGGATTTCTGTAGAAAATTCAAAAGACTGACTTGAGCAACCCCATTATTGCATTGTGGAAGGGAAAAGTTAATTGTTTTAGTTGCCTTCCACAATGCAATAATGGAGTTGCTAATAATTGTAAAAATAATGGAATCGGTAACAATGAAGCTCCCACAAGAAGCTTATTCTTGATAGGGAAAAGTAATTCCCAAATTATCAGCATTAAAAATATTTGTACAAAATTCAGAACTTGGAATATTAGACCTCCAACAATTGATATTTCTGTAAAGCATATTTTTGCAGTGGAAGCTACAGATTAACTTATTCTGGTGATTATGTAAAAAGTATGAACAATCATCATGTTGAAATTGGAAATGAATTTGCTTCAATTTAGTGATAGACTGATGATGCTTAAGCTAAAAATCATCACCTAAGGATAAATTCACAAATATTTATAAACTTATATGAGAATATGGAAATGTGGAAAATGAAATAATTTATAAACAAACTGAACAATTCACAGAAACAACTGAGGTGGATATAACTTGATAATGTGAGACTAAAACACAGCTGTTAGTGAACACAAAAATAGTCATTAAATAGATAAATATGCACTAGGAAATAAACCACTGAGAGGAGAGACTAAAAGATATTTTGCAATTTATTTTTATTTAAAAACTACAATGAATATATACATGGAAAATACTAGGAAACAAGGGTAGCTATGATTATATTCTAATGAGAAACATATGCACTCATTGCTTGATATAAAAGTAAATACATTCCCAAAAATCAGTATGTAAATCAAAACTGTGCAATTCACAAAGACACACAACTTATGGAAAAAAGGAGGGTTGGTTCCAAAAAACTCCTTGTTATTAATAAAACATATTGAAAATATTGTTTATATACATTTATTTCAAATTTCAGTTCAGCAGTAATAATAAACATTAATGTAAGGAAACACTTTGGTGGAAAGTGAAAGAGACAATACTCAAATTTATACTGTGTAATTCGATGTTTGTTAAAACAAATTTATACATAGTAGATTTAACACAGTTGAATTATGCTGAAAAGTTAATCACTATTTTAAGTATTTAGTATTAGTTTAGTGATTAAAAATAGCATTCTGATTGGTGTATACAGGACGGAACCATGCCAAGGAACAGAACCTCACAAGACTATTATTATCACTAATCCAACACTCAAGAAAACGAATATTTTTAGTCTTTTTTTTATCTGAATGAAATAAATAAGAAATTAATTAAACACTTTGGAGAAATAAGAAGGAGGTGATATTCACATCTATACTCTGTAATCTGCCATTTGATAAGCCAAATTTATATATGTTTCCTTTCTGTTCTTTTAAAGGATTGGAAAATTGGATTGTTTTGGGTTGTTTTACCTCTGAGCGGCACTGGAAAATTGGAAATCAAAATAATACACATCAGAAGACAAAACTGCAAAGGATTCGCATTATCGTCACTAATTCTACACTCAATAAAACAAATATTTTTAAATTGCTTTTTATCAGAATCAAATTATGTGAAATTAACTGAACATTTTAGAGAAAATGGAAATAGGCAATGTTTACATATTTACTCTTTAATCCAGCATTTCAGTACAAGGAACATCTTTGGAAATTCCTGCTAAAGAAAGATTTGCAAAATAAAGCTAATGCACTGCAAAAACCTTTACTTGTATTATTTCTAATCTGACTTGGATTTTAATGGATTTAACACTTACAGATATTTTTCTTAAGAATCAAAAATGAAAGGAATGCAGTACAGGAAACCAGAAGAGTTTTTTATTTGGCATTCCATAACATTTACATCTACACGTAATGGACAAAAACCACATGAACAGCAACATAAAATCACTAATATGTTGCTGGACCACCACTTGAGGATATATAATGCATCGTGGCATAGAGTCTATCAGTATCTGAAATTCAGCAGGAGATATGATACCATTCATCCACAAGAAACATTTTCAATTCCTCTTCTTTGATGGAGCTGTCTGAGACATGGTTCCGAAAGTTCTCATAGATTTTACAGAAAGTTTATATCTGATGACTACAATAGTGCCATAGTTAGGGCTGTAATTTTTTTGTGGGGTGGGTGGGGGGAAGGTGAAATTCGTGGAGCAATCATGCTGAAAAATGGCAATATTTGCGGGGATTTCACGAGGCAATATTACAAAATTTGCACTTCGTTTATATTTCATCATCATCCTCAAGCAGCCATAGACTACAGACATCCAACCAGATTGTGCTATTTAGTTCTCCAAGCATATCTGTCAGGAGCTACATCTGTTGCCTCTGGCCACTGCACACCAATTCTAAAAAGGTCCTGTTTGACATTTTCTGCTCACTGCATCCTAGGTCTCCCACTCTTTTTGAGGCCTTTAGGCACACTGTTCATAACCCTATTCGCTAATCTATCATTATTCATACAAGCAACATGGCGAAACCAACAGAGTCTCTCTATGCACAATATGCTGCTTAAAAGAGGTTGCTGACTTCTTTGCCTAACCTCATCATTACTTATGAAGTCGAACCACCTAATGCCCATAATACTCAGTAAGCATCTAGAATCAAAAGCATCAAGTTTCCTGTTGTCCAAGCTTCATTTTCATAACTAACTCTATAAAGAACCAAACTATTATAGTCAAATTTTAGTCTTTAGGTGTATATGCCTATTTCTCCATACTCTCTCCAGATTCTTAAAAGTCCCAGCAGCAATCCCTATTCATCTGTTAATCTCATGCCACACATCACCAGTATCAGATACATAACTCCCATGAAAATTAAACTAAGACACCTGCTCAACAACAGAACTATTCAGATTAACTGAACCACAGCCTGCCTGACCATTTTCATCACTTTAGTTTTCTCTATTTATCACCAAACCTACTCTACTACCAGTCTCATCAACAGCTCAAATCAAAGAGTTCATCTCATCAGCATCATTTGCCAAAAGGGCTAAATTATCAGCATAATCTAAATCAGAAATTTTCATATCTCCAGACAATTTAAAGCCTGAATCTTTCCCTTGCAGTGAATTTCACATAACATAATCAAGAACCAAACTATAGAGAAAAGGAGACAAAATGCACCCTTCTCAAACACAAGGAGCAATGCTAAACCAATTGCTACAAGCCTTACTAACTCTCACACATGACCCAGTGTTATTATAGAGAGCTTTTATTACGTTAATTAACTTGTCTGGTATACCATATGATCTCACAATCAACCACAAATTATGACGATCAACAGAGTCGAAAGCCTTTTTGAAATCAACAAAGCTAGCAACCAAAGGTTTCTGAAACTCTAAACATTTCTCTAGAATCTGCCTAAGTGAAAATATCTGATCCACACATCCCCTACCACTTCTGAATCCACATTGCCATCACGCAATTCACTGTCAACCAGATTCTTAATTCTATTAAGCACAATTATGGAAAGAACTTTACCTGGAACAGAGAGTAGGCTGATACCCCTATAGTTATAGTTGTCTATATGTCTATAGTACCAAAACATTTCCAGCTATAAGCATTTCTGTAGTAATTTCATCTACCCTTGGGGATTTATGAAGTTAAATTTAGAAATAGCCAAAATAACTTCAGATTGTGTTATAGAGCCAACATTAAAGCCCCCAATACATTTATCATCATTACAAACAATGGGAGTAGAACTAACCACATTGTTTAGAACATCACTGAAATGCTCAACCCACCTAGCCATGACAGAATCCTCACCTTCTATAACCTCACCTTGTTTATCCTTCAACTCCTGTATATACCTGTCCCTTTTCTACCACACAAAATATTAACTATCTGTTGTGCTGTCTAACTACTTCCTCCATTTGGTCAGCCAAGCCATTAGGCCAAAGATTCTTATCAGCAGCTAAGTGATCCTTTACACATTCATTAAGTTCTCTGTAATGCTTTCTATTGGGACTACTAGGGTATTGATTAAGGACATTCCTGCAGTTCTTTCTTTCTGAAATAAGCTCAAATGCCTTATCACTCAAATAATTTTGCTTCCTCTGCTACTTTTTTCCTAAAAGAGTACTGTTAGTTTCAAGAAAAGCCTGTTTAAAATGGTCCCATTCTTCCTCAACATCAGTAGTAAGTAAACCATGACTGTCATAATAACTAAGTAACCTATCATGATAAGCTTTCACTATAACTGTGTGTTTCAGAGCTTCAGAATTAAAGGTAAATTTTTTAACCTTAACAAAACACTTCTTAAGTTTAAGTTACAAAACACTTTTAACATGGTAATGGTCAGATCCATCTGCATAAATTTCAGCTCCCCTATATAATCTGGCATTTCTATCAGAACTTACCCATTTGCTGTTAATTAATAAATAATCAGTCATATTCTTATGTAGCCCATCTGGTGAAACCCAGGTGTACTTACATATGTCGTGGTGTTTGTAATAAGTGTTAGTTATTCTCAAACTATTAAGTTTGCTTACCTGTAGGAGAAGTTGCCCATTGCCATTGCAGACTACCAAAAGGGCCTATCACCCCTCCCCAAAGGTTAGAGTCAATACTAACTTTGGCATTAAAGTCACCTAGAACAAGGGTAATATCTGCTTTGATGAAGAATTCAAAATATCATTAATTTGTCTGCAAAACCTATTTCTATCATCTTCATCAGCATACTCAGTGGGGGCATAACAGCAGATAACATTCAAGTCTTTAATGCTTGTCTGAAATTTATTTGTAAGAAACCTTTTATTAATGCACTCATATTCTAGAAGAGCATCACTAACACATCTGCTGAGAAGTAAGCCTATGCCTTGATGTTTTTTTTTATCTTTCCTCCCTGAAAAGAGAAATTTAAGATAAATTTTATGAATCTGCCCTTTTCCATCTGGTCTCTTGCAAGCCAAGAATATCTAAATTATAACTGTGGAATTCTTGTATGAGGACATCAAGAGAATAACCACTGTGCACAGTCCTCACATTCCAACTACCTATGGAGAGGAAATATTAGTGGGATGTTTAAAGAAACTATGTTTATTGAGAGAGGGAATGCCAACAATATCAATCAGTCCCCTTATCGCAGACATGGGGCAAAGACCCATTCCCCACTACTAAAGGCTGAAGCCATCTACACCGAAAAACTTCCTCCAATGTAGTATTTGACAATGGTCATAGCAAGAGTTCAGGTACCTACGATGACCTCAGATCAGGATTATCCACCAGTTGATATAACTTATCAACTGGTGGATAACCACAACAAAATGTGCTCTAAGAGAATCTATTCACTTGGGGCTGTCACCCCACAAAAAGAAAACACAGCAGAAGATTCTCCCTCAACAGAAGTCCTCCTGTGTAGCAAATTCAGGATCCATAATCAAGCTCAGAGCCATTATTCAATTCCAGTTGGTGTATATGGCCACATCAGCAGTGAGGAAATGTTGGATACATATAACTGGTTAAAAAAAAATTAAGTGATTGGCTTTATTTAGATTCAACTTACACATAGTATATAAAGCATCAACATTGAATTTTTATAGTGCATCATGCCATCTTTAACATTCCTGCTCTCATCTTGAACAATGCCTCTATATTCAGAAATGGGTTGCTCTTAATTAACACTGTTCATTGAGACAGGGCATAGGAAATAGCTCTTTTTGAAACAACAGAAATGAATTGTCATTGTTATTTAATTCTTTCACCTTTTTATTTAATTTGTTTCTTGATTCATAGGGCTGATAAGGCCATTAGTACAAATTACTACTGTTAAAGGATGCAAAACTTGGAAAATTAAAAACTTAATTTTCTTTGAAAATGAACATTCCATATTCACCAGGGGCAATATGTTATTCTTCTAGTTAATCATATTCATTCGATATTTTCTGAATTGTGAAAGGAAAAACTGCAGTGTCAGTAAATTTGGGAATTTTTTACAAGACAATTTTAACCCTTAACGTGCTAGATGACACTATTGTTGCCAAGGCCAAATGGAGTCTTCTATCTATTGGGAACTACAGTTTCCAAGATAATGTGCTGTAAGACTTTATTGTTTTACCAAATAAATTGGCCATTTCAAACAATTTTTTAATACTGAAAACTGACTTATGAATTAAATTTGATAATTATTATAATAATAATAAATATAAACTGATGAATTATAAAACAAGTTACACGAGCCTCATCTGATTCAGCAAAATGAACTAATGATGTTTGAGACCTAGGACTTTCCAAACAAGAAGCTGAGGTTTTACGTTCAAGACTTCAAGAGTAGAATTTTCTGGCCAAGGGTACCAGAGTTTCTCTGTTCAGAGAGAGAAATTTGGCTTTATCTGCTTATTACGTGATGCAAGATAGTTTGTGTTCCTGCACAGATATTTCAGGGCTGATAGAAGAAATTGGAACAACTCACGACCTTAAGGAGTGGCGTCTATTTATAGATTCGTCAAAGTTCAACTTAAAAGCTACCCTTTTGCATAAAGGAAACCAAACACCTTCCATTCCAGTGACACACACTATGGGAATGAAGGAAACTTATGAAAGTTGCAAAAAATACTCACTGCTATAAAATATGACCAGTTTAAGTGCACAATATGTGGTGACCCTAAAGTCATAAGTTGCTTGGGCTTCAAGGAGGCTTCACAAAATTTTGCTGTTTTCTGTGTTTGTGGAACAGTAGGGCCAGAAAGGAACACTACAAAACAAAAGACTGACCCAAAAGAGATGTTTTTATTCTTGGAAAGAGTAATGTTAGGTATAAGCCTCTAGTTGACCCCTCTGATGTTCTGCTCCCACCACTACATATTAAACTGGGGCTTATGAAAAACTTTGAAAAGGTTATGGATGAAACTGGTAAAGGATTTTTGCACTTGAAGGAAAAATTTCCAAAACTAAGTGATGCCAAACTCAAAGAACAGATCTTTGTTGGTCTTCAGATCAGGAAGATTCTTTGAAGAAAAACTGAATATGAAAGAGCGTGCTGCATGAAAGTCCTTCACGTCTATGGTCCAGGATTTCTGGGGAATCACAAAGAGAAAACCTACCGTCACATCAGGTGCATATCGGCTTTCTCTGCATTCGTAAACTGCTCCATCTCATGTCCGGTCGATGCTGTGAATGCTGGGGTTTGGTCGATCCAGTTCTTTTAAGCCGTGCTGCATCGTCTGTGGCCCCTACCAGCACCAGGCTGCATTTATGGCTGCATATTCTATGACGAATATTGGTGGGTGCGGTGTGTACTACCATCCTCTCATGTTTGGGCCATGAATTCAGGGACACCCTACATATATATATCCTATAAATATAATTCAGGCTTGAAAAATAATATTTTGTTTTTTCATTTGATGCATATTTTATTAAACTACAATATAAATGACTTGTTAAAACCGTTTGATTCCTATTTCTTGGAAGCACTACACAATATTGCTGATTTGTTTCTTTACTTTTTGCTGAAAGAAATCCCTGATTTAAGCTCACAAGTTTGATTTAAACTATTATCGGCATATTTTTCTTTACAGTTTCGATAATCTTTTAAATATATAAAAAAAATAAAATACTGCCATTGCAGTCTTTCACGTAATAACTCCATTTAATCATTTGTGACATTATATCTGCCGTTGGTTGAAAAAGATCAATACTTCCATTACACTCTTTTGCGTAATAACGACGGATGGACAGATGGATAGATGGAATTTTTCTTGATTTTTTAATAAAAAAAACTTCGAAATTGTACAGTTTTCTGAAAATGAATGAGGTCTTGGATACGGATGCAAAGTGGACTTCCTTGGCACTGAAATCAGTCCTCTTGAAGGAGGGTAATTTCGGGAAGGGTTCCCCCCAAATTCACTGTGAACATTTCATTCCCCCCCTAGAAAAATTCTATTAAAAAAAAAAAGAATTAGAAGTTTTTATGTTCATATTGAATGATTTTTAAAAGCATTCCCTCTCCATCAGTATCTTGGCTGTGCCACTGATGATATAACTTTTTTTGCTTTGGTGCACAAACCTTTCTGCACTTAGCCAAGATTGCCATACTTCAACACCCAAACAAAAAATTCAAAATGTTTAGTTAAGACAGTCAAGAAAGTTTTTTCCATTATATAACCAGTCCAGAAAATCCTGTGAATGTGAGAAGTCCAAGGCACTTTGCATAACACTGGCCATGTTTAAAATATACGATTCTGAAAATAATCATTAAAAGAAATAAAAATCTTGTTCAGATTAAATATACTGCTCACAAAAATTAGGGGATATTTCAAAATGAATATGAAGTGATAAAAATATCCCCTAATTTTTGTGAGCAGTATATTATATTATTCAGGAGGAAATTTCCTTTCAATTAATACATAATTTAACTATTTTTATTCATCAGGTTTTCCAAAATTAAGCTTTAATTGTCTAGTCAATCTTTTTTTCTTCATCATATCACATTGGAAAAGGCTTATTAAAATCATTATGCTTGAAATTTTTTTAAATTATTTAATTCCATAAAATTCAGCATTAAATTCTGTTTAATTTGGTATACAACATGACTTAATTCAGTTGACTGGTAATTTAAAAAAAAAAAATTTAAATTCACTTGTTTATAAGACTAAGTACTGTTAGCAAAAGGCCTCAACTTTTCTCAAAGTATAGTACCCAGAAAAAAATTACAAAAAGGGAGTAATTTTCTTTCTTCAAGCAAATATTTATTTTTTTGCTATTCAGAAATAAATAGCCTTTCTATTCATATGCATTATAACTATTTCTGTCTATTAGTTTTTTTTTTTTAACAAATTTTTACTTACATTGTCAGATACATTTTTTTTACTACACGACTCTAAAAATGTCCTATTAAAATAAAACCAGTATTAAATGCTGATTAATTTGCATAAAATATGCCATAATTCCTTTCATTAGTTATTTGGTAAAAAAAAGTTCTAAAGTTATTTTTTTTGCTGATTTTGCTTATTTTTTTTTTGGCCTCTAGATGTAAACCAGTGTTTCAGGCTGGACACTGGAATGGTTAAAGATGCACTTAACTCTATAGAAAATACAATAAAGAATGTAGTACTTAATGACAGAGACAATGTTAAATCCACAGGAGGAATATATAATATATAAATTGAAGACCCACACTTTTTTTTCTTTGAAAACCCACACCACAAGTTTAGCCCTAGCTGGGTTAGTGGTTAGCATACCAAACTACTATTCTCGGTTGGGTTGTTTTACCTCTGAGCGGCACTTTTCGCACACCATGGGCTAAATGGCCATGTCACAAGAACCTCGAAGGCTCAGAGAAGGTTGGGGGGAGGGGACCCACTGGAACAGCTGTTGGGAGACAGATGGTAGTCTCCCTTCAAGGCCATCCAGTGTGTTCTTTAATGTGCCCAGGGGATGGCTCTCCCCCACACAGGGCCACGTCTTAACGTTCCATCCGACGGATGGCAGCCTTTCCAAGCCCATTGGTGTCCCCTACTGACCGTGGGCAGGGCGGGGAGTTTTGCGGAGATAAGTCTCAATGCTGACCCAGCTGGCTATTCTAGGAGGCATGTCCTTGTTTAAGTGTTTGTATGTTGTATTGCTTGTGGAAGTGTTTGTATAGTGTACTATAACACAAGCCAAAAGCTCATAGGTTATCTCAGCAGTTCCTTTAAAATATATATATATAAAAACTACGTAGAGAAAACATATAGAACAATCAATAATCACATTATTGAACATGGAACAGGCATTAATCCTTCCAGTGTCCATCCTAAAAAACTGGTTTACATTCAGAGGAAACCTATTTTCTCTCTATGCTCAGCTAAAAAAATTAACTTCAGAACTTCTTTTGCAAAATAACTAATGAAAGGAACTATGGCATGTTACCTCCAAATTAACCAGCATTTAATTTTGGATTTTTTTTAAATAAAATATTTCTCCCCAAAATAAACAGGTTTTATTTTAATAGGGCATTTTTAGAGTCATGTAGTAAAAAAAAAAATGCATCTGACAACAAAAATCAAAATTTATTTAAAAAGAACTAATAGACAGAAATGATTATTATGCACATGGATAGAAAGGCTTTATTTCTGAATAACAACAAAAAAAATTTTTTCTTGTTTCAAGTAAATATTTCCCCCTTTTTGTAATTTTTTTCTTGGTACCATACTTTGAAAAAAGTCCAGGCTTTTAGCCAATTTGCTGAGTCAGATAAACAAGTCAACTTTAAAATTAAAAAAAAAACAATCAACAGAAATAAGTCTCATTAAATACCAAATTAAACTCCAAATCTTATGGAAATAAAAAAATTTAAGAAATTTACAAGCATATTAATTTCAATAAGCCTTTTTGAATGTGATATGGAGAAAAAAATAGATCAGACAATTACGGCTTAATTTTGGAAAAACTGATGAGTAAAAGTAGTTAAATTATATATTAATCAAAATGAAATTTCCTCTCAAAAAATGTGTTTAAACCTGGAACGTGAATTTTATTTCTTTTAATAATTCTTTTCACTATTGTATATATTTCAAACATGGCCAGTGTTATACAAAGTGATTTGGACTTCTCACATTCACAGGATTTTCTGAACTGATTATGAAATGGAAAAAAAAAGCTTTCTAGTCTGCTTTTTTTATTAAGCAGTATAATTTCTTTCTTTGGGTGATGAAGCTTGGCAATCTTGTCTAAGGTCAGAGAGATTTGTGCATCTAAGCAAAAAAAATACAGACATTATATCACCTGAGTACAGCTTTTGTTCAATACCAACATAAAAAATTTTCAAAAGTTTAATTTGTCTAGGAGGGGGGGATAACCCTTCCCAAAATCACTCTCCCACATCAGGGCTGATTTCAGTTTCGGGGAAGTCCACTTTGCTTCTGTATCCAAGTTGATCCGTTCATTTTCAGAAAATGATACGGATCAATTTTTGGGAATGCTGGGGAAAACGATAAAAATAATTCTGGGAACATTGAAATAGGTTTATGCAGAAAAGAGTGTAAATAGGAAAAAAAAAATGTCAGTAAATACTTTGTAATTACTTCCAAATATCCAGTTTTTAAAAATAGTAGTTTTTTTGTTAGGTCGGTAAATGGTAGCTGGGCACAAACTGGAAGAAGAGCTATGTACCAATCCCTAGTGATGATGCACAGAACTGGCCAGGTCTAGCACCTAATGTATGATCCCACCTTATCATGGTGCAGATAGTTACTACCTTTCAAAAGAGATATTCCCTTTTGGAAGGGAACAGAAGGAGATGGCTGTCAGCTCAGCGTGGCCTACTGATCTGGTCATTTATGGCCACTTTCTTCTTTTCAAACCTGCTGAGGAGTGGTCAACTTCACAGGGTCCTGGTTCTGACAATTTTTACCTACTAGACTGGACTGGTTTATGGATTTGAGCTTGATTATGGAACATGGACTTACTGCACTGGTGGGCCTCTGTTAAAGGAGAATCTGCCGCTGTGTTTTCCGTTTGCTTCTGGGTTGCCAGCCCTAAATGAACAGAGGCATGGGATACCTTATATCAGCAGGTGGGTAATCCTGATCAGAGACCATTACAGGTACCTGAACCATTAGCTAGTTGGGCATCATCAATCCTAAACTGGAGTACATCATCAATCCTAAACTGGAGTAATGTATCTAAGCAGTTCTATGGCTCTTGAAAAGGTCCACCTGAAAAGGTGGTGCCTGAAGTTCCTACCAGCATTGGTGACTTCAGTCTTTAGCAGAGGAGGAACTGGTCTTTGCCCCATGTCTGCAAACAGGGGGCTGTTTGATATTGTTGGCCCTACCTCTCTCAATAAACCTAGTTTCTTTAAAAATCCTACTAATCATTTTCTCTCTGCAGGTACATGGAACATAAGGACATTTAATAGAGATTATTCTCTTGATGTCCTCATGCAGGAATTCCAGTGTTATAACCTATATTCTAGACTTGCAAGAGACCAGATGGACAGGTAGAGGTGAGATACTTAAAAATAACTTTTAATTTCACTTTTCAGGAAGAGAGAATGGAAAGCATTTCCAAGGTGTAGCTTTGCTTCACAGCAGGACACGCCAGTGATGCTCTTCTAGGATATGACTGCATTATTGAAAGATTTCTTACAGTAATCGCCGAGTGGTTAGCGCACTTGGCTACTGATCTAAGGGACCTGGGTTTGAGCCCCGGGTAAGGCATGGCTGTTTGTATCGTTTTCCTGCTGAGGGCCTGCCATCCTCTCAGACCTTCTACTATGGCATATAAACTGACAGGCTCCTGTCAGACCTCTGTGGCAAGCTGCTGCTTGAAAGGGTATTTATTTTTTATTTTTTTTTATAAAATTCAAAACAAAAATTAAAGACTTGAATGTAATCTGTTGTTATATGCCCCCACAGAGAATTCTGATGAAAATGAAAAGGATACGTTTTACAGTGAGTTACAGGATATTTTGAATTCTGTGAAGGATATATTTTTCTTGTACTAGATGAATTCAGTGCCAAAGTCGGTACTGACTCTGACCTTTAGGTAGGAGTTTTAGGCACCTTTGATAATTTCAATGGGGAACATCTCCTACAGGTAAGTAAACTTAATGGTTTGCAAATAACTAACGCATACTACAAACACCGGGACATTTATAAATACACATGGGTTTCACCTGATGGATTGCACAGAAATATGATAGATTATATTTAAATTAACAGAAAAGGGCTAGTTCAGTTGGGAATACCAGATCATACAGGGGAGCTGAAGTTGGGTCTGACCATTACTTGGTCAAAAGTGTCTCACAACTGACACTTAATCCTTCCTGTGTCCACATCGTCTGTATACGTTCAGAGAATCTGAATTGAGTGGCCAAGGGTGTATGCATACGTTTTTAGTACAACAAAAAAAAAAATCGATTTTTTAAAAATAAAAATTGCCGTTGTAATTTTTTATGTATATATAACTTATAAAAATATAAAAATATAAAAATATAAATATATAGCCCTATACTTGTACTAGGTTGGAGAAGATTCCATTCTTGCAACCTAGAGCCCAGCAGTTCAGCATTTTGTTTACTTAGCCCTAGATCACGAACCAAATCGTTCATATCTGCTTGCGTTAAAAAATGTGGAGCTGAATCCATGGTAGCCTCATAGGATCACTTCTTTCTGGAGGTGATTCACGTGCCTCACTCTCTGCACCAGTACTTTTTTTCATCTTCTGTTTCCTGACTTGGAGTTAGTGGAACTGGCAAAGTTTTAGAATGTGGTACTGGTCGTATTGCAGAAGATAAGTTGGGACAATCAATATGTATCTGATTTTCTGTTGGTAAAACCCTGGATACCAGTCATACAGAAGTAGCAATCTGTGGAATGGTCTTTTGGTTCCCTCCATATCATGGGTACAGCAAATAACATGGCACTACCTTTACCCTTCCACCAGTTTATTAATTTCACATAGCAAGTTGCACAACATATGTGAGGGGCCCACTGCTTATCCTGACCTCCTATTTTACATCCAAAGTAATGTTTGTATGCTCTCTTTATTACAGGTAACATTTTTTTCTTGTCTTGCAAAGGTGAACTCTCCGCAAATATAACAGAAGTTGTCTGCCTTATTTTGACATTTTCGGCAGGGCATTTTATAGAATACAAAAGAACAAAAATAACAGAAGTATTCACCAACCTGTCATGTTAACAAATATGGTCATAAAATATCTTTACATACCCTAGAATACAGTTTGAAAAAAGTGATGTTAATTCCACAAATATCTTGTCACTCATTCGTTTTTAAAATAAACTTTACAAAGGCAGACTAGTAGTTATCTAAACTATGAATAGAATAACATGGTTGCTAACATGTGAGTATAAACTATTGCAAACAAGTCAGTGTTGCTAACTTTTTTGATGTAACATTTCCTGATTTTTCATTCTCCAAGTAATATGTATGAAATTGATATGTTGTAACTCCATAACTCTAAAACTAGCCCTGATAGGCCAATTCTGATCTTAGATTTCAATTTCCCACACCAAAATACTTTAGGAACACATCAGTTAACCAAAGAAATTTTTTCCTTGTAGAACAGTGTGAAAGCTGATGTGCAAAGTTCCCGGATGATGCAATATCCGGTAGTAAAAGAACCAATATCCTTACATTAAAAGTTTAAAAAGCATTACAACTCTAGTAAAGCTATAAATAGCAGAATATGCTATCTCCGTTCCATGTGCTACAAGTGTTTTTCACAGTTTTGGTAGCCATCCAAGGGCCGAGTGGTTAGCGTGCTTGGATACTGATCTAAGGGACCTGGGTTCGAGTCCCAGGTAAAGACACGGATGTATGTGTCATTTTTCTGCTGAGGTCCTGCCATCCTCTCAGACCTTCTACTGTGGCATATAAACTGACAGGCTCCTGTCAGACCTCTGTGGCAAGCAGCTGCTTGAGGGGATATTTATTTATTTTTTTACAGTTTTGGTCCACCATATTGGATACTCTTTGTAAAGATAGTATTTTTTTTGTTACATTTAAACCTAGTTAGTTTTCATTTCAGTAGATTTATTTTCGGAAATTAGCGATTTTTTGGCCGATTCATAAGAATTGATTTTTTTTCATACTTATGTTATATCGTATGGCCAGCCTACAACTTGTTGCTGTGAATATTTTAACATCGCATTAGGCTATATGTTAATTTTTATTTTATTATTTATTACTTTTCCAGTAAAACTTTTATATAATATCATTTTCTGAAAATAAAAGAGGTCTTGGATATGAAAGTAAATTCATTTCTGTATATTTACTTCCATTAGTTAGCAATCTTCAATCGGCTGATTTATTGATCTTTCCGAGTTATGCTACATAGGAGGCCAGCTTAAAAGTTGTTGCAGATATTTTATTTAACATCCCAATAGGTCATATGTAATTTTTCTTTTATTATTTCTTGTTTTCTTTAATAAAAAAACTTTGAGCTTGTACCGTTTTCTGAAATTGAATGTTTTAGTTAATTAATGAAATGACTTCATTAATGAAATAACTCATCAGAGGTAACTCGACAGATATTCAAAGATATTCCAGAGCACCTGACATGTTATCAGGAAGTCGTGGGTTCGTATCCCACCCGGCTCAAGACAATTTTTCCTCAAAAACTAAAATCGACGTAAAAGTGTCTGCTGATTGATTTGAATATCTGTCGAGTTAACTCTGATGAGTTATTTCATTAATGAAGTCATTTCATTAATTAACTATATCTGCATACTTATCGTATATGCTTTCATCTATTGGGCAATATAAGTGCCGCTTGTGGCTGGAAATATTGTCGGCAAAAAGCGCCAACGGGAAACATAGAAGGAATGTTCATAGCGCTAGTTAGAGGAAATCTTGATCGGCGGCCGGTAGCTCAGTGGTCCAGAGCACCTGACATGTTATCAGGAGGTCGTGGGTTCGTATCCCACCCGGCTCAAGACAATTTTTCCTCAAAAACTAAAATCGACGTAAAAGTGTCTGCTGATTGATTTGAATGTCTTGGATACGGAAGCAAAATAGACTTCCTTGTTATGGAAATCAGCCATCATTTGGGAGAAGAATTTCGGGAATGGCTGGTCTTTGGTGCACAAATCTTTCTGCACTTAGCCAAGATTGCCAAACTTCAACACAAAGAAAAAAAATTCATAATGTTTAGCAAAAAAAGCAGCCAAGGAAGTTTTTTTCTATTTCATAACCAGTTCAGAAAATCCCATGAATGTGAGAAGTCCAAGTCATGTTGTATAACACTGGCCATGCTTAAAATATACGATATCGAAAAGAATCATTAAAAGAAATAAAAATCATATTTCAGGTTGAATATTATATTATTCGAGAGGAAATTTCCTTTCGATAAATATATAATTTAACTATTTTTATTCATCAGGTTTTCCAAAGTGAAGCCTTAATTGTATAGTGTAATCTTTTATTCACCATATCTCATTGAAAAAGACTTATTAAAATCAATATGCTTGGAAGTTTATTAATATTATCTATTTTCATAAAATTCGTAATTCTGTTTAATTTGATATATAATATGACCTATTTCTGTTGATTGGTTATTTTTAAAAAAAAATTCTAAAGTTGACTTGTTTATTTGACTCAGTACAATTGACTAAAAGCCTGGAATTTTCTCAAAGTATGTTACCGAGAAAAAAAATAAAAAAAAGTAAAAGAAATATTTACTAAAAACCAAAAAAATAATTTTTTTGTTATTTAGGAATATATAGCCATTCTATTCATGTGCATTGTAATCATTTCAATTAGTTTTTTTCAAATAAATTTCATTTACATTGGCAGATGCTTTTTTTTACTACATGACTCTAAAAAAGTCCTATTAAAATAAAACATATCGTCTTTTTTGTTAAATACTCGATTTTAAGAAAATGCAGAAATGCCGATTAATTTGGTATACAACATGCCATAATTTCGTTCATTAGTTATTTGGCAAAAAAGTTCTAAAGTTAAAGTTTTTTTTGGCTGAGCATAGTGAGAAAATAGCTTGGCCTCTGGATGGAAACCTGCTTTTCAGCCTGGACAATAGAAGGGTTAAGAAATGTTGTGCTAAGGTTAAGAAAATTAGTTTTAACTCAATGTCTGAAAGATCCAGATATGGCCAAAGCATATCATGATAGGCTACTTAGTCATTATGACATTCATGGTTTGCTTACTACTGAAGTTAAGAATGGGATCAGTTTAAATAGGCTTTTCTTGAGACCAGCAGTACTCTTTTGGTTAAAAAGGTTACAGAGAAAAGGCTATAGAACTTATTTCTGAAAGAAAGAAATGCAGGAATAATTTGAATCAAGACCCTACTAGTCCTAACAGATGTCATTAATTATGAGCTTCATAAACGTGTAGAAGGATCAGTTAACAGTTGATAAGAATATGTGGCTTGATAGCTTGGCTGATGAAACAGAGGAAGTGTGGGAAGAAAGAGATAGGTATACAGGGATTGAGAGATAAGCATGGTAAGGTGATTGAAGGTGAGGATTCTGTGATGGCTAGGTGGGTCGAGCATTTCAGAGATGTTCTATACAAGGTGATTATTTCTACTCCCATTGTTTGTAATGAGGATAGATTGCATTACTGGCTTTAATGATGGCACCATATCACATTCCAAAATCGCTTTGGTTATCTCTAAATTAAAACTTCATAAATCCCCAGGGGTGGATGAAATCACCACCACAATGCTTAGAGCTGGGAACACTTGTATTGTCACATGGTTGACTGAAATTTTGAAAATTTCTTATGATAAAGGTGTTGCTCCTAAGGATTTTACTAGAGCTATTATTGCACCGATTTTTAAAAAAGGTGATCACAGTTCTTGTGATAATTATAGGGGAATTAGTTTACTTCCAGTTCCAGGTAAAGTTCTTTTTATGATTATACTTAACAGAATTAAGAATTGGTTGATGGACAACTGCATGATGAACACTGTGGATTCAAAAGTGGTAGAGGATGTATTGTCAAATATTTTCACTCAGGCAGATTCTTGAGAAATGTTTAGAGTTCCAGAAACCTTTGGCTACTAGCTTTGTTGATTTCAAAATGGCTTTCGACTCTGTTGATCGTCATAATTTGTGGTTGATTGTGAGATTGTATGGCATACCAGACAACTTAGTTAACATAGTGAAAGTTCTCTATAATAACACTGAGTTGATGTATGAGAATTGGTATGTCTTGCAGCGATTGGTTTATTAGCATTGCTAGTGAAGTTAGACAAGGGTGCATTTTGCCCTTTTGTCTGGCCATTGATTTGTTATGTGAAATTCTTTGCAAGGGAAAAATTCTGGCCTTAAATGGTCTAGAGATTTCAAAATTTTTGATTTAGATTATGCAGATCATTTAGCCCTGTTGGCTAATGATATTTATGAGATGAATTCTTTCATTAGGGTTGTTGATGAGACTGGTAATATAGTAGGCTTGGTAATAAACAGAGAAAAAACTAAAGTGATGAAAATTAGCCAGGCAGATAGTGCTTTGAATGGCTGCACTCTTGAGCAAGTGTCTCAGTTTAATTATCATGGGAGCTATATAACAGATACTGGTGATGTGAAGTACGAGATAAATAGAAAAATAGGGATTGCTACTGGGACTTTTAAGAATCTATGGAGTGTGTGAAAAAAAATAGGTTTGTACACCTAAAGACTAAAATTAGGCTGTATAATAGTTTGGTTCTTTTTAAGGTTAGTATGGTAGCAAAATATGGACCCTTTGTAAGCAGAATAACAAGAAACTTGATGCCTTTGATTCTAGATGTTTATGCAGTATCTCAGGCATTAGGTGGTTGTACTTTGTAAGTAATGATGAGGTCAGAAGAAGGAGTCATTAACCTCCTTTCAGCAGCATTTTGTGCAGAGATTGGCAAACAGGATTATGAACAGAGTACCTAAGGGTTTCAGAAAAAGGGTGAGGCCTAGGATGCAATGGGCAAACAATGTCAAACAGAACCTTGCTAGAATTGGCCTGGAGTGGCCAAATGCAAAAGCTGTAGCTCAGAAGAGACCTGTCTGTCTGTCTGTCCATCTGTCGTTTTAGTTAATTTTTATGAGATTTTCAAAACTTTAAGGAAAAATTGGTTGATAATAGTTAAATCACACTTCTGAGCTTAAATCTGCCTCAGCAAAAGTAATGTTAAGAAACAAATCAGTAATACTGTTTAGCGCTTCTAAGAAATGGCAATCGGATGGCTTTCACATTTATATTGTAGTTTAATAAAATCTGCATCA
Organism: Ryuthela nishihirai; assembly: GCA_038380435.1. Lineage (NCBI taxonomy): Eukaryota > Metazoa > Arthropoda > Arachnida > Araneae > Heptathelidae > Ryuthela > Ryuthela nishihirai. The sequence goes on along the minus strand of JAWZYU010000004.1, from coordinate 91,863,628 downwards.
AATGAAAAAACAAAATATTATTTTTCAAGCCTGAATAAGGCTTGAAAAAATTAAGGCAGAAAAGAGCATAAAACAAGAAAAAGAGGTGCATGCTTCACAATTACTTAAAAAACCTTCTGTTTTAAAAATAGCAGCTTTTTGTTAATTTTCAAAAGATTTTTGAAACATTAAGGAAAAGGAAACATTTGTTGATAATACACTGGTGCTCAAAATTAAAGGATAATCAACAAAAACGTATATAGCTGCAGACATATGAAAAAGAATGTACTGAAAATGAGTGAACATGGAAAACATGTTATCCGGAAAACTATCCCGCATTTACAGTTCCCACTCATAAGCCAGAATATATAAATTAGGAATGCATTAAAAAGGCACGCGAGTGTACTCATAGCTTGTAGCTGTTCTAGGCAACTCTTGCTTTCACTTCAGTGGCAATTCGAGCTGATTATTTCTTGAAGACATTGTATGGATGATTTTCAGTGGTGGGAAATGATTGGAAGGATGGAAGCAGGCCAGTCCCAGATGGAAGTTTCCAGAGCATTAAATGCTTCACAAAATGTCCTGTCAAGACTCTGGAGACAGTTTTAACAGACAGGAGATGTTTGTTGTTGACCAGGACAAGGCCATCCCAGAGTCACAACTGCTGCAGACAATTGCTATGCGAGTCTTACTGCCAGACAGAACAGAGTGATGATCACTAGTAACTGTCTTTGGAGCTTACAGCAGCTACAGGAATGAGGATTTCAAAGTCTCCTGTTTACAGGAGGAGAGAACCTACAAGTTCATGAGCAATTAATTATTATAAGCTGCCTTTATGCCATGAGACCTGTTATTTATGTTCCTCATTTAATGTGGAGTTGCCAACATCGCACTTGGAGTCCAGACCAGTGGGTGCATGTTATGCTCCCAGATGAATTGCAATTCGCTTAAATATTGATTTGCAATGTATTCACACCTGGAGAGAACCAGGGACCCACAATAGTCCCTCAAATATCAGAGAAAGGAACTACTCTGGTGGCAGTGACGTGATGGTTGGGACAGGAATCATGACAAACAGGCATACAGATCTGCACATCTTTCCAAATGGCTCTGTTATTACCCCATGGTACAGAGACAAGTTCCTGAACCCATGTGTCAGGTCATTCCAGGGAGTGGTCAGTCCAAATTTTATTCTTATGAAAAATAATGCCCACTCTCATCAAGCTCATGTGGTTGATGATTTTCTCGAAGAGGAAGATATTCAATGAATGAGATGGATACCAAGATCTCCTAACCTTAATCCTATTGAGCATATATGGGATGTTCTAGGGCAGAGGTGGCCAAATAGTTGATCATGATCAACTGGTCGACTGCATTCAACTGTTTGGTCAATTGCATAGCTGCCATAGCTGGTCATCAAGCTAGACTAATGTGAAAGCACTGCCACTACTGTATCACAAGTCTTAGTGTTTGTGAGCAAATTTGCAGCTAAATTTAATGGATTTTTTAATAAAGTATATAATGCTAGTATAATCGTGTAATTCTGATATAATCATATAATTCTTGATTTATCACTATGCTAATGTTGGCATTATGTTTCATAAATACGAATTAGAAAAAGTTACAGTGTACAGGTCTTTCGTTAAACAAATTTAGGATTCATATTTACTTATTTCCTCTATTAAACTATTACTTCAAAAAATTTAGCCAAATTTGGATGTTAAATCTTCAGTTAGCACAATTATTATTATTAATATAAGAAACAATTTATAAGGAAAAACTTTCATTAAGTTTTATAAAATAATTCAACTTATCATAAATTATATAAGTTTGATGCTAAATTGTTATTTTATGCTTAGCTGGTCAAACAATGTTATATCATATTATGACTTATGTACTATGGTTGATCATGAAAGATTTTTCTGTCTTAAAAGTTGATCGCAGAGTTGAAAAGTTTGGCCCTCTTTGCTCTAGGAAGATGCATTGGAATTCGCCAGCCCCCTCCCAGAACACTCCATGAACTCAGAACAGCACTTGCCAAGGAATGGTCATTAATCCCTCAAGATCTCATCAATACCTTCATAAACAGTAAGAGGAATCGTTATTTTAGCTGCATGGCTACCAGAGGTGATCATATTCCAACATACCGCAGGTCGTACGTAACAGACTTTAAAAATATTGTTCCATGGACTGCTCCTTCATGTCAATTGTGAAATTATTATCTTCATGCATGCACAGCATATGATTATGAATTTCTTCTGTTTGATTTACATTTGTAATGTAATAATAAACCTTGTAACGCTCCAAAACAAATGCAAAATACTTTAAGTTTTATGCTCCGGATAGCTTAGACGGGCGCCAGGCAATAACTAACAAATTGCCAAAAGTAAAATAAGTTGATTTAGGGTTCAAATACCAGCGAGCGTTCATAAGTAAGAATCAAAAATGATTGTCAACTAATAAGAATTAATGTAAAAAAGATCCTTAATTAGCATTGCTCAAGATAAAAAAACTACAGACTCAAAAGTTTTATAACAAAACAAAATAGATTTATTTCCAAAATAATTAACTCACCAAGACATCAATGAAAAAACATAACTCTTGTGCTACACGCACGGTGCTTGGTGCTACGCACCTTACTACATCTCTCTCCTTCTCTCTCTCTCTACTTCTCTCTAGTGCTCTCTGTGACTCGCAGGTCACGGTTTTTGACAATGGGCCGGAGCATGCCGGGAAAGACATTTGCATACTATGACGAACGACGCAAGCTATGACGCAAGAGGGGGCGTGTCCTTGGCACGCGCTTTAACGGTTACGGTCGGAAGTTCGGAGTTGCGCGTACGCAACTCCTAGAAACTTGAAAACGAGTGCTGTGATGCCGAAAAGGAAATAAAAATCCCCAAAATGATAAATATAACGTAAATTAAACAAAACTGGTTAAGGTAAAGCAAAAGTGAACGATGGGGCATCACAACCTCTTTACAAAATTTCATTGCATTCCCTTAAATACTTCAAGTTATGTATGAATTTATATATTATCTTTTAATTTTGAGCACCAGTGTAATTCAAATCAAACTTGTGAGCTAAAATCAGGGGATGGCTTCAGCACAGAGTAATGTTAACAAACAAATCAGCAATATCTTATATCACTTCTAAGAAATGGAAATCAGATGGCTTTAGCAAATTATTTATATCATAGTTTAATAAAAAAATTTGCATGAAATGGAAAAAGAAAGTATTATTTTCCAAGCATTAATAATATATTTTAATAAAATATTTTAAGAAAATTTTCAAACAACAAATTGTTTGAAAAAAAAAATAAAGTTTTACGTGTTGTATTAAAAACTGATATAGGCATCTTTGCTCTCTCATTTCATATTCTGTCAACTTCTATACAAGATGTGAGCCTTGAAAGGGTTAATTGTAAAATATATAATCACCATCCACAAAATTTCAGCTAAACTACACGGAAAATTTGATAATAATCCTTAAAAAAGAAGAACTATGCAGCACCGATCTAACCCCTTCCCATTAGCTTCGAACTTGCTATTTCACAATTTCCAGTTATAGAAGCACCGTTAGACGGACTACATTATATTGACCCCATCTGTCAAGGAGTTAATACCATCTGAAGATGTCAGCAAAACAGACTAATGAAATGCATTATGTTTACAAATAAATGTCAAAGGTGTATATCAGCAAAACATGCTCTTTTATCATCTCTAGTATCAACTAGTTGAAAGCTTCATGAAAACACCATTACAGCAGAGTCCCATAGCAAGATATCCTGCAGTACATTAAGATAAACAAGCAACTCCACATGTTAAATATATCAACATTCCATTCATCAATGGACAGTGACAACTGCCACACATCAATGCTATTAGGGTGGTGAACCACTGACAACTAGAACAATGAAGCAACCAAGTATCAGCATCAATATCAACTACAGCGAATGTACCAGACAAGAACAGCTCTCTCGAAAGTGGTAAACATAACAGCTATGCTTATAACTTTAAGATATTTGAAAACAAGCCTATTACCATGACCTCAGTGACGTATAATAGTACTGAATTGTTTTAACATCTAAAGCTGCAACACAGGAGACATTAACTATCTTAACAGTGATATTATGGAAATAGATTTTATTGGCAATTTCTTTCATGAAAAGAGAACTGTCTTTCAGGATGACAATACTCCCATCCACAGAATAAATGTAGTCACCCAGTGGTTTGTGTTAGACTGAACTTTTTCACATAACATGGCTACTGCTGTCACCAGATATCAACCCATTGGAAAATCTATGGGAATTTATTGAATGATGTCTCATGCAGTGTTTTACAGCTCCACTGAAGAAGCAGGAATTGATCCTGTTTCTTATGGACAAATGATATTTTATCCCTCCTGCTGACTATCAGACACACTGTATATATACATGCTGTACTGAACTCACATGATGGTCCAACACAGTATTAGTGATTTCACATTGTTGTTTCCTTATTTTCGTCCATTACCTGTATAATGTACAGAATGACCTATTTCATTCAGTTAATTATTTCAGGATAATATTCTAAAATTATTTTATTTTCTGAAAAAAACTTCAAAATTAACCTGGTCACTGTAGAAAGTTTAGTTCTAGAAACCTGAGAATTAAAAGACTAGTAGGTTACAGAACTCATAATATCTTATATCTCAAGATTTCTGTAAAGATAAGATTGAAAATAAAAACATTACTACCTTTCATTAGGAACAACAGTGAGACATGCTTCTATGAGGGATTTTAAGTGTTTTGGTACTGTCTAGAATGAAAATAATAAATATCAGAGAATTTCACATTAAAGACTCCAAAAGAACAACACAAAATCACATTACATAATTAACACATTACATAAATTAGGAAATTTCATATATTTATGAATATTAAAAATTAATCTTATTAAGTTAAATTATATCTTACCATCATCATATTCATTGAAGACTTAACATTTGTTCATATAAAGGTAATTAAGTGGTATAGCTGGTTGTTTGTGGTCTTAGAGGTGCAAAAGTAACTAAGGATACATTGTACCAAACAAGGTTATTAAAAAGATAAAAATTCATCGAACCACCCATAGCCAAAATTAAAAACTATACACAAAGTAAAAACAAAGACAACACTAGAGATGTGTATAAATAAAAACAATGGATGTAAAAAAATAAGATTAATGAAATATAGAATATAAAAGACAATAACAATAATAAACATCTGTAAAGGTAAAAAAATATGGGTGTATAAACCCTGTGTAAAAACTTAAGCAAGGTCTAAAATTCAAACAATATAAAAAACAAATTGGATTAAAATAACCAATATAATGTTAAAACTCAGAAACAGGTTTAAAAAAAACGTGATCTAACACAAGATGTCGAGAGTAATAGGCTTGAATGGTAAATGACACATTAAAATAGCATGTTTAGTGTTAAAATCAGTACAAATGATTAAATATGATAAATAGATAAAATGGACACAATAGAACAAAACTTACACTTAGGCTGGTCATCCATCTGAACAAAAAAGAATGTGTTAAAAGAAAAGCCATGATCTACTTGGAGCCAAGCAAGTACAGCTCCTTGTGATTCCCGTAAAAGGATGACTGCCATGGTTTAACAACAGGCCTTGATCTCAAAGTGTTTGCTATTTATCTGTTTCAACCAAGATCTTTGCCACTGTGTCCCAGAGCTCAATGGAGAAACACTGCTGGATAATCCATGTATGGAACTGTAAGTGAAGAGCTGGATAAGTATGTGGATGACCCAGAGCAGCATCTCATTCAAGTCATTGCCCCAAATGCCAACATGTTCAGGCACCCAACAAAAGAAGATACTGGTTATTGTGGTCAGACAATGGAGCTGCTGGTGAATCTTGGAAAGAACAGGGTGCACAGAGATAAAAGCCAGTAGCAAGATATGCAAGTCAGTGTAAAGCACACAACAACAATGATACTTAGCCATTTGCAGCTGCCAAACTTGCATGATGAAAATTACAATTTGGAAGAATGAAAAATAGGAGGAAATCGGAGCACTTATGAAAACTAATAAATTCACATATTTTGGGAAATTTATGTAATATACTGATTATTAATTAATGCATAAATACATATTGATTAATAAAGAAATAAAAAAAAATATCCCCACAAGCAGCTGCTTGCCACAGAGGTCTGATAGGAGCCAGTCAGTTTATATGCCATAGTAGGTCTGTGAGGATGGCGGGACCTCAGGAGACAGACAACACAAACATCCATGCCTTACCTGGAGCTCGAATACAGGTTCCTTTGATTAGTAGCCAAACATGTTAATCCTTGGTCTATAGTTACTAGTTATTAGCAATTAAAATTTCCATAATATAAAAAAATAAGTCTCGACACCTTGTAAGCTTTGATCGGTTATGGGGTGAAAACAAATTAGACTTCATATTCAAACAATCTGAGTTAAGCAATGATCATTTTATGGTACCCATTAACTGCTTATGAATTAAATCTCCTATTTTATATAAAAAATAAACTTAAATCATTTTAGTTACATTTTTGCAGAAAATCTATGGTATGTGTACTTTTGATATTAAAAAAATTTAATCGCTAATAATCAACGATATGTAGTAGGTATCATCCAATGATGAACAATAGATCAACAGATATATTACAAAAGTTACACTTACAATACAGAGAGAATAACAATGATTGCGCCCTTTTCTTCAGTGATTGGATCATCTGCAGTGGCAAGCTTCATATGCAGCACAGGTAATAGTGCTCACTGCAGTCAACTCAACTGCATCCATTGACTTTTGATATTAATGAAAGTTAACTTAATCGCTAATAATTAATATGTAGGCATCATTCTCTGATCAATAATAGATCAATCAATATATTGAAAAAGTTAGCATACAATACAGTGGGAATAAAAACAAATGTTATTGCACCCTTTTCTACAATGATTTTTTTGGGGGGAGAGGAAGTGCATGGATCACCGAGAGTGGCAACTTGTCAAGCGGCACAAAAAGTAGTGGTCACTGCATCCATACGTTTTTGATAAGTCACTGCATCCATACGTTTTTGATATTGATGACAGTTAATCTAATAAAAATTAAATAAAGATTAAGTTAACTCTATAAAACTCAGCCAGGGGGAAAAAAAATCAGCTTATTGCCACTAGAGTAACTGATAGTCATAGATCAGTATGGTGAAGTTTAGGTTAATTAGTCATACTTGCATTGACTTTGTTGCTGTGTTCTCCTGGAAACAGCCTTTTCAGTTGTACAAGGAGAACAAGTCTGAATTGTGTGCTGTTCTTCACAGGAACTGGTGTTTTCACAGGTCCAATGCTGTTACTTCTCACTTGTTGGGAACAGATAGTTCTTTCATGCTGTGGTGTTATTAATCAGTACTTTGCTGCCTCTGTGGTATGAGTCACTGATTATCATAGGATTCTAAACTTTGCACTCCTATTACTGCATGGAGCCGGTTGCCTATACAAGATATTTGTGATTAGGCATTGCTACATGTTTCATGCCATCCACTTAAACACATCATCAGGTAAACACTATCCTAGCAGTATGATGTGTTGAAACATGAGCACTTGATTGGTGGATGCACATTTGGGCTACATGGGATCACCAATGCAAAGATGTGGACCAGTGCCCTGAGGTGCCAAATATCTCCAATGTAGTAAGAAAAGATTGTAATCTAAGGAGACCAGCTGGCAGAATTTATATACCATTAAATTACCCAAACAAAGTGCTGCATCAATATATATATTGATGCAGCACTTTGTTTATATATATGTTGGAAAAACCTTCCAAAACCTCAAAATTCGGCTGAAGAAGAGGAGGGGACTTCCGAAACGAATTGCAACTTACAGTCTTCACACAAACTGCTATCACTAATGAAATTACTCCACAGTTTGACATAGTCAAAATGCTAAGTTCACCATCTACTAAATACCAGCTGAAAATAATAGAAGACCTCCTCATCTATACCAACAGAAATTTTATATGCAACACAGATATAATACTGTCCCCTTCAGCTTGAAACTATTACTGGAAGGGACAGATAAATTCCTCATTTAGCTACATTTGGCACATCTACTGAACCTGGGCCCTGCTGCCACTTAGGCCAGGGCTTGCACTTCGACATTACCATCAGAAACCAAAGGAATAACAACAAAACGAGGGGAAGGGCGAACTTTAAATGACACATATAACGAACTGTCAAAGGAGCATACCACCCTGGATAGTGCAGTCAACAAAATTACTTTTGAGATATATAACCTTGTCCTATAATATATATTTTATTAGAAAAATTCACTTGATCACTCTTTAATTTTAAATTTAGGAAATTACTAAACAACATATCCATAATATTCTACCAAATACTAAGAAAATTGCTTGATTTTCTCCTTTAAAAATCTCAAACAAACATGCCCAGTGTATCTTGTAGAGCATTTTCAAATCACCCCCCTTTTCATGGCACCTCAGGGGACATACCATATCCACATATTGATGACCACATACAGCCCACATGTAAATCCACCAATCAAGCGATTGTTTCCAACACATCCTGCTGCCTCCCCCCCGGAGTGGGACCTCCTTGACGAGGGGGGGGGGCTTACGGTGCCTCTGAGAAGTTGGGCTCGGGCCGCTGGCTCTCTGGGGTTCGGAAGTCTGGTGGCCCCTGGTGGAGGGGCTTGTTGAGGGCTGGCAGACAGGTGGTGGTTCTTGGCTTGTTTTGTCGGCTTATTGACTTGTCCGCTGAGAAGCTGGGGGTTGCAGCCCCGATTGATGGGCCGGAATGAGAGCCACAATAGGGCGTGGTGAACCCTGTTAGCTGTGGACATGCATTGGGGGGCTCCCGGGCTGAGTGGTGTACTCTCACTGCACACTCGTCGGGGGGCTCTTCAGTGTGGTCTGTGTGATATTGGGGTGGACCAATGTTCACTGGGGAGTTTCGACCCGTTCACAATGGAGAGGACGAAGTTGGAGGCTCGCGGCCCTTGTTGGCCACCTGTGGCCAGCGAGCTTATCGATGGAACTGCCAAACTAAGAGTCCCACATGAATGAGATTTGGACTTATGGCTTTGCAGTGGAGGAACTTGGGTTCCTCTGCGAAGTGGGGTCCGGGTGCTGCAGTGTTGTGAGCCCCGGTAGGCCGAAGCTTTGTCGTGGTTGTGGGAGGGCCGCCGGCTGGGTTTGTCCGGCTACTGGCCAGGTGTCCCCGAAGCGGCCCGGCACGGTGTTAGGCCGAGACGGCGAGCGGGCTGTGGTGCCCGGCTCGATGGAGAGGACGAAGTTGGGGTCATGCCGAGAGGATTGGAGTCCCTCGAGGTTTGGCTTCCGATGGAAGTACCTAGGAGCCTATACTGCGGAGGACCCTAAAAGTTAGGACTTCCACTTTATATTTCTGGCTCAAAATTCAAAAGACTAAGATCTTTTTATTTATATATTATGGCTCGTTCTGGTCTAAATTCAGTGAGTGATGGGCATATTCCTAGGCATCGCTCAAAATTCAAAAGATCCCACTCTCACTGCACCTCAATGATTATATCTTCAAGCAGGCAATACTAACAAGCAGTGCTTCTCTCTTCACATACAGGTCTTCTCTCGCTGTAGGCAGGAATATTGTAAGGCAAGTTTAATTGATAGGAGCTTTCTAGTTCATAGTGGTTTCAGTGACATCTCCCTTATGGTGATATACAGCCTTGTGCTGTGGTGCACCGGGAATGTCGCGTATCTATTACGTATCTATTACATCCTGCTGCCTGGACAGTGCTTACCTGACGACATGTTTAACCCTTACAGTGTCAGGTTCCTTAAACTGAACTCACTGTGGTGGCTGGATATATTTTAAAATGTTTTCGTAAAATAAAATAAACAACTTTAGAACCTCATCCTGAAGTAACTAATGAATTGAAATAGACCAAAGAGCCAAAAAAAATTAAGACCAGCGCATCCTTATGCAAATCTAAGCAACTGCAGGTAAACGACGGCACGTGTGAAGGTCATGAAACAGTATAAATAAAGTCAGTTTGACAAAGGCTTAATTGTAATGCCAAAGAACTGGATCAGAGCATTTCCAAGATGGCAAGGCCTGTGGAGTGCCCACTCAGCTGTGATTAGTACCTTCAAAAAGTGGTCTGAGGAGGGAAAAACCACGAACCGCTGGCAAGGTCTAGGCCAACCAGGGCTCATCAATGCTACAAGTGAGCAAAGGCTATCCCGTACAGTATGAGCCAACAGAAGGAATACTGTGGGTCAACTCACCTGTAATTTGAATGCTGGTGATGGGAGTAATGTGTCACAACACACAGTACATCGAACCTTGCTGAAAATGGGGCTGCGTAGTTGCAGGCTGCTCCGAATACCCATGCTAACCTCAGTTCACTGTCAAAAGCACCTACAAATGGACATGTGAGCATCAAAACTGGATCTTGAATGATTGGAAGAAAGTCGTCTAGTCTCATGAATCTCGTTTCCTGTTGCACTGATGCACCATAGGATGAAAACAAGCCAGTGGAGGAAGTTTAATGCTTTGGGCAGTGTTCTGCTGGGAAACCCTGGATCCAGTCATTCAAGTGCAGGAAACTATGACATCTACCATCTACCAAAACATCATTGCAGACCAGGTACATCCTTTCATGGCAATGGTATTTCCCTCTAACAGTGCCTTCTTTCAGCAGGATAATGTGCCATGTCACACTGCCTGAATTGTTTGAAAATGGTTTGAACATGACGAAGACTTCCAGGTATTGCCCTGGCCTCCAAATTCCCTAGACAACAATCTAATCGAGCATTTGTGGTTTGTGTTGGAACAGCATATCTGATCTGTGGAGGCTCAATCATGCAACTTACAAGAGTTTGATACCAGATACCACAAGACACCTTTAGAAATCTTGTAGCGTCCATGCCTCGCCGGGTAAGAGCTGTTTTGGTAGCATGTGGAGGACCAACATCATATTAGGCAGGTGGTCGTAATGTTTTGGCTCTTTGGTGTAAATCATGTTATGTACCAAAAAAATGATCATTTAATTGTGCTTAATAAAATGGCAAAAATTCGAAGAAAAAATATGGTAGGTTAAATTTTTTAGCTTTTGTTTTAAACACTGAAAAATTTTACTGTATTTTTTTTCATTTTATCTTCAGTAAAATTTCAAAAATATATATATTTTTATAATTTTTTCTATATTATTTTATTATTCTAATATAAACAAGTTCATAACATTTCAATTATTGCTTAAATCTTTCTTTTATTTCGTTTTTTCTAGTCATTTATGCATATAATGCATATTCGTAGACTTTTAATGATCGGCAAACTCTAAGCCTAAAGCAGTGTCATAAAAATAATTTTGCTTTAAAAACTATTAAAAAAAAATTTAAAAATAATTTAAATAAGAAATGAAAATTATATCAGAAAAATTATAAAGAACTATGAAAAAAAATAAAGATGTTTCAGAGCATTTAAAGTTTAATTGATGCACTGAATTTGAGAACAAGTCGCTTTATTTTGAAGCTGCATAACTGCTACGGGAAAAGTTTAATGCTAAAATTCCAGCAGAAATTTTGGTTAAAAATCGCAATTTCCTCACAATTTGTTTATATACTATAAATATGATTTAAAATATTGATAAAGTTCTACCGTTTAAAAATCGCGCTCTGAGTAATCCCAATACTTGTTCTGATTGCCGCCATTATAGATAGCTAGCAGTTACACTTTCGATAGTTTCTAATTAATTATTGTTTATAATTGCAGTATCCATTTGAGAAGCAATAAATAATAATTTTAGATTGGCAGTAAACAGAATATGTTATATACCAAATTATGTCTATAATATAAAGTACGTATATATACCAAAGTAAATAAAAAATTATCTTTAAAATTGAAAGTCTGCTAAATTACACTGTTCCACAAAACAAAAATAATTTTTTCTAAGTAAGAGTTGTGTGATTCTTAAAGATTTTTTAGTCCAGACTTCAGATCTGTGGGGTGGGGGTGGCTCAGTCGGTAGCACGCCAGGCTCGTAATCTGTAGTTCCCAGGTTTGAGTCCCAGCTGGGTCAGCGTTGAGATTTATCTCCGCAAAATTCCCCGCCCTGCCCACGGTCAGTAGGGGACACTGATGGGCTTGGAAGGCCGCCGTCCGTCGGATGGGACGTTAAGCCGTGGCCCCGTGTGCAGGAGAGCCATACCCTGTGCACGTTAAAGAACACGCTGGATGGCCTTGACGGGAGGCTACCATCTGTCTCCCAACAGCTGTTCCAGTGGGTCCCCTCCCCCAACCTTCTCTGAGCCTTCGGGGTCCATGTGACCTGGCCATTTAGCCCATGGTGTGCAAAAAAAGTGCCGCTCAGAGGTAAAACAACCCACAACAACTTCAGATCTGTACTTAGATGCTTTCTATCAGGGATAGTTTTCGAGTTATATGATTTTTAATTTTCAATTTTATTCCTAGATTTGTAATGAATAATAAAGGGAAAAAAAGAGATTATTCTTAGCTTCCTTAGTATTAAAATGATTATAGATTAATACAGAAAATTTTACAGAATATTATACAGAAATAAATTGAATACAGAATAATTAAATAGCAAAAATACCAAACATAAATCATTTTTTTCTTTTATGTTTATCTGTGCTGTCTGTTTTGAGATTCCAACAAAAATCAGCTAACATTGTAGGCATTGTCGTTTTTCAATTGCAGAAATATCTTTGTGAAACCTCTCACTGTGTTCATCAGAGACGTCACTGCAGTTTTGGTTTTGTTTCCGGAAAGTAGTCCAAATGTGAATGCATGAAGTGCACTTGCAAAGACATATTACATCCTAAATCCTGATATGCATATACCATCTGGTTTACTATTTCTTTATAATCTTTAGACCTCTTTTTTCCAAGTGTCTGTAACTTTCTTAAAACATGTCCAAGCAAGTTTCTCTTTCTCTGTTAGAGATTCGTCAAATTTCACATCTTTCTTCAACTGTCTTATTTGAAGGCCAAGAAACACGCCCTCTTTTATCTTTGCTTCTGAAAGACGAGGGAATTTTGTTGTTAGGTAGGCAATTCCTCTATCATATTTATCCACTGACTTGACAAATTGATTCAAAAGTCCCAGTTTCATATGAAGGGAAGGAAGGATCACGTCCTCATAAGCTATAAGTAAGCTTCTGTAAATATTTTTCTCCCACTTTCCAATTACATATTGGCCAAATTTTCTTCAAGTAATGGGATGCTCTGTCACAACTGTCCCATTACAAAGGAAACAAGGAAATTTTGTGTTCCCTTGTTGCATTCCCAATATCATGGCAATGATTTTTAAATCCCCACATATTTTTCAATTGAAATAAGTATATTTAATGGATACTAGACATTATATCTATAATCTCACGATTCTTTTGCCATACTAGCATAGGCAACTAGAACAGAAGGCATTAAATTACCATTATGTAGTTGGGTTGTTTTACCTCTGAGCAGCACTTTTTTGCACACCATGGGCTAAATGGCTAGGTCACATGGACCCTGAAGGCTCAGAGAAGGTTAGGAGAGGGGATCCACTGAAACAGCTGTTGGGAGACAGATAGTAGCCTCCCGTCAAGGCTATCCAGCATGTTCTTTAACGTGCACAGGGTATGGCTCTCCTGCACACAGGGCCATGGTTTAACGTCCCATTTGACGGATGACGGCCTTTCCAAGCCCATCGGTGTCCACTACTGACCGTGGGCAGGGTGGGGAATTTTGCAGAGATAAATCTCAACGCTGACCCAGCTGGGACTCGAATCTGGGAATTACAGATTACAAGCCTGGTGCGCTACTGACTGAGCCCTACCCATTATGTAGTAAAATTGCCTTCAAGCTAGTTTTGGATGCATCTATAAAGAGCCTCCAATTTTGTGGGTCATTAATAAAACCTAAAGCTGTCATCAAACCGGCAATATCATTACAGAAAGTTAAACGGCCATCATGTGAGAAGAATGCAACAAAATTCCATTCTCTATTTCTATATAAAGATATACCGGCACCTATGTAATGGGAATGCATGCCGATTTCAAGATGTGAAGCGACAGCAGCACTAGTTACATTTTCATCCACATGGCGATCCAATCTGCTGTTTTGCTTGTTACTTGCTTCGTAGCAGTATAGGTTATTACGTTGTTTACAGCTTGCTTCAAAATTGGATTCTGATATAGATTTGTTCGTAAGTAATTATTTACTTTGTATACTTTCTGCTGTTTTTAACTAGAAATCTGAAAGATGATGCACCATTGTGTGATGTTTTGCAGAAGCGAAACTCAGTTTCTATCGAATCTATTCCAAACTGGATCTGCAAAACAGGTGGCTGCATCAATATGTCAGCAATGTAACGATGACATGAGTAATTGGAAAAAAATTCTGAGATCACTTTTGAATAAATAATATTTTGGAATCGCAGAAACCTTTACAATATATGGAACTGAGTTACACTGCCCTAACAAAATATTAGAAAATTTCTGTGTTATGTGAATGGGAATCTTACTATAAATTCAAGATTATAATTTTATCTATTTAAATCTCGATTTTCAACAGCATTCGTCTAGTATTTAAGGATTCATTATTCCTGTTTGTATCTCTGAGAAAGATTCTAGTTTATTGTACTTGATTAGCCATCTGTCTGATTCTTTCTTTCTCTCGACTTGTCCTCGAATTTACCATATGACTTCGACCAGATCGCTCTATACTTACCATTAGTGTAGGTTAGCTTACCGCGGAACGATGCTGCCCTCATGTGCGTGCTTGCTAACATGGAGAATCGTGGAAATCGGCAGGCATTCTGTGATGCCCCATCGTTCACTTTTGCTTTACCTTAACCAGTTTTTGTTTAATTTACATTATATTTATCATTTTGGGGATTTTTTTATTTTCTTTTCGGCATCACAGCACTCGTTTTCAAGTTTCTAGGAGTTGCGTACGCGCAACTCCGAACTTCCGACTGTAACCGTTAAAGCGCGTGCCAAGGACACGCCCCCTCTTGCGTCATACCGCGTCGTTCGTCATTGTATGCAAATGTCTTTCCCGGCATGCGCCGGCCCATTGTCAAAACCGTGACCTGCGAGTCACTTGAAGCACTTGAGAGAAGCACTTGAGCACCTGAGAGCAGAGTTGTAGAGAGAGCAGAGAGATGTAGTAAGGTGCGTAGCACCGTGCGTGTAGCACAAGAGATGTTTTTTCATTGATGTCTTGGTGAGTTAGTTATTTTGGAAATAAATCTATTTTGTTTTGTTATAAACTTTTGAGTCTATAGTTTTTTATCTTGAGCAACGCTAATTTAGGATCTTTTTTACATTAACTCTTATTTTGTTAAGAATCATTTTTGACTCTTACTTATGAACGCTCGCTGGCATTTGAACCCTAAATCAACTTATTCTACATTTTGGCAATTTGTTAATTGTTGCCCGTCGCCCGTCTAAGCTATCCGGAGCATAAAACTTTAATTATTTTGCATTGTTTGGAGTGTTACAGAGACACATAAAAGAAGTGGCGCAGCGAACAGGGACTCGCCAGTATTTAAAGATAGTAATTTTTTGAGCTCAATAGTTGTATGTACTAGTTGTAGATTTAACGGCAGCTTAAGCCGAAAATTTTTGTTGAGCAAGTAGCTTAACATTTTTGTGTATTATTCAAAGGTACTGAAGTTTCAGCGTAGATATTGCTGAATATTTAAGATAATTGTCGTATGTAATGATTAGAAGTGTCCGGACACACAAGTACGTAGGACGATAAGAAAATTTTTTTATAAGCAAATTTATATTTTTGTAAAGCTTAGTTATAGCTTTAGTATTGTTGTATAGCAGTACCTTTGAGCACTGCTCAAGATAAAAAAAGGTTTTCAAAATTTCCAAAATTCAAAATTTCGGCAGACCGCTAAACATGTCTGCTAATAATATGGCCGATTCCGCCATAATGACTCCCGACATAGAAAGAGTAAAGGGTAGATTGCAAGATGTAATGATGGAAGCAGAAGTGCTAATGAATCTGCTTGATGATAATCGGGAGAAAAGGGGAACGACAACAACCCCTAAATTTGCTGACAATGCTACGTCAGTTCACCAACGAAGAAACTTTGAACGTAAGGTTCCATTTTCTGTTTCGTCAGAAGCAAGCGATAGAACAGAGTATTTTCAACCGCCACAACGACGATTTGCCAACCCATCCATTAACTATAGTCCTTATGTTAATTGGCCTTTACCTGAGATAAGGTTCGACGGTTCGAAACGTCCGTCATCGTGGACATTTGTCAAGTCCATGGAGGAGCACTTCCGTTTACATGAAGTGCCAAGCAACAAAAAAGTTGTTTTAGCAGTATCTTGCCTAATTGGATGTGCTAAGCAATGGTGGAATAACGTAGGATGTCGTCATGGCATAGAACTTTGGGAAGAATTTAAAAACGAAATCATGGACATATATCCGGCTTATAATGATTTTACAGAACTAGCTACAGAGTTGTTTTCACGAAGACAAAGGGAAAGAGATGACATAGAAAAATTCATATGGGGTACAGTAGAGTTATACCAGCTGTACGATGCTGATGCCGCTGAAATTGATATTGTAAATTGCATATTGCCTCAATTACTTTTGCCCATCCGAAAATTCCTAGAAGTACGAAACATAAATTCAGTTTCCAAGTTAGTCAAATTGGCTCGGCAATACACTGCAAGAAGAGAATCTGCAGCAAATACACATAACCAACAATGGATGCCATTCCCGCCAAAGCAGCGATATCAGGTTGAGTCGCGTAGAATGACTCCCGCACGACCGCAATTTACACGGTCCCGACAATTTGCGCCGAACGCGCCAAGAACTATAGAATATGAACGAAGTAGAGACTTTTTGCCACGTCAAGCTTCAAACCATAACACTAGACCTAAAACTTTGGTTAAACAAAAGAGAGAAACTATCACTTGTAACTTTTGTGGCCGACTAGGACATATTGAGAAATACTGTTACCAAAGGAATGAAAATTCGGGAAACTCTCATCGGGATCTTTGAAGCGAGAGGCCAAGGTTCCTCAACAAAAGCCCTCTCATGAGTTAAGTCTTGCTACTGTGGGTATACATAATGTCCTTTTGTGAAGCTTTATCATGATAAGACAGAATTCATAGCTCGCATTGATACAGGAGCTGATCTTACATGTCTACATAAGAAAGTATGGGATAAAATTCAGAAAAATTGTAAACTGAATTTGCAGCCGTGGTCCGGTGGACCTTTGAACTTAGCTTGTGCTTCCAAGCAGTGTTTTCCGCAAGGAACTGTTGAGTTACCTATCACTTTAAATAATGTGGAGATAAGACTTGAATTTTTAGTAATAAGTGAATTATTATACGACTCTTTAATAGGAATAGATGCGATACGGAAACACTTGATTGAATTTGATTTTGCCAACAATACTATTTCATTAAAAGCAACAATGAAAGAAAAACTTGATATCGATCAGATAAAATTAGACATTAGAAAACATGCTGACAACGCTCACTTGGGAAATAGCGAGAGAGTTAAGTTAGAAACTCTGCTCAATGCTAATTACGAACTTTTTAACAACAAGCCCGGTAGATGTCAGATTTTAGAACATCATATCGACACCGGCAATAATAGACCTGTTTACAGCAAACCATATAATTATCCTCCCAGTAAAGAAGAGATAAATTCAATAACAAATTAAAGAAATGTTAGAGGATGGGATAATAGAGCCAAGTTTTAGCCCTTGGGCTTCACCGGTCGTGCTCGTTAAAAAGAAAACTGGTGATTTGAGATTTTGCGTAGACTATCGAAAATTAAATGCTGTTACAGTCCCCGACAGATATCCACTACCTATTATTCAGAATCTACTAACACAACTGGCTGGCCAGAAATTTATTAGCACACTAGATTTGTCTTCAGGATATTGGCAGGTGTCCGTATATCCACCAGATTGACCCAAAACAGCATTCCTCACAAAAGATGGATTATTCCAATTTCGTTGCTTACCGTTTGGCTTATCAGGAGCACCCGCCATGTTTCAACGTCTTATGTCCGTAGTTCTGGGTGACCTAAAAGGAAAAATTTGTGAAGTATACTTAGACGACATAGTCATTTTTTCTACCGATTTTTCAGAGCATCTACGTGATTTGAATTTGGTATTTGCAAGGTTAAGAGAAGCCGGACTCACCATAAAGTTGTCCAAATGCACCTTTCTCCGAGAGGACGTTCAATACCTCGGTTTCACTGTTAATAAGGATGGAGTAAGAACATTACCTAATAAGGTCGAAGCCATAGAACGATTTCCCACACCGCGCAATTCGAAACAACTTAGTAGATTTTTAGGAATGTGTGGATGGTACCGACAATTTGTACCCAATTTTGCTAATTTGGCCGAACCTTTGTGTGAATTACGTCGAAAGCGAAAGCGGTTTCACTGGACACCTGTTTGCGATACAGCATTTCAGACATTAAAGGATGCATTGTGTCATGCTCCCGTGTTGGCCTTGCCACAGTTAGGCAAACCTTTTTTCATCTACACTGATGCTTCCGATGTCGGTCTCGGCGCAGTGCTGAGCCAAGTACAGAATGACAATTGTGAACACGTCATCATGTATGCCAGTCGCAGTTTGAGTCATACTGAAAGAAACTATACAGTGACTGAAAAAGAATGCCTAAGCGTAATATGGGCTCTAGAAAAATTTAAAGTACAATTAGACACATCCGACATAACTATTTTTACTGACCATGCTGCTTTACAATGGTTACAGACATCTACCAATCTGACAGGTCGTCTAATGCGCTGGGCATTACGCCTACAAGAATTTAATTTCCAGGTCGAGCATCGAAAGGGAAGTGCACATCAGCTACCAGATGCATTATCCCGTGCTCCCGTGTGGCCGGCAGAAGTTACGCCAGAGCTCGAAGATAAGCCTTTTGCTCCCTCACTCGCCACAATAGTTCCCATCGAATACAAGGAACATTTAATTACTGAACAACAAAGCGATTTAGAATATGGAAACGTGTATCATTATTTGAAAACTGATGAATTACCTCTAGATCCTAGTATAGCTTCAAGTATTGTTGGAAGAGCCAGACATTTCAGATTAATTAACGATATTTTGTACTACTGCAGACGACCGAGTCAAACAGGCAGTTATCGCCCATTTATTCCCAAGAATTTAAGAGAGTACGTACTCCGAGAATTACATGATGTACCTTCAGCTGGACATTTAGGTACACGGAAAACCTATCAGAAAGTGGCCAAAAGATCATATTGGCCAGCTTTGAAAAAGGACGTAAAAACCTATGTAGAAACATGCCTAATTTGTCAAACCACGAAATTCGATCAAAACCGTCCTTGTGGTCTTATGAAAAGCACGATCTCCAATGAACCCATGGAATTAGTTGGCATGGATTTAATGGGCCCGTATCCACAAACACAAGCGGGATCCCAATATATTGTGGTCTTGGTAGATTATTTTTCGAAATGGGTCAAAATATTTCCTGTTAGAAATGCAACAGCAACAATCGTAGCAAAGAAATTTGTAAATGAATTTATATGCAGATACGGGGTACCCAAGAGTATAGTTTCGGACAATGGGCCCCAATTCATTTCCAATGTGCTTGCTGAAGTATGTGAAACGTTCCAAATAAAACATATATATACAACTCCATATCATCCACAATCAAATTTGACAGAAAGAATTAATCGAAATATTGGCAGAATGATAGCTGCTTACGTTGAAAATAGACATAGTACATGGGATAAATATTTGCAACAGTTTTCCTTTGCTTTACGCACTTCATTACATGAAACCACCAAATTCACGCCTTCACGGATATTTCTTGGAAGAGAACTAACATTACCCTGGGACAGACTCATTGGCCAACCCGCATCTTCACAATCCATTGAGTTTAGAACGGAACAGCATATTAGAGCCATTTCAAAGGCACAAGATAATTCCCTACGAGCACAACAAAAGCAACGAGAGGATTATAATAAAAGACGACGACATATGGAATTTAAAGTAGGTGATAAGGTCTTGATTAAAACACATCATAAGAGTGATAAAGAAAGAGGATTTATAAAGAAATTTGCACCATTATATGCTGGACCATATGTTATAAGGAAGAAACTTTCTCCTCTTCTGTATGAATTGGCCAATATGACCACTAATGCCTCAGTAGGATACTTTAATGTTGTGAATATAAAAAAATACAAAACTTCTATAGAATTTTCTAGATCAGAAGCAGATGCTCCACAACAAACCCAGGAGAATGATGGCTCTGATGATGATATTGAACCTTTACCACTCAGAAGAGAAAAGAACAGATTAGATTATCACCTACTGCACACAACAGGACAAAGACTGACAAAGCCAGATTCAACTGTTCCATCGACATCAAGAGCGTAACGAAAGGCCGACGAAACGACCAGAGCCTGCAGAGCGACAACCGGCAGCGAACATCGGGAAGATGACGTCACGAGAGAGATCTACAGCGACGACTTGACTTGAACGAGATCTTCAGTAACAACTTTACGTGAAGCCACCCAACGACGACGGAAGGATGTTATCGGAAACGGACTAGATGATTTATCGCCACGGAGTGCCAACAATGAAATTTAAGTATATTTTTCTTTCACTTGGCACTTGATTGAGTTATAAAATGTTTTTTTTCTGGAATAGATGAAGACGAAGAAGAAACCTTATTGTGAATTATATAGTTAGCGATGTTTAATTTCTTGTTGAAACTTTAGAGTTCGATATTTATTTTTGAAAAGTGAAATTTTTGTAGTTCGAGTTTGTACTTGTGTGAATAGAATTTTTTTTTGCATTCTTGTTCATCGAGGTTCTAGTTATTGTAATTACGTGAGTTAAAATGTATTTTTGTAGATTTTTTCAGCTGACTGATAGCTGAAAATTTTTGTAAGTCGATATTGGAAAGTTTAGAAATTGTAAAATGTTTCTGGATATGAATGAGAAGAGTGAAAGAGAATTAGTGATTTAAGAATTTGTATTGTAAAATAACGTGCATTCCAAAGTGAATTTATGAAAAAAAAAGGGAGATTCATGTAAAAGTTATTGGATGAAATGTGATCATCGTATATTATAAATTATTTACACTCTTTTTTCTTTATTCTTAGATACGATTTATGTATATGTGTTTAAATCTGTTCAGTGTCATCAGTGATATTTATGTGTCAATGATACGTAATTTTTGTGGATGACATTGACAGTATTTATTGGTATATATAGATGATGACCATGATGATGACTGCAGAATTATTTTTTTTTTTGTGTGTACCTTTTTGGAGCTGTCCCCAAATGGCCTAGTCTGATAACCGAGTTGTTATCAGCATAACTCCTTTGGGAGGGGGACGTTAGCTCTGAAGGGGGAGGTAACTAATGATTTTTTATTTCAGCTAGATCGCGATTTCTGTGAATAGGAGAAGAATTAGCGGATGATTACAATCCCGCTTGTTTGTAAATTTTGAATTTTCTTAGCTTTGCGTATTTGAATGTAATTAGGAGGAGATAACGGTGTTCGAATACCCGTTTTTTTTATGTGATTTAGGAGAAGAATTAGCTTTCACGAATTTTTTATTGTGGTTAGGGGAAAAGCGGAAGTTATTACCCCGCTAACAACAAATGTAATGAATCACTTTTTCTTTTCATCTTTTTAACATTTATTAGACTTAGAAAGTTAGGAGTTGATTAACCTGTTTTTCTGTACAGTTCAAGATATGCCAATTTTGAGTTTGTATCAGAATGTGATACTAGTTAGACCGATGATGCTAGTATACAGTTAACTGTCACAGCCACTGGTACGTAAGTACACTAGGTTAGCTGTTAAATACATATTTTGTCAGGAGGAAAAGGGAGGAGGTACCTTTGGTTGTGCTGGAAAATTGTGTCAAAGTAAGAATAGTTCATCATATCAAAATTTGCGCTAGCATACTTTTACTTATTTATGTTCAGCCATGTGTAAATGACGTAAGATGTGTCCTTTATTCAAAATTGCTCGTCAAAATTTGTTAGGTCAATCATTTTGACTCCCTTTGGAAGGGGGAGTTGTGATGCCCCATCGTTCACTTTTGCTTTACCTTAACCAGTTTTTGTTTAATTTACGTTATATTTATCATTTTGGGGATTTTTTTATTTCCTTTTCGGCATCACAGCACTCGTTTCAAGTTTCTAGGAGTTGCGTACGCGCAACTCCGAACTTCCGACCGTAACCGTTAAAGCGCGTGCCAAGGACACGCCCCCTCTTGCGTCATACCGCGTCGTTCGTCATTGTATGCAAATCTTTCCCGGCATGCGCCGGCCCATTGTCAAAACCGTGACCTGCGAGTCACTTGAAGCACTTGAGAGAAGCACTTGAGCACCTGAGAGCAGAGTTGTAGAGAGAGCAGAGAGATGTAGTAAGGTGCGTAGCACCGTGCGTGTAGCACAAGAGATGTTTTTTCATTGATGTCTTGGTGAGTTAGTTATTTTGGAAATAAATCTATTTTGTTTTGTTATAAACTTTTGAGTCTATAGTTTTTTTATCTTAAGCAACGCTAATTTAGGATCTTTTTTACATTAACTCTTATTTTGTTAAGAATCATTTTTGACTCTTACTTATGAATGCTCGCTGGCATTTGAACCCTAAATCAACTTATTCTACATTTTGGCAATTTGTTAATTATTGCCTGGCGCCCGTCTAAGCTATCCGGAGCATAAAACTTTAATTATTTTGCATTGTTTGGAGCGTTACAATTCCCATTACTTAGGCACCAGTTATACTTGTACTAGGTTGGAGAAGATTCCATTCTTGCAACCTAGAGCCCAGCAGTTCAGCATTTTGTTTACTTAGCCCTAGATCACGAACCAAATCGTTCATATCTGCTTGCGTTAAAAAATGTGGAGCTGAATCCATGGTAGCCTCATAGGATCACTTCTTTCTGGAGGTGATTCACGTGCCTCACTCTCTGCACCAGTACTTTTTTTCATCTTCTGTTTCCTGACTTGGAGTTAGTGGAACTGGCAAAGTTTTAGAATGTGGTACTGGTCGTATTGCAGAAGATAAGTTGGGACAATCAATATGTATCTGATTTTCTGTTGGTAAAACCCTGGATACCAGTCATACAGAAGTAGCAATCTGTGGAATGGTCTTTTGGTTCCCTCCATATCATGGGTACAGCAAATAACATGGCACTACCTTTACCCTTCCACCAGTTTATTAATTTCACATAGCAAGTTGCACAACATATGTGAGGGGCCCACTGCTTATCCTGACCTCCTATTTTACATCCAAAGTAATGTTTGTATGCTCTCTTTATTACAGGTAACATTTTTTTCTTGTCTTGCAAAGGTGAACTCTCCGCAAATATAACAGAAGTTGTCTGCCTTATTTTGACATTTTCGGCAGGGCATTTTATAGAATACAAAAGAACAAAAATAACAGAAGTGTTCACCAACCTGTCATGTTAACAAATATAGTCATAAAATATCTTTACATACCCTAGAATACAGTTTGAAAAAAGTGATGTTAATTCCACAAATATCTTGTCACTCATTCGTTTTTAAAATAAACTTTACAAAGGCAGACTAGTAGTTATCTAAACTATGAATAGAATAACATGGTTGCCAACATGCGAGTATAAACTATTGCAAACAAGTCAGTGTTGCTAACTTTTTTGATGTAACATTTCCTGATTTTTCATTCTCCAAGTAATATGGAAAAAATATATATATAATATATTTTTTCAAGTGGAATAACAGGTAAAAAATTTATATCATATTTTTAAATGCTATTTTCAATATTTGATAAGAAACAGTAGCAAGAAATTCAGATTTTTAGTCAGTTTTTTTTTCTTTCACAACCTTGTACTACGTTGCAGGTTTCTGAAGTGAAGCTTCGGTCTCTGGCCACTAGAATGGGAAAGATGAAAGCAATTCTTCAGTCTGCAACATGGTAAGGGTTAAGTGGACAGCATGAAACATGTAGCAATGCCTAGTCACAAATATCTCCTACATGCAACCAGCTCAGCACATAATAGGAGTGCAAAGTTTTAATACTATGACACCCAGTGATTCATACCACATAGACAGAAAAGTGCTGTTTAATAACACCAGAGTATTAAAGAACTCTCAGTTCCCAACAAGTGAGAAGCAACAGCACCCGTGAAGAACATCACACAATCTGGACTTGCCCTCCTCGTACAACTGAAGATGCTGTCTCCAGAAGAATGCAGTTATAAAGCCAGTGCAGGTATGATTAACCTAAAGTTCACAGTACCGATCTATAACTACCAGTTATTAATAGTACTGATTTAGTATATACCTTTATTCTGACATCTATTATGACTTATATAGTACTTAGAGTATTGATCGGTTGCATTTCAGGATATTTTATGCTATTTATAGTTCTACTAGAGTAGTAATGCTTTCTAAACTTTTAACATAAGGATATTTTTTACTACCGGAAATTGCGTCATTCAGGATCTAGCATATCAGCTTTCGATCAATATTTTAGCAAACTTTCGATTTTAAACGTGCTTTTTATTTACTTTAATGCTGCAAAAATTATTTTTATTGCTTTTCAAATGGATATTGTGATTATAAACAATACTTAATTGGAAAGATCAAAAGTGAAACTGCTAGTGATCAATAATGGCAACAATCAGAACAAGCATTAGGATTACTCAGAACACGAATTTTAAATGGTAGGACTTCATTTATCAATATTTTTAATTACATTTAAAGCATATGAACAAATCAAAGTCAGGAAATTACGATTTTTAACCAAATTTTCTGCCAGAATTTTAGAATTAAACTTTTCCATAGCAGTTATGCAGCTTTATAATAAAGTGACTCATTCTCAAATTCAGTGTATTGATTAAATTTTAAATGCTTTGAACAAATTTTTTTTCATGGTTCTTTATAACTTTGATATATTTTTCATTTCTTATTTAAATTATCTTGTTTTTAAAGCAAATTTTTTTATGACACTGCTTTCCTTAGGCTTAGAGTTTGCCAATCATCAAAAGTCTATGAATATGAAATATGCATTATATACATAAATGATTAAATAAATGAAAATTTAAGCAATAATAGAAATATTATTAACTGTTTGTATTAGAATAATAAAATAAAATAAAAAAATGGGAAAAATATATGTTTTTTTTTAAATTTTACTAAAGGTAAAGTGTTTCTAAACTTAAACTTCAGAAATCCCCAGGGGTAGATGAAATTACTACAGAAATGCTTAGAGCTGGGAATGTTTCGGTTACCACTTGGATGACTGAAATTCTGAATATCTTTTATGATAAAGGCATGGTTCCTAAGGATTTTACCAGAGCTATTGTTATCCCTATTTTCAAAAAAGGTGATCGCAGTTCTTGTGATAACTATAGGGGTATCAGCCTACTCTCTGTTCCAGGTAAAGTTCTTTCCATGATTGTGCTTAATAGAATTAAGAATCTGGTTGACAGTCAATTGCGTGATGAGCAATGTGGATTCAGAAGTGGTAGGGGATGTGTGGATCAGATCTTTTCACTTAGGCAGATTCTTGAGAAATGTTTAGAGTTTCAGAAACCTTTGGTTGCTAGCTTTGTTGATTTCAAAAAGGCTTTCGACTCTGTTGATCGTCATAATTTGTGGTTGATTGTGAAATCCTATGGTATACCAGACCAGTTAGTGAATATAATGAACGGTCTCTATAATAATACTGAGTCGTGTGTGAGAGTTGGTAAGGCTTGTAGCAATTGGTTTAGCATTACTTCTGGTGTTCGACAAGGGTGCATTTTGTCTCCTTTTCTCTTTAGCTTGGTTATTGATTACGTTATGCGATATTCACTTCAAGGGAAAGATTTTGGCCTTAAATGGGCTGGAGATACGAAAATTTCTGATTTAGATTATGCTGATGATTTAGCCCTTTTGGCAAATGATGTTGATGAGATGAACTCTTTAATTCAAGCTGTTGATGAGACTGGTAGTAGAGTAGGTTTGGTTATAAACAGAGAGAAAACTAAAGTGATGAAAATTGGTCAGGCAGGCTGTGATTCAGTTAATCTGAATGGTTGCAGTCTTGAGCAGGTGTCACAGTTTAATTATCTTGGGAGCTATGTAACAGATAATGGTGATGTGCGGCATGAGATTAACAGACGAATAGGGATTGCTGCCGGGACTTTTAAGAACCTATGGAGAGTGTGGAGAAATAGGCGTATACACCTAAAAGACTAAAATTAGACTGTATAATAGTTTGGTTCTTTCTAGGGTTAGTTATGGTAGTGAAACTTGGACACTTTGTAAACAAGATAACAGGAAACTAGATGCTTTTGATTCCAGATGCTTACGCAGTATCTTGGGCATTAGGTGGTTCAACTTTGTAACTAATAATGAGATTAGGCAAAGGAGTTTGCAACTTCCTTTAAGCAGCATATTGTGCAGAGAGAGACTCCGTTGGTTTGGCCATGTTGCTCGTATGAATAATTATAGATTGGCGAATAGGGTTATGAACAGTGTGCCTAAAGGCCTCAGAAAGAAGGGGAGACCTAGGATGCAGTGGGCAGACAATGTCAAACAGGACCTTGTTAGAAATGGTGTGCAGTGGCCAGATGCAGTAGATGTAGCTCAGGATAGACTTGCTTGGAGAACTAAATTGCACGGTCTGGTTGGACCTCCGTAGCCCATGGCTGCTTGATGATGATGATGATGATGATGATGATGATGATGATGATGATGAAAGTGAAAAAAACAGTAAAATTTTGGAATGTTTTGAAAAATGTTTAAAAAATTTTACCTACCATTTTTTTTCTTCGAATTTTTGCCATTTTATTAAGCACCAATAAATGCTCTTCCTTTTGGTATATAACACATTTCCATTAATTAGTTATTGCAGGATGAGCTTCTAAAGTTGTTTATTGTACTTTCTGAAAACATTTCAAAATGAGTGAGGTCGGTTTCGGAAACCCGATACTGTAAGGGTTAACACTAATAATCAATATGTAAATATCATTTATTGATTAATAATCAACTCTTCTCCAAGTAGCATTTTCATGTAGCTCAGATGTAAACCAATCAAATACATACCACTTGTGATTAGCTGCAGGGTTACGAAGTTATGGTGAAACAAAACTGACATCAAGAGTAGGGAACTTAAACTCTGAAAATATTAAGGTGGCAATATTTTTTCGACTGCACCAACCTCCAAGAGCAGCAATGATAAAAGGCTGCACTTTACTCGATTGACATTTTCATCGTAATAAGTTACCACCAGAGGAAAAAATTTTGCCATCAGAATTGTTGCTGCCATCAGTTGCTACACAAAAAGGAGAAATCTTTATAGCACTTATAACTTTTCCTGAGTAACTGGTAGCAAGCTCTTGAAAAATAAAATTTGTTTTGGTCTGATCGCATGCACACTTCAAGTGAATTCAGAAACATCATGGCAAATAGCTTGTTGGTGTGATTGGCAACTGATAACGGGATGTTGTGCTCCAACAAAAATGTTATAAATGAGACCTCAGCATTGATTTGCTGATTGTGATCACATTTTAAAAATTGACCCAACTTACACAGATTCTTAGCCTCAGTGTAATTTAAAATGCATTTTACTTTCTTTGCAGTAAAATATCTCTTCTGCCTCCATGACTGATGCTAATATCATAGTTACAGAATTTACGAAAGTTTCTCCTTTACGTGACAATTTTACAAATTCTAATTCCTGGTAATATTTCACCAAATATTTCTGATTACATGAACATTTAGGATGCAGAGTAAAAAATTTAACACAAAACTAGTCATGAAACTGTTACCACAGAACAGCACTGCTACAGTGCTGAAACCAAACTACAAATGGAGCTTTGATCATCCAAAGGTCAGAGCAGTAGCTCAGTTGTCAACTTGCCTCAACTGTAGTGAAAGAAACGTATTTAACCTTTATCAACCCATTAGCCCCAACCCAGAAAACAATAGCCATGCATGAGACCCATTCAATTTACAAAGTCAATCATGGCACACAATCATGGAAGTTCTCTAATCTGTATTATCTACTTCATTCTGAAGTTTCCATTTCTAAGTAATCCAATTAGCATTAGTTGACCAGTGCTGGGAAAGTTGGATATAGGTTCAATAAACACCCATTTAGAAACAATCTATGATATTCAACTCTGTAAAAGAATTTAGGTGTGGACTTTACCATCTGTTCTGTCCAGAAATGGTCACCTGAAATCTTGGATATTTCTTCTAATTGGTGTACAGCAACAAGCAACACAGATTAGAGAGTGAAGACACAGCTACACCTTTAGTACAGTAAAAGAGCTAAATCAAAACAATTCTTCCCATTCATTAACATTCTACATTTGAGACAAAGATAAAAATACTGTAAATTTGGGGGGCAGATTTTAATAAGGGTAAACTTGAAAACCAATCTAAAAATCGTATTTTCATTGACTAATTTAGATTTTTGGTTTTTAAACTAAAAATCAGAGTAGTTGGCAACTTGCGCTTGATTTCACAAGAGCCAAAACCTGTTCACTGTTGCCCAAACAGAGAAATTGTTCAGGACAGTTCGCTGTTGTCTTTCAGTGACCCTCGTGCTGGAAGAACAAAAAAAAAATGCTTAAATCATCAACATAAAGGGCTATTGCTAAAAAAATTGAGTTTCACCTTGAGTGGGATACAAGAAACTTCCTATGATGTCTCTGCTATTGAAACTTGCATTGAGGGCATTGCCTACAGTCAGATCCACAGAGGAAATTGGCTAGTGATAGAATTTATCATGATAGAAAAAAGTGTAACATTCAAGATGCAGCCTTTATGAATCCCCCCCCCCCTCCTCTGCTTGAGGGAAAGGCTGATCAGGTGGTAAAGGGTTGACCAATGCCTGTGAACTTCACCCAGTGTGGCGTGGTATAGTCAATAACCAAATAAAACATTAGAATGGCAAGATACAACCTAACATTCACCAAAATTCAAATTACAAAAAACTATTTTACTCTTCCAGCTGCAACTTAAACAAGAGTAAAATTAATAAAATACTTTTTGCTACAGTATGTATTGGATAGTAAAAATTCTTTATAAACACTATAAAATTACTCTCTAACTGAAGGCTGCCATCCGTCAGATGGGACATTAAGCCATTGTTCTGTGTACGGGAGAGCCATACCTGTGCAAGTTAAAGAACACACTGGATGGCCTTGATGGGAGACTACCATCTGTCTCCTAACAGCTGTTCTAGTGGGTCCCCTCCCCCAACCTTCTCTGAGTGTATGAGGTCCATGTGATCTGGCCATTTAGCCCATGGTGTGCAAAAAAGTGCCACTCAGAGGTAAAACAACCCAACTCTCTAACTTAAAAAAATATGATAATTACTAGTCTCACAATATGCATAATACCTTATCACAGTTATGATCATAGATGCAGTAGGCTGAAAGATGGCCAAGTATCCACTCAATCAATCACAACTATCCATTTATAGCAGAAACTTCATTCCAGCAGAAACTTTATCTTGGAGCCAATTCTCAAGTGAGCACAGAGCAAGTGATCATTGCCCATATATCAAAATCATATAGTAAGAAGTATTCACTTGAATACAACTTTCACACACATGGCTCAAGCCAGAGAATAAGGTTGGCACAGATGAATGACAATACTGGCAGTGCCATTTTCCTCATTTCCCACTAACTTTCAAAGTGTGTGCTATTATTCGATTTTTTCATTGAATTTTCCCAAAAAATAAGAAATATAAAAATTTATTTATTAACATTATATAAGAATATCATAGAATAATCTAAAATAACTGCTGACCTTATTTTTAAATACCTGCCTATATAACTTATAAATTACAGTTATATATTATTATTTGGAACATAATTAGTCAAGCTGCTAGCTACTTAATCTGTGGGTTCAAGCATGATATTAATGTAGCACACAATCGAGCACCCTTGCCCCCCCCCCCCCCCCCAAGACCCAACCCTATAAGTGGTACAAACGGATATGAAATTGTATATTTCATTAGGTGGACTTGGAATGCATTATTAGTTGTAAGTTTTAGAAATTATTATGCATATATTAATTGTCATTAGTGTCATCTAAAATCTATTTAATGTAGAAGCTTACATGGAATAGATTTTAGCTATTAGCATTAACATTGAATAGATTTTAGCTATTAGCACTACATAGAATAGATTTAGCACATAGCAGGTGTGTGATCTAAATTTTTTTTATTACTGTATTCATTATACTGCAGTTAGTTATTCTGAGCACCACTCTCAAAAATCCAAATTTTTCTAAAACTGAATGGAACTTAGTTTCAGATTATTTACATTTTTGAGAGTTCACTGGATTGAATTTCTTGACACCTTTAACCTCTCTATAAACTTATGCAAATAACCTAAGGCCCAAGGCTACTATTTTGGCTGTTCAACAATTCATACTTCAGTGTGCTTGTGATGGGAGGCAAAGTCCTGTGAATTATAAATGAGGCTTTTCCATGTATTTCAATGTAAATTTATATAAAATACCAATTAGTCAATTACTAATTGACTGATTTTGTCTACATATAGATTATTATTAATTATAATCAGTTAATTTTATTTTCATTAATATCATAAAATAAACAATATGCAGAATTTTATCAGTGATGCCACAAGCTGCCACTTCCCATGCAGCATGACAAAAGCCACCACAGTCCAAGCACTTTCTCCAAAAAGCAGGGGAAGAAGGGACAGCACAATAATTCTTTCATCTCTCAATAGTGCAGAATTAATTTCATCATTATATCAATTAATCTATTAATGAATGATTATCAGTTATGAATATTTTTTTCATTTCCACTAATATCATAAAGCATGACATGGATTTGGGCCTTATGCCTGTCACAAACCAAGGCTTCCCATGCAGCATGACAGCATCCACTGACATTGGAGTTTGACAACGGATCATCATTTTATGGCACTCATTAGTGGATTATCAAAGAAATGTTTTTACCTAATAACAAGGAGATTCAATCTACTTATTTACATTTCTGCAAAAAACAACTGTTTTTTTTTTCATCACAATCTCTCATTGCATCCAGCAGCAGCTTAAGGACCATAGAAGAGTGATGGGAGCATACTTCCTTCACTTTCTTTAGAGCTATTACATGAAAATTTCTTTTATTTCAGTTGATGTAAATTCAATGTCTGTAATATCCCCCCAAACAACCACTATATTTGTAAAACAATGGAACAAAGCACATAATGCATTCTGATAAAAATAAACAGAGAAAACACAACAGAACACTTTCTCTGAGATCTGTATTATTAATTATTCCTACACACCAAATTTCCCCATTTCTAGCATATATAGATCATGACTAACCGTTACTTCTATTTGACCCTGAAAGCCATTTCAGATTTAAAATTTTTGTAATTTCCTTGAAATCTAAGGTTAAAATTACCCCCAAAACACAAAGTTTCAGAGTTCTATTTTTGCATCATAGTTAGAATTAGCTTATTTCACCTCCTCACAATAAGCCATATATGTGATAATAAATTCAATATTTATTAATTACCTTTTTTAATCATTCATTATTATGATACACAGACTAATGCAAGTCTATGGTTTAGTTTTTAATAAAAATGGTAGTTAAATGATAGAAAAACATAAATGTGCAAATGCAAATGCCATACCACTTATCATATTTTCAATTTATTGCATTAATCTAGAAAAATTAAATCTGCAATAAACACCAAAAAGAATAATAATATAGTATCATAGTTTCATATGCCTACCTCTAATTTTTGAATTGCATCATGGTCCCTGACCAAAGAATTCAGCACACTCTGACCTGAATCTGTTTAATGAAAACGTTAAAAAATTACTTATTGTATTAAAAAACAGACATTAGCTAAAATGTAATTTCAAAATACATAGTAAGGTACAAAAGTTCTGGCCCAAGGGTATTAGAGAGGTAATAGAATCAAACAATAATTTTTATTTTTCAACATAATCACCCTTTATTTCAATACATTTTTTAGAATGGCTAATTAACTTTTCTATACCACTGAAAAAAATAATCTGAATTTTTGTCCTTAAAATGGTCTAAAACTGCAGAAATAACTTCATCACTTGTAAATTTTTCCCCACACAGATCCGAATTTAATTTTGAAAACAAAAAATAGTTGTGTGATGCTCCCTCATTCACTTTTACTTTACCTTAACCAGTTTTGCTTAATTTATGTTATATTTATCATTTTGGGGATTTAATTTCATTTTTGGTATCACAGTGCTCGTTTTCAAGAGCTTAGGAGTTGCACATGCGCAACTCCGAACTTTCGATTGTCACCCGCTAAAGCGCATGTGTACAAGGACATGCCCCTTTTGCGTCATAGCTTGCGCACTCGTCATTTTATGCAAGTCTTTACTGTGCAACAGCCACGTGTTGCCGAGCCTGTACGCTTGTAAAAACCATGACATGTTAGTCACAGAAGTCAGAGAGTAGTAAGAATCAGTTGGAAGTAGTCACAGGCACAGGAGTTGGTGTTTGTTAGTTGTCAGTTAGTAGTGTCACAGAAGTTGGTGTTAGACACAATAGTAATGATGTAGTTGACATCTCATTGAAGTTGGTGAGTGTTTAAAAATAATATCTTGGAAATAAACTTGTTTGTTATAGAAACTTTTTGAATCTGTGCTATTTTTTCTCTTGAGCAATGTTAGTTGATAAGTTTTGATTAGAATTTACATTAGTTTGATAATCATTTAATTTTTGAATTCTTACTCGCTAAGTAGCACTTGCTGGTATTCGAACCCTAACTGAACTTTATTTGGCAATTTATTAATTATTGCCTGGTGCCCGACTTTAGCTATCCTGAGCTGGAATAAATATTGGATCAGACAAAGGGTCCAAAACTTTAAAAGTATTTTAAATCCTTGAAGCATTACAGTCACTAGGGGCTAGGTCGGGGCTGTATGGTGGGCGATTTAATTCCTGGAAACCACATTGCTGAATAGCAGCCTTCACAGCAACTGAAGTGTGCACTGGCACATTGTTGTGCAATAACCTCACTCCCTGGGACAACTTTCCTCAGCGTTTCTCTTTGATGGTATCCTTCAATTTGTACATTAATGACTCATAATATTAACCAGTAACTGTAGTATTTTGTTCCTTTAAGTCGACTAGCAGAATCCCCTGTTTTAAAATTATAAAAAATAATTTTTTTTAAATATAATAAAAATTAAAAATATAATAAACATTAAAAAAAATTTTTAAAATAAAAAAAAGTTTTAAATCTAAATGTTTAATTTCTGTCGGGCTTTCGCCTTCTTTTGTCAAAAAATTAATGACCGCGCGATACTCAAGTTTAAACATTTTAAAATATTGGCAACAGCACTTCTATCTGTGACACTAGCTGGAGTGCTACTGATGTTAGAGCTGCAAAATTTTAACTGCAGTGTAACAAAACATAGGGTGGGGGATTGACAGACCTGTCAATTCTTGTTCTAACATGTTCGGGCTGGAAACTTTTGTACCTATGTACTTAAAAATAAACTGATTACAAAGAGGAAAACATTTAATTCTTTCTTTAGGCAGTCTATGGTCACATAGGTCTGACAAGTTCCTACCAGTATAAATCATCGTAAGATCTTTAAAAAGACGAAACAAACATCAATAAGCTACTCATTTTTTTAAAAGGTAGATCCCTTTCACTTTTTTTTTAAAATAAATATTACCTTTCCCTATTTTTAACTGCAGCTCCAATTAACTTTTTTCTTAAAATGCAGCAACTCTCCTCCTTTTCATCACTCCCAAATGCATTTGCTGCAAATATTTACATACTAAAAATTATATTCCATAGTTATCCTGGTATACAGAACGTCTCGTTCTGTATCCCCTAAACAACCAGTCTTTGGTTGTTTAGGGTATTACACTGTACTAGCAACTATGTGTACAATATGAGATAAACATAATATAAACGAACAACAAAATATAAAACAGCAAATGGTAAATATATAAAAACAACAAAAAAGTTGCTGATAAAAACTACAGGTGAAAAGAACAGGGAAGACAACAATAATAGAAAAACAACAATGGCATGAAACAAATGTGATCTAAAAGATAAAAGTAATAAAATCAGGTATAGCTATAGAAGTTAAGAAAAAAAAAATCACAAACTGGTGTAAAAATGAGCCATCAGATAAAAGCATTTAACCCTTAAGTATCAGATTTCTGAAACTCGTCTCACTCAGGTGGCCAAGTTAATTTTGAAGCATTTTAAGAAAATAAAATACACATCTTTAGAAGCTCAACATGAAGAAACCAATGAGAGGAAAATATCATGTTATACACCATAACAAAGAAGAGCATTTAATTGTGATTAATATAATAACAAAAATTCGAAGAAAAAAAAGTGAAAATTTTTTATGCTTTATTCAAATTTTGCTGATATTTACTCTATTTTTTTCATTTTAACTTCAGGAAAATTTAAAATTTTTTTATTTTAATATAAATAATTCATTATATTTCTATTACTACTTAAATCTTTAATTTTTTTCCCTAAATTTTTTTAGTACTTACTTTTTACTTTTTTTTTTGGTACTTTACTTTTTTAGTTTTACTGTAATTCCCACTCGAATTTACAGTGAAATTGTAGATATTAAATTATATTTAATTGATATAGCACTGTGTTTTAAGATCTTTATTTTAGTATGAAGTTAAATAACTGCTACAAAAAGAGTTTAAAAATTTTGGTTAAAAAACACAATTTCAAAATGTTAGTGTATTTGGAAAAATGTAATTAAAAGTATTGCTAAAATAAAACCTACCTTTTAAAATACAAGTTTTTAGGCTAATTGTTTAATCCTACATTTCTTCAGATATCCACCACTAGAGATCACTACAGGTTTCATTTTTAATCACTACAAATGAATTATTCTTTATAATTGCAGTAAACATTTGAAAAACAATAATAAATAATTCCAAAAGCACCAGAGTAAAAAAGCTTTTAACCAATACAGCATGCTGGGCCTGAAAAACTGTGGTCAGTTATTTTTTTTTTCAACTGTGTTCAGTCAGAAATAAAGGGAACTTTATAACTTTTTTGCCAAATAACTAATGAAAGTAATTACGGCATGTTATATACCAAATTATTCAGCATTTAATTCTGTATTTTCTTAAAATAAAGTATTTAACAAAAAACAAGATTAATTTTGCTTTATTAGAGCTTTTATATCACTCCAGAGAACACAGTACCACTACTCAAGAGTCCACTGGCACCATGCTTTACACTACTTTAACCAATGCTTGGAGTTGATCTTTTTGATTTTAGGCTTGTGTGCAACTACTCTTCTATGGAAACCCATTTCCTGCAGCTCACGATGAATTGTTATGGTTGAAACTCGGTGGTGAGTATTGGAACTGAGGATAGTGATTTTGTTGCACCACCCACTTCATCACTCGGCGGTCTCGCTCTGTCATTTTATGTGGCCTACCAGGTTGCAATTATGCTATTGCTACTCCTAGGTGTTTCCACTTCACAATAACATCATTTACAGTTGATAGGAGCAGCAGGGACGAAATATCCCGAACCTATGACCATGCCACATTGAAAGTCACTGAGCTCTGCTGTACGGTACATTCTCCTGTTCATGTGTTTCTATGAGATTTTACCAGGGCACGTGCATCCTTTTATGCCTATTTGGGCCATATATGGATGAGTCCACAGAGTAACACTCGATTTTCATGGAGCAACATCAGTAACTCAGTGTTGAACTAAAACTAACTCAGTATCATGACATCAGAGAATTCATAATTTGACCACTTCCTACTTTGTGTGCATGCATCATTATTTGTCAGTGCGAGGCCTGTGGCATTGGAATCATATAAACAGTAAGAGTCCAATGCACTGTAATGATATTAAGATTATTTTTTACTTGAGGTATTTTTTAATTATGTCAAAATGATAGTGTTTATCTAGCCAAAAGTAGAGTTTGGTATTGCTTCTGAAAAAGATTATTGCTGTATATATTTTATGGCATGGTTAGAATAGCAAAGCTTGCAAATTAGTTAATTAACTGAGTGTTAAAATTTCAATGTAGACCTTACATATCATTACCATTAGATATGAAGTTTGTATATAAATGCCACATAGACAGCCTAATAATTAATTAAACTTCAATAAATTCATTTTCAGTATACAACTTTTAACTAGTACTAGTAAATACTCACGATGCTACTATTCCCATATCAGAGACTATGTAGTATAAAGTGCTAATATAAGCAAATAGAAAAACTGTTTTTATGAATATTTGGTTCATAACAGACAAAATATCTGTTTAATTAATCCAATGAAACAACCTCTGATTGTACAATGTTGAATTTTTATATTTCAAACTATTCCCATTGTATTCAAAAGTTATACTCAACAAATGATTTACAGTTAAATAATAGTTGAATTGTTACAAAGTCATATAATATAAATAATAGTAAATTTACTTAGAAACTATGTTCTAACCATACGTAACCTTTTAATATATCAGTATATTCACTTGATCTTCCATATTACCTCCTAGGGTTGTTTTGGGTTGTTTTACCTCTGAGCGGCACTTTTTTGCACACCATGGGCTAAATGGCCAGGCCACAAGGACCCCGAAGGCTCAAAGAAGGTTGGGGGAGGGGACCCACTGGAACAGCTGTTGGGAGACAGATGGTAGCCTCCCGTCAAGGCCATCCAGCGTGTTCTTTAACGTGCACAGGGTATGGCTCTCCCGCACACGGGACCACGGCTTAACGTCCCATCCGACGGACGGCGGCCTTTCCAAGCCCATCGGTGTCCCCTACTGACCGTGGGCAGGGCGGGGAGTTATGCGGAGATAAATCTCAACGCTGACCCAGCTGGGACTCGAACCTGGAAACTACAGATTACGAGCCTGGCGCGCTACCGACTGAGCCACCCCCGCCCCTATTACCTCCTAAGAGAAGCTCTTAATGTGTAATGGCGCAGTGGTTAAAAACAGTGGTTTCTATTTTTGAAGATTAGGTCCTCGGTTTGATACCCAAGAGGGAAAGACTTTTTTTAAGCATTATGTGGATGGAAAATTTTACCTCCTCCCAATAGATTATGCCTCTCCTATTGCTCTGAGTCACCTTATCATGATGTCAATATCCACTCTTTGCACATATGCTCAGTGATAGTTCTTTAGTTCAACAGTGGGGGAACCGAATCCATGGGTTTCAATGGTAAGCTAAAATTGCCATTGGGTCTATGGAAGTGTTACCTATGTACCCTACTACTCTGTGGGTAAATTCATTACTCAGAAGGGATGTCTGGATTCTTTTGATCAGATAATGTATTTAGTATGTTGACTTAACTAATTCAAGATGGAGAATTTACAGTCACATTGATGATTTATGCAAGCATATAAAATTCTGAAAAATTATACCTGAATGTTTCGATTTTCTAACAAACATAATGGTGATTGGTAACTTTTTAAGCAGAATTACATTAATGTATGCTCAGAATTTTATGCAGATGCAATTTTATGAATATGTGAAGGAAATTTAAATGTTCATATGTCCAGTAAGCATTTTTTCAGATAGTTAACAATGCTTTTAGTCTAAGCAACATGATATTTATGGCAGTAATCAATCCCCATTCATGGGCTTGCAACAAGACAGAGTGTTCAGCTGTCATTGTATACTCTTTTCATTATATTATATTTTAGACTTTTCTGCTGACCAGTAGCTATTACTTTTTAGTCTCATAAAATAACATTACATAACTAAGAATGCAATTTTAGAGAAATATAAATATAATTGTTACAGCTGAAGAACATTTCTTTAATATTGAGATCTGCTATTATTCTTAAAAGTAATTTAAGAGGTTTAATCTAATGGTCCCTAAAACTATGCCAATGCAATAAACTGACATTTGGAAACAGCCTATAATAAACTGAAATTTAGAACTGCAATGGACTTATAGTATCCTGCCAACATGATTTTGTCTCTTTGCATTGGCCTGTTCTCTCTTATTAGCATGTCTCTATGATCCTGATTTCAATAATTGGTATCTCATCATCCTACATTATGGCTTGTTGCAAACAAGCCATAACAAACAAAACAAATTTCAGCTACCTATGGAGAGAAAATGGTTAGTGGGAATTAACCATTTTCTCTCCATAGGTAGCTGAAATGTGAGCTCTGCATAGAGCTTTTTCTCTTGATGTCCTCACACAAGAATTCCACCATTATAATTTAGATATTCTTGGCTTGCAAGAGACCAGATGGAAAAGGACAGATTCACAAAAAATAATCTTAAATTTCTCTTTTTAAGGAGAGAAGATAAAAAAGCACCTATAAGGCGTAGGCTTACTTCTCAGCAGATGTGCAAGTGATGCTCTTCTAGAATATAAGTGCATTAATAAAAGGTTTCTTACAGATAAATTTCAGACAAGCATTAAATATTTGAATGCTATCTGCTGCTATGCCCCCACTGAGGAATTGATGAGAAGATTATGTTTTAGGGACAACTTCAGGATATTTTGAATTCTGTCAAGAAAGGAGATATTACCCTTGTTCTAGGTGACTTCAATGACAAAGTTGGTACTGACTCTGACCTTTGGGGAGGGGTGATAGGCCCTTTTGTTATTGGTAGCTGCAATGTGCAACATCTCCTACAGATAAGTAAACTCAATGGTTTCAGAATAACTAACACTTAATACAAACACCACAACACAAATAAGTACACGTGGGTTTCACCTGATGGGCTGCATAAGAATGATTGATTATATATTAACAACAAATGGGCTAGTTCTGTGATAAATACCGGGTCATATAGGGGAGCTGAAATTGGATCTGACCATTACCTTGTTAAAAGTGTCTTGCAACTTAAAAAGTGTTGTGCAATGGGTTCAAAAATTTACCTTTAATAATGAAGCTCTGAAAGACCCAGTTATAGCAGAAGCTTACCAGGAAAGGTTACTTAGTCATTATGACAGTCATGGTATGCTTACTACTGAAGTTGAGGAAGAATGGGACCATTTTAAACAGGCTTTTTTGGAAACCAACAGTACTCTTTTAGGAAAAAAGGAGCAGAGGAGACAGAATTATTTGAGGATAAGGTATTTGAGCTTATTTCAGAAAGAAAGAACTGCAGGAATGTCTTTAATCAATACCCTACTAGTCCTAATAGAAAGGATTACAGAGAGCTTAATAAATGTGTAAAGGATCAGTTAGCTACTGATAAGAATCTTTGGCTTGATGGCTTGGCTGACAAAGCCGAGGAAGCAGTTAGACAGCACAACAGATAGTTAATATTTTGTGTGGTAGAAAAGGGACAGGTATATACAGGGGTTGAAGGATAAACAAGGTAAGGTTATAGAATTTTTTTTTGGGGTTGTTTTACCTCTGAGCGGCACTTTTTTGCACACCATGGGCTAAATGGCCAGGTCACATGGATCCCGAAGGCTCAGAGAAGGTTGGGGGAGGGGACCCACTGGAACAGCTGTTAGGAGACAGATCGTAGCCTCCCGTCAAGGCCATCCAGTGTGTTCTTTAACGTGCACAAGGTATGGCTCTCCCGTACACAGGCCACGGCTTAACGTCCCATCCGACGGACAGCGGCCTTTCCAAGCCCATCGGTGTCCCCTATTGACCGTGGGCAGGGCGGGGAGTTTTGTGGAGATAAATCTCAATGTTTACCCAGCTGGGACTCGAACCTAGGAACTGCAGATTATGAGCCTGGTGCACTACCGACTGAGCCACACCGCCCGAGAAAAGCTACTGGGTAAAGGCACAAAACATAAAAATGTCATGGATATCACATAATTAAATTAATCCTTTTCAGGGCAGAACAAAGTTTTGTTTTCACATTTTCGATTCTAGTGGTAAGGGAAAAGGGTAACACACATAAGGGGATAGGAAAATTCAACTTTTTGTTTTAAGAGATTAATGAAAAATTATTTTTCTGTTAAATAGTGACTAATAAAATATGATGATCATAGTTTTCAAATACCTCCAAAAGGCTTTAATTTACATCACTAGAGGGTGCTAAATGCAGAAAATGTAAAACTTGAAGCCAATATTACAAATGATATATTTATGGTAGAAATTCTGGTGGTAGAATGTGTGTTGATCAAGAACAGATACCGAGATAATTTACTAATATAAATATATTTTATATTCTTATATGTTTTAATTAAATTATTATTGGTGTTTTTTAAATATATTTTTCAGTTTCCTTTTCTCATTATCTTGTTTTTAAATCAAAACAAATGCTTTTATGGTATTACTTTGCAAGTCTTTCAGATTACAGTACTAACAATTTCCAAGATTAGTAAACTCTTTAAAATCCAACACACTTGGGCCAGAGAGGTGCCAGCTTTTAAAAATTTTCTGGATTTCAGAGAGATATGCCTAAAACTGGTTGAGTAATTTTGGAGAAGCACATTTCAATGAATATTAAGTGCTAAAAACTGAACTTCTTTATATACATGAATATTTATTAATGCTAATGGCTACAAATATAAATAACAATTCAGCTTGTTAAATGTAAACAAATGACAATAAAGTCACGGCAAATGTTATCATGTAAATGTTAATTTTAAAAGCATGTCTAGTATCACTAGCTGGATTAACCTATTGGATTTCACCTAGTTGATTATAAAAAAACAAGAGAGCAGTTAAAACAACATTCAAAAATAATAATGTATTCAATAACTGTTCTTTCTGCTGCTTTATGTCATATAATGTTGATAGCCTGATATTGCATTCTTGCATAAGTTTGCTCTTTTTTTTACACTTTCTAGCCTTTGTATAATTTCAAATTTTATGACTAAATTAAGTATATGCTTTCTCATCTATCCTCTATTTTCATATTCATTTTCACTTACTATAATTGAATGATTGTAGAAAAATTTTGTAGTAAAATAGAACAAGTGAATACTTTGGTAATGACTGATGATAATTGTTTACATCTGACAGCACCATTTGCTAATAGCAAAGGTGGAAAATTCTTAAAGGCAAATATGATAGTGCTAGATTCCTATCTTAATATTTCCAGGTTGTAAAATGATAATTTTTTTCATAAAGATATGAAAATGTGCCAGATTTTGAAAAATTTACTGTACATACATTAGGCCTTATTGGCATATATAAATATGAAAAAAGAATTGCATTAGAAAAAAAAATATTTCTTACTTTTTTTGAAATTTTACAATTTTGTTGTTCATAATTAAATGCTGCATCTTTTATGTAACATGACTTATTATCAAGGGATCTAACGATACCATTCCTCTTTACAAGCTTTATATAATCCATCAACAGTCTGCAGTCAACATTTACCCAGAGACTGTTTTAAAAGTCCAAATGCCCAAAATCCATTGGGAAGCATCTGGTGACTTCATAGGAATGTCTCTGAATTGTAACATGTGGATTCCTTTCTCTTCTGCCATCCATTGAAGATATGTGCTCATAGATACTGAGGTTCTGACAAAGCTTTTACTTGATACAACCATACAGTGTGACATTTGCATCACATAAAGCTGGCAATTCATCCCCATATAATGGCTCCAGGACAGTTGTATGATAGTAGAGGTAGTTCACTTTAACATCCATTTCCACCTAAGGTTGGTTGGCTGTATTACCTCTGAGCAGCACTTTTTGCATACAATGGGCTAAATGACCAGGTCACAAGGACCTCGAAGGCTCAGAGAAGGTTGGGAGAGGGGAACCACTGGAACAGCTGTTGGGAGACAGATAGTAGCCTCACGTCAAGGCCATCCAGCGTGTTCTTTAACGTGCACAGGGTATGGCTCTCCTGCAATGGGGCCACGGCTTTACGACCCATCCGATGGACGGCGACCTTTCCAAGCCCATCAGTCTCCCTTACTGACCATGGGCAAGAAGGGGAGTGTTCCAGAGATAAATCTCAATGCTAACCCAGCTGGGACTTGAACCTGGGAACTGCAGATTACAAGCCTAGCGCGCTACCGACTGATCCACCCCCGCCCCTTCCACCCTAAGGGTTTGCAACTACTCATTATAGCAATAACCGTAAAACACTTGGAAAAACTTTTGGCACACTCTTTGTACTACTTGCGATATGCTATTTGACCAATTGGTTGGTAATACATTGGCCAGGACTTGTTGGAGCTGTCTAGATAGACATCCTCATCTACTGTAGCCACATTTTAATACTTGTTGCCCACCTGGTAAAGTTCATATAGCAATTGGTATGCCATTCTGTTACACGGCAAGGCAGTAATTTGTGGACATAGGGATAATACCTGCGCTTTAAGTGAAGACTATCTTAGATGATATTGTGGGCAGTCAACTGGGACAGCTTCGTGGCTGTTCTCTGGTTGCAAAATTTTATCCATTGACCATTCTTGAGTGAAACTGGGCATGCTACACTTTTTTGTTGCTTCTAGGTGTCCATTTCCTATGCACTGCTTCATTGAGAAATGCAAAATCCTCTGGCTTTAATCATCCTTATAATTTGTGATTCAGAATACTAGACAGCAGAAAGATCAATGATACTATTCCTAAACCCTTCTGATCCTTGGTGTCATTTTGCACAATTAATGCTCACAAAAATGGTATGCTTATAACTATTGGGCCATATACACCATTGTCACAACTTTATTCTATAAAAGATGACCAATAACTACAATGTATAAATTTAATATTTAAGTCTTTTCAACAGTTTACATTGTATTAGTATCAGCAGATGTACCTCAGGGTGAGTATATATTGGTAGTGAAAGGCTATGTTTTACCAAGTCATTCGAGTGCCACTGAGAGGCCATGCTCCATGACACACAGCAGGGAGAGGATAACTAAAGTATTTATCATAATCTGTTCTTTGGTGTCTTACTTTGTTTTCCGCTTAGTGAATCTCTCTCTCTGTAATGTCTTTCATGTAATTTTTTTTTATCATGCCGAACTGTGCAGTAGCAAACTACACA
Organism: Ryuthela nishihirai; assembly: GCA_038380435.1. Taxonomy (NCBI): domain Eukaryota; kingdom Metazoa; phylum Arthropoda; class Arachnida; order Araneae; family Heptathelidae; genus Ryuthela; species Ryuthela nishihirai. Next base: position 91,820,714 of record JAWZYU010000004.1, on the reverse strand, counting down.
TGTAAGCTTTCAAAGAATCAGAAAAGTAATGTTTCATATATATTCTCATTAGAAGCAAAAATCGGTACAAAGTGAGTGCTGCAGTGTTGGCATGAAGATGAATTCGACGCGCACATGCTACGATATGTGGTAAACATTTTTCTGATGCCTGTAAGATTTATGAAGCAAACTCTTAGGACTACCTATTAAACATAAACTAAATGATAATGCCATTCTGTATTTTAAAACAAATTGTCAAATAAAAAATTAAGTCTTGTTACCATGACCGATTCTACTCCAACCAAATGACTTATCTCGGGGAAACAACAAAATGATTGTTGGAAAAATTATCTCTGAAAACTATGATAGTGTACCCAATAAAAATGTAGCAATATTTCAGATAACTGATTATCTAAATACCTTGGCTTATATTGCACAGATTCATGGGAATAAAATTTATGTCAGTGTGTCATAATCTACTCATTAGAAAATTACAGCAGCAGTTTCAAATTGCTATTAAAAATTAAATAAACCAGAGAGGAAAATCTCTGCATTGCAAACAAGATTAAGATCAAAGCAAAAGCAGTGGAATAAACATAAATAAAAATTTCAGAATTAATCAAAACAAGAAAAAAAAAATAACACTTTTCTTTGGATAACTCCAGGAAAAATTTTCTTATTGAATTGATAATTGTATTTACACCAGGTCACATTAAATGCTTTTTAGAAGAAACAAATTTTATTATTTTCATTATCATTATTAACATAATTGGTAAAAAGATAAGTTGAAATAAAGATCTGGTGTTTTAATTCGATCAGTTTAATTTCAAGTCCAAGTTCAGAATAATTTCTCAAAAACATCTAATAGAAATTCTATAGCAATTCAATATCAATCACAAATGATGTAATTATGAAATCCATAATATCAGCATATATTCAAAGGACCATTTTATTAGGTACAGTTCCACATTATGTTAATAGTAACTCACTTCACTGAAGACAGAGCACTGTCCTTGATCCAAAAAGCTTCTGAGTTTTCTCCTAAAAATTTTCATCATGCAAATAGTTTGAATGATAAACTTCAAAGTTTTATTGCTCAATGACAGAGAATTTTAAGACATTTTTAATTAATTTCTGAGCAAGAAGATCCTTTTAATTGTGTATTCTTGTAGTATATTAGAAATCATGTGTGTTAAATTTTTGTATAAGGACATGCTATAATATACTTAGGTATTTGCTCTGTTGTAGGTTGGGTTGTTGTTGGTTGAATATCAGCTTTATGTTGATATTTAACATTTTTGTGTAATTTTATTTATTATTATTGATTTGATATTTTTCTGTATTTTATCTATGTTGTTGATGTTTGGTATATCCAGCCTCATATACACTTGATATATATATTAAATTATTATTTAACAAATATCGCATTGTTGAATAATATGCAAGTAAAGAAATATGCTCTTCATGCCGATTTTTTGTACTGATATGGGTGTGCCAAATCATCATCATCATCCTCAAGCAGCAATGGGCTACAGAGGTCCAACCAGGCCGTGATATTTAGTTCTCCAAGCAAGTCTGTCCTGAGCTACATCTGCTGCATTTGGCCACTGCACACCAATTCTAATAAGGTTCTGTTTCACATTGTCTGCCCACCGCATCCTAGGTCTCCCCTTCTTTCTGAGGCCTTTAGGCACACTGTTCATAACCCTATTTGCCAATTTATAATTATCCATACGGGCAACATGGCCAAAACAACGGAGTCTCTCTCTGCACAATATACTGCTTAATGGAGGTTGTCAACTCCTTTGCCTAATCTCATCATTAGTTACAAAGTTGAACCACCTAATGCCCAAGATACTATGTAAGCATCTTGAATCAAAAGCATCTAGTTTCCTGTTATCATGTTTACAAAGTGTCCAAGTTTCACTACCATAACTAACCCTAGAAAGAATCAAACTATTTTACAGTCTAATTTTACTCTTTAGGTGTATACACCTATTTCTCCACACTTTCCATAGATTCTTAAAAGTCTCGGCAGCAGTCCCTATCCGTCTGTTAATCTCATGCCGCACATCACCAGTATCTGTTACATAGCTCCCAAGATAATTAAACTGTGACACCTGCTCAAGACTGCAACCATTCAGATGAACTGAATCACAACCTGCCTGACCAATTTTCATCACTTTAGTTTTCTCTCTGTTTATAACCAAACCTACTCTACTACCAGTTTCATCAACAGCTCTAATGAAAGAGTTCATCTCATCAACATCATTTGCCAAAAGAGCTAAATCATCAGCATAATATAAATCAGAAATTTTCGTATCTCCAGCCCATTTAAAGCCAAAATATTTTACTTGCAATGAATTTTGCCTAACATAATCAGTAACTAAACTAAAGAGAAAAGGAGACAAAATGCACCCTTGTCGAACACCAGAAGTAATGCTAAACCAATTGCTACAAGCCTTACCAACTCTCACACGACTCAGTATTATTATAGAGACCGTTCATTATATTCACTAACTGGTCTGGTACACCATATGATTTCACAATCAACCACAAATTATGTCGATCAACAGAATCAAAAACCTTTTTGAAATCAACAAAGCTAGCAACCAAAGGTTTCTGAAACTCTAAACATTTCTCAAGAATCTGCCTAAGTGAATATATCTGATCCACACATCCCCTACCACTTCTGAATCCACATTGCTCATCACACAATTGACTCAACCAGATTCTTAATTCTATTAAGCACAATCATGCAAAGAACTTTACCTGGAACAGAGAGTAGGCTGATACCCCTATAGTTATCACAAGAACTGTGATTTGCCTTTTTTGAAAATAGTGATAATAATAGCTCTGATAAAATCCTTAGGAACCATGCCTTTATCATAAAATATATTCAAAATTTCAGTCATCCAAGTGATAACTGAAACATTCCCAGCTCTAAGCATTTCTGTAGTAATTTCATCTACACCTGGGGATTTATGAAGTTTAAGCTTAGAAGTAGCCAAAATAACTTCAGATTGTGTTATAGGGCCAACATTAAAGTCACAAATGCATCTATCATCATTACAAACAATGGGAGTAGAACTAACCACATTGTTTAGAACCTCACTGAAATGCTCAGCCCACCTAGCCATGACAGAGTCCTCACCTTCTATAACCTTACCTTGTTTATACTTCAATCCCTGTATACCTGTCCGTTTTCTACCGCACGTAACATTAACTATCTGGTACAGCTCTCTGCTGTTGTGCTGTCTAACTGCTTCCTCGGCTTTGTCAGCCAAGTCATCAAGCCAAAGATTCTTATCAGTAGCTAATTGATCCTTTAAATATTTATTAAGCTCTCTGTAATGCTTTCTATTAGGACTAGTAGGGTATTGATTAAGGACATTCCTGCAGTTCTTTCTTTCCGAAATATGCTCAAGTGCCTTATCACTCAAATAATTCTGCCTCCTCTGTTCCTCTTTTCCTAAAAGAGTACTGTTGGTTTCCAAAAAAGTCTGTTTAAAATGGTCCCATTCTTCCTCAACTTCAGTAGTAAGCAAACCATGACTGTCATAATGACTAAGTAACCTATCCTGATAAGCTTCAGCTATAACTGGGTCTTTCAGAGCTTAAGTATTAAAGGTAATTTTCTTAACACTAGCACAACTCTCTTTAAGTTTAAGCTGCAAGACACTTTTAACAAGTTAATTGTCAGATCCAATTTTAGCTCTGCTATATGGCCTGGTATTCATAACAGAACTAGCCCATTTGCTGTTAATATATAATCTCTATCATATTATGCAGTCCATCAGGTGAAACTCATGTGTACTTATGTATGTTGTGGTGTTTGTAATAAGTGTTAGTGATTCTGAAACCACTGAATTTACTTACCTGTAGGAGACGTTGCCCATTGCCATTGCAGCTATCAATACCAAAAGGGCCTATCACTCCTCTCCAAAGGTCAGAATCAGTACCAACTTTGGCACTGAAGTCACCTAGAACAAGGGTAATATCTTCTTTCTTGACAGAATTCAAAATATTCTGAAGTTGTCCGTAAAACCTATCCTTCTCATCCTCATCGGCATCCTCAGTGGGGGCATAACAGCAGATAACATTCAAGTCTTTAATGCCCCTCTGAAAATTTGCTGTAAGAAACCTTTCATTAATGCACTCATATCCTAGAAGAGTATCACTAGCATGTCTGCTGAGAAGCAGACCCACACCTTGGTGATGTTTATTGTCTTCCCTCCCTGAAAAGAGAAATTTAAGATTATTTTTAAGAATCTGGCCTTTATCTGTCCATCTGGTCTCTTGCAAGCCGAGAATATCTAAATTATAATGGTGGAATTCTGGTGTGAGGACATCAAGAGAATAAGCTCTGTGCAGAGTCCTCACATTCCAACTACCTATGGAGAGAAAATGGTTAGTGGGATGTTTAAAGAAACTATGTTAATTCAGAGAGGAAATGCCGACAATATGAAACAGCCCCCTAATCGCAGACATGGAGCAAAGACCCGTTCCCCCACCACTAAAGGCTGAAGCCATCTACACTGGAAGACTTCCTCCAATGCAGAATTTGACGATGCCAGTAGAAGCAAAGTGGTTCAGGTGCTTGCGATGACCTCTGCATATCCTGTGAATACATCCTCTACATATCCTGTGAATCTATTCACTTGGGGCTGTCAACCCACAAACAGAAAACAGTGTGGAATATTTTCCCTCCACAAAAGCCTACCAGTGCAGCAAATTCAGGATACATAATCAAGCTCAGAGCCTTATTTGCCCAGTCCAGTAGTTTATATGGTCAGCATCAGGACCCTGTGTGGTTGATCACTCCTCAAGATGGTAGAAAAAAAGAAAAGTAGCCAGAGTTGTTCAGATCAGTAGGCCACACTGATCTGGCAGCCCTCCCCTTCCATTCACTTCCACCAGAGAGTATCTCTTTTGAAAGGTATTACCATTCTTCACCATGAGAAGGCGGGGTCGGACATTAGGTGCAAGCCTGGCCAGTTCTATGCATCATCACAGGGATTGGTGCATAGCTCTCCTTCCAGTTACTACCTATCTACCATTTACAGACCAAATCAGCAGGGATAATACTTGGAAAAAATATAGGTTTCCCATATATGTGGAAGTAGTTAAATTGTTAGCATATCTTATAATCAGGATATCTAAAAAAGGAAGTGTATTGCTGACTTCTTCCTTGTGTGTAAATTTAATAGATGGTATTATGTTGTTGAATTACATGAGTAAATCTTGTAATTCCACTCAGAAGCCAGGCCAAATTAAGAATATATCATCTATATATTGCTAGTATAATATTGGTTTAATGGGACATTTTTCCAATACTCGATCTTCTACATGCCCTAGGACAACATCAGACATGAGTAAAGACAAGGGCAAGCCCATTGGCATCCCTTCAGTTTGGAACCATGTTCAACTGTCAGCCCAAAAGTAATCACCGGTTTGACATATGCCAACCATTTGGTTTTGAGCTGCATTGCTGCATCCAGTACCAGGGTACTTGGGTGTAGCAACAGAATATAAAATAAGTTAAGAGTATAAATGGGTGGTATTTCAATATCCTGTAGTCTTTGGATTAGTTGTTATCCTGATTTAAGCATGGGGGAATGGTGCAAAAAATTAAGTATTGCTTTTTCTTTCTAAGCTATATGTTGGTGCTTTTCTCTTGGAAACTAGGGGGTGAAATGGTTTATTATCTTTGCGCATTTTAATTTTAACAAATAATTGTGAAATATTACGGTAAAGTTGGAGTAACACTTGCTAATACAGAAGGGGGAAATGGATTGGTACACAGTTCTGCCAGTTTATGAAGCCTATACGGAACAAGTCACAATTAGAAGATTGATATTTTAAATCATTAATTATATCATTAAGTTTAAATTTGTATTTATCTTTACTTAAGATTACCATTTGATTAGTTTTGTCTGCTGAAACTATTTTAAGATTTTGATTTCATTTTAATTGCATTAGAATTTTAATTTCTTTAACTTGTTGAGTTGGGGTTGAAGCTTTTTATTGTGCATAATTTATTCCTGTGTATATTTTAAACAGTTTCCTTTTTTAAATATCAGGGAATATTATTAATCAATTGTTCCATTTATGGTATTAGAATAGGCATTGTGGGTATAAATGCTGTATAAGCATATTTAGCCCCTTTTTTTCTAAAATTTCTTTTTGTTCTTTTGTTAATTCTACAGATGATAAATTCAAAATTTTATTGCTATATTTAAATCTAAACTATTTGGTTGTCTTCTGTTATTGTACTGCATCATGTTATTTTCATATATTATTTTCACATATTATGTTATTTCCATATGTTATGTTATTTCTATATCTTGCATTAAGTTGCGTTACATTATTTTTCTTGCTATTTATTAAATTATTTAGTTACATTGATGCTTTTTGTCTATCTGTTTACTATCAAATTCAAGTAAACTATGTAGTTATTCTATTAATTTAGTAAATTGCTCTGGTTAAACTTTCTGTTCTAACTTGAAATATTCCTTATATACATTTCTCTCTGCTCTATATATACTTTGCTTAATAGTTTAAATATTACTGTCTGCAAGGTAGTATTGTAACGCTCCAAACAAATGCAAAATACTTGAAGTTTTATGCTTCGGATAGCTTAGACGGGAGCCAGGCAATATTTAACAAATTGCCAAAAGTAGAATAAGTTGATAATAAGTTGATTTAGGGTTCAAATACCAGCGAGCGTTAATGAGTGAGAATCAAAATGATTGTCAAGTAATTCAAAAATCCTTAATTCGCGTTGCTCAGAAAAAAACTGTACAGACTCAAAAGGTTTTCAAAATAATTCAACTCACCAAGACATCAATGAAGAAAACACAACTCCAACTCCTGTGCTACACGCACTGTGCTTGGTGCTACGCACCTTGTGCTGGTGCACTCACTTGTGCTTGTGTGCTACTCCTTATCCTTATGCTTCTCCTACTGCCTCTCCTTATGTGACTGGCAGGTCACCGGTTTTTGACAATGAGCCGGCAATGCTTGCCGGGAAAGACATTTACATACTATGACTAACGACACAAGCTATGACGCAAGAGGGGGCGTGTCCTTGGCACGCGCTTTAGCGGTTACAGTCAGAAGATCGGAGTTGCACGTACGCAACTCACAACATCTTGAAAACGAGTGCTGTGATGCCAAAAAGGAAATAAAAATCCCCAAAATGATAAATATAACGTAAATTAAACAAAACTGGTTAAGGTAAAACAAAAGTGAACGATGGGGCATCACAGTATGTTCTATCAAAAATTTTCTTATTAATTTCTAATGTCTTAGGCATTACTTCATTTTGTTGACAATTCACTAAGAATTTAAACTTTAATAAATTTCTATTTAAATTCCATTGCCATTTAAACAATTGATTTGCAATAATCATATTGGGTGTGTTACCTGTATTCCCAAATCCAAACAGGCTAATTTCAATGCTATGCAACAAATCCAGAGATTGGATGTATTGACTGACATAAATATAAGGTAAACAGTATACTTGTTTTAGTTGTAAACTAGTAGATAGAGCTATACACTAAAATGTTGCATTCAGCATAGAAGATAATGTCTCACATTTATTATAACTATTTGAACAGTATTATAACATCTTAAAGCTTTCTATTTATATGAGTTCTCAGTTTTCTATGGTAATTCAAAGTTAAGATGAAAAAATATAGATTTATTATATGTAAGGAAACTAAATGAGCCTGTATCTTCATAGAGAGAAGTTCTGATAACAATGGATTATAACACATACAATTCAATAATATTTTTATTAGGGGATATGCAACCTTCATTTTCAATATTCATTTAAAAAAGTAAAAGTTTTGCCTATGACTAATATCATTATGGTCAGAGTGACTTTTCTCTTCATTATCTCCTACATGCAGTTTGGGCTGTTGCACAGTCCTGGAATAGGATGAGATATATTTAAGAATAATGCAGCTGACTTCTGTCTGAAACTTTGGTCCCTCATATTAAGGAGATATATCCCCTAATAATTATACAATGTAAACTGTTAAAAAGACTTAAATACAAATTTATTCATCATGGGTTGCACTTCAGAGGGTACATTTGCATATGAAATTTGTGGTATGCAATCAACCTCAGTACTAAAAGTTACTTCACAATAAGGTTCTGAAGTTATTTGAAGTTATTAAATTCTGAAAACTTCAAAATTAACTCAGCCACTAGCGTGAGTTCAGTTTCAAAACCTGACACTTTGAGGGTTATAAACAGATAATAAACTAAGAGATATACTTTCAATTATTGAAACATAACAGGAGTTACCATTAGTTTGGGGGTGGAGGTGGGGGTGGCTCAGTCGGTAGTGTGCTAGACTCATAATCTGCAGTTCCCAGGTTTGAGTATATGGTATTAGAATATAACTTTGCACATCTCCTGCTCTGCCCACAGTCAGTAGGAGACACCGTTGGGATTGGAAAGGCCACTGTCTGTCAGATGGGACATTAGGCAGTGGCTCCATGTGCAGGATAGCCATACCCTGCGCATGTTAAAGAACACATTGGATGGTCTTGATGGGAGGCTACCGTCTGTCTCCCAACAGCTGTTCCAGTGGGTCCCCTCCGCCAACCTTCTCTGAGCCTTCAGGGTCCTTGTGATATGGCCATTTAGCCCATTGTGTGCAAAAAAAGTGCCCCTCACAGGTAAAACAACCCAACCATTAGTTTGAACTTACAATGCTGGCTGAAGATACTTTCTATTGCTTATTTGCAATGGAAGTTTTCAACTGAAGTGGAATTTGTACAAGATGATAAAAGATCGACTATCTCATATCATATTGTATCATATCATTTTGTATAGATATCTCATATCATCTTGTTGTTGTTGTTGTTGTTGTTGTGTCATTCAGATTACAGTTGGGTTAATTAATAATAACATGTTACTTAAGCAATTAAACAAACAGCAAATAAATAATATCCACAGAGTTACCTGCTGACTTTAAAGTCAATAAATCAATTTTGTAATCAATAAATCAATAAATAGTTTTTCCGATGTGTGGGATTCGAACTCATGTCTCTCCAGATACATGCTAGGTCTTAGAACACTCTGGCATGTATCTAGAGAGATGTGGGTTTGAATCCTGCATGTAGGCAAACTTTTTTCCATGAACCTATTTACTGAATTAAAAAACAATTAAAATTTTTATGATCTGCAGTAAAAAGCAAAATAAAAAAGGATTGTGTTCTGTAAAATGTGGAATCTTCTTTGATATACAGAATACTAACCACTTCTACATAGCATAAGGTTATTTTTTTTACTAGATTCCATTAACATATTTGCAAAATGAATTTCGGTGAGTGTATCGTAATCATTTAGCAAATTCGAAAGAGTTTCATAAAATAAAATTTGGCAACTATTGAAAACTGAAAGCATAAATTTCTTGTCTAGTGAGGAAACATTCTTTTTAAAGTGCTCCTATAAACATGAAACCATATACAAAAAACTCTAACCTTCTTACAATCTCTGCCTAAAAAAAGCACAAAATCTTTCAGTGGTTTTTGTTGGTTGTTTTACCTCTGAGTGGAACTTTCTCTGTATCCAATGGGCTAAATAGCCAGGTCACAAGAACCTCAGAGCTCAGAGATAGTTGGAGGAATAAGACATATTGGAGAACTATTAGGAGATAGATGGATATGGTACAGCTCTCATAATTGCACGGGGTATGGCTCTCATGTACATGGGACCATGGTTTAATATCCCATCCTAGGGATGGCAGCCTTTATAAGCCCACTGGTTCTCCTTTCTCGCAAGATCAATTAACTATCCATAGGTTAGCAGAGATAAATCTCAACACTGGCACTGTTGCAGCTCGAATCTGGATAATTATACAATCTACATATACAACTTCCCTTCCCCTCCTCTTTCAATGGGCTTCCATAATCAATAAAACATTGCCATATTGTTAACTTTTGTAGAAAGAAATTCTAAGTCACTAAAATAGGAATAAATGTAATTTTAGTTTTCTCAAATAAGTTTTTAAATATTTTAGTTAAATATTTTTAATAGAGCTAACTAACATTTTCTTGTGTATAAATATGCAAATTGTTCATACTCAATTAATTTATTCTTAAAATGTTTAATTATTCTAGTTTCAAAAGTTACTGCATTTATTTTTGGAACAGTGAATATGTGATAACTGAACTTATTATTGTAATATTTTCAATACATTTTATCCAAACAATATTCTCACCTAATTTTAGCAACAGCACAATTTCCTGAAAAACATCTTCTAGTGATAAACCATCCCATAGAACAATATCCTTCAGAAAAAAAAAATTACTTATGCATGCAATTTCTCTTTTAACTATATATAATATAGTTTATTTATTTAAGAGAGTTAACAATTCAGTTTAGAAATTTCAACAATGCAAATCAACAGTAAAATAAACAAAATAGAGAATTCTTAGGAACACTAATTGAATATGCACTAAATTATATATATATAATTACATAATATATTTTGCGTCATATGTGTTATATAACTAACACATTAATATACACTGAAGTGCAACTGAATTTGGGATAGGAGATGTTATCCAAATTCAGTACCGCAAGTCCTGCATTTGCATGTATGTGTGACTGAAACTCTGGTCATATATAGCTGTCAGACTTGGCCCCCCAAGCATTCATCATGAGAAGTGTAAAGGGAAAGGTGCGGGATTTAGATGCATTTGACAGAGAGCAGATTGTAGGTACCTGATGGATGGGACACTCAATCTCCAAAATTGTCAACGAACTTGGATTTTCCTCTACGACATGAAATTGTCTAGTGTTCTGGGAATATGAAAATTCCGTCAAAAAAACAAGCACGTCTGTCATGGCAAAAAAACAAACTTCACCGTCTGACCCGCATCATATGGACCAATAGGGGCCAGATATTATCTGAAATCACCTCCCATCTGAATGAGGGTTCCAGCCAGGAAGTCAGTGCATGGACTGTGCAACGCTCACTTCATCATCTCTACAGCATGACACCAGCTCAATGCCTTGCCTGGGCTAAAGAACACCGAAACTGGACCATCGAAAATTGGCATCGGATAGCCTGGAGTGATGAATCTGATTTAAACTTCATCACACTGATGGGAGACTAAGGGTCTGGCACCAACCCTAAGAAGTCATGGATCCTGCATGTCAGGTCAGAACAGTACAAGCTGGTGGTTGTTCACCTTTGGTACGTGTACCGACGACTCTCAATGCATCCCGGTGCATAGAACTCATAGCTGACCATTTACACCCATTATGCATCCCAATGGTGATGGTGTCTACCAGCAAGACAACCATTCATCTCACAGGTCCAGTTGGCTACTGCATGCTTGCAGGAGCATTCTGCTGACTTTGAAATAATGAATTGGCCACCTAGAAGCCCAGATTTAAATCCCATCGAAAATTTTTGGGATACTGTCGAGCAGTGTTCGGGCCCATGTCCCATCAGCGACAACCTTGAGAATTATGGACAGCTCTGGAGGATGCATGGGCCACCATACCTGTGAAACATTTACACAAGCTTGTGGAGTCCTTGCTTTGTTGTGTGGCAGCTGTTATCAGGGCCAGAGGGGGTCCAACACGTTACTAGGTTGCTATCCCTAATTCAATGGCACTTCAGTGTACATGCATAAAGGATTAAATAATTCGGAAAAAAGGAAAGATTTATGCAATAATCAAAATATTATGAACTGTTTATATTAAAAAAAAATAGAAAAAACGGCAAAATATGTATATTTTTGAAATTTTACTAAAGATAAAGTGGAAAAAATACAGTAAAATTTTGCAATGCTTTAAAAAATGCTCAAAACATTTAACCTCCATTTTTTTCTTCTTCGAATTTTGTTATTTTATTAAACACAACTAAATGCCCTTTCTTTTTTTATATAACATGACATATTTCCATTCATTTGTTACTTCAGGATGAGGTTCTAAAGCTGTTTACTTTATTTTCTGAAAGTACTTTAAAACAAATCCGGCCACCACAATGAATTCAGTTTTAGAAACCCGACATTGTAAGGGTTAATAAAATTATCATCTGTAACTAGTTATATTCTTTCACTAAAAGTACATCTTTGCCATTGTAATGCAAACTGTCCAGCAACATCTTAATGAAATGGTCTGATTTGAATCAGCACCTAGTCTGACTCTTCTAGACTGAATTTTTCATACTAGCAAAAACTGTGTTTTATCTCATTTTCACAACAAATTTAATTTTATAGGCTATTATATAGGCTCAATACAGCTTTTGTAAATACACTGATCCATAAAATATCATATAAATACTGATTTTACATAATAAAGAACTGTCAATACAGCTTTTGTAAATACACTGATCCATAAAATATCATATAAATACTGATTTTACATAATAAAGAACTGAGTATTGGTACAAATGCTCAATTTCTAATTTATATTCAGTTCATAAATATCCTTCTTCAAAATTTCGTCTTCAAATTCGATAGTATACATCTGCATTATCAATGAATACAAATTTTTTGTGACCAAAAAGAAATGTATGAGAAATTAATCTAAGCTTGTCTGAATTAGTACAAATAAAACACAAAATAATACTATGTTAATGTTTATTACGGTTGAACTGACATTTGTGACAAATATGCATAAATAAAACTTTCAATGTACACTTTATTAAGAACAATGATTTTTTTTTTTTCAGAACCTATCTCCCCTTTTTTCCCCCATTGGTTGTTGGCTTCGATTTGTATGGTTTCAATTTACACAATGATTTCCTGGAAACTTTCTACCATGTAAATTGAAGGATGGGTATATCATATAATAATAAACAGAAGCACCAGTTTGCCAGGTTAGTTGAGCTAGGAGTATATGAAGAACCTCACTCCATTGCTATTGCATTGATCATTGTATCGTATAATGGAAGTCCCATTTCATATTCAACCAGCAGAAATTTTTTCTGTGGACACAATTTGTTGCTTTGTAGCATTGTATTATGTTTCATCAGTTTCATGCCTTTCTCACTAACCACTAGAAGCAGACTGCTTGCTTTGCGATTGGTTGCTGCTATTATTGGCAGTATAATTGAAGATGCAACGAGTAGCAGTGAGTCATCATCATCATCAAGCAGCCATGGGCTACGGAGGTCCAACCAGACCTCCAACCAGACCGTGCAATTTAGTTCTCCAAGCAAGTCTGTCCTGAGCTACATCTACTGCATCTGGCCACTACACACCAATTCTAACAAGGTCCTGTTTGACATTGTCTGCCCACTGCATCCGAGCTTTCACTCATTCCAAATTACAAATGAATTCCTAATTAGTAATGCTCTGCCAGTGAAAGTAATCATGCCTTTCCCATTCAAATTACCATCTAAGTCTAACTGCCTCAATGCAGATTTGCTGAAATGGTTTATAACTTTACTACTACATTTCACTGTTTTTATCATTACCATAATAACTCGAGAAAATTTATTACTACTAAACAGAATAAGAAATCTATAAAATATTAAGAGTTTTTTGTGGACAAAGTAGAATAAATTACTTGGTATATGAAAAATATAACTTTTAACATCCCCTTTCTCATTGAAAGTAGGGTGGGGGTTTAAGCAGATATAAATCTCAACAGCAACACAGGTGGCACTTGAACCTGAGAACTACAGATTATGAGACTAGCATTTACCAACTGAGCCAACCTCCACCCCTTAAATGATAATAGTCAAAAGTAAATGTCAAATGTATATCAGTAGAAGATGATCTTTTACCACCTGATATCAAACAGTCTAAAGTTTTATGAAAACACCACTACTGCAGAGCCCCATAGCAAGACATTCTGCTGCATGGAGATAAACACCAGACTCCATGTGTTAAACAAATGAATATTCCATGCTTCAACGGACAGTGACAATTATCACATGGCAGTGCTATTGGACTGGTGAACAACTGACAGGTAGAACACTACAGCAACTGAGTGTTAGTGTTGCTAGCTACTACAATGAGTGTACCAGACAAGGACTACCCTTCCATTGTGGTAAATATAACAACTAAGCTTATAAATGCATAATATTTTAAAACGAAATTATTACCATCACAATACAATAGTACTGAATTGTTTTAGCATTTCAAGCTACAACACAGGAGACATTAATTGTCCTAACAATGATATCATAAAAATAAATCTTTTTTTATTCGTATTCATTGTGTTCACTCATAACAAATTAAATATAATACCAATGATGAAATCACTTACTCAATGTAAACTTCAAGACAAGAAAGATCACAAAAACTCATTTCCCTTACTGGCTAGATTATGCTGGTGCCCAATCTTATTTTGAAGTTAATATGAAATGAATGATTTCCTGATTGGCATTTACTTTTATTTTTAATTTTTAGAGAATATGTTGTTGTTCCAAAATGGTTTTAACAGATTCAACAATCATGTCTATCAATAGTGACCATCAATTTTTGCAAATAAAAACCTTTAGAAAATATCCTTTTTACCTATCTTTCCTTGTCGTTTGTGAGTTTGTCATAATAGTTGTTTCACTATATCTTTTGAATGCAATGGATAAACTTAATGATTTATGTGTCAAATGAAAGCTTATAAAGTAAGAAGTGTTATAGGCTACAAAAAACTTACCCCTCCACCTCCCCAATGCTCTCTTTTCCACTAAAAAGGGGGAGTATGAAAACGATTATTGGCCAAATTACCAGAACTTAGGTCATGTGTACTTCAGTGCTAAAAAAATTTGCTTCCTGCACAATTTCACTGCAGCAAGCAAAATGAAGCAAGTGAAGCTTGTTAAACCTATTAAGTCTAGAACCTTATTTTTTCATCCTCCTCCTCCTCCTCCTCAAGCAGCCATGGGTAACGGAGGTCCAATCAGACCATGCAGTTTAATTCTTCAAGCATATCTGTCCTCAGCTACATCTGTTGCATCCAGTCACTGCACACCAAATCTAACAAGGTCCTGTTTGACATTGTCTGCCCACCACATTCTAGGTCTCCCCCTCTTTCTGAGGCCTTAAGGCACACTGTTCATAACCCTATTCACCAATTTATAATTATCCATACTGGCAACATGGCCAAACCAGCGGAGTCTCTCTCTGCACAACATGATGCATAAAGGAGGTTGCAGACTCCTTTGCCTAACCTCATCATTAGTTACAAAGTTAAACCACCTAATGCCCAAGATACCATGTAAGCATCTAGAATCAAAAGCATCTTGTTTCCAGTTGTCTTGTTTGCAAAATGTCCACATTTCACTACCATAACTAACCCTAGAAAGAACCAAACTATTATAAATCTAATTTTAGCCTTTATGTGTATACACCTATTTCTTCCCAATCTCCATAGAATATTAAAAGTCCCGGCAGCAATCCCTATTCATCTGTTAATCTCATGCTGCACATCACCAGTATCTGTTACATAGTTCCCAAGGTAATTAAACTGAGTCACCTGCTCAAGACTGCAACCATTCAGATTAACTGAATCACAGCCTGCCTGACCAATTTTCATCACTTTAGTTTTCTCTCTGTTTATAACCAAACCTACTCTACTACCAGTCTCATCAACAGCTCGAATGAAAGAGTTCATCTCATCAACATCATTTGCCAAAAGGTCTAAATTATCAGCATAATCTAAATCAGAAATTTTAGTATCTCCAGACCATTTAAGGCCAAAATATTTCCCTTGCAATGAATTTCGCATAACATAATCAGTAACCAAACTAAAGAGAAAAGGAGACAAAATGCACCCTTGTCGAACACCAGAAGTAATGCTAAACCAATTGCTACAAGCCTTACCAACTCTCACACACAACTCAGTGTTATTATAGAGAGCTTTCATTATGTTAACTAACTTGTCAGGTATATCATATGATTTCACAATCAACCACAAATATTGATGATCAACAGAGTTGAAAGCCTTTTTGAAATCAACAAAGCTAGCAACCAAAGGTTTCTGAAACTCTAAACATTTCTCAAGAATCTGCCTAAGTGAAAATATCTGATCCACACATCCCCTACCACTTCTGAATCCACATTGCTCATCACGCAATTGACTGTCAACCAGATTCTTAATTCTATTAAGCACAATAATGAAACTTTAACCATTTTGTTTTGTTCCAGGTAAAGAACTTTACTTGGAACAGAGAGTAGGCTGATACCCCTATAGTTATCACAAGAACTGCGATAACCTTTTTTGAAAATAGGGATAATAATAGCTGTGGTAAAATCCTTAGGAACCATGCCTTTATCATAAAAGATATTCAGAATATCAGTCATCCAAGTGGTAACCGAAACATTCCCAGCTCTAAACATTTCCGTAGTAATTTCATCTACCCCTGGGGATTTATGTAGTTTAAGTTTAGAAACAGCCAAAATAACTTCAGATTGTGTTATAGGGCCAACATTAAAGCCACCAATGCATCTATCATCATTGCAAACAATGGGAATAGAACTAACCACATTGTTTAGAACATCACTGAAATGCTCAGCCCACCTAGCCATGACAGAATCCTCACCTTCTATAACCTTACCTTGTTTATCCTTCAATCCCTGTATAAATGTCCGTTTTCTACCACACAAAACATTAACTATCTGGTACAGCTCTCTGCTGTTGTGCTGTCTAACTGCTTCCTCGGCTAAACCATCAAGCCAAAGATTCTTATCAGCAGCTAACTGATCTTTTACGTTTATTAAGTTCTCCGTAATGCTTTTTATTAGGACTAGTACAGTATTGATTAAGGACATTCCTGCAGTTCTTTCTTTCCGAAATAAGCTCAAGTGCCTTATCACTCAGATAATTCTGCCTCTTCTGCTCCTTTTTTCCTAAAAGAGTAATGTTAGTGTACAAAAAAGCCTGTTTAAAATGATCCCATTCTTCCTCAACTTCAGTAGTAAGCATACCATGACTGTCATAATGACTAAGTAACCTATCATGGTAAGCTTTGGCTATAACTGGGTCTTTCATAGCTTCAGTATTAAAAGTAAATTTTTTAATCCTAGCACAACACTTTTTAAGTTTAAGTTGCAAGACACTTTTAACAAGGTAATGGTCAGATCCAATTTCAGCTCCCCTATATGACCTGGTATTCCTAACAGAACTAGCCCATTTGCTGTTAATTAATATATAATCAATCATATTCTTATGCAGCCCATTGGGTGAAACCCATGTGTACTTATGTATGTCGCGGTGTTTTAATAAGTGTTAGTTAGTCTGAATCCATTGAGTTTACTTATCTGTAGGAGACGTTGCGCATTGCAGCTACCAATACCAAAAGGGCCTATTACTCCTCCCCAAAGGTCAGAGTCAGTACCAACTTTGGCATTGAAGTCACCAAGAACAAGGGTAATATCTCCTTTCTTGACAGAATTCAATATATCCTGAAATTGTCCATAAAACCTATCCTTCTCATCCTCATCGGCATCCTCAGTGGGGGCATAACAGCAGATAACATTCAAGTCTTTAACGCTTGTCTGAAAGTTTGCTGTAAGAAACCTTTTATTAATGCACTCATATCCTAGAAGAGTACCTAGCCATGACAGAATCCTCACCTTCTATAACCTTACCTTGTTCATCCTTCAATCCCTGTATACCTGTCCATTTTCTACCACACAAAACATTAATTCTCTGGTATAGCTCTCCGCTGTTGTGCTGTCTAACTGCTTCTTCGGCTTTGTCAGCCAAGCCATCAAGCCAAAGATTTTATCAGCAGCTAACTGATCCATTACACATTTATTAAACTCTCTGTAATGCTTTCTATTAGGACTAGTAGGGTACTGATTAATGACATTCCTGCAGTTCCTTCTTTCTGAAATAAGCTCAAGTGCCTTATCACTCAAATAATGCTGTCTCCTCTGCTCTTTTTTCCCTAAAAGAGTACTGTTAGTTTCGAAAAAAGCTTGTTTAAAATGACCCTTTTTTAGAAGGAAAAAAAACCTCTGGATTTCGAGTGCCCCCCATCAATAATAACCATCCTCTAAGCACTACCTACCGACACACTCAAAACATCCCCTAGCACCTAATCCTTCCATCCATACCCATCCCTGCCAGAGACCACACTCCCAACTTTTTTTTAATGTATATGAAAATCCTGAGATCCTACACTTTAACATCTGACAGCAGCACCATCTAAGACCCTGATATAAAACTAATGGTGCACAAAATGCATCTAGGCAATATATATATATACCTGAATCAAAATAAGAAACCATAAGGCTCTTTTTTAACAGTAGATCTTGTTCATTTCCATTCCATAAATATATGTTGTTTTCAAATAGAAAATTCGTTTCGGTTTCTGTTATTTAACGTTGGCAGTTTCTTCAATATGTTTGAAGCTTACTGATAGTTTGGCAGACGTTTTTGGTTGAACAATGTCATCAACTGAAATCTGCAACATTTTCTTACAGCTTACCTTAGTAGCAAATGAAAATTTTTAGCCAATTAATTTTTTTATATACACCCAATTCTGTTTTTACATAGTAGATAGGTTCCTGAAAAAACTGTGCAAAAAAGAAAACACGAAAAAAATTACAGTGCTTATGAAAAAGATTGGTTCCAGACGTGAAAACCTAACACAAATAATAAGCTGTTTTCAAACAAATCATAACATAATCTTTAATTAAATCTTTATTTGATTTTTATTAATTTAAACATTTTTTATTTTATAAACTTATAAAGATAATTATGTGTACATATATAAAGTAAATTATTCTTCATAAAGAAAATAATATGTCACTAATTCAAGAATATAAAAGTGCAAAAAAATATGGCTTTCATATGCTTATTAACTAGATTTTATTTGTTGTCACTTTCTGACAATAGATGCATTCGCTTGCATAAGACTGCAATTAAATCACTTTCATTGCTTGAAACATTTTGGCTGTCGTGTTCATAATCCAACAGTGTATCTAAAGTACATTTTCAAAGTTAAAACTACTTCGAAAAATATAACCATAAAAGTGGCATTTTTGTTATAAATGTAAATTCTACGAATTTTTTTTTAATAGGAATATCTAGTAATAAATAGGCACTTTGATGTCGATTTCAATTTTAGAGGAAAAATTGTCTGAGCCGGGTGGGATACGAACCCACGACCTCCTGATAACATGACAGGTGCCCTGGATCACTGAGCTACCGGCCGCCGATCAAGATCTCCTCCAATTAACACTATGAACATTCCCTTTATGTCACATATAGGCATTATTTTAGGCAATTTTTAGCCCTAGCGGCTTTTCATTTGCCAATAGATGGAAAGCATGTCTTACAAGTATGCTAATGATAATAAATATTGAGATAAACTTGGATAAACTTGATGGTTCAACATCAGGTAATAAATAGGCACTTTGACGTCGATTTCAATTTTAGAGGAAAAATTGTCTGAGCCGGGTGGGATACGAAACCACGACCTTCTGATAACATGTCAAGTGCTCTGGACCACTGAGCTACCGGCCGCTGATCAAGATCTCCTCTAATTAACGCTATGAACATTCCCTTTATGTCATATACAGGCGTTATTTTAGGCAATTTTTAGCCCTAGCAGCTTTTCATTACTTTTTTTCAAAATTTCATATTTTTTCAGAATTAAATTCAATTGGAAATTTTTAAAAAGGCGCCGTTTGAACCATGTTAGATCAAAATAAATCGTGTAAAAAGAAAATTGGAATTTTTTTCTAAACCATGTTTCTAAACCATCAAAATTATGTAAAAAAAAATTGATGTAAAAACAGAATTGGGTGTATTTTTTAATAATACCAAGAATATACTGTGGCTTTCTTAGTGGTATATTTCTTGTAGCTTTTGGAGTCATCAGTCTCATGGATGACACATTTCATTCAAAATTTATGTTTAATTTAGCTAAATATTTTTCCAGATTGTTATATTTCTCTCAATTTGTATTATTTTCAAATCAACCTCACAATAAAAGAACAAATTACACAATTTCCTATTTGTGATGGATGACTGACTGTGAATTTGAAAATATTTATTACTTGTGGGGAGGAAAATCAGATTCATCACTATTTAATTTTATACCGATATTGTGCTGCTCACCAACCATCGTCACCAATAAACCCATCAGGACTTTGTGCAAAGGAAAGGTTTATGTTGCTTGGTTTTAAATAAAAATATTGTAACCCAAATTTGTTGGATGATCAAGAATGATGACACAAAACTAGTGATGGTAAAAAATACTGAAGTCCTTCTGTAACCAGTCCTGAAATGGAATGTCAATCACTCACACCTCCAGTTATCAGATTCTGCATTGACACTTATCTGACTGGAATGTCTGAGTTTGGCATGGTAGTGACATATTTATTGCTTTGATAGGGGGAACAGAGAGCTGGCACAACTTTATAGAGGCAGTTGCTATATAGTGGTTGTACTATGCAACTTTTCAACTACATTCATATATAAAGACACTTATAATACAGAATCTAGGTAATTAGATTAATATGTACAATAGAATGCAATAAAGTTAACTGCATTTAATTTTTTGAAGAAAAAAGAGATTAGAAAACAAATTATTTTTAAAAAATATTGTGTCTTACAGTAATAAAATACCACAAAAGGAAGACTAGCACCATCTAGTGTCTAAGTTGACATATTCATGTTTAAAACCAAAAAAAAAAACGGAAGTGAGAAAAATGTGTAATTAAAAAACAAATTTTCTGGTTTTGACTCAACCATAAATTTATTTATAAGTTTCTGTAATCAACTACAATTTCCATAACTTAAACATTTTCTTTCATTTCTGTGCTGATGTTACCCAAAATATTTACCACTGCAAGTACATGGCTTTCACTTCCCTTTAACAGCATCAACAGAAAATCCCAGTATCTGTAAACATGCTTCCCATAAGTATACATAATTTCACTAACTGCACTGATGAGAGGACAGATTAAATACCTTCAGTTCAAAAGAGGTAACACAATTATCAACTCACTGATTAAATTAACACTATTTTCACTATTAATGGAAAACCTATAAAATATTAAAATGTAAATATTACTCTGAAATGTTTTCATTTTAATTTTGAAAAATTATATATCATATGCCAAAGAGATAATTCATGTTTACAATAATACATAAACAAACATACCGAAACAAGCTCTACTAGAATCATTCCAAGGGACCATATATCGCACTTGGACCCTGAAGGAGAAACTCCTAATAACATGTTGTGATCAGTCTGTCCTGGTATATCACCCGCAAGAACTTCAGGTGCCATGTATTTGGGAACCCTAAGCCAACAAATTATTCTTAAATACTTTACAAATAATTAAAACATTTAGCATAAATAAATTTAACAAGTTGGTATTTTAACATTATTTCAATCACCATTAACACTGTTGTTGGTCTAAATTTTATAAAAGGGGATCATAAGTGTCCATTTACTTATCTCAATGTAGAATCCCTTTACTATCTTTCTTCTTGCTATCCCTCCCTTTTATTTTCTTTCTTCTTACTATCCCTCGCTGTCCAGTCTCATGACTATTGTGCACAGGATGGTGAACTTGAATGTAGATTATAACAGTTAAAAATTCCCTTAGCTCCCACACTGGATTTTACACACACACACACATAAAATCCAATGATTAACTCTTTCTCTACTATATTGGCCCAAAACAGCCCACACTGCAGGTATGAGGTAGTGAAGATGAAGGAATAGCATTGATTGGATGAATCCATTTAAAATCTCGACTGTTTTGGGCCAATGTGGTACTAAAAGGGTTAAAACTTGCAAAAAAGATAAAATAATTAAACATCGGTGACGTTTCAATGATGTGTTCTTGAGTTCATCATCCTTGGGCATAGATGCATTTTATGTACCATTAGTTGTGATTAGTCATTTTATATCAGGGTCTTAGATGGTGCTGCTGTCAGATGTTAAGGTGTAGGATCTCAGGATTTTCATGTGCATATAAAAAAAAGTTGGGAGGGTTGTCTCTAGCAGGGATGGGTATGGATAGAAGGGGATGTTTTGGGCATGTCGGTAGGTAGTGCTTATTAGAGGCGATGGTTATCATTGGTGGGGTGATTAATGCAGAGGGGGCATTGTTTACAAAGAAAAAAAAAAGAAAACCATTGTTGTTTTAGCTGGTAGCCTTTTATTATTGTTTTCCTGGTAAATGGAATTGGATCTAGGTCAGTGTTACAACACTAGTTTCTCCCTATATACATTGTTAAGTTCTACATGAGTTCTAATGTAAAAAAGGTGGGTGGAGCAGAGATAATTACAGCTTGGTTAAACTGAGGTTTGAAATTTAACCTTAATTAAAATTACTAATAAATGATTTATTTATTATAGAATTTTAGAGTTCCAAAATTATTAATTAAAGTATTAGTAGTAATACTCCAACCATTCACTATAAATCAATAAATGGTTTTGTAGAAAAATATTTCACTGACGTGTGAGATTCAAATCCACATCTCTCCAGAAACGTGACAGAGTGTTCTAAAACCCCTAAACTAACGTCAGCTCTGTCTTTTCTTCATTGAATGATGTAAACAACAGGAAATTCTGTGGATACTATTTATTCATTCATTATAAATATATTAAAAATAAGGTTATCTTAAAATTAAAGCTCTTCGATGCTACATTCTCAGATATTATAGTGCAGGATCTCAGGTTGGATTGTTTTACCTCTGAGAGGCACTTTTTGCACACAATGGGCTAAATGACCAGGTCGCAAGGACCCCAAGGGCTCAGAAAAGGTTGGGGAAGGGTACCCAATGGACAGCTGTTAGTAGGATCTCAGGATTACTTTGTGCATTAAAAAAATATGTGGGTGAGGGGGAGTCTCTAGTGAGGATGGGTATGGTTGGAAGAAATATGTGGTAGGGGTGTTATTAATGGATGGGGAGTGGTTAGTGTGGGAGGAGTTGTTAAAATAAAAATATCAGCAGTTTAGTTGGAGTCTTAACATATTATTTTCCAGGCACATAAAATTGGATCTATATCAGTGTTACAACACTGGTTTCTCCATATATATATATCATTAAGTTCTCCATTAATTCAATATCCACTATAGTCACCAGATGGCGAGGGATAGTGCATACAGCAGGAAGAAGAAAAACAAAGGCATCCTACATTGAAATAAGTATATGGATACTTATGATCCCTTTTTCTAAAACTTAGGAAACACAACAATGTTAATGGTGATTTAATTAATATTTAGAGCAGAACAACAATGTGAAACTTATATATTTTATAAGCTGGTATTATCTCAGTGTAAAACATACTAAACTATGTCAATAACACTTTTAACTATTATATAACTATCTGGACCCTCTTGAAAATAATGATACTAAAACAGAGTTACCAAGTTCAAAGAGAATAACTCTGCTGAGAATTTCTGCTATCACAAGACATTCTTGGAACTAGAGAATCAGTCTCCCTTAGTTAAAGAGAGTGGCGGTGAGAAATCCCATGCTAGTCTTTCTGAACAAAGCAAGTAGATAAAAATTATTACAACACGTTAGCATCATAACAGTTTTACTGTAACTTGCAGAAGGAAGTTGTGTGTTAAGACCCAAAAGATAATTTTTCAATTGCAATCTTGGAAAGCTTATATGGTAATTAGCACTAGTTTCACTTGGGCTGCCTCAGCACTGTTGCAACCACAATTAAATCATAATATAACAGTTTTACTGTAACTTGCAGAAGGAAGTTGTGTGTTAAGACCCAAAAGATAATTTTTCAATTGCAATCTTGGAAAGCTTATATGGTAATTAGCACTAGTTTCACTTGGGCTGCCTCAGCACTGTTGCAACCACAATTAATCATAATTAAATCATAATAGATATGTCATCATCATCATCCTCAAGCAGCCATGGGCTACGGAGGTCCAACCAGACGATGCAATTTAGTTCTATAAGCAAGTCTGTCCTGAGCTACATCTACTGCATCCGGTCACTGCACACCAATTCTAACAAGGTCCTGTTTGACATTGTCTGCCCACTGCATTCTAGGTCTCCCCCTCTTTCTGAGACCTTAAGGCACACTGTTCATAACCCTATTCGCCAATCTATAATTATTCATATGGGCAACATGGCCAAACCAACGGAGTCTCTCTCTGCACAATATGCTGCTTAAAGGAGGTGGCAAACTCCTTTGCCTAACCTCATCATTAGTTACAAAGTTGAACCACCTAATGACCAAGATACTGCATAAGCATCTGGAATCAAAAGCATCTAGTTTCCGGTTATCTTGTTTACAAAGTGTCCAAGTTTCACTACCATAACTAACCCTAGAAAGAACCAAACTATTATACAGTCTAATTTTAGTCTTTAGGTGTATACGCCTATTTCTCCACACTCTCCATAGATTCTTAAAAGTCCCGGTGGCAATCCCTATTCGTCTGTTAATCTCATGCCGCACATCAGCATTATCTGTTACATAGCTCCCAAGATAATTAAACTGCGACACCTGCTCAAGACTGCAACCATTCAGATTAACTGAATCAGAGCCTGCCTGACCAATTTTTATCACTTTAGTTTTCTCTCTGTTTATAACAAACCTACTCTGTAACGCTCCAAATAAATGCAATGCTTTAAAGTTTTATCCAATTAGTTTAATGCTCCGGATAGCTGATACGGGCGCCAGGCAATAATTTACAAATTGCCAAAAAAATAGACTAAGTTTAAAGTAGGGTTCAAAATGCCAGCGAGCGTTAATGAGTAAGAATCAAAAAATGATTGTCAATTTTAAGATTTAATATTATCAAAACTTAAATTCACGTTGCTCAAGAGAAAAAAATTGTACAGACTCAAAAGGTTTAAAAATAACAAACAGATTTATTTCCAAAATAGTTCAACGCACCAAGACATCAACACTCTTCTCCTCACTCCTGTGCTACACACACTGTGCTTGGTGCTACTCACCTTGTGCTTAGTGCCTCTGCACTAACTGCACAACTTGTGTTTGTGCACTAACTGCTCACTGTGATTCACAGGTCACCGGTATAAAAACAAGAACCGGATGCACTCCGGGAAAGACATTAACATAAAATGATGAATGACGCAAGCTATGACGCAAGAGGGGGCATGACCTTGGCATGCGTTTAGCGGTGACAGTCGGAAGATCGGAGTTGCGCATGAGCAACTCACAACTCTTGGAAATGAGAGCTGTGATGCCAAAAAGGAAATAAAAATCCCCAAAATGATAAATATAATGTAAATTAAACAAAACTGGTTAAGGTAAAGCAAAAGTGAACGATGGGGCATCACAACTCTATTACCAGTCTCATCAACGCTCGAATGAAAGAGTTCATCTCATCAATATCATTTGCCAAAAGGGCTAAATCATCCGCATAATCTAAATCAGAAATTTTCGTATCTCCAGTTGATTTAAGGCCAAAATCTTTCCCTTGCAGTGAATTTTGCATAACATAATCAATAACCAAACTGAAGAGAAATGGAGACAAAATGCACCCTTGTCGAACACCAGAAGTAATTCTAAACCAATTGTTACAAGCCTTACCAACTCTCACACATGACTCAGTTTTATTATAGAGAGCTTTCATTATGTTAACTAATTTGTCTGGTATACCATATGATTTCACAATCAACCACAAATTATGATGATCAACAGAGTCGAAAGCCTTTTTGAAATCAACAAAGCTAGCAACCAAAGGTGAATCTACCTAAATGAAAATATCTGATCCACACATCCCCTGCCACTTATGAATCCACATTGCTCATCATGCAATTGCCTGTCAACAAGATTCTTAATTCTATTAAGCATAATCATGCAAAGAACTTTACCTGGAACAGGTAGTAGGCTGATACCCCTATAGTTATCAAAAAAAAAAAACTGTGATCACCTTTTTTGAAAATAGTGATAATAATAGCTGTGGTAAAATCCTTAGGAACCATGCATTTATCATAAAAGATATTCAAAATTTCAGTCATCCAAGTGGTAACCGAAACATTCCCAGCTCTAAGCATTTCCGTAGTAATTTCATCTATTGCTGGGGATTTATGAAGTTTAAGTTTAGAAAGAGCCAAAATAACTTCAGATTGTGTTATAGGGCCAACATTAAAGCCACCAATGCATCTATCATCATTGCAAACAATGGGAGTAGAACTAACCACATTCTTTAGAACATCACTGAAATGCTCAGCCCACCTAGCTATGACAGAATCCTCACCTTCTATAACTTTACCTTGTTTATCCTTCAATCCCTGTATACCTGTTCGTTTTCTACCACACAAAACATTAACTATCTGGTACAGCTCTCTGCTGTTGTGCTGTCTAACTGCTTCCTCGGCTTTGTCAGCCAAGCCATCAAGCCAAAGATTCTTATCAGCAGCTAACTGATCTTTTACACGTTTATTAAGTTCTCTGTAATGCATTCTATTAGGACTAGTAGGGTATTGATTAAGGACATTCCTGCAGTTCTTTCTTTCCGAAATAAGCTCAAGTGCCTTATCAGTTCAGAACTCAAAATGGTTTTTCAGCATATAAAATTAACTTGTATCAAAAGGTATTGTGACAAGACTGAGCAATGAAGAGAAGTGAGATAATGATGAAATCTTGTAATATGCATAACCAATTCATACAAGAGCATGAACTCCCATAATAAATATTGTGGAATTAGGGTACAAAAAGATGTTACTACAGTTCATGTTCATCCCTGACAGATATACAAGGGGCAATCAAAAAGCTTTTAACATGCATCTGCAGAACAAAAACCACTGCACTTACCACAACAAAACTTTCGCTGCCCTACAAAGTACTCCCTTCCAGCATCTAGGCAAAGTTGCAGATGTCTACACCAATTCTGGTATGCTTGGTGGTACTTCTGTTGGGGAATACTGTGCAACTCTGAAAGGGTCTTGCACCCTTGAAAAAGGCATCTCAGCAGGTTCTTCTTTAATTTTTGGAAACCAAGAATCACATGGTGCAAGAACAGATGAATATGCAAGATGTGGTAGCTGTTTAATTTTTCCTTGCTCCAGATAGGCCTTAGCTTGCCTGGCTTTATAAGCAGTGGCATTGTCATGAAGAAGGAGAACCTTTGACAAGCCTGTTATTGGATGCTACTCCTTCATCTCTCTAAGCATTTTAAGCAGAACAACTTTGGTGTAGTATTGGCCATTTATTGCAATTTTTTCAGGTAAGGTGTCCATGGCTACCACTCCTTGGGAATTAAAAATAATTGTGAACATCCTCTTCCTCAAGTGAAAGTCTTGTCAGAGGATTTGGGGACATGGTTCATCTTCCACAACCCAAACATAGTTGTCGATCTATCAAGGAGTTCTATAGTAATAAAAACACATCTCATCAACTGTGACTATGTCTGTTAACTGTTTGGGGACACTATACTCAAACATTTCCAGCATCTCCTTGCACGAGTCAACTGTAGCCCTTTTTTGCTGTTCTGTTAGTTTGTGGGGTACCCATTTAGAACATATCTTTTAGAGCTTTAAATGTTGATAAATAATTGTTTCCACTATGCCAGTTGATATATTTACATCTAAACTTATTACCTGAATGGTGATGTGTAGGGTTTTTGTTAATGAGTTCACATACAGCAGCAATGGTTCTCTCATTCATGGACTCCTTTGGTCTTCCTGTATGAGGGAGGTCTTGGAAACTCTACAGTCCATCTCTGAATTTGTGCATCCATCCTAAACAGTGCTACATGAATAGGCATAGTCTTCATATACTTGTGATAACTTGGCATGAATTTTTTTTCACATTGTCCCCAAGCTGCATTCTTGTGAAAAATGCAAAAACTTTCTCTGTCTTTAATAGGCTCTATAACAACAATGCCTAGATTTCACAAACAGAACTTTAAGTACCACCAATAAAGAAACAAATGATGATATGGCTTTTGTTTTTAACATGTAATGCAAAGTTTTCAAACAAATCATAGCTCATTAACTTCAGAGGAATGAGTGCAAATCTACAGATCAGTGTCAAGAACTTTTTGAATGCCCACCATACAACTCAGGCTTTTAAACTGTGAGTGCCTTCTTGAAACAGATATGAAGCTCTGTGTAGCCAGTCATTACGCCAACCAAGACCATAACATTGCCATCACCAAAATGGTCCCTTTATCTGATGTTGCAATGTTTGTGGTGAGTTACTTCTTTTCTGCAAATGGAACACATATCAAGAATTGGTGCACAAACTGAAATTGTACCCATCTGTCTAAAGCACATTTGACCACTGGAATTGGATCCAAAGGTGATGCTATAGTACCACATTAAACAATACTTTTTATTCAAGGGGGAGGATAAGGGGATCTTATAATTGGCCTAATAGGCCTCGTTCATCAGGCTGCTATATACGGGAAGTCTTGAAACTGTTGTTTCTCTGCCTACTGTGGTTCATGTGACAGTTGCCTAGATGTCATTTCCTTATGTCATCTTGCTGCCAAAGACCAACAGTAGTCATTCTGAGCAGTTGTGGGCCTGGAATTATTAAACATGGCCAAACCAACAGTCTCTCTCTCTCTACACAATATGCTACTCAAAGGAGGTTGCCGACTCCTTTGCCTAACTTCATCACTACTTACAAAGTTGAACCACCTAATGCCCAACACATTGCAAAAGCATTTAGAATCAATCTTGTTTAAATAAAGGGTCAATATTTCACTACCATAACTAACCCTAGAGAGATCCAAACTATTATTCAGCCTAATTTTAGTCTTTAGGTATACACCTATTTTACCACACTCTCCAAAGATTCTTAAAGGTCCCAGCAGCAATCCCTATTCTTCAATTTATCTCATGCAACACATCACCTGTATCTGTTAAACAGCTCCCAAGATAATTAAACTGATACACTTGCTCAAGAATGCAATCGTTCAAAGCAAATGAAGCACTACCTGCTGACCAATTTTCACCACTTTACATTTTTCTCTTTATCACCAAATCTACTCTATTGCGTCTCATCAACATCATTAGTCACAAAGGCCAAATCATCTGCATAATCTAAATCAGAAATTTTGAAATGTCTACATTTAAGGCCAAAATCTTTCCCTTGCAAAGAATTCCATATAACATAATCAATAACCAAACTACAAAGAAAAAGAGATAAAATACACCTTTGTTGAACTCCACTAATAATATTAAACCAATTGCTACAAGCTTTATTAACTCTCAAACATGATTCGGAGCTATTATAGAGAGGTTTCATCATGGTAACAAACTCATCAGGTATTCCATAGGCTCTAATGATCAACCACAAATTATATCGATCAACAGATTCAAAAGCCTTTTTGAAATCTATAAAGCTAGTAATGAAAGGTTTCTGAAACTCTAAACATTTCTCAAGAATCTGCCTAAGTGAAAATATCTGATCATATATACCTTACAATTTCTGGATACACACTGCTCATCACACACTTGTCCATCAACCAGATTCTTAAATTCTATTAAGCACAATCATGCAAAGAACTTTATATGGAACATAAAGGAGGATGACACCCCTATAGTTATCACAAGAACTGTGATCACCTTTTTTCAAAATCACAATAATAATAGCTCTGGTAAAATCCTTAGGAACAATTCCTTTATCATAAAAGATATACAAAATTTCAGTTAGCCAAGTGATTACAGAAACATTTCCAACTCTAAGCATTTCAATAATAATTCCATCTGCTCCTGGGGATTTATGCAGTTCAAGTTTAGAAATGGTCAGAATAACTTCAGACTACGTTTATGAGGCTAACATTAAGGCCACCAATGCATCTATCATCATTACAAACAATGGGAGTAGAACTAACCACATTATTTTGAACATCACTGAAATGCTCAACCCACCTAGCCATGACACAATCCTCACCTTCTATAACATTACCTTGCTTATTCTTCAATCCCTGCATACCTGTCCGTTTTCTACCACACAAAACATTAACTATCTGGTACAGCTCTCTGCTGTTGTGCTGTCTAACTGCTTCCTCGGCTTTGTCAGCCAAACCATCAAGCCAAAGATTCTTATCAGCAGCTAACTGATCCTTTACATGTTTATTAAGTTCTCTGTAATGCTTTCTATTAGGACTAGTAGGGTATTGATTAAGGACATTCCTGCAGTTCTTTCTTTCTGAAATAAGCTCAAGTGCCTTATCACTCAAATAATTCTGGCTCCTCTGCTCCTTTTTTCCTAAAAGAGTAATGTTAGTGTACAAAAAAGCCTGTTTAAAATGGTCCCATTCTTCCTCAACTTCAGTAGTAAGCAAACCATGACTATCATAATGATTGTGTAACCTATTACAATAAGCTTTAACTATAACTGGGTCTTTCAGAGCTGTTAAAGATAATTCTTTTAACCTTAAACATTTCTTAAGATTCAGTTGTAAGACACTTTTGACCAGGTAAAGGTCAGACCCAATATTGATTCCCCTATATAATCTGGTATTCCTAACTGAACTAGCTATCTGCTATTAATTAACATACAGGGTGTTTTAAAAAAGATGCAATTGTCTAGTGTATTTTTGTATTTAAACTTGGCAAAAGACACAAATTTCAAAAGATGCAAATTAGACATATATCTACCTTTACAACAGATGTTGAAAGTGATTTCCTGCAACCTGGATACACGTTCATACCAGTTTCATGACATTTGCAACCACCTTTTGTAATGTTTGTTTTCTTATGTTTAAAATATCTCTTTCAATGTTAGCCTTCAAGTATATGAGGATTGTTTTAAAACACTACACATTTGAGATATCCCCAAAGGTAAAAATCTGAAGTAAGATCTGGGAATCTTGGGGGCCACAAATTTTTTGAAATCAAATGATCACCAAAAAATTCCTGCAACATGACCATTGTGTCATTTGCAGTATGGGTGGTCATGCCATCTTGTTGAAACCAACACTCTCATTCATTCACATCCAATAGTGCAATAAACTGTTGGATGAGGTGACGATAAACTTCACCAGTTACAGTTCAGTCAAAAAATAAAGGCTCTATCACACAAAAATAAAGGAAATTACACAACAAACACCAATTTTCCATGCGTGTAATGGTCATTCGTGAAAAGTGTGATAATTTTCACTGCTCTACATTTGACTGGTTTGACATTCACATACCAAGCCTGGACTGTTTCGACTGTTCACATACCAAGCCTCAACTGTTTTGACTCTCATATCCAAGTGAAACCAAGCCTTGTCACTGAAAAAAACACGGTTCAACACCTCAATTCCATTTTCATCAACAAAAGAACGAAACCAACGACAGTAACATAAACGTTTTTTGTGGTCTGGTTCTTTCAGTTCATGAACAACACCAATGCGGTAGGTATGAAATTTTAACTTCTTTGTACCCTGAAAACAGTAGCTGGTGACATTCCAACCTGTGAAGATAAATTTCTAAGAGATTTTCTGGGTGAGCGAGTTAAATGCCAAGACACATCATCAAGAACTTCGGCAGTTAACAGTGATGGCCACCCTGGGCTCTTTCGATCCTGTACAGACCCAGTGTAACAAAGTTTATTAATCAAATGAGATATTGTCGACTTGTTGGGAACTGCAGACTAAGGAAACTTCAACTCAAACTCCTCTCTCACATTTGTAAGATTTATACGCACAATAAGTCTCAACAATAAATACATGTTCATTTTTGGAAAATGATGTAGCTGACACAACACAAAGGAATGAACGCTTGAGTGAGACTAGCATGTGACAGTCATTTTAACTGCTAAAGGCTGTTAACCTTGAGTACAATAATGCCAATATTATGGAATAAAACACATGAGCATAAGTTCTACTCTCTTATATTTAGGGTTGCATCATTTTTGAAACACCCTATATAATCGATCATATTTCTATGCAACCCATCAGGTGAAACCCATGTGTGTTTAAAAATGCCCCAGTGTTTGTAGTACATGTTAGTTATACTGTTAAGTTTACTTACTTATAGGAGACATTCCCCTTGCCATTGGATCTACTAATGCCAAAGGGCCCTAATACCCCTGTCCAAAAGTCAGAGTTAGTACCAACTTTAGCATTGAAGTCACTTAGCACAAGAGAAATATTTCCTTTCTTGATAGAATTTAAAGTATTCTGATTGTCTGTAAAACTTATCTTTCTCCTTATCAGAGTCTTCAGTGGGGGGGCATAACAAATAACCTTCAAGCCTTTATCCTAGTTTTAAATTTAGCTGTAAGAAATCTTTCATTAA
Source organism: Ryuthela nishihirai (assembly GCA_038380435.1). NCBI lineage: Eukaryota > Metazoa > Arthropoda > Arachnida > Araneae > Heptathelidae > Ryuthela > Ryuthela nishihirai. Next base: position 91,788,593 of record JAWZYU010000004.1, on the reverse strand, counting down.
TGTAGTCATATCCTAGAAGAGCATCATTAGCATGTCTGCTGAGAAGCAAACCTACATCATGGAATGGTTTCCATCCTCCCTTCCTGAAAAGTGAAATTTAAAATTATTCTAAATATTTGACCTTTACCTGTCCATTTGGTCTCTTGAAAACCCAGAATATCCAAGTTATAATGCTGGAATTCCTCTGTGAGGATATTAAGAGAATAATCTCTGTGCATAGCCCTTGTGTTTCATGAACATGTGGAAAGAACATAGTGGTATTTTTAAAGAAACTGTGCTTATAGAGAGAGATATGGCCAAAAATATCAAACAGCCCCCTAATTAAAGGAATGGGACAAAGACATGTTCCCCTACACTAAAGGTTGAAGCCACCCATGGTGATAGGAACTTCATGCACCACCTTTTTAAGTTGACCCTTTCAAGAATCAGAATCTAGGCAGAAGGGTTGGGTTGGGTTGTTTTACCTCTGAGCAGCACTTTTTTGCACACCATGGGCTAAATGGCCAGGTCACATGGGCCCCGAAGGCTCAGAGAAGGTTGGGGGAGGGGACCCACTGGAACAGCTGTTGGGAGACAGATGGTAGCCTCCCGTCAAGGCCATCCAGCGTGTTCTTTAACGTGCACAGGGTATGGCTCTCCCGGACACGGGGCCACGGCTTAACGTCCCATCCAACAGACGGCGGCCTTTCCAAGCCCATCGGTGTCCCCTACTGACCGTGGGCAGGGCGTAGAATTTTGTGGAGATAAATCTCAACGCTGACCCAGCTGGGACTCGAACCTGGTAACTACAGATTACGAGCCTGGCGCGCTACCGACTGAGCCACCCCCGCCCCTCTAGACAGAAGCTGACTTGCTTGAGATACATAACTCCAGGTAGGATTGGTGATGCTCAACTAGCTAAAGTAAAGGTTTAGGTGCCTGCATGGCCTCTGATGAGGATTATCCACCAGATGATATAAGGTATCCTGTGTCTCTGCTCACTTTAGGCCACATCAAATAGAAAACACGATGGAAAATTTTCCTTCAACCTAGGCCCAACAGTGCAGCAAATTCAGGATCCATAATGAAGCTCTAGCTATATACTATTTCAGCCCAGTGGGTATAAATGGTCAGCACCATGACCCTGTGAAGTTGACCACTCCTCAGCAGGGCAGAAAAAAAAGTGGCCATATATGACAAGTTCAGTAGGCCACATTGTAGTGTTCAGTAGTCCACAAGAGAACCATTAGGAGGGCAGAAGAAGAAAACAGGTGTTCAGTTGTCCTAGAAGAGCATCATTAGCATGTCTGCTGAGAAGCAAACCTACATCATGGAATGCTTTCCATCCTCCCTTCCTGAAAAGTGAAATTTAAAATTATTCTTTTACACTTCACAGGGTCATGGTGCTTCAGAGTCAACACCATGACCCTGTGAAGCACCATGAAAAATTGTGAATGTTTACCAACATTCGGGCCCATGTGACCCATGTCTTCGGGGCCCATGTGACCTGGCCATTTAGCCCATGGTGTGCAAAAAAGTGCCGCTCAGAGGTAAAACAACCACAATTTTGTAATAACTTGGGGGCTGTTTGATATTGTTGGCCCTATCTCTCTCTATAAGCACAGGTTCTTTAAAAATACCACTTTGTTCTTTCCACATGTTCATGAAACACAAGGGCTATGACAAGTAGCCCTAACACCAATAATTTTAAACTTTTCACATGGTTCACAATTGTGACTATGAATTTTTCACATGGTTCACATTGTGACTGTGAAAAATTGTGACTTTGAAGCACCATGAAAAATTCATGGCAACTTCACAGGGTCATGGTGCTTCACAGGGTTAGCACCATGACCCTGTGAAGTTGACCACTCCTCAGCAGGGCATAAAAAAAAGTGGCCATACCTGACAAGTTCAGTAGTCCACATTGTAGTGTGTATTGATCTGGCAGCTATCCCACTTCTGTTCCCTCCCAAGAGAATATCTCTTTTGAAAGGTACTAATAGCCTGCACTATGAGAAGGTAGTTTCAGATATTAGGTGCAATGCCTGGCCTTGGTATAAAGGGTCAGCACCTGGACCCTGTGAAGCTGACCACCCCTCAGCAGAATAGGAAAAAAAGTGACCATAGATGACCAGATAAAGCCACACTGATATGGCAGCCTTCCCCTTCCGTTCCCTCCCAGAAGAGAATATCTCTTTTGAAAGATATTAATGGCCTGCACCACAAGAAGGCAGGGTCAGATTTTAGGTGCAAGGTCTGGCCAGTTCTGTGCATCATCACCGAGGATTGGTATACAGCTCTCCATCCAGTGTATGCCCAGCTACCATTTACAGACCATATTCTACTCACAGTACATATATATATTTCTGGAACAATAAATTTAATTTGGAAGTAGCAAAATGAAAATAAAATTTTTAAAAATCAAAAGTCTACTAAAATATTGACCAAAAGCAAGGTATGTAAATGCTAGATTATGCAACTTTCTTTACTAATAAAAAAAAAATTTCTTCTGTTAAAACTTTTTAAAGTATTACAAGCTCACTTGAACACCTGTGTTTTTGAAACCAAACCAACTGAAAACCAAATTGTATAAATATTTTATTGAGACATGATCAATTACAACACTACTCCAGTGCAAGGAAGTGTTTACATATAATTAGCAGAGGCTTCAAATGGATTATATTTTCGGGTTTAACATTAGTTTTTTCAAGAGTAATCAGCAGGTTAAAAAAATATGATGTGATTTTTAATTTCACTTTACATATTTGAATAAAAATTTTGAAAAATGTTGAAAAACAATTCTAACTTCATCAAATAGAAAAGATTTTTAACCCTATACTGTAGGAAAAGTTATTCTTTCACAGGTCACTACAATAGGAAAATTGAAAACAGTAAACCAAGCTTGGAATGCAAAGGGTTAAAAAGCACAAACAATATGAAGCAGAAATTAATGAAACATTCTTCTTCTGATGTCTTATCCCCAGCAGAAAATAAACTTTCTGACAATTATTGGTCAGAGATTACTGACCCGGGGAGGATGTCATTTAGGAATACCTTGCAAATGATTCGGTGTGGCAGATTTGATCCACTCATTGAATGGAACTATTTTGAATTGGTAGTGGCCGATTTTAATAATTTGGTGACCACCAAATTTCATCATAAGAAAACTTTACCACAACTACAGGGAAATAGAGATGATATTAGACCTGGGAATTATTTCAGGGAATGGGGAGAAGTGGTAAACTCTGAAGGGGCAACAAAAATTCAGCAATTATTTCATGTTGATGCCAAGAAGACACTGGATATAATTTTGAATTCATCCTCCCTCTTCCTAGATTGTCATAAACACGACAATCTAGGAATAATACGTTTCTAATATTCATGCTTCTCGAGATCCACAGCCTATGATCACACCTCTTCCAGAGTCTAAAGAGATTATTGAAGGAAACTTAGATTATCTTTTGAGACTTTGACCCCTGAGGATATTGAAGCTCGGTTAAGAAAGTCTGCCCAAGGTCCAAATAGTTTTATCTTCAATATGCAATTTTTGTTTATCTTCAAGAAAAGCCTTTCTCTTGGAAACTTGGTAATATAGTTTTGTTCCATAAAAAAAGGTTCTAAAACAGATCCTGTCAACTGGAAACACATAGTGTTACTTAATACCCTCCTCCTTCTCCTCAAGCAGCAATGGGCTAAGGAGGTCCTATCAGACAGCACAATTTAGTTCTCCAAGCATATCTGTCCTCAGCTATATCTTGCTGCATCTCGCAACTGCACACCAATTCTAACAAGGTCCTGTTTGACATTGTCTGCCCACCACATCCTAGGTCTCCCCCTCTTTCTGAAGCCTTTAGACACACTGTTCATACCCTATTCACTAATCTATAATAATCCATACGGGCAACATTGCTAAACCAACAGAGTCTCTCTCTGCACAATATACTGCTCAGAGGAGGTTATTGACAGCTTGAAGAAACAGATGACAAATATGGGAGGCGACTAGATCCGATTCACTTTCTAACTTCTGCAAATGCAATGCATCTGCAAATGGAAGACTTGACATGTACTTGAGGTCCCTTGTTGTACCTTTCTGCCATGGTTGACTCTTTGTCCTTAGAGGATACCTTATGCAATTTGGAGGCTGCCTCTACTGATTACAATGATTAGAACTTTAGTTTGACTCAAGTGCTCAGAAGAAACATTCCCCTAGGGTCTCTCCCATCCTCTGGCCCAAGTTCCCAAGAGTAAGTTTTTTCTTGAAGCTAGGGTCTACTTTCTTCTTTCTTGGTATACAATGGAAATAAACACTATCTGGACCTTAGAATGTATCAGCCTTGAAAGTGCACTTGGAGTGATCAATCACAGCTACACCTTCTGGGTCCTCCTCGAAATCTGATTCCCTCGATTAAAATATTACAAGAACTTTATGCTAATTGTATTAACTTTGTCAGATCCTCTAAAGCAGTGGTTCTCAAACTTTTATGCTTCGTGTACCCTCTGGAAATGTGTACTAACTGGCGTACCCCTTGTATAGATTGTTATACTATAACTATAGTTTTACCTATGTTTTTTTTTACTTTGTTACTAGATCTAGAACTTTTGAGCTATCATGGCATACCCCAAAAATTTTTACCGCATACCCCACGTTGAGAACCCCTAATCTAAAGGATGGATAAGATGATTGAAACTACAGAAAGTAGTAAAGTAGGGCATTGGGCATACTTGCTTTTTAATTTATCATTGGAGCCAGTTATACCATATAGAGTCACACCAATAAAATGCTTTTCAGCTTTATGGCAATCTTATTTGCTCCTCAGTCTCTGCAGACAATATATATATATACTAATAATATATATTTATATATTACTAATATGGCGATTATTAGTAATTTTTCTGCAAGTCTTCAGAATCAGCACTATAACCTTGTAGCCAATTGTGCAGTGCTGGCATAAAGGTAAATCCAACAAATGTTCTTCTCTGCATGTTGACTCTAGACACAGAAGACTGGTTCCTCCAAATGGATTTTTTCATAGATAGTGCTTTGTGCCCTTCTTTAAGTGATGTTAATTCTTTGAAATATTTGGGAATACCAGTAAATTTTAGGGGTCAGACCACTATCCTGTATAGAATTATTGCCTTGGAAGTTTTCCTTAAGTTCTTCAGCCCTATCTCCTTGGCAAAAACTATATTCCATTAAGGTTTTTCTTTTACCATGCTAGATTTTTATCTTAATAACTGTGTTTGACAGAAAAGAGTTTCAGAAGACTGGACAGCTTTATCAGATGACATATCAAGGTCTGGCTAAATTTGCCATCTAGAGGTAGCCAGTCCCGAGAACATTTCCTTCAATCCTGATATAGGAAGTATGAGAATTTTTTTCCATTGCAGATTTATTAGATTTTATGTGAAAATTTTCACCGATTTTTGGCTAGATTCCCTCTCTGCTAGTACAAAAAAAATAGGAAGACACCCTGTAATGGTCCACCATTACAACCAAGAGCACATATGTATTGAATCGTACTGATGCTCTTCAAGGCTAGCCTCTTGGTATTGTGGATTAAGTCATCACCTCTCAGCAGTGCTTGCCGACTTCCCTTGAGGTCGCAAGTTCTATCCCAGCAGTGGGAAGCCTCATCTCAGCATGATGCATTCTCTTCTCCGAGCAGAGCTGCCCAAGTCTGATTTGGCAGATAAGCAGTAATGTTTGGAGATTCAGAAAAATTTTCTCTCATAATGTGAGAATTAATTAGATAAAAATTAATGAGTTGAATTTAGATGTTGGCTCCCTGCTCTGTGCCTAGATGACAGCATGAATCAAGAAGATGGCATCAGAACTCACCTTGTAAAAGAAGAGAAGGACAAGTCACAAGCATGTGACTGGAATAAAATTAGTACGATTATGGGTCTTTAAATTGCTCCCTTCTACTCACATTTGTAAAATGTGGCCTTCCCATTGAAGATGTTGAACCCTGAGATTTGTAGATATGATTTGAGAAGATATTTGAAGAGGATTTATTGAGTATATCTCAGAGATTTAAGGGTTGTGTTGTTTTACCTCTGAGCGGCACTTTTTTGCACACCATGGGCTAAATGGCCAGGTCACATGGACCCCGAAGGCTCAGAGAAAGTTGGGGGAGGGGACCCACTGGAACAGCTGTTGGGAGACAGATGGTAGCCTCCCGTCAAGGCCATCCAGCGTGTTCTTTAACGTGCACAGGGTATGGCTCTCCCACACACGGGGCCACGGCTTAACGTCCCATCCGACGGACGACGGCCTTTCCAAGCCCATCGGTGTCCCCTACTGACCGTGGGCAGGGCGAGGAATTTTGCGGAGATAAATCTCAACGCTGACCCAGCTGGGACTCGAACCTGGGAACTACAGATTACGAGCCTGGCGCGCTACCGACTGAGCCACCCCCGCCCCTCAGAGATTTAAGGAAGACGTCACATTTGTTTCTTTAGTATGTTTGAAAGAGGAATTTGAAATAGGTGAGTTTGTCACAACCCCTGTGAATAAGACCCAGTAGATTATCTTAATGGCTCTATAGAGGGAGATTTTACTATGGTTGATGGCAACATTACCACCACCTGATCTAATATACTACATAACAAATTTTAACCCTTCCTGTGCCCAGCCCGAAAAACTAGTTTACATCCAGAGTCCAAGCTCTTTAATCGCTATATGCAGTCAAAAAAAAAATTTACTTTTTTTTGTCAAATAACTAATGAAAGGAATTATGGAATGTTATATACCAAATTAATCAGCATTTAATTCTGGATTTTCTAAAGATAAAAGATTTGATTTATATATTTTTAATTAATTAATATATTTTAAGTGCACTAATTAGTGCACTTAAAATTAAACAGTGAACTGTAAAAAAAACATCAAATACATAACTCGGCTTGCATAGTGTTTACACCACCAAATTTCACAAAATAGTTCTGTTTACTCAGACTTTATAATATCAAAGCTACTGACCTTTTTCGTTAATGATATCTATGCACTCAAAATTATCAAAGAAATGTAAAAAACATAAATTACATAACTCGCATTGCATGGCATTTGCCTTAACTACAAACTTCATATCTTGTCATCATCTCTCATAAGGAATTTCACTCTATAGAGATATAGAAATGTTAATTCTATGTTAAGGTTGGGTTGTTTTACCTCAGAGGGCACATTTTTGCACATAATGGGCTAAATGGCCAGGTCACAGGGACCCGAAGGCTTAAAGATGATTGTGGACACTGGACAGCTATTGGGATACAGATGGTACCTCCAGTCAAGGCCATCCAGTGTGTGTTATTTAATGTGCGCAGGGTATGACTCTGCCACACATGGAGCCATGGCTTAACATCCCATCCAATATCTTAATGTCAAATCCAAGCTGCCTTTCCAATATATTTTAACCCTGGAAGGAACAATGATCTTATTTATGCTCAATGTCACTGTCCCTTCTCTAGGTCAAAAGAGCGACTCAGATCCCAGTGACCATCAGGCTTCTCTCCACCTCCTATGTCACTGCATGATATGAGAGATGTACCGAGGTCTACACTGATGGATCTGCTGACCGGGAGAGGCTACTTACTGACTCTGCCATTCCTGATACTGCCATCACAGAGTTTTTTGTCTTCCACATCTCACTTCCTCCATCGGTGCTGAACATCATGCTATCCTTGAGGCTGTAACTTTCATCCACAGTCTCGGGAGTGGCAACTTTGTCATCCTTTGTGACTTGAAGTCAGCCTTGCAAGCCCTCCAGAAGAGAGACAGCAAGAGCTGCAACCTCATTCAGAAGACCATGGAGACATGCTCCAAGGTCACTTATGCTGGTATCACAATCCATTTCCAGTGGATCCCCTCTCATTTAGGGATACCTGGCAATGAGCTTGCTGATCGGACCATGAAAGAGACCCTTGAGAGTCAGAGGTATGTAACTAATTACCCTCTCTCTCTCAGCGACTGCAAGTTTTGTCTCAGAAATGATGAGCCAATATTGTCTTGCCCAGTGGCAGAGGGACTCCAGTTTTTCCTCTTTCAGGTACCTGTAGACCCTTTTCTCACTGCTCCTAATCTTGGAAACCTTTGCCAATCTGTGGAGACCCTCCTCCATCATCTCCGAGATGGTGTCATCTACAGCAACTCTAAGCTCTCAGTAGAGCATACAGTCCTAACTGTGCCATGTGCACGTTAGTGTGTTGCATCTCATGTAGTGCTCCCACTACAATGCTGAATGAGAAGCTTTGTTGGGAGCTTATTGCTTTCGGAACCACCGAGTATTCCATCACTTCCTTTCTTGGTAACCACCAGAACATGAAGCTGCAGCAAACACGCTTGTGATTGAGAGGTAGTTTCTTCTGCCTCTGCTATCTCGCCCACCTGTTGTGACTGGTTAGAGAGCCCCTCATTGGAGGCTAATTTCACCATGAACTTACAACCCCTTGAACCTTGTATCTCTTCTCCATGGGTTCAATATATTGGTGAAAAGGTTCACCTTATTCTTCACTCACATCACCCAAATTTGGTCTGAAGAAGTCCAGGTATGAGTGTAAATAGTGCATTTTTACAGACATGTTATAATCTATTTGGTGATACTGCTCAATCAAATTTTACACAGGTTCTATGTAAGACTCACTCTTATTGTTACTGAGAAAACCATGCACTACTTGCTGAAAAGCTTTCAAGCATTCCTTTCTGTAACAGTCATTTTGTCTTCTAGTTCATCAGAATCTAGCATCCATCGTATTTGTGGTCCAGTAATTATAACACTCTTTAAGTTTGCTTCAGACATATGAGAGAACATGAAACCTATATGCTAAAATGAATCTGATGTATGATTCAAAGTTTTAACCAACTGCTTCACAAGCTCCAACTTAATGTGAAGTGATGGAAGCACGATCTTGTCACTTGGAACAAGGGTCTTATGAATAAAATTGTGTATGCCTGGAGTTAATTGTCTTCTAGCTGGTCATTCTCTTTCCACATAATGCTTGCCTGATGCTCTACTGTCCCAGAGGAAACAAGAATACTTTGTGTAGCCAACTGTAGACCAAGCAGAAATCCTAACATCTTGAAGTCCCCACAAACATCCACATTGTAATGTTTATAGTTTATTTTCTCCAGCAGTTTCTTGAGATTCTCATAATCTTATTTTAAATGATTTGAATGTGCTACTGGAATGGAAAGAAACTGACTGTTGTTGTGTTGCAAAACTGACTTCAGACTTCTGGTTCAGCCACTGATGAACAGATGCCAATTTGTGGATTAAGATGGAGGCCAATAGCTTTAAAAAGACCATCGGCATCAGCACAGTAGCACAAACTATCAGCCAAAACATAGAAGTGTGTAAATTTTGCATGCCTTTTTCAATATATTGATATATCTTGCAGGTCAGATCCAATAAATTCCAGTCTTAAAAAGCTCTGGCATTTGATTTAGTGAGACTTAAATCCCTGATTAGGTCATCTAATTCTGTTTAATTAGGAAAATGTGGCTCTTTGCTACCAGTTGCTCAGCAAAAGTCCTCATTTGGCACTAGCAGTTGAGCTTTGTTTCTTTTCTGTCAACAAAATCACAGGTGGAGTGTCTTTACCATGTGGCAAGTCTTTACCATGTGGAACTGAAAAAATAGATGAAGGTATACTTGGATATGCCACATTTCTTTGATCTTTTGCCTTTCTTAGTGTATTATATTCACCATACAAAAGTAACAATCATCATGATGGTTAGTAGGCTCTCTCCAAATCTGAGAAACTGAAAATGGCATACAATTCCTGGTTCCACACATCCATCCTTCTAATGTAGATCAGCAGCTACCACAGCACACATGAGAAGCCCATGATTTATCTTCATCACCAATGAAAACTCCAATATATGCTTCATATGTACTGCAAATTTTTGCACCAGTTTAGGACAAATATCCACAAACATAGTAGAATGAGTCAGTTGATAATTTACAAACTCAACTACTGGACACCATTCACTGAAATAGAAAATGACAGTTAATACAATAAATGACTACTTACATTTTACATATTATACGTTTAACACTTTGCACTCGAAGGTTTTTTTACTATAGAGAAGTAGCAACTCGAATTTTTTTCCTAAAAAGTTGGTGAATTTTTTACAACTAACATAAAAATAAATCATACATAAACAACATAAAATCAAACCCATCTTCACTGCTACTAATTTCAACATTTGGCTCCATTTTTATAACCACTAAAAATAGACTAAGTTTAAAATAATAATTTTAATTAAACACAATGCTGTACTATGAAGTGCACATAGACAATAGATTTACACATCTAAAATGTAAAGAGGAAAGATATCTGTTTGTAAAACAGTTATTGTTGTCTCTCATTTACCATTCGAGTTGCTGTATCAAACCAAGTGGCGACTGAAGGTCACCTCTCAAGTGCAAAGGATTAATTTATGGCTGGTAGTCAATTTACTGAATATATTTGATGCAAATATATGCATTTACATAATATATGTATGTATATATATAGATAAATAATAATTTTAGAGCATGGAGACAAAGAATGTATAGTCAGCACAAAATGCTGAATTTCATGAAAACCGAATTTCTGTATCTTTGCAAATATTAACAGTAGAGCAAAACCAATGGTACCTTTGCATTCAACATCACTCATTTGTTTAAGAAACACATAGAAAATATCATAAACAATTTCTTGTTACAGAGTGTTATGAGAAGTGTTATGAGAAGATTTTGAAAGATGCTTAAATTTGAATGGACTTTCTCTGATGATCACCAGGAACCCTAACTTTAAGTCAAAAGACTTGACATCCATTATTCTTTCTTTGTTAGAAAAGAAAGAAGTTTTATGTCATTTGAAGAATGTCCTTGCAGGTCATTACTTGACTTTGTTAGGAAAGAGAAGGAAGATCAAGATAAAACTAGCTCTTGCTTTTCTTTACATGACATTTCCAATCACTTTGTCAAAGATAAAATATACACCAGGTTTTGTAATTGTGATTGGATTCTTCAGACTTAGAGGCTTAAATTTTAATGAAAAATATAGAATGGAGATAAGCTTTGTCACAGATGTGGTTTTTATGTTGAGGACATTCCTCACATGCTCAACCACTGCAGACTCCATTCGGCAACATGGATACAGTGACATAACTAAGTGGTTGATCAAATTGTCAAGGCCATTCCAAGAGAGTACCAACCATATATTGAATTAATGCTAACTGAGATATTTAAACTTTAAAAACACATAACGGATGTGACAATCTGTAAGCTTTTGGCTTTGTTGGTTTCTCACACTACATACAAACATTTACACAAGAATTGCATCCAGATATCTGTTTCACAGATTCAGCAGGTAATATGCATATGGTTAATATAACTATACACTAGTCCCTTGATTTAAACAGAGTATTCGTTCCACGTGGTTTTTTTTTACATGGTTGAGAATCACGTAAATAGAGTCTGCCAGTACAAAAAAATACATAAGAGAAAAGTCCATGTATGTTGTAAAAATATTTATTTCACATATTTGCACAAAACAATAATAATGAAAGTTCAGAAAAACAAATTAAAATTTTATTCATTGTCGCTGTCAGTACTATCAGTGCCTATGTAATGGGAATGTCTGCCGATTTCAAGATGTGAAGCGACAGCAGTGCTAGTTACATTTTCGTCCACTTGGCACTGGCGATCCACTGCTTTGCTTGCTACTTGCTTCATAGCAGTTTAGATTATTAAGCTGTTTACTGCTTGCTTCAAAATTGGATTCTGATACAGATTTGTTTGTAAGTAATTATTTACTATTCTGTCTACTTTCTGCTGTTTTTAACTAGAAGTCTGAACGATGATGCACTATTGCGTGATGTTTTGCAGAAGCGAAACTCAATTTCTATCGAATCTATTCCAAACTGGATCTGTAAGATAAGTGGCTGCATCAATATGTCGGCAATGTAATGATGACATGAGTAATTAGAAAAAATTTCTGAGATCACTTTTGAATAAATAATATTTTGGAATTGCAGAAACCTTTGCAATATATGGAACTGAGTTACACTGCCCTAACAAAATATTAGAGAATTTCTGTGTTATGTGAATGGGAATCTTACTATAAATTCAAGATTATAATTTTATCTATTTAAATCTCGATTTTCAACAGCATTTGTCTAGTATTTAAGGATTCATTATTCCCATTTGTATCTCTGAGAAAGATTCTAATTTATTGTACTTGATTAGCCATCTGTCTGATTCTTTCTTCTCTCAACTTGTCCTCGGATTCACCATATGACTTCAACCAGATCACTCTGTACTTACCAGTAGAATAGGTTAGCTTAACGCGGAATGGTGCTGCCCTCATGTGTGGTTGCTAACACGGAGAATTGTGGAAATCGGCAAGCATTCCCCATTACATAGGCACCGGTACTATACTCCAAAGCAGTCAACCTTTTCTTTTTAATTGATTCGAAATTACTATCATCATCATTTGAAATATTTGGCACTTCTATTTCAGTTTCATTATCAGTGTTCTCTTTTGTGGATGATTTTGTTTTTCAAAACAATTTTTGGTTAAGTTCTCATAAACTTCTTGATATTTACTGCAACTTTTTTGTCTTGTTGAAATTTTAAAGCTCATTGAACATTTGGATAGATATCTGGAATTGTACATACTAACAAGGCTATGCTACTCTTGCTTGTTTCTATTTGATTTTGGTTTCGTTTTGGTCCTGATGTTTTTGCGATTGTAATTTCAGTTTTGGTTTCTAATGCCTGTGCCTTTTTAATTATGTATTTTTTTATATATAACTTTGTTCTAGTTAATGGTTAACTTAGCTATTCAGTGTCTCTTTATGTGCAGTTTTTGCTGCCCTGCTGTGCTTTTATATTTGCTTTATTTCCACGAAGTGCAAAAAAGTAAATTTGTTATCACTTGTGCAGAAAAACTTAATATGCTTTCCACAAATCAACCACAAAGGGTCAGAATGATGTAATAAGTACAATCAAGCAAGAATGTAAAGCTCACTTATATATAATAATTTCAATAAATACCATAGAATGATATATGTATTTTGAAATTGAGATTAATAAAATGAGATTGCGTAAATCGAGGGATTATTTTCTGCATATAAAAAGTACCGCATAAATTGAGGAATGAGTGTACTGTTTTTGAGGGCAGAGTGGAAGCCGTTAGAGCTGCTCATCAAACTAAAGTGGATAAGTTTAAGTCCAACTTACTGTTCAAAAACGATTCTGTGGTCCTGTGGCATGTATATCGAACATATCGTGGGTCACAGACAAATGGAAACTGTGCATGAGTTCAAAAAGAATGCTTACCAACAAAATTACAAACTAACTGAATTACTTAGGTAATAAGTTCACAAATACAATAATTCAAACCAATCACAAATGTATTTTATGAAATTAAACCGGAAAAAATGTCTAGCAATTCTCTATCACACTTGAAACCGTCATACTACAATTTTAACACATTCTATTCAAAACATAAAAAGAATCTTAATTAACATTCAATAAGTGGCACAATCATCTTTGAAAATACACCTATCATTTACATTTCCAATTTTGATACTTTACCTTAAACACCTCATTTACAGCTTCTTTTGCTTTTCTACTAGAAGACTTCATGGACATATTACTATCACTTGAATTGAGTTTCTTCATGGTAATTATGCTCGAATCTAGTATAAACTAATACTCCACTTTTTCTAAACAACAAACTGTTCAACTGTTTCAAATACCTTTTTCATGATTTACTTTATAACTTATTAAACGATTTTCACAATTCCCATGCACACTGCAAAACTCTTCTTTAGACTAACTGCACAGACCAAAATCCACTTAATTCTTCACAAATCCTTTTTAAAACACAGTTATTATTCTCGAGTCCCTCTGTTCCAAATGGTTAATGAAGATCTCGTGCTGTACCACATGCAAGCATCACAAATGACATATCACATCATGGTCTTGTTGTTGCCTGTTCATCAGTCATAACAATATATTAAATTTGCATCTTTAAATTTCAGTTATATAAGATGTTTATTTTATTATATATATTTAAATCCCTTTTCTCTTTTATTGTATTTTATATGTTTTATCTCCTAAAGGAATTCTTAATGTTTACCTTTTTGACGTTTTTGATTAAAACTCTGTTTAATTTGACTATCAACTCTTTGTACACTGGTTTCCATAACTTAAGGAAAATCCCTATGTTAAATAAATGGGAAGCTAACGTCAAAGCTCTAACTTCTAAAATAAGTTTTTTTTTTGTTTTGAAAAATGTGATTATAGATAAAGATCTCAATGAAATAAATCAATATCTTGATTTTCAACAACATTATTCAGTATTTTATGGAAGTTTGAATATTTAACAACAGCAATGCCAGTCTTAAGAAACTTATACAAAACTGAAGAATAGTAAAAGAATGATTACTTTATAACTTATAACAATGTTGAAATGCATGTATATAAGAGCTCACATTAGCTTTGATGCTCTTATGCTTTAAATATGATGTACTTATAACAATGACTGAACTGAAAAAGAGTTTTGTATCTGTTCTTGCCAGTTTCATTTATGTCTTTTTACATGTATTTTAACCAGTTTTTGTTCTCTTTTTACTGACAGAACAAGGCTGGGAAGCAGTTGGAGTTGTTATCTGCTGTTCCATCCCATTTGTTGAGAGGACTGATGTCTTCTTTCCTTTGGATTCTCCTAATTTAGCTTCATTGGAGTCTGCAGAAAATATTGGCCAAAGTCCATGTTGTCTGTGTCGCTGTTCAAGGAAGCAAGATGTTGGTAATGCTTTGGATCTTCCAGTGTAGTTTGAAACACTTCTCCTTGCCCACAGTGTTCACGGTCTCTTGGAGCCCTATGCTATATGGCTCTTTTCTTGTGGTCTTGGATGGTTGCTGGTGTTTGCATCTGCAGACTTCAAGCAACTTTGGTGGTTCCTTATGATGAGCCTTCACCTTTCTGTCCTATTTACTATGTTCCCTTGAACATAATAAATAGGGCAGAAAGGTGAAGTACCAAATATGAAAACCAAATACTAAAAAACTGTCAAGTACCAAATATGAAAACCAAATACCAAAAAACTGTCAAGTACCAAAAAAAATATGTCAAATACCGTGAAGTACCTAATACCAAAATATGACGTATATAAATACCAAAATTTAGGAATCTTCTTATAATCTCTTTGTCTCAAAGCCTGATAGAACTAGGCTATGAAGTGAGTGGAGTTGATGCCTACAGTTCCATCCTGTTTGCTGAGAAGACAGGAGTGTGCATGGTTGTCTACATGCATGAACATACATACAAAATCCTTATGTAGCTATGGGATACAGAGATCGAACCAGATTGTGTAATTTAGTTCTCCAGATACATCTGTCCTGAACTACAGCTGCTGCATTTGGCCACTATAGGTCAATTCTAGCAAAGTCCTGTTTAACACTGCCCAATGCAATTTGGTCTACTCCTTTTCCTGAGGCCTTTAGGAACACTATTCTTATCCCCCTTTCGTCAATCTGTAGTTATGCATACAAGCAACATGGTCAAACCAACAGTCATTCTCTGCAGAATATGCTGTTCAAAGGAGGTTGCTGACACCTTTGCCTAACCTTATAATTACTTACAGGATCAAACCTTCCACACAACTATTTATTATACTGCACAAACTATCTAATGCCCAATAGATTATACTGCACAAACTATCTAATGCCCAATACACTGCACAAACATCTAGAATTAAAGGCACCAGGTCTCTTTTTTATCTTGTTTATAAAGGATTCATGTTTCACTACCATATCTAACTTTAGAAAAGACCAGCTTATTGTATAGCCTAATTTTAGTCTTTAGGTATATACAGGAACTCCTCTACTTACATACAAACTTATGTACAACTCATAGATATGTACAAAACACAAAGTTTCTAAAAATTAATAAAACTGTATATCAAAAATGTACCAAAAAAAATAAGTTTAATAGTTCAAGGGAACATAGAAAAGTACCAAAATCAGCTGCCGTGTATATGATAATACTGCATTGGCTACATGAATGCCCCCTGCTGCTTGTCTATTTTTGATTCCTCGGTTTTTTGTTGTGCTTGTTCAGAACAGGATAAGTGTTTTTTTCTGTTACAAAAGATATTGTTCTTTCCCTAACATAGCTTCAAAGTGAAAAAGAAGTGAGAACAGTAGTGGTAAATGGCACTCTACTATAATGGAAATGAAACTAGACATTATAAAACGAGTGGAAAAGGGTGAGAAGCAGGCAGAAGTAGCACATGGATTTCAGTAGCTCTACAGAGAACAGATTTTCTAGTGCAAAAAAGCAAATTCTTGAACATGTAAAGCATTCTGCGCCAATACAGTCAACAATAGTAAGTAAGTAGTCCAGTGATTGAGGAAATGGAAAAACTTTTAAGCATGTGGTTGGAAGCAATGAAAACGAATGCCTTGCAGCCAACAGCTCTTTCAAGGAAAGCAAAAAGTTTATTTGAAGACATAAAAAGTAAATATGGTGAAAGTGCTGCTAAAGAGATCTTTAATGCAAATCGTGGACAGCTCCAGCACTTCACTGCATGAAGAAATCTTATACACGTTAAAATGAGTGGTGAGGTAGCTACTGATGATGAGGAAGCTGCCAGACAATATTCAAAGTTCCTTGTGGGACATTATTGTTAATGAGGATTACAAGATAGAACAGATCTTTACTGTAAATAAAACTAGTTTCTTTTGGAAAAAAATGCCTGATCACACATACATTATGAAGGATGAAAAGAAAATGCCAGGGTACAAGACAGCAAAGGAAGGCTAACTCTACTGCTGGGGGAAATGGTGTCGGCAACTGCAAACTTAAACCACTGTTAGTTCACATGCAAAAGGCATTATCAAGGCTTCACTTCTTCATTTAGTCATCTAGATATCTAATTCTTAGGCCTGGGTTACTCTCAAAATCTTCAAGGAGTGGTTCCACAAACATTTCATACCATAAGTAGAAAAGTAATGTGCTGAAAACAACCTTCCATTCAAGATCCTGTTAGTACTTTACAATGCTCCTTTGCCATCCACCTCACCTGGATGATTTTTATTTTAACGTTAAAGTGGTGTACCTGCCACCCAATACCACCTCCCTCTTACAGTCATAATGCATATATGGATCAGGAGATTATTGCTATATTCAAGACTTCTTACACATGAAAACTTTTAAGGAAGCCTTAAGAGCAACAGAAGGAGAGGGTGAAATGACCTTAAAGCAGTTTTGGAAGGATAATAACATCTACGATGCAATCAAGAATATAGAAGCTGCTTGGCATGAGATATCATCATCAAATATGAATGGGATCTGGAAGAAGCTTGTCCCACAATTTGCTCATGACTTTTGCACATTTGAAGAGGAAGAATCAGTCGCAAAAAATGTGGTGGAGCTCAGAAAACATTTGGATATCAAGGTGCAGGAAGAGTGTGTTTAGCAATTGTGGAAAGCCACTCTCAGGAGCTGACCAACAAAATTTTTTTGAATTTGAAAAATAGACAAAGCAGGAAGCCACTGAATAGGAAGAGTTATTTTACCTCTGAGCAGCACTTTTTTGCATGCAATAGGCTAAATGACCAGGTCACAAGGACCCCAAAGGCTCAGAGATCTAGCGTGTTCTTTAACATTCACAGGATAATGGCTTTCCCGCACGAGGCCATGGCTTAATATCCCATCCGATGGATGGCAGCCATTCCAAGCCCATTGGTGTCCCCTACTGACTGTGGGCAGGGTGTGGAGTTTTGCAGAGATATATCTCAAAGCTGACCCAGCTGGGGCTTGAACCTGGGAATTGTAGATTATGAGTCTGGTGCACTACTGATAGAGCCATCCCCACCCCTGAAGAGGAAGATGATGTTCATATGAAGGCAGCCAGCTGAAGCTTTTTCTTTAATAGATAAAGCACTATCATCTTTCAAAGGTTCAAGATCCTAACAACGAGAGGTTCACCAAAGTGGCAGCAGGTGCAAACAATGCCATTGCTTGCTACAAACTAATCTATGAAGAGAAGAAGTAAACTGTGCAGATTAAAATCGATCAGTTTTTCAAGAAAGTGGAAAGACGATGTGAACATATGGAATCCACAGATGGTATCATGACTGGTCAAACTGCTCCAAGATCGCCAGAATCAGGGTCATCAAGTTTATGATCCTCCATCTCCACAATACCAACAATAATGGGAGCAAATTAAACTTTTGTTCTTGTATACTGTATCTTGTTTATACACTATACAGTACTGTTTAGAGGTATTAGAATAAATTACTTTTGAATAACTGTTGTACTCTATATTATTATTCATTGTGTGTTTTTTCCATCACATTTAATTTGATTACAAATCGTAAAATCCTGTAAACAATACTGTACATAAGGCTGGGTGAAGTTTGCTGGGGATTATAATCTTGGTGAGTTGTACTGTACATGCATTTGGTATCTGTAAGACCGAAGTTGAACTTGCCTACAAAATGGACTTAAGTATATGAAAAAAAAATTAAGTACATAAGTCAAGGAGTGCCTGTATGCCAATTTTTCCACTCTCCAGAGATTCTTGAAAGTCCCATGAGTATTATAATAAACACAAAATAATTAAAATAATGTACTCTGTCATTGAGCAATAAAATTTTTAAGTTTATCCTTCAAACTCTTTAAATTTTAGAAAGTTTTCAGGAACAAGGAAGAAGCAAGGACATGTTCCATCTTCAGTGAAGTGGCATTAGGAATGTTAAGAACATATTTCCACATGTAGTGAAGGACCATTCCAGTGTCTTGGTTGAAGGTGAGGATGGACGAAGTCATTATTTCAATAGTTTCATGGATGATGGTTCCCTAGTGTGACATGCACATGCTAGTAGTGCACATGCTAGTAGTGTGGTGTGCTCCCAGTCTATGATAGCTGTGTTTTCATTAGTTGTATTGCCATCAGCAGTGGCAGTCATTAGTTTTAGCTGACATTTGTCTGATGTTCTGTGAACCTTTCCTACATGTGGAAAGATGTTCTTAACATTCTTAATGCCACTTCACTGAAGATGGAACATGTCCTTGCTTCAAACAACATGTCCTTGCTTCTTCCTTGTTCCTAAAAACTTTCTAAAATTTAAAGAGTTTGAAGGATAAACTTAAAAATTTTATTGCTCAATGACAGAGAACTTTACATTATTTTAATTATTTTGTGTTTATTATAGTACTCATGGGACTTTCAAGAATCTCTGGAGAGTGGAAAAATTGGCATACATATAATAAAAATGGAATTATCTGGCAAATGCAGGGTAAAGCTGTATACACCTGATTTTTGAAGGAGACTAAATTTGTCCCTGTCCCTCTTTATAATTTTTTTCAGATTTGGAGCTGGACTGGAAATGATATTTTTTTTTTGGGCTCTGAGTAATTTGCAGACGGATTTGCACAGTACATGAATGTAAGATATGGATCTGACAAAGGTTGCCCACTCAAAATTGGTGATTGGAGGAGAGCCGAATCTGTTCTGTTGTCATTTCTATACCTATTGACTAGTGTTTCTATTGTTTTTAGGTGAAAGTTGTGAGACAATGAAATGGGTTGAATGTTTTGAACTTCTTTTTTTAAGCAAAAACTCATTTGATGATATAGTGAAGGCTCTATGGATGAGAGAACAGAAGGCTACTCTTCCCTCTCTGTATCTGACAGATATGGATCTGGCGATCTTGGAGCAGTTTGACTGGTCATGATACCACCTGTGGATGTGGATTCCATATGTTCACGTCGTCTTTCCACTTTCTTGAAAAACTGATGGATTTTAATCTGCACAGTTTACTTCTTCTCTTCATAGATTAGTTTGTAGCAAGCAATGGCATTGTTTGCACCTGCTGCCACTTTGGTGAACCTCTCGTTGTTAGGATCTTGAACCTTTGAAAGATGATAGTGCTTTATCTATTAAAGAAAAAGCTTCAGATCCATATCTGTCAGATACAGAGTTTAAGTTACTTCAATTTTGTACACCCATGGGGTGCATGAATCAATGCCTATGATGGAGGGTAAGTAGGTAGACTTTCGATATATTGGCATTTTGGCATAAGGCTCCTGCATCATCTTTTTGGATAAAATCATCTAAATAGGGAATGGATTCCTGTTTTCTTCCTCCTTCATGAAATATATTGTAATTTCAATAGATACTGTTGTCTCTATTAATGAGGCAGTTTAATTACTCATTGCTGCCATTCCTAATTAAAAAATATCGTCAATGTAACACCACCAGAAGATATAAAATTGCTGCTGAGTTGAATAATTTTGTTTTGAGGTCTAGGAGGACAATCTTGGACAGGATGCTGGAAAGGTGTGAGGCCTTTAGGGGAGGGGAATCCTGCCTATAAATTTTGTTGCTGAAACAATCAAGTGTTACTAATTTGCTGTTGGGAGGGAATGGACAGATCCTCAAGTTTATTGAGAAATTCCACCATAAATTTAGTGAAAAGCGGTTGCTCACAAATTGAAGCTATATAGAATTTCGGACAGATTACTTTCTAGAAAGAACATTGGAGATTATCTTTTGCATACTAAGGGCAAAATGGGGTAATTATCTTTGTACACTTTACACTGGGCAAACATTTGTGGTGCCTGACAGTTGGATGGCACTGCACTCTTCTTGAGGTCCTTGAAGAGACCTTGTCATGACCTTGTTCATGATGCTAGTTGGGGGATCAGCATTTAGAGCAATACAATTGGAACAATTTATAAAGTCCAAAATGAGTTGGGCTGCTTTCTGAGTGGCACTTTTTTTGCACACATTGGGCTAAATGGTCAGGTCACAAGGACCCCGAGGGTTCAAAGAAGGTTGGGGGGGAGGGAACACATTAGACAGCTGTTGGAAAACAGATGGTAGCTTCCCATCAGGGCATTCCAGCAAGTTCTTTAATGGGCACAGGGTACAGCTCTCCTGCAGACAGGGCACAGCTTAATATCTCATCCAACGGACAGACAGAAGCCTTTCCAAGGCCATTGGTGCTCCCTACTGACCGAGAACAGAGCAGGGAGATAAAGTCCAAAACTTTGGCATCACAGTCATTTATGTTCATATAAGAAACAGACATGTTTTTTCAACTAATGTGGTAACAATATCAGGAGTGTTTCTTATGTTTTTAAGGCCTGAAAATACTCATATGAGAAATATCTTTCTGAGTAGGAGGGAGATTTTTGTCAGGAGTTTATGAATTTGAAGAGGTCATTCTGTCTCATGGCATTAATTTATGCTCTTCTAAATGTTTGCACACATTACTGATGATATTTTCAATTTCAGCGATGATCTTTTTCTTCTAATTTTCTATGAAATAGGCTGAATTTAGGGCTTTGTTCCAAAGCAGCCGGTTCATTATGGGAAAACCTTTTATCAGACAGATTAATGATAATAAGGAGTTTAAAAATAGGTTAAAAAGTCTTATCTGAGGTTTCAGTGAGCCACCTGTATCTTCTTTAGATGTTCCCATCTGGTGTAATTTCTGTGCTTTTCCTCTATGTAGTGGAGATTTTGAAGCACATCTGTGAGCATGACAGGAGGATAGCTGTGGCAGAAATCTTGATATGCTTCAATTTTAATTCTCGAAATTTGTCGCCTTTTCTCTTGCATTAGGGAATGGGGAAGCTTTCTGCTGTGAACAGCACATGTTAACACAAACCAGGTAGGCTGCTGCATGTGAGGCTGATCGAATGTGGGGTAAGATTATCAACTACTATGAACTACTTAGCAATTAACTTTTTAAATAGTTAATTTTGTAGCTTTACTTTAAATATTCTATTACTATCAAAGGATAATGCTCAATTTACTTGTCCACTGCAAACAAGATATTTAGAAGCTCTACTCAGTTCTTAAAATGACTTTTCGTAATAAAGCTGATTCATGAAAACTATATCTTAGGTGCTACTTACTGCCTATCAAAAGCATATTGAATTTAAAATCTAACACTTTATTTTTAATACCAAAATTTAAAGTAATTAAATACATACCCTATAGGAAATGAGACACATGCTCCATTCTCTGTCATGTAATATAACCCATAGTTTGACAGTTTAACATGGCACTAGAATATAAGCAGTTTGAAAAAAATTAATTTTAAAGCATTTCAGATACAATTTTTCTTATTGTATATTTTGAACTCCTGGTTTTTTTTACATATTTGACAAATACAAAAAAAAACTAACATTAAATATGAACAGTTTGTAACCTCTTTGCAGAACAGAAAATTAGAAATTCTTAAATACATGGACACTTCTTTCAAGCACCAACACTTATATTTATACAGGAGATGACATAAACTGCTAAAACTAGTACATGTGAAATAGTTGCAGTTCAGCAATAAATTACCAAATTTTATGATTAAATTTTATTATTTTATTAGAAACTGCATGTGGAATGTACCAATTGATAGAGGAAATTCTGCAAACTGTTCCAATACCTCAATCAGAAATTTCAAACTATGCTTCTGTACCTTATGCATACAAAAATACCAAGTTCTTCATTAATGTTGACAAACATCAATTTTAATTCAAAACAAAAAAAACTACTTAACTATTTTTTAAGAATTTATGTTACAACACCACACTAAATTATCTGTTTCATGGAGTAATGGCAGAATTACACTCTCAGATCCTTTCTGAAAGTTGTTGCTGCAACTCACCAACATTGGATATCTCTTTAAACTGAAAGTGCATATTAGAATTATTGGCTCTTTGCAGAAGTTCTGCCTGGTATGTAAAATAAAAAAAAAATTCTTGAAAATATTCATTGAATTTATTAATTACCTAGACTATTTTCTGTGATTTTCTATTACTTTTCCCATCTTTTCAGAAGTCTGTAGATTCCACTGAGGTAGAAACTTCCTGGCTTGGTGTGAAAAAAAACTCCAAACAGCAGCTCAGATACCCTCAAAGTTAAAAAAATAATTTTCCACTTATGAAATTCTGAAGACTCAGGAATAAATGAAATTCCAGTGGTGCAATATCTGAGGAATAGGGTGGATGAAGAAGTACTTTACAGTTTAATTCCTTCAACTTTTGCTGAGTCATTAATGCTGTTTGTTATTTCTGTGCTGGAAGATGTCACCTTTTCTATTGCCTAGAGCTGGATATTTTTCAATGATTGACTTTTTTTATCCAGCTGCTTACTGTACTATCTTGCATTAATAGTTGGCAACACTACAGTAGCTCATAAAAGATGATACTTTTTGCACCCCACCAAATCACTAACTTTTCTATGGTAAAATTCTGGCTTTGGAATTGGAAAAGCATTTTGGCCTTTTTTAGAGTATATTTTTTGTGCTTCAAACACTGTAGAGCCATTCATCAGCAGTAACAAATCAATCCAAAAAAAAATTTTGCAATCTGACATGTGCAATGGGCCACACTTAACAAATATTAAGTAATTTTTTCTGATAGTTGACGAGGTACATTCAAACATTGCTCTTTAAAATCCAGCCCCATTCCTTAATATGCCTAGTCACAGTTGACTGATGAAATCCCTTCTTGTGTAATCTGTGATATACTTATAGAGAGGTAAGGCTGAATATATCCTGTTGATGATGAGATAGTTGTAAAGTTCTTTATTGTCGGGTGGTTGTACTATCTTGTGGCTACCAATAATCAAGCAGAGGTAGAATAAAACTTAACACTTTATTGAATAACAACAACACGGTGTTAATTCTGGGCTGTCTGGCAATCTGGGTGACTATTTACTTATACTCTACTAGCCATAGAGGATGCATAAACCATACAATTATGTACGGATCTCCCCCTTTAGTTTCCAAGGGAGAAATCCAACAGAGTTTCTCAATATCCAGAATCAAAAACTTAGTCGCCACACTCGGACACCGACGACTTCACTCACCATCTCTGTGCTTCGGAGCTCACACCATTCTCTCATCTCCTTTTCTTCTCATTCTCCAGCCTCTCATAGGCCCCCTGGACTCAAACCCATTTGCTTAACTTTTCAACAGCCTATGGTTTAATCCTCTTTGATTGCCACAGACAGCCCCACTCAACATGCTGACCCTCCCCCACCTTGACATTAAATGGCATTGATCCTTGCTGATGACAAGAAGCTGATTATCTGTGTTCTCCAAGATTGTACCCAGTGTGTCTAGTCAAGGAATTGTGGGGAGGTCTCTTACATTTACTTTGTGTTAATATATACATATATTAAACTATAAAATACCTATATACATGAGTAGAAGGGGGTAAGGAGGTGCCAAACTTGACAACTCTCCCCTTACACAAGAGTTGATTAGACTAAACTTAGTCTGACAACTCTTAAGAGATTCCTTAAAAAAAGTTTAAAATGTCACTTTTGAAAGCAGAAAGTTCTTGCACTAAATACGAGTTTGGGAGCTGAAAAAAAAATCACTTGAAACAGTCTTTAAAGTCTGCTGTGCTTCACAGTAATTATGCAACACAAAAAGTGTTTAGTGTAGTAATATTAAATAAAGTGCACACAATAACAATGGGAATCAATCATAACTACATCACAGGAAGTAAGGCAATAGGAAATTCAGTGTCAATCAAACAGCTCAATTACATAGCAATACCTTTACTAGAAATATACTTTTAGTAAAAAAATTGTGTTTGCCATTAAATTTTACATTTCAATCCTAATGTATATCCTATCCCTCTGCTGGATGCTGTAGTCTTGACAGAGAGTCAGCAAAAACCTCTCTTCCTCTCCAAACATCATTGCACTTTGTTATATGCTTGGCAACAAACTCCAATCTACATCAAGACATTAAAATTTCTCTCTTAACCTTCATATCTGAAGATAAATATCTTTTCAGTCTTCTCTGATTATGATTCTTGGTTACATTTACATTTCTATTGGGACACCAGGTAATACATTTATTATTAATGCTGACAGTTGAATTCAAATTACAGTTTTTACATTTATGTAAATTATGACCATCATCATCATCCTCAAGTAGCCATGGGCTACGGAGGTCCAACCAGACCAAGCAGTTTAATTCTCCAAGCACATCTGTCCTGAGCTACATCTGCTGCATCTGGCCACTGCACACCAATTCTAACAAGGTCCTATTTGACATTGTCTGCCCACTGCATCCTAGGTCTCCCCCTCCTTCTGAGGCCTCTAGGCACACTGTTCATAACCCTATTCACCAATCTATAACTATCCATACGGCAACATGGCCAAACCAGCGGAGTCTCTCTCTGCACAATATGCTGCTTAAAGGAGGTTGCAGACTCCTTTGCCTAACCTCATCATTAGTTACAAAATTAAACCACCTAATACCCAAGATACTGCGTAAGCATCTAGAATCAAAAGCACCTAGTTTCCTGTTATCTTGTTTACACAGCGTCCAAGTTTCACGACCATAACTAACCCTAGAAAGAACCAAACTATTATACAGTCTAATTTTAGTCTTTAGATATATACGTCTATTTCTCCACACTCTCCATAGATTCTTAAAAGTCCCGGCAGCAATCCCTTTTCGTGTGTTAATCTCATGCCACACATCACCAGTATCAGTTACATAGCTCCCAAGGTAATTAAACTGTGACACCTGCTCAAGACTGCAACCATTCAGATTAAATGAATCATAACCTGCCTGACCAATTTTCATCACTTTAGTTTTCTCTCTGTTTATAACCAAACCTACTCTACTACCAGTCTCATCAACAGCTCGAATAAAAGAGTTCATCTCATCAACATCATTTGCCAAAAGGGCTAAATCATCAGCATAATCTAAATCAGAAATTTTCGTCTCTCCAGCCCATTTCAGGCCAAAATCTTTCCCTTAAAGTGAATTTCGCATAACATAATCAACAACCAAACTAAAGAGAAAAGAAGACAAAATGCACCCTTGTCGAACACCAGATGTAATGCTAAACCAATTGCTACAAGACTTACCAACTCTCACACATGACTCTGTTATTATAGAGAGCTTTCATTATGTTAACTAACATGTCAGGTATACCATATGATTTCACAATAAACCACAAATTATGACGATCAACAGAGTCGAAAGCCTTTTTGAAATCAACAAAGCTAGCAACCAAAGGTTTCTGAAACTCTAAACATTTCTCAAGAATCTGCCTAAGTGAAAATATCTGATCCACACATCCCCTACCACTTCTGAATCCACATTGCTCATCATGCAATTGACTGTCAACCAGATTCTTAATTCTATTAAGCACAATCATGCAAAGAACTTTCTCTGGAACAGAGAGTAGGCTGATACCCCTATAGTTATCACAAGAACTGCTTTTTACAAGGTAATGGTCAGACAGTTTTAACAAGACACTTTTAACAAGGTAATGGTCATACAGTTTTAACAAGACACTTTTAACAAGGTAATGGTCAGATCCAATTTTTTTGAAAATAGAGATAACAATAGCTCTGGTAAAATCCTTAGGAACTATGCCTTTATCATAAAAGATATTCAGAATTTCAGTCATCCAAGTGGTAACTGAAACATTCCCAGCTCTAAGCATTTCTGTAGTAATTTCATCTACCCCTGGGTATTTATGAAGTTTAAGTTTAGAGATAGCCAAAATAACGTCAGATTGTGTTATAGGGCCAACATTAAAGCCACCAATGCATCTATAATCATTGCAAACAATGGGAGTAGAACTAACTACATTGTTTAGAACATCACTGAAATGCTCAGCCCACCTAGCCATGAGAGAATCCTCCCCTTCTATAACCTAACCTTGTTTATCCTTCAATCCTTGTATGCCTGTCCGTTTTGTACCACACAAAACATTAACTATCTGGTACAGCTCTCTGCTGTTGTGCTGTCTAACTGCTTCCTCGGCTTTGTCAGCCAAACCATCAAGCCAAAGATTCTTATCAGCAGCTAACTGATCTTTTACATGCTTATTAAGTTCTCTGTAATGCTTTTTATTAGGACTAGTACGGTATTGATTAAGGACATTCCTGCAGTTCTTTCTTTCCGAAATAAGCTCAAGTGCCTTATCACTCAGATAATTCTGTCTCTTCTGCTCCTTTTTTCCTAAAAGAGTACTGTTAGTGTCCAAAAAAGCCTGTTTAAAATGATCACATTCTTCCTCAACTTCAGTAGTAAGCATACCATGACTGTCATAATGACTAAGTAACCTATCACGGTAAGCTTTGGCTATAACTGGATCTTTCAGAGCTTCAGTATTAAAAGTAAATTTTTTAACCCTAGCACAACACTTTTTAAGTTTAAGTTGTAAGACACATTTAACAAGGTAATGGTCAGATCCAATTTCAGCTCCCCTATATGCCCTGGTATTCCTAACAGAACTAGCCCATTTGCTGTTAATTAATATGTAATCAATCATATTCTTATGCAACCCATCAGGTGAAACCCATGTGTACTTATGTATGTCGCAGTGTTTGTAATATGTGTTAGTTACCATTGAGTTTGCTTACCTGTAGGAGACGTTGCCCATTGCCATTGCAGCTACCAATACCAAAAGGGCCAATCACCCCTCCCCAAAGGTCAGAGTCAGTACCAACTTTGGCATTGAAGTCACCAAGAACAAGGGTAATATCTCCTTTCTTGACAGAATTCAAAATATCCTGAAGTTGTTCATAAAACCTATCCTTCTCATCCACATCGGCATCCTCAGTGGGGGCATAACAGCAGATAACATTCAGGTCTTTAATGCTTGTCTAAAATTTTGATGTAAGAAACCTTTCATTAATGCACTCATATCCTAGAAGAGCATCACTAGCGTGTCTGCTGAGAAGCAGACTGACGCCTTGGTGATGTTTATCACCTTTCCTGCCTGAAAGAGAAATTTAAGATTATTTTTAAGAATCTGACCTTTATTCTGTCCATCTGGTCTCTTGCAAGCCGAGAATATCTAAATTATAATGGTGGAATTCTTGTGTGAGGACATCAAGAGAAAAAGCTCTGCGCAGAGTCCTCACATTCCAACTACGTATGGAGAGAAAATGGTTAGTGGGATGTTTAAAGAAACTATGTTTATTGAGAGAGGGAATGCCGACAATATCAAACAGCCCCCTAATCGCAGACATGGGGCAAAGACCCGTTCCCCCCACCACTAAAGGCTGAAGACATCTACACTGGAAGATTTTCCCCAGTGTAGAATTTGGCGATGCCAATAGAAGGAAAGAGTTCAGGTGCCTGCGATGACCTCTGCTCAGGATTATCTACCAGCTGATAAACATATCCTGTGAATCTATTCACTTGGGGCTGTCAACCCACAAACAAACAGAAAACACAGCGGAAGATTTTCCCTCCACAGAAGCCCACCAGTGCAGCAAGATCAGGATCCATAATCAAGCTCAGAGCCATATATCTGTCCAGTGGATTTATATGGTCAGCACCAGGATCCTGTGTGGTTGACCACTCCTCAGCAGGATAGAAAAAACAAGAAAAGTAGCCATAGTTGTCCAGATCAGTAGGCCACACTAATCTGGCAGCCCTCCCCTTCCATTCACTTCCACAAGAGAATATCTCTTTTGAAAGGTACTAACGGTCTGCACCACGAGAAGGCGGGGTCGGACATTAGGTGCTAGGCTTGGCTAGTTCTATGCATCATCACAGGGGATTGATGCATAGCTCTCCTTCCAGTGACTACCTAGCTACCATTTACAGACCTGAGTTGGGTTTAGGTTGTTTTATCTCTGAGTGGCACTTTTTTGCACACAACTAGCTAAATGTGTAACGTTTCAAAATGCAGTTAACTTCTTCACTTTGAACCTTGCAACTGATCCAAAAAATAATTAAACTTCTAGCTAGCTTCGGGCACCAGGCAATTAATCTTGCCAAATAATGTTAAATAAGGGTTCGTTAACTAAATTCTGTGTTACTTAGTCAATTAAGAAATACGCTGAAGAGCCAAACAGTGCATCTTTATGCAAATCGAAGCAACTGCAGGTAAACGATGTGAGCTCTCTTAATCAGTGTTTATCAGTCCTTGTTCTTCAGATGGGAAAGGCAGCGTCCTTAAGCAAGTTTGACAAAGGCCAAATTGTAATGCTTAGATGACTGGTCTGGAGCATTTCCAAGACTGCAAGGCTTGTGCCATGTCTTGGAAACTGCTCAGTGTCAGCCATGGTTAGTACCTTCAAAAAGTGGTTTGAGGAGGGAAAAACCACAAAAGATGTGGGCCGACCATGGCTCCTCGATGCTAAAGGTGAGTGAAGTCTATCCCGTATGGTATGAGCCAACAGAAGGGATACTGTGGCACAATTCACCCATAATTTGAATGCTGGTGACGGGAGTAATGTGTCATAACATACAGTACATCAAACCCTGCTGAAAATGGGGCTGTGTAGCTGCAGGCCACTCAGAGTGACCTGCAGCTACACAGCCCCATTTTCCTGGGGTACCAGGTTAGCATGGTGTAGCTGCAGGTCACTCAGAGTGGCCTGCAGCTACACCATGCTAACCTTGGTACCCCAGGCTTACTCCAGGTAAACATCCATGATAAACTATGCTAACTCCCATGCTAACCTCGTTTCACCATTGAAAGTGCCTACAATGGACACATGAGCATCAAAACTGGACCCTGAATGATTGGAAGAAGGTCATCTGGTCTGATGAATCTCAATTCCTGTTGCACCATATGGGCAGCCGGATACGTGTGTGTCATTCGTTTACCTGGGGAAGTGTTGGAACCAGGATGCACCATAGGATGAAAACAAGCTTGTGGAGGAAGTGTAATGTTTTGGGCAATATTCTGCTGGGAAACCCTGGGTCCAGTCATTCATGTGCAGGAAACTATGACGTCTACCATCTACCTAAACATCATTGCAGACCAGGTACATCTTTTAGTGGCAACGGTATACCCCTCTAGTAGTGCCTTCTTTCAGCAGCTTAATACACCATGCAGCACTACCTGAATTGTTCGAGAATGGTTTGTGGAATATGAGGAAGACTTCCATGTATTGCTCTGGCCTCCAAATTCCCCAGACATCAATTCAATCAAGCATCTGTGGTTTGTGTTGAAACAGAATATCCGATCTGCAGCAGCTCAACCACAGAACTTAGAAGAGTTAAAGGATCTACTGATAACGTGTTTGTACCAGATACCACAAGACACCTTTAGAAATCTTGTAGCATCCATGCCTTGCTGGGTAAGAGCTGTTTTGGTGGCATGTGGAGGACCAACATCATATCAGGCAGGTGGTCATAATGTTTTGGCTCTTTGGTGTATGTTGTTAATCCACAAAAAAGGATCTATATCACTCACCTTTGCATTTCTTTTGTAGAAACATCAAAAATTGCAAATGTGCAGATTTGAAGCAAAGTAGAAAAAAGCTAAAACCTTAGTAACTAAGCTAATAGCAAAAAAAAGTAAATGTTCAATGCTTTACACACAGAATTTTCTATTATTGTAAAATAATTAATTACCTCAGAGTTCAAAAGAATGCAACTTGGAGAAAGGCAATGATGTACGATACCTTGGCTATGCAAATAGGCCAAACCATCCAGTATTTCATAGACAAGATTGGTCAGTTCTTTTACACTAGCAGTTATGGAAAAAAAACTATTATTTATAATTGTAATGGAAAATTTCTGCCTACTTTCAAACAAATACTTTAAAACTTTTATTTTGGAACACTTGAATTCAAATATAAAATATAAAATAACTATGTATCTTTGAAAACAAATTATTTCAAATAATGGTAATATATACATATTCAGGCCATTTCAAGATAGGGTGCAAGGGACCATCCTACCCACCTTTCCCCAAATTTTGTTTTTATAATTTATTACTGTGTTCCGTAATGTTATTTTCTCTCATCAGTTATCACAATAAAAGTTGGGCAATTTCTTTTGCTTCTGAAATACATTTAAACATTACTAAAATTTGGTGAGCGCATAGATTTACCACTGGGCAGCATTTATTTTGCACACAATAGGATAAATGGCCAGGTCAATCACAAGTACCACAAAGACAGAGTTGGTGAAGGGGATCTACTGGACACTACTAGGAGACAGATGGAATCCTCCCATCAAGTACCTACAGCATGTTCTCTTAGGGCCAAGATTTGAATACCAGTGGAAATAAATGCCCATTTGTATTATTAATGCTTCCTGTGTAGTTTGTAGGCATACATTGAGAGAATCCAAAATGAGAGGCCGAGGATGTATCCTTTCATTATACAACAATAAATATTTGATATTTTCAAAATAAAAATTGTTGTTTGAAAATTTTCTTATACACCGATCATCCAAAACATTAAAATCACCTACCTAATATGAAGTAGGTTCTCCTCTCACCACCAAAACTGTTCTCCTCTCACCGCCCACCTGATGAGGCATAGATTCAATGAGATGTTGGTAGGTGTCATTTGACATTTGGCACCATGACTGCAGTAGAAGATCCCACAGTTCCTGTAAATTATGTAGTTGGGGTGATGCTGCTTTTACATGTTTCCCTAACTGAAACCACAAATGCTCGATAGGATTCATGTCCAGGGAATTTGGGGGCAATGGCAATAAATGGAATTCCTCATCAAGTTCTAGGAACTATTCCTGAACCTTCTTTGCAGTGTGACATGAGGCATTGTCTTGTTGAGAGATGCCATCTCTACCAGACAATACAATCAACATAAAGGGGTGTACTTGGTCAGCCACGTTGTTCAGGTAGGTGACAGCTGTCAGAGTTTGCTCTACAGGGATAATTGGCCCAAGTGTTCCTCAAGAATACATTGCCCAGATCATCACACTCCCTCCAGCTGCCTGGATCCATCCCACAATGCATCGAGGTGAGATGGCTTCTGTGGGTAAGCATCGCACATGAGCTTGTCCATCCACATGGTGTAACAGAAATGGGATTCGTCTGACCATGTGACCCTCTTCCAGTCTTCTATGGTCTAATGTCGATGATTATGTGCCCACTGCAAGCATTGATGATGGTGAATGGCTGTGAGCATAGCAGATGAATGGGTCTGTAGCTGCAGAGACCCATATCCAAGAGCTTATGATGAACGGTGTGTTCGGACAAATTGAGCCCTTTACAATTGAAATTATGAGCAAAAAAATGTCAGCCACAGTAGCCCTCCTGTTTCTGTGGACAAGATGAGATAACTTGCGCTGACCTCTGGAATTAATGAGGTGTGGCCAGCCCATGCCTTGTCGAAGGCTCGAAGTGTCACCTGTTTTGGACCATCTTTGATAGGTATTACTGCACAGCATGAGCATCCTACCAGCATTACTGTTTTGGAGATGCTCTTACCAAGACATCTTGCCACAATGATCTCGCCTTTGTCAAAATCCGATAAATCCATTGCTTTTCCCATGCTGAGACGAAACAAAATATTGCCTGCAAGAGCTCAAACCCAGGTATTATATATATCATATCGTGACTTTGGCATGTGACACTGATTGGCTGCACATGAGCTTCTTTGCATAATGCATAGATGGTTTTAATGTATTGACAGATCGGTATATAAAAATAGATTATTTACCCTTGAAAAATAAATTACCTTTGTTCTAGGTGACTTCAATGCCAAAGTTGGTACTGACTCTGACCTTTGGGGAGGAGTGACAGGCTCTTTTGGTATTGGTAGCTGCAATGG
Source organism: Ryuthela nishihirai (assembly GCA_038380435.1). Taxonomy (NCBI): domain Eukaryota; kingdom Metazoa; phylum Arthropoda; class Arachnida; order Araneae; family Heptathelidae; genus Ryuthela; species Ryuthela nishihirai. The sequence continues at coordinate 91,756,060 of JAWZYU010000004.1, read as the reverse complement.
CAATGGGAAACATCTCCTACAGGTAAGTAAACTCAATGGTCTCAGAATAACTAACACTGATTACAAACACCGTGACATACATGAGTACACCTGGGTTTCATCTGATGGGCTGCATAAGAATATGATTGATTATATATTAACAGCAAATGGGCTAGTTCTGTTAGGAATACTAGGTCATATAGGGGAGCTGAAATTGGATCTGACCATTACCTTGTTAAATGTGCCTTGCAACTTAAACTTAAAAAGTGTTGTGTTAGGGTTAAAAATTTTACCTTTAATACTGAAGCTCTGAAAGACCCAGTTATAGCTAAAGCTTACCATGATACATTACTTAGTCTCATGACAGTCATAGTTTGCTTACTACTGAAGTTGAGGAAGAATGGGGCCATTTTAAACAGACTTTTTTGGACACTAACAGTACTCTTTTAGGAAAAAAGGAGCAGAGGAGGCAGAATTATTTGAGTGATAAGGCACTTTAGCTTATTTCAGAAAGAAAGAACTGTAGGAATGTCCTTAATCAATAATCTACTATTCCTAATAGAAAGGATTACAGAGAGCTTAACAAACGTGTAAAGGATCAGTTAGCTGCTGATAAGAATCTTTGGCTTGATGGCTTGGCTGACAAAGCCGAGAAGCAGTTAGACAGCACAACAGCAGAGAGTTGTACCAGAGAGTTAATGTTTTGTGTGGTAGAAAACAGACAGGTATACAGGGATTGAAGGATAAACAAGGTAAGGTTATAGAAGGTGAGGATTCTGTCATGGCTAGGTGGGCTGAGCATTTCAGTGATGTTCTAAAACAATGTGGTTAGTTCTACTCCCATTGTTTGCAATGATGATAGATGCATTACTGGCTTTAATGTTGGCCCTATAATACAATCTGAAGTTATTTTGGCTATTTCTATACTTAAACTTCATAAATCCCTAGGGCTAGATGAAATTAGTATGGAAATGCTTAGAGCTGGGAATGTTTCTGTTACCACTTGGATGACTGAAATTTTGAATATTTTTATGATAAAGTCATGGTTCCTAAGAATTTTATCAGAGCTGTTTTTATCCCTATTTTTTAAAAAAGGTGATTACAGTTCTTGCGATAACTATAGGAGTATCAATCTACTTTCTGTTCCAGGTAAAGTTCTTTGCATGATTGTGCTTAATAGAATTAAGAATCTGGTTGACAGGCAATTGCATGATGAGCAATGTGGATTCATAAGTGGCAGAGGATGTGTGGATCAGATATTTTCATTTAGGCAGATTCTTGAGAAATGTTTAGAGTTTCAAAAACCTTTGGTTGCTAGCTTTGTCGATTACAAAAAGGCTTTTGACTCTGTTGATCATCATAATTTGTGGTTGATTGTGAAATCATATGGTATACCAGACAAGTTAGTTAACATAATGAAAGCTCTCTATAATAACACAGTCATGTGTGAGAGTTGGTAAGGCTTGTAGCAATTAGTTTAGCATTACTTCTGGTGTTTGACAAGGGTGCATTTTGTCTCCTTTTCTCTTTAGTTTGGTTATTGATTATGTTATGCGAAATTCACTTCAAGGGAAAGATTTTGGCCTTAAATGGACTGGAGATACGAAAATTTCTGATTTAGATTATGCTGATGATTTAGCCCTTTTGGCAAATGATGTTGATGAGATGAACTCTTTCATTCGAGCATTGATGAGACTGGTAATAAAGTCGGTTTGTTATAAACAGAGAGGAAACTAACATGACAAAAATTTATCAGTAGGCTGCGATTCAGTTAACCTGAATGGTTGTGCCCTTGAGCAAGTGTCTCAGTTTATCTTGTGAGCTACATAACAGATACTGGTGATTGCGGCATGAGATTAACAGACGAATAGGTATTGCTGCTGGGACTTTTAAGAACCTATGGAGAGTGTGGAGAAATAGGTGTATACACCTAAAGACTAAAATTAGACTGTATAATAGTTTGGTTCTTTCTAGGGTTAGTTATGGTAGTGAAACTTGGACACTGTGTAAACAAGATAACAGGAAACTAGATACTTTTGATTCTAGATGCCTACACAGTATCTTGGGCATTAGGTGGTTTAACTTTGTAATTAAGGATGAGGTTAGGCAAAGGAGTTGGCAACCTCTTTTAAGCAGCATATTGTGCAGAGAAAGACTCCACTGGTTTGGCCATGTTGCCCGTATGGATAATTATAGATTGGCGAATAGGGTTATGAACAGTGTGCCTAAAGGCCTCAGAAGGAGGGGGAGACCTAGGATGTGGTGGACAGACAATATCAAACAGGACCTTGTTAGAATTGGTGTGCAGTGGCCAGATGCAGCAGATGTAGCTCAGGACAGATATGCTTGGAGAATTAAACTGCACGGTTGTATTGGACCACTGTAGGCCATGGCTGCTTGAAGGATGATGATGATGAAAGTTGAAGAAAAAATTGAAAAAACTGGCATTATCTAGGAGCTCTGATATGTCTATTTTGCATATATATAAAGGTAGTTCAAACTTTGATATTTAAAAAAAAAAATTTTATGATACTAATGACAGAGTTTGGAAAAAGTTCATGACTTCATGAACCATATTTTCCAATAGTTCCACAGTTTGTGTCAGCATAATTATTTAAGACATAAATCCTATTAATGTGAGCAGTCTAACCTTGTATAATGCTGGCCAATGTTGTAAAATATAATAAAATAAGTACCCCTTCAAGCAGCTGCTTGCCCCAGAAGTCTGACAGGAGTCTATCAGTTTATATGCCACAGTAGAAGGTCTTTGAGGATGGTGGGACCTCAGCAGAAAAACAACACATGCATCCATGCCTTATCCAGGGTTCAAACCCAGGTCCCATAGGTCAGTAGCCAAGTGTGCTTAACCACTTGGCCAGGGATGGTTACCACACTGAAAAAAAAAATCATCAAAAGAAATAAAAATCATGTTTCATGCAAATATTATATTATTCAGAAAGAAATTTATTTTTGATGAATCTATAATTTAACTATTTTTACTCATCAGGTTTTCCAAAATTAAGCCTTAATTATATAGTCTGATCTTTTTTTTTTACTTTATCACTACAAAAAAAAGTCTTATTAAAATAATGAGATTTAAAATTAGCTTAAATTTTTTATTTCATAAAATTTGTAATTACATTCTGCTTAATTTGGTATGTAACGTAATGTATTTCAGTTGATTGTTTTTTTTTAAATTCCGAAGTTGATTTGTTGATATGGCTTGGCACAGTTGGTAAAAAGCCTGGACTTTCCTCAAAATATGATACCAAGAACAAAATTTCAAAACAGGAGTAATTTTCTTGCTTCAAGTAAATATTATTTTTTTTTTGTTATTCAGAAATAGCCCTTCTATTCATGTGCATTATAATCATTTCTGTCTATTGGTTTTTTTTTTAATAAATTTTTATTTACATTGCCAGATACATTTTTTTACTGCATGCCTCTATAAAAGCCCTATTAAAATAAAACTAGTCATCTTTTTTGTTATATATTTTCAGAAAATCCAGAATTAAATGCTGATTAATTTGGCATATAACATGCCATAATTCCTTTCATTAGTTATTTCACAAAAAAAAATTCTGAAGTTAATTTTTTTGGCTGATTAGAGTGAAAAAATATCTGGACCTCTGGATGTATATGTTTCTCAGGCTAGACCCTGGAAGAGTTAAATGCTTCGAAACATTTTATTGAATTTTTTTTTTCATAGTTCTTTATCACTATTTGGATATATATTTTTTTATTTAAATTATTTTGTTTTTAAAGCAAAATTATTTTTATGACACTGCTTTTCTTAGGCTTCGAGTTTGCCAATCTCCAAAAGTCTAAGAATATGCATTATGTGTTATATACATAAATGACTAAATAATTAAAAAAAAATTAAAGATTTAAGCAATAATAGAAATATTATGAACTGTTTATATTAGAATAATAAAATAATATAGAAAAAAATGGGAATATATATCTGAAATTTTACTAAAGATAAAATGGGGGAAAATACAACAAAATTTTGCAATGTTTCAAAAAGAAGCTTTAAAAATTTAACTTAACATTTTTTCTTTGAATTTTTGCCATTTTATTAAGCACAATTAAATGCTCTTTCTTTTGCTATGCAATGTGACATATTTCTGTTCATTAGTTACTTCAGAATGAGGTTCTAAAGCGCCCATTCTAAAAACACTTTGAAATAAATCCGACCACCATAGTGAGTTGAGTTTCAGAAAACTGAAATTGTAAGGGTTAACTGATATATGACACGAACTTCATACGAATTTACATTGAAATACAGGAAAACAGCCTCATTTAAATTACACATTGAATACATGAAATATGTAACATTGAAATACAGGAAAACAGCCTCATTAAAATGTTACAGGATGTTGCCTCCCATCCACAGGAGATCCAAGTTTTGTCTATCATCCAAGGTAATAGACTTGTACCTAAAATAAAAAATTTAAGCAGCACTGTCTCAAGCAATATATGTTTCCACTTGTGCCCAGGTTGAAGTCCATTTTCGATATTCTTTTTTCAGATATTTTAACCCTTCCAGTGTCCTGCCTGAAAAACAGGTTTCCCTCCAGAGGCCAAGCTATTTTCTCCATTTGCTCAGCCAAAAAAAAAAACTTTAACTTTAGAACCTTTTTTGCCAAATAACTAATGAAAGGAATTATGGCAAGTTGTATGCCAAATTAATCAGCATTTAATTCTGGATTTTCTGAAAATAAAGTATTTAACAAAAAAAGACTATGTTTTATTTTAACAGGACATTTTTAGAGTCATGTAGTAAAAAATGCATCTGGTAACACAAAATTAAAAAAAAAAACTAATAGACAGAAATTATTATAATGCACATGAATAGAAAGACTATTTATTTCTGAATAACAAAAAAAATTATTTTTTGACTTCAAGTAAATATTTCTCTCGCTTTGAAAATTTTTTTCTCTGTAGCATACTGTGAGAAAATTACAAGATTTTAGCCAATTGTGCTGAGTCAGATAAACAAGTCAACTTTAGAATTTTTTAAAAAAATAACCAATTAACGGAAATAGTCATGTTATATACCAAATTAAACAGAAATTAAGAACTTTATGAAAATAAATAATACAAACAAATTTGCAAGCATATTGATTTTAATAAGCCTTTTCCAATGTGATATGGTGAAAAAAAAAAGATTGCACTATACAATTAAGGTTTTATTTTGGAAAACGTGCTGAATAAAAATAGTTAAATTATATATTTATTGAAAGGGAATTTCCTCCCAAATAATATAATATTCAACCGAAAATATGATTTTAATTTCTTTTAATGATTCTTTTCAGTATCATATATTTTAAACATGGCCATTGTTATACAACGTGGCTTGGACGTCTCACATTCACAGGATTTTCTGAACTGGTTATAAAATAGGAAAAACTTCCTTGGCTGCTTTTTTTGCTAAACATTATGAATTTTTTCTTTGAGTGTTGAAGTTTGGCGATCTTGGCTAAGTGCAGAGAGGTTTGTGCACCAAAGCAAAAAACAGTGTTATATCATCTGTGTGGCACAGCCAAAATACTAGGGGGGGGGGGGGGGGGGGGTGCTATTAAATATCATTTAATATACACATAAAAACTCGTAATTTTAAAAAATTATATTTTTCTAGAAGGGGAAGGGGGGCGAGTTTCTACGTAAGTTTAGTGGAAGGGGTGCCTTCCCAAAATTGGTCTTCCAATGACAGCTGATTGCCATAGCAAGGAAGTCTATTTTGCTTCTGTATCCAAGACATTCATTTTCAGAAAACGGTAAAGCTGTTTTTTTACTAAAAAAACAAGAAATAATAAAAGAAAAATTACACATAACCTAATGGGATGTTAAATAAAATATCCACAACAACTTTTAAGCCGGCCTCTGATCTAGCATAACTCAGAATGATTGATAAATCAGCCGATCGAAAGATCGCTAACTAATGGAAGTAAATCTACAGAAATTGATTTGCTTCCACATCCAAGAACTCATTTATTTTCAGAAAATGATACTAGATAAAAGTATTACTGGAAAAGTAATAAATAATAAAATAAAAATTAACACAGCCTAATGCGATGTTAAAATATCCACAGCAACAAGTTGTAGGCCAGCCATAAGATGTAGCATAACTATGAAAAAATCAATACTTATTGATTGGTCAAAAGATCACTAATTTCCGAAAATAAAATACTGAAATGAAAACTAAGGTTTAAATATAAAAAAAATACTAACTTTAACAAAGGGTATTCCAATATGCTGGACTAAAACTGTAAAAAATACTTATAGCACATGCAATGGAGACTGTATGTGTCAGCCATCTGTATCTTGTTTGCTTCAGTGAAGGATGATGTTTTTACTTCCAGTTTCGATTTTAAGGTAGAAAAGATGTATAGAATGCTGGGAAAAAATGATAAAAATAACTTAATAATGAAATAAGTTTATGACAGAAAAGAGTGTGAAATAGGGAAAAAAAATGGCAGTACATATTTTGTAATTACTCCAAATTCTATCATTTTTAAAAATAGCAGTTTTTTTTTGTTAAAATTTAGGAGATTTTCGAAAAATTTTAGGAAAAATTTGTTGATAATAGTTCAAATCAAACTTGTGAGCTTAAATCAGAAGGTTGCTTCAGCAAATAGGAACGTTAACAAGCAAATGGTAATACCGTTTAGTGCTGCTAAGAAATGGCAATCAGATGGCTTTATAAAATTATTTATATTGTAGTTTAATGAAATCAAATTAAAAAACAAAATATTATTTTTGAAGCCTGAATTATATATTTTTATAAGATATACATGGCTACTGATCTAAGGGACCTGGATTCGAGCCCCGGGTAAGGCATGGTTGTGTGTGTCGTTTTTCTGCTGAGGTCCTGCCATCCTCTCAGATCTTCTACTCTGGCATATAAACTGACAGGCTCCTGTCAGACCTCTGTGGCAAGCAGCTGCTTGAGGGGGTATTTGTTTTTATTTTTGCATACAAAGTGATTCAGTTAAGCATGTACAAAATTCTGGGTGGGGTAGGTTGCACAAAGACTAATTGGAATCGCATAGCAATGCAGGGTCGGTAACGGCATCTTCATGCAGTAGATGGCATTGTTCGATATGGTAGATGGCATTGTACGGCCGCAGGACTGCACAACGTCCTCACAGGTAACCGTCATTCGTGAACCACCCACAGAGGTAGTAGGATGGCTGATATGCATCTCGCATACGGGGCTGCGAACTGCAACGGGCGAGTCGCTGTGCATATGTACCAGAAACGGTACCCGATGAGGCATACTCCCAACCACCAGATGTTTGCAAGACTGCATCAGAGGTTATGTGACACTGGTTCCTTCCAGAGATCTGCCAGGAGTCAGGAATGATGGGCACAGACCCCTGACATGGAGAAGAATGTGCTACGTCATACAGAAGACACTGCAAGTGTCAGTACTTGAGCAATCGCCCACCAGGTCGTCTTTCCCAATCCATTGTATGGAGGATTATGCACGATAACCAATTGCATCCATATCATGTGCAGCGCATCCAGACACTGAAGCCTGAGGATCACCCATCATTTATGTAATGGTACCTGCAGATGAATGCGGCAGAACCCCAATTTCCTGCTCGTTCAGAGACGAGATATGCTTTACCCGAGAAGGTAGCTTCAATGACATAACGTGCATGCATGGGTGGTGGAGAACCCCCATGCTACATGAACATGTGCAGCACAAAACTGTTTTGCTGTAAATGTTTGGTCCGGCATTGTCGGGGACCATTTAATAGGCCCATACCTCATGCCTGTTTCTCTGGACAGAAGGAGTTACTGGATATTTCTGGAGGACGTCTTGCCAGAACTTTTGGATGAACAACATATTCCTCAGTCGCTGCACCGTGCAATGTGGTTCCAGCACGATGGGGCCCCCACCCATTTCAGCCATAAGTTCTTCAACACTTAAACATGACATTTGGACAACAATGGATCGGGCATTCATTGACCTGCAAGATTGCCGGACCTATCATGCCTTGATTACTTCTTCTGGTTTACATCAAAGGACTGGTGTTCGACACCCCCATTGAAAGTGCTGAGGACTTTGTTGCATGCATCTCCATAGCTACCTCGGAAGTTCGAGACATGCCAGGAATCTTCCAGAATGTACGTGATTCCATGCGCTGATGATGTCAGGCCTGTGTTACAGCTCGTGATCGCAACTTTGAACACCTTCTGTGACCACTGTGCACTTCACAAATGTACCTATTGTGATTAATAAAAAGCATTTTGTTCACTTACATGCTGCTCTTTCATTTACATCCTTTCTGTACACCAGCACATGTTGATGTCGTTACCGACCCTGCATTGCTATATGATTCCAATTCATCTTTGTGCAACCTACCCCTCCCAGAAGTTTGTACATGCTTAACTGAATCACCCTGTATAAATAAAAAAATTACAACAGCAATTTTTACTTTAAAAAAACTATTTTTTTTGTAGTACTAAAAATAGTTCTTGGCCTCTCAATTAGATTCTCCGAACGTATACAGACAATGTGGACACTGGAAGGGTTAAGGGCCTTTTGCTGTTGAAGGCGTTCCAATGCGATGCTTTCCTCCTCACTTACTGGATTGAGCAGGCCCTGCATCAAGGACAACATATTTATAAACTGTTTTCCATAAAATAGTCCCCAAGGGACTGAATAGATTTATTACATAATATAAATTCTCATATAAATAATGGTCATATAAACTTTGGAAAGATTTGGGAAACTTATATACTGTGATGGTATTCAGTTCTAATGACATTTTTTGGAAATTTACAATTGTACCAACTCAGTGACCTTTCAATCTCAGTTTCAACTTTGGTAACAGATTTGGGTTGTTTTACCTCTGAGTGACACTTTTTGCCACATAGTGGGCTAAATGGCCAGGTCACAAGGACCCCAAAGGCTCAGAGAAGGTTGGGGAAGGGGACCCAATTAGATGTTAGGAGACAGATGACAGCCTCATGTCAAGGTTTTGGTTGGGGGTGGCTCAGTCAGTAGTGTGCCAGGCTCATAATCTGCAGTTCCAGGTTCAAATCCCACCTGGAACAACATTGAGATTTATCTACACCAAAACCTCACCCTGCCCTCACTCAGTAGGGGACACTGATGGGCTCAGAAAGGATGTCATCCATTGGATTGTACATAAAGCAGTGATCCCATGTGCAGGAGAGACATATTCTGTGTACACTAGAGAACACAATGGATAGCCTTAATGGGAGGCTACCATCGTGTTCCTAACAACAGTTGTCTAGGGGGTTTCCTTCTTCCAACCTTCTCTGAGCCATCAGGGTCCTTATGGCCAACCATTTAGCCCATTGTGTACAAAAAAGTGCCACTCAGAGGAAACACTGTAACGCTCCAAACAATGCAAAATATTTAAAGTTTTATGCTCCGGATAGCTTAGACGGGCGCCAGGCAATAATTAACAAATTGCCAAAATGTAGAATAAGTTGATTTAGGGTTCAAATGCCAGCGAGCGTTCATAAGTAAGAGTCAAAAATGATTCTTAACAAAATAAGAGTTAATATAAAAAAGATCCTAAATTAGCGTTGCTCAAGATAAGAAACTAGACTCAAAAGTTTATAACAAAACAAAATAGATTTATTTCCAAAATAATTAACTCACCAAGACATCAATAAAAAAACATCTCTTGTGCTACACGCACGGTGCTACGCACCTTACTACATCTCTCTGCTCTCTCTACAACTCTGCTCTCAGTGCTCAAGTGCTTCGCTCAAGTCACGGTTTTGACAATAGGCCGGCGCATGCTGGAAAAGACATTTGCATACAATGACGAAGGACGCAAGCTATGACGCAAGAGGGGGCGCGTCCTTGGCACGCGCTTTAACGGTTACGGTCGGAAGTTCGGAGTTGCGCGTACGCAATTCCTAGAAACTTGAAAACGAGTGCTGTGATGCCGAAAAGGAAATAAAAATCCCCAAAATGATAAATATAACGTAAATTAAACAAAACTGGTTAAGGTAAAGCAAAAGTGAACGATGGGGCATCACAACACAACCCATGTTAAGGCTATCCAGTGTGTTTTTAACATGCACATGGTATGGCTCTCCTGAACAAGGACATATTAATGTTCCATTAAATGGATGATGCCTTTCCAAGCCCATCAATGCTACATTTCTGACCAAGGGCAGAAGGGGAGTTTAGAGGAGGTAAATGCTGTCTCAGGTGGGACTCGAACCTGGGAATTGCAGATTACGAGCCTGATGTGTTAACTCCCAGCCCACTTGGGAAACAGAAAAGAAGTCTGCTGGAGCTAGGTTGGGGGAATAAGGAGGGTAGGTGAGTGATTGAGCACTACCTTCCTTGTTGATCACTATGTGAGAAGGCACATTGTCAGGCAAACCCAAATCTGTGGTAATTTTGGACCTTATTGATTCCTTATTCATATTTAGCTCACTTGCCATCCCTCTAAATGTAAATCGATAGTCTCTTGTGAATAAATTGCCTACTTTGTCCACCAATTCTGGGTTGGAGGTTATTTTTGGAATTCCACTGTGAAGATAATCCTCCACATCTTCTCTGCCCTCTTGAAAATGCTTAAATTTTCAAAATGTTTATGCTCTGAACTGAGCCTAATTCCCATAAGCAGTTTGTAACATTTCATACATTTCAGGGAGGCTTTATAAAGCTTGTTTATACAATGCAATACCAATTGTTTACAGTTAGCATGACTGCCAAAGTCAAACTTTAGTGTATTTGAATTCAAATCAATCTGTTTTGGCCTCTTGCATTATGATACTCGTAATGCATATTTTTCTTTTATTTCAGTCTCATTACTTTCTTGCATGATTGAGTACTGCCTTCCTTGTTGTCCTATGTAAAAAAAAATACTTTTTGAATAAATGGTTTTGAGGAAAACAGAGTTTTGCCAATGGATGGGACTCAAATCCACATCTCTCCATATTCATGCCAGTGTTCTAACCACTAAACTAGCATTGGCTCTATCATTTATCCACTAATGCGACTCCTAAATTTACTCAAACTTGTCACTCATGGTGTCATCTATGATTGAGGAAAGCAATCAATGCTGCAATGTTGCTCTGAATAAGATGTAAATAAGAAAGTCATTCATAGTGTTATTACCAAAATAATCAATTAACAGTAAATACACAAAATTACCTGTAGACACAGAAGTGAAATCAATAGTTGTTTTTTATTTACATCTTATTCAGAACAACATTATAATAAGAAGCTGCCTTTCCCAATCATATATGGAGCCAAGGGTTATAAGTTCAGGTAAATCTATATGTCACATTAGTGGATAAATGATGGATTTGGTGCTAGTTTAGTGGTTAGAACACTCTGGCATGAATATGAAGAAATGCGAGTTAAGTTCTGCATATCAGCAAAAATAGCTTTTTTCTACAAAACTATTTATTGCCTTCCATGTCTACAGGTAACTCTGTGTATTTACCATTGATTAATTACTTTTTTTGTCACTAAATTTTTAATATATATATATGGATAGAGTCATATAGACCCCATGGTATCACTTAAGGAAAAGTGATTTACAGGTTTACAATATTTGTTACTCTGTGTACAAATTAAAAAATTAACTATAACAATTCTGGTAACATTAAAACTCCATGGCTGAAAAATTAACTATAACAATTCTGGTAACATAAAATTCGATGCCTGAAGTGTAAAATATCATTATCAATGGGAATTAACAAGAAACTATACATTGAGATCCTAGATTAAAAAGAAACAGCAAATAACAAAAGACAATTTAAAATAGTATTTAAAGAAGCCCCCAAGTGCATATTTTGGTCAGGTAATTCAACCCTAGTATACGCGATGTCTACTTACTTAGAAAATTTGGTTCTCCACTTTTCCTGCTGGATATTATCAGGATAATGTTCACTTACAACCATCACACGTTCTGAAATTTCCATAAGAATAACAATTTATATAACTTATTAAGGAAAATTAGAAGTTTCATTTTGATTTATTATCTTATTTTAATTGAAATCAAAAATGAAACATTTTGCTTAGATATGTATGTACATTTGCACTCCACTGTGGGAATCAGTTTTTGAATTCATTAATAATATAGCTAAGGGAAGATTTTTGACCAAAAAAGGGTATAAATTTATTAAAATTTCATATTTGGCTTTTTATTATATTCGCTTTAGCTCCTTAAATGGTGCCATTAAAATATAAACTTTTTTTAAAATAAAATATATATTACCTGAAGCAGCTGCTTGCCACAGAGGTCTAACAGGAGCCTGTCAGTTTAATACACCTTAGGAAAAGGTCTGTGAGGAAGGCAAGACCTCAGCAGGAAAACAACACAAATTATCCATGTCTTAACTGGGACTCTACCTCAGGTCCCTTTGATCAGTAGCCAAGCATGCTAATCACTAAGCCATGGGACACATAGTAAAATATAGTACTCCCCCATATGGTTATACTAGTTTGTACACAAACTGTACATATAAGTTTGTAGATTTCATTATATTACAACAAAAGTTTAATTGATCCTGTTGGCCAACTTTAGTAGTCAACAGAGTTCATTGTAATGAAAAATTGTGTAACACTGAAGCTTTTATAAAACTGTCAATGACGATTTAACACTTAAAAGTGTGAGGTTTCTCACAATGTGTGTAACTGTGGCTAAAATAGATTTTAACATTTTTCAGCAGAAAAACAACTGAATTTAGAACTTGATCCTGCAGTGACAACAGATAAATATGGGTCATGTTACATACCAAATGAAAGAACAAATAAAAGAACATTCTAAATAATAAAACAGCAGAAATTCAAATTCAAATGAATGCTACTTAAAAAAAACCTCAAGCAGCTGCTTGCCACAGAGGTCTGACAGGAGCCTGTTAGTTTATATGCCATAGTAGAAGGTCTGAGAGGATGGCAGGACCTCAGCAGAAAAACGACACATACATCCATGCCTTACCCGGGGCTCGAACCCAGGTCCCTTAGATCAGTAGTCAAAACATAATTAAAAAAATGGTAAACCTCCATTGTATAACTGACAAAGCTCTTTTCAGACCTCTATGACATGCAACTGCTATAGGAGGTATTTATTTTATTATTAGTAACACAGTACAATGTAAACAGACCTGAAACTCAGGCTTTGTATTAAAGAGATTTTTAAGTAAAAAAATTTGAAAAAAAAAAAAAATTCCTACATTTAATATATGCCATGAGGAATAAAGCCAGTTAATGTTGCTAAATATAAATGAATAGGTAAAAATAATGCACATATCCATCAGTAAACAGCAAACATAGTTTGTTACTAGGTGTTTTACATTTCCATTGCCAACTTGTTAAGATACGGATGTTATACTACATCCATCATATATCTGGTTTGTATTAAATATATAGTTTGATGTTGAGGCAGTCTGTAAATTCGTTAAATGTGTTTAGTATGTGATGTATGAGGCTGCTTTGTATATAACGGAGCACCAACAGCTACATTAAGCACACTTCTCTGTTGATATCACAAGCACTTTTCGACATATCAAGTTTGTTTCAATATTATCCAATAAAATTCAATGCATTCATAAACTTTCATACTGACCACAACAACATGTATTGAATGAAATTCTGTGCAGGTAAAAAACTAACTATAGTTCCACAAATGATTATAACACCGTATTTTTGAACATCTCCAACCATGGTAAAACTTTATATTATTTCTATATCAATGTTCCCAATTTAATTTGGCCACATAATCCATTTGCACTCAAAAATATTTGTGGAAAACTAAATGAAGCAAAAATACTAGACCACAAATAAGAAATGATATTAATAAATAATGTTTAATAAGGATACGAGATCAACATATTATTTAATTGCACATGTTTGAAAACAAAAATCACATTTAATGTATATAAAAAAATTAAGAAAAAGGTAAATTATAATTTTTATATTGCCAGAACTTTCTTTCAGAACCCTTATTTTTACTTCGCAGAACCCTGGGGTTCTGTGAAACACCATTTCGGAAATACGGTTATATGTGCATGTAGGTTCTGAATATATACAGTCGTATCAGAATAATATGACCACCTACCTAATAATGGGAATAACCACCCTTGGCCTGGATAACAGTGGCGAGACAGCATGGCATGGACACGAGGCCCTGGAAGGTTACCAAAGGCACACATACCCATTTGGACTCCAGCAGAACACGGAGGTTCCGGAGATGACTTGGTTGTGGGTCTGCACGCTGAGCCTATTGATCCAAATGGTCCTACAAGTGCTCTATGGGATTGAGGTCGGGCGATTTCCCCAGCCAAGGGAGAATGGAGACATCACTGTCATGTTCCTGGAACCAGTCACACACCACCTTAACGACATGGCAGGGCACACTGTCATGTTGGCAGACACCATCACCACCAGGGTAAATGTCCAACATGAAGGGATGGCATGTGGCCAGCGAGTATGGACAGGTAGCCATTGGCATTCAGGGACCCATCCAGTGGTAACAGCGGTCCCAAGTCATATCAGGAAAACATCCCCCAGACAAAAACACTGACACCACCAGCCTGTACTTGATCAACAAGCGTGTCTGGGTGTTGGTTCTCATATGTTTGACATTGTATCCGACACCACCCGTCACTTTGTGGAGTAGAAACCTTGATTCTTCGGAGAAGGCAACCTTTTTCCACTCTTCCACTGTCCAATGACAGTAATTCCATGCGAACTGCAGGCATCGTTGCTGATGGACCTTGGTTAACATGGGAACCTTTATGCAGCATCAACTCAGGAGACCCATGCATAACAGGGTTCACTATACTGTTATCAGGGACACATACCTGGGTGCCCAGGCATTCATTTGAGTGGTCAATTGCTGCACTGTTGAGCATTGATTGCACTTTACCAGTCGACGAAGGTGACATTCTCCTCTGGGGTCGATGGCCTTTGGGGCTTCACAGTTATGATGTCTGGAGGTACTCAGTGTGCCAGCGGTCCATTCTTGGTACACCCTTACTACAGCACCTTGCGAACAGCCCACGAAGTCTGCTGTTTCAGAGATGCTTCCACCCTAGGCGTGGTAGCTGATGATCATTCCTTTTTGAACGTCTGTCAAATCAATACCTCTGCCCATTGTGCTCATGTTACACACTATGGCTCATCTGTCCTGGCCCGGCCAATTATATCTCTGTGTGGTCGACCTTGTCATGTGCACTCTGTGACGCGCCTGGGCGGGTACACTGTGATTCCATGGGTGTTCATATTATTCTGATATGACTGTGTACATATATTACTTGAAATATTCTTGGTGCTAGGGAATTAACAAATCACCCTGTATTTACGTTTCCTTTCAGTTTAAATTACAGTTTTATTCAATTGCTTTGGTGATAATTTTTAGTACACCATTTTTAGTACCTTAGAATGTCATGCTAAAAAAAATGAGCCTGGTAGCCAGACTTTTCTTTAACTGTGTTGTCAAACAAAGTGAGTTTTAGAACTCTTTTCCCCAAATAATTAAAGGGAATAAAGCATGCTATATACTAAATTAAACAGCATTTATTTCTGGATTTTATGAAAATGGGAACATTTAACAAAATGAGAAGCCTATTAATTTTAATACAATGTTTTTAGAGTGTAGTAAAAAAAATAATAAAATAAAAAAATATTTAAGAAACACTAATGGATCAAGATAATTATAATATATACGAATAGAAAAAAAAAAATTTCTGAATTTTTAAAATTAACTCAAACAGAAAAATTACTCTTTCCTGCATTTTTTCCTCCCTCAGTGATCTACTTACAGAAATGTTCAGATTCTATGTCAACTGTGCTCAGTCAAATAAAAAAAGTGAACATTACAATTTTTTCACCAAACAAATAATCTACAAAAAATATAATTAAAAAAAATTTTAAAAAATTTCTTTCTACCATTTCCTAAAAGGTAGAAAATAAACCTAAAACATATTGATGGTGCATTAATTTCAAAGGGTTGGGTTGTTTTACCTCTGAGCGGCACTTTTTGCACACCATGGGCTAAATGGCCAAGTCACATAGACCCCGAAGGCTCA
Organism: Ryuthela nishihirai; assembly: GCA_038380435.1. Lineage (NCBI taxonomy): Eukaryota > Metazoa > Arthropoda > Arachnida > Araneae > Heptathelidae > Ryuthela > Ryuthela nishihirai. Next base: position 91,740,031 of record JAWZYU010000004.1, on the reverse strand, counting down.
GAGAAGGTTGGGGTAGGGGACCCACTGGAACAGCTGTTGGGAGACAGATGGTACGGTAACCTCCCGTCAAGGCCATCCAGTGTGTTCTTTAACGTGCACAGGATATGGCTCTCCCCACACACGGGGCCACGGCTTAACGTCCCATCCGACGGATGGCAGTCTTTCCAAGCCCATCGGTGTCCCTACTGACCGTGGGCAGGGCAGAGAGTTTTGCGGAGATAAATCTCAACGCTGACCCAGCTGGGACTCAAACCTGGGAACTACAGATTACGAGCCTAGCGCGCTACCGACTGAGTCATCCCCACCCCATTCATTTCAAAGGAAGACAGGGTGCTTGACAATCTTGTTGAGTAGGTAAATCAGCATCCTATCTCCCTTTGAAGGAATATGAATTTGGTTGCTGCACCACCAATATTTTGAGATTTATTTTCCACTTTTTAGGACACATATAAAAAGATATATATTTTTATTTTTTTTTTGTCACTAAAACATCCACCATCAGAAATTTTAATTTGATATATGACACATAAACATTGACCACATTTTTCCTCCTTCTTTTGGAGTTGTGTTTGATTGTTTGGGGTTACAAAATGTAAACCCAACCAATAACATTGGATTTCTCGTGAAGGGCAACAAGGCCATATTGTGCCAAAAAAAAAAAACACAAAATAAACAATAAAAAACATGTAAACCCAAACCAAAAGTTAAAAAAACAAACAAAAGACAAAAACACAGACAATAAGAAGGTAAAACAACAAGTAATGAGTGTATTTTATAACAGGTGAAAAATTGAAATACAAAATAAAATCATCATAGGTGATACATAACCCGGATTAAAGATATAGAAGAACAAACAACAATAACATAAAACAAAGTCTATGAAAATAGACAATAGAGCATAGAAAAGCAAAAAAATAGGTGGTAAAAGGCAATAATCAGATAAAAGATGTCCAAGAGCAAGGGGTTTCACAACATCAAAACTTTAAAGTTAAAATATAACAGACATTCAAGGTTAAAAGCAATGCAGTCAATTAATCCTTCCAGGGCCCATATCTTATCTAAAAATTGACAGAATCTGAAATGAGAGACCAACGATGCCTATATCAGTTTTTAGTACAACATAAAACTTAAAAAAAAAAAAAAATTGCCTTTTGAAAAATTATTTGCATACATCTTACCATCTGATTGTAATGTCTCCAATTTGTTTGCCACGTTGCCAAATTCTTTGTTAGCATTACTCTATGCTGAAACAATCCACTGATTTAAGTTCATAAGTTTAAACTATTATCAACGAATTTTTCTTTAAAGTTTTGAAAATATCCAGAAAATTAACAAAAACTGCTATTTTTAGAAATGGAAGATTTTGGAAGAAATTGTGAAGTGCATACCTATAATTTTTAATTTGTTTTTTTCATGTTTTATGCTCTCTTTTCTGCCTTAAAACGATTTCAGTACACCTGGAAATATTTTTATCATTCATCACAGTATTCAACAGCACTCTTGCTACCGAAACCAAAACTAAATCTAGCTTGTTTGTGCAAAACTGGTGATAAATACGTCACCTCCCAGCAGGAGCAGCAGAATACTACTGAAATTGGTAGCAAATATCTGCAATGTGTGTGTGCATATAGCATCATATGAATCCTTTAAAAATCAGTTAATATTATTTACTTTTGTAATTAAAATTTTGTTTTTATTTCTATAGATTAATTATGATTTTATTTACACAGATTTAATAGATTTATATGTAGCAATCTTTTTCTGCTGAGGTCTTGCTGAGGTCTCACAGACTTTCTATGGCATATTCAAGTGACCACACTGTGGCAAGCAGCTGCTTGAGGAGATACTTTTTTTATAATCTTTCAGAATTATGCTACATTGCTAGATATAAAAATGGCTACCTTACAACTTGTTATTTTTACTTCTATTGATTTATTGTTTTTTATTCCCGTAGATCATTCAGAGTTGTGATAAACTGCTGATTGTGATGGCTGGCTTATAATTTGTTCATTTTTGCTACTATAGATTTATTGATTTTATTGCCTTATATTTATAAATAAATTATCATCGATCTTTCAGGGGCTTGATATGTCACTGGCTATGGTGATAGAGCAGCACATAACTTTTTTGCTGCTGATACGTTTTTAACATCGAATTAGGTTATTTTTTTTATTACTTCTTCATTTTCTTGTCAAAAAACCAATCCTTTATCATTTCCTTAAAATGAATGAAATCTTGTCCTATGGTTGGAAAGGCAATTTTGTCACGAGTATTATACCTCCCCCCTCCCCCCCCAAGAATTTTTTTTTATTTTCAAAAACATTATTAGTTCTTGATATCAAATAATTTACTCCCCCCCCCCCCAACTTCTCAACATCTTGGCTGTGCCACTCTCAGGATACTGACATATTTTAGCCTTGACGTGCCCTACTTTCAGCACTTTGCCAAGATCCCCAATAATATTGAACACTCTGGGGGGGAAAATCATATTTAGTATTAAAAAAAAACTAAGGAAGTGTTTCACCATTTCATAACTAGAACAGAAAATTTCATGAAAGTGAGCATCCAAGTCACCTGGTATAACAGTGGCCCTGTTTTAAAATGTACTATACCAAAAAAGAATCATTAAAGTAATAAAAATCATATTTCAGGTAAATATATTATTATTTGGGAAGAAATTTTGTTTCATTTAGTATATAATTTAATTTTTTATTCATCAGGTTTTCCAAAATTAAGTCTTAATTGCATAGATATTATATTACTGTGATCTATTTTTTCACTATATCACAATGTAACATTCTGGGAAAATTCAATGTTTGTAATTAATTTTTTATTTAATTTTTTTATTTTCATAAAATTTAAAATTAAATTCTGTTCAATTTGGTATATAACATGGCATATTTAGTTTGATTGCAAAATTTTCTTAAAAATTCTAAAGCTGACTTATTGATAAGACTCAGCACAGTTGGCACTCAAAGTATGGTACAGAGAAAAAAATTACAAAAGGAGAGAAATTTTCATGTTTCCAGTAAAAAAAATTTTGTTATTCAAAAATAACCAAACTTTCTTTTTATAGGCCTTATAATCATTTCTGTCTATCTGACTATTATTTTCAACTACCTATGACAGTCCTCTCATGAGTTTTTCATTTGACACCTCTCATAACTGTATATGATATACTAGAACAATTCTTTGCATATCCCTTTTGGAGAAGAGAGAAAGCATCAGGGAAAATTTTCATAACTTTTGACATTCCCACATCACAAGCTTTCATTTGACACATAGCCCTTAGTTTCAGCCCTTGCATTCCAAAGATATAGCAGAACAATTGTTTTCATATTTCTCCTTTTCTAAGGGTAAAAAAAAACATGGGCAGTAAATTTTTATAGCCTATACACTCCCTGCAATACATAGCTTTTGACACATAAATCCTTACGTTTGTCATGTCTGAAAGATATGGTGGAACAACCATTTTGACAAATCCACAGATGACAAACAAAAAGCAATAGGAAGATAGATACAAAATAGGTCTGGTTACAAACTGAAACAAAGAGCATTTAATTGTGGTTAATGGCAAATTTACAAAACAAAACAATTAAATTAGATTAGCTTTTTTTTCTAAATTGACAGATTTAGGGATTTTTTTTCACTTTCATTTCAATAAATTGAAAAAAAAATTTTTTTTGCCATCTTTCCTAATCATTAAAGACATGGCAAACTTTATCCTCAAGCAGCCATGGGCTATGAAAGTCAACCCAGACCAGGCAATTTAGTTCTCCAAGCATATCTGTCCTGAGCTATATCTGCTGCATCTTGCCACTGCACACCAATTCTAACAAGGTCCTGTTTGACATTGTCTGCTCACCACATCCTAGGTCTCCCCCTCTTTCTAAAACCTTTAGACACACTATTCATAACCCTATTCACTAATCTATAATAATTCATAGGGCAACATGGCCAAACCAGTGGAGTCTTTCTCTGCACAATATGCAGCTTAAGGCCAAAATCTTTCCCTTGAAGCGAATTTCACATAACATAATCAATAACCAAACTAAAGAGAAAAGGAGACAAAATTCACCCTTGTTGAACACCAGGAGTAATGCTAAACCAATTGCTACAAGACTAACCAACTCTCACACATGACTCAGTGTTATTATAGAGAGCTTTCACTATATTAACTAACTTCTCTGGTATACCATATGATCTCACAATCAACCACAAATTATGTCGATCAACAGAATCGAAAGCCTTTTTGAAATCAACAGAGCTAGCAACCAAAGGTTTCTGAAACTCTAAACATTTCTCAAGAATCTGCCTGAGTGAAATATCTGATCTAAACATCCCCTACCACTTCTGATTCCACATTGCTCATCACGCAATTGACTGTCAATGAGATTTTTAATTCTATTAAGCACAATCATGCAAAGAATTTTACTTGAACAGAAATAAACAAAACAGAAGTAAACTTAACCTGAACAGAACAGAAAGTAAGTTGATACCCCTATAGTTATCACAAGAAACTGTGATCACCTTTTTAAAAAATAGTGATAATAATAGCTCTGGCAAAATCCTTAGGAACCATTTCCTTTATCATAAAAGATATTCAAAATTTCAGTCATCCATGAGGTAACTGAAACATTCCCAGCTCTAAACATTTCCATAGTAATTTTATATGCCCCTGAGGATTTATGTAGTTTAAAGTTTAGAAACAGCCAAAATAACTTCAGAATGTGTTATAGGGCCAACATTAAAGCCAATAATGCATCTATCATCATTACAAACAATGGGAGTAGAACTAACCACATTGTTTGGAACATCACTGAAATGCTCAGCACACCTAGCTAAGACAGAATCCTCACTTTCTATAATCATACCTTGCTTATCCTTCAATTCCTGTATACCTGTCTGTTTTCTACCACACAAAACATTAACTATCTTGTACAGTTCTCTGCTGTTGTGCTGTCTAACAGCTTCTTTGGTTTTGTCAGCCAAGCCATCAAGCCACAGATTTTTATCAGCAGCTAATTGATCCTTTACATGTTTATTAAGCTCTCTATAATGGTTTTTATTAGGACCAGTAGGGTATTGATTAAGGACATTCCTGCAATTATTTCTTTCTGAAATAAGCTCAAGTGCCTTATCACTCAAATAATTCTGCCTCCTCTGCTCCTTTTTTCATAAAAGAGTACTGTTAGTTTCCAAAAAAAAGCCTGTTTAAAAAAGCCTGGAAAATGGTCCCATTCTTCCTCTTCAGTAGTAAGCAAACCATAACTGTCATAATGACTAGGTAATGGTCAGATTCAATTTCAGCTCCCATATATTACCTGGTATTCCTAACAGAACTAGCTCATTTGCTGTTAATTAACATATAATCAATCATATTCTTATGCAGTACATCTGGTAAAACCCATGTGTACTTATGTATGTTGTGGTGTTTGTAATAGGTGTTAGTTATTCTCAAACCATTAAGTTTACTTACCTGTAGGAGATGTTGCCCATTGCCACTGCAGCTACCAAAAGGGCCTATCACCCCTCCCCAAAGGTTATAGAGTCAGTACAAACTTTGGCATTGAAGTTACCTAGAACAAAGGTAATATCTCCTTTCTTGACAGAATTCAAAATATCCTGAAATTGTCCGTAAAGCCTATTCTTCTCATCCTCATCAGCATCCTCAGTGGAGCATAACAACAGATAACATTCAAGTCTTTAATGCTTGTCTGAAACTTTGCTGTAAGAAACCTTTCATTAATGCATTCATATCTTAGGAGAGCATCACTGGCATGTCTGCTGAGAAGCAGACCTATGTCTTGGTGATGCTTATTATCACCCCTCCCTGAAAAGAGAAATTCAAGATTATTTTTAAGAATTATTTTTAAGAATCTGTCTGTAAATTGTAGCTATGTGGTCACTGGAAAGAGAGCTATGCACCAATCCCCTGTGATGATGCATAGAACCGGCCAGGCCTAACACCTAATGTTGAAGTCTGGTGTCTTCGTGTGGTGCATGCCTTTAGTGCCTTTCAAAAGAGATACTCTCTTGTGGAAATGAATGGAAGGGGAGGGCTGCCAGATTAGTGTGGCTTACTGATCTGGGCAACTATGGCTACCTATTTTTTTACCCTGCTGAGGAGTGGTCAGCCACACATGGTCCTGGTGCTGACCTTACAAACTTACTGGAGTGGATTAAGGCTCTGAGCTTTCCTAAAGTATTTCATTATTTTAACATGGACAATTCACGTTTCTCATGGAGGTAGGATGAATAGAAGGGAGCATGTTGCTCTCAAAGCAAAGCTAATGTGTCATATCAGCATGCTAGATGCATGCTGATATACTGGTTACCAGAAACTCTCAGTTAATAAGCATTAGAGAGTGTTACATCTCGATAGTTACGATACTATTTTATCCAGTATTATATTGGGTGTGGGGGGAGGGTTAACCATAAAAATAGGAAATGAAGGATTATTTGAATAGATCTACTTAAAATTTTATTCTAGTTTTAAAATATATCTTATACATGAGTCTTATGCAAGCTATTAATCATGATCATATAGTTGAAATTCCTATTACTTTTCATTGTTGGTATTTCTTCACATGCTGGCAATATTTCTTAGTGCGTCATTTATTTGCCATCCCTATTAAATAACCAGAGATGGACTCTCAATCTTTTTTTCAGGCTGCAGCTGTAGCAGTAACAACCGAGCTGCGATGAAAAACACTCTATTTCAGTTTTTTGCAAGATTTACTACTTTTTCTGTTGATAGTTTGCATTTACTGGTTAAAATAGTTTTTCCTAAATTTCTTGGAACTTGTAAAAGTAAAAATTATTATTATCGAAACAAAAATGTGGGAAGCTACAATGCCCCTTGCCAATTTGTGCCTCCATGAATTCTACAACAGATTTTGTTTGGGTTGTTTTACCTCTGAGTGGCACCCTTTTGCACACAATGTGCTAAATAAATGGACAGATCACAAGGACCTTGAAGGCTCAGAGAAGGTTGGAGAAAGGAGACCCACTGGAGATAGATGATAGCTACCTGTCAAGGCCATCTACATACACAGAATATAGCTCTCCTGCACATTAGGTCATGGATTAACGTCCCATCCAAAGGATGGTGGCCTTTCCAAGCCGCCATTTTTATTCATTGCTTTTTTTCCCCAAAATTAAGCCTTTAATTGCATAGTCCAATCTATTTTTTTTATTATATCATGTGAAAAAGTCTTATTAAAATCAATAGGTTTACAAATTTGTTCAAATTTTTAATTTTCATAAAATTCGTAATTAAATTCTGTTTAATTTGGTACATAACATGACCTATTTTTCTTAAATGCTTTTTTTTTTAATTCTAAAGCTGACTTATCTGACTGGTGGAACCCTGGATTGTTAAATAGAAATTAAAATTCTCTTTAACTTACACTACACCTAAGAGTAACAGCAAAGCTTGGAAATGAGCCATAAAAAAATTAAAAATTCCCCAATTTAGAACCTTACCAATAAATTGGAAATGCACTCTGTGATATTGAAATTACACCACCCAGAAGAAGTGGTGCAATTTTTATGCTAATCAGCAGATGGTTGTAGCATGGCAGGATACGCAAATCCTGCCATATCATCTGATATGCCATTATCAGACAAATCAGATGGAGAGGGTTGGAGTTATAAGAAGGCAAAGCATGCTGCCACCTCAATTAAATATTCCATGAGTTTGCAGTCCATAGCACTCTGAATGATTCCACAAAATGAAGCCCATACGAACAGCATCAGGTGAAGAATGCCAAGACAATGTGTAAATCATCCATATCATTAGCTTCCAAATTTAAGAGAAGATGGATCATCAGATTCCACGAGTCAATACATAGGGGAACATGTCAGCCACAACCATATATTACAGTCATTCTATGCTGGCAACAGAGGTTGCGAGAAGTCACACACAATTATCAGCAAGTATATTATGCACATTAAAGGACAATACCAAGGAAGAATCAACTGATTTTTTGACAGGCATCTACACCAATTCCAGGCACCATCAGCAAAAGCTTTGTATCACACCATAATAAGGTGAATCATTTCCTAATAATTTGCAGAGGTAGGGTTGCATGCACATTATCCATTGCTTCACCTTCCACTTAACACCAAGCATCATTGACAGTGCTTGGAGTGATGATGAATTCAAAACAATTTTGGATGTGTAATGGTGTACTGTGATCTTTAGCAATGAATCCATTTTGTCCAGTAGCTGATGATCACTGTGGTGTACACATGTGGAATCACAATGCTCTGACCAAGTTGTCACTGTTGAATGACATAATGGCCAAGCAGCAGGCATTGTGGTTTGGGGTGTGGTAAGTCACGATAACCGATCTTCTCTGGTGTATCTACCAGACACATTGACCACATAGTGCTATGTCGATGACACCATTGTGACGGTTGACCATTCATTTTTACCTTATTTAACCAGTTTTAATTTATTTATGTTATAATTATTATTTTGAGATGTTACTTTGAGCCATCATTTCTCTCCACCCAAGTGTTGCCGATTGCATAACTCCATTTTGATTGATGCCCATTAAATGTACCAAGCAAGGTCACCAATTGCTTATGTCATCATCGTCGCATGATCACCGTAGCAAATGTGGCTTCAAGCATGATGTTGGAAAGTGCCACGCTTGCCTTTAAGCTAGTGAATGGCTGAGTTGACAGTAGAAGTTGGTAGTTAGGAGTAGAGTAGTAGTGAGTAGTTGGTGTTGAGGTGAAGGAGGTGTGGCTGTTGTCACAGTGATGATGTTTTAGTTTTGTGCATTGTGTTGGTGAAAGATTTAGAGCAGTTATTTTATAGAAGCTTTTTATTGGTGAGTCAATAATCCAATAAACTTATTAATTTTATGAAATCGTACTTGACTTTGATTTTTTTCTCTTGAGCAGAGCTTTGTTTTAATGACATTGATTGTTTACATATTTAAGAAAGGGGATAAAATTCAATGACTCCCCCCCATGCTAGATAGTACTCCATCTACTACTTAAGAAATTGTTCAGTAATGATCATTAATTTAAATTCTTCCTTGTCTTACACTCATTTAAAAAAGGATTTTAAAAAGGATTTGCCTGGAGCCTGAATTCAGCTATCCAGAAAATAAAATAATAACGTACTTTGTAGCAACCATGGAAAATGAAGCATTATTCCCCAGTCAAGAGTATCTGTAACCCTATTTTCGCAACATAATGCTACTATTATTTGCAAATGTTTATGACTTGTCGACATTCCATGGCCAGCCAGGTCACTGGAATTGCCCATCAAACATGTTTCAGACTTGATAGAGTATCACCTGCAGACTCATCCACAACTGGCATAGACTATAGCCACCCTGAGAGACCAGCTGCAACAGGCATGGTGGGTCATGCCTCTGGACACTATTCAATTCCTATACAGCTCCATCCATGATGTATAGCTGTGTGTGTCACAAACTACAAGGGAGTTGCAAGGTACTGACTACTATCATGCAATCTGTGTATATTGTAACACTACAAAATGTGCTATTATTTTACTGCCCGATAGCTGGATTTCAGGCACCAGGCAATTAATCTTGCCAAAAAATAAAGAATTCTTTACAAGATGAGCATAAGATAAGGAAAAAATTACGAATGATTGCCCCAAAAAAGTTAATTTAATTAACTAAGCAAATCTCGGCTCAAGAGAAAAAATAAAGTCAAAGTTCAATTGATTATTGACTCACCATATAGAGCTTTCTACAAAACATCTCCTGAAACGAAAACTCACAATTCACAATTTCAAAACTAAACTCTTCCATCTCCAACCAACTCTTACAACTGTCTACCTCCTACAACTAATCCTTGTACCAAATTCCTCTACTAACTTCTTAGCCCAAAACTGGCTTAAAGTGAATGTTGAACATGTCACATCATACCTGGAAGCCACACTTGCATACATGATCATGCGATGATGATGTAAGCAGTTGTGACCTAGCTTGCAGCAGTTAGCGGCTGTCAATAAGAGGAGTTGCATAATTGGCAATACTAAACACAGAGAGAGGTGATGTTTCAAAGAAATTAGAGGTCCCAAATTAATAATTATAACGAAATAAATTAAAACTGGTTAGGGAATATAAAAATGAATGGTGAACCATCACAGTAAGTGAAACAAATTTGCTCTGTAAATATAATTATGTCTTACTCAGCTGCCTACCTGTCTTGTCTGATCTTCATCAGTTCAGTTTTGGCCTCAATGTGAAGCAGTGGGATAATGCCATGGAATTATTTTAACTTTTAGTATGCTATGGTACCTATTTGCTATACCATAAAACCATACATGGCAGCTATCATTGTTGAACCAAATGATTTTTTAGCTTCAGATTCTATAAGAACAACCTTAAACTTGATATGTACTACATTCATCATCATACTCAAGAACCATGGGCTACAGAGGTCCAACCACATTATGCAATTTAGTTCTCTAAACACATCTCTCCTGAGCTATATCTGCTGCATCTAACCACTGAATACCAATTCTAACAAGGTCCTATTTGACATTGTCTGTCCACCACATCCTAGGTCTATCCCTCTTTGGAGGCCTTTAGGCTAAGGTGACCAGACGTCCCGCTTTTGGCGGGACAGTCCCGATTTTTAACAATTTGTCCCGCATCCCGCGGCGTTTTAAAAAAGTCCCGATTTTTGGAAAGAATGCACGACAAGCTAGGGAACGGCGGGAGAACGGGAAGGGAATATACGGTTTTCGGCGGCCATGTGGCTATTTCGCCAGGATATGAGTTTTATATTATTTTTGTTAATTTTATAATGTTAAACTTTAATAATAAGAAATAATTGTTGAGAACTGATTATCGAGAACTGCTTATCAAAGTTCGCATTGTTGATCAGTTGTTAGAGTTCGACCACCATTGTTTAGACTTAATGAACAATGACCGTACTGAGTGCTAGTTAAACAAGTGATGTCAACAAATCAGCTATTCAGATAATTTAGGTAAGTAATTTACTTATTTATTTCATAAATACATAAATTTTCTTGAATTTAGCAGACAGTACTCGTATTATTTATATTTTATAGTGGCGGCAAAAAGTCTAGCGCCGGCCTTGTAAGTGACACTTACGACTTACGTTACGGCAAATTCAGAGGAAAAATAATACAAGTTAGTATTGTTATTATTTAGAAAGAAACATAGGATTAAAATTAAAATAATTTTTAAAATATAGTTACTTTATAACAATCAAATTAATTTAATTTATAAACTAAGAATAAAATATGGTGTCCCGCTTACCAATGGTGACCGCTCATGGTGTCCCGCTTTACCAATGTTAAAATCTGGTCACTTTACTTTAGGCACACTGTTCACAACCCTATTCACTAATCTATGGTTATGCATATGGGCAACAAGGTCAAACCAATGGAGTCTCTGCACAATATGCTGCTCAAAGGAGGTCGCAGACTCCTTTGCCTAACCTCATCATTACTTACAAAGTTGAACCATCTAATACCCAAGATACTATATAAGAATCTAGAATCAAAAGCATCAAGTTTCCTGTTATCTTGTTTACAAAGGGTTCATATTTCACTAGCATAATTTACTCTAGAAAGAACTAAACTGTTATAGTCTAATTTAGTCTTTAGATGTATATGCCTATTTCTCCATACTCTCCATAAATTCTTAACCCTTCTAGTGTCCACATTGTGTATACACATTCGGAGAATCTGGATTGAGAGGCCAAAGACATATATATCCATTTTCAGTAAAACAAAAAAAAAAATTATTTTTTAAAAATAAAAATTGCCGTTGTAATTTATATATATATCTTATAAAAATATATAATTCAGACTTCAAAAATAATATTGTTTTTTAATTTGATGCATATTTTATTAAACTACAATATAAATAATTTTATAAAGCAATCTGATTGCCATTTCTTAGCAGCACTAAACGGTATTGCTGATTTGCTTGTTAACGTTCCTATTTGCTGAAGCAACCTTCTGATTTAAGCTGAAAAGTTTGATTTGAACTATTATCAACAAATTTTTCCTTAAATTTTTCGAAAATCTCCTAAAATTTAACAAAAAAAAACTGCCATTTTTAAAAATGATAGAATTTGGAAGTAATTACAAAATAAGTACTGCCATTTTTTCCTCTGTTTCACATTCTTTTCTGTCATAAACTTATTTCAGTATTAAGTTATTTTTATCATTTTTCCCAGCATTCTATACATCTTTCCTACCTTAAAATCGAAACTGGAAGTAAACACATCCTTCTTAGAAATTCTGGTTACAGCTGCATTTAATTAGTTATGCTTCACTGAAGCAAACAAGATGCAGATGGCTGACACATACTATCTCCATTGCATGTGCTATAAGTATTTTTTACAGTTTTAGTCCAGCATATTGGATACCCTTTGTTAAAGTTAGTATTTTTTTTATATTTAAACCTTAATTTTCATTTCAGTATTTTATTTTCGGAAATTAGTGATCTTTTGACCGATCAATAAGTATCGATTTTTTCATAGTTATGCTACATCTTATGGCTGGCCTACAACTTGTTGCTGTGGATATTTTAGCATTGCATTAGGCTGTATGTTAATTTTTATTTTATCATTTATTACTTTTCCAGTAATACTTTTATCTAGTATCATTTTCTGAAAATAAATGAGGTCTTGGATGTGGAAGCAAATCAATTTCTGTAGATTTACTTCCATTAGTTAGTGATCTTTCGATCAGCTGATTTATCAAACTTTCTGAGTTATGCTAGATCAGAGGTCGGCTTAAAAGTTGTTGTGGATATTTTATTTAACATCCCATTAGGTTATGTGTAATTTTTTTTTATTATTTCTTGTTTTTTTAGTAAAAAAACTTTGAGGTTTACCGTTTTCTATAAGTTTGTATCCTATCAGTTCATATCCCAGCCGGCTCAAGACAATTTTTCCTCCAAAATTAAAATCGACGTCAAAGTGCCTATTTATTACTGGATGTTGAACCATCGAGTTTGTCTGAGTTTATCTATTAGCATATCTGTGATTTCCTATTAATTTAACTTTGTATGCTTTTACATTTATATAAAAAAGAAAAACTATGGTAGTAGAATAATATGTTGATTATTTGAAAAACTTAAAAGTTTTTAGCTTACCATGCTTTCCACGCAGGATATCTAAATAAAGACAAATACATCCATGTGCCAGTGTTTTCAATTTCTGAAAATGTCCCAATATCCTAATGGAATTAGGAGTCAATGGCAATCCATTGATACCACAAACATCTATAGCATGAGGTGAGGCAAAAAATGTCCATGCTCCTAAAATTGACGAGTTAAGTTTTCGACTCATCTGTACTGAAATGAAAAATATATTCGAAAATTTGAGAGATATTTAACTTCTCAAAAAATAAAAACATCATGTCATCTTTTCAAAGATTAACAACAGAAGCTGACACATGTTACACAATTATTAATAATAAACAATATGAACATTAGTCTACAAATACTAAAAAACATTGAAAACTAATTAGTTTCCCTAAATTAAGGAACAAATAAAAAAAAAATTCAATATCGTAAAACCCCAACAATAGAAATGCCTGGAAGTATGTAAAATACAATTCAGAATTGAGATATGGTACACAAATGAACTGCACTGGCAATGGTATATGCAAATGTGTTGAACATTAAAAGCTTGCATTTTGAAGCTGTTCTCCAGTTTACCTACAAAGTGCAAGATGTATATATACCAATCAGCCAATACATTAAAACCACCTGTGTTATGCAAAGAAGCACGGGTGCAGCCAATCATTGTCAAGTGCCAAGGTCACGAATGATATATATAATACCTGGGTTGGAGATCTCGCAGGCAGTATTTCGTTTCGTCTCAACATGGGAAAAGCAAAGGATTTATCTGATTTCGACAAAGGCCAGATCATTATGGCAAAATGTCTTGGTAAGAGCATCTCCGAAACAGTGATGCTGGTAGGATGGTAATGCTGTGCAGTAATACCTATCAAAGATGGTCCAAAACAGGTGACACTTCGAGCCTTCGACAAGGCACGGGCCAGCCACACTCATTAATTCCAGAGGTCAGCGCAGGTTATCTCATCTTGTCCACAGAAATAGGAGGGCTACCGTGGCTGACATTTTTTTACTCATAATTTCAATTGTGGTAAAGGGCCCAATTTGTCCGAACACACGGTTCATCATAAGCTCTTGGATATGGGTCTCTGCAGCTACAGACCCATTCATCTGCTATGCTCACAGCCATTCACCATCATCAATGCTTGCAGTGGGCACATAATCATCGACATTAGACCATAGAAGACTGGAAGAGGGTCACATGGTCAGACGAATCCCATTTCTGTTACACCATGTGGATGGACAAGCTCATGTGCGATGCTTACCCACAGAAGCCATCTCACCTCGATGCATTGTGGGATGGATCCAGGCAGCTGGAGGGAGTGTGATGATCTGGGCAATGTATTCTTGAGGAACACTTGGGCCAATTATCCCTGTAGAGCAAACTCTGACAGCTGTCACCTACCTGAACATCATGGCTGACCAAGTACACCCCTTTATGGTGATTGTATTGTCTGGTGGAGATGGCATCTCCCAACAAGACAATGCCTCATGTCACACTGCAAAGAAGGTTCAGGAATGGTTCCTAGAACATGATGAGGAATTCCCTTTATTGCCATTGCCCCCAAATTCCCTGGACATGAATCCTATCGAGCATTTGTGGTTTCAGTTGGAGAAACATGTAAAAGCAGCATCGCCCCAACTATGTAATTTACGGGAACTATGGGATCTTCTACTGCAGTCATGGTGCCAAATATCAAGGACACCTACCAAAATCTCATTGAATCTATGCCTCATCGGGTGAGTGCTCTTTTGGTGGCAAGAGGAAAACCTACATCACATTAGGTAGGTGGTTTTAATGTTTTGGCTGATCGGTGCATATTGTTCTAAATTTAACCAATGGAAACTGAAACTAAATTTAACCAATGGAAGCTTGAGTTCAAAAATAATAATTAGTAACTATAATTCTAAAATAATGTAATTTATTACAAAAGTATGAATTAAAACATTTATATAAACTAAATTTAACCAACACAAATCTTCATCAGTATAAAAATAAACCTTCAAAAGAACATAGCACCTTATCACTATTCCTACAAAGAGTTGTTTCCTCTATAATTCTTACTATCTCCACTCAAAGCATAAAATAAGGCTTTTTACAACACTCGATAAGTAGCACAATCATATTTGTGAACAAACTTGCAATCTATCAAGAATAACCTTACCAATTCCTAAACAAACTAAATAACTATACACCAAATGAATTCCTTCTAAGGTTTTAGTCATCAAGTACTCCAAAACTGAGGCTAAGTATACTGGTTTCTCAGAACCAATTCTTTTCAGACATTGATCACCATGCACAAGACAATGAATTCTTTTTCTTACTTGTTCACTAACAATATCCACACTAATAAACTTATTTAACCTCTCACGCACACACCAAATAAAAACATTTCTTCTTTATACCATAGCACACAGACTAAAACAAACTATTTATGTCCCTCACACAAATTCTTCCTAATTTCAACTCTTTTATTCTTTATTTCTAAGTTTGTTCAAAGTGGTTAGTGATGTAATTCTCACACTGAAGTAAATGCAAGCATCAAAATGATACATCACATTTTCATTATTGCTTGTTTATCTGTCATAACAATATTATAATAACTTTAGCAGCTGATTGAGGGGATATTTATTTTATTTTTTATTTTATATATTATTATAATAACTGCAGGATACCATAGTTTTACTGCGATAGCTGATTTGTTGGGTATGTCTACCAGACATCATATATCAGAAGTGTAGTGCTGATAAATAATAAAATAAGCTCGACATATGTTACTTGGTGTAGTGATGAGCTATAGGTTGGCTTGAGGCAGGTCAAAGTCAAGCAGATGTTGCCATATGGCTTAATGTGAGATGTTCAGTAGTACATAGACACTGGCAGAGATTCCAACAAGGACAGAACATCAGACAATTCAGCAGTGGATGATAGGCAGCAACCCCAAAGGAGGTCTACTATCTGGTATTATGCACCCAGAGACATAGGATGTCAACACATAAACTGCATTTGAACTCACAGCAGCAAGTGGAACAGCAATATCTGCTACCATCATATGCCGAAGACTTCACAAGGTGTGTCTGTATGCTAGGCAGCCAGCAGTGTGCCTGACACCACAGGAGGGGCATTCTAAACTGGTACAGATATAATGTCAACTGGAACCAGGAGCAATGGCAGTCCATGGTCTTCACAGATTAGATTTGCCCTCCACAGCTCTTTGTGACATCAACTGATATGGAATGAACCACATATATGCTACCATGCCACAAATATCAGTGAATCTACAGTGGTGATAGTCTCATGGTTTGGAGAGGGATATCTTTGGACAGCTGCATAGATTTGTATGTGTTTCCAACAGACTATATTACTGGTCACATGTATAGGGATGAAATCTTGACCACTTCATGCAACCATATGAAAGTACAATAGATGATACCTTCCTTCTAAAAGGACAATAATACCACCTGCACCATTGCTGCTTTATCGATCATTATCTAGAGAATAGCGTTATTATCCTGTGGAGTGGCCAGCCCTTCTCCCGATCTAAATCTGAGAGAACATGCATGGAATGTTTCAAGAGATGGGTTATTCCCTTGAAACCAAAAGCTGCAATATACTTTTGAGTAACAATGGAGATTACTACCCACAGCACTGCTGGACAGTCTTATCAATAGCATGAGATTTCGCTGAGGCTTGCATAGTAGTAAGAGGTGGCCAAACTCCATATTGAACCACTTAGGCTATTGCAGTTGACCTTCACCATTTTACTATATGTCTGTATTCTGATATAATTTTGTGAATTCGAAAGTGTTGTACTATTTTTTAACTGTTATTCTTATGCACAGTGTTTATATACACCTATCTTCTGATTCACATCCAGCAGAGCTAATGAATTTTCAGGTTGCTCCTTAACATATGGAAATCAGTGTATGATTAATTATCTCCTCCAAGCAGCATTAAAGATGCTACTAAAAGAACACTACACAATAAAATCAACTGTATTGCAATACAATTTACAACCCCCCCCCCCCCCCCCCGAACAGCCAGGTGCAAATTGGCAACAGGTGCTTAGGCAACGTCTCCTACAGGTAAGTAAACTCAATGGATTCAGAATAACTAACACTTATTACAAACACCGCGACATACATAAGTACACATGGGTTTCACCCGATGGGCTGCATAAGAATATGATTGATTGCATATTAATTAACAGCAAATGGGCTAGTTCTGTTAGGAATACCAGGGCATATAGGGGAGCTGAAATTGGATCTGACCATTACCTTGTTAAAAGTGTGTTGCAACTTAAACTTAAAAAGTGTTGTGCTAGGGTTAAAAAATTTACTTTTAATACTGAAGCTCTGAAAGATCCAGTTATAGCCAAAGCTTACCATGATAGGTTACTTAGTCATTATGACAGTCATGGCTTGCTTACTACTGAAGTTGAGGAAGAATGGGATCATTTTAAACAGGCTTTTTTGGACACTAACAGTACTCTTTTAGGAAAAAAGGAGCAGAAGAGACAGAATTATCTGAGTGATAAGGCACTTGAGCTTATTTCGGAAAGAAAGAACTGCAGGAATGCACTTAATCAATACCCTACTAGTACTAATAGAAAGCATTACAGAGACCTTAATAAACTTGTAAAGGATCAGTTAGCTGCTGATAAGAATCTTTGGCTTGATGGTTTGGCTGACAAAGCCGAGGAAGCAGTTAGACAGCACAACAGCAGAGAGCTGTACCAGATATTTAATGTGGTAGAAAACGGACAGGCATACAAGGATTGAAGGATAAACAAGGTAAAGTTATAGAAGGGGAGGATTCTGTCATGGCAAGGTGGGCTGAGCATTTTAGTGATGTTCTAAACAATGTAGTTAGTTCTACTCCCATTGTTTGCAATGATGATAGATGCATTGGTGGCTTTAATGTTGGCCCTATAACACAATCTGAAGTTATTTTGGCTGTTTCTAAACTTAAACTTCATAAATCCCCAGGGGTAGATGAAATTACTACGGAAATGCTTAGAGCTGGGAATGTTTCGGTTACCACTTGGATGACTGAAATTCTGAATATCTTTTATGATAAAGGCATGGTTCCTAAGGATTTTACCAGAGCTATTGTTATCCCTATTTTCAAAAAAGGTGATCGCAGTTCTTGTGATAACTATAGGGGTATCAGCCTACTCTCTGTTCCAGGTAAAGTTCTTTCCATGATTGTGCTTAATAGAATTAAGAATCTGGTTGACAGTCAATTGCGTGATGAGCAATGTGGATTCAGAAGTGGTAGGGGATGTGTGGATCAGATATTTTCACTTAGGCAGATTCTTGAGAAATGTTTAGAGTTTCAGAAACCTTTGGTTGCTAGCTTTGTTGATTTCAAAAAGGCTTTCGACTCTGTAGATCGTCATAATTTGTGGTTGATTGTGAGATCATATGGTATACCAGACAAGTTAGTTAACATTATGAAAGCTCTTTATAATAACACTGAGTCATGTGTGAGAGTTGGTAAGGCTTGTAGCAATTGGTTTAGCATTACTTCTGGTGTTCGACAAGGGTGCATTTTGTCTCCTTTTCTCTTTAGCTTGGTTATTGATTATGTTATGCGAAATTCACTTCAAGGGAAAGATTTTGGCCTTAAATGTGCTGGAGATACGAAAATTTCTGATTTAGATTATACTGATGATTTAGCCCTTTTGGCAAATGATGTTGATGAGATGAACTCTTTCATTCGAGCTGTTGATGAGACTGGTAGTAGAGTAGGTTTGGTTATAAACAGAGAGAAAACTAAAGTGATGAAAATTGGTCAGGCAGGCTGTGATTCAGTTAATCTGAATGGTTGCAGTCTTGAGCAGGTGTCACAGTTTAATTATCTTGGGAGCTATGTAACAGATAATGGTGATGTGCGGTATGAGATTAACAGACGAATAGGGATTGCTGCAGGGACTTTTAAGAACCTATGGAGAGTGTGGAGAAATAGGCGTATACACCTAAAGACTAAAATTAGACTCTATAATAGTTTGGTTCTTTCTAGGGTTAGTTATAGTAGTGAAACTTGGACACTTTGTAAACAAGATAACAGGAAACTAGATGCTTTTGATTCCAGATGCTTACGCAGTATCTTGGGCATTAGGTGGTTCAACTTTGTAACTAATGATGAGATTAGGCAAAGGAGTTTGCAACCTCCTTTAAGCAGCATATTGTGCAGAGAGAGACTCCGTTGGTTTGGCCATGTTGCCCGTATGAATAATTATAGATTGGCGAATAGGGTTATGAACAGTGTGCCTAAAGGCCTCAGAAGGAGGGGGAGACCTAGGATGCGGTGGGCAGACAATGTCAAACAGGACCTTGTTAGAATTGGTGTGCAGTGGCCAGATGCAGTAGATGTAGCTCAGGATAGATTTGCTTGGAGAACTAAATTGCACGGTCTGGTTGGACCTCTGTAGCCCATGGCTGCTTGAGGATGATGATGATAATGATGATGCTTGCTTGGCACTGTTATATCTTGGGGCTGCAGGTCTTCACAGAAGAAAAACTTAGTTTTTATTAACAATAATTCTTAATTTACACAAGTTCCAAAGAATTAAGGGGAAAACAATTTTGAACAGTAACTATTAACTATCAGCAGAATAAGTACGAAATCTTGTAAAAATCAAAATCAAGTTTTTATCTCAGCCCAGGACTCCACTATAGCTGCATCTCTGAAAGAAAATGCTAATTTGCTCTTGCCTACAGCAACTAATGTGTCATAGCAACAAATGAAAAATAGTAAGTACAAACAAAATGGCCCAACAGTTATCTGTATAATAAAATGTGTCTCTGTGTGTGAGCGTGTGTGGCAGCCATAACTAATCGGGAAATCAACGTACAAAAAAAAATATATACCCCCTCAAGCAGCTGCTTGCCACAGAGGCCTGACAGGAGCCTGCCAGTTTATACGCCACAGTAGAAGGTCTGAGAGGATGGCGGGACCTCAGCAGAAAAACAACACATACATCCATGCCTTACCCGGGACTCGAACCCAGGTCCCTTAGATCAGTAGCCCAGGGTGCTAACCACTCGGCCACGGGATGGTCAACGTACACACTTCAAATTTTCAGAGAATGTTTCTGGTTGTGGTCAGGATTGCAGTGCCAAATTTCAGGTCAAAAGTCCAAATGGGTGGCTTGCTAGAAGCAGAAATATTTACCATGCCATTCCTATGGGAAATGAGAATGGCTGTCAAATTTATCATTGCCATTTACTGCTCCCTAACCATGAAAGTATAGCGTTAAAATAGCATTTAAATCTGTTGCTGTTGCCAGATTCTGCACATTTCCAAAGGCATTGTTTAGGCATTCCATTGCAGCTAGGGACCTGATTTTCTAACCAAACATGGTGTCAGGCAGGGGGAACCCGTGAGGGGCGTAGTTATGGGGGGATGGGGGGAGCCTCCCCATCCCCCCCATAATACGCCCCTGGCGGGTTCCCCCTGCCTGAGGGTTTACCCTGTGCACGTTAAAGAACACACTGGATGGCCTTGACAGGAGGCTACTATCTGTCTCCCAACAGCTGTTCCAGTGGGTTCCCTCCCCCAACCTTCTCTGAGCCTTCGGGGTCCATGTGACCTGCCCATTCATCCCATAGTGTGCAAAAAAGTGCTTCTCAGAGCTAAAACAACCCAACCTTTTGCTGATGCTACTGTTGCTTAAAATGCAATACAATCAGAACTGCATAGATCTCCAATTTTGAAAATCCCCTTTTATTCTAGGAAAATGGCAACACTGTTTTTTAAAGCATTATCCTGATGCTGGCACATATAGAGAGCATCTATACCATGTAGTGAGATAAGCAAAAATGAGTGTAGTATGATATACAGTAGCATGTAATTCATAGTGATATGACTGGTTAGATATTTCATAGTGTTCAAACTAATGAAGCATTTCCAGATGTTAAAATGATCATTATTCATATTGTTTAAGGATTTTATTTTTTTAAATTTTGTTATACTGGTCATATGTTTTGTATTGGGCCAAATTTCCATTTCATTAAACTATTATTTGCGTTTTACTAGTATTCATTAAAATGAAACATTTTTACATAGAGATACATTGTAAATTGGCCAGGGTGAGAAAAAAATATTGTTACACTGAATATTTCTTTATTCTGGCATTTGTTATACTGACATATATGTCATTGAGATGCTGGAAGAAAGCTGTACTTCATCAATTAGGAAACACAGGAACCATCTAGAACTCAAACCCAATTGAGCTCTGAAATGCATTTCTTTCAGCTTGAATTAAGAAATTTTTTTGAAACTGAAACAGACAAAAAGGCAACAGTGCTTGAGATAAAATAGGATAATTGGAGGCATGGGTGTCACAAAATTTTTTTTGTGTGTGTGTGTGGGGGGGGGGAAGAGGGGCTAAAACGGTTTTATTGGGTGGGAAGGGGGGACAAAAAGCAAATCTTTAGTAAGTATGTGTGCGACATTCCTATTAATGCATAATTGTCCCCCCTTCCCACCCAATAAAACCGTTTTGGCCCCTCTTTCCCCCCCACACACACACACAAAAATTTTTGTGACACCCATGCCTCCAATTATCCTATTTTATCTCAAGCACTGTTGCCTTTTTATCTGTTTCAGTTTCAAAAAAATTTCTTAATTCAAGCTGAAAGAAATGCATTTCAGAGCTCAATTGGGTTTGAGTTCTACATGGTTCCTGTGTTTCCTTATTGATGAAGTACAGCTTTCTCCCAGCATCTCAATGACATATATGTCAGTATAACAAATGCCAGAATAAAGAAATATTCAGTGTAACAATATTTTTTTTTCACCCTGGGCAATTTACAACGCATCTCTATGTAAAAATGTTTCATTTTAATGAATACTAGTAAAACACAAAAAATAGTTTAACAAAATGGAAATTTGGCCCAATACAAAACATATGACCAGTATAAAAAATTAAAAAAAAAAATACCCCCTCAAGCAGCTGCTTGCCACATAGGTCTGACAGGAGCCTGTCAGTTTATATGCCACAGTAGGAGATCTGAGAGGATGGCAGGACCTCAGCAGAAAAACGACACACACATCCATGCCTAATCCAGGGCTCAAACCCAGTCCCTTAGATCAGTAGCCAAGCGTGCTAACCACTCAGCCACAGGACAGCTAACAAATTTTAAAAAAATAAAATCCTTAAACAATATGAATAATGAACATTTTAACATCTGGAAATGCTTCATTAGTTTGAAGACTATGAAATATCTAACCAGTCATATCACTATGAATTACATGCTACTGTATATCATACTACACTCATTTTTGTTTATCTCACTACATGGTATAGATGCTCTCTACATGTGCTAGCATCAGGATAATGCTTTAAAAAACAGTGTTGCCATTTTCCTAGAATAAAAAGGGATTTTTAAAATTGGAGATTTATGCATTTCTGATTGTATTGCATTTTAAGCAACAGTAGCATCAGCAAAAGGTTGGGTTGTTTTAGCTCTGAGAAGCACTTTTTTGCACACTATGGGATGAATGGGCAGGTCACATGGACCCCGAAGGCTCAGAGAAGGTTGGGGGAGGGAACCCACTGGAACAGCTGTTGGGAGACAGATAGTAGCCTCCTGTCAAGGCCATCCAGTGTGTTCTTTAACGTGCACAGGGTACAGCTCTCCCACATATGGGAACAGAGCTTAACATCTCATCTGATGGACGGCGGGCCTTTCCAAGCCCATCAGTGTCCCCTACTAACCATGGGCAGGGCGGGGATTAGCAAAAGGTTCTTTCAATGAAGTTCCAACTGATGCATTTTACGATTCGTTGAATTTAAGTTACTGTTATATTTGTTCATTATTACTTCTGTTTGAAATTTGCTATTCAGTTTAGGTTTATTATTAAAAGCCAATATTGCACTAAGTTTTCATCCTTTCATAATGACATGGAAAGACATCCAAACAATGTGCTGGAGAGCTGAAAAATCATTTAAAAATTTATAGAGAGATGCTTGTCGGAACAGACAGTTAAAATTATTACTGATATTTTTAAGAAGCCTAATATATGATAAATTTCTTTCATAATGATTATTTTGCAGTATGACTTATGATAGTCACTATCATAGCATGTTTCTCATTGCATTTCAGAATAACAAACATATTTTGGTAACTCACTCAATTATGTTATATTGATTTTACTAACAAGATCCTGTCATATCTCTTGGAAGCAGTTGCTTTAGGGTTAATGCATTTTGCTTCAGAGGATTGCATTTAAATACCTAAATATTTCTCTGCTAAACCTTCATCCTGCTTTGCTTAAAATAATTATCAATTTGCGGTTTATGCCTGCTCAAATTACATAAATAATAACTTGCAAAAAAGCTTGTGTCTAAAATAGGTTAAAACTTAAAAAAAAGTTCTATGCCTACTATTCCAATGCCCTACTTTACATGCTATAAGCACCATCTACCATAAAAATAGGAAATTTCAACTCAGTGGAAGTAGTAGTATACTGAGCAAAAAACATAAAGATAATATAGAGAAGCAAAGAGAAAATGATGTGACCATAAAGTAAAAATGCAGACCTTAGCAAAAATGTCTTTTTTTGTGACACATTTGTGGCACAAGGGAAACTATGGCCTGCACCAAACAAAATAGATGGTAAGGAAAAGAATAAAGAAATAAAAATCATTCACATATATAACCAAAGTTAAAAGCAAAACACAAAA
The DNA here is from genome assembly GCA_038380435.1 of Ryuthela nishihirai. Classification (NCBI taxonomy): domain Eukaryota; kingdom Metazoa; phylum Arthropoda; class Arachnida; order Araneae; family Heptathelidae; genus Ryuthela; species Ryuthela nishihirai. The sequence goes on along the minus strand of JAWZYU010000004.1, from coordinate 91,716,210 downwards.
TGAGTATATGGCATAACTATAAAGACAATAAAATTGTAAAAATAAAAACAATAATAAATATTGGGATAAACTCAGATAACTCGACGGTTCAACATCTAGTAATAAATAGGCACTTTGATGTCAATTTCAATTTTAGAGGAAAAATTGTCTGAGCCGGGTGTGATATGAACCCATGACCTCCTGATAACATGTCAGGTGCTCTAGCCACTGAGCTACCGGCCACCGATCAAGATCTCCGCTAATTAACGCTATGAACATTCCCTTTATGTCACATATAGGCGTTATTTTAGGCAATTTTTAGCCCTAGCAGTTTTTTATTTGCCAATAGATGGAAAGCATGTCTTACAAGTATGCTAATGATAATAGATATTGAGATAAACTCTACGGTTCAACATCTAGTAATAAGTAGGCACTTTGACGTAGATTTCAATTTTAGAGGAAAAATTGTCTGAGCTGGATGGGAAACGAACCCACGACCTCCTGATAACATGTCAGGTGCTCTAGACCACTGAGACTAGCACCTGACATGTTATCAGGAGATCGTAGGTTCATATCCCACCTGGCTCAGACAATTTTTCCTCTAAAATTGAAATCAACGTCAAAGTGCCTATTTATTACTAAAAATAAAAACATTGGGTATGAAAAAAAACCTGTATTAAAATAAACCAACAATTATATAATTCAAAAATCAACAATGGGTTAGAAAGGTTGTTTTTTTTTTCCTTTGGTGGCACTTTTTTGCACACAACGGGCTAAATGGTAAGGTCACACAGACCCCAAGGGCTTAGAGAAAGTTGGGCAAGGAGAGCCACTGGATAGCATTATGAGAGAGATGGTATCTGCCCATTAAGGCCATCCAGCATGTTCTTTAACATGCACAGGGTTTGGCACTCTTGCACGGGGGGCATTGGCTTTACATCTCGCTATTTGGAGAGCAGCCTTTCCAAACCTATTTGTATCCCCTTTGTGAAGGAGGGCAGAATGAGGTTTTAATGGAGATAAATCTCAAAGTTGGCCAAGGTACAACTCAAACCTGAGAACTACAGATAACAAGCCTGGCATGCTACTGAATCAACTCCTGCCCCATGGGTCACAAGACTCACGTAAAAGGCAGTAATTACAAACTATAAGGTAAAACATTAAATTGTTTTAAAATTTGAATTTTTCACAACAATACAAAAACTTGCATAAACAAATAAAAAAAAAACAATAAAGAACCAGAATAAAGTCACATTTTAGTAGATCTTTGAGCTATTTGCTCATTAGGATGCTAAATTGAATTATTCTAAAATCAATGTCTTCAGTGGCAAAAACCATAAGACAGAAACAAAAAATATTACTGTATAACTTTCAAGTAATAAGCACTATTTGATGCAACAATAATAACATTTTTTACTTTAAATTTGAAAGTACCACACAAATGTTCATCTCTAATCACAAGAGGTAATAAATTAAGTATTCTCAGTGCCAAAAATAAGAAGTGCTTATAAGCTATCTCTTTCTTCACTCTAGTATTTAATTTCTAAAATTGTCAGGTTTAAAAAAAAACAGCTATAGTCAGCAGTGTGCTGGAGCCAATTGTTAAAATTCTGATGATCAGTGGATTAGTGGAACAGACTATAAAGTTTGCCAAGAAGCAGAGAAATATCTATTAATCAACAAGCCATATGGAATTTGTAATAAATTCAATTATTATATTGTTGCATTTTAATTTTAAATTGTTTTTGTATCATTTAGATTTTCTTAGTACAGTGAGCATGCTGCAATACACTTGCAAGCTGGCAATTGTTATAAAAGGTACTATTGTCTGTAATGCTTGATATCAGCAATTTACATGCCAAATCAAAAAAAACATGTGCTTTAGAAAATTACATGAAATTTTGCATCATCTATGGATAAGATGGTGCTATGAAAGTTGACAAGTTTGTTTTGCTTTTTAATTTGCAACATAGAGGGCAAAAAGGATTATAGAAAGTACTTCTAATTTGTACAAGATTTCTTATATAAAGGACTACCCAAGATCAAAGTCACTGTCGACTACTACCTCAGTTAAAGGCAAAACAAACACAAAGTTTGCCTGCTGAATAATAGCAGTAATGCAGGTTTAAGTTAAATAAATCTATATTGCTCCTCTAGTGCGAATAAAAAATGGTGAATCATATAAAGTGTACTGAATAAAAATTACCTTTTTCTGACTCAACATTAAATCAGTACTTAAAATAAAGTTCTTGAAACAAAATTAAATAAAAAAAAAATCCCTAATTCCAATCATGCCCTCCTTGGACTCCATTTCTGCTTTTTGTCCTCCTTTAAAACACTGGTAACCCTAGTCATGGGGGAGATGGAGGACCACCAACCCCTTAGCAAAATTGCACTTTAAAAAAAGTCATTAGTTCATGAATTTAAAATAAAACATCAATATTTTTTAATATTATAGGGTTGGGCCTGCTCCTTCCAAAAACCTTGACTTTTCACAAGTGCCAGGTATCCCAAACACATTGCACTTCTAGATATGAACCAGAGACATTCTGGTTATCTCTGGCAAGGGCATACCCACCCACCTCTTTCAGGACTTCAGTAGCATATATTTTCTAAACCTTTCTTGAAAACCAGAGACTCAGTATGTTAAATGAAGCTCAAACACATCAATCCTAGTCCCCAAAGAGGTTTCTGGGTATGCCACCAACCTCTGGGTTTTGAGTTTAAACTATTATGAGGTGGATGCTTATGAAAAATTTTATCTTTGCCAATACAATTTCTTTCATCTGCAAATGATGTGAAATACTCTACCATCTTTAAGAGACTTTAGTCATCTTGTCTACAGCATTGATACTGATAAATGATAATGTCTACCTACTGATCTCTATCAGAAAAATATGATTTTCCAAAAGAAATTTGAATAACCAATTGTTAACTGTCTGTTGCATATCATGATTAACTAAATAATATTTACTTCTGTGGAGCAAGGGTTGGTTCAGTTGATAGTGTGTCAGGATAATTATCTGATGTTCCCAGATACAGATCTCAACTATGCTTGCATTCAGAATTTTCTCTGATAATGCTACTTCTACCCTTTATGAGAAAGGGTATACTGATGGGCTTAAAAAGGACACAATCTGTCAGACAAGATGTTAAGACATGGTCCAATATGCAGGAGAGCTAATAAGCTGTGCACGTTACAGAACACACTGAATGACCTTAATAGCTATTGTCTTCTAACATCTGCAAAATGGATTTTCCTCCCCACCTCCTATGAATACTTGTGGCCAGCCCATTTGCATTATTGGGTGCAAAAAGAAGTTGAACTTGGAGGTAAAACTACCAAACATTTCATGCTTTTAATATTAGTAGTAATGGCAGAGTAATGCTGTTCTGCTCTTTACTTTCAAAATGTGCACTTTATTCCAATATTCATTTATATATGAATTACAAAACACTATTGGCATGGGAAATTCAAACAGGTTATCATATAACTGAAAGGTGATCAGGGCAGAATTGCCAACTCTGTACTTTTTAACTTGGGAGATTTCAGATGAGAGACACTCTCTTCAACCTCTTCTCCCTCTGGAATATTTTATAATAAAGTTGTAATCTTTTTCCTTCAAAATATAAAGTTGTAATCTTTTTCCTTCAAAATGTGTGCTAATCAAAATCACATTTAATATTATTTGCATACAAATGAAACTTTAAAGTTAACTTTACAAATTAAAATAACTTAAAATTCTCTGTTGTTGAGGACAGAGAATTTTAAGTTATTTTAATTAATTTCTGAGCAAGGTGTTTTTAATTGTGTAACTTTACAAATATTAAAACAAAAAAAAAAGGACAAAATCTTTTAAAATAATCAATTTTGGCCATTCTAAAAAATATATTTGTGCTGAATATATCACCAGAAATTTTTTTGGAGTGTATTGTAACTGCTTGATTATTTAACATATTTTACACTGTTAGGGTCATTGGCTAAAATCTCTAAGTCAGTGGTTCCTTAGATGGCAACTCAGATCCCGTGTTGTTCAAAATATTGTGATCTTTCACACCACACACACATGAAAGTATGCCTCCATCCATACATCAATGTCTATTGACAAGGGTGCCTCCTCCTAATAACCTGTATAATACTGACACCACCATCCCTATTCTAGAAAGATGGTTGTCAACTATCCCAATACATTACACTGTATATAGTCATTCAATAAGCATATGATTTCATTTTATAAACAGCCTGTGTTTGCATAAAATACCAACCCAAATTTAAAAACACATGCATTATTATGTGATACTATGTTTTGTTTGTTTATGAATAATAACAGCTATTTTATTCATGTTTGATCAAATTGTTTTAATATTGCCTTTTTATTACTCACAATGGGTTAAATGGGCAGGTCACAAGGATAGGGTTACCAGACAACAGAAAAGGTAGAAATGGGGAACAAAGGAGAAAATGCTTTCAATTTGTGAAATAAGTTTATTTTAAATACCAACTAACAGTTTAGTAAGAAAAAGGCATGTCTAATTATTCAGTACATTTTAAATATAACATGTGCCAATTTTTATTCATACTTGATAAGTAAACTTTATTTCCAAGCATTATTTGGCTTTAAGTGGTATAATGTTTAGTAACTATCTGCTGCTGCATGAGGCAAATTTTGCATTTCTATTAACTGTTCCATAACAATAAATTTGTGTGTTCTAAAACAATAAAAAAAAACTGATAATACTATGGTATGCTCTTATATGAGAAGGCTTGTAGAAACTAGGAGTGACACCTTAATTCCTTTGCTGTCCTTTCACGTTGCAAAAAAATAAAACTGCTGTAAACTTTCAAAGCTCCAACTACGGTACACAGAAGCAAGTTTTTATGCAATTTTCTACAGCACATACTTTTTTAATCTGGCATGTGGCCGAGTGATTAGCGCGCTTGGCTACTGATCTACGGGACCTGGGTTCGAGCCCCGGGTAAGGCATGGATATTTGTGTTGTTTTCTGCTGAGGTCCTGCCATCCTCACAGACTTTCTACTCTGGCATATAAACTGACAGGCTCCTGTCAGACCTCTGTGGCAAGCAGCTGCTTGAGGGGGTATTTATTTTTTTTATTTATTTTATGTAAATTGCACGAATTGAGATTACAGAAAATAGTAACTTTTACAACATTAACAGAATTAATTTAGCATTCACGATTTGCATTTATATTATTTTGCGGTTAACAGTAAATTATATTCTAGCCATGGGTTCAAGAAATTTATAAAAGAAAAATACAAATAAAAGAGTGCCTTAATTTTAATTTAAAACATGTTCCGAGTTTATACAAAAATGGGCATTTCGTGCTTCTTCGAAATTCCGGGAGGTCAATGGATGAAAAAGGTGGACTCCTTTTGGAGGACGTATGGTATGGACTATAAGAACGTATGGTAGGACACCAAGAACTCAGTTGAGTTCAAGGTGTTGTAAGTTCATGGTTGGGGAAAAGGGAATACAGGACAACTGATACCACACATACGGTTGCCTCCCATCAAGGCCATCCAGTGTGTTCTTTAACATGCACAAGGTCCATACCTTGTTTACATTATTCTTCGTTTTCTTTCGACTCCACATGGAGTAAATACTAAAAAGACAAATCAAGCGCATTTATCAAATTTGCAGAGTTAATATATGAGAAACTTACATGGCAGTTGGTTATGCGTAAATACCTACACATTCCTACAACCATAAACTCATGTTGCATCGGCTCTTTAATATTATCACAACATTTAGTTCTTTACATTCATTACTCCCCTTTGCTTCGTGATTTGAGAAAGTTATTTTATTCCTTCCCTCAGAAGAAAAAAACTGCCAATTAAATTTCATTTCTTTTGAATTCTCTCTGCCAGTATTCCTATTAAGTTTTAATTTTTTTTAAACTTTTTCAGCCCCAACAACCGAGCCGAAATTACAAACCCTAAGAGCCAGCACACCTTTGATTTAGAATTCCAGAATGAAGCTTCTTGTGGCCACTACCAATTGATCGGGACAGTGTCACCCATTATGGGTATATGTAAAACCTGACAACAAACTGGGAGTTCCTTATTCAGTCTCTTACCCCATTATATTCCAATACTATAAGTTTGAGCAGGGCTGGCGCGAACTTGAACGTCTTCCCATTCTCCAGATCTGCATTTAGGTATTAATGAATAATTTGGCTAAAGTTAATACCATATTTAAAGCTGTGAAATTTCAAAATCATGTTAAATCGAACGTTAGTTTAAAGGCAGCCCTACTGTAAACGACTTGTTAAACTGAAATAATGTTGGAAATTCATGATGCTCGGAGACTGGTTGTATTCGTATATAATTCAGTTGTTATTAAGTACTATTGCTTAACATTTTAATAATAAATAATTTCTGTTAAAATTATTTTTGGCAGTGGCGGCTCGTGACTAAACTATTTCGTGGGGCACTTTGCCTACCAAAGACAGAGCTCAGATGTAGGAAAACACTTTGGAGAAATACCTGATATTAAACCGAAAAGTTGTTCTATAATGTATATTAGCTTTTTTCCCCAGCTGTTATCAAAACTCATTATTTAGCAAAAAAGATTGAAAAAAGCCAAACAAAAAACTCTGGAAAGCATTCTGATCCTTGCCACTTCAATTCAGCATTTGCCCCTCCCCTGTAATAATTACTTGTGTCTATGTTTGTAAATGGTAGCTAAGTACTCATTGGAAGAAGAGCTATGCACCAATCCCCTGTAATCCCAGGCCTAGCACCTAATGTCCGACCTCGCCTTCTCGTGGTGCAGGCCTTTAGTACCTTTCAAAAGAGATACTCTCTTGTAGAAGGGAACGGAAGAGGAGAACTGCCAGATCAGAGTGGCCTATTGATCTGCACTACTCTGGCTACTTTTCTTTTTTTCTTCCTGCTCAGGATTGATCAACCACACAGTGTCCTAGTGCTGATCATTTATACCAACCGGAACGGACTAATGGCTCTGAGCTTTATTTTGGATCCTGAATTTGCTGCACTGATGGGCTTCTGAGGAGCAAAATCTTCCTCTGTGTTTTGTTTGTTTATAGATTGACAGCCCGAAGTGAATAGATTCACAGGATATGTTTTATCAGCTGGTGAATAATCCTGAGCAGATGTCATCACAGGCACCTGAATTTTTGCTTCTCTGTGCATCGTCAAATCCTACATTAGAGGAGGTCTTCAAGTGTAGATGGCTTCAGCCTTTAGTTGTGGGGGCACGGGCCTCGTGCCTGCGATTAGGGGGCTGTTTGACTTTGTAGGCATTCCCTCTCTCAATAAATATAGTTTTTTTTAAACATTACACTAACCATTTTCGCTCCATATGTACATTAGTTGGAATGTGAGGACTCTGCACAGAGATTATTTTCTTGATGCCCTCACACAAAGTTCCACCACTATAATTTAGATATTCGGTGCTTGCAAGAGACCAGATGGACAGATAAAGGTCAGATTCTTAAAAATAATCTTAAATTTCACTTTTTAGGTAGGAAAGATAAAAAGCGTCTGCAAGGCGTAGGTTTGCTTCTCAGCAGACACGCTAGTGAAGCTCATGTAGGATATGAGTGCATTAATGAAAGGTTTCTTACAGCTAAAGACAAGCATTAAAAACTTGAATGTTAACTGCTGTTATGCCCCTACTGAGGATACCAATGAGGATGAGAAGGATAGGTTTTACGGACAACTTCAGGATATTTTAATTCTGTCAAAGAAGGAGATTAACCCTTGTTCTAGGTGACTTCAATGCCAAAGTTGTACTGACACTAAAATTTCGGGATGGGTGATAACATGGCCGTTTATATACCTATCAGGCCCGAACATTTCGCTGAAGTGTGTTGTGATGTCACACACGTAGTGCCACTTCAGTGCTACAAACAGTTACTACAACAGTAACTACAAGTTACTGTTGTAGTAACTGTTTGTAGTCTATGTTAATAACAAAGTTGTTTTGTCAGACCTAAAAGGATTATATTTTTCAAAGGTAAGTTACAGTTATTATTATTTTGAATTTCTATATGGTAATGAGCATTTCTACTATGGCATATAAAATGACAGGCTCCTGTCAGACCTCTGTGGCAAGCAGCTGCTTGAGGGGGTATTTATTTATTTTTTTTAATGTGCATGTTAAAAAAGACAAGAAAGTTCTTGTTCAGCAAAAGAAGAAAGAAAAAAGAAAAAGAGAAAAGCCAGCCACCCTCCAAACCTCCATCTGCAGAAGAAGAAGTTGAAATACTAAATGTGGCAGATATGGGAACACTTCTTGCTACTGTTCAGAGTCACTTTCCTGATTCTTCAATGATTTGGCGTAAGGATTTAGTTTCGTACTTGAATGTTAACCTGAACTTTGAAGTAACTGACCCAATATTTAACACTAATCCTACTGGTTACCCCACATCACTTTCGACTCCTGACATCCATGAACTAATAGTTAATGCACTCAATCATTGTACATCACAAACACTTCAGTTATTCATTGATTATTGTCTTCAAACCATGATTCAAGATATGGTTAAAGGTCTTCATACACTTGGTCGTCGCATTTTTCTTCAGAGCCTTGCGTAAGAAATGCCTGACATAGTTGTGACAAATATTTCCAAGTGTGTAGATTGGCGTAATTCATACCAGAATCGTCAGGATGTGTGTTTATCTATTCTTTGGGCTGTTGCCAAGCTGGTAACCATAATTTGGAAGCTGGATTCGAAGTGTGGTTAGAACAGATGTTTCCACACTTGGGGATGAGAGCTGATTCCAAATATGCTACAGATTACTTGGAGAAACTCTTAAGTTCTAGTGAAACTTCTGTGTCAACAAAGAATGCAATAGTCAAAGAGCTATTCCCTGTTTTAGACTTTATTCACTTTCCATCAGGAATGTTTGAAAATCTCCAAAAACAATTATTCACATTATATCCCCAGTTCAAGTCTTTAAGTTGTGGATCAGATTCTGAATCTGTGCTAAGAAATTATTTTCCATCATTCCTTTGTTATAGTGCTTATAAGCATTATAACAAAGGAATGATAGTGCTTATAACCACTATAGCTTCGTAGACTGGAACCCAATTGTTCTCCGTCATTGAAGCAAGAGGTGCTTCTCAGTTTGCTAGAATGCTTGACAAAAGATAAGCATTGTTATAGTGTTTGGAGGCAACTTTATGCATAGAATCTCGTGCAATCAATTATATTGATGACCCATTTTAAGGAACAATGAGACAATTTACCTTCAACATTCCCACATAAGCTTTTATTTGAAACACTTTCAACATTCCATGTCACAAATGAGAAGCACATTGCACGAGGAAAGACAACTCGAAGTTTATATGATTGTGTTAATTGCTGCAATGAACTCCTTGCTATAATGAGTGCGTGGAAATTTCCATGGCGAAATATCTTAATCCTCCTCAGACAGGCAATAAGTACAATACTGGTATATGATATTCATATTCATGGCTCTTTCAAAAATTCAAAAACTGGACACCTGATGAAAGATGCTGGCATGTTAGGTGTTTGGGAACAGACATGGTGTAAAATTACTGTATACACAGCAAAAGCTTACAAGTGGATGGAAGTGAATGTCCCCTAATTTTATGCATGGTTATGCTAGATATGTGGTCCATATTTGCAATTATTTTGGGAAAAATGTTTTCACCTGTGTATTTATATATGGAACAACACACAAGAAGTCAAGGACTGGCTTTCTGCAAATATGATAATCTCGATAAATGATAACTTGCCAGATTATATTGAAAAATGCCTCAAGTCCATCACACAAGTTTCTCAAACTGTACAAATACACAGTCGTGTCAGAATAATATGACCACCCACATTATCACAGTGTATCCGCCCAGGCATGTCACAGAGTGCACATGACAAGGTTTACTACATGGAGATATAAGCAGCCAGTCAGGATAGATGAGTCATAGTGCATAACATGAGTACAATGGGCAGAGGTATTGATCTGATGGACTTTCAAAATGGAGTGATCATCAATTACTGTGCCAAGGGTAGAAGCATCTCAGAAACAGCAGATTTCGTGTTCTGTTCATAAGGTGCTGTAGTAAGGGTGTACCAAGAATTGACTGCTAACATACCGAGTACCTCCAGACATAATGTGGAACCCCAAAGACCCCAAAGTCCCCAGAGGAGAACGTCGCCTCCATCGACTGGTAAAGGGCAATCAATGCGCAACAGTACAGCAATTGACCACTCAAATGAATGCTGGGGGAACCAGGTACATGCCCCCAATAATAGTAGAGTGAACCCTGTTATGCATGGATCTCTGGAGTTAACGCTGCATAAAGGCCCCCATATTAACCAAGGTCCATCGGTAACGATGCCTGCACTTCGCATTACCATCATTGGACAGTGGAAGAGTAGGAAAAGGTTGCCTTATCCAACGAATCGAGGTTTCTACTCCACAGAAATGATGGGCGGTGGTGGATACGCAGTTAGACACGCGAGAATCAACACCCGGCCATGCTTGGTGGTCAAGTACAGACCAGCGGTGGCAGTGTGCATGTCTGGGGGATGTTTTCCTGGTATGACTTGGGACCGCTTGCACCATTGGATGAGTCCCTGAACGCCAATGGCTACCTTTCCATCCTCGCTGACCACATGCATCCCTTCATGTTGGACGTTTACCCTGGTGGTGATGGTGTCTACTAACAGGACAATTCGCCCTGCCATGTTACTAAGGTGGTGCATGACTGATTCCAGGAACATGCCAGTGATGTCTCTGTTCTCCCCTGGCTGGCAAAATCGCCTGACCTCAATCGCATAGAGCACTTGTGGAACCAAATGGAACGACAGATTCGGCGTGCAGTCCCACAACACGACATTTCCGGAACCTCCATGCTCTGCTGGAATGCTCTACATATGGAGCCCGAATGGGCACATATGCCTCTGGCAACCTTACAGGATCTCATTGCATCCATGCCATGCAGTCTCGCTGCTGTCATCCAGGCAAGGGTGGTTATTCCCATTACTAGGTAGGTTGTCATATTATTCTGATACGACTGTGAAAATTCACCTCAGTTGTGGTCATATATTGTTTACTATTTGAATACAGTGGAAACATGGCTTCTAGAAAATGTTTTCATGGGTTCATTGTCACCAGAGAACTTGCAGAGGTACATTGGTAATACATTCGAAGCATTGCAGTGGTATACATTTCAACATAATATTGGCTTGCTCACCAAATTTCCACTGTCGTTTCTTCTGCCAAGTAGCTTCATTTTGGACAACAAACAAATTTGATAATAAAACTGAATTTTTACACCAGCTGTTCATTGTGTTTATGCATTAACACACCAAAAAATTGTAGTGCTCTGCATTGCATTATTTTACTAATAGTGTTATATACACTTCAGCATTCAATCTGCATGTAAATGATGTTAGAATCAGCTTGACATTATAATTTAGAAAGATGAATGTAAATAGGTTACTTTAAAAAAAAATATTGGTGTGAAAAATTGGAACTATTCTTTGTAAAATTTTATGCAAAATTAAATTCCTTAATATACTTAGTTTTCACTAATAATATAATTTGTTTTAATAATTTAGTTGTTTTTAGTTAGCTCTTACCACACCTGAAGTTAGGCCTAATTTTACAGATGAGCAGTAAATTTAAATTTTAAACAATGAACGATTAAGTTATATTTACTGATTAATAAATGAAAGGGAAGTGTTGAAGTAAAGAACTATGGAAATCATCTGTAAGGACCATAAATATTTAAACTTTGATTTAAAACCAGCATACATGTTATATTATGAAATACAGTCTTCGTCAGTAAATCAAGTCTCATGTATACATAGGGAAATTGCATACGTTTATTGAATACTATGCTGTGTGTATATATGTTCCTTAATTGTTTCTGAAATATGTTGGCTTCATCAATTTGTAGATTTCTAATTGTTACCTATCTGTTTTTGGCTTAGGTTTCTTTTATTTTATGTATTGTTGCATAATTAATATGCAGCAGATATACATGTGTAACTTTAGTTACATATGGTATGTTTTTATCATATAAATTTATAATATTGTTGCAAATTTAAAATGGATGAGCACTGAGCATGGGTATAACTAAGTATATTTTGCAATACAAATTGCAAAACAATGCAATTTATTACAAAAGCACGGATGAAATTTCTTATAAACAAACTAAATACTATCGTACATAAAGTAATAATATTTACGTACAGAACAGTTAAAACTAGCTCTGTCTACTCAATTGATCAACGTTTACCTCTTAATTTTTTTATAGCCAATGCCCTTCTTTTTTATCCCTCACTTCAGGTGCATACCTTTCTAATTTTCTGTGTTAACTCATTAGCTTTTACACTAATAGAACCATTCAACTTCCCTCGCACTCACCACATAAAATATTTCTTCTTTTCAAACACTTATCGCGTATATACTGAGACTAACTGCGTCCTCTTTCACATATCTACAACTCCAACGTTATAATTCAATCTTTCTTTCTTTTAGATCGGTTCTATGTTCCAATTCGTTGGTTAAAAATAATGTCACGCAGAAGCATACACAAGTGGTCAGGTCACGTTCTTCATAAACTCGCTGTAGCACGTTCATCTGTTGTAATGCTACCCCCTTCTTAGTCTTGTTTGTCCCAACAATTCTGGATTCCAAAGTTTCTTCAGTTCTTTGATGAAACAGGGCCAAACAATCTGCATGAACTACTTTGCACTTTGTAGTTGTACGTCGACGAATGCGATACACCACGTCATTAATCCTGTTAACTACTATATACGGACATTCGCAAGGTTTCTGAAGTTTTCGAGAAAGTCTCTTCTTTCTTTATGGATTGTAGAACCAGACAAGATCTCATTGATTGAAAACAGTTCCATTTGTTTTACTGTCGCATCTCGTTTTGGTTCTCTGGCTTGCTAAGTTGATGTTATGTCTGACCGAGTGATGGATTTCTTCTAGTCGTTGGTGTAATTCTTCTACGTATTGTGGAGTGGATACAGGCATTGCTTCGGGCCGACCATATAAAAGGTCACAGGGAAGAAGTAACTCTCCCTCAAAGAGCATCATGGAAAGTGTCTATCCAGTTGTCTCTTGCACTGCTGTTCTGTATGCCAACAAAAGGAGTGGTACATGGCGATCCCAGTCAAATTGATGGTCATCGACAGAATGGTAGATGTTGTGCAAATGTCCTTTAAATCTCTCAACCATACCATCCGATTGAGGGTGTGGGGGAATTGTTCTGGTTATCTGAATGCCAAGTAGTTGGCACATGCCTTTAAACACACTGGATTCAAAATTCCGTCCTTAGTCACAGTGAAGTTGCAAAGGTACTCCATACCTACTAAAAACGTTATTTATTATCATTTCTGAAACTGTTGTTGTCTCTTGGTCTTGGATGGGATAGACCTCAGGCCACTTCGTGAAATAATCCATTACCACTAATAAAGAGCGATTTCCATCATCAGTCCTAGGAAACGAACCCATTATATAAATGGCTATTCCCTCAAAAGGGGCACCAACGTTATATGTCTGCAACTTACCCCCGACTCCTAGTCTTAGGGCTTTTCTTTGCTGCACATGCCTCACATTTCTTACACCATCTTTCAACGTCTGCCCTACTTTTCAGCGAATGAATTCGTTCCCTGGCTTTATCTAATGTCTTATTAACACCGAAGTGTCCTCCAGTGGCACTATCATGCACATCTTTCATCACTAGTTTCACTCGGGAGCGAGGAAGGATTATCTGCCAACAGATCAGCCATCCAGTGGGATTCTCATATCTTCTGTATAATACGCCGTCTTTCACTTCTAAGGAGTCCCACTGTGCCCAGCAACATTTGGTAGTTGGGTTATACCAAGAGATTTGCTCCCAATTAGGTATTATATCAGATTTTTCAATCAAATCCATTATTGGACATATATTTAGGGCCATTATGGGCCTTTCTAATTTCTATTGGACTTCAGATGTTAGGAGTATCACTGTTTGGTTGCGTCGATGTTATTTGTCTTATGGGCAATACCTCTTTAGTACCAAATTTAAACTGTGCAATATAACAATAGTTACAGTTGTCAATACATGGACGTCTCTAGAAAGTACATCTACATTCTTATGCAGTTTGCCACTTCGATACTCGATGGAGAAATTGCACTCTTGTAACCGCTATATCCATCTAGCAATTTCTGCTTCAGGGTTTTTAAAGTTTAGTAGCCACCTGAGTGCAGCATGATCAGTGCATATAACATATTTCTGTCCATAGAGATAATCATGAAAATGTCCCATTGCTTTTACTATGTTGCTAACGGTTCTTTTCGTGTGACACAACAATTTCGTTCTGGTTTAGCTAAAGTTTTGCTAAAATATGCAATAACTTTTCTTGTCCGTCTCGCTGTTGTGAAAGTACAGCACCAACTCCTGTGTTACTTCTGTTAGTATCTTTATGAACTGTTTTCCACATTGTGGATATGCTAACACTGGTGCTGTGGAAAAAGCTTGCTTCAACTGTTGGAAGGTTACTTCACATTCAGTGGTCCACATGAATCGCTGGCCCTCCTCTGTCAGACGATGTAATGGCCTTGCGATGTAGGAGAAACCCTTGACAAATCTCCTATAGTAGGTGCAAAGTTCAATAAAACTACGAAGTAATGAACATCTTGTAGTGGAGACCAGTCTCTTACAGCTTCTATCTTACAAGGATCAGTCTTAATCTCTCATGTAGCGATGACATGACCAAGGTAATGAACTTCTTGCTGGAACAGTTTACACTTTGTCAGTCCCAATTTTAGCTTGGCTGCTCTAAGTTTTTCAAACGCTTGATGACGATTTGTTAAACGTTTTTCAAAAGTCTTTCCAAGAACGATGATGTCGTCCAAGTAAACCAGGTATACCTTCCAAGACAAACCTTCGAGCACCGACTCCATTAGTCGTTCAAACGTTGCAGGTGCGTTGCAAACTGCAAATGGCATCACTTTAAACTGCCAAAGTTCATTTCCTGTAGTGGAAGCTGTTTCCTCACGGTCCTCAGGATATATATCCACTTACCGATAGCAGCTTTTCAAGTGTAATGTCGAGAACCATTCTGACCCAGATAGAGTATTCAGTGTATCATCAATTCTGGGTAAAGCAAAGCAGTCTTTCTTTCTTATATCATTAATTCTGCAGTAACCCACACAAAAATCAGGTAGATCCATCCTTTATCTTGACAAGAACCCCTGGTGATGTCCAGGGACTCTATGATGGCTTTATAATGTCTTGAGCTTCCATGTCCCTTACGTGTTGTTCTGTCTCGTGCCGTTTTGCTAATGGAAGCCTTCTTGCTGGTAGATGGATTGGAGGAGAATCACCAGTGTTGATCTTATGTTCTATCAGGTTATTATAGCCATTATCATTCGATTTGTTTCTCCCCATAAGTCAGTAATATGAGTTCTGTATGCCATTGGTTTGAGTCAGTAACTTCTATTGCGTTTATACTTATTACCCAAGTAATAGGTTTACATATTGCTAATTCTTCACCCTTTTTTCCATATTCTATTGGATTTGTTACAGTTCATCACTCTGATAGGAATCTCTCCTTTATATACACTAACTAAAGTCCTTGCAACCAGGATACCATGAGCCAAAACTCCTTTACCAGAGGCATCAGTGACTGCCTATTGGAGGGCCCCAGAGCACGGTACACGTGCTCTGGAACCAGAACACGGTACACGTGTTCTGCCTACTCAGAAAGCTGCGCACTGCATCTCAGTTCCAATATGTCCGAAAATTTAATGCCAGTACTATTCAATACAATTGCATTCGTTTCACGTACTAAAAGATTCCCATTCAGCATTTAAAAGTCACTGAACCCCTTTCATTCGACTAGCATACTATATCTAATTATTCCAAAAAAAAAAAAAACGATTTTGTTATGCAAGGTATATAATTTTTTACTTATGCAATCACTTTTCTTTTTAAACACAGTTATTTAACCCCACTTCAGATTAGTCCGCAAATAACATTCTAAATGCAACCTTTGTAGCATCTTTTTCATAAAATGGAGTTTACTATGATATCCAATGTAGTAAGGGTGTAATAAGGACAACAAACTACTGAACTTCTTTATATTCCCTGCTACTGAAGAATAAACTAAGGCTTCATATTTTAAACACCTACCAAAACGGGAGAAAAATGTTACATTCCATTACAAAAACATGTCACGTTATATACCTCGCTATTTTTTTCAGGTCGAGGGAGTTTTCCGTTCCTCATTTGGCGTAACTTCTCTACATGTCCACGGACTATAATTTCACTTTCTGCTGGGATCTCTGTGTCTTCCGTCACTAATATTGGGGTCACACTTGATAAAGAATTAGATGTTTGGTTAAGCAGAGGTATCTCTTCTGTCTTATAGGGTAGTAGGTTGTCACTGGGTATAATGCTGAATCCATGTTTCTTTAGGAAATTAAGACCTAATATGCATTCATCGTAGATGTCAATGATGTAAACAGGATGGCGTACCAGACAGCTTCCAACTCTGATGTTAAGTTCTATCTTTCCATGGACTTTAGCACTATCTCCAGTGGCTGTTTGTAGGGTTATATAAGATTGTGTAGCATTTCAGTTTGGGTGAGGTATTATCTCTTTATTATGTCTATTCTGAGTAAAGTTATATTGGCCCCAATGTCTACTATCATACAACAAGGCACTTCATTCATGGTTCCATCAGCTACCAATCTGTTATTCTTATCATGTAGTTTTGAAACGTGGGTGACTTTCTCTGGGGCCAACCAATCAACAACCAGCCTTTGCTCTTCAGGTTGCTTTTGCTGGTTCTGTTGTCTGTTTCACGTGTTTGAATTTTATACCCACTATCTTTTGCAGTTGGCTCGAATGTGTCCACTCTTTCCACAATTTGAACACTGTATGTTTGTAGAAGTCCTTGGAGAGAAACCTTTAATCTCTTTCAAAACGGATAGTATGACTTTGTGTAGTTCTTTCGTTTCATAATCCTTTTCTACAGTTTCTTCTGCATTCACAAATCTCACTGTGTTTGTTTGCTCGGGAGGGAAGCCTGGAGCTCTCGTACTTCATGTCATGTACCACAGCTAACTTTAAAGTTTCACCCTCCAACATCCTCAGAGATTGTTGAGTCGCAGGGTCAACAAGAGCGTCAATAAATTGTAATTAAGCTAAGTTATCTTCAATTTCTGGTGGACAGTTACTATAAGACAATCTAGCTAGACGCTGAATATCACTAGCAAGTTTTTGCAAAATTTCACCACTCTTGTGCATATGACGTTTAAATTGAGTCATATAATATTGTTTTAAATAAATAACTGTCGCCAAATCTGAGTTCTAATGCAGAAACCAGACTTTGATAATCAAGTCGGTTTTCTTCTGGAACAGACTGTAAAACGTCAATAGCAAAATTTCTTAAGAAAGCTGCAAGAAAACTGGACTTCTGAAATTCATTCCACTCATTAGCTCTAGCGATAACTTCAAACTGTGTTTTGAAGACTGCCCAAGATAATCACGATCATATGTGGAAGGTTTAGTTGTATTTCTAGCGATATGTATAAAAATATTATTGTCACTAAAATTACCATTATCACAAGAAGAAGATAACATTTCATTTTTTAAAATCTGAAACTGGCGTTCACAATCAGTTTTTACAGTTTCAATTTGATGTTTATTATCTATCTTAACACTATCAAGTTTTATATTAAAATCACAAGTGATTTCATTAACATTACACTTAACCCCATTAGTATAATTTTTTACACCGTCAATTTCAACTTTTAAACTATTCACACTCTCGTACCTGCCTTGGGCTTAGGGTCAACTTATTGTTGTCAATGGAATTTTTAAAACTGTCATATTCCACGACCAAAATTTCAAATTTTTAGCATAACTATATCGTTTGCACTATTCGTTTTAAAGTTTGTGATTTTTCGATTTTTTTTCCACCGTAAGAGGGCACAGTTATAGCTTTTGGAAAATTCGCAGAATGCAAATTGTAATATTTCATCAATACCTGTCTAACCCAAAAAACAATTTTTAATTTATCTCTAAAAACATACACTGTTCTGTGACCCATAGTCCTAGTAGTAAAAAGACCCATAGCCCTAGTAGTAAAAGGTGGCTGCATTCGGCACGGGAATCTATAGTAATGGTAACATAATTAAAGACTTTTTTGTATCTTGCCAAATGTAGGTTCATTTTAAAATAACGTGAATTAAATAGGAAAATAACTGCTAAAACAGAGTTTATATTCTAATGACTTTCTACAGGCAACTTAGCTTTACAAAACTGACTTTTATTGAAAAAAAATTCTTGAAAGGAAATTAGTACAAATTATTAATAGCCTTATATTAGTTGGAGATATTAACATAGATATTAAGTCCAAAGATTTATATAGCAAACAATACATCGCACTTATGCAGTCCATGGGTTTCTACGAATGTTATAATTTAATAACTGGATAGAATTCAATGACTTATCTAGATCAAGTTTTTTGTGAGAACCCCTAACATCGAAAACTGTATTACATATTTAATCGTGAAACAAATAATCACTTTTTTACTGGCTTTAGTCTCAAATCTAGAAGCCAAGTTACAGCTCATAATTGTAATAGAGAGTTTAAAATAATTTTTTTAAATGTGGGATGTTAATAATTGCGAAAAAGACCCGAATTATGCATTTGTGAGTTTTACAACTGAATTGAATAAATTAATTGATAAATCCGGCTACATTACTCAAAACACGAAAACAATATAAAATTGAATCCATGGCTTACCAGGGTTTTATTAAATTATATTGAAAAAAAATAAATTATGTAAACTATTATAAAAGCAACCGTTTAATACACAACTTAAAGATACATTAAAGAGTTATCGGAATATTTTACTTGATTGGGAATAGAGGGTTTAACAGACCTAAACTTTCCCAAATAAACGCAGATTTAACTAAACTAACTATCTTACTTGATTTAATAGGAAAAGAGAAATCAACAGATTTTTAAGACAGATGAACGTGCTAAAGTGAATTTATGATAAACGTGTCATGAACGCTCGCATGCTTCTGCGTGAGAATGATGTAACCAACGAATTGGAATACATAACCGATCAGAAAAATAGGAAAGATAGAATTATTATATTCGAGTTGTAGACATCCGAAAGGAGTCATTTAGTGTATAGTTATTTAGTTTGTTTAGGAATTGGTAAGGATATTCTCGTTAGAATGAATATTTATTTACCAACATGATTTTATTGTTTATTGAATGATATTAGCCTTGTTTTGTGATTTGGATGTGAATAGAATTGAGATAATGGATTCTTCTGAAAATTTATTTTATACTGTTATAGAGTTTCGTGCTGGTTGACTTTGTTTGTTAATAATTTCATCCATGCTTTTTTTTTTTAATAAATTGCATTGTTTTGTAATCTTTAATGAAATATTTTTACTTGAACTCACGCTCAGTACTCATCCATTTTAATTCGTAACAAATTGGTGCCAGGATATTATTATTATTTTAAATGCCCTAACTAGAAATATGGATGAATTAGTAAAACTGATGACTGATATAAAAGTTGAAATATCCAGTCAAAATAATGACATAAGCAGTACAATTGGTGAACTTGATAGTCAAAATAATAGATTAAGAGCTGAAATAGCCAGTCAAAATAATGACATTAACAATAAAATTGGTGACATGAGAGCTGAGAGTCTCTCAAAAAGATGACTTGAAAGCCGAAATGGCTTCACAAAACGATAATTTGAAAGCCCAAATGGCTATACAAAATAATCAGTTGAGAGCTTAACTAGCTTCTCCGATTAGTAGGATTATTGATCAGAATAATGATTTGAATATAAAAATCAGTGAAATCACTGATCAATGTAAAGACATTAAGATCGAACTCAACAGTGTAAAAATTAATATTGATGGGGTTATGTGTAATATTAATGAAATTACTTGTGATTATAATGCAAAACTTGGTACTGTTAAGCATCAAATTGAAAGTGTAAAAATTGATTGTGAACGTCAGTTTCAGATTTTAGGAAACGAAAGGTTACTTTCTTCTTGTGATATTGGTAATTTCATGACAATAATGTTTCAGCACATATCGCTAGAAATACAACTACACCTTCTACATATGATCGTTAATCACCTTGGGCAGTCTTCAAAACACAGTTTGAAGTTATCGCTAGAGCTAATGAGTGAAATGAGTTTCAGAAGGCCAGTTTTCTTGCAGCTTCCTTAAGAAATTTTGCTGCTGAAGTTTTACAGTCTGTTCCAGAAGAAAAACAACTTGATTATCAAAATCTGGTTTCTGCATTAGAACTCAGGTTTGGTGATAGTTATTTGAAACCATAATATATGACTCAATTTAAACACCGTATGCAGAGGAGTTGTGAAACTTTGCAAGAACTTGCTAGTGATATGGAGCATCTAGCTAGATTGGCTTATACTAACTCATCATCATCATCATCATCATCATCATCATCATCATCATCATCATCATCATCATCATCATCATCATCATCATCATCATCATCATCATCATCATCATCATCGTCGTCGTCGTCGTCGTCGTCGTCGTCGTCATCAATATCATCATCATCGTCAAGCACCCATGGGCTATGGAGGTCCAATCAGACTGTGCAATTTAGATCTCCAAGCAAGTCTGTCCTGAGCTACATATGCTGCAATGGACCACTGCACTCCAATTCTAACAAGGTTTTGTTTGACATTTTCTGCCCACTGCATCCTAGGTCTAACCCTCTTTCTGAGGCCTTTAGGCACACTGTTCATAACCCTATTCGCCAATCTATAATTATCCATACGGGCAACATAACCAAACCAACAGAATCTTTCTCTGCACAATATGCTGCTTCAAGGAGGTTGCCGACTCCTTTGCCTAACCTCATCATTAGTTACAAAGTTGAAACACCTAATGCCCAAGATACTGCGTAAGCATCTAGAATCAAAAGCATCTTGTTTCCTGTTATCTTATTTACAAAGCGTCCAAGTTTCACTACCATAACTAACTCTAGAAAGAACCAAATTATTATACAGTCTAATTTTAGTCTTTAGGTGTATACGCCTATTTCTCCACTCTCTCTATAGATTCCTAAAAGTCCCAGAGGCAATTCCTATTCACTTGTTAATCTCATGCTGCACCTCACCAATATCTATAACATAACTCCCAAGATAATTAAACTGTGACACTTGCTCAAGGGGGTAACCATTTAGATTAACTGAATCACAGCCTGCCTGACCATTTTTCATCACTTTAGTTTTCTCTCTGTTTATAACCAAACCTACTCTAGTACCAGTTTCATCAACAGCTCGAATGAAAGAGTTCATCTCATCAACATCATTTGCCAAGAGCGCTAAATCATCAGCATAATCTAAGTCAGAAAATTTCGTATCTCGAGTCCATTTAAGGCCAAAATCTTTCCCTTGAAGTGAATTTCGCATAACATAATCAATAACCAAGCTAAAGAGAAAAGGAGACAAAATACATTCTTGTCGAACACCACAAGTAATGCTAAACCAATTGCTACAAGCCTTACCAACTCTCACACATGACTCAGTGTTATTATAAAGAGTTTTCATTATGTTAACTAACTTGTGTGGTATACCATATGATCTGACAATCAACCGCAAATTATGACGATCAACAGAGTCGAAAGCCTTTTTGAAATCAACAAAGCTAGTAAACAAAGTTTTCTGAAACTCTAAACATTTCTCAAGAATCTGCCTAAGTGAAAATATCTGATCTACACATCCCCTACCACTTCTGAATCCACATTGCTCATCACGTAATTGCCTGTCAACCAGATTCTTAATTCTATTAAGCACAATCATGGAAAGAACTTTACCTGGAACAGAGAGTAGGCTGATACCCCTATAGTTATCACAAGAACTGCGATCACCTTTTTTGAAAATAGGGATAATAATAGCTCTGGTAAAATCCTTAGGGATCATGCCTTTATCGTAAAAGATATTCAGAAATTCAGTCATCCAAGTGGTAACCGAAACATTCCCAGCTCTAAGCATTTCTGTAGTAATTTCATCTACCCCTGGGGATTTATGAACTTTAAGTTTAGAAATAGCCAAAATAACTTCAGATTGTGTTATAGGGCCAACATTAAAGCCACCAATGCATCTATCATCATTGCAAACAATGGGAGTAGAACTAACCACATTGTTTAGAATATCACTGAAATGCTCAGCCCACCTAGCCATGACAGAATCCTCACCTTCTATAACCTTACCTTGTTTATCCTTCAATCCCTGTATACCTGTTCGTTTTCTACCACACAAAATATTAACTATCTGGTACAGCTCTTTGCTGTTTTGCTGTCTAACTGCTTCCTCGGCTTTGTCAGCCAAACCATCAAGCCAAAAATTCTTATCAGCCGCTAACTGATCCTTTACACGTTTATTAAGTTCTCTGTAATGCTTTCTATTAGGACTAGTAGGGTATTGATTAAGGACATTCCTGCAGTTCTTTCTTTCCGAAAGAAGCTCAAATACCTTATCACTCAAATAATTCTGTCTCCTCTGCTCCTATTTTCCTAAAAGAATACTGTTAGTTTCCAAAATAACCTGTTTAAAATGGCCCCATTCTTCCCCAACTTCAGTAGTAAGCAAACCATGACTGTCATAATGACTAAGTAACTTATCATGGTAAACTTTAGCTATAACTGGGTCTTTCAGAGCTTCAGGTATTAAAGGTAAATTTTTTAACCTTAGCACAACACTTCTTAAGTTTAAGTTGCAAGACACTTTTAACAAGGTAATAGTCAGATCCAATTTCAGTTCCCCTGGTATTGCTAACAGAACTAGCCCATTTGGTATTAATTAATATATAATCTATCATATTCTTATGCAGCCCATCGGGTGAAACCCAGGTGTACTTATGTATGTCGCGGTATTTCTAATAAGTGTTAGTTATTCTGAATCCATTGAGTTTACTTACCTGTAGGAGACGTTGCCCATTGCCATTGCAGCTACCAATACCAAAAGGGCCTATTACTCCTCCCCAAAGGTCAGAGTCAGTACTAACTTTGGCATTGAAGTCACCTAGAACAAGGGTAATGTCTCCTTTCTTGACAGAATTCAAAATATCCTGTAGTTGTCCGTAAAACCTATCCTTCTCTTCCTCAACGGCATCCTCAGTGGGGGCATAACAGCAGATAACATTCAAGTCCTTAATGCTTGTCTGAAATTTTGCTGTAAGAAACCTTTCAATAACCCTTTCACGACTAAGGGAAACTTTTTTCCCATTTTAAAATTGGTGATTGTCGTATTTAATTATAACCTTATGTGCATTTTTTATACAGAATGTCAAAATAGAACGTATGCCGAACGCAATTACGTAAACGAGAACGTTTAGAAAAAAAAAAAAAAAAACAGAACTGTCAGGGCGCATAATATATGTACTATGTGCAATGTCCATCTTTGCCTCACAACCAAAAGAAATTGCTTCGCCGAATATCATAATTAGCACATGATTTTGTATAGTAATTTTATTTCATAATTTTGCATTATTTTAGTTAACATTTTGTTCTAATAAACCAATAAATAAAAGACATTGCATAATAAGCCTAACTATAATTTGTGTTACCTTTGTCTTTCAAGTTTATATTAGCCTTTTTACTAACTAATTTAATTCATTTAATAATAGAGAGACAGCCTTTTCTTCGATCAAACTCTTCATTCCAGACCTCATTTAAAAGACAAATATTCTATAATTAATAATATATGGATTATAGTCCATTGGGAAAAATATTTCCCATAAAATTCCAAAAAAACTACACATTGTTATGTATTTTTCTTATGATTTTTATTTATTTTATGTCTAAACAAACTAAAATAAACAGTTACATACTAATATTTACTCTTAGAAACCTTATGGTCCTGAAAGGGTTAATGCACTCATATCCTAGAAGAGCATCACTAGCGTGTCTGCTGAGAAGCAGACCCACGCCTTGGTAATGCCTATTGTCGTCCCTCCCTGAAAAGAGAAATTTAAGATTATTTTTAAGAATCTGACCTTTATCTGTCCATTTGGTCTCTTGCAAGCCGAGAATATCTAAATTATTACGGTGGAATTCTTGTGTGAAGGACATCAAGAGAATAAGCTCTGTGCAGAGTCCACACATTCCAACTACCTATGGAGATAAAATGGTTAGTGGGATGTTTAAAGAAACTATATTTATTGAGAGAGGGAATGCCGATAATATCAAACAGCCCCCTAATCGTGGGCATGGGGCAAAGACCTTTTCCCCGACCACTAAAGACTGAAGAAGACTTTCTCGAGTGTAGAATTTGACGATGCCAGTAGAAGCAAAGAGTTCAGGTGCCTGCGACGACCTCTGCTCAGGAATATCCACCAGGTGATAAATATATCCTGTGAATCTATTCACTTGGGGCTGTCAACCCACAAACAAACAGAAAACACAGTGGAAGATTTTCCCTTCACAGAAGCCTACTAGTGCAGCAAATTCAGGATACATAATCAAGCTCAGAGCCTTATTTGTCCAGTCCAGTAGTTTATATGGTCAGCATCAGGACCCTGTGTGGTTGATCCTCCTCAAGAGGGTAGAAAAAAAGAAGACAAGTAGCCATAGTTGTCGAGATCAGTAGGTCACACTAATCTGACAGCCCTCTCCTTCCGTTCAATTCCACAAGAGAATATCTCTTTTGAAAAGTACTAACGACCTGCACCACGAGAAGATGGGGTCGGACATTAGGTGCTAGACCTGGCCTGTTCTATGCATCATAACTGTCCATCAGAAATTCAAGATAACCTAGCTCAATGAAAATTTATTGATGCTATTGGTGACTTTGAGGCTGAACAATCTCTGAGAACGTTGGAATTTGAAACTTAAAAGTCAGCTGTGGTACCATGCTGTGAAGTACGAGTGCTCCAGGCTTTTCTCCCGAGTGAACAAACGCACAGTGAGATTTGTGAATGCAGAAGAAACTGTAGAAAAAGATATTGAAATGCAAGAACTAACCAAAGCCATACTATCCGTTTTGAAAGAGGTTAAATGTTCCTCTCCAAGGACTTCTACAAACATACAGTGTTGAAATTGTAGCAAGACTGGACACATTCGAGCCAAGTGCAAAAAGTGGTGGGTACAAAGTTCAAGCACATTTAACTGACAAACAGAACCAGCATAAGCAACGTGAAGGGGAAAGGCTGGCTGTTGATTGCTTGGCCCCAGGGCAAAGTCGCCCACGTTTTAACACTACATGGTGAAGATAACGGATTAGTAGCTGATGGAACCATGAATGAAGTGCCTTGCTGTATGATAGTAGACACTGGGGCCAATATAACTTTACTCAGAATAGACATAATAAAGAAGATAATACCTCACCCAAACTGGAATGCTACACAATCTTATATAACCCTACAATCAGCCACTGGAGATCATGCTAAAGTCCATGTAAAGTTAGAATTCAACATCAGAGTTGGTAGCTGTCTGGTACACCATCCTGTTTACATCGCTGAAGTCTTCGATGAATGCATATTATGCCTTGATTTCCTAAAGAAACATGGATTCAGCATTAGACCCAGTGACAGCCTAGTCACCTATAAGACAGAAGAGATCCCTCTGCTTATCCGAACATCTGATTCTTTATAAAGTTTGACCACAGTATTAGTGACGGAAATCCCAGAAATCCCTACACAAAGTGAAATTATAATCCGTGGACATCGGACGAAGACTTCTGGCGCCTTTCGATTGGCAGTCACTGATGCCCCTGGTAAAGGAGCTTTGGATCATAGTATCCTGGTTACAAGGACTTTAGTTAGTGTAGATAAAGAACCGATTCCTATCAGAGTGATGAATTTTAACAATCCAATAGAGTATTGCAAAAGTGTGAAGAATTAGCAATATGTGAACCTGTTACCTGGGTAACAAGTATAAACGCAATAGAAGCTACTGACTCAAACGAACACCATACATCCCACCTCAGCTTTCTGATTTATGGAGAGAAACAAGAAGAATATAAACTGAAAACCAAACTGTTAAGGCCAAGAACCTACTCAAAGCGTTTTCCGACATTTTTTCTGCTACATCAGATGATTATGGTCATACTAACCTGATAGAACATAAGATCAACACTGGTGATTCTTCTCCTGTCCATCTACCAACAAGATGGTTTCCATTGGCAAAACGGGAGGAGACAGAACAACTGATAAGGAACACGGAAGCTCAAGACACTATAGAACCATCATCGAGTCTTTGGGCATCACCAGTGGTTCTTTTCAAGAAAAAGTATGGATCTACACCATTTTGTGTGGATATCGCAGATCGAAGGATATAACAAAGAAAGACTGCTTTCCTTTACCCAGAATTGATGATAAACTGGATACTCTATCTGGGTCAGAATGGTTCTCGACATTAGACTTGAAGAGCAGCTATTGGTAAGTGGGTATACATCCTGAAGACCATGAGAAAACAGCTTCCACTACAGGAAATGAACTTTGGCAGTTTAGAGTGATGCCATTTGTAGTTTGCAACGCACCTGCAACATTTGAACGACTAATGGAGTCTGTGCTCAAAGGTTTGCCTTGGAAGGTCTACCTGGTTTACTTGGACGACATCATCGTTCTTGGAAAGACTTTTGAAAAACACCTTTTTAACATGCGCCCCTCGTGTCACACAGAACCAAATCTTCATCAAGTGTTTGAAAAACTTAGAGCAGCCAAGCTGAAATTGGGACTGACAAAGTGTAAACTGTTCCAGCAAGAAGTTCATTACCTTGGTCATGTCATCGCTACATGAGAGATTAAGACTGATCCTTGTAAGATAGAAGCTGTAAGAGACTGGTCTCCACCACAAGATGTTCATCACTTCGTAGTTTATTGACCTTTGCACCTACTATAGAAGATTTGTCAAGGGTTTCTCCTATATCGCAAGGCCATTACATCGTCTGACAGAGGAGGGCCAGCGATTCATGTGGACCACTGAATGTGAAGTAACCTTCCAACAGTTGAAGCAAGCTTTTTCCACAGCACCAGTGTTAGCATATCCACAATGTGGAAAACAGTTCATAAAGATACTAACAGAAGTAACACAGGAGTTGGTGCTGTACTTTCATAACAGCGAGACGGACAACAAAAAGTTATTGCATATTTTAGCAAAACTTTAGCTAAACCAGGACGAAATTGTTGTGTCACACGAAAAGAACCGTTAGCAATATAGTAAAAGCAATGGGACATTTTCATGATTATCTCTATGGACAGAAATATGTTATATGCACTGATCATGCTGCACTCAGGTGGCTACTAAACTTTAAAAACCCTGAAGCACAAATTGCTAGGTGGATATAGCAGTTACAAGAGTGCAATTTCTCCATTGAGTATCGAAGTGGCAAACTGCATAAGAATGTAGATGCCCTTTCTAGACGTCCATGTACTGACAACTGTAAGTATTGCTATATTGCAGAGTTTAAATTTGGTATTAAAGAGGTATTGCCCATAAGACAAATAACATCGACGCAACCAAACAGTGATATTCCTAACATCTGAAGTCCAATAGAAATTAGAAAGGCCCATAATGGCCCTAAATATATGTCCAATGATGGATTTGATTGAAAAATCTGATATAATACCTAATTGGGAGCAAATCTCTTGGTATAGCCCAACTACCAAAAGTACTGGGCACAGTGGGACTCCTTAGAAGTGAAAGACGGCGTATTATACAGAAGGTGGGAGAATCCCACTGGACGGCTGATCCGTTGGCAGATAATCCTTCGTCGCTCCCGAGTGGAACTAGTGATGAAAGATGTGCATGATAGTGCCACTGGAGGACACTTCGGTGTTAATAAGACATTAGATAAAGCCAGGGAACGATTTCATTCGCTGAAAAGTAGGGTAGACGTTGAAAGATGGTGTAGGTAATGTGAGGTCTGTGCTGCAAGAAAAGCCCTAAGACTAGGAGTCGGGGTAAGCTGCAGACATATAAAGTTGGTGCCCCTTTTGAGAGAATAGCCATTGATGTAATGGGTTCTTTTCCTAGGACTGATGATGTAAATCGCTATTTATTAGTGAAAATGGATTATATCATGAAGTGGCCTGAGGTCAATCCCATCCAAGATCAGGAAGCAACAACAGTTGCCGAGATGACAGTAAATAACTTGATTAATAAGTATGGAGTGCCTTTGGAACTCCACTCTGACCAAGGACGGAATTTTGAGGCATGTGCCAACTATTTGGCATTCAGAAAACCAGAACAACTCCCCTACACCCTCAGTCGGATGGTATGGTTGAGAGATTTAATAGGACATTTGCACAACATCTGCCATTGTTTGTCGACGGCCATCAACGTGACTGTGATTGCCATATACCACTCCTTTTGTTGGCATACAGAACAGCAGTGCACGAGGCAACTGGACAGACACCTTCCATGATGCTCTCTGAGGGAGAGTTACTTCTTCCCTGTGACCTTTTATATGGTCGGCCCGAAGCAATGCCTGTATCCACTCCACAATACGTAGAAGAATTACACCAACGACTAGAAGAAATCCATCACTCGGTCAGACATAACATCAACTTAGCAAGCCAGAGAACCAAAACGAGATGCGACAGTAAAAGAAATGGAACTGTTTTCAATCAAGGAGATCTTGTCTAGTTCTACAATCCATAAAGAAAGAAGAGACTTTCTCGAAAACTTCAGAAACCTTGCGAATGTCCGTATATAGTAGTTAACAGGATTAATGACGTGGTGTATCGCATTCGTCGACGTACAACTACAACGTGCAAGGTAGTTCATGCAGATTGTTTAGCCCTGTTTCATCAAAGAACTGAAGAAACTTTGGAATCCAGAATTGTTGGGATAAACAAGACTAAGGAGGGGGCAGCATTACGAGAGATGAACCTGCTATAGTGAATTCATGATAAACGTGTCATAAACGCTCGTATATGCTTCTGCGTGAGAATTATGTAACCAGCGAATTGGAATACAGATCCGATCAGAAAAATAGGAAAGATAGAATTATTATGTTCGAGTTGCAGACATTCGAAAGGAGGCATAATTAGTCTCAGTATCTACTCGATGGGTGTATAAAGTGAAGAAGTATTTTTCATGGTGAGTGAAATTTATTGGTGTGGATCGTGTTGTTAAGCTGGTAAAGGAAAAGAAGAATTTGTCGTCTTGTGCACGGTGATCAACGACTGAAAAGAATTGGTTCTAAGAAACCAGTACACTTAGCAGCAGTTTTGGAGTACTTGAGGACTAAATCCTGAGAAGGAAGTCATTTAGTGTATAGTTATTTAGTTTGTTTAGGAATTGGCAAGGATATTCTCGTTAGATTGACTATTTTTTACCAACATGATTTTATTGTTTATTGAATATATAGATATTATTGAATAGATATATATTGAATATATAGATTTATTGTTTATAGAATATATAGCCTTGTTTTGTGATTTGGGTTTGAATAGAATTAAGATAATGGATTCTTCTGAAAATTAATTTTTTTATTGTTATAGAGTTTTGTGCCGGTTGACTTAGTTTTTTTATTAATAATTTTATCCATGCTTTGTTTTAAAAATTGCATTGTTTTGTAATCTTTATTGAAATATTTTTACTTGAACTCATGCTCAGTACTATTCCATTTTAATTCGTAACAATATTTAAAGGACAAAATGTTACATTATAATTGTAATTCTAGGAAACAATGAAAGATCATCAATAATATGAATGGTAAGAAAAGATCAAGTAATGAAGTACCTAAAGAAATTATTGTAGAACATAAAACCTATAATTTTATTGCGAATTCCTTCTGTTTGTAAATAAATTTGATGAATATTTAACTGGAGTAGCTACAAAATTCAACTTATATTTTCAAAGTTATTCTTCTAACAACACTTTGCGTATTAATTCAATACTGAATACATTTTTCATTGATCATATTGCAACTGCTGAGGTAAAAGATATTATCCTAAAATCTAAATTCTTGGAAATCCTCATGAATTTATGACATTTCAAGAGATGTTTTAAAGCTAGCTTCTCCCCATATTTCAATGATTTTAAACAAACTATTTAATCTGTCACTACGAAATAGAATTTTTTCGAAATTTTAAAAAAATTGCAGAAGTTGTTTCTTTTTTAAGCGAGAGGATAGGCGGGACACAGTGAATTTCAAATCAATATCTGTTTTATCTATCATTTAAAAAAGTTTTAAAATTGGTAATAAAAAAAATACAATTAATTACTTAAAAAAATAAAATTTTCTCCAATAATCAGTTTGGTTTTAGAAAAAAAAAATGGGCACTGAAGACGCTATTTTGCAAATGACCACTGCTATACGTAACGGAATAAATAAAATTCCTTATAATACATATAATGTTATATTCCTGATTATACATAATGGAATAAATAAAATCCTTAAAGTTGCTACAATCTTTCTAGCCATTGAAAAAGCTTTCAATACTGTTCCCCATGATTTGTTGCTGAATAAACTTGAAAATCATGGCTTTGGAGGGGAAACGCTGAAATGTCTCAAAAGCTATTTAACAAATAGAACACACAGAACTAAAATTTAAAGTTATTTAAGTGATGTTAATGAACTTAAATATGACGTGCCTCAAGGATCAGCATTAGACCCATTATTATTTTCGTTTTTTGTTAATGATTTATGTAATCTTGGTTGAATGGCCAAATTGTAACTTTTGCTGATGATACAGCACCTGATAAATTCAGCACGAGATTAGGAACAGTTAATTGTTGAAGTGAATAAAGATATGTTTACGATTAGAAATTGGTTCTTAAATAATAAATTATTTATCAACATTGACAAAACAAAATATTTATTTTTTTACCATGAGAGAGTAACCGGATAGACAAGAAGTAAAATGTTTTATTATGACAGGAGTTGTACTGGAAATATAAATGTATATGTAAGACAATTGAGGATGTTGATCATTATAAATACCAGAGAGTGTACATTGACTGCAAATTAAATTGGATGAGCACTGAGCGTGAGTTCAAGAAAAAATAGGCCAATGAAAACTACAATAGCATTCTATTGTAGTTTTCATTGATTACAAAAGTATGGATAAAATCATTTACGAACAAACTAAGTCAACCAATACGAAACTGTATAATAATACAGAGATAAGCTTTCAGAAGAATTTATTAAATTCCTAAATAACTAATTAATTATACACAAAACTGCGACTAAGTGTACTGGTTTTTCAGAACTAATTCTTTTCATAAGTTGATTACCAAGCACAAGCCGACAATATTTTCGTTTTTATACACCAAGTGACCAATGTAATCCAAACCAATAAAGTAGTCAATCTCCGGCGCACACACTAAATAAAAACATTTATTCGTTAAACTATCGTACACAGACTCTTAATTACGCCTTCTTTTGGATCTCACAACTTCAACAACACACTTCTATCTTTCTTATATTTCAGATCGGTTCTATGTTCTAATTCGTTGGTTAATTAATTTTCATGCAGAAGCACACATGAGCGTTCATGGCACGCCCATCACAAACTCATTGCAGCACGTTCATCTGTCGTAACAATATGTTTACGATTAAAAATTGGTTCTTAAAAAATAAATTATTTATCAACATTGAAAAAACGAAACATTTATTTTTTTAGTATGAGAGGGCAGCCGGATAGACCAAGAAGTAAAATATTTTTTCATGACAGGAGTTGTACTGGAAATATAAATGTATATGTAACACAATTGAGGGTGTTGATCAATACAAATATCTCAGAGTGTACAGTCGCTCAAAAAAGTATCCGAACACTATGGTTGATTACAAAATTAAAAAAAATATCTGGCAACGATATTTTTAGAAATTAGTGACCTGGCAACCTTCGTGTCACGTGACACGAAGGTTGCCGGATCACTCATTTCTGAAAAAGTCGTTGCCAGATAATTTTTTTGAATTCTGTAATCAACCATAGTGTTCGGATACTTTTTTGAGCGACTGTACATTAACTGCAAATTAAATTGGATGAGTCATGTATATCTTGTTATTAAATGCATTAATGCAAAATTTCCAAGTATATATTTTATTCGAAATTTCTAGATTTAAAAATGATGTATCATTCATTTATTAAGTCGTATCTGATTTATGGAATTCCAACATGGGTGGTACTTATTTAAGTCATATAAAATCACTTGTTCAAGTTCAAAATCATGTAAAATATATTGCTAAAAAAAAGAAAATATGACAGCACTAGAAATATTTATGAAGAATTCGGTATGTTACCCGTAAGAAAATTGTATGTATTCAGAATCCTATTGCATTTGTTTAAAAACTGCGATAAAGAAATTTTAGTAACATCAGTTTACGAAGGTAGAAGAAGCAAACACCCAAATATTCATATTTTAAACCTACAAAAACTCATTCAGAGCTACAACTACAGAGCCCCTAAAATATTCAATGAAATGCCGGAATGTATTAAAACTGAAAGAAATCTTCATAAATTTTAGAAAACACTAAGAACGTGTTTGCATAATATACATGATATAGAAGTTTTACTGTGACCACTGTTATAGAATATTCTATCCTCAAAATTCGTCGCCTGCCCACGGTCAGTAGGGGACACCGATGAGCTTGGAAAGGCCTCCGTCCGTCGGATGGGACTTTAAGCCTTGGCCCCGTGTTCGGGAGAGCCATACCCTGCTCACATATCCCTGCTGGATGGCCTTGACAATCGGAGAGGCTACCATCTGTCCCCCAACAGCTGTTCCAGTGGGTCCCCTTCCCCAACCTTCTGTGAGCCTTCAAGGTCCATGTGACCTTGCCATTTAGACTATGGTGTGCAAAAAAAAAATGCCGCTCAGAGGTAAAACAACCCAACAACCCAATAGAATATTCTATTACTCATATTTAGATTGTAATTATATTACTCAATAGAGTTATAGCACTACAGAAAATATATTTACCTTGTAAAATAGGTGTACTTTTTTATCCACAGGCGAGTTTTTAAATCTTGTGGGTAGTTTTTTCCAACTATCAAATGTAAATGTAAAAATGTCTCTTGGCACTATTTTATCTGGAAATAAATTGATTGATTGATTGATCTATTTATAACATTTTTTGTTTTATTTTTTTTATTCGTTTCCTTCTACAGTTTTCAAAAGTTTCATTTTTTGTGCAATGGAAATAGTGTTTTATGTCTTCTGTGTGTATACTGTATATATATATATCCTTGGTTTATTTGGACTTCTCCTTTCATTTCTGGGGTAGGGGTGGCTCAATCGGTAGTGCACCATGCTTGTAATTTTCTGCAAAACTTCCCGCCCAGTCCTCAGTCAGTAAGGGACACTGATGAGTTAAGAAAGGCTTCCGTCCTTCAGATGGAACATTAAGCCATGCCCCCATATGAGGGAGAGCCATATTCTGTGCAATTTGAAGAAGACGCTGGGTGGCCTTGATGAGTGACTACCATCTGTCTCCTAACAACTGTTTAGTGGGTCCCTTTCCCCCAACCTTTTCTGAGCCCCCAGGGTCTTTGTGTCCTGACCATTTAGCCCATTGTGTGCAAAAAAAGTGCTGCTCAGAGGTAAAAAAACCCAGCCGAACTCTTTCTTTTATACACTCATTGGGTAGAGTAGGGTTAGTGAAGAAAAATCTCAACGCAGGCACAGTTGGTACTCAAACGAGAGGATATCACATTATGGAACCTGCTGAGCCTACTACCACTTTACGCCTCCGGAGAACAACCTACTGAGCGTACCAACCGCTCACTGCCCTGGCGAACAACCTACTGAGTCTACTACCACCTTACGGCCCTGGCTGATAACTCATAACTTTCACTGGCTTTGACTGGCAGACAGCTCAGATATTACAACGATTAATAATTTCACAAAACTCAGAAATTTTTTGAGGCTTTATTATAGCTGTACATAGTGAAAAGAACAATGCGACAAAACATACATACATTTGATCATAAAAGAATGTGAATATTAATAGCACATATGTCTTACAATGAACATCACCTAGAAACTGAAGAATTTCGCAAGGCATCACTGGAATGAAGTATAAAAGCTTGTCGTTTCCTCTACCTTGACTAGATTTATTTTATAAAAGAATAACCACGATTACATCATGGAAAGTACTTTTTCACGTAAATGTTATTTTGGCGTTGTATCCTTTATTCAGAATCATTTAGTTTGTAAGAGTTGGCTGGACTAAGGTCACTCTCCGATGAAGACATAAGGACATTGGGGCAGGTGGCTGATGATGTTAACTTGCACATGTAACTCACATGTCGGACTACACTATCGGGCAATCTGTCCAAACTGATGACTGTATCGTCTGGGAAAGACAAAGGAGAATTTTTAATTAATTTGGATCATCCTGTAAATAAATTTGACTGCAGAATAAAAAAGAAATGCGTAGAAAATCAAACATTTCTTACTCGATTAGTTTCAACTTTCTCAGAGATCGATATCTTTGATACATCTCTACAATCTTATTGTATTTCTTCCAAAGATTAAATTTCGTTGAGGAAATTTTTGTTAACAGCTTTTTGACTTTAATTCTCATAAAATTTAACATTTTTAAGATTTAAATGCCGTCATGATGGTGATGGAACATAGCCCCAAAAGATAAGAAAATTAAAGATAAGAAAATAATAGTATCTTAAAGCCCAAGGTAGACTATGATCTATCATTAATAAATGACCTACCAGCTACCAACATAAAGAAAAAAAATTGATGTGATACAAAATACGTGCTTGAGAATCTGTACAGGTCAAATCAGGTTCTGCCCTATCAGCTCCCTATATGCAGAAACCTCTGTTGTAAGCTTGCACCTAAGGTGACAGGAGCAGTGAATTAAACTTGTTGTTCTAATTTATCTTAAAATCAAAATCACCTCCTAAAGGAAAAA
Source organism: Ryuthela nishihirai (assembly GCA_038380435.1). Classification (NCBI taxonomy): domain Eukaryota; kingdom Metazoa; phylum Arthropoda; class Arachnida; order Araneae; family Heptathelidae; genus Ryuthela; species Ryuthela nishihirai. The sequence continues at coordinate 91,681,357 of JAWZYU010000004.1, read as the reverse complement.
AAAATGAGAATAAAAGAAATAAAGCCTCTACAGTAATAGTCATCACAAACAGCTTGTTATTCCGAGAAATTATAAACAACCAACTTACAAGTCACTCCTTAGCAAGAACCCATCCTGGAATCCTGTACAAGAAAAAACAATAAATTTCATCTATAAGTTCACTTTCTAATTTCTACCTCAAAAATGAATTTAAAATTATTTGCAAATTTACATAGATGGCTCTTATCCTCCTAATACAAACATTGCAATTATCATTGTGGCAGAATTAATTGCCATTAATGAAGCTATCAAATGGTGCATCATGAAAAATAAAAACATCGAAATTCTATCTGATAGCAGAGCACTATTGGCCTCCCTATTTGAAGAAAATTATCTGTGTTCATACCACCTTGTTATTAGAAATAAATAAAAATATACATAAACTTCATTTACTCTAAAAAGGAAATCATATTCCAGTGGATTCCAAGTCACTCAAATATACTAGGCAACGATGAAGCAGATAGACTGGTAAAAGATTACTAAAACTACAGAAAAACAATAGACATCAAACAACAATCTGACTACTGGAAAAATAGAATAAAAGATCGCTTCAGAAACAAAAAGGTTAACCAATTTATAGCAATCACCAATCATAAAGGAACCCACAAAAGGATGTTGGAAAGTGAAATAACAAATAAAACTATAAATAATTTAAATAGAAAGGAACAAATAAAATTAACAAGACTACTCACAAGCCACTGCTTATTGAATAATAAACTGCATCTATTTAAAATGCATTGCATTTAAGTAACATCCCCAATTGTTTCCATTGCTATGCCCCTGAAACATTCTCTCACGTTCTCTTAACTGTAAAAATACTAAAGACGAAAGAAATCTTCTGTTTATAAAACTAAAATGCAAAAGGAATCTGAAAGAGTACATTCTCTCAATCCTGCTGGCAAACTGTAATAAAACATCCGACTGGTTATTCAAAAAGAAGTCTTAAAATTGCTAAAAAAAAGCCAATCTGTTGTACAGAATTTAGAAGACGCATAAATAAAACACTATACGTGCCACCAATAAATTTGTTATTTAAATCCAGTTAACAATAAAAACCAAACAGGAAAGAAAATAGGAGACTCAAAACAAAGTGTTTACATTCGAAAACTATAAATCCAGAAGTGATATTCCATACCAAATCTGTATTTTTCCAGCACCCCTAAATGATTATTTCAAAAACTTGACCACCTGTGACAAAGTGTCGCCATAGGTGATAGCAGAGCAAACAGTAATATGAAATTAAAAAGGCATATACATGGATAACATGTCAAAAATTCAGCATTCAGAAAGTCCAAAAGATTGATAGGAAAACAAAAAAGTGGCAAATAAGGACACAAGTGACTATGTGTTCATGTAAATGAACTGAATCATAGCATATTTCACCGAAGAATAGAGTAAATGGGTAAAACAAAATAAATTTCTAACATTATCAACAAATCCTTTTACTTAGCTTGCCTGGTGGGTGGCTGCCTGCAACACCTCGTGTTACGATGGAGAGTTGTCTTATTCACCTTTCCTAACTTACTCTAAAACTTTCTTCTTTCCTAGGAAACTTCTACATACGAAAGTAACTGCATTTATATGTAGCCTCCTAACACTGCTTGGGGGTTTGTTAACAACTTTTAGTTGTCAGATATAAACCCTTGGATGGATTCTTTGGAATTGGAATTGGAATAGAAAATTGGGTACAGGGCCGGGTTTACTTCGCAGGCGTCACGGTACATAAGGGCACACAAAACGATGTGCCTTTATGTATTGTTGTTTCTTAAATTCTCCATAAAACAATACAAAATTATTTTTACTGCCATAAAAATGACGAAAAGAATAATGTAATTGAAATAAATGTGTGGATTTTAATTATAAGTAATACAGTTTTATTCCAAACACTGTGGAAGTTAATGTAAATATAAATTTATTTTATTATAGAAATTTATAGATATTGGATATTAAATACAAATGTAATGTAACTGAATTTACAATACAAAATATTTTGAATCCCGATAATTCTTCTAAATTGGTTATCTGCCAACTTTTAATTGATTTCCTTCAAGAATCAATGCTATGTAATATAGTATAAACTCAGATATCGATTTCTCTTTTACGTCTATAAGATCTAAATATTTCATTCAGCCAAAGAATATTCTCTAAATTTCTTCCTTGGTATAACTATATCATATATATAAGAATTTTCTCCCTTGGTTTATTTTTGTCATATATACAAGTTTTTTTTTACATTGTGTATTCTTCTAAGTATATATGTAATGTTATTATTGCATTATCATATTTTAAGTATTTCAGTTTTTCAGTTGCTTTGGGGTAGAAATGTATAACTAAACACCCCAGAGACGTGTAATGTTAAATAAATAAATAATATTGGATATTATAAATGAATATAATATACGATACTCTTATGTCCTTCCAATTTATTTATTGTTATTCATTGTTTTGTTTCATTGTATTTTTGTTATTGTAAATATTTTTATTTATTAAGTGTGTTTTTGGAAGTGCTATTGTGGGGATGTGATTCATAGATGTTGTTTTCGGATCTGAACTGGCTGCCTGCGTGGGTTGACGTGTCCGAGAAGCATTTTATGGCCTTTTTACAATTAACCTGGGGCGCGAGTGTCAGCGCGGGAGAGGAGCCGAATTCTCGAGAAGGAATTCTTCTCGAGAATTTCTCGAGAAAACAATATAATTTTTATTTCTCATTTCTCGAGATTTATAATGTTTCTTCTCGATAAAAAATAGTAATTTGGTTTTCTCATTTCTCCAGAAATTTATTTCTTGGAATCAATATCGAAATTATTGTTGTTTTTACCAACAATTTGTAACGGTCCATGTTTATTGTTTTTATTGCAATACCTGAAAATTTATAAATATAATTTTATTTATAACTTCTTAAGTAATAAATACTTAAAAACTTGCGCAGCTACGTTGTTCAGTGCAGTTGCGCAGTTTGTTTTTGTTCTGTAATTCTTTTTAAACATTTAAATTTAATTCATTTTGTTTTGTGTTTTTAGCCCATAAAGATGAGCAAATTTTATAAGAACTGTTGGTCACATTTCAAGAATAGTGAAAATAAGGATTAGGCAACTTGAAAAACATGAACATGAAATTTACAAAATTGCTAAAGAAATGTTAAGTAGATTATTTGCTAGATGCCAACAGTTTGATACTGACGAAGAAGATGTTAATGAAGTTCCAATCAATGGAAATGAAGAATCGTCTCTTCAAGAACAATTAAATTTATCTATAACAGAAAGTGTGAGAGAAATGAAACCTGGTGTTACTGACAAATATCAGACTATTAAACAAGAATTTCATTATTTCAAACAACAGGTACAAGAACAGCAAATTTGAAACTACTTAGAGATGTTTTGTCCATAATAAAGCCTACGTCTACACAAAATGAACGTAATTTTCTATTGCCTAGATATTCTAGACTTGCAAGAGACCAGATGGACAGGTAAAGGTGAGATACTTAAAAATAACTTTAAATTTCTCTTTACAGGGAGGGAGGATGGAAAGCATCACCAAGGCGTGGGTCTGCTGCTCAGCAGACATGCTAGTGATGCTCTTCTAGGATATGAGTGCATTAATGAAAGGTTTCTTACAGCAAAATTTCAGACAAGCATTGAAGACTTGAATGTTATCTGCTGTTATGCCCCCACCGAGGATTCTGATGAGGATGAGGATAGGTTTTACGGACAACTTCAGGATATTTTGAATTCTGTCAAGAAAGGAGAGTCACCAAGACCTTTGTTCTTGGTGACTCCAATGCCAAAGTTGGTACTGACTCTGACCTTTGGGGAGGAGTAATAAGCCCTTTTGGTATTGGTAGCTGCAATGGCAATGGGCAACGTCTCCTACAGGTAAGTAAACTCAATGGATTCAGAATAACTAACACTTATTACAAACACCGCGACATACATAAGTACACATGGGTTTCACCCGATGGGCTGCATAAGAATATGATTGATTATATATTAATTAACAGCAAATGGACTAGTTCTGTTAGGAATATCAGGTCATATAGGGGAGCTGAAATTAGATCTGACCATTACCTTGTTAAAAGTGTCTTGCAACTTAAACTCAAAAAGTGTTGTGCTAGAGTTAAAAAATTTACTTTTAATACCGAAGCTCTGAAAGACCCAGTTATAGGTAAAGCTTACCACGATAGGTTACTTAGTCATTATGACAGTCATGGTTTGCTTAATACTGAAGTTGAGGAAGAATGGGGCCATTTTAAACAGGCTTTTTTGGAAACTAACAGTACTCTTTTAGGAAAAAAGGAGCAGAGGACACAGAATTATTTAAGTGATAAGGCACTTGAGCTTATTTCAGAAAGAAGGAACTGCAGGAATGTCCTTAATCAGTACCCTACTAGTCCTAATAGAAAGGATTACAGAGAGCTTAATAAACGTGTAAAGGATCAGTTAGCTACTGATAAGAATCTTTGGCTTGATGGTTTGGCTGACAAAGCCGAGGAAGCAGTTAGACAGCACAACAGCAGAGAGCTGTACCAGATAGTTAATGTTTTGTGTGGTAGAAAACGGACAGGTATACAAGGATTGAAGGATAAAAAAGGTAAGGTTAGAGAAGGTGAGGATTCTGTCATGACTAGGTGGGCTGAGCATTTCAGTGATGTTCTAAACAATGTGGTTAGTTCTACTCCCATTGTTTGTAATGATGATAGATGCATTGGCAGCTTTAATGTTGGCCCTATAACACAATCTGAAGTTATTTTGGCTATCTCTAAACTTAAACTTCATAAATCCCCAGGGGTAGATGAAATTACTACAGAAATGCTCAGAGCTGGGAATGTTTCGGTTAACACTTGGATGACTGAAATTTTGAATAACTTTTATGATAAAGGCATGCATGGTTCCTAAAGATTTTACCAGAGCTATTATTATCCCTATTTTCAAAAAAGGTGATCGCAGTTCTTGTGATAACTATAGGGGTATCAGCCTACTCTCTGTTCCAGGTAAAGTTCTTTCCATGATTGTGCTTAATAGAATTAAGAATCTGGTTGACAGGCAATTACGTGATGAGCAATGTGGATTCAGAAGTGGTAGGGGATGTGTAGATCAGATATTTTCACTTAGACAGATTCTTGAGAAATGTTTAGAGTTTCAGAAACCTTTGGTTGCTAACTTTGTTGATTTCAAAAAGGCTTTCGACTCTGTTAATCGTCATAATTTGTGGTTGATTGTGAAATCATATGGTATACCAGACAAGTTAGTTAACATAATGAAAGCTCTCTATAATAATACTGAGTCATGTGTGAGAGTTGGTAAGTCTTGTAGCAATTAGTTTAGCATTACGTCTGGTGTTCGACAAGGGTGCATCTTGTCTCCTTTTCTCTTTAGTTTGGTTGTTGATTATGTTATGCGAAATTCACCTCAAGGGAATGATTTTGGCCTTAATTGGGCTGGAGATACGAAAATTTCTGATTTAGATTATGCTGATGATTTAGCCCTTTTGGCAAATGATGTTGACGAAATGAACTCTTTCATTCGAGCTGTTGATGAGACTGGTAGTAGAGTAGGTTTTGGTTATAAACAGAGAGAAAACTAAAGTGATGAAAATTGGTCAGGCAGGTTGTGATTAAGTTAATCTGAATGGTTGCAGTCTTGAGCAGATGTCACAGTTTAATTTTTTTGGGAGCTATGTAACTGATACTGGTAATGTGCGGCATGAGATTAACAGACGAATAGGTATTGCTGCCGGGACTTTTAAGAATCTATGTAGATTGTGGAGAAATAGGCGTATACAGTTAAAGACTAAAATTAGACTGTATAATAGTTTGGTTCTTTCTAGGGTTAGTTATGGTAGTGAAACTTGGACGCTATGTAAACAAGATAACAGGAAACTAGATGCTTTTGATTCTAGATGCTTACGCAGTGTCTTGGGTATTAGGTGGTTTAACTTTGTAACTAATGATGAGGTTAGGCAAAGGAGTCTGCAACCTCCTTTAAGCAGCATATTGTGCAGAGAGAAACTCCGCTGGTTTGGCCATGTTGCCCGTATGGATAATTATAGATTGGCGAATAAGGTTATGAACAGTGTGCCTAGAGACCTCAGAAGGAGGGGGAGACCTAGGATGCGGTGGGCAGACAATGTCAAACATGACCTTGTTAGAATTGGTGTGCAGTGGCCGGATGCAGCAGATGTAGCTCAGGACAGATATGCTTGGAGAATTAAACTGCACGGTCTGGTTGGACCTCCGTAGCCCATGGCTGCTTGATGATGATGATGATGATGATGAATATTTTGTTACGAAGAAGAGAAATCGATTGTCCAATACTACTTTGGGTGGGCTATTTTTTGAAAAATTATTTCAAAGTTGAACAATAAACGCATTAAATTTCGTTTCGCAATCGCTTTTTTATATCTACATATTGTATTTTGTGTTAAAATGATAAATAAAATATATGAATTATTAAAGAGTGATATTTTATTGTTATACTGTATAACCTTTTAAACTGAATTTAAGCGGGCAAATGTTATTTATATGTTACATGAGAATTCTCGAGAGCAAATAAGGACACAAGCGACTATGTGTTCATGTAAATGAACTGAACCAAAGCATCTCTCGAGAAATAAGAGATAAATTTTTCTTTTCTCGAGAAATGAAAACTATCGAGAAATCTTAAACACTAGAGCCGAGCAATAAGGAAACAACAGTCTTGAGCATAGTGGTCAGACGGGAAGGACGTTTGAACACGCTTCAAGGGACGCCGATCTTACTCATACGAAACCCTTAAGGAGAGGGTTCGATTCTATGTAAGAATCAAGGTTTTTGGTCAATCAAATACAGTTCTGTGGAACTGAAGTGTGTTCTTAGTGAACCACGGTGTAGGCAAAGGTTAAATATCCCTTTGCCGAGTTTGAGATCGGTAAAGCGAGAATCTGCAAAGTGCGGTTCTCCACCTCATTGCATAATTGTTGGCAGCAGCAAAACAGCAAAGGCCTACGGACTAGAGCGCATCCCCAGCCCGTGATTTCATAGTGTGAATAAACTGTGTCGTCCCTATGCAACTCTCGTGCGTGAATTGTTGGACATATTTTTGTACATCACTTGACACAGCAAGTCTGAGGCATACGTTGGTACAGGTGGAACAACCCGCGAATCTGTTATTTCACCGAAGTAAGTGTGAAGGCAATTAAGGAACAAAATCATCGTCCTCCGGCCGTCACGACATTTGGCACAGGTACACAACAGATACCCAATTACCAACATTAAAATATCAAATTTTTTATTTTGAAATTCAAATATATCTTCCTGAATTTTTTTGCTTTGAATATCCAAATTACACTAAATTATCAAAAGACTGCAATACTTTCATGTGTGAATAGAATGCTATGTTCGAAACTTCCAAACTATGAAATAAACCTTTTGGAGCAAAATGTCATAGGGAATAAGTTAAAATTCTTAAAATTTTCCCCCAAAATTCCACTTTGTAAATGAACCAACTCTATGAGAATGAGACTGAAGGAAAATTAAAGATATAAATTAAGTTTATCTATAGAGCAATTTTTTTTAATATTTAAAGATTAATAAGAGGTTGAATATTTAACAGAAAAAGTAGCCAGTCATAAGAATTTATCACAAATATTATCAAAACACAAGTATCTAACTGTTTACTAAACTAACTGCATAGCTATACTAACTACATTAATAACTTTTTCATTAATTTTGATGAAACGTTTAAGGGAAGATGATGCTACTAAAATATTTCAGGTGCTAATATCTTAAATATTAAAAAAATATTGCTAAAATTCAATATTTGTATAGAATGGATTTTTATATATATATATTTATATCACTTTCAGTCTCATTCCCATTAGTTAGTTCTTTTAGATATTGAGTTACTGATTTTCCTTCCCAATGACAAATCCTGGAATTTCTTGAATTATTTGGAGGGTTCTGTATTTTGCCAAACAGTCGGTAGCTGAAACTGATTTTATCTTGATTGATGACGTGATCCATTCACTGCATTTTATATGATGGTGAAGTGTGTTGATGAAGGTTCTATTGAATATCGCAAAACTGTTCATAACCTCTTTATGTTCTTACCATTCATGATGATACTAAAAACCACTACAGCAAATATCACATTTCCAAATCTGTCACTTAGCAGAAACACTTTCTTTCTGAAAGCTGAAAAAAAAAAAGATGTGATGGATGTATAGTGCTCAAAAATATCTAGGAATATTTTGTAAATGAACACAATTGCCTTTTTTCTATATCTCTACATAACTAGAACGTGGACTCTAAACCACGAGAAAAGTAAATATAAATGAGAAAAAGTGATAACTTTGCTGCAACTTACATAAACGTTTTCGACCAAGACGACTCCCTGTTACCCCACTTTCATTGAGCAGAGGTTCAGCTTCTGTGCTGTTTATAGTATGAATGAATCCCAGGCATTGACGATCTTCGCTCTGCTTCCTTTCCTTCTCGCACTGAAGTATTCCCTCGTGCCAGCTTGCAACTTGGTGGCAGACACGCTGCCTATCATAGTCAACAACGAAAGTTTTTCTCCAGCTATAGGGACGTTCAGAAGCAGCGAGAGAGTCTGAGTCCGTCGCCGGAGATATTTCTTTCATCCTGTCCACTGATCTTTCTTTGCCAACAAAAGAGGATGGATTCAGATGCTTGACCTGGGGAGGAGACGGAGAGCCGTCACCAGTCGGACCATGAGAAGTAAAGATCGTGCTCTCTGATAATTGAAGGGTAGCTTTAGATGCTCGGAGGTGGGGATTTCGAATGTCTTCTTGATAAAGAAGTGCAGGCATCTGGAACATCGAAAACGGAAACAACTGTTAACGTACTACATAGTTCAAATGCATTTGCTTGGAAGAAACTTTTAATTTTTTACTCTTTTTCGAAATGGTACATAAAAGCACCCAAATACATAACACCTTTTCAAACTCAGAAAATGCAAGAATGTGTTAGATTGAAGAGATTTTTTTCGACATATTTATTCATATATTAAGGAAGATATCACTCTAAATTTAACGCCGATCGATTTTAGAAGAAAAATTGTCTTGAGCGAGTTGGATACGAACCCACGACCTCCTGGTAACATGTCAGGTGCTCTAGACCACTGAGCTATCGGCTGCCGATCAAAATGGGACAATACTTTCATGAGACAAGGAGAATTATGTACTGCTGGTAGAAAGTTCATAGCATCAATTACAGGAGATCTTGATCGGCGGCCGGTAGCTCAGTGATCCAGAGCAACTGACATGTTATATCAGGAGGTCGTGGGTTCGTATCCCACACAGCTCAAGACAATTTTTCCTCTAAAATCGATCGACGTTGAATTCAGAATGATATCTTCCTTAATGCAAGAATGTACAATATGTTTTAAGGATTACATATGTAAAATTCCACATTCATTTAAATGTATTTTATTGAATGTCTAAAACAATAAACGAAAAGTCATGAGCTGCATATTTGCAAGTTTTCTAATACAATGTAATATTTATGTATATTTTGTATAAAACAATCTTTCATGTGATATTAAGATAAACAAATACGGAAATTAATTAGAATAATTTTTGGTTTTTATTTCAGTGCACATTTTGAATAAAACACTGAATGTTATCTTTAAATAAATCATACTGGGCAAGTCAAAAATTAACGTTTCCAGTTTGTTCTCCGAAAAACTAATAAACATTTGGGGCTGTGCCACCCACCACCATATGTTAATGTCAAATAGTGTCATTAAATGGCAGGTCACCACTGTTACACCTGTGTGCTGAAAGTCGCAGAAGTGAAGCGAACATGGCGAAGTTACTGCATATGTATAGAAGCTGGAGATCAGAGCAGTAAATCGGTTTCTGTGGGCACCCAAGACCCAACCTGTGAAAACCCATAAATAGCTTGTGACTGTTTAGGTGTCTGATATCCTGTCAGTGCAACATCTGAGGAAACAATGTTTTGTGTTGGTAAATGGTCTTGTTATTGTAGTGAATGAAGAACTCTGCATCTGGCAGTGGGTCAGGGTTGGTTCATCCCAATTGAGAAGCAGTGATCCAAGCGACACGCTGTCATACCATTTATTCATTAGAGTGGTGTTCAAGATTACCGTCAGATTCTGCACTTCCTCCCTCACCCTTTTTCGTATATATTATAAAAAAGTTATCCCTCAAGCATCTGCATGCCACAAAAGACTATCAGCTTAATACGCCACAGAGAAAAATCTGTAAGGATTGTAGGTCTCAGCAGAAAGACAGCACAAACATGCTGGGCTTACATGGGGCTGAAATCCAGGTCCCTTTTGATCAGTAGTCAAGCGCCCTAACCACTTGGCCCCTTGCATTTCCTTGCATTCCCACTTTATGAATGAAAACTATGTTCCCAACCGACGGCCAGACCATTGACGCCAAACTTCCCTTGAGCACGGATCAAATAATGTAAGAGTGTCGTAATGGTCATCCTGTCTTGCGCAACTTATTAAGGCACTCGACTGGGATAGGATAGTTTAATGAGTGCAGCTGTCGTTTGTGGCGCGGATGAAAAAGTTCAGAGAAAGAGATGAATCAATTGCTTGTGAGCGAGCCCAAAGCCGAGGGCAAGAGAACTAAAAAGAAGGCTGATGTGTGAGAGAGAAGTTGTCCCAGAGCAGCACGATCGATCATAAGAGTATGCGACGACCTTCGTCTAAAGTTCAATTTTGGTGTTGCTCTTTTGCATTGATTACTTTGAGGTTGTCATTATTAGAAAGATGACTTCAGTATAATATTTTAAAAATTATTAAACTGAGCCAGAGCAACAGAACATAAGCGCGAGAGTTTGTATGCAAAAGATACGAACATTTTAATGGGCAAGTTTTGAAGTTTGAGTGGAATGAGAAAAGATACTCGTGATAACATAGCGAGTAGGAATCATACTTCTAATAGAGGGAAGGAAACGACTGTTCAAGCTGAATTTCAGATTTTTTAATTAACAGTTCAAAGTTCCTATGGCAGTGAAAAGATAAAATGAATAAATATGAAGAAAGACTGAAATATAGTAAGAAACATTGGTTATTGATACTGTAAAAATTGTGTAAATGCAGATTTTCCGTTTCATAGAGTTTATCATTTAGCAGTTTATGAATATTTTCTTAGATATCTAATTGGGTCTGGTGATCTTCCAATAGAGATGATCTAAGAAGAAAAAATATGCTTTCGTGTGGAGAAATTGTCAAGGAAGAAATTCCTGCTTCTTTGAAAGTAAAAGCAGTTATTGTTATAGCAGATGAAACATCTGGTAGCAAATGAAGACGCGTTGTCTGCATAAAGATAGAACATCGATAATCAGTTATTAAAAGATTAAATGCGAACTTTCCAATACAGAGTTCAAAATTCCTAATAAATGGCCAGAAACAAATTTCTTTATACTTTGCATAACAAAAACAAATGCATAAAATAGTACAATAACATTTTCAAACGATATTCTTCTTTTAGAAATAAACTTTGAATCCCAATGCCAACAGAACCTACATGCAATTATATCGAAGTCTGCTTTCGCTCCGTTTTTAAAGTTACTTTGGGTAATGAGTTTCTTCATGGAAAGGTCAAGGTAGCAGCACAACGCAAAATAAGTAAGCATCAAGTGACTCAGATAAAAGATGCTTCGCATGGAAAAGTGGCTTCACTGGAATTGATTTTCATTTCAATAGTTTGACATATAAAATGAGCACAATGAAAGGAGGTAAATATTTGTATCGACAGACAACATGTGAGAGATGGATTGCGGAAGACTTTTCAGCATCTTTAATGAACAAAATACGCTCAGAGCAGAATTCATGACATTTCTGAAGTAAACAAAATCAGTTTTAATAGAACGGGAATATTTTATGACGGAAGTGGGAGCAAAAGCTAAGACAAAGTATTTCATCTACGTAAAATTGATTAAAATAAACTACAGAACAAAACTCTGCAATAATGATGATTAGTGTAAACTATAGAATGCAAAGTACAGAACAAAAATTCCCGTGCAACATTATAACTCCGTTCCACTTAAGTTGAGACCTAATATTAACTAGTATCGATGGGCACAGAAATAACTGTTCTTGGTTACATTTTGACGTCTCAGTTTTAGCATGTGGAAACATATGGTTTTAAAACATAGTAATAGAGATGTACGACCTTCTTATCTCCAGTGCTAAATAAACTCAGTGGTCAATTATGTAAACATTTATGAACAAATATGAAATAGTACAATCGTTATCGATGGATCCATTCGAAAAAAAATTAACTTTTAATTCATAATGCTATTTTAATCTGCGACTGGCTGGAAATCATATCGTTTAATACACTGCTGTTCACGAATATCAGAACACCGAGTAGGAATCAAGTCCGTGATTTATATGGGGCATGTTTAGCTCTATTACTGAAGAAATGATTATAGTTTCAAGTTCATCGGTGCAGTCGTCTTGACTACAGGCCAATGAGAACTTTAAAGGGTCAGTAACCTTGTCAATCTTATCGGTTCTTGTGCAGATGTTAAGATATGCCACACAGACCAAAGCTAGCTCCATATCTCCATGTGAGCGAGTTCGACAGATGGCGTATTGAAGCGTATTGGCATGAGAGAAGGCAATCGTTCATATCGAGAAATTGCGGTTCATGTGGAACCTAGTGTGCAGAGAAGGACGCAGTGTACATATGCAGATGGGATGTAGTGTGCATATGCAGAGAATGGTTCGAAGATGGACAACGAATATGTGGGGAAGATTCTGGACCTTGTCCACATACGAAAGATCACCATCTTCAGAAGCTGACTAAAACAGATTGCTCTGACCCACTTACAATTTTGACCCAACAGTGATGATCAGTAACATACTGTACTTCAAGTATCGATAATAACAATTCAATGTCATTTATTGCAATTTGGACTCTACGCCCGCTAACCATTGCTAAGACTTAACATTGCTAAGACTGCAACACAAAGCGGCCAGACTAAACTGGTGCATTAAGAGACAGCAGTGGCAGAACAAATAGTACAGCATCGTCTTTTCTGATGACTCTCCCTTCTGTCTGTTCGAATCTGATGACAGAATCCTCGTCCACCGACGGGATGATGAGAAGCACTGAGAGGAGTGTATTCGGATGAGGCATACAGTACCAATGCGTGGAATTATGGTGTGAGGTGCTATAAATAAAAATAATAAATACCCCCACAAGCAGCTGCTTGCCACAGAGGTCTGACAGAAGCCTGTCAGTTTATGTGCCATAGTAGAAGGTCTGAGAGGATGGCAGGCCCTCAGCAGAAAAACGACACAAACAGCCATGCCTTACCCGGGGCTAAGTTCTGAAAATAAATACGCCCTAGTATGGACTCACACCACCACTACCAGTGCTCATTACATAGGACATTTTACACCAAATAATAGCTCTTCTGTACTTAGAGACTGTCCCACATGCCATATTTCAACAGGACAATGCGAGACCCCATGCAGCAGCTGCCACTGTTAAATACACTGCAGATACACGTGCTGTGCTGCAGGGAAGCTGCATTTCATGATCGCAGGGGCTAAGGCAGTTGCATATTTGTTTTCGTGAGAACTTTTAGGTTTGGCGGCTGTTATTGTTAGGGTCGTAACGTTTATAAGTTGATTTAATATGTATTATAATCATTTGGGAATGTTTTCGCATCGCATAAAACATCTTTTTTTTAATTTCGTATGTTCCTGAAATATTAGTAAAATCTTGATGATACAATTTTTAATAATATATATAATTTTTCAAACTCACTTCACTCTTTACTAACCTCTCCAGCTACCTCACTCCACTTTTTATTTTGCTACGTTCAACAAATTTATCTGATAAAAGTTTTTTTTGACATGATGATTATTTAATATTTTGTATTAATTTTACAATCCTTCCCGAATTTGTTTTACATTTATTTAGTAAATCTTTATTCCATATAACAGTTGAACACTGTAAAATGTCTACGTAAATCTTTCTCATTTTTGAAATTTTAACATCACCGAGTTTTTATAAATTGTTTACATATGCACTGAATGCAATTAAAATAAAAAAAGGCACAGAAATTTTAAGAAGTGAGCTAAAAAAATTTGTTTAATATCATATATTTTAAACCGAGGTCACAGGATAAGAAGTTGGCTACAACAGATTTTGCCAACGGGTAAAAATTTTATTTGCAACGTTTGCAAAATATCAAACCGCTCTTTCAAATTTTGTAATTATAAAGAAATGATAAGACAGTAAAATCATGTATACTCCATAAATCAAAATATACCCCATAATTCCTTGCTGCTCTGCGATTGTGGCGAGGAAGACTTCTTGGAATCACAGAATGCCGGCAATTACTATGCCGTAAGGCAAGTACTCTTCTGCGGTATGAGCAGGACCGGAGTCAACAGCAAGCGTAATTTTATAATAATGAAAGTATACTTAATCGATAAATATCAAAGACTGATAATCAATCTATAAGCATCAGTCACTTATTAATACTAGACATACTTCTGGTATTAACCCTACAATTATAGAGGGAATAGCAAGAAGTATTACTTGACACGTTACAATGGCTTTAGGTAAACCACGTGCATCTGGTAAGGAAGATTGCATTTGGAAAACTACATCTATATTGTTACAAATCAAACTGTTACTAACATTTTTTTTGGAGTAGCAAATATATCAAATTAAAGGGTTGAAGAAGAAAAAAAAACGTTCAACGTATCTGAAATTCGAAATCATATCCGCTGTCGTTCAGGAGCAACGTACTAAACGCCACAGATCGCGCATGCGCAGAGACAATTCAATCGTAGACTACCAACAACCGATTTGCTGCATTGCCCCTGTAAGCACATTTCACAGCAGGGCGTGTACCTGGAGCTAAGTGGCGGATGTAACGACTTAGATCCAGATATAAGAAGCCTTTCATTCTTCTCCTTACATATTCTTTGACCGTAATAACTAGAGATAATTTTAGTATACTACTGCAGGTATAATAGAAAATTAACATAAATAATAACCCCTTCAAGCAGCTGCTTGTCACAGAGGTCTGACAGGAGCCTGTCAGTTTAATACGTCATAGTAGAGGGTCTGTGAGGATGGCAGGATCTCAGCAGAAAAACAACACAAACATCCATGCCTTACCCGGAGCTCGAACCCAGGTCCCTTAGATCAGTAGCTAGCCTTAGATCAGCGCGCTAACCACTCGGCCATGGGACGGCTAAGGATTCATTAATTAATTACTTGTAGTAATAGTCCCATTGCCGAATGGTTAGCGCGCTTGGCTACTGATCTAAGGGACCTGGGTTCGAGCCCCGGGTAAGGCATGGCTGTTTGTATCGTTTTTCTGCTGAGGTCCTGCCATCCTCTCAGACCTTCTACTCTGGCATATAAACTGACAGGCTCCTGTCAGACCTCTGTGGCAAGCAGCTGCTTGAGGGGGTATTTATTTATTATTTATTAGCAATAGTTCCTAGGAAAGGTTGAAATACCCTTAATAAGTCTTAGGAAGTGTTAATTTTGAGATAAAATCAACGGCCACCAATCTATTGATACCTGCTTAGGTTTACTATGTTTATATGGAGCATAAGATTCTGGATTTTAATTAATGTAGCTTTTTTTAAAAGTTATTTTATGCAATAAAATTGTTTCAATGGTTGCGTGGAATTTCAAATTTTTTTTTTTGGTAAGGTTGCTGCTACAGATCAGAGGGAATTTTAAGTTTTTTTTTAAATTTTACTATCATATCTATTATGTTATGTGTAATGGAATATTTGTAACTAGCTCCTTTACTGTAGTTGTGTTAGATTTTGTTTATTTATCGTCACATTTGCTTAACCTTTTGGTTATTAGTTGTTTGAGAGATGGTGGAGCTTTTTTTTTAATCTTTAGAGTTTCCGCTCCATTCTTTATCTGAAACGGAGTATAGAAATTTTAGCAGAGCTGTGGGTAATATATTCATATATTTAGAAATTTTGCGGTAACACAAAAAAAAAATGCTGTATGATAACATTTCCTTTTTCAGATCCATTAATCTGTTTTTGGTGTTGCTTCTAAAAATCAGTAGGGGACACCGATGGGCTTGGAAAGGCCACCGTCCGTTGGATGGGACGTTAAGCAGTGACCCCGTGTGCGGGAGAGCCATACCCTGTGCACGTTAAAGAACACGCTGGATGGCCTTGACGGGAGGCCACCAACTGTCTCCCAAAAGCTGTTCCAGTTCTAAAAAAAAATATATATATATATAATACACTGAAGTGCCATTGAATTAGGGATAGGAGACATTCTCCAAATTCAGTAACGCAAGCCCCGCATTTGCGCGCATGCATGGCTGAAACTCTGGTCATATATAGCTGTCAGCTTTGGCTTCCCCAAGCATTCGTCATGAGAAGCATAATGGGAAAGGTGTGGGATTTAGATGCATTTGACAGAGGGCAGATCATAGGTGCCCGACAGATGGGACACTCAATCTCCGAAATTGTCAACGAACTTGGATTTTCTCGTACGACAGTTTCAAGAGTGTTCTGGGCATATGAAAATTCTGGCAAAAAAACGAGCACTAGGTAAAAAAAACTTGTCTGGGTTAAGAACCCAACCTTCTCTGAGCCTTCGGGGTCCACGTGACCTGGCCATTTAGCCATGGTGTGCAAAAATGTGCCGCTAAGAGGTAAAACAACCCAACCCAACTTCTAATAATCCTTCTAATAATCCTCTTGGAAACTTATAAGTTAAAATTATTCGGTGTAAACAGATGATAGTGTAAGATTTTTCTAAAAAAAAAGCAACAAGAATCTTGTATTCAGCGATAAAAAAGGAAAAGCTTCAGAGAGAATTAAAAAAAAAAGGTGTTGAGAGATCGAAAGAAAAGAAGAGAAAAGACGATATTTAATACAAAACAAAAATGCAGTTTTCAGAGTAACGAAGAATAATGAAGAACAATAGCACTGGCTGAAATTATAGAGCACAGTTAAAATTTTAAGAGATGGAAAATTCCCGACTTCATTTTTTTGAAACACATCTTTTATTTTTGTTCGAATAACCTGCTTTTCAAACGTGCTTTACCCTTCTAAAAAGAAATATGAATTTTGAAATATGATCGGCCACGGGAAATAATAGAAAAATTAAAATATTTTGTTGACATATAGAGTAACCTACTAATACTACAATTCGTCGAGCATATACTACAATTCGTCGTATATTCAGTCAGCATACTATGAGAAATACACAGAAAAGTCAAAATATTATGACCTCCTGCCTAATATGATGTTGGTCCTCCACGTGCCGTCAAAACAGCTCTTACCCAGCGAGGCATGAAACGCTACAAGATTTCTAAAGGTGTCTGTGGTATCTGGTACCAACACGTTACCAGCAGATCCTTTAATTCTTGTAAGTTACGTGGTTGAGCTGCCGCAGATCGGATATGCTGTTCCAATACAAACCACAGAGCTCGATTGGAATTGATGTCTGGGGAATTTGGAGCTAATGTTTTGCAAACCATTCTCGAACAATCCAGGCAGTGTATCATGGCGCATTATCCTGCTGACAGAAATCACTACTAGAGGAATATACCTTGACATGAAAGGATGTACCTAGTCTGCAATGATGTTTAGTTAGGTGGTAGACGTCATAGTTTCCTACATATGAATGACTGGACCCAGGATTTCCCAGTAAAATATTGCCCAAATTATTACATTTGCTCCATCGGCTTGTTTTCGTCCCACGCTGCATACTGGTGCTGACACTTCCCCAGGTAAACGAGGCACATGTACCCGGTCGTCCACATGATGCAACAGGAAACGAGATTCATCAGACCAGATGACCTTCTTCCAATCATTCAAGATCCGGTTTTGATGTTTGGGTGACCATTGTAGGCACTTTCGATGGTGAACTGAGGTTAGCATGGGAACTCGGAGCAGCCTGCGCTACACAACCCCATTTTCAGCAGGTTTTGATGTACTCGAGCCAGCATTCAAATTTCGGGCGAGGTGCGCCACAGTAACCCTTCTGTTGGCTCGTACCATACGGGATAGCCTTTACTCTCCTGTAACATCGATGATTTGTGGTCGGCCCACACCTTGCCCGGCAGTTAATGGTTTTTTTCCTCCTCGGACCACTTTTTGAAGGTACTAACCATGGCTGACCATTAGCGCTCCCCAAAGGCCTTGCCCTCTCAGAAATGTTCTGATCTAGTCGTTTGGGTTGGGTTGTTTTACCTCTGAGCGGCACTTTTTTGCACACCATGGGCTAAATGGCCAGGTCACATGGACCCTGAAGACTCAGAGAAGGTTGGGGGAGGGGACCCACTGGAACAGCTGTTGGGAGTCTCCCGTCAAGGCCATCCAGCGTGTTCTTTAACGTGCACAGGGTATGGCTCTCCCGCACACGGGGCCACGGCTTAACGTCCCATCCGACGGACGGCGGCCTTTCCAAGCCCATCAGTGTCCCCTACTGACCGTGGGGCAAGGCGGGGAATTTTGCGGAGATAAATCTCAACGCTGACCCAGCTGGGACTCGAACCTGGGAACTACAGATTACGAGCCTGGCGCGCTACCGACTGAGCCACCCCCGCCCCACCTAGTCGTCTGGCCATTACAATTTGGCCTTTAACAAACTCACTTAAATCCGCTGTCTTTTCCATCTGAAGAACAAAAATAACACTGAGTAGTTTAATCACAACCTGGCGTACCCCTTTGCACAGTGCTTTCCCCCCTATGTCGCAATCGTCCACGTTGCCTTCTTGACTTGGACCCCCTATGTCGCAATCGTCCACGTTGCCTTCTTGACTTGGACCCCCTATGTCGCAATCGACCGGAAATTGACCTGTGCTGGGCCACGTTGCCTTCTGAACTTTGACCCCTCTGTTGCAATCAACAGGAAATTGACCCTGGCGTAGCAACTGTTGTGGTATTAATAATTCATAATTAATAATTCATAATTAAAAATTCCTCCCCCTTTTAACCCCTTGTGTTATCTAGTTTTTAACTCTAATTTTAAGTCCTCCTTCTCGAATAGTCTCGATTTTTCTTTATTTCAGACTCACCTTTTATTTTAAAACCACGATTTTGCAAACCCCCTGGTTGACCTATATTTTAAGCCCTACCTATATTTTAAGTCATGGATTTTGCAAACCATATGGTTGACCTATATTTCAGACTCACCTTTTATTTTAAAACCTCGATTTTGCAAACCCCCTGGTTGACACACCTATATTTTAAGCTCCCCTTCTCAAATAGCCTCGATTTTTCTTTATTTCAGACTAACCTTTTATTTTAAAACCTCGATTTTGCAAACCCCCTGGTTGACCCACCTATATTTTAAACTCCCCTTCTCGAATAGTCTCGATTTTTCTTTATTTCAGACTCACCTTTTACTTTAAGCCCTCTTCATAGACCCCACCCCCCTGGTTGAGCTATATTTTAAGCTCCCCTTCTCGAATAGTCTCGATTATTCTTTATTTCAGACTCACCTTTCATTTTAAGTCCTCTTCATAGACCCCACCCCCCTGGTTGACCTATATTTTAAGCCCTACCTATATTTTAAGCTCCCCTTCTCGAATAGTCTCGATTTTTCTTTATTTCAGACTCGCCTTTTATTTTAAAACCTCGATTTTGCAAACCCCCATGGTTGAGCTATATTTTAAGCCCTCCTTCTCGAATAGTCTCGATTTTTCTTTATTTCAGACTAACCTTTTATTTTAAAACCTCGATTTTGCAACCCCCCCCTGGTTGACCTATATTTTAAGCTCCCCTTCTCGAATAGTCTCGATTTTTCTTTATTTCAGTCTCACCTATATTTTAAACCCTCCATTTGCAAACCCCCATGTTTGAGCTATATTTTAAGCCCTCCTTCTCGAATAGTCTCGATTTTTCTTTATTTCAGACTAACCTTTTCTTTTAAAACCTCGATTTTGCAAACCCCCCTGGTTGAGCTATATTTTAAGTCCTCCTTCTCGAATAGTCTCGATTTTTCTTTATTTCAGACTAACCTTTTATTTTAAAACCTCGATTTTGCAAACCCCCTGGTTGACCTATATTTTAAGCCCTACCTATATTTTAAGTCATGGATTTTGCAAACCACCCGGTTGACCTATATTTCAGACTAGCCTTTTATTTTAAAACCTCGATTTTGCAAACCCCCTGGTTGAGCTATATTTTAAGATCTCCTTCTCGAATAGTCTCGATTTTTCTTTATTTCAGACTCACCTGTATTTTAAACCCTGGATTTTGCAGACCCTCCTGGTTGACCTATATTTTAAACCCTACCTATATTTTAACCCCCCTCCTTCCCTCGGATTACAAGTCTCAGAATAATTCCGCAGTAAAGGATGACACAAGTCTCAATTGTGAAAATCAACTCTCAAAGTTGTATTCTTATTAATTAAAACCCTTTCTATTAAAAGTTACCTCTATTAAAAATCTTTCGGTGTTCATTTTACCAGGACTGTTAAACGATTCCCTTTTATTAAAACTACTTCGGTATTTATTTTTTCCAAACCCGTTAATCGATCCCCTAGTAAATAAAAACTCTCACTCACCTTTATTAAAATCATCCAGCGCTCGTAATAAATCAGTTTAATCGGGAAAAAAAAATCATTCCATCGCTAGCGTACCTCCACGTTAATTTCGGGAAAAAGCCTCATCTGATCCAAGGTCCACGTATTTTACTAGAAGAATGACACAGTAACTCTTTCACAGAAAAATTAATAAAATTTGGTTTAAATTATTCGTAGGACTTGTATATAAGATCTACCTTGCAATAGACGTTCAACAGGCTAAAAGTTTTCCCAAGTCCGTTATCAGTATATCGGAAATCGTACGTTTCCTGTAGACATCCTTCAGATCGTTTATCCGTGGGTAGCAACAACACTTTCGCCACATCACACGATATGGTGCAATCCTTTATAAGCTGGAAGGTCAAAAGGTCAAATGTCCAGCGCTTCACTGTGTCTGCATTTGACACTGATAAGGTTTAAAAATAGATGTTTCCTAGAATCCACATTGCCTTCTCAGATTGGACTTTGACCCCTATGTCGCAACCGACCATATTTTAAGTCCTCTTCATAGACCCCATGGTTGACCTATATTTTAAGTCCCCTTCTCGAATTTTCTTGTTTTTCCCCTGTTTAACTCATATTTTAAGCCCTCCCCTCTTCATAGACCCACCTATTGATCCACCTATATTTTAAGCCCTCCCCTCTTTAAACCAAATCAGTTTTTGCGCATTTAATCGGTGTCATCCAACGTCCATACTATTTTTAGTACGTCTCCTGTATTTAAAAAAAAAAATATTGGCTTTCGTCGCCGTATTTGAACGCGCTACCTCAGTGCCGATAGCTGAAGCGTCATCGCCAGGGCGCGGATTTTTGCGGAGATAAATCTCAACTCTGGCCCTGCTATCCGCTCGACAATATTTGCTACTGGTAAAACGATTTCCTTCATTAAAAATAAAAACTAATTAAATAATGGGGTATCACTGGGAAAATACTGGGAAGAACCCAAACTGATTTCGTGCTAAAACATCTCCAGATTTCAGCTTACTTGAAAAACTATTGTTAGAAATGAACCAGTGACTTGAATCACTCAACTTCCATAAGAATACACAATTATGGTACAGTGTCGGGAAGAAATATGTTTCAACGAAATTCAATTGCATGTATTACGATCAGAAAAATAATTTAGTGGACAAAGTTTAAAATAGTTATTAAATGGTACCTTACAGTGCAAGTGCGCTTCAGGCGAAAAGCCTCCCCTTCGAACACTGCACCCCGTTTTTCCGAAGTAACTGTGTCACAAGTCTTCCTACATCATCCCTAAACAGAGAATCGGATTCAATGTGCAAGAAGATCAAGACCTCATTTGAAGGAGAACATAGTGGATACTGTACTCCATAGTGAAATGAACATTGGCCTCTTGCGGGACCTAGTTATATCCCTACTCCTAGAGAATTACTAATGAAAACGTGCTATTGTTAATGTATGTAATTCCGACAAAAAATGTTTTGTCTGTTTTAGCCACTTTGTATCCTGCAATAGGAAACACTGAACACCTTAACAACTATATACATTTAGAAGAAAACACATCAGGTCTAATTTTCCCTTTAACAATCTGGATACGAGAAAGAGATGTTCCCACTCTACATCACACCATTCAGATTTAAAGCGCACGCAAATCTCCTACTGTTGTCAGACGATGAAAAGCAGCATTATTGTTCCATTAAGAATTTGTTTCTATGAAATTCAAAGGGAGAATGCTGTTTTCCATATTATAGGGACTGCAATTAATACATTCCTTGCAGATGGATGTCCTTTAGGTTATGAAATAATCTTATTAGAACGCTTAAAATTGAGATGACACACATTAGCTCCTCCGAGAAGCGCTAGGGGGTAGAAGAATATACCCGTGTAATGAAAATATTCATTCGACATAAAAAAAAACCTACGCCAATATCGCGTACACTGACGTGCTCCTCTTAGCTGATGTGTTTGGTGGCAGATACTGACCCCTGCTATGTTTACGCAGCTCCTGCCTTCATACCTGAAGATGACAAATACTAGAGTTGATAACCTACAATGTACCTTTTTGGAAGGCATACGAGGAGGAATTTCGGTGATATGCAGACAACAAGCATTTAGAATGAAAAACTGATTGCAAGTTTGCTTTACTGTCATACAAACCTGAAAAGAGATGAAATGGGTAATACTTTACCCATGATACACCCTGTGACTAGGTCGTTAAATCAAATTACATGCATAAACGAAAATTAGAAAAACAACGAAATGGTTGGTAAATTCAATGAGAATCACTAAAATGTAAAGAGTGTTGGAATATCTGTAAATGCACACACATTTCAGTGGATAGGTGAATATTTTCACAATTCTTTGGAAGTGGAAGGCACAATAACTGTAAAACATACTGTGACGAGAGAGAAAGTATAAAAATGTAGTGGGATGGTTGTAAAAAATCGCTTCAAAACAGAAAATTACAACGCAAATACTGAAAGTTAGAAAAAAACGACTATTCGACGGTTATTCCAAGCTGCTATCTCACGCTCTTTTCAGTTTTCCTGGTTCTATAGTTCCCTGGTACGTAGCGCATAAGTGTGGGTGTAGTTGGCTATTTTTCGTTGCAAACGCAAGTTGTTTTCACTATTAGTTATTTTTCCTGCATGAGAATACACATTTCTATACTACATTGCGTACACATGGATAGACAAATATTCAAAATACTTTGCATATAGAAAACGTCAGCAAAGAACCACAGAAGTTTGGAAATTTAAAATCTGAAAACTCAGTGTTTATAAGAAAACAACAATATTTTCAGTATTTCCATGAAAAGTTGAGTCCCAGAATCGATCCGCTAGACCTGACTTTGCATTCTCTGACTTCAACCACCAATAAAACGTAATGTAAGCTCTCTCGTCGGTTATCCCAAGCCGCTATCTCTTTTCAGAGTTTCTGGTCCCCTCGCTACGTTTGAATAAGCGCATAAGTGTGGGTGAAGATGGCTATTTTTCGCTGCAAACACAAGTTTTTCGACAAAGATAGGGTGTTTCACTGCAATCTAACACGGGATTTCATGTTTGTTTAGTTATTTTTCCTGCATGAGAATATTTCTAATCTATCTCATAGACAGCAGGTTAGTTACTTCTGATCTAACAAAGCCAAGGTCTGAGATCCATAGTAAGACATGAATGTTTGTGTTGTTTTCTTACCAAGGTCCCGACATCCTCTCACATGAAATATTACTGTACTAGGATCTAGAAAAATCACTATCCATTACATTAATATTTTTTATTACATTCATGTATTTCACCCCATTTTCTTGTCAAGAGCTAAAATTATTTGATGAATGAACGACAAAATATCTTCAAATGCAGTGGACGCATGACAGAATAACTTCAAAATAAGTTCCAATAGCTGAAAAAACAACTGTAAAAAATTAGATAAATACACACCGGGAAAGACAGAATTGCTTTCAAAACATTAAAATACCCTAAATGTGTGGCTGAATCACCTCCAAATATCTCCAGCACACTTTTAAAGGAAATATTGTCTCATTATAAGCGATTTCATACAAAGAGATACGCACTCTATGCTTCACATTTAAATCTATAGAGATAACGATCACTGCCCATGGAACACATCTGTGAAAAAACACGCTACGATTGGGTTTGAGAAAGATTTTTAGCCCATGGGGGTGCTGCACTGCAAGAAGGCACATTATCTTTGATATCAGAACCTATGTGAAAGTTATACTGTTTGGGTTTGAGAAAGATTCTTTAGTTCACAGGGCACCGCATAACACTAAAGCACACTGTCTTGTACGTATGTATGTTTGTTTCTCTCTCTCTCTGTGTTTGTGTCTATGTGTAAATATGTATGTTACTACGAAATGTGTGTACGTGTAGATGTGTGCATATATGTCAAGATGTTACTGTGTCTGCATGTTTGTTTCTCTCTAGGTGTGTGTGTGTGTGTTTCAGTGAATCGTGTATGTGTGCATATGTGAGTGTGTGTATGTTCATGTATGTTAATATGTTTCTTTATATGTATATGTTTTCGTGCGTATGTGTTAAGATGTGTAAAAGAGGCCTCTTTTTTGGAACAACTGGATTTTTTCAGTAGTATTACGTTTTATCACCCTTCGTCCCCTTGCGCGAAACAACAGGATTTCGATCGCTTCAGCTCGTGTTTCATCTGTTAGTATCCCTCCACTTCGTTCTTAACGCAACAGGATGTCGTATTATTCTAAGTTTGAAATATTCTCGGTTGAATGTCCTCTTCTGTATTAGCAGAACACACACGCTTTGTTCGTTACGAGACATCTGACAGGAAACGTAATGTAAGACGTAACGTAAGACAGTCGTATTCAAAAAATATTCGAACGTGCTGAAAAAAAATCCTTACATCTCCTGAAATATGAGTATTCAAGTTAAGATCTGTGATGAAATATTTTGCATAGCCACAAGGCTCGTTTTAAATTGTTAGCTTCTTCTGTAGCAAGCAAGTGTCCTTAAGACAATATGTTTATTCTTGCATGTGAACACACACACACACACATACGATAACATATTAACGCACAGTCGTGCGTTAACAAGAAACATATTAACGCACGAAAACATATAAACATATTAACATACACACACTCACATACGCACACATGAAATATTTTGCATAACCACAAGTCTTGTTTTAAATTGTTAGCTTGTTCTGTAGCAAGCAAGTGTCCGTAAGACAATATGCTTATTCCTGCATGTGAACAAACACACACACACACACATACGATAACATATACACATAAAGATGAAACACATACAGACACTTTAACACACACACACACACACAGAGACAAACATGAAGACGTATACACATACAGAGAAACGACTATGTGCACACAGACATCTTAACACATACGCACGAAAACATATACATATAAAGAAACATATTAACATACATGAACATACACACACTCACATACGCACACATACACGATTCACTGAAACACACACACACACACCTAGAGAGAAACAAACATGCAGACACAGTTACATCTTGACATATATGCACACATCTACACGTACACACATTTCGTAGTAACATACATATTTACACATAGACACAAACACACAGAGAGAGAGAGAAACAAACATACATACGTACAAGACAGTGTGCTTTAGTGTTATGCGGTGCCCTGTGAACTAAAGAATCTTTCTCAAACCCAAACAGTATAACTTTCACATAGGTTCTGATATCAAAGATAATGTGCCTTCTTGCAGTGCAGCACCCCCATGGGCTAAAAATCTTTCTCAAACCCAATCGTAGCGTGTTTTTTCACAGATGTGTTCCATGGGCAGTGATCGTTATCTCTATAGATTTAAATGTGAAGCATAGAGTGCGTATCTCTTTGTATGAAATCGCTTATAATGAGACAATATTTCCTTTAAAAGTGTGCTGGAGATATTTGGAGGTGATTCAGCCACACATTTAGGGTATTTTAATGTTTTGAAAGCAATTCTGTCTTTCCCGGTGTGTATTTATCTAATTTTTTACAGTTGTTTTTTCAGCTATTGGAACTTATTTTGAAGTTATTCTGTCATGCGTCCACTGCATTTGAAGATATTTTGTCGTTCATTCATCAAATAATTTTAGCTCTTGACAAGAAAATGGGGTGAAATACATGAATGTAATAAAAAATATTAATGTAATGGATAGTGATTTTTCTAGATCCTAGTACAGTAATATTTCATGTGAGAGGATGTCGGGACCTTGGTAAGAAAACAACACAAACATTCATGTCTTACTATGGATCTCAGACCTTGGCTTTGTTAGATCAGAAGTAACTAACCTGCTGTCTATGAGATAGATTAGAAATATTCTCATGCAGGAAAAATAACTAAACAAACATGAAATCCCGTGTTAGATTGCAGTGAAACACCCTATCTTTGTCGAAAAACTTCTGTTTGCAGCGAAAAATAGCCATCTTCACCCACACTTATGCGCTTATTCATGCGGTGCCCTGTGAACTAAAGAATCCTTCTCAAACCGAAACAGTATAACTTTCATATAGGTTCTGATATCAAAGATAATGTGCTTTCCTGCAGTGCAGCACCCCCATGGGCTAAAAATCTTTCTCAAACCCTATCATAGCGTGTTTTTTCACAGATGTGTTCCATGGGTAGTGATCGTTATCTCTATAGATTTAAATGTGAAGCATAGAGTGCGTGTCTCTTTGTATGAAATCTCCTAGTACAGTAATATTTCATGTGAGAGGATGTCGGGACCTTGGTAGGAAAACAACACAAACGTTCATGTCTTACTATGGATCTCAGACCTTGGCTTTGTTAGATCAGAAGTAACTAACCTGCTGTCTATGAGATAGATTAGAAATATTCTCATGCAGGAAAAATAACTAAACAAACATGAAATCCCGTGTTAGATTGCAGTGAAACACCCTATCTTTGTCGAAAAACTTGTGTTTGCAGCGAAAAATAGCCATCTTCACCCACACTTATGCGCTTATTCAAACGTAGCGAGGGGACCAGAAACTCTGAAAAGAGATAGCGGCTTGGGATAACCGACGAGAGAGCTTACATTACGTTTTATTGGTGGTTGAAGTCAGAGAATGCAAAGTCAGGTCTAGCGGATCGATTCTGGGACTCAACTTTTCATGGAAATACTGAAAATATTGTTGTTTTCTTATAAACACTGAGTTTTCAGATTTTAAATTTCCAAACTTCTGTGGTTCTTTGCTGACGTTTTCTATATGCAAAGTATTTTGAATATTTGTCTATCCATGTGTACGCAATGTAGTATAGAAATGTGTATTCTCATGCAGGAAAAATAACTAATAGTGAAAACAACTTGCGTTTGCAACGAAAAATAGCCAACTACACCCACACTTATGCGCTACGTACCAGGGAACTATAGAACCAGGAAAACTGAAAAGAGCGTGAGATAGCAGCTTGGAATAACCGTCGAATAGTCGTTTTTTTCTAACTTTCAGTATTTGCGTTGTAATTTTCTGTTTTGAAGCGATTTTTTACAACCATCCCACTACATTTTTATACTTTCTCTCTCGTCACAGTATGTTTTACGGTTATTGTGCCTTCCACTTCCAAAGAATTGTGAAAATATTCACCTATCCACTGAAATGTGTGTGCATTTACAGATATTCCAACACTCTTTACATTTTAGTGATTCTCATTGAATTTACCAACCATTTCGTTGTTTTTCTAATTTTCGTTTATGCATGTAATTTGATTTAACGACCTAGTCACAGGGTGTATCATGGGTAAAGTATTACCCATTTCATCTCTTTTCAGGTTTGTATGACAGTAAAGCAAACTTGCAATCAGTTTTTCATTCTAAATGCTTGTTGTCTGCATATCACCGAAATTCCTCCTCGTATGCCTTCCAAAAAGGTACATTGTAGGTTATCAACTCTAGTATTTGTCATCTTCAGGTATGAAGGCAGGAGCTGCGTAAACATAGCAGGGGTCAGTATCTGCCACCAAACACATCAGCTAAGAGGAGCACGTCAGTGTACGCGATATTGGCGTAGGTTTTTTTTTTTTATGTCGAATGAATATTTTCATTACACGGGTATATTCTTCTACCCCCTAGCGCTTCTCGGAGGAGCTAATGTGTGTCATCTCAATTTTAAGCGTTCTAATAAGATTATTTCATAACCTAAAGGACATCCATCTGCAAGGAATGTATTAATTGCAGTCCCTATAATATGGAAAACAGCATTCTCCCTTTGAATTTCATAGAAACAAATTCTTAATGGAACAATAATGCTGCTTTTCATCGTCTGACAACAGTAGGAGATTTGCGTGCGCTTTAAATCTGAATGGTGTGATGTAGAGTGGGAACATCTCTTTCTCGTATCCAGATTGTTAAAGGGAAAATTAGACCTGATGTGTTTTCTTCTAAATGTATATAGTTGTTAAGGTGTTCAGTGTTTCCTATTGCAGGATACAAAGTGGCTAAAACAGACAAAACATTTTTTGTCGGAATTACATACATTAACAATAGCACGTTTTCATTAGTAATTCTCTAGGAGTAGGGATATAACTAGGTCCCGCAAGAGGCCAATGTTCATTTCACTATGGAGTACAGTATCCACTATGTTCTCCTTCAAATGAGGTCTTGATCTTCTTGCACATTGAATCCGATTCTCTGTTTAGGGATGATGTAGGAAGACTTGTGACACAGCTACTTCGGAAAAACGGGGTGCAGTGTTCGAAGGGGAGGCTTTTCGCCTGAAGCGCACTTGCACTGTAAGGTACCATTTAATAACTATTTTAAACTTTGTCCACTAAATTATTTTTCTGATCGTAATACATGCATTTGAATTTCGTTGAAACATATTTCTTCCCGACACTGTACCATAATTGTGTATTCTTATGGAAGTTGAGTGATTCAAGTCACTGGTTCATTTCTAACAATAGTTTTTCAAGTAAGCTGAAATCTGGAGATGTTTTAGCACGAAATCAGTTTGGGTTCTTCCCAGTATTTTCCCAGTGATACCCCATTATTTAATTAGTTTTTATTTTTAATGAAGGAAATCGTTTTACCAGTAGCAAATATTGTCGAGCGGATAGCAGGGCCAGAGTTGAGATTTATCTCCGCAAAAATCCGCGCCCTGGCGATGACGCTTCAGCTATCGGCACTGAGGTAGCTCGTTCAAATACGGCGACGAAAGCCAATATTTTTTTTTTTTTAAATACAGGAGACGTACTAAAAATAGTATTGACGTTGGATGACACAGATTAAATGCGCAAAAACTGATTTGGTTTAAAGAGGGGAGGGCTTAAAATATAGGTGGATCAATAGGTGGGTCTATGAAGAGGGGAGGGCTTAAAATATGAGTTAAACAGGGGAAAAACAAGAAAATTCGAGAAGGGGACTTAAAATATAGGTCAACCATGGGGTCTATGAAGAGGACTTAAAATATGGTCGGTTGCGACATAGGGGTCAAAGTCCAATCTGAGAAGGCAATGTGGATTCTAGGAAACATCTATTTTTAAACCTTATCAGTGTCAAATGCAGATACAGTGAAGCGCTGGACAGTTGACCTTTTGACCTTCCAGCTTATAAAGGATTGCACCATATCGTGTGATGTGGCGAAAGTGTTGTTGCTACCCACGGATAAACGATCTGAAGGATGTCTACAGGAAACGTACGATTTCCGATATACTGATAACGGACTTGGGAAAACTTTTAGCCTGTTGAACGTCTATTGCAAGGTAGATCTTATATACAAGTCCTACGAATAATTTAAACCAAATTTTATTAATTTTTCTGTGAAAGAGTTACTGTGTCATTCTTCTAGTAAAATACGTGGACCTTGGATCAGATGAGGCTTTTTCCCGAAATTAACGTGGAGGTACGCTAGCGATGGAATGATTTTTTTTTTCCCGATTAAACTGATTTATTACGAGCGCTGGATGATTTTAATAAAGGTGAGTGAGAGTTTTTATTTACTAGGGGATCGATTAACGGGTTTGGAAAAAATAAATACCGAAGTAGTTTTAATAAAAGGGAATCGTTTAACAGTCCTGGTAAAATGAACACCGAAAGATTTTTAATAGAGGTAACTTTTAATAGAAAGGGTTTTAATTAATAAGAATACAACTTTGAGAGTTGATTTTCACAATTGAGACTTGTGTCATCCTTTACTGCGGAATTATTCTGAGACTTGTAATCCGAGGGAAGGAGGGGGGTTAAAATATAGGTAGGGTTTAAAATATAGGTCAACCAGGAGGGTCTGCAAAATCCAGGGTTTAAAATACAGGTGAGTCTGAAATAAAGAAAAATCGAGACTATTCGAGAAGGAGATCTTAAAATATAGCTCAACCAGGGGGTTTGCAAAATCGAGGTTTTAAAATAAAAGGCTAGTCTGAAATATAGGTCAACCGGGTGGTTTGCAAAATCCATGACTTAAAATATAGGTAGGGCTTAAAATATAGGTCAACCAGGTGGTTTGCAAAATCGAGGTTTTAAAATAAAAGGTGAGTCTGAAATAAAGAAAAATCGAGACTATTCGAGAAGGAGGGCTTAAAATATAGTTCAACCAGGGGGTTTGCAAAATCGAGGTTTTAAAATAAAAGGCGAGTCTGAAATGAAGAAAAATCGAGACTATTCGAGAAGGGGAGCTTAAAATATAGGTAGGGCTTAAAATATAGGTCAACCAGGGGGTTTGCAAGTGGAGGGTTTAAAATATGTCAACCATTGGGGGGTCTGAAATAAAGAAAAATCGAGACTATTCGAGAAGGGGAGCTTAAAATATAGGTCAACCAGGGGGGGTTTGCAAAATCGAGGTTTTAAAATAAAAGGTTAGTCTGAAATAAAGAAAAATCGAGACTATTCGAGAAGAAGGGCTTAAAATATAGCTCAACCATGGGGGTTTGCAAAATCGAGGTTTTAAAATAAAAGGCGAGTCTGAAATAAAGAAAAATCGAGACTATTCGAGAAGGGGAGCTTAAAATATAGGTAGGGCTTAAAATATAGGTCAACCAGGGGAGTGGGGTCTATGAAGAGGACTTAAAATGAAAGGTGAGTCTGAAATAAAGAATAATCGAGACTATTCGAGAAGGGGAGCTTAAAATATAGCTCAACCAGGGGGGTGGGGTCTATGAAGAGGGCTTAAAATAAAAGGTGAGTCTGAAATAAAGAAAAATCGAGACTATTCGAGAAGGGGAGTTTAAAATATAGGTGGGTCAACCAGGGGGTTTGCAAAATCGAGGTTTTAAAATAAAAGGTTAGTCTGAAATAAAGAAAAATCGAGGCTATTTGAGAAGGGGAGCTTAAAATATAGGTGGGTCAACCAGGGGGTTTACAAAATCGAGGTTTTAAAATAAAAGATTAGTCTGAAATAAAGAAAAATCGAGGCTATTCGAGAAGGGGAGCTTAAAATATAGGTGTGTCAACCAGGGGGTTTGCAAAATCGAGGTTTTAAAATAAAAGGTGAGTCTGAAATATAGGTCAACCATATGGTTTGCAAAATCCATGACTTAAAATATAGGTAGGGCTTAAAATATAGCTCAACCAGGGGGTTTGCAAAATCGTGGTTTTAAAATAAAAGGTGAGTCTGAAATAAAGAAAAATCGAGACTATTCGAGAAGGAGGACTTAAAATTAGAGTTAAAAACTAGATAGCACAAGGGGTTAAAAGGGGGAGGAATTTTTAATTACGAATTATTAATTATGAATTATTAATTATGAATTATTAATTATGAATTATTAATACAACGACAGTTGCTACGCCAGGGTCAATTTCCTGTTGATTGCAATAGAGGGGTCGAAGTTCAGAAGGCAACGTGGCCCAGCACAGGTCAATTTCCGGTCGATTGCGACATAGGGGGTCCAAGTCAAGAAGGCAACGTGGACGATTGCGACATAGGGGGGGAAAGCACTGTGCAAAGGGGGTACGCCAGGTTGTGATTAAACTACTACACTGATTAACAGAGCTCAGTATCAGGTGTTATTTTTACCGTTTCACGACCTTCACACGCGACGTCGTTTACCTCCAATTGCCTCGATTTGCGTAAAGAAGCGCTTGTCATAATGTTTTGGTTCTTCGGTATATATCTTGTGATATATTCCAGTCACATCAAGATTATACATTTCGATAAGTTTACTGTTGTTTCGCTTAACTTCGGGTTTTAAGGGACAAATTAACGACGTTAAGTGGGTATCCACTCTATTGCACTATACATTCAAATACATATAATTACATTCATTGAAGAAGCATGTTATTAATTTATTAACCAGGTTTCTAAAATTGTTTTTTATTTTACTATTATTCTTAACATACAAAGATACGAAACGTATCTAGTGGAATTACTCTTGGTACCCATCGTTTCATTTATATTAATTAGCCATCAACTACGATAACATAGTTCTGGGATATGAAATATGTCATGTGAAAGAGATAGGACAGCTGATTACTGAAAGTGATTGTCAGATTAAGTTCATGTAGAATCTTTTCCCGTTAATGTAACAAAGTTATAAAGCAGAATTGTGTATCATTTCGCTTTCTACGGCATTCACGAATTTACTGCTAAGTGAGCATATTGCACGACAAGAGTGATTTAATTAGTCAGTTCTTTAAACGTATAGATATAATAGTGGGAATAGAGCATCCAACTTTTCCTATTCAAACAAAGTTTGCTTATACCGATGTTTTCCAGGAATGCATTGCTCAGCACAAGCCATATCGTGTTGCCTTAAAAAATTCGACTTTTAGAATATTTGTTTAAGAGTGAAATTAGTTTAGCCTATGATGCAAATTCTAAATACAAATTGGGAAATAAAAGACCGAAATATTGAAATGGAGGAAACTTTAAAAGAGTTCGTATGAAAAATTCTACCACGTTTTTCAGAAATAAATTTCCGAAATGTTATTAATGTTATTAAATTTTATTAATGTTCGTCATAGAACTTTCAAAAGGAAGGCATTCAACTAGTATGATTCGAATTTAAAAATATATTAATGAGCGAAAAGGTTCGGGATCGGGGCCTTCATTAACCATTGCAATGGTAAATAAACTGTTATTCACTCTCATCTCTGGAACATAAGAAACAAGAATACTTAGTATATTGATCTTCAGACATTAGGTTATATTAGGCAATGGCAGCTCGTGAATAAATTTTTGGTGGGATACTTTGACTACTACATGTAGAAAAAAAATTGGGAAGAAGCCTGATATTGAATTGAACCGAATAGGACTAAAAAGACGTTTCTAACGCATATATTCTTTTTTTTTCAGCTATTCTTAAAACTCATAGTTTGACAAAAATTTTCGTAAAAAAAAGGAAACTCGGAAAGATATTCTTGCCCTCTCTTCTTCAAATCGGTATTTTTGCCTCTCGATTGCAACAATTGCCTATATATATATATGGATTTTTTCCTATTTTTTCTAGTGATATTTTGAAAAAATATGTAGGTTTACTATGGTTTTCACTCCGTTCCAATTAGAAATTTACATTCATTATCTTAAATTGAATTACACGTAATAAATTATCAGTTGAAAAGCTGTCTATTTTGGTTATATTTAATTTACGGTTGGGTAACTCGGAGTGGGCACTTTTTGGCACACAGTGAGGCTAAATGGTCAGGTCAGAAGGACACCGCAGGCTCAGAGAATGTTGGGGAGGGGACCCACTGGAACAGATGTTGGGAGACAGATGGTAGCCTCTGGTCAAGGGCCATCCAGCGTGTTCTTTAACGTGTACAGGGCACCTACGGACGGCGACCTTTCCAAGTCCTTCAGTGTCCCCTACTGACCGTGGGCAGGGCGGGGGGGGGGGGGGGTTGCGGAGATAAATCTAAATTCTGACCCAGCTATGACTCGAACCTGGGAATTACAGATTACGAGTCTGGCGCGCTACCGCCTAAGCACTCCCGCCCTTTAATTTATGATACTAATTTATTGCATATATTAATTTACTTTATAAAGATTTGTAAAAAACTGATATGGTAATAAAATGAATTATAAAAAACTAACGAGAGCTGCTGGGGGTCAGCGAAATGGAAACCGTCAGGTTGGAAAGCGAAAATAAAATACGGCAATGCAGTTAGCCAACTCAGATACGTACTGCTAGCGATGAATTTTGTTAAAATGTAATATTAGCATTCTCTTGTAGAAGTTTTTAAATTCTTCATATATAAGTATCCTTCCTCGGCAAAACGAAAAGTTGGCAACCCAGTTGAAACACTTCTTGTCAGGAAAGTTTAGGCCTGTTGAGTCTACCACAGTCAAATGAAAAATTTCGCTAAGTAACAAGATCTTTGACTATTGGTTGCACTATTAGAATTAGCCAACCAAGTATCTCGGACCACTACAATATGGGGGACTACCTGCTGCAGTTCAGCGCTATTGTAATTCAGCACAGGAGCATTTGTGTCATGGCTATAATAGTAATGCTAAGATTCAGGACGATGGCAATAATGTTCAAAATCGCATTGACAATTCGAAAGCAGCCGACATAGGCCTTTATTACCAAAGTAAATGTTGTGATTGTCTACATAACACGGCAAACAATGATTACAAAAAGAATATAAAAATGATATAATGTTGATTTAGATACGACAAATTATGAACACTAAATTTGAAATTAGTTTAATTTATTTATTTCTTTTTTTGAGATTATTTATGGTGGAGCAGTGCCCCAGGTGGCGTAATGGACGAGCAGCCCTGATATCAGGGCTATTAAAGTAGCTGTTTACGGCATGATTAATACACTATATTAGGGTTTCTCAACGTGGGGTACGTGGTAAAGATTTCTGGGGTACGCTGTGAGAGCTCAAAAGTCCATAGATCTAGTAACAAAGTCAGTGTTTTATTTTATTCCCAGTCATACTATAACTATAGTGTTATCTATCTAAACAAGAGGTACGCCAGTTACATACACATTTCCAGGGGGTACATGAAGCATAAAAGATTGAGAACCACTGCACTATATGATCAAAAGTATCCAGACACTTGCTCATGCACAATCTTCCGCTAAGAGGAAAGGAATTCATATCGCGTTGGACGACCCTTTGCTGCTATCCCAGCCTCCACTCTGCTGGGAAGGCTTTCCACTAGATTTTGGTACATTGTTGCAGGAATTGCCTGCCATTCTGCCACAAGAGCATTAGTGAGGACGGTCATTGATGTGGAGCGGTTTGGCCTGGCTCGCTGTTGGTGTTCCAATTCATCCCAAAGGTGTTCCATGAAGTTGAGAGATCAGAGCTCTGTGAAGGACAATCCTGGCATCCTCCACACCCAGACTCGTCCGTCTGACTGCCAGATGGTGAAGCGTGATTCATCACTCCAGAGAACGCGGTTCTATTACTCAGAGTCCATTGGCACCTGCTTTACACCACTCCAAACGACGCTTGGCGTTGATCTTGTTGATGTTAGGCTTGTGTGCGGCTGCTCGCCCATGGAAAACCATTTCCTGCAGCTAGCGACAAACTGTTATGGTGCTGGCGTTGCTTCCAGAAGCATTTTGGAAATCGGTGATGAGTGTTGTAACCGAGAACAGGCGATTTTGTCGCACCACCCGCTTCAGCACTCGGTGGTCCTGTTCTGTCATGGACGGCTGCCTTTCCAAGAACATCGGTATCCCCCTACTGACTGTGGGCAGGGCGGGGAGTTTTGCGGAGATTAATCTTAACATTGGCCCAGGTGGTAGTAGTATAGGAAATGAGAGTTCTGGGCCAATGTTAAAGTATAGGGATCCCATGTTAACCTATGGGACACTTTTGGGGAGATGAGCATTGACGTGGTTTTTGGGCGAGACGTTTTGTATGAAAAACAGGATATGAGGAGTTTTGTTGGGAAAATGTTGCAGTTATCAACACTTCATTGAATTATTGGGCTGCTGGGGTGTAAAAATTGGTAAAATAGGAGAAATCGAGAAAAGCAAGAAAGTTTGGGAAATTAGTTTAAAAATATGACAGTTCAAAATCAATAGGTAAAATGAGGTTTTCGAGGGCTGCGGGAGAAAAATATGACGGAAAAAATAGATTTTTGGGTGCTATCTGTGAATGTATGGATTTTTTACGTTCCAGTAAGGATGAGGACTAATTACACTTTTTAAGTTAATTAGACATTAGTAGGAAAAAGCTCCCTGTTTTCAGTCAAGAGGGTCCATCTCATTTTTTCCCCCATCCACAGGGTCTATTGCAGCATCGATGTAGGCTGTTGTTTTCAGTATACATTGCTGAGGGGGTCACCGACTTCAGGCATGAGATCTGCAGAAAATATTATTAATAAGTTCTGCTGATAATCTCTTCGTGGGGAAGGCTACCAATACAGATGATATATCTATTGCTCCAAATGTGTTTGCGTTGCCGTGACACTGGGTGCTGACGGAAGCTCTGTTAGATACCGCTTTATATCAATTAATAAAGACTTAAAAATCATTCAGTCATTGAGGGGGGAAAAAAGCTGAATTCATATGGGGGAGTTTTTAAACTCTTCATTTCTTTTTCTCCTTGCTTCTCTCCCATGGTATCTAGTCCCTTTATATACACTTATTTCGTGCGCAGAACTGTGAAAGCGATGTTTTGCTTATGATAGCGATGCTTCCTGTTCAAATCTGAAATATGACGTAATGAATGTATTCTGAGAGACTTCTTGTTGACGCTAACTGAAATCTTGTTTTGGCGCTGAGCAATGGCTTGGTCACTCGGTTCAAAAAGGAGATAAAGATATGAAAGCAATATTGGGATTATCTCTTCGTAATGCAACTCCATTCGTGATTACTCAATTATGGGTTATTGCCATCATAAGCGTGATGCTTGCTTAGTATTCGTCCGAATCATTTTCTGCAAAACTTGACTTATTTTACCAGTCGGCCCGAAATAACGCCACGACCCGACCTCTTCCGGTGTAGGAATAAGGATCTCGGTTGGCTTAACATTCATGATTTCTACAAAAAAAAGCATTGTTGGATAAAATGTTAGGGAACTTTTGTTTTTGGTAGAAAGTCTGTTATTAGTAGTAAGTTTTCTTATTAATTTTGCTATTTCTATAATTGCAGATTTATTTTTTTTTCCAGCTGATTGTTTTATATATGGTATCATGTATCTTGTCATACATATCTGAAATTCGAAAATTCCCAAAGGCATATGTTTTAATGCCATCTGTATCAACTATTCTTTTGGTATATTCATGAGAGAATCCAATCTTTGTAATTTCAAATATTTCCATATCATGTTGTAGAGATCGAAATTCTATTTGTTTGGTTCTTAAAATTCTTTTCTGAAAGAGACAGTGACGATAATTTTCATGAGTAAATTCATTTTTAACACCATTCGCTGATTTCTTTGAAATCGGGCCATCTACAGAATATAATTTTGAACGTAGTGCAACGACCTCCTTAATTTTGAAAATCTTTTAATTCATCTTTAAATTTTCCTGGAACCATTTTATTTGAGGTATTGAATAATGGGTGGTCTTCGGGAAAATTTTAGAAATCAAAGTAATCAGAGGTTAATTTTTCGTAGAGGTTACTTGTCTTAATATCTACACAAAACGAATCGGTGTCTGTAAATATTAATTCTGCATTAAACTTTGGTTTCAGAAAATTATAGAAAAAGTTATACAAGTGTAATTTTCTCAATTTTAAAAACGTCACACCTGCATAATAAGATTTGTCTAATATAATAT
This sequence comes from Ryuthela nishihirai, assembly GCA_038380435.1. Classification (NCBI taxonomy): domain Eukaryota; kingdom Metazoa; phylum Arthropoda; class Arachnida; order Araneae; family Heptathelidae; genus Ryuthela; species Ryuthela nishihirai. The sequence goes on along the minus strand of JAWZYU010000004.1, from coordinate 91,643,669 downwards.
TCTTCTTTTCCATATAAACAAATACTAAATTTTCTGATAATTTAACACAAGAAATGTATCTGGGGTTTGCCATTAATTCTTTTAACTTCTTTTCAGTAGTAACAATGCGCCAATTTATTCTTTTTCTTTTGTTTTCTATCGTTTTACCATATATTGCATTATTCATCAGTTTAAAAAAGTACTTCTCAAAATTATTGGTGGCGTTCATTCGTTTTGTTGTATTAAAATCTATATAAGGTTTCACCCACGGTTTTTGATCAAATTCTAATATTCTGCTAACGTTTTTCACCCTTAGTCCCAGTTCTACATAAAGTTTAAGTAACTGATAGTGAACTATATAATTTTGCTTATCAAACAGACTTGGTATTAGGAATGAGATGTTACGATCACTGAGTTTTAATTTTTCGGGAGCCAAGGGAAAAATTATTGTGTAAATCGTGCAAACGTGTTGGATATTCTAAATCAACTTCGCAAAAATAGCTTTTCTCATTGTCGTCTGGAACACTAAGGACGTCAATGTCGCTTACCCATTTCAAATTACCGATTGAGAGAGGTTGAGATATTGTCCACCCATATAAATTATTCGCGTCGAAATACATGATGTAGTTTTGTGGTTTGCTATTGTCGTATTGTTCTAGTGAAGGATTATTGGCTCGCGCAAACCTTATAGACATTAGAGATATTCCTCCTCGTATCCGAACCCGCCTTCTCGTGGTGCAGACCGTTAGTGCCTTTCAAAAGAGATACTCTCTTGTGGAAGTGAACGGAAGGGGAGGGCTGACAGATTAGTGTGGACTACTGATCTCGACAACTATGGCTACTTTTCTTTTTTTTCTACCCTGCTGAGGAGTGGTCAACCACACAGGGTCCTGGTGCTGACCATATAAACTCACTGGACTGGACAGATATATGGCTCTGAGCTTGATTATGGATCCTGATCTTGCTGCACTGGTGGGCTTCTGTGGAGGGAAAATCTTCCGCTGTGTTTTCTGTTTGTTTGTGGGTTGACAGCCCCAAGTGAATAGATTCACAGGATATGTTTATCAGCTGGTGGATAATCCTGAGCAGAGGTCATCGCAGGCACCTGAACTCTTTCCTTCTATTGGCATCGTCAAATTCTACATTGGAGGAAGTCTTCCAGTGTAGATGGCTTCAGCCTTTAGTGGTGGGGGAACGGGTCTTTGCCCCATGTCTGCGATTAGGGGGCTGTTTGATATTGTCGGCATTCCCTCTCTCAATAAACATAGTTTCTTTAAACATCCCACTAACCACTTTCTCTCCATAGTTAGTTGGAATGTGAGGACTCTGCACAGAGCTTTTTCTCTTGATGTCGTCACACAAGAATTCCATTGTTTTAATTTAAATATCCTAGCTTGCAAGAGACCAGGTGGACAGTAAAGGTCAGATTCTTAAAAATAATCTTAAATATCTCTTTTCAGGGAGGGAAGATAATCAGTATCTCCAAGGAATAGGTCTGCTTCTCAGCAGACACGCTAGTGATGCTCTTCTAGGATAGGAGTGCATTAATGAAAGGTTTCTTACAGCAAAATTTCAGACAAGCGTTAAAGACCTGAATGTTATCTGCTGTTATGCCCCCACTGAGGATGCGGATGAGGATGAGAAGGATAGGTTTTATGGACAACTTCAGGATATTTTGAATTCTGTCAAGAAAGGAGATATTACCCTTGTTCTTGGTGACTTCAATGCCAAAGTTGGTACTGACTCTGACCTTTGGGGAGGAGTAATAGGCCCTTTTGGATTGGTAGCTGCAATGGCAATGGGCAACGTCTCCTACAGGTAAGCAAACTCAATGGTTTCAGAATAACTAACACTTATTACAAACACCGCGACATACATAAGTACACATGGGTTTCACCTGATGGGCTTCATAAGAATATGATTGATTATATATTAATTAACAGCAAATGGGCTAGTTCTGTTAGAATACCATATATAGGGGAGCTGAAATTGGATCTGACCATTACCTTGTTAAAAGTGTCTTGCAACTTAACCTTAAAAAGTGTTGTGCTAGGGTTAAAAAATTTACTTTTAATACTGAAGCTCTGAAAGACCCAGTTATAGACAAAGCTTACCATGATAGGTCATCATCATCATCATCATCCTCAAGCAGCCATGGGCTACGGAGGTCCAACCAGACCACGCAGTTTAATTCTCCAAGCATATCTGTCCTGAGCTACATCTGCTGCATCCGGCCACTGCACACCAATTCTAACAAGGTCCTGTTTGACATTGTCTGCCCACCGCATCCTAGGTCTTCCCCTCCTTCTGAGGCCTCTAGGCACACTGTTCATAACCCTATTCGCCAATCTATAATTATCCATACGGGCAACATGGCCAAACCAGCGGAGTCTCTCTCTGCACAATATGCTGCTTAAAGGAGGTTGCAGACTCCTTTGCCTAACCTCATCGTTAGTTACAAAGTTAAACCACCTAATACCCAAGATACTGCGTAATCATCTAGAATCAAAAGCATCTAGTTTCCTGTTATCTTGTTTACACAGCGTCCACGTTTCACTACCATAACCTACCCTAGAAAGAACCAAACTATTATACAGTCTAATTTTAGTCTTTAGGTGTATACGCCTATTTCTCCACAACCTCCATAGATTGTTAAAAGTCCCGGCAGCAATACCTATTCGTCTGCTAATCTCATGCCGCACATCACCAGTATCAGTTACATAGCTCCCAAGGTAATTAAACTGAGACACCTGCTCAAGACTGCAACCATTCAGATTAACTGAATCAGAACCTGCCTGACCAATTTTCATCACTTTAGTTTTCTCTCTGTTTATAACCAAAACCTACTCTACTACCAGTCTCATCAACAGCTCGAATGAAAGAGTTCATCTCATCGACATCATTTGCCAAAAGGGCTAAATCATCAGCATAATCTAAATCAGAAATTTTCATATCTCCAGCCCATTTAAGGCCAAAATCTTTCCCTTGAAGTGAATTTCGCATAACATAATCAACAACCAAACTAAAGAGAAAAGGAGATAAAATGCACCCTTGTCGAACACCAGAAGTAATGCTAAACCAATTGCTACAAGACTTACCAACTCTCACACATGACTCAGTGTTATTATAGAGAGCTTTCATTATGTTAACTAACTTGTCTGGTATACCATATGATCTCACAATCAACCACAAATTTTGACGATCAACAGAGTCGAAAGCCTTTTTGAAATCAACAAAGCTAGCAACCAAAGGTTTCTGAAATTCTAAACATTTCTCAAGAATCTGCCTAAGTGATAATATCTGATCTACACATCCCCTACCACTTCTGAATCCACATTGCTCATCACGCAATTGCCTGTGAACCAGATTCTTAATTCTATTAAGCACAATCATGGAAAGAACTTTACCTGGAACAGAGAGTAGGCTGATAAACCTATAGTTATCACAAGAACTGCGATCACCTTTTTTGAAAATAGGGATAATAATAGCTCTGGTAAAATCTTTAGGAACCATGCCTTTATCATAAAAGTTATTCAAAATTTCAGTCATCCAAGTGGTAACCGAAACATTCCCAGCTCTGAGCATTTCTGTAGTAATTTCATCCACCCCTGGGGATTTATGAAGTTTAAGTTTAGAGATAGCCAAAATAACTTCAGATTGTGTTATAGGGCCAACATTAAAGCTGCCAATGCATCTATCATCATTACAAACAATGGGAGTAGAACTAACCACATTCTTTAGAACATCACTGAAATGCTGAGCCCACCTAGCCATGACAGAATCCTCACCTTCTATAACCTTACCTTGTTTATCCTTCAATCCTTGTATGCCTGTCCGTTTTCTACCACATAAAACATTAACTATCTGGTACAGCTCTCTGCTGTTGTGCTGCCTAACTGCTTCCTCAGCTTTGTCAGCCAAACCATCAGGCCAAAGTTTCTTATCAGTAGCTAACTGAGTAAGTGAGTGTAAGGAAACCTTTACACGTTTATTAAGCTCTCTGTAATCCTTTCTATTAGGACTAGTAGGGTACTGATTAAGGACATTCCTGCAGTTCCTTCTTTCTGAAAAAAGCTCAAGTACCTTATCACTTAAATAATTCTGCCTCCTCGGTTCCTTTTTTCCTAAAAGAGTACTGTTAGTTTCGAAAAAAGCCTGTTTAAAATGGCCCCATTCTTCCTCAACTTCAGTATTAAGCAAACCATGACTGTCATAATACTAAGTAACCTATCATGGTAAGCTTTAGCTATAACTGGGTCTTTCAGAGCTTCAGTATTAAAGGTAAATTTTTTAACCCTAGCACAACACTTTTTAAGTTTAAGTTGCAACACACTTTTAACAAGGTAATGGTCAGATCCAATTTCAGCTCCCCTATATGCCCTGGTATTTGTAACAGAACTAGCCCATTTGCTGTTAATTAATATATAATCAATCATATTCCTATGCAGCCCATCAGGTGAAACCCATGTGTACTTATGTATGTCGCGGTGTTTGTAATAAGTGTTAGTTATTCTGAATCCATTGAGTTTACTTACCTGTAGGAGACGTTGCCCATTGCCATTGCAGCTACCAATACCAAAAGGGCCTATCACCCCTCCCCAAAGGTCAGAGTCAGTACCAACTTTGGCATTGAAGTCACCTAGAACAAGGGTAATATCTCCTTTCTTGACAGAATTCAAAATATCCTGAAGTTGTCCGTAAAACCTATCCTTCTCATCCTCATCAGCATCCTCAGTGGGGGCATAATAGCAGATAACATTCAAGTCTTTAATGCTTGTCTGAAATTTTGCTGTAAGAAACCTTTCATTAATGCACTCATATCCTAGAAGAGCATCACTAGCATGTCTGCTGAGCAGCAGACCCACGCCTTGGTGATGCTTTCCATCCTCCCTCCCTGTAAAGAGAAATTTAAAGTTATTTTTAAGTATCTCACCTTTACCTGTCCATCTGGTCTCTTGCAAGCCTAGAATATCTAGGTAGGTTACTTAGTCATTATGACAGTCATGGTATGCTTACTACTGAAGTTAAGGAAGAATGGGATCATTTTAAACAGGCTTTTTTGGACACTAACAGTACTCTTTTAGGAAAAAAGGAGCAGAAGAGACAGAATTATCTGAGTGATAAGGCACTTGAGCTTATTTCGGAAAGAAAGAACTGCAGGAATGTTCTTAATCAATACCCTACTAGTCCTAATAGAAAGCATTACAGAGAACTTAATAAACGTGTAAAAGATCAGTTAGCTGCTGATAAGAATCTTTGGTTTGATGGTTTGGCTGACAAAGCCGAGGAAGCAGTTAGACAGCACAACAGCAGAGAGCTGTACCAGATAGTTAATGTTTTGTGTGGTAGAAAACGGACAGATATACAGGGATTGAAGGATAAACAAGGTAAGGTTATAGAAGGTGAGGATTCTGTCATGGCTAGGTGGGCTGAGCATTTCAGTGATAGTCTAAACAATGCGGTTAGTTCTATTCCCATTGTTTGCAATGATGATAGATGCATTGGTGGCTTTAATGTTAACCCTATAACACAATCTGAAGTTATTTTGGCTGTTTCTAAACTTAAACTTCATGAATCCAAAGGGGTAGATAAAATTACTACGGAAATGCTTAGAGCTGGGAATGTTTCGGTTACCACTTGGATGACTGAAATTCTGAATATCTTTTATGATAAAGGCATGGTTCCTAAGGATTTTACCAGAGCTATTGTTATCCCTATTTTCAAAAAAGGTGATCGCAGTTCTTGTGATAACTATAGGGGTATTAGCCTACTCTCTGTTCCAGGTAAAGTTCTTTCCATGATTTATCTCGCTTTCAAGAAAGAAAAAAAAAATTTTTTTTCACTTTGTCGTCTATATGTCTGTCTGTCCCTCTATAGACATCGAACTTTTTTTGCTTTTAGAAATAAATTTTTTTTACGATGGATAGGTTTTGATGAAATATTACGATTCCCTGTTTCCGAATCTCTCAAAAGCTACAATAGCATCCTCTAACAGTGGAAAAATGTTGAAAACTGCAAAATGTTAAACGAATATTGCAAACGATATATTTATGCTAGAAATTCGAAACTTTGATGGTGGAATGGTGAAGGTGATGAAGTTTGCATTTGCAACAATAATTTGTCCCCTTACACCCAGAAATATGGGAAACACAGCTGTTTTGAGTTATAATTAAAAAAGTTCTTTTTTAGTTGGATGGGTCCAATTAGATATATAATAATCCACATTTTTTAAAAATCTTACGTGGTTTAATTTAAATCATTCGAGCTCACTAAAAAGGTGAAACTTTTAATGAACATCACAAGTGATTTATTTATGGTAGAAATTTGAAATTTCTGTGGTAGAGTGTCAAGAGCTGTTGCACTGGCAACAATAATCAGCCACTTTTCCTCAGAGGGGTTGCGAAAACGTACTTAATGAATTTAAGAAATTAAGAAAACATTTTCATGTTGTATAAGAACTAACAAAATACTGTTTGCATTTTCAGAATCATCATTAGTTCGAATTAAAACTTTTAAAGAATGAAAAGATAGATAAACAAAAAACTGCATTCTCTATGAAAATGATATTCCTGTATTTGACAGAGGCGATAGGCGTTCTTATAGTTATAAGTACCAACTGCGAGTTTATAACCCATATCTTTACTCTGAACAGAACAGTTCGAAAGTTCTGTAGCAACATTACACTGCTATCAACCCCTTCTGGAAAAATCTGTTTATTTATTGTTTTTTTTTTGTATTATTAGGGCGGGGAAAATCATATTCGAATGAAATATATCGGATTCATAAGCAATCAACTTTTAAACATGGAAAAAATTAAGTATGTGACTAGATAAAAGTGAAGTTTTTAATTGAAATAGAAAACAAAATAGGAATCTGATTTCATGGAAATATAAATAAATAAATTCACTAAAGAAACTGTTTATATAGGGAGATTTTCTAACTAAATTTGCATGTTTTATTAAGAAAAGAAGTTGTTAACATACAAAATCTGTTAAAAATACAGTTTTAGCATAAATAGGTGTTGTTTGCAAAAACAATAAGGAAGAGTAAAGAATTTTCACTTATATTTCGTTAAAAATATTACTTATTTTCTTTCAAAGTTCCAACTTCTTTAATATCTAAATATGACAACACTACGGAATTCATGTAGTTTTACTCAACACGTGAAATATAAATAAAAAGTTTTGTTATCAGCTTATCAGTCTAACAAAGATGTCAAATTAGAGATATAATTTTATATATGCTTCTTGTCGTTTGGAAAAAAAAAGGATATTAATTAACGAAACTAAATTAATTAGAATCTAAGGTGAGAGGGTAAAATTCAATTCAACCAAAAGTAAAAAATGGAAGAAAGGAAATATTAATGAGAAAAAATAAGAAGAGTTAAGTGTCCAAAGGAAAAACGGGGGAACTTAAATCTAAGCTTATTGTAGCGCGGATGGAAGTAAATACCATATCCCATTTTTGTTGATGCTTTATGAAAATTTCGCTGTTGAATATATTCCTAAATAAGTTCGGTTCATCATGCAAATATTCGTACATTATTAAAAATGTTTTTATATATACTATAACGCAAACGAGTTCAACGATAAAATTAAAGAAATAAAAAGGAAAAACGAATCTTCTAGAAATTTGCATTAATGCCTGAGTAAGTTAATTAGTACATAGTTGTATAAAGAAATAATCACAATCAATAGCAGTCATAAATTAGGCAAAAAACTGTCCACGCTTTCTGAAGTAGTGCATCATTTATCCTTTTTATACAACAAGAAGAACTTTTTAACATGTCAATAAATGAGGTTCAATAATCAGCAAAGCATTTTTTGTCCCAAAACCAAATCACAATGATGGCACTCAGTTTGATGACCTGGAGAACCTAAGAGGCGTACGATAGAGCACCTAAAAGGAATTCCCAAAGCAACTTCCAAAAATGTTTCGAAGCATGCAGGACGATAACAGGTAAGTTGCTAAGGCCAACGGCGTCGAATACTTTATCTGGGATAGCCTTCGATTTCTGTAATATTTCAGTATTAAAAGTTTAATTGGCATAGTCTCGTTTCCTTTTGCCACACCTCGATATATGGGAAATAGTTTGTCTATCTATCTATTCGCTATGCATTTGAAGTCCTTTTAAGAGAGAAAATTTTGCATGATGGTTCCTGAGACCGAGAGGAAGGTTTTGTCTATATTTGATTGGCTCTCCAATTCGTCCACCGCATAAAAAACGGGACAGCTCCTCCTAAATGTTAAGAGCTAGGATCACCAATTTCGGTATACAGTTTCCTCTTATCGTAACGTAAAGCAAGAGGCGGGATTGCCTCAGTCGGTAGGCTAATGTTTTTTTTTGTTTGCACTTGTCATTTATTGAGTGATGGATTTGGCAAATCTGTTTCTCCTCCATATCTCTCCATCAGTGGTGTAACCAAACAATTCTAAATGATGGAGTTAGGAAGGTGTTGAGTGACGTGTTTTAATCCATACATAAAACGAAGATAAAGATGTGGGATTACAGGATATAAACATTTCACCAAAAAAGAGGAGAAATTTTTAAACTATTTTTCTACTGTTTCTTCTCAAACAGAGGATTATGGTACTAAGATACAAAAAAATTTGTGCTTCTAAAGAAGGAAGCTAACAATCATCATCATAAAATATATTGAACTAGCTTTTTTGTTCTGTAGAGCCATCTGCTTTGTGAAAATTTTAAACTCTGTTGAATAGAATGTATTTCTTCTTTCAAAATCGTTGGGATAGTTTTTGTTTAGTAGTAAAATCGATTGCCTGTAGTCACTTATACCGTATCACTGATACAATGATTTTGTAGTAATGAAATGAAGTCCTTATGTGATTTGATTGTTGCGCAGATCCGTCAAGGATAGCCGACAGTTAATAATTTTCCATTTCCGAATGCAATGTAGTCCAGAAGCAGTAGGATAGGATAATGACAGGAAAGAGGTCAAGAAGGTGTGATTTTTCCGAATACAATGTAGGTCCAGAAGCTGTAGGATAGGATAATGACAGGAAAGATGTCAAGAAGGTGTGATTTTTCCGAATGCAATGTAGGTCCAGAAGCCGTAGGATAGGATAATGACAGGAAAGAGGCCAAGAAGGGTCACCACCCGTTGGATGGGATGTTTTCATCTATCTCCTAACAACTGTCCAGTGCATCCCCTTCCCCAACATTCACTAAGACCTTCGTGGTCCTTGTGACCTGCCATTTAGCCCATTGTGTGCAAAAATATGCTAGAAAAAAATAAAATAACTCAACTCTACTTAAAGTAAAGGAAGTGTTTAGTGTCTCTAAACTTTATTTTTGAACCCTCCTCTAGAAAATGCCAAACCACCAAAAAAGGGGAAATATTTAAACGATTGTAGATTTCATAGGGTTGATGGTGCGATGGGTATAAGATCACTGTATGTCAAATGGAAACTTGGGACTTTGACATTATTATCTGCTATATATTTTAGAGAGTTTGAGTTAAGGATCAGAATAATGAAAGGGTACATCTGCTAATATGATATAATAATAATTGCTTACCTGCATGGAAGGACATGGCACACCTCCTCTACCTTCAAGATACTCCTGATACTGAGATATCACACAGAGTATACAGTAGATCTAGCGAAACAAGAGAATATACTCAAGGGGCGTATTACTGCAATGAATAGCGAAACTTCAATATCTACAAGAATATTAATTGATACCTGGTTATTATAAACCAGAATTACAGTGTACAGTTATTGAAAGCAACGTATTCTAAATCACGACTAAATATTGATTAAAAGCTCAAGTCCATTTAGATAAAAAATAGAATACGTATATAAACCAAAGTGTTCTTTTTACAAACTTTTTCTACCTTGTTTTGTTTGCTCTGTGAATGAACAAATTATATTATCGCAATCCATATCGATTAGAAGTAGTTTTTTATTCTTCTAAAAGCTGAAACAGATGTTTTTTAATACGAATAAATATGCTGTAACATTTGAATACTGGTGCCCCTAGTTAAGTGCCAAGGTAGCTTATGGGAAATCCAGTTCTAATTGATCACTAAAACGCTGAGGGTGATTCGTTAATGAAAGGTTAATAACACAAAAAAAATTAAAAGCTGAATAATGCTTCTTAATTTTCGTTATTAAATATTAATTAAAAGTTTTAATCAGAGTTTAAAATGATAGTTCAAAGGTGAAATCATACAAGAAATTATCTAATTTTTATAACAAATTTTTTATACAATTACAAGAAAAATTTTAAATTTAAATTATGATTCAGCCCAAGTCAGCCAGTGCCATAAGTCATCTGTTCCATTTCAAGTCCAGGCATGCCCCAACCAGAGTTATTGATTCCAAGCAGGGATCGAAATCATCTCTAGGTTCCGGCAAGGCGCAGCGTGCAACTCTGCAGTAAAATATACTCAACAACTCAGATGGAGGATAATCTGAAACAAAACAGCAAAATGTTTTATTCTATTATCTGCAGAAAACATTTCGATCCACTGCTTATGTTTTTGCAGCGACTGCACCGGACGGCTGAAATTCAAATAGTGGCCAAAGAAAGAGCTTTTTTTTATTCCCTACATTTTAAACTAATTTTTTTTAGATTTGCTTGCATAGATAAGTAAGTGGTTAGAAACGGCAGCAGTTTTTAACAGTGCGCCTTGAGGTCTCAGGATACATTTCAGTTAAACTGGCCCAGAAGCTTGAGAGAGAAATAGTTGAAAATTTCTGCTTTCGAAGTTTTCATCAACGTTTCGCGGAACCCAATTAGAAAATCATTGTATTATTTCAATAATTTGAACAAAAGTATGGTTGAGAGCTCGATTTTTCAAACCAAAAATTTAATAGCTACTGCAAGGAACGGCCTTATGTTCATTTATTAGGTCTATTTTCTCTCATTATGCAAAAACGTAATTTTCCAGATTTGTTTCAGCCCACCGTCGATTTTCATCATCGAAGTAGTTGCTTGCCATGATTCTAAACTGCTTCATCAATCTTCATCATGGTGGCTCGTTAAACTCGTTAATTGATCAATAACCTCCAGAAGTTGGAAGAGTTTAGAAAGTTGCACTGAAGAAATTAATTGCACTCTGCAAAATTTAGCAAGCGATTTTGATTGAAAAATATTTTGAAGGGTAATCTTTAATGATTGTGCTAATAGCGTATGAGTTACAAACAGCTGATATAATTAAACAGGCTATGTTCAATTAACTTTCAGAATCTTAATTATTACGAGGGTATTACTATCGGAGATTCGTACTTACATTTAAGGCACAGATAAGTAGATCAGTAACGAAGAAAACCAGAAGAGTCGGATCCCCGTCCTGAAATAGGTTAAAAATGTCATGAGAGGGATGCAAACCATTTCTGAAGAAATGTACGATGTAAAATTCTGTTTTGGAACGTTAGATCAGAGCTACACCACTGTTTCCAAGCGGACCAGATTCTTTCAGTTTTGGGTTTCAGATGTTTTTTTTTTGAGGACCACAGATATAAGGAAGAAAACAAAAGACGACTCAGAAGTGAAGACAAAAAAATTGCAAATATTTTAGTGTAATATGTTTCATTTTTATTGAGTTTTCGATACGAAAGGTGCTTTTCGTAATGTTATCTATCTTTCTACGTCGTTCTCCAATGAACTGTCATATTAATATTCTTTGAATATTTATACAAGGTGGGCAAAAAGTATGTATACAGTACAGATCGGGACATGTTTAGTCTCTTGGGTGCTCAAATGTCTTCCATCAAGGTTGCAACATTCCTGGAACCAGTACTGCTTCAGAATCCACTTTTTCTATTCTTCATTCAGATTTCCTGCCATCGTTCTCAATACTCACAACTGTAAAATTAAAAGAAATAATGAAATATGATCCGATCAGTACTGTACACCTACTTTTTGCTCACCCTGCATTTAGCAGTGGACTAGCATGAATGATGACTGGGGAAGCTAGGCGAGACTATGAGACTGCGCAGTTGGGTTGGCTCTTCGACGTTTCCTATACAGCAGAAGATTACTGACCTATCAATACGGTGACCATGTTTTACGAGCCAAATTTCGGTACATGTGATTCAACAAAGGATTGTTTTCTGAACCAAATTCGGGACACATTGAAACGTTCTACAAAAGTATAAAAATTAAACAACGTTAACTAATCGCTTTTATTGGAAAGAAATAATACGAAAAATGTCCGTTTTTGCGAGTGATGTTTTTTGAGTCTATGATTCTACATCTTTTGTGGTCTGGATTTCGTGATTTTTCTGAACTTAAATATTTTTATTATAATGCTTACTGACTTGCTTCATTCAGTTATTACTTGCTGAACTATTGGAATTTTGGAACGTTTCGATGGTTTATAATCAATGATCAACGAGAATTGCCGAAACATCCAATGAGATTCTCATAGGCTCCATATAGTCTCCTCAGTCTCCATAGCTTCCACAGTTGTCTCTGTTATTTAAGTATATTTCCTTCTGGAATTGCGACTTCTTGATGCAAAAAAAAGGAAAATTTTTAAATTAAGTTTTTCATATATATTTACGTATTTATAGAGAGTTGTCATAAACACTACTGCATTTGTACTACAAATGAACAGCACTGTAGCGAAGTTCTTTTCTTCGTATCATATTGGCTGCTTGCCTACGGTGGAGAAGTTATTTCCACCAAGAGCTTCGACTGAGCATCTGAGTAATCGAAAGTATATACCTGCATTGTGGTTATGAAAGCTTGCTTCTCTTCTGTATAAAAGCGCATGAACACCCCGACACTTAGAATCACACGGCAAAGTTCACAGCACAACCTTTCTTAAGCAAGTGTGAATTGCCCCCCGCCTTTGCTCAAATGGTAGGTCAAATGGAGCCTAACTAGGAGATCCCGAATTCGAGTCAGGGAGGCGGATCGGTGAATTTTTTCACACTTGCCTTATCACTACAACTGAATAGCACTTTAGTGAGGTTCATTCCTTCACTACTGCATAGATTGCATAGTCTAAAAAAAACTACGTCCACTAAAAGATGATTACTCATAGGCAGGTTTCACTCTATATAGAACCCCTTTGGAATGAAAACCGGTGAGGCTGAAGTATTCCTCTATCACCATAATGAAACCGTACATAATGAAGTTGACCAGTGTTAGTCAACTTCATTATATTACGTATCCCAATATCCAGATTACTCTGTGTCACGTACCCCTAATTCAACAATTTAGAATATTTTTGCACACTGCGCTTTTTTTTTAACGAATGTACAATACCCACATCCCTGATATAAAAAAACTGCAAAATACACTGGTGGACAAAGTTAAGTTATAAACACACAAATTGACATAGCAACATAACGATTTGAGAGGCTTTTATGAAATTCAAGTGAGAGAGAGATAAATCATTCCATAACAAAGAATACATGCAAATATGAGATGCGTAGAAATGATGGCCAGGAATAATGCCCATCTGTCAAAAAAAAAGTCCTTCACTGGTGCTACCAGAAATGCTTCAGTGATCAATATGGTGATCATTATTCGGTGATGAATTGTGAGTATGATCACCACTGACAGCCATGCATGTTGCGCGACGATCATGCATACTGGTGACGAGATGACGGTTGAGGTCGGATGGCAATAAACGTCATTGTTCCGTTAACGCAGGATCGCTGCTTCTGGGAGGGGGAAAAAGAGCACCAATGCATCTCCCCAGAGTGTTCCAAACATTCTCAATAGGATTAAGTTCCGGAGACCTGACTGGCCACTCCGTCCTGTGGATATCCTCACTCTCGAGTTAATCGTCGACCAACCAAGACCTATGAGGACTAGCATTATTGTCCACAAAAATGAACTCGGGACCAACAGTACCCCTGAGAAGCCTTACTTAGGGGTAAAGGATCTTCTCTATGTATCTTTGAGCATGCTCGGTGCCTCCCTCAAATACACGGCGTGGCGTAAGACTATCCAGCATTATACCTCCCCACACCAGAAGACCTCCTCCACAGTGGTCTCGGTAAGGGATGTTGCCGTAATGATTGCACATTCCACGTTCTCTCTAGATGAGCACATATCGGGAATCCGCAGCCAGACTAAAAAGAGCTCATCCATGAAGAGCACATGCACCCACTGCTGTAGTCCAGGTGCGATGCTGTCTGCACCAAATCCTTCGAACTCTTCTTTGAGAGGGTGTGAAGGGGAGGCAAACCATCAGTCTCCTAGTATAGAGACCCCTCTCATAAAATCGTCAGTTTTCCTTGACACCATCGTGCCTAATGTACAGGCGAACTCGACAACGAGTTGTCAGACCGTCAACTCCCTATGTCTTCTCGTTATTAGACCAGATATCGGTCCTCCTTGGGATGTTGTGATCCTTGGCTTTTTTTTCTCAGCTGAAAACATCGAAATACTACTAAAAGAGTAGCTACTTATAATCCATTTAAATTAATACATTTTAAACGCAATTGCAAATCTTCCGAGTTGTGAACTGTATTACCTCGGATCGCTACAGACACAGAAGGAATTTTTGAAAAGATGATGTTGGTTTTTCTAAAGTTGTTAATCTTCTGGCTGTAAAAAACTTAAACCCAATTAACTCCTAAGTTTAAAACTTCTTCTACTTCTCCGGGATTGTCACTATGAAACAGAAGTGAGATGAAACGGCGAAACAACAATTAATGAATTAACACAAAAAATAATGGCTAATGTTACAACACAAAACAAATAGCAGAAAAAAAATTAATACCTCATTATCAACATAAGGATCACATCATAAGGATTAACATCATTAAAAATTTCTACGCCTAAATACATTTCTTTCTTTTATTCATATCTTCTTCCACTTTAAGAGCATTAAAATTATTCCATTGGATTTGTGAACTACTCGTTTTAAAACTCATTACGTTCATCATTTCTATACACATATTTAATAAACTGCATGTTTTTATTCCTTGTGACTGCAGCTGTCAGCTGAATAAGAATATTAATAAGCATTATACTTTGGATAAAATTGACAAAGATAATACTAAAAGAAATTGGGAGAAGAAAAAAAATATTCTCTCCAGTTGAAACCTCTACTCCAGGTGGATAAATATGCAGCTTATACATGATGGAATGCAAATATCAGATGGTATACTAACGAAATGTAAATCCTCAAGGTTAGTAAGTCGCTTATTTAGATGAGCTAATAATCGTCTATCGAATGAAATAAAATGTTTTGATTTGTTGGAAAGGTTATTTCGATCAGTTATTTTTAATACGTCCTCATTTAAATTATCTAAAAGATCCACACGGCGTTTGCAACTGAAAAAAAATCAATCATAATAGATGGAAGTGATAGAAAAGACGGAAAACAAATAGAAGCAGATATAAATCATAAGAATTCTGAAATTCGCACGCACTAGAAATCGTTTGACATTAATCCCCTTGGGGATTTTCTGCGTTAAAGATCTGAATGGTAAACAGATTCATAATCACTATCTAAGACCATTACTAGATCTTAGTTCAGTAATCATAAATTCCTGAGTTAAAAGAACAGTTTATATAAACTCAAATAAATTAAATTGGTTAGGAATGTGAAACCTTATCAAAAGAATGCGGAATGCCTAGTTATGATAATAAAATATTTTAAATTTTTAACTCTAGATGTTCTCGGCCCGTTCTTTTAACTCAGGAATTTATGATTACTGAACTAAGATCTAGTAATGGTCTTAGATAGTGATTATGAATCTGTTTACCATTCAGATCTTTAGCGCAGAAAATCTCCAAGGGGATTATTATCAAACGATTTCTAGTGCGTGCGAATTTCAGAATTCTTCTAATTTATATCTGCTTCTATTTTTA
This sequence comes from Ryuthela nishihirai, assembly GCA_038380435.1. NCBI lineage: Eukaryota > Metazoa > Arthropoda > Arachnida > Araneae > Heptathelidae > Ryuthela > Ryuthela nishihirai. The sequence goes on along the minus strand of JAWZYU010000004.1, from coordinate 91,627,882 downwards.
TATATCTCCAATGCATAAGATATGTATTGGAGATATATAAAAGATATGTATTGAAAAGATATGTCTTAGAGGTTTGGTATATTAAAAAACATGCATATTAGATAGAGGGGGTTTCAAAACTCTCTGTACAAATCTCAATGGGAGATAGGGAACACCAAGACAAATCTTTTTCGTCAATGAATGTATGTCCCCTGACGTAATCCTTTGGCGCTAGAGGGCACTGACAGAAATATCGGTGGAGCTGGTACATAAATGAATGGAAACAAGTGTGAACAACATGCTTATTTAAAAGTGTTCAAAGTTGCTACTGGCAACAGCATCGCATGCATGATAGCGTCGAATTATTGATTACCGTACAAATTGAAAGATTCCCGGAATTTCGCAAACAGTTGCAGCGACGACAGAGATTCTTGCGACGAAGTCTTCGTCTCAGTCAATGACAGTCTCGTACACGAGGTTCTTCTAAGTGTCCCCAGAGGGAGAAATCGATACATGTTAAACCGTGCGATCTTCGTGGGCAGGCGACGGATTTACCTCATCCTATCTATCGGCCCCAAAAGTGGTGTTCAGATAATCCCACACATCATTGCTGAAGTGTGTTGACGCTCCGTCGTGTTGAAACCACATTGGTCTGCGAATACAAACAGAAACATCTTCCAGCAGTCCCGGCAACGTTTTCTTCACGCCCCCCAATACACCGCCCCAACATTGATGGAGAACCGCCCAAGCAAGACAAAAAACCCAAACATTGATGGCGAACCGTTGTTGATGCCCAATGCGTCATTGTGGCATGTGTATTTTCGTGCGCCCAAAGATGCACATTAAACACACAGTTTTGTGCACATTAAACACACCCTCACGTGTGAAAGAGGCCTCATCTGAGAAGAGCGCATGAGCTGGAAAATCAAGCTGCATCGCGATCTGCTGCAGAAACCAGCGCACGAATTCCACACGAAGAGGGTAATCCTGAGGTTGCAATGTCTGGACTCTCTGCCGATGAAATGGATACAACTGCTTCTCGTGCAACTCTCTCCACACGAGGGCGTGGTTCACACCAAGGCTACGTGCAACAACTCACGTGCTTGTGCCTGTACTGTCCTCAATCTACCGGAGGATCTCTTCTTCCATGTCAGGAGTGTGCATGATTCTCTCCTGACCAGTGTCATGCATGTTTGCATGAAATGTTCCAGTTTCTTGCAGTTGCCGGTACAAAAGCACAAATGTTTGGTGGTTTGGCACACGTTTGTTTGGCAAGCGCTGTCGGTACAACCTCACAGTAGCTCTTCCGTTTCCATTGGCAGCCCCATATGCCAGATGTATGTCAGCCATCTCAGCAGTCGTGAAACACTCCATGTTACACGCAATGTGTCTGATTTACGAATGCCGACCACAAACACAAGTCCGTTCTCCGTTCCCACTTCGCCCCTCTAGCCAATTGCAGCGCTGCCAAACAACGCCCTCTAGCACCGAAGGGTTACATCAGCGGAACTGCATTTATAGACGAAAAAGATTTGTCTTGGTGTTCCCTATCTCCCATTGAAATTCCTACAGAGAGTTTTGAAACACCCTGTATTTGTTTCAGCTCCCCCGAGAGGTAACCACCTTGTCATGGTGGTGGTTGTGGTGGTGGTGGTGGTGGTGGTGGGGGGGGGGCTTGAGGGCTCATCGAGGTCGAAGGCTCTGCTGACCGGTTTGGGCCCCGTTTGCACACGCTAAGACTTCAATCTCTGGAGAGTTGTTAGGGGCCTTGCTGACTGACTTGGTCCGTTAGGTCGGACAGAGCCCCGAAAGTCGGGCCCGACTAAGAGTTCCCACCACGGGAGCCGAGGCAACTTGGATCTATATATCCTTGTTTGTGGCTAACTGGGGCGCAGATTAAATTTAGGTTTTGATCGATGGATGAGCTTTACTCCTATAGTACTGCTCGCCATTAGGTAGTTGGGGACGAGCTGTATCTATATGGTACTGTCTTGCTCCTGGCCGTAGTTAGTGGTGAATTTGGCATTTCCCTATACTGGTAGTGCTTTAGGTAGAACTAGTGGGATTTGTTTCATATATATTTATGTATTTGTTTCAAAATGCTTAATAAACACACCATAAATGTAACCTCAAAATCCTTAGTAAATAAATAAATAAATATATGCATAAATAAATTATTCCTTAAGGAGCTGCTTGCCACAGAAGTCTGACAGGAACCTGTTAGTTTAAACGCCACAAAGGAGATCTGTGTGAGAAATGCGAGACTCCAACAGAAATACAATGCACAAACGTCCATACCTTATCTGGGGCTCGCACCCGATCTTTTGATCAGTAGCGATGAGCGCTAACCACTCGGCAACCGAGACGGCTTAATCCTTCTGTGACTGAGCGGGGAAATTTTTGTACCGCTAGAACATTCTTCGTTGATATTTTTGTACCGCTAGAACATTCTTCGTTGATATTTTTGTAAATATACGTCCTTTTCGTTTTGTGTAATTTAGGTATACCTCGCAGACATATACAGTATTACGCTATCTTAAAAGATGTAGTTTGTTTCTTCACAATAAAAAAAAAATTAAATGAATATTGCGTGGGGTACAACAAAACCCCGCTTAGTCTGTAATCGGTGCGTTCATAACACACAGTATAATTCGAAATTGTAAATGAGTATAAGTCATGTAATGAGTCTATGTTTACATATTCAAATGACTTATCTGTGCTTGTCGGTCACTAGTGTAGTAGTAATGTATATCAAGAATATTTTTAATATACAGTAATGAAATATATTGCATAGCTGTTAGTCATGAAATGCAATCACGTACAGGGTGTAATCAGTCAAGTGACCTGTTTGTGCTTGTTAATCGTCAGTGCAGCAATAGAGTTGTTTGGGTTGTTTTACCTCTGAGCGGCACTTTTTTGCACACCATGGGCTAAATGGCCAGGTCGCATGGACCCCGAAGGCTCAGAGAAGGTTGGGGGAGGGGACCCACTGGAACAGCTGTTGGGAGACAGATGGTAGCCTCCCATCAAGGCCATCCAGCGTGTTCTTTAACGTGCACAGGGTATGGCTCTCCCGCACACGGGGCCACGGCTTAACGTCCCATCCGACGGACGGCGGACTTTCCAACACCATCGGTGTCCCCTACTGACCGTGGGCAGGGCGGGGAATTTTTGCGGAGATAAATCTCAACGCTGACCCAGCTGGGACTCGAACCTGGGAACTACAAATTACGAGCCTGGCGCGCTACCGATTGAGCCACCCCCGCCCCAGCAATAGAGTATATTCAGAATTTTTACTACGTAGTTTAAGGTAATATAAAATATTGCTTAGCTGTTAGCAGTTTGAATAATTGTTAATAAGTAATCCCTGATTGTGGCTAAAAGATACCAGAGAAGATATTTGATAGAGGATGAACTTTGTGTAGAATTGAAGGACAACTCGGAGGATGAAGAATATGTATTAGATGGAGATGAAAATGCAGAAAGCGATGATAACGTTGAAGACGATATGGATGTTCGTGAACTTTCCAACGACGAAGATGAAATTCCTCTTGGTCTTCCAATAAACAGTCAGATTTTACAAGACAAACCTGTAATATAGTTGCCACAAAATCGAGTTGGAAGGCAATTCTAACGACATTTCTTCAATATTAGGGTCATTTCAGTTATTTATCAGTAATGAAATGGTGGATGAAATACGTTTAGAAAAACGAAACGTAAAAATAAAACTGTTTTAGAAAATAGTGAAAACATAAAAAATAAAGTTTGGTAAACATTACACGAAATGAGATATATGCGTTTATTGGGATTCTGACAGCGACAGGAAGTTGGGTTGGGTTGTTTTACCTCTGAGCGGCACTTTTTTGCACACCATGGGCTAAATGGCTAGGTCACATGGACCCCGAAGGCTCAGAGAAGGTTGAGGGAGGGGACCCACGGGAACAGCTGTTGGGAGACAGATGGTAGCCTCCCGTCAAGGCCATCCAGCGTGTTCTTTAACGTGCACAGGGTATGGCTCTCCCGCACACGGAGCCACGGCTTAACGTCCCATCCGACGGACGGCGGCCTTTACAAGCCCATCGGTGTCCCCTACTGACCGTGGGCAGGGCGGGGAATGCGACAGGAAGAAATCGCATTTCATGTAGGTGAAGAAAACTTCGCTTAGATGAAAAGTGGACAATTAATAAACTTTTTTATTGTGTCCATTATCATAGTAACCATGGCACGTAACAATTTCAAATCCATTTTTCTGCACGTTGAAAATTCATTTGTTCGGCAATCCTGAAACACGGCGTGCTCGAGCAATTGCAAAGAAAGACATATTACAGGAAATTCAGTCATTTTTTGACCAATTTTCCAATGCTTGCACTGAAAACTATTCACCTGGCTGCAATATAACCACAGATGACGGATTGGCTACTTTTAGAGGAAAGTGTTCCTTTAGAGTATACATAAACAGCAAGCAGGGCAGCTAAGTTGTGAAAATATGGGTCTGAGCAGATACTGAAACAGGTAAAACCCCATCTATAGACTAGCATGATTAATGCAAAAGATAAGTCAATCAAGACAACAAGTGTAATGGATTTGGTATAGCCCTACTTCGGATCCTGTAGAGGTGTGACAGTGACAATTTCTTCTACGACAGTGGAATCGGCAGAAGAATTATTCAAGAAACAATAACTGTAATACTCAGACCAAATAAACAGCAGATATCCTAAAATATAAAATATATAAAGAATTTCTTCCGAATCGTAAAACATTTTCTGATGATATGACCTTGTCTCATACGTACCAAAAAAGAGTGTGATTGCACTGTCAACTCAGTTCCATGGAAATGAAGTAGCTAATTCCGATCAACAGTATAAATCGGAAATGATATTACGCTATAATCAGATAAAAGGCGCAGTCGGTATTGGTGACAAAATAACAAGGGAGTATTCATGTGTAAAAGGAACAAACATTGGCCCTTCACTCTGTTCATGGAGAGAGTAGACATAGAAGCTCTCAATGCCTATGTTATAAGGATAATAAAAGTCCTTCTTATCTAAGTAATGACAGAATTAGAAGAAAATTATTTCTCCGTGAATTAGTCATAGAATTAGCAAAACCAAATGTTTTAGATAGGAAAAGTAGTACTAATTACTATCATAGACACATAATGGGCGCTATGGACCTGTTCTTCGATGAAACACCAAATATGCTTACGTTTCCTCCCATGACATCATCATCTTCAAGTACACACCTGGCAGGTGTAGAGTTCATCCCAGAAACAAAGACAGAGAAACAGATTTTCATGCTCAACATTTAAGAAATACATTATATTCTAAACAGACGTGACCTGACGTAAAGCAATATTACTGCCACAGTTGTGAATAAGTTCCCACCGATACAGAAAATTAATAATTTTATATGTATTGTGTAGGCAGTACCTTCATTTTTATTATTGTATTGTGTCTTTTTTTAAAGTAAATATTGGTTTGTGCATTTATTTATAAAGTAATTTCATTTTATTATTGTATTCGAATTGCATTTGTAAGTGTGTTTTGCAGTGAACATTTGTTCGTGCATTTGTTTCATATTGTTTTCATATATTAAAATTATTGCCTTTTTTTTGTGAGGTACAAAAACTACCCCGCTCAGTCACTCGGAGCTGTTATATTTTTCATCCATGGAAGGATTAATAAACATACCAAAATTTAAAGCATCAACCCTACAAAATATAAAATCAACATTTATGTTCTTTATGCACATCTTGATTAACTTAAACATCTGATATTACCTGTAACATTATGTAAATATAAAAAAAAATTAAAAGGAAAAACTGACTTCAAGCATGTTTTTTATTATCGATATCACGTACAGATTTGAATGCAAATTCATGAAGACCCATAGATCATCATCTACAGCTGCAAAAGGCGTCATGAGACTGATTTTCTAATGCGCGATTACCTGATGCTTGCATTTTCTTGACCTCCTTTCAGAGAAGATCCTCTTTTAATTAGTGTCAACTACGCTTCGACTGGACTTAGGAGTAATGAGCCAATAGGCTCTTCACAAGTGAGTCTCAGTCTTCAAAAAGTGAATCTCAGTCTTCAAAAGATTCTCAGTGAACACTAATCTTTAGAAAACAGAAAATCAGAATGCCTTCCGCTAGCATCAGTGAAAGAGACATTTGATGGTTTAATGGTGTGGTCAACATCTTTGCCAATGATTTTATAGACCTCTGTGTGTCCTTAGGATGGATTCTCACTGTATGAGATCCTCGATCTGTATGTCTGTCTACTTGCTGGACAATTGGTTACGATTTTCTTTTAATGGAAGATATACAGTTACACAAAGCTCACCTAGTGTACCAACACTCGACATTGCCATGTGGATTGACCAGTAAAATTTCAGAGTACAAACTTCAATCCCATAGAGAGGTCGTTAACCATTTCCATTGTGGTGCCAAGAAAGATAGGTTTGGGTTGCTTTAACTATGAGCGACACTTTTTTGGGCATAATAGGTTAAATATCCAGGTCACAAGGACCACGAAGGCTCAGAGAAGATTAGGGGATGAGACTCACTGGACAGCTGTTGGGAGACAAGATGATTGCTTCCCGTCAAGGCATCCAGCGTGTTGTTTAACGTGCACAGGGTATGGCATTACTGCACACGGGGCCACTGCTTAACGTCCCATTCGGCTGAAGGCAGGGCGGGGAATTTTGCGGAGATAAATATCAACGTTGGTCCAATTGGGACTCGAACCTGGGAGCTACATATTACGAGCCTGTGACGCCATCGACTGAGCCACCTCTGCCCCCCAAGGAAGATAGGAAGTCGAGTTGTTTCATGCTGAACAAGAATTACCTGCACCCTATCTTTCTTTGAAGTGACAATACAATTGAAGTGCAATACTACAGGTGCTTTCTTGGCATTAAATCTTCCCATATCATTTTCACTAAAATAAGCTTGTTTAGTGAAATAAGTTTGTTGGGTGTTAAGTCCTGCTCATATTGCAGTGAACATTTGTTCGTGCATTTGTTTCATATTGTTTTCATATATTAAAATTATTGCCTTTTTTTTGTGAGGTACAAAAACTACCCCGCTCAGTCACTCGGAGCTGTTATTTTTTTCATCCATGGAAGGATTAATAAACATACCAAAATTTAAAGCATCAACCCTACAAAATATAAAATCAACATTTATGTTCTTTATGCACATCTTGATTAACTTAAACATCTGATATTACCTGTAACATTATGTAAATATAAAAAAAAATTAAAAGGAAAAACTGACTTTTTTAGAATGAGAATTTTTTAGAATGACAATTTAGAATGAGTAGTGTATGCTTCGCTTTCGGAATATGTTTTGAATGTTTTGTTGATTGACTCGTCTAGGAATTGCATTCGGTCTGTACGTGCCATCTCACCACGGGCTGCTCAATCGAAAGCTGCCGATATCTTCTCGTGTTCTTCAGTATCAGGTTATCTTTTACGTGAAGGATTGGTATTAAGCTACCTTCCATGTGTCTACCTCCCACAGTTTCATTTGCAATATTTGAATGCTTTTGAATTCAGCAGGAATTTTTGAAAAGATAAAGTTCGAAAATTTTTTTCCGATTAAATCGAAACAGAAAAATTATTTCAACTTGCAAAACAGTTTTGCACAGCTTCGTGCACCATGGCACGTTTCAAACGAGCTTTTATCGATATGCATATTTCTTAAGGATTTACTCATATCGGCGTTTGAAGTTTTAATGTTAGTTTTTCCCACGCGCTAATTTGCTATCGCGCCTCATAAACATGAATGCCGACTTTGTTATTGACATCATAAAAACATGTGGCTTCCAAGATTTTTTCCAGCTTTTATATTCTGACGACTTTTGTCAAACGACTCTTTTTTATTACCTGTCTTTTAGTTTTTTAACTTTACTAGATTCTAAATCGCTTTTAATTGGACTTGGGTTGGCTCAAGCGGTAGTCGACCAAGCTCGTAATCAACAATTCTAAGGTCTGAGTCAGACCTGTGCCGGTTTTCAGATTTATTTTCTCTAGTTACAGCTGTCCAGTGTGTTCTTTACCCAACTCTGGTCCCTGGGTCCTTGTGATCTGGCCATTTAGCTCATTGTGTGCACAAAAATGCCGCTCAGAGTTAAAACATCCCAAAAACGCATTTAAATTTTCAGCATAGGGTTTGTTTTTTTTATTGTTCATTGTTGTTGGTTCCGCAACAGCCTGCTTCTTGACTGCCTGGAGATCTACCGACCCTCCGTGGTGAAGGTCAGCCCTTATGGCTCGACCCTTTCTCCCCCATAGTGGGGAAGTACTACTATTCTACAGTTATAGATATCCTGCGGCTTTGCCAAAGGAAGTTTACCCCTAAAATGTTCAATGAAGTGAAAAAAATAAAACAAATATTTATTACACGACTCTTTATACATTTGTTGTTTGCTTTTATTATTATGGATTTTTATTTTGGATCTATTATTTTTTTCGTTTGGTTTTTCACTTTAATTGTGGGTTTCTCCCTGACTAATAACCATTTTCTTTTTGCCTCGTTGGCAGTAATTCTTTTGCTCTGTTTACCATTTGCTGATACGCAATAAAACTTCAAACCAACTAATCCACAATTTTATCTTCAAAGGAAAATTTCAAAATCGGTAATAATAACGATTAATAAGATTACATTGAAGAATCTATGTCACTAATTTCATTGCGACCACTTATGATAATTAAAATATAATAGAGTTACTGAAATGAAGCAAAAAATTTATTTGTTCCATGGAGAATGTGTGAAAAGTATGAAACAGCAAAAAAAGCTAGACACATTTTATTCGACAAAAAGCAACACACTCACGGATGAAAAATATGAGAAAAGAGAAATTTATAAATGTAATCGCGAGTCGGCTTTTATTTGTGTTCATTTCAAGTCGAAAAAATAGTATTATAACTTATGGTATCCTCAATACATAAGATATAAAACGAAATATCAGGAGGCATCCATATTCTATACTCCATTTCACCTAATTTGAGACCTAACATAAACAAAACGTACGACACAAGAAAACGTTTGCTAGTACACAGTGCGTTCAAAAAGTTCTTGTCACGTGTCTGTAGATTTGCATTCGTTCCTCCGAAGTTAACGAGATACGACTTGTTTGAAAACCTGTCTAAACTTGGAATTACATGTTAAAAACAAAAGCGGTATCATCATTTCTCTCTTCGCTGGCGGCGCATAAATTTCGATCTGGGAAATCTGTGCGTTGTTGTTATGGAGACTACTAAAGATGGGGAAAGATTTTATATTTTCACAAGGATGCAGCTTGGTGACAACGCGAAATAAAATCATTCCGGTTTATCACAAGTATACAGGGATCATGCCTGTTCATAGGACACTGTTAAGGGATGGTTGCGCAAATTCAGAGGACTGCAGCGCTTCATTCCCTCTTTCAGAAAGACCGAAGGAGGCCGTTAATGAGAGAAACATCGCTGATGTTCATGAATTTATTAAGCAAAATCCTACATCACCTTTCTGGTAAAAGGTTTAGATGCCAGTGTGGAAACAATTATTCATCAACATTTAAAGTTCCGAAAGGTCTGTGCCAATTGGGTACCCCCAAACTGACAGAAGAGCAAAAAAGGGCTACAGTCGACTCGTGTAAGGAGATGCTGCCAATGGTTGAACCTAGTGACCTCAACGATTAACGGACATTGTCACAGGTGATGAGATGTGTTTTATTACTATACAACTCCCAGGAAGATCGAGAAAATAGAAACTTCCAGAAAGATCGACAACTATGTTTGGATTGTGGAAGATAAACTGTGTCGCCAAATCCTCCAACAAGACTTTCGCTCAAGAAAGAGGAGGTTCGTAATTCCCAAGGAATGGTAGCCGTGGACATCTTACCTGAAAAATGACTATAAATGGCCAATGCTATACCAACATTGCTTTTTCCCAAAATGGTTAAGGAGCTGAAGGAGCAGCGTCCAACAACAGGTGTGTCAAGGGTTCTACTTCACGACAATGCCAGTGCTAATAAAACCCAGAAAGTTACGGCCTATCTGGAGCAGGAAAAAAATCAAACAGCTTCTCACCATACATATTCACCCGATCTTGCACCATGCGATTTTTGGTTGTTTCCAAAACTTAAAAAGGAACTTTCTGTAAAGCCTTTTTCAAGAGTGCAAAACCTTGCAAAATGCTTTCATTCAGAGTTACGGAGTATTCCTCAACAGGAATACCACCAAGAGTTCCAGAATTGGGGTAAACTTCTGCAACTTTGTATATATGCTGGAGGGGAGTACTTTGAAAGACAGTAAAAGTTTGTTGAGGTAAATTGCAACGGTTTTTGTTAAGCAGATGCATGCCAAGACTTACTGAATGCTCTCGCATCAGTGAGCACAGAAGTAACTGCTACTGCTCACATTTTGAGGCCAGTTTTTTAAGCGCATCATAAATATGTGGACATAAAACACAGTAGCAGAAATGTACGACTTTATAACTTAAGTGCAAAATTAACATCAGTGTGAATTATGCAAATAATTGCGAAAATAAAATGAAATAATTAATATATTATCGTTAGAAATATTTGATAGAATTTAACTTTAAATGATTTTCAGTCCGCGATTATCTGTAAATCTCTGTCCTCTAATATATTGCCAACAGTATCGTCCCTATAGCTGTTTGTAAATAACTGCTTGACCTGAATTTGTCCAAGTTTCATCTAAATAGCAAATGTGCTTTTATTTCAAAGACACATTTTAGTAGTGTAGTCCCACTTTGGGGTACTTTAGGCCACGCCCCCTTCCAGTCATGTGATATGATGGCACTTCCAGCCACTCCCCTCATTAATATCCATAATTAATAATAACTAATAGTCAATAATAAATATTTAATAACTCATAATTAATACTTAATAACTCATAATTAATATTTTAAAAAGAACCCCTGGTTGACCACCATATTAAAAAACCCTTTCATTAAAAAATCCTCCCCCCTTTATTAAAAACCCTATCAAAACTGTCTCCTGGTTGACCCACCTGTATTTTTTTATCCCCCCTCTTTAAAGACCCCCTGGTTGACCCACCTGTATTTTTAAGCCCCCCCCACTTTAAAATCCTCCTGGTTGACGCACCTGTATTTTTTAAACCACCCTGAAAAGTCACCTGAAAAAAAAGTCTTCGATTTTTGGTGACGCCATCTAGTGTATACTTTAGCAAGATTTTAACCGCAAGCCCCAATTTTTTGACTCCTCCTTATCAAAAGTTCCGTCCCCCTTTTAAAAACCCGTGGCGCCATCTAGTGTATATCATAAGTACTATATTTTAGAAAAGCACTCTATTTTAATCCAACCTTTTGACTCCCCCTCATTAATAAACCCCTTATTAAAACTGCCACCCACTCATTAAAAAACCCTATCAAAGGTTCTGCCCCCTCTATTAAACTCCCCCCTCACCAATCACAAACCCCCGAATAAATCCCTTGATTGAAATCCCCCTCATCTGAAATTTGACAAGTACAACTGAACTGTCGGTGGCAACGTTCAGATCATCAATTCACAGAATGGCTGATGCAATCCTCAAAAATAATTACAAAGTCCCAATTTTTGACTCTCCCTCATTAAAAAACCCGTTTATCAAAAATACCTCCCCTTTATTAAAAACCCTATCAAAACTGCCACACCCTCGTTAATCCATTATCAAAAGTTCCGCCCCTTTTTTTAAAAACTCCTGTCACGAATTTTTATTTCCTCGTAAATTAAACCCACTCACACTCTTGATTGTAGTTTTCGGACACATCTCGAAATTTTTCTAAGTCCAGAGATGTCACTCATTGACAGCCCTTCTGACTAAACTGTATTGAACAAATAAAACAAACATTTTAAATTCCCGTATATCCGCTAAGCGATCACAAGTTTAAACTTTTTATTCCTAATGCTTATTACCACTGTATCCTCAGTACATGATGCAAAATATTACTCTTTCCTAGAAAGTAACGTTTCTCAGTAACAATCGATAACATTATTTCTTCCTCCGAAGAAAAATCAGCTAATTGTTTGAAAGTAAGATATCATTTTTTAAAAAATCTACAATTCTAAACGCTCTCACAGTTTTTAAAAATCGCCTTTTCCACCATTTACTGCAAACGTGTGCTCCAATGACTCATCACACTGATGAAATTTTATTTCGCGTTGCGACCTCTCGTTAGTATACGGGTGTGCATTACGCTTTCAAGGTCACTTGTTTTCATCAGGTAAAAAATAATTCTACAAAGAACTTTGTACGTGGCAAAATGCTATAGAAAGTAAACAATGCTAAAAGTAGAAAACAATTCATACGTTGCGGGTACCCTTGCGTTTTTGCTTACGGTGCGTAAAACATCTAACTTTAGTTCTACATCCAAGTCCAACATGAATGTATGTTAATGGTGTAGGGGATATTAGTTTTAACAAATACACTCATACACTAAGCTACTATAAAAAATAATACATTTAATAAGTTTCACTCGATCGATATTCTGATAACAACTCTCAACTTACCTGAGCTAATCCACCGAAATTTTATTTGCAGCTGGACTAATAGTCAAAATTTAGCAAATACTTCAGCGATTATATCAGTATATCTAATGGAACAACATACATGAGAAATCTTTTTCGATTCCGCAACATAAAAATCCGCCAAACCAAAAATTTTCAGGAATAATTTAAAAGTACAAACCTCAGCAATAACTTTTGGATACTTATTACTGTTCAGTGACACCGACGAAAACGAATTTTTCCCCTGTGCAGAAAAGCGACACTGATATACCTTTCATGCAAATGCTTGGTTAACGATCGCGACTGATGAATTTTTTCCCTTAAACGCGAATGGAATTTCTTCTAACGCGAATGGTTAGATCAGCATTGGATATAGGTGACAGATAAAAAATAATGTCTTTACAAAATAAGAGACACTCGGTGCGAAACATCCCTAGTCCATAAATGCCCTTTTCAAAATATAGGGAATTCCCTACTCTCCCACTTCCTAAAATTTAACACAACCTATGGCGCTTAATTCAAAGTAATGGCAGAGAGACGAGCGAGTGCACAAACAAGCAGTCAACCGGTGATAACTCAAAGGTCACGGGGCACTTATGCACTGACCTATGGAACAGCTTTTCGATGTGGAAACAGATATGTTCCTGTTTAACTAAATCCTTTATTCATGGGAACAGCTGCCTGCTACGTGACTTTTATCTTCCTCAAGAATCTTTTGAACCCTACTAACAAAGTGAAATAATTATTCATTTCATGTCGAAATGCCGTACTTTATCGGATAGGTCAACGGAAGTTCCCGTCTTATCTTCGGGGGAATCTTTTCGGCCTAAGGACACAGCAGTTTACTGCATGCAAAAACTCCAAGTGGTCAGTTAATTTTAAAATGCCTTCTTATACTGTTCATCACAATTAAAGAAAGTATGTAGCGGTTACCGGGAGAATATGGTTTGAGCACAAAGGGAAAGACATTAGAAAGGAAAATCACTCTTAGGAGCACAGACAGAAAATTGTTAATGTCATAAAAAATGTGTGACATATTTCACAAAACGGTACCGATGTCGCAAAAATTCAGTGTAAAAAATGGAAAAACAAAAAAGTATCATTTAATACGAGTTTCGCAAAATAATAAAATGTGTGAAAATTTCAATCATAGTGTGATATGATGTAGAAGTAATGCGAAATCTTTAGCATTATTACCCACGAATTGTCAAATGACATTCAGGGGGGGTGCATCATTCCTATCACTTAAGTTTCAATTTCTTTTATTTTTTCAACCAATAATCACGATAATGTACAGTTTTTGCGGGACAGTTCCGGTGGTGACTTCGATGCAGAAATGGTGCAGGGGGGCGATCTTTCTCAGAGTAGCGATATGACCATGCATTTTGCTAAAAAACAAACCTGGTCAATGAACGATGATCATTACAATATGTAATTAAGATCTGAACTAAAAAGTCATGACATGGCTGAAATTAGATGTTTCACTACATGAGGAAATCTAACAGGCGCATTTCATGTCTAAGAATCGGTTTAGTTATTTTTCCTGCATGATAATATATATTACTATACTAGTGTGGAAGTCTTAGAATAAGTTTGTGTAAGTGCGAAAATGGTTGTTTTTCCCGCACCGGGGTGGACTTCTTAGAACAAGTGGCACTATGTTTTATAAGTGTGAAAGAGGTTGTTTTTCTGGCAAGGACACGTTTTCTTAAAATGTTATGTATTCCCATATGTGTACAATTAAGACATGTACAGAGACGAAACATGTATATGGAAGTATGTGACAAAAATAGATATATATGAAGGAAAACTTAGTCAATCGCATTCATGTATGCATAGAGACATACACTTAGAAAGACATCCAATGAATATTTATAATGCCATGTATCTCTTAACCAGAGATATAAACATGCATATATCCGTCCTTTGCATAAGATCAGAGAAACTCTCACATTCTCATGCATATATAATCTTTACATAGTCATAAACCTATGAATATGTAAAATTAAACAGGATTTTTATTCTGCTTGAAAGTAATAACAGCTATTCAGATTGTCTTCCGTTTACTCGAATCAGACTTAAAGTGAATGTAGTCAACATACTATAATTGCTTATTATAATGACTGTTCATGCTATTGTATTAATTTATAAACAGACAAACTTTCAAAAGACAATTTCTATTGAAGGTCTGATCAAATGATTCGCAAAGGTTGAGCGAAACAGTGACCTTTACCGCTAGATGGCGCTTGTTAAATACCCAAAACACAGAAAATCGCTTATTTACCGTTTTTTAACTGTTGCATGTATCATCTTCCTTCGAAATTTCTATCTTTTAACATTTGTGCTTGAAAGAATAGTATATAGATATTAAGAAGCAGACACGATATATGTTTGAAAGAATTTACGGTGATGTTTTTAAACACGTAACTATTCTACTGTGTATACCTGCATATTCTCATTTCTGCATATTTAGAAGATAATCCGTCATCCACCCCACTAGTACTTTGCACATTTGTTGGCCGTTCTTCTATGCCTTTTATTGTCCTGTGAAAGTAATCGATTTCACTGTAGTTCACTCCATTGGAGCGATTTTGAAATTGTTCAGAAAAGTGAATATTTGATTCACATACAACTGAAAAGTTACATGTAATATTCACATGCTTGTACAAAAAGTGAATGTTTGCAGGAAAATAACGTTGCATCTTCACTAGAAATGAACGTTGTTGTAAGAAATTGTGACATTAACACCCTAATACTTAAAAAATGAATACCTGTGGGTAAACTATTGTTACTACTGTACTTCGCACATGCACATAGTTGTATTCGCCTTGCTGCCTTTCAAGCTGGCACAGGGCGCCCTCTGTCGGGTTGTTTTGTATCTTAGCTGTTTTGAGGAGAACCGATGAATGCTTACTTTTACGTTATGTTTTTGATATGTTTTATTTTAATGTGAGAATGCGAGTAGGGTGCTTTTCTTTCGCTTTCCTATCGCTTCTCTTTTCTTTTTTCAATCTTCCTTACTTCTCTAATGTGGCGATCTATTGTCTTGATGAGTGTTTCAAGTGTGAAATAACCGTTGAAAGACTTGGTGCTTTATGCGTTAGGTCTGGAAAATGGTTCAAGTTACGAGAATGCAAAGTATTGTCTAACAGATCGATTCTGAGAGCACTCTCCTTCAGAATCGAGAAGCATTTAGTACATACTAATGGAATTTACTGGAGTAATGCTACTTTCTATAGGTAGTGTTATTTCAGATTTTAAATTTCCAAACAAGTGAAACACATATGGGAATACATAACATTATCAAAAAACGTGTCCTTGTCAGAAAAACAACCTCTTTCACACTTATATAACATAGTGCCACTTGTCCTAAGAAGTCCACCCCGGTGCGGGAAAAACAACCATTTTCGCACTTACACAAACTTATTCTAAGACTTCCACACTAGTATAGTAATATATATTATCATGCAGGAAAAATAACTAAACCGATTCTTAGACATGAAATGCGCCTGTTAGATTTCCTCATGTAGTGAAACATCTAATTTCAGCCATGTCATGACTTTTTAGTTCAGATCTTAATTACATATTGTAATGATCATCGTTCATTGACCAGGTTTGTTTTTTTAGCAAAATGCATGGTCATATCGCTACTCTGAGAAAGATCGCCCCCCTGCACCATTTCTGCATCGAAGTCACCACCGGAACTGTCCCGCAAAAACTGTACATTATCGTGATTATTGGTTGAAAAAATAAAAGAAATTGAAACTTAAGTGATAGGAATGATGCACCCCCCCTGAATGTCATTTGACAATTCGTGGGTAATAATGCTAAAGATTTCGCATTACTTCTACATCATATCACACTATGATTGAAATTTTCACACATTCTATTATTTTGCGAAACTCGTATTAAATGATACTTTTTTGTTTTTCCATTTTTTACACTGAATTTTTGCGACATCGGTACCGTTTTGTGAAATATGTCACACATTTTTTATGACATTAACAATTTTCTGTCTGTGCTCCTAAGAGTGATTTTCCTTTCTAATGTCTTTCCCTTTGTGCTCAAACCATATTCTCCCGGTAACCGCTACATACTTTCTTTAATTGTGATGAACAGTATAAGAAGGCATTTTAAAATTAACTGACCACTTGGAGTTTTTGCATGCAGTAAACTGCTGTGTCCTTAGGCCGAAAAGATTCCCCACGAAAAGGTCAACGGACGGGAGCTTCCGTTGACCTATCCGATAAAGTGCGGCATTTCGACATGACATGAATAATTATTTCACTTTGTTAATAGGGTTCAAAAGATTCTTGAGGAAGATAAAAGTCACGTAGCAGGCAGCTGTTCCCATGAATAAAGGATTTAGTTAAACAGGAACATATCTGTTTCCACATCGAAAAGCTGTTCCATAGGTCAGTACATAAGTGCCCCGTGACCTTTGAGTTATCACCGGTTGGACTGCTTGTTTGTGCACGCGCTCGTCTCCCTGCCATTACTTTGAATTAAGCGCCATAGGTTGTGTTAAATTTTAGGAAGTGGGAGAGTAGGGAATTCCCTATATTTTGAAAAGGGCATTTATGGACTTGGGATGTTTCGCACCGAGTGTCTCTTATTTTGTAAAGACATTATTTTTTATCTGTCACCTATATCCAATGCTGATCTAACCATTCGCGTTAGAAGAAATTCCATTCGCGTTTAAGGGAAAAAATTCATCAGTCGCGATCGTTAACCAAGCATTTGCATGAAAGGTATATCAGTGTCGCTTTTCTGCACAGGGGAAAAATTCGTTTTCGTCGGTGTCACTGAACAGTAATAAGTATCCAAAAGTTATTGCTGAGGTTTGTACTTTTAAATTATTCCTGAAAATTTTTAGTTTGGCGGATTTTTATGTTGCCGAATCGAAGAAGATTTCTCATGTATGTTGTTCCATTAGATATACTGATATAATCGCTGAAGTATTTGCTAAATTTTGACTATTAGTCCAGCTGCAAATAAAATTTCGGTGGATTAGCTCAGGTAAGTTGAGAGTTGTTATCAGAATATCGATCGAGTGAAACTTATTAAATGTATTATTTTTTATAGTAGCTTAGTGTATGAGTGTATTTGTTAAAACTAATATCCCCTACACCATTAACATACATTCATGTTGGACTTGGATGTAGAACTAAAGTTAGATGTTTTACGCACCGTAAGCAAAAACGCAAGGGTACCCGCAACGTATGAATTGTTTTCTACTTTTAGCATTGTTTACTTTCTATAGCATTTTGCCACGTACAAAGTTCTTTGTAGAATTATTTTTTACCTGATGAAAACAAGTGACCTTGAAAGCGTAATGCACACCCGTATACTAACGAGAGGTCGCAACGCGAAATAAAATTTCATCAGTGTGATGAGTCATTGGAGCACACGTTTGCAGTAAATGGTGGAAAAGGCGATTTTTAAAAACTGTGAGAGCGTTTAGAATTGTAGATTTTTTAAAAAATGATATCTTACTTTCAAACAATTAGCTGATTTTTCTTCGGAGGAAGAAATAATGTTATCGATTGTTACTGAGAAACGTTACTTTCTAGGAAAGAGTAATATTTTGCATCATGTACTGAGGATACAGTGGTAATAAGCATTAGGAATAAAAAGTTTAAACTTGTGATCGCTTAGCGGATATACCGGAATTTAAAATGTTTGTTTTATTTGTTCAATACAGTTTGATCAGAAGGGCTGTCAATGAGTGACATCTCTGGACTTAGAAAAATTTCGAGATGTGTCCGAAAACTACAATCAAGAATGTGAGTGGGTTTAATTTACGAGGAAATAAAAATTCGTGACAGGAGTTTTTAAAAAAAGGGGCGGAACTTTTGATAATGGATTAACGAGGGTGTGGCAGTTTTGATAGGGTTTTTAATAAAGGGGAGGTATTTTTGATAAACGGGTTTTTTAATGAGGGAGAGTCAAAAATTGGGACTTTGTAATTATTTTTGAGGATTGCATCAGCCATTCTGTGAATTGATGATCTGAACGTTGCCACCGAAAGTTCAGTTGTATTTGTCAAATTTCAGATGAGGGGGATTTCAATCAAGGGACTTATTCGGGGGTTTGTGATTGGTGAGGGGGGAGTTTAATAGAGGGGGCAGAACTTTTGATAGGGTTTTTTTATGAGTGGGTGGCAGTTTTAATAAGGGGTTTATTAATGAGGGGGAGTAAAAGATTGGATTAAAATAGAGTGCTTTTCTAAAGTATAGTACTTATGATATACACCAGATGGCACCACGGGTTTTTAATAAAGGGGACGGAACTTTTGATAAGGAGGTAAAAAAATTGGGGCTTGCGGTTAAAATCTTGCTAAAGTATACACTAGATGGCGTCATCAAAAATCGAAGACTTTTTTCAGGTGAGTTTTTAGGGGGGCTTAAAAAATATAGGTGAGCTAACCAGGCGGTCTTTAAAGAGGGGGGGCTTAAAAATACCTGTGGGTCAACCAGGAGGTCTTTAAAGTGGGGGATTTAAAAATACAGGTGGGTCAACCAAAGGGTCTTTGCGAAATATTAATTATGAGTTATTAATCATTAAGTTATTAATTATTATATATGAATTATGAATATTAATAAGGTGTTTGCCCGGAAGTGTTGTCATATTATATGACCGGAGAGGGGACATGGCCTAAAGTACCCCAAAGTGGGACTACACTACTCATTTTAATTTGCCGTAAATAATTTCGTCTCCATGTTATTATATCATACTGTTCAATTAAAGCCCCCCTGGAGTGGGACCTCCTTGTCGAGGGGGGGGGGGGCTTATGGTGCCTCTGAGAAGTTGGGTTCAGATCGCTGGCTCTCTGGATTTCAGATGTCTTGTGGTCCCCGGTGGAGGGGGCCTGTCTAGGGACTGCGGACAGGTTTGAGTGGGGCCGGTCCAGTGGTCTCATTGACTTGTCCCCTGAGAAGCAAGGGGTTGCAGCCTCGATTGAGGGGCCATACTTGGGGAGTTCTGCGGACTGAGTTGCACTCCTTTCTTCTTCCTTCTTCATGCACACATCTCGTGGGCTTCTTGATGCGGTCTCAGTGATATCGTGGTCGGAGTACTGTTCATTGGGGCTTTGGCCTGTTCACAATGGAGAGGATGAAGTTGAAGGCTCACGGCTGGGGGGCATCCACTCCTGCCAGCGGACTTATCGATGGAAAAGCCAAACTAAGAGTCCCCAATAATTCTTTATGCTACCAAGATTAGGTTAAATATTATACATGGTGGAGGATCTGAAGGTGCCTCTGTGAAACTGTGTCCGGCTCATCGGTGTTTCTGGCATGCCTTGCGGCCGCGATGGAGGGGCTGGCCGAGGGTCTGCCGACTGGGACCGAAGTCCCGAGTCGTGTGGAATTATTGGTCGGCCCCTGCAAAGTCATAGGTCGTCTTGGTGCCCCAATGGAGAGGCTTTACTGAGGGTCTACCTACTGGAATGGGTCTCCAGTCAAGTGGGCTCCTTTATCGCCACAGCGAAGTCTGGGGTGTCATGGAGTTTTGATGGAGTGGCCTTGTGGGGCCTGCAGACCGGGATTGGAGTCCCCAGTCATGTGGGTTGTCTGCTCAGCTGCAGCGAAGTCTGACTCGAAGTATTGCTGGGGAGGCCGCCGGTTGGTGTCCCAGTGGAGAGGACGAAATTGAAGGTCATGCAGAACAGGACTGCAGCCCTATTATGTGTGACTTATCGATGGGAGAGCCTGAAGACTCTCCATCATGATAGCTTCCCCATGCAAAAAGTTAGGATATCATATTATATTTTCTGGCTCTAAATTCAAAAAATACCATCTCATTTTTTGGCAAAGTATTTTGGACAAAATCCAATGAGTGCTGGGCACATTCCTAGGCCATGATTCAAAAATCCCAAAAGATCCCACTCTCACTGCACCTCAATGATTATTTCTACAGACAGGCTAAAAATCCCAAGCAGTGTTTCTCTCTTCACCAGGTCTTCTCCTGCAGTAAGGCAGATGCAAATTAAGGCAGCTTAGACAGTCAGGAACCTGGCTAGTCGATAGTGGTTTCAGTGACAACTCCCTTATGATGATATGCAGTCCCAGTACTGCGGTGCACCGGGATTGTCACACATTATTTTGTTGTTCAATTAAAGCCCCCCCCTCGAAGGGAACCACCTTGTCGTGGTGGGGGAGCTAGCATGCCTTAGTGAAGTCGAGGGCTATGCCGACTAGAGTACTCATGTCAGACAGGCCAAAACGGAAAGGCCAGACTAAGAGTTCCCAATCAAAAAAGACTGCACAGGGGCAGAACTAAGATGTGTGGTAGTCAGTTGACTATAGGTCAACAGCCTTATGGCTTGAGTGCAGCTGGAGGTGGGCTGTAAGAAAGGACAAAAACTCGGATTAGGTGATGAAAGAGATAAGGATGGAGAAGTGGGAGATGGAGGAGAGAATGAGAAAAGTGCAAACGAAACGCACAAGATGGCTAAAGAATAGGAAGAGGATTGGAGACGGTGAGATTGATTAGGAGTAGAGGAGTACGACGAGATATTGAGTTGAATAGGAAAAAGTGATATGGAAAAACAAATACTGGCAGTACGATAGAGGTATTTGGAGCTGCAGTACAAGGACTGAGGATCAGGAAATAGATTGCTATGTGACTATATTATAAAGGATTAGAGGCGTGCAGATGCCAAAAGGCTTAGGGGAGAGCCCAAAATTACAAGTCTGTTACTATCTGGGGGAGGAGGCTTGTGTCCAAGGATAAAGGCTCCTCTCCCACCTTTCTTTTCTTTTTCAGGTTCACTGGTCTCTTGTTCATTCGGCGAGTTTAGGTTGAGGTCGTAACTCTATAATGTGGGGGAGGAGAGGAGTCCTTGGACCTATGGACATGGATTCCTTTCCTCCCCCCTTTTTACTTCACCAATTTCCCGTTTCCGGGTGGTAGCTCCTATGGACAACCCGGAAACTGCACCCTTATACATCTAAGGTGTGTGGGCCTTACCTCCAAAAAGCTGGACTCAAGAGACGATACTGTCCGTAGATTGCTAAATGGAGCAATATAACTAATAGGGAAATGGGAGGACATTCGTGCAGGTTAGGATGGGCCCATTTGGGCATGAGGGAGATTTTATCATGGTTGCCATGCCTATGAGTGGCCCACCTGTTTACCATGGGTGGAGACCCGTAATGTGGAAAAGGGGATACTGGCGGTTGAGGGTCAGGAAAGCTGGCAGCCCAATACACCGTCCTTGGCCCTGCTTCAATAAAACAGGTGGTCTGAGCTGGCTCACTCAGATCAATCGGTTCGTGAGTCATCCCCTGTCCTACCCCTACATCCAGGGTGGGTTAGGGGCAGTTGCAGAGCCAACCGGGTGGAAATGATTCCCGATGATAGGGATTGGGTCCGGACCAGGACCCGGATCAGTCCGGGTTTTGGCCTGGATCATCCTCTGGTCGGAGGGCAGATCGGAAGTCTGGGTATAACCTGGGCGCAGCTGTGAGGCAACTCGAGCATTAAACTCAAGCTCTGAGGCCTCCCCTTGTAAGGCTCGGTTGTGGACGGAGACCGCCTGGGTGGAATACCCTTTAAACAACTATGAAGCCGACGAAGTTAATGACGGAATCAGGAGGTACTAAAACTCGACGAACAGGTAAAAAAGACAGCAGCTGGGTTTTGGACGCCAGTAGCGCCTCCCACAGAAAGTTGATCGAAGTAGGTAAGATGAATGTGGGCTGGTCGCGTTGTTATATCAAAGAGTACATCTGTGTGCTCAGGTGTTATAAGTGTTATGCATTTGGGCACACATGCAAAAGGATTGTGCTCAAAAGACGCAATGTTGTTCACAGTGCGTGGGCAAACACTCGTACAAGGAGTGCAAGAAGCCGAAGTCTAGATGCACAGTTTGCAAAAATGCAAACAAGGATCACAGGGCCAAGTATGACATTGGCCACAGTGCGATGGACAGCAACTGCCTGTCGTACTGTAGAGAACTGAAATTGTTGCGGAAGCGTACCGACTATGGGCAGTAGGCTTCCAGGTGGTCGAAGGGCGAGTCTGAAATTTCTCCAGATTAACTTGAACAGGGCGAGGGCCGCAACGGCCCAACTCAGCCAGGAGATAAAAGAAGAAGGAGTCGATGTTGCTCTAGTGCAAGAACCTTATTGCACAGAGAACATGATTAGGGAACTCCCTCTGACCAGCAGGCTATTTTGCATCAAAGGAGCTAAGCCAAAAGCTGGAGTTGTCGTTTTGAACCCCAAAGTGAATGCCATCCTGGCATATCACTCTGATACTATAGTAGTAGTGGAGATTGCCTATGGGAGACTAGTATTACATGCCATCTCCATCTACTGTCATCCGAATAACAACATTGGGGACTCACTGACTGAGTTACAAAACGTCCTGTCTCGAGTCAACTCTAAGAACTTAGTGATAGGCGGTGATTTCAATGCGAAGTATCCCTTGTGAGGTTCAAATAGGCAAGACATCAGAGGAGATATGACTCTGGATTTTTTCAACTCTGCTGATCTACTTTTACTAAATGATTGGGATACACCAGCTACTTTTCATGGCCCTCGTGATCAGAGCTGGATCGACTTGACCCTGGTAACGCCTCGGATGTTTCCTATGATCCAGGATTGGTGCGTTAGCGACAAGGTCACTAACAGCGACCATAACTATATCGTGTTCCTTGTGGGTGGAACACCTTCCCCACACTATGTAAAAAGGTTTGCAGTGGGCCGGACTCCTGACTGGTGCAAACTCGTGCATTGTGTTGCACCGGGACTGGCGGAGATCAGCCAGCACGTCAATAATATTGGTGATTGTGAATTTCTCAATAACATCCTCAGATATCTGACGGATTGTTCAAGTTCTGGATATGAGACAACCTTTGGGTTTAAGAGGCAACCCAGAAGAGACAGTAGGTCGGTTCCCTGGTGAACACCTGAGCTCAGTGTTAAGAGAAAACGGGTTAGAGCTTTTAGAAAAAGGTACCAAAGGTGTGGCAATGGGGATAGAAGTTCCAGAGAGGAAATATATAGGAAGGAACAGGCAGAGTATAAGCTCGCTATACGCCAAACACAACTGGCCTCTTGGCAGAAGTACTGTAGCGATGTCTCCGCACAGAACCCATTTGCTCTGCAGTACAAGCTAGCTACGGGGAAAGACATTAAACCCATGGAAATTGAATATGTTCGCAAAGAAGACAGATCCAAGACCTCTTCCTTTGGCTAAACAATCCAGGTTTTATTAGATAATCTATTCCCGACAGATGACAGGAGCTCTGATGATACTCAACATCAACTCCTATGGGAATATAGCAGGTTACCACCAGACATGGAAGATGACGTTCCGTTCACAAAAGAGGAAGTGGGAGAGGTGATCAAAGATATGGCTTGGGGTAAAGCCCCAGGGTATGATGGTCTGACTGTGGTGATATTATCTCAGGTGTTTAATGAACATAAAGATCTGTTCACCCAGGTCTTCAACATCTGTTTGAAACTGGGAATTTTCCCACAAGCCTGGAAACAGGCCGACCTGGTCTTTTTTAACAAGGCAGGCAGGGATCTGGCAGACGCAAGATGATACAGACCAATATGTCTGCTGCCGGTGTTGGAAAAAATTCTAGATAAACTCCTGATTAACAGTATGTATTTCCATTGCTCTAAGAATGGATTCCTGAATACTAAGCAATTTGGGTTCAGTACAGACCAGTCCACCACAGCAGCGATCAATCAAGTGGTGGACATTACTAAGGTGAACAAGATGCACAAGATGCATATCTCTCTCATAGCCTTGGACTTGACAGGCGCCTTCGACAACGTCTGGTGGCCTGCTATTCTTAGTAGTCTAAAAGATTGTTCTTGTCCTAGGAACATCTTCGTTCTAGTGACCAATTACCTCAGTGAGAGGATGGTCAACTACTCCCATGCTAGCGGGTCAGCCTCAAGAAACTTGGAAAGAGGCTGCCCACAGGGTTCGTGCAGTGAGCCGTTCCTTTGGAACTTGGTCGCCGATACTGCCCTGGAGTTGACCCTGCCAGAGGGCGTCTGGCTCCAGGCTTATGCTGATGATATGCTGCTTGTTATAACCCTCCAGAGCGAGACTGGAGATTGCTGGCAATGCAGCATTATCTGTACTAGAAGGATGTTGTGTGTGCAATAAGCTTGGGTTCAGCTTTGCAAAGACAACAGCCATGACGGTAGCCAAAAAGGGTGTCCTCAAAAAGAGGAACCCAATTTTTAATTTACAAGGCAAAAATATCCGACACATGACGTCTATCAAGTACTTCGGATCACTCTGGATGAGAGGATGAGCTGTTCGGGAGCACTTCGGGATCACTCTGGATGAGAGGATGAGCTGGATCCCGCACTTGCAGGACCTTAAAGCGAAATGCACTAATGTTGTGTGCAAGCTGGGGCGAATGGCTCGCGTCTCATGGGGACTCAGAAGCGAAGTCCTCAAAGAAATTTATCTGAGGGGAACGGAGCGGATCCTAACCTATGGTGCGGGTGCCTGGTGGCGCCCAACAGACCACTCCATAATATGTAGAAAGCTGATTGCAGCCCAACGACCAGCTTTACTGTGTATCATCAGGGCTTATAGGACGACATCTACGGATGCCCTCCTGGTATTAGCAGGGATCCCTCTGCTACTTTTGACGGTCGGCAAAGACATTTTTAGAGTCCTGCAGGCTAAGGAGAAAGCAACATTTCTCGGATCCAGTATGACCCAGAGGATTACGAATCTAATACCGCTAAGTGGGAACTCCATCCCACGAGAAGACTATGTGTGTCCTGGTCCACGGAGTTACCATCAGGAACAGGAACAGAGATATGCACCGATGGTTCCAAGAGCGAGGATGGTGTGGGCTTAGCCTACACCGTCTACAATCAAGGAGGCAAGGTTTATGATTATAATAGGAAGGTTTCAAATAATGGCTTAGCCTTCCAAGCAGAGCTGCTCGCCATCAGAGAGGCTCTTAAATGGGTCCTCAATGATGGCGGTCATAACGACATCTGGCTGTACACGGACAGACAGGCAGCTCTGCAAGCGCTTGAAGATGCAACCAACAGACATCAAATAGTTATCGAAATCAAGTGCGTCCTGGGCAATCAGAACATGCCCAGAGTATCCTTCTCCTGGATCAAGGCACACGTAGGTTATGAGGGGAACGAGCG
The DNA here is from genome assembly GCA_038380435.1 of Ryuthela nishihirai. Classification (NCBI taxonomy): domain Eukaryota; kingdom Metazoa; phylum Arthropoda; class Arachnida; order Araneae; family Heptathelidae; genus Ryuthela; species Ryuthela nishihirai. The sequence goes on along the minus strand of JAWZYU010000004.1, from coordinate 91,602,231 downwards.
GGCAGACCAACTGGCCCGCTCAGCAGGTAATAGTACTCAACCTGTGTTAGCGGTAAAGACTAGGAAAACTACCCTGAAGTCTATACTATGTCGAAGAATAATCACTGAGTGGCAGCGGCTCTGGGATACGACTGAGAATGGTTTTCAAACAAAGACATTCTTGAAAAGGGTCAGTCTATCCCTGATGTCCTCTGACCACTATTTGACGCAGGTCCTGACGGGACATGGGAGTTTCCCCAAATATCTGGAGTGGTTTAAGATCGCTACCCACAGTTACTTCGGCTGTGGGGCTCCAGATGCAGATGTCAGGCACTATATCCTCAGGTGCCTAATTATGGAAGGGTTTGCTAACGAACTCAGGAGCTCCGAGGCGATCAATTAGGTAGCAGCCGAGGTGGTCATGGTGTCCATTGAGAGTGCCCATGTCAAGGCACACTTGAGGGACATAGGCTGGCTTGTCTGCCGGCTCCGGGACTCTCTTCTTTGAGACCAGGAGCTGCTTTCGCTCTACTCCTTATCTTCCTTTTTCAACCTGGGCTGCACTCTGCACCCCCTTTAACATCACCCATACTCCAAGTCCCTACTTGTTATAGTTGCCCTCTGAAACAAACTTCATCTTCTACTTCCAGGCTTCTCTTGCCAAGCACGTGTAGTGTTGTGAGACAGAATACGTGCTTTCGCCATGGGGGGCGGGTCCTTTGGGAACCGCCCCCCACCCCGAAATAAAGAGAGGTGTGTTCAATTAAAGAAGTGCTGTGTTTGCGAATTGGTAATCTAAAGCCGCATGCGCATAATGTTAAATTGAAATCAGGCAAATTAGGCTATGAGTTTTTCGGTATTGATATTTTGTTTAAATTCAGCTGTTTATTTCTGATGAAGAATTCTTGAACCTTTATACTGATTGCTGTTAAGGTAAATTGATCACACTTTTGTAACCGTTAATTTTATATAAAGTTTAATAAACCTGCCGTTACTTTCCTGTAAGTATATTTATTTCCGTATATTTTCAAAAATTCCACTTGCAGTTCCCCTCTATTGCATTTCGAAATATTTCATCATTAGGTTTGAAACGTTACATATAAGTAATTGTAAGCAGCTTCCGTTGGTTATTCTATTTTCGCTTCACACAAATACGCCACTGATTATATCCTTTCTTTTTTGAGCGTTGTTGGTTTTAGTTTCGTATTTCATGTTCAAATTTATAAATTTGCTGATTGTTAGTATTACGTGCATCCACTAGCAACCAAATAAAGTAGATTAAATTTATTTTTCCCGACCACTGCTTTGCTGAAACCAATATATCCGAAAAATCTATACATTTTATTTATGCGGACAAATACACTTATACCTAATGACGAGGCCTTTAGCCAATAGCCAAAGAGCTATTTATTTACATCAGATCTCAACTTAGGTGAAATAAAGTATAGCAGTATAGTTGATATTCCTATTTGATGTAGAAACTAATGTAACGCCTCCAGGGGCGTAGCGAAGAACTATGGTTGTGGGGGGGGAGAAATCTAAAATTTTCCAACTCGAAAATCAAATTTTGACAACTGAGCAAATAATGTCTCTGTCACATTTTTATTTTTTACCCTAGATTTTCGCTCCGTGGGTGGGGGGAGGCAATTTTCACAACCCTTCTGCATTTTGCCATTTGACTTCCAATTTTGCCAACTAGCCATAATTTCACAGAAATAATCCCAATATTTACATCTCGTCTAAATTGTAGCAAGTCAGTGTGAATTTTCTCTTGATTTGGTCAACTATCCTTAATTTCACGAAACAAATCCCAATCTTTACATCTCTCTTAAATTTGCCAGATCACTTCAGAATTTTCAAACTCCAAGATTTTGCCAAGTTTTCTCGATTTTGTCAACTCTCCTTAATTTCACAAACCCAATCCCAATTATCACAACTCGCCCGTATTTTCCAGGTGGATTCGAATTTTGCCAACTGCCGTACATTTTGTTAAGTTTCCTCGATTTTTCCAACACTCCTTATTTTCACAAAACAAATTCCAATTTTCACAAATCGCCTATATTTTACCAAGTGGATTCGAATTTTGACAATTACTCTACATTTTGCCAACTCGCCGTAATTTTTAAGAAAAAATCGCAATTTTTACAACTACCCTGAATTTGCCAAGTCACTTCGAATTTCCTCAACTCTCCTTAATTGTACAAGAAAGGCACAATTTTCAAAACTCCCCTGTATTTTAACTAGTGGCTTCGAATTTTGCCAACTCCTCTAGATTTTGCCAAGAGTCCTTGGTTTTTCGAACTCTCCTTAATTTCACAAAACCAATCCCAATTTTTACAACTCACCTGTACTTTACCAAGTGGTTTCCAGTTTTGCCAACTTCTCTAGATTTTGCCAAGTTGCCTCGATTTTACAACCTCTTTAATTTCGCAAAACAATCCCAATTTTACATCTCTCCTGAATTTGCCAAGTCACTTCAAATTTTTGAAACTCCCCAAAATTTTCCCAAGTTTTCTCGATTTTGTCAACTCTCCTTAATTTCACAATCCTAATATTCACAACTCGCCCGTATTTTACCAAGTGGATTCCAATTTTGCCAACTGCACTAGATTTTGACATCTCGCCGAAATTTTACAGAAAAAAATTCAAATATTTACATCTCACCTGATTTTTTCAAAATTACTCTGAATTTTGTCAACTCCCAAAAGATTTGCCAACTCTCCTAAATATTGCGAAGTTGCCTCGATTTTGCCAACACGCCATAATTTTACAGAAAAAGATTGCATTTTTTACATCTCACCTGAATTTTGCCAACTCTCCACGATTTTGCCAAGACACTCCGAATTTTACCAAATGCCCTTAGATTTTGCCAACAGCCTCTAGATTTGCCAACTCGCCATAATTTTACAGAAAAAAATCCCAATTTTTACATCTCACCTGAATTTTGCCAAGTCACTCCGAATTTTGTGAACTCCCCGTCTCTCCAGTTTCCAAACTGCCCTAGATTTCCGTAGTTGCCTCGATTTTGACACCTTCCCTTAATTTTACAAAAAAAAAGTTTAAAAATTTTCACAACTCACCTAGATTTAACGAAGTCGCTTCGAAATTTGCCAACTCCGAGTTATTTTGGGAGGGAAGCCTCCTCCCCCCTACCCCATAGCCCTGAACGCCTCAATTCACATAACTCAGAACAGGACTCATCAAGGCCTCCTCAAACTAAAGGTGCGTTACAAAATGTAAAACCTTCTCATACTTTGAGAAATTAATAAAGGAAAAAATACAGTGTCATATTTAACACTTAGACTTTTTTTTACGACTATCAGATCTGTTATTCCTGAAACTAGCGAAGGTTCCTAAACTTAATTTTAGCAGCTGCACAACATATAAATACACATGATAATACACATACCTATGTTCGTTCGTACACAATTACTGTTATTATATAATATGATGACTTTTAAGCTATGTTCCTTTTTTTGTCTACTTTTCTTCTACTTTTTTGCTTTTGATTTGTTTGTTTCGTTGGTTTGTGGATTTGTCACCTCCACCTTGGGCAAGTTGTAACAAGCAATAAAGTCTTGAGATTTCAAAGCATTTACCCGAACCTTTTCTTCCCACAAAAAAAGTGAATTTTTTCTTCCCGCCCCTCAAAAAAAAAGAAAGAAAATATTGGATATGATTGTTCCACTAAATATTTTGAATCGAAGAGCCGAACTTAACGAACTACATCTTGAATGGAAGTTTGTGACACGGGGAGTATTATTAGTTACCTCAAATTATGTCCCTCCTTTCGTTCTACAAGAGAAGGAAATTTCACTGGGTCGATCTTACAAATCATCTGTGAAATGAAAGCGGGAATATGGTAGCCGTTGGTAAAAAAACCGAGTGAACTTTTAGTAACCTGTCTTGAGTTTTTAATCCCATAGTATGCTTCTTTCTCCTTTGCTCAATAGTCAGTAACCTGTTTCAGGCAAATCAATTGATGAGGAAACAAAAATTCTCATTCCTACCCTGCTGAGTTCTTGAACAGAGTCAATCTGTTGAACGTAAAAGTTTTCACTTTCTCAAGTTGCCATTGATTTATTAACTCACTCTCCCAATAGCATCGTTGCTAAGCGAGAATGTGCAAATTTTTAGTTACAGCAGATGGACTCTCTACAAGAACTCCGCAAGGGAAGAAATATTTTTCGCTCTGCGGCAATCGATTTGTCTCGAACATAGCTAATGACCATTCGGTAAGGTAGAAAAAAGCAAAACATGATTTAGTGATAATAACCATTTTTTACTGGTGATTTTTTTTCTTATATTTTAGGTCCCATATAAAAATAATTTTTGTTTTCAAATTATTGATTTTTAAGCGACAGTTTCGAGGAATGTTGTTGCTAAAACTATCTAATTGCCCTTTTTTTAGAAAGGGGAAGAAGAGAAGTGAATTCCAGAGCCAATGGAACATTACCAGTCATCAGCTTTCATTTTTATACACGAGTTGTTAACCACTATTGGATGATTCAGTGGATTAACGTTTTACAGTTTCCGCCTCCTTCCTTTTTTTCCTCTTTTGAACGGAAGAAGGGAAGATAGCAAATATTATTCTCCCTAAATCACGTGAATCGAGAATTTCCATTTTCATTCCCGCAAAAAATATTAATATTATTTTCTCAATTTCTAGGAAAATCTTTAAGAATTCGCTGACGGAATCATGACAATATTTTTGAATATTAGTATTTTTCTCTTAAATACGTTAAAATACGTGAAATTGAAATACATTAAATGTTCAAAATGGAAAGCAGAGAAAAGTCTTTCAACGTTGGTTTAGTATTCTAGGCTCAGCAGACGATAATTATCTTATCGTAAACAAACAACTGACTAGCGCTACAAAAATTGTGCACTAAGTGAGGACGGGGCCGGACTTTATAACCTTCTGAGACCCTAAGCTGTGACAAATTTAAGAGGTCCTAAGCTATGGTAAGTTTAAAAGACCCCAAATATTTTTAAAGTTGAAATCAGGGCTGATGTAAGAGGTTGAGGAGAGCATCCCCCCTAACACCACCGCTTTGATAATGCTAGTAAGGGCAATGGAGACAAAACATTATTAAACTTGTGCATATTTCATTATTTTTAACAATTTCTTTAAAGATTTTAAATCCAAGGGGAAAATGATATACTGCAAAGGAAATTTAGTCTCTTGGTCTCTTTTTATACTTTTTCTGCTCAATTACCTCACCCCCTTTATTTCGTAGATTCTGGTCTGGACGAAATATAGGTTTATTATTCTGATTGAAGGGAACATCAAAAAGTTAACACGAAAGAGATGTGATGAAAACATTATATTGGCATTGGTACACAATGATGACTGTATATAGCTGAGGTGAGCAGTGTTTGCACAATATATTAAATATAAAAAAAATTCTTGACACAGTAAACTTTAAACTTCATTTTCTGAGGGCCCCTAATAATCCTGAGGCCCTAAGCTATAGCTTTGTTCGCTTATGCGTTAAGTCCGACCCTGAGTGAGGAACGCTTCATTTTCATCCAGCGAAATCATATATAATAGAATTAACGAGCATTTGAAGATGCATTCGTCTTGAATAATTTACAAATCCTGAAACTAGTAACATACCCAAGGGTAACCCACCCCCTTCAAGCATTGAATAACGTATATTTTCAAAGAAATCCCCCCAAACTCAGTGATCTCCATAAACACTTCAAGATGTGACCTCTAACATTAGATTAAAACATTTCAACCCCCCCCCCCTCCATTGGAAATTTATGGGTACGCCATTACTTGAAGGAATACTATTTCAAATTACTGAGAATGATTATTGCAAACAAATATTTATTTCATATTATTTATGAAGTATCAAGGAAAATTCGAATTGAAATCAATCGGAAATCCGAATTGAAGTATCAAATTCGGTACGATATCAAACGTTAATACAATTTTTTCAATTATTCGTAGTTTTTCTTTATTTTGAATACTAAGATATATAATGGATAATGATAATACACGATGTACCGTTTAAAACACAACCCAATATTGTGTATCTGACATTTTTAAAATTACCAGGGATTAAAATGTAACAAACAAGTTTTAGTTCAATTACAGAAGATGCTGAAAATGTCTGATAATGTTGGAAGACAAGCATCCACCTTTTTATAGAGTTTCTTGCAACTTTTCGAAGAGCCTGTTTGTCAGTACCGCAACAGTCTGTTCAATGATGTTATGTTTAAGTTCCTCCAGGCTTCGTGGGTGGTGTGAGGTCCGGGGATCGCGGTGGCCAAAGGTCACTCCCGACAATGCGCTCACCAAAGAACTGCGAGAAAGCCGTTGTTGTGTTCGCAATGTAGACGGTCGAGCCATCATGTTGAAACATAGTATTGTTACTCGGTTTCCTCTAAAATGCACTGGATTTTTTTTCATTATTTAAACAGCTCTGTTCTTTGTTTTCGTTTTAAATGGTACACTCTCTATAACTGCGTCAGGATCATGAGTTATTTTGTTAAAGAGAAAGATGAAATTATTCTATGTAGAAAGTCTGCCACATGAGCAATCTACTGGAGTACCAAAGTGGTATATAGTGGCATTTATATTCTTCAGGAAAACAGGAGTAAGGGAAAATTGACAGCCTGGATGGCTACTTGCTATTCTTCATAAAAATTGGTCTTGAAAAAAAAATAAAACATTATGGCAGTTTTATATTTGCATAAAGAAGTGAATGAAATGCAAAAATTGAATTTAAAATAATCTGGAAGGCGACGACTGACAGAGATTTTTGCTAGTTTTGCTGCATTAGATATTCGTGAAATGAAAAATAACAAATATAAAAAAATCTTTCTGCTTGAGAGTATAATCTGACACTGCAGGCAAGTAACATGAACATCGGAGGGAACGAAAAACTAATGAAAATTCAACTCACATTGGATGAGCGGATAAGCTTCGACAACAGATGATCTTTTAACATCAGTTTGCGTTGTAGGGAATGATAGTACTTAGGATAGGTCTACTTAAAAAAATCTCCATCTGAAGCAGTCGTTAAAATTGTTAAGGAGAAGATAAAAGAATTTGGTGTGAAATGTAAAACGACGGAGTTGTTGTGACAGTGAAATTTGAGAAATATTCTGATAATGCATGCATGTACAACGCATGTCATTTAAAATGCAAACCGAACAACAAACAAAAAATACATCAAGGGAATGAAACCAGAAAATGAAGGTGTAATGAATTTTTGCCACCACTAAGTATTTAGTTTCGGGGGGGGGGCGAGAATTTAGTCATGAGGAAAGGGGTTTTCGAGAATTTAGTTTCGGGAGGGAGTATGAGACTCAGACTTGAGTAGAGTTCTTCAATTACTAAAATATTCCACAGGACAGGAAAGGTTAAAATAATATTCGACATCGAAAAAATTTTTATAGCTGTATTTATTTTATTTTTAATATCGGACAAAAATATGGGGCAAAAATGAAATTATTCAAAGACAACTGCTTCGGATTTCAAAGCAGGTAGACAAGTTTGAGATTTCGCATAAGACTACCGAATTTCCGGGGGAGGGGATCCGGAGTCCCCTGGTCAACCCTTCCCCCTGGGTATGTTCTTGATCCTCATGAAACTGAAATCAAGGTTCTTGGTCGTGGTATATGGTCTTTGGTAACCCGACTTCTTTATACAGGGATTACTCAAAGAAAGAGTCTAGAGTTTAGTCATTAGGTATATATGTATTACTCTGTTATTATAGAGAGCCATGATTGTATTAACTAACTTATCTGGGGTGACCTATGTTCTCACGCTCAAACCACAAAATTATGACGATCTACATAATGAAAATCATTTTCAAAATTTTAGAACCTAGTCATTAAGTTTTTTAAACTCTAAACATTTCTCAAGAATATCATCATCATCATCACCATCATCCTCAAACATCTATGGGTTACGGAGGTCCAACCACATTATGCAATTTAGTTCTCCAAACACATCTCTCCTGAGCTACATCTACTGCATCTAACCACTGTAGGGGAAACCACTAGATGGAAAAAGATGAATGGCTGTGACATGGTAAGGGTTAATAAACATGTATAGGATCAGTTAACAGCTGATAGGAATCTGTAGCTTGATGGCTTGGCTGATGAAGCAAAGGAAGCAATTAAACAGCACAACAGCAGAGAGTTGTAAAGACAGTTAATGTTTTGTGTGGAAAGAAACAAAATGGTACACAGGGATTGAGAGATAAGCATGGTAGGATGATTGAGGTGAGGATTCTGTGATGGCTAGGTGGACTGAGCATTTTGAAGATGTTCTAAACAATGGGATTATTTCCACTCCCATTGTTTGTAATTTGGATAGATGCATTGTTGGCTCTAATGTTGGCCCTATATCACATTCTGAAGTCACTTTGGCTATCTCTAGGATCAAATCACCACTGAAATGCTTAGAGCTGGGAACACTTCTGTTGTCACATGGCTGACTGAAATTTGGAATATTTTTTATGATAAAGGTGTTGTTCCTAAGGATTTTACTCATCATCATCATCATCATCATCAAGCAGCTATGGGCTACAGAGCTTCAACCAGACCGTGCAATTTAGTTCTCCAAGCAAATCTGTCCTGAGCTACATCTTCTACATCTGACCACTGCTCACCATTTCAAACAAGGTCCTGTTTGACATTGTCTGCCCACCGTATCCTAGGTCTCTCCCTCTTTCTCAGGTCTTTAAACACACTGTTCATAACCCTATTCGCTAATCTATGATTATCCATAAGGGCAACATGGCCTAACCAAGTCTCTCTATGCACAATATACTGCTCAGAGGAGGTTAATAACTCCTTTGCCTAACCTCTTCATCGTTACAAAGTTGAACCACATAATACCCAAGATACTACGTAAGTATCTAGAATCAAAAGCATCAAGTTTCCTGTTACCTTATTTACAAAGCGTCCAAGTTTTACTAACATAACTAACCCTAGAAGAACCAAACTATTATACAGTTTAATTTTAGCCTTCATGTGTATATGCCTATTTCTCCACATTCCCCATAGATTGTCAGAAGTCCAGCATCAATCCCTACTCTTCTGTTTATCTCACATTCTGAATTACTCACATCACCAGTGTCTATAATATTGATACCAAAGTAATTAAACTCTATGCTCCATCAAGGATACAACCCTTCAGATTAACTGAACCACAACCAGCCGGACCAATTTTCATCACTTTAGTTTTCTCTCTGTTTATTGCCAAGCCTACCCTACTGCCAGCCTCATCAACAAATCTAATGAAAGAGTTCATCTTATCAACTTCATTTGCCAAAAGGCCAAATCATCAGCATAATCTAAATAGGAAATTTTAAGATCTCTATATTATTTAAGCCCAAAATAAAGAATATGCCGTAGTGAAAATGTTTGATCTATGCAATCCCTACCACTTATGCACTTATGAGATCACACTGTTTATCTCGAAGTTGTCCGTCAACTAAGTTCTCTATATGTTAAACACATTAATGCAAAGGATTTGTAATGAAAACCAAATTAAAAACTAACTTCAAATTTATCAAAAGATGATTTTGATGAACTTATAAATTCATACGACGTCCCACAATGGTGTAATTAATGAATAATGACTTTTTGTTCTTTTTATGTTTAATAAAATTAACTTTATTTAATATTTTTGCTGATCTTAGACCAATAAAAACGTCAACAAATGAATGTTGATCTGTAAATGGTAGCTAGGCATGAATTGGAAGGAGAGCTGTGTACCAATCCCCTGCGATGATGCACAGAACCGGCCAGGCCTAGTCGAGTCTATGTTAGTTCTTTTCAAAAGAGATTCTCTGTTGCGGAAGGGAACGGAAGGGGAGGACTGCCAGAGCAGTGTGTCCTACTTATCTGGCAGCCCTCCCCTTTCGTTGTCTACGTTTCTAATTTTGTTCTTCTCTGCTAAGTAGTGATCAACCACACAAAGTCCTGGTGCTGACAATATACACCAACCGGAATGGAATAATGGCTCTGAGCTTGATTATGGATCCTGAATTTGCTGCACTGGTGGGCTTCTGTTGGGGGAAAATCTGCTTTGATTTCTGTTGGCTTGTGGGTTGACAGCCGCAAGTGAATAGATTTACATGATATGTTTTATCAGCTGGTGGATAATCCTGATCTGAGGCCATCACAGGTACCTGAACTCTTGTTTCTATGGGCATCGTCAAACCTACATTGGAGGAAGTCTTCACCAGTTGGGCTGCACATGAATATGATTGATTATATATTTATTAACAGCAAATGGGATAGTTCTGTTAGGAATATCAGATCATACAGGGGAGCTGAAATTGGATTTAATCATTACCTTGTTAAAAGTGTCTTGCAATAGCACTCTTTTACGTAAAAGGGAGCTGAGGAGGCAAAATTATTTCAGTGATAAGGCCCTTGAGCTTATTTCGGAAAAGAAAGAAAGAACTGTAGGATGTCCTTAATCAGTACCTTACTAGTCCTAACAGAAAGCGTTACAAAGAACTTAATAAGCGTGTAAAGGATCAGTTCTTAACTTCGACACTAAACTTTCATTTGACAGATAATACTATATGATTGGGTTTCGTGTTCGAACGATATGGCGGTACAGAGACAAATGACGTGGGAAAAGCATTAACAAAATAAATGAAAGTTGTTGGAGAAAAAATGCTACAAACGAACATAGTTGGGTTATAATGCAGAGGTCAACGCGACAGACAACGTTGGCGTTTGGGAAATTTAATGCGGCAGACAGATTGGCGTTTGGAAATTTTACACATAAAATATTAGTCAGTGATTTTGATTTTAACGAAAATAAGCTTGTTTAGGCTCTTCCGAAACAACTTCAAACAAGTTAGTGTTGTTGAATGGGAAACTGATCTTTAAAATCTCAGAGATAGAAAAGCACGATAAAAAGAATAACAGATGCGTTATTTGGCAACAAGAGAACATATTGTTCCTCATTCTAGATTTAAATATTGATAACCCTGCAGTAGCAGAATCTAACATTCGGGTTAACATTGAAAATAATCTAAACAGGGTCTGTTAGATAGAAAGTAATTTTTTCTTTTAGCAAATTCATCTCTAAATCCTAGTTTAGGTTTTTTTAATCACTAAATAAAAGTTGCAACATTTGATAGCAATCGAATGCTATGACTCGCGAAAAGCAGTTTAAAACGAAAAGAACATATATTGAAATGTGACATCAGTCCCTTTGCATCAGTCCATTGAATGATTCTCTTGCATCATGCATTTGGTAAAATGAAACATTCGAAAGTATGAATATATTATCACGGGGTAGATTCTCGATATCTCATCATCTCAGCAAGATTTTACTCTATGAACAGAAATAAGAGAAGAGTGATCATACAAATAAGAAAGATATCCATTAGTGCAACATGAGTAGCTTATTCGACTTCTCCATTTGGCCATCCGACTTCAACAAGAACGAACAAGCGAATAAAAAAACCTTCTTTGGAACCTTAAGGTAAGCAATGAGTTCAGTGGGTGTAAATAGAATTATTATGAAAAGGGGAGTGCTTTTTTAATAAACAGATAAGAAAAAAAAAACAGTTTCTTCCCCTTTTTGTAAACTTTGAGAGAGATCTTTCAGCAACTAAATCTTTCATATCCTTTCATGATAGGAGCCTTATTATTTTTTTATGGATTTCTCAAATTTCGCGAGTGCATTCATGAGTACTTACCGCTTCACTGAGGAGATAAAAAGAAAGTATGACGTCCAGAAGTGTTGTCATAGAAACTGAGAAGATCCAGGGCAATAGCATTACTCTGCAATCCTGAAAGAAAAAAAAAAACATTTCTAGTACGGGACAGAGTTGCATTTTTTTGTTTTTTGTGTTATACAATAATTCAAATTTCGTTTCATAACTTATGTGTACGAGTATGTTATATCAGAGTTCTACGCAAAACAATTTCGATAAAAGGATTGTGCAACCAATTACGTGTGAAGATTAGAAAGATTAATTGTTTTCAGAATCAATTTATAAAGAAAAATGGAAAATCTGTCAAAAACAAATTTTGGGAAAATTCTGATTTTGAACAAAATTGAAAAGTTATTTAAATTAATACACTCTTAATGAATTTCCTTTATTGGAAAAACAGAAACATCAAATGTCAGATAAACTTTTCATGATATTTTGTTTCTTTATTAAATATAGAGAATTATCATATAATCACTCGAAATAGAATTTAAAAATTCTTAACATACTGATTATTTTGCAAGTTATATTATGCTATAATACATGTACCCATTGACATTTCATTATGAAATTGCATATGTTTGACCCCACTAAGAATTCTGAGCATTGAGAGTACAGTCACACTGAAATATTTATTGACAGCCCTGAGGTAGCATATTCAGGCTTACTGTATTCTCCACATCACACGACACACAAAACTTTTAAAGTGCGAATTTCGGGAAAGAATGTTTTATTTTATATACATTGAAAATTTAAATCCTTGAGTAGTTTTAAAACAAAATGGCAGAGGAGCAGAGAGGAAACAGAAATATGATAAGAAGCTTGCACTCATCAGATCAAAAACAATTCTTCCTTCCTGCTATCAAACTCATCATTGCCTACCAATATAATGGTATGATTTAATGCTTTTTTTAAAAGTGTGTCACTTCAGTGCAATGATGACACAACAGTTCTTGATGGACTTGGCAACTACCTCATGTTCCAGTGTTATTTTTTAACGATTTCAAACGGTTAGAATGGTAGGCCATTATAGAGTCCTCTATCCATGGCTGGCAAAAGAGATAACCAACGCGTCGGGCCGCCTTCGACAATCCGTCACTTTCAAAATTTCTGTAGTTTTTAAACAAAATGGCAGAGGAGCAGAGAGGAAGGTAAAAGGGTTTTCGCATGGGGGCGCAAACATATCTTGAACCGGTCCTGCCTCTGTCCCGGAAGAACAACTTCAAGGACAGATATGGATTTTGGAAGATGGGAACAGTGCGTAATGATCGAATGTAATTCTTCCGTTTAACTAGATGTGAAAATCGCAGTACAGGTAACGTTTTCAATTCCTGAAGGTGACCTAGAACATTTTGATAAGAAGTATAATGAGTTAGGCTCATTTTTTGTGTATGGATGTGCAGTATTTCTAGGAATTTCCATTAACATGTACTGATTTCCAAAGCGAAATATCATTTTCAAGTAAGACCTTGAGAATATTACTTTGTTTTCCTTTTGCAGAATATAATTTCCGTCTTGCATAATTTCAGTTGCTGTTTTGTAATTTCGGTATTCAGTCTATTATGTTGTATGGAATATTCTTATTGCAGTTTAATTTTTAGTCCTACCACGAACTTTTCATCCTCTCCTACATCAGAGAAATAATTGATGAAGGCCGTTCCGACACTAGACGAGTCTCAATTATTTCGTATGTTGTATCGCCAATTTTCGGATCAAAAGACCCAAGGGGAATATCGGCAGCATTTTCGAGGGAAAAGCACGTTTCATGATCCAGAAAAGTGTTCTTTAGAATTCATTTAAATACTTAACAAACGAAACGAATATACTATCTGGCAGAATAACGTTTCATTGGCATCTCGATGTTTTTTCCTCGAAACATGGTGCAAGTGCCGATCAGTGTGTAAATTAGAATCACAGACAAGAGAGTTAAATCCCAGGGATTCGAATACCGAGTAAGAAAATCTATTTTCACCTAAGAAGGAGTATTTTTCACGTGTTATTTTCCTAATGTCTACTTGAGTTTAAGAAATACTCTGTTGTTAAAGGTGTCCTTACGGTTTTGGATTGCATATTTTAGCAAGCTTTTAAAAGAATATTGAAATTTACAAACATGTAGGAAATTAAGTATTTTACCCACAATTAAGCTGTTTTAAGTAACAGGTGGGATTTGAATATTTGCCTAAGGAAAATTGATACTGAAGTACTCTGATTTCGCTTTTAAAACACCGTGAATATGGAATGTAATCCATCTTAACTCACTTAGGTAAAAACCTGTGAAGTTTCACACTTGAAACGAATTTCTTCCTCTTATAAAAATCATTTGGTGCGAAGCTCTAGTTTTTATTAAATGTCAGCGGCATATCCTCTACAGCCGCACCTGCGCCAGCGATTACAAATGTACCTAGTTAGGCAAAGCGTTCATTGCTTTTTTTTTCGAAAATTTGATTTTGCATATTAAATAATAAATTTGACGTAAGTTCTTCTTTGGGTAAGCAGTTCAGGTTATTTTTTCTGGAAATGTTTTTGGAAGATATATATATTTTAATCCAGATTGAAATTATGAAATCATCGGCATCTCTTAGTTATTAAAACGCCTCTTCCCACCAAACAAATTACTATGGATAGAGGTTGGAATTGCGTTTGAATTAAATCTTACTCCTTGTATTTGAGAACAGTGGCGTGCTAAGGTTAATTTTCAGGGTGGGAAGATGCCCACCCTTAAAAGTTGGAGAGCGGACAAAGAGTGTATTTTGTTCACCCACAAATTTAGGGTATGATTTTACTTTTTAAGAAATTTTTAAAAACCTCTAGAACGAAGGAGAGAAATGTTACACTGCAATGGAAATTCTGTTTCTTGCCCCCCCCCCCCTTATTTTTTCTGGGTCCCTCTCCACACGTTATTTTTTTTCTAGATCCGATCCTGGTAACTACGGTAAGGTAATAGCTGAATTCTGGTGTGATTTTGATACACAAATTGCGTTGACAACCCTTTATTTGGAAGCTGTTTTGTCACGGGCACAACTTCTTCATGACTCATTCTGTCCAGTTTGGAATTTTGGACTTCGAACTCTATTGCCAGAAACAGTGACGTAACTAGGAGGTACTAGGCAGCAAGTGGGACAGTTGGCTCGGGCGCCACAATCAAGAGGGTGGCAAAGTAGCCTTTAAGAAGCAAAATTTCAGAAATTGCTTTTCATTTTGTCCATTTTGGGGATTGTGCGAATTTTCCCCGTTTGCTTCCTCAGTTTCGAGAGCAACAAAACTGATGCATTGCAGTACTCTGGGCTATGGGTCGACGGTAACTGTCACTCGCCCAGGGAGGCTTTTGGGTTGGGTTGTTTTACCTCTGAGCGGCACTTTTTTGCACACCATGGGCCAAATGGCCAGGTCACATGGACCCCGAAGGCTCAGAGAAGGTTGGGGGAGGGGACCCACTGGAACAGCTGTTGGGAGACAGATGGTAGCCTCCCGTCAAGGCCATCCAGCGTGTTCTTTAATGTGTACAGGGTATGGCTCTCCCGCACACGGGGCCACGGCTTAACGTCCCATCCGACGGACGGCGGCCTTTCGAAGCCCATCGGTGTCCCCTACTGACCGTGGGCAGGGCGGGGAATTTTGCGGAGATAAATCTCAACGCTGACCCAGCTGGGACTCGAACCTGGAAACTATAGATTACGAGCCTGGCGCGCTACCGACTGAGCCACCCCCGCCCCTCCCCAGGGAGGCAAATTACCTAGTTACGTCACTGCATGAGACTGCTAAACCTTGAATATGCTGCTATTCTAAGCTTTGTATCAGTATAGAACTAAAAGAAAGGAATAAGAAAGAATATTTAGAGAAATGGCAACGGAGATATTTTAACGTACATTTTAAGAGATATATTTTAAAAACTTATTTTTGATTTTACAATTGATCTTTAACTCTATAATAACTACCAGAAAAAAATCATATCACCTCTGAGGAAATGGAATGTTTGTTTCCAAAGAGAACGAAGTTTGTCTTATTTATGATTTATCACCTGCTAACACAGAAATTTCCAAGTATTGGAAGATTTGGAAAGTGAAAATCCCTAACTTTCGAAACAAAAAAGTTTTTTGTTTATCTCTTGATAATACATTTGTATTTTACCGTTCTTTTCCCTTCGGTAAGGAAGGGCCAAATCGCTGTTAATTGCCCCGCACTCTACCACTAAAATCTCAAATACATATCATGACTAGAACGTTTACAATCGTCGTTAAAAGTTTTTCCACATTTAGTGCCCCCTAATGGTAGTAATTAAAACTATTCGGAGATTCGGAAAATGAGAATCCTTACAATTTTTAGTGCCTACCTTATCCAAAAGGAATTTTTCGTTTATCTCTAACAACAAAAAATTAAAATTCGACAGACGAACGGACAACAACCGTTTGAAAACGAGCTAGAAGGATTTTTTCTTTTTTTACAAAGTAAAAATATGGTCAGTTTCAACGCAACTTTATTCTAATAGCGCTAAATTAATTTAACATGTAATGATACCGTTAGACCAGAAGTTTTTGAACAAACGTGAAGTGAAAAGACACATAATTTACTTAGTTGGATAATAAAACTTTAAAGTTAATGAAAAGAACTCAAAATCATCCCTCAACTGTGCGCAACCATCT
Source organism: Ryuthela nishihirai (assembly GCA_038380435.1). Lineage (NCBI taxonomy): Eukaryota > Metazoa > Arthropoda > Arachnida > Araneae > Heptathelidae > Ryuthela > Ryuthela nishihirai. The sequence continues at coordinate 91,585,904 of JAWZYU010000004.1, read as the reverse complement.
AAATGCAGAGTTCCTCCGAAGGTTCCGTTGTCCATCTTCTTTCCTGGCCATCAAGCCCCTTGACTTCTTTTTAATTAAGATACTTTAGTCAAGGATGGATTATTCGCAAAAGGATAAAAGGTGACGGTAACTGATGACCTAAAAATAATGTCAGGGATAAAATCTCGTAACGGTTGACGAAGGCTTGTTGACTCAGACAAGGCAAGAAATCAAGTAGACATTAAGTTAAATATTCTCGATTCAATTAAACATGCTCATATTGAACTGCAGTGATGAAATATAACTCACCACACAGAGTCCCACAAGGAGTAAAGCGGAACTGAAAACACAAAGTCCGGCACACATCACCATCAGAAGACTGAAAATTAGTACAGCTAAAAAGAGAAAGGGTAAAAACAAGCATTAGTAACAATTGAGAAATATCCATTTTAAAGCACAGTAAACATTCAAAATAATAATACTTAAACATAAGCTATTAATGGTACTTTCTGTGGGGTGTGTACTGCCAAGAATTTAAAACAAGCTCGTTACATGCAATCGAAAGAGTTGGGTGCAAAAATTAACCCACATATTTGAATTTTATTGACTCTAATTTTCACATATTTTTGGAAGTCTTGTTGAGAAATATTTTGTTCCTTAACGTTTTAATGAAAACTGAATAACTTGCAATCACGTGTAATGATTTAATTATTTCAAATTTTACAACAGGTTCGGCAAACGAGAACATTTTAAAGATTAACTCGCACGAGCCCGACCGAGTCCGCTGCAGCACACTCCAGTTCCAAGCACTACACGATACTCTATTGAAAATGCATTTTTAACCTGGTCTTCAAAAGAGCCCAAAAAGAATTTTCAGGAATTTTTAATTTTCGTGCAATTTATTTCGCATACAACATATATCAAGCATATATCAAGCTCAGATACCTATTTATTTCGGCTACACCTATTATATCACTCCTACCCCTATTTGACCTTAAAAGGCACACAGGATAGGAAAATTCTTCTTATTTCTGAGTTCTGCTTTCTACTGTCCGGGGCGACTCCACAGCCCATTCATCAATTTTTAACTCTCCAGCACCGATATATCGAAATTTGACCTTTGACCTCGAAGAACCAATTTCATCTAATTTTTTTAAATTTAAAAAAGGAAGAAGTTACTTCCCTGTACAAAGGATGGAAATACCTAGAAGATATATTAGGCTTGTTCTAATTTCTCATGCAACATACAAACACTGACAGAAGGACATGCCCCGCTGTCAGGTACCCTAACCACTAGACAAGGTAGGGTCTAGACAAAATGTCTGAGATCTACGATGCAAAATACCTCCACGAATCAATTTTTAGCTCTTTAGCATCAGTAGATCTAAATTTGACCTTCGGCCATGAAGGACCCTCAGGATCCAAAATTTCGCATCTGTTTCCAGATCTACAGTATGAAATACCCTCAGACACCAAATTTTACGTATCTAACAGTCGTTTGACCTTTACGTGATCTCCGTTTGATCTCCGACACGTCGGAGGTGAAATTTCGGATTTTTCCCGAGATCTACGACCTGGATTACCCCTATGTGCAAATTTTCAGAGCTCCACCATTTCTGCATCATATTTAAAATTAGCACGATCCCCTCTCAGCCGTCATTCAGCCATTCAGTCAGTCACACAACAATCATCTACATACACTGAAAGTACAATTTATTATACACACCGCACTCATCCACAAACCTTCCCTGCTCCGCGGCAGTAATACGGCCAGCTGAAACCTCTGGTGAGCTATAGATAGCTCAGATACCTATTTGCTGTATAGCGTACATGTGACTGTTATCATAGGTAAACATGGCGATCTGAGCGAGTTTGATCGTGGGCAGATATTTGGTATGAGGAAGATGGCGTGATCCATATCCACAACGGTAGAACATCTGGGATTTCCGCATGTGACTTTCGCATGTGTGTACCAGGACTACATCAAAACCTGCAGCCTCGGGGAACAATGGGGCCATAATCGGGGCACTGATGTTCAAGGTGAGTGCTGACTCTCCATATCGTAATGTCGGAATGGACAGCCACAATGCAGATGATAATGTTGGCATTAAGTGATGGAGCAGTTACAAAGGTTTGTGCAAAGACAATTCAACATACGATAGCAAGACTGCGCTATGGTAACCGATGAACACATCGATATCGCGACAACAACATCATGGTGAACTGCTCTCATTTTGTGGTGTCACGAATTTCAACCAACCAAAGGTCACATGTGGGGCAGCCATGGTGAGGGACATGTCCCACATTGTAACACTGCAACAACACAGCACAGTGGCCCAGCTAACCACCCAGTAAAACGTTGGAATGGCAAGACCGATATCTACATGGACAATGCACCAGAGATTAGCTCGTATGCGTTATGACAGTCGTCGGCCATCATAGGTACCCATGCTCACTGCGAGACATAAGAAATTGCACCTTTCACAGGCAAAGCTTACCATGATAGGTTACTTAGTCATTATGACAGTCATGGTTTGCTTACTACTGAAGTTGAGGAAGAATGGGATCATTTTAAACAGGCTTTTTTGGACACTAACAGTACTCTTTTAGGAAAAAAGGAGCAGAAGAGGCAAAATTATCTGAGTGATAAGGCACTTGAGCTTATTTCGGAAAGAAAGAACTGCAGGAATGCCCTTAATCAATACCCTACTAGTCCTAATAGAAAGCATTACAGAGACCTTAATAAACTTGTAAAGGATCAGTTAGCTGCTGATAAAAATTTTTGGCTTGATGGTTTGGCTGACAAAGCCGAGGAAGCAGTTAGACAGCACAACAGCAGAGAGCCGTACCAGAGAGTTAATGTTTTGTGTGGTAGAAAACGGACAGGCATACAAGGATTGAAGGATAAACAAGGTAAGGTTATAGAAGGGGAGGATTCTGTCATGGCTAGGTGGGCTGAGCATTTCAGTGATATTCTAAACAATGTAGTTAGTTCTACTCCCATTGTTTGCAATGATGATAGATGCATTGGTGGCTTTAATGTTGGCCCTATAACACAATCTGAAGTTAGTTTGGCTGTTTCTAAACTTAAACTTCATAAATCCCCAGGGGTAGATGAAATTACTACGGAAATGCTTAGAGCTGGGAATGTTTCGGTTACCACTTGGATGACTGAAATTCTGAATCTCTTTTATGATAAAGGCATGGTTCCTAAGGATTTTACCAGAGCTATTGTTATCCCTATTTTCAAAAAAGGTGATCGCAGTTCTTGTGATAACTATAGGGGTATCAGCCTACTCTCTGTTCCAGGTAAAGTTCTTTCCATGATTGTGCTTAATAGAATTAAGAATCTGGTTGACAGGCAATTGCGTGATGAGCAATGTGGATTCAGAAGTGGTAGGGGATGTGTAGATCAGATATTTTCACTTAGGCAGATTCTTGAGAAATGTTTAGAGTTTCAGAAACCTTTGGTTGCTAGCTTTGTTGATTTCAAAAAGGCTTTCGACTCTGTTGATCGTCATAATTTGTGGTTGATTGTGAGATCATATGGTATACCAGACAAGTTAGTTAACATTATGAAAGCTCTCTATAATAACACTGAGTCGTGTGTGAGAGTTGGTAAGGCTTGTAGCAATTGGTTTAGCATTACTTCTGGTGTTCGACAAGGGTGCATTTTGTCTCCTTTTCTCTTTAGCTTGGTTATTGATTATGTTATGCGAAATTCACTTCAAGGGAAAGATTTTGGCCTTAAATGGGCTGGAGATACGAAAATTTCTGATTTAGATTATGCTGATGATTTAGCCCTTTTGGCAAATGATGTTGATGAGATGAACTCTTTCATTCGAGCTGTTGATGAGACTGGTAGTAGAGTAGGTTTGGTTATAAACAGAGAGAAAACTAAAGTGATGCAAATTGGTCAGGCAGGCTGTGATTCAGTTAATCTGAATGGTTGCAGTCTTGAGCAGGTGTCACAGTTTAATTATCTTGGGAGCTATGTAACTGATAATGGTGATGTGCGGCATGAGATTAACAGACGAATAGGGATTGCTGCTGGGACTTTTAAGAATCTATGGAGAGTGTGGAGAAATAGGTGTATACACCTAAAGACTAAAATTAGACTGTATAATAGTTTGGTTCTTTCTAGGGTTAGTTATGGTAGTGAAACTTGGACACTTTGTAAACAAGATAACAGGAAACTAGATGCTTTTGATTCCAGATGCTTACGCAGTATCTTGGGCATTAGGTGGTTCAACTTTGTAACTAATGATGAGATTAGGAAAAGGAGTTTGCAACCTCCTTTAAGCAGCATATTGTGCAGAGAGAGACTCCGTTGGTTTGGCCATGTTGCCCGTATGAATAATTATAGATTGGCGAATAGGGTTATGAACAGTGTGCCTAAAGGCCTCAGAAAGAAGGGGAGACCTAGGATGCGGTGGGCAGACAATGTCAAACAGGACCTTGTTAGAATTGGTGTGCAGTGGCCAGATGCAGTAGATGTAGCTCAGGATAGACTTGCTTGGAGAACTAAATTGCACGATCTGGTTGGACCTCCGTAGCCCATGGCTGCTTGAGGATGATGATGATGATGATGATGAATGCAAAGCCAACTCAGTATATATTTCGCCACGTGATCTGGACGAAGCTGCTCACCTTCTGAAAGAAGTTGGCAACCAATGGTCTAAGTCAATTACAATTATGTTGATAGGTGTCAAGGTATTAAATTGCATAATAATGAAATAATTGCATAATATACTTAATTACTTCATTATAGCTTGTTATAGTGAAAGATACATAGCCTTCTGTCACTGGGAGTATTTCAGATCCTAAACTGGAGTAATCTGTGACAAATAATTCAGCTTTTCAAATTCCTGAAAGAAAACACTAAAATGCAGCTTAAAGCAATAAAGATCCAAAAAGTTCTCGCGTCTTTAAAATAAATATCGTCATTTGTTTCACTCGAAATTTAGCGATTTAGATCATTTTCACCTTTTTCTCATTCAAAGTGTAAGCCTAATTATTCGAATGCATATTTTATTTAAAATGATATAATGCAATGCACGCAAACGACACAGCTTTCTACAATTTTTGTAGGGATTCAGGTAGCACGGTTAGGACATATGCCTCATATGTACGAAGTTCTCACGTTGAAAGTGTATTCAATTTTCTCTGCGTCATATCGAAATTGAAAGGGGAGACAACCACGGGCAGGAAACATTCACCACACGCTGATGAGACTTCAAGCCATGGTTCAGTTTGCATACAATAAAATTCCTGTGGGTATGGTTCAGTGTGCATACAAAAAAATACAGATTGCATGCAATAAAATTTCGACAGCCTGCGGCTTCGGAACTCCCGATAGCTCGGTTACCAATGGGATTCAGGGCTTCTCGAAGGAGTCCGTTGTAAAATGACCATTTTCCGTGCTGCCGAAGGCCAATGCTTTATGATTCTTTATGTTTATAGTCCCTGCCCCCCCCCCCCCCCTAGAGTACGTCCATGCCGTCTGGCATGCAAAAATGTGATACGAAATGTGTCTAGGACTATTTCTAGGAGCTCATCCAATAGTCCGGAATATCTACTAGCCTGGAATATCCAATAATCCGGCATTGCTCAATTCCATTGGTGAAGGACAATCGGAATTGTATATTGTCTTAAGGCGTTTGAGGAAGAATGTTAGACATATAGGAAAATGAAAAAAAAATTACCATTAAGCATTAATTACATATTTTGTAATGAAACTGGACCAAACACAGATTTTAGTTTTCGCAATGAAATGCTCTCTATGTTCGTTATTTATGAACAATGGAAGTTCAGATTTATAAACTTACATTAGATTTAATAATTTAGTATCCATTGAGATTTTTCTGTTTAAGGTATGTAAGGTTTGAAAGATTTTTTCTACTAATTAAAGCCACTAACCAACACCAGTCATACCCAGACTGAAATAAAGCTTTGAGCCCAATCAGTTTCTACGAATATACAGTAAAATCCGGTTAATTCGAAACTCTAATTAAAATTTTCTGTACATTTCAAATTTTCTCTTACTTTTAGGACCCAATTAGAAAATTTGATATAAAAGTATCTGGATAATTCGTAATTCGGGAAATAAAAGACTTATTTGTGGCTGAATAATTCGAAAAAAAAAATATCTGAAGAAATATAATGTTGATAAAAATTATGGGTGTGCAAACACAACCAATAAAGAACCAAGGTAACGAAAGAGAAAATGATAATGACCTTATCGATTAAGCCACTGTCGTCAATTAGTTGCATTTTTGCCTTGGATATACTCCGGCGATACTTGGCAAGGGACACAAGATACGCAATTATTACAATATGGGGAAAATTTGTTGACGACAGCTCTAGAAAATCGGCAAAAACTGAAAAAGCATAAAAAAATAATCGGCAAAAAAGAAGCGACTATTTGGAAATCTTTTTTTATTGATAATATTTGGCGATTTTTGTGACTGTTTCATACTAATGTAGTGTTACGACAGATGAACGAGCAACAATGACTTCATCACTTAACGTGACTTGAACCCTCGTGTGTGCTTCTACGTGAGATATATTCAATTTAGCCAACGAATTGGAACTGAGAACAGTTCGGAAGAATGAAAGTGGGAGAAATGTAATGCAGTAGTGGGTGGTATTGTGAAAGATGAAGTTCATCTGAGTATTTACGCGTTAAGTGTGTTAAAGTTGTGAGTTATGAAAGGACGTTCAGATAGCATGAGACAGTGCGCGTTAAGTGAAAATAATTAGTATATTTATTAGTGTGTGCGCGGATGTTTGTTTTCTGTTGTTAATAACAAAAGTTTAGTGAACTAGCACAGGACGAGAGTTTGTTTACGTCTGAAGGTATTCAAGTAACGTGGTAAACAAAGTGAAGAGGTAGTATTTTATTACAACAGACGGAGCTGATATTGTATGCTATGTACAAAAAGGTTAATGACTTATGTATGATAATAGTTAATTTGTTTATAAAATACTTCATCCATATTTTTGTAACAATTTGCATTGTATTGTAATTGGTTTGAAAATATAGTTATTGATACTCACGCTCAGTGCCTATCCATTTTAAAATTCGCAAAAGTAGTATTAAGAACATAGCTGGAAATAGTTGCAATGTTAGTATTTGCATTTATTATTGAAATGAGATTTTGTGTTCAGTTTTGTAAACAAATCTTTTAGAATTGAATTGAATATTGCTGTTAATATATTCAACATAAAAATGGAATACTGATATTGCATTTGACGCCTGATATAGAGTTCTATAGATTGTCGTCCAGCCAGATAAATTTTGCGCCATTTTAAAAGAATCACCGGCCGACATTTCTAAGCTGCAAAAGGGCTTTATGACATTCGTTTTTTGATTTATCGCAAACGGCTGCAAAACAATGCGTGAGATCACACTTCATTTGATTTTGACAGAATGGATTCCTTGGGAGAAAAATGCACCTCCCAAGATATCGTTTCTTAATGCTTTGATTTTCTTGTCTCAAACTACAATAATGTCACCCATCTCGTCAACATGACGTCCTTGGCCATAGCCGATGATAAGGAATACGTTTTCACGCACACACAAAAAGATAAAATGTTATATTTTAAAGTTTCCCTTTCTCAACAGGATGTTTGAAAAACTTTGTAGAGTAGAGAGAATTCTGTGTGTTTCGCAAGTTCTAAGGAAGAAATACAAAGTTTTATTTTGTTACTGCTACTTGCATTATGCAACATGTATAATGTGGAAGTACACTTAACTGGTCTGTAAATGGTAGCTAGGCATAAACTGGAAGGAGAGCTGTGTACCAATCCCTAGTGATGATGCACAGAACCGGCCGGGTCTAGCACCTAATGTCCGACCTCGCCTTCTCGTGGTGCAGGCCGTTAGCACCTTTCAAAAGAGATATTCTCTTTAGGAAGGGAACGGAAGGGGAGGGCTGCCAGTTCAGTATGGCCTACTGATCTGGTCATCTATGGCCACTTTTTTCTTTTTTTTTCAAACCTGCTGAGAAGTGGTCAACTTCACAGGGTCCTGGTGCTGACCATTTATACCTACTTGACTGGACTTGTTTATGGATTTGAGCTTGATTATGGATCCTGAACTTGCTGCACTGGTGGGCTTCTGTTGAGGGAGAATCTGCCGCTGTGTTTTCTGTTTGCTTCTGGGTTGCCAGCCCTACGTGAACAGAGGCAAAATATACCAAACCTTTTCACACCATCACACATCATACTTCCCAAGTGGCAACTAATTGGTTCCAGGAGCATCTAAGTGAGTTTACCACACTTAAATAGCCTCCTTCATCACCAGACCTCAACCCCCAATGAGTTTGCAGGACGAATTGGAAAAATATGTTTGAGCCCGCCAACCCCCACCAGCAACTGTGGATGCTCTAGGATATATGATCCTCACTTCATGGGTGGTAATACCATCATCTAAGTGTTTTCAATATCTCATTGAGTCTTTATCAAGATGTCTGGCTGTGGTTGTGGGGCAAAAGGTAAAGCAACAGGTTATTAGGAAGGTGTATGTAATAATTTGTCAAATCAGCATAACAAATAACATAATGACTATGAGCATAATTTTAACTTAAAGATATAAAGTTGCAATATTATTTAAATTCATAAAGAACATATTATATGCTAGGAAGTTCTTGAAATTCTAATTAGAGAACTGAAATAAACATGTCATACAGAGTTCTTATACACTGGTAACTAAGTTTCTTGAAAATAATTACAGAATTGGTAATTAAGTCTTCTTCATAAAAAATATTCCCCTGCTATATACAATGAGTCCAGTTACCATTAGGAGCAGGTTGATAATGTGTGCAAGTTCCTGTATTATGGAATAGTGTATCAGGCTTCTAATGTCAAGGAAAGAGATAACTAACAAAAGACTTGTTCCCTACAATAAGGTCCATAAATTTAAAGTGAGCACAATAAACTAATAAAGTAACTGCTATACAAAGGATGGAGATAACCCAGCAGCTCTTCAGGCTTGTCTTGGCTTCTCATACAACATCTGAACACATATAAGAACACACAATCATGCCATTCTGGTCTCGAACCCAGACCCTGGCAGTGTCACTGCTAGCTAATCCAATACTACTGAGGTGGCAAAAGGGGCCATCTATATATTTTGTCACTTTAAAAAACTTGCTCTTTTTTCCCCTCCTCCAGAAAATAATTATAAAGATGCATTTCAAGTGTTAGCTGGCAAACAGTACTAATTACAGAAATAATGATACACAAATTATAAAGTGTGTGACTCTCCTATTTAAGCAATTGTTGTTGGGTTGTTTCACCTCTATGAATCACTTTTTTTGCACACAATATGCCAAATGGCCAGTGCACAAGGACCCAAGGGCTCAGAGAAGGTTGAGAGGAGGACCCACTGGATAGCTGTTAGGAGAGAGATGATATCCTTCCATCAAGATCATTCAGTGTGTTCTTTAATGTGCAAGGTAATTCATAGTGAAACATATTTATTAACTGTTTCCCTCCAAATTGTCCTAGAGGACCAAATACACTTATTACAGCATTCATACAAACTTTGGGAAGACTTGGAAAACTCATATGTAGTGATGTTATTCAGTTCTGCCATCACATTCTTCTGAATGTTATTGACCATATCAAGTAACCTTTAAATCTCAGTTTCAACTTGAGAAACAGAAAAAAGTCTGCTGAAGCTTGGCTGGGTAAATAAGTGATGATTAGGCACTGCAATTGTTTTGGACAGAAATGTCCTTATGTTGATTGCTATGTGAGCAGGCAAACCCAAATCTGTGGCAATTATGGACCTGATTCGCTATTCACATTAAGCTTATTTGTCATAATTCTGGGTGTCAGTCAATGGTCTCTTTCAAGTAAATTGGACTCTTTGCCCATCAATTCTAGGTTTGAGGTCATTTTTGTTTGTCAACTGAAATGGTTATTTCCCAGATATACGTATTTATTTAAATTTGAAATATATCAATCCGTAATTAAAAAAACAAAAAAAAACTGTACGTGCTGCAGATCTGTATTGCAAAACTGTACGTGCTGCAGCACTCAAAAATTAGTTGAAAACATCTTATTTGACCAATGTTATACAAAAAGGTTTCAATTTGTTGTCTAGTGTTATTATTTATAATAACCATTTCATAGTTCCTGTTCAGTTGTTTCTCTTGTTGTGTTCTAGTAAGGCTACTGACACTATTAATATTTTTTCTGGTTCTCATATGAAATTCAACTGTACGAAACCAAGATTTATAATCTTGTGTGAGAACAAATTAAGTTTTAATGTGTTATAGAAATAAATAGAAGGAGGACGGAAATTCAGGTCAGGGCACTGGATACGAGATATAAAAATATGTAATGAAAATCAACCTATTAAATAATAGGCGTAATGCCGGGGGTGGGCGGACTAATATGCGGAGAAGGGTTTTTTGAACGTCCGTGGTTTGACGTCATTGGTGGCAGAAATATTTGGTGCCCTAAGGTGCCTGTCGCCTACCTTGCGAATGAAGTAGATTATCGATCGACAGTTGCGAATGGAGTAGGTTATCGATCGAGAGTTGCGAATGGAGTAGGTTATAGATCGAGAGTTGCGAATGGAGTAGGTTATCGATCGAGAGTTGCGAATGGAGTAGGTTATCGATCGAGAGTTGCGAATGGAGTAGGTTATCGATCGAGAGTTGCGAATGGAGTAGGTTATCGATCGAGAGTAGCGAATGGAGTAGGTTACCGATCGAGAGTTGCGAATGGAGTAGGTTATCGATCGAGAGTTGCGAATGGAGTAGGTTATCGATCGAGAGTTGCCAATGGAGTAGGTTATCGATCGAGAGTTGCGAATGGAGTAGGTTATCGATCGAGAGTTGCGAATAGAGTAGGTTATAGATCGAGAGTTGCGAATGGAGTAGGTTATCGATCGAGAGTTGCGAATGGAGTAGGTTATCGATCGAGAGTTGCCAATGGAGTAGGTTATCGATCGAGAGTTGCGAATGGAGTAGGTTATCGATCGAGAGTTGCGAATGGAGTAGGTTATCGATCGAGAGTTGCGAATGGAGTAGGTTATCGATCGAGAGTTGCGAATGGAGTAGGTTATCGATCGAGAGTTGCGAATGGAGTAGGTTATCGATCGAGAGTTGCGAATGGAGTAGGTTATCGATCGAGAGTTGCGAATGGAGTAGGTTATCGATCGAGAGTTGCGAATGGAGTAGGTTATCGATCGAGAGTTGCGAATGGAGTAGGTTATCGATCGAGAGTTGCGAATGGAGTAGGTATATCGATCGAGAGTTGCGAATGGAGTAGGTTATCGATCGAGAGTTGTGAATGGAGTAGGTTATCGATCGAGAGTTGGGAATGGAGTATTTTATCGATCGAGAGTTGCGAATGGAGTAGGTTATCGATCGAGAGTTGCGAATGGAGTAGGTTATCGATCGAGAGTTGCGAATGGAGTAGGTACATCGATCGAGAGTTGCGAATGGAGTAGGTATATCGATCGAGAGTTGCGATTGGAGTAGGTTATCGATCGAGAGTTGCGAATGGAGTACGTTATCGATCGAGAGTTGTGAATGGAGTAGGTTATCGATCGAGAGTTGTGAATGGAGTAGGTTATCGATCGAGAGTTGCGAATGGAGTAGGTTATCGATCGAGAGTTGCGAATGAAGTAGGTTATCGATCGAGAGTTGCGAATGGAGTAGGTTATCGATCGAGAGTTGCGAATGGAGTAGGTTATCGATCGAGAGTTGCGAATGGAGTAGGTTATCGATCGAGAGTTGCGAATGGAGTAGGTTATCGATCGAGAGTTGCGAATGGAGTAGGTTATCGATCGAGAGTTGCGAATGGAGTAGGTTATCGATCGAGAGTTGCGAATGGAGTAGGTTATCATCGATCGAGAGTTGCGAATGGAGTAGGTTATCAATCGAGAGTTGTGAATGGAGTAGGTTATAGATCGAGAGATGCAGCCACGTTTAGAACTCGAACCTGGGAATATCAGATTACGAGCTGGGCACGCTAGCGACTAAGCCATCATCCCCGCCGCAATCATTAGAAAAAATAGCCACCAATTTACTTTCGCATCTGATTTTAATAGACGATTAATTAGGTATTACAATTTACAGTAATCAATTCTAACACTCTTAGTTATTGAAGAAAAAATTCAATTGAAATATTCTGACAAATATAAAATAAAAAACATATATTTGTGGACCAAAAATCCAACACATAAGAATAAAGAAGAAGGATCTGGGGAGGAACACAAGACAGAAAAGCGAAAACGCAGAATAATAAAAAGAATAATAATAAGAAAACTAATAAGAAATATAGCAGGGAATAATAATAATACAAATGAAAACGAAAGATCAAAACATAAACATGCTAGTGAAGGATACAGTATTATCAGTAGACTCAGAAGAGAATGACAAAAATCATCAAATCTGATATACACAAAAACTATATACAGTGGACTGTGCTTAGTTCTAGTAGAAATAAAGAAAATTTCTAAAAAATATATATTAGTTGTTGAAGAAAGAATGGATATGAATCCAAACAACAAATAAGGACACAATCCCTAAAAGGAGAGCATATAAAGATAAAACAACAAAAAAATGACAAAGAAAATTTTAAACATAGAAGCAACCGCAAAGAACATAGCAAATCTAAAAATCCAAAATAAAAAAAGAAATGATACAAATAAAAAACCTAAAGGAAAATCACACGCGCAAGAAGTATCTGAAAATACAGAACATAAAAGGAATAAAACAAACACTCAGAACGAGAGAAAACAAACGCTGGCATAGAGAATTTAGTGGCAATAATATTCAAAGTCTACAAACCTTCTAGAAAAAAGAGAAAGTAGAAAACGAACTTACAAAACAACTATACACAGTAATTTCTGATGACAAAAACAGCACACAGGATATCAAATTTTGCAATAGAAAAATAAGGCAAAATAGAATATAAAGGCAAAAGAAAAAGAAAAAGGAAATGTTAAGATTTAAAAAAAAATCAAAGAATATGTGGATCTCGTTGAAATTCAAAGCAGCAGACCAATCCAACTGACTTACGTCGCATATGAAAGAAAAAAAAGTCAAAAATCAAAGCCAATGGCATTGCTAATGAACAATAAATCAACCCCAAGGCTAACGAAAACACAGGATAAGTGTAAACACAGCTAACGAAAACAAATTGCAAAATGTGATATCAAGGATTAAACAAAAAAACAAAATTGCACAGTCTCTCAGCTTAACCGAAGAAAATACATAACACTGGGGACAACAAAAAATTATATAATCATCCTCAGAATTTAGGAATATTTCAATACACATAGCATGAGAAATAAATCGTATTAACAGAAGAACTCGTCAGAGATTATTTTGCAAAGGAAACTTTATATTACATTACAAATATTAAAATCCAAACAGCAAATATGAATACAATACCTAAAAGATGAACAAATAAAGAGTAAAAATTATATAATCATCCTCAGAATTTAGGAAGATTTCAATACATATAGCACGGGAAATAAATCGTATTAACGGCAGGGATTGACTCGTCAAAGATTATTTTGGAAAGGAAACTTTATATTACATTACAAATATTAAAATCTAAACAACAAATATGAATCCATTCCCTAAAACATGAACAAAGTAAAACGAAGAAATTTACAAATAAAAATCAAATCATACACACAACAGCAAAGAACATGGCAACTTTATAAATCCAAAATCAAAGAGCGAAACAGACAATGAGAAACCTAATATTTTAACAACCTCAGAGCTACGATTAATAAAGAAATAAACTAGGAAATACCATATGAAGAAATACTCTAATACATCACAAAAAACATAAAGAAATACAAATTTTTACAAGTGAAAAAGACGTTAACCACAAACTAAATGCAGCTATAAAAACATAACTGATCAACATAGGCTTTGAATATACGAAAACACAAAAAAATAGGATTTATAAAATGAGTTTAAATAGTACTAGAATCACCCGATCAAGACTTTGCACATTCCTAGATGAAGAATCATCTATATAGGCATAACGATAACCCCAAATAGGGAAGCAGCATATTTAGAACGAAAAATCTTACCAGATGCTTATGGAAACTACCACAACCGAATACATAAGCTGGGAAAAACTAAAGGAAAATTCACAATAGTATCACAAACCGAAAATAAAATTTAAAAAATCTTTAAACGGGAAATGGATGGATAACAGAACTAACAAAATATACCATGAATAATACTTAAAAAAATGAAAATTTTATTCCCTGCAAACCACAGCAAAGAAGGTATTAAAATCACAGCTAATAAGAGGGAGGAAAAAAAAGAAGTAAAAAAAATAAGACAAATCACAGATGTTCTTACATACAAACCATTTGCATATGTGAGGTTCTTTTACCTCTGAGCGGCACTTTTGTACACATAATGAGCTAAATAGCAGGGTCTCATAAAGCCCAAGGACTCAGAACTGGATAATGGCAGGGAATCCAATGGACAGCTATAAGGAGACAATAAGGATTGTCCCATAAATGCATCCGGCATGTCCTTTTAACATGCACTGAATATGGCATTACCCTACGGATGACGCCCTTTCCAACTCAATGCTGTCAGCTTCCTCAACGCGAGAAGGGTAGGGATTAGAAGAGATACAGCAGATTGCTGGCCAAATCCGGTCTCGAATCGAAGAAAATCAGATTATGAGTCTCTCAGACTACCGACTTACTCAACCACTGCCTTTTTCCTACATTGGAAACCTTATGGAAAATTGGTGTTGACAGTTGGACAACAGAAAACGTTTACTACAGCATTAAAACAGCAAAAAAATTCAACTGAAAGTATAAATATTACGATAAACATAAATGCATTAATTTTTAACAAGAAAAGTTTTATGGAACATGTGATAAAACTTAACAAATGATATTAAAAGAAAAGCAATATTCTACGGCTTTGTGTAAAATATGTAATGTTTACACAAAGTAAATGTTGCAATTGGCTTTTACATGTGAAACGAGTGCAAAGTAAATCATGATATTTGGCAATATGAGTGCAAAAGAAATGTTTGGATAACCTTTCGGAGTCGCTCTTTATTCGTCTTGTGTTTTTTTGTCAATATATTACGAAACAAAAAGTGAATCAACATCGCGGTTGCGCAATATCCTGATATGAGAACTCGTCTCTCAGAAGTCTGCTTTCTATTGGGAGATTTTTGCTCTTCGCTTTAGCGTCGCTACAGATAAAATGTTTTCCTCTAAGATTATGGGAAAAAAAAACTCTAAAAAATTGAATGGGGGAAATAACATTTCCCTGCATTAACTCTTTTGAGTACAGAGGCATCAGTGACTGAGCACATGTATGTTTTGAAATGTGTGGACAATTTTATTAAACTGAATATGTGAAAAAAATATTGTAATAAGATATCTTGAAAGCATTTAGCTCTTTTGAGAATCTTAAGTATCACTTTAGATATAGATAAATACCAGAGTTTAAACTTTGTATACATAAATACACTGATGCTCAATACTAAATGATAATATCGTATCTCGGTAAGCAAAATATAAGAGAATGACATGAAATGTAGTTGTACACGTACATTTGCCAATGAAAAAGAGAGGCAAGCCCGTCAGATAATCTCATATAGCTTGCTGCAGTTAATATTTCTCTTTGAACCATAAAATTACGAATGGTAAATAAACGAGGGAGTTAAAACATTTTCCTATGCTTAAGCAAACAAATATTGATTTATATTATGTAATTCTAAATGAGAACGTCGCTAAACGAAATTTACACTTTTCATATCGAATTTTGTGCAATTTAGAAGTTTCGCATTAGCAAAAATTTCTATATTGAACTTTCATATCTTGGAGGACATCTGTATGTAATAACAATAATGAAATTTATATCAAAGTATCAAACTTGGTAAAAATTAAAGTATTATTAATTAATAAAGGTAAATGATTAATGATGATAAATTAATTCTTATATTTTATTATTACTTTAATAATTTATGCTGCAATAATTGAGACATAATGAAATAATGCAAAAGTACTTATTTTCTCAGTTAGCAAAATTTTGTTTCCGACTTGGAAACTATTTGCTCTCTCCCACCCCAACCATAGTCCCCGCGAAGTCTTCCCAGTTTCGTAATGACACGCCAAAATAGTAGTTGCATTGCACTTCCCCTATCAGTGATTTGATCTAATCAGTTGACCTTTGACCCCAAACAAAGTTCCCGATTTTGTTGATAGTGCCAAGCCACTTCTAAAGACTCCCTGGTTGACCCACCCAAACCCTTCCGAAACTCCCGAATAATTCTTCATCCCGCCATTTTGTATTCTGACGATATCGTCCAAACCCATTGGGAAACTCCCGAAATATTCGAAGTCCGGCGATCTCAAATACAGCGTCATCTAGTGTTAAAATTACGTACTATATTTAAACAATCTCTTAAATCGGGTGGTTTCGAACCCCCAACCCCATGCTTATCAGTGCGTTTATCTATTACGCGTTCGATAAGGTAATGTGGCCGCTAAATTTCAACAGTCAGATAACTGTTACTGATATTCTAACCAATGGGGAGATAGCTGGTGACGTGACCATATCTGTGTGGTTGCTGAAGGATCAGTTTGTCGTTGGTCACCGTGGAGAAAACTTCGTTATCCTTTGGCGAGCTAGTTAGATCACTTGCAGAGAGTTTTGGCATGCTTCAGCACAACAAGAACATTTCTTATGAAGATTGTCTCCAGATCGTGATGAGGTGGGGGTTGCTCAGTCGGTAGCGTGCCAGGCTCGCAATCTGTAATTCCCAGGTTCGAATCCCAGCTGGGTCAGCGTTGAGATTTATCTCCGCAAAATTCCCCGCCCTGCCCACGATCAGTAGGGGACACTGATGGGCTTGGAAAAGCCGCCGTCCGTCGGATGGGACGTTAAGCCATGGCCTCGTGTGTGGGAGAGACATACCCTGTGCATGTTAAAGAACATGCTGGATGGCCTTGACGGGAGGACCCACTGGAACAGCTGTTCCAGTGGATCTCCTCTCCCAACCTTCTCTGAGCCTACGGGGTCCATGTGACCTGGCCATTTAGCCCATGGTATGCAAAAAAGTGTTGCTCAGAGGTAAAACAACCCAAACCAACCCAGATCGTGATGGAGATTCTGACAGGAAAGGTTCTCGAAGCCCTCTCCATCATAAGTGAAGGAAAAATTCTCACACATCGAAGTTGACGAAATTGCATTCGAATATATGTGCCGAGTGTATTTCTCAGGCGTATTAGGTGTGAGGTATGCGGAAAGCATGAACTACGAAAATCTAATTCAAGATGCAATGACGTCTATAGAGATAGTAGGAATCGTGGAAGTGTCATTGTGAGAAACCAACGAGAAACAAAAAGGTTCTTTTAAGAACCACCTCATTTTGGAAAGAGAATTATTTACGACAATTCTTCTTTCTTTCCGTTTTCGTAACTCTTACTTCTCTATCTACGCGAATCAATTCTTTTGGATCCTCACAATCAACCGACTTTACTTCACCCAGTGCTTTCCTGATTAACAAAGTCTATACACTATATGGTGTTCAACCTTCAATTGAAAATAATAATTTTACACACTATTATAGAGTTAAACAACTCTTATAGTGTTAACCCTTAAGTAGTTGTCGCTACGATCCCTCTCCACTTTTAAAATTTAATGTTATATATTCTTGTAAACTTAGAATTAATCTTCTCCCTCTCATAATTTCCCACATTAATAAAAGTATCAGCATTCCTATGAATTTAAATCAGTTTAATCGACAGTAATGGGTATATTTGGAGAAAATCAAAGGCACAAGTTTCTTGCTTCCTCAAGAGGAAAGCTAACCATCTGAGCTTAAAGATCCATACTCCCGCCGGGAAAGCCAGTCGTGAGGCATGCAATTTCTTAGTATTTCACACAATCTTGATAATTTTCTTTCAATTTTTATTACAGACATGGAAAAACAAATTTCTGTGGATCTTCTGTTCCACAGCAAAATTACTTAAGGATAAAACCATTGTTGGAACACGTTCAGAGTACATTTTGGATTGTTCTTTGAGAGAAATACTCTTCCTTTTTCAAGTTCTTTCCGAGAACAGACCCTCTATTTCAGCTAAATGCTCAAAAACCACAGCAAAAGAATGACTTTACAGAAACAAGTCTTACATTTAATTCAAGATTCGTCCCCTCTCTTTGCGTCAAAAGTTAGGATTAATATTCTGTAAATGGCGTTCGTTTTACAGCGGGACAGCTTTTTTAGTCTGATTTCCGAAAATGTACCTACTTGAACAGAAAAACGTGTGAAGTTGCAGGAAAATATTCGCACTACTGCACACGTAATAGTACGAAAAATACCGTACAAATTCTCTCAAGTAGGAGAAAAGATTAGGATAATTCAAACATCTACACGAAAAATATACAGGCAACGGTCGTACAAATCCATGCCTCTAAAGTTTTCACACACACGAGCCATGGAAAGTTAATTTATCTGTCCTTGTTCACGAGTTGAATACATCAAACGTTTTCCCATTTCTAACACAAAACAGGATAGTTGGTTAAATAACAGAAACTAAAGTGTTTTTGCTAGTGATAGTATTTTTCCATACTGATAAAGAAGAAATTATTACGGAGATATCCTGCCACTCTTTGCTACGGTTTTATTCATTCCACTGTGCTGCATGTCGTTTCACAATTGTTCAGCCATCTAGTTTAGGCAATTCTCAACCATTCCGGTAAACTGTGTAATTCTATCCCCGTTTCAGTGAACGCTCTGAGATTTTAGCATTTATTCTATCCCCACTTTCAATGTGATTTTGCAGTTATTCTTCTATCCGTTCCACTATAATTTTTAAGCAACTCTCTCACCCGATGCGTTATATTTTAGAGTTATTCTGCCATCGGTTCCAGTGATATTTTGAAATATTCTGTCATCGATTTCAGTGAACCTTGCGCGATTTTACAAATTTTCTGTGATCCATTGCAGTGTATGTTTTGCTATGTTCCATATCCAATTCAGTATATGTATTTCAGTACTGAAGCGATCATGTCAGTCATTTTTGTGCATTTTACTGTTTTTTGGATTCCATTCTAGGATATTTTGTAGATATTCTCTCTGTTTTTTCTCTCATGTACTTTGTGCAATTCGGCGTTATTCTTGTCAGTCATTTCAGTGTACTTTCTGATATCTTTTAGGTTCCAGTTATTTTTCCATCTATCTCAGTATATTATTCTCGCCATCCATTCTTATGTATTTTGTGTGATTTTGCAGTTATTTCACTACACACTTCAGTATATTTTAATAATGATGTAATTCTGTCATTTCTGTGTATTTTACGTTTATCTAACCTCCCATTTTATGATATTTTCTTCCCATTTCATCGTATTTTCCAGTTATTATCCATTTCATTGTACCTTCTCAGATATTTGAGACAGGACTTTATGTCGCATTCCACGGACGGCCGACTTTTCAAACCTAACGGTTCGTGCATTACTATATTTTCTAGAAAATTATTCCTGGAAACAGTAATGTGAGGTATAAGCCTCTAGTTGACCTCTCTGATGTTCTGATCCCACCACTACACATCAAACTGGGGCTTATGAAAAACTTTGTAAAGTCTATGGACAAAACTGGTAAAGTAAAAAACTGGTAAGTTTTTGCACTTGAAGGAAAAATTTACAAAACTAGGTGATACCAAACTCAAAGAACGGATCTTTGTTGGTCCTTAGATCAGGAAGATTCTTCGAAGAAAAACTGAATATAGAAGAGCGTGCTGCATGAAAATCTTTCACGTCTGTGGTTCAAGGTTTTCTGGGGAATCTCAAAGTGGAACACTGCTATCAGCTCATTCAAGATCTTCTGAAAAACTATGAAAATCTTGGCTGCCGAATGTCTTTGATGATCCATTTCTTGCACTCGCATCTCGACTTCTTTCAGAAGAACTTAGGAGCTCTCAGTGATGAGCAAGGGGAAAGATTTCCCCAGGATATCCGAACCACGGAGGAGAGATACCAAGGCAGGTGAGACCCAGCAATGATGGGTGACTACTGCTGGTTCTTGCAGAAGGATGATACCTCAGCACATAAAAGACAAAAATGAACTTCTTGTAAGTATGAAAGATCCTTACCAGTGTTTTATTATTTTGCATTTCAATATTATTTCATTTTTTACCTTATATTCAATGGTCTATAAGTATGATGTTTCTAATTTTTTCCACTGTAATCATGTAATTAATTAATGAGTTTTAAGTAGCAATTTAATAAAATAGTAACATTTATTTTCATTTCCCAAATATGCGTATTCATTGAAATTTGAAATATTTCGATCAGTAATTAAAAAAAAAACTGTACATGCTGTAGATTTTTCACAGTCATATTTGAATTCATCACCCCAAAATTAATTTAAAACATCCTATTTGACCAATGTTATAAAAAAAAGTATAAATTTTTTGTCTATGTAATTTATTTTGAAAATTTACTAGAGAAAAATTTTCCAATCTGTGAAACATAAAATTCTCACATCTGATTAAACCCGCCACTTAATACCAACGGGAAAAAATTCAAAATTATCGATAAAAAGGGGGCAAGAATCGCATTTGAAATATATTTAAATTTGCAAAAGATGGGTTTCATATTGATCGAAGAAAAAATTACTTCACATGTACGTTTAAAAAACTATAGGTGTTTTAAACATCTACTAAAAACCTTCAAGTTTTAACACGTAATGTTTTAGATCGGTTAACCTTTCGGAATATGAGTTTTTGATGACAAAATTCATAGTGTGTTTCTGTCAGTATGTTGTCAAGGGGGAAACTGGAGGGCTCACAGATTGAACTCTGTTTCTTTGCATTATTTGACAAACCTCTGAGTTCAGAAAACTTTTACTTCTTTTATTACGGAGAGTAAGGAGTTTATCGCTCGTCGGTCCAATAGAACATCATGTTATCACCACGTTGGCGTGTAAGGTTCTTCTAACGCGGTCCACTGAATTGTTTGATGGAAGTTCCAATTCTACACAAATCACCATAAACCCTTTTACCGAGAAATGCTTGTTATTTGCATATGTTTAATTTCACAGCGAAATCCACAGTTCAGGCATGTGATGCTTCGTAAAGGGAGACACATCCGAAAGTTATTAAATGCGTGATTGCATCAGTTGAAGAAGAACTCGAAGTTCAGTTGACAAAAACTAAGTTAGGTTAAGATTACATTTTTTCTAAAAAACTTATGACCGTAGAACCGAACACTTCCCCTACTGAGAAGGATTATGTGATAAAATTCGGACATAATTTAAGTCACACAGGCTTTTAAATGCTGTGAAGAAATTTGACTCTTGTCCCCTTCTATAAGTTGACGGGGAAAAACGATAATTGGTAAACTGCATTCATACTTATTTATTAAGATCATAAAACTGTTCGATGGAAAAGGTTTTAAACAAGAAAATTGAAAACATGCACATACCAGATTTTACTTGAAAAAAACTAAGGACATAATTTATGCGAGATCGTGACTTGAAACGTTCCTACGGAAAACACATTCAGGTGCATTCATTAAAAGCACAAACTGGTTTCATGATAAAACTTTAAACTATAAAACATCTTTTTTAACACCAGATTTCAGCTTACTTAGAAAACTAAGGTAAAAAATTTATGTGAGCTAGTGACTTGAAACGTACAGATTGAATTACTCATTTTCCAAAAGAATAGAAGTTGACAAAAACAGAGTCAGGAGGAATTATTTTTGATGCGAAAAATCACACTTCAGTTTCATTCATTAAGAACATAAACTGATTTCATGGTAAAGGAGAAACTGAAAACATGTTCTTATTTCATACCAAATTTTAACTTACTTAAAAAATAAGATAAAAATTTTGGAGAGTGAAAATTCAAAAAAAGTAAGAAATAAAAAAGTAGAAATCTGACAGGCATTGACTGGTATCTGCAATGAGTGTGCAAAAACACAGACGGGATGCATTCATACAGAATTACATTTGCTAACATATATTACGAACACAAAACTGTCTAGGTGGAGAACTGAAAGTATATTCTTATTTCGTACCAAATTTTAATTTGCTTTCAAAACGTAATACGAAATTTATGTTAGGATTTGCAGAGATATTTCACCGTGAAAACATAATCTCTTTTGGCCAGTCTTTTGTTTTGTAGTGTTCCTTTCTGGCCCTAACTGTCCCACAAGCACAGAAAACAGCAAACGTTTGTGAAGCCTCCTTGAAACCCGAGCAAGAGAGATATGACTTTTAGGTCAGCACATTATCGTCCACTTAAACTGATGATATTTTATAGCAGTGAGTATTTTTTTTCTATGCTTCCATAAGTTTCCTTCATTCCCACAGCATGTAATAGAAGGTTTTTGGTTTCCTATATGCAAAAGGACAGCTTTTAAGCTGAATTTTAACGAATCTATAAATAGACGCCATTCCTTAAGGTCGTGAGGTGTTCCAATTTCTTCTATCAGCCCTGAAATATCTGTGCAGGAACACAAACCATCTTGCATCTCGTAATGAGCAGATAAAGCCAAATTTCTCTTTCTGAACAGAGAAAATCTGGTACCCTTGGCCAGAAGATTCTACTTTTGAAGTTTTGAATGTAAAACCGCAGCTTCTTTCTTTGGAAAGTTCTAGTTCATTTTGCCGAATCAGATGAGGCTCGTCTAACTTATTAGGGGTGTATGTAGGATCAGGATCTGTATGTGTCTCAAAGTCTTCCTCTGATGAATGTGAATTCATTTCCTCCCAGTTAGTTGGAGGTATAGGAAGAATTTCTCCATGTCGAACTGGCCTTATGGCTGAAGACAAATTTGGATATTGTATTTTGCTTTTGTTCTTTTTTGAAAAGCCGGACACTTTAGTTAAACAAAAATAACAATCAGGCAAGTGACTAGTTGGCTCACGCCAAATCATTGGAACTGAAAAGAGCATGGATTTTATCTCACCTTTCAACCATTCACTCAGGCCAACAAAGCACGAAATGCAGTACACATGTGGGGCCCATGTTTTGTCCTGATCTCCAACATGACATCCAAAGTACAAGTTATAGGCTTTCTTCACAATCTTTGTCGAAGAACGACCCTGGGATTTTAAAATATAATTTCCACACACATAACAAAATTTATCTGGCACATTAACACATCCGCGACGCTACCTTTGTGTCTTTTAATCGCCAAAATTCACTCTTCAACATACAGCACGTGTTCCTCCTACAATGAAAACAACAAGAATGGCCGTCTGAGGTTAGGTTAGTGTTACATGTTTTCTTCCACTTGCAATCAGTGTTGCCAGCCACAAAAAGTAAAATATCTAGTATCCTCCCAGTTGCCTGGAGGTGTAGTATAGGAAGATCTTAATAGGAGTCAAAATGACCAATAACAAAAGCACCTGAAAAATAGTTAAAGGCAGCTACAATTGTTCATGTTATAAAAACCTTGCAAACCAGTGTTATTATTCAGAGCAAACAGTGTAATTCCGAGAAAAGTAATGTTTTAAACATTTTTAGGTCTTTTTCGTAGCGCCGTCTGTCATTAAAACGTGATTCCTAGCGGGACATGAAAGAAGCGTGAGATACAATGTAAACACGTCATACAGTCCGTGGAGCAAAAATTTTTTAAACGCAGTAGGAATGAATTCAGCCCCCGTCAGAGTAAAGAATGCAATTCCCAATTTGGAGTAACATATCTCGGTCTCCTTCGTGGCGCCGTCCGTCAATGAAACATGGTCTCGTGCAAATACAGGATGAGTGAGATAAGCAGCAAAAAATCGTCCTCCGTCAGAGCAAGAACTGTAATTCCCAATTTGGGGAAAAAATAATATTTTAAAACATTTATTTCTGCTATTGAGAAGTCCGCGAATGAAACGTGGTCCACATGAGGGTTGAGATAGGGAGTCGACGGATGAGTGTGCAAGGAAAATATAAATTTATTTCTTGGTCTGTTTCTTAGGTCTTTTTAGTTCACAGATTGAGAAAGTTTATTCCTAAAATTATTTCTTAGAATTACACCACTAATTATTATACAGAACAAAGAGGTCTACTTTTCTATTTGGAAAAAACGTTTTTTTTTTGGTCTGTTTCGCAGGACGTTTTAATTCTTAGACTGAGAAAGTTTATTCCGAAAAAGTATTTATCAGAATTACGCTGATAACTGTTGTTCAGAGCCAAGAGTGTAATTCCCAATTTGAAGCGATATTTCAAAACATTCATTTCTGCTTTTGCGACGTTCGTTAATGAAACGTGGTCCACATGAAGGTTGAGATAAGAAGTTGATATACTTATAAATTTATTTCTAAGTGCAATTTACAAGGAATAAAAATTAATTTCAGAAGAAATGTGATTTACAAGGAATGAAAAATAATTTATTCCTATTTTAATTTACAAGAAATAAGAATATAATTTATTCGTAAGTTAACTTATAAGAAATAAAAAAAAATAATGATCGGTTATTCCTTCTTCACCGAGATCATCTACCTTTAAGCGCTTGAGTCACCTACTACCCTTGTCGTAATGGATAAACGCACTGGTAGGCATGGTTCGAATCCACCCGGTTTAAGAGATTTTTATAAAATATAGTATGTAACTTCAACATTAGATGGCGCTGTAGTTGATATCGCCGGTATCAGAATATTTCGGGAGCTTTCCAATGGGTTTGGACGATGACGTCAGAATACAAAATGGCGGGATGAAGAATTATTTGGGAGCTTCGGATGGGTTTGGATGGGTCAGCCAGGAGGGAACCAGATGGGTCAACAAAAATCGGGAACTTTTTCGAAAGGGGGCCTGGTCGAAAGCGCGATATTGGACGGACTTTGGGGTCAAAAAGGTCAATTGATAAGATCAAATCACTGATAGGGAAGTGCAGTACAACTAGTAAAGATATTTCGGACAATGTGTTGCAGAGTTGCAGTATTATTTAAGAATCCGCTGAGGTATTTAATTATCTAGTTAGATATTTATATTACTGTTGGAACAGACAGTTAAAATTAATTTCCCAATTTTTTTAAGAAGTAAACTCTAATACACGGAAAATTTCATTCATAATGTTTATTTTGTAGTATTCAAATATCCTAGTACTTTTTTTGAATTGCATTTCAGTGTAACGAATATATTTTGGTAACCCGCTCGATTGCGCTACACTGGCATTTCACTGTATTACTAAGTAGTAGGAATTAAACGTTTCAAAAATTCAAACAGACTGAAAAACTTATTATAGAGGGACTCATGGACGTGAGAGAGGGAGGGGGCAGGAACTCCTGCTTGCCTTCCTCTGATTACGAGCTGATTCTGAAGGTCAGAGATTCAGTCAACACAGTTGTGGGAAATGTTTATCTCAGAGATATTTTTGTAGCAATTCACACTGGCTTAGCTAAAATTAAATTCTTTGTCGCATTATGATGAATGTAATGAATCATTTTACCGAAAACATCTTGCGACCATATATTTTCGTTTAAAGTTTGTGTGAAATGTTTTTTGTGTTGGGATAACAACTTTCCGGGAATGAATAATTACTACATATTTTTGCTGTTTTCAAAGAGCTCAGTTAAAAAAAGCAAACCCATCTGGATTTTTTAAACATTTCAACAATTATCATTTTAAATAAAAATCCTCTCAAGCAGCTGTTTCCACAGATGTCTGACAGGAACCTGTCAGTTTATACGCCATAGTAGAAGTTCTGTGAGGATAGCAGAACTTCAGCAGAAAAACGGCATGAACATCCATACCTTACCCAGGGTTCGAACCCAGATCCCTTTGATCAGTAGCGAAGCGTGCTAACCACTCGGCTATGGGTTTGCTGCAAGTAATAAAAATATGTGCTGTCCTTTTTGCAAAAAAAATAATTCTATTGCAATCGTTTTAATCGAAATCTCAACTAAGAAATGCATCCGATGCGACTTTCCCTTTCTAACAACCTGCTAAATGCTCGACTAGGAGGTCCCAAACAGGGTGACGATGCGAAACACGATCTAGGCTGCGGAGAATACGGAAACCACTCCCCTCTAAATGTGGGGTACCTCATAGATTGGCGCAACCGACAACGCATTGCGAAAGAGCAGATTCCGCAGGAGATGGCTGATAATGTCTCAGATTGAAAAGCGTTCTGTGGGCGACAGGCGAAAGCAATTACTCCAGCAGAAATGGCAAAGAAATTAGTTACAGAAATGTACTTACCTTGAGATTGTGCTGCTGTATTAAGGTGAAATGTTCCTGTAGCAACCATCACGGTGTAGAATCCCTGTGTGGGCAGAACGGAAAAACAGGTAAATCGCTGGTGGCAGAATGTTTCTTTCATTTTCAAAAGAAAACACGTAATATATAATATTTCTTTTGTAAACTCTTGAAATATTTTATAACATTCTATGAATTTTTTATTCACATAGAAAACATCTTGCGACCATATATTTCCCGTTTAAAGTTTCTGTGAAATGTTATTTGTGTTAGGATGACAACTTTCCGGGAATGAATAATTACTATATATTTTTGCTGTTTTCAAAGAGCTCAGTTAAAAAAACAAATCCAGCTGGATATTTTAAACATTTCAAGCTTTTTATTTGAAATGGTCCTAATAAATTTACTAAATAGATTGGATTTAATCCAGTGATAAAACATGGAGAATAAATAAAATAATCTGTTGTTTCATTGAGTGTTACATTTTATTATAAACCTAACAAATTTTAACAATATCTTTCGTAGACTGTGTTAGTCCGTCCCATGGCCGAGTGGTTAGCACACTTGGTTACTGATCTAAGAGGACCTGGGTTCGAGCCCCGGGTAAGGCATGGTTGTGTGTATTGTTTTTCTGCTGAGGTCCTGCCATCCTCACAGACCTTCTACTATGGCATATAAACTGACAGGCTCCTGTCAGACCTCTGTGGTTAGCAGCTGCTTGAGAGGGTATTTATTATTATTATTAGACTGTGTTATTTCGGCTAAACAAATAAATTAAAAACACATGGCTCTTTACCTATTTGTTCTCTAAAAGTTAAAAAAATGTAACAAACTTGCCAATTATATTATTTACTCAATTCAGAATACTTTCAAAATAAAAAAAAGAAAACGGAATGGAGCCAAAACTCTCAAAAATGAGCAAAAAATAATAACAAAAAAAGTCTCATTAAAATATCACTTGAGCAAAGAATATTTTCGTTAAAATATGAATCTTGTAAATTTCTATTTTCCTCACTGATATTTAAGGGCCTATATAACAAGACAGCTCTTTTTGCAACATTTTTGAAAATTTTTTAGTAGAACTTCATAGATGATATTATTCTAAAAGCTTCAAATTTCTTCTGCTTTCGTAGACGGGAAATTTTTATATATTCTATAACAACTTGGAACTAACTGTGTCAGAGGTATAGTGGAACAACTTTTACAAACTTGTTCATTTTTTGTGGGGCAGAAAGAGTAAAGGGACAGTCCTTTTTTTTTGTAACCTATGACATTTCCCACGTCACAAGCTTTCATTTGATAGACATCTTGTTACTAGAAGTCCTAATTTCGGGAGATAGGCACAATTATTTTGTTAAATCCACAAACCAACAAATTGAGAAGTAAAGAAAAGGGACCGTCTCTAACTGAACTTTATATTTAATTTCAAATTTGCCTGCATTTTCTCTTTGAAAATTAGTTTTTAATTCACGATTACCTATATCTTTTTTTTATCAGAAAGTTGTATTCAATTTCAGAATCTGTTATTCTCCATATACAACTTATTTGCATTATCCGTCACTACCTGTATTATTCTATCATAAATATTTCTTCTACAGTCATTACACTCCTTATCAGGAATGCTAACATCCCTCTCTCCCTCGGAATAACCGATTCCATTCCCCACCAATAAAAAACAATTCCATCGCCTCCTTTTACTCAGTTTTACTACTGAATTTGAATTTGATATTACAAATTTATTTAATAATTAGAACTCAAACAAAACTTTGAATTAGAATTCAAACTGTAATTAGAAGGCAAACATATCGCCTCTGGATAATATCGATGCTCGTTTAAAAAAAATGAAGTTTTTAATTTTTCGAATTTTGCACCCTTTAACAGTAGTAATTCGAAGTAATAGGTGATTGGATAATGTAAATATTATTAGCCCTATTTAAGGCAAAATGAATTCCTCATTTATCCCTTAAAATGAAAAGATTGCATTTTTTCGTTTCGTAGGGTCAAGGGGCAAATCAGTCAGTGTATATAAAAAAAATAATTTTATTATTATTATTATTAATTGAAAATTTTAAAAATAAGTTCTAACGTTTCAAAACTAAAGAACATCTAGTGGAATTTTAACCAGAAGAATTTTAATAAAAACATATGAATTTAAGTTATACTTCTGTTTATAATCTGAGTATCTGTTCTCAATTAACACAATTCTACCACTAGAATTTCTAATCTCCAGCATAAATTATAGCTTTTGCAATAACACCTTTTTTACATTGTCTTACATTGTTTTACAGTGTCTACATTTAGCGTCCTTTAACGATGTAAATTAAAGCCTTTTGGAGGAATTGCAAGCTGTGAATCATCATATTTCGTTAGTACCTATTCCAATCAAAAAGAATTTTTTATTAATCTCTAAAAAGGAAAAGTTGCGTTCGTCCCTGGGGTTAAAGGACAAATTGTTGCTGTCAATATAAGTTCCTTGATTACACACTCCACCATTAAAATATCAAATTTAGACTTTAATTTTTCACCATCACAGCTGGTGCCACCTACTGTTACCCTCAGAGTTTCGTATCGATTTCATTGCTGTAAGTTAAATCCAATCATCTACAATGACATATTCGTAACCTGGTAATAAGTGGAATCTTTAGATCCCATAAAACAGGGATTGAGAAAGAGTGTGTTGAACCTATTCAATGTAGACGCTAGAAACAGTATTCATCATACTGAGAAATTATGGAGTGAATTCAGTGTCGGACTTCGAGCAAATTCTTTCAATGGTTTTTCGGTCAGACCAACTTTTTCGTCACCATGACATATGAGCTGAAATATATATATATTCTTTACTAAGGTCACGTATCATGAAACCAAATGAACGTGTGATAGTATGTGAAAGATGTTTCAAATTTTTGCTTTAAATATAGATATAATTTAACTCATTTGAAACTATGATTAAAATATTTCACTTATACTGAAAATAATCAGAGACTATTTGAAATTGAACTGTTATGTGTACACTAGTTTATTATCGAAAATAAACTTGGCAAAGTTTATTAAGACTTTATTGAATATTTTTATCCACTATCAAGCTGTTTTTAAGTAACAGGAAAAGACAGTGATTGACCCGATGTTGTATAGCATAACATCAGCAGTAGAGGAGAGACTGATCAACGACCGGTAGCTCAGTGGTCAGAGTATATAGGAGACCGTAGGTACAGATCCCATCCGGCTCAAAACAATTTTTTTCTCTACATTCATCTTCATCCTGTTACCTAAAAACAGCTTGATAGTGGATAAACGCTGGTTTGGCCATGTTGCCCGTATGGATAATTATAGATTGGCGAATAGGGTTATGAACAGTGTGCCTAGAGGCCTCAGAAGGAGGGGGAGACCTAGGATGCGGTGGGTAGACAATGTCAAACAGGACCTTGTTAGAATTGGTGTACAGTGGCCGGATGCAGCAGATGTAGCTCAGGACAGATATGCTTGGAGAATTAAACTGCGCAGTCTGGTTGGACCTCCGTAGCCCATGGCTGCTTGAAGATGATGATGATGAGTGGATAAAAATATTAAATCAATGATGAGCTGTGAATTCATATGTCTAAGTTTTCCCAGGCTCAGCTTCACTTTCAGCACCACCTAAAACCTCCACTGTCGTATTCTGATGTTAGATATATATATTATGTTTATTCTGTTGCTTATAAAGAAATAACAACAGAAGACCTAAATTGCCCAACTTCGTTGCTGGTCGCATAGCAACTAACGCGAACGAATGTTCCAATAAGACACAAGTAAACTGCTGACTCTTGTGAGAGAGGAACGATCTTAGCTATGGACCAACTTCTTGTCGATGAAGGAAACTCGAGGAGACAGCCGACCTATAAAGGCTCAGTAAAATTCTGTGTTGTTTCTATCTGAAAAATGCGAATGAAAGGATCTATAACAGAAGAAATTCACAATTGGGAAGCCAGGATATTAATCAGAGAGAGGCAAACTCGAAAAAAAAGTTTTGAAAAATACCATTTGCCGTCCGGCCCCTTGTTAGGCGCCAGTTTTACCAACTGCTACGAAGTAGGGTTTCAAAGTACGCGAGTGACTCCCGAGAGGATTGCTCACGTTGCTCATCAGGTACGCAGCGAAGGATTCAATTATATGGCAGAGGAAGATATGGAAGAAATAAAGAATGGTGATGGGGATAAGCTAAGGAGAAGAAGCCTTACAAAAACTTGTTGAGAGATCGTGAGAGGAGAATTATAAGAGGCAGAATAGATCAAGCAAGCATCGTGGGACCTCTGCCAGTTCAGCGAAGGTTTTCAATTCCTTAAGTAGCTAACTGACAAGGTACACGAACACGATCCTTCGATGGAAAGGGTTTAAAGATCACTCGAGAAGTAAAGAGCTGCTCAAGGAACTCCAGCGCAATAAGAAACACCAAGTTCATCAAGTTCTATCACGATGCGCTTAAAGAAAGATCCCAAAAGGCCATCTCCATCCTCTTCCATCATACAATTTCTCACCGCATTACCGCAAAAAACTTCCGCGTACACTTATGTTCCACCGTCTGAACGAAACCGGTCGCGAAATCACCGGCCAAAATGCCTGCCAAAAATGAAGCCGAAGTCGATCTTGGCCACACTTTATTTATTGAGGGGTTGAAGTAAGAGGATCAGGAATAAAATATTATAGTGTTGAAGTACAGTATTTTATAAAATTAATACTTAACTTAGTATTTAAATTAATACTAAACTTTTATATAACAAAACTGAACAATAGTGAATTTGAATTGAAAATGTTTATCAAGTTGTGTCAGATTCTCGATCGTTTCGTAGCTTTAGGCATTTCAATTCTGCGCAATGTCTAGTTGAAATGCAATTACAGATCCCAGCATTCGCACCACAGTCCGAAGTGATCGGCGCACCTAACTGCACAAATCACTTGCTCCTTTTCAGCGTTTTAACCACTCTTATGCTGTTGAAGGATGAGGATGGCAATTGGGTACAGAAGAAAAATTGAACACATGAAATGATTAGCAAAAATTATATTGTAAATTATAAATTACAATTTATTTTTATAGGTAATTATTTAAACAAACAAACTGAAGAATATGAAAGAAGTAAACAAATAGAAATACTCCACTTGAGTCCAAGTTCGAGTGTGGAGAAGTTCACGAATATAACGTTTACAGAATTAGTTGCAACAGTGTTATGAAAATTAAACATTTAAGCTGCGATTTTATTTCTATAGATATTTCTCTACATCATCACAACCCATTAACCAATCCCATATTAATCTTTTGAAAGCATGATTTTTTTTTTTCATTTCTAATGTTAGCCGGCAGAGCATTAAAAAGTTTTGGTGCTAGATAAACGCAGTGTTTTTGGACGATAGTTTTTTAGAAAACGGTATGGATAAATGCATAGTAGATGATAAACGTGTATATTTGGGAAAGATCTTAACATTAGACTCATCCCAATTTTGAATATTGTATACTAAATAGGTGATAAATATATATTTTTCTAACTGGTAAGATATTTAATTTTTTATAATATTTTTTATACTGTCAAATTTCTTTTTTATTTAGCATACATCTTGTTACGTAATTTTTAGAACCTTGTAATGGTTTCAGATTTGTCTCATACAGACCTCCCCAAGATATAAAATGCCATATTTCAAATAGGATTTTATCCAAGATTTATAAATGATTTTTAACATTGACAGATTTATAAAATTTCTTAGGTAATAAAAGCTTGAAACCACAATATTTAAGTTTTTAATTATGTTA
The DNA here is from genome assembly GCA_038380435.1 of Ryuthela nishihirai. Taxonomy (NCBI): domain Eukaryota; kingdom Metazoa; phylum Arthropoda; class Arachnida; order Araneae; family Heptathelidae; genus Ryuthela; species Ryuthela nishihirai. The sequence goes on along the minus strand of JAWZYU010000004.1, from coordinate 91,553,982 downwards.
TTTATATGCATTTTCCATGAAAGTTTTTCTCATCAAGGTAGACACCCAAATATCTGAAGCAATCAACACCCTGAATAGCTGACCATTTACAATATATCTCATTGCAGTTTAGATCATGATAGAAGAGTTTATTGAAAAAGTAATCTGTTCCATTTTCTTGTAATCTAAAATTTATATGTATTTATGTAGGCTAGTACTTTTCAAGCTTTCCAGCAGCGCCACTTTTTCGTCACATTATATACGATTCTCATACGTACGTGGTTGGAAACGATAGCAGTGTTTTAACAGATAGCTTTCAAATATCAAGATATGCTTCAATTAAGCTGGCCAAAGAGAAGGAAAGTACATACATAGTAGGAAACATTTAAAACTAATTTATTTTCAGTAAATCAATTTTTGATTTTTTTTAGATCATCATTTATTTGCACTATTAATTCCTCAGTTTTGCCTACATAAATTAAAGATATATCATCTGCAAAAGTTATATTGCTGCCGTCACAAAGTCACAAAGATCATTAAAATAAATCAAAAATAATAAAGGACCTAAAACAGATCCTTGAGGAACACCGAAATTTATCTTATCATTGGAACTGTAACAATTTTTTTTTACTTTAACCTTTTGTCTTCTATCTGTCTCTAAATAAGGAACTTTAAATGAGGGGGGATAACATGTTTTAGTCTATTGTTTTTCGTATAGTTAAGTTCCTGATTTTCCTGGGCTTACTCAGAAAATATGCTTATTCAAACCTTCAAAGGTGGAGTTATAACCCTAAAATCCCTCCCCCCTTTTGGGCACACCACCGCTTCTATGACAATAACAAGCTAGAAATTTCAAATGTTTATGACTCCTTAACCTTTGCAAATCGAGCACATATTGATAATATAATTGAGACTGAAAAATCAGAAGAATTAATTAACAATTTCCTGGAATCTTGACATTAAGTAATGGAACACCCTATACATCATTTATTTCACTGATGAAAAAACGAAAAATATGCAACGACGAAGATTTAGATAGTGTTTCCTAGCTACCTATTTTACATATTATGAACACAAATCGTGAATAGAATCTGATATATGAGGGTAAGTTCAGAAAGTAAGGTTCCAAGTTTGTTCCCATCAAACTAATAAACATCTGGAACTGTTTACCAACGCATACCCCCTCCTCTTTGATACCAGGGACCCCTGAACACTCCTGCGCCCGTCTGAGCCCTATAGTACGCCAGGTAGGTGGAGGGGCTTGGCTCTGTATTTGATTCGCATGGCGAAAGTGCAGCTTGACTAAAACTTTACCGTACTTAAAAGATAACGGTTCATCACTATCTGTACGAAGAAATATTCTCACACTCTCAAAACACGTTCCTTGCCAGAGGGTAATAATCAGCACTAGTAAAAGTTTTCACTATACCTCGTTGTTGGGTGTTCTTGTAGAGGGGTTAATCACACGTAACAGCTTTGCATAAGTGTCGCCTAATAAATGAGGTGCTACCAGGTCGGAGTACACATAAATACCAGATATACCCGCGTTAATATCAATGGCGTACTTGGACACGGAGATGTTATACAAATATTCGAATTTGTCAAAACCTAGTAATTCTCCCAACCCTTTGGAGGAGGCAGGGAACATGAGGTAATAACTAGCACTATTGGTGATTTGTGTATGATTATTAGCCAGTTTCTTGAGGTCGTAATGTTTTCTATCTTCGGAAGGCATAGTTTGAAGCATAGCAGAGAAAATAGCTTCCACATTTTCGTAACGACCGTGGGGTATCTTGTTCTCGTTTCATCTTATCACAGGATGGGGTAGTAAGTAAAAATAAAATGATGAATCGGGGGTGAGGAAATCGCTGTCATCCTTTCTGACCTTGCTAGCGAAGTTGCCGTAGTGAGGAGTTTCCATGTATGATGCGTCGATATTGAAGAATGTATTTAAACTCTCTGCCTCTTTCGTAAAAAAAAAGGCGTAATTAGGAGCTCCAATCTGGAACAACCATAAATCATCTCTTTTCATCACTTTAATATCTATATCTGTAGGAATTTGATGCTGAATATTTTTTACAATCCCCGCTCTCTTCATAGACTTTCCAAAGTATTGCGAACTTAGCGAGATCTTAATGGCATCTTTAGGAAAGGAGGGGAACCATCTGAAAAGTGTGGAGGAGCTATTTGAATCGTCGATATTATACCAACTCGTAGGAATGTGAATCTCGGATAGCAGTACCTCCCATTCACCATTCAGCTTGATTGGCTGTGCCAGTCTCGTAGTATAATCGCTCTGAGTGTTAGAAGGGAAAAGGTCAATGCTGGCGGAGGAAGGGAGAGTTAAGTAGAAAGCCATTTTCTAGGTATCCAGCTTGGAGTAGGATAATCTCTCCACTTCACTAAGACGCCTTTTTTGCGGTCCCGGGCCAAGATTTTTTCCACTGCGTAGAGTTCAGGAGGATTTATTTTCTGCAGTTCTCGGCTATAGAAAGTTCCACGTATCTTGTTACCATCACTATCTGTCACTCGTAAACGGGAGGTGTTCTAGGTACGATTCTTTTCACTCGAAATATCTCTCGAGTCCACTGTTGCGACGCACCTTTCTTGAATGGAAGCTTCAAACTGCTGAGTCTCACGTGATCTCCCTCTTTAAAACGTACAGATTCTGCCTGCTTTGGCGCTCTGTATAATCTCTCGCAGACGATACTCTCATTAAAGAGATCCACGTCCTTGGGAGCAAAGCCGTGAGCTCGATGTTTGGAAGCATTATAACCCTTCACTATGGAATCCAGAACGTGCAAGAATCTAAAATTTTATGTTTAGTGAAATAACGCCATAATTTTTCTCTCAGGGTTCGATTCAGTCTTTCTACCAACGCAGCTTTCTTATCACTATAAGACACGAAGAAGTGAATGTTTTCTTTCTTTTAGGAATTTTTGAAAAGCACGGTTTGTGAATTCTGTCCACTGATCGGTGTTTAGAGTTATGGGTTCACGACCCTGCGCTAGAATCTGTTCAAATGCTTCTTTCACAGCAGTTTCTGTTTACTTTTTCACAGGAAACGCGCACGCATAGCGAGATAAAATATCGATGACGACTAATATGTATCCATAGCCATCATTAAATCGTGCAAAATTTTTCACGAACGTTAAACCGCATGACATTGTTGATCCAGACCTGTCACGTACGTTTGGTTCCTTTTGAATTTGCTCGTAGCCGGTCTGTGAAGAGTGTATGTCTATTGACCCGCTAACCATTCTCTGACTGTCTTTGGATCCTGTCCAGTACTCTGGGATAATCGAGTCACCCCTCCATAGCTGCCAGGGTTCTTGGGATCGTAATAAGATTTTTCCAACGCAGCGTTCATCGACCAGCAGTAGCTTTCCCTCTTTAATCCAGACCTCGATAGGGAGTCAGGTAAGTCTATAGATGTACGGTTTGCAGCCTCTTAACACAACTCTCTCGATGTGTAAATGACCGGATGGTCATAGTACATTGCTTTTGTTCCCACCTCCACCAGACAGAATCGGTAACTCGGAGCCCACAACATTTTTCTCGACCCAACCGTCCAGAGTAACGAGTTTCTTCCGCTGAGGAAAAGATAAGTTAATTCCTTTCACCGTTGGTTGTTTACGTAAAAATAATCTGATATCCACTGTTTTATTACACACGCTCAATCAAATATTTCCTCCCAAATGCCTAGAATCACCGCAACGTGTGGCTACATAATCTGGAGATAATGTAACCCCACAAATCACAGCGACCCCTATCAGCGTACAAAGAACAGCTGTTGCTGATGCTGTCTTCACAAGATTCATAACGTAAATGAGTACACAACACAGTAATTGTTAGGTAATATCGAACTTTTATTTACAAAACCAATTGTCGCTAGTATACAGGTTGGCTTTCGCTCTCTTTAACACGTCACCAAAGGACAGAGAGAAAAGAAAAGCGTCGTCTACATAACAGAGGAGTCCTCGAGCCCACGCCGTGTCAACAAATGCATTAGCAATAGCGTCAATGTCCAATGAGCGCAGTGCATCGTTCAAATAAGTATTCAAACAATGTTCTTTATCCTCGGGCTCTATAAGCCTAGTCCCAGGTAGCAAGGCTGAATTAGATCGTGCACCACAATGTCCGTCAATAGCTGCATCAAATATCCTTGACTCTCTGCCGGGGGAGTCAAAAGAAATGCTAGTAGAAGGTCTCTCTGTTCAGCGATGGCGTGCCGCAGGTGAAAATTAATATCGGACCTGCGGTGATGATCCACGCTGTTCTTCACATCGTCGCGATGTTTTCGCATTTCCTCCCACTGGACCAAGACGAGATTCACACCGCAAGATGTCGAGCCAGGTAGGGATTTGATGATGTCGAGGCGTCAGCACCCATCACTATTACAGTAAGCGCACAATAGTAAGTTGCTCATCACGAACCAAGTCTCTCTTTCAGTGGAATTAGCGACGTCGATTCTGTCCAACACCGCTAGTAATTCCTGCCACTCCGGAAGGGTTAGAATCATCCCTTCCTTCGTCGGGTAAAGTAGACCTCCTTCACTGAAGCTGTGGTAACGACGCACGTGAACCTGGAGAAGTTCACGGTACAGTCTAGGCATGACGAAAATCTCATCTCCGAGAGGGGAGGAGTGTTCACTAGCAGGCTGCATGGTGACAACTGTTGTGTTCTACAGGTTTTTCAGTCACTTAAATCTCTGCTGGGCAGGGGTGACGTCGCATTTCACCGCCCTAGGTTATGCAATTTGCGCCTCTAGCGGAGAATCCTCCTACTGGGGAGGGATAGGCTTCCACGTCATTTTCCGCCTAGGTTTCGGCTTAAGGGGTGGGGGGTGCATTGGAACCGGGGACGGTGGTGGAGTCATGGTTGAGACGAATGGTTCCCTCCATCGTTTAACACATGGAGGGTTTTCCTCGTCACTAATAGGAGGGTTGCTTTCATTCACAGTTGAGGTGTCTTCTTCATTCACAGGAAGGCTGCCTTCTTCATTCACAGAAGGCTTGTCTTCAACAGGGGTCGGATCTTCAATCATAGGTGGAGCGTCCTCGCCAAAATAGTCAGGTTCGTCGAACAAATCCCACAAATCCATCAAAGGAAAAGCCTCTAATTGTCCGTGCGGTTGACCAATTAACGACCAGTCCATTACGTAGAGTGCTTCTCGATATACTCGTTCATCCATGTGCTAAATGCTGCTGTCTCAGCTTATGAACACCTTTCGTCCACATCTTTCGCGATAACCGCACTCAGTTCCAGGTATTTTAGGAAGGTCTTTGAAACGTGGACAGCCAATTTTTTTTTAAATCCAGCGAGGTTATACCAAGTCTTATCAATAGCCACTTCTCGTAGAAGCCCCCCTTGTAAGCGATGACAGAAGCAAAAGGTTTGCGATACTTTTCGTGGATGTGACGTACAATATCGTCCAGGCACCCGTACTCCTAAACCACTTCACCAAAACGAGGGTAAAAGGTAAGGCTCGTAACGTGTTTCGACAGGTAAAGAAATGTTTTCCAGTCCTTCTGAGGAATGTCTGCCACAAAGGAAAGGTCGAATCTGTAGACACCTGTCAGACCCCTACAGTCCGAATAACCTAGTTCACAGGTCAGGAATTTACCCTTCATGGTGAAACCGTCTAAATCTAAGACGCAGCAGACGTGGTGTATTTCACAATGATCTGGAACACAGCTAATATCTAGCATACCTGGGTTCACTCTGATGAGACTGTCGTTCACTGGGAGAGGCTGCTGGCTGCCTTCACTGTCTCAACCAAGTCTTCAAAGTCAACATGCTCAAGTCCTTCAAGTACAGGACAACCATATTTGTGGGCTTTCAGCGTGAACGTCAGAGCTACTTTCTCTACAGAAGGATCGGGTAGTCGTCTGATGATACTGTCGCACACTAGCTGCTCCAATAGTCCAGAAAAAAGGCACTAACTGATCATCGGGCTGACCGCACCAATACTGCTGAACAGATTCGAAGACAACATCTGCAAAAGCCATGACTGTGGCTCCCGAACCGCTGCAGCACCTTTTCATTCGAAACCTCCACCAATGAGTGACACGTCCAATCACATTCCAGAAAAATGAGGTCATCCACTTAAAAATTGAATTAGGAATCGAAGGGGTTAATGTTCAATCAAACCTAGAGACGAAAGGGGTAACAACCAATGAAACCTAGAGACTAAAGGGTTACAGTGGGGGTCGAAGGGTTACACCCCTTAACCTAGCAACAGAAAGCAACCAGCGAACACGCAGGGGGAGGGGGGAGAAGGAACTGACAAAAAAGTATTCATTCTACTAATGCATCACTGTTTGTTTTGACGACTTCGACTGTTTCAATTAATCACAGCAATTTTGTGAAGAAGAAAAATGGAACGCGAAGCTTAGCGGAGACTATTTTTAAAAAGAAAAACAAACGAGAAGAAGATAAATTCAAACATCTATATCAATATTTAATTCTCTACTTGGAAACAGCATGTCACACGCATAAAACAAAAATCCCAATTCAGGAAACAACAAGTTGGAAAGGAAAAAAAAACTGTTTGTCATGATAGTAACAAAGCTTCATCTGTTTGAATTGGAGTTATTGTAGCTTGGGTTACCTTTACCTTACAATACATCCGAAATGAGGAAATAGTATTGCGAAAACTTGAGAGCATTCGCATTTTATTATTTTTTTTCCAGTATATAAAATTAAATTACAGTAGCGTTAATAAATATTTTTTTTGAAAACTTTGCAATTGACCGATGGGTTTGGAAAGGCTGCCATCCATCGGATGGTACTTTAAGCCACTTTTCCATTTTCAGGAGAACCATACGTTATGCATGTTGAAGAACACACTGGATGACTTTGACGGGAGGTTTCTATCTGTTTACTAACAGCCGTGCAGGGGTCCCTTTCTACAACCTTCTCTGAGTATTGGGGTCTTTGTGGCTTGTCCATTTAGTCCATTGTGCGCAAAGAGTACCTCTCAGAAGTAAAACAGCCCAACTGCAAGTACTCATGAGGCTGTGTCATTTCTTCATTGGTTGCTTTTTTATTTGCAAATCATATATTAGTGATTAGGCCTGTTCGACCATCTACCTCGAACTGAGTTTGGATGAAAAAAATATCTTGTCGAATGGAACGTAGAACCTTTCTTCTGATTTCAGTATATATTTTCTTGTGTCCAAGTGAGGCCAATAGTTTGTTCTTAGATGAAAGCGAAAGATGAAGTTTCGTAGTTGAAAGCAGGACTTGATGAATTTATGACTGTGCAATATAAGGACGGCTTGTTCTCTCCGACATGCAATTTTCCGTTGCATGCTGTCAGGTTTCCTGCTAATATTGATCGATCAGGCCCAGATATTGTAGTAAGAACAATAAGTGAGAACGAAAGGGGGCTCAGAAAGGTGTTATTGTTCGTGATGGATCTTTATATGTAGTGTAGTTGTTTCGCCCTCAGGACTTTTTGGTGAGCTGTGTGGAAATAATGTTGATTTAAAATGGTTAAGTAGGTCACGTATCCGGAATATTTAGTTTCGGGGGAGGGGAGTCCGAGATTTTAGTTGGGGGAGGGTCCGAGAATTTTGCTTTGGGAGGTTCGAAATTTCAGTTTCGGGGAGGCTCCGAAAATTGAGTTAGCGAGGAGGCGGGAAGGTCTGACAATAAGACTTGAATAGATTTCTTAATTGCTAAAATATTCCACCGAACGAGAAAGGTTAAAATGATATTCTACATGGAATGAGATTTCATAACTGTTTCTTTTTTAATCTATTTTTAGTGCCGAACATAAAATAAAATTATGCAAAGACACCTGTTTTGGATTTCAAAGCACAAAGACAAGTTTTAGATTTTGTATAAGACCACAGATTTTCGGGGGAGGGGGTACCCGTCCCCTGACTCCATTTTGGGTACGGCCCTGGATTCAGTGTTATAAGTTTAGTCCTAAGAAGGACGTTTTAGCTGCTAGTCTTGATAAGGGTTGGGTTGTTTTACCTCTGAGCGGCACTGTTTTGCACACCATGGGCTAAATGGCCAGGTCACATGGACCCCGAAGGCTCAGAGAAGGTTGGGGGAGGGGACCCACTGGAACAGCTGTTGGGAGACAGATGGTAGCCTCCCGTCAAGGCCATCCAGGGTGTTCTTTAACGTGCACAGAGTATGGCTCTCCCACACACGGGGCCACGGCTTAACGTCCCATCCGACGGACGGCGGCCTTTCCAAGCCCATCGGTGTCCCCTACTGACCGTGGGCAGGGCGGGGAGATTTGCGGAGATAAATCTCAACGCTGACCCAGCTGGGACTCGAACCTGGGAACTACATATTACGAGCCTGGCGCGCTACCGACTGAGCCACCCCCGCCCTGTCTTGATAAGGAATTTGTTTGTGTTTATACAGGGTGAATCTGAAAAAGTGGGCAAAACTTTACGGGGTGGTAGAACACAGCTATACGAGCAATATTCGTCATAGAATGTATGGTCGGAACGCAAGCGGTGAGAAGTTAAAAGGTAGTTTTCCACTGTCACATTTAAAGAATGAACACAAGAAGGAGAGGAGATACTCTGTGCCTCACTTGCATTCCCGTCCGCCGCACCGTACACAAAGTGCATATCCGCCATTTCGTGGTTAGTATAACCAGCCATCCTCTCGGCAATCCACGGTAGAAATGCCGTTGGGTGCGGGGACCGACCCTTTTATACCATTTCCAACGCCACCTAGCGGCTCGCCGTTTGCGTTCCGCCCATACTTTCTATGACGAATATTGCTCGTATAGCTGCGTTCTACCACCCCGTAAAGTTTTGCCCACTTTTTCAGATTCACCCTGTATAGTTGAAATCTTCTTTTTGGTAGGATTCTTTGACCGGTTATATTGTGATACGAAGTATAGTACAAAAAGGGAATGTTTTATAAATTTTTTTGTTTAAGGTCTTTTTCTTAAGTAAAAATGCTGTTTCCTCTGAAGCTAATGGGGTAATGAGTGTAAAGAATTATGCTTAAAGTTAGAAGGTATTATTTTAACTGGCAGGAAAGATAGATATATCTGTTATAGATAAGAAATGTAGGACCGTAATATGTTAATATATAATTATATTTATATATATATATATACCTTAATTTTTCAATTATGAGTGTATTGAAAAGGCGGAGTGGGAAAAAATAAATCTTGATCATCAAATCCTGTCAACAAAATTACGAATTTCTACCGTTAATAGATCGTTTGCAGTATACATTTAAAATTTTGGCATTTTACAATTTCCATCGTTAGAGTGTGCTATTCAAGTTTTTATTTTCGACTTTTAGGATTCTCTTCCAGTGAAAATTCGAGCTAGTGGATGGTTGGGGAAATGCAAAGTAGGGAAATGCTAGTACCTATATGGTCTGTAAATGGTAGCTAAGCGTAAACTGGAAGGAGAGCTGTGTACCAATCCCTAGTGATGATGCACAGAACCGGCCAGGTCTAGCACCTAATGTCCGACCCCGCCTTCTCGTGGTGCAGGCCGTTAGTACCTTTCAAAAGAGACATTCTTTTGGAAGGGAACGGAAGGGGAGGGCTGCCAGTTCAGTATGGCCTACTAATATGGTCATCTATGGCCACTTTTATCTTTTTTTTTCAACCCTGCTGAGCAGTGGTCAACTACACAGGGTCCTGGTGCTGACCATTTATACCTACTAGACTGGACTTGTTTATGGATTTGAGCTTGATTATGGATTCAGGACTTGCTGCACTGGTGGATCTCTGTTGAAGGAGAATCTGCCGCTGTGTTTTCTGTGTGCTTCTGGGTTGCCAGCCCTACCTGAACAGAGGCATGGGATACCTTATATCAGCTGGTGATAATCCTAATCAGAGACCATCGCAGGTACCTAAACCTTACTTAGCTAGTTGGGCATCGTCAAGCCTAAACTGGAATAATGTGTCTCAGGCGGGCCATATGGTTCTTGAAAAAGTCCACTTGAAAAGGTGGTGCCTGAAGTTCCTACCAGCATCGGTGACTTCAGCCTTTAACGGAGGAGGAACAGGTCTTTGCCCCATGCCTGCGATCAGGGGGCTGTTTGATATTGTTGGCCCTACCAATCTCGATAAACCTAATTTCTTTAAAAATCCTACTAATCATTTTCTCTCTGCAGGAACGTGGAACGTGAGGACATTACATAGAGATTATTCTCTTGATGTCCTCATGCAGGAATTCCAGCACTATAACCTAGATATTCTAGGCTTGCAAGAGACCAGATGGACAGGTAAAGGTGAGATACTTAAAAATAACTTTAAATTTCTCTTTACAGGGAGGGAGGATGGAAAGCATCACCAAGGCGTGGGTCTGCTGCTCAGCAGACATGCTAGTGATGCTCTTCTAGGATATGAGTGCATTAATGAAAGATTTCTTACAACAAAATTTCAGACAAGCATTAAAGACTTGAATGTTATCTGCTGTTATGCTCCCACTGAGGATGCCGATGAGGATGAGAGGGATAGGTTTTACGGACAACTTCAGGATATTTTGAATTCTGTCAAGAAAGGAGATATTACCCTTGTTCTAGGTGACTTCAATGTCAAAGTTGGTACTGACTCTGACCTTTGGGGAGGGGTGATAGGCCCTTTTGGTGTTGGTAGCTGCAATGGCAATGGGCTACGTCTCCTACAGGTAAGTAAACTCAATGGTTTCAGAATAACTAACACTTATTACAAACACCGCGACATACATAAATACACATGGGTTTAACCTGATGGGCTGCATAGGAATGTGATTGATTATATATTTATTAACAGGAAATGGGCTAGTTCTGTTAGAAATACAAGGGCATATAGGGGAGCTGAAATTGGATCTGACCATTAGCTTGTTAAAAGTGTCTTGCAACTTAAATTTAAAAAGTGTTGTGCTAGGGTTAAAAATTTGCCTTTAATATTGAAGCTCTGAAAGACCCAGTTATAGCTAATGCTTACCATGATAGGTTACTTAGTGATTATGACAGTCATGGTTTGCTTACTACTGAAGTTGAGGAAGGATGGGACCGTTTCAAACAGGCGTCCTAACAGTTCTCTTTTAGGAAAAAAGGAGCAGAGGAGGCAGAATTATCTGAGTGATAAGGCACTTGAGCTTATTTCAGAAAGAAGGAACTGCAGGAATGTCATGAATCAGTACCCTATTAGTCCTAATAGAAAGGATTACAGAGAGTTTAATAAACGTGTAAAGGATCAGTTAGCTATTGATAAGAATCTTTGGCTTGATGGCTTGGCTGATAAAGCTGAGGAAGCAGTTAGGCAGCACAACAGCAGAGAGCTGTACCAGATAGTTAATGTTTTATGTGGTAGAAAACGTACAGGCATACAAGGATTGAAGGATACACAAGGTAGGGTTATAGAAGGGGAGGATTCTGTCGTGGCTAGGTGGGCTGAGCATTTCAGTGATGTTCTAAACAATGTGGTTAGTTCTACTCCCATTGTTTGTAGTGATGATAAATATATTGGGGGCTTTAATGTTGGCTCTATAACACAATCTGAAGTTATTTTGGCTATTTCTAAACTTAAACTTCATAAATCCCCAGGGGTTGATGAAATTACTACAGAAATGCTCAGAGCTGGGAATGTTTCGGTTAACACTTGAATGACTGAAGTTTTGAATAACTTTTATGATAAAGGCATGGTTCCTAAAGATTTTACCAGAGCTATTATTATCCCTATTTTCAAAAATGGTGATCGCAGTTCTTGTGATAACTATAGGGGTATCATCCTACTCTCTGTTGCAGGGAAAGTTCTTTGCATGATTGTGCTTAATAGAATTAAGAATCTGTTTGACAGGCAATTGCGTGATGAGCATTGTGGATTCAGAAGCGATAGGGGATGTGTGGATCAGATATTTTCACTTAGGCAGATTCTTGAGAAATGTTTAGAGTTTCAGAAACCTTTGTTTGCTAGCTTTGTTGATTTCAAAAAGGCTTTCGACTCTGTTGATCGTCATAATTTGTGGTTGATTGTGCGATCATATGGTATACCAGACAAGTTAGTTAACATTATGAAAGCTCTCTATAATAACACTGAGTCGTGTGTGATAGTTGGTAAGTCTTGCAGCAATTGGTTTAGCATTACTTCTGGTGTTCGACAAGGGTGCATTTGTCTCCTTTCCTCTTTAGTTGGTTACTCATTATGTTATGCGAAATTCACTGCAAGGAAAGATTTTGGACTTAACTGGTCTGGAGATATGCAAGTTTCTGATTTCGATGATGCTGATGATTTAGCCCTTTTGGCATATGATGTTGATGAGATGAACTCTTTCATTAGGGCTGTTGATGAGACTGGTAGTAGAGTAGGTTTGGTTATAAACAGAGAAAAAACTAAAGTGAAGAAAATTGGTCAGGCAGGTTGTGTTTCAGTTAATCTGAATGGTGGCAGTCTTGAGCAGGTGTCACAGTTTAATTATCTTGGGAGCTATGTAACAGATAATGGTGATGTGCGGCATGGGATTAATAGACGAATAGGGATTGCTGCCGGGATTTTTAGAATCTATGGAGATTGTGGAGGAATAGGCGTATACACCTAAAGACTAAAATGAGACTGTATAATAGTTTGGTTCTTTCTAGGGTTAGTTATGGTAGTGAAAGTTGGACGCTGTGTAAACAAGAAAACTGGAAACTAAGTGCTTTTGATTCTAGATGCTTAGGTAGTATCTTGGGTATTAGGTGGTTTAACTTTCTAACTAATGATGAGGTTAGCAAAGGATTCTGCAACCTCCTTTAAGTAGCATATTGTGCAGAGAGAGACTCCGCTGGTTTGGCCATGTTGCCATATGGATAATTATAGATTTGGGATTAGGGTTATGAACAGTGCCTAAAGGCCTCAGAAAGAAAGGGATACCTAGGATGCGGTGGGCAGACAATGTCAAACAGGACCTTGTTAGAATTGGTGTGCAGTGGCCGGATGCAGCAGATGTAGCTCAGGATATATATGCTTGGAGAATTAAACTGCACGGTCTGGTTGGATCTCTGTAGCTCATGGCTGCTTGAGGATGATGATGATGATGATATAGCACACAAGGAATTTTTCATTTATCTCTTAAAACGAAAAGCTTCGTTTTTCCCACAAGGGAACAAATTATTTTGTGCTAATGAAAACCTCTTGACTACCACACTATATCACCAAAATTTATTTTACATTTCTGGCATAAATAGATCGTTTTCAATATTTGTTTTTATGTTTTAGCATTTTCCACCGTTAGAGGGTATTATTAAGCTATTGAAAAATACGAAAAGTAATATTACATCAACCCTATCCAACCAGCTAAGCAATTTTCAGTTTCAAACAAAAAAAAAAGGTTAACACTAGGTGTCAGTTAAAAAGTGTCGGATAAGTGAGGTTCATATATAAGTATGTTATTGCGTTTGATTTATCAGATTTGAATATTATTAATAATATTTTTATTTAAAAAATTTCATTATATTTGTGAAAATAAGAGAAAATGGGAATATTTAATGAGTTAAGTTTAGATATTTAACAATAACTTTGCCAGTCCTAAGAAATTATATAAAATTGATGATTACTGAAAGATTAATTTGCTCAAACTTCTAAAATACACCCTTATTTTAAATAATTAAATCGCTCGAAATAATAATGCTTATAAACTCTTAAATACATACAAAATCCTCACGCAGCCATGGGCAACGGAGGTTCAACCAGACTGTGTTATTTTCCTCTCCAGACATGTCTGTTCTGAGCTATAGCTGTTGCATTTACCCACTCTAGGTCAATTCTAGAAGGTCCTGTTTGACAGGGTCTGCCCATCGCATCCTAGGTCACCTCCTTTTTCTGATACCCTTAGGCACACTGTTCATAATCCCGTTTGCCAATCTGCAGCTATGCATACGGGCAACATGGCCAAACCATGGCAGGCTCTCTCTTCACAATATGCTGCTCAAAGGAGCTTGATTACTTCTTCGAACCTCATCATTACTTACAAAGTCAAACCACCAAATGCCCAAGATACTGCGTAAACATCTAGAATCAAAGGCATCAAGTTTCTTGTTATCCTGCTTACAAAGGGTCCATGTTTCGCTACCATAACTAACCTTAGAAAGAGCCAAACTATTATACAGCCTAATTTTAGAATTAAGTGTACACGCCTATTTTTCCACACTCTCCATAGATTCTTAAAAGTTCCAGCGGCAATCTCTATTCGCTTATTAATCTCATGTCGCCCATCACCAGTATCTGTTACATAGTTCCCAAGATAAACTGAGACATTTGCTCAAGAATGCAGCATTCAAACAAACTGAGGCAACATCTGTCTGATCAATTTTCATCACTTTTGTTTTTTCTCCGTTTATCACTAAACCTACACTATTACCAGTTCTCATCAACAGCCCTATTGAAGGAATTCATCTCATCAACATCATTAACCAACAAGGTCAAATCATCTGCATAATCTAAATCATAAATTTTGAAATCTCTAGACTAGAGGTTCTCAACGTGGGGTAGGCGTTAAAATTTTTTGGGGTACGCCGTGAGAGCTCAATAGTCGCTAGATCTAGTAACAAAGTAAAAATAACCATTGTTATACTATAACTATAGTTTTTTCTATCTATACAAGGGGTACGCCAGTTACATACACATTTTCAGGGGGTACGTGAAGCATAAAAGTTTGAGAACCACTGCTCTAGACCATTTAAGGCCAAAATCTTTCCCTTGCAAAGAATTTCGCATAACAAAATCAATAACCAAACAAAAGGGAAAAGTAGACAAAATACACCCTTGTCTAACTCCACTAGCAATGCTAAACCAATCGCTGCAAGACGTAGCAACTCTTCACACATGACTCAGTGTTATTATAGAGAGCTTTCATTACGCTAACGAACTTATCAGGTATTCCATATGATCTAACAATCAACCACAAATTATGTCGATAAACAGAATCAAAAGCCTTTTTTAAATCCATAAAGCTAGTAACCACAGGTTTCTGAAACTCTAAATATTTCTCAAGAATCTGCCTAAGTGAAAATATTTGATCAGTACATCTCCTACCACTTCGAAATCCACACTGCTCATCAGCAGTTCTTCATCAACCAAATTATTAATTCTCATTAAAATCTCACTTTCAACCACCTTGCCATGTTTATTCCTCAATCCCTGGTGTACCTGTCTGTGGGAAGACCCACATAAAACATTAACAATATAATGCAACCCCCTATTGTCGTGCTGTCTAACTGCTTCTTCTGCTTCGTCAGCCAAGCTATCAAGTCAAAGATTCTTATCAGCTGTTAACTGATCCTTTACACGTTTATCAAGCTCCTTGTAATGACTTCTGTTAGGGCTAGTAGAATATTGATTCATATTAATCCTGTACTTTCTTCTTCCAGAAATAAGTTCCATAGCCTTATCACTCAAAAAATTTTGTATCCTCTGTTCCCTTTTACCCAAAAAGAGTAATGTTGGTTTCAAGAAAAGCCTGTTTAAACTGATCCCATTCTTTCTGAACTTCAGCAGTAAGCAAACCACGATTGTCATGAAGACTAAGTAGCCTATCATGGTATGTTTCGGTTACATCTGGATCTTTCAGGCATTCAGAGTTTTAGCTAATTTTTTTAACCTTAAAAAATAAATAAATACCCCCTCAAGCAGCTGCTTGCCACAGAGGTCTGACAGGAGCCTGTCAGTTTATATGCCAGAGTAGAAGGTCTGAGAGGATGGCAGGACCTCAGCAGAAAAACAACACGAACATCCATGCCTTACCCCGGGGCTCGAACCCAGGTCCCGTAGATCAGTAGCCAAGCGCGCTAACCACTCGGCCACGGGACGGCTATCCTACGGTCGCACGAGGCGACTTCGTCAGACCGCCCGAGGGCGGCTGGGCACGTAGCAACGACGCAACACAGCATAACTTAAGCTTTAGCTGCAAAACACTTTTGACCAGGTAATGGTCACACCCAATTTCGGCTCTTTTGCATGTTCTGGTATTCCTAACTGAACTGGCCCATTTGTTGTTAATTAAAATATAATCTGTCATATTCCTGTGCAACCCATCAGGTGAAACCCATGTATATTTATAAATGTCTCGGTGTTTGTAGTATGTGTTAGTTATTAGTAAGCCATTAAATTTCTGACCTGTAGAAGACGTTCTCCATTGCCATTGATACTACCAATGCCAAAGGAACCTAAAACTCCTGCCCAAAGGTCAGAGTCAGTAGCAACTTTAGAATTGAAGTCACCTAGCACAAAAGAAATATTTTCTTTCTTCCCAGAATTCGAAATATCCTGAAGCTG
This sequence comes from Ryuthela nishihirai, assembly GCA_038380435.1. Lineage (NCBI taxonomy): Eukaryota > Metazoa > Arthropoda > Arachnida > Araneae > Heptathelidae > Ryuthela > Ryuthela nishihirai. The sequence continues at coordinate 91,537,763 of JAWZYU010000004.1, read as the reverse complement.
GTTGTAAAACGTGTCCTTCTCGCTCTCATCAGAGTCCTCTGTGGGGTCATAACAATAGATGACCTTTGTTTAAAATTTTGCTCTAAGAAATCTTTCATTAATGCAGTCATAGCCTAGTAGATCATCACTGGCGTGTCTGCTGAGAAGCAAACCTACACCTTGAAGATGCTCTCCATCCTCTCGCCCTGAAAATAGAAATTTAAAGTTATTTTAAAGAATCTCACCTTTACCTGTCCATCTGGTCTCTTGAAAGCCTAGAATATCTAGGTTTTAACGCTGGAATTCTTGCGTGAGGACATCGAGAGAATAATCTCTTTGTAACGTCCTCACGTTCCACTTCCTGCAGAGAGAAAATGATTAGTAGGATTTTTAAAGAAGCTAGTTTATTGAGATAGGTAGGGCCATCAATATCAAACAGCTCCCTGATCGCAGGCATGGGACAAAGTCCTGTTCTTCCTCCGCTAAAAGCTGAAGTCACCGATACTTGTAAGAACTTCAGGACCACCTTTTCAAGTGGACCTTTTCAAGAGCCGTAGAACTGCCTGAGACACATTACTCCAGTTTAGGATTGACGATGCCCAACTAGCTAAGTGAGTTCAGGTACCTGAGATGGCCACTGATCAGGATTATCCACCAGCTGATATAAGATATCCCGTGCCTCTGTTCACCCACAAGCAAACAGAAAACACAGTGGCAGGTTCTCCCTCAACAGAGGCTCACCAGTGCAGCAAGTTCAGGATCTATAATCAAGCTCAAATCTATAAACCAGTCCAGTCTAGAAGGTATAAATAGTCAGCATCAGGATCCTGTGAATTTGACCACCCTTTAGTAGGGTTTTAAAAATTAAAAAAGTGGCCATAGATGAGCAGATCAGTAGGCCACACTGAACTGGCAGCCCTCCCCTTCCGTTCTCTTTTCGTCTCTTTTGAAAGGTACTACCTGCCTGCACAACGAGAAGGCGGGGTCAGACATTAGGTGCTAGACCTAGCCGGTTCTGTGCACGATTAAGATCTTTTTCTGCTATCACATTTTATAAAAAAACTTACTTTAGAAGTTATAGACTTTGACATTAGTTTTCCATTGACATAACATAGGTTTGTAAATTAACTTTAATCTACCAGTGTAGACACAATGGTATCATAGGTGGAGTTAAAAGTGTTCGTTCATGCATTCTAGAAAACAACATAATCTGGAATTTGATTAAAACCACTATCCCAAAGGAAAAATTGTGAAAGAGAAGGGCGGCATGTTCATTAGTCCAACTGGGGCACTACCTCACGAAAAACAGTTACAAAAAATAATAGACTAATTTTAATGTTGTTCTCCGTTTCACCTAGGTTGAGACCTGATGTAAACAAACAGCTCTACGTCCATTGGTTAAAGATCTCAAATATAAGTGTGTTTGTCATCATAAAAAATAATGTATAGATTTTTCTCATATATCAGTTTCAACAAAGCAGTGGTCAGGAAAAATAATTTGAATCTGCTTTATGTGGTTACTGAATGATGCACTTAAACATTATTAGCACTTAATACTAACAATCAGAAGAGGTATGAATTTGAACATAGAATACGAAATTAATATCAACAATTCTCGAAGAAGACGACAATGACATCAATGACGTATATGTGTGCCAAAATAGCCAACGGAAGCTACTTACAATTACCTATATGTAAAGTTTCAAATCTAATGATGAAATGTGTAGAAAAACAATAAAAGGAATTGCAAGTGGTATTTTTGAAAATATACATGTCTCTACGAATGTATGATTTAAGTCGGATATCCCGTTCAGTTAGTAACAGCAAATACATAACGGTTACGAAAGTGTGATCAATTTACCTTGATAATTATTGCCGTGAACCCCCTTTCGTATTAGGGCGGTCCGACATTAATGTTTGACTCCTTTCCTGATATTTGGCCGTGCTTCAATTGCGCTGATTACCGAAAAGGGTACTCTTTCCATATTAACCCAGAAACTTTATTTATAATAATGAAGAATGGAGAGGAGTCAGGTTTTACCAGTTACACACAATTTATTAAAAACAGCATTACTGAAATATTCTCTAACACAACTTACTCCCTTCGTCGGGGTACAGTTTCTTTTACTCAGCGTTTAGGCAATGTCAGCCTTTACAATGAGGAGCCAAGAAATTGCTCTGGCAAAGTCCATCCATTAAGTCCGAGCTACTAGCTCCAAAGTCATGTTCCGTAGTCCATTTCCTGGAGCACGGTGGCGGTGCCAGACAGACAACAGTATTTGAGAGGAAAAATCCAGATTTACAAATGATGGTGACCCTTACCTGTCTCACGTAGTCGCTGCAGAAGCCTTGGATGGGAAGCCCGGCACTGTCGACTGGGAGCCCATCTGCCTAATCTCGGCCGGACAAAAAAGGTTCGCCCTCATTCCTCGCAGGTACTAGCATCGTTCGTCGGGTGGAGGGAGAGAGACTGCTCGACCGGACTGCGAGACGGGAGGAGACAACTCATCAAGACGAGAGACACGAGGCAAAAGACACACTTCTCTCTCACTGTTCAACCTTGCCGCCTTTTCCCACCGCGACCTCTAGCGGTGGTCAGCGCGGAAGGCTGACGCGGGCACTCACTATTGGTCGGGGACTCTTGAGCCAAAAATCGCTCCGCCTTCTCGAGGCCTTTGATGTCGAGCGCGACTCCTACACCCGGGGCGATGGTCGCCACCGGTGTCATCCAGTGTAATGGACAAGTTCGTGGAAGCTGGGTGACCAAAACAAGTCTTTGTTCTCACCTTAGAAGAGCATATCCTAGGACCTATTGGCCCAAGTCGTGTCCGCAGGATCAATTTCTGTGGGCATGACACACCTATCCCCCTTTAGGGAGAGGGGGGAATAGGCGGGGCAGGGAAAAGGTCTCTGACGGACTGAAGATGACGATATATGCATTGGAAGTGGTGAAGCCGATCTCCTGGGTCACACATCAATATCTGGAATTTTTCCTTTTTCCTCCATGAGTCCAGGTGTCACATGGTGTAGTAACAGGTGCACTAAAAGTCCAACGGGTCACAGTTCGGGTCCGCCTGGACCGCTCTAGTGGGCGTCGGTTTGCAGGAGGCTCCACGGCACATGAAACAGAAAGAGAAACATGGAAAAGGGTCACAAATCTGGTTTTCCACATGTACTTAATTCACAAGCACACAGTCTGTCTCCGTGCCTACCGCCACGTGACTCACTGATACATAGAAACTTTAAAATCTCTGGGGCCATTTGGACCCAGCACAGGTTACATTTACAATTGGTACATACATTGCATTTATTTATTCTTACTTCCTATGTTTTTCATAGTAATAATTCAAAAGTTAAGTTTTTTTTTTTTAATTAATTCCGTCCTGGCTATTTGCCAATACTCCGGACAACCTATTCCGCAATTAATTTCTTTCTACAAGTTCCACTAATTCTTAAGACACTAGTTTGAACTAATTCTTTTCCCACAATTAATCTTATCTCTACTCTTTGTCTATAACTCCGACAGGTAATCCTTCAATTAACTCATCTAGATATCCTGAAAATTCACAAGACCACCTTGTGTCACAACGCTTTAAATAATCTTCTGACGTTAATTCATTTCTCTTTAACAATTCCAAAAAAACAAAAAACGAAAATCCCTTCTCAATGGGTTCACTCTACAATGGCAACATCATTTTACTACGTCGTTCTACAATAATACTCTAGCAGTCACTTCTCAGTAAACTTGTCCAATAATGACAACCTCATTTTACTAGGTCATTCCATAATGACAATCAAAACACTTCTCAAAAACTCATTCTATACTAACAAAATCATCTTACTAAGTTACTCTTACAATGGTCATCTAAAATTACTTCTCGATAAATTCATTCAATAACGACAGAGTCATTTTACTAGGTCATTCCATAATGACAATCAAAACACTTCTCAAAAACTCACTCTATAATAACAAAAACATTTTACTAAGTTACTCTTACAATGATCATCTACAATCATTTCTCAAATCTCAAATCTCTACTATTCAATTGGAGGGCTTTGCATTAGGTCTACAATATTTCCAATAACTGCTTTGTTTCTTCCGGCCGATTGATTGATTGTATGTGTGTGTGTGTGGGGGGGGGGGGTGTTGTGAAGCGCCGGCGCGTCCATGTCGTTGCTCTCGCACTCATCTCCTGGGCCTGGGGAGACAAAACGAGTGCCACGACATGACGTCATCTCCCGGCGCGCTTCCTTCTCCGACTCACGGGGGGGGGGGTGCAGAACTGCAGCCTCGCCAGAGTCTGCCGAAAACGTCACCATTTCCGCTTGCGACCGGCTCGGCCACCGCGCACGGGAGAAATTCTCGCGATTTCTCGCGTGAGCGTTCTATTGCTCAGACTCCATTCCTCCACTGCGCTTGATAGCCGGAGGGGGGGGGGGGGTGAGTGCGCTAGTGTACTGACGGAGATCGTTGGGTACTGACGGACCAGGGGAGGGGGATTTCTGCTGCCCTGGGGCGATGCGTCTTGAAGGCGTCCCTTCGCAACGACATTAGCCCATGAAGTGGGGTTCACTTCTTCGGGTTCTTCATATATCCCAGCATTCCGTGATTTCAAGCATCGTCTGCTTTGGGGCGGCCGCTGAGGCAAAGGAGGCGGGGGTGCTGATCCACCGGATGTGTTGACGTTATAGCAAGCCACGGTGTGCGAGGGTGTGTCAGCAGCAGTGGTTGGAGATGGCGTGACTCTTCCGTCTTGTCCACGTGGTCGAAGGTCGTACCTGTGTGGCTGATTGGCAGCTGTAGCGTGTGGCGGCTGCTGGGAGCTTGCTGTGGCAGGGTGCACTCGCATGCCTGGCGCCGGATGGCCTGCGACGTGATCCCGTGTGACTCGGGGGTTCGATTCCCAGTCGTCATCCTCAGATTCCGGTTAAACGATGGGTCGTGATGGAGGCATCGGGGGTTTTGCTGTGGGGTCTTCTGGGACGGAGGGCTCACCTATCAGATACGGGTGGCGTTTCCGCAGTTTGGTGAGGTGATCGACATGCACTGTCTCCACTTTGTGAGGGTTGGTGACTAAGGCGATTTTATAGTTCACTTCGGTGAGGCATTGCAGCACTCGCCATGGCCCAGTGGGCGTTTTCGATAACTTCCTGGTATTCCGGCGAGGGACCCGTGGGCTATACAAAAACACTAGGTCGCTGGGCCGAATACCTTTATCCACGGCCACTTTCCTTCTCTGCTCCTCCTGACTCGTAGCTGCTGCTTCAAGATTCGCCTTCACCAGCTCATATGCTTTATTCAACTTGTTGGCTAACTGTTCGCCATAGCTCTCAGTGTTGGCGTAGGTCGGGGGCTCCTTCGTCTGCCACAACTGGTAAGGAAGGGCCACGTCTCGGCCATACAGTAAAAAATAGGGGGTCTCATGGGTGGAACTGTGGGTGGCACTCCGATAAGCCATCAAAACAAATGGCAGATGCTCGTCAGACACATCATTTTTGTCGGCCACCAGATGAGATAAAATGGATGCTATGGACTGGTTGAATTTCTCCACGAGGCCGTTGGAGCTCGGGTGATAAAAACTAGTGTTTTGTTTAGTAATGCCTAATCGGTTAAATACCTCGGTCATCACGCGACCGGTAAAGTTGCGCCCATTATCACTGATGACAGTAGCGGGAATTCCATGTTTGGGAATAAAATCTTCTACAAACGCTCTAGCAATCGACTCTGCTGACTGATCGGCCAGTGTGTAGACCTCTGGCCATTTGGTAAAGTAGTCCATAATGACTAAGATGTACTTATTTCCTCGCTGAGTGATGGGGAGAGGTCCTAAATTATCCATGCCTATACGCTGACTCACAAGCCGCCCCGGCTTGTGAGTGGGGCTCGAACCAGGTTTCCCTTCTTTTTCTCTTGGTAGCCTCTCCGTTGCTGACGTGCCGCCATCGTGCAATCCCCCCTACTCCCTCTACTTGCTCGAAAAACGCTGTGGCAGTGCGGCTACTATCTCCTTCATATGGGTTTACTAAACTCACGAACCCTGCCAGGAGAGGTCCCGTCGTTGGGGACAGCTCCTGGGTAGGTGGCGCACTCACGTCCTGACTCTCCATTACTTCGGGGTCTTCCTCACTACGCAAATAGTGTATTGCGTGTTGTGCTGTATGTTGGGTTTTTGTGCCTCCTAAGTGCAGTGGAGGCACACACAGAAATGCAACTTAACGGTAAGACACAAAATCACTCCTATCTAGAATATAATAATGTAGCAGTCCCTAGTCGAATCTCTAGTACTCCCTTCATACATTCTACACCTGGGCCTAGCTATAGTCTTATACTTATCTTAGAACTAAAACATTTAATCCAATATTACTTCACTATATTCCAAAATAGAACTTGTTTCAACAGATGATCCTGAAATTCCTAACTAAAACATGATATACAATCCTCACTAAAAACACTATCTTACTTTCTAATATACACTTCATAACATTCCGCATATCACAATATTTCACTCTTATTTTTAACATTCTTAACCTTCTTAACATTCTGCCACTGCCACATTTTAACACAATAATTATGTAATCTATATATATGCTCTTCGATTTCTAGCCGCAATAACCCTCAGGTTCGAATATCCTGGTCACGGGAACCAATTTGCCGTGAACCCCCCTTTCGTATTAGGGCGGTCCGACATTAATGTTTGACTCCTTTCCTGATATTTGGCCGTGCTTCAATTGCGCTGATTACCGAAAAGGGTACTCTTTCCATATTAACCCAGAAACTTTACTTACAATAATGAAGAATGGAGAGGAGTCAGGTTTTACCAGTTACACAAAATTTATTAAAAACAGCATTACTGAAATATTCTCTAACACAACTTACTCCCTTCATCGGGGTACAGTTTCTTTTACTCAGCGTTTAGGCAATGTCAGCCTTTACAATGAGGAGCCAAGAAATTGCTCTGGCAAAGTCCATCCATTAAGTCCGAGCTACTAGCTCCAAAGTCATGTTCCGTAGTCCATTTCCTGGAGCACGGTAGTGGTGGCAGACAGACAACAGTATTTGAGAGGAAAAATCCAGATTTACAAATGATGGTGACCCTTACCTGTCTCACGTAGCCGCTGCAGAAGCCTTGGATGGAAAGTCCGGCACTGTCGACTGGGAGCCCATCTGCCTAATCTCGGCCAGACAAAAAAGGTTCGCCCTCATTCCTCGCAGGTACTAGCATCGTTCGTCGGGCGGAGGGAGAGAGACTGCTCGACCAGACTGCGAGACGGGAGGAGACAACTCATCAAGACGAGGGACACGAGACAAAAGACACACTTCTCTCTCACTGTTCAACCTTGCCGCCTTTTCCCACCGCGACCTCTAGCGGTGGTCAGCGCGGAAGGCTGACGCGGACACTCACTATTGGTTGGGGACGCTTGAGCCAAAAATCGCTCCGCCTTCTCGAGGCCTTTGATGTCGAGCGCGACTCCAGTCCAGAAGTTTCTACTCCCAGGGCGATGGTCGCCACTGGTGTCATCCGGTGTAATGGACAAGTTCGTGGAAGCTGGGTGACCAAAACAAGTCTTTGTTCTCACCTTAGAAGAGCATATCCTAGGACCTTTTGGCCCAAGTCTTGTCCGCAGGATCAATTTCTGTGGGCACGACATTATCAGTAAAAAAGTTTAAAAGAATTTTTCATCAGAAAAAAAATGCTGAATTTAAACAAAATATTAATACTGATAAACTCGTAGCCTAATTTTCAAAATTACAGTATAACATTATATACATACGGCTTTAGATTTCCCACTTGCAAAGTCAAGCTGCTTTAACTGAACAATACGATATAATAAAATGGAGACGAAATTATTGACGGCAAATTAAAGCGCATCTTGAGAGTAAAGGAAAATTTACTATTTAGATAAAACTTGGGCAAATTCAGGCCACACAGTTTCTGAAATGTGGCAGTCGACGTAATAAATGCGCACATTTTTGAAAATATACATGTTGACTTATAAAATAACAGTAGTAACGACACCTAGGGCCTACGATATCATCACTACTGTTGCTTTATTCTTCTAATATTACTGTTGCTAAATTCTTCTAATTAATTATCTAATAAATTCTTCTATATTAATATATATATAATATTACTGTTGCTAAATTCTTCTAATTAATTATCTAATATATTCTTCTATATTAATATATCTAATATTACTGTTGTTAAATTCTTCTAATTAATTATCTAATAAATTCTTCTATATTAATATATCTAATATTACTGTTGCTAAATTCTTCTATTTAATTATCTAATAAATTCTGCTGTATTAATATATCTAATATTACTCTTGTTAAATTCTTCTAATTAGTTATCTAATAAATTCTTCTATCTTAATATTTCTAATATTAATATTGCTAAATTCTTCTAATCAATTCTGCTATATTAATATATCTAATATTACTGTTGTTAAATTCTTCTAATTAATTATCTAATAAATTCTTCTATATTAATATTTCTAATATTAATATTGCTAAATACTTCTAATCAATTATCTAATAAATTCTTCTATATTAATATGTCTAACATTACTGTTGCTAAATTCTTCAAATTAATTATCTAATAAATTCTTCTATATTAATATATCTAATATTACTGTTGTTAAATTCTTCTAATTTATTATCTAATAAATTCTTCTATTAATATATCTATTATTACTGTTGCTAAATTCTTCTAATATAATATTAATATATAAATACATCTAATATTATTGTTAATATATCTAATATGTTATATTAATATACCTAATATTACTCTAGCTAATTTTTTTAAATTAATCTAATATTATTCTTCTAATATCATTATTGCTTTATTCTTCTAATATTCTACTGTTGCTTAATTAGTTCTAATATATTGCCTATGGCGTAGGCAATATATTAGAGTAGGGTTCTCAAAGTAGAGTATGCCGTGAGAGCTGTTTCACTGATTACCCAGTAAAATGTTTATAATTTTATAAGATTTGTTAAATTGTTTATGTCATTCTTTTATGTTTATCGATATATGTAATTTATGAATACAAAATTTAATGTGTGTGTGTGTGTATATAGTATATAAATATATGTTTTATTTTATTCCCATTGTTATACTATAACTATAGTTTTATCTATCTATACAAAGGGTATGCCAGTTACATACACATTTCTATGGGGTACGTGAAGCATAAAAGGTTGAGAACCACTGTATTAGAGGATAGCCATTCCGCAGAAAATCGCGAACGGAAATAGCATTTTTATTTTAAAGTTAAATTAATTAAAATGTTTCTATCGATTATATATTTATTATTTCAATTTTTTCGCAAGAATTTACATAAATTAATACTGAGGTATATTTAGCACATGAGTTACAAAGTCGTACGTTTCTGGTAGTGTGCTTTGTGTCCATGTGTTTATCATGTACTTAAAAATGGGGCCTCAAATATAACAATAGCATAATATAACAAACTGTGCGCACTGATACTAGAAAATGTTTCGTTGTGTCCTACTGTGATGTTTTCGATTCTGTATGGTCTGGTTTTGTGAATCAGGGCTACGTCGTATTCTTTAGTTTATGCAACACGAATTTTTCCAATACGGCCACCGCCTGAAATCATAGCATTATCTGTTAAATCGATTACACCGATGCGCATACGCTGAAATACAATGTAAATTAACTGATGCAGGTGGTGGGTCACTGAATTTAGGGTGGTCCATGACATTTAATTGGCTGATTCTAGCAATGCAACCAATAGTCTGGTCTGGTCAGATGTATGGTCTGGTTTTGTGAATCAGGGCTACGGCGTATTCTTGAGTTTAACATGAATTTTTCCAATACGGCCACCATCTGAAATCATAGCATTATCTATTAAAGCAATTATACCGATGTGCATCTGGTGGGGGTGGCTCAGTCGGTAGCGCGCCAGGCTCGTAATCTGTAGTTCCCAGGTTCGAGTCCCAGCTGGGTCAGCGTTGATATTTATATCCGCAAAATTCCCCGCCCTGCTCACGGTCAGTAGGGGACACCTATGGGCTTGGAAAGACCGCCGTCCATCGGATGGGACGTTAAACCGTGGCCCCGTGTTCGTGAGAGCCATACCCTGTGCACGTTAAAGAACACGCTGGATGGCCCTTGACGGGAGGGTACCATCTGCCTCCCAACAGCTGTTCCAGTGGGTCTCCTCCCCCAACCTTCTCTGAGCCTTCGGGGTGCATGTGATCTGGCATTTAGCCAATGATGTGCAAAAAAGTGCCGCTCAGAGGTAAAACAACCCAACCCAACCGATGCGCATACGCTGAAATACAATAGAAATGAACTGGTGCAGGAGGTGGGTCACTGAATTAGAGTGGCCCGTGACATTTAATTGGCTGATTCTACCAATGCAACCAATAGTCAAAGATCTTGTCCTTTCACTCTGCCAAGTTCAACATGCCTAAACGTTTCTAGTAAAATGTGTTTGAACTAAGTTGCCAAAATTTTATTTTGTCAAAGGAGGATACTTATATATGAACAGTTTAAGAAGAACGTTAAATATGGAAAACATAAAATGCGTTGAACATTTGGTCCATAATAGAATACTAATATGAACAGTTTAAGAAGAACGTTAAATATGGAAAACATAAAATGCGTTGAACATTTGGTCCATAATAGAATACTAATAAGACATTTTAGCAAGAACTTTCGTTAGCAGTCTTTTGACTCGAAACACAAAGGTCTCACGTGCAATACCAGCCACACTAAGAGTAGTTTTTTTAATACTGTTTTATTTTTTACGTTATTTACATATTACCATATCACTTTAACAATTCATTGTGTAATAAATTAATATTCTAAATTAAATATCACCGGAAAATACCATTGTTCAAGTGATAATTTACCACGAGTAATTCAGTTTGAAACAATACAGTAGAAGCCCGCTTATCCGAAGCAATAAGGAACCTACTCCTTTGCCTAACCTCATCACTAGTTACAAAGTTGAACCACCTAATGCCCAAGATACTGCGCAAGCATCTGGAATCAAAAGCATTTAATTTCCTGTTATCTTGTTTACAAAGTGTCCAAGTTTCACTCCCATAACTAACCCTAGAAAGAACCAAACTATTATACAGTCTAATTTTAGTTTTTATACGCCTATTTCTCCACACTCTCTTTAGATTCTTAAAAGTCCCGGCAGCAATCCCTATTACTCTGTTAATCTCATGCCGCACATCACCATTATCTGTTACATAGCTCCCAAGATAATTAAACTGTGACACCTGCTCAAGACTGCAACCATTCAGATTAACTGAATCACAGCCTACCTAACCAATTTTCATCACTTTAGTTTTCTCTCTGTTTATAAACAAACCTACTCTACTACCAGTCTCATCAACAGCCCTAATGAAAGAGTTCATCTCATCAACATCATATGCCAAAAGGGCTAAATCATCAGCATCATCGAAATCAGAAATTTTTGCATCTCCAGTCCATTTAAGGCCAAAATCTTTCCGTTGCAGTGAATTTCGTATAACATAATCAATAACCAAACTAAAGAGAAAAGAAGACAAAATGCACCCTTGTTGAACACCAGAAGTAATGCTAAACCAATTGCTACAAGCCTTACCAACTCTCACACACGACTCAGTATTATTATAGAGAGCTTTCATGGGGCGGGGGTGGCTCAGTCGGTAGCGCGCCAGGCTCGTAATCTGTAGTTCTCAGGTTCGAGTCCCAGCTGGGTCAGCGTTGAGATTTATCTGCGCAAAATTCCCCACCCTGCCCACGTCAGTAGGGGACACCGATGGGTTTGGAAAGGCCGCCGTCCGTCGGATGGGACGTTAAGCCGTGGCCCCGTGTGCGGGAGAGCCATACCCTGTGCACGTTAAAGAACACGCTGGATGGCCTTGACGGGAGGCTACCATCTGTCTCCCAACAGCTGTTCCAGTGGGTCCCCTCCCCCAACCTTCTCTGAGCCTTCGGGGTCCATGTGACCTGGCCATTTAGCCCATGGTGTGCAAAAAAGTGCCGCTCAGAGGTAAAACAACCCAACCCAAAGAGAGCTTTCATTATGTTAACTAACTTGTCAGGTATACCATATGATCTCACAATCAACCACAAATTATGACGATCAACAGAGTCGAAAGTCTTTTTGAAATCAACAAAGCCAGCAACCAAAGGTTTCTGAAACTCTAAACATTTCTCAAGATTCTGCCTAAGTGAAAATATCTGATCCACACATCCCCTATCACTTCTGAATCCACAATGCTCATCACGCAATTGCCTGTCAACCAGATTCTTAATTCTATTAAGCACAATCATGCAAAGAACTTTCCCTGGAACAGAGAGTAGGCTGATATCCCTATAGTTATCACAAGAACTGCGATCACCTTTTTTGAAAATAGAAATAATAATAACTCTGGTAAAATCCTTAGGAACTATATCTTTATCAAAAAAAAAATTCAAAATTTCGGTCATCCATGTGGTAACCGAAACATTCCCAGCTCTACGCATTTCCGTAGTAATTTCATCTATTCCTGGGGATCTATGTAGTTTAAGTTTAGAAATAGCTAAACTACCTTCAAACTGTGTTATAGGACCAACATTAAGCCAGTTAAGACATTAAAGACAGTAATGCATCTGTTATCATAACAAACAATGGGGTATAAATAACTATATTGTGTAGAATATCACTAAAATACTCAGCCCACCTAGCCATGACAGAATCCTCACCTTCTATAACCTTACTTTGTTTATCATTCAATCGTATATACCTGTTCCATTTCTACCATATAAAGCATTAACTATCTGGTACAGCACTCTACTGTTGTGCTGTCTAAGTATTTCTCGGCTTTGTCAGTCATCAAGCCAAAAAATTCTTATCAGCAGCTAACTGATCCTTTACACGTTTATTAAGCTCTCTGTAATGCTTTCTATTAGGACTAGTAGGGTACTGATTAAGGACATTCCTGTAGTTCTTCCTTTCTGAAATAAGCTCAAGTGCCTTATCACTCAAATAATTTTGCCTCCTCTGCTCCTTTTTTCCTAAAAGGGTACTGCTAGTTTCAAGAAAAGCATGTTTAAAACGGTCCCATTCTTCCTCAACTTAAGTAGCATGCAAACAATGACTGTCATAATGACTGCATAACCTATCATGGTAAGCTTTGTCTATAACTGGGTCTTTCAGAGCTTCAGAATTAAAGGTATATTTTTTAACCATAGCACAACACTTCTTAAGTTAAAGTTGCAAGACACTTTTAACAAGATAATGGTCAGGTACAATTTCAGCTCCACTATATGACCTGGTATTCCTTAAAACAGAACTAGTCCATTTGCTGTTAATTACTATATAATCAATCATATTCTTATGCAGCCCATTTGGTGAAGTCCATGCGCACTTACAATGAAGAGCCAAAACATTATGACCTTCAGGGCTTAACCCTTTCAGCCCTGAATTTTTAATATGAAAAATAATTTTTTTTGATCATCAATAATTGAATATAAAACATACAAGAACTCCCCTACTAAGTTTGAGCGGGTTTCCGCCATAGGTTAAGAAACTAGGAAATCCTGGTAAATGCCACCATCAGGTCAGAGATAAAAATGGAAGCATATTTTTTATTCATTTTAAATAATGTTTTTATATAAAGATTGTGAAAAATTTTGAAACAATTTTTTGATTTCAATTTTAGATCGGTACTTACCAAACATGATGTTCAGGTTATTAGCATTCATCTTGAATAGCGGAACAATACGGGAAAATCAGATATGTAAACACTCATTTCTTGTTGAACCATGTCATGAAATGTGATTCACATACTTTGTAGAGGTAACATCTAGTGCTTTATGGTGAAACTAGATACTCAGCCAGTAGTTAGAACTGTTTATATATTAAAGTGGCAAATGCCACCGGCAGGGCCGGAAGGGTTGATATGATGTTGGTCCTCCACGTGACGCCAAAACAGCTCTTACCCGGCGAGGCATGGACGCTACAAGATTTCTAAAGCTGTCTTGTGGTATCTGGTACAAACACGTTACCAGCAGATCCTTTAACTCTTGTAAGTTACGTGGTTGAGCCGCCGCAGATCGGTTATGATGTTCCAACACAAACCACAGATGTTTGATTGGATTAATGTCTGGGGAATTTGGAGGTCAGGGCAATACCGGGAAATCTTCCTCATGTTCCGCAAACCATTCCCGAACAATCCGGACAGGTGGCATGGTGCATTATCCTGCTGAAAGAAAGCACTACTAGAGTGAGATACCGTTGCCATGAAAGGATGTACCTGGTCTGCAATGATGTTTAGATATGTGGTAGATGTCATAGTCTCCTGCATATGATGATGAGATCCAGGGTTTCCCAGCAGAACATTTCCCAAATCATTACACTTTCTCCACCACCTTGTTTTCGTCCCATGGTGCATACTGGTGCCAACACTTCCCCAGGTAAATGACATACACGTACTCGGCCGTCCATATGGTGCAACAGGAAACAGGATTCATCGGACCAGACGACCTTCTTCCAATCATTCAAAGTCCAGTTTTGACGCTCGCATGGCCATTGTAGATGCTTTCGACGGTGAACCGAGGTGAGCATGGGCACTCGGAGCGTCCTGCGGCTATACAGCCCCATTTTCATCAGGGTTCGATGTACTGTGTGTTGTATGTGTACATTACGCCCGTCATCAGCGTTCAAATTACGGGCGAATTGAGCTACAGTATCCCTTCTGTTGGCTCGTACCATATGGGATAAACTTTACTCATCTCTAGCATCGATGAGCCATGCTGGCCCACACCTTGCCAGTGTTTCGTTGCTTTTCCCTCCTCGGACCATTTTTTGATTGTGCTCACGGCTGACCGCGAGCACCCCACAAGGCTTGCTGTCTCGGAAATGCTCTGACCCAGTCGTCTGGTCATTACAATTTGGCCTTTATGAAATTCATTTAAGTCCGCTGCCTTTTCCATCTGAAGAACAAGAATAACCCTGATTAACAGAGATCAATGTTAGATGTTATTTATACCGTTTCATGACCTTCACAAACGCCGTCGTTTATCTGCAGTTGCTTCGATTTGCATAAAGGCTCACTGGTCATAATATTTCGACTGTGTCGGGGTGTTTGTAATAAGTGTTAGTTATTCTCAAACCATTATGTTTACTTACCTATAGGAGACTTTGCCCATTGTCATTTGCAGCTACCAATACCTAAAGGGCCTATCACTCCTCCCCGAAGGTCAGAGTCAATACCAACTTTGGCATTAAAGTCGTCTAGAACAAGAGTAATATCTACTTTCTTGACAGAATTCAAAATATCCTGAAGATGTCCGTAAAATCTATCCTTCTCATCCTCATCGGCATCCTCAGTGGGTGCATCATAACAGCAGATAACATTCAAGTCTTTAACGCTTGTCTGAAATTTTGCTGTAAGTAACTTTTCATTAATGCACTCATATCCTAGAAGAGCATCACTAGCGTATCTGCTGAAAAGCAAACTAACCGCTTGGAGATGCTTTTTATCTTCTCTCCTTGAAAAGAGAAATTTAAAATAATTTTTAGAATCTGACCTTTATCTGTCCACCTGGTGTCTTGAAAGCTGGGAATATCTAAATATTAGCTATGGGATTCTTGTGTGAAGACATAAAGAGAATAATCTCTGTGCAGAGTCCTCACATTCCAACTACCTGTGGAGAGAAAATGGTTAAGTGGAATTTTTAAAGAAACTCTGTTTATTGAGAGAGGGAATGTCGATATTATCAAACAGCTGTCTAATCGCATGCATGGGGCGAAGGCCTTTTCCCTCACTACTAAAGGCTGAAGCCATATACACTAGAAGACTTCCCCTAATGCAAGATCTGACGATGCGTGCAGAAGCAAGAGTCAGGTGCCTGCGATGACCTCTGCTCAGGATTATCCACCAGCTGATAAAACATATCCTATGAATCTATTCACTTAAGGCTGTCAACCTCAAATAAATAGAAAACACAGCGGAAGATTTTCCCTCCACAGAAACCCACCAGAGCAGCAAATTCAGGATCCATAATCAAGCTTTGAGCCATTATTCCTTCAGGTTGGTATATATGATCAGCACGAGGACCCTGTATGGTTGACCACTCCTCAGCAGGGTAGAAAAAAAGAAAAGTAGACATAATAGTCGAGACAAGCAGACCACAGTGATCTGGCAGCCCTCCCCTTCCATTCACTTCCACAAGAGAGTACCTACAGGTACTGGTAAGAAAATTGAAAAATTTCCCATGTTATGATGGTGGAGAGTCAAATTCGGTAATACGTAAATTTCTGCAGTAAGCGTTTTATTGGAAAAAAGGAATATATAAATTTCAAATCTCATTCATATCTATCTAAATCTCGATTTTCAGCAATATTTGTTGGGTATTTAAAGGAGTTTGGAAGCCCGGATACTTAACAGCAACAAAGTCAGTCTTATCGAACTTGTGTAAAACTGACAATTATTGAAAGAATTACTTGCACAAAATTCTAAAACATACACATTTTATTAAAAGGTTTGAAATAATAATTATTTTTTTAAGTTTTAATTAATTTCTTAGGTGAATTTTTATGATCGACATTTTTGTTATTCAGTATTCAAACTGCTATAACTCTTGTATTGCTGGTATCCATACGCTGCATCAAGGATGTTAAATTCGGTGGTAAAAACATGATCTTTATGTCGCCTACTTTAAGTTCTTCACAATTGGGATGAGAAGGAACATTATCGAGAAGCAGTATAGCCTTTTCAGATCAGTTTATTTTCTTCAAGTGTTCCTTTGCAGAATATAAAATTCATGGAAAACACCATTCTTTGAATAATTCAGAGTCCATCCAAGCTGATACGATTTGCATTTTTAAAAACTCTAGGATTTGTTGTTTGCCAATAACGAAAAATGTCAATTTGTGAGTTCCAGCTGCATTGCTGCAGGCGGCTACTGTGATCATTTCTTTTGAATTTTTGTATCCTCTTGCTGCAAGCTCCGTTTTTTGTGTCGTCGTTTTTGCAGGTAACATCATATAAGTTAGACCTGTTTCGTCTATATTGTTCAGCTGATATACAACCAAATTTTCTATATTGATTTTTCCAACAACCCGTCACCATTAATCCGTTGTTGTATGTCGTCTTCCTGTAAATCGTGGGAACTTTCAGTTTATTTAAAATCAGTTCTATGTTCTTCATTGTATATGTTCTTTATTCAACTATGTTCTTCATTATCTTCTTCTAGTTCAAGATTTTCTGAATTCTTTCATAAAGTTTTGAACAGCAAGTTGATTAGCAGATAATTTTCCCCCCGCTAATGTTCAAAACATTGATACCATGACGTTTTTTCGAACACCCAAATCATCCGTCACTTGCTGTAAAATTTTCGGCGGCGCCAATCCTTTGATGTAAGACCAAGGCCTTTCTTTGAGTATGGGCCCGCTGAATGGAGTTCTGCGTCTCTTCCTTGCAATAAACCATACCCATAATGCATCGTCTACGAATTCCAGTTTTGGTTACTTTAAAGTGGAGGGAGAACTTAAAGACACTTACAAAGCAGTCTGTGCAGAATTCTTCTAGCTTTTAAAGATTTTTTCCCCAGTCTTTTACAATTGTCTCGTTCACACCTAATTGGACAAAAAACGTTTTTAGCGACTCACCCATATCGAGTCTTTTCAAAGCATTCAACTTAGTTTTCATAGAAGCAACAACTCTCTTTCCTTTTGCATTCATATTTCATCGGTTTACGTAATATTTAATTAAATTACGTAATTGCAATAACAAGTACAACTGGCATAGATGGGTTTGGGAACAAACACAACTGACTCTTGGTAACCATAGAACGTAATTGGTGGGAGCAGAAAGGAGTGAGCGTACTAGCTGCGAGGATTAAGCGTGCCTTGGGCATCAGTTGATACATTTTACAGTGGGAATGGAGAGCGTCGGTTAATAGGGAGAGTCGGTTAAGTGGAGATCGGTTAAGAGATGATACTATAAGTTTATAATCAAAACGTAACAAAAAATAGTAATCCTCCATATTAGACATATTTTTCACGAATAGTATTTTTAAAAATACTCCACGAATGGGGAGGAAAAATACATAATAGGTAATTGTTATAGGTGAGAGGCAAAACGCTAAATTGAACTAGAAAGTATTTCATCAGAATTTGATCCACTTTTAAGCAAGAGCAACCTTTCGTTCCTTATTCATTGAAAGATAATCTTTTCAAAACACAACCATTCAAAACTGTAACAATAATGGCATACCCTCACAGTACATAGAAAGGAGCAAGAAAAAGAGACATTTTATGAACAGTTTATCATCAAACTATAATTTCGAGAATTAACAATTTTACATTTGTACTGACGAAATGAAAATATGTCTGTATAAGAGAAATATATCATTCCTATGGAAAACAAGAGATTTGAAACTACCGTGAACTCCGGAATCCATTGACTATTGATTATTCACGAACTACAAAAATGTCATTAAAAGCCATGTACCAAAATATCTAACTATCTGTACACATAAGTGTAAAGGTTCTACGATAATTATTACAGGAGAAAAAATTGACATTAACCACATTGATTATAAGCATACCCCAAACCTGGAGGATTATTTCAAATTCTGAAAATTTTGCAATTTACAAAAATAATTCGATAAATTATGCCGGTAGATTGATTTTAAAAGTAAAGTTCTTTCCATGATTGTGCTTAATAGAATTAAGAATCTGGTTGACAGTCAATTGCGTGATGAGCAATGTGGATTCAGAAGTGGTAGGGAATGTGTGGATCAGATATTTTCATTAGGCATATTCTTGAGAAATGTTTAGAGTTTCAGAAACCTTTGGTTGCTAGCTTTGTTGATTTCAAAAAGGCTTTCGACTCTGTTGATCGTCATAATTTGTGGTTGATTGTGAAATCATATGGTATACCAGACAAGTTAGTTAACATAATGAAAGCTCTCTATAGTAACACTGAGTCGTGTGTGAGAGTTGGTAAGGCTTGTAGCAATTGGTTTAGCATTACTTCTGGTGTTCGACAAGGGTGTATTTTGTCTCCTTTTCTCTTTAGCTTGGTTATTGATTATGTTATGCGAAATTCACTTCAAGGGAAAGATTTTGGCCTTAAATGGGCTGGAGATACGAACATTTCTGATTTAGATTATGCTGATGATTTAGCCCTTTTGGCAAATGATGTTGATGAGATGAACTCTTTCATTCGAGCTGTTGATGAGACTGGTAGTAGAGTAGGTTTGGTTATAAACAGAGAGAAAACTAAAGTGATGAAAATTGGTCAGGCAGGCTGTGATTCAGTTAATCTGAATGGTTGCAGTCTTGAGCAGGTGTCACAGTTTAATTTTCTTGGGAGCTATGTAACTGATAATGGTGATGTGCGGAATGAGATTAACAGGCGAATAGGGATTGCTGCCGGGACTTTTAAGAATCTATGGAGAGTATGGAGAAATAGGCGTATACACCTAAAGACTAAAATTAGGCTGTATAATAGTTTGGTTCTTTCTAGGGTTAATTATGGTAGTGAAACGTGGACACTTTGTAAACAAGATAACAGGAAACTAGATGCTTTTGAATCCAGATGCTTAAGCAGTATCTTGGGCATTAGGTGGTTCAAATTTGTAACTAATGATGAGGTTAGGCAAAGGAGTTTGCAACCTCCTTTAAGCAGCATATTGTGCAGAGTGAGACTCCGTTGGTTTGGCCCTGTTGCCCGTATGAATAATTATAGATTGACGAATAGGGTTATGAACAGTGTGCCTAAAGGCCTCAGAAAGAAGGGGAGACCTAGGATGCGGTGGGCAGACAATGTCAAACAGGACCTTGTTACAATTGGTGTGCAGTGGCCAGATGCAGTAGATGTAGCTCAGGATAGACTTGCTCGAGAACTAAATTGCACGGTCTGGTTGGACCTCTGTAGCCCATGGCTGCTTGAGGATGATGATGATGATGAGATTGATTTTTAATATATTACATTTTTCTCATTTTGTCCCTTCCTGTATTTCATTGTGCCCGTTCCAATCGTTGTGGTCACTCCCACAATTTTTATCGATCGAGTTATATATGCAATGCACTTTAAAGTTATGAGACACCAATTCTGAGGTTACGTCTAATGTTGCCTCAGCTCTTATGCTGGCTCTGATGATATTTGATTTATCACACACCTTTTGTAACATCCTTTCAGTTTTGTGTCACTCTGGACAACTACTGTCCACAAGTCTCCTTCCACGTATGGCTGTCCACCATGTTTCAACAGAGATTATTTACGAACAAACAAGAATAATTATATCTTCTTCTATAATGCTGTTATAAACGTCATATCCCATTAGTTTATATGGAACAGGATGACGGAAAAATTTGACAGATTAAAAAAGTCCCACTGCTATCTTTATTCTTTCAGTTAAGTCTCCTGTTCACTAGATTTGAAACATACTTGTGAAAATCGAGATGATTTTTCAGTTCCGAAAATTGCTCCTACTTCGTTATTAAACATTTCTCTGAATTCTTCTGAAGATAGCACACTATTATTTCTTGAGCCATTATGCTTCTTAAAAGCATTATATTTCATTGAGCAACAGAAAGGAAATCATAAAGTAATCGGATAACCAGAAGGTAAAAAATAAATAAATATCTCCTCAAGCAGCTGCTTGCCACAGAGATCTGACAAGAGTCTGTCAGTTTATATGACATAGTAGAAAGTCTGTGAGAATGGCGAGCCCTCAGCAGAAAAACAACACGAACAGCCATGCCTTACCCGGGGCTCGAACTCAGGTCCCCTAGATCAACAGCCATGAGCGCTAATCACTTGGCCAAGGACTGCTAACCAGAAGATAAGCAATACTCAATTATTCCTTAAGCGGTAATCAAATATCCACAAATAGTTGATTCCTGGCTGGCTGGTAGGGGGTGGCTCAGTTGGTAGCGAGTCAGGCTCGTAATCTACAGTTCCCAGTTTCGAGTGCTACCTGTGCCAATGTTGAGATTTATCTTCGTTAAACTTCCCCTCTGACCTTGATCAGAAAGCAGACACCGATGGGTTTGGAAAGACCGCCATCCTTCGAATGGGCTGTGGCCTATCCCTATGAAATGTTGCTATGTTGGAGAGCCATAGCTTACGCAAGAAACTTGCTGCATGGCCTTGACGGAAGGCTACCATCTGTCACCTAACAGTTGTCCTGTGGGTACCCTTTCACACTTTCTCTGAGCTCTCGACCTCCTTGTGACCTGGCCATTTATCTCACTGTGTACAGAAAATTGCTGCTCCTGAGTGGGACGCGAACCCACGCCTCCCAGAAATATGCCGGGCGTCCTAACCGCTGGACCATCAGAAGCTGCAATTTTTTTCAACCAGGTGACATTATATTCATTCCCGCAATTTCTGCTCATTCGCCTATTAGAAGGGAATGGGGCAACCAAGCCGCCACGTTTGATGGTGATAATAACTGTTACTTACGCTCCCAGCGTTATATCAATAATTCAGTAATAACTCATGACAATTAATTGCTTTCAACTAATTATTTCCAGCGTTTCTTGTCTACAGTACTGTTTCCTGTGATACTTCATTTACTAACAACCCTGTCTTGCTAATTATTATAGGAGGCTTTATCGATGGCTGATAAAGAAATTCTGCAACCTCACGTAATTACTTTAAAGGCCCAGGAGAAAAAAAATAAGTCAAGCTGTTTATTAAGTAACAGGAGAAGATGGGTGTAAAGGAAACATTGTCTTGAGCGGGGTGGGATCTGAACCCACGACCTCCTGTTGACATGCCAGGTGCTCTGACCACTGAGTTATCGGCCGCTGATCAATCTGTTCTCTACTGCTGATGTTCTACACTGTCTGAGTGCATTTGGGGACTCAATTTCTTCAGAGGCTCCCGATCGTGTGCACACAACCAACCATTCAAAAGACAGTGATTAACCAGATGGAACATAACATCAGCAGGAGAGATAGGTCAGCGGCAGGTAGCTCAGTGGTCAGAGCACCTGATATGTCATCAGGAGATCGTGGATTCAGAACCCACCCGGCTCAAGACAATTTTCCCTCTACACTAATCTTCTTCTGTTGCTTATAAAACATCTTGATAGTCGATAAATATTCTTTATATCAATGATGAGCTGTGAATTCGTATGTCTAAAAGTTTAGGTAATGTTTCTTTATTCTCATTCAGATTCATAGGAATGATTCAAAAAGAAAATTGGCGAATAGCAGATATTTTACTTAAAACAAAAGATATATTCAAAATCAATAGGCAACTGCATATTTTAAACTTCTGCCAAAATTCAGAAATGGGGGGTTGGGGGTGGACATGTAAATAAAATTTCTTATGTTAACTTTTTCAATGCAGACGTCCTTACCATTTTTTTTTATCGCATTTCACAATTTCGATTTTAAACTACACAGATAAAAAGCAATTGTTAGTCAGTAAGCCCGAATGCAGAAAATATAAATACCAGTAGGGAAACGAGTGGCGAAGTCGAGCCAGAAAAAAGGAAAAAAGAGAAGGCCAAGAGACTAGATTTACAATGCAGTGTAACGTTTCTCCTCCGTTTTAGAGGCGTTTAAAAATTTCTCGAAAAATGCGTGAAATATGCACAAGTTTAATAATTTTTTCCCTCCATTACTATTACCTCCTTGGGAATGACCCATTTAGGGTGGGAGGGGGCCATGCCACCTACCTCCCAATCCGGCCTTGGTTGAGAACGCTTGCGTGTTACTAAAATGGAAAGCGACGACCGATTTTCTGTCCGTTGAAAGAGAAAAATATTTTCATTCGCCAAGTAAATGATCTCGCTCAAATCTTTCTAAACCTTGAATTTTAGACAATATTAATTCAGTGAAGAGTTACGGAAGCTGAAATATTTAAAGCAACATTATCGGTTGGAATGTTTTATCTCAAAATGTAAGTGAAACGTAACTGTTACTTTAAAACATTTTTTGTTGACTGAACTTCTGTCAGGAATAGCAGGTGACTAATTCATGGGCTGCCAATTTTCCCTCGCATTTGCTTTACTTTGCTTAAATCCAAACGTTTAGTTCAATACATCTTTTTAAAGTTTCGGTAATGATTATTTTTTTCATTTTATACGAAAAATTTAGATTATATTATTTAATTTAGAGCAGGGGTCATGTAGATAGCACTACGAATCATATGGCGTCAGGCAAGGGCGGTCACGTCTTACGTCTGTAGCAGACCTTTGAGATATGTGTGAAGGATTTTGTAGTCCAAATATGACACTCTTTGACTACTGATCTAAGGGACCTGGGTTCGAGCCTCGGGTAAGGCATGGCTGTTTGTGTCGTTTTTCTGCTGAGGTCCTGCCATCCTCTCAGACCTTCTACTATGGCATATAAACTGACAGGCTCCTGTCAGACCTCTGTGGCAAGCAGCTGCTTGAGGGAGTATTTACTAATGAATTATTCAGTAATAAAGAGATCCTAATAAAAATAAGATAAAAAAAAATGGCGACCGAAACCACGCCCTTAATCCCTTCAGGAGTGCAAAAATTACTGCCTGTAAAAAACCCCTAAAAAACTCGTAGGTCTCTTGCAGGGGGTCATGTCAACATCACCAAGAGGAGAAGGCCCTACCAGTCGGTGAAGCGATTCTGATGACGTCATTTTTAGTCGACCCGTAGTCGACTTAGGCAACACAGGAGAACGTGGTATTCTAGCAACGTCGCCTCCATCTTGCTATAGTTAGTGTTTAACTAGTTTTGCCGCATTTGATTTGGTGTGTGCACAAAGCATTTTGTTATTAAATTCATTAATTTTTTAGCGAAATGCCATCGTGCTGCTGCGTTCCTCACTGCAGGAGCAATTACGACGGGGAAAAATATTCTGTTTTTAAATTTCCAGAAGATATTGATTTGCGACAGAAATGGATTCGTTCAATAACCAAGGCAAAACTATCCAACGAAAGCATCCATGGTAAGGAGAACTTTATTCTGTATTAATATCTATTGTCATATTTATGAACTTCTAAAGTAAAAATTATCGTTTTAACTATTATATGTTACGTTTGTATAATATACATATATAATATCATTGATCTTGTATGGATTAATTTGACGTTATTTTATTAAGCAAGAAACCTAATATGCTGGAATAAAAAAATGTCGAATGTACATATGTTAAAATGCTTAAATAGAAAAGAATATTTCACAGTGACCAGACTTTTTATTTAATAGATTACAATAGTAAGTTAAGAAATTGGTACTTTTGTTGAGATAGTTTTAGGGTCAAATGTTATATCATTATATTTATATATCCATAGAGTTCAAATATATCTCGTATAAGTTAATATGATAATACTGTTAAACTTGAAATACATATATGAGCCTAGAGATGGCTTTATGAATACGTATTATTTTCCTGCTGAAGTTTTGCCTACCTCACACATCAGCTATTTTTTAATAAAAGCATGACAGGTAATGGTAAAAGTTTATTGTAGAAACTGTCGACAACAGTAAACTTCCTGACCAATCAATTCCTAATAACTTTCAGCATTAAATTAATCTGCATAATTATATCTCTGAAATCAGGTTAAGTTATAGTGGATATTAAAGAACGGGTGGGCTACAACTAGCGTACATATGGATTAATAAATGAAAGGATATTTTGAAAAAGGATTTAATAGTAAAGTTAAAGAATTTTTTTACTTTCAAAAGAGTAATTAAAAGTGCATATATTTCCAATCATTCTCATTGTAAAATGAGATAAGTCAGGTATATTATAATAAAGGTATAACAGTCTACTGTCATATCTTTATTGCACGTGACTGCAGATTTTGTTTTAATTTTGTTAGAAATGTATTCTATAATCATATTAGAGAATATTTGAGGGGATATCTGTCATTTCATCTATTACGTGAATGTAATAAATATGTTAAACACCACAAATGCATACAGTATTGTTTTCGAGTTAACTTCAAAGTTTATCCTCTGTACTGACCACTGGTTTGGATTTTACAACTGAAAGAATCCAAAAATTATCAGAAAATTTTGAGGTATTTTGATCTTACTGATATGTAATGGTAAAAATTTATTGTCGACAACAGTAAACTTCCTGACCAATCAATTCCTAAGACCTTTCAGCATTAATATGCCAGTTGCTGTCTATATAAACAAATTTATACCTAATGTACTGAAAATCGCAGTAAGACGAAATTGTCTGAAATAATATACTTATTACTGGAGTTGTTTTCAAGCTCAATTCCTGGACTGGAATATTTCAAACCTTTAAGCATTCATTCATAAGAGTTTGTTTCAAATTATTTTCAGA
The DNA here is from genome assembly GCA_038380435.1 of Ryuthela nishihirai. Lineage (NCBI taxonomy): Eukaryota > Metazoa > Arthropoda > Arachnida > Araneae > Heptathelidae > Ryuthela > Ryuthela nishihirai. The sequence continues at coordinate 91,512,515 of JAWZYU010000004.1, read as the reverse complement.
TCAGTGTGATTTTTCGCATTCTATTTTATATTATCACCTTTTAATGGCATTATCAATAGCACTTTATGGTTAGTAGTAGCAGTGGAATGCTATTAAATGGTTAGCATTATCTTTCAAGCTGAACTCTATATGATAAATGAAGGGCTAGAAATATTGAGAAAACTAGCTTACTGGTAGAATAACTAGGTGCACTCCTTGGGAGAATTAATTTCTTCAACCATGGATTTTGATTGAAATCTTAAAAATACACTGATTTTGGAATTATTTTGAACACAATTATTTTTTTACTTTCAAAGGAGGGGCGGGGGTGGCTCAGTCGGTAGCGCGTCAGGCTCGTAATCTGTAGCTCCCAGGTTCGAGTCCCAGCTGGGTCAGCTTTGAGATTTATCTCCGCAAAATTCCCGCCCTGCCACGGTCAGTAGGAGACACCGATGGGCTTGGAAAGTCCGCCGTCCGTCGGATGGGACGTTAAGCCGTGGCTCCGTGTGCGGGGAGAGCCATACCCTGTGTACGTTAAAGAACACGCTGGATGGCCTTGACGGGAGGCTATCATCTGTCTCCCAACAGCTATTCCAGTGGGTCCCCTCCCCCAACCTTCTCTGAGCCTTCGGGGTCCATGTGACCTGGCCATTTAGCCCATTGTGTGCAAAAAAGTGCCGCTCAGAGGTAAAACAACCCAACCCAACTTTCAAAGGAAAAAAGTCTTCAGTTCTGAATAAATTTCTTTAGTGTATGATGAACAGTATCCTTGGTGTTTGGACTTTTGTTTTAGTGTTTATCATTCATCACAGGTTTATTTGTACATATTCTCAATATTTCTTTTGCATACATAGGTGTGTGAACTCCACTTTGCACCATCTGATGTTAAAAGAGAAACCAGCATGTTTGACATGAAAACTGGGAGAAAGTTTTCTGCACCTCTAAAGTATCCAAGATCTCCATCCCACGAACTTCATCCCACGTCTCTTTCCAGGCTGCCCTTCATATTTGTCTACACACCGCAATAGTAGAGACAGCCCTGTTGATAAGAGACTTCAACGAGAAAATGAAGCACTTTGCAAAGCACTATCTGAGAGTGTCAAAGAAAAAGAAATTTATGATAAAAAAATGAACTTTTCTACTTTAGGTGAACTACAGGAGAAACTAAACTTGGTGACTTATCCTGAATCTTGGTCTGTTATCAAGAAACACGATCTTGTTATATTTTCGTTGATAATATTAGATTCTGCTCCATTCATTGTAGCATCTATTTTAATTACTGCTGAACTTAAAGTAAAAGTTTATTTTGGTAATACATTTTTGTCACATTTAGGTAAAAAATGCATACCTAAAATAATTAATAATATTAATGAGCTTTCATCATTTATTGAAAATGTTAATTCACTTTGGTGTCAGTCTGAATGTGATGAAAATGAAATGAGAACTGTACATGTTTTGCACAATATGATGAGCAAATTAAAACAATATGTTGATGAGGAAATGAAGTGTGTAATTGGATTTTTGTGTGAACAGCTAACACTTCTGTTTTGTAAAAAAGAGGGTCGTGGGTATACTTCTGATACAGTAATATTTTCTGCTTTATTGTATTCAATTTCTCCTCATGCATATAAATTTTTAATGTCATCCAAAAATTTTATTGTGCCACATCCTAGTACACTTCAGAGATTATGCTCAAGGTATCAAATAAATCCAAAATTTGAACAAACTGAAAATGGCTTTTTAAATTAAATTAAGTGTAAATTTTCTTTGTTAAAACTATGTGATTCTAATGTCATTTTAATGAAGGATGAAATCCATATGAAACCTTTCTTTGATTATAAAGGTAGCAGCGTTCTTGGAGCATCATATAATGCTGTTAATGCTGCTACAACTGCTTATGTGTTTATGCTGCAAAGCATAGAATCCAAATATAAAGATGTTGTACACATTCTGCCAGTTTCCAAATTAACTGCAGATAATTTATTTATTTTTTTAAAGAAAATTATTATTGATTTGGAAAACATAGGATTTAGGATATTTGTTGTTGTCAGTGACAATAATGCCATAAATAGAAAGGTAATGTCTTTTTTTTCATCTCCTCCTCAATGTCTATAGTTTATAAACATCCTACTTATGCATCAAGGCCATTATTTTGTTTTCTATTGATTCTGTGCATTTACTGAAATGTATAAGGAATAATCGGCTTAACCAGAAAAATTGTGGTCAATGTTTCTTTTACCCAGAATTTATTACATCTGGCTGTCAAGAAAAAATCCTGACATCATCATTCCTCACTTTAAAAAAAAATGTATCAGTTAGAAAGTGGAGAAAATAGCACAGTGCTATTAAAATATGGTTATGGCCTAACAATGAAGCCTTGAATCCCAGCAATTTAGAAAGGCAAAATGTGAGCTTGGCGCTGAAGATTTTCAATAGGTTTGTTCAAAAAGGTCTTGTTGAAATGGGAAAAAAGCACAATTTATTAGATTTCAACTCTACTGCTAATTTCATAGATATCATATGCACAAGGTTTGAAATTTTTAATGTTAAAACTCCATTTAAAGGAAATAGATTAAACAGCAAATATCAAGAACCACTGACAGCAGATGAAAATGTTGAGAGACGAATATTTCTTGAAACTTTTCTAACTTGGCTTGATGTTTGGAAAGAAAAACATTGTTCAACTGGTACGCTCTCAAAAGATACCCATGAAGCATTAACACATACAACATATGCTATCCTTGAAATTTCTCGGTATTGTTTCGAAGAACTAAAGTTAAATTATTTTCTTCCAGGGAAAATAGAAGAGAGATTTGGTAAATATCGTCGACTGTCAGGATCTTAGTATCATGTATCCATTGTTCAAATTTTTGAATCGGAAACTAAATTAAGAATTCAAGATCATCTGCCATTGATAATTGAATCATCAAAGTTTGGCAAAATAGAGGTAAATAACTTAGAAGAACCTGAAGACTTAGATGAAAAAAATAACAATGAAACTTTTAAAATGAATTTTAAATAACTCAAAGTAACTGCAGATGATTTAAATCAAATTCATATTTTGCCCTTAATAACTTACCTTGCAGCTACTGCATTTATAAGTGGTTGAGGAAAGTCAAATGTGAATCATGCAGGACAAGTTTAACAGTCGATAAAATGTTGGATATAGGTGACACATATTCTTGCATAAAGAGCATGGATAGGGGCAGTTTACTTTATCCCCATTAAGATATTGTTCAAGCTGTATCCTATAACTACATTGTTATCAAAAAGTTCTTATCCAAAGAATCTGAGGATTTATTTTTAAAAGTGCAAAACCAAAGAAGTTTAGTGGCAGATATTACATTCCAGATACTGATGGAAAGGGAATGTTTGCTATATGACCAGTGTGGTAATGGACATACTGTTGAAGTACTTTTAAGACATGTCCTTAAAGCATCAACAAATACATTTTAAAAAAATTATTGTGCCCAAAAACAAAATGATAACATTGTAACAAGTGCTAGAAACAAAAAAAAGGAAACTTGAAACTTTAGTTAAACCAATTGTTCAAGATTAGCATTTATGCATTTTACTAAGCATTTCATTGCTATTAAGCTGTGTAAATATCACGATGAAAATTGGTGCAGAAGAAAACATTTTTCGAATCAGGTGGGATCTGAAACTTATGACCTCATGGTTGGGTTACCATATGTCCTCCTTTTTCATCTCATCTCCGCTCAGAATTTTGAAAATACGTGAAATGAACTCTTTTTTGTGTAAATTCATAACATGCTTCAAACTAAAATTAAAGCACTCATTTTTTTGTCCTTTCCTTTTCTAAATTTCTTGAACTCATGACTATAATAACATTTACTGTTAACCGTGAAATAATTTACCGTAAATGCAAATCGTGAATACGAAATTAACGCTATTAATATTGTAAAAGTTACTATTTTCTCTAATCAAAAATATCTACAATTTACATGTCAGATTGAAAAAGTACGAGCTTTAGAAAACTGCAAAATTTTTACTTCAACCCATGTATAGATGGAACTGTGAAATTTAATAGCAGTTTTTTTTGCAACATAAAAGACAGTGTTATCAATATAAATAAATAAATAGTGTAGTAATTAAGGAACTACTAGTTTATATGGGCCTTCTCATACAAAAGCATGCCCTGCCAAAACCAAAATCATTGCTGACCACTACCTCAGTCAGAGTTCGAAGAAACAAAGTTATCTTCTGCAACAGTGCATAGTTACTAACCATTATGACACTTAAGGAGAAATAACCTTTGATTGCTTATTAAATAGGACTAAAAAATCACCGCATCATATATTTTAGAGGATATTTAATAAGTATTGTTCATTTCTTTGACCGAACTGTTAGTTGGTACTTGACATAAAACTTTGTGAAATAAAATAAATTTTTTCCTACTAAGAAAGCATGTCCCCCATTTCCAGTTTTATTGGCCTCCTTTGCCTTCCATTTCTAGCTCTTTTGTCCTCTTTTTATAACACTAACATCGAGTAACCCTACGTCTGGTGATTATGTATTTGGATATATGGCTTAAGGTAATTTTTCCACTATACTCATTATCATCATGATACTTAAGGAGTTTAATAGTGATGAATTGTTAGTAAATCAATGAGGTACTGTGGGTTAATTTGTGCATGTTACTTTCACTCTGAGAAAAATTATATTCAGATTTTTATATAGTTTGAAATTGTGTTGAAGTCAAAATGCTGATTGTCTATAATTTCACAACTTAAAAATTGCTCTTATGAGATTTAATATAATTCAAAAATTTATGTTTGGTAGTCTAAATCATATTACAAATTTGATATCAGTGGTTGATATTTTTAAGTAAATATTTTTATTGAGTTCTGAATCCAATGTTTTAATTTCACCCAATGCAGATAATTTCTTTTAAACTGTTTAATAATTTCTTTATTTAATCATCTTCATTTACATTCAATCATCTGTAATATCTGGAAAACAAATTTCCATAGGCTTTGAGCCAGTATTTGAAAATTGATCTTCTGTGAAGCATGCATTTTTATTTTTCTTATTACACAAGGCTTTGGATTGTCCATCTGCTCATGCACTTGCTAGTCTGGAAGTATTTTAAAGTACCCAATGTTAAAAAGTTAAGAAATATTAAGTTTGGAGGGTGATAAAGATAGCTGGTTGTCATTTTCATCAGCTAGCATGTAGCCTTTTGGAAAGTAATGATACACTGTGATGGAAAAGTCTCCACATCATAGATCCACTTTTAAATAACTGTACCCCAATAAGTACAATGGTGAAAAACTAACAAAATGAATGACTAATAAAATGAATTACTAAAATACTTTGGAGTGGTGTGCTATTGTGTTTCTACCATTGTTTCCACTCATAAAAACTGGTTAACTTTATTGTCAAACATTTTGCAATATTTTAGTGGAAATTTTATTGCATGCAAGCAGCAATTGCTGTTTTCAGTTCCTTTAACTATATTTTGCTACTGTGCAGAAACTTCGATTGCCGTGCAAAAGGGATCTGAGAAAAAGGCTTAACATTTTAAGCATTTGTAAAATGTAGAAATAAAGCAAAACTATTTTACGGCAAGTGATTGCGATTTCTTTTTTTTTTTCATAAATGATTAAACAACTTTGTTTATTTTAAATGCGTAATGATTAAATTATTAATTTTAAATGTTTTTTGATTAGTATGTGATGAGTTTTGAATTTTTTTTATTTCAGTGAATAGTTCATTGCTTTGTACTTCACATTATCTCCCACTATTACATGAATCACAATGATTTGGCAGTGTTTTTTTTAAGTAAATAGTTCGGTCATCAGACTAGTGCTTTTATTATTGTTGGGTCTACTAGATTTTTTCCTTTTTATTTTAGTCATTTAACATGTCTTTTGAAGCTAAATCTATGATCAAAGGGAATCTCTACTGCACCATTTAGTAGGTTGTTCCTTAATTATATATTTAGTGCGTTATTTTTGAGTAGTGTTTTGCCAATTCCACAACATTTTCACTTCCCACTATACTCATATGGCTGGACTCCTGAAGATAAATTATATTTTTGGTTGTCTTTAAATTTTTTATCAATGTAGCAAATACTTGGGGTGGATGCTTTTGTTTGGACAGCTATTCAGTACTGGATGCACTATGTGACAGTAAATGATTTTCTTTCCAATCCATTTCACTGCTTCTCTTATACACGTATTTAGTGCGGATTTGAAATTTATAATTTTCTGTAGGAACACCAGTTTTCTGGATGAAATGATAAACTGAAACTTCCATTAAACTCAAATAGAATTTTTTGAATATTACTTTTCCTTCATTAGTTTAAATTGAAAACATAAGTAGAAAACGTAAGTGTCAATCTTTGGTTTTTGTAAAAGTCATGGGAGATTTAGGAAGTTAATTTATTCCTTGATTTTCTTTAATATATTTGCATATCTTGTGGCTTCTGTTGCCTTGCAAATGTAGGATTTTTAAAAATTTTTAATAGTGATTCCCAATGGGTGTTTGATATGCCTATAAACTAGCCTGGTCAACAGATCAATAAGGTTTTCTGTATCATTGGGGATGTCAGGTTCTGCTTGGAGGGAGATGATTAGCTATGTTATTAGATTACTTGCACTGGTTCTGATGCATATTTTCTTCTTCCAAGTTCTTTGTTAATAATTGGTTTTACATTGATAGAGAGTTCAAGTAATATTAAAATTTTAGTGTAAGGATATTTGTTTTATTAAAGAAATATACCCTGTTGCTCTTAGCATTTGAAAGTATCTTCACCAGATATGGCTGTTAAGATATGCATAATAGTTAATGACTTAAGGTTTAAAAAACTCTGCAGAAGGTCAAGATTAGAATAATGTTTTTATTTAATACGTTTCCAGGCATGTTAAGTATATGCTCTTTACAAAATAGCAAAACATTTTTTTTCTGTTCTGTATATTTTTGACACCATACAAATTTAAAGTTATTTTATCGACTTGCCTTTGGAAAGGAAGCTTATTAAGAACCTACTGGTGTAGTTTATTTTTGCCACTTCATCAACCTTTACGTAAATTACATCTAGATATTTTTTTAATACTTCAATTTGATTTGCATATTTGGAGTATACTGAATCATTTGGAATAGCTTGACCTCTCTATAAAAATATAAGAAATTTTTAGATGCCAATTCTATCTATTCAATGTTAGTAAAATGTTCAATAGTTGATATATATTTCTTGTAGTACTTTATTTTTACTTAATTAAAGTTTTGCAATGTCATTTAACCTACGTTGCTGGTGATGCTACAATTCTACTAATTATATATATAACTGCAAATTTTGCAAGTTAAATCTTTTCTTATTACATATATGCACAAATGTATTGTTTTCATTTCACAATTCAAACTATGATTATCATAAATATTTTAAGTCTGTTTGCTGCCATGAAACTGTACCCCATATACACTCTGTGAATTTTGACCACCCAATCCCATGTTATGCCAATGGAAAGATAATTTCAAAGCTCTGTAATTTCTAAAATAAACATTTCATGGGAAAATATCACTAAATATATATAAGATAAAAATCTATCGTAATTTTCTATATTTAAATAATATTCATTTAGTATTTAAAGAGGCTTTGCTTGGCTGCTAACCCGGGTTCGAGCCCTAGGTAAGGCATGGTTGTTCGTGTTGTTTTTCTGCTGAGGTCCTGTCATCCTCACATGCCTACTATGGCATATAAACTTACAGCCTCATGTCAGACCTCTGTGGCAAGCAGCTGTTTGAAGAGGTATTTTTTTATTTTATATATCAACATCTTAAACAGTAATGCCCATTCTGCAGAGTTGGTGAAAATTGAAATAATTGTTACACATTCTGCTAAAACAATAAATAACAATTCCAATATAATAATTAAAATAATAACATTCCAATAAAATTTAATATGGGGATTTTGTTTTAAGATTAACTTATTTCAATTACTTTCCAGATCAATATTTTAAACAGCCATTGTTCATATTAAATATCCCAGTTCCCATAATTCTTCATTTTTAAATGAACATAGATTTAGATAAATTTTATTGAGATCTTTAATTGATCTTCATTTCATTTTTTCCGTAAAAGCTCATTTTAAAAGTTACAAAGCTTTGAAATTAGCTTACCATTGACATAACATGGAATTAGGTTTAATAATCACAGAGTGTATATGGATATTTCAATGTGACCTTTACATTGTGTCATAATGATTGTATTATATTTCTGTTGTATTTTGAATCTGTTCAAACCTTTGGACCACATGTATTTTGATGTTGCTTTCATGTTTCTTCAGAATTTGTTTTCTGTTATTAAAGTTTATTATGATACTAAAAAGGATAAAAATTTCTATCTTATGTAAAGAAATCAGTTTTTATATGTATTAATGTGAAAAGTATGGGAAAGCAGTTTTCTTTTTTGTTGTTGTTCTTTTTATTTAAAAATCATAGTTGTGCTAGAAAGAGTTTTTATTAATGTGATGCATTTTAAAAACAGCTTTCATATTAAACTAAAAAAATCAGCAATTGTTCAACTGGGATGAATGGAATATCTTAAAATTTTCCTTTTCAACTTAAATAGTATTGCACAATATTAAGTTCCTTCATATTGCTTAAAAATTCCACCATATCATTGGTGAATTTTCCTGTTTTAATTGCACAATTTTCTTAAAAATAAAGTAAACAATTATATGAAATATTTGTTTCATTGTAATGTGTATCCTATATATATTTGTGAGGTGTAAAGATGTGAACTCAGATTGTAAATAAAAGTATTTTTTTAATGTGGAATTTGTTGGTTGTTTTTCTTAACATATGCAATATTGAAACATACTGCTTTCATTAAATAATGTTTTAGACCTCTTATACATACATACATACATATTTGTTAAAAAAATGATATCTGTGATATTTTGTAACAAGTAGTTTTTTCTAAATATATTTCGCACTTCTAGAATCCTTTAAGAGTGAAAATTTAGTAGCTGTTCAATTGATTAATCGATCGTTTGCAAAATTAGTTAAAAGTTTTGGAATTTCCGAACATTTAAAGAGTGTTATTATCTAAATAATAATCTAAAGTCATCTGTATAATCGGAAACGGTAATTAATGGTTTATCAATACTAATCAAAGCAAAAAAAAAAACCGTTATCTCTAAAAAAATTAGAAAAAAATGTGGGAAGGAATTTTTTTTAAATTATATGAAAACAAATTATTTTAATGATGACGATTTATTAGTGAATATTCAAAATCTAAATGGGAAGTTTTATTAACAAGGATAAGCTATCTCTCAATCTATTCTGCCGGTAGTCCGGTCCAGTAATGCTGACGTCACAAATGACTGCTAGGCCTTCTCCACCAGGTGGTGTTGGTCATGCCCTCATGGCCCCATCCTTATGATCGCCGCTGTCTCGCGGCTTTAAAAGTAGCACTCCGCAGAATATAATTAATATGAACAATATAAAAACTATGTTCGTGTAATGAGTTGTCCTATTTTTAAACACGGAATGTTACATGGAACATAATTCATTTACCCTCATTTGACGTTGACTGTAACCTTCCTCCGCGTCACATGCTCACATGTATCAGTGGACAATACTCTGCTTCCTCTCCTCACCCTTTCATCACAGATTGTGACGGAGAGCATATCCAGTTTGACGGAGAGGGTTATAGCTAGTCATATGCAGAACGCCACCACGAGTTGCTCTTGCTCGTGCGGCTAGAGACAAAATAAGTCGCAAACCCCTGGTTTAGAACGAGAGATGATTATATCTAATGCGTCAGTTTGCATAACGCTAAATAGTAAATAAACACTACAAAAAAAAAATAATATATACAAACAATAAATAACTTCTACAGAGGAAGTGGTAACCGAAGTAAAACTCGGTGATTAATAGATCTCATGATTTACGAGAAATATCGAAGTGCGAAATGAAGATCGGACATAATGTTCCAACACAAACCACAGATGCTCGATTGGATTGATGTCTGGGGGTTTTGGAGGCCAGGGCAATACCTGGAAGTCTTCATGTTCCGCGAACCATTCCCAAACAATCCGGGCAGTGTAGTATAGTGCATTATCCTGCTGAAAGAAGGCACTACTAGAGGGATATACCATTGCCATGAAAGGATGTACATGGCCTGCAGTAATGTTTTGGTAGGAGGTAGACGTCATAGTTTCCTGTACATGAATGACTGGACCCACGGTATCCTAGCAGAACATTGCCAAAACATTACACTTCCTCCGCTGTCTTGTTTTCGTCCCCACGGTCTATGCAGGTGCCAACACTTCCCCAGGTAAATGACGCACACGTACCTTGCTGTCCACATGGTGCAACAGGAAACGAGACGATTTTCTTCCCCTCATTCAAGGTCCAGTTTTTATGTTCTCATGCCCTTTGTAGGGGCTTTTGACGGCGAACCGAGGTTAGTATGGGAACTCGGAGCGGCCTACAGCTACACAGCCCCATTTTCAGCAGGGTTCTATGTACTGTGTGTTGTGACACATTACTCCTGTCAACTGCATTCAAATTTCGGGCTAGTTGCGCCACAGTATCCCTCTGACTCGTACCATACAGGATAGCCTTCACTCACGTCTAGCATCGATGAGCAGTAGTCGGAAAACATCTTGCCGGTTGTTCATGGTTTTTCCCTCCTCAGACCACTTTTTGAAAGTACTAATCATGGCTGACCGTGAGCACTCCACAAGCCTTGCCGTCTCGGAAATGCTCTGACCCAGTTGTCTGGCCATTACAATTTGGCCTTTGTCAAACTCATTTAAGTCTGATGCCTTTCCCAACCGCAGAAGAAGAATAACACTGATTAACAGAGCTCATTATCAAATGTTATTTATACCATTTATGACCTTCACACGCGCCCTCCTTTACCTGCAGTTGCTTCGATTTGCATAAAAACGCGCTGGCCATAATATTTTGGCTCTTCGTTGTATAAAGCGCATTGAAGAAATGAATACTTGATCTACGAATCGTATGCGTTCTTAAAGATGTTTCGTTAGGCAACAATTCTTATGTCAAAAAAAATTACCAAATTTTTTAATGCTAAATATTCAGGTTGCTTTTCAAGTGTAAAAATTTTGGTTTTCACGTCATAAGAAACATAAAAATGAGTTAAAAAAGAATTTGAAACAATAAAATATTTAAATTGAACTATGACATGTTATATCAAGCTAACTGAATAAGGTTTATTTTCTGGCTACTTCCCGATAGGGCAGAATCTGGGAACGAGGAAGGGGAGGGCAGGGGGGCAAGGGAACCATCCAATAAGGGTAATGAAGGCTGCCTTTACCCATTATTACTTTTCCGTGACTGTTTCCAATGCTTAGAGACCTGTTCTATTTATAAGCAAATTCAGTTTCAGTGTGCCACGTGATTGGACGCGATATTTCTGTTTTACATATTGTTATCGGGGTGTATATAATAATTTGTCCCATTAAGTTTAATTGAAAAACATGCTTACGTAAAAGAAATACAAATTAATGAATATTAAAAGATCGAGCAACTACTATTTCGTAAATATGTGAGTAAATATGTAATGTAATATGCATTTTTTTACTAAATATTTTAAAGACCTCCAAAACAGAGGGGAAAAATGTTATACCACTTTGTGGATCTAGTCTCTATTCCCCCCCCCCTTTCATTTTTTTTCTAGATCCGGGCCTAGCTTGCCGAGTACTACTGATTTCTGCTTACAATACGTATATAGCAAGCAGAAGCAAATGTAAAAAATGAAACTAAACCATTTATTGACTTGTTCGTTGTACAAACATTTCTCGCAATTGCCCTGAAGCTGTTTAATGCTGTGGGGAATTTTTTCTAGCATATTATTTTCGTGAAGAGTGGAGATTGGTTGGGCTAAAGCAGAGCAGCAGACCGAAAGAGCACGTGATCATGAAAGAATGGTATGATCAGTGTAGTCAGCATAATAATAAGTAGTAGAGCAGAAGTATCGCGTCCAATCACGTGGCACACTGAAACTGGATTTGCCTATAAATGGAACAGGTCTCTACGCATTGGAAACCAGTCACGGAAAAGTAATAATGGGTAAAGGCAGTGACGTAAGTGAGTTTCACCATGGTCAGATAGTAGGTGCAAGGAAAACCAGTTGTTCAATCGCTGTAACCGCTGAACTGTTGGGATTTCCATGTCAGACAATCGCATGTGTTTACCAAGACTGCGCGAAATACGGAAAACTTCCAACCAGCGGGATAAATTGTATGTAAACGTGCAATTGACTCTCGAGTTGAACACAGACTATCCAGCATCATTACAAGGAATCGTACGGTTACCATGGAGCAGATAATGTCGGAATTCAAGGAGGACACATCCACAAGCTTATGCACAGACTATCCATCATAAATAAAAAATAATAAAATAAATACCTCCTCAAGCAGCTGCTTGCCACAGAGGTCTGACAGGAGCATATCAATCCATCATACCATGGAAAAAATAAGCTATGGCAGTCGACGTCCACATCGTGTCTTCTTGTTGACTGCAAAGCACCTAAAGATAAGCTGCAGTTTGCAAAGGTCTATCGCAACTGGAGTGTGGAGGTCTAGAAATACGTCATCTGGTCTGAATCACAGTTTCAGCTCTATCATGCTGATGGGAGGTGCGTGTGTGGCGTAAACCAGACGAAACGATAGACCCACCTTGCCAAGTTGGGATCATATAGCCAGGTAGGTGGAGACAGTGTAACAGTTTGGGGTGTGTTTACATAGGCTTCATTTGGGCCCCTCGCACCCGTCGAGACCTACATCACTGACACAAGGTATGTGAACATCCTCGCCAACCATCTACACCCATTCGTAACGATTCTCTTTCCGCACCATGATGCCATCATTCAACAGGGTAACGCCACACTAAATACTTCCCGAGTGGCGACCAATTGCCTCCACGAGCATTCAAGGGACTTTACTACACTTGAATGGCCCCCCTCGATCGCCGGATCTCAACCCCATTGAGAATTTGTGGGACGAATTGGAAAGATCTGTTCGAGCCCGCCCACTGACAACTGTGGATGTTCTAGGCAAAGCGATCCTCGCTTCATGGGTGGCAATATCACTTCACATTACTGAATTACCGAATTTAGGGCACCATAAGAACACATTACTGAATTACCGAATTTAGGGCACCATAAGAACACATTACTGAATTACCGAATTTAGGGCACCATCAGAACACTTTACTGAATTTTACATGTAGGAACTGTTACATTAACATTCAATGAATTAGAAGGTTGAAAATGTGCTTGAATAAAATTAGAAACTTGGATAAGCACTCATGCCATATTTCGAAGTACTAAAATTTCCTGTAAAACAGTTTCGTAAAATGAAAAAGGTTTCCCCAAAAAGTTAATTCGTAAAAAACGCAATTTTCCGTTGAGAAAATTAGTAAACCGAGGACTTACAGCGCAATTCAATAATGTGAGGTGGATTGCGTAATTTCGTGTGCATTGCGCAGTTTTATTGACTATTCAGTTATTTTCTGGGAGGAAACTGACCTCAGTCCCACTCTACCCTCGGTAAGAAAGGGGATACCGTCGGATGGAATATGAGTTATGTGTAGGAGATGCTTCCACTCGGCACGTTAAAGAACACACTGGGTAGACGAGAGGCTATCACCTGTCTCTTAACAGTTGCATTGTAGATCCCTTTCCCCAAGCGTTTCTGAGCATTTCGGGTCCTTGTGACTTGGCCGTTTACTACTACTGCTTAAAGTTCAGTAAATGTCATTACTGCACAAAACTACTGCTTAAACTTAAAACAACAGTTGTTAGCTTTTATTTGTTATAAGACAAAAAAATAAACAGGCGTATGGACTGTAATTACATTTGTTGTCGCCACTCACCAATTAATTTGAGCAACGTCTGTTTAGTTCTCGTTGGTTCTGTATGTTTTTTGTTCCACTTATCTCTCTTGAGCGAAATGAACAAAATGTGACGAGATTTCGAGGCTTCGGAAGCGGGCAAATAATCCGGTGTCCCTTGAAGCACAGCGCTGCCAATTAGGCCAATATCTCCTGGCTGTGAAGAAATCTATGAGAAATCATCGACAGTTACGAAAACAGTCCAGTTTCGCTGAAGATTAAAGATAATGATAAGCCTACCAGAGATGTTACAAACAGACTTTCATTTCTAATAACGAAATAAACTGATAAACGGCGTAGGATTAAAGTCAAAAATAAAATACATGGAAAATGCTGAAATTGTGTCATTACAAAAAGTGTTTTCGTATGTATATATCTCTCTATTAATAGCTATAACCTTCATGCTTTAAAGATTAAAAGATAGAGTGTACTGATTTTTAATGTAAGGAACGAAATTTTTGAACGCACATTTTTACTAGCAAAAATGAAGAATTTTATATAGAAAGTCGTAAATGTTTTGCTGCAAATTGCTCATCCGATAGTACCGATTTGTACTTAGGACTAAAGTAGGCATTCTATTCTCTGCTGTGCAAAAGTTAAACATAATATATAAATTTTGAAAGACCTAAGAAACGTCACAATAAAATGCTATGAGATGTGGAGTGACAATGCTCTGTTATATTGCGCAATAAAGAGTGAGGCATAGGACAAACCCATCGTGTAGCTACACGATGGGTTTGTCCTATGCCCCACTGTTTATTGCAATAACAGTGATTATATAAGTAACCGTCCTTAGCCAAGGGGTCTGTTTCTGCAGAACGGAGAAATTAATACAGAGTATAATGATCTCGAACAGCTACAAAATCATCACAACGACTTCTCCTACTGTTTACCAGGATGATCATGAGTATATCCCACTCATCCCTTTTACCAGGCTGGTCCAGACAAAACATCCCACTCTTTCCGGATAATAATATCTCTGCTAACTCTCCCCCCTCTCCCCCAACTCCTTCAGGAACATTTCGGGACAAGGATACATCGATGAGATTAGAAAGGCCGCCGTCCGTCGAATGGGACGTTAGGCCGTACTCCGTATGCTGCAGAAACATATATTCTGCATGTTAAATAACATGATGGATGGCCTTGATGGGAGGCTACCATCTGTCTCCTAACAGCTAATTAGTGGGTCCCCTTTTCCCAAACGTCTTTGAACCATGGGGTCCTTGTGATCTGGCCACTTAGCTCGTTGTGTGCAAAAAAAGTGCCGCTCAAAGTTAAAACAGCAGCCCAACCCAGAGAGCAGCTCGCAGCTCGTGGAAAGTTCTTGGAGTGGGGTAACGAGCTCCAGTACTTCTCCCCAGCTCATTCCGCACATGCTCTGGAGAAGGGGTTCCCAAACTCTGCAGCATCATGCCCATCTTTCGATTTTTGAGAAATCCTCACGCCTCTCCACCTCTCATTTATCATCAGCCAATGACCTTCAATTCATAAAAATTAAAAATTAAAATTTTCACACCCTCTCACCTTCCTAATAATGTCTTTAAGCCCCCAGTTTGGGAATCTCTGCTCTATATAGTTGAGATTCAAAGAATGGGATGGCCACTCCATCTACTGAATATTCTCGCTTTCGATGAATTCATCGACTATCTGAGTCCTATTAGAGAGGACATTATCGTCCATCAAAATGAAATGGAGACAAAGGGAGCCGCAATCATGACGTTGTCTGCATTCTCTAGGTGGGCTCTCCTGAAGGAAGGATTGAAGAGAATATGAATTTCTGTCATCTGGCATAAAGTCCTCTTTGTTGAAGCATTCTTTAATCAGTTTGCCTGGTAACTATGCTTGCCAAGGGCTGAAGAAATCTCCAGAAAGAGGTGCCTGGGTGACATCGTCCTGCGACTCGGATTCTCTTGTCACTCTTGGACGACCTTGCACTCGTCTACGCAGTACTGACTGAGAACATATAGTCACATCGATCTGAGAACGGCCACACTCTAAACATATCTATTGCTCTAGCATGTGTAAAAGCATCCAAACATTGTCTCTGTGCCATATTGTTTGTACAAAATGCTCTACCAACATGAACAAAACGCTTGCTCAACAGGAAATGAGTGGCGCAGAATCAAAGTAAGCTTTTATAGCACCAAAGATTTGCTTTTCGAGTTACATATGCAAATTTTGTCCTGTCGGATGATTTTTGGGAGGAGTGACACAAAATGTAATGTTAATATTTCATTCGTTTGTGAGATACGTAACAGTTTCGGAATTTTGCTTAACTTTTGTAGACCAGTGTAGTGTATCATCCGTGGCAAATGGAAAATCTGATGTTTTTTTTTTCCAAAAACTAGTTTTGATGTCCAGATGTACAAGGAAATATTGATTGATCATTTTTATAAATTAATAAAACAGTTAATGAACATACATCAGACTTCTATTTCCACTACAAATTGATTGATCTCCTATAAAAGTTAATTCAAAAATTTTTTCTTTAAATGCGAGAATGGAAGTGGTTATTAGGTCCCTGAAATTTAACAATGATTTTTCTATGCATATTTAATTATCACGATTTGTTCCGAAAGTAAACGTTGAAAACTGGCGAAGAGGAAAAATCTCGCTGTTGAACTGTTCATTAGGTGTATACTGCAACCTATAGTTTACCAAAATTTACTCTATTATTACTTACAGTATTGGCGTAACCACGCACATGGAAAGTTTATTTTTAATAAATCATTAATTTGATTAATTTGAAATTAACAAAACTTTTCAACTCCCTCCTCCTTCCTAAATATCTGGCTATAATGCCACTTCTAGTTTCAATTGCTTAATTATATAATTTAAGTATATAACATATAACTAAAAGAACGCATATCGCCTCTGGCATATATGGGAATTTCATTTTCAAAGAGAATGAAGTTTTTCTTTTACCCACTTTTTCACTCCTTAATAGTTTTAATTTGAGATAACGGATGTTGGGAAAATGAAAATAGCATTTTATTAGTAATTATACAACGTAAAAAAATTGTCTTTTATTTCTCAAATTTAAAACGTTGCATTTACCACACCTCTCTGAGAAAAGTGGGTACATTATTACTGTCACTGGAATATCTTATGAAAAGCTACCACCGAAATTTCAAATGTGTGTTATATACAGATCATTTGCAAAAGCCTTTAGTAGTTGTGCCGTTTCTACATTAGTTCTACATACACCGGCCACTGAATTAAAAACTTTATTCAATACCCAGTTGGACCTCCTTTAGCCCTAATTACAGCACGTATGCGGTTTGGCATAAATTCCACATGATGTTGGAGTGCCTTTACATCTCCAGTAGAACAGGCATTCACTAGACCGTCCTTTAACTGACTCAGATTTGACGGAAGAGCACTTTGCTCCCGGATCTGTTTTTCAAACATGTCGCATACATTTCCAATGGGATTCAGATCCAGGCCCTATGGTGTCCAGGGAAGATGGTGGAAGTCGCTGAACCACTGCTGAACACATCTTGTGCAATGAACAGTAGCAATGTCGACCATGAAACAGCCAAACATTGCAGGATGGACTTGATCGACAACGACGTTCAGATAATCCTTGGAGGATACCTGACCTTCCAGCAATATCTGGAACCCGTTCTGTCCAACAGAACGTACCCTACACCATGACACAGCCTCCAGAACCTTGAGTTGTGTTTACAAGGCAAGCTGGATCCATTGCTTCATGGGGCTCTCGCCAAACTCTATGCCTACCGTCGGTACAGAACAAAGTGTACCGCGACTCGTCGGACCACATGACTTTTTTCCAGTCTTCTATTGTCCAGTCACAGTATTCCTGACACCACTGTAGACGAACTTTCCGGTTCTTCACAGAAATCAGTTGTTTCCGTATAGGCATGCGATTGCTAATACCGATCCTCTTCAATTCCCTGCGTATAGTTCGCTGAGATATGAGTCAAGAACAGCCTTCATTGAATGCTTCGGTCAATTGCTGCACACAGGAAGTCCTGTTTCTCCGTACAAACCTTTTCAGACGACGGCGATCTCGTTCGTGACAAATTGTCATCGCGCCATACTTATGCCTCTTAGACAAGCAATGTGGGTTATTTTTCCACTGATTAAAAACCCAAGATATCTCACCTTTTGAGAAATCAGTCAGCTCTGCTGTTCTTAAAAATCATCGCTCGAGCTAGACGTTGGCCCACAATAAACCCTTTATCGATACCCGAAAGATCCTTTGTTTTTTCCCATTGCGATCAACACTACTGACGATTACTGACGAGCAGCAGTCTTAAATAGTTGCCTAGATCACGCAGTGATGCACATGACCACATATCTTGCATGTACGCTGCACAAGTGACGTTTACATACATCTGGATAAAGGTTTCTAATTTAGTGGCCGGTGTGTCTACATTATTTCTATTTTTAGTGATCTGTAACGATATGAATTAAAATTATCTAAGCATTTAAAAAATGTGAAATCGTCTTCCATTCGTACCAATATAAGTAAATGAGTTTTCCAATTATCACTTTATTGTTGTCAATGCAAACTTCGTAACCTTCACATTCCACTACCAATATTTCAAATTTCTATTATAAAAACATCGTGTGCAATATTCATTTAAAATTTAGGAATTTTAAAAATTTTCACCATTAGAGAGCCTAATCACAGTTTTTGGACATTCGGAAAGTGCAAATCGTAATATTTCATCAATACCTATCCAACCTAAAAAAACGTTTTTAATTTATCTCTATAAACAAACAGTTACCCTTTAAAACAAAAATGTCGCGTTTTCCCGCCCACCCTGTGTCTAAGAGGTCGATTTATTGTCACCAATAGAAACTTCATAACGTTCACATTCCACCATCAAAATTTAAAATTTCTAGCATAAATGCGTCTGCAATATTTGTTTGAACATTTGGAATTTGCCAATTTTTCCACCGTTAGAGGGCGCAATTATAGTTTTTGGACGATTTAAAATGTGTGAATCATAATATTTTATCAATTCGTGTCTAACCCAAAAGCATTTTTCATTCATCTCTAAAAATCTTATCAGCCAGTCTCATCCCCTTTGGGTCTAAGAGGTCAATTAATTGTTGGTAATGGAAACTTTGCGACCTTCACATTTCAATAGAAAAATTTCAAATTTCCACCATAAATACATCGTTTGCCATACTCGTTTCAAATTTTCGAATTTTCAAAATTTCCCACCGTTAGAGGGCGCAATTATAGTTTTAGGAAAATTCGGAAAGTGCATATCAAAATATTTAGTAATAATAATAATATCTTTATTAAGCCTTAGTATGGTTATATACGTAGATTACCCCGTTAAGCCTTATGGCTTGTCAGCAGGATTCCTTTCAATCACACGACAGGTTTATTAAAGAATATGACATGTATAATGGAAAACAAACACATAATTAAAAAAAGAAACTAAAACAATAACAACAACAAAAAAAAAACACGTATTAAAACACAGACATGAAAAATTAAACACATTTATAAAATAAACCTATAAAATTTCCGATTACAGCACATATTGCACAAATATTTTTGCAAAAAGTTTCATCAATACCTATCGAACACAAAAAAGAATTTTTAATTTATCTGTATAAACAAAAAGTCCGGTGTCTACAGAAGGACAGACAGACGACAAAGCGAACCTATTATCTTGTTTTCTTTGAAAACGAGATAAAAAATTGGCCTATATTGGGGAATCATGGGCTACGGAGGTCCAACCAGACCATGCAATTTAGTTCTATAAGCAAGTCTGTCCTGAGCTACATCTACTGCATCTGGACACTGCACACCAATTCTAATAAGGTCCTGTTTGACATTGTCTGCCCACCGCATCCTAGGTCTCCCCCTCTTTCTGAGGCCTTTAGGCACAATGTTCATAACCGTTAGGCACAATGTTCATCCCGTATGAATGATTGTAGATTGGGTGCAAAATGCACCCAATCTACAATCATTCATACGGGAAACACGGCCAAACCAACGGAGTCTCTCTCTGCACAATATGCTGCTTAAAGGAGGTTGCAAACTCCTTTGCCTAACCTCATCACTAGTTACAAAGTAGAACCACCTAATGACCAAGATACTGCGTAAGCAACTAGAATCAAAAGCATGTAGCCTCCTGTTATCATGTTTACAAAGTGTCCAAGTTTCACTAACATAACTAACCCTAGAAAGAACCAAACTATTATACAGTCTAATTTTAGTCTTTAGGTGTATACGCCTATTTTTCCACAATCTCCATAGATTCTTAAAAGTCCCGGCAGCAATCCCTATCCGTCTGTTAATCTCATGCCGCACATCACCATTATCTGTTACATAGCTCCAAAGACATTTAAACTGTGACACCTGCTCAAGACTGCAACCATTCACATTAACTGAATCACAGCCTGCCTGACCAATTTTCATCACTTTAGTTTACTCTCTGTTTATAACCAAACCTATTCTACTACCAGTCTCATCAACAGCCCTAATGAAAGAGTTCATCTCATCAACATCATATGCCAAAAGGGCTAAATCATCAGCATCATCGAAATCAGAAATTTTTGCATCTCCAGTCCATTTAAGGCCAAAATCTTTCCGTTGCAGTGAATTTCGTATAACATAATCAATAACCAAACTAAAGAGAAAAGGAGACAAAATGCACCCTTGTTGAATACCAGAAGTAATGCTAAACCAATTGCTACAAGCCGTACCAACTCTCACACACGACTCAGTGTTATTATAGAGAGCTTTCATTATGTTAACTAACTTGTCAGGTATACCATATGATTTCACAATCAACCACAATTTATGACGATCAACAGAGTCGAAAGCCTTTTCGAAATCAACAAAGCTCTAGCAACCAAAGGTTTCTGAAACTCTAAACATTTCTCAAGAATCTGCTTAAGTGAAAATATCTTAACCACACATCGCCTATCACTTCTGAATCCACAATGGTCATCACGCAATTGCCTGTCAACCAGATTCTTAATTCTATTAAGCACAATCATGGAAAGAAATTTACCTGGAACAGAGAGTAGGCTGATATCCCTATAGTTATCACAAGAACTGCGATCACCATTTTTGAAAATATGGATAATAATAGCTCTGGTAAAATCTTTAGGAACCATGCCTTTATCATAAAAGATATTAAAAAGTTCCGTCATCCAAGTGGTAACCGAAATATTCCCAGCTCTAAGCATTTCTGCAGTAATTTCATCAGCCCCTGGGGATTTATGAAGTCTAAGTTTAGAAATAGCCAAAATAACTTCAGATTGTGTTATAGGGCCAATATTAAAGCCACCAATGCATTCTATCATCATTACAAACAATGGAAGTAGAACTAACCACATTGTTTAGAACATCACTGAAATGCTCAGCCCACCTAGCCATGACAGAATACTCCCCTTCTACAACCTTACATTGTTTATCCTTCAATCCCTGTATACCTGTTCGTTTTCTACCACACAAAACATTAACTATCTGGTACAGCTCTCTGCTGTTGTTCTAACTGCTTCCTCGGCTTTGTCAGCCAAGCCATCAAGCCAAAGATTCTTATCAACAGCTAACTGATCCTTTACACGTTTATTAAGTTCTCTGTAATGCTTTCTATTAGGACTAGTAGGGTATTGATTAAGGACATTCCTGCAGTTCTTTCTTTCTGAAATAAGTTCAAGTGCCTTATCACTCAGATAATTCTGTTTACTCTGCTCCTTTTTTCCTAAAAGAGTACTGTTAGTGTCCGAAAAAGCCTGTTTAAAATGATCCCATTCTTCCTCAACTTCAGCAGTAGGCAAACCATGACTGTCATAATGACTAAGTAACCTATCATGGTAACTTTGGCTATAACTGGGTCTTTCAGAGCTTCAGTATTAAAAGTAATTTTTTTAACCCTAGCACAACAGTTTTTGAGTTTAGGTTGCAAGACACTTTTAACAACGTAATGGTCAGATCCAATTTCAGCTCCCCTATATACCCTGGTATTTCTAACAGAACTAGCCCATTTGCTGTTAATTAATATATAATTAATCATATTCTTATGAAGCCCATCAGGTGAAACTCATGTGTACTTATGTATGTCGCGGTGTTTGTAATAAGATTAGTTATTCTGGAACCATTGAGTTTACTTACCTGTAGGAGACGTTGCCCATTGCCATTGCAGCTACCAATACCAAAAGGGCCTATCACCCCTCCCCAAAGGTCAGCAGAGTCAGTACCAACTTTGGTATTGAAGTCACCTAGAACAAGGGTATTATCTCCTTTCTTGACAGAATTCAAAGTATCCTGAAGTTGTTCATAAAACCTATCCTTCTCATCCTCATCGGCATCCTCAGTGGATGGAGCAGACAACATTCAAGTCTTTAACTCTTGTCTGAAATTTTGCTGTAAGAAACCTTTCATTAATGCACTCATATCCTAGAAGAGCATCACTAGCGTGTCTGCTTAGAAGCAGACCCACGCCTTGGTGATGCTTATTGTCGTCCCTCCCTGAAAAGAGAAATTTAAGATTATTTTTAAGAATCTGACCTTTATCGGTCTATCTGGTCTCTTGCAAGCCGAGAATATCTAAATTATAATGGTGGAATTCTTGTGTGAGGACATCAAGAGAAAAAGCTTTGTGCAGAGTCCTCACATTCGAACTATCTATGGAGAGAAAATGGTTAGTGGGACATTTAAAGAAGATATGTTTATTGAGAGAGGGAATGCCGACAATATCAAACAGCCCCCTAATCGCAGACATGGGGCAAAGACCCGTTCCCCCACTACTAAAGGCTGAAGCCATCTACACTGGAAGACTTCCTCCAATGTAGAATTTGACGATGCCAATAGAAGCAAAGAGTTCAAGTGCCTGCGATGACCTCTGCTCAGAATTATCCACCAGCTGATAAACATATCCTGTGAATCTATTCACTTGGGGCTGTCAACCCACAAACGAACAGAAAACACAGCGGAAGATTTTCCCTCCACAGAAGCCCACCAGTGCAGCAAAATCAGGATCCATAATCAAGCTCAGAGCCATATATCTGTCCAGTCCAGTGGGTTTATATGGTCAGCACCAGGACCCTGTGTGGTTGACCACTCCTCAGCAGGGTAGAAAAGAAAGAAAAGTAGACAGAGTTGTCCAGATCAGTAGCTCACATTAATCTGGCAGCCCTCCACTTCCGTTCACTTCCACAAGAGAGAATTGAGTTCAACTTTTAACAACAACAACAACAACAACAACAACAACAACAACAACAACAACAACAATAATTCATTATTTTAACGAATAATCGTTCAATATTGAAAGAGTTCTGGATGCTGTACAACAAGTTTAAACTACAACCCTTGGCCATGTCCCTGCTTCCAAATGATAAATAAAAACAACCACATATTTTTCTAGTTTCAGCTGTCAATCATTTAAATTTATCCTGCTATGAATTTTTAAAAGTTCAGTTACTTTCACTAATTTAATAAAACAGAATGTTTTTCATTTCTTAATTCGCATTTCAATTCATAGGACGATATTGAAAATTGCATTTCCCTCCGAGTAAACCATGTTACTTGTTGCATACTTTAATTACATTCATTACGATTAGCAAGAAACTGCAATAACCATGTTAATAACCTACAGAATAAAAATATTCCAACAGATATAATATGGAAATTTCAATTCTATCGCAAGCCAGACATGTTTTAAATTAGCTGTATGTGTAATGCATTGACTGTGTGTTTAAACAAAATGTACTATTGATATGATGTTTAAACAACTCCTATGAGCATACATTTATGACTTATTACATAAACATAAGAATGGATGAAAATAAGAATTTTAATAACATTACAGCGCAGTGATTGTTTGAAAAAAAAATAATCAAATACGGGACTGTTGATTTGAAGTTGGTCTAGTCATTGGTCGGTAAAATTGGCCGAAGAGAGATAAATAGAATGCTGAAACTCTTTTACAGGTAGGAAAAGGGTTTCTCACAAAAAAAAGAGTTTGTGATATTTATGAATACAGGTTCTTTCATCGCTTTCAAAATAAAGATTAAAATCGTTTTTGGTGTATCTATATACTTCTGCAAACTGGAAGGAATCAATCTAATACTACTGAACTTCAAACAGGTATCTACTTAGCAAGTTCTTTCGTATGAGATCTTCAACTATTCAATTGCTTCAATGTATCAATCAATGATGATCTTATTTTTCAGAGAAGACTGATCCCTTCCACATCATCTACTTGAACGTTTAAGAGGCATTTGATAAATTTAAAAAATATATAAAAACTCTTTAAATGTGACACTCGTATTAAACTTGATAGACTAACTCAAGCGTTGCTTTCAAATCGCACTCAGCAAATAATCAATGATCAGTGGCCACTATTTAAAAAGTTACCAGTGTAGTTGTTCATTTACAGTCCTTATCATATTTCTTTTTGATATCTTCACATTTGATAGTCCAGACTTCCTTTACTCTATTTCAAAAAATATCAGATGGCATAAAATATTTTCAGACTAAAGCTACACAATTAGAACAAAACCAATTACATAATGCTTTATACGGAGAGCGTTCAAGAGTTCTTGACACGTGTCTGTAGATTTGCACTCGTTCCTCCGAAGTTAACGAGCTATGACGTGTTTGAAAGATTGTCTAAACTTGTCATTACATGTTGAAAATAAATGCCGTATCATCATTTATTTTTTGTTGGCGGAGTGTAAAGTTCGTTCTGCGAAATCCGTGCATTGTTACTATGGAGCCTATTAAAGACGGGAAAGATTTTGCATTTTCACAAGAATGCAACTTTGGGACGACGCGAAAAAATTCATGTCGATTTGTCACATGTATATGGGATGCACGAACATATCACACATATATGCCATCCCTCTCTGAATTTGTGCATCCGTAACGGTGTTACGGGATGGATGCGCAAATTCAGAGAGGGATGGCAGAGTTTCGAAGACCTCCCTCGTGCAGGAAGACCGAAGGAGGCCATGAACGAGAGAACCATTGCCGATGCTCTTGAAATCATTAAAGAAAACCCACACATTACCGTTCGGGTAAAATGTTTAGATGTCAGTGTATCTATTGGCAGTGTGAAAACAATTATTCATCAACATTTAAAGTTTCAAAAGATCTGTGCCAAATGGGTACTCCACAAACTGATAAAACAACAAAAAAGGGCTACAGTCGACTCGTCCAAGGTGATGCTGGCAATGTTTGAACCTTGGCCTCAAATAGTTAACAGACACAGTTGATGAGATATGGTTTTATAATTATACAACTTCCAGAAAGATTTACAACTATATTTCGGTTGCGAAAGATGAACTGCGTCCCAAATCCTCCAACAAGACTTTTGCTCAAGAAAGAGGATGTTCACAATTGTTTCAATTCCCAAGGAGTGGTAGCCGTGACACCTGAAAAATGACTATAAGTGGTCAATACTAAACTAACAGTGGTTTGCCCATAATGGTTAAGGAGATGAAGGAACAGCGTCCAACAACATGCGTGTCAAGGGTTCTCCTTCTTCATGAAAATGCCGGTGCTCACAAAATCCGGCAAGTTACGGCCTATCTGGAGCAGAAAAAAATTAAACAGCTACCCCATCCTGCATATTTATCCATTCTTGCACCATGCGATATTTGGTTCTTTCCAAAAATTAAAAGGGAACTTGCTGGGGATCCTTTTGGAAGGATGTAAGACATTGCAAAATAGATTCGTTCAGAGTTGCGGAGTATTCCCCAACAGGAGTACCACCAAGTGTTTCAGCATTGTCGTAGACGTCTGCAACTTTGCATAGATGCTGGAGGGGATTACGTTGAAGGACAGTAAAAGTTTCAGTGAGGTAAATGCAATTGGTTTTGTCCTGACGAGCAACTCAAGAACTTTTTGAACGCCCCTCGTAAGAGTATTTTGGAATGAAACATAATTCACAAACTATCTACCTCTACACATTAGAAACAACCTTCTCGTGAATGCCCATAAGCTCTGTGACGTTCGAATCACATTAAATGAAGACCTTCCATTTTCTTCCCATGTACTAAAACTCTTCACGTTTCCAACATGATGTTAAGAAGTTACTGAAATTTCACTCATGATACGTTCGTCAAAAAACTCAACATGTGCTTTAGACATATATTTGAAAATGCCTCACTAGTGTGGAGCCCACACAAAGGAAATTGTAATTCATTCGTTGGAATATAAAATACTTGGATCGGATCTGAAGACATGCTACAATTTATTTATGAAACAACCAAAAGATGTTACACTCAATGTTAATAATTTTAAGCAGTAACACTAGAAGACATCTCATAAGCATTAGTATTCCATTGGTGAAGAAAATCTGTAAACACCACTCTTTCGTTGCAGAGTTTTGAAACCAGTTTCAGGCTGAAGTTGTTCTTTCAGCAACATTCCAATGTTGCACCATAAAATTATCACAGGTGATCTGTCACCATTTTTCCGATGCTTGTGGTTTTAAGCCTTATAGTGAACGTTATTGCAATAAGTCTATCACTGTGTACAAAGATCTTGCTTGTATTTCTCATAATCAAGTTGACAGGGAATCATTAGAATCCAGTTCACTCTCTTACTCTTCTGTGTAAGAAACAAACTGTTATTACTTAAAAAGATTTAGGTTGGAAGTTTCTCCAGAATATACAGTTAATATAGCATTTCACATCTCAGGGGATATGAAAAACTGCTAAAGTTGGTCAAGAGGTACTATTCAGTTGCCAAATACCCAGTTGCAAGAATCAACGTGAACAGGAAATGTTTTAATGCCTTTTAAATGACTGAGTGGTTCGAGATATCAGATTTCCCTCGAGCGTTCAGCATTTCGTGTTTGTGGATATATTCTCTTGCTTCTAATTTTCTTTGGCAATTACTCTCTAGCCATTATGTGGATTATTTTTTAGCTTTAAAAGCAAGCTCTGCATGCCAAAATACACATCCAATTCGAAAATGTACTTAATTCACTTTTTGAAACATAAACCACAGCAACAATCTGCCATTAATTAATAAACAAGACTCTTTAATACAATTCATAATTACATCACCATATATACATCATCATCATATTAACAGAAAATGGCTTGCTAGGTATCCTAACCGAACTAGCCATTTGCTGTTAATCAGGCTTTTTTCCTGCTCCGTTCGGAATTTTATTTTTTGATGAATTCTGCAAGTGGAAGGTTTGATTGATAAAGTAATAATAATCTGACTTTCTCACAATTAGTGTTTATATTTGCATAAATCAGACTAATCGAGGTCCATTTATCAACGATCCATTTTGCATAAATTGTTTGCACTTCAATGTCATTGTTTGTTCATCATTGCATCATTTGTTTGCTTTGATTAAATCTCTATTCACTAAAACTTTATTTTCTGAGGGATATTTTTGATACGTCTAATGAACCTGAAACTTTTTCTGAGTTATTCCGTGTTACGGTCAACAGTGCATCGCAGGAATATCCTTGTCATTTGGAAAGTTCGTCAAGTTTGTCTTGTTTGATTTACATCCTTCCCACTCATGTGTTTGAGAGCTCCTTGCTGATTTCATTGGAAAAAGTAAGCTTTCAGTCTTTTGATATTTAATTAACTTCAGTCGCAATTTTCGTAAGGTGTACTCGACAAATATTACTTTGACAAATCAATTCTTCGCGGAAAATTGCAGGCTTTTCAGAACAGTGGATGAACGCATGGAGTAATACCTACAGTCGTTTCCTACAGAACAGACAAAACAACTTCTCACGGAACTAATGATGAGAAGCTGAATAAAATGTTTGCGTAAACTTTAATTAATTTCCGTCACAAACAGGAATAGCAAGCACTTCAAAAGCTAAAAGTACATTGCGAAAACACATCGGTAATTTTGGGCTTCAAGCCACGAAGCAGAATGTACAGGTTTACTCACGAACAACAAACATAGAGACATTCACCGAATCATGATCATGTATTCACTGAAGTAAACGAAATCACACACCAAAAAGATATCACTTCCCTCAGCATGAGATCTTTTCGTTTGTACTGTCAGAGAACTGCCCACAGGGAAAATTACGCAACAGCACTCTGATTATCAGAAATGTTAACAAGGAAAGATATATCCCTCGTATTTGGTGTACAATGATCACTAATCGAAGTGATAAAATCTAAGATAAGAGATAGCGTTTTTCAACTCAGTGACGTACAGTACTGTGCAAATTAGTTGGGACAATAGGAAAATGCAGTAACAAAGACACAACTAAAATATTTATTTGTTTAGTAGTGTACATAGTTAATAGTGAGTGTGACCCCCATTAGCTTTAATTACATCTTTCACCCTCTCAACCATTGATGCCACTAACTTTCCACACATCTCCTTCACTTCAGGGTCGTGGTACCACACTTTCATGACACTTTCTATCATTTTGGTTTTCGTCATGCAATCCATCTTAGATATGCGCGCTTTAATAATGGCCCACAAATTTTCAATGGGATTTAGATCGAGTGAATTTCCTGGCCACTCCAATACCTTCAAATGCTGCTCGGTAAAGAAGCTCTTAGCAAGCTTAGAATTGTGGCATGGAGCCAGATCCTGTTGAAATACCCCATCGTCGTTTTAGGAAACAGCTTCTGCAGTGTTGGGACCATTTTCGCTCCACAACGCCTATGTACTTTTTGCTGTCCACCTTTCCTTCAACGGGGTGAAGTGTCTATGGCCCGGAAGCTGTGAAACATCCCCAAAATATGACCTTTGCTGGGTGTTTGGTGGATTGCTGGATGTGGCCGGATCGAAGAGGTTCTCCAGGCGAGCGGTGGACGAAATTTGACCTGTAGCCATGCACCTCAAAGTGGGTTTCGTCGAAAAATATCACTTTTTCCTAATTCTCCACAGCCCAGTCTCAATATTTCTTTGTCCAGGATAGCCTTTTTTGCTTCATAACGGGTGTCAAAAGCTGCTTTTTGGAGGGGCCTCGAGCCCGACGGACACACTCCAGAAGGCGACGACGTATTGGTGGAAGCATCTATATTAGCCCCATGAGACGCAATTTCCCGTTTGATTTCTCCACTGGTTTTCTTCGGGTCTATGATACTAATTCTTCGAATTAGAATATCATCTCTAGGGGTGTTTTTTCGTTTTCTTCCACAATGTCCTTTACGGGACGTGTCTAAGGACCCTGTCTCCTTATGCAGTTTCATGATCCGTGAAATGCTGGATTTTCCAACGCCAACTGCTTTTGCTATCTGCCTAGCAGTAAGCGAAGTATTTTCGCCTAAAGCGATTATTTTAGCTCGTTTACGAGACCATGATGTATTTAATAAAACAGTTTCCAATGAAAATTGTGAACTACTTACATAATTACGTCCTCAGCCTATGAAATATCAATTCCGACTAAAGTGGAAGTGTAAATAATAGCAGAGTAACACAACAGATAATTCTAGACTTGCAGATATCGCTCTGCTGCAAGTCTAAGCTTCTTCGTAACCTTCTCCTGCAAGTCTAAACTTGCGCGTGTCCCTGCAATGGACACACGAAAGTTTAGACTTGCAGCAGAAGGTTACGAACAAGTTTAGACTTGCAGCAGTTTAGACTCTGCCTTCGCTTGTCCCAACTAATTCGCACAGTACTCTACATTGAAGGCATAATTTATTATACACACCGCACTCATATACAAACCTGTCCTGTTCCTTCACAATAATGTGGCCAGTAGAAACCCTTTGCGGGCTATAAATAGGTCAAATATCTACCTACTGTATAGATGAAGATTATGATAGGAAAACATGGCCACCTGAGCGAGTTGTATCGTGGGCAGATAGTCGGTGGGAGGAAGTTGGGGTGCTTCCTTTCCGCTACTGCAGAACGTCTGGGATATCTGTGTGCGATCGTTACTCGTGTTTACCAGGACTATATCAAAAGCTGAAAAACTTGCAGCTGCTGGAGAAAATGTGGCCATAACCAGGCCGTTGATGTTTGAGGTGAGCACTGCTTCTCCCGTATCCTAACTTTGAAATGGAAGGCTTCAGTGGAGATGATAACGTCAGCATTCAACAATGGGGAAGCTACGAAGGTTTGTGCAAAGACCATTCGACTACGATGGTTTGACTGGGCTATGGCATCTGAGGCCACATCGAGTACCCTTCTAAACAGCATGTAGCCAGGCTATAAGGCTGCAGTGGGAGAAGGAACATCGCCAATGAACTGGGAAAGACTGGAAACAGGCAGCTTGGTCTGATACATCAAGGTTCCAACTATAATAACATTCTGACTGGAGGTTGGTGTGTGGCATAGACCACATGAGGCCGTGTAACCCTACTATCAAGTTAAGGTTACTGACTAGTGGGGTGGTGTAATGTTCTGGGGCATATTTACATAGGCCACCTTGGGGTCTCCTGTACCTACTAAGACTACCATCATTGTACAAAACTATGTTGATGTACTCGCCGACCACACACCCATTCATGGCTATCCATTTCCCACAGCAGGTGCTTTCTTTCAAAGCTATGTCTCATTAGTCCCGTTTGGCAAAGGACTGATATGAGGAGCATTCCATAAATTCACAACCCTTAAATGGTCCTCTCACTTTGCGTATTTGAATCCTATTTAGCATCTGTGTGATGAAGTGGAGTGATGGATTCGAGCCTGAAACCCTCCACTGGCAACTCTCGGTGCTTTACGGACGGCTGTCCTGGAATCATGGGACACAATACCAGCCGAACATTTTCAACCCCTGGTAGAGTCCATGTCACGACGTGTTGCTGCTATTACGAGAACGAAAGGTGAAACACTCATTATTAGGTGAGTGTGTATAATAAACTGTCCTTTCAGTGTATACACAGCGAAGATCTATTTGCGCAATTTCGTGACTTTCTCTCTCTCAGCTCCCTATCCTGAAAACATTGTATTTTTTGTTAAAATTTGAAAAAATGGAAAGGATATCAGCAGGACAAATTGCACTAGACACTCATTAATCGGTTGTCATCTGGTCCGTCATGAATGTGATGGATTAACCTGTGACTTCAGTATATGTACATAGCGCGTAATTAGCGTAACAGAACTATTGCACGTACAATTACACTAAACGATTTGCGATTGTTTTACTGGATACATCATCTCACGTTCATGGATGTAGTCATGCCCGGATCTAGAAAAAAATAAGGGAGGGGAGAGGGATAAAGGGATGCAACTGAGCTGGGAAAAAAGCAAAATTGGGAGAGGGGGCAAAAAGACTGGATTTCCATTACAGAAGAGCATTTTCCCCCTCCGTTTTAGAAGTCTGAAAATTTCTTGAAAAATGCGTGAAATATGCACAAGTTTATTTCATTCTCAAGGGGGAGGAGGGCATGCCTTCTTGCCCCCCCCCTTAGATCCGGCACTTGCTGGATACAGTGAATTTATAGGATAGAGCAAAGTGGTCTTAAATTGCTGTTTGGCTCCAACCTGTGTTTATCTGATCTTTCATTAGCTGTTTGAGGTAGAAATATTCAAAAGTTAGAATAATACATTGGAGAAGCTTGCATGAAGGGGTTAAGTCGCTTTACCTCTGAGCGGCATTATTTTCCATAAAATGGGATAATTGTCCAGGCCACTGGGATCCGAGAGGCTCAGAGAAGGTTGGGGAGGAGGACCCACTGGGCCGCTATGAGACAGATGGTAGCCTCTCGTCAAGGCCATCCAACGTGTTATTTAACGTACAGAGGGTATGACTCTCCAGCACACGTGGCCACGGCTTAACATCCCATCCGATGGACGGAGGTCTTTCCAAGCCCATAGGTGTCCTTTATTGACCATGGGCAGGGCAAGAAGGTT
This sequence comes from Ryuthela nishihirai, assembly GCA_038380435.1. Lineage (NCBI taxonomy): Eukaryota > Metazoa > Arthropoda > Arachnida > Araneae > Heptathelidae > Ryuthela > Ryuthela nishihirai. The sequence goes on along the minus strand of JAWZYU010000004.1, from coordinate 91,480,891 downwards.
TGCGGAGATAAATGTCAAAGCTGACCTATCTGGGACTCGAACCTGGGAACTGCAGACTACGAGTTGACGCGCGACAGACTGAGCCCCTCCCGTCCCATTGCATCAAAGGAAGAGGCAATGAGACTATGCAGTTGATGCATCGGCAGTTGACTCATTGGTTGAGTTATCAATTACTTATCAATTAATCAATGATCGCAGAGCTCATCAGCTGATTCTTCAGTGATTAAAAAGTGATTGAGCGTAGATCTGCACATTCTTATTGTTTCAATTGCTTCCATGAACGCTTCACTACTGGAATTATCCCTTGATCCGGATGTAAAGTAGAGATGTTACATTTGCGGAAAAATTTATAATTTCAGCAGCCTTTAGACTAGGAACGATGTAGTGCACTGCAACACTACCGATTAGATATGCAACTTTCTTGCAATAAAATTTCCTGTCCAATTTGCGAATGATTCATTTCGTAGATATGACGTCACACATGCATTTGAATTAGCTTCGTACGTTACAAGCAAAGGAAACATTTTTAAAGCATCTTAAAGCTTTATATTTAACGAAAATAACGGGTCGTAACTTTTGACTTCCATCCAAGCTAACAGCAAATAGATCGGTAAATGATCTTTGCTTCCCTTTTCTCCATTCATGTTTCTGATTTAAATGTTATTTTACTTGACAAAAAGCAAAAGAAAGACCTTTCTCATCTAAATTTAAGAAAAGGTCGAAATCCTTAGAACGAGGCAATTTACTGGAAAAAACTCTTTCCTTCCATGAATTCGTTACACTACAATCAACTGAAGTAGATTCATCACAATCTTGTTTTCATACTACACCTACCTGCCACTAAATTAGAAACCTTTATTCAATATCGAGTTGGACCTCCTTTAGCCCGAATTACAGCATATATTCGGTTTGGCATAGATTCCACAAGGTGCTGGAGTACCTTTACATCTCCAGCAGAACAGGCGTTTACCAGACAGTCATTTAACTGGCTCAGATTTGACGGAAGAGGACTTTGCTCCCGGAACTGTTCTAACAAGTTCCATACATTCTCAATGGGGTTCAGATCCAGGCTTTATGATGTCCAGAGAAGATGGTGGAAGTCGCTGTCATACTCGCTGAACCACTGCTGAACACATCTTGCGCAATGGACAGTAGCAATGTTGTCTATGAAAGAGCCGTCACTTGCTGGATAAAAAGTCAACATTGCAGGATGGACTTGATCGACAACAATGTTCAGATAATCCTTGGAGGACACCTGACCTTCCAGCAATATCTGGAACCCGTTCCGTACCAACAGAACGTGCCCTACACCATGACACCGCCTCCAGAACCTTGAGTTGTGTTTACAAGACAAGCTGGATCCATTGTTTCATGGGGCTCTCGCCGAACTCTCTGCCTACCGTCGGTACAGAACAAAGTGTACCGCGACTCGTCGGACCACATGACTTTTTTCCAGTCTTCTATTGTCCAGTCACAGTATTCCTGACACCACTGTAGACGAACTTTCCGGTTCTTCACAGAAATCAGTTGTTTCCGTATAGGCATGCGATTGCTAATACCGATCCTCATCAATTCCCTGCGTATAGTTCGCTGAGATATGAGTCGAGAACAGCCTTCATTGAATGCTTCGGTCAATTGCTGCACACAGGAAGTCCTGTTTCTCCGTACAAACCTTTTCAGACGACGGCGATGTCGTTCCTGACAGATTGTCGTCGCGCCATACTTACGCCTCTTAGACAAGCAATGTGGGTTATTTTTCCATTGATTAAAAACCCAAGATATCTCACCTTTTGAGAAACCAGTCAGCTTTGCTGTTTTCAAAATCGTCGCTCCATCCAGACGGGCACCCACAATAAGCCCTTTATCGATACCCGAATGATCCTTTGTTTTTCCCATTGTGATCAACACTACTGTCGATTACTGACGTATTTTTCAATCTCGTAATTTTGCAGCAAACTCCATGTCTGCTTCTTTGAGATATGGACCGGATATGCGCATCTTGCATGACGAGACTGCGTTAACGAGATTAATATTGCTGTTTGAACTTCTCGATCTCCCTGCGCTTTCCCTTTGATGAGGTTCCTGTCGTTGCCCAGATGCTTTCCTTTGATTAGAGGATGCTGTTTAAAGTCATCTTAGGATGTGTTATTCTCTAGGAAAAGCTGATTTTGCTACCGTAATATACAATTTATAGAACGTTATGCATGTATTTTTTTTTCTAAAAATGTATGTAAAATTGAGAAAATTGCAAGCGGTCGATAGTTTGCGATGTTAAATACATTACCAGTATTCAAAATTTTAAGTCCCGTAAATAAGCTGTTACTATTTAATATTATTTCACCAGCCACAGTATTTACGCTAGTTTTAATGCATTTAATTTGTATAATATCTTAGCTTGGTGATATATTTCATTGAATGAATGAATTATTATTTCCATTTTCCCATCAAAAGATACGAATTTGGAATAAGAATCAGCTATTGATCAGATTCTTTTCTTGTGGAATTAGGGGCAAAGCGTGTAATTGGTCCAACGATTATTAAACAATAGAAAATATTATATACAAAGATATATATATATATACAGGGTGGTTATAATTAAACTGACATGTACTCAGAGCGATGTAAAGAAGGATTACAGCGAAAAGTGGTGGATAACTTAATAGGAATATGGGGTAGAGAATTTGCGAAAAAAAAATTAGTTAGTGTTAGTGCCACCAGGTGGCTTGGTTGCGCTGAAAACGTAGTAGAACATGCTAATTTCTCGTGACATTGCAGTCAATCATACGTGAGAGTCGCATGAGGCACACTATAAAATATGATGTCTTCCCTGTAATCGCTAAAAGGAACCACGAGTACCTGCAAGAAGGACCGAGCTTTGCTAGTGAAACTCTTTTACCAAAACGGCAGTAATGTCGCCGCTGCATTACGCGAATATCGTCGTCTAAAAGATATAAGGAAAGGACCTTTGTCGCTAAATGGAGTGAAGAATATAATACAGAAATTCGAAGAAACTGGCGAGTAGGGTGTGGCACTGGGTAGAGGCCGGTGGCAACGTGGAAGGCATCGCACTTACGGTTGCAGAAATCCAGTCACAAACAAGCTACTCGTAGTTAGTGCGAGACAGGTATCCCGGCAAATGCAACTTCCGTAGTCAACTATCCGTAAAATTATACGTCCATCCTGAAATACTATCCTTATAAAATTCATAGGGTGCAGCAGTTGCAATCACGTGACCCTGAACAGCGCACCGACGTAGCTTTGCGATTTCTGACGAGGATGCAGCTCGACAACTGTGGCCTTCGAAAGTCTTATGGACCGATGATGCGCATTTTTCCCTACATGGTGCAATGAATGCGCACAACTGCCGAATATGAGGACTTATACATCCGCATACTGTGCATGATGTGCCCCTACACTCCGACTATGTAACTGTATGGTGCGGGTTTACCGCACACTTTATAATTGGACCATTTTTTGTTGAGGAGATCACGCCTCAGGACACAGATCTTCTCCTCCGCAACATTATTCCTCCTTTGCAAAAAAGAAATTGCTTAGACTCCATAACCTTCATGCAGGATGGGACGCCACCCCATATTGCACGTATGGCAATGCAATTGTTGAGTACCACATTTGGTGAGAACAGAATAATTTCTCGAACGTTTTCCAATGCTTGACCACCACGTTCGCCCGGCCTAAACCCATGCGATTTTTGGTTATGGGTTTATTTGAAAAGCCGAGTTTACCAAGGCAATGTTGAATCACTTGCTGAACTGAAGGCAAGAATAGCACAGCATGTTGGAGCCATTCCCCGAAACATGTTTCAAGCAACTGTGAACATGCCATATCATATTTCCAGCACATTTTGCATATGAATGGTTCACATATTGAGAATCTTAAATTGTAGAAAAAATGTTATGTTTGTTCAACTTTGTATTTTCTTATTTTAGCGCACCCACGCCACCTGGTGTCACTAACACTAACTAAATTTTCTTCTTCGCAAATTTTCCACCCCATGTTCTTATTATTTTCGCGTGATCCATCGAGTAGATCCTTCTCTACATCGCTCTGAGTACTGTCAGTTTAATTGCAACCACCTGATAGGTCGCAGACCTATTGGTATTTGTAATTTCATTTTTTTTTGCTTTTGGGATCTGGCAACAAGACTCCGTCCCACTTGTGAAATACTGCGGGCGTTGTGTTTGCCCGGGGATGGCATCTGATTGGCCCCTAGTGTCGGAGAATTCCTGGGGTTGCCTGAGTTATTGCGTCGCTTCAGCCGGCGAAGGGATTCTGTGCGGGGTGATGGTGCTAATAGGACCCGTGTTCGGTCTCCTGTCTTCGAAATAATTGTTTATTATTTCCGAGTGCTAGAGATTTTTCTCTGCCAAACTGCCTACAGTGAATAGGGGTCACTGTTGGGATTGAAAAGGCCATAAGATGGCCATAAGATCCATAAGATGTAGTACTGTCCTGTATAGTGGAACGTCGGATGGCATCATTCAATCATATTCAAGCACAACTGTAGTCCAGCGGAACTCCGTTTTCGTTAGGATAAATCTTCAATCAGGGTATAATCATTTTAATTCATATTAATCCGATTGTTGTCACTTTTCTTTAATATTTTGACTGTCACTTTATAATATTGAATTTATTCGAGTGGATTGGAAATATGATAACGTATTGTAATGTGAATTTATCCACCTTTATAAGCTGCTGGACGAATTATGTTGATTTTGAAAATTTTAATAAATTTAAATCTTTTTTTGTTATTGTTTAAACCAAATTTGCATTTGTCTATTATTAAATCCTCTACTCATCGCAGCTACAGTTAGAGTGTACATGACTGTGTGTTACTAGCTTGTGGGTTGTTTCTGGTTCGAACTCGAATCTTCTGAGCCACTCTTTCAGAAGTATCTGTTAGAAAGCAAATTTTTGTTTGAAGTCGGATTGGCAAGTATAGATATGTAGTTCTAGATGTGTTATAACTTTGTATGGATAAATATTTTTGATAAACGTGGAATATAATTGTAGTTCATGTCGCATGCCTTGAAGAGAAAAAGTTGCCGGTGACACGCCATGTATATTAAATCTTAATTTGCAAAACTTAAAATAAGCATATAAATGAATACGAATTATGCAATTCAAAATTATAAATATCCATTACCTTAGATATACAATAAATAATGGATAAAAATTTGCTTTTATCATTTTAAAATATTACAGTTCACTAAGTTAAAAACTAAAAACAAAAAATTCCTTTTTCTTTTTAAATTCAGAAAATTTTATATTGATGTACATATCATAATTTTAAGATAACTTAAACATAAAAAAGAGCCTATTTGATCTTTCTAATAATTGACATTAATATATTCTTTAAGTTAATTTTACATAAGAGTGAAACTTTTGCATTCAGAATGGGTCAGTTAGGTTTTGTTGATGTCGCATCTTGATTGCATATTATGAGTCTTATGAACAACCTCTATTTATCATTTACCATTGTTTTTCCAAATTTATAACATTATTAAGATAAAATATGAAATATATGAAACGCTACAATTTATCTCTTTGTTATAATTTCTGTAATAGACAGTATATATCAAATATTTCTCACTCTGTAAAATCAAATATACAATTGCCTGATCAAAATGTACTTGTGGGGATAAAATCAGTCAATACTTTTTTAAACTCAAGGAATGGACAAAATGAAAAGAAAACTCCACGGAGTTATTAATTATTATTCTAGGAGAATGAAAGCAAAGGCATTTGGAATTTAACCAACTTATGCTCATCTATATTACTATCACTCAACTATATTAAACTCAGTAATAAAGTATCACAGGAAAAAGTCCTCTAGACAAGAAACACTTGAAATAATTAGTTGAAAAAAATTGGCTTTCCTAATTGGGATTCGAAACCAGGTTTCCCAGATGCATGCCGGGTATCATAACAGCTAGATCTTCAAGAGCTAACCATTTCTCCAACAAAGTCACATATAAGCATTTCTGCAATTTTCATTTTGATATGCCAGTGTCAACAAAAAAATACACTCGTTCACAAGGTTTTTATAACCTGAACAATTGTAGCTGCTTTTAACTATTTTCAGATGCTTATTTCACATCTGGCCTTAAAAAATGGCTAGCACCTCACATTTTTTGTTATTGGTCATTTTGACGTCTATTAAGATCTTCCTATACCAACACTTCCAGGCAACTGAGAGGGTACTAGATATTTCACTTTTTGTGGCTAGCAACTCTGATTGCCAAGTGGGAGAAAACATGTAACAGTAACCTAACCTCAGACGGCCATTTTTGTTGTTTACATTGTAGGAGGAACACGTGCTGTACGTTGAAGAATGAATTCTGGCGATTAAAAGACAAAAAGGCAGCGTCGCGCATGTGTTAATGTGCCAGATAAGTTTTGTTATGTATGTGGAAATTATATTTTAAACTCCCAGGGTCGTTCTTTGACAAAGATTGTGAAGAAAGCCTGTAACTTGTATTTTGGAGGTCATATTGGAGATCAGGACAAAACATGGGCTCCACATGTGTGTTGCATTTCGTGCTTTGTTGGCCTGAGTGAATGGTTGAAAGGTAAGATAAAATCCATGCCCTTTTTGCAGTTCAAATGGTTGGCGTGAGCCAACCATTGGCATGATTGCATGATTGTTATTTTTATTCAACTGTTTATTTTATGAGCCACTTGCATTATTGTTATTTTCGTTTAACTGAAGTGTCGGGCTTTTTTAAAAAAGAACAAAAGCAAACTACAATATCCAAATGTGACTTCAGCCATAAGTTCAGTTCCTCATGGAAAAGCCATTCCTATAGCAACGCCTCCAACAAACTGGTAGGAGGTGAATTCACATCCATCAGAGGAAGACTTTGAGGCATATATAGATCCTGACCCTATATAAACCCCTAAAAAATTAGACGAACCTCATCTGATTCAGCAAAATGAAATAAATAATCTTGTTCGAGTCCAGGACTTTCCAAACAACAAGCTGAGGTTTTAGGTTCAAGACTTCAAGAGTGGAATCTTCTGGTCAAGGTACCAGAGTTTCTCTGTTCAGAAAGGTGAAATATGGATTTATCTGCTTATTACGAGATGCAAGATGGTTTGTGTTTTTGCACAGATATTTCAAGGCTGATGGAAGAAATTGGAACAACTCACGACCCCAAGGAATGGCGTCTATTTATAGATTCTTCAAAATTCAGCTTGAAGGCTGTCCTTTTGCATAAAGGAAACAAAAAACCTTCCATTCCAGTGACATATGCTGGGGAATGAAAGAAACATGGAAGCACGGAAAAAATACTGCTATAAAATATGACCAATTTGAATGGACAATATGTGGTGACCTAAAGATCATATCTCTCTTGCTCTATCTTCAAGGAGGCTTCACAAAATTTTGATGTTTTCTGTGTTTTATGGGCTAGTAGGGCCAGAAAGGAACACTACAAAACCAAATACTGGAGATGTTTTTATTCCTGTAAAGAGTAATGTGAGGTATAAGCCTCTAGTTAACCCCTCTGATGTTCTGCTCCCACCACTGCACATCACACTAGGGCTTATTAAAAACCTTCTAAAGGCTATGAACAAAACTGGTAAAGGGTTTTTCCACTTGAAGGAAAAAATTCCAAAACTACGTGATGTGAAACTCAAAGAAAATATGTTTGTTGGTTAGATCGGGAAGCTACTAAATGATACTGTCTTCGAAGAAAAACTGAATATTAAGGAAGGCGCTGCATTGAAATCCTTTACGTCTGGGTTTCAGGGTTTTCTGGGGAATCTCAAAGAGGAAAACTACTATCAGCTCATTCAAGATCTTCTCAAAAACTATGAAAATCTTGGCTGCCGAATGTCTTTGAAGATCCATTTCTTGCACTTCCATCTCGACTTCTTTCCAAAGAACTTAGGAGCTGTCAGTGATGAGCAAGGGGAAAGATTTCAACAGGATACCCGAACCATAAAGGAGAGATACCAAGGCAGGTGGGACCCAGCAATGATGGGTAACTACTGCTGGTTCTTGCAGAAGGAAGATACCTCAGCACATTAAAAGCAAAAATGAACTACTTGTAAGTATAAAAGATCCTTACCCATGTTTTCTTATTTTTGCGTTTCAATATCATTTTATTTACTCTCTATTCAGTGGTCTATAACTATGATGTTTCTAAGTTTTTCCACTGTAATCGTGAATTAATCATGTATTAATTAACGTTTTAAGTTGCAATTTAATAAAATAGTCACATTTATTTTCATTTCCCAGGTATGAGTATTCATTGAAATTTGAAATATATCATTCCGTAATGTAAAAAAAAACTGTACGTGCTGCAGATTTTTCACATTCATATTTGAATTCAGCACCCAAAAAATAGTTAAAAACATCCTATTTGACCAATGTTATAAAAAAAGTTGCAATTTGTTGTCTAGTGTTATCAGTCTCTTAGTGGTCTTGCAGTTATGACACCCGGCTGGAGACCTGCCCTGGAGACATTCCTTCTGGGAGACCTGGGTTCGAATCCCAGTCAGGACTGCCAATTATTTTAAGTATATTAAACTGATTTTAAGTTTTTCCACTGTTTTATTTAGATTGTGATCCTACGTTGGTATGAAGATGTCTAGCACTGTGAAACCTTTCATGATTAAATGAAAAAACAAAATCCCGATTTGGTTTAATAAAGTTTGCTTGGTTTCATAAAAGAAAAGAATTTAGAAATAGATTTAGAATGGAATTTACTATAATTGGTTTGACAATATCCTTTTACATTTTGCGACAAATTATATTTATCTCTAATTTTTCGTACTTTTTTATTAGAAAATTATAAATCAAATATATCAGTTAGATCCAAAATACAAACAAAGTTCGAATAGAAGATTATCAGTTGGGGCACTCTTTGCTCAGTTTTAAAAGTTTAAAGCTATGCGAAAAGAGTTTTCTTTTTTGATCTTGGACATATTGGTAAAGTTACAACAGAATAGAAAGCGATTTAGTAGCTTTCAAGTTTCATGTTTCTAATATTTGTTACTATAGTTGCAAAATATGCGGAACATAAGAAGGCATCACAGCGACAACTTCATAATACAGCTGTTTTTGAATTTTGTTTACTTAAATCCTTATTTCCAGTCGGTAAACATGGTGAGCTTCCGTTTTTAGTTGGTATGACAGGACGTTTTTAGTAGTAAATAAAAATAACGAAATATGCAATATTCTTGGGCAAGCATATTGGATTCCAAGAATATTGGTACTATTCAGGTACTACTAAGCGTTGTTTAAGTTGAAAATAAAAGTAACAAAGTACGTTGAAGTACAGGAAAATACGATTTTTGTGGGTTCCCTTAGAGAACATTCGAGAATTTATGAGTCCGCGGACCAGAGTTTAAGAATTACTGGCACAGTGCATTAACTCCTTATTCACTAGAGTGGGGGTGTTGCTCAGTCGGTAGCGCGCCAGGCTCGTAATATGTAATTCCCAGGTTCGAGTCCCAGCTGGGTCAGCGTTGAGATTTATCTCCGCAAACTTCCTGCCCACAGTCAGTGGTGAACACTGATGGGCTTGGAAAACCGCCGTCCGTCTTATGGGACGTTAAGCCGTGGCCCCTGTGCACCTTAAATACAAATCTTGACGGGAGGCTGCCATCTGTCTCCCAACAGCTATTCCAGTGGGTCCCCTTCTCTGAGCCTTCAGGGTCCTGGTGACCTGGCCATTTAACCCATTGTGTGCAAAATAAGTGCCGCTCAGAGGTAAAACAACTCAATACAGCTAAGCGATGAGTACCAAAAAAAAAAGCGTTTACTTTTAGACATAAATGCAATTATATAAAACCTTTATTTGAAGTTGTCTGAATAAATAAATGATCTAAAAAAAAAAAGACCATGAGTTTTTTTTTTTCGTACTTCGGATTTAATCCGTCAGTGGCCCCTAAACTAGTTTGATCTGCTTTTGTTCAGTGAAAACCACAAGCTCTTAAATTTATTATTGGGATTCGTACAAGTGAACAAGAGGACATTGCGCGATTCTTTAAATAATACACGAAGCAGAAAAGATTGAGCCATTTAGAAAATCAACGTAAGATGACTTGATTTAATCTCAGATTTACAATACTGATTAGACGGGCTCCCGGAAAACATTCAGGCTTATAAACATGAAAGATCTGCATCAGTGATCCTCACACTTTTTTTGCTCACGGCACATTATTTTTCGCAGCGATTACTCACGGCACATTATTTTTCGCAGCGATTACTCACGGCACACTAAAGGTTTAAATTGGCAACACTACGAGACTCGCGGAAGCTCAGTTTGCCTTCGGTAATAGCCATTTCTGTATAGTCGTTTGCAAACGCAGGATATTCTGTTCGGATTCTGACGTGTATTAACGTTAGTGCGTGTGCCCTACCTGTTATGGACATGTTCTGTGTTAATTTTGGTTTTAAAAATTAAGATTTAACATGGAGAAGTATATTATTAAACAGAAAAAGTTAAATGAAGATTCAGTGGCAGAAAGTAGCAATAAAATGATTTATAAATTTCCATTTATCTACAATGTGATTCGAAATTAAAATTTCGCTGTACATCCTTTGAGAACCATTAATCTACACCAAGCCGTAATATAAGAAAAAAACCTTGAGTTAACTTGTGCCAACACAGGTGAGTTAGATCCAGAGGTCGGATCTAGATGAGGGGGAGTAAGGGGCCATGCTCTCACCCCCTTCAGAATGCTAGTGAGGCAAAAAATTAACCTTATTTAAATTTAATTAAGTTTTCAAGAAATTTTTAAGACCTGCTAAACGAAGTGGAAAATGTTATACTGCATTGGAAATCCAGTCTCTTTAACATTTTTCCGGCCTGATTGTGTTTCTTACCATCCTCCATCCCTAATTTTTTTCTAGATCCGGGCCTGCTTGCATCGATTTAAAACTGTTGTTGTTCTAATCACGTGGATCCACGGGAGTATGATAGCTGTTTGATGTACAGTTGTGTTCATTTTTACTGCTATTACAGGGATACATATATTATTCTGTTTAATGATGTTCTTAATATAGTGGATTGGTTATTATAAGATATGGTCATGCACTCTACGCATCGTCACATAAACATTCCGACTTAAAGGACTATCGGCAGTAATTTTGTAAATTTTTTTAAAAGTTAGTAGACCTTACTGTACTTTTAAAATTAATTTTTATTAGTTTTCAAACTCAGTCAAGATAATAATTATTCATTATTGAAGAATATAAACGTGTGCATTAACTACGGAAGTAGTTGGAGGAATGCGAGAAAAAGTTTACGTACATCTGTTCTAAATAACTGCTCTTGTTAGTCCTTTAAATGGAGGGTTCATTGTATTATGAAACTCAACAGTACCTTTTTCTAAATAAGATTGAACTATGAGGTTAAGAAGCAAAGCTTTAAAGCAATTCCGAAAGTTCCCTCGACAGTTTCATAAAATGTTTGTTGTCTATGACATATTTTGGTACAAGCCAAGTAACCTATGGGTTAGAGCCTCACATTATGAGAGGACTCTATGTCGGAAACAAAAAAGTTAGTTTTCAATGTGTATTTGCCTCTGTACGTATATATGCAAATATAACTGTCTATCATTTAATTTTTCTTACTCTTATAATGTAATACACTTTTTTCTCTTTATTTTCCATGGTATGCGATCTCAGTGCCGTCCCATGGCCGAGTGGTTAGCGCGCTTGGCTACTGATCTAAGGGACCTGGGTTCGAGTCCCGGGTAAGGCGTGGCTGTTTGTGTCGTTTTTCTGCTGAGGGCCTGCCATCCTCTCAGACCATCTACTATGGCATATAAACTGACAGGCTCCTGTCAGACCTCTGTGGCAAACAGCTGCTTGAGGGGGATTTTTTTATTTTGCGATCTCAGAATCTTGATATACAGTAGCTTAGGGTTATGTAGAACAGATACACAGAAAGTTTTTCAGTCTCGCATCCCTCCAATTACTTCCACTGTTTATAGGCTTATGTTCTTCGATATGAACAATTATTATCTTGACTGAGTTCGAAAACTAATGAGAATTGATTTTAAAGATACAGAAAAGTCTACTGAATTTTAGAAACTTACAGAATTGTTAAAAGAAGCTCGCTTTTTTTTATACTTCTTTCAGAACATTCAATTTCTTTGCATTCCATCAAAGAACATCTGACGTCCCTTACAATTTGCGCACTTCTGATTTAGAACATGAAATTAATCGGAACCAGTGGAATTTCTTTCCGTGATCTACCGCATTTTCTTACTGTCAGTTATTACGAAACATTTCAGATACCTTTCAGAAAACATTGCAATTGGGTAGGAAAGGGAAATATTCGTACGACAAACACACTGATCATTAATTTTCAAGTCTTTGGGAGGGAAAACACCTTATATAGGTTTTCTCAGGTGAAGTAATATCTGCTCAGCATACCGAAAGTAGAAAAAAATGCGGTTTTATTCCTCGATATATTTCTGCGCTAAGTCTACCTGCGAAGCTTTAGAATTTCCAATTAGATATTCTCTTGACGAAAAAAATAAACAACATCGGAGAAGATTTATTCCCGTTATTATGTCCTCTAGAACTTTCTATTCCATACAATCTGAACTGAATTAAAATCCAATCTGACCTTTCTGTTTGAGAGTTCATTTTTAATCTTTATCGCAACAGGCGAAATGAACTTACAGAGATGCTAGTCGGATCGCTAATTAGGAATCGAAGCTAATTGCATAAATATAAAAAAGAACTTTGAAAACTAAGGAGGCGTTTATAATTCCTCAAATTGCAATTACAGTCCATATTCACTGGATTAAAGTGATATTTAATTTGCAACTGAACAAGGTGTTGCATTGCAATAGAGTGTGACAATTAATTTCTTTTAAAATTTGACGACGTTATACTTAAAAAAAAAAAGACATTAATGTCTGAGAGGAAATAATTCCCACGTGATACCAACGTCGCTTAAGAAACACGATGTTAACTAAATGTCCCGCGTTGAAATGTTTTTTCGCGCAATTCTTGAATGTTAGTGAGTTACTTGTAGTGAGCTTTGTGTTTAATAAGATTAAAACTTCGTTTCTTACTTTAAAAAACTGTCTTTTAAGGGAACACATGAAACGCTACTAAGAGAAACTGTTTTTTTTAATCTTGCAAAAAATACCTTTCGAATAGGTTGAACAGAAATACTACGATCTGCTCCGTTTTCGGTGACAAATATATTTTTAATGCAAAACTAATGGAAAGTTGAAAAATAAAAATTATTATAGATAGGTCGTCTGCAATTTAAACTTTAAAACAGTGAAAATTTTGTTATCGATTGCGAATATCTTGTTCCAACAGAAGTTAAAGGGAAAGAGGTTTTCATTGTGTTTGACTTGGAAGAGTTTCTCTTGTTTGAGAATTTCAAATTATTCTCGTATTACTGCCACTTCGTTAAAATAAAAACAAGGTGCAATACATCTGAATTAATCTTTCGCTTTTGAACTCGAAACTAATTCTTCTCATTATTCGTTTCATTTAAAAATTGTCACTTTTGCAAAGTAATATTCCTCAAGATAATGATATAAGCAAAATCATACTGGACTATTCCTTAATCAAGTTAAAAAGAAAAAAGAAAATAGTTCTCATTATTGTTTATTATTAAATGATGCTTTCGGATCAAAGCACATATTCCGCATTAGTAAGTGCAACTTAATTACAAAAAGCCATGTATTACTAATTGTGTGATTTGGCTAATGAAGGCAACTAAACATAATCATCGTGTCTCGATGTTTTACACAACATTTCCAAGCCCAATTTTAGGGTTCGGAAGAAGAAGTAGTTTATCTATAAGTTCTTTTCCTTCGCAACCAGAGCTGTTGTGAAAAAGCTCTTCATTAAATTATTAGTTGTAGGGGTCCTTAAATATTCAGGGTGTCATCAATAATGTCAGGTTTGTAGCTAATGGCACACAGGGTTGGGTTGTTTTACCTCTGAGCGGCCCTTTTTATGCACACCATGGGCTAAATGGCCAGGTCGCATGGACTTCGATGGCTCAGAGAAGGTTGGGGGAAGGGACCCACTGGAACAGCTGTTGGGAGACAGATGGTAGACTCCCGTCAAAGCCATCCAGAGTGTTCTTTAACGTGCACAGGGTATGGCTCTCCCACACACGGTGCCACGGCTTAACGTCCCATCCAACGGACGGTGATCTTTCCAAGCCCATCGGTGTCCCCTAATGACCGTGGGCAGGGCGGGGGATTTTGCGGAGATAAATCTCAACGCTGACCCAGCTGGGACAGTGGCACACAGGATAAAAGTATAAATCCGCATTAATATGGGCAAAATGATTATAAGTAGCCATATTTAAAGTAAAAAGTGATTTGGCTAATAAAGGCAACTAAATCATCGTGTCTCGATGTTTTGTTACTACTGAAGAAAGGTAGATAAAAATAATGGCTTGAGAATAACTAACACTTATTTAAAAAATGAATGAAAAGTATGAATTGAGAAACGTTTAGGCCTCTTGAACTCCCTATTCTAGTGCGAAGGTAAGGAGAGGGTGAAATGAGTAAGGTGTAAATACCAAAATCCAATTTTTTGAAAGTAGAACAGAAAATGCAAGGTATTCTCAACTGAAGGCACACAAATGCTGTAGAAAAATTAATTAATTATCATAACTGAGGTTTGGAATTTTGACCGCACTTAGCTGGTATTGGAAAGGACTGAAAAGCAAGGGCTGATAAAATCTTCAATTTTGTTTCTGTTTGTCAAACTTCTAGAATCTCTACCTTTCACGTCTTTTCAAACTTTCTCTTCAAAGTGCTAGAATCTCTACCTTTCACAGTCAATTCGACTTCAGAATCATAGATTCTTAACATTTGCAGTTATAATGCTGCAATCTCCCTTTTCACCTTAGAATGGTGGAATTTCAAGGTTTTGTCTGAGAATCTAAGAATTCAAAATTTACAAACCAATTCCAAAACTTTCTTTTCAAGAACAGCCGATTCACAAATTTTATGTACAAGACCAAGCCCACACTTGAAAATCCTTCTGGAAAAGACTAAACTCATTCAAAAAATTTTTTCTAGGCTTTGTCACTTAAAACATTGACAAGCCCTTTCGAAAACCTTTCTAAAGAATACCAGGCACATTTCCATATCAATCTCTTTGACATCAAGCCCATTTCACTTTTTCCTCAAACCTTTTGTGAAAAAAAAACCTTAATACGTCAGAAACTACCTATCATAGCTTTTCTCTTAATAAAATAAATAATAATTTTTAAGTTTTGGTAAAAACAGCCCTTAATATATCGAAAAATATCAACAAAAGCCTATCTCTAGCTATCAGAGACTTACTTTTTCTCGCATTTGCCACGATTGGAGGTTTTTTGTGACCGTTGCCATTCTCCATACACTTGGAACATTGGGTCCCGTGATTTTCCTCTCAGTTCCGCTACTTCCGCTACGGATGCTCCTGCCCATCACGCTCCAATGATGAACCCACTTTCGAAGTCAGTCATATCAGCCCTTTTAATCATGTTGCACTTGATTTTGCTTTCCCCAGTGCTTTAGGATTTTTATAGGTACTTTTCGTAGATTATTTCGTTCTTGAAAATCGTCAGGTAATGAGTTAGCCCAGTCAGTAGTATTATACATTGAGCGGCCAGTTTATTAGGTATACCAACCTAGTAGCGTGTTTGCTCAACCTAGAGGCGTAGCCTCGTTTGGCCTTCAGAACAGCCCGAATTCGTCGAGGCATGGAACTTACCAGATGCTGGATGCGTTGTGCAGGAGTATGTACCATACGGAAATGGTTGTGTCTCGCAATTGTTGAAAATTGAACGGCGACACAGCCCCGCTACGAACAGCCCTTATCGTTTCATCTCAAAGATATTCGATAGGGTCCATATCTCGGGACTGCGAAGCAAAACTCGTCGGCATGTTCCTGGAACCATTCGGTGACGATATGTTCCTTGTGAGCAGGCGCATTGTCATGCTGAACTTGTCCATCTGAGTGAAGATAAACTGTAGTCTTGAAGGGATGAACTTGGTTAGCAACGATGTCGAAATACGCCGTGACCATCAAATGTTTTTCGACGGGTATCAGGTGCCAAATATGTTCCAGTAAACCTCCATCACACTGCCACTACCGGCATGTACTGTTGACACCAAAAAAGAGGGCTCTATGGCCTCATGTTGCTTTCGCTAAATTCTGATGATGCAAAAAGAATTCATCAAAAAGAATTTTCATCAGCATGATGCAAAAGGAACCTTGATTCATCTGATCAGACTACCTTTTTCCAGTCCTCAACTGTCCAGTGTCGATGCTCCTGTGCCCACTGTAGACACGCTTTCGTGTTCTTCGCTAATAACATCGACACTCGACATGGTAGGCGGCTGTTGTGGCCCATTCGCGACAAGGTTCGATACGTGGTACGTTCACAGATGACCTTCTGCCCACCAATGTTTAATTCTGCTGTGATTTGTCTGGTTGTTGCCCGTCTGTTCGCTTGAACGATTCACGCCAGTCTCCTTTGACCCCTCTGATCTACAAGCTGTATAACCGGGGCCCAATATCCCAAGTGTATGGAGGATGGCAACGGTAACAAAAATCCGTCAATCGTGGCAAATGCGGAAAAAGGAAAGGCTCTGACAGCCAGGAATAGACGTTTGTTCATATTTTTCTACACATAAAGAGTTTTTTCACCAAAACTTCGAGAAAAACTATACTGGTTATTTTCTGGCATATTAAGGGCTTTTTATACCACATATTAATATTTTCACAAACATTTTGAGGAAAAAGTGAAATGGGCTTGACGCCAATCGCTGGTAATTTTTTTGCTTTTCGTACCATTCTCGGTAAACCCTTGAAACGTTTGTGCGTGAAAAGCACAGGAGTCTAAAAATTAGAAAATAAAAGTGAAAAATATTGCCAATAATAATTAATAATAATTTATTTCATGCAGGGGGTTACAGTAAAGCCAAGGTACAGGTAATTTTGGATATTAGTTTAAACGTTCAAGTGGCTTGAATGCTTCACTTGCTCATTTTAACTTCAAAGGAAGATAAGAGCGTCAAAGTTTTTTTCCTTAACTCTACTTCCTTTGAGCAGAATATGAATTGAGCAAGAGATTTCATCGGGAAATATGCTTCTTCTTTTTTTTCTTTTTAGGGCTCATATAGAAAATCTTCTTTTTCCGGTTTTTAGGGTCAACTTCCCAGGGGATTTTATGTTAAAAACATCCATCTTTCCTCTGCTTCGGACAAAGAAAGTGTTATATTTCTTGCGTTTCTCAGCACTATTGGAAAGTTGATTATATAGTGTATGTGAAATGAAAACTTGTGACGTCATAACTTTCATTTTCATTTGACATGCGCTGCATTACCAAAAGTGTTTGCCCACTTTCATTTTATTTGAGTAGAAACAGTCAAAGATCTCTAACTTTGAAAATAAGCTTTCTAAGAAAAATGTCATTTGAAGACATATTTTAAATGTAATTTCGTATATGTATGAGAAATATTGATTCGTTCTATCATAGACAATAAACAAGTGGATGGATAAAACCACAATAAAGTGGAAGCCATCAGTTACTGCAACAGAAAGTATATTTAATCATCAGGCGAAAATTTTCTTCAGTGAACATAGGGAATATAATTATCATGCTTTGTGTTAATGAAGAATACTTGATACTTAATAGGTTATTTTAGTTTTGATCGGCGTTTTTTTTCTCTTTCACGCACTAAGAGCTGATAAGATCGGTCAAAAGCAGGCCCGGATCCAAAAAAAAATTAAGGGTCAAAAAATAAAGCCGGGAAAAAAAATAAAAGTACGGGTAAAAGACTGGATTTCCATCGCAATATAAAATTTTACCCTCCGTTTTAGAGGTCTTTAAAATATTTCTTGAAAAATGTATGAAATGCACCTACGTTTAACAGTTTTTTTTTTTGCCTCTCTTACCCTTACTAACATTCTCAAAAAAGAAGGTTGGTGGTGGTGCCACCCCACCTTGGCATGGTCACCTTGGTCTCTACGAAAGCCATTCGGCATGTTCTTGAAAGTTCACAATTTATGATCTCTCCTCCGCACGAAGCCACAGCTAAAATGATTCAGCGGCTGGTGACCTTTCAGAATCATTACTGTCTCTCCTTCCACTCCCAGCCCGACGCATACAAAACCTACTCGTTGGCGCAGTCGAAACTGAATCAGTGAACCTCAGTTTACGATTCAGTCACACTCTTCTTAGTTTCATGGAGCCTCGATGTGACATTTTTCGAAAGGCAACGAATTCCTCTCGCTAAATGCGAGAACACGTTAATTGTGAATTGTTTTTCCAAACAACTATAACTTAATATCTCGAGTAAATAGCCTCACGGTGTGATACATATGTATGCGCTATTTATATTCTGGGAGGGTTTAGTTGCCTTTTATTGCACATTCTTTATAGTGAAAGATAACAGAAGCCTTTCTATGCAAGAGAGTTTATTACTTGTGCGTGTGAGGTTAATTTAATGAGATTAAAAACCTACTTTATATTCCATCCTTTACGTTAAAGATGTTTCTAACTTTTCTAATTAAGTTCCTTTTGGCATTTGTAGTTTTCTGCCCAGACTTTCGCTGACTTTAAAAGCATGCATTTAATCGAACTGTTTTCGCATGACTAATGTGAGGAGAGGAAAGTGTTCTGTTAGCGTGAGATAACTCTCTAGCAGATATTTTTTTGCATTAGATCTCATTTTATTTTCTTCATGGATCGTTAAGTGTTAAGTGTGCATCTGCCAACATTGAGGATTCCAGTGCTCAATAATGACACTGGAAGGAAAATGCAGAATACTTGGTGTGTTCCGTTGAAGCTGTGATCTTAGGACAAACATTGGCATAAATTAGCAAATTTCTAGAAAGTCTTAGAGGATTTCTTTATCAATTTTTTAAGAATGTCTTTTTCCCCGAACAATTTTAGCTATAAAAGTAAACATTTTTTTTTCGCCCTAAATCTCGTAAAATTCTTATTCCACGCCTAGGCCCTTTTCGACCCCTTATTGATGACCCCTAGCTCTTTATTCACCATCTGCACCAGTCCCATCGACTCCAAGGATTCAATATCGACCACTTTAGAAAACCCTATGCTAAAATGTTCCATTTTGAGGATCTGCCTTAGAAAGAACGTGTTATTCAGGCCTCAAGGGGTAGAAGTTATAACTCTTCCTATTGGATCATGATGCCACTGATTGATATCTGATCCTACTGTTTTCGTATATTTACATACATATATACTTAAACTTCTTTTCCATCTGTCTGCAGCTTTACTTAATTGCTTTACAATATTTTGTTTCGCTAATTTTGCTTCATTTCCTTCCACAGGTTTTCGATTGAAATGAAACCAAAAAACCGAGAAAACACTGAACATATGGATTAGGAATGATTGCATTGTCTGTGGTCCAAAAGAAGTTCGGTTGTAGCTAAGCAGGGAAGCTTCCGTATGAACAAATTTTACCGACATTAACGAAAATCCTTATAAAGAAGCAAAATCCATACTGAAGCAAACAAGTTTTAGATGTATAATTTCAAATGAATAATAAACTCGATGATTTAATTATTAAATAAAATATAATATTTCCTGAAAAACAAAGTGCAAAGAAATTTCTGATATCTTATTTTTGTTTTTTCAAACAAATAATAATTCTGCTTTTTTTTTTTCAAAAACTTGAGCAGCCATACGGAACTGCAAATGAATGATACCGTATTATGGTCGTGTAGCTTATGAATAAATTTTCAAAAGAGTTTCAACAACAAAAAAGAAATATTTTCACATTCTCATTTAATTTCTACATTACCCAGAATGCATAATTCTCATGAAAAGCATTTTGTGTAGGGAACAGATGAGCTAGGAAAAGCTTCAGACTGAAGAATGGGACATTATGCTGTGTTATCGCATGTAAGAGTGTGTTACCACCATCCCTGTTAAGTTAAAGAGCACGCTTGATGGTTCTGAAGGGACGCTTTCAGCTGTCTCTTCACAGCTGTCCAATAAATCTCTTTCCCCAATCTTCTCCGAGCCCATGAAATCCTCATAACCTGCCATTTAGTACAGAAAAGGACCACTCAGAGGTAAAACAACAGCATTAATGTGATAGCAACAATAATGTGGACTGGAGATTTCTATTTACTCAGAATACGCTTGTTTTTATATCACAGGACTGGGCTTAGAAAGACTGCCATTCATTGGATGAGACCTTAATCGTGGGCCATGTGCAGGACAGCTATACGTTGGACACATTAAAGAACATGTTGAATGGCTTTGACAAGAGGTTTCCATTTGCCACCACATAGCTTTCTAGTGGATCCCCCTTCTCCAACTTTCTCTGAGCCCTGAGGAGTCCAGGTGGCCTGACCATTTAGCCCATTGTGTGACAAAAGTGTCTGAAATGAAATAATCCAACCAAACATCAGAATTGTATTAATAATTATTTATTTCGTTTTCAGCAATAAAATAAATCAGAGGATTCTTCAGATTAATAGGAGAATAATGTTAAAAAATGAGCGAAACTTTAAAATTCCGCCAATATGCACTTAGATTTTTTCCTACATTACGAGGAAAGCTTTTCATTTAAAATCATTTCAGTACATGACGGGAAACACACCTTTATTGTTTTCTTATAAATATTTTATTTATATTAATTTTGTCATTATTAAAATAATTCGATTGCATTATAAACATTCCCTAAGCCCTCATCAGTAGAGATTTTCGTTGCACGACATAAATCATACACAACATCCCTAAATCCCTTGAGAGTTTTCTTGGACACACCTTTGTAGAGTTGATAACATTTTTTTCTCTGTGTAAACAGAGCAGAGGCAATTTTTAACGCATCTACGTGATGGCAACTTTCGTCTCTCCTTTCGCTCTTATTTCTGTTGAGGTCACCAACCTTTCCTCAACTCTTTCCCTTCGCTCAGGGCAACTCATTGCAACCCACCACCATTTCAGTCCACCCTCGTCTTGCCAGAGTGAGCTCTCATTACGTTGACTAATGCGTCGCTTCCTATTGTACCCGTGTTTATCAGGTCGTGAATTGTTTTGTCGGTAAGAGCCTTCTATCACACAAGTTTCTATAGCACAGGCGGTGTCATCTTACTCTGTTATAAACACTTATACAACCGGTTTCATACCGCATTCTTTATACGTGGTGTAATGTCTTTGAAGGCCCTTTCCTTTCATAACTGGTAAGCTGGATTATTGATATACTCCATCCAATAAATGTTGAGGAATATTGCACTATATTATTAAATGAACAACACTTCCAAATTAATTACACTGCCTGGTCATATTATTATAGACACTATATCGAGCGCGAAGTACCATGAAACGTGCCAATGTATGCAAAATATGTTACTGACTTTAGAATTCTATGAAGTCCTAAACTGTAAAGACATGGAGGGAAGCAAAGTCAAGTGCGAAATGGGTAAAAGGGTAGATCTGACTGGCTTTGTAGGGAGCTCATCGTTGAAGCGCGATGGGCAGGAGCATCCGTAACAGGTGATAGAAAAGGAAAATCATAGGGGACAATATCCCAAGTATACGGAGAACGGAAATGGTCTCAAAGTCCGCCAATCGTTACAAATGGGGGAATAAAAAAGTCTCTGATAGAGACAGATATTTGTTGGCAGGAACTATACCACAAAACAGACCTACTACAGGCTGTCAGATGAGAGAGATTATAGCTAGCAGTATTTCAAAACCCATTTCAGCTACAATTATGGGCAGTGAAATGGAAACTTTGAAATTTGGAACTATACCATGATACGAAAGACTTCCATTTACAAAAACAACAGGATTCGAAGACTCCGATGATGTGTGGAGCGGCGAACCCAGCCAGTGAAAAACTGGAAAGGTAACGTATGGTCAGACAAATCACGTTCTACACTGTTTTCAACAAATGGCCGACTTAGAGTGTGCCATCATGTGTAGTTCTTGCTGCTAAAGGTGCTAGAGGCAGTATGATGGTGTGGGAAGCAGTTTCTTCGCACGGATCGGGTCCTCTGGTTTCTATGCAGGCTCGCATCACTTCCCAGAAGTATGCGAAACTCATCTTAGACTAT
The DNA here is from genome assembly GCA_038380435.1 of Ryuthela nishihirai. Lineage (NCBI taxonomy): Eukaryota > Metazoa > Arthropoda > Arachnida > Araneae > Heptathelidae > Ryuthela > Ryuthela nishihirai. The sequence continues at coordinate 91,458,831 of JAWZYU010000004.1, read as the reverse complement.
CAGGTGCTGCCAATGATACATTATTTTTACTCTATTGGAGATGGAAAATACCAGGATGATAATGCATCGATTCATTGCTATAGATTGGTACAGGAGTGATTTGAGGAACATGAAACGACTTTTATCACCTTCCCTGGCCTGCGCAATAGTCAGATCTTAATCTAATCGAAACACGTTTGGTAAGCGCCATTCGTAATCGCATACCTCTACTCTTTTCACTTCGATATATTCAAAATATTTTTCAGGAAGAGTAGATCAAAATTTTTCCTGCTGCATTTCGAAAATATGTAGAAAGCATGCCACATTCAGTTCGTGATGCCATCACTACCAGCGGAGACCCGACGAAGTATTCGGTAGGAGCACATAACCATTTGGTCAGGCAGTGTATATGAGAGTAAATCAACTTTTATACGCTCCCTAAGTTTTAAAATAAATTTTTAGGGAAAAATGTCACTGGAGATAAAGTGAAGATCTCTCTCAAATCTCTTAAAATGCTGATTTACAACAAAATTTGCTTAATGTTTAAAGAGTTATTGATGCTGGGGTATTTGATAATACTGCCTACGCTAGTCTCAAAGAGTTTTGTTCGAAATTGACAAAAATCATTATAGAAACTTCTATTATATTTACTTTACTAAAAGATGGAGGGTCGGCGAATGGTTAGCGCGCTTGGCTACTGATCAAATGGACTTCAGTTCGAGCCTTGAATAATTCGTGGATGTTTGTGCTTTCTGTCTGCTGAGGTCTCACCTTCCTATTGATATATAAACTGACAGGCTCCTATCATACCTCTGTGGCAAGCAGCTGCTTGAGGGGGATAGTTATTTATTTTTTTCTAAACGATATGTTATAACAGTTATTGTGCTTGATTTAACTTTTGTGGTAAATTCTTATGACTAACAAAGTTGCTGCTATATTTTTCAGCTTCCATAATTCTCTAAAATATGAAATGAATATTATTGAAAGTCAGATTTGACAAATTGAATTGAGATCTTCAATTCATCTGTGCGATGTTTTAATATTTAAAGTTTCGTTTCATAGTAAGTATTTTAAAATGTTTTTTCATGGGGCATAGAAGTGTTACAATACTTTTTTTAACGCAGTGTATAATACTACAAATACACTGCTTGACATTGAAATTGCCCCATCATGAAGGAATGCACGAAATGAGACTAAACTTATCACACATCTAAACAAGTAGGTTGGAAAGAAGTGATTTAATTTCTGAGGGATTTCATGAATACGATGGGCGAGGAGACGCCACGATATGGTATAATGTGTCCTGAGTCAGTAGGTCGTATGAAGGCCATGCTAGGCGATGCATTCGGTAACACGGAGTGGCATCGAGTGGAAAAGTCTCCGGATGGTGTGCTGAGGTATCACAGACCATGCGTCGCTGACCTGTGTCTATAATTCATCGACATTGCGAGGGGGTCATGCAGAGGCGTGAAGTCGTCTGCCAATGACATCCCACACGTCTCTATTGGGGAGAAGTATGGGGATCGTGCTGACCAAGGCAGCACCTGGACACCTTGTAGGCACTGTCTGCTGATTTTGGCAGTATGGGAGGTGGATGTTATCGTGTTGAAACTGGGCATCAGGGATGCCACGGAGATACAGCAACAAAACGGGCTTCAACATTTCATCGACCTATCGTCGTGCTGTCATTGTAACCACTATGTGTACAAGTGGTGAACGGCAGTTGAAACTGACAGAGCCCCAAACTTTATTGCTTACAAGCAGATTGTCCTACATTTTGCATAGGATGACGGACCAACTGTGAAGACAATCGGTCAATATATTCTGTGCTTGATTCAGACAACAGATGATGACAGCAAGATCAGCCCGTGACCAATCGCCTATCGTCGGCGTTTAAACAGAAGTGAGACTCATCGCTGAATATGACATGGTACAATTCGTCCCGCCACACATGTATGGTATGGCATCACTGCAACTTTGTGCAACAATGTGCTCCAGTGAGTGGCAGTAGTCACGACAGCTGGCGAGAGCGAAAACCTGCCTCAGCCAATCTGCCATTCGCCGTACGTGCTGACACGTCCGTAGTAGCTGCCTGTACATTGTGTCGAATGTCATCCGCTGTGGATTGTGGGTCTGCTACGTTCGAATGCGCAGATCGAGGCATTCGGACGTCCGCCTACGTGCACCATTCCCACTACAGCGACGGACGTTACCTTCATCTAAACATTGTAGCCAAATTCGGCTGAAAGTTGTTGCATCCCAATACGTATCTGCCGCGATGTGACTCAGAGACCAGCCATACGTAGCCCTATGATGAAGCCTCTAGCAAAGGTATCCGTGTTATGGTAGGATTCCTGATGACGTCGCCCAGGCAATCTGACTCCTTACACCTTTCGTCACAGAGATCAGTCCGATGCAGTGGTCCACACGCCCAGGTGAGGACGACCAGACTTAATTACACCGAACCATTCCACGTGATTGGTTCAGAACTGAATTCATTTACATAACACAACTGTCAACACCTACCCACTTATTTGCATGGTGCTCCGACAAATACTTCATGGTAAAATAAATATAGAAATAAATTTTCTATGTCGAGCAGTGTAACATTCCCTATGAGAAAGTTTTGCATCATGCTTCAACACTGACTACTTTTATGCAATTTGCTTTTTTAATCACATGAAAAAAGGTATATAATCAGATTATTTATCATAATGAGAAGCCTAGTTTACTAAATAATGCATTCCCCTGTGGCAAAACTATTTAATCAAATTATATTCTTTAGATATCAATAATTAATTAGTCAGCAAAACTCATTTTTCTCTACAAAACTATTTATTGATTTATTGATTTCTTTGTCAACAGGTAAATCTGTGAATTTACTATTAATTGATTTTTTCTTTAGATATTGCCGCTGTTTTCAATACTATACCAACTGAAATATTTTGAGTTACGGCCACCATCACATTAAAATTAACATTTCTAATTTAATAAAATAATAGTCAAATAAATAAAATGTTTCATTATTACGTTATTTTAAGTATACGTAATGGTCAGCTTGCTTGGCTGTGGATCAAAGGGACCTATATCGCCAGATGAGACATGAATGTTTCTTTTCTTGTGTTTCTGCTGAAGTTTCGCTTTCCCCAAGACCTTATCGATGGCATATTAAAACTGACAGGTGTCTTCTCAGTTTAATAGGCCATCTCTGTGGCTAGCATTATTTCAGTAGTTGTGACGTAGCATCAGGGCACACTTCGAGAATGTCTCCCCCCAAAAAACTGAACGATCTGAATTTATTTTTTAAAGGTAATTGTAACTCCCGACATTAAAAATGTTTTTCATAAATTATAACTAATGCCTAAAATTGCATACGTAACATTGTAATGCTGTCTTTATTTGCAACACTACAATAAACACCGTTATGGTTCTGATGGGAAGTGAGACATTGTCGCAGCGACAGAGGCAATTATTATTCTGTCCATTCAGAGGAAAATTCACTAAATGATTTCAGTTAATAACATTTATTTCTTAAAACAGTTGTAAATATGAACACTGAAAACAATTCGTCAGCCATGCCAAATGACATTTACATTTTTCACCAAAATTGTATTTTTAGTATTGTAATGTTTCTTATTTGTTTCCCGAGATTTCAATAAAGTACAACGGTTAATTCCTGGTAGAGAAACTGAAGCATTTCCGAAGAAGTTATTCGCAGTGCCTATTGCACATTAGAGTAGAGAGAAGTTTTTTTTTAGTTTAGTTTTCCGTTGGTGCAAAAAAAATAGTTCTGAACAAACACACAAATTTTCATTTTAAGGAAAAACTTCGGGTTCTACTCAGCTCTGGAATTTTTTACCCAGAGTACATTGCTGGAAAACTCTGCATTTTTGGCTTTCTGCATGATACTTTCTTTTCAGTCTTTTCTTCTTAGCTCCTTTTCAAAAAACTAATTATTCTTTTCACTTTCTCGTCCATCCGTCTATCAGCTTGTAAACATTATATATTTTTCATTTTTTGCAGATGTTTCGAAAAATATTTTTATTGGTTGGATATGTATTCATGGAATATTATGATTCGAATTTTAAGATCTTCCTGAAAGATTTAATTTCAACCATCGAGTAACGAAAATCCAGTGAATAATTTGATTGCAATGCTAAAATGAGAAAAACGGACTGTTGTGGCAAGCAGCTGCTTGAAGAGTAATTTATTTATTTTTATTTCATTTAAAAAAAGACACGTAAAGATAAATGGCGTACGACGTAAAGCGTCGCTTTCAATCTTGTCTCACGATAACATGTAAAATAAATTATCGTGCTAATAATGAAACGAAAAGAATGTAAAGAGATTTTTTCATAAAGTACAAAAAGAAAGTGTAAAATAAATAGTGGCGTTTTAAAAAGACCAAAAATTAACTAATTTATCATTCAAATGCATTGATTCTAGTCAGTACCCAAAACCTGTGATTCTGATGAGAAGCGATGCAACTCAATGAGATGAATCACTTCCCATCAGACCAAAGGAATCTATCTCTGTGAAAATTATTTCTGCTATTTTTCCAATAACAGGCACATAAGAATTTGACTTTGTCTTCTATTCTTGCTTAATCTACAAGTTACTATAACACTTAGATCCATGAAAATTATACGTAGGCCAAACATTACAATCATCTGTCTTCGTTCCCCAAACACTGAACATTTTGTGTCTCTTCTGGTTTTCACTTCTTTCATAAATATGCTGCATATAATAAGATTAATATATTCACCATTGCACAGAGCAGTGGTCTTCAAACGTTTTTGATCACGAACCTCTATAATATTAAAAATGAAAAAAAATAGTCGCACCGCAATATGTATGAAGATATATTTATATATTAATTTTATACATTCATTTATAAGTTTACAATTGAAACAAGATACGATGAAAATAAACATAAAAATTTAATTTGATGAGAACAATGTCGCTGAAGAGGTTTCATAATTTCTGAAAATATTGGTTTTTACACCTTGCGATACAGCGATTCGAAGGTATCTTTATGACAGGACAATATATCAAACATCTTTATGAAATAAACACAGTCTCGCGTGGGTAAAATGACCGCGAATTTTAGATATATTAGCAAATATTTTTCTTTTTATTGTCTTGCATATTTTGATTTCTGTAAATTTAAAATCTTTCTAAAAATGATAAATTAGAATCATTAAATTTTCTTCGGCCACCCTACACTGGAGACCACTGATAAGAGAATAGCTGAAATCAGTTCGAAATTATGATTGTAATAAATTCAGAACGAAAAATACAGCCTCTTACTGTCATGACATCTAAACAAATGGTTGTAGCATTTCTGAAATTCCTTTTTCTCGTATCCTTTTCCGTTGTAAAACTGCTATTAACAAGCTCCTGAGCTGCTACCCGTGCTAAATCATACATATAATATCCATACACAATTTACATGTTTTTCCTAAAACTGACAAAAACCACCTTAAAGGCATAGTATCAAGGATTATTGTTTCAACATCCATATTTACTTTTGTTGTGTTAGTTCTGACATAATAATTAACAAATTTGACTTCGGATTTACTGCAGCAATGCTCTTGTAAAAGAATGCCTCTACCAGTGGCAGTCCCAAGGGGGTATCATAAGGCAGATAACTCCCCCCCCCTAAAAAAAAGGGCAAGAGGAGTCAGAGAGAACCATTGCTCAGTTTCACTGAGTTCAGTGTTTCAGATTTGCTCAAGACCCCCCCCCCCTCAAAATGTGGTTCCTGGGACCGCCTCTACCCTGCGGAAGCTACTCGTAGCTTCTAGTAACCTATCTCCTATATGTAGCAATAAAAAAAAGCGAAATCAGGACGACAAAAATGCAAACTTTTCCGTTAGTACTAAGGATAAAAAAAATTCAGAGGCTAGTGAAACTCTAAGTTTCTCTTTTTATTTAAAAACATTTGCGCCTTTGTTCGGGAACTTGAATAGAAACCTTTTCGTATTATCGGAAAATCGAATTCAAAAAATTGCGTTTTTTGCTTCATCCTATTTCGTATCCTATCTCTCCTGCTTTGGCATCACCTTTAACAAATGGGATTGCTTAAGGCGAACAGACCCAGTTTAGTATAGGCTCAATGCATTTGTTAGCAACTTATCGTCGCAAATTGTTGCAATCGTTAATCAGTCAAGTTTTGATATTGTTATGAATTAAATGGATGGAAACTGAGCGTGAGTTCAAAAATGGTATTAAACAATTATAATTCTAAAATAATATAATTTATTCCAAAAGTATGAATGAAAAGATTTATATAAACTAAAGTCAACCAACACAAATTTTATTATTATTCATACAAAGAGATGTTTCCTCTATAATTCCTACTATATACGCTCAAAGCTTAAAAATTAAGGCTTTTTACAACAGTTGATAAATGGTACAATCATATTTGTGAACAATCTGCAATCTATTGAGAATAACCTTACCAATTCTTGTAAACAAACTAAAGATAACTATGCATCAAACGATGAAGTCTTCCTACAGAAAAATTGAGATCAGCTCTGCTTGTTCGACTAACATAAAACCTCCTCAGCCACATTTTTAAGTGTCCTAAGCATCCTTTTTTTTTTCTTGCCAGTCCGCTAACAGAATCAACACTAACCGCGAACATACCAAATAAAAACGTCTCTTCTTTAGACTATACCGCAGAGACTAAAACAAACTACGTTTTTCTTCACACTCTAATTCCTCTTAATTAGAACAACTTATTCTTTATTTTTAAGTTAGGTTCGTTCGAAGAAATTTGTGTCGTAATTCTCACGCTGTAGTTCACGCGAGCATCAAAATGATACATCACATCACAAGTTCATTTTAGCAGGTTCATCTGTCGTAACAATATTTTAATTTCCTGTGTGTGTCGTTATCTTATGACAGAGTTTGTAGAGTTGTTTGAATATTTCTATCAGCAGTTTGTGAATGTCATTCACATACTTCTTTAAACGTTACTACTGAAACGAATTAAACTTCACGAGGTGAATGTAGCGACCTAGTTGAGCTTCCACTTAACACGGAATTGTCGGCATCGTCTTATACAAAAACAAATGCAAGTTAAAAAATAAACTCTTTTATTTTTATCGAATTCGCTCTGAATGAAAATAAACAGAATCGATTATTCCAGAATTAAATAAATTTCAGTAACGAAAATCAAATGAATAATTTGACTGCTAGTTTTAAAATCAGAAAAATGCAATTTTCGTCTGTTTGTTATCTGGATGTGAGAAGGAAGATTTCAAGCAAGAAGTTATTTCAAATACAGTCGGACGCAGATTTACGCTTGCGATATACAAATCTGGAAAACACCGCATAAATACGAACGGTGTAACTCGAGGCATTAAGTCTGCGTAAAAGAGGGGGATAAGATCCTGGAACAAACAAGAATCGATAAACCATATTTAAAAATTCTAGGCTAGTTCAATACCAATTTAAATATATAACAATTTTTAATCGATGGATACTCTCTGATGGAAGATCACCATGCTCCAGTGTCTTATCTGGTTTCACTTCCTGACATGTATTGGCAATTTCTGAAGAGTCAGGTTAAACCTTAAAGCAGGAGAGTGCTCCTTCTTCTCATTCTTAGTGAACTTCCTTCTGGAGCCTCATGCGACATGAAGAGAGTTATTCAAATACCTTCTTAGAGTTCGGACTCTTTTCCAAAATGGGGCCAAGATGGACAATTTCTTCATTCAAGCTTTGAGCCATGCACAGACAATCGTGAATGCTTTAGTAAAGATGGGAAGCTTAGTAGTCTTTGCCGCTTCTTCTCAGAGTAACAACAGACTTACAAGTTCTCTTGGGCAAAACATCGCAACTTCACTCGATGCTATTATTTCCGTTCTCGAAGATTTGAATTAACTAAAAACGGTAAAAATATTCACAGAGACTTGTGATGATGCTAATGCTTTGGCAGCTGGAAAACTGAGTTGAATTTTGATGAGAGGTGAGACTTTTGACAATTCTGAGAATCAGAAACCTCGCAAACTGAAACATTGGTAGTCATGTTGCAAAACGCCTTTACCTCAATAACCGCAACTCGAGACGGAATAATTCGAGGTCCGAATATACTTAAAAAAAGAACACAGAGCAACAAATATTTAAACAAAAGGAAAGAAAGAAATCCTTAAATAAAGAATACTTTCGGTTATTGGAGAAAGACGGAATTGAGCATGCTCTATATGAAGCAACCATCTTTCTGCGTGAAACGTAATGAACTGAATAGAAACATTCTGGGGCATGTTATCCAAACCATAGAATATTTAATGAAACCTTCCATGGTTATGGATAAACATGAAGGTTGAGCGTATCATGGAACTGTTCCCAAAGTTTCGATATCACCTTCCTCGACACATTGAGTCATCTTGCGACATTCACTGCGAATGCTCTATTTCAACAGCCCGCCATTACAAAGGAATCATCTAAACGATGATGGCCTGTCGTCTTTAATAGAAATAGTCAGTTTAGCCCTCTTTCCAAGTAACAATTTGTAAAAGGAGTGATCTGGTAGTAAAATGTGTTTTTATAAACATTTGTAATTGCATCTTGAAAGAAATTGTGGGGTATAGATCAATTTTGATTGAATATTGGAAATATGCATGAAATGTTTATTACAATAGCGTATTTTTATCTTCAGGGATGTTGTTGAATGTTTAATAACGGTTGTTAAAAATAAAATAATCATAAAAAAAACCTATGTGTTGCTTTTATTTTATCAAAAAAAAGTTTTTGATAAATTTTTGAAATTTGGTTTAATATAGTTAGGTAATAACGATTCATTTTTGTATTTTACATTTGTGCTTTATTTAATGCAGAATTCAATTGTGCTCGTGAATCTCGAATTAACCAAATTTAGATTCACTAACGGAGATCTCTTTGAGAGATGATTTTGTTTGTATTATTAAAAATATATCAGCTCTGAGTGAAGTTTTAAAATTTCAGTTTGATACAAGAGATTTAATACAAGAGGTCTATTACTCAAAGGATATTAAAATAAAACCAAATTTTAATATCCTTTTTCCCGTAAGTTTCTTATGAGAGAAACAAGATCCTTCTTAAGAGTTTCTTTTATGATGAGAATGGTTGAATATTCATAGAGAAAGAGAAAAGAAACTCCATCCAAGGAAATGTAATATATCGTCTAACCATTGCAAATTCTGAATGCGTCGTTGATTCAATAACATTACATTATTGGTTCAAGTGACGGGAGAATATATAGAAGGAGCAGAGACCGAGAACCTTTGGTGCACAAGGAAACTGTAGCTCGGATGACTGATCTGGAAATGGAAACCAGGCCCAGATGTAGAAAAAATAAATAAATAAAGGAAGGGGGGGGGAGAAACTGCATTTTCATTGCAGTATAATATATTCCGCTTAATTTCAGAGATTGTTTTTGAAAAGCGCTTGAAATATGCATGTTTTGTTTTTGTCTCTATTACCTAATATTCTCAAGAGGGTGGGAGGGAGAGCATGGCCCCTTGAATTTTTATTATTGAAACCTCTACATCCTGCCTTGGAAAAAGACTATTCCAGAGTAAACAGAACTTGAACACCTCAAATTTTTCCATAGCAACCTAATCCCGGTGCTACGGAAGGTTCTGAAACCAGAGCTTTGCAATGTAACAATCATACGAAGAGTCGAAGCCAAAACAAATTTATGGATATCGTAAGCCTTAGTGCTACCAAGTAGAAGAGTTGTTAATATGTTTCATAGAGGATAAATGTTCGAGCTAAGATAAAACATAGCTATATCTATTTTTCTGTTGCTTTTCTGCTAAGGTCTAGCCTTCCTGAGAGACCTTAACTATGGTTTATTATACTGACAGGCTTCTGCCAGACTCCTGTGTCATATATTAGAGATGAATGTTTAGCTGAAGCAGGGAATACTACAGGGTGTTTCTGTACAAATTTCAATGGGAGATAGATAACAACCTTTTTCGTCTATGAATGTATGTCTGCTGACGTAACCCTTCGGTGCTAGAGGGCGTTGTTTGGCGTCCTTGCAATTGGCTAGAGGGGCGAAGTGGGAACGGAGAAAGGACTTGTGTTTGCCGTCGGCATTCGTAAATCAGACACATGATGTGTAACATGGAGTGGTCACGACTGCTGAAATGGCAAACATGCATCTGGCGTATGGGGCTGCCAATGGAAACGCAAGAGCTGCTGTGAGGTTGCACCAACAGCGCTTCCCGAACAGACATGTGCCAAACCACCAAACATTTGCGTGTTTGCACTGGCAACTGCAAGAAACTGGAACATTTCATGCAAACATGCATGACATTGGTCGGGAGAGAACCATGCGCACTCCTGACATGGAAGAAGAGATCCTACGGTGGATTGGGGACAATCCGGGCATAAGCACATGAGCTGTTCCACGTAGCCTCGGTATGAAAAACTCCCTCTTTTGGAAAGTGTTGCATGAGCAACACTTATAGGACTGCTCGCCAGGAAGAGCGAAGTATGAGCAAAAAGACTATTCCAGAGTAAACAGAAACAACTGTTACATCCGTTTCATCGTCAGAGAGTCCAGACATTGCAACCTCAGGATTACCCTCTTCGTGTGGAATTTGTGCGCTGGTTTCTGCAGCAGACCGCAGTGTAGCCTGTTTTTCCGGCTCTTGTGCTCTTCTCAGGTGAGGCATCTTTCACACGTGAGGTGTGTTTAATGTGAACAATTCTCACTTTGAACGCAAGAAAATCCATATGCCACAATGGCACATGGTCATCAACAACGGTTCGCCGTCAATGTTTGGGCGGGAATCGTCCATAGCATTTTGATTGGGCCATTACCTGCTGCCTCCCCAACTCAACGGGCAGATTTATCACGTATTTCTTGAAGAAACGTTGCTGGGACTGCTGGAAGATTTTCCCGTAGCTATTTGCAGACGAATATGGTTTAACACGATGGGGCGCCAGCACACTTCAGCAATGATGTGCGAGATTATCTGAACGCCACTTTTGGGGGCCGATGGATAGGCCGGGGTAGACGCGTCGCCTGGCCACCAAGATCGCCCGATTTAACATGTACTATTTGTTGCCAGATGTTACGGCAATCACGGCAATCCCCGGTTCCGTCTTTCGACACTACCAAGTGAATGGAAAGCCGCGACTATCTGTAGTCGGGGGCAAGGCTACACCATATAGATGCATCTCATCCCCGACCTTGTATGGCGAGCAGTCCTATAAAAGGAAAGCTCGTCCATCGGTTGAAACCTGGAATTTAATCTGTTCCCCGGTTAGCCATGAACAAGGATATGTAGATCCAAGTTCGCTTGGCACTCGGGGTGGAGACTCTTAGTGGAACCCAGACTTTGAAAAGGGTCCTTGCCTACAAGGGCATGACTCCATTCTGCAGAGCCCTTGAACTGCTCCCCAGAGCACCTGATTGTGAGGTCTTGGCACCGTCCAACCGGGCCACTAAACCGGTCAGCGATGGCTTCGACCTCGGTTGGTCTTGGCTCTGTCCAACTCGGGGCCCATCCCGGTCAGCAGAGTCTTCGACCGGGTGCTGGGCCACAAGCCGCCCCACCACGACAAGGTGGTCCCCTATTGGTTTCTTCCTCTGGGGACACATGAAAAACCTCGTGTACGGGACTCCCATTGACTCAGATGAAGACTTCGTCGCAAGAATCGCTGTCGCCGCTGCAACTGTTCGCGAAATTCCGGGAATCTTTCAAGATGTACGGCAATCAATGCTTCGACGCTGTCATGCATGCGATGCTTTTGCCGGTTGCGACTTTGAACACTTTTAAATAAGCATGCTGTTCACACTTGTTTCCATTCATTTATGTACCAGCTCCACTGATATTTCTGTCAGCACCCTCTAGCAGCGAAGGGTTACGTCAGCGGAGATACATTCATAGACGAAAAAGGTTTGTCTTGGTTTCCATATCTCCCATTGAAATTTGTACAGAGAGTTTTGAAACACCCTGTATATTGAATTTTCCTCCGTAACAATGAGATTAAATCAAATAGAAATGGTTTAGAATAAAATAAAATGCTACGTCGCCAAAAATAACAAAATGTTTAAACTACGAGAAGTCCGGTTATTACTGAAAAGTTTACATACAGCTGAAAAGCTTTCGGACATGCTAGTAGAAAATTGCTCAAATCATATTAGACGTGCAATATCTGAAGAGGAATTGTGGAAAAAAAAGATGTAATAACTAAACAAATTTTCCAAAATATAGTTGAAGTACAAAATGACGGAAATACAATGATGGTCTCAGGAACCACACTTTGTGGGGAGGGAGAGCGTGAGCAACTCTCAAAGACGGGCCACACTGGAATTGCGCATGTGGTTCTCTTTGATTTCTTGTCTTAGCTTTTTGAGGAGTGAGAGCTTCCCCTTGGGATCGCCACTGCAGAAGTGATGATACTGTAAATGAGGCATGCGCAATCTATCCCTCGCGACCAGCACAGCGCTCGCCGAACTGTTAAAAAAAGCTCTCCGGTGTAGGCTTCATTAGTGCTCAGGAGCATGATCATAACGCAAAATTTCGTCTTCTGTTACCGACAGTTATATAATTGGCGCTAAAACACTAATAAATTTCTTCTAACCAATACAATAAACAAGCAAACAATATCTACTATAATAATACGCTATCTCAGTCGAGTCCAGTTGCAAGAGGACAAATTACCAGAAGATTAGTTTTCATTGAATGGCAACTTCACTTCACCGTAAGAGTAAACAGTTGTACATTACCTTATATTAGAAAATATTTGGGTGAATCATAAGAGTGTGCTGTGAAATATTTTTCCTGAATATCTCTATTTTTAAAGAAATTGTTTTGTGCTAAATTCTAAACTCTTAATTCCTCTGATGGAAAAAAAACTTTTGATATCGTTTTGTAAAATATTCTAAATTTTAAAGCATTGTACTGACGACTTTTGAATTAAAGTGCATCGAACGATCGAAAAAGTGAATTGTAATTTTACATAAAAGTCTGCTGTGAAATATTTGCCGGAATAGTTTTATCCTATATAATAATACGCTAATGGAGTTGCCAGAGAAGAAATAAAATTATCAATTGCAATAAGTCGAAATGTATTTTACTAGATTATCAGAAGATTACTTTTCACTGAATTGCAACTTAACTACATTGTCACAGTAAACAGTTTGTATGTTACATTCTAATAGTGTTATGCGCTGATTTTACATCAGGCATAACGATGTATTTTTCTAAAATTAATTTCTCACTTGATTGAGTTTTTTTTAAACACAGAGGGAATACACGAACAGACTAACAGGGTGGACACATTAGGAGGGGGCGGGATTTGCAGCTGCCCCGCCTGGCCACACACACAGAACGCCCAGAGCCCAGATGACACGACACAGCGCCCAGATGACACGAGACAGCGCCTGTGAATGGATGATAGGTGGAATCACCATTTATTCTCTTGCAGTGTGAGGTCCGGTCGGAATGGTCTGGTGGTGCAAAAGACTGCTGACAGCTTTACTGCGATCTCACATGGGAAGCCGTATTCGGGAAATCGTCCCCCACATCAAATACAGATGTAGGACTGGACAACATCGTCCAGTTGTTTACAGTAACGAACGAGGTATTCTGTTTCAAAGGCGGCGATATCAACCTCAAGTGCAGCGACAGACCCCCTGGGGGGGGAATTTATTACTCGTAAGTTCCTCTGCAGATGCTACATATGGTGAACATACCATTTTCGGGAAAAACAAGGGGAAAGGAACGTGGGGTAGAGTAGCGAGGCAGGGAGGGTTTCAGTTGACCGAGATTTTAAACAGAGCAGACAGCACTGAGACTTTAGAGAGAGTAGTTGGACGGGACGGCCAGAGCTCTTGGCGGGCCAGATTCAGTATTGGCATATCGGAATCATTGGAAATGAGTGCAGGACTTTCAATCAAAAGCAGTGTGATTTGATGCGTTAACGCAAGGACATCCCTATGAATGATTGGTTCCCTAAAATTAGAAGCAGAGAGACTGAAATTTGCTTCCGAAGTGCCTAACCAGTCAAGGGCACCCTCTCCCTTTCAACAAAAACCGCCTCCCTTGGCCGAAGCCAAATTACCCAACAGCGTATGTGATGGTCAACTAAGGGTCCGTCTCCACATCAGCCACAGTGTGACGGAGATGTTTTCCCAGTCATCGGCTAAAGGACGAATTAAGGAAATGACCCCTACCCGAAGTTAGAGTGACGACGACCTGGCTGTGATCCGATGCAGCTGACGAACTGAGCACTTAGAACGGTACGCTTACCTTTCCATTAACTTAGAAGTTGCTATCCTTAATTTTAGATTTAAATTTAAAGGGGTTCCACAGTTCTATAGTCCATTTAATTCTTTAAGTTCTTTCTTTTTTTAAGTCCACGATATACGATTGATTATTAGAAAAATTAATTGTTCTGCCTGTACTTTTAAATATTTTGTCTCAATAAATATTGTTATTGTTTTAAATTTCCATAAACCTGAGTTGCGCTCATCATTGTTCATATTAATAAAAACGTCTTACCCTAAGGAGATGGCCTGGTATTTTTGCGGCTCGCATTGTCTAATTAAGGGTACAATCCGTAATTGAGCAATGTGGGAAACACAACGCCACAGATTTAAATTTGCATATTTCTACACAAAAAAATTGAATAGTGCTTGCAACCGCGAGGTGCGCCGACAGATTGGTGCCGTGTACCAGGATTTATTTTTTTATTTGGCTAATCACCACAATAGTTCTAATCGAGTGAAGTGCCTTACATGTTTATACCACAGAAACTCAAGCTGTAAGAGTTATAGTTTTCCCAATGTATTTATACAGGTCCGGATCTAGAACATATTCGAAGAGGTGGGCAAGAAGCGCAATCCAGCCGGAAAAATGCAAAAAAAGGGGGAGGGGGGGAGGAAGAGACTGGATTTCCAATGCACTAAAAAATTTCTCCCTCCGTTTTACAAGTGTTTAGAAAATGTCTTGAAATATACATGAAACATAAATAGATTTAATAATTTTTTGCTTCTATTACCCTTAGAAGCATTTTGAAAGGGGGGAGGAGGCATTGCCCCCTAGATCCAGCCATGTATTTATGCAAACGATAAGCAATCTTATATGCCTTTTATCAGCTGTCTATGCAGGAGGGGTCCAAGGACTGTCTTGACTGGAGTCAAGACTGATCTTATTCCTTATCATCTAAATTTTTCTATTTATTTATAGCCAGTTCAGTTTTTGGAAGAATGACAGACGTGTTATTTAGATCCATGAAATGTTGATGTTGTTAACACAGATATATCACGCCTTTCTTTATTTCTATTTATTAAGGTTTTTCAGAACTCAGCAAATATGACATGTATGCATACTTTTCTTCTGATGTGACACTTAACATAAACAAACTATGATTTCAATCCAACCACTGGATTGAAGCCCTTCTGGTACAGTTGGCGGCCTAGGCTACAGGAGTGGTGCCCCTAGCGTTTTTTTTTTTGGCCACATTTGGCCGCTCGTTCGTTCGACAGAGAAGAATCTCAGAAACTACTGTTAACTTTTCAGTCCTTCTCATACAAGGTCATGCCCTATTAAGACCGAAATCACCGCTGACCACTGCCTCAGTTAGAGTTAACACTGCACCCAAATATTACTCTGTTCTAACAGTAGCTAGCTCCCTAACCAGTTAAGACTTTATATATACTCTATGAATTTATTAAAATAATATAGTTTACATTGCTCACTCCAATAACGATGTTTAAAATGATTTACTTAAAAATTTTTTCAATGTTTTTTCAGTTGAAAGCTATGAAGTAACTTTTAACATCGGCATGAAATTTAGGTGAAAAATTGACTTGAGTTGGTTGCGATGCCACGACCTCCTGACACCACAGGATTCTGACTACTGAGCTACCGGCCGCCGATTAAGATCTCCTCTATTTAGTGTTAACTATTCTACCTGCAGTACCCAGCTCAAATATCGGTCTCACTTGAAGGTAGTGACTCCTCTGCTTACAAGACGAAAAATTGCTTTGGGTTCGTATCCCATCCTACTCAATTCAATTTTTCCTCTAAATTTCATACCGACGATAAGAGGGACTTCATACCTTTCAAAGGTTAAATAAATTTTTAATTCAAATATTGCGATATCCCAATTGACAACCACTGGATTGGTTGGTTGATTGTTTAGAGTTTTATGGCGCAAGGGCAAAACAACCACTGGGAAAAACTGCAAAACTTTTAACTCTTATTATATTGCTTCTAATTGAATGAAGAACGGTCGAAAATACTGGGTGCTTGCCAAGCTTTCTTGGAAGCTTTGATCCAACTTCTAATTCGTCATTA
This sequence comes from Ryuthela nishihirai, assembly GCA_038380435.1. Taxonomy (NCBI): domain Eukaryota; kingdom Metazoa; phylum Arthropoda; class Arachnida; order Araneae; family Heptathelidae; genus Ryuthela; species Ryuthela nishihirai. Next base: position 91,442,539 of record JAWZYU010000004.1, on the reverse strand, counting down.
AAGGCTTTGGTGCTGCCAATAAATTGGATTATTGCGATTTAATTTAAAGTTAAATTCTTTCAAATGCCTTTATCGATATTTCTTACATTATCAATTCTTATTTTATTTCATAGATATATGAATTTTGGTATTTCTGTATTTTACACAAGACACTAAACGAGCAATGCTAAAAGATTCGATATATTTTATGTTACAGGCCCTGATCTAAAAATAATAAAGGGGAGCGAGTGCAGAGCTACGTTAAGTTGCAGAAATAAAATTATTTTTTTGACTCTCCTTTTTTATGACATCAGACAAGTGGTCTGGTGGCCGAATGGTTAGGTTTTTTCGCCACTGCTCAAAGGACCTGTATAAAGAATTTGGATCACTGATAAAGTATGTTTCGCTTTGATCTGCTAAGTTCTCGCCTTCTTCAGAGATCGTCTTTGTGACGTATTATGATGACAAGTTTCTGTCTATTGTAAGAAATTGCTTGAGGGTTGATTTATTTATCATTTATTTGCTACAGATATCCATGTTTGTCGTTGCTCAAAGTTTCATTACTTCAAGCTCTATAGAATTTCATTACTCTCAAGAACTATGGTTCTCAAAAAACTCACTAACCTCCGCTGTTTGCTTCAATCATAGTTTTATTTTTATGTTAAGTGTCACATCAGAAGAAAAATATGCATACATGTCATATTTGCTGAGTTCTGAAAAACCTTAATAAATAGAAAGAAAGAATGGCGTGATATATCTGTGTTAATAACATCAACATTTCATGGATCTATATAACACGTCTGTCATTCTTCCAAAAACCGAACTGACTATGAATAAATAGAAAACTTTAGATGATACGGAATAAGATCAGTCTTGACTAGCTTCCATTTTTTTTACGATATAAAGTGTATTGGCGAAGTCCTCCCAAAGGGAAAAGGACTAGATGAATTTAGTTGATAAAATTTATTTTTTTAAAAACCTATCTCAATATTTAAATAATATATCTTAGTATATAAACAGTAAATAATACATTTCAATATTTCAATAATAAATAATATATTCAAACATTTTAAAAATATTCACTGTTATTACAATGATATTTGTATTTTTTTCCCTTAATTTGTATTCTTATAACTTTACCATTAACTCTCTCACGACACTTGAATAAAATAACAACGGCAATGAATCTGGCATGGACAAGCATTTTCGTCTAATAAAAAAAGTGCTCAGTGTCAACGGCGCATCGCCTGTCACGCTCATCACCACCATACTTTACCTATTACTTTAGGATCGTCACCACCATACTTTACCAACTAAATTTCATATTTCAAGTATGAATATATCGTTTATAATATTTGTTCAAATAATTGGTGTGAAAACAATTGTTCGATTTTTTATTTTGAAAACGAGCTAAAAATATATCTTATTATTGTTTCATTTATTTATTACTAACTGAACGCCACTCGGCGCTGCCCTGGTCTCACTTTAAATCTTTATATTCTGTTTTGCACTATAGATCAGTCTTGTGAACACTGTCCCCCCACCCCGGCCCTTTAGCACAGATTCAACACGGATTGACCTGCCCGGCGTTCCTCAGGTCATTGCTGACGTCAACGCACGCTCTCATAGCCAGTGGCTTCGTCGCAAACTATTAGTCGTCGAAACTATAAATCAAATTATATTCCGTCGCAGAGATTAATATTTCCAACATATTTTGGTACTCTGTGGTTCCCGTGACACTTGACAGAACGTTCCCAAATTTCTCACACGGGTTCACCCTGTGTGCCCCTTGTTGGGTTGAAGAATCAAGTTCCTACCTGCAATGGGACGCCTTAAAATAATAATTCTTTTGTGAATGTGGGGGATCTCGTAACAGCTGCAGTTTTAAACGTTGTTATGACCTATGACCAAATTATGACTCTTTACGTTCACAATTAACAAGAAATGAATGGCAACAATAGATTTGGCAGCGATTACGGTTTCCTGTGGAAATAGAATGGCAAATAGCTTTGCTTCTATATGGTAACCAGATTTCTGAAAAGCGAAAGCAATACACTGATACCGTTAAAAATGCCGAAAGCGATGCATTGATGACTATTCAAAAAAATCCATTTACTTTAATGAACAATTTTAATTTTTATAGCATATTTTTTCATTTGGATGATTTTATTTTTATTCATTCAATTTTTTGTTGGTACATTTGAAAATGCTTCGCAAGTATAAACAAAGATTTATTTTTAGTGCTGTTACAATACTTGATCTTAACTTTTCGCAGTTCAAATTTTTTTTTATTTTTGAGAATGTTCGAGACTCCAGAGATCTTTCCACAGCTGTATTTGTGTCTAAAAATCGTCATTTCAATAAGTAAAGTATTCTAGTTTTTCAAGGATATCAGCTACCCTTGATAATGTTTGCTTATTTCCACTAATCGCATATCTATTCCCTGGTTACTTTGCTTCCATTCATTTAATTTCTCTTCCGTACGGCAGATGGTGACTCGCCTGGCTTCATCGAAAAGTAATAAATCGTCTACGATAACCTGGTGATTTTGTTTCATGTAATGTATTATTTCCGCAATCTTATCCCATTTAATTTTACTTTTTATTAATGTCCGCCGAAAAACATTCAACTCCTCATAATTCTCTATCCATTTCTTTATGCATTCAAGAAAATTTTTACATAAATATTTAATACGATAGAAACCTTTTCTTGTTTTCTGGGTTTGTTTTGTAAACAGGTACGACTAAGGAAAGCAGTACAAAAGCAGTACAGGTATATCGGAAGAACAAATAATCTCAAAGTAGTACTGTACTGCCGAAAGCAGTACGGATAGTCACCTTACTTACAGAAAGTCCCCCTTTTCAAATTTCGACATGAAATTGGGCACTGCCACCAGAAGAAAACCATGAGCACTGTGTGAAAATTTAAGATGTCTACCACGATTTCCCGATGAGTTATGGCTGTCAAGTTCAACAGACATCTTCTTTTATTATTATAGATAAGAAAAAGGTAAGAAATTGTGCAATGATGGTATTTTAACTATGGAAGATTCTGACAGACACCCCTAAAAGAACTGATTGAGAAAAATTCTTCAAAATACCAAAATGCAGATCTAAGCAGCATCACGTCTTTAATCTGTTCAGTTTTCAGTCTCATATTATACCTGTGATTTTTTTACAATTAATATAGTAATTCTTTGTTTAATATAGTGTCGTTGTTACATTGCGAACTATTAGTGATTCAATATTTACTTATTTTCGGAGAAAACATTTATTGGTGTCGTTGTCTATGTTCAGTGCATAGACTGAAATACTTCTATGCTATATGACATTTATAAATAACAAACGAAAATCTCTATGCAGTTTGCATCCCAATTTTATAAGAGAATTGCGGAAACCCTCGTTAATCCAGAGGAATTGCGGGAAAGAAAGGAACAGATTAGTAATTAATCCGGTTTAGTGAAATGAAAATGACAGTCACTTTCTCTTTTATATTAAGTTTCTATCTCAAAAGCAAAAAATTTGAGTCTTATCTAAAACGTTAAAAAAATTCAAGCAGATATTCTTATTATGAGTTTTTTATTTTAAAAAATAAAAAAGAACATCATATTTATTGATCAACAGATGACTCAAAAATATTCGAAGGTGGATTAGGAATAATGGCACTTAAATCTGAAATCTATACCAAATTTTCAGCAATTTTTCTTTCAGAAACACTTTTCTCAAGTTGCTCTAGTACTTTCAACTTGTTAACGATAGTTAAAATGTTTTCGTTTTATACCACTTTCCAACTACTTAGGACCGATAATTAAATAAAATATTTTAATTTAATTAAATAGCAGAACACAAATTATGCGTTAGAAGCAATAACTCCCCCCAGTCACAAAACCAACAACACCACTGAACACTCCAAAAGAAACGCGTTTGTTGAGAGCGTTGAGCAAAAGTATTCGTCCATCCGTCAATCCCGATTAGCCGACATCCGGATGAGCTGCGTTCGGACTAGCCAGAGTATATTTCAAAATAAACATATTTAAAAATGCACAATATTGAGAAATGCGTTCGAACACTTCCATGTTATTTGAATGGAAACCTACAGTCGAAGATTCTCCGCAGAAAAATATCGATCAAATCTCTAAATCTCTAAATTTTTGAAAAATATTCGTTTGGTATATGAAAAGTTGTGGACGTTGAAGCATTTAAACACATAGCATGCTGGTCATAAGAAGTTGCCTCAAAAGTTAACTTAAATGCAAATAGCAACCTACGTCAAATTCCTTACTAAAACAAATGTAATTTTAGAAGTTGGGGTATGATTCTTTCAGTTTTCATTGATTTTGAAGAAAACGTTTTAAGAAGAGTATAATAGCAGCGTCTGCTGTTAAATGTTTCTAACTTCAGTAACGCTTTAAATATTAAGCGAATTTTTGGTGAAAATTGAAATTCGGAAAGATTTGAATAAGAACTTCGATTTATCTTCAGTCACAATTTTTTTAACAGCTCATTTCGAAAGTTAGTGGGTTTTGAGTGTGGATTTCTATTCGAATAACACGGAAGTGTCTGAATACTTTTGGTAATGAAGTGTATATTTCTGGAAACGTATACCTTTCTTTAAGTTATATGTATTCGTTTCATTAACGTCGCCATTTTTGGGAAGAAAAGGGGTCCAGTATGGCGATGCCAGTTTTTAAAATAACGAAGGTTTCTAACTTATCAGAAAAAAGATATGTATTATATTAATATGGTAATTATTACATAAGAGCTCATTTTGCGTCGGGGTTAGGTTCCTGAAAATCACGGCACAAATCGATATATTATTTTTCAAATAAGAAATAAATCATACGGAATCTTCTATCTGAGCTTTTCTAATCTTTTTCAGCTATTTGCATTTTATTCTTATGGAATCTGATATCTAAGAAAAGTTTCACTACAAACTTCCCTTTTAAACATTTAACAAATCCATATTTTACACCTCATAATTAAATGTTTAAACAGTAATAATAGCCAATATCAGAGGAAAATAATACAGAACAGAATTGAAAATGTATAATTGTGCATATTTAAAATAAAAGATATACACGGTAAATTTATACGAAAATAATAAGTTATATATATATATCACCGTTAAAACTAGCAAATATTTGCATGTTATCCAGAAGTTGGGTTTCCCTCTGGAGATATTTTTTATCCGAGATAGCGAATTTGTCTCCGATACCAACCAACTCAATAGCCTGCTGGGTTGGAGGATTGGAAAAAGCAGCTATTCAGAGTCGCTATACAGCCTACTTTTCTATACAAGACATTTAATTTTAATACGACATCATGCAATGTGTGATTCACAAAAAAATTCTGTTTTCGACTTTTCTTCCAATATTTTTTCGTTTTGTAACATTGTGCCACGACACACAAGTGTAAATTTTTAGCGATGGGAAAAAGTGTCATGATTTGTCAAAGATGCAGTTAAAAATCGACGCAGAGTCAGATCTTGTTTTTGTTTTTAACATTAGGAATCATTTATCAATAAATTTATCAAATGAAATAACATTATTAGCTAAAATAAATGATAACTTATAATTAACATAAATATTAATTTTTCAAAGTTCTTGATTATGGATCCTGATTTTGCTGCACTGGTGAGCTTCTGTGGAGGGAAAATCTTCCGCTCTGTTTTCTGTTTGTTTGTGGGTTGACAGCCCCAAGTGAATAGATTCACAGAATATGTTTATCAGCTGGTTGATAATCCTGAGCAGAGGTCATCGCAGGCACCTGAACTCTTTGCTTCTATTGGCATCGTCAAATTCTACATTGGAGGAAGTCTTCCAATGTAGATGGCTTCAGCCTTTTAGTGGTGGGGGAACGGGTCTTTGCCCCATGTCTGGGATTAGGGGGCTGTTTGATATTGTCGGCATTCCCTCTCTCAATAAACATAGTTTCTTTAAACATCCTACTAACCATTTTCTCTCCATAGGTAGTTGGAATGTGAGGACTCTGCACAGAGCTTTTTCTCTTGATGTCCTCACACAAGAATTCCACCATTATAATTTAGATATTCTCGGCTTGCAAGAGACCAGATGGACCGATAAAGGTCAGATTCTTAAAAATAATCTTAAATTTCTCTTTTCACGGAGGGACGACAATAAGCATCACCAATGCGTATGTCTGCTTCTCAGCAGACACGCTAGTGATGCTCTTCTAGGATATGAGTGCATTAATGAAGGGTTTCTTACAGCAAAATTTCAGACAAGCATTAAAATCTCTAATGTTATCAATTGTTTTGCCCCCCTGGATGAGAATCCTCATCCAGGGGGATGAGAAGGATAGGTTTTACGGACTTCAGGATATTTTGAATTCTGTCATGAAAGGAGATATTACCCTTGTTTAGGTGACTTCAATGACAAATTTGGTACTGATTCTGACCTTTGGAGAGGGGTGATAGACCTTTTGGTATTGGTAGCTGCAACGGCAATAGGCAACGTCTCCTACAGGTAAGTAAACTCAATGGTTTCAGAATAACTCACTTATTACAAACACCGCGACATACATAAGTACACATGGGTTTCACCTGATGGGCTGCATAAGAATATGATTGATTACATATTAATTAACAGCAAATGGACTAGTTCTGTTAGGAATACCAGGGCATATAGGGGAGCTGAAATTGGATCTGACCATTACCTTGTTAAAAGTGTGTTGCAACTTAAACTTAAAAAGTGTTGTGCTAGGGTTAAAAAATTTACTTTTAATACTGAAGCTCTGAAAGATCCAGTTATAGCCAAAGCTTACCATGATAGGTTACTTAGTCATTATGACAGTCATGGTTTGCTTACTACTGAAGTTGAGGAAGAATGGGATCATTTTAAACAGGCTTTTTTGGACACTAACAGTACTCTTTTAGGAAAAAAGGAGCAGAAGAGGCAAAATTATCTGAGTGATAAGGCACTTGAGCTTATTTCGGAAAGAAAGAACTGCAGGAATGCCCTTAATCAATACCCTACTAGTCCTAATAGAAAGCATTACAGAGACCTTAATAAACTTGTAAAGGATCAGTTAGCTGCTGATAAAAATTTTTGGCTTGATGGTTTGGCTGACAAAGCCGAGGAAGCAGTTAGACAGCACAACAGCAGAGAGCTGTACCAGATAGTTAATGTTTTGTGTGGTAGAAAACGGACAGGTATACAGGGATTGAAGGATAAACAAGGTAAGGTTATAGAAGGTGAGGATTCTGTCATGGCTAGGTGGGCTGAGCATTTCAGTGATATTCTAAACAATGCGGTTAGTTCTATTCCCATTGTTTGCAATGACGATAAATGCATTGGTGGCTTTAATGTTGGCCCTATAACACAATCTGAAGTTATTTTGGCTGTTTCTAAACTTAAACTTCATAAATCCCCAGGGGTAGATGAAATTACTACAGAAATGCTTAGAGCTGGGAATGTTTCGGTTACCACTTGGATGAATGAAATTCTGAATACCTTTTATGATAAAGGCATGGTTCCTAAGAATTTTACCAGAGCTATTGTTATCCCTATTTTCAAAAAAGGTGATCGCAGTTCTTGTGATAATTATAGGGGTATCAGCCTACTCTCTGTTCCAGGTAAAGTTCTTTCCATGATTGTGCTTAATAGAATTAAGAATATGGTTGACAGTCAATTATGTGATGAGCAATGTGGATTCAGAAGTGGTAGGGGATGTGTGGATCAGATATTTTCACTTAGGCAGATTCTTCAAAAATGTTTAGAGTTTCAGAAACCTTTGGTTGCTAGCTTTGTTGATTTCAAAAAGGCTTTCGACTCTGTTGATCGTCATAATTTGTGGTTGATTGTGAAATCATATGGTATACCAGACAAGTTAGTTAACATAATGGAAGCTCTCTATAATAACACTGAGTCATGTGTGAGAGTTGGTAAGGCTTGTAGCAATTGGTTTAGCATTACTTCTGGTGTTCGACAAGGGTGCATTTTGTCTCCTTTTCTCTTTAGCTTGGTTATTGATTATGTTTTGAGAAATTCACTTCAAGGGAAAGAATTTGGCCTTAAATGGACTGGAGATACGAAAATGTCTGATTTAGATTATGCTGATGATTTAGCCCTTTTTGCAAATGATGTTGATGAGATGAACTCTTTCATTCGAGCTGTTGATGAGACTGGTAGTAGAGTAGGTTTTGTTATAAACAGAGAGAAAACTAAAGTGATGAAAATTGGTCAGGCAGGTTGTGATTCAGTTAATCTGAATGGTTGCAGTCTTGAGCAGGTGTCACAGTTTAATTATCATGGTAGCTATGTAACAGATAATGGTGATGTACGGCATGAGATTAACAGAGGAATAGGGATTGCTGCCGGGACTTTTAAGAATCTAATGAGAGTGTGGAGAAATAGGCGTATAAAAACTAAAATTAGACTGTATAATAGTTCTTTCTAGGGTTAGTTATGGTAGTGAAACTTGGACACTTTGTAAACAAGATAACAGGAAATTAAATGCTTTTGATTCCAGATGCTTACGCAGTATCTTGGGCATTAGGTGGTTCAACTTTGTAACTAATGATGAGGTTAGGCAAAGGAGTTTGCAACCTCCTTTAAGCAGCATATTGTGCAGAGAGAGACTCCGTTGGTTTGGTCATGTTGCCCGTATGAATAATTATAGATTGGCGAATAGGGTTATGAACAGAAAGAAGGGGAGACCTAGGATGCGGTGGGCAGACAATGTCAAACAGGACCTTGTTAGAATTGGTGTTCAGTGGCCTGATGCAGTAAATGTAGCTCAGGATAGACTTGCTTGGGGAACTAAATTGCACTGTCTGATTGGACCTCCGTAGCCCGTGGCTGCTTGAGGATGATGCAAAATGCCTTTTCTTCTGATGTTATATTTCTGCCGGGACTTTAAGAAATATAACTTCTAATGTTATATTTCTAAGCCAATTTTCTCAAATTCAGTATTTTCAAATATTAAAATCTAAAAAAAAAATTCCTATGTTATTTCCGTGGATTGCATAATCCAGAAAATGAATCCAATGTAGGGACAAACCGACAATTAGCAAAATTACAACAGACGATAAAGAAATATAAAAATAAAAAAGTTTTTTGAATTCAACCAAAAAAATTTTATGCTACTTTCTTTCACATTTAAATTCTCAGTAGTTCTTTAGTTTCTTAGGCAGTTTTGTTCAGAGTCGTGTAAAGGAACCTAATTGTTAAAACTGAAAAATTAGCACCAAATTAAATTTACAAGGTATAATTGAAAATTTTAAGAAGCTTCATTCTAAAATATCAGAGGTTGATTTGTGACAATATTGAACTTTGGCGGCAATATTTGCGCAAAATTCAGCATTAATATTTATCTTATTTGAAAACATTATTTACATCTTCTTACCAAGGTAAAGAAACCGCTCAGAAAACTTCCTCTTCTCACTGTCTTACCACACCAGCAAGTTTTAAGAATAGCCATTTTCAATTATCCCAACTGACGTATGAAGAGTAAAATATGCTTTTCACATCACAGTTAATTCGCGCACAGTCATCTAAACTGAACTCCAAGAAGATGACGAGATCATTGCATTGTAAGCTTTCCATTTCTCGGCTACTTCCCAGCGTTTCGTATCACCAAACATCTGACCAACAAAGTTCTTCGTTTAAAGGTAGAATCGTTTGGTAGCCTGCATCCCAGAGACTTGGATCTCGCAATCGATAGCGCCCTCCAGTGGAAAAATGCATTATCAGGCATGTTCCCGCTTGGCGTTAAACGCTTCAGCCGCCTGTTGCGCTTGCGTAGTCGGAATTGTGCAAGTTCCTCACGAGAGTTCGGGAATGGTCACACAGAAAGCGGTTTCAGTGGTTTCGTGTTTAGACACATTAGTAAAATTTAATAGTTTAAATAAAACCATTACCAGCAACAGAGGTGGACTGACAGGAAACCGGAGCGTATGCAACAACAGCATGCATTTGAGTTTGCCTGTGAAGCAAATTACATTTTTTGGAAATGGTTTCGTTTTCGGAGACGCTAGACAGTTCTGAGACGTTCGTAACGCTAAATCATTCAGATTACTCCCTATGTGACCGTACCTTTTGAATTTTTATCCTACTTTGAAATTTAAACGAAGAAGAAATCTTCTCGTTTAAAAGGTAGTCTATCGTCTCTAGATATATTCAGAGCTTTAGTGTACATTTACACAGTACATAAAAACTACAGCAGAATATATTTAAATGAATTGAAATTATTTTCAATGTCCCAACTTCATGATACCGGACACTGAATATAAGGGATAAGGGTGAAGCAGAAAATTCATGGCCACTTGTTATTCCACTCGTGAATCATAGAAGAAAGAAAATCTCCAAAGAGACAGAGGAAAAGATCAAAGAATTAATTTTATAGAAAGGAGATAAATATAGAACTTCACTATTTCGTCTTTTCCTTTTTCCATCTATGAAAAGGGTTGGTTTGGTTTCTTTTATCTCTGAATGGCCCTTTTCTGCCCACAGTGTTCTAAATGGCCACGTCATAGAACCCCAGCATCACAGGAGATTGGGGAAAGGGACCTACTGGACAGCTGTTAAAAGGCAGATGGAAGTCTATCGCCAAGGACATCCAGCAGTGTTCTTTAATATGCACAGGGTATGGCTCTCCTGCATACGGATCACGGCTTAACCTCCCATCCTATGGACGGCTGTCTTTCCAAGCCATCAATATGTCCTTTCTTTCTTGAGGGAAGTGTGGGATTAGCGAAGAGAAATCTCAATGATGTCCCAATTGGAACTCGAACTTAGGAACTGCAGCTTGCGAATCTGGGGCATTATCGACTGAGCCCCCCCCCCCTCCCCACACACACACACCCTCCTCCATCCCATGAAGAGGAGATCTACAGAACCAATAAGAATGCGTCGATTTATTGAAAGTAACCATGTGTCAAAATATAATACCACATATTTTTAAAAGCAAACTTCAAATTGAAATATATATATATATTGATGAAAAAGTAAAGAACAATTAATATTTCCTAAGTAGGCATTATTTATTACTTTTAATTAAATTATTTATTACAATTAATAATAATTGGTCATTTATGAATTATTGAATAAGGACGACGGTGCGCACCTTGCATTGAAAGAGAATATGCCACTGACATTCTTCGAAGCAATCTTCCATTGACTATGCTTTCCATGGCAGGTTGCACACTCATTATTACAATTGGATTGCTCACTATTGATACTGAAGTAGAGAACCATTTTAAATATTTATGGTAAAGAACCATAAAAATTAAATAAAACCATTTAAAAATTAATTTAAAATGGTTCTCTACTTCAGTATCAGTAAGTCTCCTGCATACGAGAGTACAGGAGACTTACTGATACGAATTGCAGTATGGCTCTCCTGCATACTCTCGTATGCAGGAGAGCCATACTGCAATTCGCAACACTAAATGCGAATTGCAGTTGAAATAATAATCGAATACCTTGTCAATTTTGAGTCGAAAGAAGGAGAGGAATTAATAGAGTTAAAGATATTGCTGTGTAAGTTTTTGATACGAAATAATTCTTTCTCTTTATTCATCTTCTTATTATTGTAAATATGGAAACTAATGCATCTTGTGTTAGAATTATTAATACGGTAATATATATATCTACATAATTAGAAATACGGTACATTTGATGTCCAATTGAATACTTTCGCAGGACACGTGATATTACTGTCAAATATTTTCGTTAACCACCGAGAAATAACTATCTTGTTACAAGTAAAACAAGATAACATGTAGCACGCCTGGAACCCCTTGTGAAATAAATTGCATTTGACTAGATTATTTAAATATTTAGACTCGGAGTGGCAATGCACCTCTCGCGTATTTTACTCATATCTTATGGATAACGTTATTCATCCTGAGTCGCGTTTTCTAGGAAAGTAACGTCACCTATAATTGGTACACATAAAATCATAAAGCTGAACCAAGAAAAATAAAAAAATAAATAAATACCCCCTCAAGCAGCTGCTTGCCACAGAGGTCTGACAGAAGCCTGTTAGTTTATATGCCATAGTAGAAGGTCTGTGAGGATGGCAGGCTTCAGCAGAAAAACGACACAAATAGCCATGCCTTACCCAGGGCTCGAACCCAGGTCCCTTAGATCAGTAGCCAAGCGCGCTAACCACTCGGCCATGGGACGGCTAGAAGAAAAATAAGGATATTCAAAATAAAACAATGAGGAGAATATACACCGCAGAGCCAAAACATTACGACCAGCTGCCTAATATGATGTTGGTCCTTCACGTGACGCCAAAACAGGTCTTACCTGACGAGGCATGGACGTTACAAGATTTCTAAAGTTGTCTTGTGGTATCTGATACCAACACGTTTCCAGCAAATCCTTTAATTCTTGTAAACACCTAAATAAGCAAAGAACTCGCTCTTTGAACTCTAACGTGATTTCCGCTGCGTCTAGCTCTCTCCCAGGTCCGAAAATTTTGGATCTCAATCCCATTTGCTGTTTCCTAACGATTGATTCTACTCTTGCCTTCCCCTGCCAGGCTCAATTCAAAACTTAACATCTTTCTAATTGCTTTGTGCACTCAATAAATTTTTATGGATTGGGAAGCTCTATTTTTCTAGAGGCTAGATATAAATCCGACGAAGACGATTGATTTTCAGACCAAGTTACGTGGCCGCTGCAGATCGGATATGCTATTTCAACGCAAACCACAGATGCTCGATTGGATTGATGTTTGGGGAATTTGGAGCACAAGGCAATACCTGGAAGTCTTCCTCATGTCCCGCGAACCATTCTTGAACAATTCGGGCAGTCTGGAATCACATTATCCTGCTGAAAGAAGGCACTACTAGAGGGATATACCATTACCATGAAAGGATATACCTGGTCTGTAATGATGTTTAGGAAGGTCGTAGACGTCATAGTTTCCTGCACATGAATGACTGAACACTGCGTTTCCCAGCAGAACATTGCCCAAAGCATTACACTTCCTCCACCAGCTTGCTTTCATCCCACAGTGCATCCTGGTGCTAACACTTCCCCAGGTAAATGACGGACATGTACCTGGCTGCCCACATGATGCATCAAGAAACGAGATTCATCGGACCAGACGACCTTTTTCAAATCATTCAAAGTCCAGTTTGGATGCTCGTATGCCCATTGTAGGCTCTTTCGACGGTGAACCGAGGTTAGCATGGGCACTCGGGGCGGCCTGCGGCTATGCAGCCCCATTTTCAGCAGGTTTCGATGTACTGTGTGTTGTGACACATTACTCCCGTCTCCAGCAGTCAAATTACGGGTGAATTGCGCCACAGTATCCCTTCTGGTGGCTCATACCATAGGGTATGAGCTCACCTCTAGCATCGATGAGCAGTTGTCGACCCATACCTTGCTGGCTTTTTTGTGGTTTTTTCCTCCTCGGACCACTTTTTGAAAGTACTAATCACAGGTGACCATGAGCACGCCACAAGCTTTGCCGTCTCAGAAATGCTCTGACCCACTTGTCTGGCCATTACAATTTGGGCTTTGTCAAACTCACTTAATGCCGCTGCCTTTCCAATATGAAGAACAAGATTAACACTGATTAATAGATCTCAGTATCAGGTGTTATTTATACAGTTTTATAACCTTAACCTCGCCGTCGTTTACCTGCAGTTGCTTCGATTTGCATAAAAACGCGCTGGCCATAATGTTTTGGCTCATCGGTGTATATAAAGATGTCTAAATCTGACTACTTGCTAATTTCTTCTTAATGCGAGAGTTAACCCTTTAATGCAACTGCAAGAGAAAAACTAATCAAGGTGATGTAATGAGGTTGCATCTGGCATCTAGTCATCAAGAGGTAAGCTTGATTTGATCCCGTGTACACTATGCAACTTTTTTTATTAAAATCTTCATCAGAAATAATAGCAGTATCCGGGCGCAAGAAATCGTAGAGAATGCGTCTGCTTCTTCTTGGTCGCGCTCTCATTGCCAATGGCTTCGTTATCAGGCAACTACCGTGAAATGCCACTATAACGAAAGCCAGAATAACGAAATATTCAGTATAACGAAATTGTTTCCGACCCCGGCCAATTTATTATGTATCTCTATGTAAAAATGTTTCATCTTAATGAATACTAGTATAACGAAAATATCAGTTTAATGAAGTAAAAATATATCCGAATACAAAAAAAATATGATCAATACAACTTAATTATAAAATTATTATTTATAAAAAGAAAAATTCTCAAATGTTATGTGAAAAGGAAACATTTTTCTACCTTTACCTGTTTGGTTTTTAGTATCTGGCAACGCTGCAATGATTTAAATTTTGTGAAACATCTAGCTGAATTGAATTGAAAGAAACTCAACAAATGAATATTCCTACATAGATAATTACTATGCAGACTCATTCAGTCACAAGTTAAATATATATATATTTTTTCCTTTTTTTATAAGAAATCAAACATATCAATGTCTTTTAGATATGAAATTAAAAGCTTGTAGAACTTTCTTTTCAGATTTTTGTTTTTAGGTTCCAAAATGGTTTTAAATGAGAACATGTTAACATTATAATTCTTTAAGTTGGAGAAGTATTTTTCTCTTTCTGTTTTATATTTTTTACAATGAAATATTAAATGTTCAATATTTTCATATTGATTACATATTGTGCAGTTAGGCGAGTTTACTTTTTTTCAAGTGAAATAAAAATAGTTTTGTTATTGCAACATTTACTTTTATTCTTAGTATAATAGTGTTCTCTTTTTTGCTCAATCCATAGTTTTTAAAGGTTGTAATTTTATTTGAAATGTTATGTCTATGAGTATCTATAGCAGTTAAATCATACCAGTTTTGTGTTTCTTCTAGTAATTTTATTTTATTATTATTTTTAATTATGTTTATAAATATTAATGATTCCATAGTGTTATTAAGATATATTGCATCTTTTGCCAATGTATCAACTCTTTCATTGTGTTCAATACCAGTGTGAGCTGGCACCCATTGAATATACAATTTATTATTATTTTCTATGTGTTGTTTTGTTAAAACAAGGATATCATTTATTAGAACTTTAAAATTATTATTATTTGGATTTTGAAATATAGTATCAATAGAAGATTTGGAATCAGTAAAGATTACAATCTTTTCCCCTTTAAAGTAAAGTGCTCAATGAATGGCTAATATTATAGCAGTTAGTTCTGTTATAATTATTGGATTTAATTTATTTAGTTTAAATTGAAATTCATAATTTGTTATTGGGCAATAATATGCTCCAGATGAATTGTTGTTTTCAGCATTCACTGAACCATCCGTATATATGTGTATAAAATCTTTGTATTGTTCTTCAATGTAAAGTTCCGCCAAATTTTTTAGGTTTCCTTTGTCTATATGTTTTTTGATGTAATTCCTTTAACTTCAGTTTCCAAAAAGGAGCCAAAATTTGTTTGTCACCACTAAGATTATTTTGTATAATATGTTTTAATTGTTCTTTATCGTTAAATAGGTTTATAATGTTATCATTAAAATTTTCATTTATTTTATCAATGATTGGATGATCATTGTTTTTTAATACTATTCTAAATAAAAGATTATGTAAGAGATATTTTTTTTATTTCCAATGGAGGTATGGATGTTTCTGCATAAATATTTAATTTATTTGTATTTTGTAATAAACCTAAACAGAATTTTAAAATTTTTATTTGTATATTTTCTAAAGTTTTATAATTTTTTTTGTTAAGTAATATATCAGTTCAATTCCATAAGTAAATTTAGGTAGAATAATAGAATTATATAATAATAGTAGGTTTTTTTGATTACATCCCCATTTTGAGTTGCCAAGAAATCTTAGAAAATGATAATGCTTGGTTGCTTTGTTTTTAGCTTCTGTAATAAATTTATTCCAGTTCAATTTTGAGTCAAAGTGAATTCCTAGATATTTAAAATGATTTACGATATTTATATTTTTTTTATTTATTTTAATTATGAAATCTTCTGGTAGTTTTCTATGAGGGTGAAAGTATGAAATGACAGTTTTTTCATTTGAAATTTTTAGATTCCAATTTTCACAGTAATTGTTTACTTTTTTAATTGTGTCTTGTATTCTTTTTTGTATTACATCTATATTTTCATGGAATGTCCAGAAGATTAAATCGTCTGCATATGTTCCAAATTATTTTTCTGGTTTAAACATTTTCTGAATTTCATTTAAGTATAGGTTAAAAAGAAGCGGGTAAATAATTATTTAGTAATTTATTTGACGTAGAAGTATTATTTCCTAATTTTACTTTATAAGATCTCTTTCTAATAATATGTAAAAGAATATTATAAATGTTACCACATATTTTTAATTTCTTAATTTTATATAAAAGTGCGTTGTGATCTATCGAATCAAAGGCCTTCTCAAGATCAATTATGACAACTACCAAAAATATTTTCTTTTTTTTTGTAAATTCAACATCAGAAATGAAGTTTAACAGAAGATCCTTGGTTGACCTTCCAGGCCGGAAGCCAAACACATTCCTGTGAAAAATGCGTTCATGTTCAAAAAACCAGTTCAATTTGTTTACAATCATTCTTTCGAATAACTTGAATAAATTTGAACTTAAACAGATTGGTCGATATGATTCTATTATTTCATATGGTTTATTAGATTTTTTTTTATAAATATCATGTAATTTTCTAGCCAAATTGTTGGATAATTATTAGTTGTCCAGAAATTGTTAAATTCTTTTAGTAGTTTTTTTATATATTTAATTGGTAGATTTTTTTTAAATTATTTGAAATTTGATCTGGTCCTACAGCTGTATTCTTTTTTTATTTTTTTATAGCAAATATTAATTCATATAATGAAAATGGAAGATTTATAAAATCAGTTTTATTATTATAATATGTTTGATGGAAGATATTTGAGTCATTATATAATTTGTATAATTTATTGTTTGGTTTATAGTGTAATGTATTGAAAAATTTTGCTATTTGTTCTGTTGTTTCTTGGATTGTTAATTTATGTTTTAATGCATAGTTATATAAAGGGTTTATTGGTTCTGTTTCCTTTGTTAATTTTTTATATATAGACCATAAATTTTTTGTAGATGTTGTGGGGGATAGTTTTTCTCTAAATATTCTCCAGTTTTGTTTTAAAATATTTTTGATTTTTTTATTGATAGCTGCTGCTAGTCTATTAAAATTTTGGCATGCAATAAATGTTTTTGTTTGTTTCATATGTCTTTCTGCTTTTCTGCGGATTGCTATTAGTTTGATTATAAATATAGTATGTATATTGTTTACTGGTATTTTTTTGTTATTGTTGTTGTGTTATTTTTTTTATTATCCTGTATTTTATCAATTAGTTTAGTGTAATCCAAATTTCCATAATTAATTTTGTTTAAATCTTCCTTAAAACCTTTCCAATTAATGAAGTTTATTTTTGGTTTGCTGATAAAAGGATCATTATAGTAAATAAAAATAGGTCTATGGTCACTACCATAACTGTCTATTGAAATGGACCATTGTAATTTATTTTTTAATCTATTTGAGCATAGTGTTAGGTCAATGATTGAATTTATTTTTTCATTTTTCAAACAGGTGGGTGTGCTGTTATTAAGTATGTTTAAATTTAATTCTTCAATAAATTTTAATAAATATTTGCTTTTATGATCATTTTTATACGAAAACCAAACTTTATTATGTGTGTTTAGGTCTCCACATATTAAAATTTCTCCATTTAAATTTTCAATAATTTGTACATATGTTTTTGTATCTATTAAGATTCCTGGATTGTATATATTTATAATATTAACAATTATTTTTTTTATTTGAGTTTGAATTATTATTATTTCTAATTTTTCTTTTAATATTGGTATACTTAATTGTCTATATATTATATCTTTATGTATATAAGTTGCAATACCTCTAGAATTATTACTATTTTTTTTGTATATAAGTTATAAAATTATTAAATTTAGGTAAATTTGTTGTATTTATTTCTTGTATGCACATTATTTTTATTTTTTTTATGTTCAAAAAGTGTTTTAAGATATGTTTCTTACTTTCTATTCCACGACAGTTCCACTGAAGAATACTGAAATTGTCTACCATGGACCACTATTCAGTAAAGAAAGTAAGATGTCTTTTATCAGGTTCACCTCCGGACATTGTGGGAGGATAATATCAAACAATTTGATGATTAGGCCTATGATTCGGCTCCTATTATTCCAATTGGAAGGTTCATTTGTCCCTCTATTATTTCCTTGCGTTGTAGGACAAATAGTAGCTTCCAAATTCCTTTCATCATTCATTTGTAGTTTGGAACTTTTATGAATTGAATTTTTAGCTCCAGTGATGTTTTTCTTTACTGTACTAGCATAGTTTCTTTGATTTACATTATTCTGAGTTACGGAGATTCTGTTGTCAATGTCAGTAGATGTTGAAGGTAAGTTTGTTAGAGGTGGGAAGTTTTCTCTCACTTCTTCGCAGAATCCCTGTGTAAAGTCCTCTCTCAGGTCCTCACATTCTTTGTTTTGAATCCTATCGGTGATCAAGATCGAATTACTGGTTAAAACGTCACTTTTATTAAGAAAGTCTTTTATTTTGAAGTGGTTAATAATATCTGGGGATTGTTCGGCTTTCTTAAATGCTTGTTGCCAATTCAAACCCTCATTTAACTGGATCATTTTAGATTTACATGCGATCAGTCTCACTGGACATCCAGCATATGTTGCAGGGTGTTGATCTCCGCAATTTGGGCATTTTAAGACATGAGCTTTACAAAATTTGTGATGATGGTGTTCTCCACAACGTTTGCATGTGAGCTTTCCTCTACAAGTGGATACTGCATGACCAAATGTGTAATATCTGAAGCACAAATTAGGTGGAGTTGTGTATTGTTTGACATTATGTCGTGAAAATCCAAGAAAAACGTGAGTGGGAAGTATATCTCCTTCAAATTCCAGAATTATCTTATTGATCGGATTACAACAAGTTTCCTTTTTTTTTATCAAATTGGTCATAGTGCATCATGCGTTTCATGCTTAAAACGTTTTGGTCATATAAGAGATCGAGTATTAAGTCATCATCAAAATGTGTGGGCACTCCAATAATTGTTCCCAGTACTGATTTCTTAAAATCGGGAAGTTCCACTTTAACAGGAATTGATAAAATTTCTTTCAGGTCGAGAATTTTTTTATACTGATCTTTTGAATTGGGAAAAATTAGTAATCTTCCGCGTGAGATGAATTTCCCTCCGATTCGATCATTTAATAGTTTATAAAAAAAGGAAGAGAATTTCTGAATGTCTAGTTCACTTAATTTGGTGTTAATCCCACTAATGACCAAAGATAATTCCTCTTTATCGTTTAAAGCTTTTTCAATGATGTCAGGAAATTTCGTATTCTCTGAATCAATTTTAGTTATAATAGTAACGTTCTTAGATATTTCCTCTTTTTTTTCAGAGTTTAATGTTTTTATTAAGAAATGGTAACTTAGAATTTTTCTTTAGATCATTATCATTTTCCTTGTTAATAACAAATGGATTTACCTGAGTAATAGAATGAGTATCCGATTCGATGTTAATGTCCTTTTGAGTATTTTCTTCGATAGATTTTGCAGGCGAAGACTCTGAATTTGAAGATAACTTTAAATCTTCTGCCAGGTCACATTCTTCATTTTCTTGTGAGATTTTTTTTTCTTTTTTTTGTTTTATCCATAGTATAGAACTTAGATCGTTTTACTTTGATGTTAAGTTTAGGAGAGTTTCTTTTTTTCTTATTACCTACTGCCATTTTGAAACAATCGAAACACTAACATTTGAGTTTACCAAGTTACATCCGGGAATTTCGCCTTTCGTTAATCCTATCAGAAGCAACGGAAAGTTGATAATTCACAAACACAATCGTAGTTCTTTCGGTTTTAAATAATTCTTTGATTACATGTTGACACAATCTGAAATCAAGATCGACAAAATTCTATGAAAGGCAGCACAAAACCAAAAGAATAATTAAACTTTCGACAGCACAACACCACGTCCAAACGCTCTGGTCCCACGGATCACATCTAGCTGATCACATTCTGTTGTACACTGAGATGCCAGTTTATTAGGTACACCAACCCTCGTCACATAAATGGTTCATTCCAATACTTAATACTTCACGTGACCGCAGTGTGCAGTATAAATCAGGCAAACCAACTCTTCGAGCATGCGTTAGAGTTGGATTGAGCATCAGAATGGGCAAAACGAGCGACCTGAGAGACTTTGAACGTGGCATGATAGTTGGTGCTACTCGTGCCAGTTCTAACATCTCCCAGACAGCCGTCCTCCTGGGCTTTTCATACACAGTTGTTTCAAGGGCTTACCAAGAATGGTGCGAAAAGCAAAAACGTGCTAGTGATCTGGATCCTGTGGACGAAAACAGCTTGTCAGAAGGTTTAAAGGAGACTGGCGAGAATCGTGCAAGCAAACAGATGGGCGACAACCAAGCAAATCACAGCAGAATTAAACATTGTGTTTAGAAGGTCATCTCTGAATGCACCACGTATTGGACCTTGTCGTGAGTGGGCTACAGCAGCCGCCGATCATGTCGAGTGCCGATGTTGACAGTAAAAAACCCGAAAGGGTGTCTCTAGTGGGAACAAGAGCATCGACATTAGATCATTGAGGACTGGAAAAAGGTGGCCTGGTTGTGTGAATCAAGATTCCTCTTTCATCAGTGTGAAGATGTTCTCATCTCTGAGTTCATGCGCATCCCCTGGTACGACAGTGATTAGGTGCGAGCCATTTGCTGCACACATGACCTGCCTGGGGTCTGCCGGACTGCGAAGCTCAAGCGCAGCTGCAGGGTATCATGACCACAAGGGCCTCTAATGAGATATGCAGTCGGTTTTGCATCAAGAAGGGGACAGTGAAGAGAGAATCACTTCTCTCCTGACCATTGAACGGGTCTGCAGTAAAACGAACGTTGTGCTCTGGGAGCCAGCATCGGAGAAAGACTTTACGAAGAAGTCTTGTGAGGGAGCACTCAGGGAATGTGGGACTAATGTGTTATAGCGGGACAGTTGACTAAGGCTCATTCAATTCCAGTAGTTCTCTTTGTGATATAAAGTGTTATAAACATTAAATATTATATAGCCTAGAGGTATGGAAAGCCATCATCATCATCATCATCATCATCATCAAGCAGCCATGGGCTACGGAGGTCCAACCAGACCGTGCAATTTAGTTCCCCAAGTAAGTCTGTCCTGAGCTACATCTACTGCATCTGGCCACTGCACACCAATTCTAATAAGGTCCTGTTTGACATTGTCTGCCCACCGCATCCTTGGTCTCCCCCTCTTTCTGAGGCCTCTAGGCACACTGTTCATAACCCTATTAGCCAATCTATAATTATCCATAGGAGCAACATGACCAAACCAACGGAGTCTCTCTGCACAATAAGCTGCTTAAAGGAGGTTGTTGACTACTTTGCCTAATCTCATCATTAGTTACAAATTTGAACCACCTAATGCCCAAGATGCTGCGTAAGCATCTGGAATCAAAAGCATCTAGTTTCCTGCTATCTTGTTTACAAAGTGTCCAAGTTTCACTACCATAACTAACCCTAGAAAGAACCAAACTATTATACAGTCTAATTTTAGTCTTTAGGTGTATATGCCTATTTCTCCACAATCTCCATAGATTCTTAGAAGTCCCGGCAGCAATCACTCTCCGTCTGTTAATCTCATGCCGCACATCACTAGCACCTGTTACATAGCTCCCAGGTAATTAAACTGTGACACCTGTTCAAGATTGCAACCATTCAAGTGAACTGAATCCCAGCTTGCCTGACCAGTTTTCATCATTTGAGTATTCTCTCTGTTTATAACCAAACTTACTCTAGTACCAGTTTCATCAAGAGCTCAAATGAAAGAGTTCATCTCAACAACATCATTTGCCAAAAGAGCTAATTCATCAACATAATCTAAATAAGAAATTTTCGCATCTCCAGCCCATTTATGGCCAAAATCTTTCCCTTGCAGTGAATTTTGCATAACAGTTTTGCAACCAAGCTAAAGAGAAAAGGAAACAAAATGCACCCTTGTTGAACACCAGAAGTAAGGCTAAACTAATTGCTACAAGTCTTATCAACTCTCACACATGACTGTGTTATTATAGAGAGCTTTCATTATGTTAACTAACTTGTCTGGTATACCATATGATTTCACAATCAACCACAAATTATGACGATCAACAGAGTCGAAAGCCTTTCTGAAATCAACAAAGCTAGCAACCAAAGGTTTCTGAAACTCTAAACATTTCTCAAGAATCTGCCTAAGTGAAAATATCTGATCTACACATCCCCTACCACTTCTGAATCCACATTGCTCATCACGCAATTGCCTGTCAACCATATTCTTAATTCTATTAAGCACAATCATGGAAAGAACTTTCCCTGTAACAGAGAGTAGGCTGATACCCCTATAGTTATCACAAGAACAGCGATCACCTTTTTGAAAATAGGGATAATAATACCTCTGTTAAAATCCTTACGGACCATGCCTTTGTCATAAAAGATATTCAAAATTTCAGTCATTCATGTGGCAACCAAAACATTCCCAGCTGTAAGCATTTCCGTAGTAATTTCATCTACCCCTGGGGATTTATGAAGTTTAAGTTTAACAATAGTCAAAATAAGTAGTAAATAGTCACAGAGAATAAGTCCTGTAGACATGGTACTAATGAAATAATGAGCTGAAAAAAATTTGGTTTTGCCATGAGTGGGATTCAAACCCACGTCTCCAGGAAACATTCCTGTTATGCTAACCATTACACCATGAATGGCTAACCTATTCATAGCTTACATGACCTTATAAACCTTCGGAATTTTATTTATTTGATTCGCACTAGTGGCACCATCTTTCCAAGAAGTGGAGAATTCTGTTGCCTCATTAGAGATAGAATTAATATTTGTCACTCACACTCAGGGCGTTAAATCAATAAATCAGTAGTAAATAATCAGAGGATAAGTCCTGTAGACATGGAACTCGTGAAATGATGAGCAGAAAAAATTTGGTTTTGCCATGAGTGGGATTCGAACCCACATCTCCAGGAAACATGCATGTTATGCTAACCACTACACCATCAATGGCTAACCTTTTCACAGCTTATGTGACCAAAATAACTTCAGGTTGTGTTATAGGGCCAACATTAAAGGCACCAATGCATCTATCATCATTTCAAACAATGGGAGTAGAACTAACCACATTGTTTAGAACATCACTGAAATGCTCAGCCCACCCAGCCATGACAGAATCCTCACCGTCTATAACCTTACCTTGTTTATCCAGTATACTTGTCCATTTTCTACCACACAAAACATTAACTATCTGGTACAGATCTCTGCTGTTGTGTTGTCTAACTGCTTCCTCGGCTTTGTCAGCCATCCATCAAGTCAAAGATTCTTATCAGCAGCTAACTGATCCTTTACACGTTTATTAAGCTCTCTGTACTGCTTTCTATTAGGACTAGTAGGGTACTGATTAAGGACATTCCTACAGTTCTTTCTTTCTGAAATAAGCTCAAGTGTCTTATCACTCAGATAATTCTGTCTCCTCTGCTCCTTTTTTCCTAAAAGAATACTGTTAGTGACCAAAACAGCCTGTTTAAAATGGTCCCATTCTTCCTCAACTTCAGTAGTAAGCAAACCATGACTGTCATAATGACTAAGTAACCTATCATGGTAACTTTGGCTATAACTGGGTCTTTCAGAGCTTCAGTATTAAAAGTAATTTTTTTAACCCTAGCACAACACTTTTTAAGTTTAAGTTGCAAGACACTTTTAACAAGATAATGGTCAGATCCAATTTCAGCTCCCCTATATGACCTGGTGTTCCTAACAGAACTAGCCCATTTGCTGTTAATTAATATATAATCAATCATATTCTTATGCAGCAAATCGGGTGAAACCCATGAGTACTTATGTATGTCGCGGTGTTTGTAATAAGAATAGTTATTGTGAATCCATTGAGTTTACTTACCTGTAGGAGACGTTGCCCATTGCCATTGCAGCTACCAATATCAAAAGGGCCTATCACTCCTCCCCAAAGGTCAGAGTCAGTACCAACTTTGGCATTGAAGTCACCAAGAACAAGGGTAATATCTCCTTTCTTGACAGAATTTAAAATATCCTGAAGTTGTCCATAAAACCTATCCTTCTCATCCTCATCGGCATCCTCAGTGGGGGCATAACAGCAGATAACATTCAAGTCTTTAACGCTTGTCTGAAATTTTGCTGTAAGAAACCTTTCATTAATGAAATTCCTAGAAGAGCATCACTAGCGTGTCTGGTGAGAATGGTAGTTAGGTTGGTACAACCTAACTACCATTTACAGGCCATTTACAGGGCTTGATTCCATCCTTTTATGAACATTTAAGCACAGCTGAAATAAGGTCCATCAAAGGCATTCTTTTTGTGGACAGATGCTGGCTTATAAATAAGAGAGAACTTCACAATCATGATGATGGAAGGATCAAAATTTGGCACAAGCAATGAGGCCATGGAGCCATCTTGTCTGGTGTAAGAGTACAGACCGGTGGTGGCAGTGTGATGGTGTGAAGAATGTTTTTCTGTCACACATTAGGCCTCCTGGTACCCATTGAAGGACATCTGAATGCCACGGCGTATTTGAACATCATTGCTGACTAAGTTCATCTTTTCATGGCTACAGTTTATCCTCACTCAGATGGGCAGGTTCAACATGATAATGCTCCTGCTCACTAGGCATGTATCATCACCGAATTGTTCCAGGAACATGCCGACGAGTTTTTATTGGTTCGTTGGCCTGCACAGTCCCCAGATCTAAACCCTATCGAATATCTTTGGGATGAGGTGGTAAGGGCTGTTCGCAGCGAGACTCTGCCACTGTCCAATTTGCAGCAACTGCATGACACAATCGTTTCCGCATTTTAAAACATTCCTGCATACCGCATCCAACAAATTGTAAGTTCCATGCCCCGAAGAATTCAGGCTGTTGAAGACCAAACTAGGCATGTGTAGCTAATAAACTGGCATCTCAGTGTATATTTCCCAATATTGACTGGCACATATTTTTTGCCGATCCAACTGTGTAGCACAAATGCTCTATACACGTGAGTAGTGTGTTTGCACTGTAGCCCCCAACTAGTGCTTTCCCCTATGACGTCACCGGCCACGCCCCTATGACATCAATGACCACGCCCCCTTATTAAAAAACCCTTTTTGAAAAATTCCTCCCCTTTATTAAACCCCCCTCCTTTTAACCCGTGGCGCCATCTGGTGACTATGAGGAGCACTATTTTCGGAAAAACCCCTATTTTAGCTCTAATTTCCCGATTTTTGACTCCCCCTTTATTAAAAATTTCTCCCCCTTATTAAAACCCCCTCTTCCCCTTATTTTTAACCCCTGGCGCCATCTGGCGATTATGAGGAGTACTATTTTCGGAAAAACCCTTATTTTAGCTCTAATTTCCCGATTTTTGACTCTCCCTTTATTAAACATTTCTCCTTCCTTATTAAAAAAACCCTTCCTCCCCTCCCCTTTAATCCCTGGCGCCATGTGATGCCCCATCGTTCACTTTTGCTTTACCTTAACCAGTTTTGTTTAATTTACGTTATATTTATCATTTTGGGGATTTTTATTTCCTTTTTGGCATCACAGCACTCGTTTCCAAGATGTTGTGAGTTGCGTATACGCAACTCCGATCTTCCGACTGTAACCGCTAAAGCGCGTGCCAAGGACACGCCCCCTCTTCCGTCATAGCTTGCTTCGTTCATTATAGTATGTTAATGTCTTTCCCGGCAAGCATTGCCGGCTCATTGTCAAAAACCAGTGACCTGCGAGTCACATGAGGAGCACTAGCATAAGCACAAGTTGTAGCACAGTAGAGTGCACGAGCACAAGTTGCGTAGCACCAAGCACAGTGCGTGTAGCACAGGAGTAGAAGTTGTGTTTTCTTCATTGATGTCTTGGTGAGTTGAATTATTTTGGAAATAAATCTGTTTTGTTATATTTAAAACCTTTTGAGTCTGTAGAGTTTTTTTCTCTTGAGCAATGCGAATTAAGGATTTTTTTATATTTAAATTTACCTGAAAATCATTTTGATTCTTACTCATTAACGCTCGCTGGTATTTGAACCCTAAATCAACTTATTATCAACTTATTCTACTTTTGGCAATTTGTTAATTATTGCCTGGCGCCCGTCTAAGCTATCCGGAGCATAAAACTTCAAGTATTTTGCATTTGTTTGGAGCGTTACAGGGTAATTAAAAGAAGTGGCGCAGCGAACAGGGACTCGCCAGTATTTAAAGATAGTATATATATTTGTGGATAAATTTTGTATGATTGTCAAAGATAGTAATTTTTTGAGCTCAGTAGTTGTATGTACTATTTATAGATTTAACGGCAGCTTAAGCCGAGAATTTTTGTTGCGCAAGTAGCTTAACATTTTTTGTGTATTATTCAAAGGTACTGAAGTTTCAGCGTAGACATTGCTGAATATTTAAGATATTTGTTGTATGTAATGATTAGAAGTGTCCGGGCACACACGTACGTAGGCACGATAAGAAAAATCTTTTTTGATAAGCAAATTTATATTTTTGTAAGCTTAGTTATAGCTTTAGTATTGTTGTATAGCAGTACCTTTGAGCGCTGCTCAAGATTAAAAAAGGTTTCCAAAATTTCCAAAATTCAAAATTTCGGCAGACCGCTAAACATGTCTGTTAACAATATGGCCGATTCCGCCATAATGACTCCCGACATAAAAAGAGTAAAGGGTAGATTGCAAGATGTAATGATGGAAGCAGAAGTGCTAATGAATCTGCTTGATGATAATCGGGAAAAAAGGGGAACGACAACAACCCCTAAATTTGCTGACAATGCTACGTCAGTTCACCGACAAAGAAACTTTGAACGTAAGGTTCCATTTTCTGTTCCGTCAGAAGCAAGCGATAGAACAGAGTATTTTCAACCGCCACAACGACGATTTGCCAACCCATCCATTAACTATAGACCTTATGTTAATTGGCCTTTACCTGAGATAAGGTTCGACGGTTCGAAAAGTCCGTCATCGTGGACATTTATCAAGTCCATGGAGGAGCACTTCCGTTTACATGAAGTGCCAAGCAACATAAAAGTTGTTTTAGCAGTATCTTGCGTAATTGGATGTGCTAAGCAATGGTGGAATAATGTAGGATGTCGTCACGGCATAGAACTTTGGGAAAAATTCAAAAGTGAAATCATGGACATATATCCGGCTTATAATGATTTTACAGAACTAGCTACAGAGTTGTTTTCATGAAGACAAAGGGAAAGAGATGACATAGAAAAAATTATATGGGGTACAGTAGAGTTATACCAGCTGTACGATGTTGATGCCGCCGAAATTGATATCGTAAATTGCATTTGTCTCAATTGCTTTTACCCATTAGAGAATTCCTAGAAGTACGAAACGTGAATTCAATTGCAGAGTTAGTCAAATTGGCTCGGCAATACACTGCAAGAAGAGAATCTGCAGCAAATACACTTAAGCAATAATGGATGCCATTCCCGCCAAAGCAGCGATATCAGGTTGAGTCGCGTAGAATGACTCCCGCACGACCGGAAGTTATACGGTCCCGACAATTTCCGCCGAACGCGCCTAGAACTATAGAATATGAACTTAGTAGAGACTTTTTGCCACGTGAAGCTTCGAACCATAACACTACACCTAAAACTTTGTTTAAACAAACTCAATCTTTCAGATGTAATTTTTGTGGCCGACTAGGACACACTGAAAAATATTGCTATCAAAGGAATGAAAATTCGGGAAACTTTCATCGAGATCTTTGAAGCGAGAGGCCAAAGTTCCTCAAGAAAAGCCCTCTCATGAGTTAAGTCTTGCTACTGTCGGTATACATAATGTCTTACATTTACCTTTTGTGAAGCTTTATCACGATAAGACCGAATTCATAGCTCGCATTGATACAGGAGCTGATCTTACATGTCTACATAAGAAAGTATGGGATAAAATTCAGAAAAATTGTAAACTGAATTTGCAGCCGTGGTCCGGTGGACCTTTGAACTTAGCTTGTGCTTCCAAGCAGTGTTTTCCGCAAGGAACTGTGTGTTACCTATCACTTTAAATAATGTGGAGATAAGACTTGAATTCTTAGTAATAAGTGAATTATTATATGACTCTTTAATAGGAATAGATGCGATACGAAAACACTTGATTGAATTTGATTTTGCCAACAATACTATTTCATTAAAATCAACAATGAAAGAAAAACTTGATATCGATCAGATAAAATCAGACATTAGAAAACATGCTGACAACGCTCATTTGGAAAATAGCGAGAGAGTTAAGTTAGAAACTCTGCTCAATTCTAATTACGAACTTTTTAACAACAAGCCCGGTAGATGTCAGATTTTAGAACATCATATCGACACCGGCAATAATAGACCTGTTTACAGCAAACCATATAATTATCCTCCCAGTAAAGAAGAGATAATTTCAACACAAATTAAAGAAATGTTAGAGGATGGAATAATAGAGCCAAGTTTTAGCCCTTGGGCTTCACCGGTCGTGCTCGTTAAAAAGAAAACTGGTGATTTGAGATTTTGCGTAGACTATCGAAAATTAAATGCTGTTACAGTCCCCGACAGATATCCACTACCTATTATTCAGAATCTACTAACACAACTGGCTGGCAAGAAATTTATTAGCACACTAGATTTGTCTTCAGGATATTGGCAGGTGTCCGTATATCCACCAGATCGGCCCAAAACAGCATTCCTCACAAAAGATGGATTATTCCAATTTCGTTGCTTACCATTTGGTTTATCAGGAGCACCCGCTATGTTTCAACGTCTTATGCCATAGTTTTGGGTGACCTAAAAGGAAAAATTTGTGAAGTATACTTAGACGACATAGTCATTTTTTCTACTGATTTTTCAGAGCATCTACGCGATTTGAATTTGGTATTTGCAAGGTTAAGAGAAGCCGGACTCACCATAAAGTTGTCCAAATGCACATTTCTCCGAGAGGACGTTCAATACCTCGGTTTCAATGTTAATACAGATGGAGTAAGAACATTACCTAATAAGGTCGAACCAATAGAACGATTTCCCACACCGTGCAATTCGAAACAACTTAGTAGATTTTTAGGAATGTGTGGATGGTACCGACAATTTGTACCCAATTTTGCTAAATTGGCCGAACCTTTGTGTGAATTACGTCGAAAGCGAAAGCGGTTTCACTGGACACTTGTTTGCGATACAGCATTTCAGACATTAAAGGATGCATTGTGTCATGCTCCCGTGTTGGCCTTACCAGAGTTAGGCAAACCTTTTTACATCTACACTGATGCTTCCGATGTCGGTCTCGGCGCCGTGCTGAGCCAAGTACAGAATGACAATTGTGAACACGTTATCATGTATGCCAGTCGCAGTTTGAGTCATACTGAAAGAAACTATACAGTGACTGAAAAAGAATGTCTAAGCGTAATATGGGCTCTAGAAAAATTTAAAGTACAATTAGACACGTCCGACATTACTATTTTTACTGACCATGCTGCTTTACAATGGTTACAGACATCTACCAATCTAACAGGTCATCTAATGCGCTGGGCATTACGCCTACAAGAATTTAATTTCAAGGTCGAGCATCGAAAGGGAAGTGCACATCAGCTACCAGATGCATTATCCCGTGCTCCCGTGTGGCCGGCAGAAGTTACGCCAGAGCTCGAAGATAAGCCTTTTGCTCCCTCACTCGCCACAATAGTTCCCATCGAATACAAGGAACATTTAATTACTCAACAACAAAGAGATTTAGAATATGGAAACGTGTATCATTATTTGAAAACTGATGAATTACCTCTAGATCCTAGTATAGCTTCAAGTATTGTTGGAAGAGCCAGACATTTCAGATTAATTAACGATATTTTGTACTACTGCAGACGACCGAGTCAAACAGGCAGTTATCGCCCATTTATTCCCAAGAATTTAAGAGAGTACGTACTCCGAGAATTGCATGATGTACCTTCAGCTGGACATTTAGGTACGCGGAAAACATATCAGAAAGTGGCCAAAAGATCATATTGGCCAGCTTTGAAAAAAGACGTAAAAACCTGTGTAGAAACATGCCTAATTTGTCAAACCACGAAATTCGATCAAAACCGTCCTTGTGGTCTTATGAAAAGCACGATCTCCAATGAACCCATGGAATTAGTTGGCATGGATTTAATGGGCCCGCATCCACAAACACAAGCGGGATCCCAATATATTCTGGTCTTAGTAGATTATTTTTCGAAATGGGTCGAAATATTTCCTGTTAGAAATGCAACAGCAACAATCGTAGCAAAGAAATTTGTAAATGAATTTATATGCAGATACGGGGTACCCAAGAGTATAGTTTCGGACAATGGGCCCCAATTCATTTCCAATGTGCTTGCTGAAGTATGTGAAACGTTCCAAATAAAACACATATATACAACTCCATATCATCCACAATCAAATTTGACAGAAAGAATTAATCGAAATATTGGCAGAATGATAGCTGCTTACGTCGAAAATAGACATAGTACATGGGATAAATATTTGCAACAGTTTTCCTTTGCTTTACGCACTTCGTTACATGAAACCACCAAATTCACGCCTTCAAGGATATTTCTTGGAAGAGAACTAACATTACCCTGGGACAGACTCATTGGCCAACCCGCATCTCCACAATCCATTGAGTTTAGAACGGAACAGCATATTCGAGCCATTTCAAAGGCACAAGATAATTCCCTACGAGCACAACAAAAGCAACGAGAGGATTATAATAAAAGACGACGACATATGGAATTTAAAGTAGGTGATAAGGTCTTGATTAAAACACATCATAAGAGTGATAAAGAAAGAGGATTCATCAAGAAATTTGCACCATTATATGCTGGACCATATGTTATAAGGAAGAAACTTTCTCCACTTCTGTATGAATTGGCCAATATGACCACTAATGCCTCAGTAGGATACTTTAATGTTGTGAATATAAATTTATATAAAACGTCTATAGAATTTTCTAGATCAGAAGTAGATGCTCCACAACAAACCCAGGAGAAAGATGGCTCTGATGATGATGATGAACCTTTACCAAGCAGAAGAGAAAAGAACAGATTAGATTATCACCTACTGCACACAACAGGACAAAGACTGACAAAGCTGTTCCATCGACGTCAAGAGCGTGACGAAAGGCCGACGAAACGCAAAGCCTGCAGAGCGACAACCGGCAGCGAAGCAGCGAACATAGCCAAGATGACGTCACGAGAGAGATCTACAGCGACGACTTGACTTGAACGAGATCTTCAGTAAAAACTTTACGTGAAGCCACCCAACGACGACGGAAGGATGTTATCGGAAACGGACTAGATGATTTATCGCCACGGAGTGCCAACAATGAAATTTAAGTATATTTTTCTTTCACTTGGCACTTGTTGATTTATAAATGTTCTCTTTTTTTTCGGAATAGATGAAGATGAAGAAGCTTATTGTGATTTATATAGTTAGCAATGTTTGAATTCTTGTTGAAACTTGGAGTTCGATATTTATTTTTGGAAAGTGAAATTATTGTAGTTCGAGTTTATACTGTGTGAATAGAATATTTTTTTGCATTCTTGTTCATCGAAGTTCTAGTTATTGTATTTACGTGGAGTTAAAATGTATTTTTGTAGAATTTTTCGTTTCAGCTGACTGATAGCTGAAAAATTTTGTAAGTCGATATTGGAAAGTTTAGAAATTGTAAAATGTTTATGGATATGAATGAGGAGAGTGAAAGAGAATTAGTGATTTAATATTTTTTATGTTTAAGAATTTGTATTGTAAAATAACGTCTATTCCAAAGTGAATTTATGTAAAAAAAAAAGGAGATTCATGTAAAAGTTATTGGATGAAATGTTATCATCGTATATTATAAATTATTTACTCTCTTTTTTCTTTATTCTTAGATACGATTTATGTATATGTGTTTAAATCTGTTCAGTGTCATCAGTGATATTTATGTGTCAATGATACATAATTTTTGGGATGACATTGGCAGTATTTATTGGATATATAGATGATGACCATAATGATGACTGCAGAATTTTGTTTTTTTGTGTACCTTTTTGAAGCTGTCCCCAAATGGCCTAGTCTGGTGACCGAGTTGTTACCAGCATAACTCCTTTGGGAGGGGGACGTTAGCTCTGAAGGGGGAGGTAACTAATGATTTTTTTATTTCAGCTAGATCACGATTTCTGTGAAGAGAAGAAGAATTAGCGAATGATTACATTCCCGCTTGTTTGTAAATTTTGAATTTTCTTAGCTTTGCGTATTTGAATGTAATTAGGAGGAGATAACGGTGTTCGAATACCAGTTTTTTTATGTGATTTAGGAGAAGACTTAGCATTCACGAATTTTTTATTGTGGTTAGGGGAAAATCGGAAGTTATTACCCCGCTAACAACAAATGTAATGAATCATTTTTCTTTAAATGTATTTAACATTATAGAAATTTAAGTAAGATTAGGAATTTATTAACCTGTTTTTCCTGTACAGTTCAAGATATGCCAATTTCGAATTTGTATCAGAATGTGATACTAGATAGACCAATGATGCTAGTATAGAGTTAACTGTCACAGCCACTAGTATGGAAGTACACTAGGTTAGCTGTTAATTACATACCTTTTGTAAGGAGGAAAAGGGAGGAGGTATCTTTGGCTGTGCTGGAAAATTGTGTCAAAGTGAGAATAGTTCGTCATATCAAAATTTGCGCTAGCATACTTTTACTTATTTATGTTCAGCCATGTGTAAATGACGGAAGATGTGTCCTTTATTCAAAATTGCTCGTCAAAATTTGTTAGGTCAAATCTTTTGACTCCCTTTGGAAGGGGGAGTTGTGATGCCCCATCGTTCCCTTTGCTTTACCTTAACCAGTTTTGTTTAATTTACGTTATATTTATCATTTTGGGGATTTTTATTTTCTTTTTGGCATCACAGCACTCGTTTCCAAGATGTTGTGAGTTGCGTACGCGCAACTCCGATCTTCCGACTGTAACCGCTAAAGCGCGTGCCAAGGACACGCCCCCTCTTGCGTCATAGCTTGCTTCGTTCATTATAGTATGTTAATGTCTTTCCCGGCAAGCATTGCCGGCTCATTGTCAAAAACCGGTGACCTGCGAGTCACATGAGGAGCACTAGCATAAGCACAAGTTGTAGCACAGTAGAGTGCACTAGCACAAGGTGCATAGCACCAAGCATAGTGCGTGTAGCACAGGAGTAGGAGTTGTGTTTTCTTCATTGATGTCTTGGTGGGTTGAATTATTTTGGAAATAAATCTCTTTTGTTATATTTAAAACCTTTTGAGTCTGTAGAGTTTTTTTCTCTTGAGCAACGCGAATTAAGGATTTTTTTATATTTAAATTTACTTGACAATCATTTTGATTCTTACTCATTAACGCTCGCTGGTATTTGAACCCTAAATCAACTTATTATCAACTTATTCTACTTTTGGCAATTTGTTAATTATTGCCTGGCGCCTGTCTAAGCTATCCGGAGCATAAAACTTCAAGTATTTTGCATTTGTTTGGAGCGTTACAGCCATCTGGAGACTATGAGGAGTACTATTTTCGGAAAAACCCCTATTTTAACTCTAATTTCCCAATTTTAACTCTAATTAACAATTTTAACTCTAATTTCCCAATTCCTCGTAAGAAGAAAATGAAATACATGAATATAAATGTTATGGACAATGATTTTTCTAGTATCACTCATATATTTTCCCCCTTTACTAGTAAAGATGTATTAGTTTTGAGGATTCCTGTACCCGATAGATGGCATGGGTTAAATGTCCAAAACACAGAAAATCGTTTTTTAAACTAATACATGGTTCATCTTCCTTTGAAAGTTCTATCTTTTGTGCTCATAAGAATAGTATATGGATATTAAGATTATTTCTTGTATATATTATTAAGATATTATTATACAAGAAGGAGACACATTTTATGTATCAATGAGTTCACGCTGATGTCTTTAAATACTCTTAAATATTCTTCTCAACCGAATGTTTGTTTCACATGCAGCTGAAATGTAATATTCACATGCTTACACAAAAAGTGAATGTTGCTGTAATGTAATATTCACATGCTTACACAAAAAGTGAATGTTGCTGAAATGTAATATTCACATGCTTACACGAAAAGTGAATGTTCATCTTCACTAGAAATGAACGTTGTTGTAAGAAATTGTAACATTAACGCTCTAATACTTAAAAAATGAATGGTTAAACCATTGTTACCAACCTTCTTGCTACCTTTCAAGCCGGCACAGGGCGCCCTCTGTTGACCAGATCTGTCTGTTTCGAATGCTTACGTTTTCTTTTAATGTGAGAATGCTGATAGTGTGCTTTTCTTTTAATGTGAGAATGCTGGTAGTGTGCTTTTCTTTCGCTTCTCTATCACTTCTCCTTTCATTTTCAATCTTCTCTTTCTGAAATGTGATGATTGAGTTTGAAGTGTGAAAGACTTTATGTGTTAGGTCCTGTAAACGCAAAGTGTTGTCTATCAGTTATGGGTGCCGTCAGAAACCAGAAGTAATTAGTACTAGCTTACAGGGGTAATGCTCCATAGACAGTGTTATTTCCAAACAAGATACATAACATTATCAAAAAACGTGTGCTTGCCAGAATCACTTTCACACGAACATAGTACCACTTGTTCCAAGAATTCCACACTAGTGTAGAAATATGCAGGAAAAATAACTAAACAGACATGAAATCCCCGTGTTAGATTGTAGTGAAACACCCTATCTTTGTCGAAAAACTTGTGTTTGCAGCTAACCACCTTCATACACTTGTGTGCTTATTCAAACATACCAGGGGACCAGGAACTCTGAAAAGAGCATGAGAGAGCGCTTGGAATAACCATCGAGAAAGCTTACGTTACGTTTTATCGGCGGTTGAAGTCAGAGAATGCAAAGTTAGGTCTAGCGGATCGATTCTGGGACCGAACTTTTCATGGAAATATCGTTGTTTTCTTATAAACAGTGAGTTTTCAGATTTTAAATTTCCAAACTTCTGTGGTTCTTTACTGATGTTTTCTATATGCAAAGTATTTTGTGATATTCATCCATCTGTGTGTATGCAATAGACCGTGATTTACTAGCGTGGGACCTAAAAAATTTATGATTTTTCCTGTATTACTCCTTCCGCTAAAGAGTGACTTCTATCAGTTGCTCCTTAGGTTCACTTATTTTACATACTAGATGGCGCTTGTTAATAGTCGTTTTTTCTATCTTACAGTATTTGCGCTGTAATTTGCTGTTTTGAAGCGATTTTTACAACCATCCCACTGCATTTTTATACTTTCTCTCTCGTCACAGTATGTTTTACAGTTATTGTGTCTTCCACTTCCAAAGAATTGTGAAAATATTCACCTATCCACTGAAATGTGTGTGTATTTACAGATATTCCAACGCCCTTTACATTTTAGTGATTCTAATTGAAAATACCAACCATTTCGTTGTTTTTCCAATTTTCGTTTATGCATGTAATTTGATTAAACGACCTAGTCACATGCTGTGTCGTAGGTAAAGTACTGTCCATTTCAGGCTATTGTGAGATTTTCTCGTAATGAATTAGCAGATATATGGAATCAGATCTGACGCAGATGATGCTTGCGATTTATCTACTTTGGTCGTATGGTTTATTAGAAAGATACACATAGGGAAGATGTATTAGTTTTTGAACTTTAATTTTCTTGTGAGATGTATGAGAGAAAGCGAAGAAAACATAATGAGTTTTACGAATCTATGGAGAAACGTGCATCTGAAGAGTTAGTTTAAACAATCTTGCAGTCGCTCTTTCATTCTAAATGCTTGTTGCTTGCCGTGCTAAAACGATTCACTGAAATTCCCCCTCGCATACCTCCCAAAAAGGTACATTGTAGTTTATCAACTATATTTGTCATCTTCGGGTATGAAGGCAGGAGCTGTGTAAACATGCCAGGAATCAATTTCATAGTATCTGACACATAGTTTTAGCACTTCTCCGAGGAGGCGCTCATAATACGTGTCATCCCAATTTTCAGCTCCCTAATAATGTTCCAGTTACATTTCATAACCTAAGGGACAGCCATCTTATTATATAAGGAATGATCAAAAATAAGAAGATTAATTGTTTTCACAATAATATGGAAAACAGCATTCTCCCTAGGAACTTTGAATTTCATAGATTCTTATCAATTTTTAATGGAACAATAATGCTGCTTTTCATCATCTGATAACAGTAGGAGATTTTCGTGCGCTTTAAATCTGAATGGTGTGATGTAGAGTGGGAACACCTCTTTATCGTGTCCAAAAACATTGACAGAAATGTTGTTCATTTTTACGAATTTAGATATATTTTTCTTCTAAATGTATATAGTTGTTAAGGCGTTCAATTTATTACAGGCTCATTCACAGTTAATACAGGATTTATATATGTGGAAAGTAGTCCCAGTGGTAATGGAAAAAAGAGTTAATTCCTAGTTCATTGGTAGCAAAATATCCCGTGCTTTTCCCGGTTGGTGCCATAGAAGCTTCTAATAGCATGCTCCGGGTAGGAGATCATTTGACAGTCGAAGTAAACACAAGACGACTGTGTGTAAAGCAGAGAAAAAAAAGCTAACAAGAATTGTGTGTACTAAATGTAACTCTTTGAAAAAAAATTGTTTTGCACTGTTTCATCAATAATCATGTTACTGCATTCATTCCAATAAATAATTCAGCGAAACATTAATATGTACATCAACTCTTGATTTTTCTTGGCTGATTAACTGGTTTTCCGCGGTACAAAATAATAATAGACCGTAGATATGTAACTTTTTGAGGGCACTGAAGGTGTAATATGAAATCATTCATTCTCTTTGGAAACGACCCTCCCATATTCCAACGATATGTTATTTTTCTCAGTCTGCTAATCTCCTACTTCCCACCTTCCTAGCGGCTACCAAAGGAACTCATTGAACTATGCAGAATCACACCCTGCTTGTCACTTTGAATGAATTTGTATACCTTGACCTTAGTTCTCGTACTTTTTACCGTTTTCATCCTTACGAATCTTTTGAATAATGTCGCGTGTTTCTTCTCATCAGCTCTGGAAGACTAGTGAGTGAATAATTCTTGATCTCCATTTGACTGTCCACGCCTCCATTCTCTAAACTCGACTCTTTTTTTTTCTCATTTTTCCACTTCCTTTCGAAGTTTTCTTCTTTCTTTGCTTTCCCAACACTGCGCCGTAATAGTATATTCTTATGGTGATTGAGTGATTCCATCTGTCAAGTCACTGGTTCACATAAATTTTTAAAATTAGTTTTTCAAGTAAGCTGAAATCTGGTGTGAAAGATGATGTTTTAGCACGAAATCAGTTTGTGTTCTTAATGAATGCAGTGGAATTATTTACCAAGTTTCTACTTTTAATGAAGGAAATCATTTATCAGTAGCAGATGCAAGTATCGCGGTGCAGATAGCCGCAGCTCTATCGTACATAACCCGCTTGTTGCGAAATGCACATCACGCGAGTGGATGAAAGTCCGATTGCACCCATCGATGATTTGACCCCGTCATATGATTTGTAGGAAGGTCAATTCGTACCGCACGACTGTTGACACAGATTAAAGATTAGAGACTTCGAAAATGTTTTCACTGCTGAGAGTGATCCGTCAATAAAACGT
Organism: Ryuthela nishihirai; assembly: GCA_038380435.1. Classification (NCBI taxonomy): domain Eukaryota; kingdom Metazoa; phylum Arthropoda; class Arachnida; order Araneae; family Heptathelidae; genus Ryuthela; species Ryuthela nishihirai. Next base: position 91,404,899 of record JAWZYU010000004.1, on the reverse strand, counting down.
GGTCCGGGGTGAGGCACCGAACGTCTGTTGTGTGTACCAAAGTGGGTCTTATATGTCACCCCTACAGACCATATTACACCTTAATATCATTTCATAATTACGAATAATTTATTTTTAAATCGATTTTAATCCTTTTATTAATTTTTTTACCCTATGGTATTTACTGTGGGACAGTCTTTTAAAACAGTTACTGCGGGATAGTCCTTCTTCTAGTGAAGGTCGAACTCGCAAAATACGGGGACCTTGTTCAAGGATTGCATCAACCATCCAGCGAGGGGTTGCCACCCAAAGTTTAGCGGGACTTGGCAAATTTCAGATGAACGTGGACACCAAAGGAGTTTGGTGAAGTTTTAATAGAGTGAACTTTTGATAAGGGGGTTTAATAAAGTGGAGGGGGGTTTTAATGAGTGTTTAATTAATAAGGAATAAAAATGGGTAATACAACTTTGGGAGTTGATTTTCTGTGAGTGATTGCTATCGAAAGTTTTGCAATTATTTAGAGACTTGCATCATCCCTTTCTGCATGAGGTTGCCACCCATGCAATTATTCTGAGGCTTGCATCAGCCGATCGTTGCTACCCGAAGTTTAGTTGGTAAGGGACTTATTCGGAGATTAAGGGGAGGGCTTAAAATATAGGTGGGTCAACCAGGGGTCTTTAATGAAGGGTTGGCTGAAAAATTGGGAAATTAGAGTTAAAATAGGGGTTTTTCCGAAAATAGTACTCCTCATAGTCACCAGGGGTTAAAAATGTGGGGAGGAAAGGGGGGTTTAATAAGGGGGAGAAATTTTTAATAAAGGGGAGTCAAAAATCGGGAAATTAGAGCTAAAATAGAGGTTTTTCTAAGAATAGTACTCCTCATAGTCACCAGATGGCGCCACGGGTTAAAAGAGGGGGAGTAAGGAGAGTTTAATAAGGGGGAGAAATTTTTAATACAGGGGGAGTCAAAAATCGGGAAATTAGAGCTAAAATAAGTTTTTTTCCGAAAATAGTGCTCCTTATAATCACCAGGTGGCGCCACAGGTTAAAAGAAGGGGGGAGAAGGAAGAAGTTTTTTAATAAAAGACAGGAATTTTTAATACGGGGGCGTGGTCAGTGACGTCATAGGGGGAAAGCACTAGTGGGGTACCGTGGATGTACTTGATACTACTCATGTGCCAGCATATTGCTTTAAAGCGCCATTTTCCTAACATAAAATTTCCTGACACATTTTCCTAACATCATCATCATCATCATCCTCAAGCAGCCATGGGCTACAGAGGTCCAACCAGACCGTGCAATTTAGTTCTCCAAGCAAGTCTATACTGAGCTATATCTACTGTATCTGGCCACTGCACACCAATTCTAACAAGGTCCTGTTTGACATTGTCTGCCCACCGCATCCTAGGTCTCCCCTTCTTTCTGAGGCCTTTAGGCACACTGTTCATAACCCTATTCGCCAATCTATAATTATTCATACGGGCAACATGGCCAAACCAACGGAGTCTCTCTCTGCACAATATGCTGCTTAAAGGAGGTTGCAAACTCCTTTGCCTAACCTCATCATTAGTTACAAAGTTGAACCACCTAATGCCCAAGATACTGCGTAAGCATCTGGAATCAAAAGCATCTAGTTTCCTGTTATCTTGTTTACAAAGTGTCCAAGTTTCACTACCATAACTAACCCTAGAAAGAAACCAAACTATTATAGAGTCTAATTTTAGTCTTTAGGTGTATACGCCTATTTCTCCACAATCTCCATAGATTCTTAAAAGTCCCGGCAGCAATCCCTATTCACCTGTTAATCTCATTCCGCACATCACCATTATCAGTTACATAGCTCCCAAGATAATTAAACTGTGACACCTGCTCAAGATTGCAAATATTCAGATTAACTGAATCACAGTCTGCCTGACCAATTTTCATCACTTTAGTTTTCTCTCTGTTTATAACCAAACCTACTCTACTACCAGTCTCATCAACAGCTCGAATGAAAGAGTTCATCTCATCAACATCATTTGCCAAAAGGGCTAAATTATCAGCATAATCTAAATCAGAAATTTTCGTATCTCCAGCCCATTTAAGGCCCAAATCTTTCCCTTGAAGTGAATTTCGCATAACATAATCAATAACCGAGCAAAAGAGAAAAGGATACAAAATGCATCCTTGTCGAACACCAGAAGTAATGCTAAACCAATTGCTACAAGCCTTACCAACTCTCACACACGACTCAGTGTTATTATAGAGAGCTTTCATTATGTTAACTAACTTGTCTGGTATACCATATGATTTCACAATCAACCACAAATTATGACGATCAACAGAGTCGAAAGCCTTTTTGAAATCAACAAAGCTAGCAACCAAAGGTTTCTGAAACTCTAAACATTTCTCAAGAATCTGCCTAAGTGAATATATCTGATCCACACATCCCCTACCACTTCTGAATCCACATTGCTCATCACGCAATTGACTGTCAACCAGATTCTTAATTCTATTAAGCACAATCATGGAAAGAACTTTACCTGGAACAGAGAGTAGGCTGATACCCCTATAGTTATCACAAGAACTGCGATCACCTTTTTTGAAAATAGGGATAACAATAGCTCTGGTAAAATCCTTAGGAACCATGCCTTTATCATAAAAGATATTCAGAATTTCAGTCATCCAAGTGGTAACCGAAACATTCCCAGCTCTAAGCATTTCGGTAGTAATTTCATCTACCCCTGGGGATTTATGTAGTTTAAGTTTAGAAACAGCCACAATAACTTCAGATTGTGTTATAGGGCCAACATTAAAGTCACCAATGCATCTATCATCATTGCAAACAATGGGAGTAGAACTAACTACAGTGTTTAGAACATCACTGAAATGCTCAGCCCACCTAGCCATGACAGAATCCTCCCCTTCTATAACCTTACCTTGTTTATCCTTCACTCCTTGTATGCCAGTCCGTTTTCTACCACACAAAACATTAACTATCTGGTACAGCTCTCTGCTGTTGTGCTGTCTAACTGCTTCCTCGGCTTTGTCAGCCAAACCATCAAGCCAAAGATTCTTATCAGCAGCTAACTGATCTTTTACACGTTTATTAAGTTCTCTGTAATGCTTTCTATTAGGACTAGTAGGGTATTGATTAAATATATTCCTGCAGTTCTTTCTTTCCGAAATAGGCTCAAGTGCCTTATCACTCAGATAATTCTGTCTCTTCTGCTCCTTTTTTCCTAAAAGAGTACTGTTAGTGTCCAAAAAAGCCTGTTTAAAATGATCCCATTCTTCCTCAACTTCAATAGTAAGCAAACCATGACTGTCATAATGACTAAGTAACCTATCATGGTAAGCTTTGGCTATAACTGGATCTTTCAGAGCTTCAGTATTAAAAGTAAATTTTTTAATCCTAGCACAACACTTTTTAAGTTTAAGTTGCAACACACTTTTAACAAGGTAATGGTCAGATCCAATTTCAGCTCCCCTATATGCCCTGGTATTCCTAACAGAACTAGCCCATTTGCTGTTAATTAATATGTAATCAATCATATTCTTATGCAGCCCATCAGGTGAAACCCATGTGTACTTATGTATGTCGCGGTGTTTGTAATAAGTGTTAGTTATTCTGAATCTATTGAGTTTACTTACCTGTAGGAGACGTTTCCCATTGCCATTGCAGCTACCAATACCAAAAGGGCCTATCACCCCTCCCCAAAGATCAGAGTCAGTACCAACTTTGGCATTGAAGTCACCAAGAACAAGGGTAATATCTCCTTTCTTGACAGAATTCAAAATATCCTGAAGTTGTTCATAAAACCTATCCTTCTGATCCTCATCGGCATCCTCAGTGGGGGTATAACAGCAGATAACATTCAAGTCTTTAACGCTTGTCTGAAATTTTGCTGTAAGAAACCTTTCATTAATGCACTCATATCCTAGAAGAGCATCGCTAGCGTGTCTGCTGAGAAGCAGACACGCTAGCGATGTTTGTTGTCGTCCCTCCCTGAAAATACAAATTTAAGATTATTTTTAAGAATCTGACCTTTATTTGTCCATCTGGTCTCTTGCAAGCCGAGAATATCTTAATTATAATGGCGGAATTCTTGTGTGAGGACATCAAGAGAAAAAGCTCTGTGCAGAGTCCTCACATTCCAACTACCTATGGTGAGAAAATGGTTAGTGGGATGTTTAAAGAAACTATGTTTATTGAGAGAGGGAATGCCGACAATATCAAACAGCCCCCTAATCGCAGACATGGGGCAAAGACCCGTTCCCCCACTACTAAAGGCTGAAGCCATCTACACTGGAAGACTTGCTCCAATGTAGAATTTGACGATGCCAATAGAAGCAAAGAGTTCAGGTGCCTGCGATGACTTCTGCTCAGGATTATCCACCAGCTGATAAACATATCCTGTGAATCTATTCACTTAGGGCTGTCAACCCACAAACAAACAGAAAATGCAGCAGAAGATTTTCCCTCCACAGAAGCCCACCAGTGCAGCAAAATCAGGATCCATAATCAAGCTCAGAGCCATATATCTGTCCAGTCCAGTAGGTTTATATGGTCAGTACCAGGACCCTGTGTGGTTGACCACTCCTCAGCAGGGTAGAAAAAAAAAGAAAAGTAGCCATAGTTGTCCAGATCAGTAGGCCACACTAATCTGGCAGCCCTCCCCTTCCGTTCACTTCCACAAGAGAGTATCTCTTTTGAAAGTTACTAACGGTCCGCACCACGAGAAGGCGGGGTCGGACATTAGGTTTTCCTAACAGAAAAGGAAATTTACACACTTCAAGATTTGCCCAATGCTGATTGTGATGCATATTAAGTAACGGTAGCATCAGCGAAAAGTTCTTCCAAAGCATTCCAATCCACGCATTTAATTTTATCATTAGTTAATTTATTGTTATATTTGATCTCTTTTATTATTAAGTTCATCAATTAGTCTAGTTTCCTTATTAGCAGTCAATATGATGTGAAGTCTTCGCCGTTTCGTAATGACACGAACAGGTATTCCGGACAATATGTTAAAGAGTTGCGGCATCAGGTAAGAATTCACGGAGAGATGCTTAATAAAACAAACAAATACAAAAAACACCGACTTTTTTTATGGAGTAAATTCTAATACGATAATTTTTTTTTTCTTTATGATTACTTTTTAGTACTCTCAGGCCGTCCCTTAGCCAAGTGGTTAGCGTGCTTGGCTACTGATCAAAGTGACCGGGTTCTAGCCCCGGGTAATAAATGTTTGTGTTGTTTCTGGTGAGGTCCCGCCATTCTCGAAGACTTTCTACTATGGCGTATTAAACTGACAGGCTACTGTCAAACCTCTGTGGAAGCAGCTACTTGAGGGGTTATTTATTTTTTTATGTAATTTTCACAATACCTTTTTTTACTGCATTTCAGTATAATGAATATATTTTGGTCATCCACTCCATTTCGTTATACTGATATTTCACTGCATTGAGAGACTGATTTCCGTTCCTACAAATTACGGCACCCTGTTACTCCCCAGAAAGGGATCCACGGGTTCCAAATTCGGTATGCGAGTTCCTCCTGTGTGTTCCCCATGTTAGATTAAAAATTCAATTAAGCCCGAATGTTTTTTGCAAATGTGGTGGTGGTGCTGCAATCTCTGCAGCTTTATCGGTTGCCAATTGTAGTTATTTTATATAGTAGTTATAACAACCAAACATTTGGCTGTTATAATTACTATATAAAACAATAAAATAAAATGTTTGCATTTGATCCTATATTTGTATTTTCATTTAACAAATTTACGTAATAGATAGTTATATTCCTTTGGTGAATTTCGAATTAACCAAGTTTTCTTTAATTCAAATTTCTTTTCGGCCCTTTGATTTTGAATTAACCAGGATTTACTTTACTTTGCTTGCTTCTGTTCACACTGTCATTGTATTAGGCTGCTTTAGTTTATACTGTGATTATGTTAGGTTGCTTTCGTTCACAATCATTGTATTAGGTGCTTTAGTTCATACTGTCATTATATTAGGCTGCTTAGTTCACACTGTCATTGTGTTAGGTTGCTTTGGTTCATCATACTGTCATTATATTAGGCTGCTTAGTTCACACTGTCATTGTGTTAGGTTGCTTTGGTTCATCATACTGTCATTATATTAGGCTGCTTTAGTTCACACTGTCATTGTGTTAGGTCGCTTTAGTTCATACTGTGATTGTGTTAGGTTGCTTTCGTTCACACTCATTGTGTTAGGTGCTTTAGTTCATACTCTCATTATATTGGGCTGCTTTAGTTCATACTCTCATTGAGCTATGTTGCGTTAATTCATATTGTCATTGTTTTAGGGCGATTTAGTTCATACTGTCATTGTGCTAGGCTGCTTTAATTCATACTGTCATTGTGTTAGGTTGTTTTACTTCTGAGCGGGGTTGATTTTCCATACAATGAGTTAAATGATGACCAGATGAAAAGGAGGGCACAAAGGTTGAAGACGATGATCTACCATAAGGCTTTTAGAAGACAGATCAAGGCGTTATCCTGTCAAGGCCCTACATCATGTTGTCATGGTCCCTCGATGATCAGTGGTCCCCAAATTTGGATTAAATTTTTCTGTTAATTAATTATTCCAATTAATTAATCTTCACCTGTGGATTCTGGGTGAAATCAGAGATCCGCGGGTTTTTAAATCCGTGCTTCGATGTGCGTCAGACTTGCTATGCCTGCGATGAAAGAAATAAACGTTCAGTGCACTAAGTAGAGGACGACACATTTTCCTAGCATAAAATTTTATTTACTTTCATACACATATGTATAATAAGGGATTGTGATAGATTTTGTGGGCCTTAATTGTGCTGAATACCTTGCTGAATGAAATGATTGAAATTGATATTCCTTTTCTCCAATCCCCTTAAGATGGATGGAATGCTGCTCTGCTTTTCAGGCATTCACTTAATGAAGTGGAAATCTGTAGTGTACCGTTCAAAAATTGCTGTGCAGATTTCAAAACTCGGCTAGAGGATATACTAATCCTTGCCGACATAACCTGTTTCACACAAAACCGAACCCTGCTCCTTTAGGGTTTTCCAGAAAGAACTAGGCCGTTTTGAACCGCTAAACGAACATAACTTCTCCGTTCCTAAGCCACTGGCTTTGCCCACGATTTTTTCCCCACAACTAATGAGCAACATTCGTATTTAAAACACTGCTGAAAATACACTTATAACATAGATATATCTTATAAGTGTATAACAATAAATAATAAATTAAATTAGAGGGAGACTACACATGTCTAGCAACTGTTCTCAACGTGGTGGCGGCCGTCGCTACATCACGCCGAAGCTTATTTAGATTCCTGCACATATATTAAGGATCATAAATTATTCTCCGCTTAATAGGAAAGCGAAAGCAAGCAAAGTGATCCGATTATAACATCTTCCAAAATTTAATTACGTGTATCAAGATGATCCTGTCAAGTGACATCTCTGGCTTATTTAATAATTTATCTTACACTATTGCCAAGTTGCCAACGATTAGAGAAAGTGCGATCTCAAAGTTCCTTTATTTCGCCTTGTGCTCCAAATAATATTTAAAAAATAAGATTTTAATTTCATATATGTCACGTCAACTTACGTTTAGTCGTAAGAAAAGAGTGTAATAAATTAGCTAATAATTTTTTAACAAAATTTTCAGACTCACATATTAAGGACTCCTAATTCATGCAAGTGTCCAACATTTTATATTCGAATGTGCTCTTGGCCATACACAGAAGAGAAAAACATTATGAAGAGCGCGACTTTGTGCAAATCGAAGCAACTGCAGGTAAATGACGAAATCTTGTAGCGTCCATGCCTCTCCGGGTAAGAGCTGTTTTGGCGGCACGTGGAGGACCAGCATCATTTTAGGCAGGTGGTCATAATATTTTGGCTCTTTGGTGTATCAACATTGGGAACCCTCTCTTGGTGTACAGGGTAGGGATGTCCTGGTGTAGGATCAGTGCTCTAAAGATCCGAAAGTATAATGGTGTTCAAAATTCAAAGATAATAACGTATCTCAATGAGTATAAAACGGAATGACATGAAATGTGGTCTGCACGTAAATTTTTCAGTGAGGAAAAAGAAAATGCGTTTATATTTAACCGACATAACCACAAGCATGCAAATCTTGCTATAAACGAGCACATGGCTGCAGCTCTCCCTTCATGAATCAGTTCAGATCAGTGTTGAGACATCAGATGATAACTTTATTGACCACGTAGAAAGTGCAGTACGAAAATTATTTTGCACTCAAAGTTTCACATACACCTCAGCTGAAAAAACTATTTAAGCCATCAATTAATTTTAAAATAAAAACACACTTGTCCCTGAGAGATTAGAAATTCGATCTTCAAAAACATTTCAAATAAAGTAACGCTCCACATTTGTAGGTTTACCATATATCCCGGTTTGACCGCCACTGTTCTGGTTATGAGCTCTTGTCTCGGTTTGTACTTCTTTTTCTTCTGCTTACAATTTTCTTATTCAGTGGCAGAAATCTCACAACCGTGTTGCTCTTGATACCATTGCGAATCGGATATTCGCAGGATTTGCTGACAGTTTGGGAAACAGGTGGAAATGGCTAGAATTGGGAAGAAAGGGACAACGGGCGAACGAAAATGGGTAGAATCTTTTAATCAATTTTGTGAATACAATATTTATGTTGCTAATATTTTTCATGTTATTGAATTCATCTTTTCTTTACCTGGAATATCAGCGACTGTCGAACGACTGTTCTCAATCATGGACAACGTTTGTCCCAGGATCGGAGAGAGAGAGTTCCAGTAAACACTGTTCAAACTTTTTTATTAACGTTAATGTTAATTTAATATGTTTGATAATTTTTTTTTTAAATTCAGAACAATGAAAACACAAAAAAAGTAGTTTCTAATAAAAAATATAGTTTAAAAAAAATAAATATTTGTACCATAAAATAAATTTCATTAAATGATTTGGTGGCTCAAACATTTTTATACTGCTCAAAACACGCATACAACCCACCCTCGTGTTAAATTTTTTTTCTAAATGTCCCTGTTTGGTTGTATGAAAATATAGTAAGCCTACATATTTTTAATCGTTTCAAAATATAACTATGGTCGTACAGAGCTCCAAAAATATGAAATCTAGAATACATTTGCATGATTTGTAAATCTGAAAAATATCCTACCTCCCCACAGCATTATCGATCTCTTGGACTCATATCATGTATAAGCAAATTATTTGAAAGAATATTTTTAAATAGAATAACTTCATTAAGAGCAAAGATATTATAACCCCAATTCAGTTTGGCTTCCTCTAAGTCCACTTCACAACTCAACAACGTTTAAGGGTGGTGGAAAATATATCAGAAAATCAAAACAAAAAAGTAATCTATGGCGTCATCATTCCTTGGCATTACCAAAGCTTTTGACAAAGTGTGAATTGAAAGTTCATAGATTTGAGATTTCTTACTTCTGTTATTTGGAATATTAGCTCATATCTTGAAAACAGATAATTTTTTAATAAAATTAATAACATTCTTTCGCTAACCTGACGACTGAAAGCAGAAATCTCAAAAGGATCCTTTCTGACTCCCATTTTAATGTATGTCCATGTCTTTATTTTCAATTCTTAGAGTTCGGATTGCTCAATTTGCATCTGACACATACATATCTATTTTAACGTCACTATACTCAAGGCCTGGGCAAACGTTTATAGCTGAATGACAGCAGAGAGAACTGAAATGGGAGGACGGACCACCAAATATATAATCAATAAGTTATTATAAACAACCAAAAAGTGTCGTTTTTCTCTTTTGCAAATTTATTTGTCGTCAGTAGCTCGCGGATCGCAAAAAGGGAGTTGCCGGTCGCATGCGGACTGTGGGCTTAGTTTGCCCAGTCCTCGTCTACCCTAACATCGGAATCAAACAACGAAAATGGACCTCAACATTCTTTACAATTGGTTCAATAAACTAAGGGATAAAGTAAAACTAGACAAGGGAAGAGTCATTTTATTCACATTCAAAGAGAATCATCATAACTCATAAGTTTCTATGTTTAACACAGATACTCCACCAAAAGACACGATTCAGTAGCTTAGTGTTGTGCTGTACCATAAATTAAAATGGATTACGCCCATCACCAAGGCATTATATAAATCTCAAGCTGCAAAATGCAGCATCCAACCGATTATTGGGCTAAAGCCAATTTCATATACATGTTCACTTTGGGGCTGTGCTGAAAGACTCTACACTTGCAGTAACACAGAGGTTCCAGAACAAAACTTTTCAATCAAATCAGAATTATGGTCAATTCTGTACATTTAAAACTCGCATCTCCTTAAAAACACCGATCGCACTAACTCCTAGAATAAAGAAAACTTTTTGACAAACTTTATGACAGTTTGGGAGCCAACCTTCACAGATATTCTAAAAAACAGTCATCGAATATGACTTTGCCATCACGCAGAAAATTAACAGACATTAAACGACCTAGATATATTCTAAAAAAATAAAAATATTAAAATAAAGACTACAAAGGAAATCAGATACCTTTTTACAATGATAAAGCTTCTTAATTAAATCTTCTCTTTGCGCCATCAATAGTGGCTTAACTTTAATCTGTAAAACATGATGAATTTCTTAACAGTCGAGAACTAAACGGAATGTTTTTAGATGAAGAGAGTATTACGATACCTGGAATTCTGTAGATCTCAGACTTCAGTCACCATTCATTTCCATTCTAGCCAACTTGGAGCTAACTTTAATATTAACATTCACTAAGATGCCGTATGAATGAATGTGTGAGAGGGGAGAGTAATGGGTAGGATGGAAGCTGGTCAACCAGACCTAGGTATTCAGGTCCTTAAATGTATCACAGAACATCCTCTGAAGACTCGGGAATGGGGGATTAGTAGGCTTAAATTTTCCTTTAAGATGCTATTTCATTCATACCTCTGAAGACTTTAGAGGCAAGTTCAAGAAACAATTGAAGCTAGTCCAAAGCAGGACAAGGTGGTCCCAGGGTCATAATTGCTTAGGATGATGTTGGTGACTACGGCCACCACCACCACAGTTCCAAGAAATATCTTAGAGATGTCTGCAGAAACGAGGTCTTTATACACAAAAAACAAGTTTGGGTCTCCTTCACCTCTATCAACAGAAGAGATCATTTAAATGCGGTGCAGGCAACATCACCTTTGGAGGCCAGATCAGAGGGAAAATGGGCTCTTCATAGATGAGTCCAGATTCAGTTTGAATACTGATTTTCGATGTGTTCATCTGGTGAAAACAAGCACTTCGACACAACTGGTGTAACATAAGAGAAAAGGGTCATTTTGGTGGCGGTAGTCTGATTGGTCAACGTGATGATTGGCCACCCAGAGCTTCATATCTTTCAAGGTGCCATTCTGACTGATCAGCAGTATAGAGACGAGATTCTTGTGCGATGTGCGAGGCTAGTGTAGATATCCATAAGATGGAATGGATGGCCATATCTCATTCTCTGGACTTGAATCCTGTTGAGAACATATGGGATGCCATTAGGAGACAAATTGCAGGACACCAGCCCACCCTTAGAAACCCTCTATGAGCTCAGATCTGTTCTTGTAAAGCAGGGATGGGAGAACTCCGGCCCGCGAGATGATTTTTTTTTGTGGCCCGGCGGCAACTGGTGAACGAGCTCAGAGTGTCGACATCCAGTATACAACCAAATTTTGGTCAGATCGTCGGCAAAATGTAGCTGCATCCATCTAATTAAAACATGAATTTAATTATGTATGTTCTTTAAACGTAATTTTTCATACCATTGTTTAATAAATAGTATTATTTCAAGATCGATGTAATCACTTCTTTATTATTAACCGTAGTTATGTATATAATATATGGTTTCATAGGATATTCAATACGGCCCTCTTAATGTCTAACTTTTTAGTGGCCTTACAGAAAAACGTTTCCCCACCTCTGTTGTAGAGGAATGGGCTTTTATTACCTCAGAACCTCATAAACGTATTCACGAATTATACGGCGGTATTAACATATCCTGTCCCACAATTCCAATAATGCCCTATCTCCTATCCCACAGTTCAATAATGTGCCATCTGCTGTCCCATAATTCCAGCAATCCCGTAGCTCATGCTCTCATGTGCAATATTCAAATATATTTTACGATTTCACCATTATCCCAATTGCTCTTACTCAGTCACGTCATAATATGTTTGCTGAAGAAGGTTAGATCAAGCTGGCTGTCCTTTAATTGTGCTTGGTGAAAATGATTTTGAGTTATGCGCAATTTCATGCATTATTCTTTAATTTTGAGAACTAGAGTATCTGACGTAATGTGCAAAACATTAATTCTTCAATTAGAGCTGTTCATAGACTGAAAAAAAAAGGTAACCTTATGATCAATATAGAGAAGAGTTAGAGAAGTGTTTTTCAATCAGGTTTCAGCGACAGAACCTCGATAAAATGCTTAATATATATGGAAATTCTGCTGGACTAGTTGGATTGACATTGAAATCTCTTTGTATGGTAAAATATTTCATGGAACGCGTTAGAATATCCATCAAAACTTCGGATGAGAAATATTAAATTAAAGTTCCAAAAGCAGGTGAGGCAGGTAATGCTTTGTGGTGTTTTATTGTTTTTGTTCAGAGTTTAATTTCCTTGGGTGTTGTGTATCTGATACTGGGGATGTCCGGCATGAGATAAACAGGAAAATGGGAACTGCTACTGGAATTGTTAAGGGGATGAAATAGGAAATTAAAGTTATCGATTTCAGTCGTTTAAAAAAAAGCGATATTATTTATACTCTGATGTCCGTCCTTCTGTAGACTTTTAAATTTTAGTTTTTAGAGGTAAATGAAAACATTTTGTTTTAAATAAGTCAAGAGTGAGAAAATGCGCATCCAAAGTGGCAAGCGAGTCCAAAATGGTATGCGTATCCAAAGTGGCAAGCGAGTCCAAATGGTATGCGTATCCAAAGTAGCAAGCGAGTCCAAAATGGTATGCGTATCCAAAGTGGCAAGCGAGACACTTTTGCTTGGTACGCAAGTATACTCACAAAAGAAATATTGCTTACCTCGAAATTCAAGAAGAATTATATATTAACAAATTTTAAAAACTATTTTAAGATTTCAGAGCTGGAGTTACCTTCTCGGTTGCGCAGTATCAGTATCGCGTTGGTTAGTAGTAACACTTCAACTCTACTGTTCGGCGTCCCTGTACGACATGATCGTTTATTCTGTCATAACCTGGAGATAAGCCAGTAGCTTTGCAGTTCTGATCCCAAATTGAAAATGTCTACAAATATTTCCATCACGATTTTCGCAATTGAAGGTATTGGAAGAAACGGAGAGATATTTATTAAAGTATTCCGATTATGTCATGTCAGAAAATTGGAATTCGAAAATGTTTGGTGGATTGATTTAACCGATTTCGAAATGCAGTTGGTTGAGTTACAATTCAGCTCAACATATTCGTAGAAGCAAACTTTGATTCACTTAAAGGCCGAGTTAGGAACTAGCGAGGGAAATCGGGCAACGTGATGAACACTGAAAATAAAATTCTGAAAGCATTAAATTCATTTCCCGCAATATTAATTTTTAAAGAAACAATAGCTGTAGTTATTTTATCACTTTTGGCATCCACTTATTCGTGAGAGTCAATATTTTACATTATGAACGTCATAAATTCAGGTATAAGAAGTCGGCCAACTGATGAGGTCAGTGCTGCATACATAGAAATAAAAGCAACGAAATAAAAGCCTGATTTAAAAAAGTTGTCATCCAAGGCAGATGAACAAAAAGTCTCGCTGAGAGCATTTAATAAAACATATTTGCTAATTTGTATGTGTTTTTTTGTTTTATGAAAGAAATTAATAAATGAATAAAATACAATTTATCGATATAAGTATTATATCGATAAAAAGTTATGAAAGAGTTATAATATTTATACACTTTTACAAAAAAGGCTACTGTCTGTTTTCAAAAACTTATAAATTAAATTTTATATTTTTTCTAACCATACCTAAATTAAAATGATTTCATAGAACAAAAAATCATCATTTATATAGTAGGCAAACAAATCGAAATTTTTTATAGACGGGAAAATGATATAACGAAATAATTATTGTTTTAGCTATCTTTGGCGTGTAAGCTGAAAAAGATTCGCCAAAACTAGAATTTAGTTCAGTAATAATAATAAGCGTTAATGTGCTATTATTTCGTACTTTATATGCACTAATTCAGATAGTTTAGTTGCTTTTCATTCATTTCTTTTTGCTCACGAAAAATAACTCATCGTTAATGCAGACGTTAACTATCGAGTTGAAAGACCAAATTTGAAAGAAGGATATTTATGAACGGAATATATAAATTAGTAATTAAACCTTTTTCTAACATTTAATGCTTTATTTTGAAAGATTTGTATTTATGTGATATTTATAAAACAGTTTACTTACGAATCAACTATATTTAGCCTATATAATAATCTACAAAGTAAAATTTGTTGCTAAAGATAAGATTAAAACACAGTTTTCATCATTCTGAAAATTTCAATCTAGAAAAGTCAGATCTCGATGCCAATTCAAAACGGATTTCATTAAATTACGATGTCGCGAGGAAAATTATAATTTTAGTTCCCATTATCATGATGGTTCTGATAAGATACTTTCAGTGATATAACACCAGTTCCGGATCTAGAAAAAATCGAAGAGGGGGGGGGGAGGTCAAGAACACAATCTACTTAGAAAAATGTAAAAGGGTGTGCAAGAGACTGGATTTCTAACGCAGTATAGCATTTCCCCCTCCGTTTCGTACGTCTTTAGAAAACATTCTTGAAAAATGCATAAAATGTAAATAAGTTTAACAACTTGTTGCCTCTATTACTCTTAATTACATTGCTGAAAGGGATGAGGGAATGATCCCCCTTCCCCTTCCCTGGATCAGGCCCTATATATTTCAATATTTGTAGAGAATTGGTTCGAGAACATAAAATGCACCTCCATTGCATCTATGGTTGCACCTCCATTGTCTTTGGTTCACGAAGGGATTTTTGTTTTCTTGTTTTATGGCATAAAGAATCAAATCGACTTTTATAATAAACGACGCTTTATGCTAATTTTATGATTTTCTCCGAATGTAAACTTCAATGTTAATTTCATCAGTTAATGCCGATTAAATTTTTGTCTCATAACAAAACTTGAAACTCTTCCAACTGGTTCTGTCGCTTTCATTCAGAGCGAAATATAAATGGACAAAAAAGTTTCGAAAAACTTTATTACTTTGCTAATAATTTCTTTAAAAGTTTTTACCTGGCAGCGATGCCGACTCAATTGAACAAACCTCTTAAGTGCATTGTCAGCATCAAGAAGAAAGGAGAGACCAAAATTCTTCTCGTAATGCTGGTTAAATTTTTGTCTCATAACAAAACTTGAAACTCTTCCAACTGGTTCTGTCGCTTTCATTCACAGAAAAATGGGCATAAAATTTTTTTGAAAAGCTTTATTGACTTTATTGATCATTTTTTTAGAAGTTTCTTACCTGGCAGCGATGCAGAGAAAAAACTCAATTGAACAAACCTCTTAAGTGTATTGCCAGTATCAAGAAGAAAGGAGATAATAGCAGTCTTCTCCTAGCTCATACAGGTTTCTCATATAAGGATATATTCCCTGATCAGCTATCAACTTTCTATCACTATCATGTCATCTTCTTTCTCATCCGTTGTTAGATGGGCCGAGTCATCTTTTTGTTTTCTGTGTCTCCTAACAATACTGACAGTTCTTTATTAATTTGTATGTTGGCATTTCTCTTGACCATATTAATTTATTTTACTCCTAGTCTCCCTCTACCACATTTTTCCTAAAACTCTGCCGTTTATCTCAAATTTAGATAATCTATCTGGATGCATTCTCTGAACGTGTACGAAGCATTGTAGTTGTTTGCATTTAAATTTCCAAACATGAGTTCTCTATAACAGAGATCTCGTGTAACTTGTTCATTTGTTTCATGTCCTTTTTGTTTTGTTACGGAGACGCTTCTTTTTAAAAGCCGTTAATTACCATTTCCTTTTTTTAACCCTTTCAGTTACGAGTTAATTTGGTTAATTAGTAATGATTGAAGCATGATGTTATCATTTAGATCCAAATAAATAACTTGCGCGAATTTTTGTAAATAGTTTAATTTTGTAAAAAAAACTCAACGTTTGATGCACAGAAAGCGTTATTTGCAAAACAGTTGAGTAAATACTTGCAATTTTGTTAAAATTGTTAAATTATTCATAAAGCAATTTCCTTTTGCCTTTTTTCTTTGAGGAATATTATAGTATACTGTCTGAAAACTCATAGAAATTTAAACATCCACAGTGAATAATTATCCTTTTTCAACCCATATTCCTGGCCAGTTTAATAACAACACTATCAAGTCACCACAATTTGCACCTAAAATTATGGATAAAGGGAAATGGTTAATATCTTTTGTTTGTATTTTACTATTATATTCTTCGATATTAATCTCTTTTTACTTTTTAAATATAACTGCTCATTTATAAGTTATGCTATGTAGAAAAAACCAGCGTTTTTTATATTTATTTTTTATAGCCACAGCATTAATATATAATCCTTACTTATTTCCTATATGAGGTTATGGCATCAGCAGCCAGAATTCCCAAATTTGTATTTATTTATGAAAACAACACTTCATATTAACTCTCTATCTTCAACTCAAGCCATATGATTTTCAACAAAATTTCTTAAAAAAAATTACGAAAACACGAAACGCCTGCTTAATACAAATAAATGCAAAAATATGTCTGCAAAACAAGTGATGATTTGAAACTGATTAGATTGCTAATTGTTTTGCAGGGATGTTTCTTAAAATATTGCTGTTTTCTTTGCCTCGGGGATATCTGCTCCACTGAGGAACACTTTTCAGTGGAACAATGAACTATACGTGAAGAATATTTCCCTTGGGAGAAAAACGAGATGCAAATTTTATTAGCCAAGCAAAGTTTCTTACCACCATTGCACATCAAGCTTGGTCTAATGAATATTTAATATAAAGATATTGGATAAGGAAAGCGTTTAGCTGTTTCGAAGAGAAGATACTGAAAATAAGCGACCGCAAATAAAAGAAGGAACCTTTATTAGGTTCTAAATTAAGAAGTGAGACAAATTTGATAAAATAGTGGATGTTGATTTAGCCGCTTAAATATCTCTCAGAAGAAATACGAAAGCAGTTTTTGGAGTGCATTTATAGAGATACATATGTATCCATGGGCGTCCGGAGAAAATTTTCCAGGGGGGGGGGGGGGGGGGCAAAGCTTGGAGACAAATAATTATATCAATAAATTTTTATTTAATTATTTAATTTTTAGGGGTTTTTTCACAAGTAGATTATAGAATACAGTATTGCATCAATACAAAAACATATACATAATGTATATAAATTAATTACGTTTAAATTGTTACGATTATAATTTCTGGAATTTTTTACTCGATCCCAGGGGGCTAGTGCCCCTTTTGCCCCCCTGTGAGGACGCCCATGTATGTATCTATGTATATATGAAAAATATTTTTTTCCCTTTCGTACGTTTACTTTTGTTTTCACCTCTGGCTCGGAATGTTTGCCAAAACTGAAACAAAATAATAAATATCGTCCGCTTTAAAATGTCATTGTGTTGCATATACTCTACAGAGAAAGTTTTGTGACATAGAAACAGAAGTCTCAAGCATCATGATACAGTAGATCCCTGCACGAAACCATTCTTTAATCGAAATAACGTCAAATGAAACACAATTTCTCATACCAAAAATGATATAAATTAAATTCAGTTCTAAACTCCAATGGAACTGGTTGCACCAAACCCACAATCCCATTTAATTAATAATTCAAGTCTGTACCAGGAATCAAACCAGAGTTCGAGTGTAAAACCACTTTAATTTTTCCACACTGACACCAACTGGGAAGGCCGATGATGTTGCAAGTAATGAAGCTTTAAATAATAAAAAATATTACTTAATTTCTTATGACCAAAAGTTATGGAAAGTTAATTTAAATCTATAATTATTTTTGTATCATTTACACACGGCTCATCCAAAGTGCGGCTCATAAAGCAAATACTCAATATAATGAATCTAGCTCATTTCTTCCAATAATTTGCCCAAACATTTTTATGTCCATATCTAAACGATTTTGCGAATTCATAGTACTCGTTAGAAATGAACATTTTTGTTTTTTAATTAAGATATTCTATTTATTCGTTAAAAATATTTTGTTTTTGTTTTGGTTCCAATTCATTATTCATTATAAAAGTACTTTTCGTTTTTAATTTCCTGCAGCTCTTTAAGAATATAGTTTTTTCTTCCCTAGTGGCTCCTCACTAAGTTACGTTAGGAAGGCCTGATTTACACGGAGCATCAGTGACGTATCCAGAAACGTCAAATATTTATTTTTTTACGTTTAAATCTAATGGGGATTAAGGTTGACATTTTGAGACTGATTTTTTCGGGTTAGAAAATGTACGTTATCCAAGCCCTCAAGGTGGGAAGGCAGTTATTTACTTCCCCCCCACCCTCTTTACTATGTCACTGCGTTGAATAATTATAGTCTTTGAGACTGTTGATGACTTCTCTTATCGTATGAGAGAACTAGGATTCCTCCCAGCGCAAAATCAATCATAAATAAATCTCTCCATAACACTTTCTTCCCAACCAAAATGGCGAAACGCCTGACTAAGAGCTATGTGCGAAGAAAATGTGCGTTTTAAAAATTTTCGCTTGAGTTAGAACATGTTTACGTGCATTTGCGGAAAGATTAAAATAATTATGAAAGTGTTTAAAGAAAAAGACTTTGAGACAAAATGTCGTTGGTTTACCTTAAAGGCGCCGCTTTAATGGATCTACTGTATATGTTTTCTGTTCATAAAAAGATTAATACTTTAATTAATTTTGATGCGAAGCAGTGGTTAAACATTTCGCCAAATGTAACAAAAAGAAGTGCCAGTTATATGCAATTTCGGTAACTGCGTAATTTGAGTCAGGGTTTAAACTATAATGTCTGCCAGTGTGACGAACACATCGCGAGTTGTTCGCTTTCTCATTTCATTTCATTACAAAGAGGCATTTGCATAAACATTTACATATTTCCTCGTTATCAAGAAAAAACAAGTTTTATATTTCGCGCTTGCTTTCAGTCAATAAAATAGAGTCATTTTTTATGCGAGAATTAACATGTTTCAGCACTTTCTTCCACTCATGTCGCTATGCTCGATGACTCTTGTCCATTGCACACACAAAACCTCAAAAAGAAAACGCTTTTATGGGTGACGACAGCAGAAGTCGACGGCAGAAAATTAGAAAACGTCGTTGACGGTTGAGATAATGAAGTGCATAATGGAGAAATAAAGTGCGAAATTTTCGTGAAGTCTGTTCCTTCTTTGCCGTGCTAATGCAAACAATCTTCTGTGGCTAGCGTCACTGAACATTGGACCTAATCGATTACCAACTAATTAGCTTTCGTCCACTTGGTCGCTGAAATGTAATTATCCAGTGCTTCGAATGAGTTTTAATATAAGATCAACAAGTTACTGGTTGAAAAAAAGAGACTGGTGTATGGGAGTTTTTTCCCCGTCACCTAATTTAAACAAGCTGAATAAATATGATTCTGTAAAAAAAATATTGCTTTTCCATTAAGGTTTTTTTTTCTTCCATGAGAGAGGGAAAAACTGGCACTCTGTTCTGAAGTCAGAGTTCGTTCAATTACTTCTAAAATAAGTTTTTTTATGATACTCAAAGCGTCTAGAAATATGGGGCATAGGTGCAGAAAAAGAACTTAGCCAACAGAACTGGGAGATAAGGTTTCATAAAATAACACAATGGCTTATAGGTGCTTTATAGAATAGACAGTGATTGAGAAATATGGACTGCGGTGCTCATCGACAGGTATGTCAAAAATAAGGCGACAGGGATTTGGCAAACTGATTCAGTAAAAGTGCACATCTGTGAACCACATACGTTCTTCGCTAGGTCATGTGCCCTCCTGTACACTTGCACATGCATGAGGAGAAAATATTTGGTTCGTATAGGAGAACTGTTTAATTTTTCATAGACTAGAGTGAACTCCTTTCCGTAGTCTTCAATATCGCACTCTTAAAGTATCCTCCTCTGCTTCATGGACTGGCTGAGTCTTCATAATTGCGCGACGGTATTCAATGCTCTCTGTCCTGGTGGAACGAAAGCTGTTAGTCCTAAGTACCATTTCAGTTTGTAACTATTATTGATTACCCAATATTCTAACGAATAAGTTTCCCTTGATTTATTTTATAGTTGGATGTATTCGGTAGGTGTCACATTCTTCATGACACATTCTATAAATTTAAGATCTCTTTATTTTGTCACAAGATGATCAAGACTTCTCTGGGAAGGGAAATTTCCTCGCTTGGAAATCATAAGATACAGTCTACCGTTGGGATCGGATGTCTCACAGGTAGGAATAACTGACTGCAGTCTTCTTATAAAAAACTACAATCTCAGTTCAACTATTCTACATTATTCTAGCATAAACAAAGGCTTCACTACTTTTTACACGACGTAGGCAAATGCTTTCTCGTTGAATGCTTAATAATGCTAGGCCTCAATCCCTGACAAAATCACTTTATAGCAGCACCTCTACCGACTATTATTTCTCATCCGCTTCCCTACAATCTTGATAGATTCACAGGTTTTGAAAGCCTTTCTTTCTGGCACCACCAAATATCATTGAAGGACACAGTGCCTTGATGAACTTGCAGATTTTTGGGGTCTTTCTTTCTGCAGCATCACCCATTTATCTTGCCTCTTTCTCCTGCACAAGACTCTCTTCTTCCATGCTCTAGTCTCTCGAATTTCTTGCAGTTTTCTTTGTTGTCATTTTCACCCGCCGATTGGCTCCGTCACCTTACGATCACCTCCTATGTCGACTTTACCAATCTGATGTTTTCAGCCTCAATTCGCCAAAGCCTCTGCCCCCTTCTCAGGCATCCAACAGCGTCATAAAATATAAAATGCTCTCAAAAATTTCGAATGTCGTTCTCTTTACCCATAAGAGTATCACATTCGATAATTACAAATGGAATGCTTGAAAATTATACCAAACGTTATACACTTGTATGACAAATGTTACATTCCAAAAAATTAAAATTCTCTTTTCGAATTAAAATAAATTTCCTTTAATTAGTGAGAATGGGGGGAGACATCATAAACACACGCACACATCATCATCATCATCATCATCATCATCATCATCATCATCATCATCATCATCATCATCATCATCATCATCATCATCATCATCATCATCATCAGAGGGTGAGGGTTAGCTCAGTCGATAACATGCGAAGCTCATGCAGTTCTCAGGTTAGACTCCCAACTATGCCAGTGACGGAGATTTATCTCCGCTAATTCCTCTCTCAGAATAGGGGGACTAATGAGATTGGAAAGACAGCTGTCCGTCCATAGAGAGGACGTTTAAGCCGTGTGCAGGAAAACCATACCTTGTACACGTTAAAGAACACATTGGATGGCCTTGATGGAAGTCTTCCATCCGTCTCCTAACAGCTGTCCAATAGGTCGCCTTCCCCAATTTTCTCTGAGTCCTTGGGATCTTTGTGACCTGGTCATTTAGGGCAAAAGAAAGTGCTTCTCAAAGATAGAAGGTTTATGATAATGATTGAGTTGAACTTATTGGATATGCAAACTTTCTCCAGATATAATTACCATCGAAGGCAGCGAACAAAACTAGGATTCATCGCTAAACCATTCTGATGATTGTTGATCTGTAGTCCAGCGGACACGATCAAAGCAATTACAACCAAAATTCCTCAGCAGAATGCTGGAAATTTAAGAAAGTAACGAACATGCAACCTTTATTCATATTGACGTTTTTAGTGGTTTGAATATTGAAAATGTTTTCGACACCCTGGAGATATGAAAACAATTGTGTTGCCCTGGCTGTAAAATGAAAAGTTGAACGTCTCTAAAACGAAAACGTGTGTTGCCGCATGCTTCCAATATAGTGCAACGATTAGGTTTAGTATCATTAGTCGTCGCATCGCATATGGTGATTTCCCCCTTTTCTATATCTCTAGAGTTTACTGATAATGCTTTCAAACACGTTGACATCGAGACCAAAGGTTACCTATCGTGACCTATTTAATAGCATTCCCATTACTCGCGTCATGTCTCGCAAAAAATGCATGGTGCGAAAAAATAATATGTACAGACACCTCACGTACAATACCTACATTCCAATTGTTCTCTGTTAATGGCCCCCATTAATATCATTTACTCTCCCAGCCCTTATTTAGCGCTGTGCTACAAAAATTCAAATATGAAAATATGTAATAAATATAGACATCTGTGCAATATTTTATAAAGCAATGTGCGAATCGATTTTAAATTTCGAAATCGTTGCACACAAAACAAAAAGTCAACTAATGTAAATAAATCTAAAAACTGTAATCTGTAATAGCTAAAAATATTTTTCCTTTACATTTACAAAAAAATGTGAAACAACAGAAAAATTGAATTTTTTTAACTTCTATCCTACATAATTGATATAAATATAACTTAATAATAAAAGTTTTTGACAATACATATGAAATAAAAATTCAACACTATAAAAGTACAAGACTTAAAAATTAAGAGCATTACCAGGTTCCTAATTTTATAAACAATTACGAAATTATGTACATCCGAATATCAAGTACCACTTATATTTCACACAATCGCGGAGAAATATTAAATAAAGATACATATAGCATTCTCAAAACTAAACTGAAAGAATATTTGGTAAAATAAATAATTAGCTGAAAATTACATGTGATGTTTTGTGAACCATTTTCTGATCCAAACCATTATTGTGGCTGATGATCTGTATTGATTTTTTTTTACTTTCCCACAGATAAGCTATCTAATTAGCTTTGCGAGTCAAATGGTAAATGTATTCTTTACTTTTACGAATATATTCAGTTAAAAAATGTTAATTGATTGTCCCGGGTATCTTCTCCCCTAATACGACAGCATGTGGCCTCATGAATGAGCAAATATCCTTGAATACTTTTGAATAGTGTAGTGAGCCTTTTGAGTACAGTGTAGTCAATATGCACAGTGTAGTCAAATATGAACAAAAGTGGACTTGAAAGCAATGTTGATATTAACAATATGATTTGAGTATTGAGTGAAAAAAAGTGTGAGAAATTAAACTTAACAAGTTGTATAATTGCAGTTTGTTCTGAATAATGATACGTTACTCTTGCTAGCTCAAACATTGATAATAGTTCTATATATGTTATAACCATGCTGACAACTTTACCTTTGCATTTCGTAAAAGAAAAGATCAAAAATATATAAGTATACATACATTATTCTTTTAGTTTCTCTTACAGACTCTCTTCTGCTTGTTACATATTTTTGCAAGCAACATTCCCTCATTTCTTAAAGCTTTACATATTAGAATTAAAAATGGGTGTGTTCTATATCAAAAGTAATGCTGTACACGTCGCTGTGCAGCGGTATATCCTATATACACAGTCGTATCAGAATAATATGACCACCTACTATACATAAACTATGATAGGTGGTCATATTATTCTGATACGACAGTGTATAATATGCCTCTAAATTCTGAATTTGCGAAGTTGAGGGCTGCATAATATTTCATGATTATATATAATAATATCTCCGAATTTAATTTTACTGATATGAATTTTGGTTACTGAATAATCAAATATCATTTTATCGGTATGATTTATGTGGAAAATATTTTCGTCTTTGAGTTCATTTTCTTAACAAATATTACAATATCGAATTATTTTGAAGTTTACTATGCTCTTCTTGTATTTAATTAATAATCCATAACTTAACCGTACCTACCTAAATCAATTTCCCTACACACCAAATTAATGCTGTATTTTGTTTCGAAACGTAAACCGTTCATTATATATTGAACTATATTAAAATATGTCAGGCATCAGATTACTGAAATTTTAATTAATGCGTCAATCCGAATATTGCATCCCTGCAGGTTATTAAACCCAGATTTGTCTATCCTTGGTCATTTGGCTTCCCCATGTTCAGTTTTCATATCCACAAATGAATTCTTCGCCATCTGCACTTGTCTGGTCGTCTAGTTATCCTTCAATATTCCTGCTAAATACACAAAATAATTTTGCAATTTGAATAAGGTATTTCTCTCTCGCGTGTAGAAATCTCAAGAGTTATAAAAAGAATCATGGTGATTCTAATGATTACCATATTTTGGTAGACATTATTCAATTGAATTTGTTTTAGTTGCCAATTAACATTAAAGCTACGATTTGGTAAATTATCGATTAAAATTCCTTATTAAGTATTATATTGTTTATACATTTAAAATTAAAGAAGATTAGAAAACAGAGAAGAGCAGAAATGTTTAATTTTTAACGCTTTTTTATGCGCTAGCCTAAATGTGATCAGGGGCGTAGCCATGGGGGGATGGGGGGGAGGCTCCCCCCAAAAGTAGATCGGAGTTGGCAAAATTCGAAGCGACTTCGTAAAATCTAAGTGAGTTGTGAAAATTTGTAATCTTTTTTTTTGTAAAATTAAGAGCAGTTGTCAAAATCGAGGCAATTTGGCAAATCTAGGGCAGTTTGGAAAATGGAGAGACGGCAAAATCTAGAGCAGTTGGCAAAATTCAAAACCATCTAGTAAAATACAGGTGAGTTGGCAAAATCTTGAAGAGTTGGAAAAATTCAGAGTGACTTGGCAAAATCTTGAAGAGTTGGAAAAATTCAGAGTGATTTGGCAAAATCTTGGGGAGGTGACAAAATTTGGAGTGACTTGGCAAAATCGTGAGATGCAAAAGTTGGGATTTTTTTCTGTAAAATTATGGCGAGTTGGCAAAATCTAGGGGCAGTTAGCAAAATAAAAATTTCAGTGACTTGGCAAAATTCGGCGTGACTTGACAAAATCTTGGGGAATTGATAAAATTCAGAGTGACTTGGCAAAATCGTGGAAAGTTACAAAATTCAAGTGAGTTGTAAAAATTGGGAATATTTTCTGTAAAATTGTAGCGAGTTGTCAAAATCTAAGAGAGTTGGCAAAACTTAAGGAGTTGACAAAATCTAGGGGCAAATGGCAAAATTCGGAGTTGACAAAATCTAGGGGCAAATGGCAAAATTCGGAGTGATTTGGCAAAATCTTGGGGAGTTGACAAAATTTGGAGTGACTTGGCAAAATCTTGGGAAGTTGACAAAATTTGGAGTGACTTGGCAAAATCTTGGGGAGTTGACAAAATTTGGAGTGACTTGGCAAAATCTTGGGGAGTTGACAAAATTTGGAGTGACTTGGCAAAATCTTGGGGAGTTGACAAAATTTGGAGTGAGTGGCAAAATCTTGGGGAGTTGACAAAATTTGGAGTGACTTGGCAAAATCTTGGGGAGTTGACAAAATTTGAAGTGACTTGGCAAAATCGTGGAGAGTTGGCAAAATTCAGGTGAGATGTAAAAAATGCAATCTTTTTTCTGTAAAATTTGGCAAAATCGTGGCAACGTCGCAATATTTAGGATTTTTGACAAATCTTTTGGGAGTTGGCAAAATTCAGAGTGACTTTGCAAAAGTCAGATGAGATGCAAATATTTGGATTTTTTTTCTGTAAAATTTCGGCGAGATGGCAAAATCGAGGAAACTTGGCAAAATCTAGGGCAGTTGGCAAAATTCGAATCCACTTGGTAAGGCGAGTTGTGAATATTGGGATTGTTTTTGTGAAATTAAGGAGAGTTGACAAAATCGAGAAAACTTCGCAAAATTTAGGGTAGTTTGAAAAATTTGCAGTGACTTGGCGAAATTCAGGAGAGATGTAAAAATTGGGATTGTTTTGCGAAATTAAGGATAGGTGGTAAAATCGAGGCAACTTCGCAAAATTTAGTGAAGTTGGCAAAACTGAAAACCACTTGGTAAAGTACAGGTGAGTTGTAAAAATTGGGATTGGTTTTGTAAAATTAAGGAGAGTTGGAAAAGCCGAGAACTTTTGGCAAAATCTAGAAGAGTTGAAAAAATTCGAAGCCACTTGGTAACATACAGGGGAGTTGTGAAAATTGGAATAGGTTTTGTGAAATTAAGGAGAGTTGGCAAAATTCGAAGCCACTTGCTAAAATAGAGGCGAGTTGTGAAAATTGGGGTTGGTTTTGTGAAATTAAGGAATGTTTGACAAATCTAGGAAACTTAACAAAACGTATAGCAGTTGGCGAAATTCGAATCCACTTGGAAAATAAGGGCGAGTTGTGATAATTGGGATTGGGTTTGTGAAATTAAGGAGAGTTGACAAAATCGAGAAAACTTGGCAAAATCTTGGGTAATTTGAAAAATTTGAAGTTACTGGACAAATTTAGGAGTGATGTAAAGATTGGGATTAGTTTGTAAAATTAAGGAGATTTGGCCAAATCAAGGGGCGTTGGGAAAATTCACACTGACTTGTTACAATTCAGGCGAGATGTAAATACTGGGATTATTTCTGCGAAATCATGGCTAGTTGGCAAAATTGGAAGTCAAATGGCAAAATGCAGGAGAGTTGTAAAATCATGCCTGAACCCCCCACCCCCACCTCCACCCCACCCCACGGAGCGAAAATCTAGGTACGAACCAGACAGAGACATTATTTTCTCAGTTGGCAAAATTTGATTTTCGAGTTAGAAAAATTTTCGATTTGTCCCCCCCAACCATAATCCTTCACTACGCCCCTGGATGTGTGATGCATATAATACTGAAACGACATGTTCACGTGCAACAATAAAGCGTGATTACTGTATTGCGTTATCCGTGAGATACGGCACGTACTGGGGAATTACGTATGTTGAGAACAGAACACAATTAAGTTTGCATAGTTGAAGAGAGAGGTGAAGCTTTGAGTGACTTGTCTGTAGTGTGCTGGTTTCGATCACCGTTGCTTATCATTATAAGTTTTTATGTGAAATGAGCATCTTTGTTTCAGGGAATATCGTTCCCAATGAAATATTCCGTAGGCAGTAAGAAAGATTTTTGGTAAGAGTTGGTTCTATGATTTGTTTGATTAATATGTAGATAATTTCGTAACTCAACTTTCGAGTGTTATATTCTTTCATAGCATTTGACAGTAGATGACAATAGTAATTAGCCATTACATTATTAGTCTATTTGTATATCAACTGATGAATATTTCAGTATTTGCTTATTTCTTGAAAATTAATTGCTTTATTGAGTAAATATGTTCATTTATTATCTGTTTGGTTATTTTCAATTCACGTACGGTGTCCGCAAAATCACTGCCCTCGATTAGTAGGGGACACGGATGGGCTTGCAAAGGTCTTATTTGGAAGGTGTCCGTTGGATGGACGTTAAACCGTGGTCCCGTGTGCATGAGAGCCCTACCTGTGTACGTTAAAGAACAGGCTGGATGGCCATGACGGGAGGTTACCACCTGTCTCCCAATAGCTGATTCGTAAGTAAACCGTTTCATAAAAAATATCTTATAACTAATAATTTTATAAAATAAAGGATTAAAAGTGTTGGTAAATGCTGAATTACTAATTCATATTCGGTTCATAAATATCCTTTTTCAGATTTCGTCTACAAATTCAATAGCGTACGTCTGCAATAACGATGAATATTTTTCGTGACCAAAACGAATTATTTGAGAAATTCATCCAAGCTTGTTGGAATTAATGCAAATAAAGTAACAAGATAATGTTACATAAATACTTATTATTACTGCTAAACTGAAATTTCAATAAATATGTATAAATTTGTTCGTTTTATTCATAAGAAGGATTTTTTTTTACCTGTCCCATGGCTGAGTGGTTAGCGCGCTTGGCTACTGATCTAAGGGACGTGGGTTCGAGCCCCGGGTAAGGCATGGCTGTCTGTGTCGTTTTTCTGCTGAGGTCCTGCCATCCTCACAGACCTTCTACTCTGGCATATAAACTGACAGGCTCCTGTCAGACCTCTGTGGTTAGCAGCTGCTTGAGGGGGTATTTATTTTTATTTTTTTTATTATCCCCATTTTTCCCATAAGCTGTTGGTCTCAGTTTGCGCGGTTTCCATTTACACGGTGTTTCCCCGAACCTATCTACCGTGTAAATCGAAAGATGTGTACAGCTGTATTATTAAATAAATTATTTAGTGTTAAATTCTAAATTGTATTTTCTGTGATGAACTTTTGAAAATATTTTGTGCAGCATTCGAAATTTTAAAGCATTGCTTTAACCGCCCCGCTGGTAACAGACCTGATGAGTCATTTCTGTGGAAGACTAGCGAAAAGGGCAAGAGAAGCAAAAAAAAAGGGGGGGGATCAGGGGGTCCTTGGCTCGGTTGGCAGCCTAGTCCTCAGGGGTGGAGTCCCTAGTTCATAAAACTGTTCTTACGAAACTGACATCTCCCCTGTAACGTTGTTTCGCCTAACGTCCTGTTTTCTTGGAACCAATTAACAAATTAATTAATTAAATTCTCATACATAGTTTGATTAAACAAATTAATTAATTAAATTCTCATACATAGTTTGATTAAACAAATTAATTAAGCAATGTGTGAGTATATGGTAATAAGAAAGCCACGTCATACTGCGTGATCGTTTGATGCATTATTGTACATTTTGCTACCAATTACAATGTCATGAACCATATTTATGGGTTAAAACACAATTAAAATTCTAATCAATTTACATCCGATGAAATAGAACTGAGCTCATAAATGTGGAAAATGGTAATTTCTAATAGCATCTGTGGTCACAGCAATTCCCTTAAGTGCTGAAACGGGCATTTCGCTTGAATTACAAAAAAAATCTAAATTTTTGTCATTACAAATCAAATATGCATCTTGTAAAAAATTTCACCATTTTGAATTAACCATATTTTTTTAAAACGTTTTTCAGTTTACCCATTTTGAAATCTCTGGTTGTTATTAAGGTCATTTTTTTTCAACTTGGCGTGATTTCGTCTTTTGCATCTCTAGTTCTTATTAGGTGGAAATTTTTAAAATTATTATGCAAAAGAAATCACTTGATCAATAACCAACCAGAAGAGTTCAAGACATCTCGACCATATCATCGAGTATTGATTATGAATATGGAAGAAATGATGTTGTCTATGAAATTTTGCTTCATTCAACAGTGTCCGAGGCATTTCAAAACTGTGTTGCGTCGATCTACCTGTGAGCGTCACTTTTGTACACACAATGGGCTAAATGGCCTGGTCCCAAGGGCTCAGAGAATGTTCGGGAAAGATATTCAGTTGACAGCTGTTAGGAGATAGATGGTAGCCTCCCGTCAAAGCCATCCAGCTTATCCTTTAACGGGCACAGGGCATGAATGATATCCTTATGATGATAAAATTATACACAATGACGTCCTTTCCAAGTCGATCAGTGTTCCCTTTCTTACAGAGTCCAAAATTATGGAAAGCTGAGATATTGCAAGTACAGTTGGTACTCGAACCTGGGAAATTCATATTACGATCCGGTGTGCTACCGACTGAGACAACCACTGATCCCATTTCGAAACTGAAAATATGGAATTCTATACAAATGAAAGCGTGTACACATAGGCATCAAACAGGCGAAATCCCTCTAGGTTACCACTCCTACAAGTCTCATTTCTCCAAGAACATTTTCTTCAAAAGAAATCATTATATTTCTGCAAAACATGGGCTCAAGACACTCACCTTTAACTGGGCGAGATTCCCTGGAGCTTTCTTTGCATGCGAAAAAACTGTAATTCTCTCAGTCAGGATTCAAGTTGTGAAAGTTGATGCCAGGGAAGCGATGAAAAACAAAATGAATTGACTCTTCACTTTAATATGCTGGTTCAGTAATCGGATCTGGGAATTTGATGTCGTTCAACGATGCATGGTAGACAGTCGTGCTCATTTGGGAATGTCAGGATTTTTTTTCCCTCGCTGACGAAAAAAAACTTGGGTATTTATGCATGCTTTTGGCTTGCAAAGCGAAAGTTGTTTTCGCAAGAACTTCATTACCACACAAAACAACAAGAAAAAAGAAGTGTCGTGTTGGTAACCTAAATTGTTTCATTAGATCAAGAGATGTTTTTATTCCTGTCAGTAACGTCAGTTTACTCTTTTTTATACATGCATTTCCCAAAAGAGACGTCATTAAGATGGCAGTTCAGTTTCGCTTTTTGTATGGTTTTTAAACCACGCAGAACACTTAAAATAATAAGATGTGGAAGTTAACTTTACATTCAAAGACCAGTAGTTCAATGTTTAATATTTTCAGTATGGTTTAAAGTAATTTCATGCCTCACACATTGTGCATTGATATTACAAAGTGGCAATAAACATACCATTGGTTGCTTTATTTTATTCATGAAAGACAATTACTGCGGCCCAGTGTTCCTGGCAGGTACCAAGGATCCCAAGTCATAGGATTGAGAACGTGAAGCAGCTGGATGAATGCGAGAGTCATCCCCCCAACCTCAATCAAGCTATTTCTAAAAATAATGTCCGAAATAGAGAGGGCGCTGAAAGGTAAAATTTACTTTAACAGAGAATTATGCCAGTTACAAGAAGATTGATATTATCCAAATGTTATATGCATAAAATAGGAAATTATTAACACTACTAATTTGCAAAATGATAACAAAACACACTATGTACACACTTTGAGGTCAACCTATTTCACTTCACCTCAATGTTGTACTATACAATGTAAATATTATGCAATATTTACAGGAATGCTCTTTACCGATATCACAAGCTCAACACTTAAACGACACTGATATATTCAAGAATAAGGATAACCTTTTTTTCAAGCAAAGCATTAAATTCATAGCAACCGTAATAACGAAAGAAGGGATTTACATATTTTTTTTATCTTTCAATGAGATTACCTTTAACGTTGACTTCAGAAATAATACTTCGCGATCAGCTAATTCAATACAAACACAATTTTTTATCACTCACAAAATTGTGCAACATAGATACTTCTTTGCTTCCCACACGAGACTCATCATTAGGTTTAATGTCTACATACTGAATTCAATTCCATAAGCCTGATGCCATTCCCTTTTTCCCCAACGTCACGTACTTCTAAAACCAAAGAATGTATAACGAGAAGTAAAGATTTGACTAAGACTAAGTAGCGGCGCCTATCGGATTTTCGCCGAACCTGATCATGGTAAATTCTGGTTTTGCAATAAAAGCAACTGTTGGGAGATGGAAATATTAGAGTATTTTTAGGAATATATTAATATGTAAACTGGTAACCTCTATTGAAATATGAAATTTATTTGATAATTGTACTAGAAGGTACCATACTGTTTTCGTTATTTTTTGCTTCTATTTTAGCCACTGCTGAATAGCAGTGGCTAAAATGCAACAGATGTAGCTGAGAACAGGCGTATTTGGAGAACTAATTGCCCAATCTGGCTGGACCTCCGCAGCCAACGGCTACTTGAGGATGATGGTGATTCAGCACTACCATTAACGTTTTTTTAAATAATTTATTATATTAAAAACTAAAATAACATTTAATCTCTAATCTCTAATGTTTTGACTACATTTCTTTCTTTTGAAAAAAATTTTCATCTTACCAACTTTAGACATTTTTCTAAAAAACATAATTCAGCAAATAAGAGAAAAGACAACAATTCATCCCCTTATTAGTACGCGATGGCTTCAGTGTAATGCACTAATTTGCCACGTTTAAAAGGCGCTGCAGTCGCACAGTTTACATTGCATTTATGGAAGCTTGCCGTCTTCTCCCTTTCCAGCAGGCGTTTATAACGAGTTAGTTGTTGGTCTCAAGTTATAAACTTCTGCCTGATTCTCTTCGTTATTTAATGTTAACAAGATTGGAATTCGGAAATCAAATTTTACATTATCTTGATTCAAATGACAATTATATACTTGTTCAATATACGACGTTAATGACAATTTCAAATACTATTACAAAGTAACTTTTTCGAACAAATATTAGTAGATAGCAGTAATGTTTGCATACCACTATCCACATAGCACATAGAATGCATCTACCAAAACCAGTTTTCTTATCCACAAGTGTATGAGTTGCGTGTGAATGTTAGAACCAGGACAAATTTTATGTATACATAACACGATCTACATGTGTGCCAGACACCATAAAATTCAGTAATACAGTTTGAAGATTCAAATTTATTTAATTCAATGAAAAATTACGCTGTTCTACAAAATATATTTCTTTTTCCTAAGTAAGAGTTGTGTTATTCTTAAAGGCTTTTTAGTGCAGACTTCACATCTGTGCTTAGATGTTTTCTATCAGGGATAGTTTTCGAGTTAGACCAGTGGTTCTCAACCTTTTATGCTTCACGTACCCTCTGGAAATGTGTATGTAACTGGCATACCCCTTGTATAGGTAGATAGATAAAACTATAGTTATAGCATAACAATGGGAATAAAATAAAACTTATATATATATATATACATTAAAATTTGTATTCATAAATTACATATATTAATAAACACAAAAAATGACATAAACAGTTTAACAAATCTTATAAAATTATAAGCATTTTACAGCGCCGCGCTTCGTCACTCAGTTCTGAGAAATTAATCAGTAGCACTGTTGCCAACTTAGCTGACTTTGTTACTAGATCTAGTGACTTTTGAGCTCTCAAGGCGTACCCCAAAAACTTTTACCGCGTACCCCACGTTGAGAACTCCTAAGTTAGACGATTTTTAGTTTTTTTATTCCTAGATTTACAATGAAAAATAATGGGGAAAAAAGAGATTACCCTTCGCTTCTTTAGTATTAAAATGAGTATAGATTCATACAGAAAATTTTACAGAATATTATACAGAAATGAATTGAATACAGAATAATTAAAAAACAAAAATACCAAACGTAAATAATTTTTTTCTTTTATGTTTATCTGTTCTATCTTTTTAAGATTACAACAAAAATCAGATAACATTGTAGGCATCCACTTCCCTTCGTATCGCTTTCAATTGTCGAAATATCTTTTTGAAACCTCTCCCCATTTTCATCGGAGACGTCACTGCGGCTTTCCGGAAAGTAGTCCAGATGTGAATGCAGGAAGTGCAGTTTGAAAGATATGTTACATTATAAATCCCGATATGCATGTAGCATCTGCCTTACTATTTCTTTATAATCTTTAGACCTCTTTTTTCCAAGAAAATTGTCTGTAACTTTTATTAAGACATGTCCAAACAAGTTTCTCTTTCTCTGTTAGAGATCATCTTTCTTCAACGGTCTTATTTTGAGGGCCAACAAACACGTCCTTTTTTATCTTTGCTTCTGAAAGACGGGGGAATTTTGTTGTTAGGTAGGCAAATCCTCTACCATATTTATCCACTGCCTTGACAAATTGCTTCATAAGTCCCAGTTTTATATGAAGGGGAGGAAGGATCACGTCCTCATAAGCTATAAGTCTCTGCTTCTGTAAATATTTTGCTCCCACTTTCCAATTACGTATTGACCAAGTTTTCTTCAAGTAATGGGATGCTCTGTTACGACTGTCCCATTCACAAAGGAAACAAGGAGATTTTGTGTTCCTTTGTTGCATTCCCAATATCATGGCAATGATTTTTAAATCCCCACATATTTTCCAATTGAAATCAGTATACTTAATGGATTTGAGCATTATATCTAGAATCTCATATGATTATTTTGCCATACTAGCATAGGCAACTGGAACAGAAGTCATTAAATTACCATTATGTAGCAAAACTGCCTTCAAGCTAGTTTTGGATGCATCTATAAAGAGTCTCCAATTTTGTGGGTCATGAATCAGCCTAAAGCTGTCATCAAACCGGCAATATCATTACAGAAAGTCAATCGGTCATCATGTGAGAAGAATGCAACAAAATTCATTTCTCTATTTCTATATAAAGTTATACTTGTGTTAGGTTGGAGAAGATTCCATTCTTGCAACCTAGAGCCCAGCAGTTCAGCATTTTGTTTACCTAGCCCTAGATCACGAACCAAATCGTTCAGATCTGCCTGCGATGAAAAATGTGGAGTTGAATCCATGGTAACCTGATGGGAAGGATCACTTCTTTCTGTAGGTGATTCACGTGCCTCACTCTGTTCACCAGTACTTTTTTCATCTTCTGTTTCCTGACTTGGAGTTAGTGGAACTGGCAAAGTTTTAGAATGTGGTACTGGTCGTATTGCAGAAGATAAGTTGGGATAATCGATGTCTCTTCGATTTTCAGCTGGTAAAGCCCTGGATACTAGTCATACAGATGTAGCAATCTGTGGAATGGTCTTTTGGTTTCCTCCATATCATGAGTACAGCAAATAACATGGCGCTACCTTTACCCTTCCACCAGTTTATCAATTTCACATAGCAAGTTGCACAGCATATGTGAGGGGCCCACTGCTTATCCTGATCTCCTATTTTACATCCAAAATAATTTTTGTATGCTCTCTTTATTATAGGCGACAATTTTTTCTTGTGTCTTGCAAAGGTGAACTCTCCGCAAATATAACAGAAGTTGCCTGCCTTTTTTGACATTTTCGGCGGCGCATTTTCTACAATACAAAAGAAAAAAATAACAGAATAGAATTATTCAGAAACCTGTCATGTTAGCTACACAAATATTGTCATAAGATATCTTTACATACCCTAGAAAGGGGTTCTCAACGTGGGGTACGCGGTAAAAGTTTTTGGGGTACGCCGTGAGAGCTCAGAGGTCGCTAGACCTAGTAACAAAGTCGCTAAAGTAGGCATTATTATACTACAACTACAGTTTTATCTATCTATATAAGGGGTACGCCAGTTACATACACATTTCCAGGGGGTACGTGAAACATAAAAGGTTGAGAACCACTGATCTAAACTATGAATAGAATAACATTGTTGTCAACATGTGGGTATAAACTATTGCAAACAAGTCAATATTGCCAACTTTTTTGATGTCACATTACCTGATTTTTCATTCCCCAAGTAATATGCATGAAACTGATGTGCTATATCTCCATAACTCTAAAACTAGCCCTGATAGGCCAATTCTGATCTCAGATTTCAATTTCCCACACCAAAACACTTTAGGAACACATCAGTTAAACAGAGAAAATTTTCCCTTGTAGAACAGTGTTACCATTCTCATGGCTTAAGATTCATATCTTCGCGAGTTACTGAGTTACGGTCCAACTGATCATTGAGATATTGATTTATCAAATTCCTTGTCTCTAAAATAATTATGTTTCTAACCAGCGGGGGCGACGCGTCATTAGCGGTCACACTGGCAAGGCCCCCACCAATATTTCTGTAATATATACAAAACATTTAAACCCGAATTAAAATGAATAAGGAAATCGTTATTCATTGAAAAGTGAATTGGGTAAATAAACGATAAAATATTTCGGAAAACCATTCAACTCTCTTTTCACCATTTAATACACATTCAGTGAAGTATTTCATTCAAATCTGCCGTGTTTCTCCATTGGGGATTGGGGGCGAGAGTGGTTCAGTCGGTAGCGCGCCAGAGAAATAAATGTCAAATGAGTAAAAAAAGAGAGTTAAATTTTCTTAAAATTCTCAGGAAACTTTTAGAAAGCAGTGTAATGAAATGCACTCATTTTCATTCAAATCAAAAGTTTCATTTTCATTATTACGTGATTTCACTCTGTAAAAATGCCCTCATAATTTTCTTTCCAAAATAATTGCTTTGGTAAACGACATATATATTTCAAACGTTTTTATCACGATAACGGATTATTATTGTTAGAAGACTGATTAAAGATTGATTGTTATCAAAAGGTTTTACATGGATGATGGATCATAAAATGTTAACTTTTAACAAGAAAAAGAATGATTCTTGAATTTTACAGAAACAAAATGATGAAAACTTTTAAGAAATATTTTAGGAAATAATAATCGGGTAGGAAAGGAGGTGGGAGAGTGAAATTTCTCGAGTAATGTCATTGAAATGAGAGTAATGGCATCCAATAAGTCATTTTAAACCTACTGAAATATTATATTAAAATAGGGAAGTTCGGTGGACAAATTTACTAATTTTTCACCTACAGAGGTTGACAACAGTAGCTGGAAGGAACATTTCTGATGCAGGAAGTTGATGGCATGAAGCCATATCGGTTGAAATTACTTTTTTTTTTAGCTCGTTTGAAAACAAAATGAGCTATTGCTTTCATTTTCTCGTCTGTCTATCTGTTTGTACGTAAACATTCAACTTTTTCAGGTTTTTGAGATAAATGAAAAATTCGTTTTGGGTCAGATAAGTACTAATGAAATACAGCAAAACCAAGTTAATTTGAAATTTAAAGGACTGAAAAAAATTTCGAATCACGAAAACCTTAGTTTATTCGAAATTCCCTAAAAACAATACAACTCTCTATTAAATAAGGACATATATAAAATACAATATATATATGACTTATAACATGATATTAAAACCGATTCCAAAAGAGTTATTTCAAAAATTAAACCCAAAATTTAATTTCATTAACAGAGAACAGAAAATTGTGAGTATATTTTCACTCTTACCAGATATGTTCTTAATACATCCTAATAATTCTAATGTAAAATAGTCGCAAAAATGACCAAAATACAGTTAGCAGAAAAAATATCCCTCATTTAAAATAGGAGCAAATTTTTTCCTGTTTTATTTTCTGGCGATATCCCAGGATGATGTGTTGCATGACGTCACCAAAACTTTTACCTATTGTCACTGGCATATCTCATGTACCTAATAAGTATCATCGAAGTATGTCCAAAGCTAAAAATTCATCTTCCTTAGATGGCAGTGGCTTAATCAATGGCGTTATTATAATCTCTTCCATTATTGTGGTTTATGATTGTTTTTAATGGTGTGTTCGCAAACGCATACTTTTCACGAACATTTTTTTCTCGAATTATTCAGATACAAATATATTCATATTATGAGCACAGGTATATATACATATACCGTATATTTCCGCAGATAAGACGATAGTTGAATCATAAAAAAAGGCCCCCAAAATCCGGGTCGTCTTATAGGACAGATACAAAAAAAATTAGATTGAAATTTATATAAATTGAAACCATTATAAAAAAAAACAAATCACTCACCAATGTATTTAAAATCCTGCAAAATCCTCACCTTCATCATCTAAGGCAAATAGCTTCTCAAGTACATCCTCACTTTCGTTGCTCGTCATATGGGTCCCATTCTGTACCTAGCGAGTCGATTTCCGCTTCGTCATCAGTATCCCATAACAAATCGTCCTCAGTGCCATCCATAGCATTAGAAATCTCACACTTTTTGAAGGATTTGATCACTATACTATACAGTATTATTATCCAGATGATGATCGCCGATCTAAACTAAATTCATAGGCCGTTGATAGTTTGGGGTCGTCTTATAGGAAACAGATATGCTAAAACTATAAAACTTTGACGAAAATTTATACCTCGTCTTATCTGAAGGTCATCTTATCTGCGGAAATATACGGTATATATTTTTTTCGATTTACGAATAAACAAGGATTTCGAATTATCCAGATACTTTTCTATGAAATTTGCTTATTGCATCTGTAAATTAAAAGAAAATTTAAATTATGCAGAATTTTTGAATTCACAAGTTTGGAATTAACCAGATTTACACGTTTCGACCCCCCCCCCCCCCCACACACACACATAGTTTTAATTTTCATCTTAGAGGGCTCTTAGGTTGGAAAATGAAAATTTTTAGCGAATATTGTAAGCGATTTAGTGATGGAAGAGATTTGAAATTTTTGTGAGGTGGTTTACAACGACAGCAACGATTTGTCTTTATCTTCAAGGAATGAGAAAATGGAAATTTTTTTGCTTTATGATATAAATGAAGCATTTTTGTGAAGTTGGATAGGTACTAATGATATATTATTATTTTCGCTTTGCAAATAATATTTTCGTTCAAATTTTCACGACTGAACGACAATAAAATTGTAAAATGATGAGCTTCATTCTCTTTGGAAACAAGCTCCCATATTCGTCAAAGGCATATGTTGCTCTTCTAGTTAATAGTGTCTAATCCAGGGATCGGGAACCGGCGGCTCTCAGCACTCTAAAAATGGCTCTTGATGCTTTTTGGTTCAACATTGAACTCTGATATTTTTAATGATTTTCCATTAAAAACTGGCACTAGAGCATGTTGACAGACGATAATCTGAAAGTATTGATCCCATTCAAATGCTCTAAATATACTCCAAATTTCTTTAAGTTGTCTGAAAAGACTCAAACTCAAAAGCCACACTGATGATTGTTAGATTTTTTTAATAATTCTTTTCAACGTTTTTTTTGCATACACTTTAAAATACCTATTTTAAAATATGCGGTTTAGTTTTATTTTCGTTAATAATCTATGGTTTGGTTTTCCTGTTATGGCTCTTAACTCGATAAAGATTAAAAATTGAGGGGTTCACGACACCTGGTCTAGTCAATATCGCTTAGAGCAAGGGTTCCCAAACTAACTAGTGGATGGGTATGTGTAGACATTCTGAGGGGAATGGGAGATTTTTAATGATGAACTAAAATTCTTGTTAATAGTGGAATTGGCTAATGATAAGTGAGAGATGGGGAGGTGTGAGGGTTTCTCAAAAACCAAATGATGATGCCGCAAAGTTTGGGAACCTGGCTTGAGGTTCATCCAGTGGCGAAACTAGGAGCGGAATGACCCATAGCAAAACTTATGGGCCCCCTACCTTCACTACTTTTGTGGTTGATATGGAAACCTAAAACTTTTTATCTAATTACACATCACTTTTTTTTCATTGAAAAGAAATTTGTGTAGTGTCGAAAAACAAAATGTGTGTTGAAAAGAAATAGATAAGTGTAGTAATAATTGTTTATCTTTTTGATTTTGACTTTGATTTTGAGTGGGCCCTGGAATCCCTGGGCCCATGGCCACTTACACAACCCCATTTTTCTGCCACTGACTTCAGCAATATTTTCCTTCGACGTTAACATACTGTCAAAAACAATATAAAGACGTGCAACTTATCAACCGTGAAACAGATCCATTCGGCCAGCTCAGTATGATGCTAGGAATATTCCCGGATGATTGGATCTGGAATTTAATATAGGCATTATATGTTTTGCCTTATAAGGAAACTGCTGGAAAGCTTAATTGGCATTTGTAGATACAAGCGACTTTGCCTCAGATTCACGTTAATTATATCTAAAAACGTTCAGCTGCTATTTCAAGAATTTTCCATCAGTTAATCAGTGAAATGATTAATGATCCTGTCCGTTTATCTATTCCGCTATTGAAAAATGGCCCTTTTGGGAAAAATACTTGACAGCCACCAAGTTAGAGAACAATAGAAGTTATGTCAGTAGAAAGTACACCAATTTCGAAATACTAAAGTTTGAAGCAAGTTTCTTCCGGAAAAATTTTGCCACAAATAAGTTCTCAACAAATTTCTGTCAAAAATGTTTCAACCGTATTCCTTCTAGGCTTCAAGAATTATGGAAGCTCGAATATTTAACAGCACTTCTGCTCGCTATATACTTTATGCAGAAAGTTAATGAAGACATAAGTAATGTCTACCAGGTAGTTTACTAAAATAGTTAATTACTTAAAAGTGTGAGAAATATCTTTGAAATTCGTCAATTTTAAAGATTACTTAGAGACAACTGTTAAATTTTCCACTTTCTACAACTCTTAAAAACTGAAAGAATGTTGTTGAGAATTATGATTTAGAAAGATTTTGGTGAAATCCTTAACTTATTCGAAATGTCATTTAAAAAAGAAAAGATGATTTTTAAGTTACTGAGCTTCTAATGCATTTTTTCACCGACACAGCTGGATTTACTTCTTAATTGTTTCGACCATTCTGCATTTAAGTTGCTCTACTTCTAACCTGCTCGATAGTACATTAAAACGGAATTGTAAATAGTATGATAACTTCCTATTCGTGAAAATAATATTTCATGCATAGACCCGATTCTAGAATAAACTTCAAGGGAATGAAGCAAGAGATTAGATAATCAGAACCACCAGAAAGCAGTTCGACTATTTTTTTTTCTGAAACTGTTCTCGACAGATTAGCCAAATACAACGGTGGGTGAAAAAGAAAGTTTACAAGACGTATCGTTCCAGAATTTTTACGACAATCCCAAAAATTGCTGCATTTTGACATAGACTTTGGAAATACTGAGACATCGTGGGAAGAAGTTTTTTACTCCTTGTCGCTTGAAGTCTGTGTCCTTTTCTCTCAGCCATCGTTTCACTGCCATTTGTTCTCGAGGCATCCAACGTGCACACACTTTAAATCTTAATCCTAAATGTCCCACGAGACAAATTCATGTTGCAGTTCAAGCACTGCAATTCTCCTATCGTTGCGAATCACATCAGACTCAAAACCGATAGAACTTCTGGCAAAATTTGGGGCTGGAGTAGCTCAGTCGGTGGTGCGCCAGGCTCGTAATCTGCAGTTACCAGGTTCAAGTCCCAGCCGGGATAACATTGAGATTTATCTCCGCAAAACTCTCTGCCCTGCACTTGGCAGTAGGATAATTTGAAATATCATTTGATTTTTGTGTAAGTTTTCATCAATTT
The DNA here is from genome assembly GCA_038380435.1 of Ryuthela nishihirai. NCBI lineage: Eukaryota > Metazoa > Arthropoda > Arachnida > Araneae > Heptathelidae > Ryuthela > Ryuthela nishihirai. Next base: position 91,364,407 of record JAWZYU010000004.1, on the reverse strand, counting down.
GGGGGGGAAATGTTTTGGAAGTGTGGTGTGTGATAACATATGTTGTTAAATATCATAGCTTCCATTACTCTTTAAATATTAGATTAATATTATAGAAAAAAGAGATTTAGAGAGCTCTGACCGAGATCTTCAATTTATGTCTAGTAACGTTTTTCCGTAAAAAGCTCATTTTCAAAGTTAGATAGCTTTGAATGTAGCTATTCGTTCACTTAACATGAAAGTGTCCGGACACCTTTTGCAATATAGTGTATATAAATAATAAGTTTACAATTTTTTGCCTTCATTTTATCTATTCAATTTCTCCGAGGTGTCGGGTTTATGGCTCCTTGTTTCTCCCAGATCCGGTCTTTCATACACAGTCATATGCATACGATCATTTTAACTATTCTATGTTGCTCAGAGAGCGAGAGCATGAAGAAAGGATATTTGACCAAAATGCCTTTAACCCTTAATACATAAAAGAGTAGATGAAAAGATATGATGGCTTTTTGTTTCATCAGAATGTAACACATGATTACTCAAATAGTCACCAGCAAAAGAAATCTCTGAAAAATACGAAACACAGGATCGTAGATCGTAGATCGTTACATCATAAAATGAAGTACCAGGTACAAAAGTACCCATAACCTTCTTCATCTGGAAATATGCCTAATTGGCATCAGTTTGAAAAAACAAACAAAAGTAAACCACACAATGGTGGGCCCCAAAGGGCAAAAGAACATAAAACAAAGAGTAGTAATGCTGCACAAGAGACCTAAAATGGATAATTTTCTTTAGCGAAAGCCATCATCTTAGGCCTCTTGTATCTGTTAAGGACTTCATGATCGTAGTCCAGAAGGCAGGATATAATCTCGTGCGGGTTTCTCTGCATTGACTCGTAGAAACCTCGCGAGACAAACTTAAGATATGTGTAAATATGATCAATGCCCAGATCTTTATGCAATTGTCTATTGGTTGCAAACCAGGGGGCATTGACCACACATCGCAGGATACGAAACACAGAGACAAAGCAATAAAAATATAGCTTCTTTTTTTCTTTTTTGGGGGGTGGGTGAATGGGGGAAGCAATAACTAAAACAAAAGTATGAAAAATAGTAAACGTATTATAGATATAATAATCTGTTATTCTTTGCTGTTGTTTTTATTTCCAACCATGGCCTATTTATTTGCTTTTTTACTTACGTTTGGCCCCTAAGGAGACAATATTCATGAGAATGAAATCGTCGATCCAGCTTCAGAATAGAGTTCAATGATCCAGCTTCAGAATAGAGTGCCTTAAGGAGAGAATGTCATCGAATGGTTGGCTGATAGAAAGCAATGAATAGAAACGTTAAAGTAATACGGGGAAATGGTGAGAAGCTTTAATAGTTCCATGCTGTTGATTCTTAATACCTAATGACTTGCTGTTGATTCTTAATACTTAATGACTTGCTGTTGATTCTTACTACTTAATGACTTGCTGTGATTCTTAATACTTAATGACTTGCTGTTGATTCTTAATACTTAATGACTTGCTGTTGATTCTTAATACTTAATGACTTGCTGTTGATTCTTATACTTAATGACTTGCTGTTGATTCTTAATACTTAATGACTTGCTGTTGATTCTTAATACTTAATGACTTGCTGTTGATTCTTAATACTTAATGACTTGCTGTTGATTCTTAATACTTAATGACTTGGTGTTGATTCTTAATATTTAATGACTTGCTGTTGATTCTTAATGTAGAGGATATGCAGCAGTCGTAGTTCAAATATTTGAATTCCATTCATATTATATGAATGAATTAGTTTCCAATTTGAAATGGAAGTAGTGGAAACATTGAACGAGATAATGATCCTCTGTTCCAATAGAAAGACGGTGAGATGAGAGAACTGTCATATTAGTGACTTCTGTGCAGGAACCAACAGATAGGATCCAATCTTCCTTCTTGCAACAATATCTAAGGTTTCCTATTTAATCTTCTTTTTTTCATACCCTTTAGTTTGAAAATTTTATCGTTTGGTTCAAAAACACCTAAAACGAATTAATGTTTCCACTTTCTCGTGTGTCTACACGTACAGTCAACTTTGTTTTTAGAGATAATTAAAACTTTTTTCCGATTGGATAAGTATTGATAAAACCTTAAGATTGGCATCTTCCAAAGCTCCCAAAATTTTTAATAATGTCCTCTAACGGTTGCAGAATTTGAAAAGGACAAAATTTAATCAATATTACAAACGATCTGTTTGTGTCATAAATTTGGAATTCACATTGAGAGGAATGATTTGACTTTTTATCCCAAATGGAAGAAAGTAATGTTTTATTTTATTTTAAGGGGCAAATATGAATAATAATATGAGTTGGATATTCTAATGAAATATCCTTTACATTTAAAACTCCTCTGGTAGAAAGGAGGAGAGGGGGTAGGAGGTAGTAGTAGGGGAAGGGGGGGGGACACTTTTGTATAAGGTTCATTTTACCAAGCTGAAATCCCTAATTTTCAGGGATTCCCTTCTCCAATAAATGCTGTTCAAGCTCTCCGTTGAATTTCCATAGTCAACCCTCCTTTGGATAGGCCACTGATGTAATAATACCATTTTGACGTTCTGGTCAAAATATGTTGGGGATAACCTAAGGTGGAAATACGTTGGTGATAACCTAAGGTGGAAATCACCAATTCCATTACACACAAGCACAGTTCTCCCCACATACATATACACACACACTTCTCGCCAAAGCAAAAAAAAAATTTTGTCTCAATAATTTTTATCTTTTTTGTTTATATCATTGAAATTTCGATAAAATTGCCTAGCAAATTAAAATAAATTTTTTTATTATAACCTGAATTTTAAAGTTACCTTGATTATTTAGGCAAATGTGTATCCTTATTGAGCCCACTATATGCCATTGCTATATCAATTTATCATAGATATATATAATAATAATAATAATAATTCGAAATTCAGTAGTAAATGCTATTTATTTCCAATTATAATTCAGCACTTTCTTATCAATGTTTTACTCATATGAAATTTGCTTATACAAATATAACAACCTCTCAGTAATCCGTGCTCATTTCGCTCAAGTGTGGCTTGATAGGCCGACAAACAAAAAACTATTGCATATATTGAACCAACATAAGAAACAGAATATACTTCCCTGCCAAAATATTAGAGAATTTCCATGTCAATGAGAATCTAACTGCAAAACTCTGTAACTTCCAAAAAATGCATTTAATGAAACATGTGACTGAAGATAAATTAAAGATTAAAATGAAATATATTTAAATCTGGATTTTCAAAAGCATTCGTTCAATATTTAAAGAGTGATGGAAACTGGAATATTTCATAAATAAATGCCTCACTTAGAATATATTTCAGAAATTTAATCTGAAATGCTACAATCAGTAATGTTTTATATCATTTAATAAAATAAATAGTTCTAGAAGTCTGCGTAATGATTATTTCAGTATTAGACAATTATGAATGATTTTTATAAAACAAGATAATTTGCTGTTAAATATTCCAGCCCCCATAATTCTTTAAATGCTGAACAAATATTGTTAAAATCGAAATTTAACTGGATTTGATTCTTATCGTTGTTTCATTTTCAGCCATATTTTTCGATTAAATGCGTATTTTGGAAGTTACAGAGCTTCGGAGTTAGATTCCCATTGACATAACATAGGAATTCTTTAATATTTGCAGGAGGCGGTAGCTCAGTAGGTTCGTAATATGCTAGTTCACAGGTTCGAGTCCCACTTGTGCCAGCTCTCAGATTTTTCTCCGTTAAAACCCTTTCGTGCCTTCGGTCAGTAGGAGACACCAATGGGCTTGGAATGGTCACTGTCTATTGAATGGGACGTAAAGCCGTGCCCCATGTGTGGGAGAACCATACCCTGTGTACATAAACAACATGCTGGATAGCCTTGACGGGAGACTCCCATCCGTCTTCTAACTGCTATCCAGTGGGTCCTCTTCCTCCAACATTCTCCTAGCCCTCGGGGTCGTGACTTGGCCCTTTAGTCCATTGTGTGCAAAAAAAGTGCAACTCAGAGGTACAACACCAACTCATATTTTGGTAAGGCAATATATAACTTTACATGAGGAGTATATTACATTGATATACTTTCTGCTCTTGTAAATTACGTTCCATTCCAGTTTTACTAGCTCAAACTGCTTGCGTTAATAATAGAATGAAAAAACAGGCAATTCATTAATATTTTCATCAGTTCTTCATAATTCTTTTTATGATAATTGCTTCCTTTGGAATTGTAAAATCTTTCGATAATTTGATTGGCAAGTTGAGGTAACGTCAGATCTGCTGCATCGAAGAAACCCTCCAATGGAGCAGGAAGCACGTGACTCTTCATTTTGCTTTAAAAACATCGTTTAAATCAGAGTCCAGGAAACGAATTAGTGATTAACTGTCATGAGCCTCTTTCCTTGAAGCCGTTTCAAAATATTGGTGTTAGTTGATTTTAATTTTGCTTTAAAGCCTTGCGAAAAGATTTTTTTAACATTTTAAATTCCGTCATACGAGACAATTTAGCTGTCCGTTTTCTGACATAGATGGCGCTACGAGCGAATCAATTAATGAAATGCGGGAAACTTTATATCTCAAATTAGCTAAAGATAAATATTAATCGTCGATGGTCTAGTGATTAGCAGCATACCTGTCATATTACTGGGAGCCGCATGGGTTCGAATCCCAGGCCTGAATCGCTTTTATTTTTTCAGCTGAATATTTCATGAGACCCCATGTCAACAGGACATCTCCAGTGATACTTTACTACTGAATAAAAAAGGTTTCGTACAAAATGATAGAGAAATAAGAAAAGAATAGATTAAATCAGTTGTTATAAAACTTTTTGTTTTGCGAACCATCAAATACTTAGCAATGTTTTTGGGTACCAGTACTAGGTAAATATGAACTTACAAAATATCGTTGTGCTAACCAAAAAAAGTTTTTTTCAATCAAGGTACATGAAAAAATTGGTAGTACTAAAAAATTATTTATTTTCTTGCTTATATCATGACATAGTATAAGCAAACCCATGTAGGAATGAATTCTGACTAAACTCTCTCACCAACCACAGTTTGGGAAGCTTTGGTTTAAAAGAAGAAGAGTTACAATATATTAAAAGGATCGAAAGATTTGGGTAGTTTTACCTCTGAGCGGCACTTTTTTGCACACCATGGGCTAAATGACCATGGTCACATGGACCCCATGGACCCCGAAGGCTCAGAGAAGGTTGGGGGAGGGGACCCACTGGAACAGCTGTTGGGAGACAGATGGTAGCCTCCCATCAAGGCCACCCAGCGTGTTCTTTAACGTGCACAGGGTATGGCTCTCCCGCACACGGGGCCACAGCTTAACGTCCCATCCGACGGAGGGCGGCCTTTCCAAGCCCATCGGTGTCCCCTACTGACCGTGGGCAGGGTGGTGAGTTTTGCGGAGATAAATCTCAACGCTAACGCAGCTGGGACTCGAACCTGGGAACTACAGAATACGAGCCTGGCGCCCTATCTACTGAGCCACCTCCGCCCCCAAGATCGAAAGAAGTGAACCTGTTGTAAAGGTTGAGCTGTTTTGATTACCGTGTACTCATCTGTCCTTATTAACACGGATAATTATGTTCGTTTTATATATTTATGTATTTATTTAATACCATCTGTTGCCTATATATAATTTATAACTTAATATATATAATTTAAACTTTAATAGCTGATTGATACTGATGAAAAAAAAATAGCCGTCTTTTGGAAGTCGATTGCTAGCGTTCTTGGCAACTGATCAAAAGAACCTGAGTTCAAGCTCCGTGTAAGACATGGATGTTTCTATGTTTCCTTTCAGCTGAGGTTTTGCTTTCTTCACAGACCTTCTCTATGGCTTATTAAACTGACAGGCTTCTGTCAGATATCTGTGGCAAGCAGGTGCTTGAGGGGGATTTTTATATAGTCTTCTCGCCTATTTTGACACCCATTCAGTCTATTTTGCAGGTTGCAAGTTAGCAATACTGATAATGCTTTCAAAAGTGCATGTATCTTCAGAAGAGTTATTAAGTATTTTTTAAAGGACGGAGATAACCTGGAAACATTTTCTAACTGGTTTCTCATACAACAAACGTTTACACAAAGACGTGCTTAGTAATGGCTTAGTAATGGCTTAGTAATCAGGTACGCTAAACACTAGACCAGGTAGAGATATGGAGAGTAATTATACCAAGTACGGATATAAAATTAAATAATATCAGCAAAGTCTGAGAAATTCCATTCTTTAATAGTGTTGACTCGAAAGGCGTTTTATAGGCGAAAGAGGTCTGAAAAGTAATTTTGAATATTGATTAAATTTTCTTCCAAAGAAATGATTTTTAAACTACACCTGCCATTTCATTGATAAGGATTCCACATTGCCCACAAATGAAAGAAATAAACTTGCGCCTTTCGTGTTCGCTTGGTAATAATTTAAAATAATGGTATTAAATTATCCAGAACACAACCCTAAAAATACGAAAATGAAAACATTAATATTAATTTTAAAAAGCAGAAAAACTCAATTTGCTTTCAGAAAAACAACAAATCAGTGCTTTGATCTTTATTCAAAACGCGCTCAAAAATTTAAATTTTCGGCTTGTGACATGCTTTTTCACCTTTTAATTTCGTCTACGTTTTTCGAAATACACCAAAAAATGCTTCAAAACAGCGAGCCTAGAGTATTTTTTTTTTTCAAGCAGATATTGACACTCGTTGCTTCTCCTCGTCTTCCTATCAGCAGCAGCCCGGAAGACTTGGCCTCACTTCCTCGTCCTCTGCAATCTTCCGCGCTAGCTGATGCTGAGGATGATTTGCTCTCGAGTTCTGCTCGCGAAATCAATATCTTTCAATATTTGTTATTTCGGGAATTTCGCAACTAGTTCTGTTTTCCTCGAACTTTTTGTTTTATATCACGTTCTGCGAATACTCTGTATCAAGCACAGGAAGCTCAGAAAAAGAAATTGCCTTCCATTTCTTTGGTTTTCATTTTATATTCCCAAAAAAGATTTTTCTGTTAGGTGTGTGTTAAAATTCCAGTAGCAATTTATTTATTTACAGACCTAACAACCATGGTGATGTTAGGGCCAGGCCCTTCTACACCAGGTTCAGTTAAAAACAATACAAAAAATATAAAGAAAAACAAGAGAATATTTTAAATATTATACATATCAAACATATTAGTTGTCATTATTCAATGAAGTGTCATAGTTAATTAATTTAATAGTTTTATGCTTAATAGTAAAATAAATAAATAATAATTTAAAGTTTGAAAATAAAGATCTGAGTAATAATGATATATTTAATATGTGCATACATATTACATGCATTCACTACCAAAGTCAGGCTGTGAAGGAACAAATTTCCGTTACAGAACGTTAGACTACAAAGATTGAATTTAACTACTGTAACCGTTGGACGAATGAAACCCCAATTTTCCTGGCAGCTAAGGGATATCAATGAAGCTATAATAATAAAAAAAGAAACAAATAGGGTTCCTTAAGCAGACTCACGAAGTAGTGCAGATGGGAAAATATCTTAATATCAAGAAAATTCCGAGTTTGAAATGAAAGAGATCTTACAAGAAACAATTATGAAGGTAAGAGTAGTTTAACAAATTCATCAAGTGCACTGTCAAAAATTGTGGTTCCTTTTGTTGATGTGGGTAAAATAAAAAAACTCAAGACAGCTTCTGTCCTGTCTGCTGCGCCAGATGTCATGTCGGGGAGGAGTGGTGGTAGACTCTCGAACTTCCTTTTGTTTTATTTCTTAATTAATTACTCCAATTAATTCATCTTCACCCGTGATTCTGGGTGAAATCACAGATCCGCAGATAGTTACATCCCTGCTTAGGTGTGCATCAGATGTGTTGCACATTCGATGAAAGAAATGAATGCCCAATGCACTAAGTAGAGGACAACATAGTATTTTTTTACATTCACACACACACATATATATAAACATATGGGAATATGCTCGATTCTGTGGACCTTAGCTGTGCTCAACACTTCGTTGGATGAAATGGCTTTATTGATGTTCCTTGGAGACTTCCTCCAATCAGCTTAATATAGCTTGAATGTGCTTTGCTTTTGTAGTTATTCATTTAATGAGATGGAAATCTGTACTTCCCCATACATAAATCGCTTTACAGATCTCAAATCTCGACAAGAGGATATCGTAACCCCTGCCTACGTAATTTGATTCACACAGAACCGAACCCTGCTCCTTTAGGAATTCGAGAAAGATCTACGTCACTTTGACGATTCGTAAGCAACACTCTTGTTCATTTCGCATCTCCTCTTAGCGACTCACACCCTAGCCCCTCCAGCTGCAAGTGGTACGGAGTGACGGAGATACCATAAAGCCATTTGCCGGCACTAGCTTCCCGAGCATGTGGAGAACAGCCCATCTTGGCACGAATGAATACGAATCAGCAATATTCATATTTAAGACACTACCTAAACTGCACTTATAACATATGTAAATACAATAACAATAGACAATATAATAAAATAAATAAGAGGGACACGAGACCTCTAAGATTCAATCTCCATTTTCTAATAATGGAGGCAGCACGAGTACCAGAACATTAATTCGTTATAAATGTATTAATCCTTTCAGCTCTCATAGATATATTGGTTCATTGGACAATGGAACTAATGGCCTTAAATAATCTACTTCTGAAATCAGTCCAGTTTCATTTCAATGCGTTAGAATTAGTCTTGCAGCTACTTCAACAGCTTAACAGTTCACTTCATTTAATTTTTAAGATAAATGTTGATTCTGACTACGAAACAGGCAAAAATTGAAATCGGATCCAGTTTGACATGAAGGAAAAGAGTTAATATTTACATAATGACTTAGTTTTCCGATACAGTTTTGGGTGTCGTGGGAATGCTGACTGTATATATATATATATATCTTGCTATTTGGATTCAGAAGCTTTCCCACAGTTTTTTCGCAACATTAAACACAAACAGAGCTATGCACCAATCCCCTGTGATGATGCATAGAACCGGCCAGGCCTAGCACCTAATGTCCGACCCCGCCTTCTCGTGGTGCAGACCGTTAGTACCTTTCAAAAGAGATACTCTCTTGTGGAAGTGAACGGAAGGGGAGGGCTGCCAGATTAATGTGGCCTACTAATCTGGACAAATATGGCTACGTTTCTACGTTTCTTTTTTTTTCTACCCTGCTAAGGAGTGGTCAACCACACCGAGTCTTGTTACTGACCATATAAACCCACTGGACTGGACAGATATATGGCTCTCAGCTTGATTATGGATCCTGAATTTGCTGCATTGCTTGTCTTCTGCGGAGGGAAAATCTTCCGCTGTGTTTTCTGTTTGTTTGTGGGTTGACAGCCCCAAGTGAATAGATTCACAGGATATGTTTATCAGCTGGTGGATAATCCTGAGCAGAAGTCATCGCAGGCACCTGAACTCTTTGCTTCTATTGGCATCGTCAAATTCTACATTGGAGGAAGTCTTCCAGTGTAGATGGCTTCAGCCTTTAGTAGTGGGGGAACGGGTCTTTGCCCCATGTCTGCGATTAGGGGGCTGTTTGATATTGTCGGCATTCCCTCTATCAATAAAAATAGTTTCTTTGAACATCCCACTAACCATTTTATCTCCATAGGTAGTTGGAATGTGAGGACTCTGCACAGAGCTTTTTCTTTTGATGTCCACACACAAGAATTCCACCATTATAATTTAGATATTCTCGGCTTGCAAGAGACCAGATGGACAGATAAAGGTCAGATTCTTAAAAATAATCTTAAATTTCTCTTTTCAGGGAGGGACGACAATAAGCATCACCAAGGCGTGGGTCTGCTTCTCAGCAGACACGCTAGTGATGCTCTTCTAGGATATGAGTGCATTAATGAAAGGTTTCTTACAGCAAAATTTTAGACAAGCGTTAAAGACCTGAATGTTATCTGCTGTTATGCCCCCACTGAAAATGCCGATGAGGATGAGAAGGATAGGTTTTATGAACAACTTCAGGATATTTTGAAATCTGTCAAGAAAGGAGATATTACCCTTGTTTTAGGTGACCACAATGCCAAAGTTGGTACTGACTCTGACCTTTGGGGAGGGGTGATAGGCCCTTTTGGTATTCGTAATTGTTATGGCAATGGGCAACGTCTCCTACAGGTAAGTAAACTCAATGGATTCAGAATAACTAACACTTATTACAAACACCGCGACATACATAAGTACACATGGGTTTCACCTGATGGGCTGCATAAGAATATGATTGATTACATATTAATTAACAGCAAATGGGCTAGTTCTGTTAGGAATATCAGGGCATATAAGGGAGCTGAAATTGGATCTGATCATTACCTTGTTAAACGTGTCTTGCAACTTAAACTTAAAAAGTGTGCTAGGGTTAAAAAATTTACTTTTAATACTGAAGCTCTGAAAGATCCAGTTATAGCCAAAGCTTACCATGATAGGTTACTTAGTAATTATGACAGTCACGGTTTGCTTACCACTGAAGTGGAGGAAGAATGGGATCATTTTAAACAGGCTTTTTTGGACACTAACAGTACTCTTTTAGGAAAAAAGGAGCAGAAGAGACAGAATTATCTGAGTGATAAGGCACTTGAGCTTATTTCAGAAAGAAAGAACTGCAGGAATGTCCTTAATCAATACCCTACTAGTCCTAATAGAAAACATTACAGAGAACTTAATAAACGTGTAAAGAATCAGTTAGTTGCTGATAAGAATCTTTGGCTTGATGGTTTGGCTGACAATGCCGAGGAAGCAGTTAGACAGCACAACAGCAGAGAGCTGTACCAGATAGTTAATGTTTTGTGCGGTAGAAAACGGACAGGTATGCAGGGATTGAAGGATAAACAAGGTAAGGTTATAGAAGGGGAGGATTCTGTCATGGCTAGGTCGGCTGAGCATTTCAGTGATGTTCTAAACAATGTAGTTAGTTCTACTCCCATTGTTTGCAATGATGATAGATGCATTGGTGGCTTTAATGTTGGCCCTATAACACAATCGGAAGTTATATTGGCTGTTTCTAAACTTAAACTTCATAAATCATCAGGGGTAGATGAAATTACTACAGAAATGCTTAGAGCTGGGAATGTTTCGGTTACCACTTGGATGACTGAAATTCTGAATATCTTTTATGATAAAGGCATGGTTCCTAAGGATTTTACCAGAGCTATTGTTATCCCTATTTTCAAAAAAGGTGATCGCAGTTCTTGTGATAACTATAGGGGTATTAGCCTACTCTCTGTTCCAGGTAAAGTTCTTTCCATGATAGAATTAAGAATCTGGTTGACAGTCAATTGCGTGATGAGCAATGTGGATTCAGAAGTGGTAGGGGATGTGTGGATCACATATTTTCACTTAGGCAGATTCTTGAGAAATGTTTAATGTTTCAGAAACCTTTGGTTGCTAGCTTTGTTGATTTCAAAAAGGCTTTCGACTCTGTTGATCGTCATAATTTGTGGTTGATTGTGAGATCATATGGTATACTAGACTAGTTAGTTAACATAATGAAAGCTCTCTATAATAACACTGAGTCATGTGTGAGAGTTGGTAAGGCTTGTACACAATTGGTTTAGAATTACGTCTGGTGTTCGACAAGGGTGCATTTTGTCTCCTTTTCTCTTTAGCTTGGTTATTGATTATGTTATGCGAAATTCACTGCAAGGGAAAGATTTTGGCCTTAAATGGACTGGAGATACGAAAATTTCTGATTTAGATTATGCTGATGATTTAGCCCTTTTGGCAAATGATGTTGATGAGATGAACTCTTTCATTCGAGCTGTTGATGAGACTGGTAGTAGAGTAGGTTTGGTTATAAACAGAGAGAAAACTAAAGTGATGAAAATTGGTTAGGCAGGCTGTGATTCAGTTAATCTGAATGGTTGCAGTCTTGAGCAGGTGTCACAGTTTAATTATCTTGGGAGCTATGTAACTGATAATGGTGATGTGCGGCATGAGATTAACAGACGAATAGGGATTGCTGCCGGAACTTTTATAAGAATCTATGGAGATTGTGGAGAAATTGGCGTATACACCTAAAGACTAAAATTAGACTTTATAATAGTTTGGTTCTTTCTAGGGTTAGTTATGGTAGTACGCTGTGTAAACAAGATAACAGGAAACTAGATGCTTTTGATTCTAGATGCTTACGCAGTATCTTGGGTAATAGGTGGTTCAACTTTGTAACTAATGATGAGGTTAGGCAAAGGAGTTTGCAACCTCCTTTAAGCAGCATATTGTGCAGAGAGAGACTCCGCTGGTTTGGCCATGTTGTCCATATCAATAATTATAGATTGGCGAATAGGGTTATGAGCAGTGTGCCTAAAGGCCTCAGAAAGAGGGGGAGACCTAGGATGCGGTGGGCAGACAATGTCAAACAGGACCTTGTTAGAATTGGTGTGCAGTGGCCAGATGCATTATGTAGCTCAGGATAGACTTGCTTGGAGAACTAAATTGCACGGTCTGGTTGGACCTTCGTAGCCCATGGCTGATTGAGGATGATGATGATGATGATGATGTTTCCATTGAGTGTCAGTTTTCAACGATAGGAAAATACTAATATCCATCGAGTTCACTCGGACGGCCGAAGGTCTTCTTTTGTTGATTTCGTTCCCCGGCGGTAAGACGACAGATTTTCAGGAACATGCGTCCCTTAATGTTAAACCTCTAAATACAAAAATATGCAATCTGTGTCAAGAGAAATGGATATCAGGAAATTTAGTTTCATAAAAGGATATCTAATTCTTCGCATTTGAAGCCTCAAAAAATAGCAAGGGTCTGATTTAGATGTTAACAGAACAAAGACCAAATGCAATTTCAGAACCATTGAATATCCCTCCATACAGGCTATTGACATACGTATACACTGAGATGCCAGTATATCCATATATACTATTGACTACTGAGACTACATATATACTACTGAGATGCCATATATACTATTGACATACATATATACTGAGATGCCAGTTTATTAGGCACATCTACCTAGTAGTGTATTGCGCCTCCTGTGGCTTTCAGAACAGCCCGAATTCGTCGGGGCATGGAACTTACAGATGCTAGATGCGTTATGCATCAGTGTTGTACCATATGAAATTTCGAATTTATTTTGTCTCGCTCAGTTGCTTCAAATTGAACAACGGTACAGTCTTGCTGCTAATAGCTCTTATCACCTCATTCGAAAAATGCTCGATAGGGTTTAGATATGGGGATTGTGAAGGCCAACGAAGCAAGGAAAACTCGTCGGCATGTTGCTGGAACCATTCCATGACGATATGTGCCTTGTGAGCAGGTGCATTACCGTGCTGAACATGCCAATCTGAGTGAGGATAAACTGTAGCCATGAAAAGATGAACTTGGTCAGCAACTATGTTTAAATACGCTGTGGCGTTCAAATGTCTTTTAATGGGTATCAGGAGGCCTAATGTGTTCCAGGAAAACATTCCCCACACCATCACACAGCCACCACCGACCTGTACTGTTAACACCAGACAAGATGGCTCCATGGCTTCATGTTGCTTGCGCCAAATTCTGATCCTTCTATCAGCATGATGCAAAAGAAACCTTGATTTGTCTGACCAGACTAATTTTTCCAGTTGTCAATGGTCCAGTGTCGATTCTCCTGCGCCCACTGGAGATGCGCTTTCGTGTTCGTTGCTGACAAACATCGGCACTCGACATGGTCGGGGGCTGTTGTAGCCCATTCGCAACAACTTCTGATACTTGGTGCGTTCGGAGATGACCTTCTGCACATCAGTGTTTAATTCTGCTCTGATTTGCCTGATTGTGGCCCATCCGTTCGCTTGCTCGATTTTCGCCAATCTCCTTTGACCCCTCTGATCCACAAGATGTTTTCGTCCACATGATCACTGTCATTGGTAGTTTGTTTTCTTTTCGCACATTCTCGGTAAACCCTTGAAACTGTTGTGCATGAAAAGCCCAAGAGGACGGCTGTTTGAGAGATGCTAGAACCGACACGAGTAGCACCAACTCTCATGACTTATTCAAAGTCACCCAGGTCGCTCGTTTATCCATTCTGACGCTCAATCCAACTGATGTTGGAAGAGCTGGTCTGTCTAATTTATATCTCACACTGCGGTCATGTGACGTATTAGGTGTTGGAATGAACCATTTATGTGACGAGAGGTGGTGTACCTAATAAACTGGCATCTCAGCGTAGAAGCATTAAATGTTCCTGCAGTTTAAGGGAGAATATGAGACCCTTAAAAAAGACTTGCCGCTGTCTGTATCTGAAAGAAAGCTTGATTACAGAAATACTAAAACCTACTGAAATTTAGTTTTCAGATTTCGATTTCACCTCCCATACAGGTTATTTCTGGACAATAGCAATTCTATGTTCCTTGGGGAACTTAATGCAGTCGAAGCAATCCTAATCGATAATATAGAACCCCAATTATCCCGACTGAATTTGATTGAAAAAGCATTTGAAAGAGTATTATTTCCCCCCTTAGATTGAAGACGTTGCAGATTTTTAAAACCGAGTATACCTGTGGTTGAGTAGCTAAAGTGTTACACTATCGATCAGAGTGGCTCGGCGTCAAGCCCCGGATAAGGGTTTCTTTCCTTATGCTGTTTATACTACCATAGAAAAATATATGTCAATATTATACTGACAGGCTCTTTCAAATCTCTGTTGCAATCAGCTGCTAAAAGGCATTTTTTATTTCCTTTGTCGAATATTGCACAAATTATTGTCATGACAGAAAAAGTAAACGAAATGATAACGAAATTATCAAAGTTAATGGAACTTGAATAAATAAATATTCCCTCAAGCAGTTGCTTGCCACAGAGGTCTGACACGAGCCTGTCAATTCACTTGCTATTATACTAGAAGATCTGTGCGGATGGCGAGACCTCAGCAAAAAAAACGACACCTACATCCATGCGTTATTCGTGGCTCGAACCCAGGTCCTTTGATCAGTAGACAAGCGCATTAACCACTCGTCCACGGGACGGCTAATGGAGCTATAGGCGCCGAAATAAAAAATCAACAAGAGCAATGAAGTCAAGAGTTTTCCATGCAAAGACTTGAACTTTAAAGAGCTTTCTTAAAGGTGAGGGACTATTCCTTGATTAAAAGGAGCATCAAGAGACCATGAGTTGAAGGGCCGGACTTTGACTTTCTGAGGTCCTAATTTAAGAGGCCTCAAAATTTCTAAAGTCGAAATAAGTTATATATTTATTATTCTGATTGGAGGGAACATTAAAAAATATATGAAACTGATGTGATGAAAGTATTATACTAGCTTTGGTATAGAATAATGGCTGTGTAAAACCGAGATGAGTAGTATTTGCTCAATAGATTACTTTGAATATAAAAAAAGGTCGTGGCAGTAAACTTCAAAGTTAAATTTTTGAGGCCCCCTCATAATCGTGACACTCTAAGCTGTAGCTTAATTAGCTTATGCATAAGATCGACCCTAATGAGTTGTCAAATCGGGGTACATTTCTGAGAGACAATACAGTCTGAAAGAAAAAAGTCGCAGCGGCCAGAAACACAAAAAGATATTTCAAAAATTGGTGAAGGATAGGAACACTGGTTTTCACAACTGAGAACACTAATAATTTAGAAGTGACAAAAAGTGAAAAAAGTGAAAAAAAAAAGAAAAAAATTAAAAAAAACAACAAAAACAACTCGAAGTCGATCAAACATAAATTGAATCGCGAAACTGAATCAGCAGCTTCCCAATACAAAACGCCACCATCCTTATCGACAATATTTGGAGCGCATGCGGCGATGGAACAGTTCCAGAGGTTGTCAGTTTGGCGGGGAACAAAATGAGAGCTCATTACATTGTTAAATGATAATTTATTATTTATGTCTACTATGTCAGCGAAAAAAGTGTCATGTTGTAAACTACTTGCATTTAAATTACATTTCTAGTAATGCATCCTTTGGTTTAAATACAGCGAATACTATATTATTATTTGCCAGAATATATTACACATAGAAAATTTTGCAAGGTTTTCCCCAACAATCTGATGTTAAGGTGTGGCATTACTGCAGCTGATGTGCCAGACCACCATGAGCCAGAGAAATTTCAAGGAGGGGATCCGCTGGACAGCTATTGGGAGAGAAATGGAAATCTCCCGGCAATACCATACAGCGCGTTCTTTAACGCGCAGAAGGTATGGCTAACTTGTACAGTCGCTCAAAAAAGTATCCGAATACTAAGGTTGATTACAGAATTCAGAAAAAATATCTGGCAACGATTTTTTTAGAAATTAGTGATCTGGCAACCTTCGTGTCACGTGATTACAGAATTCAGGAAAAATATCTGGAGCGTGTACAGCAACTGTACACGCTCCAGTTACCGTTCACAGCAAACTGGAGCGTGTGCAGTTACTGCACACGCTCCAGTTTGCTGTGAACGATAACTGCACACGCTCAATATTTCCGTGAGTGAGCCCACACAATCTAGTATCAAAATAATATGACCACCTACAGTCGCTCAAAAAAGTATCCGAACACCATGGTTGATTACAGAATTCAGAAAAAATATCTGGCAACAATTTTTTTTAGAAATTAGTGATCTGGCAACCTTCGTGTCACGTGACACGAAGGTTGCCAGATCACTAATTTCTAAAAAAATCGTTGCCAGATATTTTTTCTGAATTCTGTAATCAACCGTAGTGTTCGGATACTTTTTTGAGCGATTGTACAGGGGATAGCTCTTAACGACCCATCCGATGGACAAAATCCTTTCCAAGTCCATTGGTGTCCCTTTTTTCGGATGAGAGTAGAGTGGAGATTAGCGAAGAAAATTCTCATTTCAGACCAAGTTGGGACTCAAAACTTGGGAAAAGCAGATTACGAGGTGAGTTCGTTATGGACTGAACCAACCCTCACCTTTTCAAATACGGAAAATGAGTCCGAAATACACTTGTCTGATTTGAGAGAAACACAGAGGTAAATTAATCATCGAATAAGGGATTTGAGAAAGAGGTAAATCTCAGTAGAATGATAATGCAAAACATCCTTTGCTTTGCAGAAAAATGAAATTTTACTAACAACTTGTTTTATTATGAACACGTCTCCTAAACAATTTCGAGTCAGACCTGGAATCTTGCTATCACCCATTTATTGCAGAACAACTCTGTAAACTACATTCATCCCCCTATGGCATGATATTATGATGGTATATATGGCGGGATAGCCACTTTATACAAACTAAAGGTATCGCTTAATCTTCTTTATCAGTCATTCAGCTCTTCTGAATTAAAATATATTTAATAGAGTACACTTCAACCCATTAGTCTTTTAGCCAGAACATTTAACCTTTGAAAGATCTGAAGCCGAGAGCAGATTATCAAAAACAACAAACTTATCAGAGCTGCAGGTGCGTACTTTCTATATTGGTGGACTCAAAGCTTCAGCAAATGCGATTTTTACACGAAACGTTTAACGTTCTCTAGGCTCATAAAGTTGCCCTATGATTAACCAACAGGTCTTGCATACTTTCAACAACCTCGTATAAAGTTTCGCTTTCCCGCTAATGATGCGTTGCCATGGTAAAAGTTGTAATGAAGGCAGACAGAGCATCTTGTGTCCTCTTACTCTGACAAGGAATAGTTGCCGGAGCTTTATATTTCACTCCATCAAAGTCTCTTTTGTTGCGATGTTCATAGAAGCATTAATTGATCCCCAGGAAGCGACGCAGAAGCAAAAGCATCGAGTGCACACAGCTACGGTGAGCAGAGACTCGATACTTGCCAAGAATGTGAAGGTCATTCACGTTGTCAGAGAAATGAGAACGAAAACAAAATGAAAACTCTTTTCATTGAAATTTAAAAGCAATATCCTTCACTGAAGATTTATATTCTAGTCTGCATTTCAGTTAATCAAAAGTAAACTATTTGAACAGCTTTTCTTCCACTGGGAATCAAAGGCTTCCGACCCTTTCTCTTTCAGGTTATCGCAGTTGTTTTAAATGTTGCCAAGTAAAGGAAACAAAAAGCAGAGCAGAAAACGTTCAAATAATTGTTTCTTTCTATAGCGAGAGGTCTCACAAGAGCTTCTCAGCATAATACTCCACAGAAAGGGGCGCGGTTGACTCAGAAGATAGGACGCCAGGCTCGTAATCTGTAGTTCAAGTCCCACTTGTGCTGTGGTTGAGATTTACCTCTGCTATCTACCACCTTGCCCTCGATGAAAAAGGGGACACTGATGGACTTGGAAATGCAGAGGTCCTTCGGATGCGACGTAAAGCCATTGTCTCGTGTGAAGGAGAGCCATAACCTGTGAACGTTAAAGAACACGCTGGATGGCCTTGACGGGAGATTTCCATCTGTTTCCTAACAAATGTCATGTGGGTCCGTTCCACAAACTTCTCTGAGCTCCTGGTGTCTTGTGACTTGACCATTTAGCCCATTGTGTGGAAAAAAGGGCCACCCAGAGGTAAAACAATCCAAATATTTTAAGTTATCGCAATCGTTTCAAGTGCTGCGAAGTAAAGGAATCAGAGAATAACTTTCTTTCGACATCGAGAGGTCTGACAGGATTGTGTTGTTGTTTCCCCTCTGAGCGGTACGTTTTTGCACACAATGGGCTAAATGGCCAGGTCACAAGAATCCTGAAGGCACAAGGATTGGCGGAGGGAACCCACTGGAACAGCTGTTGAGAGACAGATGGTATCCTCCCGTCAAGACCATCCAGAGTGTTCTTTAACGTGCACAGGATATGGCTCTTCCGCACACGGAGCCACGGCTTCAAGTCCATTCGACGGATGGCGGCCTTTCCAAGCCTATCGGTGTCCCCTACTGACCGTGGGCAGGATGGGTGTTTTGCGGAGATAAATTTCTACGCTGATCGAACTGGAACTCAAACATGGGAACTGCAGATTACGAGCCTGGCGCACTACAAACTAAGCCACCCCCGCCCCAGGTCTGACAGGAGCTTCTTGGTATAAATCTTCCATAGTGGAGACTTCCTCACATGAAAATGACCGTGTGCGGAAGAGCCATACCCTGTGCACGTTAAAGAACACGAGACAATGGCTTTACTATATTATCGATTAGGATTGCCTCAGTAGAGCAGAAACACAACAGAAGCAGCCATTTCTTTATTTCCAAGATTCTCAGCAGTTTATTATGAAATGGACACTCGAGCAAAAGGTAGAAAATTTATTATGATGATTATGCCTTGCTTAATTATAGTGTCTAAATACACATTTTGAGTCATAATGTCAACGGATTTATTATATGTCAGTGTTAAATAAGTTGGTAGGTGTTGCTTTACAATATTTTATGTTTTCTTAATCTAATATCTCCACAAACGAGCTTTGGCTCATGTGAAGTTTTGAATTTTACACTTTCAAAATTGTCTATTTACTTTGGAAAAGAAAAACATTTATTCCCTTTGCTATTATAAATTTTAAATTACATGTTTGTAATGCATCAAAAATGTGAAATAAATTTGAAATTTGAATTGAATTTACCATTTCCCCAAAGCCACCCATTCTAATTGCTCTGTTAATAGGACGGAGACTTTGAGATCAATGTTTGAAACAATAACTTTCTCCTCGACATCCACTTGACATAGATGTCCTGTGGATGTAAATCAGAAAGGATTTGTGAAAGAGACGATGTCAAGCAGAATGACAATACAGATATTTTATTAAATCCGTCTCTTGAAAATGCACCTAAATACGCTAAAACTGTGACAAAAGCTTAAGGAAGTGACAAATTGGGTAGATTGTCATAAGCGGTGAGTTTAGTAAGGTTATTTTGGGATTCTGTTGGACTTTGCGAAATCTTTCCCCTTAGAGATTGGGGATTTCTGAAAGTAAAGACGTGTAAGTTCACAAAAAATCGCGATCTTCAAAAGTCTGAATCATTTGCTTTAGAAAACTCTGAAGCTCATTTTTGGAATCTCGTTGCTCTCGAACAAAACATACGTTTACCAGAAGAAATATTAAACTATCAATGCGACTGAAATTGGCCTGAAATATATAAAAAAATAGCTTCATAGTAAGAAAAATTAATTGGATTTCGTAAACAACAATTATGTAATAATTTACACAGAAGTAGCTGAAATAAAATACATCTGTGAACAGATACAGAGCTTCAGAGCTTAGTGAGTATTTAAGTTAGTTTTCGTCTTCCTAACTTCAAAAGCTTTTTTTCTTACTTAGTGGGACAACAGGAATTCCATTCAACGGTTTTAGAGCTATTGGGTTATTTACCATTAGCCATTTTACTAAAAAATTGTCAGGTGAGGGAGTCTCCATTCACCCATTTTATGCGCAAAATGGGTGAATATTTATTATACTACCAGCCTGCTTCTTTATTATACTACCAGCCAGGGTTCAATTAAATCACGTGAAACTTAGGTTGGGTTGTTTTACCTCTGAGCGGCACTTTTTTGCACACCATGGGCTAAATGTCCAGGTCACATGGACCCCGAAGGCTCAGAGAAGGTTGGGGGAGGGGATCCACTGGAACAGCTGTTGGGAGACAGATGGTAGCCTCCTGCAAGGCCACCCAGCGTATTCTTTAACGTGCACAGGGTATGGCTCTCCCGCACACGGAGCCACGGCTTAACGTCCCGTCGACGGAGGGCGGCCTTTCCAAGCCATCGGTTTCCTCTATTGACCGTGGGCAGGGCCGGGAGTTTTGAGGAGATAAATCTTAATGCTGACCGAACTGGGATTCAAACATGGGAACTGCAGATTACGAACCTGGCGTGCTACCGACTAAGCCGCCCCTGGGTGAATGGTAACTAGGACCCAAAGTGCTCAGAGAAAGTTGGGGAAGGGTTCCATTAAGCAACTGTTAGGAGACATAAGGCCATCGAACGTGTTCTTTAAGATGCACAACATAAGGCTCTCCTTCACATGGCTGAGTGTCCCATCCGACGAAGGCGGTCAATCTAAGGCCATCAGTGTCCCCTTTCTCCCCGAGGGCAGTGTTGGTTAGCATAGATCAGCACCGGATTAAACGTCATCCCCCCTTTGAGAATATTAGTAAGCAGGTCCGGATCTAAAAAAATATCGAGAGGGGGAGGGACAAGAATCACAATCGAGTCAGAAAAATGTAAGGAGTGTAAATGTATGAAAATATAAATAAGTTTAATATTTTTTCCTCTATTAACATTTTTAACATTCTGAAAAAGGGAGGAGGTTTGCCGCCCCCCAATATCAGGCACTGCTAGTAAGGTTAATGGAATCCAAACATTATTAAGCTGGTTCCTATTTCACTCATTTTGCATGAAATTTCTTAAAAAACCTTTAAAAAGTGGAAAAATATTTCACTGCAAGGGAATTTTCCACTGCCTAAATCTAAAATCCATTACTATTGCAATTCTTCAGCTGTCGGTGAGACATAAGAAGCTGTTGGAGATAGGCTGCATAACGGAAAATGACATGCATTTTAAAAAATGGTTCGCCATCACTGTCTTAGCTATGTTCACATTATATGGACCCGCAATTTGTCTTAGCCATTGATCTCTGCAAAGTTAATCGGACATCTGCAGTTGTTCATTCCAACTGTTTTCCGATATAATCTTTTCACAACTAAAACAGTTCGAATAAACTGAGCTACCACTGAGCGCCACTGTTCTGCACGCAATGTGCTATATCGACAGGTCACAAGGACCCCAAGGACTCAAGGAAGATTAAGGGAAGGGGACCCAAAAGAACAGCTGTTAGGAGACAGATGGAAGACTCTCGTCAAGATCATCAACAGTGTTCTTTGGCATGCACAGGGTATGCCTCTCCTTCATATGTGGTCATGTCTAATGTCCCATCCGACGGACGGCGGTTTTCTTAAGCTCCTAGGTGTCCCTATTTTCACCGAGAGCAGGGGGAGTAGGGGGGAGATAAATCTCAACGCTGGCGCAGTTCGACTCGAATACGGGAACTGCAGCAGCGCACCAGAACGGAAACTGTTGAACTACCGACTGAGCCATCCCCTGCCCTTGCTGCACAGGTGATGACACATTTTGTGTTTTCTTCTGAGGCCCCCAAGATCATTGCATCACCCTGCACAATTTCATTTCATTGTTCATATCTTGTTTTAAAGAGATTTTCAAATAGGAATTTCACGTGAATTTTTATATGACTACGAAGATGTTAAATATTCACAAAGGGTTCAATTAAATCACGTGAAACTTAGATTTACATTTCTATAATTTAGCGACGTTTTCCTTTGTAATCAGCGATCCCTTCATTAAAAAAAAAGTACTAAATCTGCAATGACGGGAATGAATGATGTGCAAAGGGTCCGGCGTCATGTGAGAACGAATAAAGATTTCTGGTTCTGTAAAGCTGTCTGCTTCAAATAACCACTTGTTTATGACACCACCCATCAGCGAAGAGAAGAGAGAACTCAGCCAATGCTGGAGAGTTTTACGACATCTGTCGCATGGGATGACGTAGTTGAGTTTCTACGAAACAGGTTTCGCTACTCTCGCGGAATAACCTTGTCCGCTCGAAACACTTACGTCATCAGATCACTCAGGGAGCGAAGAAATCCTCGAGAGAGGAGAGAGAAATTAAACAGATTCAGTGAGAGTGCGGAATGTAGGAGTATTTTTAGTGTAGTGCTGACGTTGGCATAATTAGATCTTTTAAATGCTACAGATAAAGTGCCAACAAAAGAGTTGTAAGCTTTGCATAGATTAATCACTGAAATCAAGTTTAAAGGATAGCTTAAAATGCAAATGAAGACTTTAATTAGATTTTAGATGAACTTTTGCGGCTTGAAACATTATCGCTATGGAGATCCAATTAAAGAGTGTCTGGTTTCGGTGAGGTTGATTTGAAACATTCGTGAGAAAAGATGAATCAAAATTTTAATCAGAATGAAAATGAAATCTGTCTCAGTAAATATGAATCGAGGTAGCTGTAATTGAATGGGACAATTGCTTCTCCAAGGAGTAAGACTGTTCCTCTTTCTCAAATCATCGTCCTCCCACAACACACACCCGCAATAAAATAATGAGATTGCTTTAACGTATTTTTTTGGTTCAAAAATAAACAATTTTTTAATAAAATGATGTGTTTATCGGAACGTTCCCAACACGATAACTGTAAAAAACCACACTAATGCAGCGCCGCCAACTTTCGATCAAAGAGGATCGACTCCTTGCGCCCAAGGAGAAACTAATGTCACTGAAGAAAACGGTTACACTCAGCACCTCAAGAAACGCGGCTTTTTTCGTTTGGACTGTTTTACCCTTTTTCTTTTGCGTAAAAGGAGTCAAAGGGACCTCTGAGGGATTAATTGGATCTCGAAGGTCTGGGAAGTGGATCCGTGGAATGCATGTTAGAGAATGGATACATGGTTTATGAGAAGGCCATTCAGTGTGTTTCTTAATATGTCTCTTTCATCCACGGTGAGTACTGCCCCAAATCCCATTCGATGAACCCACGGTGCTGCGAAACCAGGGTGAATGAAGGAAGGGTGGTGCCACTCCGAAGGAAGCGTTTCTTGACGGTCATTGGCTAGGCATTTTGACGTCACAGCGGGTAGATGAAGGTAAACAAAGCGTATAGAGTCTAACATCCTTCTTTAAAAACTGGACCATTTTGTAAAAGGGACCTTGGCCCCTTTATCATCTGGTCCAGGAGAAAAAGTTTTTTTTGTGTGCGTCAAAAGTAGGGACCAGTACAGTGAAGTGCTAGCGACCCTACATGTTGGCGATAGGCTTTTGGCCGCAGACCGCCTAAAAGTGAAAGAGGTGGTTGAGGTTTCGTGCCAAGGAAATGCTGCTTCGTAGTTTTGTGGCAAGGGGGTGGGGAGGGGAGAGGTTTGGAGTAAAATTCTTCTGGGAGGGGAGAGGTTTGGAGTAAAATTCTTCTGGGAGTGAAAATTGTAGTGTGTGATCACTGTGTGGCCCATGTTGGCCGGAAGTTGGTAAGAAGGGTGCAAGGTAAATATTCAAAATCGCCCCGAATCTCTTATAATTAAGGATGGACTAAAATGATCGGCAGATCTTGAAATTTCTGATTTAGAATATGCTGATGATTTAGCTCTTTTGGCAAATGATGTTCATGAGATGATCTCTTTCTTTCGAGCTGTTGATGATGGTAGTATAGTAGGTTTGGTTATAAACAGAGAGAAAACGAAAGTGATGAAAATTGGTCAGGCAGATGGTTTGCCACCACTAGTAATCATTTTTAAAAAAGGGTACTTTGGGAGTTGTAGTTTATTGTTACAGAGTATAATTATGTATATATATATTTTTTTTTGAAAACATCAATACAATTGCACAAGGGAAATAAGGTGGTGCAGTAATGTGTCCAAAATGCTTCTTTTTGGTCCCTGTACTGGATCTTTTTGGCATCTGGATCTTTTGGTGTCCAATGGATCTTTTGAGTAGGAGGTGTCTGCAGGGAGGAGAGTCATATTTCACATATTGAGATGGAGAGTCTGCAGGAAGTTGGAAGGTTAAAGGATTTTGCCAGTACTTTGTATGAAATGGGCCAGGGACCTGAAATGTGATTTTGCCTTTGTATGGGTGAGGTTTAGGATGGTCTGTAAGGTGAATGTGGTGACTCCAAGTGTAGCAAGTTTGTGATAGAGGGTGTGTCTTTGTGTGTTGTATATTTGACAGTGTAGTAGGTAGTGGGGGATATCCTCTATCACTTGGCAGTTTGGGCAGAGTGCAGTATGTATTTTTCTAATCATAAATAAGTCTTTGTTGATGTTCGCTCTGCCAGTCCGGAGTCTGTGTATTGCTGTTTGGGCCCTTCTGGATAAGTAGTTAAGATGTAGTGTGTTTGAAGAGGGGGCTATTGTGGCTCTGAATGTGTTTTTATCTGTAGTGTATTGTACCCATTCTGGGTCCATGTGTGATAAAAAATTTTTGTGTATTCTCTTATGTGATGTTTGCATGTAGTGACAGTGTGGTAATTTGGGATTGTGAGTGTGAGGCCTTGTTTAGCAAGTGAGTCAACAGTCTCATTATGGATGATGTTGCAATGGGAGGGAGGTAAGACAGTTTTCTGTTGGCAGAAAAAGTGTTTTATTACAATTTCAGTTTTTTTAACTGTTTCGGGTCTATCTAGCTCTCAGGGAAATATTTATTGTTATAGAAAACACTCAGCAGCCACCTTATTAGGTACAATTCCATGTTATGCCAATAATAACTGAGATACAGAACTCAAGGACATCTTAAATAATCGTTTTTTGAGAAAGCGTGACTGAAGACAATTTAAAAATCTGAAATCTATTTCAACCTAGATTTTTAAAAATATTCATTCGCTATTTAATGTTAAAGAAGCTGTACTATTTAACAGCAATAATTGCGATTTAAGTAATTGCTTCTCAAAAGTTAATGAAAAAATTTAAAACTAAAGGAATAATTGTTTTGCTAAACTTTACTAATTACGTCTAAGAGTGTTTACAGCAGTTCACATGAAAATTTGGTTAATTTTAGCTAATTCTGAATGATATTTTGCAGAATGAGCTAACTTGCTAAACGTTTCAGCTTCCATAACTCTTGAAATACTGAACGCATATTATTGGAAATCGAGATTTAAATAGATTGTTCCTAAAATTATTTTCAGTTGTATATTTTCATGAAAATATTATTTAAAGAGATAATAAGTCATGTATCTGCGTTACTATTAATATAATGTGAAACTGTATCTAATAAAATAGTCCTTTGAATATATGTTGATATTACGAGTATCATAATTACATCATTTGTAATTCATACGAATTATTATAGAATTCTATCAGAATAATTCTGAAAAATTATTCTGATCTTACGCTTAAAATTAATTCGATCGAATTAAAACACCAAATCTTTATTTCAACTTATCTTTTTGCTAACTATGCTAATAATCATAATGAAAATAATAATAAAAAAATTCGTCGCCGTGAGTAATGGTTTAAATTTTGTCCCTTCCAACAAACATTTAATGTGACCTAGTGTAAATACAGTTTTCAATTTATTAAGAAAACTTTTCCGTCAGTTATCAAGCGAAAAGTCTGCTTTTTTTTTCTTTATTTTGATTAATTCTGAAATTTTTATTTATGTTTATTCCACTGCTTTTGCTTTGATCGTAATCTTGTTTGCAAAGCAGAGATTTTCCCCCTCGGCTTTATTTCGTTTTTAATAGCAATTTGAAACTGCTGCTATAATTTTCTAATGCGTAGACAATGATCCACTGATGTAAGATTTTATTTCCATGAATCAGTACAGTATAAGCCAAGGATTGAAATTATCAGTTAGCTGAGCTAATGCTACTTTTTTATTGGGTAGAGCAATCGGTTTCTTATTCCAACAATCATTTCGTTGTTCCCGAGATAACAATCATTTGGTCGGAGTAGAATCGGTCACGGTAACAAGACTGAATTTCCTATGTGACGTTTTTTTTTTCAATCTGAAATGGCATTATCATTAGGTTTACGTTTAATGGTTAGTCCTAAGAGTTCGCTTCATAAATCTTACAGGTGATCGATCTTAACAGGCATTTGAAAAATATTTACCTCATACTTAACATGTGCGCATCGAGTTTATCTTCACGCCGACAATGCAGTACCAACTTCGTATTAATTTTTGCTTCTAATTCGAATATATATGAAACATTTTTTTTTTATTCATCGAAGGATCACTCGTGTAGTTTGCTACTGCACAGTGCGGTATGAAAAACAGAAGCAAATATTACCTGAAAAGACTTCACAGAGAGAGAAATTCACCAAGCGAAGAAAGACACGAAGGAGCGTACGATTATGAAAGTACATTTGTTGAGCTCTCCCCACTGTGAGTCATGGGGCACGGCCAACACCTCCTACAAGAGAAGGCCATACAACTAAGTCACAGATTAGTTGTATACAAACTGACTACATCTAGAGCCCTTATATACCAGACCAACCAGCGACGATCGGCTTTAGCGACTGCGGTACTACGGATTTGATCCATGACGGTCTTACGACATATTAAACTGATAGAGCTCTGTTAGCATATCGAGATCGGCGACTCCGGTAGTCGCCGATCTCGGTTTCGGAGGGTTATGGCCGTCACGATCGAAATTTGTCGCATGCATATTTTATGATATTAACCAAACTAAACTTAATCTTAATCAATGAATGACTACTGACTTAAATGATGCTATCATTCATCTACATATTACTAATCGATATATCACATAAATTAACATTAAAATACCGAAGCAATAGTCAGAAGTATATGTTGTAGAATGCCGTAAGCCTAATACACGTTCTCGGTCGCATTCTTTCAACCCACTTTTTTTCCATTTAATTGGATCAGCCTGGAATTTAAGTGTGCTTGGACGCGCAATTTGAAATATACAACCTGTGAATGAGAAAACAATTTTTGTTTTCAATTTCAGTTAAATTCGTAATAATTCCATCACAAGACATACAAATTTTTAAAAATACATGCGAATGTGTGAAACACCCCAGGGGTTTTCACGTTCAAATGTATGGAAAGGTTATATGAATCATGTATGTACTCTACATAATAATGGATCTTTGAACAAAAGGTTTATTATTGCATCTACCTCTAAGGGAATCCATGTATCTTTCAATTGATCCACATATAGGATCGATTTTTAATCGATAAATCCGCACGTTCTCCTTTTTTCGATTATGACTATAGATATAACTATACTTTTTAAGAGGACCGATTACTTGGTAATCAGGAAGGCTTTCCGAAATTGTGTTTCAAGTTTGGATTTAGCGACATGCTTGTGTTGAGACGTAGATATTGATTAAACATATCAACCTCTACAACGTTTCTAATATTTCTTTAAGATCAATTTGTCCTAAAATTGCTTGGACGCGCAATTTGAAATATACACTCGGTGTATGAGAAAACAATTTTTGTTTTTAATTTCAGTTAAACGGTTAATAATTCTATCACACAAACATATATAATTTTAAAAATACAGGTGAATGTGTGAAACACCCCAGGTGTTTTCACGATCAAATGTATGGAAAGGTTATTAAATCACGTGTGTACTCTATATAATAATGGATTTTTCACAAAAAGGTTTATTATTACTTTTACCTCTAAGGGAACCCATGTGTCTTTTGGTTGATCCAGGTTTAGGATCGAAGTCTTAATCGATAAATCCGTACGTTCCACTTTTTTCGATTATGACAATGGATATAAATATACTTCTTAAGAGGACCAGTTACTTGTAATAAGGAAGGCTTTTTGAAAGTGGGTTTCAAGTTTGGATTTAAAGACAGTGGTGTGTTGAGAGGCAGATATTAATTAAATATATCAACATCTACAATGTTTCTAAAATTTTAATAAGATAAATTTGACCTAAAATTGCTTGGACGCGCAATTTGAAATATACACCCTGTGTATGAGAAAACAATTTTTGTTTTAGTTTCAGTTAAACGGTTAATAATTCTATCACACAACATATATAATTTTAAAATTACATGTGAATGTGTGAAACACCCCAGGGGTTTTCACGTTCAAATGAATGGAAAGGTTATTAAATCATGTGTGTACTATATATAATAATGGATCTTTGAAAAAAAGGTTTATTATTCCTTTTACCTCTAAGGAAATCCATGTATCTTTTGGTTGATCCAGGTTTAGGATCCAAGTCTTAATCGATAAATCCGCACGTTCTCCTTTTTTCGATTATGACTATAAATATAACTATACTTGTTAAGAGGACCGGTTACTTGGTAATAAGGAAGGCTTTCTGAAAGTGGGTTTCAAGTTTAGATTTAAAGACATGCGTGTGTTCAGAGGTAGATATTGATTAAATATATCAACCTCTACAGCGTTTCTAATAAATCTATAAGATCAATTTGACCTAAAATTGCTTGGACGCGCAATTTGAAATATACACCCTGTGTACCAGAAAACAATTTTTGTTTTTAGTTTCAGTTAAAGGGTTAATAATACTATCACACGGCATATACAATTTTAAAAATACATGTGAATGTGAGAAACACCCCAGGGGTTTTCACGTTCAAATGTATGGAAAGGTTATTAAGTCATGTGTGTACTATATATAATAATGGATCTTTGACAAAAAAGTTTATTATTCCTTTTACCTATAAGGGAATCCATGTATCTTTTAGTTGATCCACTTTTAGGATCGAAGTCTTAATCGATAAATCCGCACGTTCCACTTTTTTCAATTATGACTATAGATATAACTAATACAGTGGACCTTCGTTATAGCGCTGCTCGCTATACCGCGCACTCGGTTATAGCGCGGGCGATGTTCGCGATAAGTTCAAACATGTTTATACAGGTCCTGCGGCGTTAGTGAGTATCACATTTTATTGTTACTGCCTATTGAGTAATTGTGTATGTATTGAGTTCCTGCATGTTTTTGAATAGTGTTTAATTATTGTATGCATGATGAGTAAAACAAATGCTTACAGTGTGAAATTTATTGTGTCGCCACCGCGCCACTCGGTATAACGCGGTTCACCTTATAACGCGGGTGTTATTTCCCGCCCGACATGCGCGTTATATCGGGGGTCCACTGTACTTCTTAAGAGGACTGGTTACTTCGTAATAAGGAAGGCTTTCTGAAACTGGGTTTCAAGATTGGATTTAAAGACATGCGTGTGTTGAGAGGTAGATATTGATTAAATATATCAACCTCTACAATGATTCTAATATTTCTATAAGATCAATTTGACCTAAAATTGCTTGGACGCGCAATTTGAAATATACACCCTATGTGTGAGAAAACAATTTCTGTTTTTAGTTTCAGTTAAACGGTTAATAATATTATCTCACGACATATATAATTTCAAAAATACATGTGAATGTGAGAAACACCCCAGGGGTTTTCACGTTCAAATGTATGGAAAGGTTATTACATCATATGTGTACTCTATATAATAATAAATTTTGACAAAAAAGTTTATTATTCGTTTTACCTCTAAGGGAATCCGTGCATCTTTTGGTTGATCTACGTTTTTAATCGATAAATCTACACGTTCTCCTTTTTTCGCTTATGACTATAGATATAACTATACTTCTTAATAGGACTGGTTATTTGGTAATAAGGAAGGCTTTCTGAAAGTGGGTTTCAAGTTTGGATTTAAAGACATGCGTCTGTTGAGAGGTAGATATTGGTTAAATATATGAACCTCTACAGGGTTTCTAATAATTCTATAAGATCATTTTGACCTAAAATTGCTTGCACGAACAATTTGAAATATACAACTTTTGTATGAAGAAACAATTTTTGTTTTTAGTTTCAGTCAAATGGTTAATAATTCTATGACACGACATATGTAATTTTAAAATACATGTGAATGTGAGAAACACCCCAGGTGTTTTTACGTTCAAATGTATGGAAAGGTTATTAAATCATGTGTGTACTCTATATAATAATGGATCTTTGACAAAAAGGTTTATTATAAATTTTACCTCTAAGGTAATCCATGTATCGTTTGGTTGATCCAGGTTTAGGATCGAAGTCTTAATCGATAAATCCGCACGTTCCACTTTTATCGATTATGACAATAGATATAACTATACTTCTTAAGAGGACCGGTTATTTGTAATAAGGAAGGCTTCTTGAAAGTGGGTTTCAAGTTTGGATATAGCGACATGCGTGTGTTGAGAGGCAGATATTAATTAAATACACCAAACTCTACAACGATTCTAATATTTCTATAAGATCAGTTTGACCTAAAATTGCTTGGATGGGCAATTTGAAATATACACCCTGTGTATGAGAAAACAAATTTTGTTTTTAATTTCAGTTAAACGGTTAATAATTCTATCACACGACATATATAATTTTAAAAATACATGTGAATGTGTGAAACACCCCAGGGGTTTTCACGTTCAAATGTATGGAAAGGTTATTAAATCATGTGTGTACTCTATATAATAATGGAACTTTGAAAAAAAGGTTTATTATTGCATCTACCTCTAAGGGAATCCATGTATCTTTTAATTGATCCACATTTAGGATCGATTTTTAATCGATAAATCCGCACGTTCTCCTTTTTTCGATTATGACTATAGATATAACTATACTTCTTAAGAGGACCGATTACTTGGTAATAAGGAAGGCTTTCCGAAATTGTGTTTCAAGTTTGGATTTAGCGACATGCTTGTGTTGAGACGTAGATATTGATTAAATATATCAACCTCTACAACGTTTCTAATATTTCTTTAATATCAATTTGACCTAAAATTGCTTGGACGCGCAATTTGAAATAAACACTCGGTGTATGAGAAACAATTTTTGTTTTTAATTTCAGTTAAACGGTTAATAATTCTATCACACGACATATATAATTTTAAAAATACAGGTGAATGTGTGAAACACCCCAGGTGTTTTCACGTTCAAATGTACGGAAAGATTATTAAATCACGTGTGTACTCTATATAATAATGGATTTTTCACAAAAAGGTTTATTATTACTTTTACCTCTAAGGGAACCCATGTGTCTTTTGGTTGATCCACGTTTTGGATCGAAGTCTTAATCGATAAATCTGCACGTTCTACTTTTTTCGATTATGAATATAGATATAACTAATACTTCTTAAGAGGACTGGTTACTTGGTAATAAGGAAGGCTTTCCGAAAGTGGGTTTCAAGTTTGTATTTAAAGACATGCGTGTGTTGAGAGTTAGAGATTGGCTAAATATATCAACCTCTACAATGTTTCTAAGATTTCTATAAGATCAATTTGACCTAAAATTGCTTGGACGCGCAGTTTGAAATATACACCCTGTGTATGATAAAACAAATTTTGTTTTTAGTTTCAGTTAAACGGTTAATAATTCTATCACACGACATATATAATTTTAAAAATACATGTAAATGTGAGAAACACCCCAGGGGTTTTTACGTTCAAATGAATGGAAAGGTTATTAAATCATGTGTGTACTCTATATAATAATGTATCTTTGACAAAGAGGTTTATTATTCCTTTTACCTCTAAGGGAATCCATGTATCTTTTGGTTGATCCAGATTGAGGATCCAAGTCTTAATCGATAAATCCGCACGTTCTCCTTTTTCCGATTATGACTATAGATAAAACAATACTTCTTAAGAGGAGCGGTTACTTCGTAATAAGGAAGGCTTTCTGAAAGTGGGTTTCAAGTTTGCATTTAAAGGCATGCGTACGTTGAGAGGTAGATATTGGTTAAATATATGAACCTCTAAAGGGTTTCTAATAATTTTATAAGATAATTTTGTCCTAAAATTGCTTGGACGTGCAATTTCAAATATACACCCTGTGTATGAGAAAACAATTTTTGTTTTTAGTTTCAGTTAAATGGTTAAAAATTCTATCACACGACATATATAATTTTAAAAACAGATGTGAAGGTTATAATCACGCAGTGGTTTTCAGGTTCAAATGTATGTAAAGGTTATTTAATCATGTGTATACTCTATATAATAATGGATCTTTGACAAAAAGGTTTATTATTACCTTTACCCCTAAGGGAAACCATGTATCGTTTGGGTGATTTCACGTTTAGGATGGAAATCTTAATCGATAAATCCAAACGTTTTCCTTTTTTCGATTATGACTATAGTTACAATAATACTTCTTAAGAGGAGCGGTTACTTGGTAATAAAGAAAGCTTTCTGAAAGTGGGTTTCAAGTTTGGATTTAAAGACATGCGTGTGTTGAGAGGTAGATATTGATTAAATATATCAACCTCTACAATGTTTCTGATATTTCTATAAGATCAATTTGACCTAAAATTGCTTGGACGCGCAATTTGAAATATACACTCTGTGTATGTGAAAACAAATTTTGTTTTTAGTGTCAGTTAAATGATTAATAATTCTATCACACGACATATATAGTTTTAAACATACACGTGAATGTGAGAAACACCCCAGGGGTTTTCACGTTCAAATGTATGGAAAGGTTATTAAATCATGTGTGTACTCTATATAATAATGGAACTTTGACATAAAGTTTTATTATTCCCCTCTAAGGGAAACCACGTATCTTTCGGATGATCCACGTTTAGGATCGAAGTCTTAATCGATAAATCCGCACGTTCTCCTTTTTTCGATTATGACTACAGATACAACAATAATTCTTAAGAGGAGCGGTTACTTGGAAATAAGGAAGGCTTTCTGAAAGTGGGTATCAAGTTTGGATTTAAAGACATTCGTGTGTTGAGAGGTAGATATTGGTTAAATATATCAACCTGTACAGGGTTTCGAATAATGCTGTAAGATCATTTTGACCTAAATTTGTTTGGACGCACAATTTAAAATATACACCATGTGTATGAGAAAACAATTTTTGTTTTTAGTTTCAGTTAAATGGTTAATAATTCTATCACACGATATATATATAGTTTTAAAAATAGATGTGGATGTTAGAATCACCCAGGGCTTTTCATGTTCAAATGTATCGAAATGTTGTTAAATCATGTGTCTACTCTACATAATAATGAATCTTTGACAAAAAGGTTTATTATTCCTTTTACCTCTAAGGGAAACCATGTATCTTTTGGTTGATCCAGTTTAGGATCGAAGTCTTAATCGATAAATCCGCAGGTTCCCCTTTTTTCGATTATGACTATAGATATAACTACACTTCTTAAGAGGACCGGTTATTTCTAAATAAGGAAGGCTTTCTGGAAGTGGATTTCAACATTGGATTTAGGGACATACTTGTTGAGAGGTAGATATTGATTGAATATAGCAAACTCTACAGCGTTTCTAATAACGCTATAAGTTCATTTTGACCTAACATTGTTTGGACGCGCAATTTCATATATGTACCCTGTGTATGAGAAAATAATTTTTGTTCCTAGTGTCAGTTAAATGGTTAATGATTCTAACACACGACCAGATACAATTTTAAAAATACATGTGAATGTCAGAAACACCACAGGGGTTTTCACGTTCAAATGTATGGAAAGGTTATTAAATCATGTGTGTACTCTATATAATAATGGAACTTTGACAAAAAGGTTTATTATTGCCTTTACTTCTAAGGGAAACCATGTATCTTTTGGGTGTTCCACGTTTAGGTCGAAGTCTTAATCTATAAATCCGCACGTTCTCCTTTTTTCGATTATGACTATTGATACAACAATACTTCTTAAGAGGGGCGGTTACTTGGTAAAAAGGAAGGCTTTCTGAAAGCGGGTTTCAAGTTTGGATTTAAAGACATGCGTGTGATGAGAGGTAGATATTGGTTAAATATATGAACCTGTACAGGGTTTCTAATAATGCTATAAGATCATTTTGACCTAAATTTGTTTGGACGCACAATTTAAAATATACACCCTGTGTATGAGAAAACAATTTTTATTTTTAGTTTCAGTTAAATGGTTAATAATTCTATCGCACGATATATATAGTTTTAAAAATAGATGTGAATGTTAGAATAACCCAGGGCTTTTCATGTTCAAATGTATGGAAATGTTGTTAAATCATGTGTCTACTCTACATAATAATGGATCTTTGACAAAAAGATTTATTATTCCTTTTACCTCTAGTGGAAACCATGTATCTTTTGGTTGATCCAGGTTTAGGATCGAAGTCTTAATCGATAAATCCGCACGTTCCCCTTTTTTCGATTATGATTATAGATATAACTACACTTCTTAAGAGGACCGGTTATTTCGTAATAAGGAAGGCTTTCTGGAAGTGGATTTCAACATTGGATTTAGGGACATGCTTGTTGAGAGGTAGATATTGATTAAATATAGCAAACTCTACAGCGTTTCTAATAACGCTATAAGATGAATTTGACCTAACATTGTTTGGACGCGCAACTTCAAATATACACCCTGTGTATGAGAAAATAATTTTTGTTCTTAGTGTCAGATAAATGGTTAATGATTCTAACACACGACATATATAATTTAAAAATAGATGTGAATGTTAGAATAACCCAGGGCTTTTCATGTTCAAATGTATGGAAATGTTGTTAAATCATGTGTCTACTCTACATAATAATGGATCTTTGACAAAAAGGTTTATTATTCATTTTACCTCTAAGGGAAACCATGTATCTTTTGGTTGATCCAGGTATAGGATCGAAGTCTTAATCGATAAATCCGCACGTTCCCCTATTTTCGATTATGAGTATAGATATAACTACACTTCTTAAGAGGACCGGTTATTTCGTAATAAGGAAGGCTTTCTGAAAGTGGATTTCAACATTGGATTTAGGGACATGCTTGTTGAGAGGGAGATATTGATTAAATATATCAACCTCTACAGGGTTTCCAATAATTTTATAAGATCAATTTGAACTGAAATTGCTTGGACGCGCAATTTGAAATACACACCCTGCGTATGAGAAAACAATTTTTTTTTTAGTTTCAGTTAAACGGTTAATAATTCGATCACACGACATATATAATTTTCAAAATACACGTGAATGTGAGAAACACCCCAGGGGTTTTCACGTTCAAATGTATAGAAAGGTTATTAAATCATATGTGTACTCTATATAATAATGGAACTTTGAAAAAAAGGTTTATTATTGCCTTTTCCTCTAAGGGAATCTATGTATCTTTTGGTTGATCCACGTTTAGGATCGAAGTCTTAATCGATAAATCTGCACGTTCTCCTTTTTTCGATTATGACTATAGATATAACTAATACTTCTTAAGAGGACTGGTTACTTGGTAATAAGGAAGGCTTTCTTAATGTGGGTTTCAAGTTTGGATTTAAAGACATGCGTGTGTTGAGAGGTAGATATTGATTAAATATATCAACCTCTACAATGTTTCTAATATTTCTATAAGATCAATTTGACCTAAAATTGTTTGAACGCGCAATTTCAAATATATACTCTGTGTGTGAGAAAACAATTTTTGTTTTTAGTGTCAGTTAAATGGTTAATAATTCTATCACACGACATATATAGTTTTAAAAATACACGTGAATGTGAGAAACACCCCAGGGGTTTTCACGTTCAAATGTATGGAAAGGTTATTGAATCATGTGTGTACTATATATAATAATGGAACTTTGACAAAAAGTTTTATTATTGCCTTTACCTCTAAGGGAAACCATGTATCTTTTGGTTGATCTACGTTTAGGATCGAAGTCTTAATCGATAAATCCGCACGTTCTCCTTTTTTCGATTATGACTATAGGTACAACAATACTTCTTAAGAGGAGAGGTTACTTGGTAATAAGGAAGGCTTTCTGAAAGTGGGATTGAAGTTTGGCTTTAAAGACATGCGTGTGTTGAGAGGTAGATATTGGTTAAATATATGAACCTCTACAGGGTTTCCAATAATGCTATAAGATCAATTTGAACTAAAATTGGTTGGACGCGCAATTTGAAATAAACACCCTGTGTATGAAAAAGCAATTTTTTTTAGTTTCAGTTAAACGGTTAATAAATCGATCACACAACATATATAATTTTAAAAATACACGTGAATGCGAGAAACACCCCAGGGGTTTTCACGTTCAAATGTATGGAAAGGTTATTAAATCATGTGTATACTATATATAATAATGGAACTTTGACAAAAGTTTTATTATTGCCTTTACCTCTAAGGGAAACCATGTATCTTTTGGTTGATCCACGTTTATGATCGAAGTCTTAATCGATAAATCCGCACGTTCTCCTTTTTTCCATTATTACTATAGATATAACAATACTTCTTAAGAGGAGCGGTTACTTGATAATAAGGAAGGCTTTCTGAAAGTGGGTTTCAAGTTTGGATTTAAATATATGCGTGTGTTGAGAGGTAGATATTGATCAAATTTAACAACCTCTACAATATTTCTAATATTTCTATAAGATCAATTTGACCTAAAAATATTTGGACGTGCAATTTCAAATATACACTCTGTGTGTGAGAAAAGGATTTTTGTTTTTAGTGTCAGTTAAATGGTTAATAATTCTATCACACGTCATATATAGTTTCAAAAATACACGTGAATGTGAGAAACACCCCAGGGGTTTTCACGTTCAAATGTAATGAAAGGTTATTAAATCATGTGTGTACTCTATATAATAATGGAACTTTGACAAAAAGGTTTATTATTGCCTTTACCTCTAAGGGAAACGATGTATCTTTTGGTTGATCCACGTTTAGGATCGAAGTCTTAATCGATAAATCTGCGCGTTCTCCTTTTTTCGATTATGACTATAGATATAACTAATACTTCTTAAGAGGACTGGTTACTTGGTAATAAGGAAGGCTTTCTGAAAGTGGGTTTCAAGTTTGAATTTAAAGACATGCGTGTGTTGAGAGGTAGATATTGATAAAATATATCAACCTCTACAATGTTTCTAATATTTCTATAAGATCAATTTGACCTAAAATTGCTTGGACGCGCAATTTGAAATATACACTCTGTGTATGCGAAAACAATTTTTGTTTTTAGTGTCAGTTAAATGGTTAATAATTCTATCACACGACATATATAGTTTTAAAAATACACGTGAATGTGAGAAACAACCCTGGGGTTTTCACGTTCAAATGTATGGAAAGGTTATTAAATCATCTGTGTAATCTATATAATAATGGAACTTTGACAAAAAGGTTTATTATTGCCTTTACCTCTAAGGGAAACCACGTATCGCTTGGGTGATCCACGTTTAGGATCGAAGTCTTAATCGATAAATCCGCACGTTCTCCTTTTTTCGATTATGACTATAGATAAAACAATACTTCTTAAGAGCTGCAGTTACTTGGTAATAAGGAAGGCTTTCTGAAAGTGGGTATCAAGTTTGGATTTAAAGACATGCGTGTGTTGAGAGGTAGATATTGGTTAAATATATGAACCTGTACAGGGTTTCTAATAATGCTATAAGATCATTTTGACCTAAATTTGTTTGGACGCACAATTTAAAATATACACCCTGTGTATGAAAAAATAATTTTTGTTTTTAGTTTCAGTTAAATGGTTAATAATTCTATCACACGATATATATAGTTTTGAAAATAGATGTGAATGTTAGAATCACCCAGGGCTTTTCATGTTCAAATGTATCGAAATGTTGTTAAATCATGTGTCTACTCTACATAATAATGGATCTTTGACAAAAAGGTTTATTATTCCTTTTACCTCTAAGGGAAACCATGTATCTTTTGGTTGATCCAGGTTTAGGATCGAAGTCTTAATCGATAAATCCGCACGTTCCCCTTTTTTCTAATATGACTATAGATATAACTACACTTCTTAAGAGGACCGGTTATTTCGTAATAAGGAAGGCTTTCTGAAAGTGGATTTCAACATTGGTTTAGGGACATGCTTGTTGAGAGGGAGATATTGATTAAATATATCAACCTCTACAGGGTTTCTAATAATTTTATAAGATCAATTTGAACTGAAATTGCTTGGACGCGCAATTTGAAATACACACCCTGTGTATGAGAAAACAATTTTTTTTTAGTTTCGGTTAAACGATTAATAATTCGATCACACGACATATATAATTTTCAAAATACACGTGAATGTGAGAAACACCCCAGGGGTTTTCACGTTCAAATGTATAGAAAGGTTATTAAATCATATGTGTAATCTATATAATAATGGAACTTTGAAAAAAAGGTTTATTATTGCCTTTTCCTCTAAGGGAATCTATGTATCTTTTGGTTGATCCACGTTTAGGATCGAAGTCTTAATCGATAAATCTGCACGTTCTCCTTTTTTCGATTATGACTATAGATATAACTAATACTTCTTAAGAGGACTGGTTACTTGGTAATAAGGAAGGCTTTCTTAATGTGGGTTTCAAGTTTGGATTTAAAGACATGCGTGTGTTGAGAGGTAGATATTGATTAAATATATCAACCTCTGCAATGTTTCTAATATTTCTATAAGATCAATTTGACCTAAAATTCTTTGAACGCGCAATTTCAAATATATACTCTGTGTGTGAGAAAACAATTTTTGTTTTTAGTGTCAGTTAAATGGTTAATAATTCTATCACACGACATATATAGTTTTAAAAATACACGTGAATGTGAGAAACACCCCAGGGGTTTTCACGTTCAAATGTATGGAAAGGTTATTGAATCATGTGTGTACTATATATAATAATGGAACTTTGACAAAAAGTTTTATTATTGCCTTTACCTCTAAGGGAAACCATGTATCTTTTCGTTGATCTACGTTTAGGATCGAAGTCTTAATCGATAAATCCGCACGTTCCCCTTTTTTCGATTATGATTATAGATACAACAATACTTCTTAAGAGCATAGGTTACTTGGTAGTAAGGAAGGCTTTCTGAAAGTGGGATTGAAGTTTGGCTTTAAAGACATGCGTGTGTTGAGAGGTAGATATTGGTTAAATATATGAACCTCTACAGGGTTTCTAATAATTCTCTAAGATTGTTTTGACCTAAATTTGTTTGGACGCACAATTTGAAATATACACCCTGTGAATTAGAAAACAATTCTTGTTTTTAATTTCAGTTAAATGGTTAATAATTCTATCACACAACATATATAATTTTAAAAATAGATGTGAAGGTAATAATCCCCCAGGGGTTTTCAGGTTCAAATGTATGTAAAGGTTATTTGATATTGTGCATATTCTATATAATAATGGATCTTTGACAAAAACGTTTATTATTGCCTTTACCTCTGAGGGAAACCATGTATCTTTTGGGTGATCCACGTTTAGGATCGAAGTCTTAATCGATAAATCCGC
Organism: Ryuthela nishihirai; assembly: GCA_038380435.1. Lineage (NCBI taxonomy): Eukaryota > Metazoa > Arthropoda > Arachnida > Araneae > Heptathelidae > Ryuthela > Ryuthela nishihirai. The sequence continues at coordinate 91,324,818 of JAWZYU010000004.1, read as the reverse complement.
ACGTTCTCCTTTTTTCGATTATGACTATAGGTACAACAATACTTCTTAAGAGGAGCGATTATTTGATAAAAGGAAGGCTTTCTGAAAGTGGGTTTCAAGTTTGGATTTAAAAATATTCGTGTGTTGAGAGGTAGATATTGATCAAATTTAACAACCTCTACAATATTTCTAATATTTCTATAAGATCAATTTGACCTAAAAATATTTGGACGCGCAATTTCAAATATACACTCTGTGTGTGAGAAAAGGATTTTTGTTTTTAGTGTCAGTTAAATGGTTAATAATTCTATCACACGTCACATATAGTTTCAAAAATACACGTGAATGTGAGAAACACCCCATTGGTTTTCACGTTCAAATGTAATGAAAGGTTATTAAATCATGTGTGTACTCTATATAATAATGGAACTTTGACAAAAAGGTTTATTATTGCCTTTACCTCTAAGGGAAACCATGTATCTTTTGGTTGATCCACGTTTAGGATCGAAGTCTTAATCGATAAATCTGCACGTTCTCCTTTTTTCGATTATGACTATAGTTATAAGTAATACTTCTGAAGAGGACTGGTTACTTGGTAATAAGGAAGGCTTTCTGAAAGTGGGTTTCAAGTTTGAATTTAAAGACATGCGTGTGTTGAGAGGTAGATATTGATAAAATATATCAACCTCTACAATGTTTCTAATATTTCTATAAGATCAATTTGACCTAAAATTGCTTGGACGCGCAATTTCAAATATACACTCTGTGTATGTGAAAACAATTTTTGTTTTTAGTGTCAGTTAAGTGGTTAATAATTCTATCACACGACATATATAGTTTTAAAAATACACGTGAATGTGAGAAACACCCCTGGGGTTTTCACGTTCAAATGTATGGAAAGGTTATTAAATCATGTTTGTACTCTATATAATAATGGAACTTTGACAAAAAGGTTTATTATTGCTTTTACCTCTAAGGGAAACCATGTATCGTTTGGGTGATCCACGTTTAGGATCGAAGTCTTAATCGATAAATCCGCAGGTTCTCCTTTTTTCGATTATGACTATAGATAAAACAATACTTCTTAAGAGGTGCAGTTACTTGGTAATAAGGAAGGCTTTCTGAAAGTGGGTTTCAAGTTTGGATTTCAAGATTTGCGTGTGTTGAGAGGCAGATATTGATTAAATATATCAACCTGTACAATGTTTCTAATATTTCTATAAGATCAATTTGACCTAAAAATATTTGGACGCGCAATTTCAAATATACACTCTGTGTGTGAGAAAACAATTTTTGTTTTTAGTGTCAGTTAAATGGTTAATAATTCTATCACACGACATATATAGTTTTAAAAATACACGTGAATGTGAGAAACACCCCAGTAATTTTCACGTTCAAATGTTTGGAAAGGTTATTAAATCATGTGTGTACTCTCTATAATAATGGAACTTTGACAAAAAGGTTAGGATCGAAGTCTTAATCCATAAATCCGCACGTTCTACGTTTTTCGATTATGACTATAGATACAACAATACTTCTTATGAGGAGAGGTTACTTGGTAATAAGGAAGGCTTTCTGAAAGTGGGTTTCATGTTTGGATTTAAAGATATGCGTGTGTTGAGAGGTAGATATTGGTTAAATATATGAACCTCTACAGAGTGTCTAATAACGCTATAAGATCAATTTGACCTAACATTGTTTGGACGCGCAATTTCAAATATACACCCTGTGTATGAGAAAATAATTTTTGCTCTTAGTGTCAGTTAAATGGTTAATGATTCAAACACACGACCATATACAATTTTAAAAATACATGTGAATGTGAGAACACCCCAGGTGTTTGCACGTTCAAATGTATGGAAAGGTTATTACGTCATGTGTGTACTCTATATAATAATGGATCTTTGAAAAAAAGGTTTATTATTGCTTTTTCCTCTAAGGGAATCCATATATCTTTTGGTTGATCCACGTTTAGGATCGAAGTCTTAATCGATAAATCTGCACATTCTCCTTTTTTCGATTATGACTATAGATATAACTAATACTTCTTAAGAGGACTGGTTACTTGGTAATAAGGAAGGCTTTCTGAAAGTGGGTTTCAAGTTTGAATTTAAAATCATGCGTGTGTTGAGAGGTAGCTATTGATTAAATATATCAACCTCTACAGGGTTTCTAATAATTCTATAAGATCAATTTGAATTAAAATTGCTTGGACGCGCAATTTGAAATACACACCCTATGTATGAGAAAACAATTTTTTTTTAGTTTCAGTTAAACGATTAATAATTCGATCACACGACATATATAATTTTAAAAATACACGTGAATGTAACAAACACTCCAGGGGTTTTCACGTTGAAATGTATGGAAAGGTCATTAAATCATGTGTGTACTCTACATAATAATGGATCTTTGAAAAACAGTATATTATTGTTTCTACCTCTAAGGGAATCCCTGTATTTTTTGGTTGATCCACGTTCATGATCGAAGTCTTAACCGATCAATCCGCACGTTCTCCTTTTTTCGATTATGACTATAGATATAACTACACTTCTTAAGAGGACCGGGTTACTTCGTAATAAGGAAGGCTTTCTGAAAGTTGGTTTCAAGTTTGGATTTAAAGACATTCGTCTGTAGAGAGGTAAATATTGATTAATATATCAACCTCTACAGGGTTTCTAATAATTCTATAAGATCAATTTGACCTAAAATTGCTTGGACGCACAATTTGAAATATACACCCTGCGTATGAGTAAACAATTTTTGTTTTTAGTTTCAGTTAAATGGTTAATAATTCTATATATTACACACGACATATATAAATTTATATATCACACAACGGAGAATTATATATCACACGACAGTTGAGAATTATATATCACACGACATATATAATTTTAAAAATAGATATGAATGTTTGAATCACCCAGGGGTTTTCAGGTTCAAATGTATGTAAAGGTTATTAAATCATGTGTATACTCTATATAATAATTGATCTTTGATAAAAAAAAGTTTATTATTCCTTTTACCTATAAGGAATCCATATATCTTTTGGCTGATCCAGGTTTACGATCGAAGTCTTAACCGATAAATCCGCTCGTTCTCCTTTTTTCGATTATGACTATAGATATAACTACACTTCTTAAGAAGACCGGTTATTTCGTAATAAGGAAGGCTTTCTGAAAGTGGGTTTCAACATTGGATTAAGCGACATGCTTGTTGAGAGGTAGATATTGATTAAATATATCAACCTCTACAGCGTTTCTAATAATTCTATAAGATCAATTTGACCTAAAATTGCTTGAATGCGCAATTTCAAATATACACTCTGTGTATGAGAAAAAAATTTTTGTTCTTAGTGTCAGTTAAATGGTTAATAATTCTAACACACGACATATACAATTTTAAAAATACATATGAATGTGAGAAACACCCCAGGGGTTTTCACGTTCAAATGTATGGAAATGTTATTACGCCATGTGTGTACTCTATATAATAATGGATCTTTGAAAAAAAAGGTTTATTATTGCTTTTTCCTCTAAGGGAATCCATCTTTCTTTTGGTTGATCCACGTTTAAAATCGATGTCTTAATCGATAAATCTGCACGTTCTCCTTTTTTCGATTATGACTATAGATATAACTAATATTTCTTAAGAGGACTGGTTACTTGGTAATAAGGAAGGCTTTCTGAAAGTGGGTTTCAAGTTTGAATTTAAAGACATGCGTGAGTTCAGAGGTAGATATTGATAAAATATATCAACCTCTACAATGTTTCTAATATTTCTATATGATCAATTTGACCTAAAATTGCTTGGACGCGCAATTTGAAATATACACTCTGTGTATGTGAAAGCAATTTTTGTTTTTAGTGTCAGTTAAATGGTTAATAATTCTATCACACGACATATATAGTTTTAAAAATACACGTGAATGTGAGAAACACCCCAGGGGTTTTCACGTTCAAATGTATGGAAAGGTTATTAAATCATGTGTGTACTCTATATAATAATGGAATTTGAAAAAAAGTTTTATTGTTGCATTTACCTCTGAGGGAAACCATGTATCGTTTGGGTGATCCACGTTTAGGATCGAAGTCTTAATCGACAAATCAGCACGTTCTCCTTTTTTCGATTATGACTATAGATACAACAATACTTCTTAAGAGGAGCGGTTACTTGATAATAAGGAAGGCTTTCTGAAAGTGGGTTTCAAGTTTGGATTTAAAGACATGCGTGTGTTCAGAAGTAGATATTAATTAAATATATCAACCTCTACAATATTTCTAATATTTCTATAAGATCAATTTGACCTAAAATTGCTTGGACGCGCAATTTCAAATATACACTCTGTGTATGAGAAAACATTTTTTTTAGTGTCAGTTAAATGGTTAATAATTCTATCACACGACATATATAGTTTTGAAAATACACGTGAATGTGAGAAACACCCCTGGGGTTTTCACGTTGAAATGTATGGAAAGGTTATTAAATCATGTGTGTACTCTATGTAATAATGGAACTTTGACAAAAAGGTTTATTATTCCCTTTACCTCTAAGGGAAACCATGTATCTTTTGGGTGATCTACGTTTAGGATCGAAGTCTTAATCGATAAATCCGCACGTTCTCTTTTTTCGATTATGACTATACATAAAACAATACTTCTTAAGAGGTGCAGTTACTTGGCAATAAGGAAGGCTTTCTGAAAGTGGGTTTCAAGTTTGGATTTAAGGAAATGCGTGTGTTAAGAGGTAGATATTGGTTAAATATATGAACCTCTACAGGTTTTCTAATAATTCTATAAGGTCATTTTGACCTAAAATTGCTTGGACGCACAATTTGAAATATTCACCCTGTGTATGAGAGAGCAATTTTTTTTAGTTTCAGTTAAACGGTTAATAATTCGATCACACGACATATATAATTTTCAAAATACACGTGAATGTGAGAAACACCCCAGGGGTTTTCACGTTCAAATGTATGGAAAGGTTATTAAATCATGTGTGTACTCTATATAATAATGGAACTTTGACATAAAGGTTTATTATTCCCACTCTAAGGGAAACCACGTATCTTTTGGATGATCCACGTTTAGGATCGAAGTCTTAATCGATAAATCCGCACGTTCTCCTTTTTTCGATTATGACTACAGATACAAGAATACTTCTTAAGAGGAGCGGTTACTTGGAAATAAGGAAGGCTTTCTGAAAGTGGATTTCAAGTTTGGATTTAAAGACATGCGTGTGTTGAGAGGAAGATATTGGTTAAATATATCAAACTCTACAGGATTTCTAATAATTCTATAAGATCATTTTTACCTAAAATTGCTTGGACGCACAATTTGAAATATACACCCTGTGTATGAGAAAACAATGTGTATGGGAAAATGTGTATGATCGCAGCGGGAGTGAATCTGAAAACAATGTGTATGAGAAATATACACTCTGTGTATGAGAATCAGCTGTTAGAGACAGATTATAGCCTCCAGTCAACGCCAGGCAGCGTGTTCTTCAACGTGCACAGGGTATGCACAGGGTGCGCACGGTTTAACGTCCCATCAGAAGGACGGCGGCATTTCCAAGCCAATTGGTGTCCCCTACTCACCGTGGGCAGGGCGGGGAATTTTGCGAGATAAATCTCAACGCTGACCCAGCTGGGATTCGAACCTGGGAACTACAGATTTCGAGACTGGCACGCTACCAACTGAGCCACCCACGACCCGAATTAGTTTTGAAATTGTTATATTGTTAATTGATTTCATCATGTACGATTAGCAGAGGGAAATACTTCACTGCATTACCACCTGATAGTTTTGTTACAGAATGGTTACTAAATGTGATACTGATACATTCGTGTCTTAATGAATTAGAAATCATGGACGTTCTCAAGAAGATGGCAGAGTGGGGAGAACAAAACAGTAATTTCTGACTTCCAACCGGAAAAAAAGGAATTAATACAAACCATAGACTGTAAATTTAAAATTCGAGCTTAACCCTGTGATAAAAATAATATTTTCCAATTGTTGTCACATCCCCCATCTACAAAAATCTTTCGGACGTCCATTCAGATGAAAGGTATTTTTATGTGATCCTAAAACTGTATAGTCACCACTGCTAAGTGCTTGCAAAAACTAATTAATTTCCATATGTACAGTGAATTACTGTACAAAGAGTTGCAATGAATAAATAAATAAAGTTTGTGTTATGTATTGTAGTGTTATTAGTGTAACATTTGTACAGATTAAATGCATGAATGAACATCTGGAAGTTCACTTCGATAGCTACTAATTTAGAAAATGTAACATTGTGTTATATATTATATTTATTCTTAAAATTCTTTTCATTCTTCGCAATGACTCTGTTGCCAGTTATATGAGAAGAAATTAAGCGTGAATCGCAATAAAAAGTAAATAAAAGAACTAATGAGGGTACGCCCGGTTGGGACTAAACTACTCTTGTGCATGAGAAAACAATTTTTGGTTTCAATTTCAGTTAAATGGTTAATAATTCGATCACACGACATAAAATTTTAAAAATACATGTGAATGTGAGAAACACCCCAGGGGTTTTCACGTTCAAATGTATGGAAAAGTTATTACGTCATGTGTGTACTCTATAAAATAATGGATCTTTGACAAAAAGGTTTATTATTGCTTTTTCCTCTAAGGGAATCCATGTATCTTTTGGATGATCCACGTTTACGATCGAAGTCTTAATCGATAAATCTGCACGTTCTCCTTTTTTCGATTATGACTATAATACTTCTTAAGAGGACTGGTTACTTGGTAATAAGGAAGGCTTTCTGAAAGTGGGTTTTAAGTTTGTATTTAAAGACATGCGTGTGTTGAGAAGTAGATATTGGTTAAATATATCAACCTCTACAATGTTTCTAATATTTCTATAAGATCAATTTGACCTAAAAATATTTGGACGCGCAATTTCAAATATACACTCTGTGTGTGAGAAAACAATTTTTGTTTTTAGTGTCAGTTAAATGGTTAATAATTCTATCACACGACATATATAATTTTAAAAATAGATGTCAATGTTAGAATCACCCAGGGGTTTTCACGTTCAAATGTATGGAAAAGCTGTTAAATCATGTGTCTACTCTGCATAATAATGGATCTTTGAAAAAAAGGTTTATTATTCCTTTTACCTCTAAGGGAAACCATGTATCTTTTGGGTGATCCACGTTTAGGATTGAAGTCGTAATCGATAAATCCGCACGTTCTCTTTTTTCGATTATGACTATAGATATAACTACACTTCTTAAGAGGACCGGTAACTTGGTAATAAGGAAGGCTTTTTGAAAGTGGGTTTCAAATTTAGATTTAAAGACATGCCTCTGTTGAGATGTGGATATTGATTAAATATATCAACCTCTACAAAGTTTCTAATATTTCTATAAGATCAATTTGACCTAAAATTGCTTGGACGCATAATTTCAAATATACACTCTGTGTATGAGAAAATTTTTGTATTTAGTTTCAGCTAAACGGTTAATAATTTTATCACACGACATATATAATTTTAAAAATACATGTGAATGTGAGAAACACCCCAGGGGTTTTCACGTTCAAATGTATGGAAAGGTTATTAAGTCATATGTGTACTCTGCATAATAATGGATCTTTGACAAAAAGGTTTATTATTACTTTTACCTCTAACGGAATCCATGTATTTTTTGGTTGATGCACGTTTAGGATCGATGTCTTAATCGATAAATATGCACGTTCTTCTTTTTTTCTATTATGACTATAGATATAACTAATTCTTCTTAAGAGGACTGGTTACTTGGTAATAAGGAAGACTTTCTGAAAGTGGGTGTGAAGTTTGGATATAAAGACATGCGTGTGTTGAGATGTGGATATTGATTAAATATATCAACCTCTACAATGTTTCTAATATTTCTATAAGATCAATTTAACCTAAAATTGCTTGCACGCGCAATTTCAAATATACACTCTGTGTAAAAAAAAACAATTTTTGTTTTTAGTGTCAGTTAAATGGTTAATAATTCTATCACACGACATATATAGTTTTAAAAATACACGTGAATGTGAGAAACACCCCAGGGGTTTTCACGTTCAAATGTATGGAAAGGTTATTAAATCATGTGTGTACTCTATATAATAATGGAACTTTGACAAAAAGGTTTATTATTGCCTTTACCTCTAAGGGAAACCATGTATCTTTTGGGTGATCCACGTTTAGGATTGAAGTCTTAATCGATAAATCCGCACGTTCTCTTTTTTCGATTATGACTATAGATAAAACAATACTTCTTAAGAGGATCAGTTACTTGGTAATAAGGAAGGCTTTCTGAAAGTGGGTTTCAAATTTGGATTTAAAGAAATGCGTGTGTTAAGAGGTACATATTGGTTAAATATGTGAACCTCTACAGGTTTTCTAATAATTCTATAAGATCATTTTGACTTAAAATTGCTTGGACGCACAATTTGAAATATTCACCCTGTGTATGAGAAAACAACTTTTGTTTTTAGTTTCAGTTAAACGGTTAATAATTCGATCACACGACATATATAGTTTTAAAAATACACGTGAATGTGAGAAACACCCCAGGGGTTTTCACGTTCAAATGTATGGAAAGGTTATTAAATCATGTGTGTACTCTATATAATAATGGAACTTTGACAAAGAGGTTTATTATTCCCCTCTAAGGGAAACCATGTATCTTTTGGATGATCCACGTTTAGGATCGAAGTCTTAATCGATAAATCCGCACTTTCTCCTTTTTTCGATTATGACTATAGATTCAACAGTACTTCTTAAGAGGACCGGTTACTTGCTAATAAGGAAGGCTTTCTGAAAGTGGGTTTCAAGTTTGGATTTAAAGACATGCGTTTGTTGCAAGGTAGATAGTGGTTAAATATATCAACCACTACAGGATTTCTAGTAATTCTGTAAGATCATTTTTACCTAAAATTGCTTGGACGCACAATTTGAAATATACACCCTGTGTATGAGAAAACAATGTGTATGGGAAAATGTGTATGATCGCAGCGGGAATGAATCGGAAAACAATTTCTATGAGAAATATACACCCTTTTTATGAGAATCAGCTGTTAGCAGACAGATGGTAGCCTCCAGTCAACACCATGCATCGTGTTCTTCAACGTGCACAGGGTGCGCACGGTTTAACGTCCCATCACACGGACGGCGGCATTTCCAAGCCCATCGGTGTCCCCTACTGACCGTGGGCAGGGCGGGGAATTTTGCGGAGATAAATCTCAACGCTGACCCAGGTGGGACTCGAACCTGGGAACTACAGATTTCGAGCCTGGCGCGCTACCAGCCTGGCGCGCCACCCCCGACCCGAATTTGTTTTGACATTGTTATTTTGTTAATTGATTTCATCATGCCCGATTAGCAGAGGGAAATAATTCACTGCATTACCACCTGATAGTTTTGTTACAGAATGGTTACTAAATGCGATACTGATACATTCGTGTCTTAATGAAGTAGAAATCATAGACGTTCTCAAGAAGATGGCAGAGTGGGGAGGACAAAAGAGGAATTTCTGACTTCCAACCGGAAAAAAAGGAATTAATGCAAACCATAGACTGTAAATTTAAAATTCGAGCTTAACCTGTGATAAAAATAATATTTTCCAATTGTTGTCACATCCCCCACCTACAAAAATCTTTCGGAAGCCATTCAGATGCAAGGTATTTTTATGTGATCCTAAACTGTATAGTCACCACAGCTAAGTGCTTGCAAAAACTAATTAATTTTCATGTGTACATTGAATTACTGTACAAAGAGTTGCAATGAATAAATAAATAAAGTTTGTGTTATGTATTGTAGTGTGATTAGTGCAACTTTTGCACAGATTAAATGCATGAATGAACATCAGGCAGTTCACTTCGAAAGCTACTAGTTTAGAAAATGTAACACTGTGTTATATATTATATTTTTTCTTAAAATTCTTTTCATTCTTCGCAATGTCGCTGTTGCCAGTTATATGAGAAGAAATTAAGCGTGAATCGCAATAAAAAGTAAATAAAAGCACTAATGAGGGTACGCCCGGTTGGGACTATACTACTCTTGTGTATGAGAAAACAATTTTTGGTTTCAATTTCAGTTAAATGGTTAATAATTCGATCACACGACATAAAATTTTAAAAATACATGTGAATGTGAGAAACACCCCAGGGGTTTTCACGTTGAAATGTATAGAAAGGTTATTAAATCATGTGTGTACTCTACCTAATAATGGATCTTTGACAAAAAGGTTCATTATTTCTCTTACCACTAAGGGAATTAATTTTACTTGTTCCACGTTTTGGATCGAAGTCTTAAACCATAAATCCACTCCTTCCCCTTTTTTGGATTATGACTATACATATAACTATACTTTCGAAGTGGATAAGACAGGTGGGTCAGCTTTGTGATTTATCTCTGCAAAATTCCCTGCCCTGCCACGGTCAGTAGGTTGACTCCGATGGGCTTGGAAAGGTCGTCTTCCTTCGAATGGGACGTTAAGCCGTGGACCCAATGCGGGAGAGCCATACCATTTGAACGATAAAGAACACGCTGGATGGCCTTGACAGGAGGCTACCATCTATCTCACAACAGCTGTTCCAGTGGGTCCCCTCCCCCCAACCTTCTCTGAGCCTTCGGGGTACACGTGACCTGGCCATTTATCTCATGGTGAACATAAAAGTGCCACTTAGAAGTAAAACAATCCAACCCAGCTGCTGTTCTTCGGATGGGACGTTAGGCCGTGGTACCGTGTGCAGGAGAGCCATACCTTGTGCATGCTAAAGATCACGCTGGATGGATTTTACCGGAGGCTACCACGTGTCTCTCAAGAACTCTCCACTGTGTCCCCTCCCCCAACATTCTCTGAGCCTTCCTGCTGATTGTGATCCGGCCATTTAGAACATACATTGTGTGCAAAAAGTGTCGCTAAAAGGTAAAATAGTTCAACCCACATTGTAAAAAAAAAGCCAGCAAAAAATATAAGATCGCAGCGGGAGTGAATCGGTAAAAAAAAATCGACATTGTTCGAAAAAATAACGAAGTATAAAAATGGTCGCCAGTTACTACCAAGACATTATTTAGTTACCGAATCTTTTCGGAAAATCGGAACCGTAGCTTTCTCATGACACCTTTAATCAAACTAAGTTAACTTCCACCCTTGAAATATCGAGAAATATGACGCAGATCAACGTTCTCACAAGATATGTAGAAAAATGTTGCAAAATTATTTTATATTGACCAATATATGTATGTATTTAGTTATTCATATCAACATTAATTAATTTATAAATAGTTATGAATTCAATGGAACTTTTACACTATTTATATAAAAAACGAATTCAGGTTAAACATCTTAAAATAGTGAAAAGTAATACCTGAATTTTTTCCTTTAACTTACAGACCCAACTGCAATTGCCTTAACCCTTTACGTAGCAATAGTATTCAGCTCTACTATTTTTTTCGATTACTTTTGTATTCGTAACATTTGGAGAGTGTTTTCAAGACTCATTCATATCACTTATAAATTAAAACAATTTGTAATCTCCACTCATAATACCAATATCACGAGAACGATGAACGATCACTTTTCTATTCAGAGTATATTTTTGTAACCATGAATTTGACTGCGAAAATACTTACAATACAGAACTGTTAGTATTTTTCAAATTCGATTCATAAACGGTAAAATAAATACTTTTAAAATGTAGACATTAAATCGAAGTTTAGCGTTCCAAATAATGCAAAATTTAATAGCCTTTAAACACAATTCTTAACAATTCACTTTCCATCTTATAAGCAGGGATTAATTACTGCAGTTGTCTTTAGTTCATTGGGAAGCCAAAATATAAGGGACTTAACCCCAACAATCCTGGTCTTACGTAGCCTTGCCTCGTGAAAACGAGAAAATTGCGTTGCCTTAGAAACCAGCCTTCTCGCAATCCTTTGTTCCATGGATTATAGTTCTAGAACTCAAAATCTTGTTCGCAACTTATTTATTAATTTATTTCTGTTCATTGAATTTACTGCCTATAATAATTTATTCGTTTCCTTTAATTTTAATTATATATTCATTCCTAGGTTATTAACTGTGATTCCACAAACTGACTAATATTTATGACTGGGAAATCACCGTACCCACACATTCTCACAGAAATTAATCTCTACTTATAAATTTAGAAATCTTTACACTTCAATTAGCAATAATATTACTCAAATTAAATAGAGTTGCAAATCCTCATAATTTTTGACATTCATTATATCATCAATTAACATTTATTTCTTCAATTATATGTATTTATTTGTTAGTATCGTGAAAACCGCATTATGATTTTTCAGTTAACTAACCGCTAACTTTTTATTGCCATTCACGCTTAATTTCTTCTCATATAACTGGCAACAGCGGCATTGCGTTTGATGCAGGCAATGATTGACGTAAGAGCTCAACACTTGTCACGCGTCAATAATAGAGCATGCGGAAGTATGTAAATGACGTAGTGACATGAAATAGATGTTTTCAAAAACTCAGAGAACTCTTGTCAGTAAGTTGTATTTCAACTTGGATTGTTTCAGTTGACATCGTCTTATTGTGAATGTAGAACTGCATTTCTTGAGCACTCTTTTGCTATAGATATTTATATAATTAAAAGTTAGATTAGTACTTTTACATTTTACTTTTAATAGCTATTTTATCTTAAACTTGTTTGTGATTTACTTTAGATTGTTTTGCGCTTTCTGCCCTTGTAATATATTTAATTGCAACACTCAAGTTTCCGAGTATCTGGCGCCCATTGGGTACCTCAAAATATTTGTTTGTTAGTATAATGAAAACCGCATTATGATTTTTCAGTTAACTAACTTTTTATTGCGATTCACGCTTAATTTCTTCTCATATAACTGGCAACAGCGGCATTGCGAAGAATGAAAAGAAATTTAAGAATAAATATAATATGTAACACAGTGTTACATTTTCGAAATTAGTAGCTTTCGAAGTGAACTTCCTGATGTTCATTCATGCATTTAATCTATACAAATGTTGCACTAATAACACTACAATACATAACACAAACTTTATTTATTTATTCATTGCAACTCTTTGTACAGTAATTCAATGTACATATGAAAATTAATTAGTTTTTGCAAGCACTTAGCAGTGGTGACTATACAGTTTTAGGATCACATAAAAATACCTTTCATCTGAATGGACGTCCGAAAGATTTTTGTAGGTGGGGGATGTGACAACAATTGGAAAATATTATTTTTATCACAGGGTTAAGCTCGAATTTTAAATTTACAGTCTATGGTTTGCATTAATTCCTTTTTTTCCGGTTGGAAGTCAGAAATTACTGTTTTGTCCTCTCCCCACTGCCATCTTCTTGAGAACGTCCATGATTTCTACTTCATTAAGACACGAATGTATCAGTATCGCATTTAGTAACCATTCTGTAACAAAACTATCAGGTGGTAATGCAGTGAATTATTTCCCTCTGTTAATCGTGCATGATGAAATCAATTAACAAAATAACAATTTCAAAACAAATTCGGGTCGGGTGTGGCTCAGTTGGTAGCGCGCCAGGCTCGTAATCTGTAGTTCCCAGGTTCGAGTCCCAGCTGGGTCAGCGTTGAGATTTATCTCCGCAAAATTCCCCGCCCTGCCCACGGTCAGTAGGGGACACCGATGGGCTTGGAAATGCCGCCGTCCGTCGGATGGGACGTTAAACCGTGCGCACCCTGTGCATACCCTGTGCACGTTGAAGAACACGCTGGATGGCGTTGACTGGAGGCTACCATCTGTCTCCTAACAGCTGTTCTAGTGGGTCCCCTCCCCCAACCTCCTCTGAGCTTTCAGGGTTCTTGTGACCTGGCCATTTTGCCCATGGTGTGCAAAAAAGTGTCACTCAGAGGTAAAACAATCCAACTCAAAATAAATTCTCTAAATGTGAAAAATAATTATTATTTTTTATGACAAAATTTAGTTAAACTTATCTTGATCGCACTCGGAGGTCATGTTGCGTCTTTTTGCTCTAAATGTTTCTTTTCTTTCTGAAATCCTTACTGAACTCAGTAAACATAACAATGTGATCAAACAGAAAACAGTTTGAGCATTACTAGACATTAAGGAAATTCAATTCATTATTTAAACACTAAAGAAAAATTATAAATTATTACCGTAAGTACAAAGATTTCTAAATGGATAAGAGATAAATTGATCTGACCTTTCCAATGTCGTTGCATTGAAGACAGAACACGGGAGAAGATCCTAGAGGGATCCTTGAAGGGGAAACAGCTCATGGGGGGCATTGAAGATCAGCAACTCCACGGAAAATGATGATCTTCCCTCATCAGCATCAAACCATCATCATCCTCGGGATCATGTGAAAACGATTGAAGACAACGGGAAGGGGGGCGGGGAATACTTTCTACTGCCAGATCCGGCCTCCAACTGAAATAAATTTCGTTTCTGGTTAACAATGCTTTCAAAGTAATATCCTGTTGCATGAAAAACTGCTTCATTCTTAATATCATTGTTGCGTCCATTTTCATCTCTTCAGCCGATTCATTGTTGCCGTTGCATTGTTTCGTTTCATCATATCAGAAATTTAAATTTAAAATCTCATATCACGTCAAGGAAATTTATTCAGTACAAAAAAAAATGTTAAATGCGCATTTTAAAAGCCGGTTTCTTACTAATGCTACTAAAATAAAGCAACATTTATGTGTTTTTTTCTCGCATCGTCGTTTATGTGCCTGACAAATACAATTTTCTTTTAAATAAAAACAAAATTAATAAAAGAGGTATTTTTTTTCCTTTGGATAAGTTCTAACAAAAAATAAATCTTCCCATTTTTCGAATTTACAGAAGTTTGAATTTCGGAAGTTACAAGGATGCTTGAATCATAATATGACAAACCTTTAAATCAATATTGTTTTTTTCTATTTATTAACAGGGATATTTTTTTTTTGCGATAGAGTATGGCAAAAGAGATGTTTAAATTGACAACAGAGATTTCAACCTCTCTCGTGGGGTGTCTGGGAGGAAAGGCGAATTAATTTCGGAAATTTAACATTTCGTTTTAGACAGACGTAATTGCTACTTTTTATATGCATTCCATAATTGAAATGTCATCTTTTAAGCAAAAAAAAAAATACTTTGGCTAAATTTTCCATCTGTCTTTGTCAAAAATAATTTTTTTTATCACAAAGCCCATATGTGAAGGATTATTATTATTATTGCAAACAATAAAATAAATATTAAATGAACATTCCCTCAAGCAACTGTTTGGCCCAGAGGTCTGACAGGAGACTGTCAGCTTACTTGCCCTAGAGAAGATCTGTGAGGAAGGCGAGACCTCAGCAGAAAGACAACACAAACATCCATGCCTTACCCGGGACTCGAACCAGGTCCCTTTCATCAATAGCCAACCATGGTAACCACTTGGTAACCGAGATGACAAAATATTTATTTCACACTTTAAAATAATTGCACTCATTTTATGACAAAATTAAAACGTTTAATGCTATTTGGAACGAAAATTATTAGAAATATTGGAAGTGGAAATTTCGCAGGTTGGGTTGTTTTATCTCTGACAGGCACTTTTTTTGCACACAGTGGGCTAAATAGCTAGGTCACAAGGATCCCGAGGGCTCAGAGAAGGTTGGGGAGCACAGTATATAGCTGTTGGGAGACAGATGTAGACTCCCATCAAGCCATCAAACCTTTTTCTTAACGTGCATAGGGTATGGCCCGCCCATGGCTTTACATCCATGACGACGGAAGGTTTCATTTGCAAGCCCATCGGTGTTACCCTTGCTGACCGAGGAGAGGGAGGAGAGTTTTAATACATCTCAATGCTGACCCACTGGATTGGGTTGTTTTACATCTGAGGGGAACCTTTTTGCAGACAATGGGCTAAATAGCCAGGTCAGAAGGATACCGAGGAGGCACAGCTTAAGGTGCAATTCGACAGACGGCGGTCTTTCCAACCTCATCGATGGCTCCTATTAACCAAGGGCAAAACAGGGAGTTTGGCAGAAATAAATCTCATCACTGACTCTAACCTCTAAACTTCCGATTGTGAGCGTGGCGCGCTGTCGACTGCAATCGAATCTCTACACACCGATCAACAGATGATAAAATCAAGATAATAAATCGTCTGCGAAAACGATCTAAAAATTAAATGAAATTAACAATGAATGAATCACTTATTCGATTTATTTTAATTTTAAAGAAAGTTAGGGAGCTGATAAGGTATTTCGTCCAACGAAAGAACTCGACTTTTAGAGACATTTTTCCTGAACATGAATTGCTCAACTGATTTCATCATTGGCAATATGCTTCACCTTAACAACTTAGGTTTCACAATACAAGAAGAAATATGGTTCTTTAAAGGTTTCAAATTTATATTTTGGGTTTAATCACAAATTCACACAAAACCGTTTCACCAAAGACTTTCCTCTAGTTTGAGGGGAATATTATTATCTTCCCAATGGTCCTATGCATTCGCGAACTCTCATTGCATATACACTGCCTAGAAAACATATCCTGCTATGAAAGATCCCAAATGAATGGAACATTTCTTACTGAGAGAAGTATTCTGTGTCACTGCAAAGTCCCATAAAAGCCATAAAGGCAGTGGTGGAAAGCGAAGTGCAACATGGGTAAAAAGGGTGATCTGACTGACTTCGAAAGGAGTTCGGTTGGGTTGTTTTGCCTCTGAACATAACTTTTTTTGCACACATTGAGCTAAATAGCCAGGTCACAAGGACCCCAAGGACTCAGAGAATGTTGGGAGGAGAGAACTACGCTATTTCACACCGTTCATCTGATGGGACGTAAAGTCGTGGCCCCGTGTGTGGGAGAGTCATACCGAGTGCACGTTAAAGAACACGCTGGATGATTTTGAAAGAACTCTACCATCTTTCTCCTAACAGCTGTCCAGTGGGTTCCCTTTCCCAACTTTCTCTGAACCTTCGGGGTCCTTGTTTCGGATAGTAAATAATGGCTAAAATATAAACGTTCTGCATCAAAAGCAGAATAAGCACTTAATATGAACGGTTCAAATGGTGTCGCACAACAACAACAACTCGGAGATTGTTTCATGTTTTTGGCAAAGAGGCATGATCCAGAATTATCTATTAATCTCTTCCACGATTTCTGCCACTGTATCCAAAGTGAAATGGTGAAACACTGTTTGAAATACAAGTACCGATCCTGCAATAAAGAAATGAACAGGGGCAATGTCATTGGTGTTGTACCAGAGCAACACCACGGTAAATTTTTAAAGAAGCAGTAGCACTACAACGTGCATTTTCGTTGAAATCTTGAAAAGTTCATAAAAAAATACAGTTCTCTGCATCGTTGGTCAGGGTTGATTTACTTTGAGCGGCACTTTTTTCACACCGTGGGATAAAGGCCAGATCATGAAGACCCCTAGAGAGAGAGAGAAGGTTGGGAGAGGGGACCCACTGGACAGCTGTTAGGAGACAGATTGTAGCCTCCCGTCAATGCCATCCAGTATGTTCTTTAACGTGTACATGACTCTCCCGAACACGGGGCCACGGTTTAACCAAGCTCATCAGTGTCTCCTACTGACTTCTTATGAATGAGATTTTGGCAGATCTTGGAGAGAACAAAATGAGGAGGATTCCTCACGAGATCAAAGACAGTGCCGAGTCGGTGATCATGTTTACCCGCTGTGTGGTTTACCCGCCGCGAGCATGAACTCTACAGTACAGATGTAAAATGGCGGGATCTGGTCCGATACGTGACGTCACAGCCCACCATGCCGATTATACCGAAGTGCCAGATTCTGAGTTATTAGTAACGAGAGGCAGGCAAATCAGGTTTTTAGCTTGATGACAGACAGAGCGATGCTTAGTACGTGCAGTCGGGCGCAGAAAGATCCATCCTGGAAATGGAAAATTCGGCGGGAAACAACGAGTAATGGTCGTCAGCAGACGACTGAACGACACTATTGATATTGATGTTGATGCCTCGCAGGTCAACGTCTAATACCAAACTGAAAGGTTGAATTGAACTGGAGAGAATAGAATTCTAAATAAAAAATATTTAAAAAATCTGTCTTCCTATAGAGCCCTAAAGAGTAGAAAATAAACCTGAATCATATCGATGGTGCAGTCGGTCACTGAGTTGGTATTCACTTCAAACGAAGATAGGGTTAGGTTGTTTTACCTCTGAGCTGCACTTTTTTGCACACCACGGGCTAAATGACCAGGTCACAAGATCCCGGAAGGCTGAGAGAAGGTTGGGGGAGGGCACCCACTGGATGGCAATGATATGCAGTGCTCTTAATTTAGGAGAGAGCACTCTGCGAAATATTAGAGATAATGCTAAAAAAATAATAAGGCAACATTAAAGCATGAAAAACCTTTAAACACTGTGCAATTGTTCCTATAGCTGTTCAGACAATTCGCAGCTGAATATCTCCCAATAATAATTGTTTTTTATATACTATGGATTCGAAAAACTGCGGCGCACATGCGGCTGCATTGACTATAATAACACTAAGTCACGTCACCAGTTGGCATAAGAATGGCGGATAAGTCGGCCTGATATATAGGGGTTCTAGACGTAGTCATTTTTCTGTGACATAGTTGTACGGCCTTCTCTTGTAGGAGGTGTTGGCACTGCCTCTCAGCGATATTCGAATGACCTTGGTAAAGCATAGCCTTGTGGCGCCACCTTATATATACTCACCTTGCTGCGAAACTGCAAAATAACAGGACAAAAATTCATAACTTGCTTAAACATTGTCCGATTATCTTATAATTCGAAACAGTAATTCTTGTTCGGAAAGTCCGTAACATATTTTAATATGGTGAGAGTTTATTGCATTTGCCAAATAAGTATTATATGAAATTTCAAGCGTAAATCAAATTCGATTGAAATTATTTGAAGAGTGTCATTCTAAACGGAATAACTGAAATTATGAATAACTGAATAATAAAACTCAAACACTAATGGGATTAAATTCCAATATTGAATGGGAATATTTTGAGGAACAGAACAATTAAAACAAGAAAATTCCGATTATCTGAAATTTGCAGCAATAATTTTTGTGTATACTAACTGAACGGCATCCGGCGCTGCTGGGGTGTCACTTTTAATCTGTATATTTTTATTTTCACTGCAGTAAAGGTGGTAATAGAGTAGACTTGGTGATAAATAGAGAGAAAACTAAAGTGATGAAAATTGGTCAGGCAGGCTGTGGTTCAGTTAATCTGAATAGTTCCACTGTTGAGCAAGTGTCTTAGTTTAATTATCTTTGGAATTATGTAACAGATACTGATGATGTGCGGCATGAGATTAACAGACGAATAGGGATTGCTGCCGAGACTTTTAAGAATCTATGGAAAGTGTGGAGTTTGGTATCAGTATACATGGATTAACATATAAATCTATTTAAAATTAAATTAAACGAATACAAAAACAGTACTCTAAATAGTATTTTTAAATTCAATAAACATATAATTAATGAAGATCAACTTGGCAATAGTTTTCATTATCTGAACATTTCCCCAGTTGATTTGTTATACAGGGTGTTTCGAAAAGGACGCAACTCTAAATATAAGAGAGTAGAACTTACGCGCATGTACATTTTATGCCATAATATTAGTCAGTTGGCATTACTGTACTCAAGGTTAATAACCTTTAACAGTTAAAATCACCTTGTCATGCGCTAGTCTCAAGCATTCATTCCTTTGTGTTGTGTCAGCTATGTCGTTTTCTAAAAAACGAACGTGTATTTATTGTTCAGACTTATTGTGTATACAAATCTTACAAACGTGTGAGAGTGGAGTTTGAGTTGAAGTTTCCTCAGTCTGCAGTTCCCAACAAGTCGACAATATCTCATTTGATTGATATATTTCGTGACACTGGGTCTGTACAGGATCGAAAGAACCCAGGCCGGCCATCACTGTTAACTGTCGAAGTTCTTGATGATGTGTCTCAGCGTTTAACTCGCTCACCCAGAAATCTCTTAGAAAGTTATCTTCACAGGTTGGACTGTCACCACCTACTGTTTTCAGGGTTATAAAGAAGTTAAAATTTCTTGCCTACCGCATTGATGTCATTCATGAACTGAAAGACCAAGACCATGAAAAACGTTTGCGGTACTGTCTGTCGTTGGTTTCGTCCTTTTGTTGATTAAAATGGAATTGAGGTGTTGGACCATGTTTATTTCAGTGACGAGACTTGGTTTCACTTGGATGGGTTTGCGAACAGTCAAAACAGTCGAAAAGATAGCAGTGAAAATCCTCACACTTTTCACGAACGACCGTTACACGCACGGAAAATTGGTGTCTGGTGTACAATTTTCTGTCGTCGTGTGACAGTGCCTTTATTTTTTGATTCAACTGTAACTGGTGAAGTTTATCGTGACCTCATCCAACAGTTTACTGCACCATTGGATGTGAATGAACGAGAGTTGGTTTCCACAAGATGGCGCGACTGCCCATACTGCAAATGACACAATAGTCATGTTGCAGGAATTTTTTGGTGATCATTTGATTTCAAAAAATTTGTGTCCCCCAAGATCCCCAGATCTTACTCCTCCAGATTTTTTTCCTTTGGAATATCTCAAATGTGTAGTATTTGAAAACAATCCTCATGCACTTGAAGACTTGAAGGCTGACATTGAAAGAGAGATTTTAAACATAAGAAAACAAACTTTACGAAAGGTGACTGCAAATGTCATGAAACGGGTACGAACCTGCAACCGGGTTGCAGGGAATCACTTTCAACATCTGTTGTAAAGGTAACTAACTATATGTCAAATTTGCATCTTTTGAAATTTGTCTTTTGTCAAGTTTAAATAGAAAAATACAATAGAGGGTTGCGTCCTTTTTGAACACCCTGTATATTTATGTAACTTTCACTAGAAATTGCTTTAAAAATGAACACAAGGAGAAAATTTTGTATGTGATCAATACAAGGCGAAAATAGAAAATTATTTTGTCGAACAAGTTTTTCGCAATAATTATGGTAAAGTGCGAATATCTTATCAAATACCCAAAATTTTTAATTCTCTTCCGAGAGATCTGTTAGGCCTGAGCACTTATTCAGAAATTAAAACTGAAGTTTTTAAATGGTTATTAGATGTAAATATTTGAAAAGTAATGTTTGAAAAATGATATCCTGCATCTGATATTGTTTTAAGCAACTGCAATATTAGTGTAAAATGATGACTTGTGCAACAGGTGATATCTTTGTGCAATACGTGTTATAATCCATAATTTTATAGGTTTACTTTATAAATATGTTTAATTTTCATGTTTGTGTTATAATTCTTGTTTTCTTTTTGTTGTTGTTGTTGCTGCTTTAATTAACCTGTCATGTGCTTGAAAGTAATCCTGCTGACAAGCCATAAGGCTTATCGAGGAAATCTATGCATATAACCATACTGAGGCATAAATAAAGTTATTATTATTATTAAAAAAGTTGACTCGAGTTAGTACGGTCTATTTTTCAACAGGTGATTTTCAGTTGCTTTTAAAATGATATTAAATTTAACTAAATTAATCATTAATATTTAAGATTTAACTTGGAGAAGGGGGTCACAGATTCCAAGCTCGCTTCTTGCGGAAATCGCCGGGAGTGAAAATAGCAACACCGCAAAGGAAGTGATGTATAAGACTGAAACTGACAGGATGGAAGCTATGAGGGTAATTGGGTGATGAGAAACGGAACATGTGAACGCAAGGTACGTGCGTTTATTGCAGATTCATCAGTACATATTAGGCTCACCTCGTACTGTTATACAAGCCTGTAGTCGTCTCGGCATTGCATCAATCAGATGGATAATGGTGTCCTCAGGTATGGCATTCCAAACAGCATACAATTGGGTACACAACTGTACCAGGTTCGTTCTGGCGAAGACGACGACACATAAAGTCCAACACATGCACAATGGGTGACAAATCCGGGAAGTATGGCAGCCATGGGAGAATGTTTGAGCGTTTCTATAAGGTCTCATGGAGGCGACGACGGGGTTCTTATGCACCTTGGAGACTACATCGTTTGCACGTGCAATGTATGGGATGGCATTGTCCTGCTGCAGAATTAGTCCAGGTATGGTGGTAAAGAAGGGTCATGCCACAGAATTAACGATGTCATCGATGTAATGTCTTGCCATTACTGCAACAGAAACGTGGAGCAGAGGTGTGTGGCTGCCATATGTGATGCCTCCCCACGCCATATGTGATGCTTCTCCATGCCATATGTGACGCCTCCCCATGCCATATGTGATACCTCCCCATGCCACATGTTATGCCTCCCCATGCCATTCCTCTCCCTACGCTCGGTCATTAGGGAAATCATTGGTCTTATAAAGACCTCCGTCCGTCGAATGGGACACTAAGCTTTTTAATTAGCTGTGTGCTTTCTTTTAACTACTCTGTGCACGTTAAAGAACATATTGGATGGCCTTGACGGAAGTATACCATTTGTCGCCTACCAGCTGTCTAGTGGATTCCCTTCGCCCAAACTTTTCTGAGCCCTCGGGTCCTTGTAATCTTGGCATTTAGCCCATTGTGTGCCAAAAAAGCGCCGCTCAGAGGTAAAACGACCCAACTGTACATAGAAGACTAAAAAGGCGATATTTCCTCCTATTGATCGTTTAATGAATAAATTCTACTCGACTAGCTTGATAACATCAGCGAATACGAGCTGCTATCATCAAAATTAAACACAGCTCAGTCATTGGTCCGGACTCAAGAGGAAAAAAAGTCAGTTCTCAGACACTGATCGTTGCTTCATTATTCTAAGGGAGTGTGAGGAATCTCTTGGGATGGCCGTCACACACACAATTCTTCCGACTCGAGGGAAAGCTTTGTTTCCGTTGTCTCATGAGGTCGTCCAATCAATGATTCCCACGACGACGGTCACGAAGTGATTTTAAATGACGGTCTCCGGTGTCTGTTGACAGAGCCGATGCTACAGGGAACAACTGTTCCTGTGGTCGACATTGCCTGAATGTAATGTGATTCAGAATCTGTACAAAGAGATCGAACTTTAACCCTTTCAACATCGCAGAAGAATTGATACAGTTATTGGAAAGGAAACTCAGTTTGTTAGTTCGAAGTGGATTTTTCAAAAGAACTAGAAAAGCTTGACGGCAAAAGGGAGTTTTACGAACTTCTGGTTTTAAAACATCTTTTAAATTATACAAAAGCAATTTTTGACTGTTTTTCCTAGTTAATATGACAGGATGGAGATCTCAACGTTTCAAAGTTTATGGTTTATATTTGTGGAAAGAGTGACCAAATGGATTTTTGCAAGTAACGCCTCAATTGTCGAAAGAACTACTTAAACGCTTACCCTAAAATTACAAGAAATAAAACAGAAACAAATAAGTTAATGTTTATTTTTCAGGGGCTGAAACGGGAGTAAGATGGATAAATAGACAAAATTGCCTTAATTAAGTTCTCACGGAGAAATTGCAAGAGGTAATCAATGACAGAATTCAAAAATTGCTGATAAATGAAAGGGACAAAAGTCGTGAAAGATTAAACTATATTTGACATAACAAACTCATATTTCTTATTCAAAAATATTTTCCTTAAATTAAAACTTTCCCTTTTTTGGTACCAATGTAAGAAAATGAAAAATAAAGTTTTAATAAGATTTTTGTCTTTAACTCGCTATTAGAAACATGTTATTTATAGCGAAAAAAATCTCCGTTCCGGGATATATTTCCCATCTTTGGAAGGAATCATCATCATATTATATAGTATATAATAGATGTAATTCCGAGCGAAAGAACAGAAGGGCTGACACATATGACGTAATCAGTTCCGCGGGTACTTGGAAGATCGGTCCCAAATTTGCTGAGGTGGTCCCATTTAGTTCTGGCCCTGTTGAGTTAACAGATTGGGTTCCTATCTTCTGTGTGTCGGAAGTGATCCCTCGAAAAGTGTCCTAAATTTCTGGGGGCGCTGCCATCGCCTACCTTGTTAATGGAGTAGTATGTTTTGCGAGTAGTACGATAGAAAACTGTGAATGAAGTAAGAGTTATGGATGGACATATGTTTTGCGCCAGCTTTTGTCGTGGGTTTAGTCATCATATCATATAATAGCTGTAATTCCGGGGTGCGGGCGGACGTGTGTGACGTCATTGATGGCAGATATTCTCGGTTTCTCCGTGGTTCCGAAACTACTTGAAATCTTCACGTCATTAGCTTTCCTTCTGCATATAACTCGTTATGATCAGCAGCCAAGCCCGGATCTAGGAAAATATAAAGTGGTGGAGGAAGGGAGGGCAAACAACGCAAATAGAGCAGGAAAAAAAGATAAAAGGAGTCGATGGGGGAAGAGATTGGATTTCCAATTCAGTGTAAAATTTTCACCTTCGTTTTAGAAGTTTTTAGAAAGTTCTTCAAAATGCGCCAAATATGCACAAGTTTAATAACTTTTTACCCCCAGATCAGGTCTTGTCAGCAGGCGTTTTACAGATATAATAATACTGGAATATAATGCATAGGATTGACTTTTTAAGTTTATGAAATGCCTTCAGGAATACATGTAGCTGACGTCGAAAGGTTTTCTAAGAAAGCTGATCACCGTTGACATGATGAAGCAACAGAATGTGCTGCATAATAATTGATTGCACAGGAGGGGCAGATTATGTGTTACACTCTTTTTCATTCCCTGATGAGTTGAAGGTGAGAAATACAAAACAGGAAATTCCCAATGATAAAGACTTATTAAAAAAAAAAACATTCACTAAGTGAATCATTTGGAGCATCGTAGAAATGGCGACAGGTTCATTTCTCTTACTTTATGCTAAAACTCTGAAACAGACCAAACTTACATGATAACGGGTACATCGGAATTTGAAATAAATCGCCCCGGACATTGCTTTGAACAATTGTCGGAATTAGAGGACATTAAAAGGATGGTGTTAAAGTTTCGTGACACCAATATTTATTTACTAATTTACGTGTATTTCAATACTAATAAAACATAATTTGAATGACATATAATACTTATTAATACAGTATATTGCGTTTTGAATATAATGCGAAATGAAACTTCGGAAACTTGTTTTACCTCTTAGCGGCATTTTTTTGCACACCATGGGCTAAATGGCCAGGTCACATGGACCCCGAAGGCTCAGAGAAGGTTGGGGGAGGGGACCCACTGGAACAGCTGTTGGGAGACAGATGGTAGCCTCCCGTCAAGGCCATCCAGCGTGTTCTTTAACGTGCACAGGATATGTCTCTCCCGCACACGGGGCCACGGCTTAACGTCCCATCCGACGGACGGCGGCCTTTCCAAGCCCATCGGTGTCCCCTACTGACCGTGGGCAGGGCGGGGAATTTTGCGGAGATAAATCTCAACGCTGACCCAGCTGGGACTCGAACCTGGGAACTACAGATTACGAGCCTGGCGCGCTACCGACTGAGCCACCCCGGCCCCAGCTTGATAGTGATATTAGAAAAACTACTGAATAATCCAGAGGTATCACATGACTGCTTCACCTCGATTACTCTCCTTTCTTTTGCTTTCGTTTTCTGCTGTGCCTAATTTATGATCTCCAATAGACTCTATGCTCTGAAACTTTTACAAACATCGGCGGGCGGCATGAAACCGGAAGTGCCGCTTTCGAAATGTTGTTGAAAGACAAACGTTCATTAGAAACTGGTTCCAAACCTTTTCTTCTTTGCATTAAGAAAGACAAATTTACAGTTTTCCTTGTTCTATAGAGATGGTGCAGACGCATATGTTTTCTACTGTTGCTCCTTGAATAATGGATGTTTTGGCCAATTGTTCCACAAATAATAATAATAATAATCTTTATTTTATTCCGCCAGTCAATACAATATACATTTACATAGCATAATTATCTAATAACAATTAATATATACATGAAAAAATTGAGAAGTGAAATAGCTGAGAAATATCAATTGCATCAGAAAAAGTAAATAACAATCATATTAAATATTGGTGTTTAATAGGAAAGGCGAAACAAAAAAGGAGAGCATAGTAAGCTGACGCTTATTTTTAGTTAATGCTCTCTATTTCCTTTAAAGTTCAATTATGACAACAGTAAAGTATACAATAATTCAAATAGCACAATAATTCAATAGTATAAAAGGTCAAATGGTTATGAGACATATTACACTGATACATAGAAGGTTTCATTGCTTTGTAAGAAGAAGCGTTCTACATTTGATTTTAAATAATTTTAAAGATTTTGCATTTTTAACATCATCAGGAAATTCAGACCAAATTTTTACTGCATTGTATTTGATAGATCTCTGTCCAATTGACAATCGACACAAAGGTATACTCAGATCCTCTCTATGACGTGTTTCATAATTATGAAAATTCGAAAGACTCTGAAAATAGTCTTTAAATCTATCCAATTTAATCAATCTCATTGTAATCGAATACACAAAGTTTCCTGATATCAGTTTGTAATTATTATAGACATTAAGAATTTTAACCTCAGAAAATAAATGTGCCACGGGATCATAATATCTTTTACCAACAATATATCTAACAATTCTTTTCTGAAGACGATATATAGCATTCAGATTATAGTCAAAAGTATTACCCCAGACTAAGATTCCATATGTTATATAAGAATAAATGAAAGAGTAGTATAAATTTGTCAAAATTTGTTTGTTAACCAGATGACGTATTTTACCAATCATACCAATATTCCTTGACAGAGTGATTCTCAGGTGCTTTACGTGAAATGACCAGTTCAGATTTTCATCGATCCATATTCCTAAGAATTTATATTCAGTGCATCTCTTTAGCTTAATTTCATTAATCTTCACATCGAAACATTTCTCATCGATATTTTTGTTTTTATTTTTATAAATCATGTATTTGGATTTCTTGACATTTATTAATATATTGTTATGTCTGCACCATTCAGATATAATATTTAGAGAGTAGTTAACACTGCTAATCAGGCTTGCAGAATCTTGGTTGAAATCGACAATGCTTGTATCATCAGCAATATAATAACATCTTTGAATTAATGTGTAACTTTGCTAAGTCGTTAATGTAAAGTAGGAAAAGGATCGGACCAAGAATCGAACCTTGAGGCACACCTCTGTAAATAAAATGTTCATCTGATATACTACCATTTACTTCTACAAGAGCTTTCCTCTGAAATAAGTAGCTTCTTAACCAGTTATTTATTTTACCTCTCAGGCCATAAAATTCAATTTTCTTTAACAAAATTTCATGGTTAATACTGTCAAATGCTTTCGTAAAATCAAGATATACAGCTAATCCAATGTGACCTGCATCCAAATGATTGACAATATGCTCATATAAATCTGCAATGGCTGTCTGAGTAGATTTTTTATTTTGAAAACCATATTGTTGTTGTGTGATAATTTTCATATTATCTAGGAATTTAGTCATACGTGTACAAATTAGCTTTTCAAAGATTTTCGAGAAGATTGGCAAAATTGAAATTGGTCTGTAGTTTTCTATGTTTTCTTTATCACCTGATTTATGTATGGGAAGAATTCTGGCAATTTTCAGTTTATCCGGGAATACTTCGTTTATTATTGATAAATTAAATATATAGCACAAAGGTTCTTTTATTGTATGTATAATCTTTTTAATTACATTAATATTTATGTCATCTATACCTGGTGACTTATCAGCTCCTAGATCATTCACAATGTTACTGATCTCTTGAGTAACAATTGGCATGACATAAAATGTCTGGTCTATGCACTCAATTTGATATTTATATTTGCCATGAAATTTTTCAGTTTGGTTCAGTATCAATTCGTTAACGGTATCATGAAAATAGCTATTGAAGGCATTGGACTTCGCATAGTCATCAGCAATAATTGCATCATCAGAAGAAATGTCTCCTACTATTGACTTACATTTATTTCTACCCAAAACATCGTTGAGATATTTCCATTTCTGTTTAGAATTTTTGCTAGAATCAAATCTACTGTTATAATAGGCGTTCTTTGTTTGTCTGATTTGGGCAGTAAATTTGCGCCTTCGCTTCAAGTCCGATTCAAGTCTCCTCCATTCCAGTGAATGGATATTGAGATTTGTCTATCTTTGTTCATATAACAGGTTAATACAACTTGACAATTTTACAGCTTTTGTTTTTCAAGGAAATGCTGATTCACATGCGTGTCCACTATCTTTACATCTGAAGCATCTTTGCGATCTTTCTAATGAGAGAATATCAAAGACCATGTTCAGTTCCATTCTGGTGAGGTCAAGTAGAGGTGTAGTGTACCTAATAACAGATGGTTTGTTTATCGATATAGGATGTTCAAGAAGTAGCGCCATTTCAGAATAATGTTACAAGTGGTCTGTAATTGGCTTTGGCCTAAATGTAAAGCCAGTCTGAAAATATTTGACGTTTGCGAAGATGTTTTTTAGAATTGTGCAAAGAATATCTGAAATATCAGACGTGAAGAAAACGAAAAACAGTGTGTGCCACATTCTGTTGAACTCGTAACATTTTCGCTTCGAGACAATTGATTGCTGACTCTGATTTGCTGAGAGCAGCTCGAGAACTCGTTTGAATCAGCTTGACAATTTTTTTCGAAATCCCACATTTAAGAAATTTCTTGTATAAAATTGACTTTTTTAAATTTAAATAACGCCTTCAGGATTTCCATGTAGCTGACGTCAAAAGTTTCTTCTCTAAGAACGTTGGCCATCGATTGGCACATTGAAGCAAAGGGAGAGTTGCCGATCACTTGAATCCGAAATGCTCAACGAGAATATAGTTGTGTAAGAAACTTCAACAGCTGGATCAAGTTGCATATTTCTATGATTTGAGGAGCGCTATTCGTGGCTCTGAGTAGTCTCCTTTCCTTTTCTACCAGGAACTGGTGTTATTATAACCGAATCTAGTCTGAAGGGAATTTATCAGTTATTTTGCAGCGTTAAAAAGAACCGAAAGTTTATGAGATATTTTGACAATATTTTTTTGCAAAAAAAGGAGGAATGTTTCCTGGGTGTGGAGAAGATCTAATAAGGAAGAGAAACCATAATAGTTTTTGAAACCTTAGACGGTTCGAAGATGCCATAACTCTTTCAGCCCCATCTTCGAAGCACGAGACAATTTCGTAATTGTATACATAATCTCTTCAGAAGATAATGCAAAGAGATATGCTTTTCAAGATCAAAGATCAAAATATACGCATTTTGTCATTATAAAGTAGGCATGTGATGATAGCCATACAATTTTTCCCAGACGTCCCTGAAGAATTCTTTGTGATTCGTCATATCTGGAATTCTCTGGAGTTGGCCTCCCAAAGTCTGTCAGACGTAAAGATGCCAAAAATAGATCAAGAAGAAGTGGGAATTCAAAATGGTCCACCGTAATATAGTATATTTTAGTAATAGATAAATTTGTGGAGCAATTTCACAATTTTAATCAATCTTCGAGAATTTTGTTGGCCTACAATTTCTTCGTTCTTTTATTTTGTTGGAAAAACAATTTACATACTGTCTAATTTATGAATATGGGGAACGATTTTTTACTATCATATGTCCTACCCTACGTTATAAGTTTTCATTTGATATTAACTCCTTAATATCGGCCACCGTGAGATCATGAAACAATTTTTGACACATCATTAAATTTTTTGGAGCGAGGGAGAAAATTCCGTGGCGAATTTTTACATCCTATAACTCTCTGTACATAAAAAGCTTTCATTTGATACGTAATTTACGATCGGCCACCATGTATGGAAATTATGGTGGAACAATGGTCTTGATAAACTAACAAAGCTACCATCTACCTTCAAATAATAAGCGAAAAGCAATAGGAAGCAGGGTAAAAAATCTTAAGCAAATAAGCTACAATGAAATTGTTTTAATCATTAAGATTGTTTAACAAACGCGACTTTCAGAGTGTTTTAAGGCTAATCACTTTCCAAAATGGCTGTATCGAATCAGCTTCTCTGCATTTGACTTGCCATTGAAATGCCGCTCAAACACCGTGCCGACAGCATTTCGACATCTGCTGATTTCACAAAGGATTAAAGGTGTTATTTTTATCACTTTTCGCACTTGCTTTCATTCAAATTGAAAACATTATTCACCCAACGGCTTCTCTGCCCGAAGGGGAAATATTATCTGGGTAAACAAAGTCACCAGTGACAAGAACTCTGGATGAGTGAAGCCAGCTTAAGAATTTCCAGGAGTCATATAAATGCATCAGTTGCTTTCTTTGAGAAAGTGAAGCATGTCCATTCTATTTTCGTCCCAGAAAATCCGCAGCTTCAGTTGTTGTCGGATGCTGTGCAAACAGTCCGCTTAATTAAAATTTTCCCCACCAAGCATCTCGTGTGCCCACTTCGTAGAGCAATGTTTGCCAAGGACAATTCGTAATTCAAATTACCTTCGGCCTTTGACGAACACGTTTATGAACAGAGGTTTCGTTTTTTTAACCATTCTGTTGCGACACAATTCACACGGTTATACAGGTTTATATAATTTGAAATATTCGTAACAACGTAACATATTATTGAACATGAATGACGTAGTTCCCAAATTATACGAAAATTAAAATACTTTTTTTTCAACCTAGATGTTTTCAAAGTTTTCCACACATTATTTGGCACACATCGAACTATAATGATGATTTTCCCGCACTCTTTATAGTCTGTACCGTCCATCAGTTTCACGGCACCTGTGATCTGTTGCATCAGTGATGCATTCAGCAGCGAGGTCTCATGGCCGTAATTTCTCACGGAATCCCACAAAGAAAAGTCGACAGGTGTTAGATCTGAGGATCTCGTGTATCGGTAGACGAATGGACGGTGACTCTCTACAAAGAGGGTGGGAGGAACTTGATTGCATTGATTGCAATGTGTGTCGATCAGACCCGCATTCAAAATATCGACATTTCAAATAAAACTCTTTGATATCTGCTATCATTTGCGCTCTGCATAATTCTTATTACATAATTTAATGCAGGATTTTAAATATTTAAAATTTCTCTGAAAATCCCTCAATTAATCTCTATGATGCAAACACATTTTCTTCTTGAATTGTAGGCAAAGTTAAAAGATATATTTAAAACCATTTTTATTGCATTAACCATCATCTGTCTCCCAAATCCTCCTCCACTGCGAGAAGTTCGGATTTCATCTTCTTTGTCAACCTAAGCCTACAGATAGGGTGACTGGTCATCATTTTGAAGCCCGGTTTGATTGTTTGATCAAAATTGAACGGAAATCACGGAATTGCCGACTTGCAGGATTTATTTTTATTTATTTATTTTGTACGTTGAAACAATTTGTTGTGGTGCTATGGATATTTCGTGTTGACATACAAATACAACCTTTTCGGAATTATTAAGAAATAAAGTGAAAATGTCACAAAATGTTGAGTTGAATCCGATTCCTTAGCTTCCTTCTGGTATTTAGAATTGATATGAAGCTTGGACTGAAGGAAAATAATCGATTTGCTAATTTTGGAATAAATAAACCTTCAAGCAGTTGATTGCTACAGATGTGACAGAATTTGTGATATGCAAAATATACTATATGATATGAAAGATATAATATACTACAGAATAATTATATATACCATATAAGTATAATACCATAGAGCATGGCCTCCACCATACCACCATAGAACATGGCTTCTCAAAATGGTGGTCGGCAGACCTATTGCCGGTCCACAGCGAGCTTCCAGGATGGATATAAATATGTTTTCAGAATCATAACATTGATGTGCCGTAGCACTAGAGTTGTTATGTTCCGGGAGAGGTGATAAAGGCAATGGCCAGGGTAAAGCTCCCGGTCACGATGGTCTGACAGTGGAAATTGTGATGCAGGTGTTCAATGAAGACAAAGATCTGTTCACCCAGCTGTATAACATCTGTCTGAGACTGGGAGTTTTCCCACAAGCCTGGAAACAGGCCGACCTGGTCCTTTTTAATAAGGCGGGTAGAGACCCGACAGATGTAAGATCTTACAGACCAATATGTCTGCTGCCGGTTATAGGTAAAATTCTGAACAAACTGCTCACAAATAAGTTGTATTACCATTGTTGTAAGAACAACTCACTGAACGAGAGGCAATTCGGGTTCAGGATAGACCAGTCCACCGCTGCAGCAATCAAACAGGTGGTGGACATTGTTAAGGCAAACAAAGAAAACAAATTGCACACCTCTCTCCTCGCCTTGCATGTGACGGGCGCATTTGGCAAAGTCTGGTGGCCAGCTAGCTTAAGCAGGTTAAAAAATTGTTCTTGTTCCAGGAACATCTTCATTCTGGTATCCAACTATCTCAGTGAGAGTATCTCAGTCAGTGGGCGGTCACGGTGTCCATCAGGAGTGTCCGAGTTAGGGCGCACATGAGGGACACGGGCTGGCTCGTCTGCTGGCTCCGGGACTCGTTTCTTTGAGACCAGGAGCTGCTTTCCCTCTTTTACTCAATTTCCATTTCATACCCGGGCTTCGCTCCGCACCCCCTTAAATGCCACCCATACTCCAAGTCCCTACTGGTCTCCTCTGAGACAAACCTTCATCTTCTGCTTCCAGGCTTCTCATGCCAGCTCGTGTAGTGCCGAAAGACGGAATACGAGCTCTTCCCCATGGGGGCGGGTCTCGAAGGACTCGCCCCCACCCCAATTATTGAGTTGGTATGTTCCAACACTCCCAATGACATCATGTCGTGCGGAGTGAGGAAAATCTCGGAACTCATCATGCGCCATATATATATATTATATATTCGTAAATCGTATATTCCAGAATAGGAAAAATTTCAGTTGATATTCAATGTCAAAATTGCATTAAACATATATAACCTTTTGTTTACTAATGCAAGATTTCAAAAATTATTTTATGACAAAGTTTTCAGAGTTATTTCTCTCCATACACATAATTTTTATTGCAACTCTACGTATCTTATTATTATATATTATTTATCAATACTTTTATCATACTATCTTATATTACAAGGCCTCGAGATGGCCCCTCTTTTGACCGATTCCTTCCTGAATATTCCCCCTTGATAAAGGAGAAGCCGTGGCTGTCTCTTGCTTTCCATGGCCCCTCCTTTGAGAATGCTAGAAAGAGTAACAGAGATAAAAAAAAATTCCTAAACTTAAGTACATTTCATGAATGTTTCAAGAAATATTTAAGGACCTCTAAAACGGAAGGAAAAATGTTATACTGAAATGGAAATCGAGTCTCTTGCTCCCCCCTCCCCCTCCCTGCTATATTTTTTCTGGATCCAGGCCTGTATATTACTTATCAATACTTTTGTTACACTCAACTTATCATACTATCATTTAATTATATTTATTTCAATACTTATTCATCGTTCTTTATCAATACTTTTATTATGCTGTACATACATACAGGTTATGGACAATAAAAAAAGCGGAAACAGCAACGTAAAATCATTAACATGATGTTGGATCGCCAGTGAGTCATGTATAGTCTGTATACGTCGTGGCATAGAGTCTACCAGTGTATGAAAGTCAGCAGGAAAGATGCAACCCATTCGCCCACAAGAAACTTGATCAATTCCTGATTGTTCGCTGGAGCTGGAAAACTATGTCTGAGATGTTGTTCCAGAAGTTCCAATAGATTTTCTAACGGATTGATATCTGGTGACTGCGGCGGCTAAGGTATGTGAAAACGTTCAATCCCATGCTCCTCAAATTACTGTGTGACCACGTGTGTTCTGTGGATGGGAGCATTATTATCCAGTTCTCTCTTCATGAAAGAAATTCTGTACCATTGGATGAAAATGATCACTCAGGAGTTGGCAT
Source organism: Ryuthela nishihirai (assembly GCA_038380435.1). Taxonomy (NCBI): domain Eukaryota; kingdom Metazoa; phylum Arthropoda; class Arachnida; order Araneae; family Heptathelidae; genus Ryuthela; species Ryuthela nishihirai. The sequence continues at coordinate 91,291,070 of JAWZYU010000004.1, read as the reverse complement.
TACTCCTGCCTTCTAACGGAATGCGTGTACCCAAACCACGTCACGAGAAAGCATCCCACACAATTACAAAACCTTCATAACGTTTAATAGTAGGAAACAAGGAATCAGAGTTGTAAGCTTCTTTTGGTTCTCACCACACGTCACTCGTCCATTTGTCAGAAACAAAGTGTAGGATGATTCGTCAGATCATATCACATTCCTCCACTGCTCAAGTCTTCACTGCTTGTGCTCTTTGCACCACTGGACACGACGACGTGCTTTGACAGGTGTGATGAGTGGCTTTTGAAGTGCACCTCCACAGTGATATCCATATGGAGTTCTTGATGTATTGTTTTTTGACAAAACTGACTTCTCGCATCCTACTTTGAAATCCGTGCACAACTGACCAGCTGTAACATTTATAAATATAAAAAAATAAATCCCCCCTCAAGCAGCTGCTTGCCACAGAGGTTTGACAGGAGCCTGTCAGTTTATATGCCAGAGTAGAAGATCTGTGAGGATGGCAGAACCTCAGCAGAAAAAACGACACGAAGATCTATGCCTTATCCGGGGCTCGAACCCAAGGTCCCTTAGATCATCAGCCAAGCGCACTAACCACTCGGCCTAACGACTCGGCAAGTGTTATTGCACATCGCAATAACACTCAAACGTCCCGATTCTGGTGTACGCGCTTTCGCTCACTGTTGTCTTTTGCAGATGATGTCTTCCCTTTAGATCCCCATGCAGACATAATCTTGGAAATGGTTTCTCGGAACTATTCCTCATGCGAAACGCACATTCCCCCTTTCGAAACGCTAAGGTCTTCTCTCTCTCGACGACAGGGTACATAATCACATGCAGTTAGGCCTGGTTTGCCTATATAGACATGACGTTAAGCATGCTGGGATGTCATTTGCATGTTTCATGCTTTCGTCAGTGTCACGTAGACGCCTCTGTTTAACATAAACCAAAGGCTTTACGCAAACTTTGGTGTTTCCAATTTTCTGTCCACTACCTGTATCCTACCAGAATAAATAACCAATCGATACTTATGTTACACTCTGCACATATTGCTTATCAATACCTTTAATTATATAAGATAAATTCCTTTTTTTTTTCAATCCTCGACAGATAATTTAAAATTTAAATATATTTTCCGAGTGCCAAAGCGCGACCACCTCATAATGATCAGGCCTCAGTTGCTTGGTCAGTCGATGCCGCTGAAGCGATGAACTGGATATAGAACAAAATAAATTGGAAATTTTACGATAGTTAAAATTACTTTATTAATTAAATATTTTTATACCTTGCATTTCTTACCGTTATGTTCACCGGGAAGCAAAATTTCAGTTACGACCCTATTTTATGTCAATGGGAAACAAACTTCGAAACTCTGTAACTTATAAAATAAGGCTTTTATAATAAAATATGTGAAGATTAATTAACGATCTTAATCATACTATCCAAATCTCAAATTTTAGTAAAATTCCTTAGGTATTTAAAGAGTTGAGGAAATTCGGCTATATAGCAAATGACAGTCACAAGATTTCCCCTCAAAAGTTAATTAAAATTCAAATATCAAGTATTGTTTTGGGACGTTTGATAAAATAAGTGTGTGTTTTAGATGTTTGTGTCAGTAATCCTTTCAATATTCTTCAATATTTTATGAATTTCTGGGCAAGTTCACTACTGGTGTTAAATATCCCAGCTTTAATAACTCTTTATATACCAGGTATTACTGGTGAAAATCGAGATTTACGTAGATTTGATTGAGATCGTTAATTTATCTTTAGTCACATGTTACCATAAAAAATCTTATTTTCGAAGTTAGTTTCCTATTTACGTAAAATAGAACTGTAACTTATCTTTTGCGCACCGGTGTATTACTTATTAATACATTTATTTTATTTTACATATATCTCATACATTTTTATGGCCTCAAAAAGAGACTTTAAATATATATTATGAGAGGCAAAAGAGTGGCGAACTTTATTCTCAAACTGATCAAGCATCATCTGTTTCAAGCGTCAATAGCCCTTAAATCAATGGATTGGATGTAGCACCAAATAGGTTAGAAATTTTACCCGAGTTAAAATTTGCTTCAGTGTAGATGCCACGCACATGTGACCATTATTTTGTTTTGCCTGTTCATCGGAAATATGCGGGAAAAATAATCAGAATCAAACTATAATTTTCCGTCGAAAAGATTAATGAACTGAAGCGAACATAACAATCAGATTATCTATCATACTAATCACATCAAGTTGATTGTACCAACGTCTTTTCACTCGCATATAACTGCCAAGGGTAGAAGACGTTTGGTCATCTTTCTTAAACTTTCTTTTTCGTTAATAGATAACGTCTGCTAATCGTTAGGGTGCACACTTCCCTTATTCGAATATATTTATTATCCGTAGCTTCATTTCATAATTACTCCCATTCTTTATGTAAATGCAGTCATTACAGTCAAATAATGAGTCTGGGATCGTTAAAATGAAAAGTTATTTGCTTGATTTTTCCTAGTTCAGCAGTATAGTGGAAGTTCGATGACCCTACCCCCTTCATTTTGTATCTGGAAACTGTTAAGAAAAAAAGGAATTATTCTTTAACTTCGGGAAATACGCTTTTTATAGCAACGTCCACTGGTGATAAGTTCAAGATGAACTTGCTGTAAATCTCAGAGTTGCAGAAACTCTAACATTCAGAGACAACTGTAAAGAAACGTTATCAGAAGCACTGCATTTGTTTTAATAATGATTTGACCCAATGCTGCTAGTAAATTGTGTTCCCATCTGACCTGATGTTGATGGACATTAACATCAGGTCAGATTGCAATTATTTGATTTGAATCTTTATGACTGAGTCAGTCTTTTAACTACATCTTTGTTTTGGGAGCTAAGGATCTTCGAATTAGTTTTCCCACTGATGTCACATAGCAGCAGTCAGTCGTTTCATTAATTGTTTCCTTTTATTTAAACAGTTTGGCAACGGCAATCTATTTACCCTCCGGACCACTTACAGGTCAGGCCAATCAAAACCACTCAGAATTGTTTCTCCACAAACAGAAGAGTAGTGAGAACAGTAAATTCTGTGTCCAAAAAATAATACAAATAGGCACCATTCTTTTGGAAGTCATGATTCTGCTTTTTATCTCCGAATTCAGCTCCTGTAACGCAACTGCAGATCTAAACGATAATATTGTGTCATAGGAACGGTTAGCTTTAATAATATGGTATTATTAAAGCTAACTGATGTATATTATACGTAAGAATTCGGGGCTTTTTTTAGTGTACTAACTAGGAGAATATATTTTCCTACCCAGTGCAAACTCGTGTGCGCTCTTTGAAGTCGTTTCTGCTCCTTCAGTTGAACGCCTACTTAAGCAGACGAATTAAAAAAAAGTAGTAAAGAAAGTACGTAAAATGAAACCTATAAATTAAACATTTTTTTTTTCTTTACTTTAATCACATTTTTATTACTCCTTATTAATTGTTTTTTTTCCTTTTTCACTTTTAGATTCCATTCCTGTTCTCATTTAGGGTTGGAGGAATGGAAAGAAATTTTAATTCTCCAAAAATGTGCTAAATAGATTAAATAAATTTATTCGCACATCATTTTCATGAAGGAAGTATAAAAATAAATAGACTGGATGTACTTCCATTCCGTATTCTTTATCAATTACTTCGTTTACTTTATGTTTCTTTATGCTTGTGATTTTAATTAGCTAATAACTTTTATTTTACCTCATGTTTACCGAAATCGTTATTGAATTTTTTCTAGTGTTCCTTTCTCTTTAATATATAACTAGAAGAACGCTTATCTTCTTTGGCGCATTTGGTAATCTCGTTCTCATAGATAATGAAGTTTTTCGTTTACTTACTTTTTCTCTCCTTAAAAACTTTAATCCGAACTAATGGACGATGGGGGAAGATGCAAACAGTGGTATTTTATTCGTAGTTGTTCAACAGAAAAAGTATTTGTTTTTTATACTTCAATTTAAAAAGTTACTTTTCTAACATCCCTCTGAGAAAAGGGGGCAGATTGTTGGAGTTGGACATGTCAGGCCCAGACCAAAAGTTCAAAATTCTGACGTTAAAATTTGAAACGAATATTGCAAATAATACATCATTTGCAATAATCGTTTAAAATTTTGGAATTTTCGATTTTTTTTAACCGTTAGACAACGCAATTATAGCTTTTGGAGACTCGAAAAGTGTTAATCGTAATATTTCATCCATACCTAGCCAACCCAAATTGATTTTTATTTTTATCTCCAAAAACAAACAATTATCTCTTAAACCAAAGCATTTACATCCCCCCAACTCTGGGAGTAACGGGTCAAATTGTTGTTGCCAATAAAAACTTCACGATCTTCACATTCCACCAGAAAAATTTCAAATTTCTAATCTAAATACATCGTTTGAAATATTCGTTTGAATTTTTTTAATTTTAAATTTTATCTACCGTTAGAGGGCGCAATTACAGCTTTTGGCAGATTCGAAAAGTGCGAAACGTAATATTTCATCAATACCTGTTCTAAACAAAAATATTTTTTTAATTTATCTCTGATAACTATAAAGTTCAATGTCTACAGAGAGAGACACAGACAGTCGACAAAGTGTTTTCATCATCTTGTTTTTTTACACGAGATAAAAATTTACATTTAATTACAATATTAAAATTTTGTGGCATGGCGTTTATACTATTAAACAAATTACTTATGAGCAATAATTATGCAATTATTAAGTTATCGTTGTCATATGTCGATGTAAACTTTTATTTCAAAAAGTTCCTCTTCTGAAACAAATTAGACATTGAGTAATAAAGTATCCATGGAAAATGTCTTGTAGACAAAAAACACTTCAAATAATTAGTCAAAAAATGGTTGCCCAGAATGGGATTTGAATGACAGAATGAATTTGAAATTGACAGAATGGGCTGTTATGACTCCTGGAATGCTTCTCGGAGACGTGGGTTCGAATCCCACCCGGGGCAACCAATTTTTACCTGTCTTCCCATTGCTTCTGGCTTTGACATTTGTCGTTCTGTCGGTTTATGGATTTGACAAAACGTTGTTTCACCATAACTTTCGAACGCGATGGAGAAAATGATTTATGTGTCAAATGAAAGCTTGTGACGCGGGGAGCGTCATAGGCTATAAAACATTGACCCCGTGCTTCCTTCCCTCCTAAAAACGGAAAAATATGAAAACTGTTCTTAAACTATATCTCCAGAACTCAAAGGCCGAAAGTAACAAGCTATACGTCGAATGAAAGCTATTGAGTGGTAAATGCCGTAGATTGTGAAAACTTGACCTCCCGTTCTTTTTTCCCTCTGAAAAAGGGGGACAATGTGAAAATGATTGTTCCTCTATATCTCCTGAACTCGAGTGCGGAGAGTAACGAGCTATGTGTCGAATGAAAGCTTGTGACGCGGGAGAGTGTCGCAGGCTATAAAAAAATCACCACCTATGCTCAACCCCCCCCCTAAAAATGGGATATAGTCGTTCTGCCATATCATCGGAACCCCAGGGCCTACAGTTACGAGTTAGGTGTCAAATGAAAGCTCGTATAATGACGATCGTACACTATTTCGAATTTCGCCCGCAATATTCCCCCCTGATAAAATGTGGGGAGGCGGATTTTTGCGGGGGTTGATTTTGACGAATCTTATCTCAAATTAAAGCTTGTGACGTCTCCAATATCGTGGTCTACCCCAAGCCTGAATCCAAAACGGTGGTAAATGCGATCGATGTTTATGAGTCATATATAAAAGTTTTTGAAGGTAGGTGTTTTTAGTGACAACAAAAAAAATTAAATTAAAAAATTTTAAAAATGCCTATCTTCCTATAGTGCCCTTAAAAGTAGAAAATATTCCTAAAACATATCGATGGGGGCAATCGGTCACTGAGTTCGAATTCGCTTCGAAGGAAGAAATGGTGCCGATTTACCTACTCGACAAGATTGCCTGCGTCCTATCTTCCTTTGAAGCGAATACGAACTCAGTGACTGATTGCACCATTATTAGCTATGTTTTAGGGTTATTTTCTACTTTTTAGAACATATAAGCATAAGATAGGGAATTTTTCAATTTATATTTTTTAAACTAAATTTTTCAAATTAGATATTCTTATGTGTTTCGTAACCAGTGTGGTTTTAAATATTTTTCATGTATTTAATTTAATTTTTACATCTTGATTTTATTTGAATAATCCTTACTTTTTTCGCAACTTCTTATCACCTAATTGCTATTCATTTTGATGTTTTCGTATAAAATATACAGAAGAGATTAAATTAATAAAATTTTAAATACGCAACTCTCCGATTCCCTGTTACGGCGATTTTTTTTCAATTGGGAATCTCTGATTTTGGAACTTTTTCACTAAGAAAAAAGAGCAAGCGAAGAAAGAAAGTGCTTCTTCTCTCCTTGTTCCTTTTATCATTACACCATTTAAAGTAACAACTTGTAAAGGAACATAAGCTAAGACTATCAATTGTCATAAGTCGTTTATGATAAAGGATTTTGCCATCCTGAACCCAAGGAAAATCATTTTCCCTCTTGCAAATTTTAAAACGATTAATCAATAGAAAACTTAAACAGTGAATTTCAAGTCGTTCTTTTACCACTTCCCGACCAAAATTACTTCATTTATTTATCTCCATTATTCCCTTTCCTCCTGGATTCCCTGATCCTCTTAGCTAACATTCTGCGTTCACTCCCGTGTAATATAATATTTTCTAGTCATTTATAATTGATCGTAATTGCTGTCGAATTTCGCGAGGAAAATAGGGCGTCGAAACGTGTTCCCACCAAACGTTTTAATTTGAAATTTATGAGATGAATGCTAAATAAAGAAAATCGCCTTTGTCTCTCCTTATAGCTCGCACTGATCAATTTCTCATGCGTAATCTAATTACTTGGAACTGATGCACATTTACTTTCCTCTTGTTTGTTGGTTTCTATTGCACATGCTGAAATTCAAGAATAATTGACCATTTTGAAATTATTGCAATTGACCCAGAAACTAACAAACACAAAGCTTGACACAGATCATGTTTCAAACTGAGAGCTTCATTTCAGGTGAGACCACAATTCGTGGCTCTTCCAGTAAACATCGGAGGAAACACAGGATGGACAAGGAATGAAATCGATCTAGCAGAGATCATATGCTATGAAAGAGATCATGCTATCGTGATATTTATTTTCGGTCGCAAAGCGCGTGGTTGGCTTTAAAACCAAAGTGTATGAACTGGAGTTTTATTTCCAATATTTAGCCACTACAACGTTGAATTGATTGATCAGTTCTTCTCTGATCGGCACTTCTGCACACAGTGAACTAAATATTAAATGAGTGTTAAGCCAAATAGTAGGTTACAAGGACCACACGAGGTCGCAGCTAGGAAGACAATCCACTAGAGAACTATTAGGAGAGAGACAGACGCTCTACGTCAGTGCAAACAGCGTGTTCTCGTGCCCGAGTACAGCTTCGCAGGATACGGGACCACTTTCCGAGGAAATCAGTGGTGGATTCAAAGAAAATTTAAAAGGCGCGACCGTTTAATAAAACCATTACAATCCTACTAGATAGTTGTGCATTGTGAATGAATGGAATGAACGCTAATAAGAAATGTAATCAGTTTCCAAAGGAATGCATATGCCCTGGTGCCAGCGCCCCCCCCCCCCTCTTCCCTTGGATTCGTGGCGAGAAAAAGGCAGCATTTCCCAGCCCATCGATTCTCCCTTTCTCTCTAAGGACATAGAAGAGGATAGTGGAGAAACTCTTAACACAGGAACAGTGCGGCTGGAATCATGGGACGTCAGGCTACAAGTCAGGAGCGCTTCCGACTGAGCCACTTCTCACCCGTTCATAAATGTGTTTAGTTCATAAAGTTAGGGTTTGAAATCTCAATACCCAATACATGATGAATCAAAATCCCACAGTTAATCGAAACCATAAGGAAAGAGGAGAGAAAGAGATATGACAAAAATTAAGAACTGCTGGAACCTATAGAATTTCAATCTTAAATCAAAATAAAGGAATCAATACACCATCCATTTCTAAAGCAAAAAGATCATGTAAGGAAAATCAATCAAATAATTTCCATTTCATCATCATATACAATTTACAATGTAGAAAAATATGGGTCAACCCGAAAAACCATATAGTTTAATGGTCCACTAAATGATGTTGAAACTAAAATCAGTAAAGACTCACTGCGAAGATTACAAAGTGATATGTGTTAGTTTCTGAAATAAGTACAATAAATTTCTATTTTACAAAAGGTTATTCATTATATGTACAACATCTTCCAATGAAACAAGAAAGCTCTTTAATTTCTGCTTAAACTTATTAAAATATTTCATTTCATATTTCAAGAGAATACTGACTAAAGATTTTAGGTCTGATATATTAATAATCAATTATACTTATGAGCAATTTTTTGGGTCAGAGGAACTTCCATTTTGAGGCCTTTTCCCCTGAAGTTAAAGAAATCCTGCTGTGTTTGAAAATTAAGCAATTCTTCTTAAAAAAAGTCATTCATCTAAAAATAAATACTTGTCTAATAACAGGGACATACCCATAATACCCAGGGGGGAGGTTTCCTGGTGGTTCCCCCATCTCCCGAAAATCCCGTCGTCTTACACGAAATCTCAAACTTGTCTACCTGCTTTTAAATCTAAAATAATTGTCTTTGCATAATTTTATTTTAACCTCATATTTTATGCCCTACACTAAAAATAGATTAAAAATATAAAACTTATTCCATATAGAATATCATTTTAACCTTTCTTGTTTGATGGAATATTTTACTAATTGGGAAACCCTACTCAAGTCTTATTTTCAGATCCCCCTCCCCCTGAAACTAAATCCTAGGCACGTGCCTGTCTAATCTGTGGTATATTCAATATAGAGTAACAAATGAAATTGCTTATAATATACATGTTATTTTTGGAAATATAATAATTTGGTTTTGCAGAGAAACTAGAGGTTTAAAAATGAGCCATAAATTCCACACCTTCAAATTCTTCAAATTATACCAGAAATTAGAAAATGCTGCTTGTATCCTTAAGAACTAAAATGTTCACAACATAATGAGATTAACTTTGCATTTCAAGTGATGTAATTTAAGTACCTTCTAAATAGATGATCTAGTTCATACGTAATACCTAAATGTTAAATGTTTTTAACCTGTTCTATGGTGTAAGCACTTTTGCAATTTAATTGCAAAAGTACGTAAAATATTTGTGTTATTTTTCACGTTGAAGAGGATAAGTTTAATTTTATTCTGATTAATTGGCAGCATATTACATCAAAACGACATACTAACCTTCTCAAAAACGTAATTAAAATTGGGCATTAGATCTATAATGATTTTGTTGCTACCTGTTAATGCAGTGTTGTCTGCAAAAGTAGAAATATTACAATTAATGTTCATTTCAGAGAGGTCATTAATATAAATGTTAAACAATAAGGGCTTGAGGAATGCAAAATTTAGCTTGTTCCAGATTTCTGAAGCAGTTTTTTAATTTGAATAATTAAGTTCCATTTGTTAAGTAACTAGTAAACCATTATAGAGCAATCCCCCTCAATCCCACATGTTCCAGTTTTTTTAATAGAAATGAATGAGTAACGGTGTCAAAAGTTTCTTCGAGATCTAAAAATAGTGTTATATTCTCTTCATCAATTGAAATATGAATGAAATTAGCAAATAAGAATAGTAATGGTCAGTTCCCTTACCCTCAGTGAAGCCAAACTGATTTGCAGGGAAAAAACGTTTTTTCAAATAATTCAAAACTCAGAATTGCCTCTCAATATTTTGTGGATAAAGTAAACTATTTTTACAAATATTCATCAAGGTTATACTCATTTACAGGGGCGTATCATCATCAGCTTAAGCCCTGGTGTAATGTTTCTTTATGGAGTTCCCCAGAGCCACTTTTTAAACATTAATTAGAAACGCGTGCATTGACGATTTAATCCCTGCTATATTTGTAATGATTTTCAGTTGAATCTGTAACGAATAATTGAATTTAACTTCTTTGACCTGATTAACCTCTGAATTTAACCTAATTAACCCTTTATAACTCACGTCTGTGTTAAAAATGTATTTTCTCCACTACGTTAAATAAGCACTAATATAATTTTGTTACTTATAAAAATATATTTCAATAATATAGGATAATATTTTAAACACATAGTAAAAATAGAATTTGTTTGAAAAAGCACCAGAAATTGCCATGTTTCTTCATTTAAATATCTTGGAGTCTGGCTTGATGCTCGTTTAACTTGAAATGTAGGATGAGTAAAAAAAGGTCCAAGGTGCACACACACGATTATATTCGGTGCGAAATGTAATATCATCTAATTTTATAAATAATAAATAAATACCCCCTCAAGCAGCTGCTTGTCACAGAGGTCTGACAGGAGCCTGTCAGTTTATATGCCAGAGTAGAAGGGGCATACTTTATATTATGCACTTACTCGTTCACAATTGACCTAAGCTATTAAATCTTATATTAGGGGAGGGGATGTACGACAGTAATTTTAAACAACTTTTAGTACTTCAGGAAATATTTATTCGCCTCTTTATCAAAAGTTCAAGGATGCTGCCTTCGTTTCTCATGTTTCAACAGACAGGACTATTTCTTTCAAATTTCCAAATACGTTCACTTAAGAAAACATGTTTAACAAACTGGAAATCAATATCAGTTAAGGTGTGATAAATATACAAAATTAAGCAAATGCGCAGTTGCACAAGGAAATATTTCGACACTATTACTTCTATCTACCCCCAAAATTTCTTTTTACCCTCTAGCCACCATTTAAAACAACAAACAGTCATGTGTTTTCTAAGGTCCTTAAGGATCATATTTTAGAAATGGGTGATGTAGAGAAATATTCCATTTGAATTCTTAGGTTTTTGAATTGTATGTTTTTTTTATTACGTCTACAATTTGCAAATTATTTGTTAATTTATGGACGTCTAACGAAAGATATTACTCTTGTGAGACCTAAAAATACAGTCATATATGCAAAACATGAAAAATAAACTGCTACTTATTAAACGAAGATTACTGTGAATAAACATTTGCTAGTTTCCTGATAAAAAATATTGCAGAGCATTATGCGCAAATCAGAATAATATATTCATGACAAATATACCATTGATGCTACATAATGGATGTCAGCAATCGCATTCAAGCTTTTAAGATTTGGGTTGGGTTGGGTTGTTTTACCTCTGAGCGGCACTTTTTTGCACACCATGGGCTAAATGGCCAGGTCACATGGACCCCGAAGGCTCAGAGAAGGTTGGGGGAGGGGACCCACTGGAACAGCTGTTGGGAGACAGATGGTAGCCTCCCGTCAAGGCCATCCAGCGTGTTCTTTAACGTGCACAGGGTATGGCTCTCCCGCACACGGGACCACGGCTTAACGTCCCATCCGACGGACGGCGGCCTTTCCAAGCCCATCGGTGTCCCCTACTGACCGTGGGCAGGGCGGGGAATTTTGCGGAGATAAATCTCAACGCTGAAGCTTTTAAGAAGTCACTCCTGAATTCTATATAGCTCTCCAGAAAGAAATACTAAGTACCTCGTATCCCAAACTATTTTTCCTTCACTTATAAATCTCTGGTCCTCACATAGAATAATATCTATATGCAATTTCAGATCATCTCTATATTACAGCCTCCAAAAATTTCACAGAAGGCAACTTGTAGTCCTATAGAATTCTTTAAACAAAACGTTTGCAAATTTGACATAAATACTTACAGGGTTCGAGCCCCGGTAAGGCATAGATGTGTGTTTTGTTTTTCTGCTGAGGTCCTGCCATCCTCACAGACCTTCTACTGTGGCATATAAACTGACAGGCTCCTGTCAGACCTCTGTGGCAAGCAGCTGCTTGAGGGGTTATTTATTATTTTATTTTATACTTACAAATTAAAATAATTTTAGCAAGCAAATTTTATTTTTATTAGCGCAGCCTAGATTCTGATTTTCCTTACTTTCATTTCTGCAAATGTTTTAACACTCTTCTCAATATTTAATCTTCGTGTTCATTCATTCTCTGTAGATAAAAAAGACCCCCCCCCCCCCACCCACGAATAAGAAAATTCTGCTTACATCACTGGTATGTATGTATTATTTTTTGGAAAATTATCGCTTTTCTACGCATTGGAGAGTTTAAGACATCGCAACAAAATTTCACATGATGGTCTGTAAGATCAAGGAGAAGGTTTTTGTCTATTTTAAATTGAGCCCCCCAAACGTTCTTCCTACACTCAAAAAGCGGGAGAATGTATCCAAAATGGTAAGAGATAAGGCCACCAAATTCGGTGTGCAGTTTCTTACTATCATAGCACAACATAAGGGTTAGTACCCCAGCCCTTCGTAAATAGATAAAACAGCAGGATAAAGGATTCATCTATCATCTTATAAAGAGGGAAGCGCTCCCCCTAAAAATAACAGTAAATGCAAAAATTAATTACCCTTCAGTTGCTTGCCATATACACAGTCGTATCAGAATAATATGACCACCTACTATAGTATATGTATGGTAGGTGGTTATATTATTTTGATACGACTGTGTAGATCTGGCAGGAATCTTTCACTAAAATAGAATATTTGTGAGGAAGGCTAGAGGGTTGGGAATTGTTTTGAGCCAAGAGCCAAAACAATAAAAAAAGGTAAATTAACAAATTTTAAGAGCCGCAAATTATAATTTTTATTGGGGCAAAAGCCATGACAGGAAAAAGGAACCTCAGATTATTTTGTTAACAAAAATAAAACTATAACGTATAGCTTCAAATAGGTATATTCAAGTGTATACAATAAAACTTGGAAAGAATCATTTAAAGAAAAATGTCCTTCATCGGTGTGACTTTTGAGTTTTTCTCGACCAACTTAATCAAATTTATATTGTACTTAGAACATTTGAATTGCATCAGTGCTTTCAAACTATCGTCTGCCAACCTGCGATAGTGCTTCTTTCCAATGAAAGAATCATTAAAAAGTTTTCAGAGTTGAATGCTCAACCAAAAACGTCAAGAGTCACTTTTCTGAATGCTCAGAGCCATCGCCTGTTCCTGATCCCTGCCTTAGCAAAAAGAAAATACCAGGAAGAGAAACATAACCATTTCTAAGGTTCGAATCCTGATCACTTTGATCCACAGCCCAACACGCTAACCACTCTGCCGCCATCGAAATAAAATTTAAGACCACAAAAGATTGTACCCGAAAGGGTACAATAAATCCTCTTGTTGGCTTCAAAGTAGACCACGACAGATTGCTTAAAATCTGAATTATGAATCATTCAGCCCTCTTTGTGGTGTTTGCTCAGCACTATTAATATTACTGCGGTGTAACGGATAGCAAGGGGCATCCATTTTTGTCTGGCAAGCATCAGTTATTGTGAGCTATTAATCCAAGTAGTGTTGTCTCCAATTGTTTTAGCTAGGAACTAAGATCAAAAAGAGTTATCCGATTTAAAGACAAGAACGTTTTTAAAGGTGGGCCATCCCATTTATTTTAATCTAAAGAAATGAGGGGTCAACGCATTTAACACACAGCACTCCATTACTAGTTCAGGAGGGGTGTGGGAAAGATCTTTGTTTCCGTTATCGTGCTTGAATGGGTTGGATCCAAAGGAACCAACCAATCATAGGTAAGTTCTTTGAATTCATCTGCGTTCAAAAAGGGAGAAGACGTAAGCGGTAGTAATTTCGACTTTGCTATATACAGAATCGGTAGGATCGTCTGAGTAAGGAAGAAGTACAAATTAGCAACTTTATTTACTGTACTTATCCCTAATATTTCCCCTCATTGTTTATTCATATCTGCTATTTTCATTCCATTGTAACGAAGTTAGGAAATGAAATAGTAAATAAAATTCGTGAAATAATAGTACACGTAGTATGCTATTTAATTACTAGCTCTATCCTGCAAAAGTGTTTGCGTCTTATAATCATGTCGTCCCCTGCTGCAATCCGCATTGGCAACGCTTCCTTTCACAGAAATGGAATGTATTTCATAACACAGAAGAACCGCAGAAAATGATCATTCTGGCAACGGAGTAGGAGATTCTGACGATGCTGGTTACTATTGCCAGATCTCCGGCAGTTACAAAGCGTTTCGGAATCCTAAACCGAGTTTTATCGTAGTTAGGACGCAATATTTCGAGCCCACTCCAGTCCAAGACCGAAGTTATTGAGCCCGAGCACTAACCACTTCGACAATTATTGGGCATTGAGTCCTATTTCGAGAAAACATTTCTTTGATGCATCTTAAGATATATATAGCTAAATGCATGCCACTAATCGTTTATTTCATTCTTATAATCAATTCAATTCAATTTTTATTCAACCTAGATATGTATCAATGCAAAATTGTAATGAAATATACCCAGCTAAAGTAACTGTATACTTGAGCACTGGTGTATAATTAAAATAAAAATACAAATACGAAAAATTAGCATGGTAATAGTTGGTAATTAAACCAATCTATGATGCAGACAGTCAATACAGTAATCATTTGTTGTTTATAATCCATTCACAAAGAGATTTCTTAAATAAATATTTTGAAGAAATTTTCTTCATTGTTTCTGGAACACTGTTATATACACAGTCGTATCAGAATAATATGACCATCTACCATTGCTTTGATATGCTTGGTATTTGCAATTTCAATGATGAATCTCTAAATGGTATATATATATATCTGTCGAACCTGAAACAGATGTAAATTAAACTGTACACATTCAATAACTTTTAAAATGTAAAGTTGACACACAGTCAGTAACCTCAATTTCTTAAATATGGGACGAGATTCAGAGAAGCGACCTTTATTGTCAATGATTCTAACAATAAATTTTTGCAGAATCAACAGCCTATTTAAATTTGTTTTTGCAGCTCCTCCCCAGGCTTTTATTGCATATTGTAGCTGACTATATACAGGGTGATTCAAAACTTATCGTTCAAATTTCGTGGGGAGGTAGGGAATACGTCAGGAAATCGATTTCACATAGGAAAGAATGTCCGCAAATGTACGCATGCGTATGTAGAGGGCGCTGTGTGTACCCAACCAGTGTACAGCTCGCCCGACCACTCCCGCTGTCATCAGTGTACGAGCTGACTTACTAGTGATAAGATGAATCGTTTTACGCATCAAGAGCTAGCGGATATGCATCTCGCATATGGGGCAGCTGGCGAAAGCGGCCGCCGAGCTAGGCAAGTTTACGAAGACCGATACCCCAACAGAAGAATACCGCAGCATCAAATGTTTGCACGTGTGCATCGCAATCTGCGCGAACGTGGTTCACTGCGCAGCAACATGCAGGATACGGGGAGAAGACGACTGACGCGGACTGTCAACTACTTTACCTTGTTGGAATAAAAGTCACATTCGTTACCGTACTGTTTCCTTGTATTCACTTTACTTGTCCATTTTGTTCATGTAGATGACGTTTGCGGATATACTTTCCTATGTGAAATCGGTTTCCTGACGTATTCCCTACCTCCCCACGAAATTTGAACGATAAGTTTTGAATCACCCTGTATACAAGCATTTTTAAACTTGTTTCATCCAGTAACAATCTCAATGTATAAAATTTTACTATAAATGATTTTATCTTATCAACAGTATAATCAGTTACTTCCATAAAAGGCTTTTATCAATAATCATTCCTAGTTATTTAATTTGATCAACCTTTGTAAGACGTTTGAAACTGCAACCTGAGGATGTCGTAACAGTCCTTGTGATGAGAAACCACAAGACCACCACTCCAGAGTCACAGCTACCATCAGTTGATGCCTTCAACTAGAATTTCATATAACATGTTTTATAGCCTTATTTAAACTTAATTTATTCAACGTTAGCCATTGGTAGAGACAATGAATATCTCTGTTTGCCGTTTGGTATAATTGCTCATAGGTGTTGATTTTATATAACAAAACAATATCATCAGCGTAAGAAATAATCTCTGCCTCAAGATTTTTGTCAAATATACCGTTTACAAATAATATAAATAGCAGAGGTCCCAATACAGAACCTTATGGTACACCTGTATTGATATTTTTCATAGAACTATATATATATATATCATTTATCCTAACCATTTGTGAACGATGTCGCAAATAGGATTTTAACAATTTAAAACTGACACCTCTGATTCCATATTTATAAAGTTTAGCCAGCAATATTTCATGATTTACAAAACCAAAAGCGTTTGATAAGTCCAGAAAAGTTGCAAGTGTTTTAAAATCTTTTTCCGGACACCACGTTAATGAATCTATTAAATATAAAATAGCATCTTCTTTTTTATCTGCTGAAATCCATATTGGTTCTTTGCTATTATGTTAAACTTTAATAAAAAAAAAAAGTTCAATCTGACAAAAAATACCTTTTCCAGTATTTTTGACATTATCGGAAGTAAAGCAATAGGTCTTTTATTTTGTATAAGGATTTTGTTTACTTTTTTTGTAAATAGGTACTATTATTGAACATTTTAAGGCATTTGGGAAAATACTAGAAGATAAAGATATATTAAATAACTACCACAATGTTGTTCGTATCGATGGATATATTACTTTAAAATTATCCACGTTTATGTCATCCCAGCCAAATGAATAAGTCCTTCAAATATTTTACTCTGCTGTCCAATTCTTCCAGCGAAACTGCTATCAGACCCATTGAATTGGCCTGGGAAATGAATATTCTGTCTTTTAAGATCTTCAGCTACTACCAAATCTAATTCCGAACTACCAGTTTCATATTCAGCAGCTACGTATATTTATAAAATAATGATTGAAAGCATTAACTGTTTCAGTGGAACTATCTGTAAAATATACCATTTTATTACTTAAGCTCATTTTTAACAGATGATTTTGTTGTTGTTTTTTCTACTATTTGTATTACTTCATTTATAATATCCCATCTCTCTTTCGTATTATTTCCAACGGATGCCAGTTTTTCTCGAAAATATGAATTTTTTTGCTTTTGATATTATAACTATTTAAAGAGTTCCTGTAGTTTTTGTAGTAGTTAGCATCAATTCTGATTTTTCCATAATCTATGTAAATGATTTCGGTACCGTATTAACTTAATAAGTTCTGTGGTTATCCATGATTTTAAATTCTTTAATTTTTTATTCACATTTCTCTTTACTGTAGGGTTTTTTACTAATTTTTTAAAGTCTTTACTAAATAAACTTTTTTTAATTTTACCTTTTTTAAAGTTTTTACTAAGTTTTAAGAAATGGTCGAAAGCTTCATTTACGTCATAATAATATTGTAGATGATTCCAACTATGATCCTTGAAGCCTTGCTGTAATTTTACTTTGTCTGTGTAAATAATAGACTGTATTGGCTCCTTAGCTTTAATTGAGACATTTGTTGTTGAAGAAAAGGTGAAATAAATCAATATAATGATCTGTGATGTCCGTAGTTACAATATAGGGGCAACAAGAAAAAGAACTTATTTTCCTTATGAATAAATGATCTGTACAAGATTGTGATTGCGATCTCGTATTCCCCGTAATATAATTTGACAAGTTGTATAATCATAAGATCTAAATAACTGTTTATATGTTCTGTAGATTTTGAGATATCCAAATTTATATCTCCTGTAAGAATAATATTACGATCTGGAAGTTTATCGACTTATTGAAACAATTCTTCAAAGAAATTCATTTCTCCACCTCCAGAATAACAATAAATGGCCAATAAGTCTACCGACATTGTCGAATTCAATTGAATTTTTAATGCAATAACTTCAGCTGAGTTCATTTCGAAATCTAATTGGGAAGCATACCAATGCTGCTTGATGTAAACCAGAATTCCACCAGATCTGTTAAAATGTCTACAGTTAAAAAATCCTTTGTATCCCTCATATGATATAAAGATGTTTCATTGTCAAGTATCCAAACCTCAGAAAGGATTATTACATTTGGTTTACAATTAATACTTTCTATCAATGCCAAAAACACATCAAAATTCGCTCGTAAACTTCTGATATTCAAATCAATAAAATTAATTCATTTTTTGAAATCAGAATGGATCAATTTAAGTTCTTCGAGGTTAATATAAATATCCGATGTTCCTTCCATTTTATGGCTAGAGAAACTTAACCAAAACAAAAAGATCAAAAATGTATTTTAAGGAACTTAATAACGTATCAGATATTAATTAAGTTTGACTCATTGTCAACTCTGATGGCATTTGAGTCGTCATTTTTGCTTAAGAATATTCTTCCCAATTTGATCCATACATATTTATATTTAAATTCCTTTTGAAGAGATTTGACTTTATACAGTAATCTCTTCCTTTCTATTGTTAATTGCTCATTTATGTAAAATGATTTCTCTTCCATTTCTTCATTTAGAGAATTTAGAAATAACTTCTTCCTTTTTCTTTTTCCCTCCAACCCCTTATTTCTGATGTCTTCGCTCTTAAACTTTATTGCAATATTACCAGGTTTATCTAATATTATTAATTATAATCATTTTGTGACTAAATTAAAATGTTAAAATATTATTTGGAACGAAAAATATTAGAAATATTTATAGAAACTGAAAATTTATGGGTAACATCATTATAAATCGATAGAACTATTGATTTATTAAAGATAGAGAATACGAAGAAAAATTAAAAGTGGCATGGTGCTAATTTTTAATTACTAAACACTAATTCATAGGTTGAAATTATAATAAAATTAATATTTTTTACTTTTTTTCACAATTGCAAGAAATATTTGAAATTTAAATTATGATCCCGATCGTACCCAAAGTGGCCTGTGCTATTTTGTGCTCGACGAAGCCCGAGCCCAAATGTATTCCCAGTGGTGACCTAATTTTTTTAGCACAATACTAGGTGACACAGGGAAAGCAGCGTAAGAAATTTGGGACGTTTCTGTCAAGTATCTGAGGAATCACAGGGGCTGAAATCTATTAAGACAGAGATAAACTAGCCACTAAGCACGCCAACAATGAGAAACATGCAAAAACAGCGGCATGCCTGGAAGCGTGGATTAGCACTTGTGCGCGTGAACGACAGCGTCGGAAATAAAGAATTATTTAGAATGATGATATTATGTTAAGCATGTGTGATCTAACTGTAACTGTTTGCCAAATAATTTTCATGTTTCATTATTTGCTTCTTTTTGCCAAAAATGAGTTTATTCTTTCATCTGTTAAAGCTTTTTACTCTACAAATGAAAGTGTATCTAATTCCTCCTCGAAAGAGTCCACACAATAACACTTCAGCATTCAAACATGTGTTGTTCACTATGCAAAATGAAACTTGTTTTCTTTTTCGTTTAGGGTATATGATTATTCAAAATACTTTTATCCGTCATTACAATATTTTGATGTATTTTTACCAATGGCTAATGAGTTTATTTCGGTGGCATTTCCTTCAAACAAAAGCAATTCCAAAATTCCAAGAAGAGAAAGATTTTTCGTGTTTATGATTCATTTTCATACAAAACAGATTATCAAACTATCGGCCTTGACAGTTCTGAATCAACTGTTTAGAATTTCTTTGACAGCCATTGAACGCTTTCATTTCTTCTGTTATTTGCCGAAATGCTTCTACTCGTTAAGCCTAATGAAGACGGTTGCGTCGAAAGTACAAAATGAGTCAACAAATTTTCTCCGACTTTTAAGCACCCGAGTTCGCCTTGATTTGAAAACAAAATATGTATTTCGAAAACAATTTTTACGGAAAATGATTTGATCGATACACTAGCTTTAAATAACGTTGCAGATTTCTGATTCTATCAGATTCTGTTGCATGGCCGAGTGAGGCAAGATTACCGCTTTTCGTTCTTTAGAGATTCGTCTGTTAATCATTGGAAGACCAACCATTAAAAGCCTTAAAACACATTTTGATATTTCTGATACTCGACTTATTCAAACATAGATATGAATAAAAAACAAATGACAAGATGACAAGAAGGAACAAATGCACGAATGGGGAAAACCAAAATGCGAAAAAAATCGTTTTATTCACATACATGGGATTCAAAGAGGCCACCATTTGGTCCTCCAAAGGAAAAAGAGAGAAGTTATTGACGAAGAGACTCGAAGGTTAACTTCTTCGTTCATCTGAGAAATACAAGAAGGATGATCACCTGGAAGATGTTCTTGAGAAAACATGGGATAAGCATTCCACTATTTTTTCTAATGACTTTACATCATGATGCTTCTGTAACGTAGAAACAAAGGAAAGTATAGCGCATTTAGGAATTCTTAAATATCCGTGGAACCATAACTGTATTATTCGGGATTAAGAGGGTAGCTGTGAGACGAATTCCATTTTGGATCGTCACTGAAAATTTCTAAGAATCTGAATCATCGCAGTGGGAAAGACAAGTTTCATGGATAGACCTATACCATACCCCCCCCCCTTTTTTTTTTCTTGTATTTGCAAACAGTAAGCAATGTTAGTATCTTCTCATGCAAGGACCAAGGATCAAGTATACTATATGGTCTAGTCCAGGCATGGCCAACTGTTTTTGCCCCCGGGCCGGATTGGAAAAAAAAATATTTTCACGGGCCGGACGAAATATTAAAATTGAAAAATGTTAAGCAAAACACTTATTTCTTTAAGTAAACAAAATTTTATTATGAAATTTGTTTATGAATAATTGTAAGTAAATCAATACAACAAATTAACATAATAACTAATGCGACGTGTTGAGGCGGTTTGCATCGCTTATTATTTTTTTAATATCTGGTTCTATACTTGTAGGAGCTATTCTTAACACAGCCTCCAAATGTAAATCATTCAATCTTGATCTTGTTGTACTTTTATTTAGATTCATTAAAGAAAATGTTTGTTCACAAATATAAGTTGAGCTAAAGATTACTAAATACGTCTTGGCAATTTTTTTTAAATTTCCATATTTTTCATTATTCAATTGTTTATAAAAATTACACAAATTTTCTTGCTCTTCTCGATATTTCTCATGTAATAATTCATCACATTGTAAATTAATTATTTCTAATTGTATATCAACAGGAACGTCATCAACTTGTACAGAAAATGGATTTCGGATAATAGATAAAATTTTATCAATTTTTTTGAAGCAATCGAATCTCTGCTCGAAATCTGTCATTAGTGCAAGGATGTTTTTATTAAATGTTTTAACCTTTTCTTTTAAAATATTTAAAGATATGGTCTGTAACGTTGGAAAATGATCAAATTTACATTCAGCCAGAATTGTAGAAAAAAGGCTAAGCTTCATTTTAAAAGCTCTTAATTTCTGTATTAAATCATGAGCAAATAAATTTTTTCCTTGTATACATGTGTTAAATTCGTTCAAATGTGTGAGAATATCCAAAGAAAATGCTAAATCACAAATCCAATTTGGATCTAATAATTCAGGAAAATCCTCATTTTCTTTAAGCATTAAAAATATTTTTATTTCCTCTTGAAGGTCCCACACACGTCTTAAAACTTTTCCCAAACTTAACCAACGGATTTTATTGTGATATAGTACATCTAAATGACTGGTATTTAGTTCTTCAAGGAGATCAATAAATTGCCTGTGATTTAATCCTTTTGATCGTAGGAAATTCACTAATTTCACAACTACATTTGTAACATGATCGATTTTTAGAATATTTTTGCACTATGCAAAAATATTTTACTCGCCTGCTGGCAACGTCGCTTGAACATCGAGTGCAGATGAGTATAAAAGTTTTAATTCTTTATAACGGAATCTTTTTTAAAAAATATAGAACTATCGAGAATTCATTCGATTAATTACTAGAAGTTAAATGTTAATATTGAAAAATTGTTCGCGGGCCACATAAATTCATTACGCGGGCCGTATGTTGGCCATGCCTGGTCTAGTCTCATGAATAGGTAGATGAATATCTACTTAATGAATTACAACTACTGAAGGGTATTTTTTATATCCAGAGAAAGATCTTCAATGTCTGTAATCAGTTGCTTAACGAAGCCTAAATTTTGGCAGGCCGGAGTGGTTGTCTTCTTTGAACGGATATCTCCATTGAAAGAAGACACCGATTATCTTAATATATAAAGCATCAAAGTATACGTTAAAATGCAAATTGCGTTTTGAGTCATTCAAATATTACATCAGATCAGTAATGGGGAAGGAGAGATCTGGCAAGAAGAAGAGGCTTGGGGTATAGTCGCTCAAAAAAGTATCCGAACACTATGGTTGATTACAGAATTCAGAAAAAATATATGGCAATGTTTTTTTAGAAATTAGTGATCTGGCAACCTTCGTGTCACATGACACGAAGGTTGCCAGATCACCAATTTCTAAATAAATCGTTGACAGATATTTTTTCTAAATTCTGTAATCAACCATAGTGTTCGGATACTTTTTGAGCGACTGTACAATAAGATTTTTTGCCTAAAAATGCTTTTCATTTTACGTGAATAGTCTTTCGCCTTTTAATCAGGGGGGGGGGGGGGATATAGACTTTCCCCTTGAGGATATTAATAACCGGAACGGAGGCGAAAAAATATTTATATACCGCACATATATTTTAGAAAGTTTTAAAGATTACTAAAACGAAGAGAATAATGCCACTCTATCACCCCAACCACCATCTTCTTTCATATAGATCCGGACCTGCCTGAACCAATTGCGACATGTGAAGATATCAACGGATGCTGCGGGTTGAGGGAGGTCTTCTTGTACTTCTCTGCAAATCTAATGAGAGAAAAGTGGGTAAGGTGTAAGTGTTGTGCTTGTATCTTTTCTCTAAACGTTTTTCACAAAGGAAAGGTTCCATAATTTTAAAATCACTTCGGAATATCAGTATTATGGTGCAGGGGTGGGCCAACGTATGAACTACCAAATTTTGATCAATCACAAACCTGTTAATCTTTTTAACTGAGGTACAGTGAAACATACCTCGTTTTTCCTGTAAATTGTTCCAAATTCGATTTTAAGAGCATTAATATTAGTATCTTCTCATGCAAGGACCAAGGATCAAGTATACTATATGGTCTAGTCTCATGAATAGGTAGATGAATATCTACTTAATGAATTACAACTACTGAAGGGTATTTTTTAAATCCAGAGAAAGATCTTCAATGTGAGAAACAAGAGCAAAAGTTGGTAAAATATTTGCATAATGCTTACCTCAAAAAAGACCTGATTTATTGCGTAGAAGTATAATTTGATGAAATTTAAAAAGTTTTAAAATTTTTTTAATTAAATATTGCTCTTTGTCATCCTCTTCTTTTGCTCTCCCACCACCACTGACCAAAGTCCTGCAAATGTCCATGTCTCAAATATCACTATTGCGTCACAATTAATTATTTGAGAACTCTTACTGAACTTTGAATAAATTCTTTTTTAAAAAAGCACAATGGAAGGAGATAATCTGTAAGCTTTTGACTTGTGTTAGTTTCTCGTACAACATACACTTGTACAAGGACATGCCCATTGGCTGGTTAAGGTTCTCTAACCATTGGCTGGTAGTCAGGTTCTCTAACCACTGTAACAGTTAGGGCTTTTCTATTTATGATTTACAGCAGGCATGCGCAAACTCCGGTCCATTTAATAATTTTATCCTGCAAGCGTGAAAATTGGATAATACAAAATATTTTCGATTTGGCTCTACTAAAGTGAATGGTAATTTAAATACGACGAGAGACGAAGATTTGAATAACATCATAGAACTAGCTACAGGTCATTGAAACCAAATATTCAGCAGCTCATTTCTGATATCCAGTCCCATCCTTCACCTATTACTTTAGTCAGCCACATTTCTGCTATTTAATAGCCGTAATACAAGGGTGAGTTTAATTATACCAGTGATTATTCGTAAAGTCTAATTCAATTGCTTAGGGGAGTTTTACAGCGCATTAGCAGCTACGGCTATAATGCGTCATTTAATTGCGTATCCATATGTATTGTGTGATGGTTCCTATTCCATATAGATGAGCAATGCTTTGACATAGCAGACAGTACTGCTAAAGCAGAGGTGCTGCCCAACAGCTAATTCTAATTGGGATATAAAGTTATTCTTAGATGCTAGTTCTCTTAGTGTCCAATAAACGTGGGGGCGGGGGTGGCTCAGTCGGTAGCGCGCCAGGCTCGTAATCTGTAGTTCCCAGGTTCGAGTCCCAGCTGGGTCAGCGTTGATATTTATCTCCGCAAAATTCCCCGCCCTGCCCACGGTCAGTAGGGGACACCGATGGGCTTGGAAAGGCCGCCGTCCGTCTGATGGAACGTTAAGCCGTGGCCCCGTGTGCGGGAGAGCCATATCCTGTGCACGTTAAAGAACACGCTGGATGGCCTTGACGGGAGGCTACCATCTGTCTCCCAACAGCTGTTCCAGTGGGTCCCCTCCCCCAACCTTCTCTGAGCCTTCGGGGTCCATGTGACCTGGCCATTTAGCCCATGGTGTGCAAAAAAGTGCCGCTCAGAGGTAAAACAACCCAACCCAACAACCCAATAAACGTGACTCATAAGTAAGATAGCGGTCAAACTTTGATGATGTTTTTGTTTAATAGAATAAAAAAATGCTCCTTAATGAATCCACTTCAGAAGTCTGTCATAACATGCGTATTATGCAATATAGTATAATGAATATACTGTGTAACAAGCGATAAAGAAAATTTGTAATAAAGGCGAAATCTCAGCAAAAAGACAGCATACATGAGAAAGAAACACCCATTTTTTGTCTGGTGCTCGAACCAGATCTCTGTGTTCCGCAACCGAGCACGATAAACCCACTCTGCCACTAGGATAGCTTATCAGTAAAAAAAACAGAGTCCTGTAGGTGACATGATTATTTAAACGAAAAGTTGGATAAACTGTCTTTGGTAATTCGGCTCTAAAAACCACCACTGATGAAATACATTTCATTGTAAGTCCCTACTGGGATCAGTCTTAATATTTATAAAGGTGGATATAAAATAAAAATAAATAATCCCTAGAGATCTGAAAGCACCTTTCAGTTTAATACGCCATTACAAAAAGACTAATGAGGAAGGGGAAATGATTTAAATCCGGAATCATAGTTTTTTTAGTTATTTATTTTTTTTTTAGGTTTATCAAGATATAGTCTGTAAAAATGGATGTTTACATTCAGGAGATTTAAACCATCGAGACTTGTGAAGAATCCCACCTCCAATATCTAAAGGAAGCCCGTGCCTCACCAACGAATGTTAAGGCGTTTCTGGTTTCTTCAGGATGAGGCACCTCCACCTTTTACCTTCATTACTCGTCAGGGGTTAAATATCAATATACCAAGAAAATAGATCAGTCGACGTGAACCAGCAGAATTGCCCCTAGATCACCAGGTCTGCCCCCTCTACACTTCTTCTCTTGGGCCGAGGCTTATATCGGTTGCATATGCCAACCATTGGCCAACAATTGAGGCACTGAAAAACCACTTTCGAGAACACTGTGACAAAATCAGTATGGATGCAGTCACTGAAAATACAATGCGCCGAGTTTGTTTATACCTGCAAAGTACTCCAAGGATTACAGTTTCAACATTTGCTACAGTAAATCTATGATGACGGAATTTTGTTATACCTTGTATATGTATAGTACATTAATCTTGGTAAGCCCAGGTTCATTGTATTACATAGAATTTATTTATTAACAATTTAATTATTACCATTTTACGTTTGAATTATTCTTGATTTTCGCATCGTTCTCCGAAGCCAGATATCGGGGCATGAACAACGATGAAATATTTGTTATTCACTGTATCTAGGAAATAAGATAGTTTTGCATTTACATTTCTTATCGTCATCATCATCATCCTCAAGCAGCCATGGGCTACGGAGGTCCAACTGGGAATGAAAAGTCGTATTTGATGTGTGGCAGATCAAGTAATACTTATATACACTTATTGGAAAAATTAAGGTAGAGTGGCTGAAATAAATATCCGAACATTATGGTTGATTACTGAATTCAGAAAAAATATCTGGCAACAATTATTTTAGAAATTAGTGATCTGGCAACCTTTGTGTCACGTGACAAGAAGGTTGCCAGATCACTAATTTCTAAAATAATTGTTACCAGATATTTTTTCTGAATTCAGTAATCAACCATAATGTTCGGATATTTATTTGAGCCACTGTAACAAGGTGTTTTTCATTAATATTTTAATTTTAACGACATCGCCCGAAAGTGCAAATACATTTATTAACATTACATAACAAAATTACATGCAAATTTGTATATGGAATCGAAATTAATCTACGACAGCAGAGTTCCTTCCAAAGTGCAAATTGCCAATGCCTATAAAAACATGGTGTGCAACTAAATCACTCCATTTCAAAATTGTTGCTTGCAAGGAAGGTTAATCTCATTATTTGTACTAAAGATGGCATCATCGATTAGATCAGTGGTTCTCAATCTTTTATGCTTCACGTACCCCCTGGAAATGTGTATGTAACTGGCGTACCCCTTGTATAGATAGATAAAACTATAGTTATAGTACATAAATGGGAATAAAATAAAACATATATATATATACACATTAAATTTTGTATTCATAAATTACATATATCGATAAACACAAAAAATGACATTTTCGCATAGCAGTGTTGCCAACTTAGCGACTTTGTTACTAGATCTAGCGACTTTTCAGCTCTAACGGCGTACCCCAAAAACTTTTACCGCTTACCCCACATTGAGAACTCCTGGTTTAGGTGATTCCTTTGCAATGGCTGGCTATTGAAACAGGACAATTCTGGTAATGGTTCCCGTATTCTGCAATCATTACCAGAAGAGCTGATCAAATTCCCAGAGAGTTACTTCAACCCGAATTGACCCTTATCTGAGTTCTAATGTTAAAACGGAAGAGTAAGATGACTTCGTGGCAACTGTCTCTGGTAGTTTATGCAGCCATAGGTGAAAAGATTTCCACCAGGATTTTCACCACCGGGATTTCACGAAGGATTAATGAGAGTTGGCTCTGTGCCAGGAGGTCAGTGGTTTGTACCCCGTTAATCCCCAACGTCCGAAAAGCTCATCTAAATTGGTGCTGCCAGCATGCCACTTTAAACTTCAAAGTTCTGCTTTCCAACGAGTTTCGATTTAGCCTAATATCTAGATATCAAAATTGTTTAGCCTTGAAAGAACTAGGAACGCTATTCCATCTCTCCAGTATTGGAGAGAGGTGCATATAGTAGAGGTAGTGGGCAGTTCTACGATGGCATAACCATCAACGACCCTACTCCTCTTCATGCATTCGATGGAAGCTCCATAACTGCTTCAGAGGCACAGAGAATTGATCCTTGAACTTTGCGCAACTTTCTAGGGGTGCGATTGGAGCTGATTTCCTGTTTATGGACGACAATGCTCTTCGGCATATAGCTAACCTGATGCAGGAGTATTTAGAAACGAAAGATATCCAACGAATGACCCTGCCAGCAAGGTCATCGAAACCTAAATACCATCTAACACGTAGCAGATTTCTTAGGCGAGGGGGGGGAGAGAAAAACCGTGGCCAACGAGGATTTTTTGAGATCGAAATTTATGTATTAAACATGAAAATCTTCTGCATGATGAAACGATTTCTCTTACATTATTCTAGACTGATAATTTAATAAGGTGAAACTTACGTCAAATATACATAGTCTGTCATTCCAATTGAACGTTTTTTGCTAAAAGATCATTTTTCGCCTTGATTTGAAGCCCTTGTTTGCATTTTGCAGTGTGAAAAATAATCCTGCAATCAATAGCTCAGATTAGTCAGATTATTGGTGGGGGGGGGGGGGGTGTTGGAAAAGGAAACACTAAAGGCGATGGCCATTTCAGACGAAAAGTAGGATGCTCTCTGTTGTATGTGCTATGTTTGGTTTTTGTGCACTATATCATTACTTTACTTTTGCAAACTGGAAGATTTATTTCGGCTGCAGTATAGCACTGCGACCATTGGGTTATGTTTTCACCCCTTTCTGGTGCCAGTGTAACTAATTCCAGGGAATAGTCGTAAAAGCATCTGCAGTAATTGTAATGAGTTTTTAATTACGACTTCTAGTGGTCTGCAAAAGATTAACTATGTGGCACCCCGCTGAAAAAGTTTGCCCACTCCTGCCTTGGGGAGATGCATTGCAAACCGTCAGTCACCTCCGCGGTGATTCCACCAGTCAAGTTAGCTCTCTTGGAAGAATGAGATATGTTGCCTCCGTCCCTTCTGAACAACCTTATACTTAGCATGGATCGACGCTGTCAGGCCTGATGAGCCATCAGAGCGGATCATACACCATATTGACGCCAAGTGTGCATATTTCAGAGTATCTGAAGTCAACTCCTGTGGTGCACAATATTTTCTTCTCTTAATGACGTTATTGCAATGCGTTCATTTCCAGTTTTAGAATCCTCGGATTTTTTTTCACATTTCCTCGTTTTATTAAAATACATTTCTAGGCAAACTTCCGTTTAATTGTATCGCACAATAAAAAGTTATGCACATTTGTTAGTGCTATCCTAATTTTGTCAAGCAGTGTAATGCAAGAAAACAGTAACGGTTTTATATCTTCAGAAACATTTGCAAACTACATATCATGAAAGCTTACTAAAAAGGTATGGCGCATGAAAAGTGTTTATTTTCATTTTTTCAGTTGGCTTCATTCACATCTTCAATGATAGCATGATGCGCAGTACGAGTAAAAGAGATAAAATGAGGAAGTTTAAAACCTCCTAAAGACACAAACAAAGAAAAAGACTCAAACATATGTAGAGTTCGGCACTTTTTTGCACACAATGGGCTAAACGGCCAGGTCACAAGGACCCCGAGGGCTCAGAGAAGGTTGGGGGAAGGGTACCCATTGAACAGCTATTAGGAGATAGATGGTAGCCTCCACATCTAGGTTATCCAGCATGTTGATCAAGGTTATCCAGCCAATATGGCTCTCCCGCAAACGATCCTCGGCTTAACATCCCATCCGATGGACGGCAGCCTTTCCAAGTTCATCGGTGTTCCCTACTGACCGAAAGCAGGGCGGGAAATTTTTCAGAGATAAATCTCAACGTTGGCCCAGCTGGAAGTCGTACCCGGGACTACAGATTACGAGCCTGTAAGCTACCGACTTAGCCAATCCCTCCACAAAAATATGCGCAGTGTAAATGTCTGTATGTAGCGTAATGTGCATTCCATTAAGGTTATGCTTGTTACCAGCGTCCTCCTCATAATTTTTATCAGTGCTTCGTTTTTCCTTTGAGTTCTCTGCAAACAGCCCAATTCGTCGGTGCAATTCATTTGGATCTCTGCTATCGGCGATGTAGTGTAATAAGCATATTTCTCGGAAGTGGCACTTATTGCTTTACGATTTCGATGATCTGTTGGAAAACATGGTAAAGAATAAAAGTGTGGTAAAGGGCTAAAATTAACCTTTTTGGAAACGAGATAACAGGCAACTTTAATGTTTCGATTGTATATGTTTGCGTATTAGGTTAAATGAAGGCGTCATAAAACTACATTGAGCAGTCTCTTGTGTAATGATACACTGCATTGGTTTGTCTATGTTATTCGCATACAGAGCTAGAGATTAGCGAATAGAGTTAGGAATTATGACTTTAAGGGACACATTACATTACTTGAACCTTTATCATACAGAAACATATATTTATAATATGATCCTAAAACGTTTTTGATAATGCATTTTAAAAGAAAATAGAACATAATAAAAAGGCAACATTAAGGAATAAAAATTATTATAAACTACCGAAATTTAAAAACAATTATAGAAGAAGTATCAGTGAATATAAAATACTACACTTTTAATTTAACTTTTGTGTTAAGACTCGCAAAGCTACTAGGTTATCTGCAGGTTATGAGAGAACAAACGACCATTCTACTCCGAGACTCGAACTCAGATTCCAACAGTTGCAGTGTCAACATGATCCATATTCAAAAAGATATTATAAATGTAAACAGTTATAATAGATTAAAAATAAATTTAAACAATATCTTAGGTAATATTACATGCCTTTATTAAATTTTAGGAAAATTTCAGGAATTTTTGCATTTTATATATGTGTGTGTAATCTTATTTTTATCATAAAACTAATAATTGAGAGAACATGTGTATACGTAGTTGTTATGAATATATTATTCAATTACCTACAGATAAGCTACTTAGCTTTGTGGGTCCTGTGTTTTTTCTATTGTACTGCATCTTCTTACGAATAAAACAAAGTGTGTCTAAATGCTTTAGAAAAAGAGGAAGACCCAAAATGAAAAAATTGCACAATGAAAAACAGCAGAATTATGTTAGAATTGGCTTGCAGTGACTAAATGCAACAGCAATAACTGAGATAGACGTCTAAGGAGAATTGCACTGTACAGTCTGGTTGTACCTCCATATCCCATAATCATCATCATCATCCTTAAGCAGCCATTGGCTACAGAGGTCCAACCCGATTCTTGCAATTTAGTTCTCCAAAAACATCTGTCCTGAGCTATATCTGTTGAATCTGGATACTGTAAACCAATTCTAACCAGGTCCTGTTTGACATTGTCTGCCCACCGCATCCTAGGTCTCCCCCTCTTTCTGAGACCTCTAGGCACACTGTTCATAACCTTATTCGCCAATCTATAATTATCCATACGGGCAACATGGCCAAGCCAACGGAGTCTCCATCTGCACAATATGCTACTCAAAGGAGGTTGCTAACTCCTTTGCCTAACCTCGTCATTAGTTGCAAAGTTGAACCACCTAATGCTCAAGATACTGCGTAAGCATCTAGAATCAAAGGTATCAAGTTTCCTGTTATCTTGTTTACAAAGAGTCCAAGTTACACTATCATAACTAACTCTAGAAAGAACCAAACCATTATACAGTCTAATTTTAGTCTTTGTGTGCATACGCCTATTTCTCCACACTCTCCATAAATTCCCAGCAGCAAACTCTTCTGTTTATCTCCTGTCTCACATCACCAAGTAGCTCTATAGCACCAATAACTGTATCTATAATACAGATACCGAAATAATTAAACTGAAACACTTGTTCAGAGTGCAACCATTCAGATTAAATGAACCACAACATGCTTGACCAGTTTCATCACTTTAGTTTTCTCTCTATTTATCACCAAATCTACTCTACTACCAGTCTCATCAACAGCTCTAATTAAAGAGTTCATCTCATCAACATCATTTACCAAAAAGGGCTAAATCATCAGCATAACCTAAATCAGAAATATTCGTATCTCCAGACCATTTAATGCCAACATCTTCCCTTGCAGTGAATTTCGCATAACGTAATCAATAACCAAACTAAAGAGAAAAGGAGACAAAATGCACCCTTGTCGAACACCAGAAGTAATGCTAAATCAATTGCTATAAACCTTACCAACTCTCACACACGACTCAGTGTTATTATAGAGAGCTTTCATTAGGTAAAAAAAAAAGTAAAAAAAAAAAGTAAAAAAAAAGTAGTAAAAAAAGTAGTAAAAAGTAGTAACTAAAGGTTTCTGAAACTCTAAGCATTTCTCAAGAATCTGTCTGAGTGAAAATATCTGATCTACACATCCCCTACCACTTACGAATCCACATTGCTCATCACGCAATTGTCCATCAACCAGATTCTTAACTCTATTAAGCACAAACATGCAAAGAACTTTACCTGGAACAGAAAATAGCTGATACTCTTATAGTTTTCACAAGAACTGCTATGACCGTTTTAAAAATACGGATAATAATAAAAATTGTTCTAGTTAATAATAATAATCGTTAGGAACAGCACCTTTATCATAAAAATATTAAAAACTTCTGTCAGACTTTTGATAACAGATATATTCCCAGCTCTAAGCATTTCCTTTGTAATTTCATCTACCCCTGACGATTTCTGTAGTTTAATTTTAGAAATAGCCGAAACAACTTCAGACTGTAATATAGGGCCAACATTTAAGCCAGTAATGCCTCTATCATCATTACATACAATGGGAGTAGAACTAACCACATTGTTCAGAACATCACTGAAATGCTCAGCCCACCTAGCTATTACAGATTCATCATCTTCAATAACCTTACCATGCTTATCCTTCAATCCTTGTGTATCTGTCCGTTTCTTCACACTCAAAATATTAAATACCTGGTACAGCTCTATACTGTTACGTCGTCTAGCTGCCTCCTCTGCTTTTTCAGACAAGCTATCAAGCTAAGATTCTTATCAGCTGTTAACTGATCCTTTACATGTTTATTAAGCTCTATGTAATTCTTTCTGTTAGGACTAATAGGGTGTTCATTAAAGAGATTCCTACAGTTCTTTCTTTGAAAAAAAAAAACTGCAATGGCTTATCACTCAAAACAGTATTACGCTACTTGAAGATTATGTACATATGCCAAAAAGCTCATAACCTGAGGCTGTGTTATGAAACATGCTTTCAAGCTTCACTTTTTTATTCGTTTCTGTTTGTTTAACATTGAAACGAATCTAAAAAAGCAAAGACAATTTCTCTGGAGAATTTTAATACAGATCTTTCCATTTGATTAAGAAGAATTACGATAATAATGGAATGCATGAATGTTTGTAGCAGTTCATAAAAAATGTGGAATCGTGAAGGATAAAAGTTTTAGAATAATTCTTTCTTCGGTCTGCTTGAGTTTGCTTATTTCTGATCGTCGGAAGAGTTTTCCTAAAAGAAGATATCCTCCGCGAAATGAAATTTCGCATTTCATCATTTTGTTTGATGCTTTCGGTATAACTGAATCCACCCCATTAAAGTTTGATTTTAATAGCGTCACTGGGGCTAAATGGGAAAGTCATAAAACATCACAAACTTAGAAAAAAAATCGTAACACCCCAGATACAAGATTCTATCCAGAATATTCTTCCAGAACATTCACGTTCACGTTAACCATGGATTAACGTTTCACCCGACAGACGGCGGCACTTGTAAAGCCTTTCTCCTCTGAAGAGCAAAAGGCGCGTCTTGATTCTCTGCACTCGCGGTATCGAGGACACCGCATCGTCGAGAGCTGTAACAGCATTGCGTAACATTAGTGCGAGCCTCGCAACCTTGAGAGCAATCCAGTGCAGTTGCATGGGCTCTGTGGTGCACGAGCTCGCACAACGAATCGGATCCAATAAAGAAAGCATTAGCTCTGGAAGATGCCAAAGATTTTCTTTTCGCCAAATGTCTTTTGTTTGCTCTTTCGATCTCTTGTATCCCGTCGCAGATGAAGGATTTCTTGTAATTCGATAAAAGGTTTCTCTCTTCCAAATAAAAAGATTTTTTAAGAAATTGGAAGCTGTCTAAACTGAATTTTCTTTCCTTTTTCTCTTTCAGATCTTATGTCACTAATCGTTAGCAAAATATTTGATATTTCGGCTCATTTTATCTATTTCTGATATTTTTATATAATCGAGAGATTATTTGAATTGTTAAAAAAAATTGCAAATGGGGAAATTTGATACGAGTCATTTCAATGGATCAAAATCAATGAGGTAATAATGAGATGCAAAAATTCCTTTTGAACTCTCAGTGAGTTACAGGATCGTGTCTGCCGAAATATTAAGAATAATCTTTTTAGTGTTATTTCTCGGTTAGGCCTTTTAAAAAACGTAATCTCGTTTAGTGGTGTTACCTAAAAAAAGCCATTCCTTTTTTGTTAATTTTTTTGGTGTTTTGTTTCGAGAATTCATTTGAAGTCATGATTTGAGTTGTTAATCGTTCGTGAAGTAGAGTAAAACAAAAATAAAACAATGACTCAATCACTTTGAGGATTTAAATACTTTTTTCGCTCCATTCTCCCTTATCCTCTTAAGTGTGGGATCTGGTTCTTTCTAGTTATTATTTATTTCGCATAAAGAATGGAACGGCAAATTCTGAAGATCGAAAAAGGCAACAACCAACGAAAAGATGCCACAACCACATTAATTCTAACAAGATCAAACCACAGATGTAATTCTGCCACAGCAAATAGTTCCACACCTTATGCCAGAGTTTTTCAAACTGTGGGTCGCGAGCACCTTAAGGGGGGGGGGGGGGTCGCAGCGAGATACGGCTGAATGTGTAGTGTGTAAAAAATCTGCTTTGTTCATAATAATTAAAAGAACGCATATCGCGTCTGGCGAATATCGCAATCTCGTTTTCAAAGAGATTGAAGTTTTTCGTTTACCTGTTTTTTTCGATCCTTAAAAGTTTTAATCAGAGCTAATGGACGATGAGGGAAACGCAAATAGTAGTATTTTATTAGCAATTATGCAACGTAAAAAGTATAGGTCTTTAATTTCTCAAATTTAATAAGTTACTTTTCTCACACCCCTCTGAGAAAAGTATGTAGATTAATGCTGTCAGTGCAAGAACTCTTGACACTCTACCACCGAGCCCTGCCCACGGTCAGTAGAGGACACCGATGGGCTTGGAAAGGTCGCCGTCCTCCGGTGGGAGGTTAAGTCGTGGCCCCGTGTGCGGGAGAGCAATACCCTGTGCACATTAAAGAACACGCTGGATGGCCTTACGGGAGGCTACCATTTGTCTCCCAACAGCTGTTCCAGTGGGTTCCCTCCCCCAACCTTCTCTGAGCCTTTGGGGTCCATGTGACCTGGCCATTTAGCTCATGGTGTGCAAAAAAGTGCCGCTCAGAGGTAAAACAACCCAACCCAACTACCACCGAAATTTTAAATTTCTACAATGCCGAGTGGTTAGCGCGCTTGACTACTTGATCTAAGGACTTGGGTCTTTTGAAAATTCCATCAAAATAGAATTTTGATGTTTTTCTGCTGAGATCCCGCGATCCTCTCAGACCTTCTACTATGGCATATAAACTGATAGGGTTCTGTCAGACCTCTGTGGTAAGCAGCTGCTTAAGGGGGGATTTATTTTATTCATTTTTACAATAAACAGATCATTTACAAGATTAGAGTTTTTAGTTAAAAGTTTCGCTGTTTCCATATTTAGTGATTTCGAACGATATGAATTAAAATTACCTAAGTATTTGAAAAATGCGAATGATATTTCATTAGCACCAATCCAACTAAAAAGAGTTTTCTAATTATCTCTTAAAACAAAACAACTGCGTCCCCCCGGAAGTAAAGGGTCAACTCATTACTGTCAATGGAAACATCATGACTTTCACATTCCACCATCAAAATTTCTAATTTCTCACATTAATGCAGCATTTGCTATATTCATTAAAATGATTGAAATTTTCGTTTTTTGCAATGCTCGAGGGCGTAGTAATAGCTTTTGATATTTTCGGAAACTGCGAATCGTAAGAGTTCATCAATACCTATCAAATTCTAAAAGAATTTTCAATTTATCTCTAAAAACAAATGATTATCTCTTAAAACACAAAAGTTGCATTTTCCCACCCCGTGGGGATAAGGGGTCAGCTCATTGTTGCCAATGAAAAATTTACGAGTTTCACATTCCACCACTAAAATTTTCAAATTTCTAGCATAACTGCATTGTTTGCAATATTCGTTTGAAATTTTGGAAATATTTATTTTTTTCCACCGTCAGCGGACGCAGTTATAGATTTTGGGAGATTCAGAAAATGCTGATCGTAACATGTCATCAATACCTATCAAACCTAAAAATATTTTTTTAATTTATTTCTAAAAGCAAACAATTAAAACAAAAAAGTTGCATTTTCTCACACATACCCCCACCTCCCTGGGTCTAAGGGGGCAACTCATTGTTTATAATGGAAACTTCGTTACTTTCACATTCCACAACCAAAATTTCAAATTTCTAACGTAATTACATTTCTTGCATTATTAGTTTGAAACTTTGGAATTTTAAAATTCCACACCGTTAGAGGGTGCAGTTATAGCTTTTCGGATATTCGGAAAGTGAAAATCGAAATATTTCTTCAATGCCTATCCAACACAAAAAGAATTTTTAATTTATCTCTATAAACAAAAAGGTTCACTGTCTACTACATACAGACGGACAGACAGACAGACGACAAAGTGAAACTATTATCTCATTTTGTATCGAGATAAAGCTCAATATGTTATTGGATTGTTTTACCTTTGAGCGGCACTTTTTTGCACACCATGGGCTAAATGGCCAAATCACAAGGACCCCGAAGGCTCAGAGAAGGTTGGGGGGAGGGGACCCGCTGGAACAGCTGTTGGGAGACAGATGGTAGCCTCCCTCAAGGCCATCCAGCGTGTTCTTTAACGTGCACAGGATATGTCTCTCCCGTACACGGGGCCACGGCTTAACGTCCCATCCGACGGACGGCGGCCTTTCCAAGCCCATCGGTGTCCCCTACTGACCGTGGGCAGGGCAGGGAAATTTTGCGGAGATAAATCTCAACGCTGCCCCAGCTGGGATTCGAACCTGGGAACTACAGATTACGAGCCTGGCGCGCTACCGACTGAGCCACCCCCGCCCCTCTCAATTTGTTATAAAACACTCGCTTCAGTAACTAAATGACAATATATGAGTCTAAGAGCTCTCTATATCTCCGGCTCTCATATGAGTCTCTGATGAAGGAGAGGGAATGGCGTCTCGTAAGATTCATTCTCTTGCGAGAATATTCTTACTTCAAGTTACTTTCGACAATGGTAATGCATGGGGAAAATTCCGTCAATCGTAAATGGGGTGGGTGATAAATCCCGTCCGTCGTAAATGGGGTGGGTGATAAATCCCGTCAATAATAAAAGAGGGCCGCGAAAAATTGTATCAAAAGTAAGGGAACGACGCGACTGAAAAAGTTTCAGAATTCCTGCCTCATGCAAAAAAAAAGTACTTTTCCTAATCTACACTATTATTCTGTATAGTTTGTGAAAGTGAGCATTTGAAAATGCTGTTTTTAATTTCGGAATATTGTAAAGTGAGTAATAGAGCATAATTTCTTTTTCACTGGTATATATTAGATAACAGAATACTGCTGCGACTGTTTACACTTCTACGATAAAAATTTGAACTCAAATTTATATTGCTTGTACACTTTTCCTACTTAGTATTGTAGTATGGGTTTTTTTGTATTTAAATGAAAATGCTTTTTTCTTTTGCATTTTCAAAAATATTAATATTTTGTCACAACGAACAGATGCTTGGATCTTATATTGTAATCAATTTGTGAAAATGAGTTGAACTTTCTTTTTCGTTATTTCATGTAATTTTAACTAGATCAACCTAGATAAGCGAATGCTTTTGGGTTGTTTATATTGTACTAAATGTACACACTGAATTAGAAATCTTTATGCAGATGTATGTAAAGGATGCAAAATACGTGTTCACGTGCATCACCACGTGATCTAGGCAACTATTTAAGACTGCTGCTCGTCAGTAATCGACAGTAGTGTTGACCACAATGGGAAAAACAAAGAATCTTTCGGGTTCGATAAAGGGCTTAACTGTGGGTGCCCGTCTGGCTGGAGCGACGATTTTAAAAACACTGGTTTCTCAAAAGGTGAGATATCGCGAATTTTTGATCACTTGTTTTAATTAATCTGTCAGGAACGAGATCGACGTCGTCTGAGAAAGTTTGTACGGAGAAACATGACTTCCTGTGTGCAGCAATTGACCGAAGCATTCAATGAAGGCTGTTCTCGACTCATATCTCAGCGAACTATGCGCAGGGTGATTACGTATAAAGGTGTGACGTAGGGTGATTACGTATGAAGGGTATACGCAGGGTGATTACGTAACGCAGGGTGATTACGTAACGCAGGGTGATTACGTAATGCAGGGTGATTACGTACTGAACTGCGCCAAATGTCGTGTTGCGATTCCGATGACATAAACATCGCTCTATAGCAGAGGAGCTCGCTTAGCTTAAAACTTAAATTCACCATTACTTAGGTGAAATCACAGGCTCGCGGATTTTTACACCCGTACCGACATATGCCTCAGACTTGCTGCGCCAAGTGATGTGTAGAAAGATGTGCAACAATTCAAGTGCAAGAGTAGTACATGGACGACACAGTTTATTTACATTTATATACAATTACATGCTGGGGATGCGCTCGATTCCTTGTACCTTCGCTGTTTTGCTACTGCAAACAATCAATGAGGTGGAGATCTGCGCTTTGCAGATTCTCACTTTACCGACCTCACACTCGGCGAGAAGATATTTAATCCTCTCCTACTACCAGGTTCACACAGAACCGTACCTCGGTTCACACAGAACTGAACCCTGGTTCACATAGAATAGAATCTTGGTTCACACAGAACCGAACCCTCTCTTTAAGGGTTTTGTTTTTGAGCAAGAACGGCGTCCCTTGATGCGTGTTCAAACGTTCTTCCAGTTGACAGCAAAGCTCAGACTGTTGTTCATTATTGCTGCCCTTGTCTCCAGCCAGAGGCTAGTCGTAAAAGTGCTTTCGACTTGTGAACATGTGCAGTCAGCCAGCTCAGACCCGAAAACAACTCGTGAGTCACATCCCCATCTCAGCAGTTCCACAAATACACTTAATACAGATATATATTTACAACAATAAAAATAACAACAAAAATACAATAATAAATAAATAAATAATAAATAAATTAGAGGGACATGACAAGGTAATTGAATAGCATTGGTATTAACAATCACATGCCTTTACGGAAACAACTGATTTCTGCAAAGAACCGGAAAGTTCGTCTACAGTAGTATCAGGAATACCGCGACTGGACAGTGGAAGACTGGAAAAAAATCATGAGGTCCGACGAGTCACGATATACCTTATTCTGTACCAATGGTAGGCAGAGAGTTTACCGGAAGCCCCATGAAACAACAAACCTGGCTTGCCTTCTAAACACAACTCAAGGTTCCGGAGGCAGGGTAATGGTGTGGGGCACGTTCTGTTGATACGGAATGGGTCCCCTGATATTGCTGGTAGGTCAGATGTTCT
The DNA here is from genome assembly GCA_038380435.1 of Ryuthela nishihirai. NCBI lineage: Eukaryota > Metazoa > Arthropoda > Arachnida > Araneae > Heptathelidae > Ryuthela > Ryuthela nishihirai. The sequence goes on along the minus strand of JAWZYU010000004.1, from coordinate 91,252,341 downwards.
CCAAGGATTATCTGAACATTGTTGATGATCAGTCCATCCTGCAATGCTGACTTTTTATCCATCAGGTGACGGCTGTTTCATAGACCTCAATGCTACTATCCATCGTGCGAGATGTGTTCAGTAGTGGTTCAGCAAGCATGGCAGTGACTTCCACCATCTTCTCTGGCCACCACAAAGCCCGGATCTGAACTCCATTCAGAATGTATGGGTCCCCGCCCTGCCTACGGTCAGTAGGGGACACCGATGGGCTTGGAAAGGCCGCCGTCCGTCGGATTGGACGTTAAGCCGTGGCCCCGTGTGCGGGAGAGCCATACCCTGCGCACGTTAAAGAACACGCTGGATGGCCTTGACGGGAGGCTACCATCTGTCTCCCAACAGCTGTTCCAGTGGGTCCCCTCCCCCAACCTTCTCTGAGCCTTCGGGGTCCATGTGACCTGGCCATTTAGCCCATGGTGTGCAAAAAAGTGCCGCTCAGAGGTAAAACAACCCAACCCAACTCAGAATGTATGGGATATTGTCGTGCTCACATTTGTTTCAAAATGTGAACGCAACTATTTGGCGTGGAAATTCTCGGCCGCCATTATCTTAAGCCATTAGTGCCTTTTTCCATTGCCTCCATCTTTGGTGCCCAGTCCAACCCCGAGAAAGAACACTGCCGCCAGTATGGAGATTCTACAGCATGGTCCAGTGGGCGCCAGGCCTACGTGACCTGTTGTTGTAAACAACCCGTGCCAGTTGGGTCAAGGATTCGCACCTTGACCCTCATGGGGCAATGAGTAACATCCATGCATAGCCAGTGGGTGACTTTTCTGCCAGGAGTCGAGAGAAGGTGAGGCAGAGAAGGCGCACAAAAGTTTAATTTCGTCTCTGGACTGAGAGGAGGAGGACGTGTGGCAAGTTTTTCTTGAGAGTAAAAAGAGCGGAGCTGGACGAGAGCACGTATGTGAGGTGTAGCTGAGGACAGAGCAGCAAGGACACACAACTACCTGTGGTGCACGAGTTAATAGCAGGAGCACTTCCAACGACCATGCGTCTTCTTTTGGCCCACCTAAGTTGAACGAGGTAAGGGTCGAATTTATTCAGAGCTGGTTTTCCCACATGAAATTAGTGCAAATTGTCGCCGCCACGCTGCTCCTACATGAACTGAGAAACTGTTAGCTTACACCAGCCTCTCGAGTTTGGAACTGGCTTATTGCATGCTACTCACTAAGTTTCCCTCAAAAGAAAGGGACCGCATCAAGGGCGCCTGTAAAGAAAGTTATCGAAAAGTATCTTAATCGAATGTGTGACTTTGATTAAAAAAGTATGTTAAATAAATATTAATTTTTATATGTAACTGATCTTGGTTTAAATATCGGTCTATGTGTACCATTCTAATGTTTCTTCTTGGAGGCTACAGGGAAGGAAGTCTGCCGCTAATGTTGTACCGCCTCTAAAATACTCAGGGGTGGTTACAACAATAGTTAGAAAACAGATCCGGGAGCAAAGCCCTCTTCCGTCAAATCTGAGCCAGTTAAGGACTTTCTGGTGAACGCCTGGTATGTTGGAGATGTAAAGGCACTCCAACACCTAGTGGAATCTATGCCAAACCGCATACGAGCTGTAATTCGGGCTAAGTCGTTGCTGACGTCAGCACCTGGCTATCCCGATGCTTCATTTCTACCGAAGTCATCGACAGTTTTTTTTTCCATTTCGCCAAATAAATTTTCGCCGGTCTGTAATTCCCGAGGTACTTGACCAAATTGTCCCAAATTTCGTACTCGGGTTCCCTTTGTGTGACTCCGTGCTGGATGAAAAAATTCAAGTTCGTTTCTTCAATTGGACGCTTTAATACACTGATCAAAACAATTAGGGGATAATGTGATGTCGAAATTATTTCGCAGGCTAATCGGAATGCTGTTAATGACATTTTGGCGGAGGTGGAATTAGGGTTTGGGAAGGTATCAGTATTGGCGGGCTCTACATCATCAGGAATGTATCTCTGAAGGGAATAAGGCACATGTGATGTCTCTCTCGAGTCGCAGTCCCCGGAAATTTCTTTTAATTTTCTATTCAATTAATTAATACAATTGATTAATGTTCCCCGTGATTCTAGGTCAATCCACAGATCTGCGGATTGTTATACCGGTGCTTCGATGAGCGGCAGACTTGATGTGAACCAAATGTGATGTTCTCATGAAATAATAAACAGAAAAAAATTGGTTTTCCCTTGAATGAGATTCGAATTCAAGTCTCCTGGAAACATGCCAGTTATGATAACCACTACACCATCGTCGGCTAACCGTGAGTTTGTGTGACTTACAAACTTTCCCGCTTTTTTATTTGTTTCGCATATGTTCTTCTCTATCTGAAATGGCTATGCTGTGGATGAAAGAAGTAAATGTCCAATGCACTAGGAAGAGAGGTAGAGAACGGCACACCATTTATTTACACTTTTTACATTCACACATATGTATATACAATATGGGAATATGCTTGATTCTGTGCGCCATAGCTGTGCTCAATACTTTCTTGGATGAAATGTCTTAATTTGATACGCTTTGGAGACGGAATATTTGAATAACTGATTGGAGACTTTCTCCAACCAGTTTATGGTAGTTTGAATGCTGTTTTGCTCTTGGAAGCATTCATTTAATGAGGTGGAAATCTGTACTTTCCCGTACAGAAATCGTTGTACAGACCTCAAAATTCAGTGAGAGTATATCCCAGGCGTGTCCAACCTTTTGATTTCCTTGGGCCACATTGAGTGAAGATTTGACTTCCCTGGGCCACATTGAGTGAAGATTTGACTTCCCTGGGCCACATTGAGTGAAGATGAATTGCTTTGGGCCGCACATAAAATATGTAATATATTTAATGTATATGAATAATAAAACTTCATTTATTTCTTTATGTTTTTTATTATAAAATTAAAAAAAGGGCAACATAAAACTAGTGGGATATCAAAAACTCGCTGAAAATCACATAATCGTGTTGAAAGCTTATGTTGTAAAACTCGTAAACTTTACGATTTTGTGGGCCGCTTACTAGCTGTCCAGGACCGCGGGTTGGACATGCCTGGTATATCCTAATCCTTGCCTACATAACTGGTTCCTTTAAGATTTTTTGAGAAAGAGCTAGGTCACTTTGACCCGCTAAACGAACATGGCCCATCTCTTCCTAAGCTGTTCTTTTTCTGCTTTGGCCATTCCTGCATCTTGCTCTCTCCTCGCTCGATGATTCACACCCTAACATGTCTATAACCTAACCGTGATTCACACCCTAACCGTACACGGAATAGAGCGACGAAAATGCAATAAAGCTATTTGCTGCGCTAATTTTTGTAAGTATCTGAAAACTTCACAGCTAGGCCACAATTGAAGACTAATGAGCAACATTCCCATTTAAGAAGTCACCGTTAAAAATACACATACAACAGAGATTATAATAAAAAAATATATATAATAAAAGATTAGAGGAACACGACAGTACAGAAATGAAATTCTGCGACCCACTGTTCTTCCCTATGTGGCAGCAAACGGAGATTCTTTCATCTTCATGGACGATAACGCTCACTCTCACAGGGCCCACCTGGTCATCACTATGCTTTATGAGGAGGGCATACATGGGTTGGCCCATATCGGGCCTACATGCTCGCCTGACTTTAACATTACCGAACATGCTTAAGACTTACTACTCAGTCGTGTTGCAGCCCGTCAACCCCCCGGAAAAAGGAGAAAATGAGAGAAAGACTATTCTGCTATACATTTCGAATGCAGGGTCGAACGTAACAAGCTGTATGTCAGATGGAAGCTTGTGAAGTGTGGAATTTTATGGGTTACCAAACTTTACCCCTTTGCTTCATCCTCCACTAAAAAAGGAGAAATGTGAAAGTCGTTCTACTATATCTTTGAAAAGTGATGACCCACAATTATGAATTAGGTGTCGAAATGAAAACTCATGTGAGAACCGTCGTAGGCTACTTCAAATTTTGCCCTCCATCATTCTTCCCCCCACACTTCCTAAAGAGGGCTGAAATTGTTTGGGGGCCACCTTAACGAGATATATATCAAATTAAAGCTTGTGAAGTCTACAATGTTATGGGCTACCTCAAATCATGCCCCTCCCCTCAAAAAATAGGGAAGAAGAAATGTAGTCGATATTTATGTGACATATACATTTATAGATAACATTATTGACATTATTAACACATTATTTGGCAAAGTATCAAATGAAAGTTTCTGAAAATAGGTGTTTTTAGTGAGAAAGAAAAAAAAATTAAAAAATGAAAATAAAAGCAACTAAAATCTTTTCTTATGGGCCCTAAAATGTAAAAAATTAAACTAAAGATTATCGATAGCGCAATCAGTTACCGAATTCGCATTCATTTCAAAGGAAGATAGGATGCTGATTTACCTACTGCACAAGGTGACTGATTGCACTATCGATATGCTTTAACTATATTTTTTACTTTTTTAGGGCGCATATAAGAAAACAGATTTTTTAAAATATTTTTTAAAATTTATTCATATTTAATCTTTTGCTTTACTATTAATTATGGCTTTGCATTTACTTACTGTTAAAGTTTAGAGAGATTCCTTTAATCTTAATAATCTTTCATCTTAATCGGCAGTGAATTCAAAAGCATGTTATATCGGATATCGCATTTAGCAGAATTAGAATTTCAATTGTGCAAATAAAGTGAAATGTGGCCGTTAAAGAGATAGAGATTTAGGAATTGGCAGTTGAACGTGATAGGGAAAGAGTTAAATTAGTTGTAAAATGATTTACTGAGAGAGCTACATGATAAGCATTCTTTTATATTTTTCTTTTGTTTCTCGGGGGGGGGGGAATGTTCTTCGAGATTCAGCGAATCTACTTCACGTATATGAAAAAAAAAAGTGTTAACTTTACTGACTTTTTTTTTGTAAATCGCCTGAACGTTTTATTAATAGATTATTAGAAATCTTCTATTTATTTTCTGGAATTACCGAAATTCTCAGAATAACCAAAGTGTCTTCATTTACACAGAGGAGTATTAAAACAAGTTTTATCCGGTTAGTGGCAATGTTTATTGATTGTATTGAAAATAATAAACTCACAAACGGAATGAGAGTTTCATATCATCGATCTTTTTCTTCACTGATAAAAAGAGCACTTTTCAGTAAATGCGTATTCGCGATTTCGTTTATTCTCGCTAAAATATTAGCTATCATTTATTCAATATTCGCGATTCGAAATTCGCTGTTACGGTCGAAGCGCGCTAGATTATTTTTAACTGACTATTTCATATCGAAGCATTAAATTTAATAGAGTTGTTGAGGTTTATGTTTCGAATTCAGAAGGCATTAGAAGGCAGGCTAAACAAATAACGTTGATTGAGTTATTCAAACATATTAGCAGCACTAATCTTCAACCCTCTAAAGTTCATGCAGAGTTAAATATAAAAGGAAGAAAGTTGAGAAGGAAATGTTCAAGAAGTAAGGATTGTAGACGACACGCAGATGAAGGTAGAAAAGTACAATGTAATAAATTTTCTATTATATTCTACTCTTATTCTTTTAGTTGTGCCATTTATCCTGGCTATTCAAACTTCAATTACAGCACAGATACATGCTTTTTTGTGCTAATTTATTAATTTGCATTAACAAACCATACTCCATACAAATATTAACATAATGTCAAAAATATTATATCATTTTAATCGCCCCTCCCCCCAACACACATACTCCTCATATCAAGTTACGAGAAAAAGTGATAATCTTGGTGTCCAAGAACCAAACCCTATTTTTCCCATAAATTTTTAAGTTCAGTATTCGCGAGTTCAGTATCACGTTGTTTTTCATGGACATAACCCTGGTGAATATGAAGGGATTACTGGATATCAAGTCTAATGCGCTTCAAAACTTCAGGCAAATCAGTCAATATTTTTGCTAACTCTTCGTTTCGAAATTGTTGGGTTGTAAAACTAATAGGTGTAATCGAAAGTGTACCCTAATGATTTCATTTACTGTTTCATGAACAAACAGGAAAATTAGAAATTGCTTTAGATATGCATCAAACAACTTTAGGATTCCTAGTATCTTCAAATGGTAAATTTCCTTAATACTAGTAACAAGACCTATAGACTAGCAACTTGTCTGCAGACTAATAATAAGTGCACAAACGACCATGCCAATAACTGGGATTCGAACCCGGACCACAGCTAAAGTGTCATCGCAAGCCAAGCGATACCATTGTACCATGCTCGAGTATTATTTTAAAAATTCTAACTGCAACTTAATAATTCAAATATCTCCGTATTTTTTTATTTTTGTTTCAATAGGAAATTTGTGTTTTCTGAACTGATAAATGCTTTGCATATCTCTTTGAACTCCAACTATAAAAGTTTCCCAACTACTCAGTTTCTTGTATTTGAAATATTTTTCTTTAGCTCACTGTAAACGTAAGAGCTATTGATATCCAGATAAGCGTTCGCCTGTTTAATCTCCTTTGATATAAAGGAAGGAAAGTCTTAGTAGCTTATTTTGAATTTTTTTATAGAAGAAAAGAAGAGCTTTATACAGTGATATTAACAAACTTCATTAGTACGGTGCAAAAAAATGTAATTTACATTGATAACGGTATTAGTCCCAGAGCACAAGCTCAGTTTCTTCCATTCTTCTTTTCATGAAAATCACTTACCCTCCCTACTTATGTCTCCAGAAAAATCGGCAGTATCATCAAATACACAAGGTCAATTTATCATTATTCATCTGAAAAAAATTATCGCTGACGTAACCGCTCTAGATACATGTCAGAGTGCTCTAGCCAGTTAAATCACGCATCAGACGACGTGGATAAGACCTATAAATCTTTCACTGAGATGGGGCGGACCTTGCGCCATCTATACTTCATGAGAGGAAACTTATTTCCAATTGTTGCTAATGATTTAGATGTTAATGAGACCTCATTGCCTCTCCTGAAGTATAGATGCGCAAGGTCCGCTACATCTCAGTGAAAGATTTATAAGTGGAATTATTTGTCGTCTGAAGCGTGGTTTAACTGGGTCTGTATCTAAAGAGTTGCGGGTTCGAGTCCCACCGCGTCACCGCTAATTGTTTTCAGATGAATAATTGTAATGATAATAATAACTGATGTTTTCTTTCTTTAGCAGAATGTCAATTGAATTGCTAACGATTCTGGGATAAGGCCTGCTAAATCAGTAACACTTAAGAAGTTTGATTCACCGAAATGAGTAATCTTGCGAATCACAATTGTCAACTAATCCATATTATTGATATCTGTTTGTTCTTCAGCATTATTAGGAATTATCCTATAGTTCTGAGTCGTCAAGTCATCTAAGATAGCAACAATGCAGATCAGTAGGTAAATAATGTAACTTCATAATTACCCGAAAGGTCGTTTTAATTTTTCTCTCAGTGCTTTAGAAATATAAATCTAGCATCTCTTGTAGCATAAAGAGTCAGAATATTAATTTTTCGTATTGCATGAATGTTTTTTCATTCTGAATGAGAAGTAGAATCTTCTCATTAAGACAGTCATTGTTTTCTTGTTGTGACTGCATTCCTGAGTTGACAGCTGAATAAGTATTTCTGTAGAAGACTTTTAAGAATCTATTCAGAAGACCCTTTTGAACAGTCTGAACATGTTTTCGATTTTAAAACGTTTTAAGAGATTCCCGGCATTTCTAGTTGCTTTCAAAATGTTAAAAAATAGATTTTTGCGAAAACTCTGCCAGTCTCATTCTAGAGCTTCTAAGCTATTTTTTTGAAAAATTCTCTGCAGTCAGTTCTTGCAAAACGACCGCTTCATGGGGAAAAAGATAGTCATTTATGTTTCATTTTTTCTGCCATGAAGACGACGCAGACTAGGAGAATGACGATTTGAAGAAATAAAATTGAAAAATCAGTTCAAAAGCGCCGCTTATCTTTACTTTATGAGACACATTATAATTCTCTATCTTTAGTCTAAGTTTCTTTGTAACGTACTGTAGCTTTTATTTCTCAGACATATTTTTTTACAACATGAAATTGCTAGAACATTCATACAACTCTCTAATGATTCACTCAATAGCTTCCACGCAAGCTGATAAAGAATAAAAAAAGTATTTCTAGAAGTCTCCAGACATGCTAATAGCATCTTTAAACACTTAATAACAAGTCAGTCACGAAGCTCCTTTTTTTTAACTCGGTTATTTTTTAAATCTCTCTCTTTTGTCAGTGAAATTCCCACTGTACTAAATTTATTGTTCATATTTTTAAAATAATTTTTGAAATGGTTCAGGAAGCATTTCCCCTGTTTCTTTTTACTCTGAGGCAATATTGTAAACAAATGCTAGATTCAAGAAAAGAATTTTTTTATGGGGAAAAAATTTCTATTCCTCTTGGATATGCCCCAGTTCTCCTGAGAGTTCACAACCTCCTGAGAAACATCTCTTTGGGAGATTGGATGTTATAGTACTAAACATGTAATGGTAAACATGTAAATGGTAGCTAGGTAGTCACTGGAAGGAGAGCTATGCACCAATCCCCTGTGATGATGCATAGAACCGGCCAGGCCTAGCACCTAATGTCCGACCACGCCTTCTCGTGGTGCAGACCGTTAGTACCTTTCAAAAGAGACTCTCATGTGGAAGTGAACGGAAGGGGAGGGCTGCCAGATTAGTGTGGCCAACTGATCTCGACAACTATGACTACTTTTATTTTTTTCTACCCTGTTGAGGAGTGGTCAACCACACAGGGTCCTGGTGCTGACCATATGAACCCTCTGGACTGGACAGATATATGGCTCTGAGCTTGATTATGGATCCTGATTTTGCTGCACAGGTGAGCTTCTGTGGAGAATGTGTTTTCTGTTTGTGTGTGGATTGACAGCCCCAAGTGAATAGATTCACAGGATATGTTTATCAGCTGGTGGATAATACTGAGCAGAGGTCATCGCAGGCACCTGAACTCTTTGCTTCTACTGGCATCGTCAAATTCTACATTGGAGGAAGCCTTCCAGTGTAGATGGCTTCAGCCTTTAGTGGTGGGGGAACGGGTCTTTGCCCCATGTCTGCGATTAGGGGGCTGTTTGATATTGTCGGCATTCCCTCTCTCAATAAACATAGTTTCTTTAAACATCCCATTAACCATTTTCTCTCCATAGGTAGTTGGAATGTGAGGACTCTGCACAGAGCTTTTTCTCTTGATGTCCTCACACAAGAATTCCACCATTATAATTTAGATATTCTCGGCTTGCAAGAGACCAGATGGAAAGATAAATGTCAGATTCTTAAAAATATTCTTAAATTTCTCTTTTCAGGGAGGGACGACAATAAGATCACCAAGGCGTGGTCTGCTTCTCAGCACACACGCTAGTGATGCTCTTCTAGGATACGAGTGCATTACTGAAAGGTTTCTTACAGCAACATTTCAGACAAGCGTTAAAGACTTGAATGTTATCTGCTGTTATGCCCCCACTAATGATGCCGATGAGGATGAGAAGGATAGGTTTTACAGACAACTTCAGGATATTTTGAATTCTGTCAAGAAAGGAGATATTACCCTTGTTCTTGGTGACTTCAATGCCAAAGTTGGTACCGACTCTGACCTTTGGGGAGGAGTAATAGGCCCTTTTGGTATTGGTAGCTGCAATGGCAATGGGCAACGTCTCCTACAGGTAAGTAAACTCAATGGATTCAGAATAACTAACACTTATTACAAACACCGCGACATACATAAATACACATGGGTTTCACCCGATGGGCTGCATAAGAATATGATTGATTACATATTAATTGACAGCAAATGGGCTAGTTCTGTTAGGAATACCAGGGCATGTAGGGGGGCTGAAATTGGATCTGACCATTACCTTGTTAAAAGCGTCTTGCAACTTAAACTTAAAAAGTATTGTGCTAGGGTTAAAAAATTTACTTTTAAAACTGAAGCTCTGAAAGATCCAGTTATAACCAAAGCTTACCATGATAGGTTACTTAGTCATTATGACAGTCATGGTATGCTTACCACAGAAGTTGAGGAAGAATGGGATCATTTTAAACAGGCTTTTTTGGACACTAAGAAGTAATCTTTTAGGAAAAAAGAAGCAAAGGAGGCAGAATTATTTTAGTGATAAGGCACTTGAGCTTATTTCAGAAAGAAAGAACTGCAGGAATGCCCTTAATCAATATACTATTAGTCTTAATAGAAAGCATTACAGAAAACTTAATAAACATGTAAAGGATCAGTTAGCTGCTGAAAAGAATCTTTGGCTTGATGGTTTGGCTGATAAAGCTGAGGAAGCAGTTAGACAGCACAACAGCAGAGAGCTGTACCAGATAGTTAATGTTTTGTGTGGTAGAAAACAAACAGGTATACATGGATTGAAGGATAAACAAGGTAAGGTTACAGAAGGTTAATATTCTGTCATGGCTAGGTGGGCTGAGCATTTCAGTGATATTCTAAACAATGTGGTTAGTTCTACTTACATTGTTTGCAATGATGATAAATGCATTGGTGCTTTTCATGTTGGCCCTATAACACAATCTGAAGTTTGACTATTGCTAAACTTAAACTTCATAAATCCCCAGGGATATATGAAATTACTACGGAAATGCTTAGAGCTGGGAATGTTTCGGTTACCCACTTGGATGACTGAAATTTTGAATATTTTTTATGATAGAGGCATGGTTCCTAAGGATTTTACCAGAGCTATTATTATCCCTATTTTCAAAAAAGGTGATCGCAGTTCTTGTGATAACTATAAGGGTATCAGCCTACTCTCTATTCCAGGTAAAGTTCTTTCATGATTGTGCTTAATAGAATTAAGAATCAGATTGACAGTCAATTGCGTGATGAGCAATGTGGATTCAGAAGTGGTAGGGGATTTGTAGATCAAATATTTTTACTTAGGCAGATTCTTGAGAAATGTTTAGAGTTTCAGAAACTTTTGGTTGCTAGCTTTGTTGATTTCAAAAAGGCTTTCGACTCTGTTGATCGATATAATTTGTGGTTGATTGTGAGATCATATGATATACCAAACAAGTTAGTTAACATAATGAAAGCTCTCTCTATAATAACACTGAGTCGTGTGTGAGAGTTGGTAAGGCTTGTAGCAATTGGTTTAGCATTACTTCTGGTGTTCAACAAGGGTGCATTTTGTCTCCTTTTCTCTTTAGCTTGGTTATTGATTATGTTATGCGAAATTCATTTCAAGGGAAATATTTTGGCCTTAAATGGTCTGGAGGTACGAAAATTTATGATTTAGATTGTGCTGATGATTTAGCCCTTTTGGCAAATGATGTTGATGAGATGAACTCTTTCATTCGAGCTGTTGATGAGACTGGTAGTAGAGTAGGTTTGGTTATAAACAGAGAGAAAACTAAAGTGATGAAAATTGGTCAGGCAGGCTGTGATTCAGTTAATCTGAATAGTTGCAGTCTTGAGCAGGTGTCACAGTTTAATTATCTTGGGAGCTATGTAACAGATAATGGTGATGTGCGGCATGAGATTAACAGAGGAATAGGGATTGCAGCCGGGACTTTTAAGAATCTAAGGAGAGTGTGGAGAAATAGGCGTATAAAAACTAAAATTAGACTGTATAATAGTTTGGTTCTTTCTAGGGTTAGTTATGGTAGTGAAACTTGGACACTTTGTAAACAAGATAACAGAAATTAAATGCTTTTGATTCCAGATGCTTACGCAGTATCTTGGGTATTAGGTGGTTTAACTTTGTAACTAATGATGAGGTTAGGCAAAGGAGTTTGCAACCTCCTTTAAGCAGCATATTGTGCAGAGAGAGACTGTTGGTTTGGCCATGTTGCCCGTATGAATAATTATAGATTGGCGAATAGGGTTATGAACAGCGTGCCTAAAGGCCTCAGAAAGAAGGGGAGACCTAGGATGCGGTGGGCAGACAATATCAAACAGGACCGTGTTAGTATTGGTGTGCAGTGGCCAGATTGATTAAACGTAGCTCAGGATAGACTTGCTTGGAGAACTAAATTGCACGGTCTGGTTGGACTGCCGTTGCCCATGGCTGCTTGAGGATGACGACGACGACGACGACGACGATGATGATGATGATGATGATGATGATGAATTTAAAACTGAACCTGAACTTAATTCAAAACTGATCTAATTCAAACCTAACTCCATACTAGATGTTTAACGTGCTGTTGAGATTATTCTTCCACCAGTGTTTCTGCAGTTAATTGATTTTTTCTTGCATCGACCTGAATATGTCACTCGTTTATGAATACTGTAGCACAGACTAAAATTTTCCACATACGTCACTCATTCCAAATAGAATGGTATCACAAATTGTAATAGTTATAAACTTATCCTATATTCTTGTGAAAGAGTTGGTTCAGTCAAAATTGAAATATTATTAACGAAAAAGTACAGCAGCAGCCCAAAAACGTAAAATATGCTGCACAATACCACTTCGTCGTGGTGCTTCTTTTAAACTCTTTTTAAATAAATTCGTATTATTTCCGTCCAATTAATATTCCGTCCACTGATATGTGAATTGAAATTTTAAATGTTGTTGCCTGCTCCAGCAGGAAGAGTGTGAAAAATTTAATGCCTTTGAATTTCCTCAGAATTTCAAAGTTGCCAATTAGATTTATATTTCTGACACGTACGTAGTTAGCTGCTTTATCAAAGGTCTCTATAGACTTAATATTCGCTTAAAAGGAGCGACGAATGCTAACTTTTGATCCTCACTAGTTAAGCTGCAACGCTTCTAATTTTACCACCGCAATGAGAAATGAAACTAAAATCACACCCTTCATTAAAGTTTCGCAAACTTCTCTGCGATTCCCCAAAGGGAATCCGCCCCATTGTTCCAAAATCGCGGCTTTGAAGATTTTGAATAACACATCAGCAAGCACTTACCTTAATTCCGGTCTCGCTTTCTAACTTACATATGTATTTTCAATGGAATTCAGAAAAGAAATTTGAATCCAAAAATATTTTTGCTTGATTTTTTAGAGAAATTTTATTATGAAATTGATTTCAAAAGCCAATTTCTGTGAGGATGCCTTGTCAATTTCTCCTTTCTCCAGAGTAGAGCGATAACAACAGGAAATGTACAGTGAGTGTCCAGAGATCTGATCAGAGGCACATCCACTATAAAGAGATGCATCCCGAACACGTCGAGCCTATAAATCCCAAAATAAGTAAAAAATTAAACAATGATAATTATTAAAATAAATATTTTTGTAATAAGTAATGCCTAGATATATATCTCTAATTAAAGATGCCATTTAAAAAGAGATCAATTAATAGACAGTTCAGAAAGTTTTTGAACAAATGAAATGAATTGGTTTGTTGTTGTACCTTCGCTCAAAAGAAATATTGCACACTCTTAACATTTCGTGCACCTCTTATCATTTTATACACCACTAACATTTGTACAATGCCTACCATTTCGTACAAATCTTACCATTTTGCACACCCCTGATATTTTGTATACCTCTCTATTTTTTTACATTCCTATCATTTTGTACATCCCCTAATAATCTGTAACGAATATTCTGAATATGTCTATGGCAGTAGCGTATGGGGAAATCTCCCCCCCCCCCCGCAAGAAATGTTTCGCGGACCCCTTAGTTTCATTTAATATACATCATCATAACTTGAATTTTAACTTTTTGATAACGTACATGATAAATATCTGACATATATTACGGATTTTGTAATGCATAATTCGACATTTTGCAATGAATTATGTTTTATAGCTTTCTTCATATAATATAGCTTCAGCTGTTTTCAGACGGGCATGAGCAAAATTTGCCTTAATGCTTACATAGCTTCAATGAAATTATTTTGAATATGATTCATTTCCCCCTCTATTGCTAAAAATGCAACAAAGGAATAAGGATAACTAAAAAATAATGATAATATTGGAAATATTTCTAGTTTTAAAAGTTAAACAGGAGGTTGGACTTATCACAAAAATCAGTAGTCTGATGGAAAAAAAATGACGTCACCCACAACTGTTATGGACTTATTGTTAACGAAGCTCACGACCAAGGTCAGTCTTTGAGATAATGAGTTCTGGCCAATAAGAAGCAAGAAGAGGAATTCAAATAGGGAAAACGAAGTTTCAAAGCTATAGAAAAATATTACGGGCTCTTCTTTTAAAGACTTGTATATAAAGTTTCACCATAAATTTTGTACATTTTTATGTAGGACTCCCCCCCCCCTAACGTGGTCATTGCGAGTGCCATCAGCACGCCTCTGGTCTATGGACAGGAACAAAGCATTAATCTCAATATTTATCAATGTTGAAAGATCAATAACTTAAAATAAAAGGAAAGTAGAAAAAGTAAAATGAAAATAAATTCCTATTGTAATAATGATTTCAGTGAGTTTTTTCTTTATTATCATTGCATAAGGTATATAATATACGTATATAAAAAAAAATGCACCCGCAAAGCCACTTATCGTATTTGCAGGGAATAAGATCAGCTGTAAAACAATTTTCTATCATTTTAAGCATTTTAACAAGTACAAAAATTTGATGTATATATTAAACATAATTGCTGTTTAGGTATATTTCTCAGTTGAAATTAAATAAGCAATTTTTAACATTTTATTTTATCTCTTTATCTGATTTCAGATCTAAATATTTTCTTAGTAGTCCAATAAAAATTTCAGGTATTTTATACGCTTTTAATTTTTTTTTCATAATTATTAACAAATCCTGGAATACGATAATAATCGTTAGTTTGGAATCTGCATTTTCCTATTAATTACTTTTATTATGTGTATTATCAAAGTAATTATTAACTGCTATATTTATGAAAGTTTTGAACTGATAAAATGTTAAAATATGAAAATCTGTCCCAGGCATTTCGGTAGTTGTTCTGAATTCTGCATGGGATTATATTTTTTGCAATAAAGGATTGGATGCTTTCTGATTTTTCTTAGATTAGTAATGTTTGTTGCCCCATAAATTGTAATACCATATCTAATCAACGATTTTCAGAGAACGTTATAAGCTAGTAGGCATACATTTACATTTGTGTGAGCCAGAAATTGCACTTTATATAATTTGCAGGCACGGTATCTAAGTTCTTCGTACAATTTAAATACACGTTATTATATTTTAAAATATTCTATCCATTGAGAATTCGTTGTGAGAGCAGCTGAATTTCCCGGAGTGAAATCCTGGGCACATTATCACTCGAAGGGAGCCATTTCGATAATGAAAAGAGGCAGATTTTCACACTCCCTTACAAATCAGACAGATTGATGATCTGCACATATGCATATTGTATTCCAACTATACTGCGCAGAATTTGTACAATTTCAAATCTCTAATTCGCTAGAATGCTACGATTGATGATAGAATTTGAATTTTAAATTTAATTTAGATACAAAAAAGTATAAGTAAATTAGTTTCTCTTTACAATTTTCCTATCAGATCTAGAAAAAGTTAGCAACATATTATTTCATTTAATTTAGCATATATCTGATGGGATCTGTAAATGGTCGCTAGGTATACATTGGAAGGCGAGCTTGTGATGATGCGCAGAACCGACAGACCTACACGTAGCCTTTCCAAGGGGAACGGAAGTAAGGTAATCTTTCATTTGTGGGACTTATTGATCTGGCCTACTATGGCTGCCTTTTCATTTTTATCTCAGTTTCAAAAAAAGAGAATGTTTTCACTTTGACGTTTGCATATCCCTCTGTAGACAGACATCTACAGCCTCTCAATATGTTTTCGCTTTTAGAGATAAATCAAAAATTCCATTTGTGTTGGATTGATGTTGATGAAATATTACGATTCGCGCTTTAGAATCTCCCAAAAGTTGAAGTTGCGCTTTCCAACAGTGGAAATTTTTCAAAATTTTTAAACGAATATTGCAAACTGCGTATTTAAGCTAGAGATTCTTTTAATTTGATTATAGAATGGGAAGCTCGTGAGGTTTGCATCTGCAACAATAAGTGATCTCTTTATGCCCAGAGGAATGGGAACTCAACTGCTTTGTTTTAAGAGACAATTTGAAAATTCTTTTTCAGTTGGATTGGTACTAAAGAAATATCTTTATTTGCATTTTTAAAATGTTTAGGTGGTTTTAATTTATATCGTACGAAGACACTAAATATGGAAAAGGCTAAATTTCTAACGAATATTGCAAGGGATCTATTTATGGAAGAAATTTAAAATATCAATGGTAGAGTGCCAAGAAATATTTCACTGACACTAACAATCCCCCTTTTCTCATGGGTACGTAAGAAAAGCAAATTTTTAAATTTAAGGAATAAAAGTCAAATACAATTAATGTTGTACTAAAAATCAATCAGTGCTTTCGGCACTCTTGATTCCTAGCCCGTCACTCCGACCCCTATTTGATCTTGAATAGACTCCGGATCTGATAATTCCTCTCATTTCTGGTTTCACTCCCTGAAATAACCTATTCACTCATTTTTAGCTCTCCAGCACAGGTATATCAAAATTTAACTTTTGACCAAGAAAGTACCCACAGCATCTAAACTTTGACAACATTTCTGAGATCTACGACTCAAAATACCCGAGGAGACTATTTTTAGCTCTCTAACACTTGGGTTGGGTTGTTTTACCTCTGAGCGGCACTTTTTTGCACACCATGGACTAAATGGCCAGGTCACATGGACCCCGAAGGCTCAGAGAAGGTTGGGGGAGGGGACCCACTGGAACAGCTGTTGGGAGACAGATGGTAGCCTCCCGTCAAGGCCATCCAGCGTGTTCTTTAACGTGCACAGGGTATGGCTCTCCCACACACGGGACCACGGCTTAACGTCCCATCCGACGGACGGCGGCCTTTCCAAGCCCATCGGTGTCCCCTACTGACCGTGGGCAGGGCGGAGAATTTTGCGGAGATAAATCTCAACGCTGACCCAGCTGGGACTCGAACCTGGGAACTACAGATTACGAGCCTGGCGCGCTACCGACTGAGCCACCCCCGCTCCGCTCTCTAACACTGATAGATCTAATTTTGACCTTTGACTTCGAAGGACCCTCCGGATCCGAAATTTCGTAACGTTTCGACTGTATGTCAAATGAAAGCTTGTGACGTGAGGAGTGTCACAGGTTATTAAAATTCCCCCATGCTTTCACCTCCTCTAAAAAATTTGGGTGGAGGGGATATCTACAACTCGAAACAACCCCAAACACCACTTCTCATGTTTCTAACATTCGTAGCTCAAGGTTTGACCTCTACATGACCTATATTTGACCTTGAAGAACACTCCGGAGATTAGATTTCGGATTTTTCCCTAGATAATTCCCTAGATTCTAATAAGAGTTAAAATTAACATGATCCCCTGTCAGTCAATCACAATCGTCTATATACGTATATAGAAGTGTTAATAAAATACTACAATTTGCGTGTTCCCCATCATCCATTAGTTGAAATTAAAACTTTTAAAGAGTGCAAAAGCTGGTAAACGAAAAACTCCTTTCTCTTTGTAAACGAGATTCCCATGTTCGCCAGAGGCGATATTCGTTTCTCTGGTTTACCTACGTATTTTCGGTTTGTCAATTTGTGGATTTGTCAACCCAATTATTCCACCGTATCTTCCAGACGTGACGGACAAACCTAACTAATAATTTATGTGGTAATTGAAAGCTTGTGACGCAGAGAGTGTCATAGGCTATAAATAATTTACTCCCATGCTTTCTTCCATTTACTCCTGATCTTTCATTTCTAAATGATGTAATATGAAAACTGTCGTTCCACTCTTTCAGGACACGAGGACCGAAAGTAACCTGCTGTATGTCAAATGAAAGCTTCTGACGTGAGGTGAGTCACAGGTTATTAAAATTCCTCCATGCTATCACCTCGTCTAAAAAATTTGGGTGGAGGGGATATCTGAAGGATTGTTCTACTCTATCTTTCTAACCAAGGACTGAACATAACAATTTGTATGCCGAATGAAAGCTTGTGACCTGGGAGTGTTGTAGGAAATAAAAAGAAAGGGAAATGTATCTCACCGTTCAGAAAGCTTTAATGAATTCGACACTACAAGTTGGCCGGAACCCTATTTTCCTTTCAAGACAATGCAAATAAAGTGACTGATTGTATACAGGGTGAATCTGAAAAAGTGGGCAAAACTTTACGGGGTGGTAGAACGCAGCTATACGAGCAATATTCGTCATAGAATGTATGGTCGGAACGCAAACGGCGAGCCGCTAGGTGGCGTTGGAAATGGTATAAAAGGGTCGGTCCTCGCACCCAAGTGTCTTCGCAAATATGCGTCGGTCCCTATCCCGCAGGTGTGAAGCCTGCATTACAGCTGACGGCAGCTCTTTTGAGCAATTTCATTGAGCATGTACCTCAATTACATTCCTGTTAATAAAATGTTTTCTGAAGTATCTCCTCTCCTTCTTGTGTTCATTCTTTAAATGTGACAGTGGAAAACTACCTTTTAACTTCTCACCGCTTGCGTTCCGACCATACATTCTATGACGAATATTGCTCGTATAGCTGCGTTCTACCACCCCGTAAAGTTTTGCCCACTTTTTCAGATTCACCCTGTATATGCTTTGGTTTTATTTTCTATTTTTAGTGTATATAGGAAGACTGGTGTTTTTAAAAACTTTTAATTTATGTTTTTCTGCCTTGCTGAGGTGTAGTGAACCACACAGGGTCTTGGTGCTGATCATTTATATTTACCAGACTTGATAAGGGTTATGAAGTTGATTATGGATCCTGAACTTGCTGCATTGGTGATCTTCTAAGGGGAAATCTACAGCTGTGTTTCTGTTTGTTTGTGAATTCACAAACCTGAGTGCCTAGATGCAGAGGATATCCGATATCAGCTGGTGGATAATCTTGATCAGTGGCCATCGCAGGTGTCTGAACCCTTGCTTCTACGGACATCGCGAAACCTATACGGGAGGAAGTGCTACCAGTGTGGGTGAAATAAGTCTTTAGTGTTGGGGGAAACAGGTGTTTGCCTCATGCCTGAGATTATGGCTGTTTGATATTGCCGGTACTACCACTCTCTATAAACATTTTCATTTTATCTTCATCATCTTGAAATCAGCAAGGTTAGCCTATGGAGCCATCTGCCTAAGAATCAACGTTTCCTGTTGAACTTTCTTCTCAATTCGTGTAAGATTATTTTGTCAGTTGATTTGTCAGAGAATAGAATCCAAGATTTTCTTTCAAGAAGAAACAAATGCTGGAAAGAATAAGAATATTATTATGTAATGAATTCTTATTCTTTCACGAATATTGCAAGAGAAACAATGCTGGAAATTTGAATTAAAGTCTCCTGTCCTCTTGTAATCTTTTTTGTCACTCAGATGCATCGCAAGAAAGGAGACTGAAGCCGCCACGTTTCTGTCGTTTCGAAGAACAGCAGATCCAAAAGCAACAGAGAATAGTAACAGGAAAAGAGGAGTGCAAAGAAGTGAAAGTGTTTGCGTTGTAATAGAGTTTGTAGATGTTTAGTCCTTAAAAGGACTAAAATTATATATTTTGGGATTGTCAAGGAAACTGTCGGTAGGATCTTTTTTGTGCGGAGGGTTGTGAATGTATTTTTTTAATGAGCCATAGAATTGTCTACGTTGTGTTAGAAAGGAACAGTTCACTAGAAATGTACAATTGCTTAATTGTTGAGGTTTCAAATCTAACTCTTTGGGTTGGATGATATGGGAATATGGGAAGAAGTTCCTAAGCATCTATATTATTAAAGTGGATGAAATTTGTTTGTATTTTTTAATCTATTGCCTCAAGGTTTGAGCTACATATAGTTTTTTTTTGCTAGTAGATATTTCATAAATATAAAGATATTTTTTGAGTGGTGGTCTGTTAGATTGCCTCAGCTAAGATTGTTTAGATAGGGAGTGTATAGGGAAATTATAATTTTTTATGTTAATTTGAATCAAGTTAGAGTACAATTCCTGCTGTTGATTTGACCAAAGGTTTTAAATATATATATATTGTTATTTGCAGTTATGTAGTGAGTTATATTTAGATCTTGAATTTTTCACACTAGTTTGATATTTTTTTTAGTTCATTTAAAGAAACTTATTTTGTTTTTCCTTTTCCATTTTTAATTTATTCAGAGAAGTTTTATCTTGGAGGAGTGGATCCGCTGTGGTTTTGAGAGGGAGGGATAGGCTGCAATTAGCATCTATACTTTGTTCTTAGGTAGAATAGAGAAGAGATTCCAGGGAGCAGGGTCAGAAAAAGGGTAGGCTGGACTGGGCCTAATGAAATTGCAGATAGGAACAATGAGGTAGCCTGCACTGGGTTAATCCTCTTGCATGAGAGACAGGCGCAGGAGAGGAGTGAGGAGTGTGTTCAAGACTCTATAAACATAGTTTCTTTAAAAACCCACGGTTACATAATAATATAACTGATTACATATTAATTAATAGTAAATGGGTTAGTTCTGTTATGAATACTAGATCATGTAGGGGAGCTGAAATTGGATCTGACCATTACCTTTTTAAGCGTATCTTGCAACTGAAGCTAAAGAAATGTTGCTCTAAGATTTAAAGAATTACTTTTAACGCTGAAGCTCAGAAAGACCCAGATAAAGTCAAAGTTTACCGAGATACGTTGCATAGTCATATGATAATGTTGTTGCCCTTAATACTGAAGCTGCGGAAGACTGGGGCCATTTTTAGCAGTTTTTTTCTGGAATCTAACAGCACTGTTTTTTTTTTTTTTTTTTTTTGAGAAAAATGGAGCATCCCCTTCCTCCCAACCTTCTCTGAACCTTCGGGGCTCTTGTGACATAAAAAGTGCCGCTCTGAGTTAAAACAACCACAACAAAGCCCCTGGATCATAACTTGTTCTAAGTAGCAGGTTCGAGTTCTTTAATGTGGCTGCTTTGAGATTTTCTCCTCTTATGATTTCTGTGTCCCCGGTGAGAAGAGGAAGCATTGATGAGTTTGGAATAGACTGTCGGGGCAGAGGTCACGTTTCCTTGTATTAGATTGCGAACGTTAAAGAGAACTTCGAATGGCCGCCACAGGAGGCTTCCATCTCCCTCCTAAGAGCTCTCCAATATAAACCTTTCCTCTAATCCCTTGATGCAACCCTGATCTCTTGTGATTCTTTGGACAAGTCTATTTAGATTATTAATTATTAATATTACCGTATTTCTTCGATTTTAAGACGCACTTTTTTTCCCATATAAATGTCTGTAAAAATGGAGTGCGTTTTAGAATCGATGGCGTCTTAGAATCGAAGAAATACGGGTATTTCTTCGATTCTAAGACGCATTTTTTCCCCCATATAAACGTCTCTAAAAACGGGGTGCGTCTTAGAATCGAAGAAATACGGTAATAATCTAAACATAATATATAAAAAGGAATATGGAGATATGAAAGCACACTGGCTAAATGAAGCAGGAGAGCAAATATCTCTTAGGTGGAATATTAACATTTTTGGATCCGCAAGGGCGGAAGCATTCCCAGAAATCATGGGAACTTTATAAGTAATATGTTCATTTACAGAAAAATATTGGGAAAGCCTGAGGAAGGACCTCCCAATTCCTGTGATGTTTACAATGCAATAATAGAAAAATAACATTTATTGTTATTAGTACTATTTTCGTTACGGTAGCTTATATTTCTTTACAAAATATTTAAATAGGTTAATAATATGACATTAAGTTAATAATTATAATTATAATAATAATATTTTTTCCCTGTGTGCAAAAAAGTGAAGTCAGAAATAAAACATTCCAATTGCATTTTAGTGGGTTGGGCGGTTTTACCTCTGAGCGTCACTTTTTTGCACACCTTGGGCTAAATGGCCAGTTCACAACTACCACGAAGGCTCAGATTGGGGGTGGGATCAACTGGAACAGTTGTCGGTAGACAGATGGTGACTTCGTCAAGGCCATCCAGTGTGTTCTTTAACGTGCACAGCGTATGGCTCTCCCGCAAACGGAGCCACGGCTTAACGTCTCATTCGACGGACAGCTGCCTTTCCAAGCTCATCGTTGTCCCTACTGACCGTGGGCAGGGCGGATAGTTTTGCGGAGATAAATCTCAACGCTGGCTAAGCGGGATTCGAACCGGGAATTGCAGATTACGAACCTGGTGCGCTACCGACTGAGCCACCCGGCCCCTGCTTTTCAGCGAACACTTTGAGTGTTATCACCAAAAACATATTTTTCCGTTGCTTTCGATGAAGGCTCCCCCCCATCTTAATAGTTTGTTCAAATGTTTTGAAAAGGCATATTTACTCTTTGTTCCTGCATTATAAAATTTAATTCTATTCGTTATTTTATAAAATTTTATTTAATAACTCATTACGATATGCCACTCAGTTCGAGAAATTTCGTGTGCAAACCACCGATTACGCAAGGAATTCTAATCGGTGTTACGAACTATCCTTTTTGGAGATGTTGATTAGTTGATTGTTAAGGTTTGATGACGCACTAGAAACTCAAGTTACGATGCGTCAAATGAGGTTTTGTTAAAAAAGGAGAAAGGCAAATAGTTTCATACATATACACCAAAGAGCCAAAACATCGTGACCATCTGCCTAATATGATGTTGGTCTTCCACGTGCCGCCAAAACAGCTCTTACCCAGAGAGGCATGGATGCTACAAGATTTCTAAAGGTGTCTGTGGTATCTGGTACCAACACGTTACCAGCAGATCCTTTAACTCTTGTAAGTTAGGTGGTTGAGCAGCCCAGATCGGATAAACATAAACCACAAATGTTCGATTGGATTGATGTTTGGGGAATTTGGAAAAATATTAAAAAAGCCTAGAATCCTTCCTCATGTTCCACGAACCATTCTCGAACAATCCGGGCAGTGTGGCATGGCGCATTATCCTGCTGAATGAAGGCACTACTAGAGGGATATACCGTTGCCATGAAAGGAAGTACAGTCGCTCAAAAAAGTATCCGAACACTATGGTTGATTACAGAATTCAGAAAAAATATATGGCAACGATTTTTTAGAAATTAGTGATCTGGCAACCTTCGTGTCACGTGACACGTGACACGAAGGTTGCCAGATCACTAATTTCTAAAAAATCGTTGCCATATATTTTGCCAGATCACTAATTTCTAAAAAATCGTTGCCATATATTTTTTCTGAATTCAGAATTTTCAGAATTCAGAAAAAATATATGGCAACGATTTTTTAGAAATTAGTGATCTGGCAACCTTCGTGTCACGTGTCACGTGACACGAAGGTTGCCAGATCACTAATTTCTAAAAAATCGTTGCCATATATTTTGCCAGATCACTAATTTCTAAAAAATCGTTGCCATATATTTTGCCAGATCACTAATTTCTAAAAAATCGTTGCCATATATTTTTTCTGAATTCTGTAATCAACCATAGTGTTCGGATACTTTTTTGAGCGACTGTACCTAATCTGCAGTGATGTTTAGTTAGGTGGTAGATGTCATAGTTTCCTGCACATGAATTCCCAGTAGAACATTGTCCAAAGCATTACACTTCCTCCACCGGCTTGTTTTTGTCCCACAGTGCATCTTGGTGCCAACATTTCTCCAGGTAAACGACGCAACCATACCCGGCCTTCCACATGGTGCAACAGGAAACGAGATTCATCAGACCAAACGACTTTCTTCCAATTATTCAAAGTCTAGTTCTGATGCTCGCATGCCCATTGTAGACGCTTTCGTCGGTGATCCGAGGTTAGCATGTGCACTCAGAGCGGTCTGTGGCTATGCAGCCTCATTTTCATCAGGGTTCTATGTACTGTGTGTTGTGACACATTGCTTCCGTCGCCAGCATTCAAACTACGGACGAGTTGCGCCACAGTATCCTTTCTGTTGGCTCGTACCATACGGGATAGCCTTCACTCACCTCTAGCATCGATGAGTCGTGGTTGGCCCACACCTTACCGGCGGTTCGTGGTTTTGTCCTCCTCGGATCACTTTTTGAAGGTACTAACCACGGCTGACCGTGAACAGCCCACAACCCTTGCAGTCTCGGAAATGCTCTGATCCATTCATCTGATCATTACAATTTGGCCTTTGTCAAACTCACCTAAGTCCACTGCCTTTCCCATCTGAAGAAGAAATAAACATAATTTAGCATAGCTCAGTATCAGGTATTATTTATCCCGTTTCATCACTTTCACACGCGCCGTCGTTTACCCGCATTGCTTCGATTTGCATGAAGACGAGCTGGTCATAACGTTTTGGCTCTTCGGAATATTATATATATAGATTATATCACTTTCCATGTCATGCGTTTCTATTTGAAACATGAGACTTTATTATTAGCCCTAGTTCAAGAGATACAAAAGTTGTCGGTTGGAGAGATTTTTGACTTAAATAAAGCAAAGAGCAAACGGATATACTGTACACTGAAATAAACATTTTATTTCGTTGAGTGTGTGGCAATCGTAAAAATACTCAAACTGAACGAAAAAAGCGGAATTGCGGGCGAGTTGTTTCTATTCAGGAACTGATGCAAAGAGAATTATTTCATAATGGAGACCAGCAAGAGAGCTTCCTCGGCCCGAATTTCGCAACCTGCACAGTGATGCAAATATCCGTGTAATCACTCGCACGTATACCTAGTCATGGACACAGCAAATAAATGAAGAAAAAATTTTCGTTTCGACATGAAACGTTGCAAGGATGATATGCTGATCAATGGGAAGAGATCAAATGGCAAAGCACTTCCATACTCTTTTCCTTTTGGTTATTGCGAATGCTCAAGATGATGTTGATGTATTAGTCAAGATATGAAGTGAAGGTTGAAAGCTTTCGCTCGGTCTTTGAGTTTGGTGGAAGAAACTTCGTAGTTCAATAGTTATGGTTTTCGATTACAGTTGCCAGGCATTCTTTTCCATGGAAGCGAAGATGTAGAACTGAGAATTTAGTTTTGCTATTTTATTCAGAAGAAAGTTTTTGGCATTTTTCTCTCTATTATATTCGCATCTAAAAGTAGCCTTAAATTAAGAAGTTTCATGGACATGTTTAAGAAAACCGAGAGCAAGAGGAATATTTTCATAGTTTTGACTCTTTTGGAATTTGCTACTCGGCTTCAAAGTTGCAAAAGGAACTTCCCTCTTTATTTCTGCACGCTAAAATATTTCTCAACGAGGCAGGAATGCGAATAAATCACTTGGCTGCTAAAAAGTTTATTTTTTTCAATAATGTCAACAAATGTTTTGACGTTCTGCTTGATGCAGTAAGAGAATAATATATCTCATGTTTATGGCGGTATTTCTGGATTCAGACTTTTAATTTTGTATTCATTTTGATTTAAGGTTACTCGAAAGAATTATACAAGTAATTTCAGTCAGAGGTGTTGAAGACAGGCACAGGCAGCAAGGCATGGAAAGTTATATCATACCAATCTATGGATTTCAACACTTGATGATAATGACGGTATTTTAATATTCGAAATATACTTTTCAAACGCATTTAAATCTACACTAAGAAGCTAAAGCCTTTATCCTTCCTGCAATGCTGTTAAGGAATAGCTACGTATGCATGAAACTTTTTTTTGATTATTTGGCATTATTAAAATATTTGCTTTTCCAATCGCATTTTTTGTCCAAAATCAGCAGGAAATGAAATTTTTATCCAAAATCAGTAGGAAATGAAATTTTTATCCAAATCAGCAGGAAACGCAATTTTTTTTTATCCAAAAACAGCGGGAATGCAACTTAATTTTCTATTGATAAATTCTGTTGAAAGAGAGAGAACTACTTTATTTCCGAATTTTAAACAGAATTCTGAGATTTGTCTCTCCTCTTTGACGTACAATAGATTTAGAATGCGATTTGTAGAGGAGGTTTTAAGTTTTGTCTTAGCCTCTTCAGTTAGATACTAGTTTTAGTTGTAAGAGACAAAACTTTGTTGAGTAATATAAAATCACCTGTGGGTGATTTTATATTACTCAACAAACCCTATAGGTTTGTTGAGTAATTCACAACAACCTGCAGGTGATATACATGAATTCGTCATAGGGAAATATTTATCTTGATCCCGGTGGTTCGATTCCATGACCTCCGAATAACAAACATGTCAGGTGCTGCTCTAACTTGGTGAAAGGCGCATTGGCTAAAAAATACCATGGCCTCCTGACTGGTTGTGTGCAGTAACCTTGAAAGTGCCCTCTAAACCACCGTCTTAATCAGATTTTCAATTACAGTAAGGTAGAATTTCAATGACTAACTCCATGGTATAATACTTAAAGCCACCAATAGAGGAGAGATTGATCAGCGGTCAGAGCATCTGACTTGTTATCAGGTGGTCGTGGGTTCCGATCCCACCCGGCTTATGACAGTTCGACCTCTCTAACTGTTCAAAGAATAACGCTTACCATTCTCTTATATTGAGGATGATGGTAGCGGGAATGGCAACTAGGAAGACTATGCTACTGCGCAATTGACGATTTATCAAATCTCGTAGATCAAGGTTAATTTATAGGTCATTAATTAGATAAATGATAACTGTCGAAGCGTCTACTGCGCAGTCGCATAATCTCCCCGTCCGCTACGTCACTGGTTTTAAGCAACAGCTCTTTTCATTGTTGAAGTAAAACACAAATTAAAACACAGCGACGATATCATTATCAAACCTTTATTAACAGGGCCAAGAAGGAAGGGGGGGGGGAGGAATCAGGATTTTACAGTTCACAGTTTATTCCTATAATATTTACTTTTTACCTTTATTACTGAATAGCTTTTAAACTACCTGCCCCCTCCCAACGTTAAAGATGTCCATATGCATTTATTGACGCTGAACCTGCCGAGATCCGATTTGGAGTTCAAGAATGTCATGGCAACTTGTGTCTGTCATAACCTGTTAAAAAAAGAATAGTAGCTTTGCGGGTCTGATCAGGAATTTAAGAAAATGAGCAATTT
The DNA here is from genome assembly GCA_038380435.1 of Ryuthela nishihirai. NCBI lineage: Eukaryota > Metazoa > Arthropoda > Arachnida > Araneae > Heptathelidae > Ryuthela > Ryuthela nishihirai. The sequence continues at coordinate 91,225,546 of JAWZYU010000004.1, read as the reverse complement.
AAGTTCATTATTTGCCGTCCTTTTGCTAAAGGCAGTAAGGTGACGTCTTGTTACTGTAATGTTGCTTTTTCTGTCAAAACACAATGCTCCAACAAGACTTCTTCCTTTGAAAACAGTCGCAGGGAAGGATTGAAATGTTAAGAGATGTAATTTTAATCTCAAGTAAATTGCTCTTTGTCTTACGTTTACTCTAGATCAGTGGTTCTCAATCTTTTATGCTTCACGTACCCCCTGGAAATGTGTTTGAAACTGGCGTACCCCTTGTATAGATAGATAAAACTATAGTTATAGTATAACAATGGGAATAAAACTTTGTTACTAGATCTAGCGACATTTGAGCTCTCACGGCGTACCCACGTTGAGAACCTCTACTCTAGAGGGAAATGTAAATAAATATCTGTACTAAGACAGCCATGAATTTAATTGTTACTAACCCAAATGCATCTCGTGATACGTTCTCAATTCGTCAGCGTTGTTCTTTGTGTGAGCAACTCTTGAGTGATTTTGTGTTGTTTATTTCATCCATATGCCTCCCAAACGCGTTGGTAATGATGATGTGATGTCCAAGATAAAGAAATCCTGAAAGGCTTTGTCTGTAGCAAAAAATTAGAAGTGTTGAAATGGACTGAAAACCTGAAAAGTCAAAGGATGCAAAGGGCAAACGGACAATCTTAAAAATATTGGAGTCTCTTAGGCCACTCAAAAACTATGCTTGCTTAATCACTGTGCAATTGGAGAAAAAAGTTGTCACCGATGCAGCTGCAGCAAACAGATTCTCAGATGACTGATGGAAGAGAAAGAGGAAATTCTCCCAAAGCAGGTTTCAACGCAGAGAGAATGGCTTATTCTGGAAAACAATAGGTTCTTGCACTTTTATTTCCAGTATGAAAAGAAGGTACCAAGCTTTAAAATGTCAAAGAAGCGCTCACCCGTCTTTCTGAGAGTAATCAGGAACGCGACGTTAAACAAAAGCTTCAGTGTGTTTATTATTCACACAGTCCGAGAGCTCTTCGGGGCCTGAGCAAATATCTATTGAGACTATTGAATTGAAGAAAATATCGTGAAACTGGCAATCGATGCAGGATTTGATGAAGTCGACAAAGGCGACAATCAGGATCTTCCAATGTCGCACCGAAAACAACTAACGATTAACTAGATGAGGAAAGTATCAACGAAGATGATTGTGAGGATGACGATGAAGCATATTCACGAATGAAAGATTTAAACCACAAAGTTCTGTCTTCTCTGTTCTGTACAATGGGTACCCTGATTGATATAAAAGATGAAAAAACTCCAATTTGGACAGACGTGCTGGCTGCAAATCCAAACAATGCCATTGCATATTATAGGGAGTTTTACGAAAGAAACGAAAAGGCTTCTCAACAAACAAACATTTTTTCCTTTATCATCTGCAGGACTTAAACCTTCCACCATAAAAGAAAAAAAAAAGACTTCGAACTTCAGAAGCCAGTGAAGAAGAAATTAGGTTACCCAATAACAAGCCAATGGAAACCTCGCTTTCATCAACACTACCATTAGCGACCTCCTAATGACTTTTCATCCAATCACCATATTTCTGCTTCAGACACCAACTTTTTGAGAGTTAGTTATAATTGCAGTTGCTGTTAATTCTGTATTAAAAAACACTCTCGAATTGTATAGAAGTTTTTCGCTTTTTTTTTTACTGAATTGATTATGCCAGTTTTGCATTAAAAAATAAGAAAAAGTGTTTTTTTTATTCTTTGCCCAGTCGGAATATATTGCTTGAGTATTAATGGTATTTTACCACTCCATTTAAAAATTTACGTCTAATGAACTGGTCTCGATGCACGAATTATTTTCGCTAATCGGATATGGGCGTATTGTAGAGTTAAATCAATCATTAAGAAGAAAAACCGGAAGTGAAGCAATCTTTTCCGGCGGATATTCTTTTACAATACGTTTCCTAGACAGTCAGTAAACTCACTTGGAATCAAATGACACATATATTATACGGTTCCTTTCGGCTTTCTCAGTAAACCTTTCATAAAAAGATCACATTCGGCCAATAAATTAGCAATTTCTCGGAAACGATTCCTCAGAATAGTCATGATGTCGACGAAAAGCCACATTACTTACTTCAGGATAAAAATTTACCTTCAAGCAGCTGCTTGCCACAGAGTTCTGACTAAGAGCCTTTCAGTTTAATACGCCATAAGAGAAGATATGTGAGGAAGGTGAGACCTCAAAAGAAAGACAACAGAAGCATCACGCCTTACCCAGGGCTCGAACCCAATTCCTTTTTATCAATAACCAAGCGAGCTAACAACTCTGCCTCGGGGGCGGGGGGGCTTACCTCCGGATAATGACAAAGAAAATCTGAATAACCTGCTCAATACGTACTTCCTTCAGGGTGGTTTTTTTTTCCTTACATTTTTTTCTTTGTTTTTATTGTTACCAGAATCATTTCTCCAAATATTTTGAGCCAAACAGGGAGAAAGATGTTTCAAAAATCTTTCAGTTGCATCAATTTTAAGATATTAATTTTTTCAAACTCTTATTTCTGTTTGCCAATTTTTCGACCTTTCATCTTTCATTGAAAAAACGCAAAAATATTCAGAGTAAATGACATCCAATTTCTTTCAATAGTTTAACCAAGATCTAATTGCAGTTTGAAAAAATATGGCGATGAAAATGATTGCTTATTTTGCATAGGATCTCGTGGAAAATCGAATTTCATTGAATGCTTTGTGCCTAATTGAATTATTATCTTCTCTCTGTCTGAAAGTATTTCATGTAATCATTCATGTTCTGCTCTATCTGAGTGTGTTCATGTAATCATTCATGTTCTGCTCTATCTGAGTGTGTTCATGTAATCATTCATGTTCTGCTCTATCTGAGTGTGTTCATGTAATCATTCATGTTCTGCTCTATCTGAGTGTGTTCATGTAATCATTCATGTTCTGCTCTATCTGAGTGTGTTCATGTAATCATTCATGTTCTGCTCTATCTGAGTGTTCATGTAATCATTCATGTTCTGGTCTATCTGAGTGTGTTCATGTAATCATTCATGTTCTGCTCTATCTGAGTGTGTTCATGTAATCATTCATGTTCTGCTCTATCTGAGTGTGTTCATGTAATCATTCATGTTCTGCTCTATCTGAGTGTGTTCATGTAATCATTCATGTTCTGCTCTATCTGAGTGTGTTCATGTAATCATTCATGTTCTGCTCTATCTGAGTGTGTTCATGTAATCAGCTAAATCTAAGTCCTAAGATTTGTGTCAGTATCAAACTGATCCTCGTGCAGATCATTCATAATTGAAATTACACTTGAGACTAACGCCATTTCTCGTTGTCAATTTCTTCACTAATCTCTGTTGTTTTCTGCAATTTCTGTTATAGTAAAAGAAATGGAAGAAATACTTTTATCTATGTAATATCATTATCACTCTTTTCGGAAACAGAAGTATTTTTGTGTGCAAATTCTGTTGTACTTGAAGTCAAGAGTGACATAGAGATTTCTTCTCCGCAAAGCTTATAATGGCGAAAAAAGTGAGTCAATCTTATTATTTTTGCTGTTTTTTGTATCTCATTAATCTTTTTTTTGGTTTTTAATGCTCTGCTGGAAATTTTTCTTTTTGTTGACATTTTGCATCGAAAACTAAAATAATACAATAATTACATAAGATGTATAAGTTTATTGTTACAAGAATTTGTAAATTTTATGCAAACTATTAAATCAATTTTTGTAGTATTTGTAAACAAATGCACATCGAATTTGAATAATGCGCATTCTCTGAACAAATTGACGTTTAAACGCGATTGACTGCATCTTAGCAATAAATGCAAATGACGCAGCGAAGCTTGCGGGTTTTCTCACGAGGAGGTTTTCATGACATTGCCGTAAATCGTAAGACAAATTTTCGGGAGAAATTCTTTAGAATTGCTCGTTGGGGTAGGCGAATCGGTTAATTAGTGGCATTTCAAAAATATAGTTGTCTGTTGTGTTGCATTATTTACTTACGTTTTTTGTTTAATATTCGATTGTGATATATATATATAAGGTAATTGAAAATATTCCTTATCGTTTTTTTGTGGTTCTGATCAATTATTTTTTCTTTTGTCATCTTGAGTGTTTTGTTGTGCCTTGCCATCTTTACACCTCTGTCTACGGGTACAAAAGGTTTTTCTCCCTTCAACAAGAAATATTTCTGTTCAGTAGTTATTACATCTGTTAGTTATATGAGCCATAAATATATTTGTTGCCAAAATTAATTAATTTGTTATTAAATTGTATAAATTTCTCCAAATTCGACTAATTCTCTCTAATGGAGACATATTTCGACTATCTTTGCAAATGTCCAAGCAGAAATTACATTCTATATTTTGTTATCCTAAATAATTTGAATTTAGTGCAAAATACTATTAACCATAATAATAATATATTAGAATGTTTTACAATATATTAAATGTTTCATTGCATAGTTATGATTATACATTGTGTCAGATTTATTATCCAATATATCATATATAGACGATTGTAAATGATTGACTGAATGACTGACAGGGTATTCCACTAATTCTAACCATGATGCAGAAATGGTAGAGTTCTGAAAATGGGCATGATGGGCATAATCCGGTTCGTAGAACTCGGGAAAAATACATTTGATCTCCGGCATGTCCTTTAAGACCAAATAAAGGTCACGCAGAGTTCCAACCTTGATCTACGAATCAAATAAAGGTCACGCAGAGTTCCAACCTTGATCTACAATCTGAAACACCTCCAGACATGAAAACTAGTGTCTGGAGGTGTTTCAGATTGTAGATGTCGGAAACGTTACGAAATTTTGGATCCCTTCAACAACTGAGGGTCCTTCAGGTCAAAGGTCAAATTTAGATCTACCGCTCCTAGAGAGCTGAAGAATTGATTCCTAGGGGTATTTGGAACCACAGATCACAGATATGTGAAATTTTGGATGTGATGATTCGAGGTCAAATGTCAAATGTAGATCTACGGTGTTAGAGGGCTAAATATTTGTGCCTGGGGGTATTTTTAGTCTTAGATCTCAGAAATATTATCAAATTTTTGATGCGATTAGTTCTCGAGGTCATAGGTAAAATTTCGATATATTGTTGTTGGAGAGCTAATTTTTAGTGACTATTTCATAAACATTAGCTCTCCAACACCAATATAGGTGTTGGAGAGCTAGGCTATTTCAGACAGTAGAACTCAGAAATGAGATGAATATTCAGATCCAGTGTCGCATTCAAGGTCAAATAGGGGTCGGGGTGACGGACTAGAAACCAACAGGTGTCGAAGGCATTGATTGTTTTCTAGTAGAGCAATAATGCTTTTAAGATAACTCATATTTTTGTTATAGGAATTTACAATTTTTCGATGATACATAGGATACTGTGTTATTTATTGTGTTGTGAATTGCAAATATGTGAAAACATAACCTTGCCTGCTTACTTATATTCCTTTAATGAATGTGTAATAGAATAACGATAACACGACCAAATATTTGAATGATAATAACCTTAATTGTTAAAAAATGACTATTCTCTTTTTAACAGCAAACATTCTTCTGAAATGTTCATTCTGATTAAAGGAAATGCTCGGAAACCGAAACATTTTGAAGTGAGGTCGAATGAAGCTTCGAATGAAGTGAAAGAATTGTGATGGCAGCCACGTGCGAGGGTTGGGTTGGGTTGTTTTACCTCTGAGCGGCACTTTTTTGCACACCATGGGCTAAATGGCCAGGTCACATGGACCCCGAAGGCTCAGAGAAGGTTGGGGGAGGGGACCCACTGGAACAGCTGTTGGGAGACAGATGGTAGCCTCCCGTCAAGTCCATCCAGCGTGTTCTTTAACGTGCACAGGGTATGGCTCTCCCGTACACGGGGCCACGGCTTAACGTCCCATCCGACGGACGGCGGCCTTTCCAAGCCCATCGGTGTCCCCTACTGACCGTGGGCAGGGCGGGGAATTTTTGCGGAGATAAATCTCAACGCTGACCCAGCTGGGACTCGAACCTGGGAACTACAGATTACGAGCCTGGCGCGCTACCGACTGAGCCACCCCCGCCCCACACGTGCGAGGGAGAAGGAAACCGATTCAGAAAATTAAAAAAAGTTTGAAAATACAATTCAGTAGCCCTGGTTTAAATTATTAGAACTATGATATATCATTGATGCCTCTAATATTCAGAAATGTTAAAAGCAGTTTATACCATTAAATTTCTGAAGAAAAAGGAAACCCCACAAATTTCATTATTTTATACGAGTAAGAGATAAATAGAGGAGAAAATATTGAGTGGATGGAGAATAGAGAGAAAGAGAACATCTTGGAGTATCTGAGTTCTATCATCAGGAGAATCATAAGACATCGAAGAAGTGAGAGGAAGGCTTCAAGGAAAGCAGTAGGAATACTAAATTCAGTGATATCAGATAGAAATGCAGCAAGAAAAAATACGTTTCTTACAATTACAGAAAGTATTTTAATACATCGATCACAGAAATTATCAGAGACATGAAATGTTGTTGTTTTATCTCTGAAAGAACGGATGTTTGCACACAATGGGCTAAATAGTCAGGTCATAAGGACCCCAATGGTGCAGAGATGATGGGAGAGAGGGAATTCACTGGAGAGTTGTTAGAAATGGCAGCCTCTCGTCAAGGCTATCCAGTGTGTTCTTTAACGTGCAAAGGATACTGCTCTCCAGCACACGGGGACACGACTTAACATTTCATACGACTGAAGGCTGTCTTTCCAAGCTCATTGGCATCCCCATTCGTACCGAGGGCAGAGGGGAGAGGGGTAGGTAGAGGAGATAAATCTCAATTCTGGAACAGTTAGGACTCGAACCTGGAAACATTAGATTGCGGGTCTTGTGCACTAGTGATTGAACCAACCCTTCGCCAATGGCATGGACACTGGCAAGTCTCAAAATGGACTTGGAAAAGTAAGTAAAGTTTTTTCTGCTCTAGAAATCTCAATGGTGACCAACATCGTCCATTATTAAGTTTCGTATTAATCCATTTCTTTAGAGATTGGGCAGCCTTGATCTTCTTTACAAAAAATTCCTGTGGAGGATGTGTCATCATCTTCATTCGATCAGTGGCAGGCAGTGTGAAGGGCAAATGGAGAGACTAAGAGACTGAGCAGTTGAAACTTTTATGTTTCTCGTAGATCATAGGTTGATTGACAGATCATTCATAGATCACTCTCCTATCATCTATAAGAACTATCAATCGTCAACTGCGCAGTCGCACAGTCCCCCCAGTTACCATTCACTCTACATCAATGGTTTCGATCACTGGCAGTGCTGATTATATGTCGCACTAAGCAATATGTACAATTTGAAATTTCCATCCTCACAAGTTTTAAAAAATTTCGAGAATATATATTTTGACTGATTTTCCGGTGCCTTATCTTCTTTTGAAGGTAATATGAATTCAGTGAGTGATTACCATCATTGGTATGCTATACTTTTATGTTTTACGTTTTCAAGCACATACTAGGAAAATAGATACTTTTTGAATATTTTAATTTACATATTTTATGCTTTGCTATTTTTAATCTATCTTCCTATTACTTTTCACTCGACATTTGTCGGTTTTTGTATTTGTCAAAATAATTGTCCCACCCTATTTTTCCCACGGAGCGGGGTGACTTGGCTTAGCGCTGCCCCTCCCCCACCCCCTGCTCTCAACAAGAAAGGGATGAGCTGGGAAAGGCCATCTTCCGTTGTATGGGAAGTTATAAGCCGTGGTCCATGCGCAGGAGAGTCATACCCTGCGCACGCTAAAGAACACTCTGGATGGTCTTGACTGGATGCTACCATCGTCTAATAGCTATCCAGGGATCCCCTTCCTCCAACCTTCTCTGAGCCCTTGGGGACCTTGTGACCTGGTCATTTAGCTATGAATGAAATGGTATTTAGCATGAAAATAAGTGCCTCTCAGAGGTGAAATAATCCAGCCTAACTCACACTTAGTTCATAAAAACGACTTAAGTTCAAGATATATTCAGCTGTGTAAATTTTCCGAATTTACTGAAATTTCCTAAAGCAAGGACTAATAAAAGTTTCTACATGTAGAAAAATAAAACTAGAATAATATATGGAGTCAGCAGACTTACTTTTGAAAAAACTTTTAAAAGCTCTATTAACAAAACAGTTGACAGCCCCGGGGCACTCAAGTCTAGCAAAAGTTAAATGGAGGCTTGAATGTTGAGACAAAAGTCGAGACATCCGCGAAAAGAGGTGAACAACCCAAGGGGAGGAAAAGAACGGAGGAAATGACTTTACGACTCCGTTAAAGTGCTCCTTGAAAGCAAAGAGAAGAGTTACTGAGCTAAAAAAAAACAAGAAACATAATTTGGAGGACAGGATGGTGACGAATATCGTGAGCAAGGGTAGAGCTACTTCTGGAGAAGACGCCATTAAGGTAATGCATCTTGGCCTGCTATTGATTGCTGCTCGTCTCCTTCCGAAAACGTTTACTGTCTATCTTTCCCCATCACTCAACCGTGAAGACAGATGCTCAGATGCCGCCTACTTTTTGTAGCGAAGGAAAACAGAAAGAGATCTTCGAAGGAGTTGTGGCATGTATAAACTTGAGGCCTAAGAACAATGACGATAGTAAGCATTATTTTATTTATGAGTCAGTGAGTTGCTTAAAGTGCAAAACAGACCAGGAAAGACAGGAAATTGCACAACTTAAACGTTTCCTTTAGAAGGTTTGTGCAACGCATTAAGTTATTTTGTATCCTGTCATAGTCGTTCCATTAAGTAACCTTCCCATTTAAAAAATAAAATGACATTCTCATGTGAACAGAACTGAAGTAAAGGGTACTTTTAAATTTATTGATTTTTCCGATTAAATTAGTTTGACTCAGAAGTTTCTTATTGGCGGCTTCTCCTGCCCTTTGTTCCATCTCAAGCTACTGAACAAAAAAAGTCTCCTTGAGCAACCCTTTTTTTTCATCCCAAGCTTCAGTTAGATCTTAAGTGCTGCATCTTTTGAACGAACTACAACAACTGGATAGGAAATTGGAAACAGTTCCATCTTATCTCAATAGAAAACCACATTCAGAGGGCAATAATGATTCTTCAATATGATTTTTAATGGAAAATATGCCTAAAGATAAATTAAAGATCTCAATCCAATCTGTCTAAATCTCGATTTTAACAGATTGTAGATTAACTACGTTAGGAAACATTTTTAATGTACAATGCAGTGATAAGGCAGTAAGAGAATTCTAACTAGAACTCTGGAAGTACACAAGTGTAAGTTGGGTTGTTTTACCTCTGAGCGGCACTTTTTTTGCACACAATGGGTTAAATAGCCAGACCTCAAAGGACTCCAAAGGCTCAAAGAAAGTTGGGGAGGTGACCCACTGAAACAGCTGTTGGTAGACGGATGGTAGCCTCCCACCAAGGCCACCCAGCATGTTCTTTAACATGCACAGGGTAAGGCTCTCCCGCACACGGAGTCACGGCTTAAGGTTTCATCCGACGGACGGCGGCCTTTCCAAGTCAATCGGTGTCCTCTGCTGACCGTGGGCAGGGCGGAGAGTTTTACGGAGATAAATCTCAAAGCTGGCCCAGCAGGGACTCGAATCTGCCACAAGTGTCGGTTATGAAAACGAGTCAAAGTGCGTAGTAATTACTGGGAGGGAATGCTAGGCCCGAGCCACTCAGTGTAAATTGACGCCCCCCCCCCCCTCCCAACTCTACAGAATAAAATTTCTTTTATTTAATTTGATTCTTTAAGATTGATTCTTATATAAAAGGTAATTGCAAACTATCTTAACAGTTTCAAACCCATCAAATTGCTTTGTCACACAAGAAAGGAAAAGGAATGACAGACAACGAAGAGAACTACGTGAAGCATACAGACGCTCAGTAGGTTCAACAGAAGTGATATGGCAGAGGTACCAAAGAAATTCAATTTCCTTCCACACTTTGTGGAACACATAAAGAGTTACTTGGGAGATAGTAATCCTGTCCTTAATCCTTTGACGGATTGTGATAAGGGCTGGCGGTAAATTGCGTCTTTAATGAAACCATACAGAAAGAAATCGTGTGGGGTTAAGCCAGTGAACGAGGATCCGGCCCATTTCGTTTCTTGCCATGCGTCGCACAATACCGATTTGCATAAAATTTCTCTTTCAGAGGAATCTGGAGGCTTCCTGTTGCAATGTGCAGAAACTTTCGCTGCACTTGCATTTCTGATTTAATTCTATTAAAGCCAAAATAAACATTGCGCTTTCTTTCCCCCCTGTAATCCGCCATTTCTGATTTTCCTACAGTAGCCCTTCCCGTGGAAACCGCAAAACTTTCAAACTAATGAAAAATAAACTTCTTTTATTTCTTTTCATTATCATGTCATTTTCTTCATATGTGTCAAATGCAGTAGCTACAAGAGTTTCAAATTATAAAACTACTTTGTAATGACCAGCATATATAATCTATTGTCATCGTAAACATCATGGCACCCCAATATATAAGTAAAAAAGGAAAATATATACCCCCTCAAGCAGCTACATTTACATATTTCCCTAGTTATCTCACTAGTATGCGTTCCTCTGTAATATCTTTCACCTTAAGAACTCGAAATAACATAATTAAAACAATCTCCACATCTGTGTCATATTTTCATATTTCGGAAAAGGGAATTTTTTAAATAATGAACAGATGGCACGACTGATAAATTGTTATGTTAATAATGCCTATCGTTTTGAAAATAACGTCGCATTATCAGAAAGCTAGAACTAATAATATAGTTAAGATATTAATGAGATATTATATGATTTCTTCTGGATAATCTACTTTTATTGATAGTCCTCAGTTTGCAATAAAGTGTCATTATTAACAACACGGAACTATAAAATGGTTTGACTGGCGGTCATCTTTAAACATACATTACGAAATCTGCTCTTAGTGAGGCCATTTCGTGCAACCAATGACTGAATCAAGAAAATGTTTTCATCGAATTGTTGACTGTGAAGAGAGTTATTGGTCACTTAATCATAACGTCTTGTCTAACGTGAGATAGCTGAACTCTGTCCTCTGGTAGGAGGAACTCTACTCTCGGGGAGAAAGGGGATACCAATGGGCAAGTTAAGAAACTAAGGCGTGACCCGTATGCAGGAAAGCCATGCACATTTTGTGTTAAAGAACATAGTGTATGACCTTGACGGAAGCATCTATCTGTCTCCTAGCAGCCATCCTGTGGGTTTCCTTCCCCAAATCTTCACTGTCTTTTAGCCCATTGTGTGCAAAATATGTAAAAAAAAACACAAAGGTTAAAAATTATGTAAAAAACACAGTTACAGAGGTTCAACTCAGAGGTAAAAGAATCCAAACATTCTTTGAGTATTTGGGATCTGACGACATGTCCATTTAGCCCATTGTGTGCACAAAAATGCAGCTCATTTTACCTGAAGTCTAAAAAAGCTGCAAGTGCTAAATTAGTAAAAACAGCTAATGACTTCCTCCAAAAAATTAAAAGAAAAATATTCGTCGTCAGAGCTACAACCCATTAAAGAATGCAATATTGTTTAGGAAAGTAAACAACGGGCGAGTAAACAAGTACTTGATGAACTATGTTCTTGGCTTTTACAACTTGTAACAAGAAGGAAATAAATAGGATCAATAAGCAAGCTCAGAACACTAGGTAACGTTGCGTTAATTGCTTTGCAAGAAAATTCCGAGAGAACCTCTTTAAAATTTAAGTTGTAAGGGTTTCGCTCTCTTTTCACCATCTTTCATCAAATGCAAAGAGAAGAAGAAGCACTTATCGAAGCTCTAAGTGGTTTCTCAATTTTTCGCAATGCGAAATGGAAGGAAATTAATTACTTCAAAGCCATCACGTCTTTTCGACTCTGAGAAATCTACGTTTTGTTGCTCTAGACCTGACACATCGTAATTACTCATGAATGTCATCCAATGAAAGGGGTAAGAATGATTTATTATGTGCTCATTAATGTTTTAATACAACAGTTCTAAGAGAAATATACTTCATCTCATTAAAGCTGTAATTCTGGCTGATTTTATCAGAACAGCCTGATGTTTTCAAAATGACTAAAACCATGAGATAGCATCCTCATTTCTGTAATTCTTGCTAACTCTGACTAATCCCATGTGTTTAGTATTAAAACCACATGCTAACCTACAGCAATCGCTTATGGTAGATAACCCGTGTATTGTATCACGAGGTGCTTTACGTGCTTTAAAGAATGCGTCGTATCTGCTTAGATGAAAGTGACAAAGTTGGAGTTCTGAAGAGTGTTAGTTATTTATTTGAGTGTAATTTATTTGATGGTGTGAACAATCCCTTTTAGTATGGAATTCGAGTTTTAGCGTTCTCTTGTGATGTGAAATGAGGATATTGTCCCGGTAAAAATGCTACTTTCATAAAATGTAAAGGGTGTTAGGTAGAAACAGTTTACACAAATTGTGTAACTGAATTGGAATACACTGACGATATAGATAACTCTCAAAGTTGTGTTATACTGAAAAAAATGTATTTAATATGCTTAGGAACAATGTAAAGTAATTATTTTTTTTATTTACTTATAAAATTCTGTTATTCAATATTTCATGAAATGCTAAGATTTCATTAAAATATTTCAACACTTAAATCTTGTTGATTAGAATTTATGTAAAGGAAAATTCGAACGCAATATTCTGCTTACATTTGTTACTAAAAGATAATCAGTTATTAATTAGCGATTAATATTTTTGAATCTATTTCTTATTAACCTTAACGTGCCGGAAGACATAGAGTTCCCAGAGCGAAATTCAGTCTCATATCCAGTGGGAACTATAGTTTCCAAGAGAATATGTTCCAAGTTTCTCTTTTATTTTCCTCATAGAAATCATCGGTTTTTAAGATTTTTTTAAAATTAATCCTGAAAATTTAGGATTTAAATTTACTATTAAAAAAGATACCTGATTATTTAGATGCTTTGTAAAGTTAAAAAAGGAAAACATTACACAACTGTGGCAGTCATTCTTTTGTTTAGAGACATTACCAGAAAGAAGAAAACTACTGAACCATTTCGGTGCGAAATGAGGGCATAAGAATTTTTTTCATGCAGAACATGCAAACATTCTCTGTTCTGTTGCCATTCAGTCATTCTCTGTCAGTAGTTTCCATGGAAGTAGGAAGACAGGGAGGCGTCCTATCGCTTGAAAACTGTAACCGAGCGTCGCCATATTGTCGCTACTTGCAATCTTTCTATCACCTGCGTTAAAGAACGACAGATTGCATTGAAAAAATGAAAACTATGTAATTTTTCAAAAAATGAAAACTATGCATTGAAAAGTAATTACCGTTTTGAAATACAAAAAAATTTTTGTATTTCAAAAAATACAAAACTATGCATTGAAAATTTACTTCTCACCTATGAAATGTTATCCTTTTGATCTTTTTCGCAAGTTCATTATTATAATCAAACGCATTACCCAAATAATAATGAACTTGCGAAAAAGATCAAAAGGATAACATTTCATAGGTGAGAAGTAATGCTAAAGTTTTACTTTGTAAATTGAAAACCTTTTCGTCATTTCAAATAATTTATGACAGTAGTGTAGTTAGGCCTAGCGGAAGGCGGTAGGAAGGTTTGCGAAATTTTCTCAATGTTTTTAATGTAAACTGATGAAATAAAGTGTTCTTATAAATTCATAGAAAGAGAAAAAAAGTCAACAAACGGGGGAAAATGTGATACTGATATCATTCGTCATTTCCTATGTTTTTGAAATGCCTTACCGAAACGCTAGAGAATTTCCTGTTATGTCAATGAGAATCTAATTTCGAAGCTCTGTAATTTCTAAAATATGCATTTAATGGAAAAATTGACTAAAAATAAATTAAAAATCGTAATTAAATCTATTTAAATCTCGATTTTAAACAATATTCGTTAAGTATTTAAAACGTTATGGACGCTAGAATATTTCATGATAAATTACGTTCAATGTCGATGAAAATCTAACTGTGAAGTGCTATAACTATTAAATATGCATTTAATAGAAAAATACGACAGAAGGTAAATCAAAGATCATAATCAAATCTATTTAGATCTCCATTTTTAACGATATTCATGCAATTTAATGGAAGAATATGACTAAAGATAAACAAAAGATCATAATGAAAACTATTTAAATTTCTATTTTAAACAATATTCAGTAATTAAGCCTATATTAAAGTCTGGATATTTCACGACAAAATTCCTGCTTTTTATTCCAAAAAGATTGCTTTTGTTAATATTTACATTTTTTCTTCTGTAAGAGATTTGACTTATCACAGTTTACTCTGAACATTAGAAACTTGATTAAACAACAATGATAGAACTTTGAAATATTATGCAGGGGAGAGGAATTCAGTCCCTATTTTATGAAAAAGATGGTGTAGCTTTCATTTGATATGTAATTCGTTATTATTAACCTTAAGTGTGAATAAACGACTGTGTTTAAAAACATAAACAAACGAAAAACTAAGCGGAAAAAAGTATTTTTTTTTATATATGTTAAATATCTCTTGACCTTCCAAGAAAAAAAATCGATTTAGCAATATTCGTTGAAATAATTCCTTTTTTGTACATGAAACAATTGCCATTTTATTGAGCAGTATTCGTATTTGGATACATTACAATTAACGTACTATTTGTTGCCAGATGTTCAGCAACCACGGCAATCCCCGGTTCCGTCTCACGACACTACCAAGTTAAAGGAAAGCCGCTACTATCTAGAGTCAGGGGCAAGAATACACCATATAGATGCATCTCATCCCCAACCTCACATGGCAGCAGTCCTATAAAAGGAAAGCTAACCACCGGTATAAACCTGAAATTTAATCTGTTCCCCGGTTAGCCATGAACAAGGATATGTAGATCCAAGTTCGCTCGGCACCGGGGTGGAGACTTTTAGTGAGGCCCAGACTTTGAAAGGGCTCGTGCCTACTAGGGGACCAAATCTGTTCAGCCGAGCCCTTGAACTGCTACACGGAACTCCTGATTTGGGGTCTTGACACCGTCCAACCTAGCCAGCCAAACCGGTCGGCGATGTCTTCGGCCTCGGTTGGTCTTGGCTCTGTCCAACCGGTGACCCAATCCGGTCAGCAAAGCCTTCGACCGGTTGCTGGGTCCGAAGCCCCCCCCCCCCCCACCACCACCACCACCACGTCAAGGTGGTCCCCTATCGGGTGGGATTACTTGACGTATCGCATTTGGATACATTACAATTGACGTGCAGCGTTAGGTTTCTACCGGTGGTTAGCTTTCCTTTTATAGGACTGCTGCCATGTGAGGTTTGAACATGGCTACCGCTGTTCTGCGCGGCTACACTAGCGACCTATGTTAAGATATAGTAAAGGCGCCTCCCCCTCTTCCTACCTCCATGGTAGTTTCATGCAGAACATTCTCTTAACTGTTACCATTCGATTTTTTCTTAAAATTTTGAAATTGTCTCAAAAGAAAACTGGTAAAAAAAAATGGATATTTTCAAATAGAAGATATACTGTATGCATCATTTGATAATAATGCATATATCTAGGTGTTGCAATTTTGGCCATATTTCGGTTTTTAATTTTTATTCATGTTTGTTATAATGTTTCATTAAAATCTATTTATATATTATTATGTATAATTAAATGCTCCTTCGTTTAAGCTATTCCTTGCCATATTCTATCTATTGTTTCAGAATGAAGTTCAAATCCAATGATTTTTTTTATTATTATCGTTTCAAAAAAATACTATTAAAATTATTTTGTTTGCTGTTTTTCTCAAATATTTTATTTTATAAAAATTCGCAATTAAATTCTCATTATTTTGGTATTGGACACGCCTATTATGTCTTAGTTATTTCCATACGTTCCTTTTATGTCCTGAAAACACCTCAAATTTAGCCCAGCCACCAGAGTGAATTCTGCTCTATAAAGGTAAAGTTAATTATTCAAATTCTCCTATTTCTTTCAAAATAATTGTTTTATCTACTAAATAAATAAATTAATTCTATATAATTAAGGCGGTAGGAAGGGTTGCGAAATTTTCTCAATGTTTTTTATGTAAACTGATGAAATAAAGTGTTCTTATAAATTAATAAAAAGAGAAAAAAATCAACAAACAGGGGAAAATGTGACACTGATATAATTCGTCATTTCCTAATGGGAATTCATTTAATTCCTAATGGCATTTCATTCCTAATGGCATTTCCTAATGGGAAGGGTTGGAAATTCCCCACCACCAGTGGAAAAATCCCAGCCACCAGAGTGAATTCTGCTCTATAAAGGTAAAGTGAATTATTCAAATTCTCCTATTTCTTTCAAAATAATTGTTTTATCTACTAAATAAATAAATTTATTCTATATAACTAAGGCAGTAGGAAGGGTTGCGAAATTTCCTCAATGTTTTTAATGTAAACTGATGAAATAAAGTGTTCTTATAAATTCATAAAAAGAGAAAAATATCAACAAACAGGGGAAAATGTGACACTGACATCATTCGTCATTTCCTATGTTTTTCATGTACCTTACCGAAACGCTAGAGAAATTCCTGTTATGTCAATGAGAATCTAATTTCGAAGCACTGTGATTTCTAAAATATGCATTTAATGGAAAAATTGACTAAAATAAATTAAAAATCGTATTTAAATCTATTTAAATCTCGATTTTAAACAATATTCGTTAAGTATTTAAAAAGTTATGGACGCTAGAATATTCCTGCGAAAATATTTTCGTCTAACTTTGCTGACCGGATTGGGTCACCGGTTGGACAGAGCCAAGACCAACAGAGGTCGAAGACATCGCCGACCGGTTTGGCTGGCTAGTTTGGTTAATTCGAACCCATTACACAGTATTGTCAAATAAACATTGCTGAAACTTCCTGACTGTATTACACTGCTCGACGTAGAAAATGCCACACCAGGAAGTATTTGTCGGAGCGCCATGCAAGTAGGTGGGTAGTGTCGAAAGTTTTTTTTATTAAGTCTACCATCACAGTACGTATTATAATAATATAATAAGTAGTATTTATTATCGACTATGTTGCCCAGAAGATCCAACCACGAACAAATGACTTGATTGTTCACAAACGTTTTCGCAAAGCAACAAGGTCTTCAACTATTATTTGAATTGATAACTGATTGCAGTTAATCATCACCTTGTCCAGAGTCTCCGAAAAAAAAATGTCCCGAAAATTGCACTAGAAATAAACTACGAAAGTCTAGCAGAGTTCATGCGTATAATCAATTGCTAAAATGTATTGATTACGTACTTTTCTAAAATGTAAATTTAATATAAAAGCTATTGCCTTCGTTTTGATCATTTTTAAATAAATCACATAAATTATTTTAAATGTCACTTCTGTTGTTAAACATTCTAGCTTCCTCAAATCTTTCAATACTGAAAGAATACTGTCCGAGATTAAAGACATAGAATTTATTTTTTATTCTCAATCAATAATATAATTAAGAAGTAATAAAATTTTCATTTCACAAAATGCTTACTTAAGAAGTTACTGAGCTGTGAATCTGACTTTCTACCGACATAGCGTGTGACCTCTTCCTAATAAAATGGACACTCAGTGTATGGGATAATAAATAATGAAATCTGTGAATGCATTCTCTACGTCGTCATCATCATCCTCAAGCAGCCATGGGCTACGGAGATCTAACCAGATGGTGCAGTTTAGCTCCCCAAATATATCTCTCCTGAGCTACTCGAACAGTGACGATTTTCAGATATTCAAGATTACTAAGCATATAATAACCTCAAAAACTGATAGAGATACAATTTTCCGTTATCTGCTGTATCTTGCCACTGTAGACCAATTCTAACAAGGTCCTGTTGACATTGTCAGTCCACAGCATCCGAGGTCTCCCCTCTTTCTGAGGCCTTTAGTCACACTGTTCGTAACCCTATTCGCCAATCTATAGTTATGCTTACGGGTAACATGGACAAACCAACGGAGTCTCTCTCTGCACAATATGCTGCTTAAAGGAGGTTGCCGACTCCTTTGCCTAACCACATCATGACTTACAGAGTTGAACCACCTAATGTTCAAGATACTGCGTAAGTATCTAGAATCAAATGCATCAAGTTTCCTGTTTTCTTGTTTACAAAGTCTCCATGTTTCACTACGGTGGTAATTAACTCTAGAAAGAACCAAACTATTATGCAGTTTAATTTTTGTCTTTAGGTGTATATGCCTATTTCTCCACACTCTCCATAGATTCTTAAATTCTTGGCAGCAATGAATATTCGTCTGTTAAATCTCATGCAGCACATCATCAGTATCTGTTGCATAGTTCCCAAGATAATTAAACTGTGACACCTGCTCAAGAGTGCAGCCATTCAGATTAACTGAACCACAGACTGCCCCACCAATTTTCATCACTTTACTTTTCTCTCTGTTTATCACCAAACTTATTTTAGTACCAGTATCATCAACAAACAACTCTAATGAAAAAATTTATCTCATCAACATCATTAGCCAACAGGGTCAAATCATTTACATAATTTAAATCAGAAATTTTGAAATCTCTAGACCATTTCAGGCCGAAATCTTTCCCTTGCAAAGAATTTGGCATAACATAATCAATAACTAAACTACACAGAAAAAGAGACAAAATGCATCCTTGTCTGACTCCATTAGCAAGGCTAAACCAATCGCTGCAAGACGTCTAAACAATGTGGTTAGTTCTACTCCCATTGTTTGTAATGATGATAGATGCATTTGTGGCTTTAATGTTGGCCCTGCAATACAATCTGAAGTTATTTTGGCTGTTTCTAAACTTAAACTTCATAAATCCCCAGGGGTAGATGAAATTACCACGGAAATGCTTAGAGCTGGGAATGTTTCGGTCACCACTTGGATGACTGAAATTTTGAATGTCTTTTATGATAAAGGCATGGTTCCTAAGGATTTTACTAGAGCTATTATTATCCCTATTTTCAAAAAAGGTGATCGCAATTCTTGTAATAATATATTAATATTATTATATAATATATTATAAAATATCTATTATTATATTAATATATTATATTAATTATTCTTTATAACTATAGGGGTATAAGCCTACTCTCTGTTCCAGGTAAAGTTCTTTCCATGATTGTGCTTAATAAAATTAAGAATCTGGTTGACAGTCAATTGCGTGATGAGCAATGTGGATTCAGAAGTGGTAGGGGATGTGTGGATCAGATATTTTCACTTAGGCAGATTCTTGAGAAATGTTTAGAGTTTCAGAAACCTTTGGTTGCTAGCTTTGTTGATTTCAAAAAGGCTATCGAATCTGTTGATCGTCATAATTTGGGGTTGATTGTGAAATCATATGGTAAACCAGACAAGTTGGGTAACATAATGAAAGCTCTCTATAATAACACTGAGTCGTGTGTGAGAGTTGGTAAGGCTTGTAGCAAATGGTTTAGCATTACTTCTGGTGTTCAACAAGGGTGCATTTTGTCTCCTTTTCTCTTTAGTTTGGTTATTGATTACGTTATGCGAAATTCACTTCAAGGGAAAGATTTTGGCCTTAAATGGGCTGGAGATACGAAAATTTCTGATTTAGATTATGCTGATGATTTAGCCCTTTTGGCAAATGATGTTGATGAGATGAACTCTTTCATTCGAGCTGTTGATGAGACTGGTAGTAGAGTAGGTTTGGTTATAAACAGAAAGGAAACTAAAGTGATGAAAATTGGTAAGGCAGGTTGTGATTCAGTTTATCTGAATGGTTGCGGTCTTGAGCAGGTGTCACAGTTT
This sequence comes from Ryuthela nishihirai, assembly GCA_038380435.1. Lineage (NCBI taxonomy): Eukaryota > Metazoa > Arthropoda > Arachnida > Araneae > Heptathelidae > Ryuthela > Ryuthela nishihirai. Next base: position 91,205,797 of record JAWZYU010000004.1, on the reverse strand, counting down.
AATTACCTTGGGAGCTATGTAACAGATGCTGATGATGTGCGGCATGAGATTAACAGACGAATAGGGATTGCTACCGGGACTTTTAAGAATCTATGGAGATTGTGGAGAAATAGGGGTATACACATAAAGACTAAAATTAGACTGTATAATAGTTTGGTTCTTTCTGGGGTTAGTTATGGTAGTGAAACTTGGACGCTGTGTAAATAAGTTAACAGGAAACTAGATGCTTACGTAGTATCTTGGGCATTAGGTGGTTCAACTTTGTAACTAATGATGAGGTTAGGCAAAGGAGTTTGCAACCTCCTTTAAGCAGCATATTGTGCAGAGAGAGAGAGTCCGTTGGTTTGGCCATGTTGCTCGTATGAATAATTATAGATTGGCGAATAGGGTTATGAACAGTGTGCCTAAAGGCCTCAGAAAGAAAGGGAGACCTAGGATGCGGTGGGCAGACAATGTCAAACAGGACCTTGGTTAGAATTGGTGTGCAGTGGCCGGATGCAGCAGATATAGCTCAGAACAGATATGCTTGGAGAATTAAACTGCACGGTCTGGTTGGACCTCTATAGCCTATGGCTGCTTGATGATGATGATGATGATGATGATGATGATGATGATGATGATGATGATGATGTTGATGATGATGATGATGCTGATGATGATGATGATGCTGATGATGATGATGATGATGATGATGCTGATGATGATGATGATGATGATGATGATGATGATGATGATGATGATGATGATGATGATGATGATGATGATGATGATGATGATGATGATGAGACCTGGCATTCTTTATAATTTCAGCTACTCTTATGCAGCGCATCTGCTGAAACCCAAAAACGTTGAGGTGTTTGTAATATTGGTTATTCTCAAACTTTTAAGTTTACTTCTCTGTAGTAAACGTTACCCATTGCTATTGCAGCTACCAATACCAAAGGGACCTATCACCCCTCCACGAAGGTCAGGGTCAATACCATGCATTAATGTCGCCTAGAATAAGGGTAATATGTCCTTAACAGAATTCACAATATCCTGAAGCTGTCCGTAAAGCCTGTCTTTCTCATCCTCATCGGCATCCTCAGTGGTGGCATAACAACATATAATCTTCAAGTCTTTAATGTATATCCGAAATTTAGCTGTAATTCTCTCAGTACTAATATTATATTTATTGAATAAGCAAACAAAGCTCCGTGAACTCATCACTTCATACATTGACGCATTACCGTAATAATAAGAGGGTTTATTTGTTTTACCTCTTCGCTTCACTTTTTTGCAAGCAATGGGTTAAATAGCCTGGTCACAAGGAACCAGGAACTCAGAAAAAGGATGAGTGAAGGAACCCACTAGACAGCTGTTAGGAGATAGATGGTAGCTCCCCGTCAAGTCCATCCAGCGTGTTCTTTAACCCATTCGGACCTGAATTATATTTATGAGAAATAGAAAATATTGAGAATGAAATCTAATGTGTTACAAGGATCGAAATCAGATAAAAAGAAATTTTACATTTTTTATTCTTTTATTAAGAGTGATTTTCAGAATATTAGTTTCTCTTTTTATCACCCGAGTTAGAAATCATTTATCTATGTTCATATTGCTCGTACAAACTTTTGAAATAATTGTGCATAAATATGCACAGCGTGTTTTTTAACGTTCTCCCACTTACACGCGCCACGGGTTTATATTCCATCAGACAGACGGCGGCCTTTCTGAGCACATCGGTGTCCCCTACTGACCAGGGCAGAGCGGGGGGAGGGGGGGGGGCGAGTTCGCGGAGATAAATCTTAACGCTTGCCTAAGTGGGACTCGAACCTGGTAATTGATGACTCAAAGAGGAGTTCAGAAAGAGACGTGATAAACATAATTTAGAAGATCAGAAATGTCCGAAACGTCTTCGTGTGTTTCGCATGGTTTATTTGATTTCTCGCAGCGAAGTTTAATCGCTGTCATCATTCTCATCAAATATTGACTGTAGATAATGAATATAAGAATTTCGTTTTAAATTATTTTTATTGCCTATTTTGAAATTATTGCCTTTTGAACAGTATCTAGATTTTTATGAACAATGAATCAGTATCCATTCTATCGCCACGAGAAATAACACACAAAGTGTGCTTGCAGAACAACTAGAGTTCTCTGATCATTATTCTCGTTAGACCTATCGTAGATTTGCTCATCACTGAAAAAACTGTGCCAGCGTTGATTCGAAAGGATTCTTTTTACTTTTCCCCCCTTTCTAGCTTAACAAAGAGCTAGAAACACAAACAAAAAGCGTTTCTTCACATTCTTTTGCAGCCTACGCAAGAAGGCCCCCGAAAGATTACCTCCCACCCTGCAACGGGCAGTGACCTGGATGATTCCATTGTGGTTGCGCTCGCTTCTCAGAGAGGAAAAGGAAGCATGATAATGAAAGAAACTCGGCTCTTTTTCTTCTTGTGCAAAATACTCCAAAGAGCAGACTTCCGTTCCGCATTGATGCATCTACCAAAGAGCTTTTCTGAAGGATGCCCGGAAGTGGTCGATTTGCTGTCTCCGGTAAAGATTCCACAGCTAACTGGATTACGTTACAAACAGCGACAACTGCCGAAGAAATAAAAGAGAGAGAGCTAAAAACACTCTTTCAGCGTACTTTCTTCTTCTTTTTTGCTCAACGTTAATGCACACAGGAAGGAGGATGCTGACTTTCCTGCTTCTGGCTATTTAGTCTGGCCACCTCTTTTTGACGTTGAAAAATTTGTTTCCAAAAATTGGGCGATAGCTCAGTCGGCAGCGTGCCAGTCTCTCAGTTATAGTTCTCAGGCTCGAGTCCCAACTGGGCAGCGTTGAGATTTATATCCGCTGAATCCCCACCCTGCTCTCGATCAGACAAATAGGAAATGCTTTTAGTACAACTGAGCTCTGACCTTTTAAAGGACAGCCACTTTCAATGTCAAAGCTCTAGCAGGCTTGCACTCCACTCTTCGCCCCCCCCCCCTCCTTACTTCCCACCTACCCGGCATGCAGCGCAATTGTCTCCACAGTCAAGTTCGGACGATGCTTTCCGTCCTCTCAGTGGCTTTTCTCCGTCCTTTTCAACCCAAGGTTGCATGCGTTCTCCAGACCTTGCGATCCTTGGCACGGTTCAATATTCGAAAAATTCCAGTATCCCAGACAAGAATGAACAGACTGACAGAATTAGATAACAATAGATTAATTTACATCATTCGATAGGTACTTTCCTCGCTGCTTCGCAGCTTTAATGCCAGTCTTTTCTTAGGCCTCAATAGGCACACGAAGGTGACTTATGGTGCCATCCATCAGTCGTAGTACCGTCCTCTATAGTGGAACGTCGAATGGCATCTTTCAAACATACTTAAGCTTTCGATCAGAAAGGGGACACCGTTGGGTTAGGAAAGGCCTCCGTGGCCGAATGGTATGAGCCATGGCGCTGTGTGAAGGAGAATTGGGTTGTTTTACCTCTGTGCGGCACTTTTTTGCACACCATGGGCTAAATGGCCAGGTCACAAGGATCCCGAAGGATCAGGGAAGTTTTGGGAGGGGACCCACTATAACAGCTGTTGGGAGACAGATTGTAGCCTCCGGTCAAAGCCATCCAGCGAGTTCTTTAACGTGCACAGGGTATGGCTCTCCCACACACGGGTCCATGGTTTAACGTCCCATCCGACGGACAGCGGCCTTTCCAAGTCCTTCGGTGTCCCCTACTGACCGTGGGTAGAGCGAGGAATTTCGCGGAGAAAAATCTCAACCCTAACCCAGCTGGGACTCGAACCTGAAACTGCAGATTACGAGCCTGGCGCGCTACCGACTGAGCCACCCTCGCACCTTGTGGAAGAGAGTCCCTATGCTCATTAAAGAACTCACTGGATGGCAATGACCAGATATTACCATCTATCTCCTAAAGCTGTCCAGTGGTTTCCCTTGCCACACTTTTTCTGAGCATTTGGGGTACTTGTGACCTTGCCATTTAGCCCAACTCTGTGCAAAGAGTGCTGAAAATATGTTTGGGGATTTGAATTTTTAAAGATTAAAACGTAGGTGATCAATACGTGAATATTGAACAAAGGCAACTAATAAGCAACTAAAAATCAGTGATGCATTTTAAATCGATGCTTAATAGTTGTTAAACGTTTCAAAAGCATAAAAATACAGCTTAATTTTTGAAGCGTTTATATTTAGAGCTGAGAACTGAACCCCCAAACCTACCCCTTAAATGCGCCATTGCTGCTCAGAGGTGGAACAACTTGTAAATAAACCTATTTCCAAAAGATTAGCTTACTCCTTAGCCGTCCAGTGGTCGAGTGGTTAGCATGCTTGGCTACTGATCTACGGGACCTGGATTCGAGCCTGGGTAAGGCATGGATGTATGTGTCGTTTTTCTGCTGAGATCCTCCCATCCTCTCAGACCTTCTACTATGGCATATAAACTGACAGGCTCCTCCTATTCAGACCTCTGTGGCAAGCAGCTGCTTGAGGAGGTATTAATTTACTTTTTTTTATATCCTACTCCCATACTATGAGACAAATAAGCAACTAAAAATCTGACAGTGGAGCCGCCATTGTTTACAAGCCAGTAGAGTGACTACTTTTCGGTTAGATGTAGTACTCTTTTAAGCATTACATATTTAGCATCGTAGCTGTAAAAAATCAGTGCGGACTCAAGATTTGTGAGACGCGGAATTATGCATCGTCGCTTTATTAATTTTCTATATTCTACGTTTAGCGACCTCTAAAGAGTCTTAATTAAAGCCTTTCGGAAGATTTTAAAAACTGAATTATATTCCGTTAGTACCTATTCAACTCAAAATCAAAAACAATGTTTTACTAATCTCTTAAAACAAAAATTACGTTTTCCCACCCTTCTGGAACGTAACCAACAAATTGTTGTTGTCCATGTGCCCTTGTCAATTGAACCTCACTCTCACGCACAAGTACCCAGATTTTAATTCCGGGAGTGGGTGAGTGTCCTAGAATGGTTTACAGGAGGGTTCGTAAATTTAGACTGGGGAGGGGTGAGAAATGATTTTAGGGGAAGGTTTGTGAATTTAGACTAGGAGAACGAGAATTTTATTCCTTGGAGGGGGGGGGGGGTCTGAGAATAAGACTTGAGTAGAGTTTCCCAAATAGTAAAATATTCCAATGGACAGGAAAGATTAAATGATATTCTATATGGAATAAAATGAAACTTGTAGTTTGTTTTTAAATCTGCTTTTAGTGTAGGACATATAATATGAGGCTAAAATAAAAGAATATAAAGGCAACTGTTTTGGATTTTAAAGCAAGTTTGAGATTTCGTATATTAAGACCCCAGTTACGTCCCTTAAAATATAAAATTTCGAGCCCAAATTGATCGTTTGCATATTCACTTACAATTCGAAAATTTTTAAATTTTTCCACCGTTGGAGGTCGCAACTTAAACCTTTGGGAGAATCAAAAAGTGTGAATTGTAATACAGTATTTCATCAATACCTATTCAATTCCAAAAATGCTTTTCAACTTATTTCTATAAACAAACAGTTGTCTTTTAAAACAAAGAAAGTTTCGTTTTCCCACCACCCAGGATTAAGGGGGAGGGAATCATTGTTGTCAATAAAAATTTCCTGTCCTTCATATTTCACCACCGAAATTTCAGATTTCTGACATAATTCCATCGCTTGCAATCTTCACTTCAAATTTTGCCGTTTTCGACTTTTTTCCGCAGTTATAGCTTTGGGAGATTGCGAAAAGCTAATCGTAATATTTCATCAATACCTACGAAACTCAAAGAGAATTTTTCCGTTTACGTCCAAATACAAAAAACAGTTGAATATGTACGGACGGGCAGAGGGACAAACACACAGACAGGCTACAAAGCGAAAATATTAGCTCAATTTTTATTTTACGAAAATTATTTAAAAAGAGAGTGGAGAAAGGACACTTTTTACGAATAACAAAAATTGCTGCCCTAATATATTTTGTTAGATGGGCAAAATGTCTCATATTTATTGCATGCCATTTCTGTGGAGAGTCGGTGTGCTCTCCAGACTTGTAATCCGATGTTCCATATTAGAGTCCCTATTGTGACAGCGATGAGGTATTTTCCGCTAACCACTTACTGTCTTCGGCAAGAAACGAAACATTAATCTTCGAATGGTCGATGTCCTTCGGATTGGACTTTGTCTTTCACAGTAAAACCACATCTTGTACACTTTAAGGAAGAGAACTTAATGGGAGGCTTCTCTCTGTCTCCTAACAGTTATCCAGAAAGATACGTAGAATCAGTGGTGAAAGTAGATCCGGACACTGTACCGGAAACACATTTTACGGTAGTGATGGAGTTAGCGATTTTACACTTTAAATTCTCTTTCAGCTGAGTATTTAATTTTAAAAGAAGCGAATCCTTCCTTTTCAGAAGTATTCCTCGATTTTTAATTACACTACTACAGTTTAACTCTTTAGATACCAAGCTGTTTGAAACCACATACTCGAAGTTCCAATTCTGCCGACAGGGTGTTCCAAAGCGGAGTAAGTAGTTTTTTCACCCTTTGAACGATTAGCAAAAAAAAATAGGTAAGGAGAGCAGAACTAAACTAACAAAGTCGACTCTAACCAAAGTCGTCTCTCGGAGTGTCAGTTAAGTGTTCACGGACAATGCACGTTCCCATCTGCCGTAGCTGTCTGGGTTCGGTCTTAATCACCAGAGGCAGAACTCACAAAACGGATTTGTGGTTTGCAAAAACTCATTTTAACTGTTTAACTGTTACTCGATCTGTTGTGAGTTGCATATATACGAAAGGCGTTCAAAAAGGTCTATACATACATATGGAGGACAAAAATTATTTCACTTACATCATCAAGACTTTTACTCTCCTTCAAAGTACTCCCCTCCAGCATATATGCAAAGTTGCAGAAGTCTACGCCAATTTTGAAACGCTTGGTGGTATTCCTGTTTCAGAATACTCAACAACTCTGAATGAACACATTTTGCAAGGTTTGCACCTTTGAAAAAGGCTTCTTAACAAGTTCCTTTCACATTTTTGGAAACAACCAAAAATCACCTGGTGAAAGATCGGGTGAATATGCAGAATAGGGTAGCTGTTTGATTTTTCCTGCTCCTGATAGTCTGCAACTTGTCAGGTTTTGTGAGCTCTAGCATTGTCAGGAAGAAGGAAAACCTTTGATATCTTGTTGTTGGACACTGCTCCTTCATTTCCTTAACCATTTTGGGCAAAACAATGTTGATGCAGTTTTGGCCATTTCTTGTAATTTTTCCACGTAAAGTGTCCAAGGCTACCACTCCTTGGGAATGGAAAAAAATTGGTAACGTCCTCTTCCTTGAGCGAACATTTTGTCGGAGGATTTGGGAATGCAGTTCATCGTCTGCAACCCAAGCATAGTTGTCGATCTTTCTAGGAGTTGTATACTAATGAAACCATGTCTCATCACCTGTGACAATGTCTGTTAATCATTTGGAGCTATCAAGTTCAAACATTGCCAGCATCTCCTTGCACGAGTCGACTAGCCCTTTTTTGCTGTTCTGTCAGTTTGGGGGGATCTTTCAGAACTTTAAATGTAGATGAATAATTGTTTCCACGCTACCAATCAATACACTGGCATCTAAACTTATTACCTCAATGGTGACGTGTGGGTTTTTCTTAATAATGAGTTTGTGACCAACAGCGACGGTTCTCTCGTTCAAGGCCTCCTTCGATCTTCCTGCACGAGGGTGGTCTTCAAAGCTCTGCAGTCTTTCTCCGAATTTGCGCATCCATCCCATAACATTGCCATATGAACAGACATTATCCCCATATACTTGTGATAAATATAAAATCTATCCCGTCTGTAGTAGGCTCCATATCAACAACTCACAGATTTTGCAGACCAAATTTTACGTGCCGCCAGCGAAGAGAGAAATGATGATACGTCGTTTGTTTCTAAAACACAATGACAAGTTTAGACAAGCTTTTAAAAACGTCGTAGCTCGTTAACTTCGGTGGAACGAACGCAAATCTACAGCCATGTGTCCGGAACTTTTTGAATGACCTCCGTATTCAAATTTTCTGCTTTCGTCTTCTAAATATACTTTTGTAAATAATTTTAAATTCTGCTGAATTTAAAATTGTAATCTGTACAATTTAATTAATCTGTACATTTCTGAGAATCACGGAAAACAATTTAGTGGGGAGATTGGGAACAGGCCTCCACAAATTTAAGTAATGAGTTTGAAGGTTGAAAGGGAGAGGAATTAATATTTGGCAATTTTGTGTTATCTATTATTCATGAAATTATTTTTTAAGAAATCAGTTTTACCAATTAATCACCTTACATTACGCACTGTAGTAGCATAATATAGAATCTAATACATGTTCCGTTTATTTTATCGTCCCACAGAAGTCGTCCACAGAAGTTATTGTTTTTTTGATACATAATTTTCGATCCGCACTGTAAAAGATGAATTTACGATATTTTTAATATGTTACAAAGAGGACAGAGAAGAGTCCTTGTGGCTACTCCTAGATTCTCATACCCAGACCCCAGCTGAGGCAGTGTCAGCACGAGGCAACGCGATACCACTGAACCATAAAGACGACTCTTAAAATGTTATAATAATGCAAAAAATAGATACTTTCACATGATGCAACTGAAACTGGCAAGATCAACAGAATTTGAAATACTGTGGCCGATGTTTTATAGGCATACCAAAAGGAGCGTCCCAGAAGGTAAATTACCGCACAGGTAAATTAATTAAATCGGCTGCTACCGATTCCCCGAAAGCAGGTAGCAGGAAAATTCGGCCTGACGGTCGCAAGAAACGTTTTTGAACAAGTTCTCGCTTCACCACACTCAGCTCTGTCCCCGAGTCCAGAATAGCTGTACATGTTCTGCCACCGCAATTCAATTCCACCTTCTCACTTCACGTAACTCACTCAAGGGAACCTTGGGCCATTCCTTTGGAGACACCAATGGGCGTTCTTTCCAATGCTCGCATTGATACCCTTGCACAGAGAGCTTTGTCCTCATAAAACTCTCTTCGCTGTGCATGTGCAGTCCAACTACCGCCCTTGCGTTAACAGTGGGTGCTTTCTTAGAACGTTCAGCTGAGGACAGTCCTCTTCTGATGTTTGTTGGAACCACATACAAAACAATTACGTGCATTACTTCTGCTCGCTGTAGCTGAAGTTTTTGCTTCTTGGATGGGAATGTATATAGTAGATGCAGCTTTCTTTTCAGGATATCGAGACCTATCATTTATCTGTATGCTCGCTAAATGATGTATGATACACTCCACCAGTTCACGGGGCCTGAGACAGTCTGCCTTTTACTGCAAAGAGACATATTCTCTGGTGCTAGATGAAGTCTCGGATTTAGGCATGTTGCAAACTAAAAGATCGACAAGGACATCAAGTGTGCTCATCTTATAACTCTCCAAGTATCTCCGCCACATTTCACGAATTCTCACTGGAAATGTGTAGCAAGTTTCACTGGCTTGTTCCTTCGCTCCGTCTAATTGTAATTTATACTGGACTGCAGATAACTTACATCTCTCCAAAATATATTTTTTGAGCTTCTCATAGTCATCTGTATTCGCCATTGGCAAAGAAGCAAACAAATTGGTCAATTTTTCCTGAAAACTAAGCAACACTACTTTTCCTTTTATATCATGGGCGGATGCTTTGGATAGCGAAAACGTGCTCTATTCTCTGGAAAAACATAGGCATATCATAAAGGGTTTCTGGAAGTCGGCCAAGCAATGGACGTGAAATGGGAGCTGACTTCGCCAACTCCTCTAACACTTGGCTCGTGGGGTCAGATTCACATGAACGGAACCTAGGTGAATCATTTACATTAGAAAGTTAACTCTGCCATCCACGCACTCTCGCCGTCTCGAGGTCATTTTGCATTTGGAGCTTTGCTAGCTCAAATTCCCTCGCTTCCTTTCTTTCTTGTGCCTCGAATTCGAGCTTCATTTTGAGCATAGCCATTTCATGGGCTGTATGATCTTGCTCGATGGAGCTTTCAGCTATTTCAATCGTTGGCGAACATCTGCTCTTGGGATTCTCTGGCAAACTCGCCCTACTATCCTTCATATTATGTTATGTTCGTTCTGTTGTTTCAGTGTTGTGCATATCTGACATACTTTTCGCGTTCCCACGTGTATTATACAGCATAGTACGAGGCAACAATCAATAACAGAAACCAGCTCATGCACTAAATCTTACCACACTGAAATCGTATTCGTAAATCATTGCCATTCTAGCAGGAATGTCTTGCATCACTTCCTCCTCTGGCACAAAACCACAATAAAATTTCTGAGCTACCACGTAACACTCCTTTTACCCCATTCTTCTACCATAACTATAAACTTCCTTCCTGGGTCACCGCGAGTGAACTACTGTGGGTAGGAGTACAAATTGGTAGATTCATTTATCACCTGTTAGAATGAAGAAGACTCCTGGTGGCATTAATGTCACACTACACTTACATGATGAATATCTGGATTTATTTACACATTCATATTGCAAGGTCTCACAAGGACCTACAGAACAAGACTAAGATGGTAGTCTGACTTCCTGTCTCACCTCTAAGAAGACCGTCTTATCCTTTCAACTGCAGGCGAGAGAATGCCGCTTTCTACTCCACCACGTGACAGGTATCCGGTTCATACATAGAGTCTCCAATACACTGCGGCCTGTGAGCTGGGAGTCGATTCCCAGAACTGCTGGTTTCACCGTTGAGCCCAGGACTTAATTTCCAGCAGGAATTCTCTCCTTCAGGGAGAGAATGACTACTTTGAAGAACACTCTGCTCTCATCGGGGAAAAACTCTTATACTTCAGTCAGGTAGCATTACCAGAAAAAAAATCTCGGACCCCTCCTACCTCTCCCCCGTAAGAAAGTCCTCGGGAACCCTTTTATGTTTAATGTGCAGCATCAAATACTTAAATTTTTACTTTTTTAAAATTTGCTTAATAACTATCTCACATAAATTTCGGATTTTGTAATACTTAATTCGGCACTTAGAATGAATTACTCTTATAACTTTCTTCATAAAACATTATCTCAGTTGTTTTCGGACACGGATTAACAAAATTCGCATTTAAGTGCTTACATAGTTTCAACTAAATTAATCTGAATATATTGATTCATTTTCCCCTCTATTGCAGAAAATGATAAAAGAGCAACAAAAGAATGGAGAAAATTTCAAAAAATAATGATATATTGGAAAAATGTACTTTGAGACAATACACAGTCGTATCAGAATAATATGACCACCTAATAATGGGAATAACCAACCTTGCCCCGGATGACAGAGGCCAGACGGCGGTGCATGGACACAATGAAGCCCTGGAAGGTTGTCAGAGACACACGTGCCCATTCAGACTCCAGCAGAGCACGGAGGTTCCGGAGATGACGTGGTTGTGGGTCCGTACTCCGAACCTGTTAATCGAAATGGTCCCACAAGTGCTCTATGGGATTGAGGTCGGGCGATTTCACTGGCCAAGGGAAAACAGAGACATCGCTGTCGTGTTCCTGGAATCAGTCACGCACCACCTTAGCAACATGGCAGGGCGCATGGTCCTGTTGGTAGACACCATCACCACCAAGGTAAACGTCCAACATGAAGGGATGCATGTGGTCAGCGAGAATGGACAGGTAGTCATTGGCGTTCAGGGACCCATCCAGTGGTATGAGCGGTCTAACGTCATACCACGAAAACATCCCCCAGACATGCACACTGCCACCACCGGCCTGTACTTGACTGACAAGCGTGTCTGGATGTTGGTTCTCGTGTGTCTGATGCCATATCGGCCACCGCCTGTCACTTCTGTGGAATAGAAACCTCGATTCGTCGGAGAAGGCAATCTTTTTCCACTCTTCTACTGTCCAATGACGGTAGTCCCATGCGAACTGCAGGCGTCATTGCCGATGAACCTTGGTTAACGAGGGCGACTTTATGCAGTGTCGACTCTGGAAACCCATGCGTAATGGTTCGCTCTACTGTTATATGGGACATGTACCTGGGTGCCCTAGCGTTCATTTGAGTGGTCAATTGCTGCACTGTTGCACGTCGATTTCTCTTTACCAGTCGACGGAGGCGACTGGTAAAGGGAAATCTAAGAGTTCTCCTCTGGGATCGATGGCCTTTCGGGCTCCACAGGTATGAAGTATGGAAGTACTCGGTGTGTCAGCAGTCCATTCTTGGTATACCCTTACTACAGTACCTCGCGAACAGCCCACGAAGTCTGCTGTTTCCGAGATGCTTCCACTCTTGGCCCGGTAGCCGATGATCATTCCTTTTTGAATGTCTGTGAAATCAATACCTTTGCCCATTGTGCTCACGTTATGCACTATGGTTCATCTGTCCTGGCCGGCCGCTTATATCTCCTTGTCATGTGCACTCTGTGACGCGCCTGGGCGGGTACACTGTGATTCCGGGGGTAGTCATATTATTCTGATACCACTGTGTGTGTTCTGGCCCACAAAAAACAATGAGAGGAATTTCTAATAAGGAAAACGAATCTGATGGTTCACGGTCTATTATTATTCGTTCAACGTTATAGAAATTTCAGCTGTTCCTTTATATAGTTGTATATGAGTTTCACCAAAAATTTAATAATTTTTTCACACACACCCTTAACCGCGGATGCTGTGGGGCCTATCAGTAAGCCACTGCTTCAATTGCAAGTTATGATCTCTGGGCCCCACGATGTCTAACTGTTACTTAATTGCTCGATATCGATGCACAACTTTCTTCTCTGAATGTTGGTGTCGAACTCCGTCTGCTGGGGTGGATTTTGGTTATATGTTCTGACTAATGACTTGTTCACAAGTCCACATGCTTTGATTATGGCTCGAGTGCTGAAGGAAAGTATGTGGTCTAGTCTTCGTGCCTTATCTGAGATCAACTCATTATCACTTTGGACCATCCTAAATAGAGTTGCTTTTCAGTAACTGTCAACTGAGCATCATAACCTATTGCAATTGATGTACGCTGTCTCCTGATTTAATTCTTGGAGCGTCAGTCTGCGAAGAGGTGCTTTCATCCACCTCAATCTAGGTGTCAGATAGTGCATGAGATAGAGTCAAAGTTCGTTTAATTTCCGCACTCTGTTTTCATCTCTAGGCTACCTTTGGGGTTAGTTATTACATCTCTTCTCTCGGTTTACTGCGCTGCCCATGCAGCAGGTGTTTACATCTAACTGTGACTACGTGATCCAACTGACATTGAAAATGCTACGGGGAACAAGGAAGGAAGTATAGCGGCAATTATGTCTGGAGGCCAGTGTTTTACTCCAGTTACATGAGAATGCCAATCAGAATGCAACATTAGCACTAACTAGTAAGGTATCTGTCAGCAGTGACTTCAGTTCCTTGTGTGAGAAGGCCTTACAAACCATCAGTAGTTTTCAAGATCCTACACTGTCCTTTATGCTGAAAATTAAAGAATTTCCGCCAACTTTTGCCGTCACTGGTAAAATCTAACGTAATATTTCTAAGGCGCATTAGTTTTTAGATCTGGCATGTGAATTGTTGATATTGAATATTACAGAAAATAATAACGTTTACAACAATAATAGAATGTCTTTAGCATTCAGGATTTGCATTGGCATCAAATTATTTCACAATTAATAGTAAATTATATGACAGTCATGGGTAAAGAGATTTAAAAAAGAAAAATCAAAAAATGTACAAAAAAATATTATTATAGTTTAAAACACGTTTCTATAAGTTTATACGAAGAGAAGGACATTTTCAAGTTATTTTTTTAAAAAATACCAGGATGACATAAAGTTTGATATGAAAAGGAGGACATGTTTTCCTTTTGGAAGACTAGAATATAGGAGGTCAGAGTCCTAGTTGGTCAGAGCTAGGATCACCAAACTTCATCTACAACTTCATTTCACCGTAACTTGTGTGCGTTGTTAGGGTTTTCATTACACAAAATTAGGCTTTCCCGCAAAAGCTGGCCATGAAACGTCTGCCCATTGACAATTTGGCCATCGATAATGTACTGTTCCATTCCTATATTTTTTTTAAACACGAAGGACGTATATAACCTACAAGCTTGTGTTGGTTTCTCGTACACTATGCAAACACTTACACAAGGAATACGACACTTACACAAAGGCATGCCTGCTGGAATAGCAATTAGGTACTCTCCTAATAGGCCAGTTAGGGCCTTGCGAGTCTCCATTCATATGGTAGGAGAGAACAGTGCTTCCAGAGATTTTGGATACTTGCAGCATGTTCAATCCTGACTCACAGCAGGTTGGGAAGCGAATTTCTATAACCTACATAGCCAGAAAAAAGGGAGACCACCACCTCGAACTCGAGACTGATTGGTTAAGAGCCTGCGGAAATACAGAGATTCAAAACGTCTGCCACTGGTGATGTCACCCCAGACTTAAAAGTGTGCATGCACGAGTTTCTCTTGAGTCATTTTATCGAGACTCGAGGAACCCAGGCAGTTATGCTAGTTATATATATATACAAGCCGGATATAAAATAAGTTTCCCTATTTTGAAGTCTCTGGTAGGGTGCCAAACAGAAATAGTACTGTGAAAATTGGTAGGTAGCTTAATGAGAACTTAATGAAATAAGCGATTTAGTGAATAAAAAAACTTAGTTCCAAATATCGTCACCAGGGGGATAACGGGGCGCTGCAAACACAAGAAAGAAAGCAAGGTGAGAAAACAATGTTTATTGGTTTCACGCACATGTCTGTTACAGAAACTGCTCGATTTGTTTTCCATTGGTGCAGAGGATGGGCTAGATGTGTAGGACTGCATGGGCCATGGTTGCTGGAGCATGTTGCTGTGAATGTTGGCTACTTCCATATATTGCTAACCTAGATCAGCAGGGCCATGGTTGCTGGAGCATGTTGCTGTGAATGTTGGCTACTTCCATATATTGCTAACCTAGATCAGCAAGTGACCCACACTGTCATGATAAACCTGGTCCTTGAGATAGCCCCAGAAGCAGAAATCACAAGGATTCAGGTCAGGTGAACGTGGTGACCAAGCCTGAGGAAAGTCTCGAGAAATTAAGAGCTCATCGCCGAATGTTGTACCCAGCAACTGCTTTACGCGCTGAATAACATAAGGTAGTGCACCAACCTGCATTAATATTGTCGTGTCCAGACATTGCTGTTCCTGGAGGGTTGGAATTATATGATGCTGGTGAAGAGCACAGTAACAGGAACTGTTACAATACATCGCACTGCACCATTAGATGTAACCTCCTCAAAGACGAACATCGCAATGATGAAGTCTGCACTGAAGCCACACCACATTATCACATATGGGGCCTGGAGAGGCCATTCATGCACAGCAGATGGAGGTGATACCTCCCATACACGACAGTTCTGTGTGTTGATGGCAGCAGTAAGGATGAAGTGCACCTCACTGGTCGGCCATCCTCTTCTTTGGTGCCACTCCCAATTCACCAGCTACTTCAAACTTCTTAACTATCTTCCTGAAATGTCACTGACGTCAGGGGTCAGGGATACTCTAGCAGTAAAAGCATTTGCATTGCTCTCATTCTGATGGAATCACTTGACTATAATAGCCCATGTCCCTTCTTCGTGAGAGTGATATGGCCATTTGCTTGGGATGTGGGCATTCCCACTTTTACCCGATGTCTTTTGCGTCGGAAACGTGTTATTATGCAAACAAATGGGAATAGCATATCTGAAGCGCTCCTTTTATCCCAGGTGGCTCCAGTTGAAACTAATTTTTGCTCTTCACTAAATTGCTTCTGCATGTTCTCATTATCATCACTACTCCAGAGACTCTGGAATAGGGAAACTTATTTTATAACCACCCTGCATATACCTAGCATTAGATTCCTAATATAAATATTTGCACTTATCTATTACTTAACTCAGTAAGTAGCATTTATTTTCTGAATGGTAAATTCATTTTAAGATTTTAATACACACGTTAGACAGCTCCTATTAGGAATATTTATAGAAACTAGGAGCTCGTGCTAGGTTTTATAGTAACTCCTTCACACTGCACTGTTGCTGTTAAAATAAACTAAATTTCTAATTGTACATTAATATTTTCACTAATGTCAACTGAGCTGATAATATATACATTACTGTAAACTAATAAAACTGTTTGACTACATATTTTACTACACAATAAAATATTACTTACTCGAAGTCATCTAATGATACATTCTTCAGTGTGCAATAATAATAACTGCTGATTTTCCAATAACCACCTAGTGGTGGCTATGTAATCAGTGATATGAACCAATGAGATAGAATACATAGAGTCAGAAACCGTTGTGTTACAGCGCTACCAGTCTGAAGCTAAAGTAAGCTCATTAATGACCACCCTTTACATGGCCGCCAGCATGTAAAGTATAGGCAATCATGTAGCAAGCGCCTTTTCTTAGTATTGTGTTTACATGCCTTAATAAACAAAGGAATTTCTATTTTCATTAAATTGTAATATCAGACAAAATATTTACTTTCAAAAACGTCTGGAAATAACGCGATCTTTTAACTGATATTTTTCCTTTTTCATTAAAGACAATATTTTTAGTCTATTAAAGGTTCAACTAAAATGATTGATTGGATTTTATCCTAAGAACGAAAACTTAACGTAATTTTCAAAAAAGAAAAATGTTTAATTACTTAGGCTTAGTGCATCTATCTATTTTACCTGGTTGATATAAACTCTAGGTATTGTTGTTCACAATTTCAAAGACTGCTTTAATTTGCAAACGGTGGTAGGTGGTGTAGCAAATGATTCACATTAACATGGTAAATGATAGAAATTACTGGGCACACTTGAAGGCTGCCTCTAATATCCCGCGCTTATAATTAAGCAGTTTCGAGTGTATTACTTCACTAAATACTTATTCAATGGAAATGAAATGGGCAAAGAAGCCTTAAAAATAAATGTTCATGTAAATTATTTACTTTTATTATTCATTTTCATTTGGAATTAAATGTTTTTTACATATTACAGAGATGTTGGTGGGGCCTGGCCCCTCTGGTCCCTAATGATGATATCAATTTTTTCGGACGTACTTGGCATTTTTATTTTACCAAAAACTACTCGTATCTTACAAATATCCAATTGTTTTACTTCAAAAGCAAACACTTAAAATTGATTTTTTTAAAGTTTTCAGTTAATAAAAAAAGTTTAAAATATTTCGTCCATATTTGATAAAAATAAAGATTTGTTTGCTTACTGAGATACTAAAACTTTAGTAGTTAGTTTAGTGGATCTATGGCTGTGTATAGGCGAATATATGGTAAGTATGATTGTAAAGAGCACATTCCTTTACTCTTTTGGGGTTGAAGTAGCTCAGTTCGTACCATATTAGGCTCATAATCTGCAGTTCCCAGGTTCAAATCCCACCTGGGTCGAAACTGAAATTTATCTCTATAAAACTCTCATCCTCCCCTTAGTCAGTAGGGGACACAATGGGCATAGAAAGGCGGCCTCCCGTCTGATTGGACATTAAGCTGTGGCCCCGTGTGCAGGAGAGACATATCCTGTGCACAAAAATCAGAGAATTCTAGACCAGTTAGAATAGACAATGATCACTCCTTTGAGGAGTTGTGATAAGATGTGTTTATTTGTTTTGTCTGTTTGGTGAAAAGTAATTTATACTGTACGCCTACTAACCTTACTTCTCATGTGCACGCTACAGATTTTAAGAATCTTGTTCAGAATAATCCACGGATTAACATGTTTACATCTTAATATAAGAAGTATCGGAGCGCATTTTGATGAAGTCGTCTTGTTTTACCAAGAATCAGAAATTTTGCTTGATCTAATTATATTTTCTGAAGTATGGATGCAAGGAAATAGATGTCCATGTATACAATTGAAGCCTATATGCCTCATATAAAAGAGAGGACATCTAATTAAGCAGGAGGTATAGTTGTTTGTGAAAAAAAACTTAGAAATTCTGCAAATTGACTTCGCGTTACCAGAGGAAGAATCATTGTGCTGAAATTTGATTTTAACAACTTGCAGTTTATGCTAGTAGCTATATACGTATGTTGAAATCAAAATAACTAAAAGAACAAAAGTATGATTAAAAAAATATTGCATTTCAAAAGGGGAAAAAAGCAAAACAAAAAGTTGCAAAGTGAAAAAAAATGATTGAACATAAAAAACAGAATAAATTATTATTTCATCTATTTCTGCAAGTTTCTTAAAAAAAATGCCTTCTTATGTATTCTGCAAGTAATTTTCAATAACTGTTGTATATACACTCAGTAGTCATTGATTTATGACCACCCAATATTTCGTCAATGGAAAATCAATTTTGAAGATGTATAATTTCTAACAGGAGCGTATGTGAATAACGTGTTTCAGGATATTTGAAAGATCTCAATGAAATCTATCTAAATCTCAATTTTCAACAATATCTTTTTAGTATTTAAACTGTTATGGATGTTTAAACATTTCATAGTAGCACTGTGTTCAAAGAAACTTATCAAAAAATTAAACGAATATTGAAGGAATTATTTACATATACTTTTAAAATATGCAGTTATTTATGAGATGGTTTGGAATAATAAATACTTTTTATTTTTTTATTTAAATTAACCTCAAAGATAAATTCCTTTGTCTAGCATCGTTTTCGTTAAATGTTCAAACTTCTATAACTCTTTAAATACTGAAAGCATATCGTTGAATACCGATATTTAGATATAATTAATTGGGATCTTTAATTTTCCATTAGTCACATTTTTCCAGAAAAAGAAGTTAGCTTCTATTGACATAATATAGGGTGGCCATAATTCAATGATCACTCGGTCCACAATGCATACGCGGTATTTACAGTGGTGGAATTCAGAAATTTGAGCAGCCGGTTAGCTATCACCTTACCGCCCTTTCATAGCGAAAAATGAATACCAAAAATATTTTATTGAAATTGTGATTTGGGAAATAATCATCCGTGGAATAGCGCGAGTAATAATTGCGTTGGGAAATTCTAGGAGCAGGTTCGCACGAACCGGTTGAATTCCACCACTGGGTATGTAACTTCATATAAAAATGCAGTTCTGGTGTCCGAGTAGTTAAAGTGTTTAGCTGCTCAACAAAAGAATCCGAGATCTGAACCAAGATGAGATGTACAGTGACGGGTCTGACTGTTAGGATTCGGCGAAAAGTGTTTGTGGATGTGTGATGAATGGTGATAATTCTTATTTTTATTTCATTTATCAGGGCTCCACATTCGTTAGATCCCAATGTGGCCAATGAGACGCCCAGGGAATGAATCCCTTGGTAACATTATTCGAATGGAATTTTAGCTTTCGTCAGTTGTGAGAGAAGTCAACTCCATTCCAGTGATTAACCAAAATATAGAACCTCTTTCACACTGCGGGGGGGGGGGGAGGAGAATTAATCTCCTCAGTATGGGAGCCGTAAGGGGATTTAGATTTAAGATTAAATCTATTTCAAAGGTAATCTCCCACCTCTTATCTCTATTCCCCTGAAAATATAATTACCGGCTCCCAGCTCTTAAAGCCCATCCATCCAAATAGATGTTAACTGTCCCAAAAGCTACACCTTAAAATCTTCACTTCAAACGTTCCAGTCTTTTATAACTTAGCTCTCTATCGTCACAATCAGATACGTGTACAATCGCTCAAAAAAGTATCCGAACACTATGGTTGATTACAGAATTCAGAAAAAATATCTGGCAACGATTTTTTTAGGATACTTTTTTGAGCGACTGTACAATGCAATTCAAAAAAGCTGTTGGAAGCATCATGCAATTCTTACGTAGCATCAATTGTTTTCTGATACGAAAAAAAAAATTTTTTTCAGAATTGGAAGAAACAGACTAATTGCGTGTTTATTAACATTGCCACATTTATTCACATTTTGTACAAACTTTTTCTAAAAATTTCGAAAGGAAATTGGAATTTTTTTCTGTAAACTGTTATTGTTTGTGGTGATAAATATATTACTTTTTTTCATATAAATTATTCTTTATTCAAAAGAACATATAATAAAAAATATTTTGGCCATATGTAGGTAATTGAATAAAGCATTCATAATACGTATATGATCTCTTAATCATTAATTTTATTAAAAAAAATTAAAAAAACACAAAAAAATAAAATTTTCACTATAAGTTTAATAAAAGTGTATAATTTTATCTAAGATATTCTTTTAAATTTATTTTTATTCTGCTCTAAATATTTATATTTGTAATTTCATCTGGAATTAAATTTAAAGTGTGTGTACTTTATACTCACTGATACCTCTTCCAAAATTGTTTCTAAATTTAGATAGTTATAGTGATAACTGAGTAAAATTTTATTGTAACAACTTACTTAAAGTTAGGTATTTTACAATAATTTTTAATTTTTAATGCTTATATTCTTACGGCGCTATATTTTTCTTTTTCAGTGTGTGCTATCAAAATACTTTTTTAGGATTATATCATAAATAAATAAATCTCTGTATGGCAACAGATTCAAATAATTAGTCTGTTCTCTTAAAGTCACATATTTTTAAGATTTTAAGATTTGTTTAAGATTTGTTTAAAAATGTTCGTATTAATATTTCAGTTTTTATAGATTGAAAATTTTAAATTATCTTTATATTTGTCAAATTTGTTGCGGCATGAATGGTTTTATTCGGAAGCAATAATCGATATTGTCAGGCTAGAGGCCTTTTTAGATATTTTTTTTGTTCATGCTTTGTATATTATTTTGGATTTCACCAAAATAGGCATATGCTACGTGGGAGGCCCTCTGTCTCAGCATCTGGAAAGTTAATTGCAGTAGCAGTGTCCTGGGAACGGCTAGCGTTCGCTGACAAGTGACTCCTAACCCGGAGGCTAGCGGACTTCCCAGATGGTCGGGCGGAGAGAGAAAGAGAAAGGGTTGGCAACAGCGAGGAGGAGAACAGAGCCAGTCGTAGGACGATCGCGAAAAGACGTAAAATTGTAAATCTGGGAAATGCCTACTGGTAATAACGGCATTGGGCTCTGTGAATACAGCTGAACAGGCATAGTAAGCTGGTGTTGATGTAATGCTATGTAATTAAGCATATGTCCTTGTCTATCAAGCATGTTTGGAAGGTTCAATAAATAATTGTTATATTTAAGTAAAAGCTGAAGTTGAACCAATTTATTGGGGAGGAGCCTCAGTATTGAGTCCCTGCTATTGTGATAAAACCTCTGATTCCTGAACGGAAAAACCCTTTCACCCGTTGCATATTGCGATCGAACCGAGGGGACATTCCTAAGTGGTCCCAATAGACCGACAAACGAAGAAGCAACATCACAGATATACATAAAGATTTGAAGAATAAAATGAATGCTTTTGTATGAAATATATATATATATCTTAATTTTTGAATAAGATAACATATACATTTATCCTGAGCAAAAGCTACAGCATTTGGTCACTTCAGCCCAGTTCTATTATAATACGGTCTTCTGACATTGTCAAACCAACCTAATTCAATATCTTCCCTTCTTATTCAGTTCTTTTAAGTGAATATCTGGAATCAAGATCATCAAATTGCTGTCTACCTTGCTTATACGAACGGTGCAAATTTCAGTGTCATAGAAACTGAGAGTGGACCATACTATTATATACCGGGATCAGGGGCGTAGCGAAGCGACTATGGTTGGGGAGGGTGTAGAGATAAAGCATTTTCAACTCGGAGATCAAATTTTGCTCACTGAGAAAATAAGCAAGGGAAAAAAGGGGGGGGGGGGGGCTCCACCAAAAATTTAATAATCTTGTAATTCGTCATAATTGCCAAACCGTCATAATTTTACATACAATTCTAAATATTTACATCTCACCTAAATTTTCTCAAATCATTTGGAATTTGTCCATCTCACCAAGATTTTTCAGTTTTCCAGGTTTTGGAAACTCCCCAAGATTTTCCCAAGTTGCTCGATTTTGCCAACTCTCCTTCATTTTAGAAAAATCGATCCCAGTTTTCACAACTCTCCCGTATTTTACCAAGTGGCTTCGAATTTTGCCAACTCGACATAATTTTACAGAAAAAATCCAATTTTTTTTTAAAACTTATCTCAATTTTGCCAACTCCCCAAGATTTTACCAATTTCCTCTTAGATTTTGCCAACTCCCCTAGATTTTGCCAAGTTGTCTCGATATTGCCAACTCTCCTTAATTTCACAAAAACAATCCCAATTTTCACAACTTGTCAGTATTTTACGAAGTGGCTTTGAATTTTGTCAACTACCCTGGTTTTGCCAAGTTGTCTCGATTTTGCCAAATTTCCATAATTTGAAAGAAAAAAAATCTCAATTTTTGCATCTCATATCAATTTTGCCAAGTCACTTCGAATTTTACCAACTGTTCTAGATTTTGTCAACTTCCCTTTATTGTACAAAAAAATCCTAATTTTCACAACTCCCCTGGTTATTATCAAGTCAAGGATTCGAATTTTACCAGCCCCGATTTACTTTGGGAGGGGAGCCTCTCTCCCTCCCCCCCCCCCCCATAGCTACACTCCTGACCCTGATATGTTTAGTCTTTATACTCGTTTTCATATAAAGAATGGAGAGGCAAATCATTAAGATCAGAAGGTAACAACCAATGAAAAGATGCGAATCCCACAGTAATTCTACTATGAACAGCTGGCAGATTAACTCTGCCACAGCAAATCATTCCACTCTTACTCAAGAAATAAGTACTTTACCTAATGTAAATTATTATTATGTCTAGTTTCGGAAGTGAGCAATTGAAAATGCTGTTTTTAGTTTCGGACTATTGTAATGAACACAATGAAGCATAATTTCTTTTACACCGCTATAATAGCAACTAAAAGAATTGACAGCGTTGCTCATGTCAGTGCTGACATTAGCGCGCATTCTCCTAATCCGTTGCTTCGTTTCAATGCAAATTACCGAAAGTTTTATTTCCATTTCGACATATTTCGACCTATGTAATTTCCGAGAAATTTCACCGAATGGTTCTAAATTTCTCAAGCGGGTTCTCCCTTTGTGACCCCATGCTGGATTAAAAAATCAGATTCTTACCTGCAATAGGACTCCTTAATATTATACTGCTTTTGAAAATGTGAGGATTCTGGCAACGGTTGGTGGCTTTCTCGATTAGAAATTGCGAATGAAGCTGTGAATGGCGAACGGAGAAGAATGACGTCTTATCCAAAATCCTATTTCTAACCATCTATGAGAAACTATCGAGTAAATATTTTGCACTGGACATTCTCATGCTACTCTTATTTCGCTGATTGCGCTCTGATTTGTAACACGGATGTCCCGCTGAGTCCGAGATAGCCATGATATACACAGTCGTATCAGAATAATATGACCACCCACGGAATCACAGTATACCCTCCCAGGCGCGTCACAGAGTGCACATGATAAAGTCGACCACATTTAGATATAAGCGGTCAGCCAGGACAGGATGAGCCATAGTGCGTAACGTGAGCACAACGGGCAGAGGTATTGATTTGACGGATGTTCAAAAAGGAATGATCAATGGCTAGTGTGCCAAGGGTGGAAACATCTCGGAAACAGCAGACTTCGTGGGCTGTTCGTGAGGTGTTGTAGTAAAGGTGTACCAAGAATGGACCTCTGGCACACTGAGTACCTCCAGACGTCATAACTGTGGACCCCCAAAGGCCATCAACCCCAGAGGAGAACATCGCCTATGTCGAGTGGTAAAGGGAAATCGACGCGCAACAGTGCAGCAATTTACCACTCAAATGAACGCTGGGGCAACCAAGTACGTGTTCCCGATAACAGTAGAGCGAACCCTGTTATGCATTGGTCTCCAGAGTCGACACTGCGTAAAGGTGCCCATGTTATCCAAGGTCCAATCGGCAACGACGCCTGCAGTTCGCACGGGACTACCGTCATTGAAAAGTGGAAGAGTGGAAAAAGGTTGCCTTCTCCAACGAATCGAGATTACTACTCCACAGAAGTGATGGGCAGTGGCTGATACGATGTCAGACACACGAGAACCAACACCCGGACTCGCTTGTTGGTCAAGTACAGGTCGGCGGTGGCAGTGTGCATGTCTGGGGGATGTTCCTGGTATGACCTGGGCCCGCTAGTACCACTGGATCGATCCCTGAACGCCGATTGCTACCTGTCCATCCTCACCCCCCCCCTCACCCCCCGGAGTGGAACCTCCTTGTCGAGGGGGGGGGGCTTACTGTACCTCTGAGAAGTTGGGTTCGAATCGCTGGCTCTCTGGAGTTCAGATGTCTTGTGTCCCCCGGTGGAGGGGGGCCTGTCTAGGGACTGCAAATAGGTTTGGGTGGAGCCGGTCCATAGTCTCATTGACTTGTCCCCTGAGAAGCAAGAGGTTGCAGCCTTGATTGAGGGGCCGTACTTGGGGAGTTCTGCGGACTGAGCTTCACTCCTTCTTCTTCCTTCTTCGCGCACTCGTCTCGTGGGCTTCTTGATGAGGTCTCAGTGATATCATGGTCGGAGTACTGTTCATTGGGGGGCTTCGGCCCGTTCAGAATGGAGAGGCCGAAGTTGAAGGCTCCCAGCTGGGGGACTTCCACCCCGGCCAGCGGACTTATCGATGGAAAAGCCAAACTAAGAGTCCTCAGTAACTCTTTAGGCTACTAAGATTAGGTTAAATATTACACATGGTGGAGGATTTGAAGATGCCTCTGTGAAAGTGGGTGCAGGCTCGTCGGTGTTTCTGGCGTGCCTTGCGGCCTCGATGGAGGGGCTGGCCGAGGGTCTGCCGACTGGGACCGAAGTCCCGAGTTTAGTGGACTTATTGGTCGGCCCCTGAGAAGCCATAGGTCGTCTTGGTGCCCTGATGGAGAGGCTTCACTGAGGGCCTGCTGAGTGGAATGGATCCCCAGTCGAGTGGGCTCCTTTATCACCCCAGCAAAGTCTGGGGTGTCATGGAGTTGGGATGGAATGACCTTGTGGGCCTGCAGACCAGGATTGGAGTCCCCAGTCATGTGGGTTGTCTGCTCGGCTGCAACTAACTCTGGCTCGAGGTATTGCTGGGGAGGCCGCCGGTTGGTGTCCCGGAGGAGAGGACGAAATTGAAGGTCATGCAGAACGGGACTGCAGCACTATTAAGTGTGACTTATCAATGGGATATCCTGAAGACTCTCCATCATTTTAGCTTCCCCATGCAAAAAGTTAGGATATTATATATATTTTCTGGCTCTAAATTCAAAAGATACCATCTTATTTTTTGGCAAAGTATTTTGGACAAAATCCAGTGAGTGCTGGGCATATTCCTAGACCATGATTCAAAAATCCCAAAAGATCTCACTCTCACTGCACCTCAATGATTATTTCTACAGACAGGCTAAAAATCCCAAGCAGTGTTTCTTTCTTCACCAGGTCTTCCCCCGCAGTAAGGCAGATACAATGTAAGCAGCTTAGACAGTCAGGAACCTGGCTAGTCGATAGTGGTTTCAGTGACAATGCAGTGATAATGGTTTCAGTGACAATGGTGATATGCAGTAACAATACTGCGGTGCACCGGGATTGTCACGCATTATTTCGTTGTCCATCCTCGCTGACCACATGCATCCCTTCATGTTGGACTTTTACCCTGGTCATGATGGTGTCTACCAACAGGACCATGCGCCCTGTCATGTCACTAAGGTGATGCGTGACTGGTTCCAGGAAGAACACGACAGCGATGTCTCCGTTCTCCCTTGGCCGGCGAAATCGCCCGTCCTCAATCCCATAGAGCACTTGTGGAACCATTTGGATCGACAGGTTCGGCATGCGGACCCGCAACCACGTCATCTCCAGAACCTCCGTACTCTGCTGGATTCCGAATGGGCACATGTGCCTCTGGCAACCTTCCAGAGCCTCATTGCATCCATGTCATGCCGTCTCGCCGCTGTCATCCGGGGCAAGGGTGGTTATTCCCATTATTAGGTAGGTGGTCATATTATTCTGATACGACAATGTATTTTTTAATATTATAAACTCCTTCAAGTCAGGCTTTTTTTATGAAATTTGGTTTTATTAATTTGAAACATATTCTCATCATTGATGAACATGTTAAACTATATTAGGCCATTAGTAATACTCCTATTTTTCTGGGGTTTTTTCAATAACTAATGTTTCAGAGTTTTATACTTGTGAATGACTCAAACTATTTCTAATTTCACAAGAAATGAATCTGCTCTACATCTGAGAGGGTTTACTTGTCTGTTTCTCGTTTTTTTCCATTTCTATGTTTTCAGGACCCTCAAAATTATCTTTCCCCCTGAAAATGCCTTCCCTCTTTTAATAATTGGTAGGAACTGCTTCTAAATAGTAAGCGATAGAACCACTGAAATCAGTATATTGCGTCCTCTAATCGAAATTCAGACCAATGTAAGGGTTAGGACCCCCAAATATTTATCCCCAAACCCTTTAAAAAAATCCGGGTTTCTAGTTCATTTATATGAAGAGTTATGGTGATCACAGATATCTCTTTTCAATTAATATATAGATGTGAAACCGGGTAGAAGTTCTCTGAGGAGTTGAAGATTGATCTATTTTTATGGGTAGGATCTTGCTTTTCATTGGCTGTAATGGTTAAATGTTTTGAGGGAGACTTGTCGCTTGGAAATTGCTTCCAATCCTCCATAAGCACTAACTCATTCAATGCAGACTATTTTCTTAATCTGCACATTAAAGATAGTATTTGTGTCTAAACAATATTTTACAGTATCAAACGATTTGTGTATTGAATTTCAGAAGAGCGTTTGCAGAAATTCATGCCAATAAAAAAGATCATTAAGATTTAAAAATTTCTTAGATTTCAAATTTTTTGTATTTAAAAGCTAAAAGGAACGAAAAACAATTAAAACATTTCAAATTCAACAATTAGAGCAGGTAATCCAAACTTAGCAAACAAGCATTAAAAAATACTATATTCTTTAAGAACCACAGGAAAAATTCTCTATTTGAAAACGAAAAATCTACATTTCTAATGAGCAATGAATTTAAATATATATATTTAAAGATTCAAGAAAATATCTTTATGAAAAAACAAACAAAAACATTTATTTTGAATGATAATTATTAATTGACAAAAGACACATCATCGACAAAAAAAGTGAAATAAATTAAAAGAGCCAACAAAATTTATCAAATAAGTCATAGGTTGCCAGCAATGGTTTAGAATTTTGAAATGAATCATTTGTAAAGATGATATATAAAAAAAATTATACTGCAATTGGTTTTTTGAGAAAATTATTCATGCGAAGTGAAAAATTTATAAAGTCAAATTTTGAGCTTAGTGAAATGTATACGAAAATCCTGTAGAATAAGAATAAATTTTAGATGATCAAAGCATTACTTGACGTCATTTTCGTTCCATTTAATTGTAGTTTAATTACAAACGTTGTCATTGAATTCAATTGCTGAGTGAAATTTGAAATGAATTATAAAACATTGTAAAGATTGTTTTTTATCTTTCATACTTTCAACTTTAATAATTTAATTCTTGCTAAATCTTTATGCTGTCTTTTCTAAAAAAGCACTTTTTTCAAAACTATAAACGCTAAAATTTCAAATGCTTCAATTGCCAAAACTGTTGGACTTACATTAGTATTTTTATAACGTGTAATATAATTTATAAAATATGTATTTTATACATATATATATTATATTAAATTATTCATTCAGGTTTAAAATATAAATATTTTATAAATAATATATATTTAAATATGTATAATATGATTTATGTAACATTAAACTAAGGATTAATATTTAGAAAAATATGAAAATTTGTCTAAAATATAAAAAAGATTTTATCTGAATATTTTTTATTTTCAATTGAATAATTTCTGTACATTTTTCTAACAGAAATCATTTGATAGTATAAAATATCTTTATATTTTTACATTATCTACAATGCATAATAAGAGATTACTCTGTATTGATTGAGTCAGTTTCCATGTGGTATTAGAAAGTATTCAAAGTGTGATCAAGCATCAATCAAGCAGTCGTAAAGATCATGGTTTTTCAGGAATGTTCGGATATGTTTATAAATATAAAGTTTAAAGTTCTGCATTACACAATTTGATTGTTTTTCCTCTGAGCTGTGATTTTCTGCATACAATGGGCTAAATGACCAGGTCACAAGGGCTCAGGGAAAGCTCAGGGAAGGAGAGACTTTTAAGAGACAGATTAGAAGCCTTCCGTAATGGCAACAAATGTGTGCTTCAACGTACACAGAGTATGGTTCTGTTGCATATGTGGCCACGGCTTAACGTTTCTTCTGATGGCAGCAGTCTTTAGAAGCCCATCGGTATCCCCTTTCGGTTGACCAAGGGCAGGGTGGTTTTTTTCAATTTAATTAATAATATTTAAATTTCTATCTGGATTTGCTGATTTTTTTTAATGATTTTAGGAACTTTACTCCTAGGATTGCGTTGGATATCGTAGCTAACTTTAGAGATTTTTTACTTCATTGACTTTATTTTGGGGCTTTTTGAATAATGCGAAAGGCAGATCCTTTGCCTACATTGATAGCGCTTTTCATACTTATTTAAATGTTTCTCTCTATATAAATAGAAAAATCACTATCCGATAACTATAGCATGCGGTAGACTGCAGATATCGCGGTGGACTGTATGTTATAGCAGCACCGAAATAACTGTAACATGCAAATATTATTTGAAAGGAATAACAAATTTATATCTGATATATTACACAATGTTTTCGGGAAAAACTGTCTACTTACGTATTCTGCAAGTAATTTTCAATTATACTGCTCAAATCCCAATAGCCTAGTGGTTAGAAACCAGCCGACATTTGAACCCGAATAGCTTTACGTGTTACAATGCGAGGCCTGATGGTCAGACCTCTGCGAAATGTGTGTGTGGATGTGTGATGAATGGTGATATTTCTTATTTTTATTTCATTTATCAGGGCTTCACATTCGTTAGATCCCAGTGTAGCCAATGAGGTGTCCAGAGAATAAATACCTTGGTAACATTAACATAAATAAATAAATACCCCCTCAAGCAGCTGCTTGCCACAGAGGTCTGACAGGGGTCTGTCAGTTTATATGCCATAGTAGAAGGTCTGATAGGATGGCAAGACCTCAGCAGAAAAACGACACATACATCCATGCCTTACCCGGGGCTCCAACCCAGGTTCCTTAGATCAGTAGCCAAGCGCGCTAACTACTCGGCCACGGGACGGCTGGTAACATTATTCGTATGTAATTTTAGCTTTCGTCAGGTG
Source organism: Ryuthela nishihirai (assembly GCA_038380435.1). NCBI lineage: Eukaryota > Metazoa > Arthropoda > Arachnida > Araneae > Heptathelidae > Ryuthela > Ryuthela nishihirai. Next base: position 91,176,635 of record JAWZYU010000004.1, on the reverse strand, counting down.
TGAGAGAAGTCAACTCTATTCCAGTGATTAACCAAAATAGAGAATCTCTTTCGCACTGCGGGAGGAGAATTAATCTCCTCAGCATGGGAGCGGCAAGGGAATTCAGTTTAAAAGACCTTGACCACCTAGAAGTATTTCCTCTGACCACCTATAAGTATTAAAAAGAAATATCTATTAACAAACTTAGTATACAGAATTGTAGCAAAACCTTTTACACATCCAGTGATAGACAAACTGATAAATGATTTTCAGGACATCACCATTTTTAATTTACCAGGAAAAAAATCACTTAAAAGCCTTAATAAATAATAACTTAAGTGGAGATCACTTCATTCAAATAGCATGTTGGACTTCAGCATTTCCAATACTAAACACAAATATAACTAGTTTGCAAACAAAAAAATTCCATGACACAAATACTTTGAAACTACTTTCAGAAATTCACATTAATAATAATTACAAAAATTTCATACACATTTATACAGATGGTTCCTTATGAAAAGATAGAAATGAACTGGCAGGAGCCTTTATATGCCCAGAAAAAAAATATGAATATTTATTTAAATTTAAAAATTCCATTCCCATAATAATAGCCGAATTTACAGCAATAATCCTAGCCCTTAATTGGGCATTAAGATATAAAAACAAAAACATAGTAATCTTCACAGATAGTAAAGCCTGTATTGAAACTTTATAGAATGATCCTAATAAAAGTAATTTTAAACTATTCCTAAACGACATATTAATCCTAACTAAAAATCATTTAATAAATAATAATAAAATTTATATCCAATGGATACGAAGCCATGTGGGGATAAAATTCAATGAAGAAGTGGACAATAAAGCAAGAATGGCTTTAAACATAATTCCAAATATTGATACATCTTTTTTTTTTACGTACATGCATAAAAAACAAATTAAGAAAAACACATTAAATGAAACACAAGAATGGTACGAAACTATTGCCAGAAACACACACAGATTTAAAATATCATCTAACACAGGCATGTCAAACTCGTTAACCACCGAGGGCCATATTAAGTATTATATATTAAATCGCGGGCCGCAAAACAAAAAAAACAAATGGAAATAAAGATGAAGCATATCTTTTATTATAAACAAATCAATACATACAAAATAATAATACACAGAATATAAACATATTAAAAAATACATATGTATGTAGGAAAGTTTCTTTTTTTTTTCAATTTAACATTATTTAAATAAAATAATATCATGTTTTTTTTTGAAGAAACTTGGCAACGTTTTTCATTAACCAAATTTTCAAAATTTGGTTGAATTTGTTAAGCTGTAGTTATTTTTAAAATTACTTGCACATGCTTGTCTGTTAATCTTGATCTTTCCGCAGTTTTATTATTTTTTAAAGTGGAAAATAGTTGTTCGCACAAATATGTGCTACCGAACATAGATAAAATACGTTTAATTGCTAATAACACATTGGGAAATCGGTCCGGTGATAAATAATTATAGAAATGTGGAATCCCAACATTCATATATTTTTGTTTCAATACGGAATTGCACTGAATTTCGATTAGTTCCAGTTGTAAATTTTCATCAACAGTTTCAACATCAATGGACAAAGGAGAAGTAAATAATTGAAATTGATTTTCACATTTCTTGAAGTCCAAAAATCCTCTTTCGAATTCATTTTCTAACAATTTAATTTGGTTGGCATATTCTGAAAACTTCAATTGTGGTGATTTTTGTAATAACGACTGGCAAGATTCAAAGTGAGATAAATTTTCTTTTTGAATTTGTTTTTGCCAGAGTAATAATTTCTGTTTGAAAACGTTGATATTGTCAAATAAGGTGGTAACCACATGCTGTTTGCCTTGTAGTTTGAGATTAAGTTGATTAAGGTGATTTGTAATGTCAACGGCAAAAGCCAGATCTTTTATCCATTGATCGTCTTTTAATATTTCACATTCATAATTTTTGGATTCTAAAAAAAAATTATAATTTCGTTCAACAATTGAAAGAATCGCTTTAAAACTTTATGACTGGAAAGCCATCGAATTTCTGTGTAATAAGGTAGATCGGTGTATTCACTTCCTATATCTTCTAGAAATTTACTAAATTGACGGTGATTAAGTCCACGTGCGCGAATATAATTTACAATTTTAGTAACTTTTTTTAAAACATGCCCGATATTTAGAACTTTGGAGCATAATGTTTGTTGATGAATAATACAATGAAAGCGTTGAAGAGAATTATTACCTTGTTCTGTGCATTTTTCTTTTACTTGTGTAATAACTCCTTTAATAACACCAGTCATAGCAGGAGCACCATCAGTTGCAAGAGAAACTAGTTTTTGCAATGATAAATTATATTTATTCCAAACATCCATCATTGCGTTAAAAGTATCAACCCCAGTGGTTGTATCGTGCATTGGGATAATCTCCAAAAGCTCTTCACTTACTTTCAAGTTCGCATCACATCCGCGAATAAAAACAGCTGGCTGAGCTTTATCTTGTACGTCTGTGCTTTCGTCAATTGCAATGGAATAAGTTTCAAATGTTAGAATTATTGATTTTAGTTGATTACGTAAATTTTCGGCTATATCATCAATTCTGCTGGCAATGGTATTTCTTGTTAAGCTTACATTTTTGGATTTTTTTAATTGTTCTGGGCACAATACTTCCATTGCCTGAATCATACATTCGCTAATAAATTCCCCTTCAGTGAATGGTTTCGACTTGGTTGCAATTAAATGCGATATCAAATAGCTCGTTTTTACAGCAGCTGTATTGTCTTCAATAGGTTTGGCAAATATGCTTTGTTGTTTTTGAAGTATCAATCTTAATTCTGACAATTTATCTTCACGAAGCTTCCCTACATATTTGTCATAATTTTCTTTATGAATTGTATCATAGTGTCTTTTAATATTATACTCTTTAGAAACCGCTATGGAGTTTCTACATATCAAACATAAAATTTTATTTTTTCCTTGAATACAAAAGTACTTTAATTCCCAATTTTCTTGAAAAGTGCGATGCTCTTCTTCAATTGATCGTTTTCTGCTCATACTTATGGAGAGCTTCTGCATTGTTTTAATAAATTGTCAGTTAAACACTAAACAAAGAACATTACTTTTTTAAACCAGATGAAAATTGTTATATGCAAACTAGACTAGAACGCAGTATTCGTTCACTGACTGGCTAACGAATAGCTTCCGACTCTACTGACATTTCGTGACTCATTGCCATGCGCAAAGTACGTACATTTGAATGACCTCGAGACATGTGTATACATGTCGGAGCCCGATCGTAGAATTGCTCATATCATGAAATGCCACTATTTCAAGAAATGATCGGGCATTTCATGATATGAGCAATTCTACGATCGGGCTCCGACATATACATTTATGCGCAATAGTTTCCCTTATATATAAATGGAAATGTTTTCTGAAATACGTTTATTTAATTCATGTACCGTGTACGTACTTATATTTTTAATTAAAGAATCCAGTGTTGTCAAAAGTTCAATAAACGTATTGGTTATCAATCTTGGCGGGCCGCGTGTTTGACATGCCTGATCTAACATAACAAAATTCAATAACTATGGATTTTGCAAAAAAGAATTTAACCTAATATTAAAAATTAAAACTAACTCAGCCCTTACCAAATCATTATTATACAGAATGAAAAAAGTAGACATTCCAACATGTGATAAATGCCATATTTATGAAAACTTAGAACATATTATATTCCATTGTAAAAAATATGAAAATGAAAGAATAAAATATTTCCAGGCATTAAAAAATATTAACATTACAACATATAATTTTAAAAATATCTTAGAACCAGCTAAAAAGACAGATAAAATTAAATGCCATAAATTTCTTATAACCTATATTAAAGATATTGGTTTGTTTTATTGTTTATAAACAAAAAAAAAATTAAAAAAATAAAAAAAAATGATAATAAGAAACAAAATTCTTTAAAAAAAATATGAAGAATGAAATGAAAGAAATTTATTTAAAAAAAAGAATTCTCATAAAATGTTCTCTGAATGAGTTTGCAGTCGGGTGGACTCCGGACTGCAAGAATATTCAAAGCGAGATTTATTCAATCATCAATCAATCAGAGACCGCAGCTTCTAACTCTATTCAGCGTTGCCAATATCAACTAAAGCAATAATCGTACCTTGAAGTAAAAAATATCGTCTTTCACAGTTCACTATTGCACAGGTGCCGATTCGAATTTCGTTTTTCACATGATGCAAGATGTAATTTGTGTTTTTCAATTATAAAATGACACGTGGGCTAAAAGATGCTTTTGTCCCCCCCCCCCCCCCCCCCCCCGCCTAAATAAGCACGGGGCAATTCCCCCATAACCCCTGTGGAGTCGGCGCCTATGCCAAAGGATGTTCAGACTTTCATGGAATAAATGTTCATAACGTTGACAAGTCGGATTTCTTTCATAACATCAGGAGATTTTATGAGACAGGCCAAAAGAATTATGTCGTCTCTTATCTCTGGTTTGGATTGTTTTAATTATGAGCAGCACTTTTTTTTAGCACAATGTGCTAATTGGCCAGATCACAAGGGATCGGAGAAAATTAAGGAAGGTGATTCACTGGGTAGCTGTTAGGAGACAATTATAGCCTCTTGTCAAAGAAATCCAGCGTGCTCTTTAATGTGTACAGTATATGCCTATAGCTGGTCTAGTGGTTAGCATACCTGACTACTAAACCAGGGGGAATGTCCCTGTATATTTGTTTGCATGTTGTATGAGAAATCAGGAGAAGCCCAATATAGCTTCTAAGTTATCTCCATTCTTTGTTGTAGGGTAGTACATTCTTTACTTTAAAAGATAAAAACATGGCTCTCCTGCACACGGAGCCACGACTTAACGTTCCATCCGATGGACAGTGACCTTTCCAAGACCATTAGTGTTGCCTTTCTCACCGAGGACAGAACAGGAGTAGGGGAGAAATTTCTCAACGCCGGCACAGTTTGGACTCGAACCTGGGAACTGCAGATTACGAGCCTGGAATCTTACCTCTGGATAATTAAGTTTTAAAAAAAGTAGAGTTTTTTATTCCAGATTATAAACCATCAGGAACTGGGAAAAAGTGGAGACTCTAAATTTCCAAATTTTATTCATTATAATGATCGAGACCTGCTTAATACAGATTTATTTGACTATACTCTGTGGTATTCTTTCAACTCATTAGGCATCACTTGTTCTGACAGTATTGATACACACTGATACAAGCTGTAACAACATGAGAAAAAACGAAGAAGATGTTTTCCAACATTATGTAAACTTACAAAGCAATGCTCATGTACACTGTCGTATCAGAATAATATGATCATCTACCATAGTATATGTATGGTAGGTGGTCATATTATTCTGATACGACTGTGTACTTCCACATAGTAAGAAGAAGTGGTGAGAGGTTTGAACAAGTCAACTGTGATTTAAACTACTCATGGGTCATCACTGGAATCACCAATTCTAAATACCCTGTTGGACTGTTCTTGCAGAAAAACATGGCCATATTATCCAATAGTCACAGTAGACACTGTGGCTAGGACCAACGAAAAGATTTTTGGCTTTGTCAAGTCTCCTGTAAATCCTGTTACATGCCGTTTTGCTCTCCGAGAAAAATTATTCAAAATAATTTTGATCACCATCGAAATCAATATACCCATAAAATTGGAGAGGGATCTGGGGTTGCTCAGTCGGTATCGCTGCTAATTTACAGTTCTCAATCTCTAGTCGCACCGATGTAATTATCTCCGCTAAACCATCACTCTGCCATAGCTAGTAGGGGACATCTATGATCTTGGAAAGGCCACCTTACGTCAGGTGGAAAGTAAAACTGTGGCCACGTGTGCATGTTAAAGAGCATGTTTGATGGCCTTGATGGGAGGTATGCATATGTCTGCTAATACCTGTCCAGTGAGTCCCCTTCCCCAAAATTCTCCTACCTCTTTGTCTCCTTGTGACCTTCCTTGGGCCTGATTTGAGGTAGTCTGTGAGATAGTAGACGTCAGAAGTTTTAATTGCAGATAACTCATTGGAGGTGATCCTGTGAACATTTTGATCCCTTTCCGGGGGGACGAAGGGTGAACGGCAAACTCAAGGTAGCCCACGACAATAACCCGGGAGAGGGGGGGGGGGGTATGGGTTTGGATCTCTTACGAAATTTATACGAACACTCGAACTTGTCTATCTGCTTTGAAATCCAAAACAGGTGCCTTTTATAATTTCATTTTAGCCCTATATTATTTATTTTTTAAATCTGTTTTTAGTGTCTGACATATAATAATTCTATATGATAATATAGAATAATAATATATAAATAAATGATTAAAATGATAAAGATTAAAAATATATTTTATGTGGATTAAAATGTTACCTAAAGATTGAAATGATATTTTATATGGAAAAAATTTTTATAGTTATTTATTTTTAAGCCTATTTTTAGTGTCAACTGTAAAATTTTATTCCATATAGAATGTCATTTTAATCTTTCTTGAGGTGCATTTTAGTAAATGGGAAACCCTACTCAAATCCTTTTTTCTGACCACCGCACCTCTCAAAACTAAATCCTAGATAGGCTTGTGACTCTATGACCTCGATCAAAAGGGTTGAGAACAGGTTCGGATCTAGCAAAAAAATAAACGGAGGAGCAAGAGACTCGATTTCCATTCGAATGTAACATTCACCCCCCCCCCCCTCCTTCGTTTTACGTTTTTTTTTTAAATATTATTGAAAAATGCACGAAATATGCACTAGTTAATAATTTTTAGCCTCCATTATCTTACCAACATTCTGAAAAGAGGGGGCATGGCTTTCTTCCCCCCGACACTCTAGATCCGGCTCCGGTTGGAAATATGGCGGAACATCCGTTTTGATAAACACATGAAACCGACAAATTGCAAGTGAAAAGCAGCAGAAAGAAAGGTAAAAAAAAGTTAAATTGTGAAATTTTCGAAATTCCAGCGGGTGTAACAACATTTTATAGTTCTTTTATAAAGAGAAAAATAAAATGGAAATAAGGAAGAAAAATGTAAGAAATTTTTATGATTCGAAAAATGTGTCTGCCTCAAATAGTTACTTTTCCAGGTATGACGGGATCACCAGAATATAGTCAGGTGTTTCGGCAGACCAATCCATTCTTGTCCTCAACCCTAATAAGAGGGCTTTTGTCAAAATTTATCTTTAAAAAAATAATTTTAAAAATTGACATGATTTATATATGTGGTAGACGTAACTTTTTGTTTTATTAGTGTCGTGATTGAGTTTTTTATTCATATTCGTTCGTGTCATTTCATAAATTTCTTCCATTTGAAATAAGCAAATGTCTCATTACGTTTACGTGACGTAATAAATAGATTGCTCTCTTAACTATGTAAATTGTTAGAAGTGAAGTTATCATTATTATATATCACTTATGGGTTGAATCATCAAGTACCTTTTACGTAACCGACTTCCTTAGTTCAGTTCTAATGTGGCGAAAGCATTACTAATTGCAGTTAAAAATTAAATACATTTTACCCAATAGAGATTAGTAATTACTCATTAGCGGAGCTGGATCTACAGGGGGCAAAGGGGACATCTCAAGGGGTAAGGCCCCTTGACAATGTTAGTACGATTAATAATGTTAAAAGTTATTTAACATTGAATATTGTATGCATTTTTCGAAAAAGAAATTTTCTAAAAAACCTCTGAAACGGACGGGTGGGGGAGGAATATTGCATTTTCATGGGAATCTAGACTCTTAACCCCCCCCCCCCCAAGCTTTTGTTTTTCTGCATCGGAGCATACTCAGTAGTATGTCTTCTTTTTTTAATAAATAAAAATAATTAAATAAATAAGTCAAATCAAAGACTTTATTACATTTACATTTATGCAGATGAATAAAGAACAACAAATAAATGATAATTTATGTTATTTGAAATAAATGCAATCATCAAAGAAATGAGATTCGTATGGATTTTCGTAGAAATCACACAGTTGAATTTGCTTCCTTAATTTAATTAAAATTAGTGTAATTGATGGTGTCATATCCACAGGAACAAATTATTCAGAAATAATCATCCCTAGTCTAAATTGAAAATATGCAATGATCATGATTTCAGGCATTCAAAATAGTCGCCATCTGTTTCTGAGATAAGAAATACAAAAATTATTCAATTAATTTGAGGAACGGGAGTGGCCCGGTCGATAGGGTGACTCGTAATCTGCAATTCCCAGGTTCCAATCCCACCTGGGCCAGCTTTGAGATTTATCTCCGCAAAAATCCCCGCCCTCAGTCAACACCACCTAGAGGAGAAGGCCCTACCAGTCGGTGAAGCGATTCTGATGACGTCAATTTAGTCGACCCGTAGCTAGTAGCGTCGCCTCCATCTTGCTGTTGTTCGTGTTTAGCTAGTTCGGCAAAACGTTTTAGTGTGTGCACACAATATTTTACGTTCATTGATTTTTTTTTAGCGAAATGCCATCGCGCTGCTGCGTTCCTCAGTGCTAAAATGTTCTCAGTTTCTAAATTTCCAGAAGATATCGATTTGCGACAGAAATGGATTCGTTCAATACCAACCAAAACTTCTGTCCAAAGAAAGCTTCCAAGGTAAGAATAACTTTATTCTGTATTAATATGTGTTGTCATATTTATGAACTTCTAAAGTAAAAATTATCGTTTTAATTATTGTATGTTACGTTTGTATAATATACGTATATAATATCATTGATCTGTTATGGATTAATTTGACGTTATTTCTATTAAGTAAGAAACCTAATATGAAATAAAAAATGTCGAATGGAATAAAAAAATGTCGAATGGAATAAAAAAATGTCGAATGTATGTATGTTAAAATGCTTAAATAGAAAAGAATATTTGACAGTGACCAGACTTTTTATTTAATAGATTACAGTAGTAAGTTAAGAAATTGGTACTTTTGTTGGGATAGTTTCAGGGTCTAATGTTATATCACTATATTTATATATCCATAGAGTTCAAATATATCTCGTATAAGTTAATACGATAATACTGTTTAATACTGTTAAACTTGAAATACATATATAAGCCAAAGGCAAGATCATGGGAAAACCTACTTTTAAATACAAAATCTCTGCATAAGTATTAGAAATTATTTTGGTGTTATTACTAATAGTATACTTGAATACAAATTGGACCCATGTTCAAAGCCTAGAGATGGCTTTGTGAATATGTATTATTTTCCTGCTGAAGTTTTGCCTACCTCACACATCAGCTATTTTTTTAATAAAAGCAGGACAGGTAATGGTAAAAGTTTATTGTAGAAACTGTCGACAAACAGTAAACTTCCTGACCAATCAATTCCTAATAACTTTCAGCATTAAATCAATCTGCATAATTATATCTCTAAAATCAGGTCAAGTTATAGTGGATATTAAAGAATGGGTGGGCTACATCTAGCGTACATATGGATTAATAAATGAAAGGATATTTTGAAAAAGGATTTAATAGTAAAGTTAAAGAATTTTTTTACTTTCAAAGGAGTAATTAAAAGTGCATATATTTCCAATCACTCTCATTGTAAAATGAGATAAGTCAGGTATATTATAATAAAGGTATAACAGTCCACTGTCATATCCTTATTGCATGTGACTGCAGATTTTGTTTTAATTTTGTTGCAAATGTATTCTATAATCATATTAGAGAATATTTGAAGGGATATCTGTCATTTCATCTATTATGTTAATATAAATATGTTAAACACCACAAATGCATACAATATTGTTTTCGAGTTAACGTCAAAGTTTATCCTCTGTACTGACCACTGGTTTGGATTTTACAAATGAAGAAATCCAAAAATTATCACAAAAATTTGAGGTATTTTGATTTTACTGATATGTAATGGTAAAAGTTTATTGTAGAAATTGTCGACAACAGTAAACTTCCTGACCAATCAATTCCTAATACCTTTCAGCATTAGTATAATACCAGGTGCTGTCTATATAAATAAATTTATGCCTAATAAACTGAAAATTACAGTAAGAGGAAATTGTCTGAAGCAATAAACTTATTACTGGAGTTGTTTTCAGGCTCAATTCCTGGACTAGAATATTTCAAACTTTTAAACGTTCATTCATAAGAGTGTTGTTTTACACGATTTTCAGCTCAGTATGATTTTTCGCATTTTATTTTACATTATCACCTTATAGTGGCATTACCAAAAACACTTTATGGTTAGTACTAGCAGTGGAATGCTATTAGATGGTTAGCATTAGTTTCAAGGATATATATTTTTCAAGGATTATATATGTTTCAAGGATTATATATGATAAAAGAAGTGCTAGAAATATTGAGAAAAACCGGCTTACTGGTAGAATAGGTGCATTCCTTGGGAGAATTCATTCTTTTAACCATGGATTTTTATTGAAATCTTAGAAAATACACTGATTATAGAATTGTTTTGAATACAATTATAGCTTTTACTTTCGAAGGTAAAAAGTCTTCAGTTCTGAATAAAATTTTTTAGTGTGTGGTGTACAGTATTCCTGGTGTTTGGATTTTTGTTTTAATGTTTATCATTCATCAGAGGATTTTTGTACATATTCTCAATATTTCTTTTGCATACATAGGTGTGTGAACTCCACTTTGCACTATCTGATGTTGAAAGAGAAACCAGCATGTTTGACATGAAAACTGGGAGAAAGCTTTCTGACCTCTCAAGTATCCATATACTGATGGAGAGGTACTGTTCAACTACTTTTAAAGCATCCACAAATACACTTTAAAAAAATATTACGCCCAAAACTGAAATCGTTGCTGACCACTACCTCAGTCAGAGTTTGAAGTAACAGAAAGTTTACCTTTTATGACAGTGCATAGTTACTAATCATTATGACACTTTAGGAGAAATAACCTTTGATTGTTTATGAAATAGGAATAAAAATCACTGCACCATATATTTTATAGTATATTTAATGAGTGTTGTTTTTTTTGACTCAACTGTTAGTACTTGGCAAAAAAACTTAGTATGAAAAAACTTATTTTATTTCACAAAGAAAGCATGTCCTCCTTTTATAACACTGGCATCGAGTAACCCTACGTCTGGTGGTTATTTGTTTGGATCTCACCTGGCTCAAGATAATTTTTCCACTATACTCATTATCATCATAATACTTAAGGAGTTTGATAGTGATTAAATGTTAGTAAATCAATGAGGTACTGTGGAATAATTTGTGTATGTTACTTTCACTTTGAGAAAATTATATTCAGATTTTTATACAATTTGATATTGTGTTAAAGTCAAAATGCTGATTGTCTAATTTCACACCTTAAAAATTACTCTTATGAGATTTAATATAATTCAAAAATTTATGTTTGGTAATCTTAATCATGTTACAAATTTGATATCAGTGGTTGATATTTTTAAGTAAATATTTTATAGAGTCCAGAATCCAATGTCTTAATTTCACCCAATGCAGATAATTTATTTTAAACTGTTAAATAAAGATAATTAAATAAAGAAATTATTAATCTTCATTCATCTTTAATATCTGGAAAACAATTTCCACAGGCTTTGAGCCAGTAATTGAATATGGATCTTCTATAAAGCGTGCTTTTTGATTTTTCTTATTACACGAGTCTTTGGATTGTCCATCTGCTCGTGTACTTGGTTAGTCTGCAAGTACCTGAAAGTACCTAATGTTAAAGAGTAGGTTAAGAAATATCAAATTTGAAGGGAGGTGAAAATAGCTGGTTGTCATTTTCATCAGTTAGCATGAAGCCTTTTGGAAAGTAATGATACACTGTAATGGAAAAGTCTCCACAACATCATAGACCCACCTTCAAATAATTATAGCCCAATAAATACAATGGTGGAAAACCCTTTGGAATGGTGTGCTATTGTTTCAACCATTGTTTTTTAGACACAAAAACTGGTTAACTTTATTGTCAAATGTTTTGCAATATTTTAGTGGAAATTTTATTGCATCCAAGCTGCAATAGCTATTTTCAGTTCCTTTAACTATATTTTGCTACTGTACAGGGTCTACTAGATTTATTTCATTTTTATTTTACTGATTTCATGTCTTTTGTGGCTAAATCTATGATCAAAGGGAATCTCTACCTGCACTTGTCAGTAGGTTTTTTTCTTAATATTGTGTTTAGTGTTACTTTTGAGTGATCTTTTGCCAATTCCACAACATTTTCACTTCCCACTATACTCTTATGGCTGGACCCCTGAAGATAAATTATATTTTTGGTTGTCTTTAAATTTTTTTATCAATGTATCAAATACTTGGGGTGGATGCTTTTGTTTGGACAGCTATTCAGTATGGATGCAATATGTGACAGTATATGGTTTTCTTTCCAATCCATTTCATTGCTTCTGTTATACATGCATTTAGTGGAGTATGAAATTTATAATTTTCTGTTGGAACATATACCACCAGTTTCTGGATGAAATGATCAACTGAAACTCATTAAACTGCAAATAGAATTTTCTGAATATTATTTTTCCTTCATTACTTTAAATTGAGAACATTATAAGCAGAAAACTTAAGTGTCAATCTTTGGTTTTTGTAAAAGCCATGGGAGATTTAGGAAGTTAATTTATTCCTTGATTTTCTTTAATATATATGCATATCTTGTGGCTTCTTCTGCCTTGCAAATGTAGGATTTTTTGAATTTCTAATAGTGATTGCCAATGGGTGTTTGATATGCCTATGAACTAGCCTGGTCAACAGATCAATAAGGTTTTCTGTATCATTGGGGGATGTCAGTTTCTGCTTGGAGGGAGATGATTGACTATGTTATTAGAAACCTTGTACTGGTTCTGATACACATTTTCTTCTTCCAAGTTCTTTGTTAATAATTGGTTTTACACTGATAGTGAGTTAAAGTAATATTAAAATTTTAATGTAAGAATATCTGTTTATAAAGGGAAAATACCCTGTTGCTCTTAGCATTCGAAAGTATCTTCACCAGATATGGCAGTTAAGATATGCATAATAGTTAATGACTTAAGGTTTAAAAAACTCTGCAGAAGGTCAAGATTAGAATAATGTTTTTATTTAATATGTTTCCAGGCATGTTAAGTATATGCTCTTTACAAAATAGCAAAACATTTTTTTCTGTTCTGTATATTTTTGACACCATACAAATTTAAAGTTATTTTGTCGACTTGCCTTTGGGAAGGAATCCTATTAAGAACCTACTGGTGTAGTTTATTTTTGCCACTTCATCAACCTTTATGTAAATGATATCTAGATATTTTTTTAATTCTTCAATTTGATTTGCACATTTGGAGTATACTGAATCATTTGGAATAGCTTGACCTCTCTATAAAAATATAAGAAATTTTTAGATGCCAATTCTATCTATTCAATGTTAGTAAAATGTTCAACAGTTGATATATATTGCTTGTAGTACTTTATTTTTACTTAATTCAAGTTTTGCAATGTCATTAAATCTGAGTTGCTGATGATGCTACAATTCTACTAATTATATATATAGCTGCAAATTTTACAAGTTAAATCTTTTCTTATTACATGTATGTACAAATGTATTATCATAAATATTTTCAATTCTGTGTTATAAAAGTCTGTGTTTGCAGCCATGAAACTACCCCACATACACTCTGTTAATTATGATCACCCAATCCCATGTTATGTCAATGGAAAGATAATTTCAAAGCTCTGTAATTTCTAAAATAAACATTTCATGGGAAAATATGACTGAATATATATAAGTTAAAAATCTATCTTAATTTTCTATATTCCAATAATATTCATTTCGTATATAAAGAGGCTTCGCTTGGTTACTAACCTGGGTTCGAGCCCTAGGTAAGGCATGGTTGTTCGTGTTGTTTCTCTGCCGGGTTTCCGCCATCCTCACAGACCTACTATGGCATATAAACTTACTGGCTCATGTCAGACCTCTGTTGTAAGCAGCTGTTTGAAGGGGTATTTTATTATATATCAACATCTTAAACAGTAATGCGCATTCTGCAGAGTTGGTGAAAATTTAAATAATTGTTAAATTTTCTGTTAAAACTATGCTAATAAAATTTAATATGGGATACTGTTTTGAGATTAACTTATTTCAACTACTTCCCAGATCAATATTTTAAAACAGCCATTGTTCATATTAAATATCCCAGTTTTCATAATTCTTTGATTTTTAATGAACATAGATTTAGATAAATTTGATTGAGATCTTTAATTGATCTTCATTTCATTTTTTTTTTCATAAAAGCTCATTTTAAAAGTTAGAAAGGTTTGAGATTAGCTTTCCATTGACATAACATGGAATTAGGTTTCATAATTACTGAGTGTATATGGATATTTCAATGTGACCTTTACATTGTATAATACTCATTGTATTTTATATTTCTGTTGTATTTTGAATCTGTTCAAACCTTTTGACCACATGTATTTAGATGTTGCTTTCATGTTTCTTCAGAATTTTTTTTCTATTATTAAAGTTTATTATGATAACAAAAAGGATAAAAATTTCTATGTTATGTGAAGAAATTAGTTTTAATATGCATTAGGGTGAAAAAGTTTGGGAAAGCAATTTTTCTTTTCTTTTTATTTAAAAGTCATAGTTGTTCTAGAAACAGTTTTTATTAATGTGATGCATTTTAAAAACAGCTTTCATTATTAAACTATTTAAAAAAAAAAGAGTTCAACTGGGATGAATGGAATATCATAAAATTTTCCTTTACAATTTAAATAGTATTGCACAATATTAAGTTCCTTCATATTGCTTAAAAATTCTCCCATATGATTGGTGAATTTTCCTGTTTTAATTGCACAATTTTCTTAAAAATAAAGCAAACAATGAAATATTTGTTTTCAAAATATATATGTATCCTATATATATATTTGTTTTCTCATATTGTAAATAAAAGTATTTTTTAATGTGGAATTTGTTGGTTGTTTTTCTTAAAATATGCAATATTGAAACATACTTTTTTCATTAAATAATGTTTTAGACCTCATATATATATACATACATATTTGTGAAAAAAAATAGATATCTGTGGTATTTTGTAACAAGTAGTTTTTTTCTAAATATCAACGCTCTTCTAGAATCCTTTAAGAGTGAAAATTTAGTACTTGTTCAATACATTAATCGATCATTTGCAAAATTCGTTAAAAGTTTTGAAATTTCAGAACATTTAAAGAGTGTTATTATCTAAATAATAATTTAAAGCTATCTGTATAATCGGAAACGGTAATTAATGGTTTATCAATACTAATCAAAGCAAAAAAAAAGTTATCTCTAAAAAAAATTTGAAAAAAATGGGATTTTTTTTTAATTATATGAAAACAAAATATTTTAATGATTTATTAGTGAATATTCAAAATCTAAATGGGAAGTTCTATTAACAAGGATACGCTATCTCTCAATCTATTCTGCCGGCAGTCCGGTCTAGTAATGTTGACGTCACAAATCAGTGGTACGGCCTTCTCCTCTAGGTGGTGTTGCCTCATTCCGTTGGGGACATCGTTGGGCTTGGAAAGGACCGCCGTCTGTCGGATGGGACGTTAAGTCTTGGCCCCGTATGAAGGAGAGCCATACCCTGTGCACGTTGAAGAACAAGCTATATGACCCAGACGGGGAGGTATCATCTATCTCCTAACAGTTGTCCAGTTGGTCCCCTTCCCCCAACCTTCTCGGGGTCATTTGACCTGAATATTTAGCTCTCTCTGAACATATCCGAATTGAATTCTTCCGGGTTAATAATCCTTTAACCTGACTCATTCAAAAAGTTGATATTATTCTCTGCATAAAAATTTGTAAAATATTATTTAATGTAGTGTAATAATAATTTAGCATATTATATAAAGAATGATACAAATTAAATAAATTAATTTGTTTTTAATATTAGATTATTGATGTTTGAGTAAGAAATAGTTTTAAAATTCGTAGAATATATAACAATTTTGTCCTTTAGTTCATTTTGACCATTTAACTCATTGTGTGCAAAAAAAAAAACGTGCCGCTCAAGTAAAAATCATCCCAATTGTTAATTTGCACATTCTTTTGCGGAATTTCCGGGCTGTTGTGAACCTGTAATTCTAAGAGGAGTAAATGATTAACACTCTTAAACTGAAAACTACAGTAACATATTATAATCTTGAAATGCCGGTTAAAACACAAGTATCATTCAAATGAAGATAATTTTCGTTTCAACAATATGCGTTCCAAATTCCCGAAGGAAAGAAATGAACGCATATTATTGGAAATCGAGAGTGAAATAGATTTAATTTCTTTAAATTCTCTTCACTCACAGTTTTTCATAAAAAGCTAATTTAAGAAGTTACTGAGTTATGCATCTCAGTTACTATCATCAACATAACACGAACCCAGGTTCGAGTCCCAGCTGGGTCAGCGTTGAGATTTATCTCCGCAAAATTCCCCGCCCTGCCCACGGTCAGTAGGGGACACCGATGGGCTTGGAAAGTCCGCCGTCCGTCGGATGGGACGTTAAGCCGTGGCCCCGTGTGCAGGAGAGCCATACCCTGTGCACGTTAAAGAACACGCTGGATGGCCTTGACGGGAGGCTATCATCTGTCTCCCAACAGCTGTTCCAGTGGGTCCCCTCCCCCAACCTTCTCTGAGCCTTCGGGGTCCATGTGACCTGGCCATTTAGCCCATGGTGTGCAAAAAAGTGCCGCTCAGAGGTAAAACAACCCAACCCATAACACGAAATTGTACCTATTAAAGTGACTGCTAACTGTACATGCTTTTCTCTTACACAAGGAGATAGCTTCACATTGTGAAACTTTACAATGCACTGACAGTTTCCTGACAGACCTTCGCGAATAGTGTATGTAGTGATATTTCTTATTTTTATTTCATTTATTAGGGGTCCACCTCAGTTGGACCGCAGTGCAACCAATGAGGCTTCCAGGAACTGAATTTTTTGTTAACATTATTCGAATGGAATTTTAGCTTTCGTCAGTTGTGAGAGAAGCGAACTCCATTCCAGTGAGTAACCGAAATAGAGGACCTCTTTCACACTGCAGGTGGAGAATTCATCTCCTGAGCATGGGAGTCGGAAGGGGATTTCGTTTTAAGATGAAATTCATTGCAAAAGTGAATTCATTCTTATCCCCCCCCCCTTATAGTTACTTTTCATATCTCCCCTGAAAATGTAATTACCGACTCCCAGCTCTTAAAGCTCATCCATTCAAATATATGTTGCCCCAAAAGTCACACCTTAAAGGTTTCACTCATATCGTTCCTTTTATAGGTTAGCTTTCTCTCGTCACAATCAGATACGTATACAATGCATTTTCAAAAGTGTTGTTAAAATCATCTTGTAATTCTTGCGTCTTCAGTTATTTTTGCCCCGTAAAATAAAGATTACATTACTTAATATATCGTGAAAAATATCCTACTTATACTTTTCTAATATTAATTTATTTGTCCATTCGTGTTATTATTGTTTGAGTGCAAATTTGATCGAAGTTAATAAACAGTGAGGTATCATCGATAATGATGGTTTACATTTCTGATTATGTCCGTCATCGGGAAAGCCGCGAAACTTTGGGAAAAAGTAGGATATGTTAGAAACTTATACTGGAAACGAAAGCAGCGCGTGCAGTTTTCTGGTTTGAATTTTTTTTTTCATTTTTTGTCAAGAGATAGATGGCGAGCAATTAAAGTGAATTTTTTGCTGAATAATCTAGATCGGGGTCCTGCTAGGTTTTTTTCCCAAGTACGGCAAAAGTAGTACGGCTTAGTCAGATAGAATTTTGCTTTCTAAGTGTTAATTACGTATAAAAAACCAATTAACTTCATTCGTTTTAATGAATTTTTTAATACTTATTTACATTAGGGTGCCGTCCAGTATCTTAGTGGTTAGCACGCTTGGCTGTTGATCAAAGGGACCTGTGTTCGAGCTCCGGGTAAGGTATGGATGGTTGTGTTTCTGCGGAGTAGAAGGATTGCACCATCCTCTCAATCCTTCTACTCTGGGAAATAAACTGATAGGCTCCTATCAGACCTCTGTGACAAGCAGCTGCTCGAGGGGGTATTTTTTTTACATATTACGGTAGAAAAGTAGTAGCTTACATCTAAGAAAATGCTGTGTTTTCTTTTTCTGAAATAAAAATTTAAGAGTATCATTCCATCTATAAGTGGAATAGAAGAGAGTCTAAAATTTCTTTGGGAAATCTTTTACTAAGGCCCCTTCAGAAAATCAACCATTGGACACTGATGCAATTTGACACAATTAATGGCTCTAACTGCGTACATTTTCACAGATATTAAATTGATTTGCAAAATGTAACACACCTAGAACGGTATTTTTTTAATTTATTTTTTTACTTCATTAAACTAAGGGCATTAAAAAAAATACTTTTACAAACCACATGTCTAAAAGCATTTTTAACGAGTTCGAATCATTTCTCATTTTTTGCTTTTGTTTACTGTTTATGTTTAGGTACAGTTTAAAGCTCTCAAAGTCATCCGTGTGCTGTTTTGGCATTTGTATTAGTCGATGCTTACGAAATGAAAAATCAAATGTTGCCTACGTATGAGTTCAAACAAAAGTATTTATGGATTTATAAATCTTTCGAGACCTTGGATTAGTGTGGGTGATAGGAACAAATGGTTTTTGAGTATCCTGAAGTCCAGTACTTCTCAGTACAACGATATTTTAACCTTTGAAATCTAAAGACTATCGAAAAGAATTTATCTCTCTCCCCCAGACAAAAATGAGGCAATGGAATTTGGATTGAATATAAATTATCTTTGCTCAGGGACTTACCAGGGGGGACCAGGAACCCCCTCCCCGATACGTCCCTGATAAGATCATTCAACTCAAGTCCCCGTGTTCTCTTCATCCCTAAAAAAGGAGAAAGTGTGAAAATCATTGTTCTTGTATATCAGGAGTCTCAAACACGTAGCTCGCGAAGTTATTTTATGGGTCCTCAAGCAATACTATCTAAGAGGTCCCGATCTGGGGGGAAGGGAGACATCCCCACTTGGAGAATGCTGGTAATGGTAATGTAAGTAAACAATTGTTAAACTTGTGCATAGTTCATGCATCTTTCAAGGAATTTTTCAAAATCCTCTAAAGCGAAAGAGAAAATGTTATATACTGTAATGAAGTTCCGGTCAGTTTTACAATCTCTTTTACTTTTTTCTACTTTGATTGCGTCAGTTTCTCTTCCACCCCCAACCCCTCCCTTACTTTTGGCCTGCTATCTTCTATCACAATCATGTTAGCGATGTTTACTAACTTGGATCGACTGCAATGATCTGTTGCGAGTATGGAGAATATGGTCCCGTTCGCACGAAGCTGAAGTAGCTACAAGGAAATTTAGGGGTATGTTTTGGTATTAAAAGTATATAACATATAAGTAATAAAATAAAAATACAATTGATTATGTTTTGCTTGTAATTGCTTAAAATTAAACGAGGTATAACCTCCAAATACTGAAAAGTAACTGATTTGGCCCCCTATGATTTGAGTTTAAAACCATCTTTCGAAATGATTCTGAACAGTGGTTTCCAAAGAGGACGTTTTCTTGAGTTTTTCGATAAAAATAGATTAAATGGAATATCGAATAGATCTTTTTTAACATACTTATTCATGTTTCGTTTCGACAGAAAAAGTTTGTTTTGAATCCATCGATACAGAATCAATATACAGTATCAAAATATTTCCAAATTCGTAAACATGGTAAATATTATTTCAAATAGTTTTATACAGGAAAAAATACTTTGAATTCCACAAAGAGAATTATATAGAAAGAATAGAGGGGACGTTAGAAAAAGGTAAAAGCGGAGCTGAGCTCAAAATGTTTGGGACCCAAAAATTATATTAGAAAGATGTTTGGGGCTCACTGGATTGGATTAGATTGTTTTACCTCTGAGCGGCACTTTTTTGCACACCATGGGCTAAATGGCCAGGTCACATGGACCCCGAAGGCTCAGAGAAGGTTGGGGGAGGGGACCCACTGGAATAGCTGTTGGGATACAGATGGTAGCCTCCCGTTAAAGCCATCCAGCGTGTTCTTTAACGTGCACAGGGTATGGCTCTCCCGCACACGAGGCCACGGCTTAACGTCCCATCCGACGGACGGCGGCCTTTTCAAGCCCATCGGTGTCCCCTACTGACCGTGGGCAGGGCAGGAAAATTTTGCGGAGATAAATCTCAACGCTGACCCAGCTGGGACTCGAACCTGGGAACTACAGATTATGAGCCTGGCGCGCTACCGACTGAGCCACCACCGCCCAGGGCTCACTGGTGTAGAGCAGTGTTCCACATACCATATACTGTGCAGTAACTAAGGTGTACCGCGAAAATGCCCAGATGACTTCGTACCTCAACACTAACTGATAAGAGCGGGGTGGCTCAGTTGGTATCGCGCCAGTCTCGTAATCTTCAGTTCCCAGGTTCGAGTCTCAGCTGGGCCAGCGTTGAGATTTATCTCCGCAAAATTACCCTCCCTGTCCTCGGTCAGTAGGGATACGGATGGACTTGTAAAGGCCGCCGTCCGTCCGATGGGACATTAAGCCATTGTTCCTTGTGCGGGAGAGCCATACCCTGTAAACGTTAAAGAGCACGCTGGATGTCCTTAACGAGGCTACCTTCTGTCTCGTAATAGCTGTCCAGTGGATCCGCTCCCTAAACAGGGATCCTTAGAGATGCTTGTGACCCGCTCAGTTCTGTCTCGTAATAGCTGTCCAGTGGATCCGCTCCACAAGCAGGGACCCTTAGAGATGCTTGTGACCCGTTCAGTTATGTCTCGCAATAGCTGTCCAGTGGATCCGCTCCCCAAACAGGGACCCTTAGAGATGCTTTGTGACCCGCTCAGAGGTAATCCAAAACCACACTGACTGACACAAAAAAATTAAATAATATTAACTTGCGGTTCAAAAGTGTCTGATATGGATCACTCTGGTTTAAATCCAGACCTCAGAGTTTAAAAGAGTCAAAGGAAAATAGTTGCAGACGATCGTTTCAAGTTATAAACTATCTATAATACCATCTCGTGTTTCTGCTGTCTATCCCCCTCCCCATTGCTTTTTACTGAAACTTAGCATCCAGTTAATATAAATATATTACTTTAACTATAATATAACTATAAACTAAACTGCTATAACCATGAACTTTATTAATTTCTTGTTTCGCGAAATGAGAAGAAACAGTAAACAGAATCCGAAATCGCTTTCCAGTAGTCAAAACAAGCCCTGCTTTCATAGATTGTTCTTTTTTCGTTGTGGCGAACCAAATTTCGCTGAGAATATTTTACCATACGGTAAAAGAAAAGTGACCTAGAGTGACGTGTTATGTGTCCTCGTTTTTGCCCCCTCCCCCTCCTACACTTCTTTTTAAAAAGAGTAGAAATTTCAATGAGCCGATCTCAGTGAGTTATATCTCAAATTAAAGTTTGTGATGTCGAGAATGGCTTGATTAACCTTAAAATTATGACCCCTCTTTCTCCCTCGAAAAGGGGGAAGGAAAATTAACGGGGGGCGACATTTACTAGTCGTATGTAGAATGAAAGCTTCAGAAGTGCAGAGTAGAAAAGCAGCAGTTTTTCTTCCGAAGATAATTTTTTTCAGTGACAAAGTATAATACATAAATTTAAAAAATCTCTCTTACTAGAGTGCCCTAAAGAGTAAATAATAAAATTAAAGCACCCCTATAGTGAAATGACTGAATTCGTATTCACTTCAGGGGAATATAAGCCGACGACAATTTTTGTTCAGAGTTAAATCGGTTTTGGCCTTTGAAGTTAATCGATATCTTCCTTTAAAGTGAATACGAAATCTGTAAGTGATCTCACTAACGGTAAGCTTCAGTCTTTTCTTTTAGCTTTAGAGTGCACGTAGGAAGATACGTATTTTTTATATTTATAATTGATATATTTTAAGAGATGTGTCGTAATTGTGTTAGTTATATTTCTGGAGGGAATAGATTGATATTAAGTATTCGTTTTTGTCATTTATCGGTTTGTTCTATTCGAAATATGCGAGTGACTCGTTACGCTTTACCTGACGTAATAAGCGGATTGCTCTTTAACTGTGCAAATGGTTAAGAGCAAAATTATATCTATTAAATAATGCCATTGTTAGGTGTCGAACCTTCAAGTTCATTTTTACGTAACCGAACTTGTTAAATTTCAACATGGGTTGCTAATTGACATAAGGAGAAAAATATAAAATACATTTTACACAATACAAAATAATAGTTAATCTGTAGCATATCATAAAAGGTAACACTTTAATACTGATAGCGATGGTGGCACTGAGTTGGAGAACAATTGTCGTTATTTTAAATGCACTCATGAAAGAAATGAGACTCACTTGGGTTTTGTCTGAAGACATACAAATGAATTTCATCCCTTAATTTAGTTGAAACTAATGTAATTGATGACGTCACGTATACAAAAACAAATATTCAAAGATAATCATAACTAATCTAAGTAAATATATATATATTTATGCCATGATCGTTATTTGAGATATTCATAATCTTCGTCATCAGATTCTGAGATATGCAATAGAAAAACTAATTCATTTTCATCTTTTGGGTAGTTTTTGATATTTGGTTTTAGTCCTATAATTCTATCAACAGGAAAAGCAGAATCCAAGGAAATTAATCTTAAAATATACACTTTTATAAACATAAAAGTAGAATAGTATTAATCCTAAAACTTAGCATTGCATATTATATCCCATTAAATACACGTCGAAATGCAACTCAGGCCCTTACATAAACTTATGCAAATCAATTTACCTGAAATGAAGAAAAAAATTGCATTTGAATGATGATACATATCGATTTGATTGATACATATCGCCAATGGCAAAAATGGAATGTTCATTCTGAAAGAAAATAAAGTGTTTGATTTCCCGGCTACTGCACCCCTTAACAGTGGAAGTTCAAACTAATGGATGGTTTGTAAATGCAAATAGTATTATTTTAGTTGTACCTACGAAAACAAAAATAATTTTTCATTTAACTCTAAAAAGGAAGAAGTCTCATTCTCCCACCCCTCTACGATTAAGGGCCCAAATTGTTGCCGTCAGTGTCCACCTCTTGATCCTTACACGCCATCTCCAAGGTTTCAGATTTCTAGGATAAGAAGATCGTTTTCAGTATTCGTTTAACGTTTGGCCATTTTCGAATTTTCGCCACCTCTAGAGGGTATCTACAGCTGAGCACTCCCAAAAGTATTGTGACATTCAAAAACAGCGAATTCTAATATTTCGTCAGTACTTTTCCATCCTAAAAGATGTTTTCGTTGATCTTTCAAAACGAAAAATAGAATGTTAACAGAAAGACGGCAAATTGAGAACTATAGCTCGTTTTTTTAAATGAATAAAAATGACTCAGTAATAAATACTCTCTCATGCAAAAACCGACTGAGTAAAAAATTTACATTTGATGTATTTGCACACGTTCCTTTCTAAAAAGGAAAAAATTGCCTTCTTATGTGTTAGGCAATGCATTGTTGGAGCATATCTATTATATATTTTGCTGCTGAGCAAAAGGATCCGAAATCTGAACTCGGATACCTTTACGTGTTACTGTGAGAGGCCAGTAGTGAGTTCCCAACCCAGTCCCCCCCACGCACTGTGCTTTCCCCCCAATGACGTCACTGATCACGCCCCCTTATTAATATTCGCAATTAATAATTCATAATTAATAATTAATTGAAAATTCCTCCCCCTTTATTAAAAAACCCCTTGCTTCCCTCCCTGGCGACTATGAGGAGTACTATTTTCAGAAAAACCCCTATTTTAGCTCTAATTTTCCGATTTTTGACTCCCCCTTATTAACAATTCCTCCCCCCTTATTAAACAATCCTCTTCCTCCTCCCCTATAATCCGTGGCGCCATCTAGTGACTATGAGGAGTACTATTTTCGGAAAAACTCCTATTTAAGCTCTAATTTCCCGATTTTTGACTCCACCTTATTAAAAATTCCTCCCCCTTATTAAAATTCCTCCCCCTTATTAAAATTCCCCTCCCTCCCCCCCCCCCTTAACCTGTGGCGCCATCTGGCGACTATGAGGCGTAATATTTTCGGAAAAACCCCTATTTTAACTCTAATTTCCCAATTTTTCAGCCAACCCGTCATTAAAGACCCCTGGTTGACCCACCTATATTTTCAGCCCCCTTAATCTCCGAATAAGTCCCTTACCAACTAAACTTCGGGTGGCAGTGATTGGATGATGCAAGCCTCAGAATAATTGCATGGGTGGCAACCTCACACAGAAAGAGATGATGCAAGTCTCTAAATAATTGCAAAACTTTCGATAGCAGCCACTCACAGAAATTCAACTCCCAAAGTTGTATTACCCATTTTTTATTCCTTATTAATGACACACTCATTAAAACCCCTCCCCTTTATTAAACCCCCCTTATCAAAAGTTCACTCTATTAAAACTTCTCTGATCGCAAACCTTCATCATTTTTACAAGTCCACTAAACTTAGAAAATCAACTCCCAAAGTTGCATTACCCATTTTTATTCCTTATTAATTAAACACTCATTAAAACCCCCCTCCCCTTTATTAAACCCCCTTATCAAAAGTTCACTCTATTAAAACTTCACCAAACTGCTTTGGTGTCCATGTTCATCTGAAATTTGCCAAGTCCTGCTAAACTTTGGATGGTAACCCCTTGCTGAATGGTTGATGCAATTCTTGAACAACGTCCCCGTATTTTGCGAGTTCGACCTTCACTAGAAGAAGGACTATCCCGCAGTAACTGTTTTAATAGAATGTCCCACAGAAAACACCTAGGGTAAAAAAATTAATAAAAGGAGAAAAATCTGATTTAAAAATAAATTATTTGTAATTATGAAATGATATTGAGGTGTAATATGGTCTGTAGGGGTGACATATAAGACCCACTTTAGAACACACAACAGATGTATGGTATCTCACCCTGGACCACGTTTTATTGAAGGATCACTCTCAGCAGTGAAAAAATTTTCGAAGTTTCTAACCTTTCATCTGTGTCAACAATTGCGCGGTACGAATTGACCTTCTTTCAAATCATATGACGGGGTCGCTTATCGATGGGTGCAATCGGACTTTCAACATATCATGTGACATACGGTCCTGGTACAATCACTTATCAGTATGGGTTCAAGAGGACGAGTGCAGACGCTGCTACAGTGTTTACATTTGGTGCCGATAAGAATGCGCATTTTAATATTTACAACTCGGCAGCGGTCACTTATCGACGACAGCAATCGCACAATATAAATTTGATCTTACAACTTATCGGTCTGGGGGTCAAGAGGACGAGTGCATAGCGCTCCACAGTGTTTGCATTTGTTGCTGATAAGGTTTTAAAATAAAAGCTAAGTCAATAACACGATTGCACTCTAGCTCCCGAGAGGGGTCACCAGATGTAAGACCACCCGACTTTGGTCATGTTGGAAGATGTATCAGATAGCGATGGCTGTATATAAACACTGCAGCCTCACTAGCTGTCATTCTGCTGTCAGAAGTTTCACTGTTAGTCACAAGTTCTACTCTTAGTTTTGAAGTCTCTCTTTGGTCACTATCACTCTTTGGTACACCTGTCATTCAGTGAAGTTGTTCGCGCTATACTCGTGAGTGTCGGTATCCCCTCATACCAGAAAGCCATATCGTATGAAGAATGCCTGCAGATTGTGATGAATATGTTGACTGAAAAAATCTTACAAGCTCAGAGCATTGTGTGTGATGGTGAGACCATCACCATAGAACCACACGAAGTGGCTCACGAATATTTATGCAGAGTGTGTTTTGCTTAAGAAGCGGCATTAAAACACGCTGAAAACATGGACTATGGGGCTGTGGTGGAGGATGCTATGACCTCAATAGAGATAGCTAACATCGTTGAAGTTGTAACGTAACAAGAGAAAAAAAGAAAAGGTTCTTTTCAGAATCGCTTCATTTGTGTCGAAAGGATTACCGATCCTACAGTTTCTGTTCACAACTCTTCTATCTACACGTTTCTTCTATATCTCTACATTCGATTCACTGTCACCCGGTTAACAGAGTAAATTTTATAGGGTGATAAAAAAGTAATGATAATTATTAATCAAATAATGATAAAATTATAATAATGATTAAATTAATTAAAAGTAATGATTATTATTAATATCAGTTAAAATGATAATTTTACACACTATGTTAGGATTAGCAACTCTTATAGCGTATCAGTAGTTTTTGTTGCTAGGATCCCTCTCCACTTTTAAAATTTAGATCTTACACATTCTTGCAAACTCGACAGTCTTTTCATATTAGTATACATATTTTTATAACCGTTGTAAAGTCCGTTTTAATCAACACTTATTTCTTTTAACCCCGCGACTATTGGTTGTCGCATTTTTACTAGAAGAAGGACTACCCCGCAGTAACTGTTTAACTGCCCCGCAGACAATAAAAAATGCTATTGGGAAAAAAATTAATAAAAATTAATAAAAGGAAAAAAAATCTGATTTTATTCGTCATGATGAAAAATATTGAAGGTAATAGGGTCGACCTAAAAGACCCGTGTTCGGATACTCACCCCAGACCACGTTTTACTGCCAGATGGTTTTTAACAAAAGTCCTACGAAATTAAAAACTCCCCTGTTACGCGACATGGTTTAAAAATACTTACTACGGATGTATCCTCAGTACATGATACAAACTCTCTCCTAGGAAGTAATGCTACTCGAAGAAAAATCAGCTATGGGAGTAATCATTAATCTACAAGCGCTTGCACAGTTTATAAAAATCGTCTCTTCCACCGTTTATCGGCGAACGTGAAGACGTTGACGAAATTCACGTTGCGGCATCAGTTACATGCTTTTACAGGGTAAAGACTGCGCGGCAGAATGCTATAGAAAGTAAGAATGCTAAAAGTAGAATTCATACGTTTCTGTAAAAAACTTTAGTTCCAACATGAGTTAAAGGAGTATGGTTCGACTCACTTTGAGAAGAGCAGTCGCTCCGTCCAAAAGCCTAATGAGAAAGTTAAATAATGACATGACGAAATGTTCAGAACAACGGAAATCATTTGTAGGGGGCCTTCGGATCTTAAGTTATCGCATTCTCCAAGCGATAACTGCAGATTTTCAAGGTCGTCATTGCAATTAAAGAATGTAGTGGTTACAGGGAGAATAGGATTTGAACTCGTATATTAGAAAAGGGAACTTACATTAGAAACAATAGAAAGGGTTAATGTCATAAGAAATGTGTGACGTATAATTCCGTGGAAAATCTTAATATGAAATCTTTAGCATTATTCCCGGCATGCTTTGCTAGGTGATAGTATTAACATCCTTATACGTTCTCACTTCAAATTTTCAAATGACATTCGGGGTAGTTATCACTTAAGTTTCAACTTTTATTTTTTTTCCAACCATGATAATGCACCGTTTCTGTGGAACACGATGCATTATCGTGGTTGGACACGATTTTTTGCTTCAAAGCACCCGATTTTGACTGGTGACTTCGATGCAAAAAATGGGCAGGGGGCGATCTTTCTCACACTTTCGATATGACCATGCACTTTGGTTCATGCATTTCCCATAGACAATAAAGATTTGAACTAAAAAGTCATTAAAACCGTGAATGGACTGATCTGATTGATAAAAATATGTGAAACATAATGTACTGTGCTTGAGGGTTGACAACATTAATATAGACAGGGATTGACTTCCACACCTGTTTTCTCTATACTATCATAAATTGAGAAACCTCGATGCTTGAGAAATGATTCATTTAACTATCAAAGATGAATAGACCTCTGTAAAGTTTAATTCTCCACACAGTCTTCTGAGTTCATTCTGCTGTAGATGTCTAATTCTGTCAGGATCACAAGGGATGTTTTACACATTCAATCAAGGATTTTCTCTTTTTCTGACATTCATTAATCAAAGTGTCTATCTACAAAAGATACTACGCATCAGATGTTAATGACTTATCATTACACCCCGACAAACTACCTATCTGGTTCACATGTTGTGTAAGCATTTAGAATGAAAAACTGATTGCAAGTTTGTTTCACTGTCATAGAGATAAACTAACTCTTCAGATGCATGTTTCTCATTATGTATTCTTTGCTTTCTCTCATACAATACCCCTATCTCAAACACATACACTTTGATTAATGAATGTCAGAAAAAGGGAAAGGGTTTTTCCGAAAATAGTACTCCTCATAGTCGCCAGATGGCGCCAGGTGTTAAAAAGGGGGATGGAAGGGGGTTTAATAGGGGGAGGAATTTTTAATAAGGGGGAGTTAAAAATCGGGAAATTAGAACTAAAATATGGGTTTTTTCGAAAATAGTACTCCTTATAGTCGCCAGATGGCGCCACGGGTTAAAAGGGGGGGTGCTGAGGGTTTTTTTATTCGGGAAATTAGAGCTCAAATAGGGGTTTCCGAAATATATGAAATAGGGTTTTTCCGAAAATGGTGCTCCTCATAGTCATCAGATGGCGCCACGGGGTTTTTTTTTCATAAAGCGGGAGAAATTTTTAATTAATTGTGAATTATTAATTATGAATATTAATAAAAGGGCGTAGCCAGTAACGTTATAGGGGGCATGGTCAGTGACGTCATAGGGGGAAGCACAGAGCATGGGGGGACTGAGTTGGGAACTAACTACTGAGGCCTGATTGTCAGACATTTGAGAAAAGTGTGTATATAGTGTATAGTGATATCTCTTATTTTTATATCATTTATTAGGGGTCCACCTCAGTTGGACCCTAGTGCAGCCAATAAGGCTTCCAGGGAATGAATCCCTTGGTAACATTATTCGAATGAAATTTTAGCTTTCGTCAGTTGTGAAAGAAGTCAACTCCATTCTACTGATTAAGCAGAATAGAGGACCTCTTTCACACTGCGGGTGGAGAAATTGTCTCCTGAGCATGGGAACCGGAAAGGGGATTCAGTTTTTAAGATGAAATTCATTGCAAAAGCAAATTCATTCCCTTCCCCCTTAACTGTTACTTCTCTCCTGAAAAGGTAATTACCCACTCCCAGCTCTTAAAGCTCATCCATTCAAATATATGTTACCCCAAGAGCCACACGTTAAAGTCTTTTCTGAAATGTTCCTCTTTTATAGCGAAGCTCTCTCTCGTCACAATGAAATACGTGTACAATGCATTTCAAAAGTGTTGTTAAAATCGTCTTATAATTCTTGCGTCTCAGCTATTTTTGCGCAGTAATAAGAGATTAAATATTCTCCATACATCATGAAACGCATCTTAATTACACTTTTTTAACATTAATTTATTTATCCTTGCATGTTATTTTTGCTTGAATACAAATTTTATCGAATTTAATAAACAGTGGGCTATCACCTATAATGGTAGTTACGTTTCATATTACATATAAATATGTAATTGGGAATATTGAGTCATTTATCAATAACTTACTTATTGGTATGGATCAGCTAAAGGGACACAACATAAGTTTAACAGGTGATATAAACACTGATATACATAAAATAAAATGTAAGCATGTGAACACCAATCTTGATGTGATGAATTTACTAAACCTTCAGAACTGTGTTGAGGGACCAATAAGAATGCAAATGAACTCTTCTATCGATCACTTTTTTGTGAATAAATCAAATAATTATGAGTAATAATCTTACATAGTAGACCTTGATATAACTGATCATCTAATGACTTACTTATAGTTAAAAACAGAATTTGATTCCAAAATCCACTGAATTGCAAAAAATAACAAGTCTTTACCTAAAATAATATTGAAAAAACAGATTAGAGGAGAATAATGGATACAACTGATGTAAATGGAGGATTTAACACATTGGTAATGATTATCAGACATATTATAAATAACTCTAAGTAAACTGTTGTTATTAAAGATAGGGGAAAAAGTTAAAATCTTGGATAATATTCTCTTTAATACAGAGTATGAGGAATAGAATTGAAATGCATAAGCAACTGAAAAACAACACAGTGGACGTGATTATAAAAGATATCAAAACATGTTAAAAACTGATTATTAGAACAAAAAAATTTTCGAAATCATTAAGCTTAGCAGGAAATAATATTAAAAAGTAGTGGGAATTTATTAAGGAAATCCCCAATGATAACACAGTTAAGAAACAAACCTTTACCGAAATAGAGTACCAGGGAAACAGTAAGTTTTTCTCATGATCCTCTGAAATATGTTAACATATTTAATAAATTCATAACAAACATTGGATCAAATTCTGGTCTAAGAAAGCTAAATATATGACAAAAACAACTCTTCAAATCCTACTCAACCAGCACCAAATGTATATACCGTATTGAATTCCTTTTCTTTATTTCCAGTAACCAAACTTGAGCTTTGACAAAAAGTATCTGCTATGAGGAACATAAGTTCTTTAGGACTGGATGGCCTTTAAGATGCGAATTTTAGAATCTTATATCCGTTTATAAATGAAGTAATGGTGCATTTATTTAATTTGTCGTTGGAAAAAGAACTGTTTCCTAAAGTTTTGAAATAGTCAATAGTCCACCCAATTTTTAAAAGAGGAAGTCCAAGAGATCTCAATAATTTTAGACCCATATCAATATTTCCTATTATTGGAAAAATATTCGTAAAGATATTTTACCAAAGATTGAATGAATGTTTACATTGATGTATACAAAACCTCATGCAGCCATGGGCTATGGATGTCCTCTCCAGACTGTGTAATTTTCCTCTCCAGATCTCCTGTTCTGAGCTATAGCTGCTGCATTTGGCCACTCTAAGCCAATTCTAGCAAGGTCTTGTTTAACATTGTCTGCCCATCGCATCCTAGGTCTCCCCACTTTACTGAACACTTTAGGCACACTGTTCATAATCTTGTTTGCCAATCTGCAGCTGTGCATATGGGCAACATGACCAACCCAACGCAGTCTCTCTCTCTGCACAATATGCTGCTCAAAGGAGGTTAATGACCCCTTCTTCTAACCTCATCATTACTTACAAAGTCAAACCACCTAATGCCCAAGATACTGCGTAAGCATCTAGAATCAGAGGCATCAAGTTTTTTCTTATCCTGCTTACAATAGGTCCATGTTTCGCTACCATAACTAACCTTAGAAAGAACCAAACTATCATACAGCCTAATTTTAGTCTTTAGGTGTACACACCTATTTTTCCACACTCTCCAAAGATTCTTAAAAGTCCCAGTGGCAATCCTATTTTTCTATTTTTATCTCATGCCGCACATCACCAATATCTGTTACCTCATGCCGCACATCACCAGTATCTGTTACATAGCCCCCGAGAAAATTAAACTGAGACACTTGCTCAAGAGTGCAGCCATTCAAAGTAACTGAAGCACTATCTGCCTGACCAAATTTCATCACTTTAATTTTCTCTCTGTTTATAGACAAACCTACTCTACTTCCAGTCTCATCAACAGCTCGAATGAAAAAATTCATCTCATCAACATCATTAGCCAACATGGCCAAATCATCTGCATAATCTAAATCAGAAATTTTGAAATCTCTAGACCGTTTGAGGCCAAAATCTTTCCCTTGCAAAGAATTTTGCGTAACATAATCAATAACCAAACAAAACAGAAAAGGAAACAAAATGCACCCTTGTCTAACTCCACTAACAATGCTAAACCAATCGCTGAAAGACGTAGCAACTCTAACACACGACTCAGTGTTATTATAGAGAGCTTTCATTACACTAACTTATCAGGTATTCCACATGATCTAACAATCAACCACAAATTATGTCGATAAACAGAGTCAAAAGCCTTTTTTTAAATCTATAAAGCTAATAACCACAGGTTTCTGAAACACTAAATATTTCTCAAGAGCCTGCCTAAGTGAAAATATTTGATCAATACATCATCTACCACTTCTGAATTCACACTGTTCATCACGCAGTTGTCCATCAACCAAATTCT
Source organism: Ryuthela nishihirai (assembly GCA_038380435.1). Taxonomy (NCBI): domain Eukaryota; kingdom Metazoa; phylum Arthropoda; class Arachnida; order Araneae; family Heptathelidae; genus Ryuthela; species Ryuthela nishihirai. Next base: position 91,144,775 of record JAWZYU010000004.1, on the reverse strand, counting down.
TAATTCTATTAAGTATAATCATGAAAGAACTTTACTTGGAACAGAAAGTAAACTAATTCTCCTATAACTATCACAAGAACTTCGATCACCTTTTTTAAAAATTGGGACAATAATAGCTTTATTAAAATCCTTAGGAACAACACATTTATCATATAAAATATTCAAAATTTTAATCAGCCATGTGATACCACAAATGTTCCCAGCTCTAAGCATTTCAGTGGTGATTTCACCAACTCCTGGGGATTTATGCAATTTTAATTTAGAGATAGCCAAAGTGACTTCGAAATGTGATATAGGGCCATCATGAAAGCAAGTAATGCACCTATCCTTATTAGAAACAAATGGAAAAGAAATAATCACATCATTTAGAACTTCTCTGAAATGCTCAGCCCACCTAGCCATCACAGAATTCTCACCTTCAACCACCTTGCCATGTTTATCCCTTAATCCCTATGTACCTGTCTGTTTCTTCCCACATAAAACATTAATGACGCTGGGCTACACAAAAAAAGGCTTTGAAATGAAAATAGCCAATGTTTACTAATTTCGAGATGCGGAAAACCAAAATGACAATAAAATTAGTCGATTGGCTCTTGTTTAGGAGAGACAGAGATGATCATGTATAAACAACTCAGTTCACATTGAGTACATAGGTAACCATTTCGCAGTGCTGTATTTTATACTCCAAATTGCAACATATTGCGTTGTATTGCATCAGTCCGCCATACATACAACCCTCGGAGGAATTGCATCATTGTCTGATGCAATGTAGTTGATTCATGACATCGCAGCCTTAATATTGGACAAAAGATGATGCAATCGTTAGTTGTAAGCGACGTCTTGTAGTGTGAACAAGTCTTTCGAGCGATTCCCATTTACCCCTGAGTCATTAGTACAACACAAGTGATCCTTGCAGTTTTAATCCAGTAATATTGATGCCTTGTAATTGTGTTAATAGTGCAGAAACATTTTGTTACATTTCCAGGTAAGTGACGTTTGGAAACCAGAAAAATACCATTTCTTCAATAGTGAAAGCGGCGTATGAGTTTTATTTTGTATGCAAGATCGGGGACCAGGACAAGGCCCATACATATGCTGCTGTATGTGTGCAAGAAATCTTCCAAAGTCGCTGAAAGGTGAAAAAGTGGCGATGCCGTTTGCTATTCCTATGGTTTGGAGAAAGCCAAGCAATCACACAAATGACTGCTACTTCTGCATGGTTCCACCTGTTTCTGGAGGCATTACAAAGAAAAAGAAATGGACAATAGCATACTCGAATATAAATCTGCTTTCCGACCAGTTCCGCACAATGAAGGCATTCCCAGTCCCAAACCTCTAAAAGATTTTTCCATGAATTCAGATGATGAGGAGGGAGGTGAACCGACATTGGGTTCTCTGTAGCCTTAGGTGTCTAATGATGATCCATACGTTTCCCACAGTTTTTTTCACACATTCTCACCAAAGAAGAAATGAACGATCTTGTTCGCGATCTTGAGCTGTCCAAGGCCAAAGCATAGTTACTTAGATCAAGAATTAAACAATGGAATCTCCCCAAGAAAAATGTCCGAGTGACTTCGTTTCGAACTTGTCATGAGCAGTTTGTGCCTTTCTTCCCAAAGGAAGATGACCTTGCTTTGTGATGGCTTGATGAATGCCCTCGGAATCAAACATGACCCTCAAGAATGGCGACTATTCATAGACTCCTCAAAATTGAGTCTCAAGGCAGTGTTGCTGCATAATGGAAATCGACTTCATCCATTCCAGTCAGACACGCTGTCTATATGAAAGAAACCTATGACAATCTAAAGCAGCTGTTGAACTATCTTCAATACAGCAAATATGGCTGGCATCTCTGTTGTGACTTGAAGATAGTGTCTCTGTTGATTGGTCTGCAGCTGGGATATGCGAAGTACTGCTGTTTCTTATGTGAATGGGACAGCTGAGCAAAGACTTTGCACTACATGAAGAGAAACTGGCCTCATAGGAAATCTCTGAAGGTCTCAGAGAAGAATGTGGAACACCCAACACTGGCAGAAATGCACAAAATCCTGCTACAGTCCCTATACATCAAACACAGTGTGATGAAAAACTTCGTAAAAACCATGGACTGGACTGCATCAGCTTTCAAGTACTTGGCTGACAAATTCCCTCGACTCAGAGAAGCGAAAATTAAACAGAGCATTTTTGTGGGTCTTCAGATCCGCGAGTTGTTCAGAGACTAGATGTTTGACAAACTGCTTCAGGGTGATGAGAAAAAGGCTTAGGACTCATTTCATCTGGTGTCAACATAATTCCTCGGAAATGTCAGGGCTGACAACTACAATAAACTGGTTAAAGACATGTTGTCTCTGTATCACAAACTTGGTTGCAATAGGTCCTTAAAGATCCACTTTCTCCATTCCCACTTAGATTTCCTCCCCGACAACTGCGGCAAGGTTAGTGATGAGAATGGAGAAAGTTTTCACCAGGACATTGCAGCGATGGAGAAAGGATACCAGGGAAACTGGTCCACTTCAATGTTAGCTGACTACTATTGGACGCTCGCCAGAGATGATACTGAGCAGCTGTACAAGCGACGTCAGAGGTAGAAGAGGAGTTTTACTGATATAATGTCATATGAACATATTATGCTATTATACAGGGTGAATCTGAAAAAGTGGGCAAAACTTTACGGGGTGGTAGAACGCAGCTATACGAGCAATATTCGTCACAGAATGTATGGTCGGAATGCAAACGGCGAGCTGCTAGGTGGCGTTGGAAATGGTATAAAAGGGTCGGTCCTCGCACCCAACGGCATTTCTACCATGGATTGCCGAGAGGATGGCTGGTTATACTAACCACGAAATGGCTTTTGAGCAATTTCTTTGAGCATGTACCTCAATTATATTCCTGTTAATAAAATGTTTTCTGAAGTATCTCCTCTCCTTCTTGTGTTCATTCTTTAAATGTGACAGTGGAAAACTACCTTTTAACTTCTCACCACTTGCGTTCCGACCATACATTCTATGACGAATATTGCTCGTATAGCTGCGTTCTACCACCCCGTAAAGTTTTGCCCACTTTTTCACATTCACCCTGTATAAGAAAAAATTCCGGATTTCTCAGAAATCGTAGCCAATTTTGCATCTTCGTTGTCATATTCGTGTTCAGCACCTTGAAATCTTTAAGAAATGGATACTTCTGTCTCAGAGACATGATGTTTATGAAAATTTGTTGCCCAATTAAACCTGGTATAACCCCCTACTGTTGGGCTGTCTGACTGCTTCCTCATTTTTGTCAGGAAAGCTATCAAGCTAAATGTTCTTATCAGTTGTTAACTGATCCTTTACAGATTTATTATCTCGTTGTAATGCCTTCTCATAGGACTTATAGGGTGTTGATTCATATTAATCCTGCACTTCCTTCTTTCAGAAACGATTTCCACAGCCTTATCACTCAAATATTTTGTTTCTTCTGCTCCCTTTTACCCAGAAAAGTACTGTTATTTTAAGAAAAGCCTGTTTAAACTGATCCCATTCTTTCTCAACTTCAGCAGTAAGTAAACCACGATTGTAATAATGACTAAGCAGCCTATCATGGTATGTTTTGGTTATATCTGGATCTTTCAGACATTCAGTGTTAAAGCTAATTTTCTTAACCTTAACACAACATTTCTTAAGATTCAGCTGAAAGACACTTTTGACCAGGTAATGGTCAGACCCAATTTCGGCTCCGCTGTATAATCTGGTATTCCTAATTGAACTAGCCCATTTGCTGTTAATTAAAATATAATCTAACATATTTCTGTGCAACCCATCAGGTGAAACCCATGTATTCCTGGTGTTTGCAGTAGGTGTTAGTTGTTTTCAAAGTATTAAGTTTACTTACCTGTACAAGATGTTCTCCATTCCATTGGAACTTCCAGTGCCAAAGAGACCTAAAATTCCTGCCCAAGGTTAGAGTCAGTACCAACTTTAGCATTGAAGTCACCTAGCACAAGAAAAATATCTCCTTTCTGCACAGAATTTATAATATCCTGAAGCGGGCTGTAAAATGTATCCTTCTCATTCTCATCACAGTCCTCTGTGACATCACAGTCCTCTCATAACAACAGATGATATTGAAGTCTTTAATTTTTGTTTTAAATTTGTCTCTAAGAGATCTTTCATTAATGCAGTCATATCCTAGAAGAGCATCACTAGCATGTCTTCTGAGAAGCAAACCTACACCTTGCAGACACTTTCCATCCTCCCTGCCTGAAACGAGAAATTTAAAGTTATTTTTAAGTATCTCACCTTTATCAGTCCATCTGGTGTTTGGTCTTTTGCAAGCTTAGAATACCTAGGTTATAACGCTAGAATTTCTGCATGAGGACATCAAGAGAATAATCTCTATGTAACCTCCTCACATTCCATGTTCTTGCAGAGAAAAAATGATTAGTAGGATTTTTAAAGAAACTATGTTTATTGAAAGAGTTTGGGTCAACAATATCAAACAGCCCCCTGGTCACAGGCAATGGACAAAGACCTGTCCCACTTCCACTAAATACTGAGGTCACCGATGCTGGTAGGAACTTCAGGCACCACCTTTTCAAATTGACCTTTTCAAAAGCCATATGGCCTGCCTGAGACACATTACTCCAGTTTAAGACTGACGATGCCCAAGCTAAATGAGGGTTCAGGTACCTGCGATAGCATCTGATCAGGATTATTCACCAGCTGTTATAAGATATCCCATGCCTCTGTTCATTTAGGGCTGGCAACCCACAAGCAAAAAGAAAACACAGCAGCAGATTCTCCTTCAACAGAGGCCCACCAGTGCAGAAAGTCCAGGATCTATAATCAAGCTCAAATCCATAAACCAGTCCAAGCTAGTGAGTATAAATGATCAGCCCAGGACCCTGTGAAGTTTATCACTCCTCAGCAGGGTTGAAAAAAAAATAAAAATTGCCATAGATGTCCAGATCAGTAGGTCACACTGAGCTGGCAAATCTTCCTCTTCTGTTCCAATCCAAAAGAGAATATCTCCTTTGAAAGGTGCTAATGGCCTGCACCATGGAGGGTGGGGTCAGGCAATAGGTGTTAGACCTGACCGGTTCTGTTCATCATCACTGTGGATTGGTATACTGCTCTCTGTCCAGTTTATGCCTAGCTACCATTTACAGACCATGAATATTTAAATGTAAAAAAATTCCAGCTGAAAAACAATATGGATTCACAAAAGGTAGAATACTGAGATGACAATAGATTTTCTATCTAATACAGTTATTCGAGAATTAGACTGCAATAGAAAATCTCTGACAATCTTTTCGGATTTATCTAAAGCTTTTGATTTGGTCAACCACAGTGTTTTATTGAAAAAAAATTGGGAATATGGAATTAGAGGAATCCCTTATAATTGGATAAAATCATATTTACATAATAAAAAACAAGTTTTCAGAATATCAAACACAAGTGACATGCTACATATAATGAGGAGAGTTCCTCAAGGTTTGGTCCTAGGACCAGTACTACTATTTTTATTATATGTCAATGATATTTTTGAAGCAAATATTTAGGCATAAATATTCTTCTGTGCAGATGACACAGAAACATTATATGATATGGCAAATCACGACACATAAAATCTCCAAATTTGACTATAGATCAATAACTTAAGTCTTCAACAGAAGTAAACAGCATACATAGAGTTTTCACTGCGAACAAGAGGAAAATTAAATGATAATAAATTAAAAATTGCTCATCACATCAATTGCACAGATCTTAAAATATACAAATGCAAAAAAAATGAAAAAAAAATTATATAAAATACTTAGGAGTTATGATGGAGGAGACCTTCAATTTGAACAGTCATATAGATCTAATATGTCGCTTGATTAATAATATTATATCAAAATTATATGCTTTAAGATCAATATTAGCTATTCCAAGCAACAGATGTTTTTATTATTCTTGTATACATCCACATGTAATATATGCAACTAGAATATAAGGTGGAGCTCCAAAGAGTGTACTACATAGATTAATTGCATTGCAAAAATTATTACTAAGAATAGTAATGAACACCTCCAGAATACCCAAATCTCTATCCATCTTCACCTTTCTACAAATACTGCTTGTAATGAAACGGTACATATTCAAGATAATACAATACGTCTATAAAATTATTGATGCATTTTCAGTGAAAGAATTTTACATCCCATTAAGACAAAGCGAAAAAAATTATTTCTACCTCCTATAAAGAAATGCATAGGCACAAATTGCATAGGTCCAAAACTTTAGAATGAATTTCCTTATGAACTGAAAAAAGATCTGTCCCCTGCACACATTTTAAAAGGAAACTCCATGATTGGACAATGATCTTCAAATGATATGTATCGTATGACAATAAAATGCATTGTCAATACGATACATATCATATTGACAATGTATCTCATATCATATTGACAACGTATATAATGAGGTTGCCAAAATTGCGTTTTATATAATGTTAAAATGATTTTATACATCAACCACACAAGTCTTACATATGCTGGATATGTGTTTTATATTCTGATTATGTAACTTTATACAATGGTCAATAAAGAATTATTATTATTACAATAAAGAACACATTGAATGAAATTGGTGGGAGGCTACCATCTCCTAAACACTGTCCAGTTGATACTCTTGCTTTAGCTTTCTCTGGGCTCTTGGGTTTCTTGTGATCAGGCCATTTATCCAGATCGAAAAGGCAGAAAATTTTGAAAACCTTGTGGAAGAACTGCTGCCTTCTTATCAAAAACTGTGATGTAGTATGTCTTTGAAAGTACATTTCTTAAGTTCTCATTTGGATTTCTTACTAAAAAACTGTGAGTGATGAGCACGGAGAACATTTCATCAGGAAATTGCTGCAATCGAAAAGAGATATCGATGAAGATGGAGCCCATTAATGTTAGCAGATTAGTGCTGGAATATGATGCGAGATTCTCAAGATTTGGCATGTAAGTGGTAGGCGAAGAGGCTGCGATTGCTGTAGACTGATATGCAACCTTCAGCCAATGATATAATACAGGTGACTGTATCTCGAAAACAGCAGCTAATCAAATATTTTTGCTGTCATTATCGTGTTCAGCACCTCGAATTACATAAGGAACGACTGTTTGCACTTGCGAAACACAACAAAGGTTAAAATGTTTTGTTCAGTGTAATTTGACCTTTTTATGTCAAATCTGAGGTTATCTTAAAAATCCAGTTTCGTTCAATACAATGCGAAAATCACATTTCATTTGTTTTTCTCCTAATTTGTTGCTTTGAGAAAGGAATTATTCACCACCCCCCCGGCTCGAAAGTCGATCGTATGAGTTACACAAAACTGATTTGTAAAAGGTAAGAGAAAGGGGGCATATTTTAATGACATGAAAGAGATTAACAGAAAAATTATGTTTATAAATTGAGCAACAATTTTTAAAGCCCACTTAAACACCAGAGTAAGTACACTTAAATATCTTTCTTGTGTGCATTTACTCTCCAATTTCCCAATTTTTTTTCGGGATCACGGCCTAGATACAAAGTGTCATAATCTGTATAAGCAGTTTTTACCATCATTTCTTCTCTCACACTCACTACTCACCTCAGAAAGAAAGATTTTAAATATTTGTTTGATTGCAAATTTAAGAGAGAGAGAGAACGAAGATACATGTAAAAATATTCGTCTTAGTGATTTGTTCCTTCTCCTCAAAAAACGTTTCAATTATTTTTTACCCCTTCAAAAAGAGGTGTGCAAATGATTGTTTCACTATATATCTTTGAAAATAAAAAATCTAATAACTCTGTGAAAAAATTTCTCTAGTTTTTTCCCCCATATGAATGGGTTTATAACTTGTCCCTTATTTGTTTTCGCCCTAATTTCCCTCTAATTAGTGTCACCTCAAAATTTGAGCAGGCTCTTAAATTAAACACATATACATATTACCCGTATTTCACTTCATTGAACATTTTAGGGGTAAACTTCCTTTGGCAGAGCAGTACGCTAAGCCTCAGGATATCTGTATAACTCAGTAGAACAAGTTAGTACTTCCCCTTGTACGGGGGAGAAACGATCGAGCCACAATTTTCTGAAGATTTTTTATTAAAGACCACTGAAACAGAGTACAAAAAAAATTTAGAATAAAATAAAGATCAGACATAAAATTAAAATTTTCAAAATGCCTATCTTTCTTTCTCTATGCGACCTAAAAAGTAGAATATAACACTAAAGCATATCAATGATGCACTCAGTCATTAAATTGTATTCACTTCAAAGGAAGATAAGACGCCGATTTACATACTCAACAAGATTGTTTGTGCTGTATCTCTTTTTGAAGTGAATACGAAGTTGGTGATTGATTGCACCATAAATATACTCCTTAAAGCCAAAACATTATGACCAAGTGCGTCTTTATGCGAATTGAAGCAACTGCAGGTAAATGACAGCACATGTGAAGGTAATGAAAGAGTATAAATAACACCTGATACTTAGCTCCGTAAATCAATGTTTTCTTCTTCTTCAGGTGGGAAAGGCAGCGGGCTTAAATGAGTTTGACAAACGTCAAATTGTAATGGCCAGACGATTGGGTGAGAACAATTCCGAGACGGCAAGGCTTGTGGGTGATCACTGTTAGCTGTGGTTAGTACCTTCAAAAAGTGGTCCGAGGAGGGAAAAACCACGAACTTCCGGCAAGGTGTGGGCTGACCCGTAACCTTCGAGAACAAGGCCATTGCAGTCTAAACCGACGTCACATCCTGTCTATCCACAGTGCATCCTGCGCACGTAGTTCTATCATAGCAAATCGAGCATTTACTTTTATTCATAAGATCGGGAGGGCATTTTTGTTTGACACTGTGCTCAAAAACTGTTTGACATGGTATTATTATATGGTATATATATACATTAGAGTAATATTTCTATGGCAAACCTTAAAATAAGGAAGACGTTGAAACTAAAATAGATCTTGATTTGTAATTGTGCTAAAATGATGACTCAAAATGTAATCGTCGTTTAACGTTCTCTGAACAGGTTATAAATTACCAAGAGCATCATAATCGGTTCTACGTATAATTACAATGACACAATATGCTTAAAAATAAAGCTAAATGCAAATAATTACTCGGTTATATATTAACAAAAATAAAATCTTTTCCTTCACATATTTTTTGCAATAAATGCTGTCAATAACTAATCCAGTTTTTTGTACCATTAATAATATAATCGTGACATATAAATTGTTATGGAAAATTAGTGTGTTTTATTAAAAAGAGAAAAAAACAAAAATTCTTCAGAACAATTTTATTGGCAAATGTGAAATAAAAATTAATGATATATTGTAATAGCTTTAGCTGTAACAATTTCAGTTAGATATGATTTAATTCCAATGCTTTTTCTTAGTGATTAGACTGAATTTATAGGAATATTGAGCTGTATTTTTTTCTGAACTCTCATTAAATTTGAATAATATTTGGACATGGATACAACCTTCCGATGGAATACATATTCAAAAACTAATAGGAAAAGTGCATCTAAACTTTAGAAACTACAATTTACTGCACACATACATTTTGGTTTAAAAAACTAACTTTAAATCTATGACCAAAGATTTGACAATAAATCGCTCAACTAACCACCCAAATGTAAAGAAAATAGTCTCTAATCAATCCTCGATTGTTAAAAAAATAAGATTAAGTCATTTAGGCATACATCTTTACAGATATAAGCCAGTGGTGTAAGACCACTAAACTAACAGACTCTGCCTTTTTTGCACTAATATAAATTATTAGTTTAGTGGTCTTAGAACACTGTGGCATATACCTGCAGAGATATGGTTCAAATCCCACATGCCAGAAAAACTGTTTGTCACAAAACTATTAATATCAAAGCCAACAGTTAACTCTGTGAATACTATTTATTGAGGGTAGACAACTTTCTCTTTTTGGCACTATGACATTTTTTCTTATTTCCTAAATTCTCTAACAAACAATCATTTTTTATCTTGCAAAAATTGTTTAAAAATACATTTGTTGAACACCAGATAATAATTGAAGATAATAATCCCGCCAACAAACAGACAAGCAGCTACGGGGTATCAAGATGCTAGATCGACGAATGTGTGGCGTCAGAACGTGTGACGTCACCAGTGAAAAGTCCTTGAGTCTTGATGGTTACGGGTGAACACTGCTCATCAATGCTAAAGGTGAGTGAAAGTTATCCCATATGGTGTGAGCCAATGGAAGGGATACTGTGGTACAACTCGACCATAATTTGAATGCTAGTGACAGGAGTAATGTGTCACAACACAAAATACATCGAACCCAGCTGAAAATGGGGTGCGTAGCCGCAGGCTGCTCCAAGTGTTCATGCTAACCTCGGTTCACCATGAAAAGCACCTACAATGGGCACACGAGCATCAAAACTAGACTTTGAATGATTGGAAGGTCGTCCAGTACGATGATCATGTGCATCATGTGGACATGGCCATCGGACCATATCCACATGCTGTTGCGCCATATGGATGGATGTGAACGTGTGTGCTGTTACCTGGGAAAGTGTTGGCACCAGGATGCACCATAGAACGAAAACAAGCCATTGGAGGAAGTGTAATGCTTTGGGTAATGTTCTGTTGAGAAATCCTGGGTCCAGTCATTCATGTGCAGGAAACTATGATGTCTACCTAAACATCATTGCAGACCAGGTACATCTGTTCATGGCAATGGTATGTCCCTCTAGTAGTGTCTTCTTTCAGCAAGATGAACATTCTCAAACAATCCGGGCAAGTGCCATGCCACACTGCCCGGATTGTTTGAGAATGGTTGGCGGAATATATGGAAGACTTCCAGGTATTTCCTTGGCCTCGAAATTCCCCAGACATTAATCCAATCGAGCATCTGTGGTTTGTGTTGGAACAGCATATCCGATCTGCGGTGGCTCAACCGTGTAACTTACAAGAGTTAAAGCTGCTGGAAACATTTTGGTACCAGATACCACAAGACACCTTTAGAAATCTTGTAGCGTCAATGGCTAGCTGCGTAAGAGCTGTTTTGATGGCATGTGGAGAGCCAACATCATATTAATCAGGTGGTCATAATGTTTTGGCTCTTCGGTGTAGTTTAGTTTCATTTTCCATTTTCATAAGAAATATAGAGAAAGATACGTATTTTTTTTAATTTTTTACACACGATCTAATTTGAATATAACTCGTTAAAGTCGACACTTTGAAATTCCGTCCATTGTTTTGGGAAGGGAAAAATGGTAAGAAGGGGGAGGGGAATTCGAAATATTCGGCGATGGTCCTCATATAAACTTTCTTTTGACACAACTCTTAACTGTGGCTCTCACCTTCAGAAAACAGTAGAATGGCTTTCACAATTCCCATTTTACAGGGATTAAGAAAGCAAGGGGATATTATTTTTTATTTTATACAACACTTCCCCTTCAGAAACTTTCATGTAATATATGTGTAGGCGATTATAAATGACTGACGGCTGACAGGGAATGACGCTAATTCTAACTATGATGCAGGAATGGTAAAGATCTTAAAATTTTTGCATAGGGGTAATCCGGGGTGTAGATCTCGGTAAAAATCCGAAATTTGATGTCCGAAGTGTTCTTAAAGGCTAAATGGAGGTCACATAGAGATCAGACCATAATCTACAAATGCTAGGAACATCAAAATTTGGGTCTAGGGTTATTTCGGTTGTAGATGTTAAAACGTTACGAAATTTGTCCTTCGGGATGGTCCTTCGAGGTTAAAGGTCAATATAGATTTATATGTGCTAGAGGGTTAAAATTTGGTACCTGGGAATATTTTGAATTGTAGACTTAGAAATTATGCTACATTTTGGATGTGATGAGTCCTTCAAAGTCAAAGGTAAAATTTAATATACTAATGTTGGAGAGCTAAAAATTGGCAAATAGGGTTATTTCAGGCAATACAACTCAGAAATAAGAGAGTTTCAGATCCACAGTCACATTCAAGATCAAATAGGGGTGAGAGTGACAGTCTAGAATTCAAAAGGTTCTAAAGGCAGTGATTGATTTCTAATTTGACATACAACGTGATTACCTTTGGCCCTCAAGTTCGAAATCCGTAAGAGAACAACCTTTCATATATTTTTCCCTTTTATAAAGGAAGATGGAAGGGGGAAATTTTCCAACTTCTAACATTCCCCATATCATAAGCTTTCATTTGGTGCATAGTCGCGCTTGGCTACTAATCTACAGGACCTGGGTTCGAGCCCCGGGTTAAGGCATGACTGTTTGTGTCGTTTTTCTGCTGAGGGCTTGCCATCCTCTCAGACCTTCTACTGTGGCATATAAACTGACAGGCTCCTGTCAGACCTCTGTGGCAAGCAGCTGCTTGAGGGGGTATTTATTTTTATTTTTTTAAAATCATTTTTGGCCCTCGAGTTCCTAAAATATAGCAGAACATTGTTTTCTTTATTTCTCTTTTTTAGAGGAGAAGAAGGATGTGGGGGGAGGGGACTTTTTAACTTATAACATTGCCCATATCAAAAGCTTTCATTTGACTCATAGCTTGTTATATTCGTCCTCGCATTCCAAAGATAGAGTGTAAAAATCATTTTCATATTTTCCTCTTTTTTGGGGACGAAGGGAGGAAAGAAGAAATCATGGGGGGGGGGATTTTTTATAGCCTTTCATACTCGCTCTTGCTCGCTACAACTGCTCCAACCCTGTCACTCGAATCACTTTGCAGTCCTTTTAATTTATTTTTTGCTAATTCCTGTCTTGTCTACACAAGCCTGTAGCTAATTTTATTCAGACGTGGAAATATTTGAATGAAAATTTTGTTCCCCTACTGACAAAATTGCAGCGAAATCCCCACCCTGCCCTCGGTCAGATATGGGACACTGATCCGTCCATCAGATTGGTGGGGTGCATGTTGAAGAACCCGTTGAATGGCCTTGATGGGATGCTACCATCTCTCTCCTCACAGCTCTCTAGTGGATCCCCATCCCTCGACTTCTCTGAGCTCTTTAGGATCCTTGTTATCTGACCATTTTGTCCATTTCGTGTCACGTACGTTATTCTCGTGGAGTGTACTTCAGTTCGAAACCTGAGTATAACCTGAGTAAAACATCCCAGCCCAATTGAACATCAATTCGGCTACCAACAGTATTTGTTTGTGACACTAACACCGCGACACTCTTCACTCGTAACCGCAACGGTGGTGGGCTTTTAACTTTCATTTTTCTTGCAAAGAAACGTTTTTAGGGAAATATAAAAGCATGGTTTATCGTATTCTATATGTCAGTATAACTGCTAAAAGACGATAAAATAAGCTATTCTGTTATTGTAAAGTACACAGACTAATACCATTTCCCCCCATTCTTTTTATATGTGCAAGTATCCGCGGAAGCTAAAAGATTGAAGTGTACCACAAGAATTGCAAAACTTTGGCAACTGCTTTAAAAAAGTGGAAAAATTATTCATAATTGACTAAATTTAGAATCATAAATCAAAGATTAGGTAAGTTATAATCTTAACATCATAACTAAAATTCTATTAAAGAGGATTTTCGAAAGTTTCCTTAATATAAATTCATTTCTACTTGTATTCGTCAATGTACATTAATTTTATTTAAATATATATACGAAGTAAAAATTATGAAAACTGAGCAGTATCTGTTATTCGTTACTAACCACACTAAATGTAATTGTTAGAGGAATCATCTATTACATGATTTAGTACTTCTCTGTCATTAGGTACCGGCGTGGTATTCATAGTGCTGGTGCCACGTGGTTTTTCTCCCCTGCAATATAAGGACGTAATTTGGTGAAGAAACTTGCCTATAAACTCAATATCCTAAAATGCTTCCCTCATATTTCTGCAGTTTACGGCTCTTGGCTCACTAGATGGCGCCATCAGTGGTAATGGAGCGTACATAAAGTATAAAGTAACGTAATTCAATAACTTATAGTATCTAGTGACGTAATGTATTGAATGATTTACTGGATTGTTGGTATGTTTTTTTGTGGCCAAAAGTCTTGATTTTTTTCTGGTCTAAGGTGAATAAAAGTTATGAAAGAATTTATTTTTGGGTAAAGAAAGAGTCAATTTTGTATTTTGATGCATTTTGGATTTTATTCACATATATTGCAACACCATAGATCGAGCACAAAGGTATAAATTTTGCCTCATCGATATGTACATACAGAATATTGCAGAGGACAATAATTAAAAATTATTGCACAATAATGAAAAATAAAATAATAGATACCCCCTCAAGCAGCTGCTTGCCATAGATCTCTGACAGGAGCCTGTCAGTGTAATACGCCATAATGAAAGGTCTGTGAGGATGTCGGGACATCAGCAGAAAAACAACACTCACGCATATCTATGCCTTACCTGGGGCTTGAACCCATGTCCCTTATATCAGTAGCCAGGCATTTAGTGGAAAATGTGGGATGATGAGATTTCTAACATGCATTTCTGTGTTTTAGTTGAGGCATTCTTTAAAAATATTTTGTGGGGTGGGGGAAGGTATACTTTGATGACATTGTCATGTTTTATAAATGTGGAAAGGCAGTTTCTTATTTAGTGATATACCCTGTTTGAAAGGATTGTATCCAATGAGATTATCTTGTTCTATGATGTTTTTTAATAATGTGGATAGATGGTGTACTATTTATGATAATTTGGATTTTTTAGATTTTTTGTGCCTTATGGGATTATTTAGTGTAAGGATTTTTTTAACTGCAGATTGGTGGTGAAATATTTGATTTTTGCTTATGGGATTATTTAGTCCCAGGGACATCTTTATACTGTAATCAGTGGTGAGCTGTTTACAGTTTTCGTGGCAACAATGCACTTTACAGTCTTTGGGCACCTTTTTTTTTATGCAATGTAACATAATGTGTCGCTGACATATGGGCTGACATATGACATATGGGATTTGAACCTGCATCTCTGGAGAGATGCAGGTTCAAATCCCATATGTCAGTGAATTTTTTCCACAAAATATTTATTGAAGTCAACAGGTCATCTACATTTAAAACCCCATTTTCCCTAATATTCAAAACACTATAAATGTGCCCAAAAACTAAATTCCTTAAACAAGTCAGACATATAAAAACTAACTTAAATGAAACACTAAAATTAATGTGATCAAAGAAAAATCTTAAAAACAAGAAATTTGGGAACAATGCACAGCTTATTCTCATTATAAAAAACCTTCGAAACAATAATTTCATCAGGGACAACACATCTAAAAAACATGAAAATCGTAAACAATGTACCACTGATCCTAATTATAAAAGAGCCTGCAGAACTAAATAATGCCATCAAAGACAACAACAACCAAAAAATACTCACCATTATCCCAACCTGAAATATTTATCACAATGCCAATTAGATTTCTACACCCATTAATATATTACCCAACATTTCATTAATTAAATATCCATATTAAACTTCTTAATCACAAATAGTAATAAACAAAATTAAAAATATTCAATTCCATAACTAAGTATATTAATAAATATCACTATTAATCAAACATGTGATGAGATGTGTTGTCCCTTTGTTTATATTGTTAAAATTCATAACCAGAAATATTAATAAAAACATGCATAAACACACTGAATTAAGCTATAGTAAAGACAGAGCTGCTAACTACTCCAATTTTATTGGATTTTTTCTGATTTTTAGTTTATGGGCGGGGGTGGCTCAGTCGGTAGCGCGCCAGGCTCGTAATCTGTAGTTCCCAGGTTCGAGTCCCAGCTGGGTCAGCGTTGAGATTTATCTCCGCAAAAATTCCCCACCCTGCCCACGGTCAGTAAGGGACACTGATGGGCTTGGAAAGGCCGCCGTCCGTCGGATGGGACGTTAAGCCGTGGCCCGTGTGCGGGAGAGCCATACCCTGTGCACGTTAAAGAACACGCTGGATGGCCTTGACGGGAGGCTACCATCTGTCTCCCAACAGCTGTTCCAGTGGGTCCCCTCCTCCAACCTTCTCTGAGCCTTCGGGGTCCATGTGACCTGGCCATTTAGCCCATGGTGTGCAAAAAAGTGCCGCTCAGAGGTAAAACAAAAACAACAACAAAATTCTGATTTTTAGTTTAAAATCTGAGTTTTAGGGATTTTTTCAGTTTTACATTGATGAAAATCTGGATCCAAATTGTATAGTATTTTTGTCCTTTTCCTAAAAAGAGAATGTTAGTGAAAGGAAAGAACTGTTTCTCTTTTACTCCACTTGTCCAGATGACCATTTCCAGACAAAACACATGGCAAAGCCCACACTTAAATTCTTTTACAGAGTTGAAGATCATAGATTGTTTCCAAATGGATGTTTAAGCACTTATACCAAACTCTCCCAGTTCCGGCAAACTTAAAACTAATTAGATTACTTAGAATAAGAAATTTCAGGGTGAAGGAGATAAAACATTAGAAAACCTCTCTGATCTGTGGACCATGATTGACTTGCAACTTGAATGGATCTCATGCATGTCTATTTTTATCTGGGTCGAGATATTTTGTTGATAAGGGATTAAAACTTTTTTTTTCAGTAGAGGCACTTTTAATTATAATAAATTATGCACTTTATGTTTGCCACTGTTATGTTACTTCTTATTGTATTTCACCTGACTTTTGTTGGCTGATGTCACTTTTGTTTCACCATAACCGGCAGCTGATCACAAGAGGTATGTATTTGGATTGTTTTACATCTGAGCTACATGAAAATGCTGCTCAGAGCCTATTAGTTAATTATTAATCAATGAATGATATTTACATATTGATTGTTAGTTATTAATTATTAACTGTTAGGTTAACTTTTGTTAATATCAAAGACATGGATGCAGTGACTTGGCTGCGGTAATCAATACTTCCTGTGCCGCATGACAAGCTACCGCTGCCAGTGATCCAACCGCTTTCAAAAAAAAAGTCCCAGTAACATTTGTTGTTATTCTCAATGCATTGTAATGCTAACTTTGGGGATATATTATTGATCAGGGGATGTTGCCTACGTATTAAATATGAATTATTAGCGATTAAATTAATTTTCAGTAATATCGATAGCTCTTCTACTGGTTCCATGGGATTATATATGGGTAAAAGGTATGGATGCAGTTCAGTTGGCTGAAGCTAGCACTATTTCCTATTTTTGTACTGCTGACTGTACAAAAACCATTGGAGAAAGGGGCACAGTAATTGTTGCTATTCTCTCTGTATTGTTAACATTAACTTTTGCAATATATCTATTGTTAATCATAAATAATTGCATTATTTAGTTCTGGGGGCTTTTTTATACTGTGGATCAGCAATAAATTGTTTCAATAATTCATGTTCTTTAGGCTTATTTTCTCTGGTGCAATTTAGTTCAGAGATCTCTTTTTATACTGAGGATCGATGGTGAGTTGTTTACAATAATTCATTCATTTAAATTTATCAAGATATGATATAAATAGAGAAGAAGATAGAATATTACAGCAAGGGGCTAAATTTGTATCTATCGATAATAGAATTATAATAATAATAAATAAATAAATACCCCCTCAAGTAGCTACTTGCCACAGAGGTCTGACAGGAGCCTGTCAGTTTATATGCCAAAGTAAAAGGTCTGAGAGGATGGCAGGACCTGAGCAGAAAAATGATACAATCATCCATGCCTTACCCGGGGCTCGAACCCAGGTCCCGTAGATCAGTAGCCAAGCACACTAACCACTCGGCCACAGGACGGCTAACCTTATTAATATTATTCCACAAATAGAACAATCATTGCATAGAATGCCCCAAGTTCATAAAGATAAAGAATGATTTATAGTTTATAGAAGCATGAAACACCAGCAAAAAAATAAAAATCACAATAGTGATCAAGATACTAAAATATTACAAGATTTAAAAAGAAACCCCAATGTAAACATTATATTAGCTGATAAAACAGATCAAATTGTAATAGTAGATAAAGACAACTATGATCAAAAGATAAAGAATACATTACAGGAATTAAAAAGTAAACCATTAAATACAAATCCTCTCCCAAAAACCTTAAGAAAATTAGCAGAACTTAAAATGACCCATTCTTTCCAAAGCAAATAGCTGCAAAATGCACTCCACCAATGTTCCCCGATATACCACAATTATTCATTAAAATTAAACTCCACGAAAAAGATAAACATTTTCGACCTTTAATTTCGAAACAAAAATTACCTACATGTAACCTAGAGAGAGCTTTATTTGAATTTTTCACTCCATTCTTTCCATCTACCCAATACACAATAAACTCATGCCATCAAGCACTAAAAATTATCCAAAATACACCAATTTTGAAAACAACCCTTCACTCACTGGACATTGTGTCACTGTATCCAAACACACCATGTTTGGATGTAGTGATGCAACTTAAAGCAGAATGGTTGCATGTTGCCAGACCCACGGCCCCAGAATACTCTAGAGTTCATGCAACCCTGGAGCTGGCAACCTCTTCCAATTGGTTTACCAACGATACATTCATCCATGCCTTAACATTCATCCATCCATTAACCAATAGCCATGGGTCCAGACAGAGGGTGTCCCATTGGGTTCACCGCTGTCTGGACTCCTGGCAGATGTGGTTATGAGACATGTTGAAACAACAGCATTAGCTAAAGTGAAATATAAACCTACTATTTACATGTGGTACATTGATGACATCTTAATTTATTGGAATTATAATATAGAACAATTTGTGATTTAATGCACACTTTTAATAGTATATTACCCATTATAAAATTCACACATGAAGCTGAAAAAGAAAACCAGTTACCATATTTTGATATCTTGATAAAGAAGGAAAACAAGAAATGTAAAACTGAAGTATATCAAAAACCAACATATATATCAAATATAATCCCATTTACCTCAGCACATTCTTTAAAATATAAAAAATCCACAATTATCCCATACTTTATAAGAGCCTTTCCATATTGCACAAATACAAAAGCATTAAGAAAAGAGTTAAATTTCATAAAAAGAATAGCAGACAATGCAGGATACCCAACTCACATTGTGAAACACTTGGAAAAAACCACTAAGCATCATACTAAAAAAATTCACAACCAACACCAAATCAGGTAAAATAACCTAATAAATATGCACATAGTTTCTCATATATGGAAAATGTATCAAACACACTAACTATTATTCCAAAAAAATACGACATGCAATTACCCACCACTATGAATAAAACTATTAAAAAATTACTAATTAATGATAGAAACAGTAAAAAAACAACCGGTGGAGTTTATGAGATTCAAATCCTGGACCCCACAAACTAAATGGAAAAAATAATTATATAGGGAAAACATATCGAACATTCGAACAAAGAATGTTAGAACATCAAACAGATATTAAAAACAACCTAATACAGCATTAACTCAATTTTAAATAATGACATAGAAATAGAGCAAATAACATATAAAACATTAGCAACACCGCAAACGAAATATCAGCTTTCGTATGCTGAAAATATGTTAATTTACACCAATCAACATAAACTTTGCAACACGGAGATCCCACCCCTACCAGCAGCGTGGAATCTCCTGCTGTGTGAGCAGATAACCCATAACGTCAATGAGACACGTATTTAAACTAGTAGAACATTGGAGAACAAGAGCCTGAGGATGCCATAACTTGAAAGTTGGTGAAACACATAGCTGAAAGAGGGGGGCTTATGTTTTTAAACTTATTTAAAGGATTTTAATGAGTTTTTTAAGTTATATATTAAGTTTTGGGGAAGTGCTAACAAATATCTACATTAACCAGTGAAGAAAGCTTTTTTTTTGAGAATTGTAACAATATGAAACTGTTAAGGTTTGGTATACAGAAGATACAATAATGGTACAATTGTACCAAGTGCATCCTAAGATCAATAAACAACAGGCAAGAATGGTCAGTGCATCAACAACATGCAAGCAGTTGTGAGGATGATAAGCCCCTATCAATCCTGGCCAAGCCTTCTAAGAACAACAGAAGAGAATGGTAGCATACTGTACCAGCAAGTTCTTCACTCAATAACTGGTAATTATGATTCCTTTACTCTATAGCCCCTTTGCATGAAAAAGGAGAGCTGTTAGATAATACCAATGAAGGGAACCATGTTAGGTGCATGATAGTTGTAACACAGTGGTTACTAAGTAAGTGCAACTGCAGTTAAATTGGATATGTAAAGCACTCCTCATGACTTTAGGTTTAACTTTTATTGTACAGCATTTAATCATGGTGAATTAAAAAATTCAATTTTATATGTTTTAAACATGTCTCTTGCGGGATTATTTAGCTCCAAGGGCTTTTTTTATACTGTGGATTGGTGATGAATTCTTTAAAGTTTTGCTTTTTAGGCTTATTATAAGATTAGTGTTCTGGGGGGAGGTAAAAAGGATTACATTATTTATTGTTTTTATTGGACTGCATTTATTGTTTGGTAGTATGCACTTATTAGAATAGCCATCAATGATGAGATTATTGATTTTTTGCAAGTTCTATTAAATTAAGGAATAATGTTTGTTAGGGATAAAGTCTATAGAAACAAGTAGTCTTGGATGGTACTGACCTATATTCATCATATAATGATTGGGTTGGGTTGTTTTACTGCTGAGCGGCACTTTTTTGCACACCATGGGCAAAATGGCCAGGTCACATGGACCCCGAAGGCTCAGAGAAGGTTGGGGGAGGGGACCCACTGGAACAGCTGTTGGGAGACAGATGGTAGCCTCCCGTCAAGGCCATCCAGCGTGTTCTTTAACGTGCACAGGGTATGGCTCTCCCGCACACGGGGCCACGGCTTAACATCCCATCCGACGGACGGCGGCCTTTCCAAGCCCATCGGTGTCCCCTACTGACCGTGGGCAGGGTGGGGAATTTTGCGGAGATAAATCTCAACGCTGACCCAGCTGGGACTCTAACCTGGGAACTACAGATTACGAGCCTGGCGCGCTACCGACTGAGCCACCCCCGCCCCCATCGTATAATGATATGCACAGTTAGGAAAATATGTTTCGATACTATTTTGGTGGTTTATTTTATTTTCGGAAAAATTTTTTTATGCCTAGGAATAAGTGTTTATTATTATATTCCTTACTCAGCCTGTTCTCATTGTATGGGCTCTTCACTGCTAGAATACGATTGTTTAGGCTATTTTTTGTAGAACTTTCAAGAACTCTGATATTCTTTCTAATGTGATACTGAAACATGCTTTTCATTAGTTTAAATCGCATATTTAGTGGTTTTTTTTTTTATTTCAGAAGTAATTTTTAAAAACTTGATATAATTCTGGAAAAATTTAATTTTTTCTTCACCATCAGTCACTGCTAGGTGTCCAAAAGTTGGGTGTTCTGTCAAGACGTAACACATTATTGCATTGCATTAAAAAATGGCACCTGAGCACTGTAAAAACTGCAGAACTGCTGTTCTCCAATTTCCTCCGATCTTTCATTCTTCCAAATTGTAATTTTTGTCATGCAAGGTTGACAGCTCTGTAAAGACTACAGACCACCCTTGATCCATTAAAAAACACTTTTCCTGAATTACTCTTTAATGTCCCTGCCTCTGTTATGGACTGCCGTTTTCTCACACTGATAATTCTGCAAAATACAAGATTTCTATATAAAAAAAAAAGACCACAAATACTTTCAAATATTCCCAATAAATCCTATTAATAGCATAAAAAAGTAATATTAAAATTTATATATCCCTATAATACACTAATAACTATACATAACTAATAATAATCACTCAATTCATCATCTTAAACTACCACAATGAGATACATATGCATGTCCAATGGTTACCACCATGCCAACTCCCAAAGGCAAAAAATTCAAATAATCTTCCTATACATTTATCCACCCCCTACTACATTAGAATCATCTGAAAATCATCTACACATTCCCTCAAAAACTAATTTCCTAAAATCCCATAAGAAACACTCTAATTTTTCCCACTTCATTTCCCCACATTCAAATCCTTTGCTTTTTTCTCACCATATTCTCAGCAAAACACCTACTACCTCCTACTACATACAACTGTACAAAACAAAGAAAAAAACTGATGACCTCCCTTCACACCCTCAGTGATACAAAAAGATGGGTTTGAAGGGGAGGAGTCATCAATTTTTTTTTGTTTTGTTTTGTATAGTCGTATGTAGTAGGATATATGTAGTAGGATTGTATATTTCCAAAGAACTTAGGTAAAACATTTCCCCACACCCATAGCCACAATAACATCCCCAACTCTCACTTTCAAATCACCTGGCCATAGCATTACAACACATTTTGCTGACACTTTCAATAGAGCATTAGTAATAATTTAATTACCTAAATGCTTTAAAATATGAATTACCATATTTTAACTTATTAATTTACCATATTTTAACCAAATTTGGACAACAACAACCTCATAAAATATGTATTATATATATCCACTTACCTGTGACTGTTCCAATAAATTATCCAAGCAAGAATGACAAAATATTCAGAAATTTATGTCAAATCCCACACATACCATGTGACTTAATGCTACTTATCAAAGATACAAATCATAGAACCTTAGGCTACCAACAACCCACAGTTACACTAGTGTTACATTTCAACATACTCTATGTTTTGACATCATGTGTTTCCTAAGCAGCAACATCTTTTGGCTGAGGACTGTGAAGAGCACCTTGGCATTTTCCTCCTTTTTATGCTTGTTGTCTTTGATGGGACTGATCAGTTCCAGAGACTTTTCTATATTTTAGATTGGTAGTGAATTGTTTACAATTTTCTTGTTTTTAGGATTGTTATCTGATCAGATTATCTATTTGTAAATATATGCAATACTGAATTTTAGGTTGATATAACCTATTGTCAGACAGAACTTTGAGCAATGATAAGTAAAGAAGTTAATGGTTGGTGTAAAAAGAATAATAAATATCCCCCCCCCCTTTTTTTTTTCAGTGAACTAAAATTTTTATGTTAAGTGAAATTTTAGACCCACTGGAGTTGAAGATGCAAAAAGATGGGCATGAAAAGTGAGGCTTTCAGTTTTGAGGGCAGACGCCAAAACAAATTATGGTGACAGCAGACGGAAGCAAAAAAAAGACACCAAAAACATTGCAAATAGTAGGAGTTTGGATAAACCAGTTTCTGCTCACAAATGTTGACCTCAAACCAGCTCTGACAAATTTACAAAGATTAGCAAGTGCATCTTGAAGGCAATAGCTAGGATAACTCTCGAATTTCACCTTCTCAAGTAATTTCTTAAATTGGTGCTTGATGTTGCCTCTTCTATAAGTGTTACCCAAGAAATAGATTGTGTGGTAATTAAAACAATAGTTCTGTGAGTGTTTTTATATTAAAGATCAGCGGTGTTAATTCTTTACAATTTTTTATTGTTTTGTTTTTTAGGCTTCTTATGTTTTATAGAAATATTTAGTTCTGAGGGCTTTTTAATAATGTGGATAATGTGCTGTATCTTTGGAACCTGAATGCTGAAAGTAACAAGCTATGTGCCAAATGAAAGCTTCTGAGCTGGGGAATGTCATAAGCTCTTAAAAATTGACCTTCCATGATTTCTTCTCCCTGAAAAAAATGGGAAATGGGAAAATGATTGTTCCACTATATCTTCAGAATGTGAGTGCACAAAGTAACAAGTTATGCATCAAATGAAAGCTTCTGACGTGGGGAGTGTCATATGCTATAAAAATTGAATCCCAATGCTTTCTTCCCTCTGAAAAAGGAGAAATATGAAAATGATTGTTATGTGTCTTCAAAAGGCAAAGGTTGAAAATAACAAGTTGTATATCAAATGAAAGCTTGTGATGTGGGAAATATTGTGGGAAATAAAAATATACCCTCTCTTTGATTCCCCTCCCCTTCCAAAAAAAGGGGGAAATGTGAAATTCATTCTTCTACTATATCTTTCAAATGTAATGGCCTACAGTTAAGAGTTAGGTGTCAATGAAAGCTCATATGATGATTGTCACAGACTACTTCAAATTATTCCTCCCTCTCAAAGGGGATGGAAATTTAGGAGTGGTCGACCTTAATGAGTATATTGCAAATTAAAGCTTGTGATGTCTCCATTGTTATGAAATATAAATAAATAAAAAAAATTAAAAAATACCTATCTTCCTTATATGCACCCTAAAAAGTAGAAGATAAACCTGAAACATCAATCCCGGCTCACGACAGTTTTTCCTCTAAAATTGAAATCGACATCAAAGTGCCTATTTATTACTGGATGTTGAACTGTCGAGTTTATCTGAGTTTATCTCAATATTTATTATTACTTATATTTATATTCATCCTAACATCCAATTATAACTCTTTTGTGTTCTTGGCTGGACTGTATAGACTAAAGTACCTGTCTATTCGTTGGTTGAGGGTGTGGGTTTGCTCAGTTGGTAACTTACCAGGCTTTGATCTCTCAGATGGGACAGACCCTTTGCATGTTAAAAGAACACTGCATGGCCTTTGTGGGAGGCTTCCATCTGTCGCCTAACAGCTGTCCAGTGGATCTATTTCTCTGACTCTCTGAACCCTTGTTACCTGGCCATTTAGCTCATTGTGTGCAAAAAAGTGCTGCCCAGAGGTAAGAAACCCAACTTTATTGTTAGAGCTACAGATTTGATGCAGCTCTTAGGATTTTGAATTTTTTCACCTATATTTTCTATTTTGGGTTACCACCTTTCTTGAGCTGCTAAACTGAACATTTTGGTGAATGACCAGAGAAATTAGTAAGCCACAATATTAAGGCTAGAAATGTTGAAATTAATTAACTCTAGAAATGTGTGAGATATGAAGCAAAGGATTCTGGTATGCTTTGATCCCAAGTAATTTTTTTTTCATATTGTTCAAAATTAATTCACTTTTTGGGGGATTAAATAGTTTTTAAGTGACTAAATAGTTTTAATATTTTAAAGCTAACTTCAAATTTTATTCATGTTAGAATAATTTTGCATCACCCTTTGATTGGGAAAACATATTGAAGAAAAATGTATGATACAAGCTGAAAATTTTTTATCCCAAATGAAATCTGGATATCCTAAAGATTTTGTCTCCAGGTGAAGGAATTACTAGTTGGCAACTTTTATTTTACATCAAAATAATCAAACACATTTTTTTTGTCATATTGGTTTTGTGATGCTTTGTTTCTTTAAATCAAAGTTATCCTTGCTTCCATGGAGCATGTACAGCATTCATGAATGATTTTTAACAAAAATGATTTTGCAGAAAAAAGTTTTGTCAACATGCATTTTTAACAATGATAGTTCATTAATTTATGTGGAAATGATTGGAAAACAAAAATATTTAAATGATGAAATTTCATGAAAGGATAAGTAGTAAACTTTCTTTTTTGTAGGTGTATAATATTATCTGTACTGAATAATTCAATGTTCCCAAAACTTTTTCTCTTGGCAGCACACTTTCGAAATAGCCCATTTACCATGGCACATGACATAGAATAAAAATATTTTTTATAATGATAAATCAAAATTCAATTTAAACGAATATTTGTATTGTATTAAACTCTATATGTAATGAAAATTATAATTGTAATGAAAAATAAAGGTACTGAAATGCAAAAAAGCAGACCTCCTGTTTTCAGTGCTCATGTGCATATTTGTTTAACATTTTGATGGAATGCTCAACTTCCAAACTCCTAACAGTGACTGATAGGAGGATTTTTTTTTACTGAAGATTTGTACAGATCTGGTCTGTCCAAATTACTTTAAAAATATGCACTGAATATGTGATTTTAACTAATGAGAAACATGTTTAAATAGTGCATTAGAAAGAATATTTAACTTCATGTAATTCTGCATTTAAAAACCTAAAAAATCATATTACTCAGTGAATAAATCATACAATGAGAATAAATCAAATAAAAATATAATGATAAATTATGTTTCTGCACATAAAAAAAGCAGAAATAATATCTAAGGCATTTTTTTTTTCCATCCGCTCATATCACTGTATGACGAATGTCAGTCATTGCCATCTGAGGCTGGTAGTTTCAACAGTATATCACCACTGACCAACAAATGTTCATCCATAGTTAAAATAATCACAATATTCTCATTGGAGACAATTATTTTAACAAGCATATACCACTTAAACAATGAACTACCATTCTCCAATATTAAAAATTCCCAGATAAAATAATCTTGTCCTAGACAACCACTTTAACTTGAGAATACTACTAAATGGTTCACCAATGACTTGTAGTATAAAAATCCACTGGAATGAAATAATTTGATCAGAGATGACATGAAAATCATAATTATTCACTGCAGATCCCCAGTATTAAAAAGCCCCCAGAATTAAATTATCTCAATAGCGACAACAAGCCTAAAAAATTGCAAATATTGTGAACAATGCACCATCAATCCACATTATTAAAAAAAAGAACAAAATAATCTCATTGGAGACAACAATTTTGACTAGAGCATACCACTAAACAACTAATCACCCCACCCTTCTGAACTTTTAAAACATGACTGTCATCAAAGTACTATCCATAAAAAAAGTTCAGACAGAAAACACCTCTGATAAAATGTAGACATGCATATTAGAAATCCCATCATCCCACATTGCCCGTTTAATATAATAATAGAGATTTTTAAGTTTATCCTTCAGATAAATTGCATGTTAAAAGTTTTTAGGGGAAAACTCGGAAGCTTTTCAGAGCAAGGATAGTGCTCAGTCTTCAGTGAAACTATATGGTGACATGAGGCTGTTAAGAACTTCTTTCCACATGTCATGAAGGGTGATTATAGTGTCTCGGTTGCAGGTGGGTAAGGTCATTATTTCAATGGCCTCATGGACAATGGTTCCCTAGTAAGTTGGATACATGTGCTAGCAATATGGCTTGCTCCAATCTATGGTTACTGCATGTTGTATTGCCTGCTCAACAGTGGCAGTCTTAGCTTGTTTTGACTGACATCTGTCTGATGCTCTGTGAACCTCTTCAGTAGAGAACGTATGGTTTTTCTGATATAGTAGACAATGAAATTGTATACGCCCAATTTTTGGAGGTTAAATTTGTCTGGCCCTTTATATAATTTTCTTCAGAGAGCTGTTAATCTTCCACTGTGTTTTCTGTTTTTTTGTGGATTGACAGTCCCAAGTGAATAAATTCACAGGATATGTTTATCAGCTGGTGGATAATCCTGAGCAGAGGTCATCGTAGGCACCTGAACTCTTTGCTTCTATTGTCATCGTCAAATTCTACATTGGAGGAAGTCTTCCAGTGTAGATGGCTTCAGCCTTTAGTGGTGGGGGAACGGGTCTTTGCCCCATGTTTGCGATTAGGGGGCTATTTGATATTGTTGGCATTCCCTCTCTCAATAAACATAGTTTCTTTAAACATCCCACTAACCATTTTCTCTCCATAGGTAGTTGGAAAGTGAGGACTCTGCACAGAGCTTTTTCTCTTGATGTCCTCACACAAGAATTCCACAGTTATAATTTAGATATTCTTGGCTTGCAAGAGACCAGATGGACAGATAAAGGTCAGATTCTTAAAAATAATCTTAAATTTCTCTTTTCAGGGAGGGGCGACAATAAACATCAATAAGGCGTGGGTCTGCTTCTCAGCAGACACGCTAGTGATGCTCTTCAAGAATACGAGTGCATTAATGAAAGGTTTCTTACAGCAAAATTTCAGACAAGCATTAAAGACTTGAATGTTATCTGTTGTTATGCCCCACTGAGGATGCCGATGAGGATGAGAAGGATAGGTTTTACGGCAACTTCAGGATATTTTGAATTCTGCCAAGAAAGGAGATATTACCCATGTACTAGGTGACTTCATTGCCAAAGTTGGTACTGACTCTGACCTGTGGGGACGAGTAATAAGCCCTTTTAGTATTGGTAGCTGCAATGGCAATGGACATCGTCTCCTACAGGTAAGTAAACTCAGTGGTTTCAGAATAACTAACATTTATTACAAACACTGCGACATAAATAACTACATATGGGTTTCACCTGATGGGTTTCATAAGAATATGATTGATTATATATTAATTAACAGCAAATGGGTTAGTTCTAGTTCTGTTAGGAACACCAGGTCATATACGAGAGCTGAAATTGGATCTGACCATTACCTTGTTAAAAGTGTCTTGCAACTTAAACTTAAGAAGTGTTGTGCTAAGGTTAAAAATTTTACCTTTAATACTGAAGCTCTGAAAGACCCAAATATAGCTAAAGCTTACCATGATAGGTTACTTAGTCATTATGACAGTCATGGTTTGCTTACCACTGAAGTTGAGAAAGAATGGAATCATTTTAAACAGGCTTTTTTGGAAACTAACAGTACTCTTTTATGAAAAAAGGAGCAGAGGAGGCAGAATTATTTGAGTGATAAGGCACTTGAGCTTATTTCAGAAAGAAAGAACTGCAGGAATGTCCTTAATAGTACCCTACTAGTCCTAATAGAAAGCATTACAGAGCTTAATAAATGTGTAAAGGATCAGTTAGCTGCTGATAAGAATATTTGGCTTGATGGCTTGGCTGACAAAGCTGAGGAAGCAGTTAGACAGCACAACAGCAGAGAGCTATACCAGATAGTTAATGCTTTGTGTGGTAGAAAACAGACAGGTATATAGGGATTGAAGGACAAACAAAGTAAGGTTATAGAAGGTGAGGATTCTGTCATGGCTAGGTGGGCTGAGCATTTCAGTGATGTTCTAAACAATGTGGTTAGTTCTATTCCCATTGTTTGCAATGATGATAGATGCATTGGTGGCTTTAATGTTGGCCCTATAACACAATCTGAAGTTATTTTGGCTGTTTCTAAACTTAAACTTCATAAATCCCCAGGAATAGATGAAATTACTACAGAAATGCTTAGAGCTGGGAATGTTTCGGTTACCACATGGATGACTGAAATTCTGAATATCTTTTATGATAAAGGCATGGTACCTAAAGATTTTACCAGAGCTATTGTTATCCCTATTTTCAAAAAAGGTGATCACAGTTCTTGTGATAACTATAGGGGTATCAGCCTACTCTCTGTTCCAGGTTCTTTAAATGATTGTGCTTAATAGAATTAAGAATCTGGTTGACAGTCAATTGCGTGATGAGCAATGTGGATTCAGAAGTGGTAGGGGATGTGTGGATCAGATATTTTTACTTAGGCAGATTCTTGAGAAATGTTTAGAGTTTCAGAAACCTTTGGTTGCTAGCTTTGTTGATTTCAAAAAGGCTTTCGACTCTGTTGATCGTCATAATTTGTGGTTGATTGTGAAATCATATGGTATACCAGACAAGTTAGTTAACTTAATGAAAGCTCTCTATAATAACACTGAGTGGTGTGTGAGAGTTGGTAAGGCTTGTAGCAATTGTTTTAGCATTACTTCTGGTGTTCGACAAGGGTGCATTTTGTCTCCTTTTCTCTTTAGCTTGGTTATTGATTATGTTATGCGAAATTCACTTCAAGGGAAAGTTTTTGGCCTTAAATGGACTGGAGATACGAAAATTTCTGATTTAGATTATGCTGATGATTTAGCCCTTTTGACAAATGATGTTGATGAGATGAACTCTTTCATTCGAGCTGTTGATGAGACTGGTAGTAGAGAAGGTTTGGTTATAAACAGAGAGAAAACTAAAATGATGAAAATTGGTCAGGCAGGTTGTGATTCAGTTAATCTGAATGGTTGCAGTCTTGAGCAGGTGTCACAGTTTAATTATCTTGGGAGCTATGTAACAGATACTGGTGATATGCGGCATGAGATTAACAGACGAATAGGGATTGCTGCCAGAACTTTAAAGAATCTATTGAGAGTGTGGTGAAATAGGTGTATACACCTAAAGACCAAAATTAGACTGTATAATAGTTTGGTTCTTTCTAGGGTTAGTTATGGTAGTGAAACTTGGACACTTTATAAACAAGATAATAGAAAACTAGATGCTTTTGATTCCAGATGCTTATGCAGTATCTTCTGCATTAGGGGTTCAACTTTGTAACTAATGATGAGGTTAGGCAAAGGAGTCAGCAACCTCCTTTAAGCAGCTTATTGTGCAGAGAGAGACTCCATTGGTTTGGTCATGTTGCTCGTATGGATAATTATAGATTGGCTAATAGGGTTAAGAACAGTGTGTCTAAAGGCCTCAGAAAGAGGTGGAGACCTAGGATGTGGTGGGCAGACAACGTCAAACAGGACCTTGTTAGAATTGGTGTGCAGTGGCCAGATGCAGTAGTTGTAGCTCAGGACTGACTTGCTTGGAGAACTAAATTGCACAGTCTGGTTGGACCTCCAGAGCCCATGGCTGCTTGAGGATGATGATGATGATGATGAACCTCTTCTGTATAGAACGTATGGTTTTTCCGATGTAGTAGACAATGAAATTGTATATGCCCTATTTTTGGAGGCTAAATTTGTCTGGCCCTTTATATAATTTTCTTCAGAGAATTGGAGCTAGGCTGAAATGCTCAATGACAGAGAACTTTAAGTTATTTTAATTAATTTCTGAGCAAGGAGATTTTTTAAACAGTGTATTTATTTAAATAATACAAATTGTCTGTAACATTCTTTATTTACCTATGAGGCAAAATTTATACCTTTATAATACAAACAATTCAGTAAATCATTCAATACACTGAAAAAGCATTAATTTATTATATAAAAAAAAATCCCCTCAAATAGCTGCTTGCTACAGAGGTCTGACAGGAGGCTGGCAAGCAGAAAAACGACACATACATCCATGCTTTACCCAGGGCTCAAACTTGGTCCCTTAGATCAGTAGCCAAGCATGCTAACCACATGGCCATATTGTATATTTTTCACTTTTACTTTTCACACTTTATGTTCTGCTTCCACTCATGGTACCATCAAATGCACTAATCACTGTATACTGCAGAAGTACCAAAAGATTTTTTTTTGTAATTACAACAACATGACAATGCCCTTTTAATAAGCTTTCATTTGCATATAGTGTGCTTCTTTTGGCACTCGCCAATAGTTTTTATATTTCCTCTTTTTAGGGGGGAGAAAGCATGGTGTCAATTTTGTTTATAACCTATTACAGTCCCTGCATTACAGGCTTTCATTTGACACATAAATCAATAAGTTTCTCCATTGTGTTCAAAAGATATGGTTGGGTTGGTTGGTTTTACCTCTGAGTGGCACTTTTTTGCCCACAATGGGCTAAATGGCCAGGTTACAAGGACCCTGAGGGGTCAGAGAAATTTGGGGGAGGGGACGCACTGGAACAGCTATTAGGAAACATAGTAGCCTCTTGTCAAGGCCATCCAGTGTGTTCTTTATGTGGGTATGGCTCTCCTGCACATGACATCACTACTTAACATTTCACCAAAGGTCAACAGCCTTTCCAACCTATTGGTATCCCCTACTGACCATTTGACAGGGTGGGGAATTTTGCGGAGATTATTCTCAATGCTGACCCAGCTGGGACTCGAGCCTGAGAACTGCAGACTATGAGCCTGGTGTGCTACTGACTGAGCCACCCCCATCCCTAAAAGGTATAGTGGAACAACTGTTTTGACAAACACACAAACCAACAAATGTCAAGCAAAAAGCAATAGGAAGATAGATATAAAATACGAAATTCACATTTCTTTCACAAAAGAAACACAAAAATCTCAGAACCTTTATTCACCTTCATCATCATCATCCTCATCATCCTCAAGTAGTCATGGGCTACAGAAGTTCAACCAGATTGTGCAATTAAGTTTTCCAAACATATTTCTGTCCTGAGCTACATCTGCTGCATCTGGCCACTGTACACCAGTTCGAACTAGGTCCTGTTTGACATTGTCTGCCCACAGCATCCTAGGTCTTCTTCTCTTTCTGAGGCCTTTAAGCACGCTGTTCATAACCCTATTCACTAATCTATAATTATGCATATGAGCAACATGGCCAAACCAACAGTCTCTCCTGCACAATATGCTGCTGAAAGGAGGTTGCCGACTACTTTGGGGGCGGGGGTGGCTCAGTCGGTAGCGCGCCAGGCTCGTAATCTGTAGTTCCCAGGTTCGAGTCCCAGCTGGGTCAGGCGTTGAGATTTATCTCCGCAAAAAAAATCCCCGCCCTGCCCACGGTCAGTAGGGGACACCGATGGGCTTGAAAAGGCCGCCGTCCGTCGGATGGGACGTTAAGCCGTGGCCCCGTGTGCGGGAGAGCCATACCCTGTGCACGTTAAAGAACACGCTGGATGGCCTTGACGGGAGACTACCATCTGTCTCCCAACAGCTGTTCCAGTGGGTCCCCTCCCCCAACCTTCTCTGAGCCTTCGGGGTCCATGTGACCTGGCCATTTAGCCCATGGTGTGCAAAAAAGTGCCGCTCAGAGGTAAAACAACCCAACCGACTACTTTGCCCAACATCATCATCATTACTTATAAAGTTGAACCACCTGATGTCCAAGATACTGCGCAAGCATCTAGAATCAAAAGCAACAAGTTTCCTGTTATCTTGTTTACAAAGGGTCCAAGTTTCACTGCTGTAACTAACTCTAGAAAGAACCTCTGGTTAATACGGGGTGGGGAGTGGGTCCCGAAGGACCCACTCCCCATGGGGAAAGCACGTGCTCCGTCTCACGACACTACACGTTCTAGAAAGAACCAAACTATTGTACATTTTAATTTTAGTTTTACTTTAGGTCTAAGGTATCACCTTAGATCTAAAAAAAAAAAAAAAAAAAAAAATCAACAACTAGAGGCTACACAAAGCACCAACAAACAAACCATTAAGTTATTCAATACAGTGAAGATAAATTGTCATTACCATATTGTACATTTTTAACCTAGATTACTTCTCACACCTTATGTACATTATGTTACCACTCATGGTGCAATCTAGTGAGCTGAGTATCATAAACTGCAGAAGTACTTAAAAAGGAATTGTTTGTAATATTAAGTATAGTTTTAATATAACAAAAATTATGTTTTTGTTCAGTGTTGTTTTAAAAGACAAATGCACAAACCCAAGTGTAAAAGAATACAGAAAATTGATTAGCATAAAATGCAGAAATAAAAAGCAATAGAGATGGTGAATGCCTTAAGAATGTTGAAGTATTTTTATCTGTATTTAACTTTCAAATTTTTGCAATACAGCAGTTAACAAATAATGAAATAGCAGGTCTAGTTAGTACCAATGAAACTTGCCCTGATCTAATTTGAAGAAATGATTTACAACATTAAAAAATCACAGTTCCCTATCAATATGTAGGTATAGTAATGTATCTAGGATATATATACAGTACTGTGCAAATTAGTTGGGACAGTAGGAAAATGCAGTAACAAAAACACAACTAAAATATTTATTTGTTTAATAGTGTAGCTAGTAGGGAATGTGACCCCCTTTAGCTTTAATTACTTCTTTCAACCTCTAAACCATTGATGCCACTAGCTTTCCTCACATCTCCTTCACTTCAGGGTCATGGTACCACACTTTCATGACACTTTCTATCATTTTGGTTTTCGTCATACTATCCATCTTAGATATGTGCACTGTAATAATGGCCCACAAATTTTCAATGGGGTTTAGATCGGGTGAATTTCCTGGCCACTCCAATACCTTCAAATGTTGCTGGGTAAAGAAGCTCTTAGCAAACTTAGAATTGTGGCATGGAGCCAGATCCTCTTGAAATACCTCATTGCTATTAGGAAACAGTTTCTGCAGTGTTGGGACCATTTTCGCCTCCAGAACGCCTATGTACTCTTTGCTGTCCATCATTCCTTCAATGGGGTGAAGCGTATGTGGCTCGGAAGCTGTGAAACATCCCTAAAACATGACCTTGGGTGGGTGTTTGGGGGATTGCTGGATGTGGCCGAATTGAAGAGGTTCTCCAGGCTTCACTTGTCCCAACTAATTCGCACAGTACTGTATATATAGTAATGTATCTGGAATCTATATATAATATATCTAGGTACAGTAATATATCTAGAATATCTAGGACATATATAATTTAATAATTTTTAATAAGACCCAAGATACATATCTTGGGTCTTATTAAATCTTATATCTTATATCTATGTATCATGAGCATTTTTGTTTAAACATATTCCAAGGTAATACTCATACGAATATTTTTGAAAAAGAAATTAAACTTGCAATTCAGAGTAACCAAAACCTAGAGAAGTAGCATCCCTGATTATACTATGTCTTCTGCTTACATCATTTTCAACTATAAAGAGGGAATTTAACTTAGACATCTCCAGTGCAAAATCATCAGTCCTTATACTGTAAGGTTTTACTATATCTTGTCAGCTATTTTACCAGACTTTTCATTAAGGGCTTTCTACAGAATTTTTGTCCAAACTGTTCAGAGTTCATAAAGTGGAGAAAGGAATTTCAAAGAAAACCTCCAACACGAATTACAATTACATGTATCCATGATAAATTTGAAACTGATTGTACTGTGCAAAATATGCACATGCAACAATCTGGAAGACCTTGAGCCATATACAAGCCCCAGGAAATCAGAAGAAGTGCTGCAATGATTCCTACAATCACCAAGAAAATCTGTTTGACAAGCTGCTCATGAAACAGGAATCACAAAATCAAGTGTTCTTCACATTTTAAAGCATGCAAAATTCAAAAGCTACATCTCAAGATTAGTTCATGCCCTGAATGAAGATCCTGATCATAGGGTTGAATTTTGTGAGTGGTTTCTGAGGACCAGAATTTTGTGAGAGTTTCTGTTCCTTTCAAACAGAGAACCTACTGTTTTTCAATAAGATCTTTTGGAATGATGAAGCAACATTCAAGTTAAATGGTACAGTCAATCATCACAATTGCAAGAAATCAAAGAGAATTGTCACACAGTTACAAGAGATACATTAATTGATGTTTGCAGATCAGTTTCTCACCTATGTCAGCAATACCTTGATGAGAATGGAGATCATTTTTTGAACACTTGAGAAAACATTTAAATATAAAACACGTAATGCTTCTATGTCTAATCTTTATTGTAACATTTACACCTAATAATAGAATTATTAAAAAAAAAAACATATCAGTTATTAACATCCAAAGTGTGTATACATTTTTTTGGGGACACCCTGTGGAATTTACTTACTGCTTTTCTAAACCCTTCTTATTGTAATGCAAATTTGTTTCATATACAGGGTGATTCAAAACTTATCGTTCAAATTTCGTGGGGAGGTAGGGAATACGTCAGGAAACCGATTTCACATAGGAAAGTATGTCCGCAAACGTCATCTACATGAACAAAATGGACAAGTAAAGTGAACACAAGGAAACAGTACAGTTAAGTGGTAACGAATGTGACTTTTATTCCAACAAGGTAAAGTATAGGTTCACAGTAGGTGCTCAAAATTGCGACCATTTACACGGACACAGGATTCACAGCGCCGTTGCATTGACTGCTGAACATTTTCAAAAACGCCTGGCATATCTCGGACAATGCCTGCGGCGGCCACTATTCGTGCAACAAGGTCCATTTCACTGTCGACGGGGTCTCGTACACATGGTCTTTCATGGCCCCCCACAAAAAGAAATCCATGGGCGATAAATCAGATGACCTGGGTGGCCAAGCAATCGGTCCACCTCTACCGATCCATTGAGCTCTGAATGTTTGGTTCAGGTAATCACGCGCAACAATTGTGCTATGGGCTGGAGCCCTGTCATGTTGATACCATATATCTCGGCAGATATGCGCAGGAACAGCGCCCAGAAAAGTCGGTAACACTGTCTCGAGAAATATTAGGTATTTCCGGCCGTCCAATCGGGGCGGTAGCAAGTAAGGTCCCAACAAACAATCACCAATGATTCCAGCCCACACATTTACGGCAAAACAATGTTGCGCAGTGTGACTTCTCATACCATGCAGGTTGTCGTAAGCCCACACATGTGAATTGTGTGTATTGAACACACCTTCACGAGTGAAGGAAGCTTCATCTGTAAAAAGGACAGAAGCTGGAAAACTGGGGTCCACGGCACCTTTCTGCATGAACCATTGTGCAAATTCCACACGCTTCGGATAATTGTCAGGATGCAGTAACTACACCCTTTGCAGATGGTAAGGATGCACACGTTCCTCGTGCAGTATCTGCCACACTGCTGACTGAGAGACCCCAAGCTGCTGAGCAATAGCTCGTGTGCTGGTATTCGGATTATCTTCGATGGACTGTAGGACTTGTTCTGCGACGTTGACAGTCCGCATCAGTCGTCTTCTCCCTGTATCCTGCATGTTGCTGTGCAGTGAACCACGTTCGCGCAGATTGCGATGCACAAGTGCAAACATTTGATGCTGTGGTATTCTTCTGTTGGAGTATCGGTCTTCGTAAACTTGCCTAGCTCGGCGGCCGCTTTCGCCAGCTGCCCCATATGCGAGATGCATATCCGCTAGCTCTTGATGCGTAAAACGATTCATCTTATCACTAGTAAGTCAGCTCGTACACTGATGACAGCGGGAGTGGTCGGGCGAGCTGTACACTGGTTGGGTACACACAGCGCCCTCTACATATGCATGCATACATTTGCGGACATTCATTCCTAAGTGAAATCGGTTTCCTGACGTATTCCCTACCTCCCCACGAAATTTGAACGAAAGTTTTGAATCATCCTGTATACCAGCTGCAAATATGTTCATGCATAGGTGCTATTTTAATAGCATTTCATAATGGTTGTATTAAATGTTCTATATTAATTGGTACAAGTTCATTTCATTTTCTCCTTACCTACATTCATTTTCTCTTTGTAGTGCCATATAGTAGTATTTGAACTAAATCTTAGTTTACTTTCAGAATATTTTTGGTATCTGTTCTTTCATTCATAGATGGCTGCAGAGAGGAAAGGAACATTTAAAGTTAAAACTCTTAAAGCTATTGAGCAACAAGTGCAAGCAAGATGGGATGAAGAAAAGATATTTGAAGATGATGCTCCATCTAATGGAACAAAGGCAGAGAAATTTTTTACAACTTTTCCATATCCCTATATGAATGGGAGACTTCATCTTGGCCATACATTTTCTCTTTCTAAATGTGAGGTAAGGTTTTGAAACTGTTTTGTATTTTGAGAATTAGCATAAATGGTTTAAGTGGTATGATCTCTTACAGTAAAATATAATTGGCTTGAGCATCAGAATAATGTAGCCATACCAATTAAAATGAGCAGTTGGAGCAAAAATATAAAAATCATAGTTTTAGAAAGCCTACTAATTATGCAGATTTTGAATTTTAAGGTTCTAAAATTTTGTAAGCCATTGATATTAATTACCAATGTAAACTGTCAGGCCACCACCTTGAATCTCTTCACTCTAGTAAGTGCATGATTAATGTATTTAATGCAGAACCTTACAAATGAAAAAAGTTAAATGTTAATAATGAAATTGATGATACAATGATATGGTTCAAGTTATTTTAATATCAGAATTTTTATATGAATTTTTTTCTGATTTTCTGAGCTGCTTTGAATTTTGATGCCATTGAAAGTTTGGTGTTTATGTAGCACAATGTATAATTTCCCACATTGGCTTATGTAACAAAACAACACCAGTCAGTTTAAATGTCTATCTTTTAATCATCATTTCAAGGGCAAAATGCACAAGGATTTGATGCTGATCTAAGAAAATAATCACTGAGTATTGTGTCAAACATGAGTTTTCCTATAATAGTAGTTCTAGTAGTAGTACCAGATACCAAACAAGTAGTTCATACCATTTGATAGCAGAAAAAAAAAATAGTTTCAATGTAGCCAATGCTAATAGTAGGACATGAATGAAATTTTATTTTTATATAGAGAGGTTGTTTGAAATGTACTGGTGGGCTTCTGTGGAGGGAAAATCTTCCGCTGTGTTTTCTGTTTCTTTGTGGGTTGACAGCCCCAAGTGAATATATTCACAGGATATGTTTATCAGCTGGTGGATAATCCTGAGCAGAGGTCATCGCAGGCACCTGAACTCTTTGCTTCTATTGCCATCGTCAAATTCTACATTGGAGGAAGTCTTCCAGTGTAAATGGCTTCAGCCTTTAGTGGTGGGGGAACAAGTCTTTGCCCCATATCTGCGATTAGGGGGCTGTTTGATATTGTCGGCATTCCCTCTCTCAATAAACAGTTTCTTTAAACATCCCACTAACCATTTTCTCTTCATAGGTAGTTGGAATGTGAGGACTCTGCACAGAGCTTTTCCTCTTGATGACTTCACACAAGGATTCCACCATTATAATTTAGATATTCTCGGCTTGCAAGAGACCAGATGGACAGATAAAGGTCACAAGGATTCCACCATTATAATTTAGATATTCTCGGCTTGCAAGAGACCAGATGGACAGATAAAGGTCAGATTCTTAAAAATAATCTTAAATTTCTCTTTTCAGGGAGGGACGACAATAAGCATCACCAAGGCATGGGTCTGCTTCTCAGCAGACACGCCAGTGATGCTCTCGTAGGATATGAGTGCATTAATGAAAGGTTTCTTACAGCAAAATTTCAGACAAGCATTAAAGACTTGAATGTTATCTGCTGTTATGCCCCCACTGAGGATTCTGATGAGGATGAGAAGGATAGGTTTTACAGACAACTTCAGGATATTTTGAATTCTGTCAAGAAAGGAGATATTATCCTTGTTCTTGGTGACTTCAATGCCAAAGTTGGTACCGACTCTGACCTTTGGGGAGGAGTAATAGGCCCTTTTGGTATTGGTAGCTGCAATGGCAATGGGCAACGTCTCCTACAGGTAAGTAAACTCAATGGTTTCAGAATAACTAACACATATTACAAACACCGCGACATACATAAATACACATGGGTTTCACCTGATGGGCTGCATAGGAATATGATTGATTATATATTAATTAACAGCAAATGGGCTAGTTCTGTTAGAAATACCAGGGCATATAGGGGAGCTGAAATTGGATCTGACCATTACCTTGTTAAAAGTGGCTTGCAACTTAAACTTAAAAAGTGTTGTGCTAGGGTTAAAAAATTTACCTTTAATACTGAAGCTCTGAAAGACCCAGTTATAGCTAAAGCTTACCATGATAGGTTACTTAGTCATTATGACAGTCATGGTATGCTTACTACTGAAGTTGAAGAAGAATGGGATCATTTTAAACAGGCTTTTTTGGAAACTAACAGTACTCTTTTAGGAAAAAAGGAGCAGAAGAGCAGAATTATCTGAGTGATAAGGCACTTGAGCTTATTTTGGAAAGAAAGAACTGCAGGAATGTTCTTAATCAATACCCTACTAGTCCTAATAGAAAGCATTACAGAGAACTTAATAAACGTGTAAAAGATCAGTTAGCTGCCGATAAGAATCTTTGGCTTTATGGTTTGGCTGACAAAGCCGAGGAAGCAGTTAGACAGCGCAACAGCAGAGAGCTGTACCAGATAGTTAATGTTTTGTGTGGTAGAAAACGGACAGGTATACAGGAATTGAAGGATAAACAAAGTAAGGTTATAGAAGGTGAGGATTCTGTCATGGCTAGGTGGGCTGAGCATTTCAGTGATATTCTAAACAATGCGGTTAGTTCTACTCCCATTGTTTGCAATGATGATAGATGCTTTGGTGGCTTTAATGTTGGCCCTATAACACAATCTGAAGTTATTTTGGCTGTTTCTAAACTTAAACTTCATAAATCCCCAGGGGTAGATTAAATTACTACGGAAATGCTTAGAGCTGGGAATGTTTCGGTTACCACTTGGATGACTGAAATTCTGAATATTGTTTATGATAAAGGCATGGTTCCAAAGGATTTTACTAGAGCTATTGTTATCCCTATTTTCAAAAAAGGTGATCGCAGTTCTTGCGATAACTATAGGGGTATCAGCCTACTCTCTGTTCCAGGTAAAGTTCTTTCCATGATTGTGCTTAATAGAATTAAGAATCTGGTTGACAGTCAATTGCGTGATGAGCAATGTGGATTCAGAAGTGGTAGGGGATGTGTGGA
Source organism: Ryuthela nishihirai (assembly GCA_038380435.1). NCBI lineage: Eukaryota > Metazoa > Arthropoda > Arachnida > Araneae > Heptathelidae > Ryuthela > Ryuthela nishihirai. The sequence goes on along the minus strand of JAWZYU010000004.1, from coordinate 91,104,930 downwards.
TTAGATATTTTCACTTAGGAGATTCTTGAGAAATGTTTAGAGTTTCAGAAACCTTTGGTTGCTAGCTTTGTTGATTTCAAAAAGGCTTTCGACTCTGTTGATCGTCATAATTTGTGGTTGATTGTGAAATCGTATGGTATACCAGACAAGTTAGTTAACATAATGAAAGCTCTCTATAATAACACTGAGTCGTGTGAGAGTTGGTAAGGCTTGTAGCAATTGGTTTAGCATTACTTCTGGTGTTCGACAAGGGTGCATTTTGTCTCCTTTTCTCTTTAGCTTGGTTATTGAATATGTTATGTGAAATTCACTTCAAGGGAAAGATTTTGGCCTTAAATGGACTGGAGATATGAAAATTTCTGATTTAGATTATGCCGATGATTTAGCCCTTTCGGCAAATGATGTTGATGAGATGAACTCTTTCATTCGAGCTGTTGATGAGACTGGTAGTAGAGTAGATTTGGTTATAAACAGAGAGAAAACTAAAGTGATGAAAATTGGTCAGGCAGGCTGTGATTCAGTTAATCTGAATGGTTGCAGTCTTGAGCAGATGTCACAGTTCAATTATCTTGGGAGCTATGTAACAGATAATGGTGATGTGCGGCATGAGATTAACAGATGAATAGAGATTGCTGCAGGGACTTTTAAGAATCTAGGGAGAGTGTGGAGAAATAGGCGTATACACCTAAAGACTAAAATTAGACTGTATAATAGTTTGGTTCTTTCTAGGGTTAGTTATGGTAGTGAAACTTGGACACTTTGTAAATAAGACAACCGGAAACTAGATGCTTTTGATTCCAGAGGCTTACGCAGTATTTGGGCATTAGGTGGTTCAACTTTGTAACTAATGATGAGGTTAGGCAAAGGAGTTTGCAACCTCCTTTAAGCAGCATATTGTGCTGAGAGGGACTCCGTTGGTTTGGCCATGTTGCCCGTATGAATAATTATAGATTGGTGAATAGGGTTATGAACAGTGTGCCTTAAGGCCTCAGAAAGATAGGGAGACCTAGGATGTGGTGGGCAGACAATGTCAAACAGGACGTTGTTAGAATTGGTGTGCAGTGGCCTGATGCAGTAGATGTAGCTCAGGACAGACTTGCTTGGAGAACTAAATTGCACGGTCTGGTTGGACCTCCGTAGCCCATGGCTGCTTGAGGATGATGATGATGATATCCATCAACTGTATGACTCCATGCCACACTGTATTGCTGCCTGTATTGCTGTTCACGGCAGTGCAACCACCTACTGAGGCAGTCACATTGTGCTGCATTATCTCATCTTCTAACCGCTGTAAATGACTGCAAATTAAATCATTGTATGCCAATATGTATTGCTATGTATGTGCTACATTTCACTCCTATCCCCTCACTCCTTCTGGGTGGGACAATTTCAATGTTATGCAGTGTAATATGACTTATTTTTGTTGATTTCTAAAGTGTTGAAAAATATTCTAAAGTCCACTCTTTTATTTGATTGAGCACAGTTGACAAAAAGTATGAACACTTCTCAAAGTATATCACAGAAAAAAAATTATAAAAAAGAATAACTGTCTAGTTTTAAGTAGAGGAAAATAATATATTTTTCTGTTATTCAGAAAATAGTCTTTATTTAGCATCATTATAAGTATTGTGGTCAAATAATTTTTTTAAACAAATTTCTATTTACGTTGCCAAGTTCCATTTTTTTTTACTACATCACTCTTAAAAGATCTTATTGAAATTAATACTATTCTTAGTTTTGTTAAATATTCATAAAATTCAGAATTAAATGCTGTGTAGTTTGGTATATAGCATGTCATTTTCTTTTCATTTGTTATTTGGAAAAAAAGTTCTAACATTCACTACTTTTGACTGGACATAGTTTAAAAAATCCTGACCACTTGGTACAGTTCAGTTTTTTTGGACCTGGTAGAATAAGGGCTTCTGCCTCTGAAATGAAAGGCTTCTGTCTCATAATAACTATCCAATGAACCACCTTCTCCAAACATGAATCCTTGGTGTCCAATGACCTGGCCATTTAGCCCATAGCTCATAGGTGAAACAATCCAATGCAGGAGAAGATATTGGTGTATGTGTACCTCATCAGTTATTATACTTATAATAACATGTTATTTTTTTAATAATAGTGCAAAACCTTTAAACTATTAATCTCAAAATAAAATGATGTAAGTTGGTCTAGTTGCATTTTCTATTATCTGTTTCTAGTATGTTTTTTATTCTTTCTAAATGTAGAGCATATTTATGTATTAAGCATATGCTTATCGATATATATATATATAACATATTTACAATTAAGGTCACACTGTGATTAAATTATTTTATTTGTTAACTAAGTTTTTAATGTTAATAATTTTTTATGGTATATGTAAGATGATGTAATTAAAATGTTTAAAATTGGCATTTTATTCATATTTTTCTTCATTTTTATGATTCATATCTTTTTTATAGTTTAATCAATTCAATTTTTTTCATAAATATATTTTAATAGTATAGAGTATTACTTCAGAACCGAATGAACTATTTGCATATTACTATTTAATTTTGTTATAGTTTGCAGTAGGTTACCATAGAATGAAAGGCAAAAAATGTCTCTTTCCATTTGGTCTGCACTGTACAGGAATGCCAATAAAGGTATGTGTTCCTTTTAGAATATTTTTGGTTAAAGTTAACCTGTATAATATAAAACTTCCTTTAACCTTTTCGCTACCATACCAGCCCAAGCTGCAGGTAGGAGGTAATGGAGAGGAAGGAATAGCATTGGTTGGATGAGTCCATTTAAAATATCGGCCGTTTTGGGCCAGCATGGTAGTGAAAGGGTTAAATATTAATTCAAAATGTTTTTTCCTGTATAAAACTAGTTGAAATAATGCTTACTATCTACACCAATTTACAAGTATTTTGGTACTGCATTCGTGAATTTTCACATTTTCTGTTGAAATGAAACGTGCATAGCTATGTTAAACTATGAATTATTTGGTATTCTATTTAATATATTTCCATAAAAAAACTAAAAAAAAGACCCCCCAAAATTTCTAAAATGTCCCTATTGGGAACCACTAATCGAGAGAGAACAAGGAACTCGCCACAACCTCTGTAACATCAGAGAAAGGAGCCAGTTTTGTGGTAGTGATGTGATATATGGGATGGCATTATGATGAAGGCTACACAGAGCTTCACTTCTTTCAGGAAGAAATATTGATACTTCAGTGATACACAGATGAGATTTTTGTGCTCTTTATGAGGCTTTTTAAGTATCCTGTGGCCCTTGATTTCATCATTATGGACGATAATGCCTGTACCTATAGTGTTCATGTGGTCAATGATTTCCTTGAAATTAAGGTGAAGATATTCATGGGATGGATTGGTCAGCCAGATCCCATGATCTGAATTGAATTGAGCATGTATGGGACCCTCTGGGGAGGCAAATTGATGGGTGCCAGAATGTTCCATGAGCTCAGATCTCTTATGGGGAGTGAGTATTATTTCTACTAAACATCAGCAGCCTCATTAACAGTGTGAGAATGAGTTTATGCTGTCGGTAGTGATCATATTCCTTATTAAAATACGTCCCCTAATTGCAGCATCTTCATTTTGATAATTTATGTTCTCATATGCAGCATTCATACATATTACTTAATTTCATCATTATTTCATTACTTTTGTTTCATGTCACAATGCCTTTCCATGTGACATTAATTATATTTGCTGAAAACCACTTTGAGTTATACACACTTTTGTCCATTATTCTTTCATTTTGAGCACCAGTGTATATTAAAATTGAAAAAAAAAAGCCAAACACCTTTTTTTTAATAACATCTTTTTTTTTTAGTTTGATATTCAGTCGCAATTTTTACTGCCTTTCTTACAGTTGGCAGATAGCAGAGCACACAATTATATGTGTATATGCAATCTGCTCAAAATATTTGAATAAAATATCTGTAATATGCTGATATCAATTTAAATAGAATCTTTATTTAAATAAAAATAAAAAAAATATCCCCTCAAACAGCTGCTTAACACAGAGGTCTGACAGGAGCCTGTCAGTTTGTACACCATAGTAGAAGGTCTGTGAGGATGGGACCACAGCAGAAAAACAACATGAACATTCTTGCCTTATCCTGGACTCAACCCAGGTCCCTTTGATCAGTAGTCAAGGGCACTAACCACTTGGCCACAGGATGATATTCTTTATTTCCTATCATTTATTTTATAAAATAGTAATTCAGTATTTTATTTTTCTGTTTTTGCATTTCATGGTTTTCATTAAATATAGAAGAAAGAAAATTTTGTGCGTCTTTAGACACATTTCGAAATTGTTCAAATTATGAGCAGTTAGTACAACTCAATTATTGTTTACTGCTCTATTATAAGAAGTCCCATTTTTGACAATCATGTTCAAAATATTTTAGCATGATTTATAATAAATACTTATTTGACTTCTCCACATTAGTGCCAGGCTTATTATTATTAGGAGGCAAAAAATACCCCAGAAATGTTCTTTATTCTTGGAAAATTGCAATTCAACAATATGATTTCTTCTGATAAAATAGTAAAAAAAAATACATGTCATAAATAAAAAAAATCATAACTGTAAAAGTTATTACATATTTACTTGTGCTTCAAAAGTTACAACATATTAAAAAATTTTAATAATGCTAGATTTCACTTGATATTTGCCTTACATTCACATATACACCGAAGAGCCAAAACATTATGACCATCTTTATGCAAATCAAAGCAACTGCAGGTAAACAATGACACATGTGAAGATCATGAAATCATATAAATAACACCTGATACTAAGCTCTGTTAATCAGTGTTATTGTTGTTCTTCAGATGGGAAAGGCAGCAGACTTAAGTGAGTTTGACAAAGGTCAAATTGTAATGACCAGATGATAGGTCAGAGCATTTCTGAGATGGCAAGGCTTGTAGGATGCTCATGGTCAGCCATGGTTGGTAACTTCAAAAAATGGTCTGAGGAGGGAAAAACCATGAACTGCTGGCAAGGTGTGAGCCGACCACGGCTCATCGATACTAGAGGTCAGCGAAGTCTATTCCGTATGGTACGAGTGAACAGAAGGGATACTGTGGTGCAACTCACCCAAAATTTGAATGCTGGTGACAGGAGTAATATGTCACAACACATAGTACATTGAACCCTGCTGAAAATTGGGCTGTGTAGCTGTAGGCTGCTTGCGAGTGCTGTGAGCATCAAAACTGGATCTTGAATGATTGGAAGAAGGTCATCTGCTCCAATGAATCTCATTTCCTGTTGCACCATGTGGATGGCTGGGTGTATGTGTGTTGTTTACCTGGGGAAGTGTTGGCACCAAGATGCACTGTGGGACGAAATCAAACCAGTGTAGGAAGTGTAATGCTTTGGGCAGTGTTCTGCTGGAAAACCCTGGGTCCAGTCATTTATGTGCAGGAAACTATGATGTCTACCACCTAATAGTTCAACCTCTAGTATGCCTTCTTCCAGGTATTGCCCTTGCCTCCAAATTCCCCAGACATCAATCGAGCATCTGTGGTTTGTGTTGGAACAGCATATCCAATCTGCAGTGGCTCAACCACATAGCTTACAAGAGTTAAAGGATCTGCTGGTGATATGTTGGTACCAGATACCACAAGACACCTTTAGAAATCTTGTAGCATCCATGCCTCGCCGGGTAAGAGCTGTTGGTGGCAGGTGGAGGAGCAACATCATATTAGGCAGGTGGTCATAATGTTTTGGCTCTTCGGTGTATATCTTATGATTGTATATGGTGTAAATTTTTATTTTGACTGTTAAGGGGATTGCTCTTGTCTGCCAAATGTTGAAAATATTTTGTAAATGATGGAAGATTGTTCATCAGTTCAGCTTCTAAGGATATACTAATTGTTTAACTATCCTAGATCTGATTTTAAATATAGCAAACAATGGCCACTAATCTTCTTTGGATCATGATTAATATTGTAATTGTTCTTAAAGTTCTGTTTAATGAGCAGAACACTATAAACAAGTTGTAATATTAAGTTTAATTATGACAGTACTTGTCTAAAAAATAGTTAAATGATAATTATTGCTTAAAAAGCAACCTTTAATCTCTTCAAGGAGAAGTTGTGTATGATCACTTTTGTCTCATTGAGAAATGATTTATGTACTTCTGTGGCCACTTATGTGACAGTAATCTACTTATATAAAGAGTGTGCAGAATTTGACTGGAAATGATTTAATCTGATAATTTCCTATCAAATGGACCTTCTTGCTAATACTATGTTTGACTATATTTCTTTCTGTGTTAATATTTAAGAAAAGTTTCAAAATCACTTGCTCATGATTAGGTTTAATGGAATATTGTTTTGGAATTGGTTAACCCATCCATATATTAGTTATTTTTTTTCTTAATGTCTTTATGGAATACATTTTGCTTTCATGAAAGTTATTTGTGAGAGATGATAGGAATTCCCAAGATGATTCATCCAGAAAAAGGTTGAAAACACTGTGGGTAGAATAAGTTTCAATAAAATATTTCTTCTAAAGAGGAATAATATATATAATATAAAATAAATAATAAATAAATACTCCCTCAAGCAGCTGCTTGCCACAGAGGTCTGACAGGAGCCTGTCAGTTTATATGCCACAGTAGAAGGTCTGAGAGGATGGCAGGACCTCAGCAGAAAACAACACGAACATACATACATAGTGTAATAAAAAAATTGAGGACTGTTTCTTGAAAATGCAATGTCATGTGAGTTGTGACTTGTCACAGCATGTTTGTTGACTCATCTAAACATTGTAAATTGTGAATTACCCATTTATCTAAATTAGTGCATGTTGAATGGATGGTTTTTATGTGTTTCATTGCATTTTAATATTAGTGATTTTACTGAGAAGTGAATTTTCATGAAACTTTGTTCCAAATTAAGGAAATGCGCAACAGAAATCCATGAAATGCTAAACATAACTTTCAGAGAAGATGCTTATATGTCATTCGAAGACTTTTCAGTGGTTTTCAAAGTTTAAAGAGGGCCACAGGTCCATTGAAGTTGATCTTCGCTCTGGTTGTCCTTCAACTTCAAAAACCAGTGATTCAGTCACCGATGTTCTTGATTTGATCAGGACTGATTGACACTTAATTATTCACCAAGTTTCTAGTGAAATTGGTATTTCTTATGGGACATATCATTCAGTTTTAACATAAAATTTGGGAATGTAATGCATTTCAGCTAATTTTATTGATCCACTTACGATCAGAGACAGTTGCAAGTTCTCACTTGCATCATGACAATTCCTTGCACACTCGGTGCTTTCCAGTCAAGAAGTAAAGCACTTCATCACTGTAGTCCCCTGTCCATTATAGTCACCTGATTTAGCTCCCTGTGAATTTTTTCCCTAGCTTTAAAACCCCCTTGAAAGGCCATTATTCAGAATGTGATGTAGGAACTATTAGCAATTTCAAAGAAACCTATCAAGAAATCTTCCAGAAGTTGCAAAAGCATTAGAATCGGTGTGTATACAATGCTAAGGAGACTGCTTTGAAGAAAATCCATTTCTGAATAGCTGGTAAGCTTCATTTTCTAAATATTAATTCAATCCACAAACATTTTGATCACACCTTGTATATTGTATATTATTTTAGCAGTATGATGTTATTAAAATATGTGCATTTTTCTTTTGTTTATTATAAATTTTAGGCATGTGCTGACAAACTGAAATGGGAAATGGAAAACCTTGGTTATCCACCAGTGCTTCCTGAAGAAAATATAGCAGAAGAAACAAAAGAAAGTTATAGTGAATTACCTATAGACAAATCAAAAGCCAAAAAAGTAGTGTATAAATTATTTTTACACTTGTGTATTGAATTACATTAATGCATTTATTTATATGTGTAGCTAAATTTTAAGCTGCTGGTACATTATTCAAATATATAGCACCAACATTCTGGGAAGTTTGGGTTTTATTTTACTGGGAGGGAGTTTGTTGGAGGGTTGGGAGTGATGGTGATTATTATTATTAATCATCTTTTAATATTAATTAATACTATATATAATCCTCCCCCACAAAGTTAATTATTTTGGTCGTGATTGTATAGTTAATTTTAAAGGTAATTGTATATTTTAAAGCCATACATTGTTCCCACATTAAAACAATCAGTAGCCCAGTATCCTACTGGGAAACAAAGTCATTCTCACACACAAAAGGAGAAACCAAAGGCAGGTATGGCTTTTCAACAAATGCAAAAAACATTTATTTGAAACACTAACACAGTTCTATTGCATTTTTACATCAACTTACTTTATATTGTTTTACTGTTGCTCACATCGCCGACTGAGATCTCTCTGGAAAAACATAACTGAAATCAACTACTACGTGTCAATTACTGAAGCAGAAGTCCAAGTGCAAAGGGCCAAGCATCGAGTCCACCACTTGGAGCACAAGTGTCCAGTCCAAGTCTCGAGCCAAGTGATGAAAAAGTTTCTTTGCTCTCTCGGACACACAAAATAAAAAAGACTTCCTAAGAGTCTGATTGGTTCTCTCAACACTCTGTTGGGGTGGTGGTGGTGGTAGGGTGATGGACAAAAAATGGAGCATTCTTGATGCAACGTCCTTGTCCCACAACCACATGACTGTCCCTCCATGGGAGCTGTTGAGTGGTGGTTCAGGGGAATTCCTTTGGGCATCCGGTGTTGTAAGGCTAAGTCTCAGACATGGCGCCAAGTGCCACTCTGACATAGGCTTTTCCACAGACGAGAAGGCACCTCTCTTTTTACACACTGCTCGGATTATAGCTGGCTGGCGACAGGTAAATGGCTTCGCCGTGCTAGGCAGTGCCTCAAACAAACTGGTTTGCCTGAGATGCAGACTTGTCTTCTACGATAATCCTCCTCATGGTGCTGCTCTAACTGAAAGGAAGCTGGTCTGGAACTCGAAACTGTTCTACATGAATTATGCAAATTCACACAGAACAGTTTGAATCCCACTCATAGCGAAACTCTTTTTTTTTTCAGCTAACCATTTTAGGAAACTGGGACAACTCTGATACTTCTAGATATCTCCATCCTTAAAAAATTTAGTCATGAAGCAATGTTTACAAAAAATGTTTCTTTTATTTTTTTATTTTGCTGTACTGATTGCATAAAATTAATGCAATGAGAAATATTACTTACATTTGTTTCTAATGTATTAATGTAAAGGAATAAAAATAACAAATATTTATAAAATAAATAAAAATCCATTTATTGCAAATGTAGGACTGGTAGAAACTGCATTAATATAATCACATTTGAATTAATTTAACATTGATTAGGTTCATACATTCTTTTATAAATTGTAACAGGTGAAATATGGTTAAGGTTTCAAATTTTGTGCTGTTCTATGTGAAGCAAAGCATTAGCACAGAATAGTTTTTCAAATATTCTTTACTGAGAATAATTCCACAATATATGAATTATATATTAGATTTCCCATGAAGCACATTCAACAAGTATCACAATTTCAGATTTACAACTGAATTCATCATTAACTAGAATGTTACAAGATCAATGATACATAGAAGGCTATTGTGAAAAAGCATTACTTTGGAACATGGCATATAATAATGTTTGATAATAAAGTACACAATGCAATGAGAAATTAACAAGATTGAAATAAAAATATGCAGTACTGGTATCATTCCATGAGTGGCCACTATAGATGCACTGAAGCATGACCTTGGCATTCCCTCTAACTGTAACCAGTTGGGATTTTGTTGTTTCATATGGACATGCTTTGTGCATCATGTATTACTGCACCATCAGAAAATCAGCAATGGGACAAGTGTCAACTCAAGTTTGTGTGAAGTTAGGAAAAAGCATAAAACGTATGAAAGGTTACAAACAGCTTATAGGGATGGGGCTCTGTCCAGAGCACAATCATTTCAATGGGTCGAACAATTGAGCAATCCCTATTCTTCCCTTTATCTCATGCTGCACATCACTAATATCTGTTAAACAACTCACAAGATAATTAAACTGAGACACTTGCTCAAGAGTGCAACCATTCAAAGCAACTGAAGCGCCATCTGCCTGACCAATTTTTATCGCTTTAGTTTTCTTTCTGTTTATCATCAAACTGATGCCTACGTAATGGGAATGCCTGCCGATTTCCGCAATTCTCCATGTTAGCAAGCGTGCACATGAGGGCAGCACCGTTCTGCGGTAAGCTGACCTACGCTAATGGTAAGTATATAGCGATCTGGTCGAAGTCATATGGTAAATCTGAGGACAAGTCGAGAGAAAGAAAGAATCAGCAGATGGCTAATCAAGTACAATAAACTAGAATCTTTCTCCGATACAAATGGTAATAATGAATACTTAAATACTAGACGAATGCTGTTGAAAATCGAGATTTAAATAGATAAAATTATAATCTTGAATTTATAGTAAGATTCCCATTTACATAACACAGAAATTCTCTAATATTTTGTTAGGGCAGTGTAATTCAGTTCCATATATTGTAAAGGTTTCTGCAATTCCAAAATATTATTTATTCAAAAGTGATCTCAGAATTTTTTTCTAGTTACTCATGTCATTGTTACGTTGCCGATATACTGATGCAGCCACCTGTCTTGCAGATCCAGTTTGGAATAGATTCGATAGAAACTGAGTTTCGCTTCTGCAAAACATCACACAATACAGCATCATCGTTCAGACTTCTAGTTAAAAACAGCAGAAATCAGACAGAATAGTAAATAATTACTTATGAACAAATCCGTATCAGAATCCAATTTTCAAGCAAGCAGTAAACAGCATAATAACCTATACTGCTACGAAGCAAGTAACAAGCAAAACAGCAGATCACCTGCGCCAAATAGTACGGCCAAGTGGACAAAAATGTAACTAGCGTTGCTGTTGCTTCACATCTTGAAATCAGCAGGCATTCCCATTACGTAGGCACCGATCAAACCTACTCTGTTACCAGTCTCATCACAATCCCTAAGGAAGGAATTCATCTAATCAACATCATTACTAAGCAGGGCTAAATCATCCACATAATCTAAATCAGAAATTTTGAAATATGTAGACCATTTAAGGCCAAAATCTTCCCTTTTGCAAAGAATTCCACATAACTTCATCAATAACCAAACTAAAAAGAAAAGGAGACATAATGCTCTCTTGTTGGACTTTACTAGCAATTCTAAACCAGTTGCTACAAGCTTTACCAACTCTCACACATGATTCAGTGTTATTATAGAGAGAGCTTTCATTAAGCTAACTAATTTGTCAGGCATTCCATATGATCTAACGAGAAACCACAAATTATGTTAATCAATGCAGTCAAAAGACCTTTTGAAATCTATAAAGCTAGTAGCCATAGGTTTCTGAAACTCTTAAATATTTCTCAACAATCTGCTTAGGTGAAAATAGTTTATCAATACATCTCCTACCACTTCTAAATCCACGCTGTTCATCACTGAGTTGTCCCTCAACCAAATTCTTAATTTGGTTGAGGGACAACTCAGTTTAATAATTTAAGCACAATAATGCAAAGAAATTTTCCCTGGAACAGAATGTAGACTGATTCCCCTATAATTATCACACCTAATTTAAAAATAGGGATAATAATAGTTAGTAAAATCCTTAGGAATAACACCTTTAATCGTAAAAAAATATTCAAAATTTTAGGCAAATTTTCAAGAATGTTGTTACAATATTTCCAGCTTTAAGCATTTTAGTAGTAATTTCGTCTGCCCCTTGGGATTTATGCAGTTTTAATTTATAGATGCTAAAGTAACTTCAGAATGTGATATCAAGCCAACATTAGAGCCAGTAATGCATCTATCTTCATTACAAACAATGGGAGTAGAACTAACCACATTGTTTAGAACATCTCTGAAATATTCAGCCCACCTAACCATGATAGAATCCTCACCTTCACCAACAGTCTTACCATGTTTATCCCTATGTATCTGTCAGTTTCTTCCCATACAAAACAACTATCTGGTACAACTTCCTGCTATTTTCTTGTTTAGTTGCTTCCTCTACTTTGTCAGCCAAGCTATGCAGCCAAAGATTCTTATCAGCTGTTAACTGATGCTTTACATGTTTATTAACCCATTCAGTGTCCCTTTCAAATATAGACATTGACTGAATCCCAAATGAGAGGTTCAAGATGTCTGTCTGTTTTTAGTGCAACCAAAAAATTTTATTTTTGAAAAATAGAAATTGCCATTTGAAATTTTTCTTACATATATCTTATAAAAGTAGGTAATTCAAGCTTGAAAAATAATATTTTCTTTTTTCATTTGAAACATATTTTGTTAAGCTAGGTTATAAATAATATGCTAAAACCAACTGATCACTATTTTTTAGAAGTGATATACGGTATTGCTGATCTGTTTCTTAAAATTGCTCTATATTGATTAAGCCTGATTCAGTATATAGCAACAATCTGCTTAGGTGAAATACAAGTTCTTTAGTGAAATACAAGCTCACAAGTTTGATATGAATTATTATAAACAAATTTTTTCTTAAAGTTTTGAAATTCTCCTGAAAATTAACCAAGAACTACCATTTTAAAATAGGAAGATATTACAAAGTACATATCTTTGTTTTATTTTTATTTATTTATTTATTTTTTTTCATTTTATGCTCTCTTTTCTGCCTAAAAACTATTTCAATAAATACACCTTAAAATTATTTTATCATTTATCTTAGCATTAAACTATGCTCTCAAGCTACTGACATTAGGAGCATACACCTTGTTACTACTTTTTGTTATTAATATATTTTCTTCATATTCTAAATGTTAATTTAAGGAATGGGAGATATTTGGTCAATTTGTTTTACTGTAAATTTCAGAAAAATCTCTCAGTCCCATAAGTTTTACATTTGGCTCATATATAGATCTACTTGTAGAATCTCCAAGAAACATTTTCAAATATTCAATATTACTCTTGAGCAAGAAGGTCAAGATCTAAATCAGGGCTGGGCAACCTTTTCTCATCGATGAGCTAGATGAGAATTTTTGAGATTGCCTCTGGCCAGATCCTTACTTATTGCATTAAACACTTTAAACTTCCCCCCCCCCCCTTATCCAATGCCCTGAGTAGACAATATGTGTAAACAATTAAATTTTCACGTATACCTATTTATTTCAAAAAGGAACGTGCTTTTATAATAATAATAAAAAGGAACGTGCAATTTTTTTATTAAGATTTTTAATGAAAAGACTTATTTTTAATTAAAATTATGATTAAATGTACAGAAAACTGGAAGTAAACAGCATTAAATAAAAATTAAATGCATTTCAATGGAAATTAACAATGACCCCACATCCAATACCACCTATTTAACTGTGTTACAAACATTAGTACTTTCACCAAGAGACAAAGAATAATATTCAAATTTCGATGCAACCTCTGTAAAAGGTATTTTGTATACTGGCACCAAGTTCATTGATATAGCTAATTATGATTCAGTTGGATAAACTTATATTATAATTTTTTCTCTCTGGACTAAAACATACCAAAAACTGTTTGCAGGCACTCCTTTACAAATTCACCATCAGAATAATTTTGAAAATATTTTGCAATTTTCTCACTAATAACAAAACTTGATTACATAATAGGATTGTAGTCTGATACCTTTGGGTAAATAAATTTATTTGCCTGTTTAATTAACCATAAGCTTCTGAAAACATTTTTTCTATGATGGTTTTGAAAACTTTCATAATTAACTCTTTGCACTCAAAGATTTTTTCACTATAGGGAAGTAGCAACTTGAAGCTTTTTTGCTAAAAAATCGATGAAATTTTTTACAACTAACATAAAAATAAATCATACCTAAATTAACAGATAGAACTATTGTATTTCAATATTTCATTTATTTTTACATTATACAAAACCTAATATTGAATATCAAGCTTTGTTATTTTGCCTTGTGATATTTGAGCAAGCACGTGCCAAGATGCATTCTTGGTTTGTCAGGACAAGTGTTATGAACATGTCAAAAATCACCTCTTATTTGATCAGCCAGTGATTTAATGTACAGGGTGATTCAAAAACATGGACACAATTTCAATTGGTTATATATCCTGAACAATATGTTGAGTTTGAATTCTGTAAATTACATTTGATTATACACACATTAAAGTTTATAGATGTACACAATTACAATTGGCTATATTTCCTGAACAATATGTTGTATTTGACTGAACTCACGAATGCAAAAAATCTTGTGTTGCATAGTAGCCATCTTGCTTACAACTGACGCTGCTGTGCAGTGCTAGAGTGTTCTAGTGGTAGTATTCGAAACTTTACAACATCCTCTTTCAAATGTAATTTACATAATTCAAATAAAACGTATAGTTCAGGAAATATAACCAATTGAAATTGTGTCCATCTTTTTGAATCGCTCTGTATTTCAAATGACTAAATGGACATTCATTACTTTGCTTTTTTACAAGTTTATATAAGATGTTGGAATTAAACATCTAAAATATAATGAGGACAGATATCTGTTTATAAAACAGTTATTGTCACCTCTCGGTCGGCATTCGAGTTGCTGTATCAAACCAAGTGGTGACTGAGGATTGCCTCTCAAGTGCAAAGGGTTAAAATGTTGACTGATGTGGTGTCTATTTGAATGAGAAATAAGCTCTTTATTCAGGAGCTGACAGTACAAAAACCCGATCTACCCCTATGCGCAAAGTTTGTCATGTGGGTTGATGTCATCATAAATTAAATTTAAGGCATTAAACAACATTTTTAAAAACAGTGTAAATGTAAATTGGGAAAGAAAGAAAAAAAATGGTATTCTGCAAAGTACTTTAAGTACAAGAAATAAATTTAATAATTTTCATGGCAATATTCACAGGCCACAGGTTGCCCATGCTGATCTAAATGATCATGACTTGAATTATCCTAGATTTTTTTATTGAATATTATTTAAAAAGTTCTCTTCTAGAAGAATACTTTAATGTATTAAATTCTCATTTAGGCACATAGTTGTTCAGTTGCCCTGGTATTGTATCTATATTTGCTAATTCAATTTATTTTTCTGTAGCTTATGCTCTTTTTGTTATTAAATCTAATGAAGGAGTAGTCCAATTTTTGCTTGCTTGGAAGACAATGAGTTTCCTACATGAAAGTTTTGTATTTTGTTTTTTTTTAAAAAGGGAAGAAGGTACTCCCCTACAGAACAGATGGATATAACCTAGAAGCTCAATTGGGCTTGTCCTGGTTTCTTTTACAACATACAAACACAGGGACATGCCTGCCAGTTTAGTAGTCAGGTATGCTAACCATTAGACCAGTTATGGGCTACAAGGGTATATTGTTTTCTGCCAGATGGTAATTTGTTTTCTTTCACTGTAACTGTTTTGGAATACCATAAATATCAATATTTGTCATATTGTCCTGAATCATTCTATTTTCATATTGTTCTAATTTGTATTTGCTATGATAGTAAATGAGTATTTTTCTTTATTTTATTGTGTTAGATCATCCAGTATTTTAAACATAGTTTGTTGCATAATTTCCTTCTTTGCATATCCTAACAATAAGAGCATAATAAAATGGGGGGGGGGGGGGGATTTGGTTGTTTTAAGTCATAAATTCCATCATTCAAGATGATTATTCTTCATATTTATTTAGTTACATTTAATATATATTTTTGGTGTTGCTCTATAGTTTTGGGAATTTTTAAAAATGTATCACAAAATTGTAATTTGATAATTTTAATTATAATATATACCTTTATTCCAGAGCAAAGTTGTTGCAAAAAGTGGAGGTGCCCGCTTTCAATGGCAGATCATGCAGTCTTTAGGGCTTGGGGATGAAGAAATCAAGAAATTTGCTGCTGCTGACCATTGGTTGAATTATTTTCCACCTCTGGCCATACATGACTTGAAATCCATGGGATTAAAGGTACATATTTTTGGTATTTGTCTTCTGAGTTAGACCAAATACCATCTTGGTGGATAGTGTTGTAACGCTTCAAATGTATGTTAAACTTCATTTTGGACCTTTTGACTGATCCAAATTAAACTAATTTTCTGGATGGCATTGGGCACCAAACAATTAATCTTGCCAAATAAAATTAAATAAAGGTTTGCTAAGTATATTTTGCATTACTTAGTTATAAAGAAATCAAAAGATTGTCAACTTAAATCTGATCAAAATCAATTATCCTACTCAAGAGAAAAAAATGAAAAAGTCAAAATATTTCATAAAACAAAGTTTATTTCCAAAAAATCAAGACTCACCAAATAAATGTCTATACAAAATAATCTTAGCAACTAAAAGCTCGCATCCTCTCAACTACTAGCTCTCTCCTAGCTCCATCTCAACTAACTACTGACTCTCTTAGCTCTGTGACCTAATGTTACTTACAATACATGTGGCATGCAACTGGCACGTGTGTGTTGCATGCTGGGAAGTACATTTGCATAAACTTATCATGTGCTCGCACTGGCTATGACGAGGGGTGGGGTATCCTTACGTGCACATTAGCGGCTGTCAATCAAAAGTTGGAGTTGCACATTAACAGTCTTGGATGAGAAAATGTGATAATCCAACTGAAGAATAAGCCCCAAAATAATAAATATAACTTAAATAAAGTAAAACTGGCTAAGGAAAATTAAATATGAATGGGTGGACCATAACAACTCCCCCTCCCAAAGGGAGTCAAAATTTGACCTAACAGATTTTGATGAGCAATTTTGAATACAAGGACACTTCCTACATCATTTATATTTTGCTGAACATAAATAAAGGAAATAAGTATGCATATGCAAATTTTAACAAGACAAGCTACTCCCATTTTGACACAATTTTCCATCACAACCAAAAGTACCTCCTCCCATTCTTCTTAACAATGTGTAAAATCTGTCTAGTGTAAATGCATACCAATGGCTATGGCAGTTAACTGCATACTAGCATTATCAGTCTAACTAGTATCACATTCTGATACAATTCCAAAAGTTGCATTCTGTAACCTGTGCAAAGCTTAAAGAGAAAAAATGAAAACATAGGTGCATGAAAAAAGGTACATAACATCCACGTATTCCCCCAACAACAATCCAATACTCGAAATCTAATCTTCTTTCGTGCCTACCATACATAAAAAAAATGGGTATTGGTACTCCGTTAAATCATCTTAACTGCAATCAAATATGCGAAGCTGATAATTTCATTTTGCATACAAGTGGGTGAGTAATCATCTGCTAAAACTTCACCTAAACACAGTAAATCACAAGCTAGCTGAAATAAAAATAGCATTAATTACCTCCTCAGTGAGCTTTACATCCCCCTCCCAAAGGAGTTTTGCTAGTGACAGTCAGTCAAACTAGGCTTTGTCGTTGGGAACATCTCTAAAAGGGTACTAAACTTCTAAGACATCATGGTCAGCTCATATATATGCAAATAAATGCTGCCAATGTCATCCCAATAGTTACCCATCATTGATGTATCAGTATCGCTGATGACACCAAACAGATTTAAACACATATACATCATATCTAAGGGTAAAGAAAAGCTGTATCAATAATTTATCATATACAATGTTAACATTTCATCTAATACAATTCCATCCAAGTTTTACATTAAGAATCAATTTAAATATGAAAAATTCACTTCAAATGTAATTTATTTACTTCAGAATTCAACATATAATCAGTGTATGCTAAATTCTCTTTCATTCTCATCATTCATATCCATAAACATTTTATAATTCCTAAATTCCTTAATGTAAACTTACAACACTCAATGAAACTTTCAGTCATCTGAAACGAAAAAATCTACAGTTCATAATTACACTTGAAATCACGTTAATACAATATATAGCTCTTTATGGTTCATCTAGAACTTCAGATGAACCAGAATACTTTAAAAAAAAATTAATCTTTTCACATTATAAACTCAAACTATAAACTTTGAATAATAAATTCATTTTCCCAAAATATTGGAACTCTGAAGTTTCAACATGAAATTAAAACATTTCAAAATCTTTAAGTATAAACAACAATAAATGATCTTCAATTGTCTCCATCTTCATCTGTTCCAGAGAAAAGAAATTGAGATAAATCATCATCCAGACATTTTCCCTGAGACTTCATTCCTGTGTTGATTGATAAGCTAGGTGTAGGTGCTTCTGAATATGTTGCTTGTGATGTCATCTACTATGTTGACTATTACGTTGCTGGTTGTTGCTCTGCAGGCTGTCCTCATCTTGTTGACATCTCACTGCATGCTTGGCTTTGTGCTTTCCAGGTTTATTGTTGCCTGCTTCTAAATGACTCTTCAACAGTAGAAAATTTCTTAAGTTGTTAAATTCAGTAGGATTATTTGCACTCGGAACAATTTCTGGGATGCTTTTCTCATTGTCTATAAATTCATTAGCATTATTTTCCTTTAAAACCTCTTCTACTTCAACAACTTTCTCATTATCATTTAATTCGGAATTATTTTCTTTTAGAACTTCTATTTCAACACATTTCTCATTATCAACTTGGTTCTCTAAATCTAAATTATTTAAACTGATAAAAAAATTTTCTGGTTTTGCAATACCATAAATATCAATATTTGTCATATTTCTCACTGAGCATTTTGCTTTGGACTACAAGACAAGTTTGAAGTCTACTGGACCACGACTGAATTTTCAATTCACAAATATGTTTAATTTCATCTAAAACTTACTCAAGTAAACATGAAAGATCAGCTCCTGTATCATTGTGATCTATTAATTAAAATTTTTCATGACAAAGCTTCACAAAAGGTAATTCTAAAACATTATGTGTACCAACAGTGGCAAGACTTATGAGAGGGCTTTTCTTAAGAAACTTTGCCTCTCACTTCAAAGATCCTAATTTAAGTTTCCTGAATTGCCATTTTTTCTGTAGCAATATTGTTCCATTTGCCCTAGTTGGCCACAAAAATTACATCTGAAAATTTCTCTATTATTCATAGCGAAAGTTTTTGGTCTAGTTTCATCGTTTAAAGCTTGACATGGAACAAATCTCTTCTTCATTCGTTCTACATCATTGTAGGTGCATTCGTCGCAAATTGTCAGGACTGTGTAACTTCCGGTTTTGCGAGAGTCATTTTGCGAGACTCGACTCAATATTGCTGCTTTGGCAAGGATTGCATCCATTGTTGATTTAATGCCTTTTTTTGCAGATTCTCTTCTTGCATTGTATTGCTGAGCCAATTTGACTAAAGTTGAAATTGAAATTACATGCCTAATTTCTAAAAATTCTCTTAAAAGCAAAAGTAACTGGGACATAATGCAGTTTGTTATGTCAATTTTTGTGGCATCAGAATCGTACAGCTGGTATAACTCTACTGTATCCCAGATGAATTTTTTTTTTATATCATCTTTTTTGTCTTCATGAAAACAATTCTGTAGCTGGATGTATAAAATCATCATAAGGTGGGTAGATTTCCGAAATTTCATTTTTAAAATTTCCCAAAATTCTATTCTATGACGTCATCCTATGCTATTCCACCACTGTTTAACACACCCAATCAAACAAGATACTGTGCAAACCACCTTTTTGTTGCTGGGCACTTCATGTAAACAGAAATGCTCTTCCATGGACTTGACAAATGTTCACAATGACGGACGTTTCGGACTGTCGAACCTTATCTCAGGTTGGGTTGTTTTACCTCTGAGTGGCACTTTTTTTGCACACAGTGGTCTAAATAGCCATATCACAGGGACCCCGAAAGCTCAGAGAAGGTTGGGGGAGGGGACCCACTGGAACAGCTGTTGGGAGACAGATTAGTAGCCTCCCATGAAGGCCATCCAGTGTGTTCTTTAACAAGCACAGGGTAAGGTTCTCCCGCACACGGGCCATGGCTTTATGTCCCATCCAACAGACAGTGATCTTTCCCGGCCTATCGGTGTCCTCTACTGACTGGGCAGTGCGGGGAGTTTTGTGGGGATAAATCTCAATGCTTACCCAGCTGCGACTCGAACCTGGGACTGCAGATTATGAACCTGGCACCTTATCTCAGGTAAAGGCCAATTAACATAAGGACTACATTTAATAAATGGATTGGCAACTCATCATTGAGGTGGTTGATAATGTTCTATTTTATCCCTTGCTTCTGATGGGAGAAAAAAATGGAACTTTACGTTCAAAGTTTATATGTTTGTGAGCTGACGTAGCATTGTCAGCAAAATTAAGGGTTTCCCTTTTCTCCCGAGGATCTTTAGCAGATTCATTAACATTTTGGCTTCTTTCATCACACCCTGCAACTTATCCTTTACTTTTTACTAAGTCAGGAGTCATAATGGCAGAATCGACCATATTACTAGCAGGCATGTTTAGTGATCTGCCAAAATTTTAAACTTTTTTTTTATCTTGAGCAGCATTCAAAGGTACTGCTATACAATAATACAATACTGAAGCTATACTAGTTTCCAATAAACTTGTTTATCAAAAAGTTTATATATCGTGTGTGTCTTGACACTTCTAATTTTTACATAAATACAATAAAGATCTTAACTATCAGCAATAATTGCGCTGAACTTCAGTACCTTTGACTAATACAAAAATTAAGCTTCTTTCTCAACAAAAATTTTGGCTTAAGCTGCCAGTAAATCTTTGATTAATATAACTAATGAGCTCAAAAATTTGTTAACTTTGACAATCACATTAAATAACATACAATTTTATATATATACAGGGTGTCTCAAAAATATAGGTACAAACTTTTAGGGGAGGTAGATAATATCTAAAGGAATGAGAATTGCATAGGAACCCATAACCGGAAACGTCACCATAAGTCAATAGGCAGTGCTGTTCATCAGTGCTCTAGAGGGGAAATTTCGGATTTCCTCATTCGAGCAGTAGTTGGCTAACGAAGAGCATGTAAAGGTATTCGAACAGGGAGCTGGCAGACATGCACTTAGTGTATGGAATAGCTGAGGGCAATGGACGAGCCGCTCAACGAATGTATCAAGAACGCTTCCCACATAGACATGTACCGGGCCACCGTTTGTTTGCGCGTGTGCATCAAAATTTGTGCAATTATGGGTCATTAAGAGGTAGCAGAAGTGAGGGCAGGCCATGTAGTACACTATTTGTAATAATAATGTCCAATAAATGTTTTCCCATTAATCACTGTCTTGTGTCCTTTCAAATCTTGTACCTCTGCTACCACTTTCCCATAACATTCCGGTTATGGTTTCCTATGCAATTCTCATTCCTTTAGATGTTATCTCATCATCATCATCATCATCATCCTCAAGCAGCCATGGGCTACGGAGGTCCAACCAGACCGCGCAGTTTAATTCTCCAAGCATATCTGTCCTGAGCTACATCTGCTGCATCCGGCCACTGTACACCAATTCTAACTAGGTCCTGTTTGACATTGTCTGCCCACCACATCCTAGGTCTCTCCCTCCTTCTGAGGCCTCTAGACACACTGTTCATAACCCTATTCGCCAATCTATAATTATCCATACGGGCAACATGGCCAAACCAACGGAGTCTCTCTCTGCACAATATGCTGCTTAAAGGAGGTTGCCGACTCCTTTGCCTAACCTCATCATTAGTTACAAAGTTAAACCACCTAATACCCAAGATACTGCGTAAGCATCTAGAATCAAAAGCATCTAGTTTCCTGTTATCTTGCTTACACAGCGTCCAAGTTTCACTACCTAACTAACCCTAGAAAGAAACAAACTATTATACAGTCTAATTTTAGTCTTTAGGTGTATACGCCTATTTCTCCACAATCTCCATAGATTCTTAAAAGTCCCGGCAGCAATACCTATTCGTCTGTTAATCTCATGCCGCACATCACTAGTATCAGTTACGCAGCTCCCAAGGTAATTAAACTGTGACACCTGCTCAAGACTGCAACTATTCAGATTAACTGAATCACAACCTGCCTGACCAATTTTCATCACTTTAGTTTTCTCTCTGTTTATAACCAAACCTACTGTACTACTAGTCTCATCAACAGTTCGAATGAAAGAGTTCATCTCATCAACATCATTTGCCAAAAGGGCTAAATCATCAGCATAATCTAAATCAGAAATTTTCGTATCTCCAGCCCATTTAAGGCCAAAAGCTTTCCCTTGAAGTGAATTTCGCATAACATAATCAACAACCAAACTAAAGAGAAAAGGAGACAAAATGCACCCTTGTCGAACACCAGAAGTAATGCTAAACCAATTGCTACAAAACTTACCAACCCTCACACATGACTCAGTGTTATTATAGAGAGCTTTCATTATGTTAATTAACTTGTCTGGTATACCATATGATCTCACAATCAACCACAAATTATGATGATCAACAGAGTCGAAAGCCTTTTTGAAATCAACAAAGCTAGCAACCAAAGGTTTCTGAAACTCGAAACATTTCTCAAGAATCTGCCTAAGTGAAAATATCTGATCTACACATCCCCTACCACTTCTGAATCCACATTGCTCATCACGCAATTGCCGGTCAACCAGATTCTTAATTCTATTAAGCACAATCATGGAAAGAACTTTACCTGGAACGGAGAGTAGGCTGATACCCCTATAGTTATCACAAAAACTGTGATCACCTTTTTTGAAAATAGGGATAATAATAGCTCTGGTAAAATCTTTAGGAACCATGCCTTTATCATAAAAGTTATTCAAAATTTCAGTCATCCAAATGGTAACTGAAACATTCCCAGCTCTAAGCATTTCTGTAGTAATTTCATCCACCCCTGGGGATTTATGAAGTTTAAGTTTAGAAATAGCCAAACTAACTTCAGATTGTGTTATAGGGCCAACATTAAAGCCTCCAATGCATCTATCATCATTGCAAACAATGGGAGTAGAACTAACCACATTGTTTAGAACATCACTGAAATGCTCAGCCCACCTAGCCATGACAGAATCCTCACCTTCTATAACCTTGCCTTGTTTATCCTTCAATCCCTGTATACCTGTTCGTTTTCTACCACACAAAACATTAACTATCTGGTACAGCTCTCTGCTGTTGTGCTGTCTAACTGCTTCCTCAGCTTTGTCAGCAAGGCCATCAAGCCAAAGATTCTTATCAGTAGCTAACTGATCCTTTAAACGTTTATTAAGCTCTATGTAATCCTTTCTATTAGGACTAGTAAGGTACTGATTAAGGACATTCCTGCAGTTCCTTCTTTCTGAAATAAGCTCAAGTGCCTTATCACTCAAATAATTCTGCCTCCTCTGCTCCTTTTTTCATAAAAGAGTATTGTTAGTTTCCAAAAAAGCCTGTTTAAAATGGCCCCATTCTTCCTCAACTTCAGTATTAAGCAAACCATGACTGTCATAATGACTAAGTAACCTATCATGGTAAGCTTTAGCTATAACTGGGTCTTTCAGAGCTTCAGTATTAAAGGTAAATTTTTTAACCCTAGCACAACACTTTTTAAGTTTAAGTTGCAAGACACTTTTAACAAGGTAATGGTCAGATCCAATTTCAGCTCCCCTATATGCCCTGGTATTTCTAACAGAACTAGCCCATTTGCTGTTAATTAATATATAATCAATCATATTCATATGCAGCCCATCAGGTGAAACCCATGTGTATTTATGTATGTCGCGGTGTTTGTAATATGTGTTAGTTATTCTGAAACCATTGAGTTTACTTACCTGTAGGAGACGTTGCCCATTGCCATTGCAGCTACTAATACCAAAAGGGCCTATTACTCCTCCCCAAAGGTCAGAGTCGGTACCAACTTTGGCATTGAAGTCACCAAGAACAAGGATAATATCTCCTTTCTTGACAGAATTCAAAATATCCTGAAGTTGTCTGTAAAACCTATCCTTCTCATCCTCATCAGAATCCTCAGTGGGGGCATAACAGCAGATAACATTCAAGTCTTTAATGCTTGTCTGAAAATTTGCTGTAAGAAACCTTTCATTAATGCACTCATATCCTAGAAGAGCATCACTAGCATGTCTGCTGAGCAGCAGACCCACGCCTTGGTGATGCTTTCCATCCTCCCTCCCTGTAAAGAGAAATTTAAAGTTATTTTTAAGTATCTCACCTTTACCTGTCCATCTGGTCTCTTGCAAGCCTAGAATATCTAGGTTATAGTGCTGGAATTCCTGCATGAGGACATCAAGAGAATAATCTCTATGTAATGTCCTCACGTTCCACGTTCCTGCAGAGAGAAAATGATTAGTAGGATTTTTAAAGAAATTAGGTTTATTGAGATTGGTAAGGCCAACAATATCAAACAGCCCCCTGATTGCAGGCATGGGGCAAAGACCTGTTCCTCCTCCGCTAAAGGCTGAAGTCACCGATGCTGGTAGGAACTTCAGGCACCACCTTTTCAAGTGGACTTTTTCAAGAACCATATGGCCTGCCTGAGACACATTACTCCAGTTTAGGCTTGACGATGCCCAACTAGCTAAGTAAGGTTCAGGTACCTGCGATGGCCTCTGATTAGGATTATCCACCAGCTGATATAAGGTATCCCATGCCTCTGTTCACTTAGAGCTGGCAACCCAGAAGCAAACAGGAAACACAGCGGCAGACTCTCCCTCAACAGAGGCCCACCAGTGCAGCAAGTCCAGGATCCATAATCAAGCTCAAAACCATAAACAAGTCCAGTCTAGTAGGTATAAATGGTCAGCACCAGGACCCTGTGAAGTTGACCACTCCTCAGCAGGGTTGAAAAAAAAGAAAAAAGTGGCCATAGATGACCAGATCAGTAGGCCATACTGAACTGGCAGCCCTCCCCTTCCGTTCCCTTCCAAAAGAGAATATCTCTTTTGAAAGGTACTAACGGCCTGCACCACGAGAAGGTGGGGTCGGACATCTACCTCCCCTAAAAGTTTTTATCTATATTTTTGAGACACCCTGTATATATACAGTTCCTTTGTTTGGTGCACCACTTTCTTTTCTTACTCTGTAACACTCCAAATGTATGTTAAACTTCTTCATTTTGAACCTTTTGACTGATCCAAATTAAACTAATTTTCCGGATAGCATCAGGCACCAGGCAAGTAATATTGCCAAATAAAGTTAAATAAGGGTTTACTAAGTATATTTTGCATTACTTAGTTAAAAAAGAATTAAAAGATTGTCAACTTATTAAAGTTTAAACTGATCAAAATCATTTATCTTGCTCAAGAGAAAAAAAATGGAAAAGTCAAAATATTTCATAAAACGAAGTTTATTTCCAAAAAATCAAGACTCACCAAATAAATATCTATACAAAATAGTCTGAACAACTAAAAGCTTGAATCCTCTCAACTACTAGCTCTCTCCTAGCCCCATCTCAACTAACTACTGACTCTCTCTTAGCTTTGTGACCTATGTTACCCACAATACATGTTGTGTGCAACTGACACCTGTGTGTTGCATGCTGGGAAGTGCATTTTTCATAAACCTACAATCACGCACCTGCACTAGTTATGATACAAGATGGGGTTTGTCCTTAGGTGTGCATTAGTGGCTGTCGATCAAAAGTTGGAGTTGTGCATGCTCAACTCCTTTAGCAGTCTTGGACAAGGAAAAGCAATAATCCAAATGAAGAATAATCCCCAAAATAACAAAATGTAGCATGAATAAAATAAAACTGGTTAAGGAAAAGTAAAAGTGAATAGGTGGACCCTCACAGTGTGACATGAGTACAGACTGAGGAGATTCCAATGACCCTATCTGGCCTCATTGCAGGTGCCATCCTCCACCATGTTGAAACTACACTGAATTAGGGATAGGAGACATTATCCAAATTTAGTACCACAGTTCCGCATTTGTGTGCTTGCGTAGCTGAATCTTTTGTCATGTATAGCTATCAGCTTTGGCTTCCCCAAGCATTCGTCGTGAGAAGCATAATGATGTAATGAATAAATTTTAAATGTGGCAATTATACCCTGGTCTAGTGGTTGTATTAAGGATGTATTAGATGGCAGGAAATAAAATTGCATATTTGGGTGTTCCAGATCAGGATGGTCAGGCGCATTGTGTATAATCAATAGAACTTTAAATTCGAGATTTTTTTCCCTTCAAATAGCGTTTAACTTTTAGAACAAAACATTTATTGAACCATTCATTAAAAATTTATTTTGTAGCCCAGGCTTTTTTGTTTGCCATCCAATACACTGGCAGTTTATTCAAATCTACACCTTTCAATGATCATGGTTTTAGGGATCGATTGACGAGCAGCAGTTTTAACATACAATCTGCAAAATAGAAAGGTCACATGATCCTTAGCTGCATTAAAACCGCCAACAGTTTTTTATGATTTAGCTATGTAGGTTCTACTAGGCATTTATTCCCCAAAAAAGACCAGTTTCATCTGCATTCGAAACTTGATCAGGAGTGTATCCACCATCTTCATTGATTTGGGCTAATTTTGGACAAAATTCTTTAGCAGCCAGCTCATCTGTAGATGCAACTTCACCTTTTATCTATACATTATGACAAAAATTACAGTAGAGGTACACAGTGCAGTAATTAAAGTAAAGTAATTTAATTCTCTATGACACTGTTAAATGTTTTTAAGCACTTTGACACAAGGACTATTCTATCAAGTATCAATAATTATTAAAGAGAGATTTACATACCAATACCATAGAGGATGGGAAGTAATGGGAGCTTCTTGGAATGCTTTCGGTGAGAAATTTAAAATTCGATGTTCTTGCTGGCAAGTGACATCTCAGTGGATTTTAAAATAATGATGACAGCTGCCAATGGTCTACCCATATTGGTGAATGAAATAATTATTTATACTTTTTGATAGCATAGAGTGCTTAAAAAAGTTTTAGATCCACGACGCGCGTTTTGTGCTGTTCCTATCGGCGCTTCAGCACGTGGGAAGTGAGGAACTTAATCCAGGAAGGCGGTTGGTGAGTGCGGGGGAGGGGTGGGGTGCCATAAATTGACATGTCAGTGGTTCAGCTCCAAGGCAAATACATAGGTAAAACTTCACGCCCATTTAACGCAATTTTTCCAAGGATTGGAGTGGTCGACGGAAGTGTAGGTGACGGTAATGTGATCTGCATGTAACGGAGGTTGGGAGAGGGTGTGGGATTATGGGAAATTGCCAAGATCTGCGTATGTGTTGAGGGAAACATCATTATTTGTGGGTAGTAATTTATTTATAATGAGTGGGGTACTTTTAATAAATTAATAAATTTCGTAAACTGAAAGTTGGGGTTAAGATAATTATGTTATTGAGGGTCTGAATAATGGTTTGCGTATTGGTATTACTATTGGGAATTTTTTTTTCGTGTGTGTGTGTGGGGGTACATTAATCGCCGATTTTAGGAGGTATTATGGAGGTGTTTTAAAGGGTTAGGTGGGTGTGTATTATTGCAGGTGGCAAATGGGGATTGGTGATGAGAGAGGAGAGTGTTTAAGGGGGCGTGGAATTTCCGAGGTGTATGTTATATCCCCTAAGTATCAGACGCCATGCTGGGGGGAGGGGGACAATATCTGTGTTGCAGAGTTCAGTCAGTTTTACGTTGATGAGGATATTTTCTGTGACGGCTAGTTGGAATTTGGTAGGTGGGGATACTATAATTTTAGCGGAGTGAAAATCAGTGGGCAGATTGTTTTCGGTGATTGCTTGAGATAGTGCAGTTTTTTGTAGTTTATTTAAGATGTATTTGTGCTCTTTAAGGCGGGCGTTAAATGGGCGTGAAGTTTTACCTATGTATTTGTCTTTGAGGAAGATTTTACCTGTGGAGTCATTGAGTTGGATGTAGTAAACTCCTCCAGAGCTGGGTATATGGTCATGATCATTTCAAATGAGTTTGAATATAGTGTGAGACATTTTAATTGGGACTTTATAATGGAAAGGTTTTAGGTTATTTTTAACAGAGTATGTGAAATTATTATTTATGTATGGTAGGGCTATTTTGTATTTTTGCGTTTCTTTATTTACAGGTGTTGGAGGGTTTTGGGATTGTTTGCATTTGATTTGTTTGTGAATTTTGTTCATGGTGTGTGAATTATATCCGCCCTGTTCAGCGAGTTCAAAAATGTATTTTATTTCATTGTTGAGTGCTTCTTGCATATTGCAGTATTTATTGGCTCTTGTAAAGTGCGAGTAGAAGGTTGATAATTTGTAGTTGTTTGGGTGGGCAGAGGTGCTAGTTATGTTAGGTATGAATGTAGGTTTTCTGTATACAGATGTGTATAGTTTAGTGGATGTACGGTGTAAGTTGATGTCTAAGAACGGTAGGTGTCCGTTTTGTTCCTCTTCATGTGTAAATTTAATGGTTGGGAGGACTGCGTTAAATTCAGAGAGTAACCTATCAGCAAAATTTTACAAATTTATATTATGCACACAAAACTTCAAAAACTGAAACAAAAATTTTTTAGATTTCTTCTATTAAACATCTAAACATTTCTAACTTTAAACATGAAATTAGAGACCAAGACTAACATATGTATTGAAGATAAAATTGAAGGGAATTCCCAAAACTCAATGTTGCCACTTTATTCTGAATGAAGTAGGTTTTGTACAATTTTTCCATAAAATAAAGAATAAAATAGAGAAAACTTGTTGTATAGTTATGTTAGTGTAGTTTTTATTTTGGGGATTTTAGTACACAAAATATGTATTTATAGTACATTTTCAAAGTTAAAACTACTCTGAAAAATGTGACCATAAAAGTGGCATCTTTGTTATAAATTCTAGGAATTTTTTCTTGAATTTTTTCTTGAATAGAAATATTTTTTCAGAATTAAATTCAAATGGAGATTTTTAAAAAGACAGCATTCTTTAAACGGCGTTAACTTTGCTGTTTTTCGTTTAAAAAACACCCTTTTCTTGAAGCCTTTACAATAAGCATTTCTTTTATTATAATAAGCATTTTTTTTTTAAGTGCTGCTTTCTAATTTAAAAATAGTTTGACATATCTCTCCTTCATTGGGCTGTCAAGTCACCTGATATGAACCCAATTAAGAGTTATGGTATGAAGTTGAAAGAGAAGTTAACAGTGCCTTTAATGAAGTTCCAATTCTCTTTTTACACGATTTATTGGATCAAAATAAATCGTGTAAAAAGAGAATTGGAATTTTTTTCTAAACTGTGTTAAATCAAAATCATGTAAAATAAATCTGTGTAAAAGCAAAATTGGGTGTATTGTGTTAAATTAATGTTGTGTGATGCTATGTAAGAAGACTGCTCTTATTTGATTCAAGATGAAGCCTGGTTCCGGTAGTGAAAGGGAATAAACAATAAAGTTTGTTTTTGGGGCCTCTATCAGGAGAGATTAACATTAGATGTTTTGCATCTATAAGGTGTAAAGCATTAAGGTAGTCTTGTATCACAAATGAAATTCAGCATAAATTGCTTTGTTTGTTGGATATTACAGGGTAATAGGTTCTATTTTGTCACAGGAGGTGAATATTGACAGCACTGTAGTTTAAACATTGAAAAATTAGTTAAGCATAGTAAATCATTCTTTTTATGGCTTGACTTTATTCTAAGAGGAAGAGAAATATTTGTGTTTAGATAAGATTGTTTTATTTGTATGATTTTATACCTTTATAATAAATTACTTCATTCATACTTTGGTTTGGTAAGTATACTTTACAACTCATGCTCAGTTTCCATCCATTTAAATTTATAACAATGCAAAGAAAAGACATACCTACAAATTAAAAAAAAACTCAATTAGTTTTTGAGTTATTGCATTTATAAAAATTTACAATAAATGTGTATTCAAAAATTAAATTTTTTTCACTGTTTTTCAATATTAATATCACAAAAGGAAACACATTTGTCTCCATATTTTTTCCTGGAAAATGTATTAAAATTTAAAGAAAATTTAAAAACACATAAATTGCCTTAAATGTTTTTACATGCCTGCCTGCAATTATGATGATTCAGATCATACATCGCTTTGTTTTTTTTGTTTGCAGT
Source organism: Ryuthela nishihirai (assembly GCA_038380435.1). NCBI lineage: Eukaryota > Metazoa > Arthropoda > Arachnida > Araneae > Heptathelidae > Ryuthela > Ryuthela nishihirai. Next base: position 91,075,106 of record JAWZYU010000004.1, on the reverse strand, counting down.
TGTAGATTTATGTCATAAAATATAAGTTTTAAATATTTTCTGATACTGGTTATGTACTCCATTACAGATTGACTGGAGACGAACTTTCATAACAACAGATGCTAATCCTTTTTATGATTCATTTGTCAGATGGCAGTATATTCGCCTTAAAGAAAGAAAAAAGATTCAGTTTGGGAAAAGGTAACTTTTCTTTCAAAATTTCTTTTATGCCTTTTCTCATTTTTAAATTACCCTTTCTGATTGCACCTTATAAGCATGAAATAAAAAAAATGCACATGAAGGCATTTCCAAATTTTATTCTTGATAAATAACTGAATGAACTATTATTATCACATACATACATACAAAATCCTCATGCAGCTGTGGGCTATGGTGGATGTACCAGACTGTGTAATTTTGCTCTCCAGACTTGTCTATCCTGAGCTACAGCTGCTGCATTTGACCACTGTAGGCCAATTCTAGCAAAGTCCTGTCTGACATTGTGTGCCCATCGCATCCTCGGTCATCATCCTATCATCTAGGTCTAACACCCCTGACCAAAGGTCAGATTCAGTACCAACTTTAGCATTGATGATCTGATATGAACCCAATTAAGCATTATGGTATGAAGTTGAAAGAGAAGTCAAGCATAGTATCAATCCACTTCCTCCCCCTATCCCACATCTAGCAGATGCTATGTTATCTTCATGGGCTAATATTCTTTCAAGATATTATGCAATTTTGTAAATATGCAATTTATGGCACCCCACCCCTCTCTTACACTCAACAACCAACTGCCTCTCACACAAGCTGCTCACTTGCCACCTGGTGATGTGCCCAAAGTAAGGGTGCAAAACTTGTGTCACGGACTTCAAAGTTTTTAAGCACTCTATGCTACCAAAAGTATTATCAGTTACTTCCAACACTACTGCAGTCACACTCAATAAAATAAATTATCAGCATCCCACATCACCTTCTGAAGTTCTACTAAGTCATCACTTGCTGGCAAGAATGTCGATAAATAAACTTGTTACTCGCTAGTATACTAGAAGCTCCTCTCTCTAGCAAACCTCTACAGTATTGTACGTAAAATCTCCTTAATGACTTTTGATACTTGATAGCATAGAACATTTGTTGAAGTGCTTAAAAACATTTAACAGTGTCATAGAGAATTAAAGATTTTAATATAATTTTAATTACTATACTGTGAACCTCTACTGCAATTTTTGTTCCCCTATATGATCTGGTATTCCTAACTGAATTTATCTCCGCAAAATTCCCCGCCCTGCCCACGGTCAGTAGGGGACACCGATGGGCTTGGAAAGGCCGCTGTCCTTCAGATGGGATGTTAAGCTGGGGGCCCATGTGTGGGAGAGTCATACCCTGTGCACGTTAAAGAACACACTGGATGGCTTTGATAAGAGGCTACCATCTGTCTCCCAACAGCCGTTTCATGGGTCTCCTCCCTCAACCTTCTCTGAGCCTTCGGGGTCCTTGTATCCTAGAAGCTCCTCTCTCTAGCAAACCTCTGCAGTATGGTACGTAAAATCTCCTTAATGACTTTTGATACTTGATAGCATAGAACATTTGTTGAAGTGCTTAAAAACATTTAACAGTGTCATAGAGAATTAAAGATTTTAATATAATTTTAATTACTATACTGTGAACCTCTACTGCAATTTTTGTTCCCCTATATGATCTGGTATTCCTAACCGAATTTATCTCTGCAAAATTTCCCGCCCTGCCCACAGTTAGTAGGGGACACCGATGGGCTTGGAAAGGCCGCTGTCCGTCAGATGGGATGTTAAGCTGGGGGCCCATGTGCGGGAGAGTCATACCCTGTGCACGTTAAAGAACACACTGGATGGCTTTGATAAGAGGCTACCATCTGTCTCCCAACAGCCGTTTCATGGGTCTCCTCCCCCAACCTTCTCTGAGCCTTCGGGGTCCTTGTGACCTGGCCATTTAGCCCATAGTGTGTAAAAAAAGTGCCAATCAGAGGTAAAACAACCCAACAACAACAATCTAACTGAATTAGCCCATTTGTTATTAATTAATATATAGTTGATCATATTCCTATGCAATCCATACTATGTGGAAAAAAATCCATTCTGTGAAACCCATGTGCATTTCTAAATGTCCTGGTGTTTGTAGTACATGCTAGTTATTTTCAAACCATTAAGTTTACTTATGTGTAGGAGATGTTCCCCCATTGCCATTAGAACTACTAATGCCAGAGGGACCTAACACCCCTGACCAAAGGTCAGATTCAGTACCAACTTTAGCATTGAAGTCACCTAGCACAAAAGAAATATCTCCTTTTTTGACAGAATTCAAAATATCTTGAAGTTGTCTGTAAAACCCATCTTTCTCATCCTCATTAGAATCTTTTGTAGGAGCATAACAGATAACATTTAAGTCTTTATCTTAGGGTAGAGCTGAATTTAATATTATTAGACACTATTATTAGTAGTAGTGCTGAATTTAAGCATATAATTCGGTTTTACACAAATAAAAGCTTCCAAATGGTAGTCAAATCTACATCAAGTATTGAGAAAGCAGTATTACAGGATTATTTTTCAAGTTCATCTCTTGCCCACCAGTAAAAAATGTATTGCTCTTGATGTACCAGTGTGTGTAACTGTAGCCATTTCTGATGTATTAACTAAGGAAGAATAAATAAATCTCATGATAGTGCTTGTGCACTCCTCTTAAATTCTGTGTCCTCTGGATTTTGTGTCCTTCATCTATCTAATAGTTTTTGATCAAAGCTGTAATGATTGAAGGTGTTCTGTGAATCTGTTACAAGTTTCATCTCTAATTCTGTAGCATTTATACACTTCACTATATAGCATATTTATCCAAAAGGAATAAGACTGTGAATTTAAGATGTTAAAAATGAAGGTTATATGCAAAAAGTGTTACTTTTGTGAGCTTTTGAAATTGATTTAAAAGTCAGTAATGTAATATTAAAAATCTTAGTTTAGATTATGAAAGAAATTGATATTTTATAGCTTATACAATTTGCAACTGATAATATATTTTATTCTTCATATTATGTGCAGTATTTGTACATTGAGTAATAAATGGTATTTAATGTTGTTACTACTAACTTCTATTTTTACACTTGTGCCTTAGTTGTATGATCATAAATGCAATTTCTCAGTTGCATGCCTTCTCACATTTTCAGCAGTGGACCAAACTGAAGATATTTGCAATTGTCAGTTATTATCCAAATGCTGATTAACACTTTTGGTAGGACTATGCACATCATTGTGAATTAGTGAGAAAAACAGTAGTATCCATGTGCTCTGATCCTGTCCTTGTTGTTCAAACTTAGAGCATATTTCTGATCTCTTGTTTATAGGACATCTCTCATTCCTTTGTCATGCTAGCAATTTCAAACATGTTTGTGTAAACTTGTACCTAAATTCAGGCCGACTCATAGTGTTGTTGTTTTTTTAAATTAAACTACTTGAGGAAAAAGTATTCTTTTGGGTAAATACACTATATTCTTTCAGCAGTAATTTCTTCAAACATACTTGCTGCATGCTCTTCTGCTCACTTCATGCCATTAATATTTTCCCTTCCACTGATTGCCAGCAACATTTTGCCTATGATGGTAAACTCCATATAACAGTTTTGCCATTGCAATAGGTTGAAAAAACATGAGTCAACTTAAATTCAGGTGCAAGCTGCCCATCCATTAGTGCAAAAGCTATTGATCATTGCATATGATAAAATCAGTTTTTAGAACTAAAATATACAAAATGTTCATGTGCAGATAAAAACATTCATTCAACACTGGGTTGTTGGGATGTTTTACCTCTGAGAAGCATTTTTCTGCACACAATGGCCAGGTTATTAGGACCCCAAGGGCTCAGAGAAGGTTGAGGGAAAGAGACCCACTGAACAGCTGTTAGGAGACAGAAGATAGCCTCCCATCAAGGCCATCCAGCATGTTCTTTGATGTGCACAGGGTATGGTTCTTCTCCACATTGGACATGAGTTAAAATCCTGTCTGATGAACAACAGTTTTTTTAAGCCCATTGGTGTTCCCTTTCTCTCCCCTAAGGATAGGGTGAAGATTAGTGGAAATAAATCTCAATGCAGCCATAGTTGGGACTCAAATCCAACTGCAGATTACAAGTCTGACATGCTGGCAACTGAGCTATTCCATCTCCCTCAACAACTGGGTGGGGACACACTGAAAAATATATTTACATGATACTATGCTTACTTTACTGGCACACAATATCAAATGTGTCCATTAAATGGTTTTATTTACTATTCAATGCATTAGCCTGGACAAAGCCATGGATTGGTGAATCCTTTTCACATATATATGCATAAAGCTTATATATGTGAAAAGTAGACAATGGCAATATAATCAAGAAGAACTATACATAACTATTTAAAACTATTGCTGACATGACTATGAATGTTTTCTGCACTATATCAGTATTGCAGTTCTTGTGAAGTGGAAGGATAGGTTGTTTGGCTTAATCACAATACTCTCTCTCTAACAATCTATATTAGCTCTTTAAGTGTCCAAAGCTAGTTTTTTTTTTTTATTATCCAGAACTAAAATGCTCTATCATATGGTATATAAAATGACCCATGTATATGTGTTAATCACTGCACAGTAAGACTTAAGTCATAGATAGTGTTATAGTTTATAAAAAGTTGACATTCCATACTTTCTAACCCCCCAAAAATGGGGAAATGTGAAAATGATTGTTCCACTGTATCTCTGAATGCTAGTGCCAAAAGTAGCATGTATATTAATTGAAAGCTTGTAAAGTGGGGAGTGTTGTGGGTAATAAAAATATACCCTGTTGCTTTCTTTGCCCCTAAAAATCTGCCATACAGTTACAAGTTTGGTGTCAAATGAAAGCTCATATAATGATCCATTGCAATCTATTTCGAAAAACCCTAACAAGTTATATCTGAAATTAAAGTGTTACTTTCGTGAGCTTTTCAAATTACCAATGTCATGGGCTACCTCAAACACAACTCCAAAAGGGAGGAAAACCATGATCTATGTTTATGAGTCATATATCAAATGAAAGATTCTGAAGGTAAATGTTTTTGGTGACAAAAGAAAAAATATAAATAAATTAAAAATTAAAAAAAAAAACACTTATCTTTCTATATGCACCCTAAAAAGTAGAAAATAAACCTAAAGCATATCGATGGTGCATTGATTGGTGCCGATTTACCTACTCAACAAGATTGCCAGCACCCTATCTTCCTGAGGCAGGGGTGGCTCAGTAGGTATGTCAGGCCCGTAATCTGCAGTTCCCAGGTTCAAGTCCCTGCTGGGTCAGCATTGAGATTTGTCTCTGCAAAACTCCCCGCCCTGTCCACGGTCAGTAGGGGACACTGATGGACTTGGAAAGGCAGCTGTCTGTCGGATTGGATGTTAAGCCATGGCTCCATGTGTGGGAGAACCATATTCTGTGCACGTTAAAGAACATGCTGGATGGCCTTGACTGAAGGCTATCATCTGTCTCCCAACAGCTGTTCCAGTGGGTCCCCTCCCCCAACCTTCTCTGAGCCTTCAAGGTCCTTGTGACCTTGCCATTTTTAGCCCATTGTGTGCAAAAAAAGTGCCGCTCAGAGGTAAAATAACCCAACAACCCTATCTTCCTTTGAAGTAAATATGAAATGGCTGATTGCACCATCAATGTGCTTTAGGTTTATTTTCTACTTTTTAGGGCGAGTGGTTAGCACGCTTGGCTACTGATCTAAGGGACCTGGGTTCGAGCCCCGGAATTAGGCATGGATGTGTGTGTTGTTTTTCTGCTGAGGTCCTGCCATCCTCTCAGATCTCCTACTGTGGCATATAAACTGACAGGCTCCTGTCAGACCTCTGTGGCAAGCAGCTGCTTGAGGGGGTATTTATTTTTTTTATTTTTATAGGGAAATAGGTATTTGAAAACATTTTTATTTCACATTACTGCAGTCAAGGCACGACATGTGGCTTTTTGAATATATGCATACTTCAGGAAAGCAGCAAAAGTTCACAAATTATTTGGTTTTCTATCTAAAATTGTATATAAATATTGATCAGATATTTAGGTTTCTTCTTAGATTAATCAAGGATTAGCAATTAATTATTTTGAATGCACATGGTCTTCAAAATGGTATATGAATATATCAGGAATGATTACTGAAACATTCTCTTGACCTTAAATTTCATTGAATCTGTTTGGGATACTCAGGGAATTTCTTCTAATTCTCTGTCAGAAAAGTTTGAAATAGTCTCATCTAATTAGCTGAGAAATGAACTAGCAATTGATAGTTTAGTTATTGGAATACTTGCCATGTAACTGGGAGAAGACATTGGTTGGAGTCCCACTAATGGCAAAGGCTCATTTTCTCAGCAAATTTATTTTTTGAATTCTTTGTCAGCAAGTAATGCCTGCATATTTACTGTTGATATATATATTCAGTAATTCTTTTCATTTAAAATAATAGTGAATTATGGGTATATTGCACAATATATTTTCATTTTTTGATGTATTGTTATGTATTTATAGGTATACAATATTTTCTCCCAAAGATAATCAGCCTTGTATGGACCATGATCGAAGCACAGGAGAAGTAAGAATTACGTCTTTATTTGATTAATTGCAATAAAAATATATTCTTTATTCTAGTATTTTATAGTGATTACAATAAATTGATACCCATATAAACACTTCATAACTTATTACTCATATTGTAAACAAAAACATTTGTATTGATAATAATATATTTTATATTGTACTGTATTAAAATTATAAATTGACATAAAAGACACAGTGTACTGTAAAATATGTTTACACCAGGACTGAATCTAAGAAAGAGATATGAGATCCATGCTCCCCTCCCCCTAACATACAGAATTTTAAGGACCAAAACAGAAGTTAAAAAATGGAGCATATATTACACAGTCTGTAAATGCTCTAGCTAGGCATAAACTGGAAGGAGAGCTGTGTACCAATCCCCAATGATGGATACACAGAACTGGCCAGGTCTAGCACCTAATGTCCGACCCCACCTTCTCATGGTGTAGACTGTTAGCACCTTTCAAAAGAGATAATCTCTTTTGGAAAGGAAGAGGGAGGGCTGCCAGTTCAGTATGGTCAGCTGATCTGCTCATCTATGGCCACTTTTTTCTTTTTTTCAACTCTGCTAAGGAGTGGTCAACTTCACAGGGTGCTGGTGTTGACCATTTATACCCATTAGACTGGACTGGTTTATGGATTTGAGCTTGATTATGGTTCCAGGACTTGCTGCACTAGTGGGCCTCTGTTGAGGGAGAATCTACTGCTGTGTTTTCTGTTTGCTTGTGTGTTGCCAGCCTGAGTGAACAGAGGCATGGGATACCTTATGTCAGCTGGTGGATAATCCTGATCAGAAGTCATCACAGGTACCTGAACCCTCACTTAGCCAGTTGAGCCTCATCAATCCTAAACTGGAATAATGTGTCTATGGCTCTTGAAAAGGTCCACTTGAAAAGGTGGTTCCTGGAGTTCTTACCAGCATGGGTGGCTTCAGTCTTTAGCAGTGGGAGAACCTCAACCCTCACTTAGCTAGTTGGGCATTACCAATCCTAAACTGGAGTAATCTGTCTCAGGCAAGTCATATGGCTGTTGAAAAGGCCCACTTGAAAAGCTAGTGCCTGAAGTTCCTACCAGCATTGTTGGTGACTTCAGCCTTTAGTGGAGGAGGAACAGGTCTTTGCCCTATGCCGACAATCAGGGGGCTGCCTAAGCTTGCAAGAGACCAGAGACCAGATGGACTGGTAAAGGTGAGATACTTAAAAATAACTTTAAATTTCTCTTTTTAGGGAGGGAGGATGGAAAGCATTTCCAAGGTGTAGGTTTGCTTCTCAGCAGACATTAAGTGATGCTCTTCTAGGATATGACTGCATTAATGAAAGATTTCTTACAGTCAAATTTAAAACAAAAATTAAAGACTTGAATGTCATCTGCTGTTATGCCCCACAGAGGATTCTGATGAGAATGAGAAGGATACAATTCTAATAATTCTATATATTAGAAAAATGTTCAAAGATGAAGAATTATGAAAGAATCATAATTATTCATTATGAAGAAAGGAGGTGTTTTTCTTGTGCTAGGTGACTTCAGTGCTAAAGTTGGTACTGACTCTAACCTTGGGCAGGAGTTTTAGGTCCCTTTGGCATTATTAGTTCCATTGGAATGGAGAACATCTTTTACAGGTAAGTAAACTTAATGGTTTGCAAATAACTAACACATATTACAAACACTGGGACATTTATAAATATACATCAGTTTCACCTGAGGGTTGCACAGGAATATGATAGATTATATTTTAATTAAAAGCAAATTCAGTTAGAAATACCAGATCATGCAGGGGAGCCGAAATTGGGTCTGACCATTACCTGGTCAAAAGTGTCTTGCAGCTGAAGTTTAAGAAATGTTGTGCTAAGGTTAAGAAAATTAGCTTTAACACTGAATGTCTGAAAGATCCAGATATAGCTAAAGCATACCATGATAGGCTATTTTGTCATTATTACAATTTTGGTTTGCTTACTGCTGAAGTTGAGAAAGAATGGAATCAGTTTAAACAGGCTTTTCTTAAAACTAACAATACTCTTTTTAGTAAAAGGGAACAGAGGAAACAAAATTATTTGAATAAGGCTATTGAACTTATTTCTGAAAATAGAAAGCACAGGATTAATATGAATCAACACCTTACTAGTCCTAACAAAAGGCATTACAATGAGCTTAATAAATGTGTAAAGGATCAGTTAATAGTTAATAAGAATCTTTGGCTTGATGGCTTGGCTGACAAAGCAGAGGAAGCAGTTAGACAGCACAATAGCAGGGGGTTGTATTAGATTGTTAATGTTTTAGGTGGAAAGAAACAGATAGGTACACAGGGTTTGAAGGTTAAACATGATAAGTTGGTTGAAGGTGAGAATTCTGTGATGATAAGTGGGTTGAGCATTTCAGAGATGTTCTGAATTTTGTATTTCTCCTTCCCCCCTTGTTTATAATGAGGATAGCTGCATTACTGGCTCTAATGTTGACCCTTATATCGCATTCTGAAGTTGCTTTGGATCTCTCTAAATTAAAACTGCATAAATCCCCAGGGGGTTTGATGAAATCAGTACTAAAATGCTTAGAGCTGGAAATACTTGTGCTTTCACTTGCCTGACTAAAAATTTGAATATTTTTTATGATAAAGGTGTTCCTAAGGATTTTACTATGGCTATTATTATCCCTATTTTTGAAAAACGTGATCATGGTTGTGATAATTATAGGGAAATTACTTTCTGTTCCAGGTAAAGTTTTTTCATAATTATACTTAACCCTTCCACTTCGTCTGTATATGTTCAGAGAATCTGAATTGAGAGGCCAAGGATGTATGTATCCATTTTTAGTAGAACAAAAAAAAACGATTTTTTAAAAATAAAAATTGCCGTTGTAATATTTATATTATATATATCTTATAAAAATATATAATTCAGGCTTCAAAAATAATATTTTGTTTTTTAATTTGATGTATATTTTATTAAAATACACTGCAAATAATTTTATAAAGCCATCTGATTTCCATTTCTTAGAAGCACTAAATGGTATTGCCGATTTGCTTGTTAATGTTCCTATTTGCTGAAACTACCTTCTGATTTAAACTCACAAGCTTGGTTTGAACTATTATCAACAATATTTTCCTTAAATTTTTGAAAATCTCATAAAAATTAACAAAAAAAACTGCTATTTTTTAAAATGATAGATTTTGGAAGTAATTACAAAGTACATACCTCCATTTTTTTTTTCTTGTTTCACACTCTTTTCTGTTATAAACCTACTTCTGTATTCCCAAATTATTTTTATTATTTTTCCCAGCATTCTATGAATCTTTCCTGCTCTTAAAATTGAAACTGGAAGTAAATACATCCTTCTTAGAAATTCTGGTTGCACCGATCTATAGTAAATACACAGATTACCTGTAGAGATAGACTTTAAACATTAGTAAAATATTCTGAAAAAAAATTCATCATCGACACGGCAGGAACATATGGTGTACAATGGTAGTGCACTCAGCATGAGTCTGGAGAGATGCAGGTTCATTTCCTGTCGTGTCAGCGATGAATTTTTTTCAGAATATTTTAACAATCTGGTTGCAGCTGCATTTAATTAGTTAGGCTTCACTGAAGCAAGACACAGATGGCTGACACATGCTATCTCCATTTCATGTGCTATAAGTGTTTTTTACAGTTTTGGCCCAGCATATTGGATGCCCTTTGTAAAGTTAGTATTAACTAAGGTTTAAATATAAAAAAGTATTCATTTCAGTAGATTTATGTTTGGAAATTAGCGATTTTTGCCCAATCGATAAGTATTGATTTTTTCAGAGTTATGCTACGTTGTATGGCCGGCCTACAACTTGTTGCTGTGGATATTTCAACATCGCATTAGGCTATATGTTAATTTTTATTACATATAGCCTAATGCCAAAATTATTTATTACTTTTCCAGTAAAACTTTGATATGGTGTCATTTTCTGAAAATAAATAGATCTTGGATATGGAAGCAAATACATTTCTGTAGATTTATTTCCATTAGTTAGTGATCTTTCAATTGGTTGATTTATCGATCTTTCCGAGTTATGCTAGATTGGAGGCCGGTTAAAAGTTGTTGCAGATATTTTATTTAACATCCCATTAGATTATATGTAATTTTTCTTTTATTATTTCTTGTTTTTTGGAAAAAAACTTTGAACTTTTACCATTTTCTGAAAATAAATGTCTTGGATACAGAAGCACAATAGACTTCCTTGCTACAGAAATCATTTGTCACGTGGGAGGCAATTTCGGGAAGGTGTCCCATCCGCTAAACTCACGGTGAAAGTTCCCCCCCCCCCCCATCTAGAAATATATATGTATTTTTTAAATCATGAGTTTCTATGTTTATATTGGATGATTTTATAGCCCCCCCCCCCCCCCAATACCTTGGCTGTGCCACATAGACGATATAACGCTGTTTTTTTTTTTTGCTTTGGTGCACAAACCTTTCTGCACTTAGCCAAGATCACCAAAGTTCAACACCCAAAGAAAAAATTCATGATGTTTAGCAAACTATTTCATAAACAGTTCAGAAAATCATGTGAATGTGAGAAGTCCAAGTCACTTTGCATAACACTGGCCATGTTTAAAATATATGATACTGAAAAGAATCATTAAAAGAAATAAAAATCATATTTCAGGTTGCTTATTATATTATTCAGGAGGAAATTTCCTTTCGATAAATATATAATTTAACTATTTTTATTCATCAGGTTTTCCAAAAATGAAGCCTTAATTGTATAGTGCGTTCTTTTTTTTCACCATATCACATTGCAAAAAGGCTTATTAAAATCAATATGTTTGCAAATTTGTTTGTATTATTTATTTTCATAAAATTCATAATTAAATTCTGTTTAATTTGGTATGTAGCATGACCTATTTCTGTTGATTGGTAATTTTTTTTTAATTCTAAAGTTGACTTGTTTATGTGACTCAGCACAATTGGCTAAAAACCTGGAAATTTCGCAAAGTATGGTACCGAGAAAAAATTACAAAACAAGAGAAATATTTTCTTAAAACCAAAAAAAAATATTTTTTTTTGTTATTCAGAAATATATAGTCATTCTATTCATGTGCATTGTAATCATTTCTGTCTTTTATGTTTTTTTTAATATTTTTTTTATTTGTGTTGCCAGATGCATTTTTTTACTACATGACTCTAAAAATGTCCTATTAAAATAAAACATATCTTTTTTGGTAAATGCTTTATTTTTCAGAAAATCCAGAATTAAATGCTGATTAATATGGTATATACAACATGCCATAATTTCTTTCATTAGTTATTTGGCAAAAAAGTTCTAAAGTTAATTTTTTTTTTTTTGCTGAGTATAGGGAGAAAACAGCTTGGCCTCTAGATGGAAACCTGTTTTTCAGGCTGACACTGAAAGGGTTAATAGAATTAAGAATTTGGTTGATGGACAACTGTGTTATGAATAATGCAGATTCAGAATTGGTAGGGGATGTATAGATCAAGTATTTTCACTTAGGCAGATTCTTGAGAAATCTTCACAGTTTCAGAAACCTTTGGTTTTATAGACTTCAAAAAGGCTTTTGACTTTATTGATCACATAATTTGTAGTTGATTGTGAAATCTTATGGCATAGCAGACAAGTTAATTAATATAATGAAAGCTATCTGTTGTCCTAGTGTTGTGTGAGAATTGTGAAGGCTTGTAGCGATTGGTTTAGCATTGCTTCTGGTGTTCAACAAGGGTGTATTTTGTCTCCTTTTCTGTTTTGTTTGGTTATTGATTATGTTATACAAAATTATTTGCAAGGGAAAGATTTTGGCCTTAAATGATCTAGAGATTTCAAAATTTCTGATTTAGATTATGCAGATGATTTGGCCCTGTTGGCTAATGATGTTGATAAGATGAATTCTTTCATTAGGGCTGTAAATGAGAATGGTAATAAGTTTGGTGATGAACAGAGAAAAAACAAAAGTGATGAAAATTGATAAGGCAGATAGTGCTTCAGTTGCTTTGAATGGCTGCAATCTTGAGCAAGTATCTCAGTTCAATTATCTTGGAAGCTATGTTGCAGATACTGGTGACTGTGGCATGAAATTAAGAGTTAAATAGGGATTGCTGCTGGGACTTTTAAGAATCTATGGAGAGTGTGGATAAATAGGCATGTACACCTAAAGAATAAGATTAGGCTGTATAATAGTTTGGTTTATTCTAAGGTAGGTATGGTAGCAAAACATGGACCCTTTGTAAGTAGAATAACAAGAAACTTGATGCCTTTGATTCTAGATACCTGTGCAGTATCTTAGGTGGTTTGACTTTGTAACTAATGATGATGTTTGAACAAGGAGTCATCAACCTCCTTTGAGCAACATTTTGTGCAGAAAGTGACCACATTGGTTTGCCCATGTTGCCCATATGCATAGCTGCAGATTTGCAAACAGGATTATGAACATTTTGCCCAAAGGTTGCAGGAAAACATGGAGACCTAGGATGCGATGGGCAGACAGTGTCAAACAGGACCTTGCTAGAATTGGCCTAGAGTGGCCAAATGCAGCAACTGTAGCTCAGAACAGACACATCTGGAAAGAAAAATTACAGTCTGGTTGGACTTAGTAGCCCATGGCTGCATGAGGATTTTGTATGTATGTGTCAGATTCTTAAAAAATAATCTTAAATTTCTCTTTTCAGGGAGGGAAGACAATAAACATCACCAAGGCATGGGTCTGCTTCTCAGCAGACACGCTAGTGATGCTCTTCTAGGATATTAGTGCATTAATGAAAGGTTTCTTACAGCAAAATTTCAGACAAGCGTTAAAGACTTGAATGTTATCTGCTGTTATGCCCCACTGAGGATGCCGATGAGGATGAGAAGGATAGGTTTTATGGACATCTTCAGGATACTTTGAATTCTGTCAAGAAAGGAGATATTACCCTTGTTCTAGGTGACTTCAATGCCAAAGTTGGTACTGACTCGGACCTTTGGGGAGGAGTGATAGGCCCTTTTAGTATTGGTAGCTGCAATGGCAATGGACAACGTCTCCTACAGGTAAGTAAACTCAGTGGTTTCAGAATAACTAACACTTATTACAAACACTGCGACATACATAACTACATATGGGTTTCACCTGATGGCCTTCATAAGATATGATTGATTATATATTAATTAACAGCAAATGGGCTAGTTCTAGTTCTATTAGGAACACCAGGTCATATAGGGGAGCTGAAATTGGATCTGACCATTACCTTGTTAAGTGTCTTGCAACTTAAACTTAAAAAGTGTTGTGCTAGGGTTAAAAAATTTACTTTTAATACTGAAGCTCTGAAAGACCCAGTTATAGCCAAAGCTTACTATTTAGTCATTATGACAGTCATGGTATGCTTACTACTGAAGTTGAAGAAGAATGGGATCATTTTAAACAGGCTTTTTTGGAAACTAACAGTACTCTTTTAGGAAAAAAGGAGCAGAAGTGGCAGAATTATTTGAGTGATAAGGCACTTGAGCTTATTTTGGAAAGAAAGAACTGCAGGAATGTCCTTAATCAATACTACTTGTCCTAATAGAAATATTACAGAGAGCATTACAGAATACTTATCCTAATAATATACTTATCCTAAATATACTATTTGCCCTAATAGAAATATTACAGAGAGCATTACCTAATAGAAAGCATTACAGAGAGCTTAATAAATGTGTAAAGGATCAGTTAGCTGCTGATAAGAATATTTGGCTTGATGGCTTGGCTGACAAAGCCAAAGAAGCAGTTAGACAGCACAACAACAGAGAGCTATACCAGATAGTTAATGCTTTGTGTAGTAGAAAACAGACAGGTATACAGGGATTGAAGGATAAACAAAGTAAGGTTATAGAAGGTGAGGATTCTGTCATGGCTAGGTGGGCTGAGCATTTCAGTGATGTTCTAAACAATGTGGTTAGTTCTACTCCCATTGTTTGTAATGATGATAGATGCATTGGTGGCTTTAATGTTGGCCCTATAACACAATCTGAAGTTATTTTGGCTGTTTCTAAACTTAAACTTCATAAATCCCCAGGGGTAGATGAAATTACTACAGAAATGCTTAGAGCTGGGAATGTTTCGGTTACCACTTGGATGACTGAAATTCTGAATATCTTTTAGGATAAAGGCATGGTTCCAAAGGATTTTACCAGAGCTATTGTTATCCCTATTTTCAAAAAAGGTGATCGCAGTTCTTGTGATAACTATAGGGGTATCCGCCTACTCTCTGTTCCAGGTAAAGTTCTTTCCATGATTGTGCTTAATAGAATTAAGAATCTGGTTGACAGTCAATTGTGTGATGAGCAATGTGGATTCAGAAGTGGTAGGGGATGTGTGGATCAGATATTTTCACTTAGGCAGATTCTTGAGAAATGTTTAGAATTTCAGAAACCTTTGGTTGCTAGCTTTGTTGATTTCAAAAAGGCTTTCGACTCTGTTGATTGTCATAATTTGTGGTTGATTGTGAAATCATATGGTATACCAGACAAGTTAGTTAACATAATGAAGGCTCTCTATAATAACACTGAGTCGTGTGTGAGAGTTGGTAAGGCTTGTAGCAATTGGTTTAGCATTACTTCTGGTGTTCGACAAGGGTGCATTTTGTCTCCTTTTCTCTTTAGTTTGGTTATTGATTATGTTATGCAAAATTCACTTCAAGGGAAAGATTTTGGCCTTTAAATGGTCTAGAGATACGAAAATTTCTGACAGATTATGCTGATGATTTAGCCCTTTTCACAAATGATGTTGATGAGATAAACTCTTTCATTAGAGCTGTTGATGAAACTGGTAGTAGAGTAGGTTTGGTTATAAACAGAGAGAAAACTAAAGTGATAAAAATTGGTCAAGCAGGCTGTGATTCAGTTCATCTGAATGGTTGCAGTCTTGAGCAGGTGTCACAGTTTAATTATCTTGGGAACTATGTAACAGATACTGGTTATGTGCAACATGAAATTAACAGATGAATAGGGATTGCTGCTGGGACTTTTAAAAATCTATGGAGAGTGTGGAGAAATAAGGTGTATACACCTAAAGACTAAAATTAGACTGTATAATTGTTTTGTTCTTTCTAGGAATAGTTATAGTAGTGAAACTTGGACACTTTGTAAACATGATAACAGGAAACTAGTTGCTTTTTATTCTAGATGCTTACTCAGTATCTTAGGCATTAGGAGGTTCATCTTTGTAACTAATGATGAGGTTAGTCAAAGGAGTTTGCAACCTCCTTTAAGCAGCATATTGTGCAGAGAGAGACCATGTTGGTTTGTCCATGTTGCCCATATGGATAATTATAGATTGGCGAATAAGGTTATGAACAGTGTGCCTAAAGGCCTCAGAAAGAGGGGGAGACCTAGGATGTGGTGGGCAGACAATGTCAAACAGAACCTTTTTACACCAATCCTTGTTAGAATTGGTGTGCAGTGGCCAGATGTAGCTCAGGACAGACATGCTTGGAGAACTAAATAACACTGTCTGGTTGGACCTCCGTAGCCCATGGCTGCTTGAGGAGGAGGAGGAGGATGTATGTATATTACACACATTCTTCAAGAATGTTTTTTAACCCTTCCAATGGAATGAAACCACAGACCAAGCTATGTTTTAACTGTGCTCAGCCAAAAAAAATTATAAATTTTTTGTCAATCAACTAATGAACAGAAATAGGTAATGTTGTATACCAAACAGCATATAATTATGGATTTTGTGAAAATAAAATATTTGGCAAAAAATAAGAAATATACAGGGTGTCCCTGGACAACATCATAAACTCTGCATGGTAATATTCCTCTTCATGAGAAAACAAATATGCCTAAAGAACTATGTCTGTGTGAGCGATAGTTTTCAAGTAAAACAAGTCTAAAGATCAATGATGTCACATCCACTTACAACCAAACATGCTTTATCACAATGGTTACACAATGGAAGATCATACAACAGGTATGTTTTGTAATTACATGGGGTGCAAGCATGGCTATGATGGCAAAACTAAATATCTACAACTAGTAGGTTCTGATGAAATCAAAGTATATGGGTGACAAGTAGTACAGTGTGTAAAGGATGTTTGCACAAAAACACAGCATCATGGAAATGTTCTAGCACAGTGTCCTGTATCACAGTTGCAGGTGTTCAAAATGGCTACCTCTCATGTAGATGCACACTTGAGCACATCAGGAAATGAATGATTGGATACAGTCTAATAGCCTGACATCAACAAATGTGAAGGTGGCATGTAGATGCTCCATGACAACCTCTTTTGTAGTGAGTGATATTCAGTATACCAGTTCCTTAATATGACCCCACAAGAAGAAATTCAACAGCAAGATATCTGGT
The DNA here is from genome assembly GCA_038380435.1 of Ryuthela nishihirai. Classification (NCBI taxonomy): domain Eukaryota; kingdom Metazoa; phylum Arthropoda; class Arachnida; order Araneae; family Heptathelidae; genus Ryuthela; species Ryuthela nishihirai. The sequence continues at coordinate 91,058,212 of JAWZYU010000004.1, read as the reverse complement.
GATCTGGCTGGCCATTGAACAGGACCATCATGTCCAATCAGTGACCTGAGTTTGCAGTATCCAACCACTCTTGAACATTGACACTAAAATGAGCTGATGCCCCATCATGTTGTATCCAAAGCTTACTTAGCACCATAAATGGTACATCATCTAGAAAATCAGGGAGTATGTCACATAGGAACAGCAGATATGTTTGTCCATTCTGTCTGTCTGGCAGCAGATATGGGCCAATAATGGGGTTTTCCAATATCCCTGCCCACATGTTTACATACCAACAGACCTGATGCTGCCTTGGGTGGTGGTGTGGATTGAAATGTGACCACAATGGCTGTGTGGCAGATGAAGATCACAGTGTAACACACTTTGTCGGTCCACAATGTGTGTCCAATTAAATGCCCATCTACTCATATTGGTGCAATAGCCATTCACGATATGCAGTGCAGAGTCGAAAGTCTCCTAGCTGCAGACCCTGCACTCGTGTAATAGAATGAGTGAAAGCCTTCCCATTACAAAATTCTGTGGATTGTGTTTCAATTTAACTCAAGGTGCCTGCCCAGCAGACATGTACTAGGCTCTTGGCACATTGCAATCCTCAGTGTGACTTCTTGTAGTGCTGGTATTCACACACCAGTTCTATGACCTGTGTCATGAAGACTCATAGCAAGGAGCACATTTTCATTGTCTTTGAGGTGATCATCCATCAGTTAGATAATGTTGTCATGAAAATTATTGGGTAATGATGTGCATACTTTCTAGCAGTGCACAAGGCATTCTTGTGACACTCTTCAAAGTTGTCATATTATTCCGAAATAGAATGTGTGATGGGATCCAATGTGTGGATGTTACTCGGTTGATGCCTATTTATACCAGCCACAGAATGCACATCAACAGAAACCTAATTTGCATATGGTAGTCGTACTTACTCTCACAGAGAATGAAACTGCAGATAACGTTGTACATTTCACAAACTCAAACTCATCAGTTATGGATTCTCCTGGATGTTCGTTTGGTTGGATCTAGATGTGACATCATCAATCTTTAGACATGTTTTACTCTTTATGCATATTTGATACTCACATAAGGAGGAATATCACCATGCAGCAATGCATTATTTGGTCATTCAGGGACACCCTGTATTAATTTCAGTAAGTCTTTAAAAGAATAATATAGTAAAATAAGAATCTGGCAAGACAATCAATCTCATTACTTGCTACACTTTGTATGTGTATTCAATTACTCCCATCTGTGCACATCTCCATCTTATCCTTCATCACTATAATTGATGAGTGAAGCTCCCAGAACCAAAGAACTCTGCAATTTTGGTTTCAATCTTGAGAAATGACGCACTGAATGATAAAAGTAATTCTAAAAATATTGTAATAGGTTTAAACCAGAGAGAGAAAATAAAATGGGGAAAGAAGTTCTTACTTTGTAATTGTTTCCAAAAATCCTCTGACCAAAAAATAAAGTTTTTGTTTAATTTTTGGGAGAATTTAAACTTTAAGGAAAAATGTGTTGACAGTAGAGCAGATGAAACTCATGACCTGAAATTGGGTAATTTCTTCAGCATGGAGTAATACTAACTGAAGTGGTGGTGATAGTGATATAGTGACTGAGGAATGGCAATATGATAGTTGGAAGTGTTTTATTTTTATTGCTTAACAAAATATGCACCAAATGGAAAGGGTAAGTATTTAAATCCTTGAATGTATATTTTTGTATGATATATATAAAAGTTTCAAAGGGGAATTTCTATTTTCTTTAAAAGTTTCATTTGTTGACCAAATACTTGTGCTCCCAACAAGTTAGCGACACCAATTTGTTCAGAAAACTACCTTCATTCATCTTCACAAACTCATTAACTCTTCCAGTGTCCAGCCTGAAAAACTCAAGCTATTTTCTCCCTATGCTCAGCCAAAAAAAATTTTAACTTTTGAACTTATTTGCCAAATAACTAACGAAATGAATTATGTCATATTATATGCCAAATTAATCAGTATTTAATTCTGGATTTTCTGAAAGTATAATATTTAACAAAAGAGATGACTAGTTTTATTGTAATAGGACTTTTTTAGAGTCATGTAGTAAAAAAATGCATCTTGCAACACAATTAGAAATTTATTTAAGAAAAAACTAATAGAAATGATTACAATACACATGAATAGAATGGCTATATATTTCTGAATAACAAAAAAAATTTTTTGTTGACTCAACCAGTTGTGCTGAGTCAAATAAACAAGTCAACTTTAGGATTAAAAAAAATAACCAATGAAAAGAATAGGTCATGTTATATACCAAATTAAACAGAATTTAATTATGAATTTTATGAAAATAATGTAAACAAATTCACAAGCATGTTGATTGCAATGTGATATGGTGAAAAAAAAATCACACTATACAATTAAGGCTTCATTTTGGAAAACTTGATGAATAAAAATAGTTAAATTATATATTAATTGAAAGGAAATTTCCTACCAAATAATATTCAACCTGAAATATGATTTTATTTCTTTTAATGATTCACTTCGGTATTATATATTTCAAACATGGCCAATGTTGTACTAAGTGACTTGGACTTCTCACATTCATGAAATTTTCTAAACTGGTTATGAAATAGCAAAAAACTTCCTTTGGCTGATTTTTTTTTACTAAACATTATGAATTTTTTCTTTGGGTGTTGAAGTTTGGTGATCTTGGCTAAGTGCAGAAAGGTTTGTGCACCAAAGGAAAAAAGAAAAACAGCATTATATCGTCTGTGTGGCACAGCCAAGGTACTGGGGGGAGATTGCCCTTAAAATCATTCTTAAAATCTCATAATTTAAAAAAATATATATTTTTCTAGGGGGGGGGGGGGGCGTGAAACTTTCACAGTGAGTTTGCTCAAAATTGATCTCCCACATGACAGCTGATTTCCGTAGCAAGGAAGTCTATTTTGCTTTTGTATCTAAGACATTCATTTTCAGAAAATGGTATGAGCTCAAAGTTTTTTTACTAAAAAAAAAGCAAAAAATAATAAAAGAGAAATTGCATATAACCTAATGTGATGTAAATAAAATATCTGCAATAACTTTTAAGCACGCCTCCGATGTAATATAACTCGGAAAGATCGATAAATCAGCCAACTGAAAGATTGCTAAATTACGGAAATAAATCTACAGAAATGAATTTGCTTCCATATCCAAGACCTCATTTATTTTCAGAAAATGATACCAGATCAAAGTTTTACTAGAAAAGTAATAAATAATAAAAGTTAACATATAGCCTAATGCGATGTTAAAATATCCACAGCAACAAGTTGAAGCTGTGCATCTGATATAGCATAACTATGAAAAATTAATACTTATTGATTGCCGAAAGATCACTGATTTGTGATAATGTGTCAGCCGCCTGCCACTTCTTTGTCTCAGTAAGCCATAATGTAATTAACTTTAGCTGCTGACATGGTTTCGTCGGAACATAACTGCTGACGTGATGTGTGTCAGACGTAGCTAAATTATGCCTTATATTTTTAGTAATCATGTATAATTAACTTTTATTTTATCTTAATTATCTAATCTAAAGAGTTTTCTAGCAAATATTGTTAAAAATAAAACAATTTTTTTTTATATTGAGATCAAGAAATTAAGGCAATCTTCAGGAACTTCCATTTATTTTTTTATTACTTAAATATAGCTAAGTACACATGCTTTAGAGGGGCGGGGGTGGCTCAGTCGGTAGCACGTCAGGCTCGTATTCTGTAGTTCTGAAGTTTGAATCCCAGCTGGGTCAGCTTTGAGATTTATCTCTGCCAAAATTGTGTACATTAAAGAACACACTGGGTAACCTTGATGGGAGGCTGTTTCAGTGGGTCCCCTTCCTCTCTGATCCTTCGGGGTCCTTGTGACTTGGCCATTTAGCCCATTGTGTGCAAAAAAAGTGCCGCTCAGAGTTAATACAACCCAACAACATGCTTTAGAAACTAATCATCATAAGCTTCAATAGTTATACTTTCAAGGAAAAATAGGTTTATAAAAATCTAACGAAAAACAAAAATTCTGTGAGCATGTCAATATCAGCAATTCAAACTTAATCTGAAATGTAGTCAGAGCGTATTTTGTTCGAGCAACCCAGGAATAGGCTTTTGGCATGTTAGGCACAAGTATTGCATGAGTCTTTTCAATCTAGATGGACAAATAGCACAAGTTTTTCTTGAAAAACCCAAACTACCAAGCTCAATCCTTGGGAATTGAAGTGGCAAATCTTTATCTAGAACCCTCTTTATGGTCATTTTTAGCTCACATGGAAGTCTCTTGTTGTACACACGTTGTTTTAACTGTGGCAATATCAGTGACATAGCCAGACCCTTTAGAAATGCTCCTCTGGTAATTGTGGGAGCATTCTCGCAAGATTGGTACAACAAGAAAGCATTGATTGTGGTCAGATCTAGGACTCAATAAAAAAATGCCATGGGCAGTGTTGTGTCTGACAACTACAGCTATAGTTTGAGCATTTCGTATCACTTTCATCAACTCCTCCTTTGGTAATGTTATAGTCACAGATAATACCAGGCTTTTTAGTGTCGGAGTCCACTTTGGACTTGTGGTGCATTACGAGATCGATATGACAGCCTTGTCTTTCTTTGGCATAAAAGACTCCATAATGTAATCATTGGTGAATCCGTGCAATGCCATTTCAGGTACTCTCTGAGAAAATGCATACATCTATTTTGATATTTATGTTTTGATGTTTGGAAGGTTCTCCAGTGGTATTTCTCTTTTGTTTTTTCCCCAATAATGTAATCATTCACCAATAATGTAATCATTGGTGAATCCGTGCAATGCCATTTCAGGTACTCCCTGTTTGGAAGAAACTCCAGTGGTATTTCTCTTTTGTTTTTTCTTAGTGTTCCCAAATAAGTTAAACCTTTTTCTTTCAGTTTTTCCATCAGTTCCTTAGAGCTGAACCAGTTGTCGGCTGTAATATTACAATTACTTCCTTCAATTTCTTTGTACAGACGAAGTACAGATTGTGTGGGAATAACAAGTTTCCTGTCCCTTTCTGTGAGTCCTATGCCATCTGAGTTTTTGTCAAAATAGATGTATGCATGCATGTATAATACATTCTTGCATCACACAAGATCAATATCTTTAGCCCTTATTTCACTGGTTTATTCAGCATGTATACTTTAAATTTATATCTTCCTCTAAATGGGATCAACATTTCATCCAATTGTGTAAGATGGTTTACAGTTGCTGATGAATTTATTGAAAATACCCGAGGTGGCAGCAAGGGCATCAATGTTGAGATGTTCTTGTCATGTAGATGAATTATCGAATTGGAGGCAGTTTATCAAAGTCAAAAAACTGTACTTTGCCTGTTTCATCTAATCTAAATCTGGAAATCTGGATCAAAATGATCATCCTCCAAATCACTAAAATTAAAATTGCTGATGTTACGTCTAAGATGTTAACCATAAAATCACACTAATACTGACCTCACATCTCGGGAACACCAACAGGATTCTATGGGACACAATGTTATCGCACCCCTAGTGCAACGAACACTGGCATAGGGTGCGCATGAACATAGAAAGGTACTGAAGAGGACAGAACGATACAAAGAAAGACCACCAAGATATTTCGCATTTTCATTGGGTGGTCTCTGAGACACCCACTTCAGCAAACGTAAAGGTTAAATGCAATTGCAGCCAGAATTTCTAAGAAGGATGTTTTTACTTCCAGTTTTGATTTTAAGAGTGGAAAAGATGCATAGAATGCTGGAAAAAAAAATGATAAAAATAATTTTGGGAATACTGAAATAGGTTTATGGCAGAAAAGAGTGTGAAACTGAAAAAAAAAAAAGTCTTACGTACTTTGTAATTACAGTTGAACCTCGACTTTTGCGGATTTTATTATTCGCAAGTCTGACATCAATAATTAAATACAAATTTTTTTGGAGTTTTGTGGCCTGCGGAAAATCGCAGATGACACACACAGAGTAGAAAATATAAAGAAAACTAAAAAAAGTTTAGTAAGTCATAAATGCATGAAATATATGTATTATTAATCTATTTATCATTTACTACCATAAATATATACACAAATTTATTGTAAAAAGTTACAGTGCACTGAAGAACTGTGGACTGTGCACTCTGTTTGGGGACACCACACTCTTTGTCTTGGTACTAGCCAGCCTCACTTGTGTTTTGTCTCTCAGTGTACTGTATATACTGTAATGTACTGTATAACTAACTGTGTTTTATAAACTTTAATAATTTTACTGCTATCTTAATACTATACATGTATTGCGTTGCATACTGTACATGTACTGTATTGCCTCCCTCTCACTCCCTCTCTCTCTCTGTGTTAGCCTACATTGTTGATACTGTAATTTTAAATTTATTAAACATACTGTTGCAGCACAGTGTATTGTCTTACTGTTTTTTGTGTATTAAATATGGTCAACAGTATTAAGAGTTAAGGTTTGGGGGCCTAGAGATATTCGCGTTTTTTCCACATTTGAAGCGGTCCAGCGCTTCTAACCCCCCACGAATGTGGAGGGCTGACTGTACCCATTTTTAAAAATAGCAGTGTTTTTTGTTTATTTTTAGGAGATTTTCGAAAATTTAAGGAAAAATTTGTTGATAATAGCTCAAATGAAACTTGTGAGCTTAAATTAGAAGGTTGCTTCAGCAAATAGGAACATTAACAAGCAAATTGGCAATACCATTTAGTGCTTCTAAGAAATGGCAAACAGATGCCCTTATCAAATTCTTTATTATTGTAGTTTAATAAAATATGCATCAAATTAAAAAACAATATTTTTTTTCAAACCTGAATTATATATTATTATAAGATATATATATAATTACAATGGCAATTTTTATTTTTAAAAATCTTTTTTTTTTACTAAAAATGTATGCATACGTCCTTGGTCTCTCATTTCGGATTCTGCGAACATATGCAGATGACATGGACACTGGAAAGGTTAACCCTTAACATGCTGGCTTTGTAGAGCAGAATTCCTTCTGATAGCCATGTTAATTTTGAAGTGTTTTCAGGAGGTAAAAAAAAGAACAACTTTGAAACCTTGTCTCTAAATAACTAAGACATAATTGGTTTGTGTACTATATCAAAATAAAAAGCATTTAATTGCAAAATTTTAGAAAATAAAATATTTGTGAAAAACAGCAAATATACTGTTTTTATAGCACTTTTTTAAAGCAATATAGTAAAAAAATCAATTTCATTGGATTTGAATCTCATTCTGAAATAACTAATGAACAGAATATGACAAATAATAGCTTAGGCAAAGGAGTATTTAATTATACATAATAATGTATAAACAGCTTTTCTTGAAACATTTTAACAAACAGCAAAATAATTTTAAAACTGGAAATGTAGTAAAAATTTCAACAGTTAGATTTATGTATTCTTATGAAATGATGCATATATCTTCCATTTAGAAACATCCATTTTACCAGTTTTCTTTGGAGACAATTGCAAAAAATTAAAAAAAGGTGAATGGAACATTTTAAAGAATATTTTGCATGAAACTTTAGTTTAGAAACATTACCAGAATTACATTATTACAAAGTGCCTTTTTTTAATTACCAAATTTAATTCATAAATTTTCAAGATTAATCTTAACAATTTTTAAAAACAGACGATTTATATGGTAAAAGAAATTGAATATTCTGTTGAGAACTACAGTTTGCACTGGATATGAGACTGAATTTGGTTCTGGGAACTAATAGTGTCTTCCGGCACATTATGAGTTAGGTCATTTTGCATGAAAAAATTATATTCCTGAAAATTCTCAATAGTTATCTGAATTGTTGGTTTAACTCTTTAATCCCTGTAATAGTCCAAAATGGCTGAAATGCAAAGAATAGCACTATATGGACAAGTCCAAATAGTGCTATTCTTTGTCTTTACTATTCTCTACCCTTTTCTGAGATTTCTTGGGTGTTAAAGGGTTAAATAATAAAACAAAAATTCAAGTTGAAACATTACAAAACCGAATTTGTCTTAGTGAGATTTTACAAGAAACCAATAATGCATTTCACTATTTAATAGAGTAATTTAAACCTTATTTTATTGTATTTTAATTTTTTTTATTTATTTTTTCATATTGCTGTAGTATAAATAACTTTATTACTTATGTATTAATTTCAGTGTATTTATTATTTATTTTGTTTTCTGTGTAAAATAGTTGTAATAAAATCCAAGATTTATTATACTGGTTACATATATTGAATACATATGAATACATATATTGAATATATATGTATCAAGGTATTATTGTAAAGGGTATTTAAATTAATTTTATTATTAGCTACTAGCAACTATTAACTCTTTACTAGTATTTGGTGGGATCATTTCTGACCACAATAATACAGTGTATTTTTCTCCAGGAAACCTACCAGTTAAAGTTTAAGTTTCTCCATTTAATCAGTTTCTGGTTGCCATTTATTCCATCTACAAAAACCCTCTGAATAAAAGTAATTGTAGCTAAAGAAAGTTCATGCTTTACTAAATCAAAAGTTTCTTAGCATATTCTAGATACTGTTTTAGTAATGATACTGATTTTAGTCCATTACCATAAGTTTGTTCCATCAGGAATTTTTCACCAAGTTTTTGAAGATATTTCAATGAAAGAACCTGCATGCTTTGCATCCTAACTGGTATACTGAAAACCAGAAAAGCAATCTGTTATGCTTCTTTGTGTGTTAGATTATGGGAAATTTTAAAACAGACCTCACAATTGAAAATACAAAAAAAATGCAAACAGTGCTTTTTAATACTGCAGTTCCATATTGTATGTCTGACTTCAAAGAACCTGTGTCGTAATGCAATGCCAGTTAACATGAGGAAAGGGATCAATTGGAACCTCTAATATTTCTGTTCAATCCTCTGCACAAATAAGTAGAAAAAAAAATCATGCCAAATGCAGAACACCCTTTAACTCTACTCTCAACTTGTTTTTCCCTCTATACAGATAGTATAAAGAACTGAAATGATTTCAGTCACTTCTGGATTACACAGTATATGCTATACACATACACTAGCAAAATTACCAACTATTTTGATATTTTTTTCCTCAATTGGTCATTGAAAATCCAGATTTTGGGTTTTTCTGTTACCCCCCCCCCCTTTTTTTTTTTCCTAGGGAGATTCTGCTCCCAAATTTTGCAGTTTTTTTTTCTCCTTTTTACAAATAGAAATGGTGATGAAAGAGAACAATTTTTTGCACTTTTGCTCTAGCTGCATTAAAGGTGAGCCTCTGCCTCATTCCTTAATCTGTGCTTACCTGGCTTACCTTCACACTAATTCCCCAAAGATCAGATACGATTTCAGCTGACTATTTCAAGACAAATGTGCTGGGCAAAAATGCACCTAAATTCTTTCACAGAGTTGAAGGCTATAAATTTGTATCCAAATGGATGTATACAACTTGAACCTATCCCCCCCCATCCTCCCTTCTCTGAACAGTAAATCACAAATCAGATTACTGAGAATCTCTGTGCCTTGAAACTTCAGGATGAGGAAGGTCACACTCATAGTTTAGAAAGCTTCCCTGATCTGTGAGTCATGATTGGTATTGGAATGGGTCTCATGCAGGTCTATTTAAGTTGGCATATCTGCAGTTCATGCAGTTTTGGTTGTTTCTTCGCATAAAATTTCAAATTTGCATTGTCTATAACTGTGCTTGTATTAAGTACATGCACCTTATATTCATTAATATCATGCACCCCCATGCATGCAGTGATCACTCGAAGACTCAATCTGAGCTCTTGCATATTGAATTAATTACCCATAAGGGTCCCACCGGCATCTTCAAGGCGTGTTCTGAACATTTTCGCAGCTGCACTCCAACCTCATTGTCAGTCATGCTATGATATGAGTTCATGGGTATCTGGTATTTATCCACAGCTCAGCTGGGTGTCAAGTGTCCATTTGCACGGAACTTTGATCATTTGCATATCTCTGATGGTGATTGCCTCCTGCAATTTACATATCTCTACTTCCATTCCTTCTTGGTGTTGCAATTTCCACTTTGAGAAGTGTAACAGTAATGATGTAGTGTTCAATTATATATAATATACAGTCGAACTTGGTTGTGTCAAGCATGGAAATAATGAGATCATGGCTGTAATGAGCAAAAAGCCATAATGATTTTAATTTACACGTATTCCCATACAATTGCTCACTTTTATAACAAGCATACTATGTAGATATACCGTACAAATTTTGGTGACTATGGTAACATGCAAACATTTGTAATTGCTCAGGTAGTCAGAAATAGTACCCAATTCTTGGAATAGACGAAAATGAAATGGGTGACTTAGCTTTTATGACCACCCACATTGGATTATGGATCAGTTTATGACCTAACCTTGTCCTTGGTTATAACTGTCCCCACTCTACCTATCTCTCCAGTGTCTAGCATCCAGCCCTGCTCTCCCCACTTTACCCAAACATTGCCATGACTGTAAAATCGGGTAAAAACGAACCCTTCAATTGGAAACATGTCAACTAACAAAACAGTGTCTCTCGATTCATGAAAAAGTCAAACTAAGAATATTGTGAATTAAAAAACGTAGGAGGTAGATTTAACTCATCATTGATATAGTGAGTAATGGTTATAACAAGGAAATTTTGTCAGTCCCCTGGTGCTCATTATAACCAAGTTTGACTATATTTAACTGAACACTCTGCATCACTACTGTTATACACTGAAGAGGAGATCTTGATCGGTGGCCGGTAGCTCAGTGGTCCAGAGCACCTGACATGTTATCAGGAGGTCGTGAGTTTGTATCCCACCCAGCTCAAGACAATTTTTCCTCTAAAATTTGAATCGACATCAAAGTGCTGATTTATTAGTAGGTATTGAATTGTCGAGTTTATTTCATTGTTTATCATTAGCATACTTGTAAGACATGCTTTCGATCTATTTGGCAAATAGAAAGCTGCTTGGGGCTAAAATTTTCTGAATAGCACCTATATGTGACATAATAGGAATGTTCATAGCATTAATTAGTGGAGATCTTGATCAGCGGCCAGTAGCTCAGTGGTCCAGAGCACCTGACGTTATCAGGAGGTCATGGGTTCATATCCCACCCGGCTCAAGACAATTTTTCCTCTAAAATTTGAATCGACATCAAAGTACTGATTTATTAGTAGCATGCTAACCACTCGTCCCGTGGCCGAGTGGTTAGTACGCTTGGTTACTGATCTAAGGGACCTGGGTTCGAGCCCTGGATTTAGGCTATGGATGTATGTGTCGTTTTTCTGCTGAGGTCCTGCCATCCTCTCAGATCTCCTACTATGACATATAAACTGACAGGCTCCTGTCAGACCTCTGTGGCAAGCAGCTGCTTGAGGTGGTATTTATTTATTTTTTTTATTTTATTGAATAGTCGAGTTTATTTCATAGTTTATACACTGAAGTGCCATTGATTTAAAGATAGCAACCTAGTAACGTGTTGGACCCCCTCTGGCCCTAATAACATCTGTCACACGACGAGGCAAGGATTCCACAAGCTTGCATCAATGTTCCACAGGTATGGCAATCCATGCATCCTCCAGAGTTGTCCACAATTCTCTCAAGGTCGTTGCTGATGGGACACAGGCCCGAACACTCTGCTTGACGGTATCCCAAAGATTTTCAATGGGATTTAAATCTGGGCTTCTAGGTGGCCAATTCATTATTTCAGCAGAATGTTCCTGCAACCATGCAGTAGCCTGGACCTGTGAGATGAACAGTTGTCTTGCTGGTAGTTGCCATCTACATTGAGATGATGGCCATAAATGGGTGTAAATGGTCAACCATGAGGCTCTATGTACCGGTAGGCATCGAGAATCATTGGTATATGTACCAAAGGTCCCACAGACATCCAACTGAAGACACCCCAGGCCATCACTGAGCTACCACCAGTTTGTACTGTTGCGACCTGACATGCAGGATCCATGACTTCATGGGGTTGGTGCCATACCCTCAGTCTCCCATCGGGTGATGAAGTTTAAATCGGGATTCATCATTCCAGGCTATCCATTGCCAATTTTTGATGGTTCAGTTTCGATGTTCTTTAGCCCAGGCAAGGCGCTGAGCCCTGTGTCGTGCCGTTAGAAGTGGGATTCTCATAAGTCTGCAGCTCCCAAAGCCGAGACGAAGTGAGTGTTGCACGGTCAGTGTACTGACTTCCCGACTGGAATCTGCATTCAGATGGGAGGTGATTTCAGATGTCTATCCCCTATTGGGTCAGACAGCGAAGCCCACAATCATTCAAGGTTGGTTGTCCTTTGCATTTTTTCCAGGTGCTTGTTTTTTTGCCAGAATTTTCATATTCCCAGAGCACTCTTGAAACTGTCATACGAGAAAATCCAAGTTCATTGACAATTTCGGTGATCAAGTGTCACATCCATCAGGCACCTACGATCTGCCCTCTGTCAAATTCATCTAAATCCAACATCTTTCCCATTACGTTTCTCATGACGAATGCTTGGGGAAGCCAAAGCTGACAGCTATATATGACCAGAGTTTCAGCCACACATGCGTGCAAATGTGGGACTTGTGGTACTGAATTTGGATAACATCTCCTATCCCTAATTCAATGGCACTTCAGTGTATATATATATATATAACTTATTACAATTGGTTTATGTTAGGGGAGATTTGTGTGACAGCCATTTAAAAATCCTCAGTTTTTGTGACAGAGGAAGAAGAAAAGGGATGCAAATTTATTATGAAGACATATAATAATGCTCATGATAAAAGCTGTATATTCTCTGATTTGGGGGAAATTATTCAAATGACTGTTTACAAACTTCTTTCTCTCTGTTATGAGTAAGGAAAAAAGAGGGGAAATTCTTAGTAGATTTCATCTGATGTGTAACTTGGTATAAGTGGCCGCCAGATTGGAGAAATACAGTGGGACAACCACTTATAAACTAAACTTCCATTTTTTAAAAATGAAAAAGGGCAAAGCTTTTATAGTCCACGAGACTCCATATAACATAAATGTCTATAATTTGATTATTTTCACATGTGGAGCATTCCTTAATTACAACGATATAGTGTAGGGCTACTCATTTACAATTTTAAGCATGCCAGATTTTTTTTTATCTCTATATTTGGGCCATTTTGTTGGCCAGAAGTAAAGGAGAGAGAAAATATCCAGAGATGAATACAAAATGAACAAAAGTTAAATTTATATATCGTGATTGTAAGTCTGTTTCGTTATATATAGTTATGTTTTGTATCATTCAGTTTTTTGTTCGTTTGCTTTTCATAACTCTTTTGCAAAAAATAGCTAACAGAAAGAGTGCTTTCTTTTTTTTTTATTTTGCATATATTCTCTATGGGCTTTTTCTTTATCTCAGGTTGCCATTTAACATGATATAGTGCAACAACTGTGTAGAAAATTACTATTTTTTGGAAGATGGAGGAAATTTTATTATTATGACATGGCATTATTATGACATTGCTATGCAATTTGTGATTAGCACCTTTTTGGTAAGATATGATGAAACAACTGTTTTAACAACTCAAACTGACCAATCCACAAATTACAGGCAGGAAGTAATGGGATGATAAGTAACAATAGTTTTTAGCCTGTGAAATATTTATTTTTCATTATTAGTAACTTGTATTTCTGTTTGTGACAAAATATAGACATTTTTCTGTGAAATGCTAAAGGAAATTAAATTCCTAAACACCTCTGTGAAATGCACATTAGCTAAAAGTATGTAGTCTTCACTTGATAAACAATTAATTAATATTTTGCTTCATTGATATATATGTATATCAATCAGTATAATGATATTTCTCTTTTATATGATTTTCCCTAGGGTGTAGGACCTCAGGAATACACTTTAATCAAAATGAGAGCTATAACACCACTTCCTTCAAAACTAAGGTAAAGTGAATATTTTTAATCTGATAGTTAAATCTATTAGCAAAGTACTGAAATGAATAACAGGCTAGTGTTATACAATATTTTATAAACAATTTAGAAATTGTTTAGAAATTAATTTCTAAAATAAAATTTAGAAAGAAAAAATGCCTCACACTTGCCTAAATACATAGTATTTAGGCAAGTGTGAAAAAAAAACAAAAACACCCATATCATTATTCCCCCATAGTTTGAAATATCAGTTATGAAACTGCTTCTTACAAGCTGCACACAGTTTCTCTGTCCAGAATTAAACCTTTTTTGTTATTTTTATTCCTTCATATAGTGCAAACATTGAACAATTGTGTAAATAATATTTTTCAGACATCAAACATCACAGTTCAATCTGACTTCATTTCTTTTTGATTGGAGACTGCCATGTTTACATCATCATTATTGTGTTATTTCAAGTATAACTGAACTCAAAACTTTAGATTTGATGTTATGAAAATGTGTACCAAACATAGGTCAAGACAAAAGCTATGTGTAAATATCTTACCAGTGAAAATTGGGCAACAGGTTACCTGTTGATAAATAAGCATTTTTTAAATTAGTGGGAAGTGGAGGTTGAAGTGTTTTTAAGGCTATGTAGTACTATTGCAATTTGATTTCTTCAGATTCCTATTGGCAGAGAACTTGGTTTGTACATTTTGTGAAAAATAAACATTTGGTTGTGTCTGACATAATAATGTGTCAGACACAATCAATTCTATGTTTATCTTTGACTAAGATGAATCTCAGATGTAGCAAACACATACATTCTTTGATCAGTCATTGGAAAGGCACAGCCAATAAGCCCATCTTTTTAAATATCAATTATGGCCATTTGCACCTTTTGGTGGTAATGGTGAGACAACTTTCAAATATAGGAAATTTCTTTTGTAGTAAACAAGTTGCTTACAAAGGATCCAGGTTTCACTATCATAGCAAACTTTAGAAAGTACTAAACTATTATACAGCATAATTTTAGCCTTCAGATATGTATGCACCTATTTTTGCACAGTCTTCACAGATTCTTGAAGGTCCTAGCAGTAATGCCTGTTCTCATGTTTATCTCATGTCAGACATTACCAGTATCTGTCATACAACTCACAAGATAATTGAGAAACTTGGTCAAAAGCTGCCATTAAAAAAATAATAAAAAACTGAAGCACCACCCTACCTGACCAAAAATAGTAATTGTTTTTACAGTAACACTTTACTTTAATCACCAATCATATCCTCTTGCCAGTTCTATTAATAGTTTTAATGAAAGAGTTCAATTTCTCAACATCATTTGCTAAAAGGGCTAAATCATCAGCATAATCTAAGTCAGATATTTTCACATCTGTGGGCCATTTATGGCCCCAGTCTTTCCCTTTCAATGAATTTTTTTTGACATAATCAATAACCAAACAAAAAAAAAAGTGACAAAATGCAGCTTTGTCAAACTTCAGTTGTAACACTAAACCAGTCACTGCAAGCTTTCCAGCCCTCACACATGACTCAATGTTATAATAGAGAAACAGTTGTTAACTAACTTTTCCACTGTGCCTCGTGATCTCATAATCAACTACAAATTATGGCAGTCAACAGAATCAAAAACGTTTTTGAAACCTATGAAGTAATTAAACATAATTTTTGTGGTAGGTTTTTGAAATTTCTGAACATTTTTCAAGAATCTTCCTAAGTGAAAATATTTGGTCTCTGCATCCCCTACTACTTCTTAACCCACACTGGTCCACCCTCAAATTCTTCAACCAATGTTTAAGTCTGTGTGAAGAACTTTACGTAAAACAGAGAGTAGACTGATGCCCTTATAATCATTACAAGAACTGTGATAATCTTTCTTGAGAATAGTAATAATAATAATATCTCTTTAAGAGTAAAATTATTAAAAACACCTTTATCAGAGAAAATATTCAATACTTTAATTAGCCATGTGATAATAATACCCTAGTGACTCTTGTCATTTTAATTTAGAGACAACCAAAATAACTTAGATCATGATATAGGGCCAACTTTAAAGCCCATATTGCATATATCATTACAAACAGGGAGTAGAATTAACCACATGATTCAGGACACCTCTGAAAAACTTAGTTTATCTACTCAATGACAGAAACCTTGTCTTCAATAACCTTGCTATCCTTATCTCTCAATCCTTGCATGCCATTCTATGTTTTCCTACACAAAGTATTTACTCTGATGCAACTATCTGTTGTGCTGTCTCAGCAACTTTCTCTGCTCTGCCAGCCATACTACCAAGCCAATGATCCCTACCTGCATTAAACTGATTATATATTTATTAAGCTCTCTGTAAGGCTCTCTGTTAAGATAAGTGGGGTATAGATTCATCTGAAGCTTGCACTTCTTTCAGAAGTAACCATAACCTTATTACCCAAATTCTATGCTTCGTTTTACATTTTCATGTAAATATATACTGTTGGTTTCTAGATAGCTTGTTTAAAATGATCCCAATTCATCCTCAACTTCAGTAATGAATAAACCACAATTGTCATAATGACTGAATTAAAACTTTGGAAGGTGACTTCAATGCTAAAGTTGGTACTATAATAAATAGTAATTATATTTCTCAAACATCATTTGCTAAAAGGGCTAAATCATCCTCAACTTCAGTAATGAATAATTCAATTCATCCTCAATTCAGTAATGAATAATTCATCCTCAACTTCAGCTCCACAATTGTCATAATGACTGAAATAGAACTTTGGAAGGTGACTTCAATGCTAAAGTTGGTACTGACTCTGACCTTTGGGCAGGGATTGTTTTACCTCTGAGTGGCACTTTTTTTTGTACATAATGGGCTAAATGGCCAGGTTACAAGGATCCCAAGGACTCAGAGAAGATTGTGGGAAGGTAATCATTGTAAGCTTTGACTATCTGAAGATCTTTTAGAGCTTCAATGTTAAAGGTAATTCTCTTAACTTTAGCACAATATTTCTTAAGCTTTAATTGCAAGACACTTTTGACAAGGTACCCCAATTTTGCTCCCATATACAACCCAGTCACCCCAATTTTGGCTCCCATATACAATCTGGTATTCCTAACAGAACTAGTGTTATTAATTTTCAAACCATTAAGTTTACTTATTAGGAGAATTATAGGAGAATTACCCATCGCAACTACCAGTAGGACATATCCTGCCTAAGCCAGGCTCGTAAGCTGCAATTCCCAAGTTTGAGTCCCTTCCCCTCCCATGCCAGTATTGAGAATTCTCTCTGCTTACCCCCACCCTGATCTTAGTCAGAAAGGGGATACTGAAGAGCTTAGAAAGGCCATTGTCAATTTGATGGGATGTTAAGACATGGCTCCACGTGTGGGAGAACTATATCCTGTGCATGTTAAAGAACACACACTGGATGCACTTAGATCATGATATAGGGCCAACATTAAATTATATTGACAGGAGGCTACTCTCTGTCTCTTAACAGCTATCCAATGGGTTCCCTTCCCCCCCCACCCTTCTCTGCACCCTTGGGACTTGGTCATTTAGCCTATTATGTACAAAAAAAGTGCCACTCAGAGGTGAAACAAACCCCTCCCAAAGGTCAGCGTCAGTACCAACTTTAGCATTGAAGTCACCTTCCTAGCTTACAAATAATATCTCCATTCTTGACAGAATTCAAATATCCAGAAGTTATTCATAAACTTCCCCAGTCAAATAATTTTAAGATGTACATGAACTTCTCTGTGGAGATGTATTCTCCACAGAGAAGTTCATGCCATTAAGAAGACTGCTGTCATAGTTTGGAGCCACATCCTTAATTCACTTTACAGCTCTGACATTTTCTCAACCACTGCCTAGGTGCTGTCACTCTACACATCAATTATTTTTTGCCTATTTTGTGTCCTGTAATAAAGTAGTTAACACAGTTACCAGTCATATTGCTCTGCAGTTATTTGTGCATGAAGGCCTTTTAAATGCAGTGGTGAAATCTTTTTCTGTAATTGTAATAATTTTTATGATAGATATGTATTGTTCACAGTTTCAGCTTGTACTTTAATGACCACCTTTGGGAATCTCTGGTTTAGACATTTTTTTTTATATACTATTGATTTACTGTTATGTTTCCACAAACATTTTCTTTGATAATTAAAAATGTAACTTTGTTTATATCAATACCATACAATAAATTTTTAATACAAATTTTAAGCTTTTTTAAAATCAAAATTGGTTTTTAATGTAAATTTTTATTTTATTGCATTTTATAGTAATTTGCAAGGTTCTCCTGTATGCCTTGTAGCTGCTACACTGAGACCAGAGACTATGTATGGACAAACAAACTGCTGGGTTAAACCAGACATGAAATATATTGCATTTGCAGTAACTAGTGGAGAAATTTTTATTTGTACATCTAGAGCTGCTCGAAATATGAGTTATCAGGGATTCACAAAAGAAAATGGCAAAATTGATGTCTTGTTGACATTGGAAGGAAAGGTAAAATATTTCTTAATATGCATTTCAGATGTTTAGCCTTTTTTATGACATGTATTGAAAGTAACGCATTGCAAACATAAAATAAAAATCTAACCTATCTGAAGGAAATGTGCTGCATAAAGTAAGTGATGCATATATAATTATATCACTTAATAGGCTGAAGTAATATTTAATTTATTCATTAAATCATAGGACATCAATGCTCTTGGAAAGGCCACTGCCCAATCAGATGAGATGGTAGATGGCCTTGTGTGCAGGAGAGCCATACCCTTGCATGTTAAAATACACACAAGATGACCTTGACAGCAGACTTCCAATTGTCTCTTTAACTACTGCCTAGTGGGTTCTCTTCCTCTACCTAACTTTGAGTCCTTTGGGGCCTTTCTATGTACTGAGTTTGTTGCATGGATGTAGTTTGCATAAGCTACAATCTTTCTGACTTATCTATGTAGCACTTTGTGTGCTACTGGGCTTGTTGCATGACTGGAGTTTGCGTAAGCTACAAACCCATAGCTTTCCTGTTTTTTTAGGGCAGATATATATAAAAAAAATTTTGTGGCGTAAAAGGAATTTGGAGCAATTTTGAAGAAATTGGAATTTTGTAACAGAAATTAATATTCTTTTTAGCTTTTGTTCTTTTGCTAGTTTGCTTGCACCCTCTCAATGAAATCCTGCATTCTAAATTTGTTTGTTGATAGAAATGAACTTCTGTAGTTAATGCATTCAGTTGTATAAAATCAACCATTCTGTAGAAGACATCCAAGGCCATTGTGTTGTTTTCACTTTGCAGGGTTTTTTTTTGTCACCAAAAAAAGATAATGTTTACATTTTGTTGTCTGTATGTCCATCTGTAGACACCCAACCTTTTTGTTTTTAAAGATAAAAATTATCTTTGGGTTGTGCAGCTATGGATGAAACATTATGATTCACACTTTCTGAATTTCCTCATAATTTTCCTCAAAATTTTAAATGAATATTGCAAACGATGTATTTATGCTAGAAATTTGAAGTTTTCATGGTGTCATGATAATGAGATTTGCATTGATAACAATAAGTTGCCCCTTTACACCCAGGGGGTAGGAAACGTAATTCTTTTAAGAGTCATTGGAAAATTGTTTTTAATTAGATAGGTAATAAGGAAATGTAATTTGAATTTTTCAAATCCTTAAGTAATTTTAAGTAATATCATTAGAGGGCACTAAATATGGAAAAGTTGAATCTTTTGGGCTAATGAGTTATTGCAAGTGATCTGTTTATGGTAGAAATCGAAATTTTTGGTGGTGGAGTGTCAACAGATATTTCATTGACAGCAACAATCTGCCCCTTTTCTCAGATTTTGTTTATTTCTTAAAATGAAAACTCCTCCCTCCCATGCCTTCAGTCAATAGGGGACACTGATGGGCTTGGAAAGGCTACCATCCATTGGATGGACATTAGGCCCATGATTCTGTGTGTGGAAGAGCCATACCCTGTGCATGTTAAAGAGCATGCTGGATGCCTTGATGGGAGGCTACCATCTGTCTCCTAATAGTTGTCCAGTGGGTTCCCTCCCTCAAACTTTTTCATAAAACCCTTAAAATGAAAAATCAAATTTTTCCCTTTAAGGAATGAAAGAGAAATACTTTTTATGCTGTATAAGTATAATAAAATTGTAATATTTGAATTTTTCTAGTCATCCATTAGTTTGAATTAAAACTTTTAAAGAATGCAAAATTTGGTTAATGAAAAACTTATTCTCTTTGAAAATGGGATTTCCATATTTGCCAGAGGCAAATAATGTGTTCTAGTTTATTTTAGAATTTGTTCCATAATGCCTACCATTTGCCAAATTGTAAAACAGGAATATATCTGAATTACATGTGTCAATATCATAATCGCTGTGCTTTGTACTGAGCAAGATACAAATAATTTTTTGCTTTGAAAACAAAAGATAAGCATGTTTTTCTCTGTTAAACTCAAACCCATAATGTGCAATAGTTACAATTTCTTTAGGAGAAAGATTGATGGAATATCATTAGAATAGACTAAGTGTGTACCACCTGTATTTAAATTGTATTTAAATTTCTTTGTTATATATATTTTGTTCTTGCAATGGTTGAAGTTGGGAAGAAACTTTATCATTATTACACAATTAAACAAAAACAGTGAAAGAATAAAATGCTGTGCTTATTTACATAATTAGAATTACATTAAAAGGTTAAAGTTTGGGTTGCTCTGACCAAAATTTGCTGCTCTATGATTAATACATTGAGGTCTGTGATAATAAATCATACTTTTAATAACATTGGAATAGCTATTGGGTGTTGGTCAAAATTTGAAACTTCTTTTCCCAGACTTGGTCACAACAGATTGTGAACATAAATTCTAACTTTTGGAGATTTTAATCAATCAATGTGTTAAATGTTCCTTTTTGCATTTCTGGTGGCATTTAATTGTCTGTTGTTGAATAATTGCAAATCTAATGCATAAAATTCAACTGAATATATTATGGGATCCTAACAGAGAAAATATGAATGCTGAGCAACTTTTTGTCGAAAATGGGAGTGCTGAATTATCTGAATGATAATTGATTAATACTTAGCATTATGAACTGAACATTAAATATATATATTTTTTTTCTTTTATTTATGTAGGACATCCTTGGTTTACCTTTGAAAGCACCACTGACCTCTTACTCTGTTATTTATACACTTCCTATGATGACTATAAAAGATGATAAAGGTATGAATTTTTTTTTTAGTATGTGTATTATGAGTTATAATTTACGATAAATTAAAAAAATATTTTTCATGGAAAAATTAACTCTTTATTTATTAAGAAGATAATATTTATATAGTTTAGGGCAAAAGATAAGGTTGGAGCCCTAAATTTCTAAATAATTCTGGGATCTGTATCATAAATTCTTGACATGAGTTTTGCAGTGTGATTGCCAGCCTTGTAATTCAAATATAGACAATCAATTTTTCCAACATTGACATTTTTCCTGATTCCTGCCCTCCTTAACCCTTGAAGCCAAGGGGCAGTATATGTTACTGACATATCTTAAAGCAGTAGATATTAATAACTGACTTGAAGAGTTAGAAGTAACGATGGGCTTACGAAGGTTGCTGTCCAACACATAAGCATATTATATTGCTGTTCATAATTTAAGGTAGTTGAAAAAAAATGCGAAAATCTGAAGAAATTCTTTTTCGAGTTTAACAAATGTTTCAGAGGATATTTAATATCATATATATAATATTTACATTTGAAATAAAGAATATATTAAAATAATTATCCAGTTATAAAATTAAGTTTCCAATCAAAGAATATATTGGAAAATTTTTCAAATTTCGAAAAATTGTAGATCACTGCAGATATTGAAGTTAATGTTATATAATTATCCCTAACAGCAATACAGCTTGCACAATGAACTCTCATGCTTCTAATAAGGTTATCCAGTAATGCAGAGGGCAGAAAATCCCACTCCTCTATAAGAGCATTTCTCATCTCATTGGAGGGGATTGACAACTTGCAGCTTACCTTCGCAAAGCATCCCATGCATGTTCATTGACTTATGTGAATATGTGCTCCATTTTAATATAGAGTAATAACTGCCAGTTGCCCCAATGGACTCACTAAATAGCAAACAACATTGTAGAATGGACACGATACAATTGCATATTATTATAAACTGAGTGAAGAGGAGAGTAGCATGTTCTCTATTCAAGGAAAATTATCAGACTGAGTAAACTATACAGGTTATATGCAAATATGTAGCAGTCAGTGTAACATATTAGATTTGCATAAAGGATGTGAATGCATATTATCAGATAGATAGAAAGGGATATGGAAATTTGTAGTCTTTAAAGATGATGCACCGTCCCATGGTCGAGTGGTTAGCACGCTTGGCTACTGATCTACGGGACCTGGGTTCGAGCCCCGGGTAAGGCATGGATGTATGTATTGTTTTTCTGCTGAGGTCCTGCCATCCTCTCAGACCTTCTACTATGGGATATAAACTGGCAGGCTCCTGTCAGACCTCTGTGGCAAGCAGCTGCTTGAGGGGGTATTTATTTATTTTTTTATTTAAAGATGATGCAGCAAACAGAAGGTGGGAGGAAAATATATTATCCTAAATGGGTATTTAATAATAAAATATAGGATTTACACAACATGGTGATAATCATCATGAGATGCATGGATATATCAGTACTGATAGTAAAAACAGATTTTTATCTTCGTAATTTCAGGTATTATAAGTTATAAGCTGATAGAATGATTCATGATGCCACAACAGATGTCTCCATGAATAATTTGCAAATTCAACCAAATTGTACAACATGATCCAAAATGACCCAACAGCCTCCAAAGATGGTCATAACATACCAAAATATAAGGACTATATTAATCACAAGTACCATATATCTAGTGAACTTTCCCAGACCATGCTGCATAATTTCCAGTCTGAATAAAACACATGACATATAAGTAGATCAAATGTCAGTACAGGTGTACTTCCCATATTATCAATTTCCAGTTATTACTTTCCCACATCATCAAAGCATTTTTGCTTTCAGGCTTATTTTAGCATAATTCCCACATAGTATTGGACATCAGCAAATCACTATTTGGATTTGCATCGGTTATATATGCTGTGCATATTTTTAATGAATTACATTAATTTGCTCGTGCAATTCAGCAGGAATAAACAAAGGAAAAAAAAAGGAAGTAATTCAGATGAAAATAAGAAAGTGATGCAAGTAATTTTTTATTATATTTCTTTGCTACCTATAAAAACTAAGATTTTTTTATCCCCTGAATAGGTCTTTTTTCGACATGTAGGACAGAGAAGTGTCCTAGAAACTACTACTTTGTATAGACTGTCCTATGCAAGGACATACCATAGTAAAGCTGAAGTCAATGGTTATCACTGCCTCATTTAGAACTAATACCACACAAACAAACAACCATTTCTAATCTGGGACTGGAACCAGACCCCAGTAATTGCATTGTCATTCTAAATCAACATGATACCCAGGAGTGACTCACCCATTAGGCTACCTGAAGCACTACTCCACCAAATATAATCACAAAAAATAATAAATGATTTCAAATTTAATATTCATTATTTGTCTAAATAAGCATAATAACATTTTTATATTCCTTTTTTTAATCATTATTTGCTGTGTTATGTAGTTAATCATAGCATTCACTTTGTAAATCAGGGCTACATCATCCTAAATTTATACAATACTAATACATCCATTGTGGCCTCTGCCAAGAAGCTTAGCATCATCTATTGTAGTGTTCATATGTGCTCATATGTGCTGAAATACAATAGTGATTAACTGCAGTAGGTAGGTCTCTGATTCAGAATGGCCTGTGGCCCTTGATTGGATATTTCCCATTGTACAAACTGGCGTATTGTACTTTTGGCTGATTCAACCAGTGCAATGAATAGTCCAAGATCTTTTTACTTAGTCAAATATCTTCATTTGACTGTTACCAGTAGGATTGTCAACTTTTAATTTTACCTAGAAAGAAAATGCTTAATATTCATTGATTAATTTCATTTGAAAATGAAATTAAGCAATGTATTGAACAATTGATTTATAATGAAATACTAATAATGCATTTTAACAAAATATTTTACGAAGGTTGCTTAGCTCAGTGCAATGTCTAATACTAAGGTTCTCTGGTTTGATACCAGCAGTGGCTATTTCAATGTTTTCTTTTAGTTGCCTTTTTGCAATTAATTTTACAATATATGTAATAAAATATGTACAATAAATTAATATAAATTAATAATTATAACCAAAAAAACTTCAAAAGGTAATTTATGACAAATTATTCAGTTTAAAATAAATATTCAGTAGTAAAGTATCGCAGATGTCCTGTAGACATGAGACTCATGAAATAGCTGAAAAAATTATTGATTTAATGCCATGAGTGTCAGTGACAAATATTAAATTCCATTTGATGAGGCAACTTGATTGTCCATTTATTGAATAGTTAGCACCATAAGCAAATCAATATTCAGGATAGTATATAAGTCACACTAGCCAAAGAAAAGGTTAGCCGCTGATGATGCCTGGCATCTTACTTGGAAATGTGGGTTTGAATATCACTCATAACAAAACTAAATTTTTTCAGCTAACTGTTTCATAATGAAGTGTAAATTTATAACTGGAATGGAGTCAAAAAAAGTAAACCTCTATATTACACATATTTTTCTTCAAGAGTTTTTTTAAAACTAAGCTCACTGACAAAAAAATCAGTCATCCCCATAATTTCTCACCTAATACTGTGTAACATGTCCCTTTTGAATGAATTACAGCAGCAATCCTGTTAGGTATAGACTCCACCAGTCATCAGATATAGTTTACATCAATTCTAGTCCACTCTTCCAACAATAGCATTCTTAGTTTAGCTAGATTGCATGGATGCCTATTTTGTCCTCTGTTCTAGATAGTTCCAAAGGTTTTCAATTGAATTTACATCCACTGACTTCATGGCCAGTTTAAGTGTCCCAATGTTATCTCATGCTCCTCATGCCAGTAAGAAACAGTTTTGGCCATGTGCACCCTGTAATTGTCATCCTGGAACACCATTGTCTATGTTGTGTTTGTCCTTCACATAAAACAGGCTCGTAATCTGTAGTTCCCAGGTTCGAGTCCCAGCTGGGTCAGCGTTGAGATTTATCTCCGCAAAATTCCCCGCCCTGCCCACGGTCAGTAGGGGACACCGATGGGCTTGGAAAGGCCGCCGTCTGTCGGATGGGACGTTAAGCCGTGGTCCCGTGTGGGGGAGAGCCATACCCTGTGCACGTTAAAGAACATGCTGGATGACCTTGACGGGAGGCTACCATCTGTCTCCCAACAGCTGTTCCAGTGGATCCCCTCCCCCAACCTTCTCTGAGCCTTCGGGGTCCATGTTACCTGGCCATTTAGCCCATGGTGTGCAAAAAATTGCCGCTCAGAGGTAAAACAACCCAACCCTTCACATAAAGCACAGGAGGCAACACTTGTTCATCCAGAATCTGTATATAACCTTCCTAATTCAAATGGGTCAATACCTTAACTAATGGGCTTACCTCATGGTAAGTAATGCATCCCCAGAATATCACAGAACTACCTCTAGCACCTCAGACACAGTCCAGATGGACAGCTTCGTTATTCCTGTCACTTGTGATTCTCTGCCTTGTATCTTGGGAATACAGACACAAATGCAACTCATCTGACCAGATAACAATTTTGCAGTCCAATGTCTATAGCACCTAGCCCATTGCATTTATGTGCTGCTGTTAACATGGGTCTCTTCTGATGTACTCTGCTCCAAATATCCATGGAATGCAGTTCCTTATAGGAACTAGATCTATAGGAAATAGGCTAATATGGTCCTTCATTGACTGTAACAATTCCTGTCTGGTTTGAAATTAGTTTGCAGTCACTAGTTGTGATACTCATTGGCAGCCCCTCTCTGTGAGCACTTTCTTGTGGCCATAGTAATGTCTGTAATTAACAATTGAATTGGATGCACACCCTTTTTACTTTTTTATACACTTGTTAGACTGTTTGTTTCAAAATACCAGCAAATTCGGCTACTTCCTTCACAGCATGTCCTTTAGCCCTACCAATAAAATAAAAAGAAAAGCATTACACTCTTTTGCATTCTGTCATGCATTTCTTCCAACCCATGATTCATGGCAGGAACAATGTGTAGCTGACACTCCACTGGAATTAACGACACTACAGAGCCTATAATATATTACATACCTCTATATAGTACTGCATTGCTACAGGTGTGGCATCTACTGGTGTATCAAGTCAGTGTTATCATCTATGGTGGGGGTGACTTTTTTTTATCTAATGTGCTTACTACTAGAAATGAGAGGCGGGAAATACACATATATATGGATAACATGGGAGAGACAACAGAACCTAACTACTGTTTCTGTTGAAACATTCAGATATTACATTAGAGAAAAAGTAAATATATTTTTTGCATATGTACAGCTAGCATTCTGAATGTCATTATTTAGAATATTAATCATCTATTTGAAGAAATTATGTTAAATAAGATGAGTATTTTAAGTTTTAGTTGAAAAGTGGTGGTTTGGCAGCCAGCATATAAACTCATTATCTGGAGAAAATGAGTCAACAAGTATTGCCTTCATCTCTAACACTTCCATGTATGCAGTTGCAGCTTGGACTGGTTTCTGATAAAATTTCTAAGAGTACTGTTTCAAAATTGCTTCATTTACATAAAAATTGCTTAAATAGTGTAGTGAATACAGTAACTTTTTCCCAAGAACGTGTTTTAATTTAAATGAAAACAAAATTAGTTTTTAAATTGGTTAACAAATTAGCATTATAAAACTGAATTTCAGTAAACAGTGGCAGCCACCAAGGAAGGGATCATTAACTTTTCTTCCATTCAATCGAGAGTGTGATTGACTAGTGCTTTGGAACATGCATTGTTTGTTATAAGAATTGTAGTAGCATTTAACATTTGTTAATAGTTTGGGAAGAAATTTCTCATTCACTTCTAATTCCCACTAAACCTGGCCTGGTGCTTCTGTTTAACATACTCTGTTATTCATTAAGATAAATTTGAGTACTATCATACAAATTATATATTTTTTTAATTGAAAAAATACTTTGGTATTTATATCTATATATACTCTTAGTGGCCTAAACCCAGCCTGGCTCTACCATTATTCAAACAAAAAAAAGAAACCTGCCAGCCATTTCTAAAACTGCTCTGACACCCCAGAACAAAGCAGCCAGAAGACAGTTATGCATCGAGAGACAGCAGTGGTATGACAGGAAATATAATTCCATGACCCCCCCAAATGTTCTACTATACTGGATAGTACTACATTATACAGAGGGTGCCATGATTGACCCATCTACTGTCTATGCATGCCTTCACTGAAAAATATATCATTACAGCAGAGAAAGGACCTGTTATTATGAGCATGACATTTAAAGCTGATAGAATCAGGTGTCGTCTGGTTATCTAATCATTGAGGTGTAGTGTGAGACTTTTGAATTTTGCACATTGCCTAAACATAAAACCAAACAAATTAGTGAAATTCCTTTGAATATAAATAGCCAAACTTAACAGATCATTGAAGGTAAAATTTAGAATTTAGAATGCCAATCTTTGAATAATACTTTCCTAACTTTTAGAAAACTGGGGGAAGCACCCGTGGTGGAGACTCCTAGATGGCTTTTCCATCGATGAGCCTCACCCAATAGGGGATACCCTCCCTTTCAGCAAGGCCCTCGACTTCATCCTTTCCATTAGGACTGTGTTTATCCATGGCACCCCAGCATTACCAATAAGTTGGTACCCACAACTTCTCAGAGGCTGCATCGATGAGCTCGCTTGACTGGGAGCACCAATCCCAGTCAGCAGAACCCTCAACTACATGCCTCTCCATTGGGGCTGCAAGCTTCCATGGCACGTCAGGCATGCCAATTGATCCAGGACCCCAACTTCGCAAAGGCGCCCTAGGCCCCTCCACTATGTCAATCATAAATTAAAACATTCAATGCTAGGATTGCCTAAAAGTTCTTGTGTGGAGACTTAGTTTGGCTTTTCCATTGATAAGCCTGTCAACCAGGGATCCCACTCCGAGTCGCAAGCCCTCAACTTCATCCTGTCCATTAGGGCCACAAACCCGCAGCCCCCAGCAGCAGTATGCTGACCCATGAACTTCATCAGGGCTGCAGACCTGCAACTTCTCAGAAGCCAGGATGAGCCTGCTTGACTGTGGACCCAATCCAGTCAAGAAGACCCTCCACTACAGACTTCTCCATCCGGCCTGCAAGCTCTGATGCACACCAGGGACCAATAGCCTAAACCCCAACTTCTTTAAGGCACCGCAGGCCCCACCACCATGACAAGGTTGTCCCCCTTTTTTTTTGGGGGGGGGGGGGGGCAGATGACAAATAGTACTTCATCTTTTCCGATGAATCACACTTCTGTCTATTTAAATCCAATGAATCAATCCAATCCAATTAGATTAGCACCAAGAAGAGTATTCAGATGAAGCATTCAGCACCAATGTGTGGTATTATGGTATAGGGTGCGATCAGTTATGAAAGCAAATCTGCCCTAGTATGGATCCACATTACTATTACCAGTGCTTGTTAATATCCAAGACATTTTATAGCCAATAGCTCTTTTATACTTACAGACTGTCCCACATGCCATATTTCAGCAGGACAATGCAAGACCCCATACAGCAGCTATTGAATACCTGAGGTAAAACAATGTGCATATCCTTCCGTGGTATACTAGATCCCTTGATTTGTCATCCATTGAATATGTATGGGATAGAGTCAAATGGAGGTTGCTTCAATACCAGCAAGTATAGATGAACTTTGGACATAGGTGCATAGTGCTTAAATTGTTATTCCACAATCCAGCATCAGATATTTGTTTGATTCCATGTCTGCCATTTACAACAGGTCACACAAGCAAGGGTGAACACATTCATTATTAACCCTTTGCACTCCATAGGCACTGCTACAGCGACATATTAATACTATTTAACAACTCATACTAAAAAAACATCTGGAGTGCAAAGGGTTAAACAACTTTGTTTGTAACTCTCCAATTGCATGCATATTGTAATCATTTATTACTACAATAAAGCTACATTGAAACCCCAAATATGAGAATGTTCTGATTGGACACTTGATAAAGTAATAGAATGATTAGACAAGAGAGGTATATTTCTATTACTTATTACCACACTCTGACAACTTATAGAGTTGCACACCAAATTGTCAGAGTGTGGTGTTCATGGTGTTCTAATTTTCATGAACTCCAGATGACGTAGTAACATATGATACCTCTGCACCACTGAACTTCAAATGGAAGTTTATTCTTCTGAAAAGCTTCTGGTAAAATCATTATCAGGAAACTATAAATAGAGAAAATATCGTGGTGGCTGTTTCGTCAGACTATCTGTATTTTTCTTGATTTAACTACAATTAGTAATGAATCTTTTTTTTTTGGTGGTGAAACAAGGAGAATTTCTATTCAGTAGCATGGGCCAAAGGTATACAAATTTCATTGCATCCATCTGTGGAATAATTGTGTTTATTGTTTGGTAATTGACAAGATATATAGACTGGATGCTAAGAAGTATTATTCCTTTGAGAATGTATTAATACAGATTCCAGCATGCTTTTTCTTTTCATTACTGTCTTAAGTGCTCTATGCTATAACAAGCATTTCGTTACTCTCTTCGCTGGGAGAATACATCTTGCCAAAACAAACTGTGCCATTCTCTGTTCTACAATACAGTACTCTGTGCTCACTGACTGGTTCTTAGTTTCATTCTCTAAATCCTGTTCAGAGTTAGCACATTGAAATAGAAGCCAAAAGTGCTGACAGTTGTCCCTCTCATTGCTCTTTTCCAGTTTCAAAACCACTACCAACAGCATATTGCAGTAGACATGCAACTGAACTAATAAAGAACATTAATATTTTAATATTTAAGGTAATAAAAAATCAGAAATTGTTGCTACGCTGAGTAATTACTTAAGAGTAATGTAGCTGCCATTTGCTTAAACACACTGAAATGTTTTTCAAAATTTGATGGAAGTAATGTCTTGTTATTCTGCAAGGAAAACTCAAACTTTTTCATTTATAAAGGAATAAAGTGTTGGTTTTTAACATTTACATGTCCATAACTGATTGCAAAAGTGACTTTTTGTTTACTTCCCTATATGAAGGTAGAGATGTACAATGGCTACTAGTACATAAGTAACCAATTGCTGGCTGCAATTCTATTATTATTTGTTTCAAGTGGAGGAAATTGTTTTAGTAAATGTAATCTAGTGGCTGTACTTAAAATAGTTGTTAGTTTTTAATGCTAAGATGGGGATGTTTAAAGTTAGGGATGCTATGATCCCTAATTTTAAATGTCCCCACCTTAGCATTAAAATGAAACTATAAACTTTCATAAGGTATATAAAAATTATAGTTATGTTTAGGGATAGAGAAAGTGCAGAAATAGTATCATAAAATTGATGGAAACATTGTATTTATCAACTGACATTCTTTTTAGTATATAGCAAAAAAACTTTGTGTGCATTGATTTATTTTAACTACTAATGATTAGTAATTTTGAATGCTTTTTCAAAATGTGGTTTTTAAAGTTCTTTCTGCCATTAAGGAACTGGAATAGTGACTAGTGTGCCTTCAGACTCTCCTGATGACTATGCAGCATTGAGGGATTTAAAGAAGAAACCAGATTTAAGAAAGAAATACAACATAACTGAAGAAATGGTTATGTTTTATGATCCTGTGAGTCAATTTTGTGTACTTACTAATAATCATTATTTAAAATTATACTGATAGTCAAGGAAGGTTCAGTGGTGTGTCTAGTAAGGTGGCAAAGAGTGTGTGTGGAAGTTGACATAGAATCTAGACACAGAGCATGGGGGATAGGGTGCAAATTCAGTTATTAAAAAATGCATTTTTGCTCTTTACTTAGGTATACATAATTTCCCAGTTCTGCAAGTGGAAAAATCCACAAATTGTGTTTGAATTTTCTAGGAAGTCAACTCTACTCAATACTTTGTATAATATGTCATTATACTAACAGCAAATGTTTTGATAGCCATAATGTTAGCACCATTTATAACCAGGTTTATAGACCTCTGAAATACACACTGTTGAAGAGAAGTTGTTCCATCCAGAAGGAGTGAATGGATTCATGAAATTCGTAATGTATACATTGAAAGCAGACACGAAATCACTGTTGAAACAATGATGCAACATAATCAGAAGTATGCCAATTATAGTATGTATTCCTTGATACTTAATAGTAGATTTGGTTCAAAGATCACATAGCAGTAGTAAAACTTCAAGAATGCCGTGACAACATGTAAGTCAACAAACAATATACCTGGTGAAATGACTTTGAGAGAGGTCTGATAGCCTCAGTATGGCTGGCCTGTCAAACCTTAACATTGCCATTCCATGTTCACTGAAATGCAAGGATTGTCTGGATGTTGACAGTAGTAGATACAAGAAAACACCCACAACCATTACCAGGCTCTGGAGTATAACATGGTGCATCAGCTAAGCATTATGGTAACATGAGACCAGGGAATCTGCTGACAAATGGCAGCTGATACATTTGCAATGATATGTGGGATTAGGAGTACCATACTTCTGGCATTAAGCCACCTAGTATCATGAAGCCACCATTGTAAACCAACTTGCAGAAGTTGGGTTATCCCCCCCCCCCCAGTGCATTGGTTGCTGTTTATGCCTATCCATCGGCAGTAATGATTGCAGTGGTGCTAGGATAGAGCCTACTGGAGAGATGAATGGAACTGTCTGGTTTGCAGTGACTGGTATTATTTCTCTTTTGGAGCTGATGACAGATGGCTGCCTGTCTGGAGATGTTGTGATGACAGAACTTCATCATCTTGTATTCATGAGCATTGTACTGGGAGTTATAGTAAGAGTGTCATCAACTACCATGTCCACTCATCTGTGGTAGACATCAAAAACAGTCTAAGCACCCAACAGTATGTCAGTGCCATCCTCCAACCCCATTGCACTGCCATTCTTCAGTGGTGTGTAGGATACCTTTTTTTTTCTCTCCACAGAACAGTACTGTCCACATACTGCTTATGTATCAAGAGACTATCTCCATGATATGGATATTCTTCCCTGACCTGCAAGGTCCATGGATTTTTGTCATGTTGAACATGCTTGAGGCATGATGGAATAACAACTGTTGGTACATCCATTTCCTTCTCAAACTGTCTACATTGTGGGACCATTTTTCAGAACCATGGTAGACTGTACCCAGGATAACATCAAATATCACTTCAAATTAATGCCACAACACTTTATTGTCTGCATCATTGTCCATAAGGTCCAACTTTTTACTGGGTCT
The DNA here is from genome assembly GCA_038380435.1 of Ryuthela nishihirai. Lineage (NCBI taxonomy): Eukaryota > Metazoa > Arthropoda > Arachnida > Araneae > Heptathelidae > Ryuthela > Ryuthela nishihirai. The sequence goes on along the minus strand of JAWZYU010000004.1, from coordinate 91,025,914 downwards.
TATGTACTTTTCAGTGACTGGTCCTGCTTCTGTAATTAAAATCTAGCATTAAATGCCATTTATTTGTTCTGAAACTTAAATCATTCCATGTCTTACTGAATACTTTCCATGCGTGTGATGTATCAGGTACCATCCATTTATACTGGATGGGGCAGATTTTCTTGAACAGAGTGCAATTCATATTTTGTCCCATGTAAAAATATGTTTGAAAATTTTATGTACTTTTAATCTTTGTTTATTTTTAAGCAGATAATCTAAAGGCATTAAAAGTACCCTCCCTCACATACACCAAAGAGTCAAAACATTATGACCATCTGCCTAATATGATGTTGTCCTCCATGTTTCACCAAAACAGCTCTTACCCGGCAAGGCATGGACACTACAAGATTTCTAAAGATGTCTTGTGATATCTGGTACCAACATGTTACCAGCAGATCCTTAACTCTTGTAATTTATGTGGTTGAGCCACCGCAAATCAGATATGCTGTTCCAATACAAACCACAGATGCTCGATTGGATTGATGTCTGGAGAATTTGGAGGCAGAAATATCTGTAAGTCTTCCCCATATTCTGCAAACCATTCTCGAATCCAGGCAGTGGGGCATGGCACATTATCCTACTGAAAAAAGCCACTACTAGAGGGGAATACCATTGCCATGAAAGGATTTACCTGGTCTGCAATGATGTTTAGGTAGGTGGTAGATGTCATAGTTTCCTGTACATGAATGATGACCCAGGGTTTCCCAGCAGAACATTGCCCAAAGCATTACACTTCCTCCACCAGCTTGTTTTCATCCCACAGTGCATCCTGGTGCCAACATTTCCCCAGGTAAATGATGCACACGTACCCGGCCGTCCACATGGTGCAACAGGAAATGAGATTCATCGGACCAGATGACCTTCTTCCAATCATCCTAGGTCCAGTTTTGATGCTTGCTTATTTGATTTTTTGCCCATTGTAGGCACTTTCAACAGTGAAACAAGCAGCATGACACTGGCATGCCATGGCTAGCATGGGCATTTAGAGTGGCCTTTGTCTAAACAGCCCCATTTTCAGCAGGGTTCAATGTACTATGTATTGTGACACATTACTCCTGTAACCAGCATTCACATATCAGGTGAGTTGTGTCACAGTATCCCCTCTGTTGGCTCATTCCATATGGAATAGCCTTCGCTGACCTCTAGTATCGATGAGCCATGGTCGGCCCACACCTTGTTCATGGTTTTTCCCTCCTCGGACCACTTTTTGAAGGCACTAGACATGGCTGACTGTGTGCACCCCACAAGTCTTGCCGTCTCAGAAATGCTCTGACCCATCGTCTGGCCATTACAATTTGGCCTTTGTCAAACTCACTTAAGTCCACTGTCTTTCCCATCTGAAGAACAAGAATATCACTGATTAACAGAGCTCAGTATCAGGTGTTATTTATACCATTTCATGACCTTCACACACATTGTCGTTTCCCTGCAGTTGCTTCGATTTGCATAAAAATCATACTGGTCATAATGTTTTGGCTCTTTTGTGTATATACAAGTGTATTCATATGTCTACTTTATTCTCTCTGTATTCTTTCAGAAAACTTTAAAACTTATGCTATCAATTCCATGAAAATGTGGCTCACTAAGCTTGTATATATGTCTATAAATGCTAAATTATTATAATGAAAGGAATTTAATTTTTTTTAAAACATAAAATTTCCAGCTTAACATTGATTTTATATATATATATTAAAAGTAGATATTTCAGAGCTCCTAAATAATCCCAATCTTTTCAATTTGTTTCTCAACTTGATGTATCAGAAAATAAGAAACCTTTGTGATCCTTCAAACTGCCATAGCACAGTCCATTACACTATCACTATGAGTCATTCTAAATTTAGCTACAAAACTCAGCTATCCACATTAGAGTGTAAAGTGTTAATTACCATGTTTACATTAGTTTCACCCATTTGTGTTTACAGTCAAATGAAGTTATATGCTGAGAAATCATTTTTTTTATTGGAGGATTTCAAAGATTTACAAAAGTACAGTTTTTATGTTTTAATATTTCTAATTATTTTTGTTTATTATTAGGCATACTTTATTAAATGAATACAAAGGGGAAAAAAACGTTTTAACATGCGATTGGCTCTAGCGACAAACATCTGGTTTTGATTTGAAACAGCTTGTTTTAGTCCAAAATATACATCTTCATTTTGCATTCTGTCCTCAAGCACTGGCATATTTTTTTATTAATCTCTTATTTATCTTTTGAAAAAATAATACAAGTTAGCTACAATTTTCAACAAATATTTTAGATGAAATAGGTAAAAAAAAAAAATCATGACCTTTGTTTTTCTAGAAATATCAGACAAATCTTTAGGCTTCCCTGATTCAAAAGCAGGATATTGATTCCAAGTGAGTTACAGCAAAATAGTTTTTTTTATTGTTTTTTTCTTTTGTTTCAATAGACAGTAAATTCCTGTTATCTGGCATTTATGGGGAATGGGAGTTGCCAGTTATATGAATCTGCCAGTTGCATAAGAAATGTTTCTATAGAAACCAAATACAGTAGGCACAATCTTCTATTCAAGCCTTAGTTGAAATAAAAATTCAGTTAAAAACAATGATAATAAAAATGAAATAAAACACTATAATGCCCTTAATACAAATGTAAATATCTAAATAATATATATAGTTATATATAAATTCATATTTTTGCACAGTATGAATGTCTAAATCCATGCACTTAACAAAAACTTTGGGAACTGCTTTACCGAAAGCTACCATGTAAAAAGTTGTAATTTTGGCTATTGGATGGTGCTGACTACTTCCAAATAATGAAATATGAAAGAGAATTTTTGAAAGGTAAAATCAGCAGAAAAGCACATACAAGACAAAAAAAATTATCTGAAACATTAGAATAGTAAAATTAAGTTAAACTTTAATTTCAGAAAAAAAATAATTATGCATTTGTATGTGCAATGTAGTTTACTGACTAGGTTCTAGAAACTTAGATGAGGGGTATGAAGTATTATTTGTTGCAGATTTATGCAACCACAGCAATCCCCGGTTCTGTCTGACAACACTACCAAGTTAATGGAAAGCCGTGACTATCTAGAGTCGGGGGCAAGAATGCGCCATACAGATGCACCTCATCCCCGACCTCACATGGCAGCAGTCCTATAAAAGGAAAGCTAACCACCAGAAGAAACCTAAAATTTAATCTGTTCCCCGGTTAGCCATGAACAAGGATATGTAAATCCAAGTTCGCTCAGCACCCGGGATGGAGACTCCTAGTGAGGCCCAGACTTTGAAAGGGCTCGTGCCTACTAGGTGGCTCAATCCTTTCGGCTGTGCCCTTGAACTGCTCCACAGAGCTCCTGATAGTGAGGTCTAGGACACCGTCACCATCCAACCGGTCAGCGATGTCTTCGACCTCAGTTGGTCTTGGCTCTGGGGGACCCAATGCCAAGACCAATGTCCAATGGGGGACCCAATCCGGTCGGCAAAGCCTTCGACCAATGGGGGACCCAATCCGGTCGGCAAAGCCTTCGACCGGGTGCTGGGCCCGAAGCCCCCCCCCCCCACGCCAAGGTGGTCCCCTATCGGGGGGGGGGGGGGTATGAAGTGTATGAATCTGTTCTATTCTTTTATCTCTCTGATTTCACAAAAGAACTCTGAAAACTTTACACTTTGTGCTTTAAAACCTTATGCTGCCACAACCTATAAAAAATCAGGTTCACAAAGCTTGCATTATATGGCCATAAACCATAAAAAATTAAAATTTTTAAAAAATATTAAAATTTTAACTAAAATTTTTGCTTATTTATATAATATAGACATTTTGCCATCCCATGGCCGAATGGTTAGTGCGCTTGGCTACTGATCTAAGGGACCTGGGTTCGAGCCCCGGGTAAGGCATGGATGTATGTGTCGTTTTTCTGCTGAGGTCCTGCCATCCTCTCAGACCTTCTACTGTGGCATATAAACTGACAGGCTCCTGTCAGACCTCTATGGCAAGCAGCTGCTTGAGTGGGTATTTATTTTTTTATAGACATTTTAGAGCTCCTAAAAATGCTAATTCATTCCTCAACTTGATGTGTCAGAAAATGAAAAGCCCTTTCTCTTGCTCAAACTGCTATTAGCACAGTCCAGATTGCACTAATTACTTAGCTGCTGTTCTGTATTTAGAACATTCCTCCACTTGCTAGCTGAGAATTCCAGTGAGTTAATTAAGTTATTTAGTAATCATGAGACCATCTGTGTTTTTAATAAAATGAAGACAGATGCCAGGGGAATATTTTTTTATTTGAGAGATATTCAGTGATTTGCACAAAAATACAGCCATATACGTATTTGCATCATTTAAGTATGTTTTGTGATTTAAAACTATCTTAGCATTTTTAAATTATTTTTATCTGTTATTGAATATCTTTTATGAAAGGAATACCAAGAGAAAAACTGGTATTTCTTTGATGTGATCGACAAAGAACGTGATACCAATCCAAACATCTGGTTTTGATTTCAAACTTAAGTGTGCATGTTAGGCTGTACAGTTTGGATATTTATACTGCATTCAGAAAGTACTGAAGTGCTTTTGCATTTCGTTTTGCTGATGAAAAATAGTTTTTAAGGATAAAACCAATGGATAGTATCAATTTGAACTGGAAAATCGGAGTTGTAAAATATTTCATTGACTTTGATTTTATCAACTCATTCGACTGAGAAAAATCACAACTGATTCAGATCAGTTGTGACTTTTCTCAAATTCAGGATGGGATATCGATTCCACTACTTCTAGAATTATTTGAAGATTGACCGAAAATTAAATCATTAGGCATATGCGACTTAAAATGGTAGCTACTTTAGGAGATATCTGATTAGGACAATATAACAAAAAATTTCATTTTTAAATGATGGGACTTTTTAGTACTATTTTTAATTAAATTGAAGTAATTTTATAGCTAGCATTCAGAATTTGTAATTTTTAAGTAAAGTTTTTCCATTTTTCTAAAAGTTAAAATTTTCTGTAGTAGTCAGTATACACAGTCGTATCAGAATAATATGACCACCTATCATTCGTATTATTAGGTAGGTGGTCATATTATTCTGATAAGACTGCATATGATGCAAATTGATCTGGAAGGGTTCAATCTCAAATTTCAGAGGTTAAAATAAACTATATTTGCTTTGAAATGTTTTTATTTAATTTCTTTACAGCTCTTTATCCCTTTTTAGTTATTTATTTTTCAGTTTTTATTTAAATATTCTTGTTTTAAAGCAAAATAGATTTTTAAAACACTGCTACTTTAGTTTTAGAGTTTGCCAATTGAGAAAAAATCAGCATTGTACGTTGTTTGCATAAATGGCCAAATAATTTGGTAAAATTTAAAGACTTAAGTAATGATGGAAATGTTATGAATTATATATATTGAGGCAAAATTAATTTTTTTAAAGATTTTTTACTGAATTTGAAATGCAAAAAATACAGTAAAACCTTACAATTTTCTTTAAAAAAATTGTTATAAAATTTGACTTACCTTTTTTTTTTGTCATTTTTGTAACCCCAATGAAATGTTCTTTCTCTTGGTATATAACATGACTTATTTCTGTTCATTTGTTATTTTTTTTAAAAAAATCTAAAATTGACTTGTTTATTTGACTGGTCAATATAGCTGGTAAAAAGCCTGGACTTTTCTCAAAATTCTAAAAAGAGGGTAATTTTCTTCATTTAAGAAAGAATTTATTTTCCTCTTATACATAAACTAATAGCCTTTCTATTGATATGCATTATAAAAAAAAATGTCTATTGGTTTTTTTTAAATAGATTTTTATTTGCATTGCCAGATGCATTATTTTGCTACATGCCTCTATTAAAGCCCTATTGAACAAAACTTATCATATTTTTTTTGTTAAATATTGATTTTTTAGAAAATCCAGAATTAAAATGCTAATTAATTTGACATATAACATGCCATAATTCCTTTCAGTAGTTATTTGGCAAAAAAGTACTAAAGTTCACTTTTTTTTTCAACTGTGTTCAGTTGAAAAAAAGCCTGGCCAAATTCAATTTTTCAGGCCTGGCATGGTAAGGATTAATGTCATAGATTATATTGGTTCATGGGGAATCGCCTGTTCCCCATGAATCAATACTGAATTCAAGCTTTAGCACTTTGCGATTTTCACCCATTTGCGACTTTTGCATATTTCAATTTTTTTGTTTCAAAGTCAAAAACAACATATTTTTGCTTTAGTCCATGCATAGTATTCTTCTTCAACAGCATTACAAATTGAGAGGTGAATTTTTTCCAATAAACAACAACATGACCACAAATTCAACTGTCTGCTACTTTAATGGCCATAGTGGAACTAGCATGCGTAGCATGAATATAACAATGCATGAAAGATGATACCAGTGGCATCCAGGAGACTACCATGTGTATTGAAGTTCACCTTACCTGGTTCAAATGTTCAATTTAAACTTTGTTCCAGTTGCATGAGAATTCTGGATGCTTGAGTACTGGATAACTAGGACTTTATTGTATTGCTTCTCGTACAATATTAATAGTTGTAAGTAAGTAATAATTTATTCCTATCTTATAGGCAAGTTTCATACATATCACATAAAGTATTTTACATAACCTATTTTACAAAAATATGCATTAAACTTTAGGAATACTGAAATCATCCACAAGAGTTCAAGAAACTTGCATGTGGGTGTTGTTGTCAATATATGTCATTTGATATTAATAGTCTATGATTATATAGAATATTATGCTTTTTTGGGGCTCTTGTATGGCATTCCATCTTATTCCTCCTAAATTTTAAAGCTATTTTTCTGTGTTCTTGTTTTTTTTAAAGGAAGCAAATGCTCCGCAACACAAAGGATAGAATATTTATATTAATTATTTATATGTTGTATGGTACAAGAGCTTACAGTTGAAGATATATCATTGTCAGCAATTGGTATCCTATTACTGAACTCATCTTGTAACTGCCAGGTTGATTTGCAGCAGGCACATCTGGGCATTTTGATGTTATTCACTTATGGGTACATAATCCATAGCTACTATGTTATATATAGTGTCTTCTTGGTTCTTTACATCCATTTTTATCCAGTAGGATCACTCTTACACTTGTACAGTTAAGATGTTATTTGATGTTATAATTCGTCGCTCAAAAGACAAAGGAGTGTAACTCATAAATTGGCGAAAGTGATTTAAGCCCACCAGAGACATTACCTAAAGCATGTCTATGAAATGCCCAACTGTCATATCTCTCCAACTTACTATTATGTAGTTATATTGAATTAGATAGGAGGCGTATCTCATTTTTAGACACGTGATGAAAAGATGAACTGGTGTAACTCTATTTACGCCTGTTCATCTTGCTTTGCTATGGACGAATGATCAGTTACATTCTCTGAGAACGGTGTGTAGGGATCTTCTTGAATTTCAGGTTGGGACTGAAAGTTGTATTATTATCTGTAATATTGCCATCTCAATTAATTACTTGAATTATACTGATTTACACTTACTTTTGTAGAACTAAATTTGAATGATGGATGTCCTTATCGAATGTAAAGATTGGAGTCTGTGTGTTGTTCTCATAAAAAGAAATAAAATACATTGAATAACCGGCTACATTAGATATCAGATAATAAAGATGTGCTAGAAACCTTAAATATTTTTTGGGAAAGTAATCGCAATTAAAAGTGAACATTGTATTAGGGATATAATGATCTAACTTTACAAAGTTTACAGAACAAAGTTTATGAAAGTTAAGATCAAATTCCATTGCCAATTCTTAAAAATAGAGAATTAAAACAATTTCTGTAAGAAACTATCAACTGTATTTAAAGAGATTATGGCACCTTATCAGAAAGTGATATCTCAGACCTAGGTGACAATACAAATGAAGACCTTACCTATACTCAGATTCTTATATACTATATAGTATATAAGAATCCGAAGTCAACAACTACAACTAAGAAAAATTTAATGCTTGTCAATCACATTTGACTCTGCTATGCTAGGATCATTTTTGAAACACCTCCATGTGGAAATGATCACAAAATAGTAGTGTGAGAAGGGTGAACAAATGTTACACCACTGAATGGCCACCCAAAAGAACAAAATCAACAGGGAATACAAATGAACAAATAACATCAGCTTTGTTGGTAATTTGAATAATTTTTGCTAATAATGTGGCCTGTTTTTGCTAATAATAAGGTAAGGAAGCCAGTTGTTTTGTCATCGTCTATTAATCAATTACAATCTTGCTATCTACATCAAATCAAGCAATGTGATTACTTAATCTGGTATGTAGGCATTTAGCAAATGAGGAGTATGCTAGGATGCAACAAGACTGAACTGTTACCTTCAAAAAATCAACTAGGAAAAGATTGAAGAGGTATCACTATTTGCTGATAGTTGCAGAGATGAAAGTAACAATTCGATGATAACTGCTCTATTGTTTTGTTCCATGAGTATCAAAGAACATACAGTCTCGTAGTTCATCAGTAAGGATATTGACAAAGCAGGTGATTTATTCTTGCCTTCCCAGCTTATTTCAATCTTTAGCAAGAAGCAGAAAGAACTTTTACATTGTACATTCACTTATATCAGAGGATTTCTTGTATTTCAAAGTTCTGTGAAAAGACCTTTACATATTATCAGTAAGGTAAGATGACAATGGGAATGCATTTTACTGGAAGAACATGCTAGAATAAATAAATACCTCCTCAAGCAACTTCTTGCTAAGACACCACACTGTCATACCTGTGTCTGACAGGAGTTTGACAGTTTAATATACCATAGTAGAAGGTCTGTGAGAATGGCGGGACAGCTAGGTGAGAATCATAACTAAAAAAACAAAACTCCCAGGAAAATGTACTGTATTATATAATAATATAACTTAATTCCATTGGTAATCTACTTCCAAAATATCATAATATTATCCTGATAATGCAATTTCTCCAGAAACAGTATCATCTAGGTTAAAACATCAATTACCCAAGATATCTCTTGATCAGTATAATGACCTCATGGTGCTGTGTCCAGGAGAAATACCAGTGATATGATTATCTGCAAAAGTTAACTTTTTTACAAGAAATTACATTATTGAATTTACTTTGAATATTATTACTTTTATAATACTTTAAAATATCCAAGGTTATATTACTTTAGGTGGTAATATATTTTTATAATCATATTTTATTGCACTGAAACAAAATATTATTTATGACTTTTTTTTTTCATTCAAATGTCTAACCTATCACTAAGTAGGTACAATAATTACAACTTTGTTTCACTTGAAATGTGTAGTTTTACTGGCAAAAATGCATAAAATCGATAAGTAATCACAAATCAGCCTTCTAAAGAACAGGCGTAACTCACAGATAATTGCCAACAAGTCAACTATGAAGAAAAGTTGAAGTGGTGTAACTGATTTAATGATGAATATCACCTTTTATTTTATTATCAATAATTATGAGCCAATACACCCTATAAACTACATACATTTGCTTATACGATAATGTCAGTTACATTGGTTTAACTTCAAAAACCAACACAAGCCATAAGATGAAACATATGCGACATCTTTAAATTGCTCTCCTGTAAAGTTAGGAAAACTGAGATACACCACTTTGTCTTTTGAGCAACGAATTTGCAAGTATGATATTGACTGCGGTTGCATGAAGGACAGTATGCAAGGCTATCTTCCTACTATTTGTGTTACACTAGGTTTAAAACCATAGACACTAAAATTTTTAACAAGTTATATCAACTTAGAGTTAAAAGGGTTCTGTGATGTGTTTCACCAACTGCTTGTTGGCTTTGTCGAGCATGCCTAACTACAATGGTACGCTGTTTAAATGGCATTATCCATTACCTGGAAAAGCTTATGCAAAATGGGATTGGCAGTCCTGCAGAAGCAGATTCCATGCAGAAGGCATGCATCGATATTGGTATTGCTATTGGTACATTGATATTGGTATTGTACAGGGATGCTGCATCGATATTGCATTTACATATGTGTTTATCAATAAATTTTCTGTGCAATTAAATTGAAATTTAATCAGTGGTGGTAATTAAGATTTTTGTCATATTTTCATCAATTGTTAGGTTATTATTTATTGCCATTTTTGCTATTTTTTTGGAAGCATTTTGTACATTTCTTGAGAATATAGCTTCCCACTTTACTGATGAATTCCCCCCCCCCCACCTCTTTCCATTCTGAACATTATTTTTACTGAATGAACATGTAAGTGATTTTACCAATTCACATAGTGGTAACCATGATTCTGAACATTTTTTATATAAGAATGTAGTTTTTTTTTTTTGAAAAAACAAATATGTAATATTAAATTGGTTATTACTGATATCAGTCTGATGTCCTTTGAGACATTGGGAGAACAGTCTATAAGTTCACCCCACATATTGATTTTTAGGATATATTTTATTATGGGGATCATTCCAGGTGGCCAGATATATTTCTCCCGTCGATGACATATTATCCTAATCATTTTCAACTAATTTTTTGTACAGTATGTGTCATTGCTATTGGTACTACTATTCCGAATTCTCTTAGAATTTTTAACTACAATATACATTAAATTTTCATGCAGTGGGCATGCTATTGTGTATATTGGTTTTATTTCCTCATTTTGCAAGTCTGCCCTATATTATAGTTAATTTTATTCTGTATTTTATTAATTTAGCTTCTAGTATAGCCTGCATCGTAACTATGGTGTGTGTATATATATTGTAATTATTTTTGTAGTAAGCAATGAATAGATGAATATCTATGTGCTCTAGGGAAATATGTTCTCGAAGCTAACTGCTTATAAGTATATGGATGAACCTAATCAGTGGGTATGATGCATGGTATGTGGGCTTCCTGTATACTGCCATTGTTAAGTGTGTAGGGTGTCTGGTTATTAATAGGTCCAAAAAAGGCAGTGTTTTGTTGTTCTCCTCCTCATGTGTGAACTTAATGGAGGGTACTACACTACTTAACTGCTGAAGTAATTGTTGCACTTCTGCCCTGAACCCTGGTGAAATCAAAAAGATATAATCAATGTATCTTTGGTAAAGAATTGGTTTCAGAGGACAGTTATTTAAAACTTTTGCTTCAGTATGTCTAAGAGCAACATATTCTAACTTGCAGTTGCACTTTTTTGATAAAGCATAGCACATTTTGATAGATGTTAAACTTCATATTTTTCTGTGAGAACACACATTCCTAAACTTCTATTTCAGCTTTTACTATTTTTAAAAGAAACACACAAGTTAAAAGTAAGTTTAAGAAGGGATGTTTGACCAGAAGCTTTTCTTCCATCAACCAACAACATCATCAGCCATCTGTTGATGAAACAAATGTATGTGCTGTGCTATCAAAAAAGTGCAACTGCAAGTTAGAAAAATCATCAAACAGTCTTCCAACAGTTCAATGTAACAACATGGACTAGTATCTCCAAGGAAAAACATCAGCTGAATGAAAGTGCCACTGATTCAATTAAGGCAAGTCAACAACACACAACAACTTGATGCTGAACAGCAACCTGGAGGACAGTGTGTCCCAGCTACTGAATAGAAAGGACTCTAACTATGGTGAGAACTTGCTAAACTTACCATCCTGTAATTGATTAGCATTAAGAACAAGCACAAAACATGTCTTTGTATAAAAAAAAAACTCGGTTCTTTTACCAATTTGGTGAAATTGATTAAACTGAAGGATCTTTTGAAAAATTGATTTGAAACAGTGAATTTTTTAATTAAATTTATTTTTAATATTAGCAAAATATATAAAATTAAGATGCTCCATTGGGCATGTTTTTAAGAAAAAATTAGCAATTAATTATTATTATTATTTTTAATATTGTACAGACCCTAGATTCAGGATGCCCTCCATTGAAAATAATTTTTACTAACAGGATAGAAAAGAAATATGGACAGCTAAGTTTTTTTATGAACTTATTTTTATTTAATATCTAAGTGGCTTGAAAGGATATAAGCAAATGTTTCAATTTATACATCACAACAGAGTTTGTTTAATTTTAATTATATTTATTATTTTATTAATAATTAATAGACTAAAATTATAATAATTATTTTTTATTAATAATTAATAAGTTTGAAGAATGATTGGATAAGTGAAGTAGTGAAAAAATTGTGGGGGAAATGATTTGATCATGCACACTCCAGCTTGTCAAAGTGTGCATAATTAAACAAGTACTTCTCTGTATATTTTTATCATAATGTTTCATCTTTGTAATTTCTATCTATTAAAAGTAAATTGCAAAACTTTCAAAAATGAGTCAAAATAATAATATATCATTTTTTTTAACCACTGAAAATTTCTTATATTTTTACAGACTTTATGGATATGTCTAATTTTAGTTCTTTTTTACAAGCAGTTAGTAACCCAACCTAGACTCATCCATAAATAAATTGTCTTTCTTCAAGAGGTATTTTAAATTTTATGTGAAATGCAACTGCTAAAAAGGTAGCATTAAAGCTTTTGTTTCTTGTTCAGGCAGAATTCAAGCCTTTATTGGCAGGATATAATTTTCAATGTTTGTTTTCCCTGTACTTACGAGAACATTTTGAAGCTGTCCTAGCATAATTATGTTCACAAGCTGTCATATTAAAGAATATCTGATGTACAATCATTGGTGTCACATCATTAGGGGCTACTGGGCTCAGCCCTGCATGAAATATCTAAAGTTTCCCTTTTAATTGAGAAAACAAAAACTGTCAAAATTTTATTAGAAAATGAGGATTTAAGTTTTAGTTAATATTTTAAGCAGAAAAACTCAGCTGTGGTTACTTTCAATTCACATTTTGCTCTTGATTGACAGTGTCAGCAGCAAAGGAATGATCATTCAGGGCTAATTGCAACTAGCCCTTACAACTGGGAAATCATAACACAACCCATGCCAGTCACACATCTTTCGCTTGACCTTGTGGAAGCTTTAAGCAGCCAGAGAAGTGGGAAAATGAATACCTTTTAGGGTAATATGTGCTAACCCATTATCCAATCCCATCTCTTCACTTGACAGTATTCTTGTGTAGCTTACAGAGCAACAGCGGTAAGTAAGGGAACACCTATGGAGAAGTGGGATAGAAAAGTGGTGTAACTTATTAGTGTTAAATATATAGTTGAAAGGTCTATTCTATTTTACACTGCAGTAAAATATTTCATAGTTTCTTTCACCAATATATTATTTTCATTTCTTTTATATAAATATTTATAATCTGAATAATGAATAAAGTTGACTGTTTTTGGAACACCATTTTTAATAGGTTACTACAGGTTCTCAAAATTTTTGGCACTGCGACTCCCTAGAATAGTAATAAATTTGTGACCCCCTTGAATTGTAGTAAATTTATGTGCCCCCCCCCCCTAAAATTGTAATAATTATATATGACCCCACAGAATTGTAATAAATTTATATGACCCTCTAGAATTGTAGATAAAATTATGCAACCTCTTTTGCACAATGTAGTTACTATGTATTTGAGAAAAAAGATCAGTAAGAATGTTAGCAAATATAAAACTATCATAACTTTACAATCCCTTTCCAAGCTGTTCATGACCCACAGTTTAAGAACCACTGGGTTAAGTGATCAGAAAGAACTGCAGTGAAATCTTTAGGAGCAATGCCACCATTGGCAGAAATTTTTTCAGGGTGTGCAAAAAGTGTATCAATTTTTCATGATAGAAATATTTTATGACATTTATTAATGAGCACAACTGTAATCATGCATATATAATAACCATAATGCAGCTAAGAATGGCTGAAAACAAAACGAAAAAGGGAAATTTGTTATTGAACATGTATGTAGAAATGTTTTTTCATGTTACTGAAAAAAATAAATTGTATACTTCCAAGAAAAAAACAAATTGTAAAAAAAATTACCTTCCTTTATGTAAAAAATGATGCTAAATTTTGGTACACCTGTTATTCATCATAAATTAATTTTTCGATCAAATTCTTTAGTGGGGGGGGGGGGAACTGCCTCTGCAGACCACCCAAATATTTCAGTAATTAGTGGTACAGTCTGTCTTTTATTGTGTATTGGTATTAAGAAAAAGTTTGGTTAACTGCTAGTGAAAGCAAGAAAACTTCAGTTCTTCTGAATAAAAAGGAAGCAATAACAAATTTTTAAGTGTTTTAACTCCAATGATATTTATTTTTGTTGCCAGAACATCATTTCAGATACTATGCTACTTGGAAAGATCTAAAATAGCATTTTAAAAAACATTAACCCCAGAAAATGTTTTAGTCACATGACTCCACTTTGTACAATATATATATATATATTTGTTGTATTTGCCACAGTTTTCTTGTTTAGTAGAATCATGAAAGAAAAACATTGTAATAATAATTAATCACAATGAATATGATTTCTCATGTAGTTACCAATAATAGATGTTCCTGGATTTGGTAGTTTGTGTGCACAAGCTGTTTGTGATGAGCTTAAAATCCAAAGTCAGAATGATAAAGATAAACTTGCTGAAGCCAAGGAAAAGGTTTATCTAAAAGGATTTTATGAAGGTGTAAGTACTCTATTAATTCTTCATTTGCAATATATGATTTTATTTAAAAATTGAAGGTAGAATTATGTATGAGAAGTACTTTTTTTTATTACCAATAATGAAATTAAGAAATAGTGTTTCACTTCCTTAAAATGTTTGTCATAAGATAAAAGTGAAGATAATCATAAAATACTTCCAAAAATCTTTTACTAGAGATTTCTATTTAACCCTTTAAGTGTTGGAAGCTGATTGATCAGTTTAAAAAATGACTATAAATGAACTTGCAACATGTTTTTTATACATACCTACCATTTTTTGCCTTTTAATTGTTATATTTTTTTCAGAATTAAATGCTCTTTTAGTATTAATGTAAACTATTTCATTAAATAGTTGTTTCATAATGAGGCTCAGAAGTTGAGTTGCATTTTTAGAGAGAGAAAAAACTGTCACTGTGAGGGTTAATAGAATAACTGCAAAGTCTTTTTATCCAAACATGCTTTGAAAAAAAAAAATTAAATACTATTATAATAAGTTTTAGAGAAAATCTAATTATATAAATATATTTTTGCTGAAAAACAGTTTTGCTGTGAGTTGGCTCAAACCCATATCTCCTGGTTACATTGTCAGGTGTTCTAACCACTAAACTATCAGTGACTAGCTCTTTTTCAACAAATTGTGACTATAAATCTTCTCGATTTCTGTCACTCATGGCACCATCTATGATTGGGATCTAGCAATATGTTTACAGGTAATTTGTGTCCCTATTATGAATTCATCCAATTCTATGTTTGCCACCAGCTGAATTGTTTGCCTTCAATATTTTCCTGATTAGTTGTATTGAACCTGTTTCTAAGGGCTGTGTGCTGTATTGCAATATATTTATTCTGAAAAAGACACAGGGTGTGAAGGAAAGTCCATAACTAGGAGAAACTCACAAAGTGCTATCAGATTAATAATAATGGATTCACCTAGAATCCTGGTAGTAGAATTACTGGTAGTGGGTTAATAAGTCTAATACAGATTTAGTACCTTTGGTGACATATTTGAATTATTATCAGCTCTAATTTCAAAGCAATGACAGATAGCAGAAAAAGTCAATTAAAAGCTTTAGTTCAAAAAAAGCTGTAAACAATGTATCAACATTGATTTGATAAAATACAAAACACTAGATAAAAAAAAACTAGCTAAGAAACAATAGAAAACTAATCATGATATTCATGTTGGGTTGTTTTACTTCTGAGTGCGTGTTTTTGTGCGCAATTGGCTAAATGACCAGGCCATGAGGACTCCAAAGACTCTGAAGGTTGAGGGGAGGTGCCCACTGGACAGCTGTTAGGAGACAGGAGCCTCCCATCAAGGCCATCCAGCTTGTTGTTTAACATGCACATGGTACGGCTCTCCTGCACATGGGACCATGGCTTGAGCTTTCCAAGCCCATTGGTGTCTCCTTTCTGACTTAGAGCAGGGGTGGGGATTTAGCAGAGATAAAAGAATGCTGGCAAAGGTAGGACTGCAGATTATGAGTTTGGCATCCTACCTACCGAGTCAACCCTTTCCCCCATGATTTTCATGATATGAAGATACAAATTCTTATTTGTATATAAGCCTTGCTTCTAGAGTATGGTGTACACAAACCAAATGAGGACATGAGCATCAGAGTATCAGACAATACCAATTGTTGAAGTTAGGCAGATGAACAGTTTGGAACTGCATACATAATTGTATACATAACATTCTATGTACTCCAGTGCTGAACTGTATGAAATAGTTATGTATAATAACATATCATGAAACATAATCTTAGTATTCGTATCATTGCAACACTGTAGAATTTTTCCATTCTCTCATTGCCCAACACATGCTATAGTACTGAATTCTATATCACATCTACACTAGTGGTGAAATTTAAGCAACAAACACAAAAATTGTATCACTGCTGGAGTGGTGCAAAGAAATCACCCTAAGTGTCATGTGTAAAACAGTAAATGTGTTGTTCAGTGACCTAGAAGATGACACATAAAAAGCCTCTGTGCAAGAAATTTGCATGGTCAGCACACAGTCCAAATGCATGTATAAAGACATACATGATTGAAAACATGGAAGTGTTTGTTTTAGTCTTCTAAAGTCAGCAATGAGACATGTAACATTCTTAACATGTCATAGAGAAGCCATCCGGATGATTTGTTGAGGTGGAGAGCTGTTGAGAGACTGCAAATAGAGAGCAATCTCAAACTGAAATATCCAGACTTCTAAGTGTGGAGGCAATTTTTGGAGGCAATTTGTGATGGGCCACATGTGGAGGCAATTTCAAGAATCTCGAAATATTTCTTGAAGACTGGGACAAGAACATCATAGGGTGATTTCAATGTGTGATTACCATCATCTTGTAATCAGCATTTAATTCCAGATTATTCCAGAAGATTAATTCCAGAACAACAGACAGATCACTATGTGTATAGCATAGCATGTGAACTCCCATCAATACTCACTTTATCCATAGAAGGATTGTATTCTGACATATATTTTACAGGAGACTCAATAATAGTGCTCTCTATGCAAGACCTGCTGTTTGTGTTCACTTGACTTACATCCTCAGAAGAGCTCATTTACAATGATGACTCCAACATATTATTATTATTTATTCTATATATGATGACTCAACATATATCTCTTTGCTGATGGTCGAGATTCAGTTTACAAAGTGATTCTCTGCAGACATTGAGATATGGAGCAGGCAGTCATTAGGGGCAGGTGATGCAATGGATATCATGCATGACATCCATTGCATCACATGCCCCAATATAATTGGCTGTGCCACTCTGACAATATTGACATTTTTTAGCCTTGGTGCACCAACTTTTCAAAGATCCCCAAAATGTAACATCCAAATTAAAATGTATAACGTTCAGTACAAAGTAAAGCCAAAAAATTTTTCTTTTATGTTCACAGTGATCATCAGTTTATTTGAAATCATATTAAAGAATTTATTCCTCCACTTCATAAACGGGGCAGAAAATCCCGTAAATGTGAGCAGCCCAAGTTACATTGTATAGCACTGTCTCTTGTTTTACAATATACCATACTGAAAAATAATTCAATAAAAAGAAATAAAAGCCATATTTCAAGTAAATATTATTCAGGAAGAAATTTCGTTTTGATTAATATATAATTTAACTGTTTTTATTCATTAGGTTTTCCAAAATTAAGCCTTAATTGCATAGTCTGATTTATTTTTCACTATATCGCAGTGAAAAAGTCTTATTAAAATCAATACATTTGTATATTTGTTTAAATATTTTTATTTTCATAAAATTTGGAATTAAATTCAGTTTAATTCAGTATATAACATAATGTATTTAGGTTGATTGGGTATTTTTTTAATTCTAAAATTGACTTGTTTATATGATTTAGCATGGTTGTTGAAAAACCTGGACTTTTCTCAAAGAATAGTATTGAGAAAAAAAAGTTACAAAAAGAGTAATTTTCTTGTGTCAAGTAATTTTTTTTTATTCAGAAATAGATAGCCTTTCTATTCATATGCATTGTAATTATTTCTGTCTCTATTATTGTTTTATAAATAAAATTTTATTTGCATTGCCAGATGCATTTTTTTTATTAAATGACTTTGAAAAAAGTTCTATTAAAATAAAACTAGTTCTCTTTTTTTTGTTAAATACTTTATTTTTGGATAATCTGGAATTAAATGCTGATTAATTTTGCAAAAAAAGAAAGGTTCTAAAGTTAATTTTTTTGGCTGAGCATATGCAAAAATAGCTTGCCCTCTGGATGTAAACCAGTTTTTCAGACTGGACCCTGGAAGGGTTAATTAAAAAAAATTTAGTTGAGCGTATACACTCATGTGCCTGATCATTATAACCACCCCTGCCTCCATGTATGGATGTGTCTCACAGCATGTAGCAGTGATATTCCCAACCATGGTAGAATATACATACACAGTATAGGCAAGGCTTGAGTATGAAGCCCGTGTCATTTGATTGATATCTCTTAATGAGCCAGTTCTTCAATACGAAGCTCATACAATGGGGAAAAGGAAGGACTTGTCATAGTTTGAATGGGGAATGCTTATTGACACAAGAAAGTTGGGGGGCAGCATCTCAGCAACCACAGGCTTTGTTGGCTTTAAAAAGCTGCCATAGTGAACATGTGGCAGAAATAGTCCGAACAGAGAGACACACCCAATACATTTGAAGACAGTCAAAGTGAAAGCCAGTTGGCATGTGCTGTCTGGAACAACAGACAGATCACTATCCCTCAATTAATGGCAGACTCTACAACCAAGATGCACAGAGAAACATTTCTGAGCACACAATCCAGCAGATGCTCTTTCTGATGGGCCTGCAGAGTTGATGTCCCATTCATGTGCCCATCTTGACCAGCTGTGATTTACAGCTCTGTCTGCAGTGGTCATGTGATCACCATGACAGGACATCTGGAAAAGAGTCACCTTGTCTAATGAGTCCAGGTTCCAGCTCCACCATGCTGATGGATGGGTCTGTATTTGACATTGTACCAGTGAACAGCTGCAACTAGGCTGCTGTTAGATAGAAACAGGTTGTCAGCAGTAGCATGGTATGGAGATTGTTCTTGTGGACATCACTGGATCCCCATTAAACACACCCTCACTGCCAGATCCAAACTAGGCATTGTTTCAGACCAAGTGGTGTCCTACATTTTGATTATGTATCCAGATGTCACTGGACTCTTTTTATCAAGACAAAGCCCTATGTGCAAGGCCTGCATTGTGCAGGAATGGTTCGAGGATCATGTCCAACCATTTTGTGTGCTCCCCTGGCTTCCAAATTCCCCCCGAAATGAATCCCATTGAATATTTGTGGGATTCAGTGGAAATACAGCATTCAACTGTTAATGCCAGTGCCTCACTCCATTGCCGAACTCTAGGACATCATTCTGTTCAGCTGGTACAGAATACCTAGGACATGTTCCGTGGTCTAGTGGAGTTGATTCTACACTTGGTGAAAGTGGCTATTGTAGTGGAAGGCTGCCAAACATGTTATTAGATAGGTGGTCATAATGTTATGTCTTATGAGTGTAAACACATAATACACACTCATAAGACACTTTAAAATACACATAATACTTCATAAGTATAATATTATATATAATATATAATTCATAAGTATAGTAATATATATATAATATATCTACTTCATAAGTATAATAATATAATAATAATTCATACTTCAATACACTCATCAACGCACTTAAATATTTATATTCATAATTTAACATACATCTTATGAGTGTGTATTAAATAAAATTTAGTAATTCACAAAAATCATGTTTAAAATGAACTAAATGTTGTGTAGGCTACATCTGAGTTTAAGTTCAAATCTTCAATTCAGCCTTATATAAGGGGGATGAATTATTTGGTCATTTAACCTACAAGTTAACATTTATCTATCAAAATAAAATCTTCAAATGTTAAAATTTTAGTTGAATAAAGCATTTGTGTTTAAGAATGTTACCAGTTCTTGTAGTGTTCTTTTTCAAATTCTATTTTGTTGGCTGATTCACTCAGTAGCAGTGCATATCTTACTAGCTTACTGCTAATTTTTAGAATTTGTTAGAGGACAGTGCTGGTGATAATAATATTTATTCACTCCATGTTGATATTCATTACCCCAATTAACATTATGGTATCTAAGCGACCAGAGTTCAAGCCCCGGGTAAGGCATGGATGTATGTGTTGTTTTTCTGCTGAGGTCCTGCCATCCTCTCACTTTCTACTTTGGCATATAAACTGACAAGGCTCCTGTCAGACCTCGACCTCTGTGGCAAGCAGCTGCTTGAGAGGGTATTTTTATTTTTTTTTTATAGTAGTCATAGTAGGTATATTTGGCTTGATGCTAACCTTGATATACTGGTATCATCTTTATCTTCAATGCATAAAATACCTTGTAACTCAAAGATGAGCCACAAATTATGTATTACACATGGTTCATACTTAATACATCATGAGTCAAAAAGATAAAATTTCATCAACTAAACGTAGTAGACAGACCCATTCCAGTGTATTTTGTAGAAAGGACTTCTTCAGGCAGTGTGCAGTCCTGATGTTGAGGGGATCTTTTATGTTACTATATCCTTCTAGCAACTATTTATCCAGAGATTTGAGACTGGTATTGGATGGTATCCATGTGGATGGTGTGATTTCTGTATTACATAATTTAGTTTGGTTGAAATAAATTATTACGTTCTCTAGAAAATTTAAGTGAAATTTTGTGGGTGGGGATGCTATTATTTTAGGTTATAAGGGGATATTAATTAGATTATTATTTCAAATCATTTGTGTTAAAGATGTTTTTCCTGATTTATTTTTTAAATTGTAGTCATGTTCTTTAAGTTGTACTGCTGTCAAAAAGTTCTGTCAACATATTTATTTTTATCGTCTAACTTATTGTCAGGATTATTTATTTCTCTATTATATACACCCCCTCCCATAGATAAAGCTTACTTATCTCTTTCATTTATAGTTATTGATTTTGTATTACAGTAGTGTTTTCTAAAGTCTGTGTTTTCTAAATTAGTCTGTTTTAAGTGTGTTTTCTAATTAATTCACCACCCAGAAAATTTCAGTTAAATTTTCTAGAGAACATAATAATTTATTTGATCCAAAATAAAACTATGTATTGTACAAGAAATATGCATCCTTAATATCAAAACAACACATCACTTAGCAGAATAAGTCAAAAGTTTTGTTCACATTCAATTCTATTAATATTTGTTTCATAATATGTATCTCTTTAATTTACTAAAGATTTTTATAAATTGACATTTGAATAGAAATTTACTGCACTTCAATATTAATTTGATGATTAAATTTATTTTACATTGTAGATGTTGCTTGTTGGCAGTTATAAAGGTGAAAAAATTCATGATGTAAAAAAACAGATTCAGGAGGATATGATAAACAAGGTATGTATATATAGTAATGTTAGTCATATTTGTTTTGGTATCTCTGTTTCATTATTTTACTTCAATTTTTGAACTGTGTGTTATATCACACTTTGTTATTTTCTACTAAAGTCATTTTTAGTAACTATGAAGTAGACAACTCAGCGCCTGATATGTTGTCAGGAGGTTGTGGGTTCATGTCCCACCCGGCTCAAGACAATTTTTCCTCTAAAATTTAAATCGACGATAAAGTGCTGATTTATTAATTGACATCATGATATCATTGAAGATGTGAATGAAGTCTCCTATATTTAGAAGAATCCAACCTTTTGAATTCTGTGCATGTTAATATCTTACACTCCAGCATTATATGTACAGAAATTTTATTCATCTTATATTAATTGCATTAGATGTACAGAAAACATGTGTGCTTCATCCCAGCGCTTGTCATCTCATGTTTGCTGAGCATTACAGTTATTGTGAACATCCTGGACTGCCTTTGAATTATAAACTGCCCTTGTAATATTATGTACCATTTGTAGCTGGCATCTTTTGATGTACAGATTAGTATATTAATTTATTCAGAAATATAATTTTTTTTATTAAACAAACCAGGAATTCTGATATTTTTAATGATATAAGTTAAAAGTAGTTTAAATTTAGTAATAGTGTCACACACAACCCAGAGTTTGGGATTCAAATTCTGTTTTTGGCTGAAAAATATGGTTGATAGAGGCTTGTGTTGTGTAGTCCTAAATTGCATGCCAAGAAGTCTTGGTTAGATCTGCTGAAGATGAAGTAACTGTGGAGATTGTGGGTGTAGCTCCTCTCTTCCTTCATACAATTATATCCCACAATTACTTTGGGTACCAGTGATAAAATAGAATAGTTACTTAAGAAATGGTACTTAGGGTACTCTGAATTATTCTCTACTTCTGCTAAGTAAAAGTATTAACTTTTACACGAAGAACAGTCAATTAGCCTCAAGCTCTCTAACTGACTATGAAAGTAGCAAAAGTGCATTATTTGACTATCTTTCAAAACCACTGAGGACACCTCTGCCTAAATCCTTCTTTTCCCACAGAGTTCTCCTCCTTTCCAAAATACACTCAAGCTTTTGAAGCTCACAGGGCTAAGCAGTGATATGCTGGTTCAAATGACATCTCTAAACCTAATTTTTGATAGTCGCCACTTAGCTTCACAAACACTTCATCCAACAGGCAATCAAATGAAATACACTTCAAAATTATGACTTAAATCTGGCAGTTAGTTTTAAAATGAAATAACTGTGTGTTTATTTATCCTTCAAAAACCAAAGGATTAAGCCCTTGAATACACAAGATACTTCAAATGATAGTTCACAATTGTCACCTTGAGTGGTAATTGATATCTCCTGTTACAACCAAAAAGAAATGTATAGAAAATATACTCCTGACTAATTCATAAACTGATCCTGACTAGCTTATATCCTGTTCTTAATTCAAAAATATGTATTATCACACTAACTGCAAAATTTTCAAGGATTGGTGAGCAAGGTATGAGAGTTGTTTAAACAAAATGTGCCCTTATCCCTGAATCTGCCTCAAACAGGGTTGAGCACTGCTGAGGATTCCTAGTTGATGGGTATTCTGGCATGACACTTTGAAGCACAACTTGAGGGTGACTGAGCAATGAAATCAACTGTCTAAAACTAAGATATATTCTCAAGCAGAGAGTTGGTGGGATGATGACAATTTTACTTTTGGTGGGATCAGACTTTGATGCTGGGTTGATGCACAGGTCACTTTATGGCCAAATAACAACTCTGGTATAGCAAGTATGAATTGTCCAAAGGATAAAACTTTACTCCTTTTTAATAAGCACAATGTCTCCCTTTATCGTAGTGGATACAAATTAATCACAAGACCAAATATGGAGGGGGAAATGCTAAGGGAGCATAGGTGCGAGTGAGAATAACTAGTTAGCAGCAGCCCCAATAATGAGGAGCCCTTTTGTACAGGTTTTATTTCAGACAAATGGACTGGGAAGTGGCATTAGGAGGCAAATGACGTTTTGTCCCAACTGACAGGACCTCACTAGTTTTCTCTATTACTGTGAAGAACCTCTTTCTTGAAACATGGAGCCTGCCCTAATTCTAATGGATAGAATGGATCCATTCCCATCCTACACACTGGTTTCTTCCCTGGATCACACCACCTGCCCCAAATTCCTGTGTGTTGAACAAACAGCACTTCTCTCTCAGCTACAAAACTTATTCTCCACTCCCATTTAATGGAAGCATTGCTCCAGGTATATCTCCTGTGATGTCCTGTCACTAGTTGTTCTCTTGATACTCTTGTTGTGCCTGCAGGGAGGGAGGGGGAACTCATTGACTGCTTGGACATTGGTCTCAATTCTTTATGATGTGTTTATGTGCTGGTTTTCATAGTGTCAGTTATACTGTTTAGGATCCACGCCATTGTTCATGACAGTGCTGCTGAATTTAGCGAGGGCACTAGATGAGAGCCTCATGTTATATGAATGTTCCCTTTCATTTGCACTGATGTTTGTTGATGTGTTCTTTTACTCTGATATACTTTTCATTCTCTAGCTTGACAAACACTTTTATTTTGATCAACAGGGGCCAACGAATGTTCCAGCTGCACCCTGTTTATCTCCTGAGTGGTGGTGGTGGTGGTGGTGGGGGGGGGGGGTTGATGGCTGAGACAGTGGCTGAGGGAATTGTACCCTGCCCATCTAAAGTTTCTTAGCTGCATGCATGCGACGATAGTAAAAAAAAAGGACTGATATGAGTAAGATAAGTGCAGGCAATACATACACACATAAATATGACATAAAAATTAGCCAGTGTGTTGTATGTTTCCTATCACTGTTATAGAGTGAAATCAAAAACCAGAAAAAAGAAAAATTGTAGTTAAAGCTTTAGTCCAAGGAATAACAAGAATGAATAGATCTAATTGCCATTGCTTGAAATATTACACTGTTCATGAAAATATTTACAAATGGAATTACATTTAGTAATTTTAATATATGCATTTTTCTGAAAGGTGTATATATATATATGTATGTAAAACATTTCAATTTTTTTAGAATGATGCTATTCTGTATATGGAGCCAGAAAGACAAGTGATTTCACGATCAGGAGATGAATGTGTTGTTGCTCTTTGTGACCAGTGGTATGTATTTGTATTTATAGTAATGACATATTGTATAAAATTATTATACATAGATAGCATTTATTAATATTCAGTGATACAAATGTGGAATCCAAAAACCAGTTGCCAAATGTGTTCTTCTGAAATAGAGAAGATGCTTCAATTTATGTCCCAGAACTGTAATATAGTGACTGTTGATAGACATGACCCTTGAATTCACGTCTGACAGCTGTTAACAGTGGAGTAATTCCCTGAATTTGCAGTCAATACCTGTAAAAACTATAAAGTTCTGAGACAGCATTCTAAGCATCTCCATCAGTTCACATTTGGCAACTAACTTTTGAGACATACATACTATACATAAGAACATCAATGTGGTTAATTTTAAAATATTACCTCAGGCATAAATAGATTGCCAGTATATTTTAATATTTATCAAGTTAATATTTCATGAGCTTTTAACAGTTTGCATGATGTTATCCCATGAGTCATTAATGTAATGGTATATAAATATGTTCCACTTCAATTAGCATTTGACAAGGAAAATGCAAATTTTGTCAGAAGCAGTTTGATTATGCTGGAGTTTTTAATCCCTGTTTGCTGAAAAAATTCACTAAATATAGATTGTTAACTTGTTTACTCTTTGCTGTAGCAGCATTAATTGTTAAGTTAGCTTGTATATTCACCACCAAAATATAATGTTAAAATTAAAGTTACAGATTTGTTTAACAATGATGAATGTAGGAATTTAATGCTTTATATTTTACAATTACTGATGTGTTCAGGGAAACCATTACTTCTCAGTAAATCTAGGATTTCTTAACTTAAATGCATCCTCTTGGGGGTGGGGAGGGAGTCACTGACTGCCAAGAGGTGACAACAGCCTTGCTAAATGTTATATTTTTTATAATCCAGACTTTAAATTTCATTTTTCATAACAGGTTAAGCTATAACCTTTCAATTTGAATACTAAAATCAAATTCAAGTCTTTTGCCAATGCAACACACTCACCAGCAACAACAAAAAAAAAATGTAAGTAGTGACATATCCATTGCTATGTTGTACAGTTATACAAAACTTATGAACTTGAAAAATAAACTTAGTTAACCTTGTGAGATTGTGTTAATACTGGTAAATTCAGGATGCATGTTGCATATGAAAGCTTATAAACACAGAATCAATATTGTCAAGCTCAAAGTCTTGGGGTGGGAGGGGGGAGTTGTCAACACCCTCATGGTCAGAAGTAATACAGCTTCGTAATACACTGACTAAACAAAAAATTGCAGAATTTCCTTGTTATATCAGTGGGAAACTAACTACAAAGTTCTATAACTTTTAAAGTAAGCCTTTTATAGTATAATGCTGCTGAGGATTAAGATTTATATCAAATCAATCTGAATCTTGCATTTCAGAATATTCAGTATTATATACAGGGTCAGATTTAGGTGTAAGCTAGCTAAGCTACAGCTTAGGCCCACAATATGAAGGGCCTCAAAATATTTATTACAGGTTTTACTGTGTGGTAGGTGTGAGTTTATATTAATAGGTATAAATGGAATTAGTAGTTATAAAATATAATAAATGTTTTTGCAACATCAGTTTTATTTCATTTTTTACTTCAATAGTTATCTATGAATGATCAGATATCCCCTCAGTACGAGTTCCTCTATGTGTGAGGGGACCACCCTATGAAGCATCTGCTGGCTCAGGTACCTTGTCCACTTGTGTCTGGGGGCAGGGGTGGCCCAGTCGGTAGCACGCCAGGCTCATAATTTGCAGTTCCCAGGTTTGAGTCTCAGTTGGGTCAGTGTTGAGATTTATCTTCGCAAAATTCCCTGCCCTGTCCACGGTCAGTAGGGGACACCGATGGGCTTGGTAAGACCATCATCTGTCGGATGGGACATTAAGCCATGGCCCCGTGTGCAGGAGAGCATACCCTGTGCACATTAAAGAACATGCTGGATGGCCTTGATGGGAGGCTACCATCTCTCTCCCAACAGCTGTTCCAGTGGGTCCCCTCCCCCAACCTTCTCTGAGCCTTCGGGGTCCATGTGACCTGGCCATTTAGCCCATGGTGTGCAAAAAACTGCCGCTCGGAGGTAAAACAATCCAACCCACTTGTGTCCTGACACTTGCCCACATATTTACTGTGTATGAATACCTATGTCCCTGGAAAGGAGGATCCCAGTAGTTGCATGGGAGTCATCATCTTCTCTCTGTAGCTCATGACTAGTAGAGTTACCCTTTGGTCTGTCTTGTCATTGGAAACTTGTTTGTTGCGAGGCTGGCAGCGATTTTTTGGGCTGCCATTACACACTGCTTTGGTAATTTTTCAGGTAAATGGAAGGTCATGGGGTGCCCACCACCCCATTCCATCAATCAACTGGTGGGCTGAACCTGCTAGGACCAACTGTGCAGTAGGTCCTCACCTATTCTCATGTCTATTGCTCATGTCTTGGGCAATGGTTTGCAAGTTTACCCACACATTTACTGATTTTTGCAGTTTTCTTTTGTGAGAATGGTTTGTTTTTTTCTCACTCTTTTATTTTTTTGCTTGTTTTATTTTGTTACAACTCTGTTGAGTTTGTTACATTTCTCTTTTCTTTTTCCTTTTTAGTTGTGAAGGCTTGGCTCACAGTCTGTGTGGGTATAGTGCCCAGGTAGCCCTGGTGCCTGATTGGGTGTCCCCTTGTTGGACTCCATTGTGGGTGGGGACAATGGGCACTGAAACACTCAAACCCAAACATGAATTCCATTAAAGGAAATTCATCAGCCAATGCCACTAAGTGATCTCGCCATGAACCCCCATCTTCTCTGTCTTCTTTGTCATTGTCACCATTGTCCTCATGCACTTCTATGTTCTCGAGATTCCTGATCATCCACTCTATGGGTGATCAGGTGATTGGGAATGTCCCCTTTTTTATCAGCAAAGGTCTGGAGAGTCTCGCAGGAGCTGCAAAATTAGTCAAGTGCCTAAGATCTGGTGACTTGCAGGTAGAGACTGCATGCTCGAAACGTTCTGAGCTACTATTGAAGGTTACAGTGATTTGTGGGGTGGCGGTCACCATCACTCCCCAGAAGATGCTCAATTCTTCCCCGGGTGTGAACTCCAAATGGCCACCTCAAGGTTTCTGAGGAGAAAATCCTCTCTGAGCTCTCACCCCAAGGAGTGACAGCAGTCCTTTGAATTTCTCAACTCTGTGATGATAAGTTAGTACCCACCTGAGTACCAATCCTCACATTTAATATGCCATGCCAGCCTACTTCCATCAAGGCAGGTTATCTTCATTGTGAGGTATGGCCATATATTCCAAACCCTCTGCATTGCTTTCAATGCCAGAGGTACAGGTTATGCCAGTACAGCTTTCCAGGACAAACCCACTTGTGCTCATTGTGGCAGCCAGGATCACCTCAATCCTGACTGTACTGCAGAAAAGACAAGCTGCATGAATTGTAGTGGCAAATATCCAGTGTTCTCCTGTGATTTCCCCAAGTGGCTGGAGGAGGAGGAGGCACAATGACTCAACATCATCTTATATCCAGAGGTGAGGAAGCTTGCTGCACTGCCTGACAAGGTCTTCTATGCAGTGATCAGAAAGCCCATCATTGCGATGGCTTCCATGGCAGTGCAGACCGATATCAGCATTCCATCTGCTGAATCTTTCTTGCCTGTGGCCAAGTACCTCCTTACACAGCTGAAGTTGGTGTCAGCATTGACATCAATGCCGGTTTCTCTTGTTGTGTCTGCCTTCCTCTTCCACCTCCAGAAGGCTTCCATCCAGACCCTAGAAAGCTCATCCTTCCAAGCCTAAAGGGCCCCAATTGAGGCCTAAGGAAAACCCACCACCCCTCCAAGAGCAGTGGTCTCAGATCCGTGTCCCTTGGACGACTCCAAGGACATGGACCACCCCATTTTCCCAAAACTGCTGTTAATGATGATTAAAATAAATCATAAGTCATCCACCCAATCACCTAAGACCTGAAATGGCCACACTATTACAATGGAATTGTCATGGATTTCAGAGGAATATTGATGGCATCATTGTCCTCCTGAGAGAACACGAGCCCTTCTGTTTATGCCTACAGGAGATGTACTTGCAGACAGCCAGAGATCCAACTCTCTGGCACTTTTCTCTTGTTTGCCGGAACTAAGATAGAAATGGTCCAGCTTGCAGGGGTGTCACCATCCTATGAGCAACCATTCTCATTCCAAGTCGTAATCCTCACCACCAACTTAGAGGCAGTTGCCATTCAACTCTTTGTGGGATTTTGTTGACTATCTGCTCCATTTACCTACTGCTGGGAAGACCTTGATGACCTTGTCTCACAGCTCCATCCCTCTTCATTATCATGGGGAACTTCAGCAGACACAGTCCTCTATGGAGCAGTACTGACACCAATGGGAGGGGTGGAGTCCTGGAACAGTGGCTCCTGGATGTACCACTCTCCCTATTGAACTCCGGTGTCAGTACCTAGTTTCATTCCCCGACCCACTTATTCACTGCCATTGATTTTACCATCTGCTCCTCCTCAATCCTTTCACCCTTTACATGGCAGATCGAGGACAACTCCTGCAGTAGCAATCACCTCCCCATGGTGTGTACCATCTCCCATGGGGTGGGGGGTGGGGGTCTTGCACCCCTTCATGTGTATCATGGTGGAGGCTTGGTCAGGCTGATTGGAGTGGCTTTGAACTCCTTTGCGAGTTTGATGAACACTCAGTCAGCCAGGAGGCAATTAGTGATGCAGTGGAAGTGATGACAAACTATATCATCCACGCAGCTGCCTTGACTATTCCTCAGACCTAGGCCTGGTTTCTACTGTTTCCAAAACTGTGCTGTAATCCCAACTGCATCTCAGCTCGTAAGGCTCAGAACAAGGCTTGGAGGAGGGAGGTTCTAGATATCCATCAAACACGCCAAGACAAAAGCCATTTAGTCCAGCACCAGAGCCAGAAAGAATCGGATCAAATATGCGTCTTCTATCACCCATAGGACTAGTTCTAAGGTCGTGTGGAAGTCCAGAAAATGGGGAGGAAGTACATGCCCCACTCATTATCTAACCTTGAGCACAATGGACAGGCAATTGCTAACCTTCAAGTAACTTCCTCTGGGGGAATCCTTTTCCTTCATTTTGTCATTGTACTCATATTCCCCCAATTTTCTGGTCCTGAAGAGCTAGGCCGAATACTCTTCATTGTCCTTCAGTGGAATGACCTGGAGGTCATTCAAGTGGGCATTCAACAGGCTCTTAACAATGGAGGAGCTTCACCTTGCTCTGCACTCTTCTTGTGCATCTGCTGTCAGGCCAGACAATATCCATTATGCTATGCTCCAACATCTCACCATAGAGTAAAGATCAGCTGCTCTGACTCTTCAACTGTATTTTCATCAAGAAGCAGTTTCCAGTCCCCTGGCAGGAAGCGATTTTTTTGGCCTTCCCCAAGCCAGACAAGGATCTCAAGATTCCTTCAAATTATCATCCATTTGCATTGACTAGCTTGTATGCAAGGTGTTGGTAAGAATGATAAATACCAGGCTGGCCTGGTATTTGGAACACCACAGACCTCTTTCCAACACCCAGTGCAGGCAATAGTTTACCTTTTTATTCACCTGATTCATTTCAAATTTGCAATCACGAATTTGTTTTTACATAAAAAGCACCTGGTGTCAATTTTCTTGACATTGAAAAAGCATATGACATGGCATAGAGATTCGACATTCTTCATGACCTCCTTAGCTTTGGCTTGAGAGGTTAAATTCCGAACTTCATCACAAACTTTTTAATATTCTCGTACTTTTTGAGTTCATGTCAGCAACACTCTGTTGTGACCTTTCCCCCAAGAACAAGGGGCCCACAAGGCTGTGTCCTGAGTGTTACACTTTTTGCTATGAAGATCAATTCCATTACCAGACAACTTTCTCTGATTGTAAGAAATGCCCTCTGTGTTGACGATTTTAGCACCTTTTGCTCACCATCCAGCATGAGGGTCATTGAATGACAACTGCAAATTACCCTGAACAGTCTCGGTTTGAGTGGCCAATGGGTCTCGGTGGCCAATGGGTTATGGTTTCCCCACAGAAGACAACTTGCATGCACCTTTGCCACAAGTATAATCTTCATCTGGACCCCGAGCTATGATTCAGAGGTAACATCATTCCAGATGTGGTGGAGACCAAGTTTCTTGGTCTCGTCTTCAATCAGAGATTAACCTTTTTACCCTATGACATCTCAGGTCCAAGTGCATGCAGGCATTGGACATTATCAAGGTCCTCTTAGGGGTAGACAGATATTCATTGCTCCACCTGTACCATGCAGAGTATGACTCTGCCCAAGGTTCAGTGGTGAAGGTGCTGGATCCCTTCCATCATCAGGCCTTACTTGTTTGCACAGGGGTCTTCCACATCTCACTGGTCCACAGTCTTTATGTTGAGACTGACAAACCATCTTTATCTATTCACCATTAGCAGTTGTACCTGCAAAATGATTGAAATTGTGATCCCTTGCAGGCCATCCCACTTGGGACTGCATTTTCAGTCCTCAGTGGGAAATATTATACCAAAATCAGCTGACTGTCATTCGTCCTTTCGGTTTGTGTGACCAAGGTTACCTGTGAGACATTAACACCAGTCTTGATAGCATCTCACAATCAACAGTGGTTTCTACCTTGGCTCACTGTTTCCCCTTCCTGTGACTTTTCTTTTTGCAGGATGGGGAAGGCTTTTACACTGACTGCATATAGCAGCAACTCTTTGTCAGCCACCTTCCTGAGCACCTGGACTTCTTGCCTGTTTTCATAGATGGTTCAAAGTCCAGCACTCAGTGGGATCAGCCATGGTCTGCTCTGATGCAATCATTGCAGACCAGATCCCGCAGCAGTGTTCCATTTTCACTGCAGAGTTGCATGCTATCAGCATTGCCTTGGACCACATAATAGCTAAGCACCATCATTAGTGTGTCCTCTGCACCAACTCGCTTAGCTCCCTCCAGGCTTTGATCTTGGTGAGGCATCAACCTCATCCTGTTCTCCCCAAAAACCATCAGCAGCTCCATTGTATGGCAGCCACAACCACCATTATCTTCTGTTGGGTGCCCGGTGACATCAGCATCAGGGGTAAGGACATGGCAGACGCAGCTGCCAGATTGACCAATCCCCTGTAGATCCCGACTCTCTACTGCCGGTTCCATACATGGACTTCCAGCAGTGTTTTTCCACTGAGCTCCAGGCACAGTGGCAGAGATTGAACAGGTCAGTAATAAGCTTTTCGAGATTTAGCCCATTGTCAAACCACGACAGTCAAGATTTGCAATCACAAGGAGGAAGTTGTACTTGCTTGGTTCTGCTTGTGTCATTCATTTATTACATATTCATTTCTTTTTGGGCAGCCAACGAACCTAAGTTCCAGTTTTGTGATACCATTTTAACCATTAAACATATTTTAATCACATGTTCAGCTTTTAACTGTGAATGTCATTTATATTTTAGTCATCACAGTTTTACATCTGAGCCCCTTACACTTATGCATCTTTTATCTAATGAATCCTTTTTACCTTGTCTTTGCCTTTTTACATTATCCTGGTTATTTTAACAGATTGTAATTTTATAGTTTTGTCATTTATACACTGTACAACCTGGATTGGTTTTATCTTTTGAATCTTTATATTTATTACTTTACACATGTTGTTTTTGTGTTCTTTATATCTGTTGGTTTTGTCCTTTACCTTTTACTGTATTGATTTTCAACTTTGGTTGAGGGTTCCATGACTTTTATCTGTTTACTTTTTACTGTATACCATGCATTTAGCACAATATGGCCTTAGTTGCCTTTGTGCCATTAAACCCCAAACAACCAAACCATGATCAGTTATCACTGTATAAGTTCATGTGGGGTATGTTTAATAGAGTTCAGCTTTATATTAATAAGTTAAGAACATCGTAATTAAATTATTTCCCAACTATCTCTAAGTAAATCAGCCAACCTTTGCACAAATACAAAAGCAGTTATCTATTGCATTATTGACAGTAATTTAAAAAATAATTTGTCTTTTAGCCACATACTTAACATAATTTCGAAACTATCAACCTTTACTGAATTCACTTTTTCAGAATGGAGATATAACCTGATATTGTTAATTAATATAGGTAAACTGTTTACCTT
The DNA here is from genome assembly GCA_038380435.1 of Ryuthela nishihirai. NCBI lineage: Eukaryota > Metazoa > Arthropoda > Arachnida > Araneae > Heptathelidae > Ryuthela > Ryuthela nishihirai. Next base: position 90,993,135 of record JAWZYU010000004.1, on the reverse strand, counting down.
TGTTATTGTAAAAAAGTAGGTACCTATTTGCTAATGCATCAGATGTTTCACAGTTTCAATGTTGGGCAGTTCTTTTGGAGCTCAGATCTGATTGTATTTTAATATGGCAACTACATTTCCTGTAGCGTTGCTATATTCCAATGTAAAACTTAGAGTTCATCTTTCACAGTTGTTGTTGTGATGAATTTGTGCTTTTGAAGGAATATCTATGTTGACAGTTGTTAAATCACACTAGCTTGTTTAACTGCTGCTGCCTGATGTAAGGTAGCTGCCTTCTCAGGCACACATTGGTGGCATATATAGCTAGTTTATAGGTTGGATACATCAGAGTATAACTCTGTAATGGCACATCAAAATATGACCAGCTTTGAGTTTCAAAAGGACTACCCAACACCGATTCTGCAAACCATCTGATGCATTGGCAAATAGGTCTCTGCTTTTGTACTATAACAAAAATAAATAGTAACCTATATTAATTGCATGATATTAGGTTAGATCTCCATTCTGAAGTGAATTCAGTAAAGATTGATAATTTCTAAATTATGTATAAGGCTAAAAGACAAATTATTTTTTAATTTATCATCAATAATGTAATAAGTAACTACTTTTGTATTTGTGCATAGGTTGGCTGATTTTCTTAGAAATGATTGGGAAATAATACTAAGATGCTCTTAAATTGTTAATGTAAAGCTGAACTTTATTAAATATAACCCTTCCTTTTATTAAGAGACTATATCACCTGAGCTTATACAGTGTTAGCTGTTGATTTAAAGTTTAATTATTAAAGTATATATACTGACTTAGTTTTCATTTTTTAATATTCCCTTTAGTCAGAATAATAAATATATACTAATTTTTAAAAAATGCACTCAGGGGCATAGCAAAGGACTATGGTTGGGGGGGGGGGGAGAGAGAATCTAAAATTTTCCAACTCGAAGATCAAATTATTTTGTCAACTGAGCAAATAATGTCTAGGCTTCTCTTGCATTTTGCCCATTTGACTTCCAGTTTTACCAACTAGCCATAATTCACAGAAATTATCACGATGTTTATGTCTCTGTCTTAATTTCACAAAACAAATCCTAATCCAATCTGTACATCTATCCTAATTTGTCAAGTCACTTCAAAATTTTCAAACTCCCCAATATTTTGCCTAGTTTTCTCAATTTTGTCAACTCTCCTTAATTTCACAAACCCGATCCCAATTATCACACCTCACCTATATTTCACCAAGTGGATTCGAATTTTGCCAACTCCCCTAGATTTTGCCAACTCGCCATAATTTTACAGAAAAATGTCAATTTTACATCTTCCCTGAATTTGCAATGTCACTTCGAATTTTATAAACTCTCCTTAATTGCACAGGAAAGGCACAATTTTCACAACTCCCTTGTATTTTACCAAGTGGCTTCGAATTTTGCCAACTGCCCTACATTTTGTTAAGTTTCCTCGATTTTTTCCAACAATCCTTAATTTCACAAAATAAATCCCAATTTCCACAAATCACCTATATTTTACCAAGTGGATTCGAATTTTGCCAAGAGTTCTCAGTTTTTCCAACTCTCCTAAATTTCACAAAACCAATCCCAATTTTTGCAACTCACCTGTACTTTACCAAGTGGTTTCCAGTTTTGCCAACTTCCTTAGATTTTGCCAAGTTGCCTCGATTTTACCCCCTCTCCTTAATTTCGCAAAACAATCCCAATTTTTACATCTCTCCTGAATTTGCCAAGTCATTTCAAATTTTTCAAACTCCCCAAAATTTGGCCAAGTTTTCTCAATTTTACCACTTTTTCCCAATTTTCACAACTCGCCTGTATTTTACCAAGTGGATTCGAATTTTGTCAACTGCCCTAGATTTTGCCAACTTGCCATAATTTTACAGAAAAAAAATCCAAATTTTTAGATCTCACCTGAATTTTGCCAACTGCCCCTAGATTTTGCCAACTTGTCATAATTTTACAGAAAAAAAAAATCCAAATTTTTACATCTCACCTGAATTTTGCCAACTCCCCACGATTTTGCCAAGTTGTTCCAATTTTGCCAACTCACCTGTATTTTTACTAATTGGCTTCGAATTTTGCCAACTGCTCTAAATTTTGCCATCTCTCCATTTTCCAAACTGCCCTAGATTTGCCAAGTTGCCTCGATTTTGACAACTCCCCTTAATTTTGCCAAAAAAAGATTGCAAATTTTTACATCTCATCTACATTTTACGAAGTTGCATCGAATTTTGCCAACTCCAAGATACTTTGGGGGGGAGCCTCCCCCCAAAGTATCTCGGAGTTCCTATGGCTACACCCCTGAAGGCACTCTATAACTCTTTAACATACTTGAAAGTTCTGTGGTCAAATATCCATACTTTTTTATTATAGGATGGCAGGTCTTGGTACAAATGCTTCATTCTGTGAGCACTTCATCCATTCACAGTTTGTGTAACATTGCACCTTTCATCCAAAGTCAATATTGTCACATTTCAATCTGTGCTGTAGATATGTTCACAATCTTTTAAAACTTTTAAAATAAATCAAATCTTGCTGTCATACTATTTTACAGCTTAAATCAGTTTAATTAACATGACTATTCTACATGTTTCGGTGTCCATGGTTTAATTTTATTAAAAAAGTTTTTTAAAAAATGTTATAATCTCTGAAGTACAGATTGAATGCAATAGTATTGCCTTTGGATGAAAAGTGCAATGTTAAATGAACTGTGAATGGATAATGTACCCATAGAATGAAGCATTTGCATCAAGACCTGCCATCCTATAAAAAAGGTATAGATATTTATTTACCCATGGAGAACTTTTAATTATGTTGAACAGTTATAGAGTTCATTTTAAAAATTAGTACTATGAAATGGTGAATTAAATATGAATAATAAATATATATTTTGGCTTTCGAATTTTGAAGCATCTTAAGCTTTAACGCAGCTTAGAGCCTCAGAAAGTCAAATCTGGCTCTCATTACATAGTATATTGCTATGGAAGCTGGAATGTATTTAACACCAGTAATAAAACAATATTTAATGCACGATTTACGCTGTTTAAAGGGAGTGAGCCTAGGAGCAATTACATTTACACATTAACTATCTCATGAATAGTCATGGTAAGAGTTGTTACAATTGTATGACAAAACTTAATGAAATCTTAAAAACGATAAAGGTTCAAAGTAATAGTCATAACAATACCATTTTTCATGGAAAGTACTGCTGGCTACAGCTGGTTAAGTGACATGATATGATCCCTTTTGGTACCGTCTTCGTTATAGATGTAAGCACACATAGATGTAATTATAGAAGTGATCATAAAAGGTAGCACATATGCTGTCAGTTCACAAGTACTAACTGTCAATGTATACGTATAATACTCCAGATACCAGTCCAGAACTACGTTGATCTTAGAGATGACATATTTCAATGGTATTGATGCTTGAAATTTTCAACATACTCGTTGATGTGATATACTTAAGCTCAGGAAGCAGCTCCATTTGTCAACGTCCAGTATAATCGGGCTTCAAATTTATTTCCAAGTTTGCATCCCACAAACTCCATGAACAAGCATAAATCAGTGCAAGTTAAAAACAAATTTAAAGCATTAGATTAAAAACGTTAAAAACCTATGGCCTGCCCTTCCCATATACCAACAAATTTACGACATGTTTCATACCCGGACGCATGTGGGACTTCATCAGGCAAAGTAGCTAGTAAGGTAGTGGGTATATATGAGAGCATCCCCCTATCAGTGAGTTATCTGATTTGTTTGATGCTTGCGCAACAGGAGATTCCATGCCACCGGTAGGGGTGGAATGTCCGTGTTGCACAAGCGATCCTTATTTAAACTAATGTAAATTTTTTCAGGGTAATATAATTGATATTTATTTGCCGGTGCTGTTAATGGTTTAAAATTTAAGTTGCTAATCTGTAATTGATTTTGTTTTACAGTCTGTGCCAAAGCTGTATTATCATTTCCTTTTGTAAATGTCAGATTGATGTTCCAACATATGTTGTTCGTATGACCGGAAAGTTTTACCAATTTAGAAATTCCCCCGCCCTCCCCAATATTTTATTCTCATCAGGTATTTCAATTTCATATACTCCCCCTGTTGGTTTCCATTTGTCTCTGTCATTTACAATTAAACTCTTAATAATATTATTGATCTTGTGTGGCATTTTTAAGTCATATTTTGCTACTATGTTTTTGATAGTCTTAGATATTCCGGGTATAAAAGGTAAACTATGAGTATATCTTATTTTTGCAGTTTGAGCGGGGTCCGGTTATGAGGTTTTCCTCACAACTGGGCCTCGCTCAAACTGCAAAATGACAGAGACAAATGGGAACCAACGGAGTGAGTATATGAAATTGAAATACCTGATGAGAATAAAATATTGGGGAGGAAAAATTTCTATATTGGTAAAACTTTCCGGTCATACGAACAACGTATGTCGGAACATCAATCTGACATTACAAAAGGAAATGATAACACAGCTCTGGCACAGACTGTAAAACAAAACCAATTACAGATTAGTAACTTAAATTTTAAACCATTAACAGCACCGGCAAATAAATATCAATTGCATTACACTGAAAAAATTTACATTAGTTTAAATAAGGATCGCTTGTGCAACACGGACATTTTACCCCTACCGGTGGCATGGAATCTCCTGTTGCGCGAGCATCAAACAAATCAGATAACTCACCGATAGGGGGATGCTCTCATATATACCCACTACCTTACTAGCTACTTTGTCTGATGAAGTCCTGCATGCGTCCGGGTATGAAACATGTCGTAAATTTGTTGGTATATGGGAAGGGAAGGCCATAAGTTTTTAACCTTTTTAATTTAGTGCTTTAAATTTGTTTTTAACTTGCACTGATTTATGCTTGTTCATGGAGTTTGTGGGATGCAAACTTGGAAATAAATTTGAAGCCCGATTATACTGGACGTTGACAAATGGAGCTGCTTCCTGAGCTTAAGTATATCACATCAACGAGTATGTTGAAAATTTCAAGCATCAATATCATTGAAATATGTCATCTCTAAGATCAACGTAGTTCTGGACTGGTATCTGGAGTATTATACGTATACATTGACAGTTAGTACTTGTGAACTGACAGCATATGTGCTACCTTTTATGATCACTTCTATAATTACATCTATGTGTGCTTACATCTATAACGAAGACGGTACCAAAAGGGATCATATCATGTCACTTAACCAGCTGTAGCCAGCAGTACTTTCCATGAAAAATGGTAATGTTATGACTATTACTCTGAATCTTTATCGTTTTAAAGATTGCATTAAGTTTTGTCATACAATTGTAACAACTCTTACCATGACTATTCATGAGATAGTTAATGTGTAAATGTAATTGCTCCTAGGCTCACTCCCTTTAAACAGCATAAATCGTGTATTTAATATTGTTTTAACTATATTGCTGTGAACTTATAATTAATTGACACCAGTAATGCATCTTAAAAGATTTGTAAAATTGATGAACATTGAAATAATTATTTTCATAAAACTAAAGGGATTGTCCATTGCTGACTTTGTGAGGTTGTATTAATAGATATAAATGGAATTAGTAGCATTCATTGCATTAGTTTTAATTTAATTTTTTACTTCAATAGTTAAACTATAAATGAAAAGTTAACACTGTATAAGCTTGTGTGATATAGTCCCTTAATATAAAGGAGGGCAATGGATACTCATAAGACAAATCATTAATGTACTAAATCTGACTAATTTCTTCCACTTTTTTAACCAAACATTTTTAGGTGAATGATAACTAAATGATTTTGCCAATTTATAGTAATTAATAGATTCTGAAAAAAAAAATTCATTGCTGCCACGGTGGGAATCGAACCCGCATCTCTCCAGATTCATGCCAGTGCGCGCTAACTATTGCACCACACGTTGGACAACGTCATATTCTGAAAATATTCGTTGTCCGACGCGTGGTGCAATGGTTAGCGTGCTCTGGCATGAATCTGGAGAGATGCGGGTTCGATTCCCACCAATGAATTTTTTTCAGAATCTATTAATTAATGTTCTTAACAGGGAATACTGTGCATTTACTTTGGATTGATTTTAATTATATATTTAACACGGTAGCGTTAGCGACTTTCTCATTAACATCTGATAATCAAATGCAACGACTAAAAAGTTGCATCTCCTTGAGTATAGATGGTGCTGTTTCAGTCACGTCTCAAAGAAGAAGATTTAAAAGGTCATATTCTGAAAATATTCATTGTCCGACGCGTGGTGCAATGGTTAGCGTGCTCTGGCATGAATCTGGAGAGATGTGGGTTCGATTCCCGCCGTGGTGGCAAAGAATTTTTTTCAGAATCTATTAATTAATGTTCTTAACAGGGAATACTCTGCATTCACTTTGGATTGATTTCAATTTATAGTATTTATTAAAAATGCATTTTTTTGTTTCTTAATTAAGATTTTTTTTTGATTTCTTAAAAATATGTTTTTTTTTTCAATTCCTTATTGATATATGTATTTAAGTAGAGAATTTTTCCTGCAGCTCTTTAAAAGTATATTATTGTTTTTTTACTAGTGACTCTTTGACAAGTTTGGATTGTTAACTATATAATAGCTGTTAGCTCTATAATATACACTTATTAAACGGTTTTAAATATTACTCATTAGTTTGTTTTAACTAACTTCTATGGTACCCCCTCGAGCGCCTGTATGCGGTGAGGGGGACCATCCTGTGAAGGTTCCGCTGGCTCGGTTACTTTCGCAGGGTCCTAAACGCTCGCCTGCGTGTTTGCCGTGCGCGGAGACCCGTGTCCCGGGAAAGGAGGATCCTGGTAGTTGCTCGGGGGTCCCCGTCTTCTCTCCTCAGCTCATGACTGGTGGGGTCCCCTTTGGCCGTTTTGCCATTGGGGAGCCTGTCCGTCGCGGGGCTGGGCAGCGGATTCCGGGGCCTCTGCTATACACTGCTTTGGCCTCTGCTTTCGGTAAACGGGAGCTCCTGGGGTGGCCCCCCCAGGAGCAATCGGCTGGTGGGCAGGTCCTGGTAGGGTCAACCGTGCAGAGCGGTGAGTAACCTTGCCCACGGTCCGGGTACAGGTTTACAAGTTTCTTCACAACTTATTTTCCTTTTGTAGTTATCCTTTCTTTGTGAGGCCAGTTTGGCCATTCACAATTTTGTTATTTTACGCTTTGTTTCATTTGTGTAGAACGTTTTTGTTCTGCACATTTCTCTTTTTATTTTCCTTCTATTTATTTGTGAGGGCTTGGCTCACTGTCTGTGTGGGTATAGTGCCTGCTTAGCCCTGGCACCCGACTGGGCATCCCCTTGTTGGGCTCCGTGGAGGGTGGGGACAGCGGGCACTGAACCACACAAAAAAAAACATGAGAGTGAATGAAGAAAATAATGCGATCGCCGCCAACAAGAGGGCTCGACATGAGCCCCCATCTTCGTCCTTGTCTCCGTTATCTCTGCCGTCGTCTTCTGTGTCTGTGTCTTCGTTCCCAAAGTTCCTGATCATCCACTCCACAGGTGATCAGGTACTTGGGGACATGTCCCCTTTTTTCGTTAATAAAGGTTTGAAAGGTCTTGCGGGAGAACCGAAATCTGTCAAGCGCCTACGATCTGGTGACTTACAAGTTGAGACCGCTTGTTCAAAACACTCGGAACTGCTCCTGAAAGTTAAAGAAATTGGTGGGGTGGCTGTCGAAGTCACTCCCCATAAAACTTTGAATTCCTCTCAGGGTGTGATCACCGAGTGGGGCCTCCTCAAAGTCACTGAGGAGGAAATCCTCTCGGAGCTCACACCTCAAGGAGTAACAGCGGTCCATCGGGTTTCGACACGTCGTGATGGGAAATTGACACCCACCCGGGTGCTGATTGTAACCTTTAATTCGCCACGCCTGCCTTCTTACATCAAGGCAGGTTACTTACATTGTGAGGTTCGACTGTATATCCCAAACCCTCTGCGCTTTTTCAGTGTCAGATATACGGTCATGCCCGCACAGCATGCATGGGCAAGCCCACCTGTGCTCGCTGTGGCAGTAAGGATCATCTCGATCCTGACTGCACAGCAGAAAAGGCATGCTGTGTGAACTGCAGTGGCGACCATCCGGCGTACTCCTGCAACTGTCCAAAGTGGAAGGAGGAAAAGGAGGTACAACGCCTCAAAGTCATGAACAACATCTCGTATGCTGAAGCGAGAAAGCTTGCTGCACCGCCCGCCCCACCTGGCAAGGTTTCCTATGCCAGTGCAGTCATTGGAAAGCCCATCGTTCCAATGACTTCGGTTGCGGTGCAGACCTACTGAGTCTTTCTCGCCAGCTGCGAAGTACCTCCTTACGCAGGCGAGACCAAGGGTGGTGTCGACTTCGACATCAACCCCGGTTTCCATTCCTGCAGCTCAGCCTTCCACCTCCACCAGAAGGCCTCCTCCTTCCCGTCCTCAGACAGCAAGACCTTCCAAAGCACTCATCACTCCTCCTCAAAGGGTGGTCACCGATCCATGCCCCTCGGACGATTCCGAGGACATGGATACCGACCGCCCCCTATTCACTAAACCGTCCTCTGCAGCGGTTAAGTTGAATAGGAATTCGTCGTCCGCCCACTCTTCTAAGTCCTGAGATGGCCACACTCCTACAATGGAATTGTCGTGGATTCCAGAGGAATCTTGACGACATCAAGGCCCTCCTTCAGGCACACCAGCCCATCTGTGTGTGCCTGCAGGAGACATACTTGCAGCCAGTCACAGATCCCACGATCCGGCACTTTTCACTAGTTCGCCGGGACCGGGATGGAGATGGTCCAGCTCGCGGGGGGTGTCGCCATCCTCGTGAGCAACCATTCTCCATTCCAAGTCGTACGCCTCACCACCAACTTAGAGGCGGTAGCCATCCGTCTCTTCGTGGGGTTCTCGCTGACTGTCTGCTCTGTATATCTTCCACCTGGGAGCATCGTCTTCCAGGAAGACCTTGATGATCTCGTCTCGCAGCTGCCGTCCCCCTTCCTCATTATGGGGGACCTCAATGGACACAGTCCACTTTGGGGCAGTGCTGACACCAACGGGAGGGGCAGGGTCCTGGAGCAGTGGCTCCTGGATCCTTCTCTCTCCCTGTTGAACACCGGTGTCAGTACTTACTTTCACTTCCCAACCCGCACTTTCACTGCCATTGACCTTACCATCTGCTCCTCCTTGATCCTTCCACTCTTTACATGGGAGGTCGAGGACAACCCGTATGGAAGCGATCACCTCCCCGTGGTTTGCACCATCTCCCGTGGGGGGTCTTGCAGCCCTTCACGCGTCTCATGGTGGAGGCTTGATCGCACTGACTGGGGTGGTTTCGAGCTTCTCTCTGAGCTCGATGACCACTCTATCAGCCAGGAGCCCATCAATGTGGCAGTAGCAGAGATAACGGACTGTATCGTAGATGCAGCTGTATCAACCATTCCTCAAACTTCTACACGGTTTCCTCGCTTTCCGAAACTGTGGTGGAATCCAGATTGCACCACAGCTCGTAAGGCTCAGAACAAGGCTTGGGGGGTGTTTTGGAGATATCCGACGTCCCCCAACCTCGAAAATTTCAAACGCACCAGGGCGAAGGCTCGTTTCGTCCGATGCCAGAGCCAGAAGGAATCTTGGATCAAGTATACATCTTCTATCACCCGCACGACTAGTTCTAAGGTCGTGTGGGATAAAGTCCGGAAGATGAGTGGGAACTATACGCCCCACTCGTTATCGATCCTGGAGCACAATGGACAGGCAATTGCTGATCCCAAAGCAATTGCCGACACTCTGGGGGAGTCATTCTCTTCCATCTCTTCATCTTCCTCTTACTCCCCCGAGTTTCTGGCCCAGAAGGGCAGGGCGGAGCGCTCTCTGCTGTCTTTCCACTCGAATGGCCTGGAGCCTTACAACAGGCCATTCACAGCGGAGGAGCTTCGCCTTGCTCTGCACTCTTCTCGTGCCTCTGCTGTAGGGCCGGGCAATGTCCATTATGCCATGCTCCAACATCTTTCACCATCGAGTAAGGATTGGCTGCTCCATCTCTTCAATCGCATTTTTCTCGAGGAGCAGTTTCCGGACTCCTGGCGGGAGGCCATCATCTTGGCCTTCTCCAAGCCAGGCAAAGATCCCAAGATTCCTTCCAATTATCGTCCCATCGCATTGACGAGCTGCGTGTGCAAGGTGTTGGAAAGAATGGTAAATGCCAGACTCATCTGGTATTTAGAACATCACAACCTTCTTTCCAACACCCAGTGTGGCTTTCTCAGGCAACGGTCAACTCTTGACCATCTGATACACCTCGAATCGGCTATCAGAAATTCTTTTTTACGTAGAGAGCACCTGGTGTCAATTTTCTTCGACATCGAAAAAGCGTACGACACGGCTTGGAGATTCGGCATTCTTCATGACCTCCACAGCTTTAGCTTGAGAGGTCACATGCCGATCTTCATCTCCAACTCTCTTTTCGTGTCCATGTCGGTAACACTCTGTCGCGGCCGTACCCCCAAGAACAGGGGGTACCACAAGGCTGCGTTCTGAGTGTTACGCTTTTCGCTGTCAAGATTAATTCTATAACTAGACAACTTCCTCCATCAGTAGGCAATGCCCTCTATGTTGATGACTTTAACATCTTTTGCTCATCGTCCAGCATGAGGGTCATTGAAAGACAACTGCAAATTGCCCTGAACAATCTTTCGGTTTGGGCGACGGCAAACGGGTTTCGGTTCTCCCCACAGAAGACCGCTTGTGTGCACTTTTGCCACAAGTGTAATCTTCACCTGGATCCCGAGCTACGGCTCGGGGGTAACATCATTCCAGTTGTGGCGGAGACCAAGTTTCTCGGTCTCATATTCAATCGGAAATTGACCTTTTTACCACACATACGTCATCTCAAGTCCAAGTGCACGCAGGCATTGAACATCGTCAAGGTCCTCTCCTCCCTCTCTTGGGAGGCGGACCGATGTTCTTTGCTCCACCTGTACCATGCACTTGTCCGATCGAAACTGGACTATGGATCCCAGGTGTACGACTCAGCCCGGGATTCAGTGGTGAAGGTGCTGGACCCCCCCATCATCAGGCTCTCCGTGTTTGCACGGGAGCCTTCCGCACCTCACCGGTCCAGAGTCTTTACATTGAGACCGACGAACCTTCTTTATCTCTTCGCCACCAGCAGTTGTCCCTACAATATGCGTCTAAATTGCGATCCCTGCCTGGCCATCCCACTTGGGACTGCGTTTTCAGTCCGAAGTGGGAAATGCTTTACACTAATCGGCCGACTGCCATTCGTCCTTTTGGTTTGCGTGTCCGAGGCTACCTCAGAGACATCAACACCAGTCTCGATAGCGTTGCACAGTCGACAGCTGAGCCACTTCCACCTTGGCTCACTGTTTCCCCTTCCTGCGATTTTTCCCTGTTCAGGATGGGGAAAGCCTTTACACCCGACTGTGTGTACCAGCAACTCTTTGCCAGCCATCGTGCTGAGCACCCGGACTTCTTGCCTGTCTTCACAGATGGCTCGAAGTCCGGCACTTCGGTGGGATCAGCCATGGTATGCTGTGATGTAATCATTGCAGACCAGATCCCACTGCAGTGTTCCATCTTCACCGCAGAGTTGCACGCTATCAGCCTCGCCTTGGACCACGTGGCGACTAAGCATCATCGTCAGTGTGTGCTTTACACCGACTCGCTTAGCTCGCTACAGGCTTTGATCTCGGTGAGGCATCGACCTCACCCTGTTCTTACTAAGATCCGCCAGCAGCTACATCATCTGGCAGCCACAACCACAATCCATTTCTGTTGGGTGCCCGGTCACATTGGGATTAGGGGCAATGACTTGGCAGATGCTGCTGCCAAGTCAGCCACGCCCCTATCCGACTCTCCGTTGCCGGTTCCCTATCTGGATTTCCGGCAGCGTTTTACCACCGAGCTCCGGGCACAGTGGCAGAGATCTTGGTCGGAACAGCTTATGAACAAGCTCTTTGAGATCAAACCTATCATCAAACCATGGCAGTCTTGTTACCGCAGGAATCGCAAGGAGGAAGTTGTACTTGCTCGGCTCCGCTTAGGTCACTCGTTTATTACTCATTCGTTTCTTTTACGGGCGGACGACGTACCTAAGTGCGAGTTTTGTGACACCATTTTAACTATTAAACATATTTTAGTCGAATGTCAGTGTTTTAATTTCGAGCGTCAATGTTATTTTAGCTTTCATAATTTTATGTCCGAGCCTCTTACACTCGGACATCTTTTATCTGATCATTGCATTTTATCTCCAGTTTTTACCTTTTTGAACTATTGTGGATATTTTAACCGAATTTGATTTTACCTTAATTTATGCATTATTTACCCCAGGTCTCTTACACCTGGGATTATTTTATTTAATATTTCTACACTTGTTTTACTCTGTTCACATACACTTGTTTTCTGTTGTTTTACCACTTTACAATGTTGAAAATGTATTTTAACTTTTGGTTACGGGGTTCTATGTCTTTTATCTTTTATATTGTCTTTTGTTTGGCGCATTATGGCCTTGTTGCTGATGCACCATTAAACCCCAAACAACCAACCAACAACCAACTTCTATGGTAAATTCTTATAACTGGCATTGCTAATAATTTTTAATATTACACAGTTGTATTATAAGGTTTAAAAGCTTCACTAGGTAGTTAAAAATAAGTTATATACACTAGTGGAAATTGAAAAAAGAACACCTAGAAAGAATTCCTTTAGGAATGTCGTATTATAATATGTTAATAGTTAAGGGCAGCAGAAACCATAATCCAAGATTCAAAGTCATTGGATGAAATAATGACATCGCTGAGGATGACAACATGCAAATGTACACAACGCATATTTAAGGACTAGGGCGTGAAGGAAGAAATTATTCATCTTATGTTGTGTTGTTCAGTGCTCTTTGAAGAAGCTACCATGCCTGGATGATGCAGACGCACAGCATTTGTTAAGTTATCAGAGTTTGAGCGAGGTCGTGTAGTGGGTCTTCGGGAAGCAGATTGGTCTTTTCGTCAAATTGCATACCGTGTTGGATGAGAGGAATTGGCAGTGGTACAATGATGGCTTCGATGGTCAGAAGAGCATTCGCACACTCGCAGACATGGTTCCCAGGGGCAACACACATTTATGGGCACACAAGAGGATTGTCATATCAGGAGGGCAGCAGTGGCAGAGTGGATGGCTATGGTGTCACAAATTCGATCCTCTGTCATACCAAGGGTGCCTACAAGAATGATATGCAATCGTCTTTTGGAAGCAATACTATGGGCATGCGTGCTGCTGGCACGGTTACCACTGTCACCTCATCACTGTTGAGCACTTTTGCAGTGGTGTCAAGAGCAAGTTCATTGGAGGGAAGAATGGCAGTCTGTGGTCTTCAGTGGTGAAAGCCGATTCTGCTTAGGAGTGTCTGATGGTCACTTACACATCCGAAGGCTACAAGGTGAGCGGCTACTTCCATCATGCATCTGCCAGCGACACACAAGGCCCACTTCAGGCATCATGGTGTGGGGAGTGATTAGCTATCACTCTTGTACATGTCTGGTGTTTGTACAGGGTACACTGAATAGCAATGCATATGTCAGTGACATTGTACAGCTAGTTGTCCTGCCATATTTGAGTGTAATCCCAAATGCAATATTCCAGCAGGATAACACCCACTCATACTCCACCCAGGCAACTCAACATACTCTTCAGCAGTGCACCAATTCCCTTGGCCAGCATGCTCTCAGGACTTGTCTCCATTCGAGCATGTCTGGCACTGGATTGGACAAAGACTCTTCCACGGACCATGGCAAGCAATGACCATTGCTGAATTACATGTCCAAATTGAAAGCATGTGGAACGGTATCCCTCAGCATGATATCCAGCATTTGTACGACCTATTATTATATACTTAAGTTGTATCTTCATTTTATTACTATTATTTTTAGAATTATATCCCCACCCTACTACCATCAAAGAAAATGCCCCCACACCAGAACAAAATAAAAAAAGCAAAAATCCATATTTTAGATCCAACCCCGTCATAATATGGCAAAATTATACCAGATTGGAAGCTTGTATTGCTGCTCGAGAGGGTTCAACAGCTTATTAAAATGTAATACTCATTAAAAGGTAAAATAAACATTGAATCTCTTCACACACTCAGATCACTTACCTTTCTCAAAAAATCATTTCTACTAAATAAATCTCATAGATTATGCTTCAGTTGTTAATGGTGTTCTTTTTTCAATTTCTGCCAGTATAGTTGTATTTTGGCACTCTACCAATTATGTGAGTATTGCTCATAAACATAGATAGCTTCTTTTACATTATAAAAGACTGGTAGCTGATATCAGATGTTAAAGTTAAAAAAGAGGATTACAGTAAGTACCTGACTTTCACAGGTTCAAGTTACATGGATCCATAGATACACAAGTTCATTTTTCTTAAATTTAATCAGTTCAGGTACTTTGATTTCTGCAGTCGTTAATACTGGGTATGCAGGATTTGTATATTATAATACATTACAATATGGTACATTATGATACATTTTTATTGTACATATATTTGTGCTATTTGCAGAATCTAAACCAAAAATGATTGAAGTAAATGCATATTAGTTTTCTTACAATTGCATTTTTATATATGTGTAGTACATGCATAGTCATATCAAAAAGTAAGTTGTGCTCAATTCTACCTGTCATCACAGTAAGGAAGCAGCATTTGTGCTTGGGAGGGATTTATGACGTAATACATGCAAATCCCCAGGTTGGATGGTCGTCCAACCTGGGCATTTGCAGCATGTGAATGTACATAGTGCATTTCCATTGTTCATGAATGATGATGCATCAACTCAGTTGTTACTCCAAGTTAGAAGTTTCTGGAACAGTTCGTTTTTTGTGGGCGAAAAACTTGAATTATACAGAAATATTTTAAGAAATATCTACATTATACAAGGAGAATGCAGTGTCTTATCAGGCTGATAAATCATTAAGTGGTGCCAACAGTTTTGATAGTTGTCTGAATCATAAAATGGCCATACAGATTTGATAGACAAATACTGAATAGGCAGACCATAAATGTCCATCACTCTGAATCACGTTTCACTAGTTAATGAGTTGATTTTGGAATAATTGCTGGATTATCATTTGTTCAGTAAATTGAAAGAGCATCTGTGAGGACAGAGGTTTTCATCAGATGAAGATGTCAAAGAAGTAGTTTTGACCTGGTTGATGGACATTGGGGCAGATTTGTACACTCAGAGAATGGGTATTTGGGTAAGTGTTTGCATAATCTAGGTGACTATTGTGGAGAAGTAGATTTAAGTTGTATCTTCACTCTAATATAATTTGCCTTTCTCATATACTTTTTTGTTTTTTTTGTATTCATGAGTGCAACTTACTTTTTGATATGTCCTTGTACATACTAAATATATTTTCGTTTGCTTAGTATTTTTGTTTTAACCACTGTATTTTTAGCTTTAATTATCCATTGGAACAAACATATATGTCAAAAAAAATATGGTATTTAAGCATTGTTATACCTACATGGCTTTACAGCTTACAAGTGAACCTTCAGAATGAATTAACCATATAATTTGGGCTGTTAGCAGTTTACTTCGCATTGTCAGAAGCTAAACTAGTTCACAGCTTTTATAAAAATGCATTTTATGTTTACAACTGCTAAATAAATTTCCCTTTGAGAATATTATGAGTTTAACAATCTAAACTGCTCTGGTGTTAACACACTTGGCTGTGGATCAAAAGTTTGAGCTCCAGATAATGTGTTGATGTTTCTTTTTTGGTATTATCTCTCTGTTGATGTCTCTTCTCACAGACCTCTGAATTATTAAACAGACAGGTTCCTGTCAGAACTTTGTGGCAAGCAGTTGCTTGTGAGATAATTTTTGTTTTAATAATCAAATTGCATAGTACTCTCTTAATTCTGTTAACATAAGTTATCATCCATCTTACAACATAGACTTCATTGCAGCAATACATGATTCATGTGAGATAATTTTTTTTATTACTGCATTTCTGTGTAAAGCTTACTGACTGGGCCTTAAATCTGAAAGATAAATATTATCATAGTTATTAAATGTTTTTAGACAGTGTATATTTTTTACAATGCTTTTTTGCTTATTGCATAATATACATCATGATTAAATTTATATCATATTACATAATTGCATCATCACACCAGAAATTGTTTTAAAGAAATTATTAATGGGGGGAAATGGGAGAGGTATAATTGAAGCCTATTGAAAATTTAAGTAAGATAATTTGTTTTCTATTGGTGTTGAAGAAATTTAAAGATCTCTAATTAAAGATTTTATTGAAAATAATGTATATTTGAATTCCAAAGTATTATCTGTACCTTTTGTCACTGCAAATTCATTTGCTATGCTTTTTATGAAATTAATATAATGTTCTATTAAATATTTGTTAAGGTACCTTGATTATGGAGAACCATCATGGAGAACTCAGGCTGATAAAGCTTTAGCACACATGGAAACATATTCGGATGAAGTTAGAAAGAATTTTGTTGCTACTCTTGATTGGCTACATGAACATGCATGTTCTAGATCCTATGGATTAGGTAATATGGTATAGTTATTTTTGCATTATAAATATATAATAGTGCAACTTGTTTTAAATTATTCAATTTATATCAAATACATTTTTCAAACAGAGGATTGAAAAACATATCAAAATTGCATAAATGTTTTAAAATTACTTCACCTTTGCTAAATTGAAAGCTTTTTTTTTTGTTACAATGTTTAAAAGATTAAGTTTAGTAAAAATGATTAAATATTAAATTGGCAAGAGAAGTGAACTATAAATTGGTTATGTCTCTGTTATCACATTCAAAGGGCAACTTGCCCATTTGACATGAAGTCTGGTGCCTCTTTCATAGTAGCATACCTAGAAATTTCCAATGTTTTTTACATTTTTGAGTCGCATTAGGGGGGAGGTGAGTTTGGCATGTTTAACTGTCATGAGGAGAGGGGGTTTGATACTTGACTTTCTGATTTTCAAGGACTGCTTTATGTTACTGAAGCCCTCAAATGTGTGTTATAACACTATTGCTCTTTCAGATTATTGGATTTTGATTAAATCAGTATAATTTTGTATTTATACACTCTTTTCAATGTGTCTCCTCCTTTGATACAGAAGCCTATTTTTGTGTAGGGGACCACTCTGGAAAATTTCTGCTTATTCAACTGCTTTCATGGGGTCCTAAACACCACCTGCATGCTTGTCATGCACTGTGACCAGTGTCCATGGAAAATAGGATCCTTATAGCTGCTTAGGAGTCCTCTTCTGTATCTCCCCTCTCCTTAACTGTTGAGGGTTCCCTTCTGCCTACTTTGCAGGTGGGAAACCTGTTAGTCATGGAGTTGACAGCACTCTAGAGAACCACTTCTATACACTGCTTTAGCTTCAGGTAGATGAGAGGCTCTCATGCAATGCAATGAGTTCCTTGCTCAAGTACAAGTAAAAGTTTGTAAGTTTCCTTGCCATGATCAAAGTACTGAACTCACACTCTATTTCTGTGTAGGTATGATTTCACTGAAGCCCTTATATCCAAATTGGTGTTTTCTTGTCAGGTTCTGTGGCAAGTAGGTTTTATTATGAATATTTTTATCCATAATTATGAAGTTTTGTGTGTAAAGAGGCTCTGACATGATGATCCATTTTCAATATCATCTGCTTCTTCTGTTTCTCTTTCTGATCATTTTACGAGTGACCAGTTGTTTGGGAACATGCCCCCTTTCTTCATCTGGAAAAGTTTGAAAGGTCTTGGAAGATCTTGAAAATCCATTAAATGTCTAAGATCTCAACCTGCTCATTGTAACATATTCAAAACACTGAATTGCTCCTGATGGTCACTACAAATCTTGCCGATTTCAGTTTGCTGTCACTAAATTCTTCTCAGGTCTCTGAGTAGAGCCCCTTCATTGTTTCTGAATGTCCTCAGTGTTTCTTGTGGCATTAACTCTGAGAGGAGTTCCTCACAGAATTGGCCCCACAAGTAGTAATTGAAAGCAAACATGTTCAGCAGGTCTAGATTTTAAATTAATACCTACTTGGGTAGTGATTTTGAATTTCAGCACACCATGGCTTTGTGCCTCCATCAACACAGTATACTTTGATAGGTATATCCATACATTTCCAACCCTCTGCACAGTATTCAATGTAAGAGATACAATCATGGCCACATAGCTTGCAGTGGTAAACCTCCCTGTGGTCACAATGTAATCAGGATTATGCTGATCCAGACTGTCTGGCTGAGACAGCAAACTGCATAAACTGTAGTGACACTCATCTGGCATTGTATGGGCTGCTGCATGGCCTCCCAGGAACTGTAACAAAATGGGCTACAGAACCATGCTAATGTATCGTGCAGCTCTCACTGTTCCCATGATGCGGACAAGAGGTGACCTGCTGTCATATCCATTAGCACCCCATACCATTATGCCTGGCTGACAGGATGTGTGCTGGTTATGAGCAAAAGCTGGATCCATCCTCTCGCCAGGTTGTTGCCATACACAGACCCGTCTATCATCATCGCCCAGACAGAAATGGGATTCATCACTAAACACAACAGTGTTCCATTCATGACCCCAGTTCGCACGACTTCGGCACCAAGCCAGACGAGCACTGCAATGGTTTGCAATCAATGGCAGTCAACATAATGGTTGCCTAGAGCACAGGTGTGCCTCATGCAATCTTTGGTTTACCATTTGGGTCGTTATGGGACATCCATGGCTGCTGACACAGCCTGTTGAATATTGCCTGCAGTACTCTGTGATGATGAACTAGCATGTGAAACAATGCACCTATCAAGTCTTGCTGATGTCTTCGGACACACCACTCCCTCTGCGACATACGCTAGAACCTTCATTTCACCACTGTTGCCAACAGCATTCAACAGGTCGTGCATCCCAATGAACATTGGTAGCGACATGACATGTAGTCCATCCAGCTTCACGTAGACCTATAATCACATAGATCAACAAGCATCCAAATTGCGATAAACCTGCCGACAGCATATACCAGGCATTTTTGGCCTTCGCTGAACAGTTTACAAGTGGAACCACCTAATCTCAACCATTTGCGTGACTTCCACCTGCATAAACACAATACCATTTCTGTTCCTTCTTGCACCTTTTATCTCTTGAGCCACACATGCCATTGGCTCCGGATTATCGTCATTTGCATATCTCAACTGCACACATACACCCTTCTATTTGCATGTTTGTATGACGTGTCCTTCTGGGTAGGGCACTTTAAATGTCGAGTGATGTATTATCTCAATTAAATCACTAAGGTCTGTGTAATAACCATAGAAGTTGTGGCAGGGTTACTTCAAAAGTGTATTATCTAATACGACTTATTTCTTGATTATTAGGTAATGTAGCATTTGTTAATTAGTAGATAAGCAGGCTTCATTCTGTTCCTCATATTTACTTTTATGTATTTTGTTGTGGCATTGTAGGAACAAGGCTACCATGGGATGAAGAATGGCTAATTGAATCCCTTTCAGATTCAACAATATATATGGCTTATTACACTGTTGCTCATCTTCTTCAGGGTGGTGTTAAAGGAAGCATTGATGGACAAAAAGGATCACCTCTTGGAATAAGGTTAGGTTTTATAATTAAAGTTTTGAGTTATTACCTGTCTTCCTGTTACTTTTTGCTCATCATTTGTCAGTTTCTGCATTTTTCAAAGCAATTTTTCCACCATATCTTTTGAATGCAACAGACAAAATGATTTACGTGTCGATTAAAAGCCTATGAAGCAGAGAATGTCATAGGCTTATAAAACCCCAATTTCCCCTATAAAAGGGGAAATAGGAAAACTGTTGTTCTGCTATATCTACAGAATGCAAAGGACTGAAAGTAATGGGCTGTGTGTCAAATGAAAACTTGCAACATGGGGAGTGTCACAGGTTATAAAAATCCTGCCCGAAGAAGGGGGATAATATGTAATACTGAATATAACAAGTTGTATGTCAAATGAAAGCTTATGGTGTGGAGAATGTTGTGGGCAATAAAAATACCCCCCTCCTTTCTTCCCTTCTAAAAAAGGGGAAACATGAAAGTCATTCTACTGTATCTTCTGAACATTAGGGCCTACAGTTATGAGTTAGGAATCAAATGAAAGCTAATGGAAGACTGCAGTAGACTGCTTCAAATTATAGCCCTACATCATTCTCCCCCCCCCCCCCCCCCTCCACCCACAAAAAGGAGAAATTTTTTTTGCGTGGGGGGCTTAATTGGTTATATCTCAAATTAAAGTTTATGATGTCTCCAATGTCATGGGCTACCTCAAACATGATCTCTTCCCCTCCAAAAAAAATGGGTGGGAAGGAAGGAGAAATATTGTTGATATTAAAAAAATCTCCCTCACAACTGCTTGTCACAGAGGTCCTCACAACTGCTTGTCACAATGGGAGACTGTTAGTTTAATATGCCATAGAGAAGATCTGTAAAGAAAGTGAGATCTCAGCATAAAGACAACACAAATATCCATACCCCCTATGCTCAAACCCAAGGCCCTTTGATCCAGTAGCCAAGCGTGCTAACCACTCAGTCGCCAAATTGTTTTTTGCGAATGTTTATGGTTCATATATCAAATGAAAGCTTTTGAAGATAGGTATTTCTAGTGATAAGGAAAAAATATAAATTAAAAAAATTAAGAAAAAATTTATCTTCATAAATGTTGAGATAAACTCAGATAAGCTCGACAGTTCAACATCCAGTAATAGATAGCCACTTTTTGACGTCGATTTCAATTGTAGAGGAAAAATTGTTTACATGTGACATAAAGGGAATGTTCATAATGTTAATTAGAGGAAATCTTGATTGGCGGCCAGTAGCTCAGTGGTCCAGAGCACCTGGAGGTCGTGGGTTCGTATCCCACCCGGCTCAGACAATTTTTCCTCTAAAATTGAAATTGACGTCCAAAAGTGTTGGATATTGAACTGTCGAGTTTATCTCAATATTTATTATCATTAGCATACTTGTAAGACATGCTTTCATCTATTGGCAAAATAAAAAGCCGCTAGGGCTAAAAATTGCCTAAAATAATGCCTACATGTGACATAAAGGGAATGTTCATAGCGTTAATTAGAGGAAATCTTGATCGGCAGCCAGTAGCTCAGTGGTCCAGAACACCTGACATGTTATCAGGAGGTCATGGGTTCGTATCCCACTCGGCTCAGACAATTTTTCCTCTACAATTGAAATTGACGTCAAAAAGTGCCTATTTATTACTAAATTTATCTTCTTATATGCACCCTAAAGAGTAGAAAATAAACCTAAAGCATATTGAAGGTGCATTCAGTCACTGAATTCATATTCACCTCAGAGAAAGATAGGGCACCAATTTACATACTGAATATGATTGCCATTGCCCTATCATCCTTCAAAGTGAATATTAATTCAGTGACTGATTGCACTATCAATATGCTTTAGGTTTATTTTCTACTTTTTAGAGCCATATAGGAAGAATTTTTTTATTTATATTTTTTGTACTAAATGTTTATAATAAATAAAATTAAAAACTATTTTTTTTGTGTGTGGAACATTATATTGACAAGCTGGATAAATCTTTCAGCTACCAAAAACATTTGTCTTTCTATTAAATTTTGCACATTATCAGTTTTTTACCTTCCCTCGAAATGAATGTGTTGAAAATTTTATGTGGCAATTACTATTGGATTAGATCATGTTTTTTTTAATACAAGCTTATTTCAACATTGAAAAGTATGGTTTAAATCAGAGTGTAGAATTGAAGTTACATGACACAGTAATTATGACACTGTAGTAAAATAGCTGTGACATTCAGCTAGCTTTATTTATACCAAAAATACTGTATTTTTGGGGAAGGTAATGCAGTTAATTAATGAGTTCAATGGCCAGTAAAAGATAGCTTAGTTCTTATTATTGATAGTCCTGCAATGTGTTTGTCCTGGGTGTGATAGTTTGCAGATGAGTTGAGAGCAATAAGTCCATTGGAAAGCAAGCAGAGGGATGACATAAGATGTTGTACATGTTAACCATTAGATGCATAGAAAAACCAGTAAATGTCCACAACTTTTTAAGTTAAAATAATTGATGTAGATTAATACATATGTGCTGTATTAATTTGCATTCTCTGTGAATGAGAGAACCATTGCTGCCTGTCATGAACTCATTAAGGAAAATCCACACATCACTGTTCGAGTAATAAAGTTTAGATGTCAGTGTATCGATTGGCGGTGTGGAAACAATTATTCATCAACATTTAAAGTTCTGAAAGATCTATGCCAAATTGGTATCCCACAAACTGACAGAATAGCAAGAAAGGGCTAGAGTCCACTTGTGCAAGGAGATGTTGACAATGTTTGAAGCTAGTGGCCTCAAACCATTAGCTGACATTGTCACAGGTGAAGAGATGTGGTTTTATTACTACACAACTCCCAGAAAGATCGACAGCTATGTTTTGGTTGTGGAAGATGTACTACTTCCCCAAATCCTCCAACAAGACTCAATCAAGGAAGATGTTCACAATTTTTTTCGATTCCCAAGGAGTTGTAGTCGTGGACACCTTTACCTGAAAAAATGACTGTAAATGGCCAATACTACACCAACATTGTTTTGCCCAAAATGGTTAAGTAGATGAAGGAGCACCATCCAACAACAGGTGTGTCATTGGTTCTCCTTCTTCATGGCAATGCCAGTGCTCACAAAACCCATCAAGTTACGGCCTATCTGGAACAGAAAAAAATCAAACAGCTACCCCATCCTCCATATTCACTGGATCTTGCACTATGTGACTTTTGATTGTTTCCAAAAATGAAAAAGGAACTTTCTGGGAAACCTTTTTCAAGGGTGCAAGACCTTGTAAATGCATTCATTCAGTATTGTGAAGTATTCCTGAACAGGAGTATCACCAAGCATTCCAGAATTAGCATAAACATCTGCAGCTTTGATTGATGCTGGAGTAGAGTACTTTGAAGGACAGTAAAAGTTTGGTTGAGGTAAGTGCAATGGTTTTTGTTCTGCAGATGCATGGCAAGATCTTTTTGAACACTCCTCATAAACTCAGATTCCTTGCACCAAATAAGGAACCCTATATGACATAATTGTTAAAATTCACCTTTAAAGCCATATCCACTCAACAGATGGTTGCTCAAGTATTACCCCCCCCCCCTCCCCCCCCCCACCCCACCCCCCACCCCACACAGACACCTAACCAATATACTCAAAACTTAATGTAAACAAACACTACTCACAACACTTTAACAGCTATAGTTTCCATACAACCACTCTTTGTGTGATGATGCTTTAGAACAGGGATAGCAAATCTATGGCATATGAGATGTTTTTTATTGGTGTGTCACTGAGAGGTGAAATGAAATGCATGTCTATGCATTGCATAGAGACTTGAAAAAAGTGACCTCTAGCAATTCAATGCAAATTTATAGATGAATGGTGGTGTGATATGTTGCTATAATTAATACTTTATAAAAATCCCATACATTATAAAGGTCTTATCAGAAAATAGATTATACTTTGCAAAGCATACTGCATCACAGAAATATATACACCAAATCTCTCTATCAACTATTAATTGATTTCCTTAAAAGCACATCTCTATATCTTAAAATTTAGTTATGGCTTCAGTTTACTGTTATGTCTCAGAGAGCTGTTTAGGTAGTTTACTATCTCAGCCAATGAAAATGCACTTTATTCTGATCACACAGAGTGGTGTCAGTAATATACTAAGGAAGTAGCTTATGTATTTTTGCACTTGATTGAATGATTTTGGTTACAATAAATAACTGTTTTATTTTTTAATTTTCCCTTTATAGTGGTGAAATCTAAAACTTAATATTTTATATCATTTAATTTTATAGTAAATGGATATGTAACTTTTAAAGTATTTTGTAAAGTTGGCATACAAGCTAGAAAGTGTTTTATTAATTCAATAGGTTTCAAAACGGTTCATTATCACTGTATTAGAACAGCAGTGTGAAACACTTAGCACATACTGATACTTATCAGAAAATGGAAATATTCCCATGTTAAGTCAGTGGAAAGTCAAATTCGAAGATCCATAATTTCTACATATTTATAGGAAAATAGGACGATAAATTTAGAGTTTTATTCAAGTCTATCTAAACCTTGATTTTCAACAATATTCATCGGGCATTTAAAGAGCTATGGGAGCTAGAATATTTAACAGCAGTAAAGTCAATCCCAAGAAACTTATGCAAAATTGACAATTATTAAAATAATTATTTACACAAAGTTTTAATTAGCTTCTTAGGTGAATTTTTATGACTGACATCTCTATCCAGTGTTTAATGTGTTGCAACATCTTTAGTACTTTAGCATCTTACATTATCCTTTTGCCTTGCTTTCCAATGGACTTATCCCTCTCATCTGTAAATGCTGTCATCCAGACAAGGACCACCACAGGAATAATTCTAGAACTTTTAATAATAAGTACTAAGCTCTCCTCCAATGGACATTGAACTTGCTCATTAACCAGATTACCTCTAGCAAAGCAATAGTAATTTTTGTATAAGTAAAGAAAACTAGCTGAATGTCTCAGCTATTTTCATGTTACTACAGTTTAGTAGAGTTACTTCATCACATAAATTATTTCAATATGCTTTTTTAAGTTAGTGTTAACTAAACACCATCATTCATCCAAAGTAATTAGGTCCAATAACTACAAAGGTCTTCCCTGGGATCATATTTCTGTTTTCACATTTTAATTCTTAATCATTGGGTTGCTTTTATGATTAATATTCTTTAGTTTTGTAATGTATCTTGAAGCCATTTTTGCTTAGAATATGATCATTTGCATGCATCAAGTTTCAAGCAAATATGAATCTATCAGTGTTTTTTTTAGCAATACAGATGATATCATGTATAATGGGTTGCTGAGATTTAAATTAACTTTTTCCTACAAGATTATGAATGTTTGTAACCATTCTTCAACATGTATAAGAATATATAGTACATCTTATAAAAAATGAAGTAGAAAGAAAAAATCTGATTTTAGGTTAAAACATTTGGGGAAAAAATTAAGCACAAAATTATGTGATTTTTTTTTTTGATGAACATGAATGAAAAAGATTAACTGTGCAATTTCCAAAATAAATATTGTAGACTACAGCATTTTGAAAGTAAGAATTCAAAAATTCAAAATGAAAAGATTCTTAGAATGCAAATTGAGGTAAAAAAAAATGTATGGAATCAATAATATAATTAAGGATAGTATATATATGTAGTCTAATTGAAGAGACACATGATAAATCAGATGCATTTGAAAAATTAGATTTAAAAGAAATAATATATTCATTGTTGGTGTGCCAGAAACTGAGAATAAAAGCTGGGACATGGCTGAAGAATTGGTTTGAACAAAAGAAATTATTGTTTTCAGAAAAATTCAAAAACATAAAATTGCAAGAACTCATCAAATAGGGAAGGAAAAAGTCATAAAGGAATATTAACTGTTAAGTTACTACTATTTATAATGATAAATGTAAAATTGATAGAAATAAAAATATACTTAATGCTTTTTGTATCCAGCCAGAAACATGGAATCACTCTGGATGCCCAACCATTTCTAACTGTTTCAGTTAATATGTGCTCTTTGCATGCATTTGCTTGAGAGTAACAACCAATGAATGCCAAAGTACATGCTATATGAATGATAATTAGAACTTTAAGCATTATAATCTTTGTAAATTGATCAATGAGTTTAAAATTTGATGACAGAATTAAATATTTCGAAAGTCACAATGATTTTTGTTATTTTAACTTAATGGTGAGTAGTGATTGAAAGAGTCATAAGTACACTACTTATCGGAAGTTAATAATGGAGCAATAAAATGCACATACCTTCTGATAAATGCAGAACTGTTGTTTGATTGTAGAGAAAATCTCGACTTGTCCATGAATAGGACATGCTAACTGAATCGCAACATGATTTCAAGCAGGCTTATCTGTGTCTAGAGGTTAAGGAACACATACAATGGGTCAATGACATATAGTCTGGCATTGTGAAGCCTTTTGGGCACATTTGAGGCAGATATCTGCCTTCCTGTGTCTGCAACGAGATCTGAATGCAGAGATGATGCTATTGTTCTCTTGTCCCATCAGGATAGTAGTCCAATATAGTGATCAACTTGAAGAGTGTAATACTGGGATTCCCTTGAACAGGGCTACTGAAACCGATTTTGGGGTTGATTGGAATTGCTGCCATAATCTTGAGATAACAGAATGGTGGACACCCAAAAATATGGCAACCACCATGATTGATCAACCATTTGGAATCTTCCAAAAAAGCTCTCCATCATTTTAATCTTTGAAACATCATAAAGCAATCAGCTATTCCAGACTGACAAATGATGTTTCATTGTGAAATGATCAAGGCTCTATGAAAAGACTCATTTTATAGGATATCTGTTTTACATATTTCATGATGTTATGGGGAATTTTCACATTGGTTTTTCAAAATTACACAATAAATTATTTAAGTACAATAAAAAAACTTTCATTTGTCTTTAAGGATTTTTTTATTCACATTTTAGAAATCTATGCTCAACTTTTGGTGAGCATTGTATGTTACTTTTTTTATATACAATCTACAATCTCTGCAAAGAAATGTTCAGTTGTTTAACTGTTTGTTGAAGAGTAATGATGATGTCAGGCAAATGGGTCAGAAACCACTTTTAAACAGCTTCACTTATAGAGAGAGGCTGCACTAGTTTAGCCATGTTTCCCACATGCATGTTTGAACTTTATTTCAACATTTCTTCACACTGATTTTTATATTTATGATATATTTCATCTTTTGTAAGCTCTGACCAACTCTTATATTTTGAACCATTCATCAGTATTATTCATGCATGTATGCATATCTAATAATTTTGGCTCAAGATTATCAAAATTTTAAGTCCCATCTATATACTTACAAAATTTGCAATTATTAGTAGTAAAGTTTCTCAGGAGATGTCCTGTAGACATGAGACTCATGAAATAGCTGAAAAATTTTAGTTTAGCCATGAGTGGCATATGAACCCAAGCTTCCCAGTTACATGCTAGGCACATTCATGTAAAACTAAATAAAAAATTTAATTTATTTTTAGATATCTGACCTCCACCTATCCATCTAGTCTTTCACAACCCCAGAATGTCTCGTCTATAAATCTTGTTCTATGCATCATCCAAGAGGATTGGTACCCAGCTCTCTTTCCATTGTATATATAGCTACCATTTACAGGCAGGATGGGAAATGCAGAGAAAAGTGAGAAACAATGGGAGATAACCAATTTTTTTTTTCAAGTCAGTTCATTTAATACTCAATTTCTACTTTATTATAACTTTATAAGTAGAAAAATTATATTGGTTTTATCTCTTCTGAATTTGTTATTTTTTCCCTGAAAATATTTCATTTGTGAAATCACTTTTAGCTGAGAACCCCAAAACTATTTTTTGATTGTAAGAATGTTAACACTCAAGATGCAATACATTTCACTCACTCATAGACCACTTTTTTCCCTTTGTGTCCATAATTTTACATTCATTCAAGTTTTCTGAAAAGTCTTTAAGAAGACTTTTGTATTTTAAATGAAGATGCTCCTTTTTTAATTAATTATACGTTGAATTAACTGCTTTAACCCTTCCGAGATCCCTGATAAATATAGACATTGACAGAATCCGAAATGAGAGGCCCAAGACGTCTACGTTCATTTTAGCACAATAAAAAATCTTTGATTTAAAAAAAAAGTAGAAATTGCCACTTTAAATTTTCTTACATATATCTTATAAAAATACATAATACAAACTTGAAAATAATATTGTTTTAAACTATGATATAAATAATTTGTTAAAGCCATCTGATTTCCATTTCTTAGAAGCTCTGTATGGTAATGCAGATTTGTTTTGTTAATACACTGAAGTGCCATTGAATTAAGGATAGCAACCTAGTAACATATTGGACCCCCTCTGACCCTGATAACGGCCACCACACAATGAGACAAGGACTCCACAAGCTTGCATAAATGTTCCACAGGTATGGCGACCCATGCATCCATCAGAGATGTCCACAATTCTCTCAAGGTCGTCGCTGATGGGACATGGGCCTGAAAACTCTGCTCAATGGTATCCCAAATGTTTTCGATGGAATTTAAATCTGTGCTTCTAGATGGCAATTCATTATTTCAAAGTTAGCAGAATGCTCCTGCAACCATGCAGTAGCCAACCTGAACCTGTGAGATGAACTGTTGTCTTGCTGGTGGGCACCCATCTCCATTGGAATGCATGATGGCCATAAATAGGTATAAATGGTCAGCCATGAGTTCTACAAACCAGGATGCATTGAGAGTCGTCGGTACACATACCAAAAGTCCCACAGACATCCAACTGAAAACACCCCATGACATCACTGAGCCACCACCAACTTGTACTATTCTGACCTGACATGCAGGATCCATAGCTTCATGGGGTTGGCACCATACCCTCAGTCTCCCATTGGCATGTTGAAGTTTAAATCGTGATTCATCACTCCAGGCTATCCATTGCCAATTTTCAATGGTCCAGTTTCGATGTTCTTTAGCACAGGCAAGGCATTAGCCTGGTGTCATGCCGTTAGAAGTGGGACTCTCATAAGTCTGTAGCTCCCAAAGTTGAGACAATGAAGTGAGCGTTGCATGGTTAGTGCACTGACTTCCTGGCTGGAACCCACATTCAGATGGTAGGTGATTTCAGATGTCTGGCCCCTATTACATTTCACTCACTCATAGACCACTTTTCATACGGTGACAGACGGTGAAGCCCACGATCATTCAAGGCTGGTTGTCCTTTGCAGTTTGTCTGGGTGCTTGTTTTTTTGCCAGAATTTTCATATTCCCGGAACATTCTTGAAACTGTCATTGAGAAAATCCAAGTTCATTGACAATTTCGGAGATTGAGTATTCCATTCGTCAGGTACCTACGATCTGCCCTCTGTCAAATGCATCTAAATCTCATGCCTTTCCCATTATGCTTCTCACAACAAATGCTTGGGGAAGCTAAAGCTGACAGCTGTATATGACCAGAGTTTCAGCCATGCATGCACACAAATGTGGGACTTGCAGTACTGAATTTGTATAAAGTCTTCTACCCCTAATTCAATGGCACTTCAGCATATTACTCTATATTGGTAGAAACCTCCTGATTTAATCACACACGTTTGATTTAGATTATTATCAGGAAATTTTTTCTTAAAATTTTGAAAATCTCTTGAAAAATAGCAAAATAATGCTATTTTTAAAAACAGAAGATTTTGGAAGTAATTGTGAAGTACATTCCACTATTTTCTTTTTTTCCCTTTTGGACTCTTTTCTGCCTTAAACCTATTTCAGTGTTCCTTGAATTATTTTCCTCATTTGTATCACTAATTCCAGCATTTTATGCATTACTCCCACTCTTCAAATTGAAACTAAAACTATAAGCAACAATAGTCTTTTTATAGCCAAGCAAAGCCAGAATTTGTTATTGTGAAGATGCCTGCATTATCACGGCAGAGTAGGTGTCATGACCTAGTTAATTGCTGTCATTTGGGGCAGCCAAATGGCTGCATAGTGGATTGTTTGCAGTGAGCATTGTCCTCACACATTGGATAACATCACCATGCATCCAGTTAGTGTTTATGCTTTTATATTTAAATCTTCATTTTTATTTCTGTAGATTTATTTCCATAAATTACTGATATTTCAGTCGATCGATTCTTATCAATTTTTTACAGTTATGCTATATCTGATGGCCAACCTACGACTTGTTGCTATGGATATTTGATTTAATGTTGCATTAGGTTATATGCTAATTTTTCTTTTATTATATCTTCATTTTCCTGTTAAAATTTGATCCTGTATCATTTCTTGATAATGAATGAGGTTTTGGACATAGAAGCAAAAATTGGCATGAAAATCAGTCCTCCAGTGGGAAAGTGTTTTCTGCAAGGGTTCCCCCCCCCTCCCAAGCAGATTTTTTATTTTAGTTGCAAATTTATATTCAACAGTTTTAAAAGATTTTGCTTCCTCCTCCCACCCTTGATATATTGTCTGTGCCACTCTGATGATATGGCCCTTTTACCCTTTATTGCACAAACTTTTCAGCACTTAGCCAAGATCACCAAACGTCAACAACCAAAGAAAAAAAATCATAATGTTTAGTAAAAAAGACAGCCAAAAAAAGTGTTTTTCCATTTCATAAACAGGACAGCAAATCCCACTAATGTGAGCAATCCAAGCACCTTGTATAATGCTGGCCCTAGTTTTAAAATTATTACACTATACCACAGTAAAAAGAATCATTAAAAGAAATAAAAGTCATGTTTCTGGTAAGTACTGTATTATTTGGGAAGAAATTTCCTTTCATTTAATATATATTTTAACTGTTTTTATTCATCAGGTTTTCCAAAATTAAGCCTTAATTGCAAAGGCCAATTTTTTTTCACTATATCACTGTATAAAAGTAATTAATATGTTTGTAAATTTGTTTAAATATTTTATTTTCATAAATTTTGAAATTTTGTTTAATTTGGTATATAACAGAACCAATTTAGGTTGATTGATTATTTTTTTTTTAATTCTAGAGTTCACTTGTTGATATGACTCAGCACAAGTGGCATAAAGCCTATACACCATCAATGAATGTTGATCTCATTACCTTTTTAGTTTTCCCTATATTTTAAAGGCAATGCAACTAACATCTCACTATGTGTTGACCATTCATTATTTAGGAACAATTAACACTTTACATAGCAGAAAGCCCATTGTGTGCAAAAAAGTACCACTCAGAGGTAAAACAACCCAACCTAGCAGAAACTCAAATTTGAGTCTTACATGAATTATGCATTACTTACCAGGTACCTATTTTAAAGGTGCAATTTCAAGTCTTATAACGCATCTTTATGTATGAACATTTTGGAACAAATTTTTTTATTTCAGTGTTAGATGGAACTAGTATCAGATTGTGAGATCTCAGACCATGTATCAATCAAAAAAGAAAAGTTAAATATATCAGGTTTTACTCCAAAAAATTTTAAAATTTTAATAATAGATAGCAGCTTTCATATGTTTTTACAATATGAATTTTTATCATAATAAAGTTCAACTTTGTGGTACAGACCATTAGTACCTTTCGAAAGAGATACTCTCTTGTGCAAAGGAACAGAAGGGGAGGACTGCCATATCGGTATGGCCTACTGATAAGGATTACTAAGGCTGCTTTTATATTTTTCTCTACCCTGCTGAAGTGGTCAACCACACAGGTCCATTGCTGGATTATCATTTTATGTACAAATTTATTATTTTTTTAAAAATTTAATATGTACCAACCTGAATAGAATAAGGACTCTGAGCTTGATTATTGATCCTGTATTTGCTGCACTGTAGCAAATCAGTCCTACTAATCAGGAGCAGGCTTCTGTGAGGGAAAATCTTCTGCTGTGTTTTCTGTTTGTGGATTGACAGCCCCAGGTGAATAGATTCACAGGATATGTTTTATCAGCTGGTGGATAATCCTAATCAGAGACCATCACAGGTACCTGAACTCTTGCTTTTACGGGCGTCAGCAAACCTACATTGGTGAAATCTTCTAGTGTAGATGGTTTCAGCTTTTAGTAGTGGGGGAACCAGGTCTTTTCCTATGCCTGTGATTAGGAGGCTGTTTGATGTTGGCACTTCCTCTCTAAGTAAACATAGTTTCTTTAAAAATCCTGCTAATTGTTTTCTCTCTAAAGGCACATGAATGTAAGGATGTTGCATAGAGAATATTTTCTTGATGTCCTCACATAGGAATTCCAGTATTATAAACAGGGCATTCTGGTTTGCAAGAGACCAGATGGGCAGGTAAAGGTCAGATACTTAAAAATAATTTTAAATTTCAGTTTTCGGAGAAGGACGATGGAAAGCATCTTCAAGGGGTATTTTTGCTTCTCAGCAGATATATAGTGATGCTCTTCTAGGATATGAGTGAATTAATGAAAGGACAACTATGGCTACTTTACTTTTTTTTCTATCCTGCTGAAGAGTGGTCAACCACACAGGGTCCTGGTGCTGACCATACTGGACTGATATAAGGCTCTGGGCTTCTGTGGAGGGAAAATCTTCCGCTGTGTTTTCTGTTTATTTATGGGTTGACAGCCCCAAGTGAATAGATTCACGGGATATGTTTATCAGCTGGTGGATAATCCTGAGCAGAGGCCATCGCAGCACCTGAACTCTTTGCTTCTATTGGCATTGTCAAATTCTACATTGGAGGAAGTCTTCCAGTGTAAATGGCTTCAGCCTTTAGTGGTGGGGAAATGGGTCTTTGCCCCATGTCTGCGATTAGGGGGGCTGTTTGATATTGTCGGCATTCCCTCTCTCAATAAATGTAGTTTCTTTAAACATCCCACTAACCATTTTCTCTCCATAGGTAGTTGGAATGTGAGGACTCTGCATAGAGCTTTTTCTCTTGATGTCCCCATACAAGAATTCCACCGTTATAATTTAGATATTCTCGGTTTGCAAGAAACCAGATGGACAGATAAAGGTCAGATTCTTAAAAATAATCTTAAATTTCTCTTTTCAGAGCGGGACGCCAATAAGCATCACCAAGGCGTGGGTCTGCTTCTCAGCAGACATGCTAGTGATGCTCTTCTAGGATATGAGTGCATTAATGAAAGGTTTCTTACAGCAAAATTTCAGACAAGCATTAAAGACTTGAATATTATCTGCTGTTATGCCCCCACTGAGGATGCCGATGAGGATGAGAAGGATAGGTTTTGTGGACAACTTCAGGATATTTTGAATTCTGTCAAGAAAGGAGATATTACCCTTGTTCTTGGTGACTTCAATGCCAAAGTTGGTATTGATTCTGAACTGTGGGGAGGAGTCATAGGCCCTTTTGGTATTGGTAGCTGCAATGCAATGGGCAACGTCCCCTACAGGTAAGTAAACTCAATGGTTTCAGAATAACTAACACTTATTACAAACACCGTGACATACATAAGTACCCATGGATTTCACCTGATGGGCTACATAAGAATATGATTGATTATATATTAATTAACAGCAAATGGGCTAGTTCTGTTAGGAATACCAGGTCATATAGGGGAGCTGAAATTGGATCTGACCATTACCTTGTTAAAAGTGTGTTGCAACTTAAACTTAAAAAGTGTTGTGCTAGGGTTAAAAAATGTACTTTTAATACTGAAGCTCTGAAAGACCCTGTTATAGCCAAGGCTTACCATGATAGGTTACTTAGTCATTATGACAGTCATGGTATTCTTACTACTGAGGTTGAGGAAGAAAGGGATCATTTTAAACAGGCTTTTTTGGACACTAACTCTTTTAGGAGAAAAGGAGCAGAGGAGGCAGAATTATTTGAGTCATAAGGCACTTGAGCTTATTTCAGAAAGAAAGAACTGCAGGAATGTCCTTAATCAATACCCTACTAGTCCTAATAGAAAGCATTACAAGAAACTTAATAAACGTGTAAAGGATCAGTTTAGCTGCTGATAAGAATCTTTGGCTTGATGGCTTGGCTGACAAAGCTGAGGAAGCAGTTAGACAGCACAACAGCAGAGAGCTGTACCAGATATTTAATGTTTTGTGTGGTAGAAAATGGACAGGTATACAGGGATTGAAGGATAAACAAAGTAAGGTTATAGAAGGTAAGGATTCTGTCATGGCCAGGTGGGCTGAGCATTTCAGTGATGTTCTAAACAATGTGGTTAGTTCTACTCCCATTGTTTGCAATGATGATAGATGCATTGGTGGCTTTAATGTTGGCCCTATAACACAATCTGAAGTTATTTTGGCTATTTCTAAACTTGAACTGAAATGCATATAGCTGGTAATATTTTGGTTACCACATGGATGACTGAAATTTTGAATACCTTTTGTGATAAAAGCATGGTTCCTAAGGATTTTACCAGAGCTATTATTATCCCTATTTTCAAAAAAGGTGATCGCAGTTCTTGTGATAACTATAGGGGTATCAGCCTATTCTCTGTTCCAGGTAAAGCTCTTTGCATGATTTACAATATTTGCAAAATCTTTTTACAATATTTGCATGAAATACAAATGCGGCTTTCGACTCTGTTGATCGTCATAATTTGTGGTTGATTGTGAAATCATATGGTATACCAGACAAGTTAGTTAACATAATGAAAGCTCTGTATAATAACACTGAGTCGTGTGTGAGAGTTGGTAAGTCTTGTAGCAATTGGTTTAGTATTACTTCTGGTGTTCGACAAGGGTGTATTTTGTCTCCTTTTCTCTTTAGTTTGGTTGTTGATTATGTTATGCGAAATTCACTTCAAGGGAAAGATTTTGGCCTTAAATGAGCTGGAGATACGAAAATTTCTGATTGGATTCAGAGAGAGAGACTGTTGGTTTGGCCATGTTGCCCGTATGGATAATTATAGATTGGCGAATAGGATTATGAACAGTATGCCTAAAGGCCTCAGAAAAAGGGGGAGACATAGGATGCAGTGGGCAGACAATGTCAAACAGCACCTTATTAGAATTGATGTGCAGTGGCTAGATGCAGCAGATGTAGCTCAGGACAGATATGCTTGGAGAACTAAATTGCACGGTCTGGTTGGACCTCTGTAGCCCATGGCTACTTGAGGATGTTGATGATGATGATGATTCTCATAGTTAAATTTGAAACAAGCATTAAAGACTTGAATGTTATCTGTTGCTAAGTCCCTACGAAGGACACTAATGAGGATGAGAATGATAGGTTTTCTGGAAAAATTCAGAATATTTTGAATTCTGTCAGGAAAGGAGATATTACCCTTGTTCTAGGTGACTTCAGTGCTAAAGTTGGTATTGATTCTGACCTTTGGGGAGTGGTGATGGATCCTTTTGGTATTGATAGCTGCAATGACAATAAGCAATGTATCCTACAGGTAAGTAAACTTAATGGTTTCAGAATAACTAACACTTATTACAAACACCACAACATCCTTAAGTATACATGGGTTTCACCAGATGGGCTGCATAAGAATGATTGGTTATATATTAATCAACAGCAAATGGACTAGTTCTGTTGGGGATACTAGGTCATATAGGGGAGCTGAAATTGAATCTGACCATTACCGTTCAAAAAATTACCTTTAACACTGAAGCTCTGAAAGATGCAGTTACAGCCAAATCTTACGATGATAGGTTACTTAGTCATTATGACAGTTATGTTTTGCTTACTGCTGAAGTTGATGAAGAATGGGACCATTTTAAACGGGCATTTTTTTTACTAATAGTACTTTTCAGGGTAAAAAGGAGCAGAGGAAGCAAAAATATTTGGGAGATAAGGCACTGGATCGTATTTTTGAATGAAAGAACTGTAGGAACATCCTTAATCAGTACCCTACTACTTACCACATGGATGACTGAAATTTTGAATACCTTTTGTGATTACAAAGCATTACAAAGAACTTAATAATGTGTAAAGGATCAATTAGCAGCTGATAAGAATCTTTGGCTTGATAACTTGGCTGACAAAGCCAAGGAAGCAGCTAGACAGTATAACAGCATAAAGCTGTACCAGATAGTTAATGTTTTGTGTGGTAAAAAACGGACAGGTATACAGGGATTGAAGGATAAACGAAAGATTATTGAAGGTGAGGATTCTGTCATGGATAGGTGGGTGGAACATTTTTGAAATGTTTTAAACATTGTGTTTAGTTCTACTCCCATTGTTTGTAATGATGGTAGATACATTACTGCCCTTTATGTTGGCCCTATGTCACATTCAGAAGTCACTTTGGCTATCTCTACATTAAAACTGCATGAATCCCCACAGGTGGATGAAATCACTACTGAAATGCTTAGAGCTGGGAACATTTGTGTTAAATAATTAATAAACTCGACATATTTGGTATTAACCTATAAAATTACCACTTTGAAGTGATTTAAATTTTAGAAGAAAAATTGTCTTGAGCCAGGTGGGATATGAACCCATGACCTCCTGATAACATGTCAGGTGCTCTGGACCACTGAGCTACCTGCCACCAATCGAGATCTCCTCTAATTGATGATATGAACCATTTCAACCTACATTACATAATAAGTAGGGAGTGTTCCGGCAATTTTCGCCACAAGCACCAGACACATGCCATGTAGATGGAAAGTATTTTCTTACAAGTACTATAGTTGATAAATAATGAATAAACTCAACATATTCAGTATTAACCTATAAATTACCACTTTGAAGTCAATTTAATTTTTTATTTTTTATTTTTTTGAAATGGTTCATATCATCAATTAGAGGAGATCTTGATCAGTGGCCGGTAGCTCAGTGGTCCAGAGCACCTGACATGTTATCAGAAGGTTGTGGGTTCATATCCTACCCAGCTCAAGACAATTTTTCCTCTAAAATTTAAATCAACTTCAAAGTGATTATAGGTTAACATCAAGAAGATTATAGGTTAACATATGTGTTGTCATATGGGTGACTGAAATTTTGAATATTTTTTATGATAAAGGTGTTTTTCTTCAGGATTTTACTAAAACTATTATTATCCCGAATTTAAAAAAAGGTGATCACAGTTCTTGTGATAATTATAGGGGAATTAGTGTACTTTCTGCTCCAGGTAAGTTCATTGCATGATTTTGCTTAATAGAATTAAGAATTTGGTTGATGGACAACTGTGTGATGAACAGTTGGGATTCAGAAGTGGTAGGGGATGTATTGATCAAATATTTTCACTTAGGCAGATTCTTGAAAAATGTTTAGAGTTCAGAAACCTGTGGTTACTAGCTTTGTAGATTTCAAAAAGACTTTTGACTCTGTTGTTTTAATTTATGTTGTTTTAATAGATCATATGAAATATGTGACAAGTTAGTTAGCATAATGAAAGCTCTCTATAATAACACTGAGTCATGTATGAGAGTTGGTAAGGCTTGTAACGATTGATTTAGCATTGCTTCTATTGTACAACATGGATCATTTTGTCTCCTTTTCCCTTTAATTTGGTTTTTGATTATGTTATGTAGAATTCACTGCAAGGGGAAGATTTTGGCCTTAAATGGTCTAGAGATCTAAAAATTCCTGATTTAGATTATGCTGATGATTTGGCCCTTTTGGCAAATGATGGTGATGAGATGACTCTTTCATTAGAGCTGTTGATGAGACTGATAGTAGAGAAGGTTTAGTGATAAATAGAGAGAAAACTAAAGTGATGAAAATTGGTCATGCAGGTTGTGGTTCAGTTAATCTGAATGGTTGCACCCTTCAGTGAATGTCTCAATTTTATTATCTTGACAGCTATGTAACAGATACTGGTGATGTGTAGCATGAGATAAACTGAAGATTGGGGATTGCTGCTGGGGCTTTTAAGAATCTGTGGAGAGTGGAGAAATAGAAAAAATATCTGAGTGCTCTGATTTGGTGGTCTATGTTACCTGACCAAATTACCTTACTGATCTGCTTACCTGACCCCTAACCTTACCCATTTCCTGACTTGAACTACCAATTTTATATGATTATACTAGGTGACTAGCCATTGGAACTTACAGAGACAGCAAGTAATCTATGAAGATATGTTATTTCTTATATTTTCTTTTACTGTAATTAATGCTTATTTTATCTTAATTAGTCTAGTTGGAAAAAGGTTTTATGCATTACCATTTTGTGGTAGATGTATCTTCTCTGTTATGGTCCTACTATTGTCTAGCAGAAAAATGGTAATGCATAAAACCTTTTTTTGTCTAGAATATATTAAGTCTTCTAAAATATATAAATCTTTGTCACTGAGCAATAAAATTTAAGTTTATCCTTCAGACTATTTACTTATTAAAAGGTTTTTAAGACAAGCTCAGAAGCTTTTCAGAGCAAGGACAGCACTCCATCTTCAGTGAAGTGACACTGTATGGTGACATTAGGGCTGTTAAAAACTTCTTTCCACGGGTTGTGAAGGGTGATTCCAATGTGTCTGTGTTTTAGGTGGGGATGGTTGAGGTCATTATTTCAATAGCCTCGTGGATGGTGATTCCTTAGTAAGTGGATGCATATGCTAGCAGAGTGGCATGCTCCCAGTCTACGGTAGCTCTGTGTTGTATTGCTAGCTCAACACCAGCAGTTGTTAATGTGGTTTGGCTGACATCTATCTGATGCTCTCTGAACCTCTCCTGTAGAGAACATATAGTTTTTTTTTTCCATGTAATAAACAACGGAATTATCTGGTAAATGTAGGAAAATCTGTGTACATTCAATTTTTGAAGGAGGCTAAATTTGTCTACCTTTTTATAATTTTCTTTAGATGTGGAGCTGGGCTGAAAACTTGATTTTTTGAGCTCTAAGTAATATGCAGACTGATTCGCACAGGGCAGGAGCATAAGCTATGGATTTGGCAAAGGTTGCCCGCTCAGAGTCACTGATTGGGAGGAAACCAAATCTGTTGTCATCATTTGTATACTAATTGATTAGTTTTTATATTTTTTTTTGGGAGGTGGAAGCCATGGGATGCAGCAATGGATTGAATGTTTTGAGAAAAACTCA
The DNA here is from genome assembly GCA_038380435.1 of Ryuthela nishihirai. NCBI lineage: Eukaryota > Metazoa > Arthropoda > Arachnida > Araneae > Heptathelidae > Ryuthela > Ryuthela nishihirai. The sequence continues at coordinate 90,954,601 of JAWZYU010000004.1, read as the reverse complement.
TTTGATAAAATGGTGAAGGCCCTATGGATGAGGGAACAGAAGGCTGCAATTTTGTACTCCCCGTGGGTGCATTTTTCCGAGCATATGATGGAAGGTACATAGGTAGACTTTTGGTATATTGACATCAATATTGAAGTATGTATAATAAATCGATAATCAATATTGATAATATATGTAATATATTAGATATCAAACAAGTTACTAGACTACCAATCTAGAACAGTTAGCCGCACTCAGACTCAACTTGTTAACTTTTTTGGTTAGCACTATTTATGCACTTGAAATTAATCACTGAACTATAAAAACATCAAAAGTAGCAACTCTCCTTGCATAGCATTTACCCTTTGATCTACAAATCCCAAATTTTGTTATTATCTCACTTAAAGAATTTCATTCTGTAGAGATGCCAGTAGTAATTGTCTAGATATCATTTTTATAATAGAATATTGTTAGTTCAATTCTGTAGAAATTGCCATTCTATATCAAAGGGATACCTATGTACCAGAAATATAAACAAATGAGTTTTATATGCCATAATGGCATCCATTTTGTAAATTCTTGTTACCATATATCCTGTTATGCCATGTTACCATTACTCTTAAATTATGCTGTTGTACTTCTGATATGTTCACTGTGATTTTAGTATACTGAGTACTAATGAAATGTTACCTGCTATTTGCATTTTCCAAATCATGCATTAATTCAAAATTTCACTGTTAGATGTTGCTATAGTTGTAAAGTAATAAACTTCATTCCCTTTGAAAACAACTGTTCCATTTTCACAAACTGTGATATGTTGTTGTTCTGGTAACCTTTGTGTCTCACATACACTATACACAATTTCTGTAACTTAAGAACTCTCAGTTAAACATGAAGTGCTTCAAAGTTTATATTAAAAAATATTAATTAATATAAAATTTCAATGGAATAATAAGTTATTTTAACATTATTAATACACAAAATTTAATTTTAAAAATATAATTACTACTGTAAATTATAGAATATTGAATTAATGAAAATTTTATTATATATAAAAGCATACAAATTTTCCATTTGTTAAGAAGATTTATCAAAACAGGGAATGGTGGGTGCAAGCCTTCTCTCCCCCCTCTTGTGCCACTGCTAGTAAAATAATAAACAAATATAGTAGAAGGTCTGTGAGGATGGTGGGACCTCAGCAGAAAAATGACACAATTAGCCATGCCTTACCCAGTGCTTGAACCCAGGTCCCCTAGATCAACAGCCAAGAGCACTAAACTGAAATAAACTATGACAAATTCACTACTCAACAACTCGAATTTTCCAGAGCTATTTTGAAGAATGAAAGAAACAAACTCTGTGCAAAGGCATTTTATGATGCAAGTAGTATATGTTGTCCTTTCCTCCCTCCAAGTGTATGTTCTCCATCACCTCATAATATTGAGACCATCATCCTCCCTTTTTCATTAACACACTTCAACTCTTCAGTATCCAAGTGAGCAAGTCAGCAAACCAATATTAAATGTTAAATGCTATTGCAGTTGTTCTACAGCAGAGTAGCAGGATAGCTGCATGATATTTAACATTTAATACATTACATATAAATCTTGCATATTGAGTAGTCTTCTCATACAGCTTTGTGGAACTAAGGTATATATTTCAATTAACCTACCAAGGACTTCTTAAATTATTCAGTAGAATAGTAAATATTTTCAGCTAATTAAAGCTAATGAGAACAATTGCGATAATACTGTTAATTTTCATAAGATTTACAGTTTCAGTTTATGATGTATATTTCCCATTGCCATTTGTTGTGGCTTTAATTGTTTATGAGAGAGAAAAAAAATAACTTTTACATTATTAAACAGTGTAAAACTTTGTTATTTATTTTCCCATTTTTTTCTTCCTAATATAGACCTGAAGATATGACACCTGAAGTGTGGGATTATATATTTTTTAAAAATGCCACCATTCCAAAAAGTGCCATTCCTAGGTTAGTTTTGGACACCATGAAAAGAGAATTTGAGTTCTGGTATCCAGTTGATCTACGCTGCTCAGGCAAAGATCTTGTTCCTAATCATTTAACATATTTTATCTACAGTCATTGTGCAATCTGGCCTACAGAACCAAATAAGTGGCCCAGGGGTATTAGAGCAAATGGTCATCTACTACTTAATTCTGAAAAGGTAAATTTAAATGATACAAAAGTCATAGTGTCTGATAAGTCTGATGATCATTGAATAATAAATATAGTAGTTAATTCTAGATTTAATGAAATATCTGTAGATTAATTAAAAACTGTAATACTCTTTATTATCCTTTTACTTGAAGTCCTATATAATATTATAAAGTGGTATCTCTGTCAGTGTGTAACAGAGTTCAGTTGCCAGAGGAAAAAGAGATGTGTTACCTGACATCAAGCCTATGTAAGCCTCAGTCTGTAGCTTTCCCTACATGTTAACTTTTAAAATTATATTTAAGTAAAAATTGAGTAAAAAAAGTTTAACATTATTTTATATAGTTATTTATTCCTTAATCTATCATTAAAGGAAATTATCAATTGGCTATAAGTTAAAATGTATTTTGCTAGATTATCAGAAGATTAGTTTTCATTGAATGGCAACTTGACTGAAATAAATTTTGATGTAGCTTTATTTGATGAATTGCTTTTCTGGAAGGAGCAAGAAAGCAAGCCTACAACTGTGGTTCAAGGAGGTGGAGTAATTTTGTAGTCTAGGCTACAGGAGCAGAGCCCCTAGTTTACTAATAAGAGGAGAAAAATATCAGTTTGAGAGTAGTTTGTATGTAGTAGTTATTTTGTTTAATAAGTGTAATTAATTAGTTGGCTAACTATCAGGAAAAAAAACTGCTAAATTTACTTACTCTGGGGGGAAAATTTGTACCTAACCATATTTTTCATTTATGAATATAAAAATTTAGTTACAAATTGCATTTTTGCAAAGAAAATTTTTGTATGTTTTTTTTAATTTGCTTTAAACTCTGAAATGAGTTGCATAGATTAAATTTTTTCTATATTCATATCATTGTACAATTTCCAGAATGAAATCAGTTATGCAGTTCTAAATAGAAGTGAAAAACTAGATTAGTATGAAACAGCAGTATTTGTCTTGAAAAATATAAAAATGATATCTAAACAAATTTTATATTGTAACATGGAGGTAATGGACAGAAAAAGGGAAACACCAAGGTTTGCAGAAAGCCTTTAGTTTATTTTAAACAGTGGTGTTTATGTGGCCCTGCCAAAGGTGTGAAACATGCAAATGACATTCCAGCATGCTTAGCATCCTGTCTATAAAGCAAACCCAGTGTAACTGTTATGTAATTGTTGGTACCAACATTGAGGAGAAGACCTTAGTGATTTTGAAAGGGACATGATTGTTGGAGTGCATTTGGCTGGAGCTTTCATCACTAAAACAACTAAACTTGCTAATGTTTCACAAGGAACAGTTTCCAAGGTCATGTCTGCATGAGAATCTAAAGGGAAGACATCATCTGCAAAAGCACATATTCCAGAAACAGGATATTCAAGCATTACTGCGATGTACAAAGCAAAACCTGCAAGCTACAGCTGATCAGTTGTGCACGGATCTCACCTTAGGATGTGAGAGGTCAAGTTCATCAAAAACAATGCATCAAAAACTCCGTAGAGCTGGATATCACAATTGAGTTGCACTTCACAAGCTACTCATCGCACATGTCTATGCACATTGCTGTGTCCAGTGATGCAAAGAGCTCAAGCAGTGGAGGAATGTTATATGGTCTGATGAATCATCCTACATTTTGTTTTCGACAAATAGATGAGTGTACATGTGGCACCAATGAAGAAAGCTTACAACTCTGCTGTTCCTACTGTTGAGGGTTCTGGTGGTTTTATAATGGTGTGGATTGTTTTCCTGTGCCATGGTTTGGGTGCACTCATTCGGTTAGTAGGCAAGATCAATGCCAATTGCTATTTGACAGTGAGTGGTCATCTTTATCCACGGTACAGCATTTCTTTCATGAAGAGAGAACTGTCTTTCAGGATGACAATGCTCCCATCTACAGAGCCCATGGAGTCACCAGTTGTGTGAGGAGCACAAGACAATTTTTTCACATACCATGACCATTGCAGTCATCAGATATCAACCCACTGGAAAATCTATACAAACTTCCTGAATGACATCTCAGGCACCATTTTCCAGCTCCATTGAATGAGCAGGAATTGATCACATTTCTTGTGGACAAATGTTGTCATGTCCCTCCTCCTGACTTTTAGACACTGGTAGACTCTATGCCATGATGTATACAGGCTGTACTGGACTCACATTGTGGTTCAATACTGTATTAATGATTTTGCATTGCTTTTTCTGTTTGTTTTTTTTTATCCATTACCTGTAGTTTATTTATTACAAAATAATGAAAAGCAATTAATAATAAAGGGATTTAAGACAGTTAATATTTTTTTCTTCACTATTTTAATTTTGCCTTAGACTTCAATCACCCACTGCTTAGTTACATCAATTTTATTAATTGATGGACAAATTGCTATAACTGAAATTGATTATTTGGCAAAAAAATTGGGTTAACCACTATTAGATCTGACATTTAGATAAGTGAAAAAAAAAATTCACCTCCTGAATTCAAACACAGGATCTTCTGATTGCATGCCTTGAGAGATAGATGAGCATTTAGACATGTGAAAATATCCACCAATCTACCTTTTAGATTTATCACTGAATCTTCTGGTTATGCACCAGTTGAGCTAAAGTGATGTAATTCAAGCTTAATTAAATAAGGTTATAGAAAAGGTGAAATCCAAATGCCATGTCACTATACAACTGTACTGTTTAAACTGAAGGGTAATGGAGTATTTTTTTTGCCATTAGCTTATTATGCACATCAGTGGATGTTGTGCACAGCATTTGATGTTCAATAATCTTATCAGTCTCAGAAGGTGACTATTTGTTATGAAATACTGAAATTCCTGTTAATGATAATCACAAGAGTTCAAAGTTCAAGGTTTAGACAAGTGAAATTTTTTGCACATTTATTTACTTCTTGTCTTGTTTTTAATGTTTATAATTATAAAAGGTGGGATGTAGAAATTAAAATATACAAAAAGTAGTACAATTTAAAAATAAAAATTTATTGTTATAACAAAAGAGTACAATTTAAAATTAATTAAGAAAAGTAGTATAATTTGTTTTTAACCTTTAACATGGTCAGGTTTCTGAAACTGAACTCACTCTGGTGACAAGGTTATTTTTGAAGTGTTTTAGACAATTAAAAAGTAACTTTAGAACATTACCCTGAAGTGACTAACAAACAGATATAGGTCATGTTATATATCAAAAGAAAGAGCATTTAATTGTGATCAATAAAATAGCAAAAATCTAAAAAAGAAGGTATATAAAAGTGCTTGCATATATATATTTTAAGAAAAATGCCAAGTTTTGCAATATTTATTCATTTTAGTTCAGTAAAATGTTTTAAAATTAGTATTGCAATATTTCCTAAATTATTTCATATTATAATATAAACCATTCATAACATTTCTATTATTGTTTGAATCTATCATTTTTTAATGTTTTAGTCATTTATGCAAATAACATAAAATGTAATCATTTAGTTTTTTTGGTGATTCCAAACTCCAAGACTAAGGAAATAGTGCCACAAAAATCTATTTTGTTTTAAAGCAAGATATTTTAATTATAAATTAAAAATTATATTTAAAAAAAATGTGAAAGAAAACTGATAAAAAATATTTCAAAGTACATAAAATTTAACTTGAAGCATTGAAATCAAACCATTTTGAGATCAATCTCCATAACTGCTAGAAAAGTTTAATTTTGAAATAATACCAAAAACTTTGTTTAAAAATAGAATTTTTTAAATATTTTAAATGTGTTGAAATGTAATTGAAAAATCGTTAAACAAGTTTATCCTTTTAAAAATCGAGTTTTCCTATGTAATTCTGTAAGCTGATTCTGTTTAATGCCACCATAATCTGACATACATGGCAGGCACAACAACCTGGCAACTGAGGCAAGTTGCTCAAAGACCCCATAGTGATAAGTGCCCTAACTTTGATAGAGAAATTTTGTAAGTTGAATCTTTAAGGGATCTATTGCTATAGGTTAAATAGTTTATATGAAAAGAATATTAATTTCATGGCACACAACCTTTTTATTTGTAGGACTAACATTAGAAATGGACATTTATGAAATGCAAGTAAACAGTGTTAATCATTCAGTGCAGCACATAACTAAATGCTTTTGATATTAATGAATTAATTATTAATTTATTATAATATATAATAAAATTTGATATTAAATACATAAGAATTGCTTTGAATTAAACTGTTTGCCAGTATAATTGAGGCTTCACTGATTGCTTGCCCAGGACTCAAAACACTTCACCAGCCCTGCTGACATATACCATAGTATAGTTTCATTTTGTTTCAGAATAGTTATCATTCTATTTAATTGAAGGTAATATATTTGAGGAGCAGTAAAAACAACTTTTAAAGTAGCAAAGTGAAAAGAATCCTTATTAAAATTGAGAGTGTACTAAAATATTAACCAAAAGCAATATGCATAATTGCTGGAGGACACAACTTCCACTAGTAAATAAAAATTGATATCTTCCATTAAAAGTTTTAAAAGCATTGCAACTTCGTTTGATGGAAAATGGCATCAATAACTGGACCAAAACTGACCAATAATCCACAGAACAACAGAGAGGAAACCGTAAACATCTGCATTAGCATTTGATGCTATTTACAGTAACAAGCATGTGAATTCAATCCCTGCAGTCACAGATGGATTACTTTTAAACTTTATCCAGTGGAATCAACAGGTAAAAACATATATTTTTAAATGTGATCAAAAAATTTTGAAAAATGCCAATTTATGTTCAAATATATAATTTTCAATTTTGCATTATGAAGTGGTATACATTTTATGCACCACCAGAATCAGAAAGATCAAAATTATTAAACAAGTTTAGACTCCCAAAGGTCCAAATTTTTTTTATTTGAAGAGGCATTAGGAATATTCAAATATTTTATCATGGTAAAAGATAGATCAGTATGGAGCAAAATTACATTTTTTTTAATCAATGCATATGTAAACTTTGTTTTCCAACAGACATGCAAGTTGTCTGAAGAATGTTTTATTTTGAAAGCTTGAAAAAAATTAGCTCTTTGGTTATCCTAGTTGGTGCTTCATTGTATTATTTGAAAATACAAGATTTATAATTTAATACCAAAAATAATTACATAAAGATTTTCCTGCAGTTTTGGTGGCAAATCAACTTCATAGTACTTTTATCTAATTTTGTAATAAATGCTCTTATTACAGCACATAATTAACCTTTAAAGTGTTGGGTTTCTCACAATTCATGCAATTTTGGACAAAATAATTTTCAACTTTTTTCGAAGAAAAACAATTGAATTATCTTGCAGTGACTAAGATATATATATATCATTTACATAAATGAAAGAGCTTTCATTATAAATAATAAACTAGCATAAATTAAAATTTAAAGTGTCCCCTTTGATTATACATGTTGATAGAATTCCAAAATGAGAGGCCCAAGACATCTATGTCTGTTTTTAGTATATGTAAAACTTCAACTTTTAAAAATTAGAAATTGCCATTTGAAAATTTTCCTACATATCTCTTATAAAAATACGTAATTCAAATTCGAGAAATGATATACTTTTTAATTTGATGCATATTTGCTAAAGCCATCAATTGCAATGTTTTAGACACTGTATATGGGATAGGTGATTTGTTTGTTAATGCTACTTTATGCTGAGGCAACTCCCTGATTAACCTCACAAGTTTGATTTGAACTGTTATCAACAAATTTTTCCCTAAAGTTTTGAAAATCTCCAAAAAATTATAAAAAGAATGCTATATTTCAAAATGGAAGATTTTGGAAGTAATTGTGAAGTACACACCTCTGCCTTTTTTTCACCGTTTTACTCTTTTCTGCCTTAAACCTATTTCACTATTACTAGAATTATTTTTGTCATTTATATCAGCATTCTATGCATCTTTCCCACTCTTCAAATCAAAACTATTACTAAAAAAGTCTTCATTGCCAAAGCTTCTTGAAGACTGGCTGCAATGCATGGTGTCACAGGAGAAGAGAAAGTCATAGGTGTTCTAATTGCTCACTCACACTTGCAAGAGTGTGGAGAGCTGTCTGCTAAGTGGCTGCATGGTAAGTTGTTTACATGAATGATTTAACTCCAAATACTTCCTCCCAACAAATTTGGAATAAACACCCTTTGTAAAGTTAGTATTTTATTTCCTTTTTTTATAATTAAACATTAGTTTTCATTTCAGTAGATTTACTTTATTTCTGTAAATTATCAGTCTTTTGGTCGATCAATTATTATCGATTTTTCAAAGTTATGCTACATCAGATGGTCAGCTTAAAACTTGTTGCTGTGGATATTTTATTTAACATCGTATTAGGTTATGTGCTATATTTTTATTTTTTTCCTCTGTTTTCAATCAAAAAAGCTTTGATCTTTTTCTTTTCCTAAAGTGAATGAAGCCTTGGTTATGGAAGCAAAAATGATTTGGCATGGAAATCAGTCCTCATGTAGGAGGGCAATTTTGGCAAGGGCTTTTACCCCATCCCCCATCATCATCATCATCATCAAGCAGCCATGGGCTATGGAGGTCCAACCAGACCGTGCAATTTAGTTCTCCAAGCAAATCTATCCTGAGCTAAATCTACTGCATCTGGCCACTGCACACCAATTCTAACAAGGTCCTGTTTGACATTGTCTGCCCACCGCATCCTAGGTCTCCCCCTCCTTCTGAGGCCTTTAGGCACACTGTTCATAACCCTATTCGCCAATCTATAATTATTCATACGGGCAACATGGCCAAACCAACGGAGTCTCTCTCTGCACAATATGCTGCTTAAAGGAGGTTGCAAACTCCTTTGCCTAATCTCATCATTAGTTACAAAGTTGAACCACCTAATGCCCAAGATACTGCATAAGCATCTGGAATCAAAAGCATCTAGTTTCCTGTTATCTTGTTTACAAAGTGTCCAAGTTTCACTACCATAACTAACCCTAGAAAGAACCAAACTATTATACAGTCTAATTTTAGTCTTTAGGTGTATACGCCTATTTCTCCACACTCTCCATAGGTTCTTAAAAATCCTGGCAGCAATCCCTATTCGTCTGTTAATCTCATGCCGCACGTCACCATTATCTGTTACATAGCTCCCAAGATAATTAAACTGATACCTGCTCAAGACTGCAACCATTCAGATTAACTGAATCACAGCCTGCCTGACCAATTTTCATCACTTTAGTTTTCTCTCTGTTTATAACCAAACCTACTCTACTACCAGTCTCATCAACAGCTCGAATGAAAGAGTTCATCTCATCAACATCATTTGCCAAAAGGGCTAAATCATCAGCATAATCTAAATCAGAAATTTTCGTATCTCCAGCCCATTTAAGGCCAAAATCTTTCCCTTGAAGTGAATTTCGCATAACATAATCAATAACCAAACTATAGAGAAAAGGAGACAAAATGCACCCTTGTCGAACACCAGAAGTAATGCTAAACCAATTGCTACAAGCCTTACCAACTCTCACACACAACTCAGTGTTATTATAGAGAGCTTTCGTAATGTTAACTAACTTGTCAGGTATACCATATGATCTCACAATCAACCACAAATTATGACGATCAACAGAGTCGAAAGCCTTTTTGAAATCAACAAAGCTAGCAACCAAAGGTTTCTGAAACTCTAAACATTTCTCAAGAATCTGCCTAAGTGAAAATATCTGATCCACACATCCCCTACCACTTCTGAATCCACATTGCTCATCACGCAATTGACTGTCAACCAGATTCTTAATTCTATTAAGCACAATCATGGAAAGAACTTTACCTGGAACAGAGAGTAGGCTGATACCCCTATAGTTATCACAAGAACTGCGATCACCTTTTTTGAAAATAGGGATAACAATAGCTCTGGTAAAATCCTTTGGAACCATGCCTTTATCATAAAAGATATTCAGAATTTCAGTCATCCAAGTGGTAACCGAAACATTCCCAGCTCTAAGCATTTCCATAGTAATTTCATCTACCCCTGGGGATTTATGAAGTTTAAGTTTAGAAACAGCCAAAATAACTTCAGATTGTGTTAGAGGGCCAACATTAAAGCCACCAATGCGTCTATCATCATTGCAAACAATGGGAGTAGAACTAACTACATTGTTTAGAACATCACTGAAATGCTCAGCCCACCTAGCCATGACAGAATCCTCCCCTTCTATAACCTTACCTTGTTTATCCTTCAATCCTTGTATGCCTGTCCGTTTTCTACCACACAAAACATTAACTATCTGGTACAGCTCTCTGCTGTTGTGCTGTCTAACTGCTTCCTCGGCTTTGTCAGCCAAACCATCAAGCCAAAGATTCTTATCAGCAGCTAACTGATCCTTTACAAGTTTATTAAGGTCTCTGTAATGCTTTCTATTAGGACTAGTAGGGTATTGATTAAGTGCATTCCTGCAGTTCTTTCTTTCCAAAATAAGCTCAAGTGCCTTATCACTCAGATAATTCTGACTCTTCTGCTCCTTTTTTCCTAAAAGAGTACTGTTAGTGTCCAAAAAAGCCTGTTTTAAATGATCCCATTCTTCCTCAACTTCAGTAGTAAGCAAACCATGACTGTCATAATGACTAAGTAACCTATCATGGTAAGCTTTGGCTATAACTGGATCTTTCAGAGCTTCAGTATTAAAAGTAAATTTTTTAACCCTAGTACAACACTTTTTAAGTTTAAGTTGCAACACACTTTTAACAAGGTAATGGTCAGATCCAATTTCAGCTCCCCTATATGACCTGGTATTCCTAACAGAACTAGCCCATTTGCTGTTAATTAATATGTAATCAATCATATTCTTATGTAGATCATCAGGTGAAACCAATGTGTACTTATGTATGTCGCGGTGTTTGTAATAAGTGTTAGTTATTCTGAATCCATTGAGTTTACTTACCTGTAGGAGACGTTGCCCATTGCAGTTACCAATACCAAAAGGGCCTATTACTCCTCACCAAAGGTCAGAGTCAGTACCAACTTTGGCATTGAAGTCACCAAGAACAAGGGTAATATCTCCTTTCTTGACAGAATTCAAAATATCCTGAAGTTGTTCATAAAACCTATCCTTCTCATCCTCATCGGCATCCTCAGTGGGAGCATAACAGCAGATAATTACATTCAGCAGATAATAACATTCAAGTCTTTAACGCTTGTCTGAAATTTTGCTGTAAGAAACCTTTCATTAATGCACTCATATCCTAGAAGAGCATTGCTAGTGTGTCTGTTGAGAAGCAGACCCACGCCTTGGTGATGCTTATTGTCGTCCCACCCTGAAAAGAGAAATTTAAGATTATTTTTAAGAATCTGACCTTTATCTGTCCATCTGGTCTCTTGCAAGCCGAGAATATCTAAATTATAACAGTGGAATTCTTGTGTGAGGACATCAAGAGAAAAAGCTCTGTGCAGAGTCCTCACATTCCAACTACCTACGGAGAGAAAATGGTTAGTGGGATGTTTAAAGAAACTATGTTTATTGAGAGAGGGAATGCCGACTATATCAAACAGCCCCCTAATCGCAGACATGGGGCAAAGACCCGTTCCCCCACTACTAAAGGCTGAAGCCATCTACACTGGAAGACTTCCTCCAATGTAGAATTTGATGATGGCAATAGAAGCAAAGAGTTCAGGTGCCTGCAATGACTTCTGCTCAGGATTATCCACCAGCTGATAAACATATCCTGTGAATCTATTCACTTGGGGCTGTCAACCCACAAACAAACAGAAAACACAGGGGAAGATTTTCCCTCCACAGAAGCCCACCAGTGCAGCAAAATCAGGATCCATAATCAAGCTCAGAGCCATATATCTGTCCAGTCCAGTAGGTTTATATGGTCAGCACCAGGACCCTGTGTGGTTGACCACTCCTCAGCAGGGTAGAAAAAAAAGAAAAGTAGCCATAGTTGTCCAGATCAGTAGGCCACACTAATCTGGCAGCCCTCCCCTTCCGTTCACTTCCACAAGAGAGTATATCTTTTGAAAGTTACTAACGGTCCGCACCATGAGAAGGCGGGGGTCGGACATTAGGTGCTAGGCCTGGCCGGTTCTATGCATCATCACAGGGGATTGGTGCATAGCTCTCCTAAATTTATATTGAATAGTTTTAAAAGCCTGTAAACAATTATTAATTAGTTTTTGAGTTTATGTTGAATAATTTAAATAATTATTTGTACTATTTAAATTTTTTATGATGTAATTCTCACCAGTCTTATTTATCAGTGTATATTATTTTGTATCAGTGTTTAAAAGTATTTTTAACTACACTGGTTTTCATAAATTAAGGAAAATCCCTGTGTTAAGTCAATGGGAAACTAACATCAAAGCTCTATAACTTCTAAAATAAGTTTTTTGTTTTGAAAAATGTGATTGCAGATAAAGATCTCATATTTCATAATTTGTAAAACTGATTTTAGCATGTGATTAATATTAATAACTTGTATAGTCCTTCCATTGGACTTCTCAGTGCGAGCTCCTGTCCATGGTTAGGGGACCACCCTGTGAAGGTTCTACTGGCTTGGGTACCTTCACAGTGTCCTGAATGCTCGCCTGCATGTTTGACGTGTGTGAAGACGCGTGTCTCTGGAAAGGAGAATCCTGGTCTTCTCTCCTCAGCTCATGACTGGGGGAGAGTCCCCTTTGGCCGCCTTGCCATTGGAGAGCCCATCCATCGCAGGGCTATGCAGCAAATTATGGGGCTGCTGCTATACACTGCTTTGGCCTCTGCTTCAGGAAAATGCAAGGTCCTGGGTGGACCCTCAGGATCAATCGGCTGGTGGGCAGGTCCTGCTAGGGTCAACTATGCAGATCGGTGAGTAACCTTGCCCACATCTGGGCAATGGTTTGCGAGTTTCCCAACAGATTTATTACTTTTGTAGTTTTCTTTCATTTCTGAGAACGAGTTGCTTCTCACTTTTCTTTATTTTGGTCTTCTTTTGTGAGACCACTTCTTTTGTGAGACCTCGGATAAGATTCTCTCATTTCTCTTTTCATTTTCATTTTGTTTCGTTGTGAGGGCTTGGCTCACTGGCTGTGTGGTATGATGCCTGGGCAGCCCTGGTGCCCATTTGGGCATCCCCTTGTTGGACTCCGTGGTGGGTTGGGACAATGGGCACTGAATCCCAAAAAAACACGAGTCCCAAAAAAGAATTCACCTGAGAATGCCACTAAAAGAGCTCAGCATGAGCCCCCGTTTTCTGTGTCTTCGTTGTCATCATCATCTTTGTCTTCCTTCGTTCCTGAGGTTCATGGTCATTCACTCTATGAGTGGTCAGGTTCTTGGGGACATATCCCCCTTTTTTATAAACAAGGGTTTGAAAGGTCTTGCAGGAGAACTGAAATTTGTCAAGTGCCAAAAACCTGGTGACTTACAGGTGGAGGCTACTTGCTCAAAATATTCGGAGCTTCTCTTGAATGTAACAGCGATTGGTGGAGTGGCTGTCACAGTCACTCCACACAAGATGCTTAATTCTTCCTTGGGTGTGATATCCGAGTGGGGCCTCCTCAATATATCTGAGGAGGAAATCCTCTCGGAGCTTTCATTCCAGGGAGTGACAGCAGTCCACCGGATTTCGACATGCTGTGATGGAAAGTTAGTACCCACCTGAGTAATATATATCCTGACCAATGATCCCACTATCCAGACAACCAACAATCCCACTAATTACTTTTAACACACCACACCTGCCTACTTCCATCAAGACAGGGTACTTACATTATGAGGTACAGCTGTTTAGACCCAACCCTCTGCTTTGTTTTCAATGCCAGAGGTTAGGCCATGCCCTCACAGCATGCCGGGGCAAGCCCACCTGTGCTTGTTGTGGCAGTCAGGATCATCTTGAACAGCAGAAAACGCATGCTGCATAAACTGCTTTGCAAACATCCAGTGTACTCTCATGACTGTCCAAATTGGCTGGAGGAGAAAGAGGTACAGCGCCTAAAGACCCTCCATAACAACAATTATCCAGAGGCGAGGAAGCTTGCTGCACCACCTGCCCCATCTGGCAAGGTCTCCTATGCCGATATGATTGTTGGAAAGTCCATCGTTAAGATAGCTTCTGTGACGGTGCAGACCGACATCAGTGTTCCACCTGCTGAATTTTTCTCACCTGCTGCCAAGTACCTCTTGACACAGGCAATCTTGACATCAACTCTGGTTTCTATTCCTGTGTCTGCACCTTCCGCTTCCACCACTGGAAGGCTTCCTCCATCCCGCTCACAGACAGCATGACCCTCCAAGCCACTGGGGCCAAAAAATTTTTTTATCCCCTCCTCGTTTGGCAGTCTCTGATTCGTATCCTTTGGATGATTCCAAGGACATGGGCACAGACCATCCCATTTTTCCAAAACCGTGGCTGGCGATGGTTAAAATAACCGAAAGTCATCTGCCAATTCTTCTAAGACCTGAGATGGCCACACTCCTACAATGAAACTGTCTTGGATTCCAGAGGAATATTGATGACGTAAAAGTCCTCCTGAGGGCACATGAACCCATTGGCATGAGTCTGCAGGAGACATACTTGCAGACAGTCAGTGATCTCACTGTTCGGCACTTCTCTCTTGTTTGCCAGGACTGGGATGGAGATGATCCTGTTCACGAGGGTGTCACCATTCTCATGAGCAACTATTCTCCATTCCAGGTCTTACCCCTCACCACCAACTTAGAGGCGGTTGCCATCCACCTCTTTGTGGAATTTTCATTGACTGTCTGTTCTGTCTATCTACCACCTGGAAGCATCATTTTCCAGGATGACCTCATCTCGCAGCTGCTGTCCCCCTTCCTCGTCATGGGGGACTTCAATGGACACAGTCCACTTTGGGGCAGTGCTGACACCAACGGAAAGGGCAGGGTCCTGGATCCATCGCTCTCCCTTTTGAACACTAGTGTCAATACATACTTCCACTCCTCAACCCGCACATTCACTGCCATCGATCTCACTATATTCTCTTCCTCGATCCTTCCACTCTTTACCTGGGAGATCAAGAACAATCCATATGGAAGCGATCACCTCCCCATGATGTGCACCATCTCCTGTGGGGGGGGGGGGGGGGCTTGCAGCCCTTCATGTGTATTCCAGTGGAAGCTTGATCAGGCTGACTGGAGTGGCTTCGAGCTCCTTTCTGAGCTCGATGATCAGTGTGAGTGAAAAATTCACACTGAAGAAAAAGACATTCATACACTTTCCCATTAAAAGAAACATTTTTCTTTAAAGAGGGATATTTAATTGTATTTGAAGGTTGCCAGTTGCAATGGGTGCTCAGCAGGGGAGTTCTATCTAGTATAAAGAGACCCCTAAATTAAAAAAGACACTAATTAACAGTAAATGTTTTTAATGTGTTTTTCCAAATGCAAGAAACCTACACTTTTCAAAATTACATTTTTTTTTTTATTTCTTTACACAGAAATTGTAGCCTTTTTTTTACTTTCTTGCCCCTCTACAACATTTTTTGCTCTAGGAAAACATGTTTTTATGATTGGATAAGCACAAAAACCTTGACATACAGTTTTAGGATTGAATTCCTCCACTAAATAATTTCAGGAGTACATTTTTTTCTGTTACAGATAGATAAAATTTGATTACCAAATAGTGTAACTAAACAAAGAAAAAAAAATTAAAACTATAGGGTTTTAATCCTGGTTATTGGAAAAATATATTTTTTTAAATTTACCAATAATTTTTCTTTTTAGAGATAAATCAAAAATTTTTTTGGTTTGATAGGTATTGAAGAAATATTAGGATTTGCAATTTCCAAATCTCCCAATGGCTTAAAATGTGCTTCTAATGGTGAAAAAATTTTGAATTTCCAACCTGTAAACGAATATTATGAAGAATTTATTTATACTACAAATTTGAATTTTGGCAGTGGAGTTTTAAACTCTACTTTTGTTTTACCTCTATACACAGAAAATATGGTCCAGCCAAAATATTTAATAGATTAATTATCTGAGCTAATCAACATGCAGTAATTGGTAGTCTTCATTATCAGTTTACCCTATTTTGGTTGGTTGGCTCAGTCAGTATTGTGCCAAGCTATTAATCTGCAGTTCCCAGGTTCGAGTCTCATCAGGACTAGATTCATCTTTCCTACCCTACCCTCATCCTCCACCCTTTCCTCAATGAAAAAGAGGATATCAGTGAGCTTGGGAAGGCCATCGTATGTCAGACGAGACTAAGCTGTGACCCCCATGTGTAGGAGAACCAACCATACCCTGTGCACATTAAAGAACACACTAGATTACCTTGATGGGAGGCTATCTTGTCTCCTAACAGTTGTCTAGTGGATCACCTTTCCCAATTATCTCTGAGTCCTTGGAGTCCTTGTGACTTGTTCATTTAGCCCAGTGTGTGCAAAAAATGCCACTCAGAGGTTTAGCAACACTGTAATTTGATATTACACCAATTCTTTTTTTAACCTCAGAAGAGTCATCTAGTTCATTTGACTTTTATACTCTTTAGTATAAAAATAGGACATTGAATGCAGTGCTGCTGAGGTCACATAAGGACATTGTTCTCCATTAAATAAATAATTGCAGGAATTGAATGTTACCAATTACAGATAGATAACAAATCAATTGCAGAAAAAGAAATACAAGTAGAGTAAATTATTATCATATTGCCTCTGTCAAACATGAGAAGTTTGTTTTCACAGAAAACGAAATTGTTATTTTCTCTGTATCCTCTAACAGTGGATATTGGAAGAAGTGTGTAATTCAGAAAATGCCAATCCTGTTACTTCCTTAGTATTTAACCTAAAAAAAGATTTTTTTTGTTTCTCTGAACAGAAGACTTCCTTGTCCCCATTCTGACCAACTGCAGGGTGAGGGTTTAGCAGAGATAAATTTCAAAGCTGGCACAGTTGGGACTTGAACCTGAGAACTGCAGATTATGAGCATAGTACCATCTGAGACTCAATTTGTATGAGGGAGAGAAAAAAAAACTGGTATCGTAAAACATAAAAAATGCATGTCCTAAACTACTTTATAGTTTTTCCTATTGTTGCCTATTGCTTACTTAAAAGTTATATTTATTTTAAACTAAATTAAAGTCTTAATGTTATTTGGAATCAAAACACTAGAAACAATTCTTAAAAACACTATTTTTTTTAGTAACATCTTACACTCTAAAAGTGATTCATTAATTGAAGAGGGGAAAAATAGGCCAGTGGCACTTTTTTTCTTCTTTTTTTCAGTTAATTGCTGAAGATTAATAAAAGGTCATTAAATCATTGTTTAAATTTCTACTTTTTCTCATAATTATGAACGAAAAATAAGTAAAAAGATAAATTGTTCCTTTGATTATAACTTCAAATAAAAGGAAACAATTTAATTTTACTTTCACTTATTTTTTATTGATAATGATGAAAAAAATTTAAATTTAAATTATGACTCTGCCCATCTCAAATTCATTTCTAGTGATGGTGATAAAGTGGACATGTCTAGTTATGTAATATAGTATGGAAGCATTATTCAATAGTGAAAACACAAATTATCTGTAGACATAGAATACAAGAAATAATTTTTCAGGAAAATGAGTGAGGTGAAACTCTTTTTTTTTATTTCTGCCAAATTATAGTCAGGAAGGGTTGTAATTCCAGCCCCTACCTCTCCCAACTCTTTCTCATTTGACATACTAATACAATAGACTTTTGATCGAATTAACCAGGAAGTTGAAAAAAATAATGTTGCATGAAAATAACATTACCTATGTGAATGCAACCACAAAATTGCAATGTGATAGTAAAAGATTTCATGAAGAGAAACATTTGTCAAGTGGCAAATGAAGGAAAAGAAAACTTTCCTCCTATCCTATTTTGAATGAAGAAAATAAGCCCATTTATAATATTTTCTAAAAAAAATTTAAGTATTTGTGCATTTTTTATGGATGATGAATTAACTGGAATTCTAATCTGGAATTGCTGTTTTCCATTCCTCATGGATAATTGGGTCTGTAAATGGTAGCTAGGTAGTCACTGGAAGGAGAGCTATGCACCAATCCCCTGTGATGATGCACAGAACTGGCCAGGCCTAGCACCTAATGTCCGACCCCGCCTTCTCGTGGTGCAGACCGTTAGTACCTTTCAAAGGAGATACTCTCTTGTGGAACTGGACGGAAGGGGAGGGCTGCCAGATTAGTGTGGCCTACTGATCTGGACATCTATGGCTAGTTTTCTCTTTTTTCTACCCTGCTGAGGAGTGGTCAACCACACAGGGTCCTGGTGCTGACCATATAAACCCACTGGACAGATATATGGCTCTGAGCTTGATTATAGATCCTGATTTTGCTGCATTGGTGGGCTTCTGTGGAGGGAAAATCTTCCGCTGTGTTTTCTGTTTGTTTGTGGGTTGACAGCCCCAAGTGAATAGATTCACAGGATTTGTTTATCAGCTAGTGGATAATCCTGAGAAGAGGTCATCGCAGGCACCTGAACTCTTTGCTTCTATTGGCATCGTCAAATTCCACATTGGAGGAAGTCTTCCAGTGTAGATAGCTTCAGCCTTTAGTGGTGGGGGAAGGAGTCTTTGTCCTATGTCTGCTATTAGGGGGCTGTTTGATATTGTGGGCATTCCCTCTCTCAATAAACATAGTTTCTTTAAACATCCCACTAACCATTTTCTCTCCATAGGTAGTTGGAATGTGAGGACTCTGCACAGAGCTTTTTCTCTTGATGTCCTCACACAAGAATTCCACCATTATAATTTAGATATTCTCGGCTTGCAAGAGACCAGATGGACAGATAAAGGTCAGATTCTTAAATATAATCTTAAATTTCTCTTTTCAGGGAGGGACGACAATAAGCATCACCAAGGCGTGGGTCTGCTTCTCAGCAGACAAGCTAGTGATGCTCTTCTAGGATATGAGTGCATTAACGAAAGGTTTCTTACAGCAAAATTTCAGACAAGCGTTAAAGACTTGAATGTTATCTGTTGTTATGCCCCCACTGAGGATGCCAATGAGGATGAGAAGAAGTTTTATGGACAACTTCAGGATATTTTGAATTCTGTCAAGAAAAGAGATATTACCCTTGTTCTAGGGGACTTCAATGCCAAAGTTGGTACTGACTCCGACCTTTGGGGAGGGTAACTGCAATGGCAATGGACAATGTCTCCTACAGATAAGTAAACTCAGTGGTTTCAGAATAACTAACACTTATTACAAACACCGCGACATACATAAGTAAGTACTCATGGGTTTCACCCGATGGGCTGCATAAGAATATGATTGATTATATATTAATTAACAGTAAATGGGCTAGTTCTGTTAGGAATACCAGGTCATATAGGGGAGCTGAAATTGGATCTGACCATTACCTTGTTAAAAGTGTCTTGCAACTTAAACTTAAAAAGTGTTGTGCTAGGGTTAAAAAATTTACTTTCAATACTGAAGTCTGAAAGATCCAGTTATAGCCAAAGCTTACCATGATAGGTTACTTAGTCATTATGACAGTCATGGTATGCTTACCACTGAAGTTGAGGAAGAATGGGATCATTTTAAACAGGCTTTTTTGGACACTAACAGTACTCTTTTAGGAAAAAAGGAGCAGAAGAGGCAGAATTATCTGAGTGATAAGGCACTTGAGCTTATTTTGGAAAGAAAGAACTGCAGGAATATCCTTAATCAATACCCTACTAGTCCTAATAGAAAGCATTACAGAGAATTTAATAAACGTGTAAAAGATCAGTTAGCTGCTGATAAGAATCTTTGGCTTTATGGTTTGGCTGACAAAGCCGAGGAAGCAGTTAGACAGCACAACAGCAGAGAGCTGTACCAGATAGTTAATGTTTTATGTGGTAGAAAACAAACAGGTATACAGGGATTGAAGGATAAACAAGGTAAGGTTATGGAAGGTGAGGATTCTGTCATGGCTAGGTGGGCTGAGCATTTCAGTGATATTCTAAACAATGCGGTTAGTTCTATTCCCATTGTTTGCAATGATGATAGATGCATTGGTGGCTTTAATGTTGGCCCTATAACACAATCTGGAGTTATTTTGGCTGTTTCTAAACTTAAACTTCATAAATCCCCATGGGTAGATGAAATTACTACAGAAATACTTAGAGCCGGGAATGTTTCGGTTACCACTTGGATGACTGAAATTCTGAATATCTTTTATGATAAAGGCATGGTTCCTAAGGATTTTACCAGAGCTATTGTTATCCCTATTTTCAAAAAAGGTGATCTCATTTCTTGTGATATCCTATATAGGTTTCAGCATACTTTCTGTTCCAGGTCTTTGCATGATTGTGCTTAATAGAAAGAAGAATCTGGTTGACAGTAAATTGCGTGATGAGCAATATGGATTCAAAAGTGGTAAGGGATGTGTGGATCAGATATTTTCACTGAGGCAGATTCTTGAGAAATGTTTAGAGTTTCAGAAACGTTTGGTTGCTAGCTTTGTTGATTTCAAAAAAGCTTTTGACTCTGTTGATCGTCATAATTTGTGGTTGATTGTGAGATCATATGGTATACCTGACAAGTTAGTTAACATAATGAAAGTTCTCTATAATAACACTGAGTCGTGTGTGAGAGTTGGTAAGTCTTGTAGCAATTGGTTTAGCATTACTTCTGGTGTTCGACAAGGGTGCATTTTGTCTCCTTTTCTCTTTAGTTTGGTTATTGATTATGTTATGCAAAATTCACTTCAAGGGAAAGTTTTTGGCCTTAAATGGACTGGAGATACGAAAATTTCTGATTTAGATTATGCTGATGATTTAGCCCTTTTGGCAAATGACGTTGATGAAAGGAACTCTTTCATTCGAGCTGTTGATGAAACTGGTAGTAGAGTAGGTTTGGTTATAAACAGAGAGAAAACTAAAGTGATGAAAATTTGTCAGGCAGGCTGTGGTTCAGTTAACCTGAATGGTTGCAGTCTTGAGCAAGTGTCACAGTTTAATTATCTTGGGAGCTATGTAACAGATAATGGTGATGTGCGGCATGAGATTAACAGAAGAAAGGGGATTGCTGCCAGGACTTTTAAGAATCTATGGATGGAGAGTGTGGAGAAATAGGTGTATACACCTAAAGGTTAAAATTAGACTGTATAATAGTTTAGTTCTTTCTAGGGTTAGTTATGGTAGTGAAACTTGGATACTTTGTAAACAAGATAACAGGAAACTAGATGCTTTTGATTCCAGACGCTTATGCAGTATCTTGGGCATTAGGTGGTTCAACTTTGTAACTAATGATGAGGTTAGGCAAAGGAGTTTGCAACTTCCTTTAAGCAGCATATTATGCAGAGAGAGACTCCATTGGTTTGGCCATGTTGGCCGTATGAATAATTATAGATTGGCGAATAGGGTTATGAACAGTGAGCCTAAAGGCCTGAGAAAGAAGGGGAGACCTAGGATGCGGTGGGCAGACAATATCAAACAGGACCTTTTTAGAATTTGTGTGCAATGGCAGATGCAGTAGATGTAGCTCAGGATAGACTTGCTTGGAAAACTAAATTGCACGGTCTGGTTGGACCTCCATAGCCCATGGCTGCTTGAGGATGATGATGGTGATGATGGATAATTGCAAGTCTGCTGTATTAAAAATGGAAAAAATTTGTATGGTTTTGGAAAATACTCCATTTAAAATTTTAAACACAAGCTCTCTTTCTTTCTTTCGAAAGTTCTGATTATAGATTATACCAGGGGTCAGGAACCTTTTTTGACTCTAGAGCAAAAACAGCAAAAAAAGGTAAATCTACAAATTTTGAGAGCTGCAAATTATAATCTTTATTAAATCAAGAGCCATAATAGAAAAAAAACTGCAAATTATATTATTAAAAAAAATAAAACCGTAATGTATAATTTTAAATAAGTGATATTGAAGTGTAAACAATATAGCCATTGAAAGTAATTATTAAAAAAACTGCCATTCATCATTGTGATTTTGAATTTTAATCTTCTTTGCCAACTTATTCAAATTTGGAGTGTATTGAGAGCATTTCAAATCATCAGTGCTTTTAAACTATCATATGCCAACCTGCTTTGATACTTGTTTTAAAACAACATTAAAAAAATTTTCATAGTTGAATGTTGAACCAAAAAGTATCAAGATCCACTTTTTAGAGTACTCAAAGACCCTGGCTTATACGAATAGTGAATTCTGAAAGAAAACTAACAGTCTCTAAATTGTCTGTAAAACAAACTGTGATTGCATTCTACTCTATGCAAACTATACTCCCCTTATCTTCTGTTGGCATCTTTCTGACCTCCCCCTCCCCCTCCCCCTTACACCACTCTCACTCTGTGCAGATTTCATAGTGTCAGGAAAGCCATTGTACATATGACATCCTCATGACTGGCCTATGGGGAGTCCATAGTCAAACACCACATGTCTGAACCCTCCTCCTCCCCTAATATTGGGAAAGTCCATTTTCTCCAACTCTGAAGTTCCAATGGAAGCACAATACATCAAGCTTCTGTTATAAATTCAATTGTGTTTTGCAAGTTTTTTAAGAGTAAAATTTCTAAAATTTGTAACTTAACTAACTTTATTTATTAGATGTCTAAATCTACTGGCAACTTCCTTACATTATCTGAAGCAGTAGACAAGTTTTCTGCTGATGGTAAGTACTCACTGCTGATAGTATCAATAAAGAAACTATTTGTTTCTCCTTGGCTGTTTATATATATTTATATAATTCAGTGCATTGTTTATTTTCATAGAGGTTTACTATATTATTCCATATTTCCTCTAATAAACATTAAGTATTAAATTAGACCTCTAATAAACATTCTGATAAACTAACTTTTCTAACAAAAAAGTTCTACTTGCCTTTCACTATTCATCAGTGTTTGATAGCAGCAATATTTCTAGTATAAATATTAACACCTCTAAAAGGGCTAAATGCCTCCACAAAAGAGAGAAACTTAGAATACAGTGGATGGACAATGTCAAACTGGACATTTCTAGAATTGGCCTGCAGTGACTAAATACAATAGTAGTATTTCAGAATCAACTTGTATGAGGAACTAAATTATACAGTGTGGTTGTCCATCTGTAGCCATAGCTACTTGAGAATTTTGCATGTATGACACAGAATGACCCTTATTAAACTGCTGGCTGAGTAAGAATATATGTAAGTAAGCATTATACTGTATATATATATGCAAAAAAAAGTATTAATTGCAAATCAAATATGAATAATGTATGTTTTTAGAATGTTAACTAAAAGTAAAAAGTCTGACTTCAATGTGTTTTCCAAGTGGTTAGTATGCTTGGCTATTGATCTAAGGGACCTGGGTTCGAGTCCCAGGTAAGGCTTGGATGTATGTGTCGTTTTTCTGCTGAGGTCCTGCCATCCTCTCAGATCTTCTACTTTGGCATATAAACTGACATGGCTCCTGTCAGACCTCTGTGGCAAGCAGCTGCTTCAGGAGGTTTTTATTTTTATTTTTTTATATAAATGTTTAGTATTACCAATATATGTATAAACATACACAAATTTTTGTTTTCCAAATGAACCTATTGATTTTTTAATTCAAGATTTAATTTAACCTTATGGTGAATGAATGTTAAATCATTTTATATGTTAATATGCTGTCTCATTTTAAAGCAAGAATTTTAAAATTGAACAATAGTCATAAGGAGTGCTCTTCAAATGTGTCATCAATAAGGAACAATTATTATAACTGATATCTCTCAATAACATGATTCATGTGTTGGACCAGTATATGAATAATGTATAATGGTCCAACACCTGGATCATGGTGTTGGACCAGTATATATTATTGTTAGTTATTTCCTCTTAATGTAAACTAGATTGCTTCTGTCCCTAGTGTGTTGTCACTGATGACTACATGATATAAATCTGACCTCCAAGCAACTCTCTCACTGTACACTGTAATGCAGTCGATGATGGGATGGCATCATCCATCAAAGTCAACAATGGATGGTGTGAATGCAGCTCAACTCTCACAGTCATCTTCTAATTGTGCTCCCTGACACAGACATAGACAGTGATGTCATTTCAATGTTGCAAATATGACTGCTTGTAGCAGCTCTGTTTCCTGTTGCTAGTCAGCTGATCCATCGATCCTCCCATTTGGACATTTTTCTAATGTCACCAGAAGCTTGCAATGTGTCCAGGTACTTCCCTGATAATAAGTACATGTTGCTACTTATCATTGCAATAGCATCAAATCATTTGGGCATCATGATCCAAATGAACAGCAATATGATGTGTTGACCATCCAACTTCTGATGATCTGATCACTTTCATATTCTGTTAGCTGTATATAATGTCACATTAGATGTGTTAATCCTTCCAAAGTTCATTGTATATATGTATACGTTGACAGAATCCAAAATGAGAAACCGGGAACATATGCATCCTTTTTAGTACAAAAAAAATAGATTTTTTAAAAATAAAAACTGCTGTTTAAAATTTTCTTATATATATATATGTTATAAAAATACATAATTAAAGCTTGAAAAATAAATGTTTTCGTTTTTCATTCAATGCATATTTTATTAAATTACCATATGAATAGTTTATTAAAGCTATTCTTAGAAGATAGATCTTAGATTGCCATTTCTTAGAAATTCTTAGATTGCTATTTCTTAGAAGTGCTATACGTTATTGCTGATTTTTCTGTGAACATTACTCTTTGCTGAAGCAACCTTCTGATTTAAGCTTATAAGTTTGATTTTAACTATTATCAACAAATTTTTCCTTAAAGTTTCAAAAATAGCATGAAAATGATGGGAAAAAAACTGCTATTTTTAGAAGCAGCAGATTTTGGAAGTAATTGCGAAGTATGTACCTCCCCCCCCCCCCATTTTACACCCTCTTCTTCCTTAAACCTATTTCACTATTCCTAGAACTATTTTTATCATTTATATCATGCCAGCATTCTATGTGTGTTTCCTACTCTTCCAATCAAAACTAGAACTAAACTAGAAGAATGCATATAGCCTCTGGTGCATATGAGAATCTTGTTTTCAAAGAGAATGAGCTTTTTCCTTTACCTACTGACCTACTTTTTTTCACTGTTTCATTCCTTAAAAGTTTTACTGTTTCATTCCTTAAAAGTTTTAATTTGAGCTAGCAGATGATGGGGGAAATGCAAAGTATATGTTATTTTTTCTCTTATTATTTCTTCATTTTTCCAGTAAAAGAACTTTGATTTTGTACTGTTGAAAGTGAATGCAGTCTTGAATACAGAAGTAAAAAGGACTTCCTTGGCACAGAAATAAGTTCTCACATGAAAGGGTAATTTCACCAAGGATTTTACCCCCCCCCCCCCCCCAGCAAAATTTCATTAAAAAATTATAACTACAAGGTTTTAAGTTTATATTAAATGATTTTAAACACACACACAGTATTTTAGCTGTGCCACTATAACAATATAGATGTTATTTGCTTTTTGGTGCACTAACTTCTATGTTATAGTTCCAGGTGTGTTCAAACATCTGTTTTTGTAGCTTCTGTTATTGCAGCAAAATTCCCAACAGTGGATCTGAGACACATTTGAAATGACTAGAAACCATAAAATTTGTATATATGTGCCATATTGGATTCAAAGGGTTATTAAAGTAACAGTAATTATTTAACTTTTATATGGTATAATATTACCAAATGGTATGGTTTCCCCAACTTTTTAATTTGTGAATAAAATATTTTGAAAAGAAGTAAAATTCATTTATCTGAATAGCATAAAGTTTTTCTGATATATTTTCAGGCATGCGATTATCTTTAGCTGATTCTGGTGATGGTGTTGAAGATGCCAATTTTGTTGAAAGTATGGCAGATGCAGGAATTCTCCGACTCTATGCATTTCTTGAATGGGTGAAGGAAATGATTGCTAGCAGAGCACAGATGAGAATTGGCTCTGTTGATATGTTTAATGACAAAGTATTCATTAGGTATGTTTTGTTCAATTCTTTGGTATCAGGGCTATCTAAAGAGGTACTTAAAATTTTGTAATGTGGAAGTTACCTTGAAAAAGCCATCTTGCTTTCATTATTGAGCTCGATGAATGTGTATAGTATTAAACTTATAGGATTTTGTTCAGCTTTGAATTTCATCATCGTAGAAGTTATATAAACTGCTTTATTTTTGATAAATTAGTTTATTTTGGTTTTTAAGGTATGTGAGCAAGAAAAAGTGTTGTAAAAAAATAGTTACCTTTTTATTGTCTAAAGAAAAATGCAGAAACTCCATAGTACAAGAGTATAACCTTTATACCCTTATACCACTGAGATGGGATTCATTAAGACCATATATTTGATTAAAAATACGTAAGTGGATTGGGTTGTTTTGCCTCTGAGAAGCACATTTTTGTATATGGTAGGTTAAATGTCAGGGTCCAAAAGGCTCAGAAAAGTTTGGGGATAGGGATCCACTTACAGCTGCTAGGTGATAGATGGTAGCTTTCTGTAAGGACCATCCAATGTATTCGTTATCATGCACAGGGTATGGTTCTCTTGCATATGGAGCCATGAATTAACATCGCATCCAATGGATTGCAGTCTTTCCAAGTCCATCTTTGTGCCCTTTCTCACTGATGGCAGGTAAAGGTTAGCAGAGAAAATATTCAGTGCTAACTCTTGGGACTTGAATCAGGGAAATGCAAATTATGAGCTTGGCATGTTACTGACTGAGCCTACTCCCCCCACCCACCCACTACCCCTAACAGGCAAAAACAAATTTAAATTGTTTAAAAATATTAAATATTTAACTAAGTTTTATAATTGTGTATAAATATTTAAGAAATCATAAATAGTTCTTTCCTTATAAGGATCTTGAAACTCATTCCTACATCAAATATAATTTAATATCTACAGTTTCACTGTAAATTTCACAATTTCAGTGTGGATTTTTGTTTCAAAACCAGTTTTACCTGTCAAAAGCTGTGATGCCCCATCGTTCACTTTTACTTTACCTTAACCAGTTTTGCTTAATTTACGTTATATTTATCATTTTGGGGATTTTTTATTTCCTTTTTGGCATCACAGCGCTCGTTTCCAAGAGTTAGGAGTTGCACATGCTCAACTCCGATCTTCTGACTGTCACCTGCTAAAGTGCGTGCACAAGGACACGCCCCCTCTTGCATCATAGCTTGCCCCGCTTGTTGATTTATGTAAATGTCTTTCTCAGAATGCAACATGACACATGCCGACTTTGTACCTCTTGTTAAAACCTGATGACATGTAGTCACAGTAGCACAGTAGTTAGTTAGCACATAGTAAGTGTACGTAGAGCACAGCACAGAAGTGAATAATGTAGAAGTGAGTGAGCTCAGTAGAGCATAAGCATGTAGCATGGAAGAGTGCTCAGTTAATGTATCTTCTTCATTGACGTTTTGGTAAGTGATTTTTGGAAATAAATTTGTTTGTTATTTAAACCTTTTGAGTCTTTACTAATTTTTTCTCTTGAGCAACGTGAATTAAGTTTTGATTATATTTAGATATTTAAACTTGACAATCATATTTTGGATTCTTACTCATTAACGCTCGCTGGTATTTTGAATCCTAATTTAACTTTATTTATTTATTTGGCAATTTGTTAATTATTGCCTAGCGCCCGACTGAACTATCTGGAGCATAAACTAATTGGATCAGAAAAAGGGTTGGAGTGTTACAAAGCATTTGAGTGCATTTAGTTCAAGAGGTATCAGTTTATAATTAATTGGTCAAAAGTCTGGTTGGGTATTCGATTCAGAATTCAACTTAAATGCAGGAATTGTAATTGGCAGCGTCTGTGTGTCAGAGTTTGATAATAGGTTTCAGACTTGTAAATTCTAAACTGCAGGTGATAGCTGCAGTTTAGAAAAACTAAACTATACATAGAAAACTAAACATAGAAAAACTAAATCAGTAACCACCTCTGTGGAAACCACAGTTTCCACAGAAGTGGTTACTGGTTTAGTTTTTACACCAGCTATCACCTGCTGAATAGTTGATGATGAAATCATAATTGGTAGTAGATGGCTTTTTATCGGGGAAGGAGTTCTGCCATTGAAGTAACAGTTCATTATTAAAAATAAAAATGAGTTTTTGTTAGTTTTTTCATGTCCTTGTGATTATTAGTTGGTCAAGTAATCACCATTCAGTCGATGGTTGACAGAGTCAATACACTATTGTTAACTGCTGACACCTAGAAGAACGTTTCCTTGAACCACATGGTTTTCATACCATGTTACCATCATAATCTTATTCAAGCAAGTGTGAATCACCACTGCCCTAGCTACTCTGGTAAGGAAACTGGTTCATAACCAGGAGATTCTGCATTCAAGTCCAGAAGGAATATTGTTATTTTTTTTTACACTTGCCTAGTTATTAAAACTATTAATATCAGGCTGCCTCCTCCAGGTAGCTGTCAAATATGCATGTTTTCAATTAGATGCAAAGAAATTTTTTGAAGCTACCTCTTTTTTATAGGAGATTTCAAGTCCTTATGGTTGCAAAATTTCACCCTAATGGTTACAAAATGATGACCATGTTCTTTTTTTATATATTTTATGGTTTAAAACTGTTTTGATATTTATAAATTATTTTTATCAGATACAATGCAGAAAAATACAAAGTAGAACACATCAATATTTTGTTTTAAATGATATCAGTGATGATTTTCACATTTTTTTTTAATTTATTATTTATTATCTTTAAAATATGTAATTATAAAAGTAAAACAGTCAAATTACCTTTCAAGCAGCAGCTTGCCACCGAGGTCTAACAGGAGCTTGTCACTTTAATATGTCATGGAGCATCTGTGAGGAAGGAGAGATCTCAGCAGAAAGACAGATACAAACATCAAGAAAACAGCATATTTTTTTCAGAAATATTTTGTTGATTCTGATAGCGAATCAATTTATTAGGTTTCCTTGATTCAGAGGCTGTATATTGATTCCAAGTAGAGCATAATATTAATGTTGTGCATTTTTCCTCTGTTCTACTCCTAGAATTATTTTTATTGCTCCCCAAATATATATTGTGATTAGAAAGAATGATCAATTTGAAACTTGACCAAAAATGAAACCATTAGGTAAACTTTAATCCCAAATAGTAGCTGCCTAAGAAAATATTGTATTACTGATTTGATTGCAAAACTCAATTTTTAACCCTTCCAGGGTCCAATATGAATATAGATGTTGATAGAATTCATCTGTTTATTTTTAGTACAACAAAAAAATTCGATTTAAAAAAAAAATAGAAATTAACATTTGAAAATTTTCTTATATAATCTTTTAAAAATACATAATTCAAGGTTGAAAAATAATATTTTCTTTTTTCATTTGATGCATATTTATTAACTATGATATAAATATTCTTAGAATATAAAAATTCTTAGAAGCACTAATATGGTATTGCTGATTTGTTTGTTAATGTTACTCTATGCTGAGGCAATCCTTGATTTAACCTCACAAGT
Organism: Ryuthela nishihirai; assembly: GCA_038380435.1. NCBI lineage: Eukaryota > Metazoa > Arthropoda > Arachnida > Araneae > Heptathelidae > Ryuthela > Ryuthela nishihirai. The sequence continues at coordinate 90,925,117 of JAWZYU010000004.1, read as the reverse complement.
GTAATTTGAACTATTATCAACAAATTTTTCCTAAAAGTTACAAAAAAATCCTTAAAATTAACAAAAAACTGCTGTTAAAAATGGAAGATTTTGGAAGTAATTACCAAGTATGTATGTCTGGTATTTTTTTTTCTGTTTTACACTTTTCTGCCTTAAAAACCAATTCAGTATTCCTATAATTATTTTTATCATTTATATCATTTATCTCAGCATTATATGCATCATTCCCTATCTTCAAATCAAAACTATAAAAAATGAGATTTTTCATAGCCAGGAGCATCTTTAATTCACTGCATGGTACCATGGGAGAGGAAGAAGTTGCTGATGTTAAATGCTGATGTTAAATGCATATATATATATGCCATAATTCCTTTCATTAGTTATTTAGCAAAAAAGTTCTAAATTAAATTTTTTTGGACTGGTTATAGTAAAAAAAAAATAGCTGGGCCTCTGGCGGTTTTTCAAATGGGAACCTGGAAGAGTTAAAGGATAAAACTTATTTTCGTGCTAGATTTAATTATATTCTGAGTAATTTCATAGCTAGCACTGACAAATTATTTTGAAATATTATCAATGAAATCCAACTTTTCCATTACAGTACCTTTGTAAATTGATTTGGAAATGATTTTATATCATTTCCAATGGTTAAGTTAAACTTTTATATACTTTAAAATATTTTTCGCCTGTTAATGGTAGTTAGGTAGTCACTGGAAGGAGAGCTATGCACCAATCCCCTGTGATGATGCATAGAACCAGCCAGGCCTAGCACCTAATGTCCGACCCCCGCCTTCTCGTGGTGCACACCGTTAGTACCTTTCAAAGGAGATACTCTCTTGTGGAAGTGAACGGAAGGGGAGGGCTGCCAGATTAGTGTGGCCTACTGATCTGGACAACTATGGCTACTTTTTTTTTTCTACTCTGCTGAGGATCCTGGTGCTGACCATATAAACCTACTGGACTGGACAGATATATGGCTCTGAGTTTGATTATGGATCCTGATTTTGCTGCATTGGTGGGCTTCTGTGGAGGGAAAATCTTCCCCTGTGTTTTCTGTTTCTTTGTGGGTTGACAGCCCCAAGTGAATAGATTCACAGGATATGTTTATCAGCTGGTGGGTCATCCTGAGCAGAGGTCATCGCAGGCACCTGAACTCTTTGCTTCTATTGGCATTGTCAAATTCTACATTGGAGGAAGTCTTCCAGTGTAGATGGCTTCAGCCTTTAGTGGTGGGGGAACGGGTCTTTGCCCCATGTCTGCGATTAGGGGGCTGTTTGATATTGTCGGCATTCCCTCTCTCAATAAACATAGTTTCTTTAAACATCCCACTAACCATTTTCTCTCCATAGGTAGTTGGAATGTGAGGACTCTGCACAGAGCTTTTTCTCTTGATGTCCTCACACAAGAATTCCACCATTATAATTTAGATATTCTCGGCTTGCAAGAGACCAAATGGACAGATAAAGGTCAGATTCTTAAAAATAATCATAAATTTCTCTTTTCAGGGAGGGAAGACAATAAACATCACCAAGGCGTGGGTCTGCTTCTCAGCAGACATGCTAGTGATGCTCTTCAAGGATATGAGTGCATTAATGAAAGGTTTCTTACAGCAAAATTTCAGACAAGCGTTAAAGACTTGAATATTATCTGCTGTTATGCCCCCACTGAGGATGCCGATGAGGATGAGAAGGATAGGTTTTGTGGACAACTTCAGGATATTTTGAATTCTGTCAAGAAAGGAGATATTACCCTTGTTCTTGGTGACTTCAATGCCAAAGTTGGTATTGATTCTGAACTGTGGGGAGGAGTCATAGGCCCTTTTGGTATTGGTAGCTGCAATGCAATGGGCAACGTCTCCTACAGGTAAGTAAACTCAATGGTTTCAGAATAACTAACACTTATTACAAACACCGTGACATACATAAGTACCCATGGATTTCACCTGATGGGCTACATAAGAATATGATTGATTATATATTAATTAACAGCAAATGGGCTAGTTCTGTTAGGAATACCAGGTCATATCATCATCATCCTCAAGCAGCCATGGGCTACGGAGGTTCAACCTGACCGTGCAGTTTAATTCTCCAAGCAAGTCTATTCTAAGCTACATCTACTGCATCTGGCCACTGCACACCAATTCTAACAAGGTCCTGTTTGACATTGTCTGCCCACCGCATCCTAGGTCTCCCCCTCCTTCTGAGGCCTCTAGGCACACTGTTCATAACCCTATTCGCCAATCTATAATTATCCATATGGGCAACATGGCCAAACCAGTGGAGTCTCTCTCTGCACAATATGCTGCTTAAAGGAGGTTGCAGACTCCTTTGCATAACCTCATCATTAGTTACAAAGTTAAACCACCTAATACCCAAGATACTGCGTAAGCATCTAGAATCAAAAGCATCTAGTTTCCTGTTACCTTGTTTACACAGCGTCCAAGTTTCACTACCATAACTAACCCTAGAAAGAACCAAACTATTATACAGTCTAATTTTAGTCTTTAGGTGTATACGCCTATTTCTCCACACTCTCCATATATTCTTAAAATTCCCGGCAGCAATCCCTATTCATCTGTTAATCTCATGCCACACATCACCATTATCTGTTACATAGCTCCCAAGATAATTAAACTGTGACACCTGCTCAAGACTGTAACCATTCAGATTAACTGAACCAGAGCCTGTCTGACCAATTTTCATCTCTTTAGTTTTCTCTCTGTTTATAACCAAACCTACTCTACTACCAGTCTCATCAACAGCTCGAATGAAAGAGTTCATCTCATCAACATCATTTGCCAAAAGGGCTAAATCATCAGCATAATCTAAATCAGTCCATTTAAGGCCAAAATCTTTCCCTTGAAGTGAATTTCGCATAACATAATCAATAACCAAGCTAAAGAGAAAAGGAGACAAAATTCACCCTTGTCGAACACCAGAAATAGTGCTAAACCAATTACTACAAGCCTTACCAACTCTCACACACGACTCAGTGTGTTATAGAGAGCTTTCATTATGTTAACTAACTTGTCTGGTATACCATATGATCACACAATCAACCACAAATTATGACGATCAACAGAGTCGAAAGTCTTTTTGAAATCAACAAAGCTAGCAACCAAAGGTTTCTGAAACTCTAAACATTTCTCAAGAATCTGCCTAAGTGAAAATATCTGATCTACACATCCCCTACCACTTCTGAATCCACATTGCTCATCACGCAATTGCCTGTCAACTAGATTCTTAATTCTATTAAGCACAATCATGGAAAGAACTTTACGTGGAACAGAGAGTAGGCTGAATACCCCTATAGTTATCACAAGAACCTTTTTTGAAAATAGGGATAATAATAGCTCTGGTAAAATCTTTAGGAACCATGCCTTTATCATAGGGGAGCTGAAATTGAATCTGACCATTACCTTGTTAAAAGTGTCTTGCAACTTAAACTTAAAAAAGTGTTGTGCTAGGGTTAAAAATTTTACCTTTAATTCTGAAGCTCTGAAAGACCCAGTTATAGCTAAAGCCTACCATGATAGGTTACTTAGTCATTATGACAACCATGATTTGTTTACTACTGAAGTTGAGGAAGAATGGGACCATTTTAAACAAGCTTTTTTGGAAACTAACAGGGAAAAAAGGAGATATATATATATACTATAGGGAAAAAGGAGCAGAGGAGGCAGAATTATTTGAGTGATAAGGCACTTGAGCTTATTTCAGAAAGAAATAATAATAAACAGCCAGGAATAATAATATATATTTTAGAATTCTTGGAATTATTATTCCAGGAATAATAATATATATTTCAGAAAGAATATAATAATAAGCAGCCAGGAATGTCCTGAATAAATACCCTAGTAGTCCAAAAAGAAAGCATTACAGAGAGCTTAATAAATGTGTAAAGGATCAGTTAGCTGCTGATAAGAATCTTTGGCTTGATGGCTTGGCTGTCAAAGCCGAGGAAGCAGCTACACAGCACAACAGCAGAGAGCTATACCAGATAGTTAATAGTTAGTGTTTTGTGTGGTAGAAAACGGACAGGTATACAGGGATTGAAGGATAAACAAGGTAAGGTTATAGAAGGTGAGGATCCTGTCATTGCTAGGTGGGCTGAGCTATTCAGTGATGTTCTAAATAATGTGGTTAGTTCTACTCCCATTGTTTGCAATGATGATAGATGCATTGGTTGCTTTAATTTTGGCCCTATAGCACAATCTGAAGTTATTTTGGCTATTTCCATACTTAAACTTCATAAATCCCCAGGGGTAGATGAAATTACTACAGAAATGCTTAGAGCTGGGAATGTTTCGGTTACCACTTGGATGACTGAAATTCTGAATATCTTTTATGATAAAGGCATGGTTTCTAAGGATTTTACCACAGCTATTATTATCCCTATTTTTAAAAAAGGTGATCACAGTTCTTGTGATAACTATTGGGGTATCAGCCTACACTCTGTTTCAGGGAAAGTTCTTTGCATGATTGTGCTTAATAGAATTAAAAATCTGGTTGACATTCAATTGCGTGATGAGCAATGTGGATTCAGATGTAGTAGGGGATGTGTGGATCAGAAATTTTCACTTAGGCAGATTCTTGAGAAATGTTTAGAGTTTCAGAAACCTTTGGTTGCTAGCTTTGTTGATTTCAAAAAGGCTTTCGACTCTGTTGATCATCATAATTTAAGGTTTATTGTGAAATCATATGGTATACCTGACAAGTTAGTTAACATAATGAAAGCTGTCTAAAATAACACTAAGTCATGTGTGAGAGTTGGTAAGTCTTGTGGTAATTGATGTAGCATTACTTCTGGTGTTCGACAAGGGTGCATTTTGTCTCCTTTTCTCTTTAGTTTGGTTAGTGATTATGTTATGCGAAATTCACTTCAAGGGAAAGATTTTGGCGTTAAATGGGCTGGAGATACGAAAATTTCTGATTTAGATTATGCTGATGATTTAGCCCTTTTGGCAAATGATGTTGATGAGATGAACTCTTTCATTCGAGTTGTTGATGAAACTGGTAGTAAAGTAGGTTTGGTTATAAACAGAGAGAAAACTAAAGTGATGAAAATTGGTCAGGCAGACTCTGGTTCAGTTAATCTGAATGGTTGCAGTCTTGAGCAGGTGTCACAGTTTAATTATCTTGGGAGCTATGTAACAGATAATGGTGACGTGCGGCATGAGATTAACAGACGAATAGGGATTGCTGCCGGGACTTTTAAGAATATATGGAGAGTGTGGAGAAATAGGCGTAAAGACTAAAATTAGACTGTATAATAGTTTGGTTCTTTCTAGGGTTAGTTATGATAGTGAAACTTGGACACTTTGTAAACAAGATAACAGGAAACTAGGTGCAGCATGAGAAGGTAGGGTTAAACATTTGGTGCCAGGCCTGGCCGGTTCAATGCATCATCACAGGGGACTGGTGCATAGGTCTCCTTCCAGTGACTATCTAGCTATCATTTATAGATCAATCTTAAATGTTGCTAATTAAAATAAAATAGCAATAAAACTGAAATTAAAACATAAAACCTCTATAAACAAAATTAGTTTGGTAAGAAAATGTTGCTTTTTTATCAGTTTTATAGTTCCTTGTAATACCCAGAATGGAAAAAACAAGTGTCTAAGGAAATATATTATTTTTACCAAATGAGATATTATCATTTTTAACAAAAATCCTGTTGTCTTATACAAAATTTCAAACTTGTTTACCTACTTTGAAATCCAAAACAATTGTCTGATCATAATTTTATTTTAGTCCCATATTTTATGTCCAACACTAAAAATAGATTTAAAAAAACTATAAAATTTTATTCGTATAGATATCTGATATTTATGTGTATCAATCTTTCAGTTGATCAATAATTATCAATTTTTCAAAGTTATCTATAAATATTTTGTGGAAAAAATTTTGCTGACACAGGCAAAATTTTTTCCACAAAATGTTTATTGATATATTGAAGTTAAAATGTCAGCCAGGTAATGCTGTGATTGTCATCTGTGTTTCAGAGTTATACTACATCATGTGACCGGTTTACAACTTGTTGCTGTGGATATTTTATTTAACATTGAATTAGGTTATATGTTTTTTTTTTCTTTTATTATTTCTTCGTTTTCCAGTAAAAAGCTTTGATTATGTATTGGTTTTGGAAAATAAATGAGGTCTTGGATACGAGAGCAAAAAGTACTTCCCATTAATGTGAGCAGTCGAAGTCACCTGGCCCATGTTTTAAAATATACGGCACTGAAAAGAATCATTAAAAGAAATAAAAATTATGTGTCAGGTAAATATTATAGTTTTCGGGAAAAAATTTCCTTTTGATTAATATATAATTTAACTGTTTTTATTCATCAGGTTTTCTAAAATTAAGCTTTAATTGCATAATCTTTTTTTTTTCATTGTATCACATAAAAAAAGTCTTATTAAATTCAACATGTTTATAAACTTGTTTAAATTTGTTTCTCATAAAATTTATAACTAAATTCTCTTTAATTTGGTATATAACATGACCTATTTCAGAGATTTGTGTTTTTTTTTTTATTCTAAAGTTGACTTGTTTATATGACTCATCACAGTTGACAAAAAGCCTGAACTTTTCTCAAAGTATGGTACCAAGCAAAAGATTACAAAAAGGGAGCAATTTTCTTTCTTCAAGTTAATATATTTTTTTTTTTGTTATTCTAGCACTATCATATAGTTAGTATGGTTCTTTGCATAGCTATGTCATGAAATGCTTTTTGCATAGTGTTTCAGAGAATGAAATTAAACATTTTATATTGTTGCCATTGTGATTCATAGTATTATTGATATAGAAATATTCCTTTTGTGTTGTTGTTACACAGAATGTGAATAATTGAATTGTAGTGTATAATAATATATGCATTTTTTTTTCAGTGAGATGAATTATGGTATACAGCAGACTGCTGAACACTATGAGCGTATGATGTTCAAAGAAGCTCTCCGTACAGGATTTTTTGAATATCAGGCAGCAAGAGATAAGTACAGGGAATTAACTATGAATGAAGGAATGCATCATGACTTGGTATTCAGGTTTATAGAAAACCAACTTTTAATATTGTCACCCATCTGTCCACATATTTGTGAGCACATGTGGAATTTAATTGGCAAGGCAAGTTGAATGTTTTGCATAACTTTTTTTAGTTGAATAGTATTAAAGATAACACTTTAATTTGTCTTTCTAATTTATAACAAATGTGAAGTTACATCATTTTAAGCTACCTCAAATCTTCAATACAACAAACTCTTGGTAACTGAAGAATTTTAGGCCCAATGTTGAGGCTTTACTATATTTGTGAGCCCATAAGTAATTGTAGCTAATATATAGGTCACAAGGGCCTGTTATTATCTCAAAATAGGCATATTTGAAACACAAGGGCATAGAATGGTCCTAGGAACTATCACTAGCTTCTGCAGGCCTTTACATACAAGGATATGTGTATTAACCAAGACGGAATTCTGGTTTAACTACTGTCTCAGAGCTAATGCAACACACAAAGTATGCTTTTAAGTTGGGTTGTTTTACCCATGAGTAAAACGTTTTGTACACAATTGGCTAAATGACCAGGTCAGAAGGACTGCAAGAGCTTAGAGAAGTTGTGGACAGCTGTTAGGAGAGAGATAGTAACCTACCATTAAGTGCAGAGGGGGCTCAATCGGTAGTGCACCAGGCTCATAATCTGCAGTTCTCAGGTTCGAGTCCCAGCTGGGCCAGCATTGAGACTTATCTCTGCAAAACTCCCTGCCCTACCCTCTGTCATTAGGTGACACCAATGTGCTTGGAAAGGCTGCTGCCCATTGGATGGGTCCTCATTTGCAGGAGAGCCATACTCTGTGTGTGTTAAGAACATGCTGGATGGTCAAGACAGGATGCTACCATCTGTCTCCTAACAGCTGTTCAGCAAGTCCCCTTCCCCCAACTTTCTCTGAGCCCTCAGGTTTGTTATATGGCCATTTAGCCCATAATGTGCCAAAAAAGTGCTGCTCAAAGGTAAAACAACCAACCAAGGCTATCCAGAGTGTTTTTATTTTATTTTTTTTTTCACTGGGTATGGCTTTCCAGCACATGATATGATGGCTGAATGTCCCATCCTATGAATGGTGGCCTTTCCAAGCCCATTGGTGTCTGTTTTAGGGCAGGGTGGGGGTTAGCAGATAAATCTCAATGCTGGCACATGTGGGACCCAAACCTGAGAAAGGACTTGGTATGAATTTTAATACCAACTAATGGTATATTTAGACTCAAACCTAGGAACTATAAATTATGAGCCTAGCATGCTGCCAACTAAGCCAACTCCATCCCAAACCTTTAGAAAAAGTAACCAATTCCCAAACCACTAAAGCCATTTAAGCTAATCGTGATGCCAGTAAGGTTTATCCCCATTGTTGTTTTAAGGAAGCATCTTTGTTTATAGTCATGAAGAAGATCCAACTTTCTATTAAGGAGAAAAAAAAATAGTGAAAGTATGATATAGTGAAAGTGTGATCAATATAATAAAAAAATTCTTATTTTTTACTGTGTATTTTTTTACAGCTGTGAAAGTTTAAGAAAGGGGGAAATGCTACTCAGATGTGTAGAAAAGTACATCTAAGGAGAATTCTGTTTGTTAGAAAGAACTTGCTACAACTATTTAAAATTTTCAGTTTGGTGATTTTTGCCCCTCAGATTAAAGTATCCTGAGCAGCAATTGGAGCTTAATGAAGACATGCCAATGGACAAATCTGAGCCTATCTGTTGAAGGATGCATAACATCCTATACACATTTCTCACAAAACATAAACTACTAAGTCATAAACAATATTGGTTCCAAAAGGGAAAAAATATATATATAAAAAATGCTATAAAATTGCTAACAGATTTCACAGACACATTTTATGAAGCCTTGAATCAGGGTGATAAGGTAGCAACATTGTTCCTTGATTTTTCCAAAAGCATTTGACACAATAGACCATAATATTTTATTAGATAAATTAGTGAATTTTAGAGTTAGAGGCATCTCACTACTCTGTTTCTGCAACTACTTAACAAATAGGATCTATATAACAAAAATAGGCAAAACTTTTATTTCTAGATGCCATGTCAAACACAGTGTACCCCAAGGATCTATTTTAAGGCCTTTACTCTTTTTGATATACATTAATGACCTGGTTGACACTAATATAAAAAGTCACTTATTAATGTATGCAGATGATATAGTAATCACCTCTTCAAATAAAAACCAAAGAATTATGTGTACGTTTTACAGGAAGATTGTAATACTGTTATACATTGGGTTAATTATAATAGAATTTATTTAACATTAAAAAAACCAAATGAATACTTTTTCACTCTCCACGAACTCACATCAATAACCATTTTTATGTATCAAAACACATAAAATCAACTGCATCTACAAGAGAAATATTTTTAATGCTACAGACTGTAACTGTACCGAAATAGAATTTGCAGAAACTATAAAATACTTAGGTCTATACTTCAATACATATTACTCTGGAATACACATAGAAAAAATCTTCAGAAGTTTAAGATTCTGTGCTTTGAAACTGCCTAAGTTAAGATATATTTTAAAAACAACTTGTTTAACCCTTCCAGTGTTCAGCCTGAAAAACTGGTTTACATCCAGAGGCCAAATTTAACTTTAGAACTTTTTTGCCAAATAATTAGTGAAAGGAATTATGGCATGTTATATGCCAAATTAATTAACATTTAATTATGGATTTTCTGAAAACAAAATATTTAACGAAAAAGATAATATGCTTCATTTTAATAGGACTTTTTTAGAGTCATGTAATAAAAAATGCATCTGGCAACACATAAAAATTTATTTAAAAAAAAGCTAATAGAAATGATTATAATGCATATGAATAGAATGGCTATTTATTTCTAAATAAGAAAAAAAAATTCTTGTTTAAAGTAAACATTTCTTCCATTTTGAAATTTTTTTCTCCAATACTATACTTTGAGAAAAAGTCCAGGCTTGTTGCAGTCCAATAAACAAGTCACATTTTTAATATTTTTAATAAATAACTAATCAACAGAAATAGCTCATGTTATATATCAAATTAAAAAGAATTTAATTCTGAATTTTATTGAAGTAAAAATTTTGAACACTGTAGTAACATATTAATTTTAATAACAATTTTTACAGGGATATACCAAAAAAAAGGTACACATTTCATAATTACTTCCAAAACTTCCATTTTTAAAAAGTAGCAGTTCTTTGTTAATTATCAGGAGATTTTAAAGACTTTAAGGAAAATTTTTTTGATAATAGTTCAAATCAAACTTCTGAGCTTAAATTAGGGGATTGCTTCAGCACAGAGTAATGTTAACAAACAAATTGGCAATACCTTATATAACTTCTAAGAAATGACAAATTATTTATATCATAGTTTAATAAAATATGCATCAAATAAAAAAAGAAAATATTATTTATCAAGCTTAAATTACATATTTTTATAAGATATCTATTAAAAACATTAAAATGGCAATTTTTATTTTTTTTAAAATCGTTTTCTTTTATTGTACTAAAAACGGATATATACGTTCTGGACACTGGAAGGGTTAATAGTCTATAATGTTTTTCAAAATGTTCTCCGCAGAGCCCTGGGGCTCCCCGAGACCTCTTTAGGGGCTTTGCAAGCACATAGACACGCTGACTTATTGAATAGTTATTTGTTTTCATTTTAATAGAACTAGGGTTATAATTGCAATATCTGTTTATATTGCAGATGTATTTTTAGTGGAATTGTTATTTGTAACATTGTATATTTAATATCTCTGTATTTAACTCATTTAACTTTTTAAATGGGCATTTCATTGTGCTAGGGTGTAAAATATCCATAATCATCAGAAAAAAAAATCTTAAAATGCTCCTCCCTTTTCAACTACATATCTTTGTGAGACCAGATTTTCTTTATACGTTTCAACCAAAGCAAAATATAGCAACAGATGAAATGCAGATGCATACATGCAAATCCAGCTGTCTTTTATTAAGATGGATGTTAGAGAGCTTTGGAAAAAATTAAAAAATATGTTAACAAGTAATGTTTTATTTTTACTATTTATTTATCTAGTTATTTATGATTGAAACTATAAATGAATTAATAAATATCTATTTACAAAATTTCTCAGTTTTAAATTCTAATCCAGCAAACATCAATTGATACAACCCACAATGAACAGTTACAATGTTAAAAGATGTGTATTTTTGTTTTCTATGTATGCAATAATAACCAAAAAATCAAGTATATGTATATAAACATGTATGGAAGTGGCATAGGACAGGAGCTCCTCATAATTTTTTTATCATTGAAAAGTGCTCCGAGACCAACAAAAATTGAGAACCCCCTAGTCTATAAAGCTATCTGTGAATAGATCATAAACTATGGTATAACAATTTACGGCACAACATACATTAAAAGGATTGGGGGAATTCAATCCCCAATTGCCAAAATCGTAATACCTGTCACCTACTGCACACATCTAACAATAGCTAAAGAAATTTTTAATTATTATCCTTAGATACTTATCCTTTTGAAATTTATATAAATATAACCTAACAATAAGTAATTTTTTTTATGATAAACATAAAGTAAAAATCTAACACAAAAAAAATACAAGACTGAAACAAAAAAAAAACTATTTTAAGTTACCAACTTTTTGAAACAACTACGGAAAATACAGAAACAATTTCAAAATACCACATGCTTTTATTCTCTTATCAAGAGAAATATTTTCCCTAAACTCTTTTATGTTATTGAAACCCAACCAAAAAGAAGTCCAAAAAAATAGATTAAAAAAAAACATTGACTATAACCAACTACTCAAACCCAAAGCAACTACATATAACCAATGTTTAAAAGAGATTTATTGTATTATACCTGAAAAAAGGTTTTCTATAGCGCTAAATAGATTAATGTAAACGAGAAACATTGTAATGTGAAATGTCCTATACATAAGGCATGAAATTCGCTTTTGAATTGGAAATTTTATTTTACTATCAATGTTCTATGTCAATGTCATTAATTTCTTTGTTAAATATTATGTCACATTTCATGTCGATATTACATTCATATGTTAATGTCAAACAATATTAATGTCACATCAAATGAAAGAAGGCTAATCATACTATTGTAGCAAATTGTAAATGTAATTATTCTATATCTTGCAGATAATCTTTAAACATTGTGGGTCACCTGTAATAATAAAATTTACTTGTACTGTGATTAAAGAGTAATAAAAAAAAAGGCATCATTAACCAATTCTGGTTGTGAATGCACAATTACCATGATAAACCAGCAGGTGCTTGCTTTGGCAATAAGGATCATGCTAATCTAGACTGTCTAGCTGACAAATTTCATAAATTGCATTGCCAACCATCCATCCAGCAGTCTTCTGTGACTGTCCTAAATAGATGGAAGAGAAAGAGGTACAGTGCCTCAAAATGATAAATCTCCTACTAAGATGAGAAAGCTGCACTTCCCATCACCTCTAACATATGCAATCTTTTTAAGGGTCATTGTCCTTGCTAACACCTAGAGGTAGATTTGAGTCCCAGCTGGGCCAGTGTTGAGATTTATCTCTTCAAAACTTCCTGTCCATGGTTGGTAGGAGACACTGATGGGCTTGGAAAAGCCACCATCTGTCAGATGGGACATTAAGCCATGGCCCTGTGTGCTGGAGATCCATACCCTGTGCCCATTTAAGAACATGCTGTATGGCCTTGATGGGAGGCTATCATCTGTCTCCCAACAGTTGTCCAGTGGGTCCCTTCCCCCAACTTTCTCTGAGCCTTCAGGGTCCTTGTGACCCATGTTTCATTTGTTGTGCCATGTGCCATTCGTTGATAAAAATGGTTATTGGTTGACAAAAAAGATCATTGGTTGACATTTGCCTTTTTTGTAGAATTTTTCTCTACTCTCTGCTCTCTCTTCATTCTGAAAAACAATCTTCCAGGCTGAACTTGATGATCATTAAGTTCAGCCTGGAATTATATAGCATAGAGAAACCATCTGTTGCAACTACTTCTGTGGTTATACAGACTGTTATCAGTTTTCCACTTTCTGAGGCTCCCCTGCAGTAAGTATTACTTGGAGCAAGTGAAACCATAGTTGGTGGGGAGTGGCTCAGTTTGTAGTGTGCCATGCTTATAATCAGTAGTTCCAAGGTCCAAGTCCCACCTGGGCCAGTGTTGAGATTTATCTTTACAAAAACCCCACCCTATCCTCGGTCAGTAGGGAACATCGATGGGCTTGGAAAAGCCATTTCCGTGGGATAGGACGGAAAGCTGTTACCCCATGTGCTGAAGAGCCATACCCTATGCACATTAAAGAACACACCAGATGGCCTTGATGGGATGCTACCATGTCTCCTAACAGCTGTTAAGTGGGTCCCCTCCCCCAACCTTCTCTAAGCTCTCGGAGTCCCTGTAACCTGGCCATTTAGCCCATTGTGTGCAAAAAAGTGTGCTGCTCAGAGGGAAAACAACCCACAGTTGGTGTCAGCCTTGATATTAACTCATATTTCCATTACAGTCTTCCACTTCAATTTCTGGAAGGCCTTCTCATTCCCATCCTCAGGCAGCCTAAACTTCAAAACTGAAGGGGTTATCAGGGGAATGAAAAAAAGAAGTCTTCCCTTCCTCTTCAAAATGGGTGGATTCTGATTCATGTCTCTCAATGTATTTAAGGACATGAACACAGACCATCCTCAATTTCCAAAACTTTTGTCATGGAGTTAATCTTATATTGTAAATCAGCATAGACCCATTCCTCAGACATTTGAGAGTGCGACACTCCTACTAAATGAAATTGTTGTGGATTCTGAAGCAATCTGAATGACATCAAGGTCCTGCTTCAGGTGAGTCCCTCTGCATATGCCTGCAGGATACCTACTTACATGCAATCAATGATCCTATGATCCACATTTTTCTCTCATCTGACTGGACAGGAGTGAAGATGGTCCAGCTCATGGAGATAGCACAATCCCACCATTCTCCATTCCACACCATTCCTCTTACCACTACTTAGAGGCAGTTGACATTTGTCCTTTCGTAGGATTTTCGTTGATGTTCTATCTTCCCCGTAGAAACATCAGTCTTCCAGGCCAGCTTTGATGATCTCATCATGCAGACACTGTCACCCTTTCTTCTACTGAGGAACTTCAGTGGACTCTTGGATACCACTGTCAGTACTTATTTTCACTCCCATACCTTCGCTTTCACTACCATTGTTTTTTCCATCTGCTCCTCCTTAATCCTTTCACTCTTCAAATAGTAGGTCAGAGACCTATTATTTGCTGTATGGCCTTGTTTGTTGTATTTTTTTACCAAACAAACTAGTCAGACTGATCCAAGCATTGCTTTCTAATCACACTCAACAAATCAGAGTCAATGATGAATTGTCACCAGTCAAAAGTGTCACAAGTGAGTTGCCCAGGGAACTCACTTAGTACATTACATTTTTTTTTTTTTTCATGTTTGACATTCCAGGTATTCTTTGCCCAATCACAAATAGCATATTTGCAGATGACATCAAATTTTTCCAAGCTACAGTAATACAACAAGACCAGTTGCAGACAGCGTCTAGCATTCTAGAATGGAGCATACTTTACGAACTCCTATATTGACACCCAAATCATCAGTTATTCATTTAAGCCACAATAATAGCCATTACAACAACCACATTGACAACAATCCTCTCACAAGTGTCCATGAACTTTCTGATCTTGGCATCACATTCAACAACACCATGTCATTCTCATCCCCATTGTAAGAATGTTGCTACCAAGGCCCTTCACATTGCCAGCATGATCATAAGAAGCTATCGAAAGTGCAATCATGTTACCCTCATCAATGCTTCATCATCTGTGTTCAACCCATACTGGAATATGCTTCGCCAGTGTGGTGCCCTCAGTAGTCTATGGTATTGTCTCATTAGAAAGGCCACAGAGATGCACTAAAAGACTACCAGGTTACTTCAACTTCACATGCAAACAAAGGCTGGCAAATCTTCATATCCATTCACTGGAATGGAGAAGACTTAAACTGAATCTGAAAACATGCCACAAACTCATTTATGGGGACAACTCACCAAGACATTCAATATCCCTTGCTAACAATTTCAAGCAGCAACATGAGAAGACATCCATGTGTATTGATACATTCCACTGGTTAAGAAGAATTACAAATGACATTCTTTCTTCTGCAGAGCAAGGAGGGTTTGGAATCAACTTCCAATGGACATGGTGCTTTCGCCAAAATTTCAGAGTTTTGGAAAAAATTGAAAGAAGTGGACTTGTTCCCATTTCTTCAATATTTTAGATTCTAAACATCATAGTGAACTTTGTTGCTACAAATGTCAAATATTGTACAATCTTTTATTTATGCATTTCTTGTTTTTAAGTTAACAGGGAAGGGGTAAGAGTGCATTGCACCTCTAACCATTCTGTGTATTCAATTATATGGAAAATAAATTATTATTATTATTATAACTATGAGAACTAGGTTTAGTTGAAAATGACTTAAATGTACACTTTTTCACTACTACACATTTACTACACAGACAAACCACTACACATCTAAAGAAAAGTTAAATTGTTGTTTACAAAGTTTTTAAATAAGTAGTTTTGCATAATTGTAGGAAGATATTATTTTAGGCATTAATGATATGTTTAATTGTTTCTGGTTGTGACATATCTTTGCAAGAAAAATGTAAAGAAATAAGATGTGATGCAATAGTTTTCTCTTGTAATCTATTCAGACCAAAGTTTACTTTGGTGTGAATAGATTACAGTAGGTATAATGATACACTGTTCTTTAAGGGAAAGCACAGAAATTCTAAATTTGATAAGATTTATACTCTTAAGTTGTATTTCATTTCATATAAATTTTTATATTTAAACCTTTTTTTTGATCAAAATATAGACAGAAAGCATTATGAAAGCTTCATGGCCAATAGGTGGACCAGTTGATGAACTTCTTATGAAATCTTCCCAATATCTAATGGATGCAGCTCATGAATTTCGCTTGAGGCTGAAATCTTATTTGCAAGCTAATGCAAAGGGAAAGGTATTTTCTCTATAATATTTTTTTTAATTTAAATTATTTATATTTATTCTGTTTTCCTATATTTTTTCAATTGTTGTAATCTTATTAAATTTAAGTGTATTTAAGTAGTTTCAAATATTGCAATTATGAGAAGTGCAATAGTTGTAATAGTTGGAATGACCCTTAGTTATATTGTTTTAACTAATTACTAAGCTTATAGACAAGCTACATATATAGTTTTAAACAGATTGTCAAAATATAATAGACTAATAAGCATAACAAAATCAGTTACCACTGCTTGATGGCTGGTACATCTGCATTAAGAATGTTTATCGTGTGATCAGCTGAGGATAGTTGACATCACATTGTTAACAATTCTCTGCTATCAATCTTTAAGAAACATAGAGCTGATGTAGATGTTATCATATACTTAGTTGCATGCCATTATGCCATTAATACTTGCTCAACATGAGGTAAAATATTGCATAGTTGTGATGACATTGCATTCATTGATATTAACCGTATACCTGATGCTGTGCATTGTTAGGTAGACACTTATTACTACTGCTGACAATAGGTAGTATTAACAGCCTTCCATAGGAGTAACAACTTCATCATCAGATACAATAGATATTGTTCATAACTAATGCATTTCGTTGAGTAGTTGACTTATTTTGATGTTATATTCATTAAACAGCTTATATCTCAGATAGTCATTGGCACACAATCTTGTTGATTCCATTTTTGCATTCTCTCAATTCTTAAGATTAGAGTAGTTCTATTAAGCATTCTAAAATAGTCAAATAAAGGCTGACTTATGATTAAAATTTGTTAAAAACATTGTCAAGCCTGCTTCCTGATGGAATAGGAGCAATGCCTTTCACCGTCTTTCCATTCAGAGAATTGTTAACAATGTGATGTCAACTGTCTTCAACTGATCACACGATAAACATTCTTAATGTGGATATACCAGCCATCAAGCAGTGGTAACTGATTTTGTTATGCGTATTAGTCTATTATATTTTGACAATCTGTTTAAAACTATATATGTAGCTTGTCTATAAGCTTAGTAATTAGTTAATACAATATAACTAAGGGTCATTCCAACTATTACAACTATTGCACTTCTCATAATTTGAGATAGGATGACTTATCAAAAGAACTAAATGTAACAGCACTTATCATGACTTTATTAAACTATTTTTTATATAATTTCATTGATAAACACCACTCAGTATATGTATATCATATGAAATTCAATTCCATTAAAATAAAAAATGAATGATTCTCTTTTCCATTAAAAAATTTTTTTTTGCTATTTCTAGAAGTATTTTTATTAGTAAGCTTGCACTGATAAAGCTAATAGTATGATTGACCATTTAATTATTCAACATCTTACAGAATGAACAGTTAAGTTGTTCATTTCTAGTGCCAAGAGCAGTGTAAATCAGGAAGATTTATAGTCATAATTTTCTGGAAAATTAGTTAGCTATGACAGTTTAGTGGGGCAGAACACCTGGAATGTAATCAGGAGATGTGGGTTTGTATCCCATTTGTGACAAAACTCATTTTTTTTTTCGGCAAAACTTTTGTTCCCCTCTACTATTGAATTTCGTATGATATACATATACTGAGCGGTTACTTTATTAAGTATGCCTATCTAATAGTACATCCCCCCCCCCCTTCCTCTTTAGTCCTTAAAACTGCCTGATTTCATTGGGGCATAGACTGAGCAAGGTATTGAAAGCATACCACAGGGATGCTGATCCATGTTGACTCTCCCGTTTTCCATAGGTGTTGCAAATTGGCTGGTGATAAATATCTATACTGAATATCTCATTCCATTTCACCCATATGTGCTCGATTGAGATCTGGTGATTGAGGAAGTCACTCTCATGTTTCCAGAGCCATTCCTGGATGATCCTAGTCTTGTGACATGGAGCATTATTTTGCCGAAAGGGCCCATTCACAGATAGATACATTGATGCCATGAAGGGATGCACCTGATTGGCAACAATGTTCAGATATCCTGTGGCATTCAAAATTGCTCCAATGGTATCAAGGGACCCTATGTGTGTCACAAAAACACTCCCCATACTATTATACTGCCACTACCAATTTGCAGTGTTGATTCCTGGCAAGTTCAATCAATAGACTCATTCAGTTTTCACTATATCATGATTTTCCCATCAGTGTGAAACAGCAAGAACCAAGATTCATCAAGCCCTTATGTTGTCCCTACATACCACTATAAACAAATTGCTGCTAATGGCATTTCAATATCATGCAGGGATTGGATTCCTTTGGAAAGTGTGTGTGGGGGGGGGGGGGGAATCGTGATCCCTATAGTTGGACCTATATATTTGGACCATCATCATTTTGGATCATTCAAAAACCATATGAGAGCAGCACATTGAAAACAATAAATCAGTGAGAAAGTTATGCATAGTTGATTAAACATGACAAACAGAACATAGTTTTACCATGACGAGATTTTCTAACTTAATGCTTCACTACTTTTTTTTCATTCATTTTTCATTTTGTGACACATAGGGCAGAGAAGAATCTTAGAAGCTACTCCTAGCTTTTACAGGCCTTCTCATATGAGGACATGCCCCACTAAGACCGAAATCGCTGAGCTGCTGACCACTGCCTCAGTTTGAGCTAACACAGCAGACAAAGTTTACCCTGCTGGAGCAGTAGCTAGCACCCTAACCACTATGCTAGTTAAGTCTGGGTAATAACAAGCATTATTGGTAGTAAAAGTCTCCATAGTAAAGGTACTATGTATACTTTGTAAATAAAATGTAATAGAATGAGTCAGAGATAAAATTTTTATGCATGTATATTCTTGAAAGTTTTGCAAAGTAATCTGCCATGGCTTTCAATATACCCTTCTCAAACAAGTATGCAGAGCTTGTGTGGTTTCCCCAAATGAGGAGCAAAAAATGTTATGCAAAAAATTTTTGTATTTTCACCATCAAGCAATAAAAGAATATGCTTTGTCTAGCCTCATTAATCCTGTATCTGAGTTGTTTTAATTATTGAGTATTTATAGTTAGAATTTGTTTAACATTCATTTTATGTGAAAATATTTCTTTTCGTGTGTGCATATAATTTTTTATCAGAATTTAAAATCTTTCTAATCACCAGAAAGGAGCAAATGCTGCTGCAATAAAACCAACTCATGCAATCATGTGGGTTGCAAAGACATTTCCTCCTTGGCAGTCACAAGTTTTGACAGCATTGCAGCACCTATATAAGGTATGCTATTTTCTTATATTTTGGTAGTTTTTCATAAAATTATTTTAAGCTCAGTCCCAAATTAATTAACTGGGCAATTTGATATTAAACAGGATATTTTTCACAAAATATTAATATAGATTCTATACTGTATCAAAAATTCTGATTTCAGCAACACTCTGTGCAAAAGTTTAAATGTTAAAGAAAATATTATGCTCCCTTATTTATGTTTCATTTCTGATAATATGAAGGAGGCCCCCAAAATGAAAATGTCCCAGGCCCTAGAATTGCTAATCTGGTATTATTCTTAGCTGATATTTTATTTTTGCAATGCACAACACACATTTTATGTTTGACTGCTGCACTTTGGGGATCTTCCTGAAAAAGTGCCTACACATTAGGGGTATTAAGATTAAAAAATTTTGAACATCCTCATAGTGGCCTAGGCAAAAAAATTTTGTTGGCTGAGGGAACTCCTTAGCCTTAGCAATGGAGAGAGAGATAACCTTCTTGATGAAACTGCATTATCATCATTGCATGAAATATCATTGCAAAGGTGTTTAAGATTCAATAAAACCAACTCATGCAATCATGTGGGTTGCAAAGACATTTCCTCCTTGGCAGTCACAAGTTTTGACAGCATTGCAGCACCTATATAAGGTATGCTATTTTCTTATATTTTGGTAGTTTTTCATAAAACTATTTTAAGCTCAGTCCCAAATTAATTAACTGGGCAATTTGATATTAAACAGGATATTTTTCACAAAATATTAATATAGATTCTATACTGTATCAAAAATTCTGATTTCAGCAACACTCTGCCAGCTGTACTAACCAGATCTTGATCATTATTGAATCTTAAACACCTTTGCAATGATATTTCATGCAATGATGATAATGCAGTTTCATCAAGAAGGTTATCTCTCTCTCCATTGCTAAGGCTAAGGAGTTCCCTCAGCCAACAAAATTTTTTTGCCTAGGCCACTATGAGGATGTTCAAAATTTTTTAATCTTAATACCCCTAATGTGTAGGCACTTTTTCAGGAAGATCCCCAAAGTGCAGCAGTCAAACATAAAATGTGTGTTGTGCATTGCAAAAATAAAATATCAGCTAAGAATAATACCAGATTAGCAATTCTAGGGCCTGGGACATTTTCATTTTGGGGGCCTCCTTCATATTATCAGAAATGAAACATAAATAAGGGAGCATAATATTTTCTTTAACATTTAAACTTTTGCACAAGTTCAAAAATATGTAATTTTATTTAAACTAATGCTAGGTATTATATCAAAAGAGCCTCACTTACAGTATTGAAAGGGACCCTTAGTCTTGCCTTGGTCAAAAGCAGTTGTGAACAGTACAGTTATCTTTTGAAATAACTGGCCCTTGTTTTAAGCCACACACAAAAAAAAAATGCAAAAAAATTACTCTTCTGTCTCTATGTTATTCAGAAAAAAATTTTGTTTTTCATTTTAGTTGAAAATTTTGGTTTCATAAAATTCTTATTGCAATATTAAGCCCTCCCCCCCCAGCAAAATAAAATTGTTTTTGATTTTCCTACTCAAAGGATATTAAAATATCTTTAGCCTTAGTGTGCTAAAGTAGGTAGTAGGTTAGTAGGCACTTTGCAAAGTTCCCCAATGTGCAACACCCAAACAGAAAAGTGTTCATTAAAAAATTCACCAGCCAAGAAAGTTCCTGTTCTATTATAAATAGCAAGAAAATCTCAGCATTATGAATAGTACAAAATCACATTGTGGAAATCTGATCATTTTGAACAGTGCAAAATCACGTTGCAGAGATATGGGTGTTGTCTTTCTGCTAAGGTATCACCTTCCTCACAGATTTTCTCTATGGTGTATTCAGCTGACAGGCTACAGTCAGACCTGCCTGTGCAAATGCACCAATCACCCATCATGTTTGGAGGAGGTAGTGGATAGAGTTTGGCAAACCTTCCAATGCAGCCCCATGAAGTCAGTTTGAAGGATGAGCCGTGATAGAACTAGATATGTGTCATATCACGAAGGGTGCACATATTGAGTCTTTGTAAGGTATACTAAAAAAAATTGTAGAAATTATCTTACTTTTGTTGTAGAAAGCATCCTCATATCACATCATGGGGCCGAGAATAAATTTTTTGAAAAAGGTACAATCTTTTCCGGACGCCCTGTATATATAAAAAATATTGTATAAAAAAAAATTCTAGTTTCAGGTAAACATTTCCTTATTCAGAGAAATATTTCCCTTTCATTTACATGTAATGCAACTATTTTTGCTCATTAGGGTTTCCAGAATTAAGTCTTCATTGATTTACAAAATCTATTTTTAGCTACATTACTCTGAAAAAGTCTTATTAAAATTAATATGTTTAAGGATTTATTTAAACATTTCATAAAAAACAGAATAAATTCTGTTTAATTTGGTTTTGTTTCTGTTGATTTGAATTCTTGTCCCAAATAACCAACATTCACTTTTTAATTTGACTGAGCACAATTGACAAAAAGTTTGAACACTTCTTAAAGTACATTGCTGAGGGAAAAATTGCAGAAAATAGTGATTTTTCTGTTTAAAGTAAAATTTTATTTTCATCTTATTCAGAAAAAAAAAATCTATGCATTATAATTATTTTAGTTTTTGTTCTTTTTAATAAATTTTCATTTGCCTTGCCAGATTCTTTTTTGTTACTACATTATTTTAAAAAAGTCATATTAAAATTAATATCATCCTCATTCTTGTTAAGTATTTTATCTTCATAAAATCCAGAATTAAATGTTGTTTGGTATGCAACATGTCATATTTCCTTTCATTAGTTATTTGACAAAATGGTCTGAAGTTAATTTTTTTAAGTCTGAGCACAGTGTAAAAGTAATCAGGTCATGGTTTTATCCTAGTTTTTCAGGCTGTAGGCACTGGAAGGTGGAAGGGTTAAAAACTGACATTGCTTTTGATCAGAGACAGCCAAAAACCAATGCATGCCAACTTAAGTAGCCAATATAGGCATGCAGTGTCAGGTTAACTTTGCCACTATGAGTTAAGTTCCCCAACTTAACTCATAGACCATTTCTTTTGCAGACTTGGGCAGTTCAAATGTGTGAATAAAACAACAAAGGAAAAAATTGTAAAAGAAATTTTTTATATTGTTTTATAAATTGCAATTATTAATATGAAAAATTTGATTCTATGTTTATAAAAATTGCTGACTGTGTGTGTTTGTGTAATGAATGAACATATATATGTGGGCACATATCCTTTATAAGTGCAAGACCTCAGAAAGTGTTGGTTGTAGGAA
Organism: Ryuthela nishihirai; assembly: GCA_038380435.1. Taxonomy (NCBI): domain Eukaryota; kingdom Metazoa; phylum Arthropoda; class Arachnida; order Araneae; family Heptathelidae; genus Ryuthela; species Ryuthela nishihirai. The sequence continues at coordinate 90,902,524 of JAWZYU010000004.1, read as the reverse complement.
GATTATTCTTGGACCAATTGTTTTACATTTTTGTGAAGAATGGACCATTGTTTTCAGATTACCCAAAACACTGGTGGCTCGTGACTAAAATCTTTTGGTTTGTGCGGATCACTTTGCCTAGCACAGGCAAGACCTGTATGTGGGGGAAAAAAGGTTTGGTTAGATTCCTGGTGTTGAATTGAACTGAATTGGACTAAAAAAATGTTCAACAATGTATATGTTCTTTTTTTTTTCCAGCTATTGTTAAATGCATTATTTAGCAAAACAAACTTGGAAAAGCATTCTTCCCCTTTCTACTTCAGTATTTTACTCCTCACTTGAGTTAATTACTTATATATTTTTCTTATCCATTCTAGGGGTATTTAAAAAATCTAGTCATGAAAAATATGTCTAAAATATAGGGGGAGTTTTTTTGGCTCCTTTCTGATATAATTAATTGATTATAAATTTATATATATTATTTTTAACTGAATTACTCATGGTATTTAATTTACAATATTAATTTATTATATATATTATTACATCTATTAATATGTTTTACAATGTATATTATAAAAACATAATATGGTAATAAAATTAATTATGAAAATAAACAATTATGAGAGCAGCTGGTATTGAACCATAGACCTTTGAGCTCCAAAGCAAAAGAGAGTGCACTTAGCTGACTGAGCTAAATATTTCTGGTAAAATTTTGTGCTAAAATGTATTATTAAAAATCCATTGTAGACCAAATGTTTAACATATTTTGTGTTTTCTATTTAAAATGTTAATGCATATATATCCTTCCTTAGTAAAATAAAAAGTTGGAAACTCAGTTCAAGTTCAGTTCAGACACATATTGCCTGGAAAATTTAGGCCAGTTGAATCTGGTAAGGTCAAATGAAGATTTTTAACTAAGTAACTAGGTCTTCAACTATTGGTAGAATCAGCCAATCAAGTGTCACAGGCCACTACAAAATGGTAACCCACATCCTTCAATTCATCACTATTGCTACTACTATTGTATTTCAATGCATGCTCATCTGCGTGTATAACATTGAGATTCTGGACAGTGGCTGTATTGGAAAAATTAGTATTATATAAACTAAAACAGACAACATAACACTGATTTACAGAGTAAATGCTGTGATTGTCTACATAACATGGCAAATAATGATCACACAAAAAATATAAAAATGATATTATATTGATTTAGATATGACAAATAATTAATACTAAATTTTTAAATTCCTTTATTATTTCTTGTGGTGGTTTTTGGTGGGGGCAGTGCTCCATTTGACCTAATGGATGAGCCACCTCTGTCCAAAAGGTTATCAGGTTTGAGTTCTAGAGCATTTTTTATTCTGGAAAATTGCAACTACAACAGTGTGTTTTTGGGCAGTGTCCAGAGTAATACATATTGGCATAGTACTTCTCAGAATTCTAACAGGACAGCACAATAGAAGCATGTACTCCTTAATGGAGTATTGAAGAGTTGCTCTCATTTGTAATAGGTATTGGATTCCTGATAATTTCTCAAAATATCCTAAATTTTATTCATGGGTTTTCCTCATGTTTTTTTTTTAAGTCCCCACCTATAATAGAACCCAATTTAGCACCTCAGACACCTCACCCCCCCCCCCCCCCCAACCGACACACACACACACACACACACACACACACATTATTATAGTTTGTTGTTTGGAATTTTAATTTACCTTATAACTTTTTGATGACACCTCCATCCACACCCATCACCCTGTAACTTCTCAAATATTTAACCTGCAAATCCGAAATTTATCATATGGATTTTACTCTTGCTTTTCTGTGTTGTTAAAAATTTGTGTTTATACCATGGTAAAACCCAATTTAAGTTTAAAATCACTTCATTGAAAAGAGTGTTCAAGGGAACCATTTAATTTGAATAGGAGGTTTATTGCATTAAAACTCCAAGTCTCTGCCTATAAGGGGCGGGGGTGGCTCAGTCGGTAGCATGCCAGGCTTGTAATCTGTAGTTCCCAGGTTCAAGTCCCAGCTGGGTCAGCATTGAGATTTATCTCCTCAAAATTCCCCGCCCTGCCCACGGTCAGTAGGGGACACCGATGGGCTTGGTAAAGGCCACCGTCCGGCGGATGGGACGTTAAGCCGTGGCCCCGTGTGCGGGAGAGCCATACCCTGTGCACGTTAAAGAACACGCTGGATGGCCTTGACGGGAGGCTACCATCTATCTCCCAACAGCTGTTCCAGTGGGTCCCCTCCCCCAACCTTCTCTGAGCCTTCGGGGTCCATGTGACCTGGCCATTTAGCCCATGGTGTGCAAAAAAGTGCCGCTCAGAGGTAAAACAACCCAAACAACCCAACTCTGCCTATAAAAGAACCCAATACTGAAGCCTAGACTCACTTATTCCCCCCCCCCCCCTTTTTTTTTTTTTTGTATTTCATCATTTTGAATTATCAGTTTTTAACCATTAAATTTTGACTGGCTGTACACTAGTGATTTAACATGCAGTTAAAATAAAACAAAGTAGAAAGCTGTGAGAAATTTCCATCACAGACAAATTTACATATAACTGAGAAACATATAAATGATATATCACTGTATATTGTTTAAGTAAATGGAAGAAGAGTACATATATCATCCAGTGAATGCCAAACTGAATACAAATAACCTCCATTTAATTTGACCTTGGCCAATGTGGATTCACTATAGCATGGTGTTAAAAATATTCTTCCCCCCCCCCCATCAGATTGTTAGAAATACTTTTTTATTCAAAGAATTTCTTATATACAGCATAAACAATACATAGCTGGTGAAGCAGTCTAATAATGCATTGTTGTCTTGAACAAGAGGTCACATTAAGGTGTTGACTATCAAAGTCATTGAAGAGGCACTTTCTTTCTCTTGTTACTTCATGGCTTTGTCAGATCATAAATCATGACTTCACATAGAGTGCCATGAAACATAATTGTAGCATGTGCTTTATTACATGGCAATATAGGGGTGGGGATGGCTCATGTGGTAGTGCTCCAGGCTCATAATCTGCAGTTCCCAGGTTCAAGTCCCAGCTGTGTCAGCATTGAGCTTTGTCTCCGCAAAACTCTCTGCCCTGCCCATGGTCAGTAGGGGACACCGATGGGCTTGGAAAGGCTGCCGTCTATCGGATGGGACATTAAGCCATGGCCCCATGTGCAGGACAGCCACACCCTGTGCATTTTAAAGAACACGCTGGATGGCCTTGACGGGAGGCTACCATCTGTCTCCCAACAGCTGTTCCAGTGGGTTCCCTCCCCCGACCTTCTCTGAGCCTTCGGGGTCCTTGTGACCTGGCCATTTAGCCCATGGTGTGCAAAAAAGTACCGCTCAGAGGTAAAACAAACCAACACTGCAATATATGTATTATTATTATAATAAATAATAATAAATACCCCCTCAAGCAACTGCTTGCCACAGATCTGACAGGAGCCTGTCACTTTAATACACCATAGTAGAAAATCTGTGAGGATGGCGGGACCTCAGCAAAAAACAATACAAACATTCATGCCTTAGCCAGGGCTCAAACCCAGATCCCTTAAATCAGTAACTAAGAGCGTTAACTGCTCAGCCATACATATCAATATTACATATCAAGAGAAAAAGAAGTCAACCTGGACTCCTTCAGGAGAACCATGCTCATGGCATTAATATGGTTAAGCTTCAAGAGATTTCATGGTATTATTTTTTATGTTTTATTTCCTTTTTATTCATAAATAAAAAATTTATCTAATAATAATTTTTTACATTTTTTTTATTGTATGTGTCTCTTTGTTTGCATTTGATGAATAAAATTATTTACTAGTTGTCTTGGGGTTAGGGCCTGTACTTTGTCTCATTGAAATACATGTTACAATACCCAACAAACATGGGTTTGCCAGGAACATATCACCATATTAAACAGGGGTTACCTGTATTGAGGAAAAAATAATGACAGTTTGAGGTCCCCCCCCCCCCTTCCAATTATTTTGAATTTAAAACATGGTTAATATTTTATAGCTTAACATTTTTGATCCAATGTATAATTGTTTAAATGTCAGATTTATTTTGCAGGGTAATGCAATGCAGAATTTTTTTTTTCTACATACTGGATCATATATTTAGAGAAATGTTTGATTCGTGCTGGTGAAAACATTGAGCCTTATACATTCATTCTCTCAGCTGTTCTAATTTTAATAATTTTTATATTTTAAATATATATGTATAATATTAGCTAAGTGATCACAGTTAATTATATGCAATTTTTCTGAAAGATGTAATTTGTTAAAAGAAAAAATACCATTTTACTTTCAATATGTTATTGCATTATCAAAACTCATGCAAACATACTGGAGATGCTAATAAGCAGGAGAACTCTGTTCTTTATCACAAAGGAAAATTTAATTTCCTTTGTTATAGTCAATGGGGACTAGTCATTAGTCAATTGAGTCAGGAGCTGATGGAGTTGTAGCACCTGCCTGTTACAAAGAAATGGCCTAACAAGATTTAAAGATAAAAGTCCCGCAATCTTTTCAGTGCAAGATCCAAAGATCTTTTGAATATGTAAATATCAGTTTTGTCATAAGAGCAAATTCATATTTTTATGTTTTAATCTTTATTGTGTCCTAGAAAAAAAAAGTGTTCCAGTACATTTTATTAAAGTTATTGAAAAAAAAAAAGAGGAAATAATTACACCTGTCATGAGGAATTCTCTGCTAAATGTTTTCCTTAGAAGTGTCTGTTCTTATATGGGTAGGAATTTAGCTTTGCATTTTTCAGTTTTATGTATTACTTGGAAGGTCTGGTGAAATATGTATCTAAAAAAAATTTAATCTAGATAAAAATGTTATATCTAGGACTTTTAGGTTACTCTAGTAATAACATACCATAGTTATTGTGTCCAATGCAAGTATTATACACTTGGCATTTCTCTGGTTAAAAATTGTAATACACTGTGCTATCTAAATGTAAACAGCTTTATCGTGTTATTAAATTTTTAATCTTAGTTAGCTGTGTTTAATTTATAATGAAATATGTATCTTTTAATAATTATATTCTGTATAACTTTGCTAATAACTTATTGCAGATGCACAATGGGCTTCCAGACAACAAAGTAATTGCTGCACAGTTAAAGAACATATCAGAATTAAAGAAATACATGAAAAGGGTTATGCCTTTTGTTCAAGCAACAAAGGTAAATAAATATTTTGTGTTAGGGTGTTGGGCATTAGTTTATATAAGTGGTTTCCAATCTATTATTAACTGTAATCCATTTTATTAATATTCAATGGGGACACAATTCACTTTATTGTCATTCAAAAGGTGATGGCTGTTTATATAGTTATTTGAAAGATTTTGACCCATTTCCCTCATCCTATAATGTTATATAAAGGATCACAACCTCTGACACCTTTTAGAAATTAATTAAACCAAAGTTGATGATTAACATCTTTGTAAGAGAACTGAAGCATTCAGTACAATGTAATAAGTTTACAGAATAGCCACAATGCAGATGATAGCATTGGCATTAAGTGACAGAATAGTTACAATGGTTTGTGCAAAGACCATTTGGGGTATGATGGCACAATTGGGTTAAGGCAGCCGACTCCCACATCAAATACTCTTGTTAACAGCATGTCACTATGCTATGAGACTGCAGTGGGCAAAGAATCATCACCAGTGGATCATGGAAGACTGGAAATGGGTAACTTGGTCTGACGAATTGAAGTTCCAACTACATGTTGACAGGAGGTTGCGTGTGTGGCATAGAGCACACAAGGCCATTGATCCCCAACTGTCAAGTTGGGGTGTTACAGGCAGGTGAAGGCAGTGTAACATTCTGGGGCATATTTATATAGGCCACCTTGGGGGTCCTTGTACCTGTTGAGATCACCATCACTGGTGACTTTGCATCTATGTTTACATACTCACTGACCATCTACACTTATTCATGACTGTCCATTTCCCACAGCAGGATGCCTTCTTTCAACTTGACAGTGTCCCTTCTCATTGTCCCTATTGGAAAAGAAGTAGTTGGAGGAGCATTTCAGTGAGTTCACAACCCTCGAATTGCTCTTTCACTCTCCAGATTTGAGCCCTATAGAGTAGGGGTTCTCAATGTGGGGTACGCGGTAAAATTTTTTGGGGTATGCCGTGAGAGTTCAAAAGTCACTAGATATATGTGTGTTTTATTTTATTCCCATTGTTATACTATAACTATAATTTTATCTATCTATACAATGGCCAGTTACATACACATTTCCATGAGGTACGTGAAGCATAAAAGGTTGAGAAGCACTGCTATAGAGGATCTGAGAGACAAAATGGAGTGATGCATTGAAGTCTGAAACTCACCACTGCCAATTCCCAGCACTTTATGGATGGTTGTCTTGGACTAATGGGCCCAATACCACCCAAGCATTTCGAACACATTTCCAAACTCACAATAGCAACGACACCATACCATGACATGTTGCTGCTATTATGAGGGCAAAAGGTGGACCCACACATTATTAGATGGCTGTGTATAATAAATGTCCTTTCAGTGTATATTAGTGATATTTTATTTAAAAAAGTATTACTACAACTATTTTGTACCGTGGTGTAGCTCTTACTGGTGGCTATGACAATGACTTCTATTAATGAGAATTCTGTGCCTGGCTTTCATTAAAAAATTTATCAATATTAGGCTCCAATGTGAAAAGTGTATCAAATATCAGGCTCCAAATAAATTAACACTTCAGACCACATATTATGGCATCACTTACATAGGATGGGAACCAATACTTTAGATGATTTGCCATAGCAAGCTGTTAGTAGACTTTAGACTTGAAGTGGCAGCGGTAGTGGCAGATCTGGCAAGATGGCTCAATGTATTGACAAAGGTGTATCAACACAAAACAATTCCCGGATATAGGACCATTGCGAGTAGAGCTTGCCAAGAGTTACTTTAATCTGAACTGACCATTATCTGGCTCTAATGGCTAAATGGAGCATTATGATGACTTTGCATCAACTGTCACTCAAGGTTTCTGCAATCATAAATGAAAGAGCTTCCAGCAGAACTATGTCACAAAGGTGCAATGCCAAGAGTGGGCTCTATACCAGGAGGCCAGTGATTTGTGTTCCACTAACTCCCATCCACCAAGAAGCTCATCTAAACTGGTGCCATCAACATGTTACGTGGAGCCTTGAGCAATCAACTAATGTTCTACATTCTATATTCTGATGAGTCTCAATTTAGCTTATAGCCAGATTCTAGGTGTTTAATCTGGAGAGAACAAGGAGTGCAATACCATCCCTCCAATATCAGAGAAATGGGTATATATGGTGGAGGTAGTGTGCTGGTCTGGAATGGCAACTCCTCTTATTTGTGTTTGATGGAAGTTCCACAATTGCGTAGAAGAGATTCTTGAACTTTATGTACAATTTTTTAGGGTGCAGTTGGTTCTGATTTCCTGTTTATGGATGACAGTGCCCATCTACAAAAAGCTAATCTAGTGTATATGTACTTTGAAATGGAATGTAACCAATGAATGATCTGACCAGCAAGGTTGCCAGACCTAAATCCCATCAAATATGTATGGGATGCTGAGGCAGATGCTTTTCAAGGCATCAGCCACATCCTCAGTCACTCATTGAAATAAAGTTAGCTCTTGTGGAAGAATGGGATTTTTTGTCTCAGGCTTTGTAATGTGTATGAGGTAAAAAAAAGTTTTCTTTTTTTTTGTAAATTAACTGAATTTTTTAGCATTTTTATGTTTGCTAGGTTTATTCTAGAATTAAAAGTTATTTCTTCAGAAAATATTAAGCAAATGCAGCAAAAGTGATATAAGGTTATTTAGCATCAAACCAAGTTTTATTTAAAATATGGTGTGTACCTGATATTGTTAAAAAATTTTAAGGATGAGATTTACATATGAACATTTATAGATCTGATAAAGCTATTTATGTATGATACCCAGAGCTTCAACTGTGTTCTATACCTTGCTTTCTTGCAACTACTAGACAAAGTAAATATATGGACACAGAACTTGAATTAAGAAATGATAAAAATCACTCATATATAGTATGGCTATTTATAAATAAAATATTGCCAAGCATAAGCCTTATGGTTTTTGGTGTCTTCTTTAATTCCTATTGTATGCTAATAATATACAGCAAGAATATATTTTGAAATGGCAGGTTATTTTTACTATTTTTCTGTATGAATTGATAATGCTTATTTTGCCACTAATTTTGCAGCCTTCAAAATGGTATATTATTAAACATACGTAGTAAATTGTGTATTGCTAGGGTAAGTTGAAGATGATCCATAGGGTGTGAGACTGACATTAATAATTTAGAAGTGATTTTGTTGTAAACAGCAATAAAAAGCTGTTTCCGTGGCCGAGTGGTTAGCACGCTTGGCTACTGATCTAAGGGACCTGGGTTCAAGCCCCGGAATAGGCATGGATGTGTGTGTCGTTTTTCTGCTGAGGTCCTGCCATCCTCTCAGATCTCCTACTGTGGCATATAAACTGACAGCCTCCTGTCAGACCTCTGTGGCAAGCAGCTGCTTGAGGGGGAATTTATTTTATTTATTTTTTGGACAAAGGTGAATCAAAAAATTCCATTGCTCACTAGCTGTGTAATCAACTGAATCAATAATTTAGGTTTTTTAAAAATAACTTAAAATTTGTATATGGTATATTATTATTATTTAATTTAGACCTGTTAAGAACAAAAATATTATATTTAATAACAGAGAGCAATTCAGCAGATGCCTTTCTCCCTCAGAAAGCAACAAAATCATCTTGCTAATTTTTGACTATTTTTAACACTAGAATAGTGTGCTTCCAACAATGGGCTCACTCTTGTGGCCATGGTGTATTTTGATTTCATAAAGAAGAATAAAATTTTAGAGACCTTATCTGAAATAACTAAGGAACAGAAATAAGTATAGTTACCAATTGTTCCTGAATTGAGAGCCTGCTCTGGCAATGATAGCAGAGTCTGCTTAACTATTAGAACTCTACTACTTTTCAAAATGCTCATTGCCACAAATTAAGTAATTGTGGAACATCAGGTGATATAGGTGAAGTGAAAAAGAAGCATGTTATATTTTCAATTACACTGAACAACAAATATTAACCTTTTTTTTATTCTTGCATAAAAATATGTTATTCTAAAAAACTTTTCAAGCTGAATTGAAATCTGTTTCAGATTTTTTTTTTTGTTCTTTTTTTTGTTATCACATATAGATTTTAAGGAAAACAAGCTTTAATTATAAATTAATTTTTTAAAATAAATATAAGGTAGATATATGTACACAACCAGTTATTGAAATTAATTTGTGCCCCTTTTCCAATTATATGATGTAGCAGTTTCTCTTGCTAATGGCCAACAATAATCAGCTCTCATATTTGGATTTAATCTTCTCTGATAGCATCTTTCAAGGATTGAAGTGCCTTGATGGAAGCTTTTGCCATGTTCATTACTCACAGCTCCCAAATTCTCTGTAAAAATATCCAAATGGGAATGAAGGAAATGAATTTTTAATCATTATGTTACACCCCATTTCATAATATACTACCAATATGTTTTCAAAATATCTTTATAGTTTTCTGCTTTTTTGTTTCCCAGAAAATTGAACATCACAGCTTTAAAACTTTTCCAGACTTCTTTTCAATTTCCTTCTAAAATTTAACCAAATCAATCATGCATCAGTTTCTGCATTTGAGGATCCAATCTGACAGTGGGCTCTAGTTGAGAAAGTGAAGAATGTTGATGGAAGTGTGAAGTATGACAAATTGACATGAGTAATGCTTATAATTCTGATCATTCCTGATAGTAATACTGAATGTGAGATGTTTGGGCAGGTGAAGAAAACTGTGACACAGTTTCAATTATCCTTATCTAACAACACAATGGAGAAACTCCTGATAGCAAAGTCCAGGCAACAAAGTCATTGTTTTGGAAGATAGATAACCCTCAATTTTTAAAGAAAGCAAAACCTGCAGATGTGTTTTACTTAAAACAATAGCTGTTATCTGGGAAAAGATAGAATATGGAAGTTAAAGTTAAAAAACACAGTGCAGGCGTAAATAAGTAAAATAAATCTTAAAAGTTGCAGTAGCAATGTCTGCATTAGTCATACATTCTCAGTGTTTATTACATAACTCCCAAGATAAACCGAAAAGCTTGCTCAAGAGCACAACATATCTAACCAGTTTTCATCACTTTAGTTTTTTCTATATTTATTAATAGAGCCATACCAGCTACATCCATCAAGGTCTCTAATGAAAAAATTAATCTCATGAACATTGCCAACAGGTGCTAAATCATCATCATAATTTATGTCACATATTTTTAGACCACTAAACTATCTTAGGCTTCTATCTTCTTGCAATCCTTCCTCAAAATGTAATCATAATCAAATTAAAGAGAAAAGTGACAAAATACAGCCTTTGTTAGCTCTTTTTTAAGAAAATGAAAAACAATAGTTATTGTTTTCACTTTTTAAATGCAATAACCCTACCTGGTGTAGTGGTTAGCATGCCTAACTGCTACACCAGGTAAAATGTAACGCTAAGCCAGAGGGTATATCCTTATGGTATTATAAACCATGACAAGCCTAAAGAGCTTCTAAGCTATCTCCATCCTTTGTGTAGGAGGAAGTACTTTTTTCTTCCCTTAGTCATATGTAAATATTCCCCTTTTTAGTTCCTAGAAATAAATGAAAATTATTTTTCAGGTTTGATAGGTGCTAATGATATATTAGGATTCACGTTCTCAAATCTTCTAATAGTTTGAATTTACACTAAGTGGACCCTAAAGTTGGAAAATGGTAAAATTTTCAACTAAAATTTTATTTTTTTACAATATTCAAACTAATATTGTAAATGATCTATTTATGCTAGAAATTTTAGGTTTTGGTGATGGAGTGTGGTGATCAAGGGATTTACACTAACATCAGTGATTTTCCCACATACTTTTAGGAGATGGGAAAAAGTACAACTTTTTTGCTTTTAAGAGATAATTTATGAAATTATGATGGTTTTTAAAACTCTTAAACAGTAGTTCTCAACACTTACAGATCATGGGTACATCCAAATAAAAAATGAATGGTCACAGATGCCACTTTCAGCAGTTTTCTACATTAAGGGTCCTTAAAAAGTTTTGGCAAGTTTGGTGAAAATAATATTGTCTAATTTATTTGTATTTTTCTTACTACTAAAAAATCATTTAGAATATGATATATAGTATTAAAAACTTACATTTATGAAAAATTAAATACATTTAAATACCACGATATTAAATATCAAATAAAATAAAGGAACTTCAAAAACCTGCCTGACTGATTCACTCCATAATTAAGTATGGGAGTGCAGTAGAAACAATAACTTTTTTTTTTTCAATTTTTATGTTATTCAGAGCTTAATTTATTATCTCTAACAAGTGGATGAATAAATCTTTTGTCCACAGTTTTGTATAGGAAACCACTGTTCTAAACACTTCTCAAGACTCTGCTTCAATAAAAAAAAACTTGGTCCATGCTGCTCCTGGGGCTTCTAAAGCCACACTGTTTCAGAATAGTCCATCAACTAGATTTATAATTTCTTTAAACAAATTTATGAAAAATCTTTACTTGGAACAGTAAGGTGATACCACTGTTTATCAAAAAAATTATTATCTTTTGTTTGAAAATAGAATAATAAAAATGTCTAATAAAATCTTTAGAAACACACTCTTATAAAAACTATATTCAACCATCCAGTTAGTCATGTGACAATAGAAGCTGCCTCAGCTCTCAGAGTTTCAACAGTTTTATATTACTGAACTTGAATAGCTTTGTTTATATATTTGCTGAATGCATAAATGTTTTTGATTGTTTTTTTATAGATTTATTAATGTGTATAATAGAATACAAAATTTCTCTTTAGAGATCAGTGATTAAAATGTATTGTATCTGATGCTTCCAGGAAAAGGTTGAGAAAATAGGCATTAAAGCTCTCAACTTGACTCTTGACTTCGATGAAATGGGAGTTCTGAAACAAAATAGTGTTTATCTGACTAACACCTTAGAGGTAATTTGTACTATTAAACTTTATTCTTGTTGTCAATAATCTAAAATATATATACTACTAAATAAAAAAAAAACTTTTAAAAGCATGCTAAAATGTTACCAACTATTAAAATAAAGCAATCTTAGTGTTAGAAAAAAAAATATTTAAATGTGAATATGTCAGTATATCTAGCATTAGTGTACCCATTAGATGCTTCTAGTATTTTGTAATTGAAAAAAATGAAATTATTATATGATCACAGTGATGAAAATGCTATTGAACCTTTAAAATCTGGTGCGGGGGTGGCTCAGTCAGTAGCACACTAGGCTCGTAATCTGTAGTTCCCAGGTTCGAGTCCCAGCTGGGTCAGTGTTGAGATTTATCTCTGCAAAATTCCCCACCCTGCCACAGTCAGTACCAATGGGCTTGGATAGGCCGCCGTCCGTCGGATGGGACGTTAAACCCCGTGGCCCCATGTGTGGGACAGCCACACCCTACTCATTTTAAAGAACACGTTGGATGGCCTTAACAGGAGGCTGCCATCTGTCTCCCAACAGCTGTTCCAGTGGGTCTCCTCCCCCAACCATCTCTGAGCCTTCGGGGACCATGTGACCTGGCCATTTAGTCCATGGTGTGCAAAAAAGTGCCGCTTAGAGGTAAAACAACCCAATCCTTTAAAATCTGAATAGCTATTTAGGAGGATTCCTTGGATGGTATAATTTGGGTTTATTTATAATTAAAACAGATGCTTCTGTGCAAAATATTCATGACATCAATGTAAGAAATTTAATGAATATTTTATGTTTATTGTTGGTATCAGGTTGTTGGGTTGTTTTACCTCCGAGCGGCACTTTTTTGCACACAATGGGCTAAATGGCCAGGTCACATGGACCCCGAAGGCTCAGAGAAGGTTGGGGGAGGGGACCCACTGGAACAGCTGTTGGGAGACAGATGGTAGCCTCCCGTCAAGGCCATCCAGCGTGTTCTTTAACGTGCACAGGGTATGGCTCTCCCGCATACGGGGCCACGGCTTAACGTCCCATCCGACGGACGGCGGCCTTTCCAAGCCCATCGGTGTCCCCTACTGACCGTGGGCAGGGCGGGGAATTTTGCGGAGATAAATCTCAACGCTGACCCAGCTGGGACTCGAACCTGGGAACTACAGATTACGAGCCTGGCGCGCTACCGACTGAGCCACCCCCGCCCCGTTGGTATCAGGAACACATACACATGTATACATGTGTATGTGTTCCTGATATAGTGTACATGCTAATATATACACTATATTATAAAAAGTAACCAGACACTTCCATGTTATGTGAATGGAAAGCCACATTCAGGGTTCCCTAACTTTGAAAATAAGTTTTTTTTTATGAAAAAATATTACTCGAGATAAAATGAAGATTTCACTCAAATCTCTAAATATCTATTTTTCACAGTATTCATTTGAAGAATTATGGAAGCTGAAACATTTAACTGTAACTTTTGCTATTCATGAAAATTTACTTGAAAAAATGAAACACAACTATTATTTCAAATTGTTCACTAACATAAATGTAATATTTAAAGTTTGTATAATGTTTTTTTTTAAGTTTTCATCAATTTGGGGGTGGGGGTTTAGGAAAGGTGTGACAGTGCCATCTGCTGTTCAATATTATAGATTCAATTACTAGTAAATGAATATTGTTTAAAAATTGATATTTAGAGAGATTTGAGTGAAATTTTCCATTTATCTGTAGTGAGATCTTTCTGTAAAAAGCTAATTTTCAAAGTTAGGGAGTTTTGAATGTGGCTCTCCACTAACATAACATGAAAGTGTCCTGTTACTTTTTGTAATATAGTATAAAGTTGTGTCAAGTATACATCATACACAATGATTTAGGCAATAATAAATAGTAGTGTTTTTGCCATGTTGACAAACAAAATGAAAAACATTTTGTTATTTTTTTCATTATAGCCAAAAATTTAATATTGTTTTTCATTATAGCAAATTTAAATTTTGTTTTTCTTTATGTTTAACATCATGACAAATAATTTTAGTACAAATGCAATATAATTAATTATTTTTATTATATGTATATGCAGTGGTGTTATCCAGTGGTTTACACCAGTAGATCAAGCCAGTTAAAAAAAATTTTTTAATTTAATAACTGGAATATAAAAATATGCATGTATGTATATTATGCATATTTTGGAAGAATTTTTTATAAGACCAGTAAGATGGAGTTGGATTGTTTTACCTCTGATCCGGCACTTTTTTGCACACCATGGGCTAATTGGCCATTTCACAAGGACCCCGAAGGCTCAGAGAAGGTTGGGGGAGTGGACGCACTGGAACAGCTGTTGGAAGACAGATGGTAGCCTCCCGTCAAGGCCATTCAGCATGTTCTTGAAAGTGTGCAGGGTATGGCTCTCCCACACATGGGGCCAAGGCTTAATGTCCCATCTGATGGACAATGGCCTTTCCAAGCCCATCAGTGTCCCCTATTGACTGTGGGCAAGGTGAGGAATTTTGTGGAGATATATCTCAATGCTGACCCAGCTGGGACTCGAATCTGGGAACTACAGATTATGAGTCTGGCACACTATTGACTGAGTCACCCCCGCCCCCACTAAGATGGAGAAGAAATTTGTATACCTGAATGGCACTCTGGATCCATATTGCCAATTGCCCCCTCATCCCTTATTTTTTCTTAAAGTAGATCCAGGATGGAAGGGTCATGTCTTTTAGCAGATGTCCATCCCTATCTGTTTCTGAATTTCTTTGGAATCTTTGTACCAGCTCATGCAGTCAACTTCATCAAATAGTCGAAACCTAGTTTTTCGTTGCATATTCAGCAAATATACTTAAATATTTTTATTATAGTCTCATTATTTGTTTATTAAATAATTTTATTACAAAAGAAGAGACATTAATAATTTGATAAAAAAATTTATTATTAAATAATCTTGTAAAAACTGGCTGAATTATAAGCAGGAATGCTTTAAAAGTCTGTTCCTTTTAGGCAAAAAAAAAAAGATAAGGGAGGGATTTATGTCCCCATTGTAAGGAGTTACCCTGATTTAATTATTGATGTTTAGGTTGTTCATAAAAAAATTGGATATTCTATTAATGCATTGTGAGGTCATTGGTGAACTGCACATATTTTCAATCAATTACTTAATCCTTTTAAGCACAATGAACTAAAAAAAGCAACTTTTTTGCCACTTGAAGAAAATTTTCAATCTAGTGTGACACCAGTCTTACCACAAACATGGAGGAGGTAATTTTTGTCAGTACCAAAAAAAATTGTTCTTAAAAATCGTTTTGTTATGCTCAGATAAATTTGAGCTAACCAATCTTTACCAAACAGTTTTACTAGTTTTGGTTTGTTTTAAACAGAAGATTTTTCTCTTTAATATTATCTTAAATATTACATCATTCAATGCATATAGTAGGGTTTTCATGTCCCAGAATATTATCCACTATTGAAAATAACTCTTAAAATTGAACTGCTTTAAGGCAGCTGCACAGTATACTTGTAGGAAAGGTAATTGAACTACACTTTTTGAGGGAAGCCATATGTGTTACATAAATCAGGGTGATAGAATAAGAATAAATAAATGATTTATTAGAAATTCGGATGATCATTAAAATTTTAAATGAAATGTATTAACCCTTATAGTGTCGGGTTTCTGAAACTGAACTCGCTGTGGTAGCTGGATTTATTTCAAAGCATTTGCAGAAAATAAATTAAACAGCTTTAGAACTTCATCTGAAGTAACTAATGAATGGAAATGTGTTATATACCAAAAGAAACAGCACTTAATTGTGCTTAATAAAATGACAAAAATTCGAAGAAAAAATGGTAAGTTAAATTTTTGAAGCATTTTTTTTAACATTTCAAAATTTTACTGTGTTTTTCCCACTTTATCTTCAGTAAAATTTCAAAAATATATTTTTTTCTGTTTTTTTTTTTTTGTTTTTTTTTTTATTCTAATATAAAAATAAAATACCCCCTCAAGCAGCTGCTTGCCACAGAGGTCTGACAAGGCTGACTGACTTACCTGGGGGTATATAAACTGACTGACTTACCTGGAGCTTGAACCCAGGTCCTTTAGGTCAGTAAAGTGTGCTAACCACTTGGCCATGGGACACAGCCACAGGATGACAGTTCATAATATTTCTAATATTGCTTAAATCTTTATTTTGTTTTTTCTAAATTATTTAAGTCATTTATGCATGTAACGCATAATGCATATTCTTAAACTTTTGACAATCAGTAAATTCTAAACCTAAGAAAAGCAGTGTTATTAAAAATAATTTTGCTTTAAAAACAAATGATTTAAATAAAAATGGAAAAAAATATCTCAGAAAATTGATAAAGATTATGAAAAAAATTCAATAAAATGTTTCAAAGCATTTAAAGTTTAACTGAAATTTGAGAATGAGTTGCTTTATTATGAAGCTGTATAACTGCCACAGAGGAGTTTAATTCTAAAATTCCAGCAGAAATTTTGGTTAAAAATTGCAATTCCATGACCTTAATTAGTTTATTTGGATGAAATGTGATTAGAAGTATTGATAAATAAAGTTCTGCTTTGAGTAATACTAATGCTCATCAGACTGCTGCCATTACAAATCACTAGCGGATTCGTTTTCTATTGTTTCAAATTAATTATTATTTATAATTGCAGTATTCATTTGAGAGCAATAAAAAGTAATTTTTTAAGCATTAAAGTAAATAAAAAACGTCTTTAAAATCGAAAGTGTTAAAATATTGATTGAAAGACGATGTATATAGTTCTCAAATGATGCAATTTCTGGTAATAATGAAATCAATATCTTTACATTTAGAAAGCATTACAACTATAGTAGATCTGTAAATAGCACAAAATACAGGAAAATGCAACCAATCAATAATCTAAGTATGGTACGGCAGAATAAAGGCCTAAGCAAAATCGTTGTTACTTGATGCTATTTACTCTGACTGAACATACACATACATTCACTGCAGATTCAAATAGATTTATTTGTAAACTTTATCACATTTTTTTCAAGTGGAATCAAAAGGTAAAAGATATATCATAGATTTAAGTGTTATTTTCGATACTTGATTAGCAACAGTTGAAAAAAAATCGAGATTTTTGTTCAGAAAATCTTTTTTTCAAAACCTTGTACTACGGGAGCAAAACTTGCATCTCCAATCACTAGAATTTAAAAGACAAAAACGTTTCTTTGGGCACCAACACAGAAAGGGTTAATAGCAGAAATCTATTTCCCCACTTTAACTACAGTAAATATCATTTAGGTGTTTTGGTCAGCTTTAAGATTTATGGATTTGTAAAATTGAGAGAAAAACAGTGAAGAAATTATGTTTTCAGATTCCAATTTCACTTTAAAATTTTAAATTTCAAAAATTGAGAATTTTTCCAGAAAGTTTTTTTTTCAATCCCATTTTCTTACTTTCCTTAATCCATTTGTAGTTAGAACCTATAGAGTTATTGGATTTAAAAGTTGGTAAATGATTCCGAAAATGCACTTTTTACCTTAATTATAGTGAAAGAATATCAAAAATTAAAAAACTGAAAATTTCTCTGTTTAGTTTCTCTGTTTTCATATTTTATGCATTATTATTATACCCCCTCAAGCAGCTGCTTGCCACAGAGGTCTGACAGGAGCCTGTCAGTTTATATGCCACAGTAGGAGATCTGAGAGGATGGCAGGACCTCAGCACTGGTTTGTAATTCAAACTATCTCAAAAAAAAAAGAGAGGAAAACTTTAACATATTTTACAGATCCCAATTTTACTTGATGAGCTTTAAATTGAAAAAGAATTAAAAGTTTATGTTGTAACCTATTTTTGGTGCCATAAATTATGAGTTTGTGGTTTCAAAGTTATAGAATTATACACTGAATGGACAAATTATTATATACATCTACCTAATAACCTGTTACTCCACCTTTTTCCCTCACAACAGTAGCTAGACATCTTGGTAAGAATGCAATGAGGTGTTGAAAGCATGGAGGTAATATTGCTGCCCATGAAGCGAGGATTGTTTGTAGTAGAGCATCCACAGTTTCTGGTGGAGATGGCAGGCTTGAACACATGTTTCCAATTCGTTCCACAGATTCTCAATGGGGTTGAGTTCCAGCGATTGAAGGGGCCATTTGAGTGTGGTAAACTCACTTGAATGCTCCTGGAGCCAATTGGTCGCCACTTGAGAAGTATGCAGTGTGGCATTGTCCTCTTGAAAGATGTCATCATGGTGCAGAAAAAGAAATATTTTGAGTGATGTACATGGTTGGTGAGAATTTTCACATACCATGTGCCGGTGATGGAGATCTCGATGGATACAAGGGATCCCAAGGAAGCCCATGTAAACGCACCCCAAGCTGTTATACTGCCTTCATCTGCTTGTATGACCCCAACTTGGCAAGCTGGTTCATCGCTTTATATGGTTTATGCCACACACGTACTCTACTATCAGCATGATAGAGTTTAAACCATGATTCATCAGACCAGATGACGTGTTTCCAGTCCTCTGCACTCCAGTTGCTATAGGCCTTTGCAAACTGCAGCCTAATCTTTCTGTGCCTTGCAGTCAACAAGGGGACACAATGTGGACGTCGACTGCCATGGCGTATTTTTTCCATGGTACAATGGATAGTCTTTGTGCATAAGCTTAAGAATGTGCCCTCATTCAATTCCAATGTTATCTGCTCCACGGTAGCCATGCGATTCCTTGTAATGATGCAGGACAGTCTGCACTCACCTCGAGAATCAATTGCACATTTATGTCCATATTTCTCCTGCTGGTTGAAAGTTTTTCTGTATTTCACATAGTCTTGGTTTACATATGGGACGGTGTGATGTGGAAATCCCAACAGTGCAGCAGTTGTGGTAATTGAGCAACCAGCCTTTCTTGCACCTACTACTGTGGTCAAACTCACTTACATCACTGCCTTTATCCATGATTACTTTTCTGTGACTGATTTCCAATGTGTAGAGATCATCTCTATATTTAGGCATTGCCAGTTTCAGCAACCCACGTGACTGGACACGATACTTCTGCTTTGCGTATTGTTATCAGGGTGTATATAATAATTTCTCCATTCAGTTTAAATTTTCAAACACCTTGTACTTCATTGTAGAATAGAACTTCAAGTTAAATACTATAAGTAGGATTATGAGAAGTTAAGAGTAGAATTTTTGTTAATTTAACCCTTTCAGTTAAATTGAAGTCTAAACGTACATTTTTGATTTGTTTTCTAATATTTCAAAATTCTTTATGAAACAGATCAGAACCATAATCTGATTTTGATGTGCAGGTAAATTAAGCAATGGGAGGTTAAGAAAAGAAATCTACAGATTTTTAAAATGAATTATTTTATAGTGTAGTGGAATAAAAAATAATCATTTTTTTTTTCTTCGACAAATGTAAAATTTTATAACTCTGCAATTGGCCATTACTCCTGAATGACTCTTACTGTTATTAAAGTAAAGCAATGAAATTAATTCAGAGGATTCTTGAACTAAAAGACAAAAGAAATTACTTAATCCTTACCATGCCAGGCTTGAAAAACGGAATTGTATCCAGTGGCCAGGCTTTTTTCAACTGTGTTCAGTGAAAAAAAGTGAAATTAGAACTTTTTTGCCAAATAACTAGTGAAAGGAATTATGGCATTTTGTATGCCAAATTAATAAATATTTAATTCTGGGTTTTCTGAAAATAAAATATTTAGCAAAAAAATGACTAATTTTGTTTTAATAGGGCTTTTATAGAGGTATGTATTAAAAAATGCATCTTTCAAAGCCAATGAAAATTTATTTAAAAAAAAACAATAGACAAAAATGATTATAATTAATGTCAATAGAAAGGCTATTTGTTTATTAATAGGAGAAAAGGGAATTTTTTTTTAAATGAAGAAAACTCTCTTTTTCAAAATTTTTTCACAGTATTATTAAGTCAAGGCTTTTCACCAGCAGTATCCAGTCAAATTAGCAAGTCAACTTTAGAATTCCAAAAAAAAAAACAACGAACAGAAATAGGTCATGTTATATACCAAAGGAAAGAATATTTAATTGGTATTAAGAAAATGATGCTCTCCTGTGGCCAAGTGGTTAGCATGCTTGGCTACTGATCAAAGGGACCTGTGTTTGAGCATTGGGTAAGGATGGATGTTTGTATTGTCTTTCTGCTGATGTCCTGCCGTCCTCACAGACCTTCTACTATGGCATATAAATTGACAGGCTCCTGTCAGACCTCTGTGGTAAGCAGCTGCTTGATGAGATGTTTATTTTATTTATATAAAAAAAAATGACAATAATTAAAAAAAAAGACAAGTAAGTTTAGTGTTAAAAAAAATGTTGTCCCGTGGCTTAGTGGTTAGCATGCTTGGCTACTGATCAAAGGGACCTGGGTTTGAGCCTTGGGTAAGGCATGGATGTTTGTGTTGTCTTTTTGCTAATCTTCCACCATCCTCACAGATCTTCTCCTATGGCATATAAACTGACAGACTCCTGTCAGACTACAGTGGCAAGTAGCTGCTTGAGAAGATATTTATTTTATTGATATAAAAAATAACAAAAATTCAAAAAAGACAAGTAAAATTTTATAAGCATTTTTTAAAGGAAATTGCAAGTTTTGCTTATTTTTTTACCATTTTAACTTCAGTAAAATTGTTTAAAGAAATAATTTTGACATCTTCTCTGAAGTATTTCATTATTTTAATATAAATAATTTATAATATTCCCATCATTACTTAAATCTTTTATTTAATTTTGCCAAAATTATTTGGTTATTTGTGCAGACAGCTTACAACGCAGAATTTTTCCCCATTGGAAAACTCTAAAACTAAGGTACTGGTGTTACAAAAATTTATTTTGTTTTAAAGCAAGATTATTAAAATAAAAACTGAAAAATAACTAAAAAGGTATAGAGAGATGTGAAGAAATTAAATGAAAATATTTCATAGGAAATATAGTTTATTTTAACTTCTGAAATTTGAGATTGAATCCTTCCAAATCAATTTGATTTATGTGAAGGGTGTTCAAAAAGTTCTTGACATGCAGCTGCAGAGCAAAAATCATTGCACTTACCTCAATGAAACATTTTCTGTCCTTCAAAGTACTCCCTTCCAGCATCTAAGCATATTTGCAGACATCTATGCCAATTCTGGACTATTTGTGGTACTCCTGTTGGGGAATACTCTGCAACTCTGAATGAATGCATTTTGCAAGGTCTTGCACTGTTGAAGAAGACACCCCAGCAAGTTCCTTTTTAATTTTTTGGAAACAGCCGAAAATTGCTTGGTGCAAGATGATTGAATGTACAGGATATGGTAGCTGTTTGATTTTTTTTTTTCCTGCTGCAGATAGTCCATAACTTTCCAGATTTTTGTGAGCACTGGCATTGTCATGAAGAAGAAGAACCATTGACACACTTGTTGTTGGATGCTGCTCCTTCATTTCCTTAAACATTTTGGGCAAAGCAATATTGGTGTATTGGCCATTTAAAGTCACTTTTTCAGGTAAGGTGCCCACCTCTACCATTCCTTGGGAATTGAAAAAAATTGTAAACATCCTCTTCCTTGAGCAAAAGTCTTATCAGAGGGTTTGGGGATGCTGTTCATCTTCCTCACCCCAAACATAGTTGTCGATCTTTCTGGGAGTTGTATAGCAATACTATATCTCATCACCTATGACAATGTTTATTAACCATTTGGGGCTACTAGGTTCAAACATTGCGAGCATCTCCTTGCATGAGTAGACCCTAGTCCTTTTTTTGCTATTCTGTCAATGTGGGGTACCCGATTGGTACAGATCTTTCAGAACTTTAAATGTTTGAATAATTGTTTCCACACTGCCAATTGATACACTCCCATCTAAACTTATTACCTGAATGGTGATGTGTGGGTTTTCCTTAATGAGTTCACAAACAGCAACGATGGTTCTCTTGTTCACAACCTCCTTTAGTGTTCCTGCACAAGGGAGGTCTTCGAAGCTCTGCTGTCCTTCACTGAATTTGTGCATCCATCTCCTAACAGTGCCATATGAACAGACATGATCGACATATTTGTGATAAATCAGCAGGATTTTTTTTTTGCATCGTCCTCAAACTGCATCTTATGAAAATATAAAATCTTTTTCTATAATTAATAGGCTCCATAGCAACAATGCACAGATTTCGCAGACCAAGCTTCACACGCCACCAGTGTGAATACAGAAATGATAAGATTTTTGCTTTTAACACATAACGACAAGTTTAGGCAAGTTTTCAAACAAGTGTAGCACATTAATTTCAGAGGAATGAGTGCAAATCGACAGACATGTCAAGAACTTTTTGAATGCCCTCTGTATATTGCTAGTACGGAAAGTTGAACTTTAAGAAAACAGTAAAAACGTGACATAAAAATTACAAATTCTCGATGCTAGTTATGAAATTACTTCGATTTAATTAAAAATAGTACTAAAAAGTCCTGTCAATTGAAAATTAAAATTTTTTACTATAATGTCCTATTCAGATGTCTCCTAAAGTAGCTACCATTTTAAGTTGCATATGCCTCTTGTATGCCTAATGATTTAAATTTCATCAAGCTTCAAATAATTATTCTTTCTAATTTATATTTGAGAATAATATAAATAATTCTAAAAGTAATATAATTGATATCCCCCTCCTGAATATGAAAAAAGTCACAACTGATTTCAATTAGTTGTGACTTTTCTCAATCAAATGAGTCGATGAAATATTTTATGAAAAGCTCATGATTTTCCAGTTCAGCTTGATAAATATCCATTAACTTTATCCATCAAAAACTATATTTCATCAGCAAAATGAAATGCAAAAACACTTCATTACTTTCTGAATGTAGTTTAAATATCCGATCTGTACAGCTAACATGCACACAATATAAGTTTGAAAACAAATCCAGATGCTTGTCGATCATGTTCCTATGATGTTGCCAATCACGTGATCAAAGAAATCTTGATTTTTCTCCTCATATTCCTTTTATAAAAGATATTCGATAGTAGATAAAAATAATTTAAATGGATTTAATCACAAAATATACTCAAATGATGCAAAAATGTATAAGGCAGTATTTTCATGCAAATCACTGAAAACCTCCAATAAAATATTCCCTTGACATCTGACTTTGTTTTATTTAGCACAGATGGTCGGATGTTTACTAAATAACTCAATTAATTCGCTGGAATTCTCAGACAGCTAGTGGGGTAAATATAGAGCAGCACTTACACAGATAGCATAATCTAGACTGCGCTAATGGCAGAGAGAAATGGCTTTTTATTTTCTGACACATCAAGCTGAGGAATAAGTTAAAAAAATTAGCATTTTTAGGAGCTCTGAAGTGTCTATTTTACACACACACACACATATATATAAATATAAAGGTTAGTTCAAGTTTTAATATTTAAAAAAAATTATCTTTTTGTGGTACTAAAGATTGAGTTTATGGTTCATGGTGCAGATTTCATGAACCTAATTTTTCATGGTCATGGCAACTTATAAGGTTTAAAGGATCACAGAGCCTAATGAGTTACATCTGAAATCAAAGCTACTTATATTCAAAATATTACAGGTAAGCTAGCTCAAATTATTTCTAGTCTCCTAATTTCTGCCTCACAAAAGAGGTGGAGTTTTGTGTGAAATGGAAGCCTGCTACTTTGGGTGTGTCATTTGCTATATATTAAGACCCATGCAATGCCAAATATGTGCATATAGTTATATATACACCAAAGAGCCAAAACATTATGACCAGCACATCTTTATGCAAATCGAAGCAACTGCAAGTAAATGACTGCATGTGTGAAGGTCATGAAATGATATAAATAACATCTAATACTGAGCTCTGTTAATCTGTGTTGTTCTTGTTCTTCAGATGGGAAAGGCAGCGGACTTAAGCGAGTTTGACAAAGGCCAAATTGTAATGGCCAGACGACTGGGCCAAAGCATTTCAGAGACTGCAACGTTTTTGGGGTGCTCACAGTCAACCATGGTTAGTACTTTCAAAAAGTGGTCAGGAGGGAAAAACCACAAACCCACCAGCATTCATCCGACTACGATTCATTCGATGCATTCGGTGGGCCGACCACGATTCATCGATGCATTCGGTGGGCCAACCACGATTCATCGATGCTAGAGGTGAGTGAAGGCTATCTCGTATTGTATGAGCCAACAGAAGGGATACTGTGGCACAAATCGCCTGTAATTTGAATGCTGGTAACAGGAATAATGTGTCACAACACAGTACATCAAGCCTGCTGAAAATGGGGTTGCATAGCCGCTCTGAGTGACCATGCTAATCTCGATTCACTGTCGAAAGTGCCTACAATGGGCACGCAAGCATCAAAACTGGATGTTGAATGGTTATTAAGATAGTGCATCCCAACTAGAAGAAGGTCGTCTGGTCTGATGAATCTCATTTCCTGTTTCACTATGTGGACAGCTGGTTATGTATGCGTCATTTGCATGGGGAAGTGTTGGCAACAGGATGCACTGTGGGATGAAAACTAGCCAGTGGAGGAAGTGTAATGCTTTGGGCAATGTTCTGCTGGGAAACCCAGGGTCCAGTCATTAGTGTGCAGGAAACTATGACGTCTATCACGTATTTCCCCCTCTAGTAGTGCCTTCTTTCAGCAGGATAATGTGCCATGCCACACTGCCTGGATTGTTCCAAAATGGTTTGCGGAACATGAGGAAGACTTCCAGATATTGCCCTGGCCTCCAAATTCCCCCAGGCATGAATCCAACCAAACATCTGTGGTTTGTGTTGGAACAGCATATCCGATCTGGGCGGCTCAATCATCTAACTTAAAGAGTTAAAGGATCTGCTGGTAATGCATTGATACAAAATACAACAAGACACCTTTAGAAATCTCGTAGCATCCATGCCTCTCTGGGTAAGAGCTGTTTTGGTGGCATGTGGGGGACCAACATCATATTAGGCAGGTAGTCATAATGTTTTGGCTCTTTGGTGTATATGTGTGTTAGCTATTCCTGTTAATATAGGAATTATTTATCATAAAACTCTGATAATTTTTATGTGAAATGTTTTAACAGAAATTTAGTTATCTACAGGTATATTGTTATTTTTCCTTATCAGCTTGAAGGTGTAGAAATTAGATATACTACAGAAGCTGATGATAAGATTAAAGAGGACTGTTGCCCTGCCCAACCATTCATAGTTTACAGGACAGAGGTAATGTCATTTCTTATTTCTAAAAAAAAGTATTATTAGGAGAATAATGTGTTATTAATTTGTTCATACATGGTATTACCATGAGTAGAACTCTGAACAGACAGCAAAAGTTCTATCTGCAGCTGCATCTACAAGAGTTTTATCCATAACTGCATCTGCAGCCACAAAACTTGATCAGCATCCATATATATATTGGCTACTTAATAACTATTGAGTTTAGCAAATGCTTGAGTCTGTTGTATGTTTATGAGTAAAACCAGTCTAATGGTTTATTAATGACTAATAATTAACTGAAAAATATACTGTGATAAAAAAAATCCTGTATTTCAGAAAAATATGCCTCAGTAAATATTAGATTAAAAAATTACATTAAAAATATTGTAATTTTGCAAATTATTCTGAGTAAAATTTAGCTTTTTAAATGCAGTTATCCACAATTAAGGGAAGACTCCATTTGAATTAACCAGCACTTCTCCTCTACATTTCACTCTGCAAACTTCAAACACTCAAAAACAACTCTTCAAAAATTTTCAGTCATGATCTCCATGACTGAAAATTTCAGATTTAATTCCAGTTTTCTTAGCAATGCTAGAGAAATTTTTTGAAGTTATATTTCGAAGCTCTTTAACTTTAAAAATAAGCTTTGAAACTTTTAACTTTGAAAAAAAAAATGTCACTAGAGATAATTTAAAGATAGGTAGCATACTTAAATTTATCCAAATCTCAATTTTTAACAGCAATTAATTCTTAAAAGTTTTAGAAGCTGAAACATTTAACAACAGCATGTATATTGTAAAGGCTGTAGGCAGTGCTCTTTTTGTTGATTTTAGCATTTTTGTTCCTCTTCCATCATGAAGGTCACTGAACAACAACAGCAAACTGGTTTTGGTTGTAGCCACAGAAAGCCACTTGCATGCACTTTGGCCACAAGCAGAATCTTCATTTTGGATCCTGAGCTTCAACCAGAAATTGACCTTCATACTTCACTTCCTCTCCCCTCCTGGGGAGCAGACCAATGTTCTTTGCTTGTACTATACATTTGTTTGGTTGAAACCAAACTAAACTATGGATTCCAGGTATATTGTTTGACTAAGGCTTCTGTGGTGAGAGTGTTGCAACCTCTATACCTTCAGGTCCTCCATGTATGTATTGAGGTCTTCTGTGAATAAAATAATAAAATAAATGCCCCCTCAAGCAGCTGCTACTTGTAATAATCTGCCATAAAAACTAAGTTGATCAGCAGGTGAGATCACATTGTATACCAGCAAGCCAGATGTATAAAAGTGCATTTCAGTAAGGACTAGGCTTAAATGTAAAGAACTAAGAATTTATTTATACAATTAATTTTACATCATTCTTTAAAGTTTAAGCTGCCAAAACTTCAAAAATGTTGTCTGAAAATACCTTATTGGGCAATTAGTACAACAAAAGAAATTTAAATTTTTAAAAACTATAAATTTTGAGCTAACTTATATATAAAGAATGACATTTTGCAGCTCCTAAGTAATGCTATCTTTCCAATTTGTCCCTCAACTTGATGCATCAGAAAGTAATAAATGTTTACAATCCTTCAAACTGCCATTAACAAAGTTCAAATAATGAAATTCTTGCAGCTGGTGTTTTAGCTAATGTGGAAGTGCATTATAAATAACTGGCAGTTTTGCCAGATTAATTGGCTTATTTACATTAGAATCCATGCCTGTTACACTGTGTCAGAGTACATTTTTTTTTGTTGGAGGTTCTAGATCACTATTACAAAAGTTCAGCCATGCTTTTTGTCTTTTTGGTATATTTTGTGATTTAATACTATTTCAATGTTTCAAAAAAAATTTACCATTTATTGGACATATCTGACAAAGTGAGAAAAAATTGACATTTTTTAACACTGGATCTGAATGTAATAGTGATGAATGTTTCATTTTGGTTTGAGACTTACTATGTATTTGACTAAAATCATTGCCATGTGTTAGGTAATGATTTTAGGAAAGCATTACCTAACATATGGCAATGAATATTAGTTTAAAATTTTGAAATATTCAAAATTTCCCTCTGTCAGAGGCACAATTAAAACTTTTGGGAGATTCTAAAAGTGTAAATTATAATAGTTTATCAATACCTATTAATGTTATCCAACCCAAAAAGAAATTTCAATTTATCTCTAAAAGCAAACAATTATCAGATAAAACAAAGAAATTGTGTTTTTTCAAGGTAAAGGTCAAAATTATTGTTGTCAATGCAAACTTCATGATCACATTTCACAACTAATATTTCAAACTGCTAACGTAATTACGTCGCTTGAAATATTAGTTTGAAATTTTACAACTTTTAAATTTTTCCACCATTAGAGGGTGCAATTTTAGCTTTTGGAAGATTCTGAAAGATCAAATCATAATATTTAGTCAATACCTATCAAACCCAGAAAATAATTTTTAATTTGTTTCTAAAAACAAAAAAAAAAACTGTCTGTGTCTGTGTAATCAGTCTAAAGGCATAGACAGATGATAAAGCAAAAATATTATCTCAAAGGAAATAAGCTAAAAATGATATAAAAGTAGCAAAAGAATAGGGGAAAAATAGTGATGATATTGAAAACATTTCTAATAAGAATTAAACTGAACTTATCATGAAAAATTGCTAGTCAGACACAAAAAATTTCATCATACATGACTGTCATGGTCTTAATGAGTTTGCGCAAAGCTCAGGCTTGAGACAGTGAGTTCTTGCACATAAGAGGCAGAGAGAAGAATTTCTAATAGAGAAAATAAAGCTGATTGTTCATGCTCTCTTATTATTCATTCAAAGATATAGAAAAAAATTCCAGGCTGTTCCTTAAAAAATTATATATCAAGTTTCACCATAAATTTTACTTTTTTTTTTTGCAGGGGGCCTCCTAATTGTGCCCCCACCCCTCCTGCATTGCAGGGATTGGAGGGGTTAATCAATACTCCTTTGCATATAACGTGACCTATTTCTGTTAACTGGTAATTTGGCACAAAAATTCGGAATTCGCTGTTTAATTTGACTGAGTATAGTTGACGAAAAGCCCTGACATTTCTCAAAGTATATCACTCAGGAAAAAAAATTATTTTTCTGGCAAGAGCTAAATTTTCTTCCTATTCATTTATATTATGATTATTTTGGTTCATTATTTTTGGGGCATGGGTGGCTCAGTCGGTAGCGTGCCAGGCTTCTAATTTGCAGTTCCCAGGTTCGAGTCCCAGCTGGGTCAGCATTGAGACTTATCTCCCCAAAACTCCCCGCCCTACCCATGGTCAGTAGAGGACTCAGATGGTCTTGAAAAGTCCGCCGTCCGTCGGATGGGATGTCAAGCCATGGCCCCGTGTATGGGAGAGCCATACCCTGTGCACATTAAAGAACACACTAGATGGCCTTGATGGGAGGCTACCATCTGTCTTCCAACAGCTGTTCCAGTGGGTCCCCTCCCCCAAACTTCTCTGAGCCTTCAGGGTCCTTGTGACCTGGCCATTTAGCCCATGGTGTGCAAAAAAATGCCGCTCAGTGGTAAAATAAAACAACCCATTATTTTTTTAAATCGGTTTTTATTTGCATCACTCTGAAAAAAAGTCTGGGTAAAATTAGCACTGTTCTCATATTTGAAACATTTTATTTACATGAAATCCGGAATAAAAAGCTGTTTAATTTGGTATATAACATGCCCTATTTCCTTTCCTTAGTTATTTGGCAAAAAATCTAATGTTCACTTCTTTCTTTTTTGACTAAGCATAGTTGAAGCCTGGCCACAGAGTATAATTCAGTTTTTAGGCCTGCCACTGTAAGGGCTAAACTGATAAGATTCAATACATATACTGTGTACCAACTAAATCCGTCCATATGATGTATACCAATATTTAGTAAAAATATGGCTTAAAATTTAATTTGTATATTTTTAAAAAGTATGTACTAATTTTTCTCTCTCTGAAACACACTGAAAAGGAATTAATATATAATTTTAATATTCAGATACATTTATCAATTTTATTTGTTCTTTTAGCCTTTCCTGATATTACAGTTAGTCAATCCTCAGCCATCTACTGGACATTTTGAAATGATGATTAATATTCATGATGGAGATACAGTGCTCAAAGTTGCAACAAGAATGAGCAAAGAGAACAGGTTCATCAAAAGTGAGTTTAAAGAATGTCATAATATTTTACAGAATAATCTAATATTACTCTGAAAGATAATGTTATTAAACAAAATTTTTTTATGTCCTACCAGGAAAAGTGAATTTATTTAATATTTTTTCTCTTAGTTAAAGTGGTATTTACAACTAGTAAAAAATTACAAAAAAACTCAATATAATCCAGAAAAATTCACTTTTTGGTTACAGAATTTTTTTAGATTACAAACATATTTTAAGTCTTTTCACAGTCTGTCTAATTCTATTTTTAAGCTTCATTATAAAACTAATCTTATCACTTACCTGTTGTCAAGTTTTGGTGCTAATCACTACCACACACACAGTCGATTAAAATTAGTGGGCAACAGGTCTCCCATAATGCATTTCGGGGCCTTCCTTCTTGCCCCCTTCTTCAAGTATCTTCTCCTGACTCCATCAGTGAAGGCTGTATCTGTGCCTCTGCACTCTCACTCTATGGTCATGTGATGATGGAGCATCTTGCTTGGGGCCAATAGTTTCGGCAGTTGGGTCTAAGCACCTCTT
The DNA here is from genome assembly GCA_038380435.1 of Ryuthela nishihirai. Classification (NCBI taxonomy): domain Eukaryota; kingdom Metazoa; phylum Arthropoda; class Arachnida; order Araneae; family Heptathelidae; genus Ryuthela; species Ryuthela nishihirai. The sequence continues at coordinate 90,872,603 of JAWZYU010000004.1, read as the reverse complement.
TTGTTCTCAGGAGTATTAAGTCTTCTTTATAAAACTGTTTCATCAGTAGTTTCTATGGATTTTGGGGTTACTATGTTGTCATTGCAGGCTTTTCCTCTGTTTTAATGTATTACTAGCTGTTCAGCTGCTTTTGGTTGATATTGCATGGGTGGTGCCATGATAATTTATGCATTTTCGAATCAGAGTTGATATTTCTCTCTCTATATATATATTTTTTGTTCATAGTGGTAGTTTGTCACAAACAAATGAAAAGAATATATAAACAGAGAGAGGCTGAATGCAAAAGAGATTTGAAGTAAGAACCACATTCCATAACATTAGCAAGAGCTGTTTGAGAAAGCAAATATGAACCCAATTCGAAAACACATAAATTATCACAACACCACCCACACAGTATCTGCTAAAAGTAGCTGAACGGCTAATTAATTCATCAAAATAGAAGAAATGCCTGCAACAATGACATTGTAAACACACCCATGTAAACTACTGATTAAACAGTTTTAAGAGAAGACTTAATACTTCCAAGAAGCAAAAAAAAGCTCTTAAACCTGGTCCTCAAGCAAGATGCACTCCCATCACATGGCCCCAGATCGATAGCACAGAGGCACAGATATACCCTTCACCAATGCAGTCAGGAGCAGAAGCCACTTGAAGAAGAGAGCAAGGAGGAAGCCCCCAAAATGTGTTATGGGGGACCTGTTGCTCAGTAATTAAAACAGAGGAGAATTAGCAGTGATCAGCACCAAAACTGGACAAAAGGTAAGGGATATATAGTAAGTAATACAGTTTTATAAGTGAAGCTTAATAATAGAAATAATTTATATAAAGACCTGCTTTTTCACATTTGAGATATGAAATTAATGGTATTTTCCTAATATTTCATTATTGTGAAATAATTTTCTGAGTAGATTTGTTTTTTTTTTGCTAACTCAGTGTAGCAGATGAAAGTAGTATTTAGAATGCAAGAGAATTATTGAATCAGCCAATTAGAAAGCAATATAATTTGTGCTGATGTAGGACAGAATTTTTTTAAGAGCAAAAAACAGACATTGGCTCAAAAAGAGAGTTCATAAAATGAAGTTTACTGAACAAAACACCAAACAGATACTAATAAAAGGACAAAATAGAAACTGACTTTAATTCAATAAAAGTGCAACTTTTTTTCACTAGTTTCCTTATGTTCTTCAAGTGCAAATGAGTGCTTCATTCAAAATGACATTCTGTGATTGTTTTCACCATGACTTGCTGTTTCCTCTTCCTGTGATTTTTCTCTTTGCAGGATGAGGAAGGATTTCATTCACAGCTGCATGTATCGGCAATTCTTTGCCAACCACCACATTTCACACTCAAACACTTTGCCTCTCTTCACAGATGGCTCAAAATCTGGCACAATGGTGGGGTCAGCCAAGTTATGCTGCGATGTCATCATGGCTGACCAGATCCCACCACAGAGTTCCATCTTCAGTGTAGCACACGATCATTTCAAAGCATGATACTACTGCAAAAAAAGTTTAGAAAAGTGATCTCTAGAACAGAAAATAGACATGGTGAACTAGAGTGTGGCAAAATGTTTCATCTGTCAGAAGGCATTTTTATATAAATGAATCTTTTGTCAGAACTAGTGAACAGGAACTAAGATTAATGTTAAAGCAAATGTGTCAAATAGTGCAAAGTTATAAGTAACTAACATAAGCCTGATCCATGTTAAGAAAGTGCCAAAGCACTCTCTTTGTGGATCAAGGATACAATACAATGGAATGTTATGCTAGGTTGCAACGTATGCAAGAAAATGAGGTGCTTTTATAACCATCTTGTGGGAACTACATTGAACAGTGCAGCTGGTGCAAGTACTGTTACTCTGCCATATATGATGATCTGCTTCCTAGCAAACAAGGGGTGGTTTGAAAACTTCAAAGAAGTGAAACAACTTGCATAATGTCAAAACATTGAGCAAGTTAACATTGACAGATCATATCACCATAGCAAGCTTCCCCAATGAACTAAAGAGAAGAAATGAGCAAATCTTTAACACTGACAAAACAGTCTTGTTCGTGAATTGGAAAAATAATTGCTTTGTTCCTAAAGTTGAACACTGTCAAGAAAAAAAAAAGCATTCAAAATGTTTTTCATAATTCACCAAGTCATCCAGATGAAGACCCTATGAGCACGCACCCTAATATAAAAATGACATTTCTTCTGCCAAACACTACATATTTATTATAATCCTAGATCAGTTGTGATAAAATACTTCAAGAGCTACTACATTCAGCATAGTTTTGCAAACATTGTTGATACTGTTGAGAATGATCCACTAGCATAAAAGATTCCCTAGAAGAATTGGAACCATTAACAATCAACGCATTCTGGAAAAGACTGTGGAGATGGTGAACGTGATGTTACTTCTCTCGGTCGTCTGCCTATTGGGATCTTTTAGGATGTCCCTCTGGTTTGATCACAATATGCAAACAGGTGAAAGTCTTTCAAACAACTTTGGGAATTTTGTGGCAATTGCGGAGACTCAAAACTGAGGATCCTCCCAAATAAATGTTTGACTCTAGTCTTTGGTAAAGCAATAACAATCCTTTATTGATATGATTAACATTGACTGGTAAGCAAAAACATACTCGTAACTCATTTGCTATGAGTTATAATACCAGTTGTTTCTTGAGAACCCAAGTACCATTAGTTCCAGTCGGCATTTCCTGAGCTAAAAATCTTGCGTCTTAATGCACTCATCCTTCGACTGGCTCTCCCCTCTTCTCCTCCATTGGTTGTTGCTTGCCCCTCCATTCTCCGAATTCTCGGCCATGTGGCAAGGTCGCTGACTCCCGGCCCAGGGTCACTTGTCAATGGACACCATCCTCTCACCAACCTGATACATTGATTAACATGCCAGCAAGTGCTGCCTTGTGTGGTGTTGCTGAAATTGAAGGCATCCCTACATTGCATATGCCTCTTTGGTGAAACACAAAATAATATACAAAACAAAAAAAATATTTTCAAAAGACCTCTATACAAGCTACTCTAGCCTGACAATGCAAAGACTATGGAGATGGTGAATGACTTCAAAAGGCTCCAACAGTTGATGTAAAGGTACACAAGATTGTGACTGTGGTGCATAATATAAGCAGTGATGTCTTCAAGGACCTAGAAGAGACTGATGAACTTCTCAATGTCCATTAAGAACTTACTGAGGAGGACTTGGAAGAACTGGTTAAGATGAGTGAGGATGCAGATGACAAAGAGAATTGGAAAGTAAAGAAGCCAATCTTCACTCTAAATGCATTAAACAAAGCTGAGCAAATGCCCAAAAATTCTGTTGAATTTATAGTTGAAGCATATTCTTTCGTGAATGAACTCTCGTGTTGGGTTTATTTCTGCCTTATAAAAAAAAGTAAAGAAGAACTTGTAATGAATTGTGAATCTGCCATCCATTGAGTTGCTTGGTAGCATTATCAGTCCCAAGCCAGTCCAACACTCAGACTCACAGACCTAAGTCTGCGGATAATCTTGATTTCTGTAACTAAAATTACTCTATAGTTGTTGTTAACACAGTGATATAATAATTAGAATAATTTAATAACAATGTTTCATTGTAACACAATCTTAAGCTCTACTCCCTATACATATTGCACTAGGCAATGGTTGCTAGAAGTCATATTCCATTGCAATGGTGCAAAAAGCAAAATAGAGTACTTTAGCCATTAAAGCATCATTTGTTGAGTAAAATTGTTTTAAGGAAACTAGATGTCTACCATTGAAGTCTGTTGTTATTCAAAGGCAGTCAACTTGACAGTGGTCATGTTAATGGTTTGAAATATTTTATTTCGCTTTTTGTGCCATTATAATTGAATGTGGCTTCTAGCATCCATTGCCTCTAGCATTGAATATGGAGTAGTGACTAAGCTATTGTTACAAATCATAGCTTTGAAAGCATTTAAAATTATTACAGTAAAATTGTATTATTAACTTATTTTAATTATTGTATAATACAATATGTATGAACGTTCTTTATAATTGCCATATTGCACTTATTTCTAAAGTTTTTGTTTATGTACAATAGGTACACAAATAAAAGCTGTTTCTTTTAATATTTATATACATAATAAAGTACACCCAATTCTGTTTTAACATGGTAGATAGGTTTCTGAAAAAACCATGCAAAAAACTGTGTAAAAAAATACAGTGCATATGAAAAAGTAGAAGATTGGTTCCAGATGTGAAAACCCAGTACAAATAATAAGTTGTTTTCAAACAAATCATATCAAAATCTTTAATTAAATCTTTATTTGATTTTATTCATTTAAACACATTTTTTATTTTGTAATCTTATGAAGATAATTATATGTACATATATAAAGTAAATTATCCTTGATAAAGAAAATAATATATCACTAATTCAAGAATACAAAAGTGCAAAAAAATATGGCTTACATATGCTTATTAACTAGATTTTATTCGTTGTCACTTTCTGACAATAGATGCATTCGTTTGCATAAGACTAGAATTAAATCACTTTCATCACTTGAAACATTTTGGCTGTCATGTTCATACTCCAATGGTGAAATGCTCTCTGTGGCATGGGGAACCAAATTATCACTTGTTTACAATGAATCTGAAGTTTGATTAGTTTTGACAATGAACTCTGTAATCAATCGTTGAGATCCTGCTTTGACTAGATCTTTGTATAATTCTTGATAACGAGCCATACATGTCTTCGTTTCGTTCGGCAATAAGATCATGTGTAAGAAAATGACTTTCCAATTTACTAGCCATTTGAAGCCCTTCCTTTATTAAACCTGTACTGTATGTAGTTTAGTAACAGGTAGAGGGGAGATTTAGGGTGGTATATTCCCCTCATTGAGGAAATTTATTGTTAAGAAAATATTTGTTCATCATCGTCCAAGTGACCAGGTAGTTAGCCTGCTTGACTACAGATCTTAGTAACCTGGGTTTGAGACCCATATAAAAGGCAGGGGTGTTCTCTCTCTTGTGTTGTCTTTCTCCTGAGGTATCACCTTCCTCACAAACTGTCTCTATTGCTTATTAACTGACAAACTTCTGTCAGACCTGTGTGGCAAGCAGTTGCTTAAAGGAGAATTTATTTGTTTGTTTGTTCATTAATTTAAAAAAATACTCCCTTTACGCGGCTATTTACCACACAGGTCTGACAGGAGCTTGTCACATTAATAAGTCATAGAGAAGATTTATGAAGGCAAGACTTCAACGGGAAATACAAATAAGGAAATGTTCATGCCTTATCCGAAACTTGAACCCAGGTTCCTACAATCTGCAGCCTAGCGTGCTAACTATTAAGACTTTGTCAGTGGTTAGCTTGCCCACACCCTGCTCCCTGTGAGAAAGGAAACACCGATGGACTTGGAAATGCCACTATTCAGTTTGATGAGACTTTGTTATGACCCTTTGTTCAGGAGAGTTCCACCCTATGTACATTGAAGGGCATGCTGGATGATGTTAACTGGCATTAATCAAAATGTTAACAAAAATTTTGGGAACCCTCTACATCAAAACTGGATTTTATTATAAGCAAAGAGGTGAATTACTTAAGAGAGTAGGATATGGCTGATTCTGAATGATAAATTCCTGGAAAACACTGGTATAAGCAACTGTTGCTTCAGTAGAAAAAGTGGGATATTCAAATTCCTACATTATGTTTATATGTTTAAAAAAATTAGATTTATATCAGATTTTCAAGATGAGATTCAAGCAATATGTTCACTCAATAGTAATTCGTGAGTACTGAAGAAAGCAAACAATGCACATTCTATGTTGTACTCGTAAATCGTAACATTAGGAGCAAAAATTTCAACATAGCTCAATATCGGCAACATTTCCAGTTTTCAGCCGCCCTAATGACACTTTCATTTACAAGAACTATGTCAACATAGTTGAAGACTGATTAGCATTGTACAAAAAGATAGATACAAAGTTGTGTTTCGTATCTTTGTATCTATCTTTCTAAAATAATCAAAATATATTATCTAAAATATGCAAAAGTTAATAAAAGTATAAACAAATAATACACCTTCTCTGAGCTTTTGGGGTCCTTCTGATCTGGCCATTTAGCCCATTGTGTGCAAAAAAGTTCTGCACAGAAGTAAAACAATCCAACACACATCCCGGTTAAAATTTTCTCCTTCTCTTTTAGGGGAGAAAAGGAATGGAAATAGTTCAAGGTACCCATTATCCTCCTCACGTCAGAAGTTTCTAAACCAAAAACCGGAATTTCCCCGCTCAGATAATTGAACTTTTCAAATCGCTTAGTACCCGCCAGAGTTCCTGGGATACAATTTGCCAGGCAGATGTAACTTTATAGCAAAAGAAAATTAACTATAGTCTTGAGGTGCATAAAAAATATAAAGGTACAAAAAATTATTATTGAAATTATTACTTAACATATTTAAAACATTTATTAATTATTTGTGTATACTTTTATTAGCCTTTGCATATTTTTCAAATTAAGTTGATGATTTTAACTTCCTATAGGAATTTAGTTTTTGAGTCTCGTGTTCTGCTCATTCTTAATAAGAACGACTTCAATATCCACGGACGCTCATGCTCTTGACCCAGGAAACTGAATAATGAGTTTATCACGCGATATCAGAAAGAAATTAGTTTCATTCATTCATTACTTCAAATTTAATGGTGGCAACAGTTATTGTGAATAACTTCTAACCATTAATATTAAGTCTATGGGGGTTTTGAGAAATTCAAACCCGCCCAACCCAATTTTGTTTGACCCCAGCAAGTTACTGCATAGCCTATATTCTTCCCCTTGGTGAAGGGAACGTTCATACAAAGTTTGGTGTCTCTGGTTCTTCTGGGAACTGAGTGCATAAGCAGACAGACACACAAACTTCTTTATATATTAGATATATGTATTATACTAAATGTAACCTTGATGAATTATAGTATTTGTAAGTTATTCTTACCACATCAAGCTTTATCTACTAAAAAATGTTTCAATATTTTGCATGTTTTCTATTATAGTAGTAATAGAATTATCTCTAGTTAATACAGTAAAGATGAGAATAGTAAAATGTAGTGATGCAAATGATGTTATAAATCACTTCAGCAAATGTTCATCTGGGCAATTAGATTTAGACAGCATCAGAATGGGAAAGGCACGTTCCCCAGCAGAACTCTAATTTCCTCAGATTTTGTTTCATAAACTCTACTAATTAACAAATTTGTTTATAATTTGGAATGAATGAAGGCCGGACACAGGAAAGTTATGAAAAACAGAGGATTACTCATCATTTTTTTTTAATAGACAAAATTATTACATCTACATTTGATGAACCTCTAAATGGTGGCAGTCATTCACAAGAGTGATCAGACGGCCTCTAGCCACTAGTGAGAAAGGTATAAAACATAACCAGTGTTATGAAGCAGTCAGTAGTTTCCATAAAAGAAATTTCTGCTGTTGAATATGGAAAATGGGACTTCTTCTGTTGGATACGATGACCAGTACAGTAGCAATGACGCATGATATTTCATACACAACTAGCCTGGCAAACTGATGCTTCTATTTATCATATAGTGTGTATATAATAAGAATATTATATAAATAAAAAATTTATGGTAGAATGACCAACCATATTAAAATTATGAAAATACTTTATCAAAACATTTATATCATATACAGGGTGTTTATAAAGTAACAATCCATTTCTGTGGACAAACATTTTAATAACTCTCTTTGTGTTACAAATGAATCAAAAACATGAAAACAGCAAAACATTAATACGATTCAACATGACCACCTTGCATGTCAACACACAAATCCCAACGTTCAGTGGTAGCACAGTAAACCCTTTCCAAGTTATCAGGTTTAATCTGACGTAGCCACTGCAGCTGTGATCCCCTCCTTCAGTTTATTAATGCTGTAAATATTCACCTTGTATACTTCTGATTTGATATAACCCCACACAAAAAAATCTAGAGATCAGGTGATCTTGAAGCCCAAAATCTGATGGAACCTCAACCGATCCATCTACCCAGAAAGGTTTCATGTAGGTAATCACGGGTAATTTTTGCAAAATGGGTTGAAGACCCATCTTGTTGGAAAACAACAGTGTCGATAATTCCATCAGACACAAGTTGTGGTGCCAAAAAGATCTCCAGCATATCCCAGTAAATGATGCCAGTAATTGTGTTCTCAGAAAAACAGAAAGGGCCATACACCTTGGTCTTTGTGATGCCCAATCAAGCATTAACCTTTGGAGAATCCCTAATCCACTCCAGACGTTGATGTGAATGTTCTTCAGCCCAAATTCTGCAATTGTACCTGTTGACAAGTCTACATGTGTGAAACGTTGCCTCATCACTGAGCAAAATGTTATTCATCTCGTTCCACAGCTTCCAAAAGATCACTACACATGCCCACATGAGCTGCCTAATCCTCGTGTACTTATGAAGCATCTGTAGATGATAACACCGTTTTTTCAATGTGAAACGTAGATTACCGTTTTTTCAATGTGAAACGTTTCATACAACCATTTGCGTTCCAAACAACTGTTCCAAACAACCGTTTGCGTTACACCAAGCTCCCTGCTTAGTCTCCTTGTTGATGCATGAGGGCTACGATTGGTTGCATCCTCGATGCGTTCCACAGTTTCTGGTGATACTGGAAATCGACCAGACCGTTTCTCATCATGAACTCTCCCTGTGCTCCGAAATTTGTTCACCACAGATCTGATTGCTGCCCTTGTTGGCGATGGTTTATGGATTTTACTAGTAAACTCTCCTCTGCCTTCGAAGGGCACACCTCGCAGACGTGCCTCAACTACCGCTATTCTTTCTTCAATCGTCAGCATGATTCACAAAACCTGGAACAGAAAATTTGTTAAAAAAGTCAGTGTTTTCAGGAAAATGGATAGTTACTTTATACACACTCTTGTAATTTTTCTTTTTTTCGTTCGTGAAAATTTTAAGGCCTTTCTTCCATGGATGCTTTGCCACTTCTCTGTTCTAGAGTAACAATGGCTATTCCAAATTAGCTGCTTTTGTTTCAGTAACACATATAATTTTTAATTTTTATTTTAAATATTTATAGATCCAAAAAGAGTGAAGTTTCTAAGGTATCAAGATCCTCTGGCTGGACCACGTCGCATTCCAGTGTTCAACAAGCCAGAGCAAGGAAAGGTTGAGGTTTCATCCAATGCCACGTTTCACGTGCAATTAGAAAAATCTGAAATTGAAATAAAAGAGAATGGTAAAAGGTATAATGTTGGTCATCAAGTGGCATACATGGTATATTGAGGCATAATTGAATATGTAAAAGAATTTTTCAGATTAAAATATTATTTATATATCTTTATTGTTTTTATTATTTTTCTAATTATTGCCCATAACTAATACTTGAATTCTTGGATATCTAGAATAACTGACTATCAGAAAGTTGGTGTAGGACACCTCAGGTTCAAACTCATAATGATTCTGGTTTCTTCTACGTTACGTGTATATGAGATGCCCTTCTGCAGGCTTTCTCAGTCAAAAAAATTAAGGTGATATTCGTGGTTTTTTTTTTATTTAGGGTTTTTTTTAATTATGTGTTTTTAATATGCCCATGCATTTTTATGATGAGTATCATTTTGTGGTATATCTATTTTTGGCATTAGAAGTAGTGGGTTTTTTTGATTTATAGAAAATAAAATTTGTTAATTTTTTGATTTTTCTTATTAATTTGGGTTAGTAGTTTATGTTGTTTTTTTTTATTTATATTTTGTTTTTTATTAGTATATACCTGTTCACTCATTTGTGCAATTTGGCAACGGACTCTTCACCATGTTATGCCCTTGTCATCATCAGTTGATTATAGCTCATTCACCCTGTGACAAATAGTTAAATCCATAACTACATGTTTGAACATCTTGATTATTAAAAGTACAAATTTTGATTAACAGATGAGAAAAAAAGAGACCATCTCTCACAGTAAAACTTAGCTATATCGGCAACATGACAAAATTGTACAAAATGATGTTATACAGATGGGTGAAAGGTTTAACTACATCCCTGACACCATTTCTCATAGTATTCATCCAACCGTATAATCTTGTATAAAGCAAAAACTACCATTTTTCGCTCATTTATGGGCATTCCACTTTTCACACTCATTGTGGTTTGTAAATAGTAGCTAACAGAAGCTGGAAAGGATATGTGGCATTCCCGTAAAAAAAATCATGAAATTTGGTAAGACATAATCTAAACTTGCTTTAGCAATGCAGACCATTAATGCCATCCAACAATGATATTTCTGCTGAAGGAAAGTAGAAGTGACAGACTGTCAGATTATTTAGACATTGATCTAGTCTATGATCACTTCGTATGTTTTTTAACTTCTCTGAAAAGTGATAAACTTCTTATTGTCTCAGTGCTGACCATTTTTAAACCACTTGGATGAGCTTTGATTATGATTAATTGATTTTGTAGTTGATACATTGATGGACAAAAAAAAAATGAAACGGCAGTGTAAAATCACTAATATGGTGTTAGACTGCCATGCGAATCTAGTACAGCCTGCATACGTCATGGTATAGAGTCTACCAGTGTCTATATATTTCGTGTTTTAGGAATCCTTAATTTGTTTTTTCATATCTCTGTAAGACAATAGGAGGGATGCAACACCATCCACAAGAAACAATCAATTAAATGCTTGTTTGATGGAGTAGGAAAATGCAGCCTGTAATTCCTGTGGGTTCATGACTGGTGGTTTGAGGAGCACCAGAAGACAAAATTCAGTCTCGTGCTCCTCAAACCGCTGGGTTACCACGCGTGCTCTGTGGATGAGAGCATTGTCATCCTGAAAGACATCTCTCTTCATGAAACAAATTCTCTATCATTGGATGAAGATAATCACTCGGGACTGTTAAAAATGCGATTGCCATTAATTTTGCCTTCTAACGGAATGAAAACACCCAAACCATTCCATGAGAAAGCATGCCATACCATTACAAAACCCTTAACAGTAGGAAACAAGTAATCAGAATTGTAAGCTTCTTACAGTTGGTACCACATCACTCGTCCTGTGTCGGAAATAAAGTGTAGGATGATTCATCAGACTATATCACATTCCACCACTTCCTGTGCTCTTTGCACCACTGGAACAGACGTATGTGCATCGACAGGTGTGATGAGTGGCTTGTGAAGTGCAACTGTTTCGTGATATCCAGCTCTATGGTGTTCTCGCCGTACTGTTTTAGACGAAACTGGCGCTTCACATCCTACGTTGAAATCTGTGCAACTGATGAGCTGTATCTTCAGGGTTTAGCTTTGTACATCGCACTATCGCTCAAATGCCGCAGTTCTGGAATATGTTCTTTTGTCCGCTGTTGCCATGACCTTGGAAACTGTATCTCGTGTACCAGCTGTTTTAGATACTAAAGTTCCTGCCAAACGCGCTCCGACAATCGTGCCGCTTCCGAAATCACTAAGGTTTCTCGATGTCAGGGTACCAGTCATTACATGCTGTTACACTGGGCTTGCCTTTAATACACGTGACGTAAAGCATGGTCGAATGTTATTTGCATGTTTTATGCTTATGTTCTTGGCATATAGACTAGAGTGACCAGATTTAAAGAACAAGATCCGTGGACTTCTGAAAATTTTATCTCCAGAATTGATTTTTTATTACGGTGATCAGATTTAAAGAAAGCGGTTGGGGACTTCTGAAAATGAAATCTCAAGTATTGACGTTTGATTAAATTATTAAAAAGTAACACAATCTTTTTCATTTATAACATGGTAATTAACAAAAGCTCTCTCTCGTATATTTTTCATACGAAAGGACTTTCTATAAAATATTTCGTTTTCAGCAATTTTTGCATTAAAGTTCATAGGAATTCACGTTGCCCACTTTTACACATGATTTCTTATTCGTCCATGTTAAATTCACGATAGTGAAAATTCTTTCAGTTGGATGGAAAGGAAAATTGCATTTTACTGATTTCTTCGTTCACAAACCGAGAAAGAAACTGCAGAGCGATGCGAGGTCTGTATCGCTCTGCCGCTTCTTTCCTGTTTATGTATGTGTTATATACTGTGGCATATAAACTGACAGGCTCCTGTCAGACCTCTGTGGCAAGCAGCTGCTTGAGGGGGTATTTATTTATTTTTTATTTTATATTCCGAACAATGGTAATCATCCTCTATAGTTAGAGGCTGATTTACCATTGAGTCACGTGGTTTATGGAAGCCATGTTTTGTGTACCGTGATACGAAAGCCTATGAGTTAGTGTGTGCATTTAATTGGAGTGACCATGCAGCTTGAGCATAAATAAAAATGTCAGTTTAATACGCCATAGTAGAGGGATCTGTGAGGATGACAGGTCCTCAGCAGATTTTTCGCCAACTTAATGCCGCATGCATTAAATTGGAAATAACTTCATTCTGTGTTCCCAGGTTTTTTGGGGGGGCGTAGTCAGGTACCGACCACGCCCAAAGCTGCTTAACTTCGGTGATTGGACGAGAACCGGAGTTTTCAGCCTGGTACTGCTGTTGGCTTTAAACTAATGTATATACTACGTATATTGCTAGTATATAACTTATGTTTTCACAAGGATGCAGCTTTGGGAGAGACATAAAAATAATTCATCCCGATTTATCACGAGTATATGGGGATCATGCCTGTTCATATGGCAGTGTTACGGGATGGATGCGCAAATTCAGAGGATGGCAGAGCTTTGAAGACTGAAGGAGATCGCAAGCGAGAGAACAGTTTCTGCTGTTCGTGAAGTCTAAGGGAAACCTGGACATACCGTCAGGCAATAAGTTTAGATGCCAGTGTATTGATTGGACCTAGAAAGGGCTAGTCCAAGTTTATATGCCAGTGTATTGATTGGACCCTAAAAATGGCTTGTCGATTCGTGCTAGAAGATGCTGGCAATGTTAGAACTTTGCGGCCCCAAACGGTTCACAGACATTGTCACAGGTGATGAGACGTGGATTTATTACTATTGAACGCCCGGAAAGATCGACAACTATGTTTTGCAGATGATGAACCGCATCTCCAAATCCTCTGAGAAACCTTTCACTCAAGGAAGAGATTTATAATTTTTTTCAATTTCTAAGGAGTGGTAGCCATGGACATCTTACCTGAAAAAAATGACTATAAATTGCTAATACTACACCAAAATTGTTTTGCCCAAAATGATTAAGGAGATGAAGGAGCAGCATCCAACATTAGGAGTGTCAAGGATTCTCATTCTTCATGAGAATGTCAGTGCTAAAAAAAACCCGGTAAGTTACTGCCTAACTGGAGCAGGAAAAAAATCAGCTACCACATCCTCCATATTAAGTAAGATCTTGCACGAAGCGATTTTTGTGTTTTTGCAAAAATTTTAAAAGATGCAAGACCTTACAAATTGCGTTCATTCAGAGTTACGGAGTATGACGACACAGGAGTACCACCAAGCATTCCAGAATTGTCGTAGACGTCTGCTAAAGGAGATAATAAGTGCATGTTAAAAACTTTTTGAACACCCCTCCTAAAAGCAGCATCTGCCGTCAAATATTTCAGCTTCAATTATTCTATAAATATTCAAATGCATTTTGTTTAAAATCAAGATTTTAATATATTTGATTCAGATCTATAATTTATCTCCCGTGGCATTTTCTCTAAAAAGCATGTTTAAAAATAGGGAGTTTCAAATGTGGTTTTCCATTCGCAAAACGTGGAAGTGTACCAGCGAGTTTGATATATGTATCCTAACAATATACATTGCTCGACATAGAAAATGCCATATCATGAAGGAATGCAGGAAATGAGACGAAACATGTAGGCAAATAGGTGGGAATGAAGTGATCTAATTTCTGAGGGATTGCACAAATGGTATGGGTGAGGAGACAATATAATATGGCCATAATCCGACTGTCAACACATACCCACCTATTTGCATGGCACTCCGAGAAATACTGGGTGTGGCATTTTCTATGTCGAGCAGTGTATATACTTTAAATGTCCAATTTCGATTGACAGGAGAGAGTACATTTAACCGCTCTTTTAATCTTGGAGATTTGTACTGGTTTTTTTAGTCATTCGAAGAACTGAAAGACAAATTTGCTGCTGCTTAAATAAACAAAATTTAACACTTGAATGTTAGTGCCTAGGAAAGTCCCTAGCATATCTTATGGGTTGTTTTACCTCTGAGCAGCACTTTTCGCACACAATGGGCTAAATAGCCAGATCACAAGAATGTTGAGGGGGGGGGGGGGAAGGGACCTGAACAGCTGTTAGGAGACGGATGAAAGGATCGCATGTTCTGTAAGATGCAGAGATATGGCTCTCCTGTACACTGAGTCTCTGTTAATTCCCATCCAATTAACAGCAGCCTTTCCAAGCTTGTTGTCCCCTACTTACCAGGGTGAAAAGTTTTGCGGAGATAAATCTCAACATTAGCCCAGGTGTGTGTCCAACATTGGCCAGGGGTTTATCAAAATAATGGAAACATATACCGTTTGTGAACATTTTATTAATAAGCCCATAGGCCCACCTTGGGTGTTCAGAACCGACGTAATTGTCATGTACATACGGTAATGGAACGTGGGACCATTCTTCCTGTAAAATATAGCGTAAAATACGTTGCGGATGTGACACGACCCTGCAGAATAACTAATAACTCTAAGAAATGCCATGATATGGCACAACACAGCATCCGGGATCAACCTCCATGCTTGTGCTTCCATTGTACAATCCATGCCAACATTCGTCTATTCCTATCTGACAAATTCTTATGGCATCAACAATTTGCATGTTTGGGGGCAACACGTTGTCCTTTATGATAGGTAATCATAATTTTCGATACAGTACCTGGAAGGAGAGCTATGCTCCAAACCCCCGTGATGATGCATAGAATCGGCCAGGCCTAGCACCTAATGTCCGACCCCACCTTCTCGTGGTGCAGACCGTTAATACCTTTCAAAAGAGATACTCTTTTGTGAAAGTGAATGAAAGGAGAAGGCTGCGAGATTAGTTTGGCCCACTAATCTGGACAACTATGGTTACTTTTTTTTTCTTTCTACCCTGCTGAGGAGTGGTCAACCACACGATCCTGGTGCTGACCATATTTACCAACCTGAACGGAATTATGGCTCTGAGCTTGATTATGGATCCTGATTTTGCTGCACTGGTGAGCTTCTGTGGAGGGAAAATCTTCCGCTGTGTTTTCTGTTTGTTTGTGGGTTGACAGCCCCAAGTGAATAGATTCACGGGATATGTTTATCAGCTGGTGGATAATCCTGAGCAGAGGTCATCGCAGGCACCTGAACTCTTTGCTTCTACTGGCATCGTCAAATTCTACATTGGAGGAAGTCTTCCAGTGTAGATGGCTTCAGCCTTTAGTGGTGGGAGAATGGGTCTTTGCCCCATGTCTGCGATTAGGGAGGCTGGTTGATATTGTCGGCATTCCCTCTCTCAATAAACGTAGTTTCTTTAAACATCCCACTAACCATTTTCTCTCCATAGGTAGTTGGAATGTGAGGACTCTGCACAGAGCTTTTTCTCTTGATGTCCTCACACAAGAATTCCACCATTATAATTTAGATATTCTCGGCATACAAGAGACCAGATGGACAGATAAATGTCAGATTCTTAAAAATAATCTTAAATTTCTCTTTTCAGGGAGGGATGACAATAAGCATCACCAAGACATGGATCTGCTTCTCAGCAGACACGGTAGTGATGCTCTTCTGGGATACGAGTGCATTAATGAAAGGTTTCTTACAGCAAAATTTCAGACATGTGTTAAAGACTTCAATGTTATCTGCTGTTATACTCCCACTGAGGATGCCGATAAGGATGAGAAGGATAGGTTTTATGAACTACTTCAGGATATTTTTAATTCTGTCAAGAAAGGAGATATTACCCTTGTTCTAGGTGACTTCAATGCCAAAGTTGGTACTTTCTCTGACCTTTGGGGAGGAGTAATAGGCCCTTTTGGTATTGGTAGCTGCAATGGCAATGGGCAACATCTCCTACAGGTAAGTAAACTCAATGGATTCAGAATAACTAACACTTATTACAAACACCGAGACATACATAAGTACACATGGGTTTCACCCGATGATCTGCATAAGAATATGATTGATTATATATTAACAGCAAATGGGTTAGTTCTGTTAGGAATACCAGGTCATAATAGGGGAGCTGAAATTGGATCTGACCATTACCTTATTAAAAGTGTCTTGCAACTTAAACTTAAAAAGTGTTGTGCTAGGGTTAAAAAATTTACTTTTAATATTGAAGCTCTGATAGACCCAGTTATAGCCAAAGCTTACCATGATAGGTTACTTAATCATTATGACAGTCATGGTATGCTTACTACTGAAGTTGAGGAAGAATGTTTTAAACAGGTTTTTTTTCGACACTAACAGTACTCTTTTAGGAAAAAAGGAGCAGATGAGGCAGAAATATCTGAGTGATAAGGCACTTGAGCTTATTTCGGAAAGAAAGAACTGCAGGAACGTGTAAAACATCAGTTAGCTGCTGATAAGAATCTTTGGCTTGATGGCTTGGCTGACAAAGCCGAGGAAGCAGTTAGACAGCACAACAGCAGAGAGCTGTACCAGATAGTTAATGTTTTGTGTGGTAGAAAACGGACAGGTATATAGGGATTGAAGGATAAACAAGGTAAGGTTATAGAAGGTGAGGATTCTGCAATGGCTAGGTGGGCTGAGCATTTCATTGATGTTCTGAACAATGTGGTTAGTTCCACTCCCATTGTTTGTGATGATGATAGATGCATTGGTGGCTTTAATGTTGGCCCTATAACACAATTTGAAGTTATTTTGGTTATTTCTAAACTTAAACTTCATAAATCCCCAGGGGTAGATGAAATTACTACGGAAATGCTTAGAGCTGGGAATATTTCAGTTACCACTTGGATGACTGAAATTCTGAATATCTTTTATGATAAAGGCATGGTTCCTAAGGATTTTACCAGAGCTGTTGTTATCCCTATTTTCAAAAAAGGTGATCGCAGTTCTTGTGATAACTATAGGGTTATCATCCTACTCTCTGTTCCAGGTAAAGTTCTTTCCATGATTGTGCTTAATAGAATTACGAATCTGGTTGACAGTCAATTGCGTGATGAATAATGTGGATTCAGAAGTGGTAGGTGATGTGTGGATCAGATATTTTCACTTAGGCAGATTCTTGAGAAATGTTTAGAGTTTCAGAAACCTTTGGTTGCTAGCTTTGTTGATTTGAAAAAGGCTTTCGACTCTGTTGATCGTCATAATTTGTGGTTGATTGTGAGATCATATGGTATACCAGACAAGTTAGTTAACATAATGAAAGCTCTCTACAGGGTGATTCAAAACTTATCGTTCAAATTTCTTGGGGAGGTAGGGAATACGTCAGGAAACCGATTTCACATAGGAAAGTATGTCCGCAAACGTCATCTACATGAACAAAATGGACAAGTAAAGTGAACACAAGGAAACAGTACAGTTAAGTGGTAACGAATGTGACTTTTATTCCAACAAGGTAAAGTACAGGTTCGCAGTAGGTGCTCAAAATTGCGACCATTTACACGGACACAGGATTCACAGCGCCGTTGCATTGACCGCCGAACATTTTCAAAAACGCCTGGCATATCACGGACAATGATGCTGCGGTATTCTTCTGTTGGGGTATCGGTCTTCGTAAACTTGCCTAGCTTGGCGGCCGCTTTCGCCAGCTGCCCCATATGCGAGATGCATATCCGCTAGCTCTTGATGCGTAAAACGATTCATCTTATCACTAGTAAGTAAGCTCGTGCACTGATGACAGCGGGAGTGGTCGGGCGAGCTGTACACTGGTTGGGTACACACAGCGCCCTCTACATACGCATGCGTACATACTTTCCTATGTGAAATCGGTTTCCTGACGTATTCCCTACCTCCCCACGAAATTTGAACGATAAGTTTTGAATCACCCTGTATAATAACACTGAGTCGTGTGTGCGTTGGTAAGGCTTGTAGCAATTGGTTTAGCATTACTTCTGGTGTTCGAAATGGGTGCATTTTGTCTCCTTTTCTCTTTAGCTTGGTTATTGATTATGTTATGCGAAATTCACTTTAAGAGAAAGATTTTGGCCTTAAATGGACTGGAGATACGATAATTTCTGATTTAGATTATGCTGATGATTTAGCCCTTTTTGCAAATGACGTTGATGAGATGAACTCTTTCATTCGAGCTGTTGATGAAACTGGTAGTAGAGTAGGTTTGGTTATAAACAGAGAGAAAACTAAAGTGATGAAAATTGGTCAGGCAGCCTGTGATTCAGTTAATCTGAATGGTTGCAGTCTTGAGCAGGTGTCACAGTTTAATTATCTTGGGAGCTATGTAACAGATAATGGTGATGTGCGGCATGAGATTAACAGACGAATAGGGATTGCTGCCGGGACTTTTAAGAATCTATGGAGAGTGTGGAGAAATAGGCGTATACACCTAAAAACTAAAATTAGACTGTATAATAGTTTGGTTCTTTCTAGGGTTAGTTATGGTAGTGAAACTTGGACACTTTGTAAACAAGATAACAGGAAACTAGATGCTTTATCAAAAGCATCTAGTTTCCTGTTATATGGTATACCAGACTCCAGATGCTTACGCAGTATCTTGGGCGCAGTATCCAGATGCTTATGCAGTATCTTAGGTGGTTCAACTTTGTAACTAATGATGAGGTTAGGCAAAGGAGTTTGCAACCTCCTTTAAGCAGCATATTGTGCAGAGAGAGGCTCCGTTGGTTTGCCCATGTTGCCCGTATGAATAATTATAGATTGGCGAATAGGGTTATGAACAGTGTGCCTAAAGGCCTCAGAAAGAGGGGGAGACCTAGGATGCGGTGGGCAATGTCAAACAGGACCTCGTTAGAATTGGTGTGCAGTGGCCAGATGCAGTAGATGTAGCTCAGGACAGACTTGCTTGAACTAAACTGCACGGTCTGGTTGGACCCCCGTAGCCCATGGCTGTTTGAGGATATCCGACATTGTTGACAATTACATCACAACTGTTTCACCTGCGCCCGTGGCACTGCTACGTGATAGCCGATATCATACTTCTTCCCTTTATATATATCTCATCACGGCTGACGCCATTCCTGTGATATGCATACGGCGGATTGCATGTACTCGTCACCGTTTCCATTATTTTGATAAACCCCTGTAGATCAGTTATCCATATGTATGCATTCAATTTGATATCCATAATTATGTCCAGCGTTTCTTGCACCGTGCAAGAGACTAATTTCAGTAGGAAAAAATATAAATTAAAAAAATGTCCATCTTCCTATAGGCGCCATGAAAAGTAGATTAAACCTGAAACATATCGATGGTGCAATCAATCATTTATGTTACTCACTTCAAAGATATGGCGCCGAATTAGCTACTCAATAAGATTGGAGACGTCATATTCTTTAAGACTCGTTAAAGTTGAACCCAGAGAAAGTCCCCCCTTTCTTCATGGGAGGGGGAGAATGGCGGGGACAAAATTCGAAATAGTTTATTACGGTCATTACATGAACTTTCATCTGACACCTAACTCGCAACTGTATACCCTCGCTTTCAGAAGATATATAGCAAATTTTTCATTTCCCGCTTTTTATAGGGGGGGGGGTAAAAAAGATTGGGTGGCCAACTTTTAATAGCGTACGACACTCTCCGCGTCAGTAGCTTTGATTTAACGCACGACTTGTTACTTTCCGCAAAACAATCATTTTCCCTTTTTTAGGGGGGAATAAAGCATGGGTGGTTAATTTTTTTGTAGCTTACGACACTCCACTCGTCAGAAGCTTTCATTTGAAGCATACTGATACATTTTAGAATTTTTTTTTACTTCCGAAGATGGCGGAACAATCGTTTTCATATTTCCCCCTTTTTTTAGTGGGAAGAAAGCACGTGGGTCAAATTTTTTTTATTGTTTACGACACTGCCCACGTCACAAAATTTCATTTTTCACATAAAAAAATACCCCCTCAAGCAGCTGCTTGCCACAGAGGTCTGACAGGAGCCCGTCAGTTTATATGCCATAGTAGATCTGAGAGGATGGCAGGACCTCAGCAGAAAAACGACACAAACAGCCATGCCTAATCCGGGGCTCGAACCCAGGTCCCTTGCTTGTTACTTTCTGCACTCGCGTTCGTTTTCATATTTCCCCTTTTTAGAGGGGAAGAAAGCAGGATGGATTTTTTATACCCTACGACACTCGCAGCGTCATAAGCTTTCGTGCGACTTATAGCTTGTCACTTTCGGCACTCGTGTTCTGGAGATAGATATGAAAACTATTCTTCCGCTATCTCTTTTACGTGGGACGAAAGCGTTTTTTTATGGCCAATGGCAATCCCGGCTTCAGAAGGTTTATTTTATCATATAGCTTACTTTCTGCACTCGCGTTCGAGATATAGGGGAAGAATAATTTTCATATTTCCCCTTTAGGGAGGAAGAATGCATGGGGTCAATTTTTTATAGCCCAGACACTTCCGGTGTTACAAGCTTTCATTTGACACAAAAATCATTTGCTCCTTCGCGTTTGATACAGTGGAACAACTGTTTCAACAAATCCAGAAACAGACAAATGTCAAGCGAAAAGCAATACGAAGATAGCTAACAAAACCTAGGACCCACCTTCCGTAAGAAAAACAAGTAGACTTCTTCTTGAGGGGTGAATCTATAAATAGATCGCATCCCCTTATTTCCAAAGGCTGCTCTTTCACCTATGTTTGAAGTGGGTATTTGAAATCTGGTCTTCTGTTTCATCTCCGTGCTACATGAAAAAAAAAATTCCACCTGTCCATCAACCTTTAATTTTCAATCTTACTGCAGTAAAATTAGTTGTGGATGGGCGATTTCTGAAGCTCTGGTAAAAGTACAAAACATCACAAGAGTTGCAAAATTCTGAAATCTGAGAAAGACACTGTCATGACAAGCATATCAAATGAATAACACCTCTGAAATGTAGCAACAGTTCTTGTTGCATGTCAGGCAATCTTAATCTTTACTGTTATTGTATCTGTTTATCTATAGATGGCACCAAATTCAGTCCATTCCTGTATACAAAAGATTAACTAACACTTTGCGCAACCACATGCAATTGTTCCCATGTTTTAAAAAAATTCTAAAAAGAAATGTACATTTTAATGTACACCAGATCAGAAGAGTAAACAAGACACAGAATAACAATTTTAGGAAGCTGGTGAAAGGTAGGCTATTTTAGTGGCAAGTTCTCTGTGAAGTCGCTAAAAAGCAATATATATATAAAGTTAAAAAGGAAAAAAAAACTTATTTTCCTGCACCTATCCTAAAAAATAAACTAAACCAATGATGATATCATTCAATTCGCATTAATTTTAAATATAGGGTATTAAAACCAAGTTTTTCTAACAAATTGCAGCACCTTTTCTTTTTGGAATAGAATTTAAGCTCTTTTCATTTCATATTTTTTTTTATTTAGGGCACAAAAAAGAGGTATTTTTTAATTTATAAAATTTTTCCTTTATTTTTTTCACTGCATTTTGTTTTATCAGTACTGGTGTGATGATTTGGTTTTGATCTCCCTAGATTTATATATAACTGATTGTGAGGACTTAACCATGAAGACACTGATCCACTGTCTCCAAATTATGCAAATTCTGAACTTTTAAGGTTGTAAAAAGTGTTTATTTATAAAAGCTTAAGTTCATCCAAAAACAATGAAATAACACAAAATGATGCTTTAAGTAAAAAAAAATACAGATGCAAGACATGTAATATTGCAATTTATTTTTTTATTGGCTTGCTACAGATAGTTGCACTGACCAATATTTTCTTACACTGGGCAATTTTAGCCAATTAGATATAAAGTTATTGCAATTAACAATACTTTTACATTTTAAGAGTAAAAGTTATCATATTGTGGAATATTAAAGTATCCAACATTTCAATTTTAAAAAAACAGCAGAGTGAACGCTTTTATTATTTAAAAGTTGTTATACACCTAAACAGTATTATTTGAAGGCTTCAATTTCCTAAATGAATTTTGACCGCAATTTTCGAATATAAACAGTTCGGCAGCTTTTCATCCTGAAATATTTTTAAAAAAAAAGAGCTAAATAAATAAGATTATTAGTTGTACGTTGTCAAATGACAAAAATCTTACTGAATATTTTGATTAGAAAACTAAATTTGGATTTAATGGTAGTAGTAATTAAGAAATTTTATTACTCATAAAAAAAGGAAAATGCAAGGTAAAAAATTTTAATGAACCAAACTAAATAATTATTTCATAACAGTTAAAAAAATTTACTAACAAGTCATTTTTAATCTTTATTTTCAGTGGGTTTCACTCTGCTTTACTGTACGAAAGTTTCAACCTACACAAAAAATAATTTGTATAAATAGCCTTTATTTAGAACATTTTTAACACTTCATGTTATTAAAAGGTTACAAATCCATCACATATGCATCGAAATACATGGATGCTAATTAAAAAGTGCAAAATTGATCGCCCAAAAGGAAATTTCAAAGGAAAAATTTTTTTCCCCTATAAAACAGCTTTAAAACAAGCTCTTTTAAAAGGTATAAGTAGGTAGTTGCTAGCATTAATGTTAAACTATCCTTAACTGCCCATGTCAACTAACAGTAGTTTTTTACAGAACCAAATGGTAAATTAAAGAATGGAATTCATGGATACAGTTTTTAAATATTAGGCTTAATATCACAGCAGGTTTAAGCAAATGTGAAATATAGGTATTTTACTTATCTATGTACAAGTGCTAAAACAAAGTACAAAATAATACTGTAATCTCTACATCAAATTAAAATGGAAGTCCCACTAAATGCACATTGGCTTAAAACTCCTACACCTCTTTTCTATATTATAATTGCTGTCCACTCAAGGCTCAGAACTGGTTTCCAGTTCCAGTGCTGTTTAGCAATTGTGCTTTCTTTAAAGGCTTTATTGTTGCATCCTGCATAGTGGTTTGTCTTGCTATACAGAAAATGTTAAAATAACGCAACATAATATTTACATCTAAATATTAAAGAATATTTAATTATATTTAGCTTTCTAAAATTTAAAAATATATTTTTGCAGTAATGTTAATAGAACTTAAATTACCCAAATATGTTTCAGTTAAAATAATTAATTTACAAGCATATTTTAAAAGGATAGGTTAAAATTTAATATTGAGTTATATATTGCTAAAATAAATTGTGCTTTACAGTTTTAAAATTAAAAGTAATTTAAATTTAGGTTTTTGTGTTTACAATAAAAAACCTACAAAATAAAAATGAATTTTATATTTAAAATTTCTATTTAAAGCTATGAAGTGATAATTATCTGCAGTTGCATCATAAAAGATGTTTCAGACAGAATAATTAGTAAAAATCTTGTGCTTCCTATTGCAAAACAGCAAAAATGCTAAATACACTAACCGTTTCAGGCGCATGTGTCACTGTATAAAACAAATTAATACCTCTATGCAGGAGCATCATCACACCACATGCAGTGTTAGGACTGCAAGCAAGCTGCTGTCTGATAGTAGCAAGGCCTGGCCCCACTTTAATGACAGCTATTACCAGGAGCTCTGCTCCAAGATTAAATTAGTAAGCCTTAAAAACTTCTTTATTATACAACACTCTCAGATTGCAGAGGAACAACATCACTGGGAGCTGGAAGAGTAACATCTGTGTTCATGGACATTTTAGACACCTGACTTTCACTGTGTCCCAATCCTGCTACATGATTTTGACGAAATCGGCTAGATACTACACTCAAACTTTTCTTGTATAGTATACGATGTTCTTCCAATGCTGGTCCCCATTCAGGTGATGGTCGGAGACAGGATACTAATCTCTGTGAATAGAAAGTAGTTCTTACGTAAATTTATTTTATCAACATGCATATCACTTTATCAAATCACTGTTTCTTATTGCATAATTACATTATATATAGTACAGCAAAAATAAATTACCCCCTCAAGCAGGATAAGGTATGGATGTTTCACACATTGAAACATCCATACCTTATCCAGAACTTTAACAAGATCTTTGATCAATAGCCAAATCCACTAACCATTTGGCCACAAGGGTGGATATATATTAAACATTAAGTCTTCACCTTCTCATACTTATACTGTCTAATGGCTATCATTTAACTTCCTAAGTATGATTTTATTATTTGTATATATATATTGAGTGGAAATAAATTAAAAAGAACCTAAGGATGATACCAAAAGTTTTATGTAAGTACCGTAATTTTAAAGCCTCTATATAAATAAACTGTTCCTCAAGCAAAATACTTAACCTTGGAATATTATAATTCCTTAGGCTATGGTAAGGTGGTAGATCACTTGATTCATAATATGCAGTTTCCAGGTTTGAGTCCCACCTGTGCCAGCATCCAGATTTTATCCCTGTTAGTCCGCACTTTGTGCTCAGTGGGAAAGGGGACACTGATTAATTTGAAGAGACTGCCATCCATCGGATGACTTGTCTGCTAAAGAGTCTTATCTGCTTAATGCCTATGCATATTAAAATTATATCAGTGGCATACCCAGAAACTTTTAAGTCTGATATTTCAAGACCTCTTTAGGAAATATACATTATTGAAAACTTCAAAGGTGGTTATAACCAGTCCCAGACCTAATGACAATTGGTCCAATGCCAATTCGTCCAATCCTAATCTGTCCAATGGTACAATCATCCAATAATAAATAAATACCCCCTCAAGCAGCTGCTTGCCACAGAGGTCTGACAGAAGTCGGTCAGTTTAATACGCCATAGTAGGTTTGTGAGGATGGATGGACTGCAGCAGAAAAACAATACACACATCCATGCCTTACCTGGGACTCAAACCCGGGTCCCTTAGATCAGTAGCCAAGAATGCTAACCATTTGGCCACGGGACGGAGAATACCCATTCATAAAATGGCACAATTGGTCAAATTGGATAATTTGTCTACAATGGATTGTCAAAAGGAGCCATTGATGTAAAGAGACAATTTGTCTAATGCCAAAGGGTGTAAATCATTCATTGTATTATATATTTTATCATAAATATAAGCAATGGCATAAGTAGAATTTTAGCTAGGGGAAGGTATTCATAGGTAGTTTTAAGATTTTCGGGTAGGGTTTTAAATTATTCCTATGATTAGTGCATATACATATATACAATGCTTTAAAAAACTATTTGGAGGGTGGTGAATGTTGAAAACTATTCAGAGCCAATTTCCCATTGATTTTACCCCATGGCTGGATCAAGGGGGGGGGGGGGATAGGGGACATCCCCCATTTGAAAATGCAACTAAGGGTAATGGAGGCAAAAAATAATTCATTTGTGTATATTTCATGCATTTTTTAGGTTTTTTTTAAAGACCTTTAAAATGGAGTGTAAAATGTTACACTGCAATGGCAATTTTTTCCTCTTTTTTACTTTTTCTGGCCCACAGAGGTCTGACAGGAGTCTGTCAGTTTATATGCCACAGTAGAAGATCTGTGAGGATGGCAGGCCCTCAGCAGAAAAATGACACAAACATCCATGCCTTACCCGGGGCTCGAACCCAGGTCCCTTAGATCAACAGCCAAGCGCGCTAACCACTTGGCCTTTTGGGATTCAAATTGCAGTTTTTACACTGTGTTTAAGAAAATAAGGTATGATGGATATGAAAAATAGTAATAATTAAAATTTTCAGTAGCAGTTTTTGAAATCAATTGTTTGTTTATTTTGCCTCCTTTACTTTTCTGTTTTTATTTCAATAATTCACTTCAATGAAGTTTTGTCCACTGTGCAAAACTTTCAAGACAACAACAAAAGTATATAAAATGCTTCATTGCTATTTACTTTCCGCTTTTTTTTTTAAATCTCAGTAATCAACCTTGCAACAATGCAGTCAGCTTCCAAGTCAAAGGCAAGAAATGAACTGAGAAATGAGTATATTGAAAACATTTTCAAAGTTTCTCCCTTTGTTGAAAGAATAAATTTCGTACATACATGAAAGAAAAAATTTCACCAGAATGCAGTTTGTTTGCCACTTGAGAGGGGGATTTATATATATAGATAATATTTGCCAGTCTTTTCATTTAGTTATAATATGGTGTTGAAGCTGAGAAACAAAAGAAGTTAATTTTTTCTCATCTCGTTTTGAAAAGAAATGAGGTAATGCTGTCTTAGTTATCTGCCTGCCTGTCCATCAACATGTCTGTAGATATTCAATCCTTTTGGGGTTAGATAGGTATTGATGAAATACACCCAATTCTGTTTTTACATGGTAGATAGGTTCCCAAAAAAACCGTGCAAAAAATAGATTGGTTCTAGACATGGAAACCCAGTATAAATAATAAGTTGTTTTCAAATAAATCGTAATCTTTAATATTTATTTGATTTTTATTCATCTAAACACATTTTTTTATTTTATAAACTTATAAAGATAATTATATGTACATAAAGTAAATTATCCTTCATAAGAAAATAATATGTCACTAATTCAAGAATACAAAAGTGCAAAAAAATATGACTTAAATATGCTTATTAACTAGATTTTATTCGTTGTCACTTTCTGACAATAGACGCATTCATTAGTGTAAGACTGGAATTAAATCACTTTCATCGCTTGAAACATTTTGGCCATTGTGTTCCTACTCCAATGGTGAAATGCTCTCTGTGGCATGGGGAACCAAATTATCACTTGTTTCCAGTAATTCTGAAGTTTGATTAGTTTTGACAACAAACTCTGTAATCAATCATTGAGATCCTGATTTGAATAGATCTTTGTATAATTCTTGATAATGCGTCATACATGACTTCAGTTCATGTTTAAACTGCTCAGCTCATTCGACAATGGGATCATGTGTAAAAAAATGACTTCCCAATTTACTTGTCATTTCAAGCCCTTCTTTAATTAAACCTACAGTGAATGGAACCTCTTCATCACCATCACTTTTTTCTTTTTGATTAGGAGTCTCAAGGACAACTTCTATTATTTTATCTTCGCTAAGAGCATACCAGCAATTCATCAATATCCGCAAACGATAAATCATCGAATCCTTCTTCACCAACTGCATGAGCTAAAGTGATGATATTAGGATATTCAGTCATATTTGGGGGTACAGGATCTTTGCTTTTTACACATTCTGGGCAAATAGTTTTCCAGCATGCATTTAAAGTTGATGGTTTTAATTCTGATAATGTCAATCCAGCTTGTCTGATACAATCTAAAATAGAAAATTTCTTCCACACATCAGTAACTGTTAGTGTTTTATCCTTATCTAGTTTATCCAAAATGTATTGGAATGTTCCTTTTCCGTAGTAAGTTTTAAATGTGGCAATTATACCCTGGTCTAGTGGTTGCATTAAGGATGTTGTATTTGGTGGCAGAAAACAAAATTGCACATTTGGGTGTTCCAAAACAGGATGGCCAGGTGCATTGTCTATAATCAATAGAACTTTAAATTCGAGATTTTTTTCCTTCAAATAGTGTTTAACTTCTGGAACAAAACATTTATGGAATCATTCATTAAAAATCTCTTTTGTACCACCAGGGTTTTTTGTTTGCCATCCAGTACACTGGCAATTTATTCAAATCTACACCTTTCATTGATCGTGGTTTCAGGGATCGATTGATGAGCAGCAATTTTAACATACAATCTGCAAAATAGAAAGGTCATGCGATCCTTAGCTGCTTTAAAGTCACCTACAGTTTTTTGTGATTTAGCTACATAGGTTCTACCAAGGCATTTTTTTTTTCAAAAAAAGACATTTCATCTGCATTCAAAACTTGATCAGGAGTGTATCCACCATCTTCAATGATTTGGGCCAATTTTGGACAAAATTCTTTAGCAGCTGGCTCATCTGCAGATGCAACACCTTTTATATTTACATTATGAAATGCGTATCTTTGAAGAAATCCTGCAAGCCAACCTGTACTTGCAGAAAATTCATAATTTTTGTTTAACTAAGCTGATTTGGTTGGTTATTGTATCTTCTTTTTTGTGAATTATCTTTTATCCACTTACTAGTGCCTTTCCATCTTCACTTTTACAATATCTCTCATGTACGATGACGACTTAGCACTCAATTTTGTTCCAGAAAGTACAGATTTCCTAACAGCACCTTCATTTTTCTTGATGGTTCTTATGGTAGTTCCCTTCAAACCAAAAACCTATGGGTGTTGAACCTTCTCCAGTTGCAAGACAATCTAAATTTGGATCTTAGTATCCAAAGAGATAGCTTTCCTTTTCTGCTTTTGTATAGTTGAATTATCCGACATTGTGGTAAAGCTTACGAAAATTATTTGAATTGTAGTTGATAAATCAGATGACAAAAAATTGTAAATTACCTATCAGCAAAATTTAATAAATTTATATTATGAACACAAAACTTAAAAAAATTTGTTTTCGATTTCCTCTATTAAACATCTAAACACTGCTAACTTTAAACACGAAATAAGAGACCAAGACTAATGTATGTATTGAAGATAAAATTGAGGGGGATTCCCAAAACTCCATTCGGAATAAAGTGGCAACATTAAGTAGGTTTTGTACAATTTTTCCATAAAATAGAGAATAAAATAGAGAAAACTTGTGTAGTTTTTATTTTGGGGATTTTAGTGCACAAAATATGTATCTAAGTACATTTTCAAAGTTAAAACTACTTTGAAAAATATGTCCATAAAAGCGGCATCTTTGTTATAAATGTAAATTCTAGGAATTTTTTCTTGAATAGGAATATTTTTTCAGAATTAAATTCAAATGGAGATTTTTAAAAAAGTGCCATTTGAACCATGTTAGATTATAACAAATTGTGTAAAAAGAGAATTGGAATTTTTTTCTAAACCGTGTTAAATCAAAATTGTGTAAAAAAAAATCTGTATAAAAACAGAATTGGGTGTATTACTATTCACACTTTTGGAATCACTCAAAGGTTTAAATTACACCCTCTAATAATGGAAAAAGCTTAAAATTGCAAACTTTTATGTGAATATTTCACACTATGTCTTTATGACAGAAATTTTTATTGCAGAATGTAAAGGTCAGGAGGTTTACTTACTACTTACCAGTACTGCCTATATAAATTAAAAGTAAAAAAAGGAATCACACAATTAAGGAAAAATAAATACATTCAAAAACCATAGTAATCATAATGCCCTCTGATTTCCTTATCAAGATAAGAATTGGTAATATCATAAAGCACATTAACAAAATCTGTGTGGGCTTCCCATTATATGATATGATTTTTAATTAATTCATTTAGCATATCTGCATTGAAATGAATATTTAAAGGTTTTAGGCATATTTAAAAAACATAAAAATAGTCCCGATTTTACAAGGGAATGAAAGAGAAAATGCTTTTTTCTAATGGTCCAAACTAAAGATGACCAGCTTTTTTAGGTCCCACCATCCTACTCCCTCTCCTTTCCAGTAACTAAAAATATGAATGTGCAAAAATATTTCCTTTCTTCTATTAAATGCAAAAAGTATATGATGAAATTGGTTGATTATTTGCAGAAATACTGCATGCACAGATACAGATATAAAAATGTCTGCATGCAAACTGAGCCTTTTCATCCATCCAATGCAAAAAGAATCATCGAAATTGATTGACTGGTTCCAGAGATGCACAGACAGAGAATGCATGTGTCCAGTGAAGTGGCCAGAGCTCTGGTCTGCCCTGGGCAGATTGAGTATTGGAAATGAAGTATCTACATATTGGAATCATCAGAAATGAGTGTAAAGAACTTAAGACTGCTTTCAAATCGAATTCGGTAATAATTTAGTGCATCAAGGCAAGGGTACCTCTGCCAATGAGTGGTTTTATGGACTTTGATGCATGCACTTCGATGCAGAGAAACTGAGATTACATTCTCTTCTTCTGATCATCTGACCAGTGAGGGACAAATTCTCCCTTGTAGCAGAACCAGGATGATGCAGCTGCTTCCCCTTCACAACCAATTACCCAACTGCCTATGTGACGGTCAACTGAGGGTCCGTCTCTACATCAGCCCCAGTGTGACGGAGCTGTTTTACCCCATCTTCGGCAAAAGGGTGCCATAAGGAGATGACCTTTACCCAGAGTTGAAGCGTCACGTGCCCCCAGCTTGATGACAAGCTGTCGGACAAACTAAGGAGGACATATAAACACAGTATGCTTATCTTTCTTTTGATTTAAAGGTTGCTATACTTAATTCTATGTTTAAGATTTAAATTCAAAGGGGTTCCATAGTTGTTTAAATTCTTTCTTTCATAAGTTTCAAGATAAATGTTTTTTTATTGGTTGCCTGTGCCTTTAGATATTTTATTTCTCATTAAATGTTATTACTGTTGTTTCATAAACCTGAGTTATGTTCATCATTGGAATTCATCATAAAACATCTTCCCCTAAGGAGATGGCCTGGGACAGTGGCAGACTGGGTCTAAAAATATTGATTGCCAGGAGACAAAGGGGGCCCACTCACAACTATAAGACTATTATTTTTAACATATTATCTGTTTAAGAGGGGCCACAGAGCCCACTTGCCATCGGACAAGCTGATACCCTGGCCAGTCTGTCACTGGCCTGGAATTATAGCAGCCTTCATTATTTAATTAAGGGAATGATAGAAACACAATGCAAACATACAAACAAAAACTTATACTTCTCCACACAACTAGAAAAGTGTTTGCAACTGCAAAATGCACACCACACTAGCTATTGTACTGAACATATTTTACTCTCGCACTGCACTCTTTTTTTATTTATTTTCCCAATGCCCATCATAATTTTATGTAACAAATTTAAGAGAAAATTTACTAACCTGTGAGAAAGTTCCTTCAGCCTTATAGAGTTGAATTACAGCAACAAGTGGAATTGGGA
The DNA here is from genome assembly GCA_038380435.1 of Ryuthela nishihirai. Classification (NCBI taxonomy): domain Eukaryota; kingdom Metazoa; phylum Arthropoda; class Arachnida; order Araneae; family Heptathelidae; genus Ryuthela; species Ryuthela nishihirai. The sequence continues at coordinate 90,841,781 of JAWZYU010000004.1, read as the reverse complement.
TAATGGAGCACATAGACATAAGCCACCCAAGAACTACTGACCAAGTTGGGTATTCATAGTTATTATATGAAACTGGAGCATGATTAATAACAATAAAGACCAGAAGGCTTACAATAGCTGATGGAGTGATGTAACACCAGCACAACTTCCACCAAAAGGGGGGTACACGGTTAATCATTAAATATATATCTTGCATGAAGCGGTCTGCACCTACAAATAAGATAAAATATTCAGTGCAAAATCAAACTAACCCCATATTATACACAATGGAACCTAAACATAGTGGTATCAGAATAATATGACCACTTATCATAGTATATGTATGGTAGGTGGTCATATTATTCTGATAAGACTGTGTATATGTAATATTTTTCTAGGTATCACATTTACAAACTTTATGTTGTACAAAATATTATCTATATAAGACTATAATAAGATATATTATGATTCCTGATGAATATGATTTTATATATAAACATAAAAGCACCAATGATACAGGTATTTAAGTGGAACTGTATCTGGACTGAATCCAGGAAAAACATGAATATCTGATCTTTATTCATAATCATTCATGTTTATACTTATTACATTATTACTTAGGCACACTCTCAGCATTTAATAAATTACGAAAACATGAAAGATATACAGTCTTCATCAAAAGAATTGCCCCACCCAGAAGAAGTAGAGCTATATTTATGAGAATTAGTATGGAAATGAGGAACAATGATACATGCGAATGAAGGGAAAATTATGGATCTGGCTACATTTAAAATGCAGCAGATGATATGGAATCAGTTCGTTGCAGGGAAAGGTTGTCTTTGGGAAAAGTGGACAGTGTAGATTGAAGGAACTGAACATGACCTGTAAATCTGATTACCATCAAAGGGCAATACCATTTGTATGTCATAGATGGATGTTTAATCAATTCACCTAGTTTGAGCGAGTTTGCATCATAGTCTATATGAAGCAGGATGGTTATGCAATGAATTGCAGCACATTTGGAATGTGATGTGCAAACAGATGACCACATCATAATTCAAGATCAAGTCAACATTGAGTAATTATGGATCAGAATGATCAGTTGATTCACCAGATTGCTGTCAGTACCATTCATTAATGACTGCTGAAGATGGTTGCGAGGGCAACCATCCCTATCCTCTGCATACCACTTACTGAAGCCACAAGCATGCTAGATTGCAGTGGTGCAACCAATGAGCTGAGTGGCATGATGGATAGTATATATCATCTTCAGCAATGCAGCACTCGTGTATGGCAATGTACTGGCAAAAAAGCTTCTACATCATGTATGTTTGCACTTGTTCCTGAAATTAAAGAGCTATGACTTGTTTGACAGCTTGTTTAAACTTGTTACATGTTAAAAACAAACTCAGAATCATCATTTCTCTCTTCACTGGCTATGGGTAAAGTTCAGTTTGCAAAATCTGTGCATTGTTGCTATGGAACCTACTAAAGAGAGAAAAACATTTTACATTTTCACAAGGATGCAGCTTGGGGATGGAACGAAAGAAGTATATGTGGATCATGCCTGTTCATATGGCACTGTTATGTGATGGATGGATCAATTCAGAGGACAACAGAGCTTTGAAGACCTCCCTCGTGCAGGAAGACCAAAGGAGGCCATGAACGAGAGAACCATCGCTGCTATTCCTGAACTCAATAAGAAACACCCACACATCACTGTCCAAGTAATAAGTTTAGATGTCAGTGCATCAATTGGCAGTGTGGAAACAATTATTCATCAACATTTAAAGTTCCAAAAGATTTGTGCCAAATGGGTACCCCACAAAGTGAGAAAACAGCAAAAAAAGGCTAGACTTGACTAGTGTAAGGAGCTGCTGGCAATGTTTGAACCTGGTGGCCCCAAATGGTTAACAGACATTGTCACAGGTGATGGGACATGTTTTTAACACTATAGAACTCCCAGAAAGATCGACATCTGTGTTTGGGTTGTGGAAGATGAACCACATCCCCAAATCCTGTGGCAAGACTTGCTCAAGGACGAGGATGTTCACAATTTTTTTCAATTCCCAAGGAGTGGTTGCTATGGCCACCTTACCTGGAAAAATGACTATATATGGCCAATTAATATAATATAAATAATTATATATGGCCCATCAATATTGTTTTGCCCAAAATGATTAAGGAGATCAAGGAGCAGCATTCAACAGCAGGTGTTGAGTTCTTCTTTTGACAATGCCAGTGCTCTCAAAACCTGGAAAGTTATGGCCTATCTGCAGCAGGAAAAAAAATCAAACAACTACTCCATCCTACATATTCACCCAATCTTGCACCATGTGATTTTTGTTTCCGAAAATTAAAAAGGAACTTGCTGGGAAGCTTTTTTCAAGGGTGCAAGACTTTGTAAAATGTGTTCATTCAGAATTGCAGAGTATTCCCCAACAGGAGTACCACCAAGCATTTCAGAATTGATGTAGGTGTCTGCAACTTTGCATAGATGCTGGAGGGGAATACTTTGAAGGACAGTAAAAATATTGTTGAGGTAAGTGCAATGGTTTTTTGTTCTGCAGATGCATGTCACAAACTTTTTGAATGCCTCTCGTATCTTTGAACACCATACAGTGCCTGCTGCTAGAATCTTGTGGTCTTACCACTTCTATAGAGCATCCTAAGCCATATTCCAACACAATAATATCGGACCTCATACCACATGCATTGCTTAACAGTGTCTGCAGCCATTCCTATGCTGCCATGGCCAGCCTGATCGCTGACTGAGCACATCTAGGATGTCGTGAAATTACATCTGAGAACTGAAGTGACTCCAGTGCATAACATGATGGATTTTCAAGTGCAAGTGCAAAAAATCTGGAGAACCATAAACCAGGGCATTAAGAAACTTTCTGACTCACTTCCTAACCATATTTGTGATTTTATTGCCACAAAAGGTGATCTCTCATAGTCAATGTTACCCTAATATCCATATATCTGCATCACTAAACAGGCTGCAAATATGATCATTTCTTACTTGCTCTACTACCTTTTACCACACCACTTTTATATCATATGCACAACACTCTTTCTGGTGGAGCAATTTTTTTTGATGAAGAGTGTATTATTCATAAATTCACATAGAGAAAGATTTTTAGAGTCAAACAACATTTTCAAAGTAAAAAAAAATGAAATTATCAAATATTGAAAATTTGAAACACACAAATCTGAAATATTTTATCAGTATGAAACTATATCATCATCATCATCCTCAAGCAGCCATGGGCTACGGAGGTCCAACCAGACCACGCAGTTTAATTCTCTAAGCATATCTGTCCTGAGCTACATCTGCTGCATCCGGCCACTGCACACCAATTCTAACAAGGTCCTGTTTGACATTGTCTGCCCACCGCATCCTAGGCCTCCCCCTCCTTCTGAGGCCTCTAGGCACACTGTTCAATACCCTATTCGCCAATCTATAATTATCCATACGGGCAACATGGCCAAACCAGCGGAGTCTCTCTCTGCACAATATGCTGCTTAAAGGAGGTTGCAGACTCCTTTGCCTAACCTCATCATTAGTTACAAAGTTAAACCACCTAATACCCAAGATACTGCGTAAGCATCTAGAATCAAAAGCATCTAGTTTCCTGTTATCTTGTTTACATAGCGTCCAAGTTTCACTACCATAACTAATCCTAGAAAGAACCAAACTATTATACAGTCTAATTTTAGTCTTTAGGTGTATACGCCTATTTCTCCACAATCTCCATAGATTCTTAAAAGTCCCGGCAACAATACCTATTCGTCTGTTAATCTCATGCCGCACATCACCAGTATCAGTTACATAGCTCCCAAGATAATTAAACTGTGACACCTGCTCAAGACTGCAACCATTCAGATTAACTGAATCACAACCTGCCTGACCAATTTTCACCACTTTAGTTTTCTCTCTGTTTATAACCAAACCTACTCATAGTCAAATTAATTTTAAATTTCTGTTAGCAATATCATCTAATGATTGGAACTTCAGCAAAGTTTGTAAATTTGAAATGCAAATACTCATTTATAAGGTGAATTTGATATTGGAGTAGTATACACAAATTGGGCAACTTTGATTTAAATTCAAAAACTTAGTGATTTTTTTTTTTGCAAAACTTTTCTTATCTATGCAAAGTTTGAAATAGTTTCAACAAAATTTTTGGGACCAAACAGGCAAATTTATTTTTTTACTCAGAACAATTTTTATTCCAAATAATAAAAAAATTAGTCTATTGAATTTCTTATCTAATCTACCAAAAAATTAGAAGATTCAATTAAAAGTCTCCTATTTATCTCATTAAGGACATCAGCCATTTTTTTCTGTTTTTGGACATCCACTTGAACAATATGAAAATTTGATGTCATCCCTCAGTTTAAAATCAGAACCACTTCTATAGTTCTAATAAGAAATCTGTTATAAAAGGCCGAATTAAAGAACATTTTATATGCATTCTTACACACCAAAGCTATTATATGGATTTCAACTTCAAATTTTATGAACTTTCCAAAAACATTTTTAGAACAGAATATTACTTAAAATTACATATATGGAAGACTGAAATATGTAAAAAAAAAATTACTATGGCATTATAAAACATGGTTAACATTGAGTAAAATACTTTACTTAACAACAGATGTTTTCTAACACTGGGCAATACACAAAATGGCTTTGAAATGAAAATAGCCAATATTTACTAATTTGGAGGTGCTGAACATGAAAATGACAATAAAATTTGTTGATTGGCTCTTGTTTAGGAGAGACAGAGATGGTTATGTATAAACAACTCAGTCTGCATTGAGTACATAGGTAACCATTTTTCAATGCTGTATTTTAAACTCCAGATTGCAACATATTGTGTTGCATTGCATCAACCTGCCATACACACAACCCCTGGAGGTATTGCATCATTGTCTGATGCAATGTAGTTGAATCATTACATCGCAGCTTACAAAAGATAATGCAATCGTTAGTTGTAAGTGATGTCTTGTAGGGTGAGCAAATCTTTTGAGCGACTCCCATTTACCCCTGAGTCATAAGTACAACACAAGTGATCCTTGCAGTTTTAATCCAGCAGTATTGATGCCTCGTAACTGTGTTAATAGTGCAGATACATTTTGTTACATTTGCAAAGGGATGTTTGCAAGCCAGAAAAGGGCCATCACTCCAATAGTGGAAGCGGCGTACGAGTTTTATTTTGGATGCAAGATCGGGGACCAGACAAGGCCTGGGCTCCACACATATGCTGCAATATGTGTGCAAGAAATCTTCTGAAGTGGCGATGCTGTTTGCTAATCCCATGATTTCGAGAGAGCCAAGCAATCATGCAAATGACTTCTACTTCTACATGGTTCCATCTGTTTCTGGAGGCATCACAAGGAAAAAGAAGTGGACAATAGCATACCCGAATATACAATCTGCTCTCCGATCAGTTCCGCATGGCGAAGGCCTTCCCGTTCCCGAACCTCCAAAAGAATTTTCCATCAATTCAGACAATGAAGAGAGAGACAAAGCAACATTGGGTACTCCACAGTCTTCAGTGTCTAATAATTATCTATATGTTTCCCACAGTGTGTTATCTGCAGCACACATTCTCGCCAAAGAAATGAACGATCTCGTTCATGATCTGGAGCTGTCCAAGGCCAAAGCAGAGTTACTTGGGTCAAGACTTAAACAATGGAATCTTCTCAAGGAAAATGTCCAAGTGACTTTGTTTCAAACTCGTCATGAGCAGTTTGCACCTTACTACAGAAAGGAAGATGATCTTGTGTTCTGCTCCGATGTAGATGGCCTGATGAATGTCCTCGGAATCAAGCATGACCCTCAAGAATGGCGACTATTCATCGACTCCTCAAAATTGAGTCTCAAGGTGGTGTTGCTGCATAATGGAAATAAACTTCCATTCCAATTGGACACGCTGGACATTCCAATTGGACACGCTGGACATGACGCTGTCTACATGAAAGAAACCTACGACAACTTAAAACAGCTGTTGAACTGTCTTCAATACAGCAAGTATGACAGGCATCTCTGTTGTGATTTGAAAGTAGTGGCTCTGTTGATGGGTCTGCAGCTGGGATATACAGTACTGCTGTTTCTTATATGAATGAGACAGCCAAGTAAAGACTTTGCACTATATGAAGAGAAACTGGCCTCAGAGGAAATCTCTGATGGTTGGAGAGAAGAATGTTGAATACCCAGCATTAGTAGAAATGCATGAAACCCTGCTACTTGTCCCTACACATCAAACTTGGGGTGATGAAAAACTTTGTAAAAGCCATGGACTGGATTGCATCAGCTTTCAAGTACTTGGCTGACAAATTTCTTCAACTCAGTGAAGCAAAAATTAGAGAGGGAATTTTTGTTGGTCCTCAGATCCACGAGCTGTTCAGAGACTAGATGTTCTACAACCTGCTTCAGGGTGATGAGAAAAAGGCTTGAGACAAGTTTTGTCTGGTGTCAACTAAATTTCTCGGGAATGTCAGGGCAGACTAAACTGACTAACAAAAAACTGGTTAAGGACATGTTGTCTCTGTATCACAAACTTGGCTGCAATATGTCCTTAAGATCCACTTTCTCCATTCCCACTTAGATTTCTTCCCCAACAACTGTGGCATGGTTAGTGATGAGCACGGTGAATGTTTTCACCAGGACATTGCAATGATGGAGAAATGATACCAGGGAAACTGGTCCACTTCAATGTTGACTGATTACTGTTAGACGCTCATCAGAGATGATGCTCCTGAGCAGCTGTACAAGTGACGGGCAAAGCAATGTCGGAAGTAGAAGTGGAGTTTTACCAATACATGTCATATGTAGGTATTACTCTATTATATAACTATTGCAGATTTTTCAAAAAAGTAGCCAATATTTCCTTTTTATTATCATATTCATGTTCAGCACTTTGAAATCTTGAAGAAATGGCTACTTTTATCTCATAGGCATGACTTTTATAAAAAATTGTTTTTCAGTGTAATTTATTTTGTAATGACACTATAAGTATGAAAAGTCCCTAAACAATTCACTCTGCTTACAGTGGCTTCGAAAAGCAGCTATTAGTTGGATGGGACATTAAACTGTGGTCCCATTGCATCAGAGCCATACCTTCTGCATGTAAACACATTGGATGACTTTTATGAGAAGCTTAACAGCTGTCCAGTGGATCTCTTTCTCCCTAACATCGAAGTATTTAGAATCCTTGAGACCTGGCCATTTAGCCCATTGTGTACAAAAAAAGTGCTGCTCAGAAGTAAAACAACCCAACCAAAAAAGTCAGATAGTTAGGTAATTAATATGGTATATTGTTTATGTTATATATATTCTAGTTACAGGTCATAGTGTTCTAATTACTTTCTAAAATGAAGAAGGGAGTCAATTTTTCATTTGGTCAAAATTGATGCCCTTAAATAGTACTTTTTTTTATTACACTTTTAGTTTTTTTAATTATGAAATGTCATTGGGTCAAAACATTGGTGGGATAAAATGTTAGGACAAAATATCATTGGGTCGAAACTAGTATTGTCAATTTGTGGCATCCGAGTTTCAAAAGAAGAAAAAAAAACCAGACATGAAAATGTTATTTTTTCATGTGTATGGTTCTTAAATAAATAAATAAATAATAAACATTATACCACACACACAACACAAAACTGAAATCCTACATGCTCAGTTACTCTAAAGTATTCTCCTAAGCAAGTCAAAATGAAATTATACATAAGTCAGAAAAATGAATCGTGAAAAGAATTCTCACCTAATTAAAAAAAGGTGTAAAATTTTCGAAAAATTGATTCAACTATGTGTTAAAAAAACACAGTTTGTAAAAAGTGAGTTATATGCGAGTTATATGTATAAAACTGAGTGAACTCCTAAGAAAAACAAAAACAGAAAAACTTTATAAAGTAATTACCCTCAAGAGTTTTACCATCACTGGAAACTCACTTGAAGAATGCTGTAAATTTTTCATTAATGAATCTGCCTCTGAACACACTTAAAATTGTATATGCCTGTTTATTCCCATTTCAAATGCATCAATTTGTAAAAAGCAAGTTAAATGTGTTTTTCAATATTTCGTACACATGTATGGAGTGTAAGGATGCCATTTTGGCAAATAAAAATTATTAAAAGCTTCTGAATCTATCAATAAATATCAAAAATAAATGATTTTAAAAAGTTTTCATTATTTTTCCTCAGATGGAGTGTTGTGTATGTAGGGTGTCATCAAGAAGATATCCAAGGTTGCTTTTTTTAGGTGTCACCTGGTAACCCTATTGAAACATTGGTGGGATGAAATATCATTGGGATATACATCACTGGGATGAAGTGTAATAATCCCAAGTTCTAAATAAATCCAATGTAAGTTAATTAGGTGAAAATTCTTTTTATGATTCATTTTTCTGATTTATGTATAATTTCATTTTGACTTGCTTAGGAGAATATTTTAGGGTAACTGAGCATGTAGGATTTCAGTTGGATCATACAAACTTCCTTTACAAAAGTTATGGTTGCATGATACCTTGTACATGGATTAAGGTTTGCCACAGAACTGCAAAGAAAAACCTGCTCTGCATGGATTATTCACCTACAAGATGTCAGTTACGTCCTAATGCTGAAACATTTGTTAATAAAAGAGTAAAAGAAATCTGAATTATGATGAGAAATCAGCATTTACTGCAGTACAAATTGTCATACATAGTGAGTCCCAACATGCATTTGAAGTGGCAGTGATTAGTGTGGATATGTAGAAAAGATCAATGAACAGACTCCAAGACACATAGCAGTATGTATATCAACAGTATATCAATCAACAGTACCTGCACCCAGTGGTAAAATATACATAGCAGTATATTTTACCACTGGATGCAAGTACTGTTGATTGCTCAGATATGCTATCAATATGAATGGGCTAAGGAGAACATTTCTCATAATACCAACCTAAACAACTATTATCAAACGATATTGGTGCTAAATGGCCCATATGCATTGGAGGTTGATATCTGTCTATGTGGGCTAAACATTAAAGTTGAGATCCTTATTAAAATGTTGGGGGGGGGGGGATAAATGACAGGATTGAGTTGAAACACTGTTCCAGTATATATTTTCTTTCATTTTCTTAGAAAATGGACATAATATACATTGCTTGTGAAAAGCACAGATCACTAAAATGTGAATAAAAAAATTGCTAGAGAGGAATAATAGCTTTTTTTAATGTACCCTGATAATATGCAGAAAAAAAATCAATGTGTAAATCATATATATCCTACAAAAGAACTTTTGCTAATGCTCAATAATTTCATATTGAAATGCTATATTTTCAGTCTGGAAGGGTGATTGCTTCATAATGCCTCAAAGAAAACTTTTTAATGGCTCAAAATAGTGGAGAGCTATTGGAAGATTGGAGGCTGGTCAAACAATCACATGGCTATATGCTTTAATGTCCATCATTATGTTATCTCAAGGCTATGGTAGCAATTCTGTACAGACTAGTTATCAGAAGGCCTGTTCATGGGTATCCTAGTTTTTTACAGACACATATTGGGCATTCTACTAAACTATTGTCATAACAGAACAGGAGAGCAACAGTATCATCTCTGCCTTCAGGTCTCATTTACAGCCACGGGAAGGCAGATATCTGTCTTGACTCTGACTAGAATATCACAAGGTCAGACACAATGCCTGTCAATATTTCTGTATATATATACATCCATTTAACTTCCAGACACAGGCCCAGTTGAAATGGTGTTATGATCATATAACCTGGACACAAGAACAATGGAGTCACATCCAGCTGATGGAGGAGTTGAGATTTTCTCAACAATCTGATAGCAGATATGTACTGATTTAGAGAGAGATAGGAACCTCCAACGGCTCCAACATTATGGAGAGAAATGCAGTTGGTTAAGAAGGTCTGATATGGGGGCTGGGTTTTCATTGTGTGGCTATACCAACCTCCATGTGTTTTGATGGAGGTTCTTATGTCATGCCACAAGTGACAATGTAAATTAGATGTTCCATTCCTATGTCATAATAGGCAGGACAAATTTTTCCCTGCCAATTCCAGAAGGAATATGACCTTGGCTGCCATCTCTTGTATTGTATATATTGTATATATATGTTTTATAAATTAACTTCTAAAATTTGTTTTTCCCCACAAATACTCTTTTTAAAAATGCCCATAAGATCTTTCTGTTCATTATTAAAACACAATCATTTCCCACAAACTTCAACTTTCTTTTCCATTTTCCAAAGCATCAACTTCTTGTAAAAAACTTTGATGAGTGATGAGATATTAGCAATGATTGAAGATTCTAATAGTAATTACGAAAATGGTCTTTCCAAAAGGTGAGGCCAAAGACTGTAGTGGTGTGGATTACGGTGATTTCTGGGTCAGATGAGCAAAGCAAAAAGTTATTGGTTCTGTGAAACATGTACTCATTATCAAGACTTCATCCTGGAATTTGTTTCAAGAAGTATCACACTGAGAAAGTGTATAAATAATTTGTAAAATAAACTAGTGGCATGCAAAATTAAAATACTAGTTACATGCAACCTATATCATTTTCAAGCATATATTTAGGTATTTCTGTTATTTGAAGTATATTTTGTCATTTGTTTAATTTTATACTTTTTTCACATTAGAGTTGTGGAACAGTCCACTGGAATTTATGGTGGAGTGCAAAGGATTAATTTTCTCAAAGGGGAAAAGGGCATTGCCCCCTAGGCACCTTCTATCCTGTGCTCCTTCATTCTCAACATGTACATAATATCATTAACAGCCATGGTCAATGGCTCTGTGAAACAAGTTTCCCATGGCTACAATCTACTGCAGGCAAGGAATATCTGAGGGCAATAATAGCCATCAATTTGGATATTTTATCACTGAACTGCAGCCTATTTCCAATGCATTCTCCCAATATTAGATGCATGTTGGTTAACTATTTGTGCATGTGTTGCATGCCATGTTGCACTTAATTATCAAATTAGTGTGGAATAAATCAGTGCTGCAATAAATGGTTTTGTGGAAAAAAGTTTCGACAATGTGCAGGATTCGAATACACATCTCTCCAGATATATGCCAGAGTATTCAGCCACGGAACTAACACTGGCTCTGTCTTTTTCTCCACTAATATGACTTTATCACTCTTTCCACGGAGTAAAAAAAAAAGAGCTGTGTTAGAATATTCTGACATGTATCTGGAGAGATATGGTTTCAAATCCCACATATCAGCAAAACTTTTTCCCACAAAACTATTCATTGATTTATTAATGTTAAAAAGTCAACAGGTAACTCTGTGGATATTATTTCTTGATTAAATCAGCATTGCTTTTATATTAAGGCATTCCATAACTGGTCTACTATGCAAATATTGGGTTAAATACAAATATATGCCTTCATATTGGTACTACCACACAAAACGATTTCCATGTACATAACTTAGCAATATGGCTTGTTGTTTCTCCTTCCTGTAATTTTAACTTTTAAAGGATGGGGAAGGCTTTCACACCTGACCTCATCAACTGGAAACCCTTTGCCAGCTACTATACTGTGCACCTTGACTTCTTGTCATTACAGATGGCTCAAAGTCTGACACATCAGTGGAGTTGGTCATAAGCAGGGCGTGCAATATGTGCATTGCACATGGGCAGCCAAATAATGAGGCAACCAGAATGGTCGAATAAAAATTCCTTTGATGTCTAAAAAATAAAATTGCATTTTTTAAATTAAAATGTAAGTTGTGAAGTCTCTACACAAAAATGTATAATTTTCCAGATTATAAAAACTTTTTGTAAGTTTTTTGTTCATTAATATCTATTTTTTTTTTATTTTCGTCTTCATAAAATATACACACATTTCAAGTTTTCTTTCAAAACAAAATGCAACCCAGAGTTTGTGTCCGAGTAGATTTCAGAAAGTCTCCCTCTTAGTAATTAAAATTCAGGGATATGAAAATGTGATGGCCATAAAGGAGCTGCAAAGGGGTAAAACAAAGAAAATTGGAGAGGGCATGTGAAACCCTCAAGTTTAGGCTGTAACAACAACAACAAACCCTGCAGAAGAACAAATACAGCAGTCTCAGTAGGTTGAAAATAATGGAAACAGAGCAGTCGGCTTTCGTGTACTTAAAATTTCAGATGTGTTACAATTACTTCTCGTGAATCATTTGAACGTGCAGAGAAGAGTTCGCTACATGGAGAAGTGATTTAATAGATTATTTTTTGACAGGATGAGCCCAAGATGTTGTTTGAGAAACACTGATCATTGACCAGAAATTGGTTTCTTTGATGGGGGACATTTTCTCAACAACTAGGACAAATATAATGAAGAGACTTTCAGTAATCTCATGGCTCGTGGGAGGTTGTGGGATGAATTGGGAGTGCTGCGTGGGACTGGACAATGGTTATCATTAACCCACCACACATAACCAAAATGTGAAATTGAATAGCACTCTTTCAGTTGAGGTAGCTCTATTCCCCATATCTTGAAGTTAAAAAGTCAATGTTATACAGGAGAGATCAACGAGAACTATAAAAACAGCATAAAGGTAAATACTCGCACTTTTCCATTGTTTTCAATAGATTTTTGTGCTCTTTTCCTTTTACAAAAACATTGTGAATATTTTCACAAAACTGTTATAGTATTTATGTTATCGTTATGGTGACCAATCGTCCTATATTTTAAAGCATTGTCCTATATATTTATAAAAAACTGAGAAAGTTTTTTTTGTCCTATTTTTTTTTCTGTTCTTTAAAAGTCCTATATTCTTGATATGCAAATAAAAATCGTTCTCTTGCCACTAATTTTAATAATTTTTACATTATTATTGTTGATATGACTGGGTAGTTAAAATTATAATATTTAAAATTCAAAATTATTTAATTTTACTAAATTATTAAATAATTCTTGAAATAGTGTGAACCTTTGAAAAATTAAAAGTTATTTCACTGATAATGTTTATTCTTTTTTGAAGTTTTTGAATTTTTTTGCATTTTAAATAAAATTAATGTATGCATACTATTTGTTTTATTTTATAACTTTTAAAATAATTATCACTTTTCAAAGATGACTTTGCTAGACATTAGCATAAAATTAAAAGTATTATAACAAACACTGATGAACAAATAGTTTTCAAAGAAAAAAATTGCCAGAAAATATGCTTTTCAATAAGTATCATTATTTTCCCTGGAAAAAAAAAATGGTCACTGTAGCTATCATAAACAACATTTTTTTTATCCTTATTTCTCATTGTCCATTGAGGACCACACCTATTGGAGACTAGTTTTTTTTATATCGGGTCATTTACTGAGATTTTGATAAAGGTTATAGCATTTTATACTGTCTTGATTTTTTCCTCTAGGAGTCTTATGTAAATCAACATGAGAAATATATACACTTTGTTTATGAAGAACTTTTCTAGCATTCACATGGCAGAAAATAATCCAGAATGGCCAAAAAAAGTCCTTGATAATAAATCTTGAAATATAATCAGATCAAAACTCCTCTTTTCTAACTCTGGGACAGTAGAAGATGGGGGCAAGTCTCCCATCTTCAAAACTGTGGGTTGGCTAAAGCTAAGATTAAAATTTAATGACTTTTTGTGTATAAAGATTTATTTTCAACATCTTTATTATTCTATTGCATGTGCTTTTAAATTTTACTAGAATTAAATAAAAATTGTGCTCATCTTTCTCTCTTCCATTGCCATTTATTTTATTATCTTGTGCCCCAAAATGTTTCTAACTGTATGCCTGTTCTGATTTTTACCCTTTGAGTACCAGTTAGGGAACAAACCTGAACACCAGTCTTTTTAATTTTTTATGAACTAGATTTATTCCCCCGAGTTTGATTTTGTTTTATTTAACTATTGTGATTCAATTCTTTCTGGGTAAAACATCATCCCAAACTGGAGAAAAAATCTGAAAACAGCTATTTCCATACTCCAATCTCGGTAAGAGGAATTAAATGCAAAAATTAAAAAATTTCTCATAAAAATTGTATGCTGTACTCTAGATAAAGTAAGTATAATTATTTGTTTTAGCCTGTTTTAGAATTTTGAACTGCAGAAAAAAATCTAAGTTTATGCATATAAATTCCCTAAAAAGGGTTGAATTCACATGATTTCTTCACATAATCTTCCATTGTTCTATTTCATCTGATACGTCTGTTTCACATGGTTTACTCGGAAATGTGATTTTACTCTGCATTAAAACAGAGTGCAAAATCAGAATTTTTTGAATGCCTTAAACTGCTTAAGTTTGAAACAAGCTAAACCATAGGACTATATTTACAACAAGTACAGTAAGGCAAAGAAAAATGAATTTTCTTTTTATCAATTTAACCGATTTTACTGAAATTGGAGCCTAAAACATTTTTTCTACATTTCCCATCAGAGTATTTCATGTAATTTTTTTATTTTTATATTTGAAAACATGGGTTCCTTTGATCAGTAAGTTAAGCATGCTAGCCACTAGACCACAGGGATTTAAAGAATTATTTGTTCTAAGTGTGAGGCTTAACAGTGAAATTTTAATGTCTTTAAATTCAATCATTTAAAGTGAAACTGGAGTCTAAAAAGGTACTTTTCAGTTCTTTTGATTTAAAATTTTGTTTCTCATCTAAACCAGGCCCATCTAACCCACAGCTCATAAAACAAATTATCAATTGAAATAATTAGTTGAAAAAAATTAGCTGTTCTGAGTGGAACCCATGCTTTCTAGAAGCATGCCAAGCATCCTAACTGCCGACTCAGGACAACCAATTTTTTTCGACTAATTATTTCAAGTGTTTCTTGTCTACAGGACTTTTTCTTACAATACTTTATTACAAATGTATCAATATACTGAATTTGGATCTTTTTTCCCATTTTTTCACAAATATTTTTAGGTACAAACAAAATGCTTTTGCCAATTCATAGTACTCATTAGAAATGTATATTTTTGCTTTCAGAAGATACATTTTTCTGCAGCTCTTTATGAATATTGTTTTTTGTTTTGTGGCTCTTAACTAAGTTTGGGTTGGATGGACCTGATCTAAATGATACTTACTCTAGTTAAAGTAGAGCAAAGGGAAATTAAGCAAATAAGTCTTGTATTTGAAATTTATCTCTTTTACTAAAAACAAGATGTGAAAATGAATTTTTTTTTATATTTTTCCAAGTTCTAGATGAGTTTTTCATCCAGAAGAAATTAAAACCACTGAAATTAAATAATACCAAAGTTTGCTAAAAAAGATTTAGTTTTATTTTTTATTCCAGAGAAAGTAAGGAACAAAAATGGTAAAATGGAATCTGCTAGTCAATATAAATGCCGACCACTAATATTCGATTTTTTTTCAAGTAGTGTAAATATAATAAATACCTGCCCAAGCAGCTGCTTGCCAGAGGTCTGACAGAAGCTTGTTACTTTATATGCTATAGTAGAAAGTCTATGAGGAAGGCGAGTCCTCATCAAAAAGAACACAACATCCAGGTCTCTTTGATCAGTAGCCAAATACACTAACCACTCACCCATGAGATAGGACAGGGTGCCTCACCATAAATAATAGAGAACATTTTGAGTTTCCTAATAGATTTTTGAATGCTCTCATTATCTCTCCTAGTTAAATTTGCAGATAGTAGCGAAACAGTTTGTTGCAAAAAAGAAAAATTTGTTTTGTTCATTTCAGTAAGGCTAGAGGGTCGCTCCATACATTGCAGAATACCTCGAGATGAGGATTAGCGATTGCATTATATAATGGATTCAAATGGTCAAAGTTCAGCTCTGCATACTTCATACCATAATACAAAGAAGGACACCCAAAAATAAAACAACAAAAAATTAACTTATCATTGAAAATACACATAAAATATGTTTTATCATAATAAAAACTTCAAAAAGAAAAAAACTCAAAAATTTACATTTAAAGAAAAAAAAATTTTGGGCACACCTGATATCATTTAACAAATTAATTTTCTGATTAATTTTCCATGAGCCCCCCCTCCCTCCCTCCCTCCTACTGGCACCTATGATTATAATGGCTCATAAGTGGGGTGGCCAAATTATTTTTGCATGCAGGCAGTCAACTTCCTAGGTGCGTCCTGGCATTAATCTGTTCTGATGTCATCATGACAGACCAGATCCCCTACAGTGTTTCAACTTCACTGCAGAGTTGCATAGTATCATAAGCCTTGCCTTCGATCATAGTGACTAAGCATCATCATCAGTGTACACTATGCACTAACCTGCTTAGCTCGCTAACCAGATGATGAATTGCATAATTGATTAAAAATGATTGAAATACTTGGAAAGGAAGACTTCACATAAAATATTAGTTTGTTCTCCTTTTGTAATAATGCTGAAATCAATAATGGATGTAAAAAAGGTAACTTACTGCTTAATTAATTTGTAAGTAATTAAGCATTTATTTTATTGATTATTTTAATCAGTCTCCTCTTCTTCAGAGGTCAACCAAAAGCTTATATTTAGAAAAACTTCAAATTACTATTTACATGAAGTTACAAGATTTTATTAAACTTTAAAAGAAGTTTAAAAATCAGCTTTAACAGAGGGAATAAATATTTAAAATAAAAAAAACTGTAAAACCCACAATTTGACCTTTTTGTGACTATTTTGGTAGTATTCTCTTATAAAGTGGGAGATGTGTTACTGCTTAAGATGTTAAGATTAAATGAAAAAAACAGTAGGAATATGTTCCCTAGAAGTATCAAACTCCTATATTTTCTTGATAAAATGCTAAAAACAAATTGCTTTTTTACCTGTATTAATGCAAAAATGAAATATTTTTGCATCAAATACAGGGCACTTTTCAAATGAGTGTAGAACTTTCAAAAGCAATAATGGGGTGCCCAGTATATAGGTTAGTGCACTATGCACTAATATCTAATAGTGCATAGTGCACTATTAGAGTAGTTGCACTAATATCTAATTAATTTAATATCTAATTAATATTAGAATAGTGCACTAATATCTAATATCTAATAGGTTAGTGCACTATGCACTAACCTGCTTAGATCTCAGTGAGCCTCGGCTCACTCTGTTCTCTATAAGATCCAATTAGCAGTTCCATCAACTGGCATTGACTATCCTTTTCTGTTGGGAGCCAAGTAGTTGAAATTCCTCCACACAATTCCTGCAGATCTCAAAGAGTTTGTTATCAATTTGTTTCAACCAACATTTTTGTCACTATGTCTGGGGCTCAATGGAAAAATATGCTCATGTCAGCATCAGGGGCAATAACTTGGCAGATGTTGCCAAATCAGTGGTGCCCCTGTCTGGCTCTCCACTCATGGTTCCATCATGGTTCCATCCACTCTTGGACTTCTAACAGTGTTCTTCTATTGAGCTCTGGGCACAGTGGCAAAAATCTTGGTTGGAAGAGACTAATAAAAAACTTGAGATCAAGCCTGTTGTCACACCATGACAATCATTTTACAGGAATCACAAGAAGATAGTTGTACTTGCTTGGCTCCACGTAGCTCATAATTTTATTACAGATGCCTTTCTTTTATGGGTGGAAGATGAACCTATGTGTGAGTTTTGTGGCAGCATATTAACTATTAACATATTTTAATTGATTGCATCACTTTTAACTGTTAATGTCATATTTATTTTACCTCTCATCATTTGCCATACAATCCCTTACACTCACGCACCTTTTATCTGATCACTAGTTTTTAACAATTACTTTTGATTTTTTACATTTTACTGGATATTTTAATCAAATTTAATGCTTTACTTTTGGTTTTTGCATTTTAAATGGGTCCACTACACCTATTGCTGCTTTTTGTTTTATAAACTTGTTGATCCATTTATACATGGTTTTTACTCCCATTGTTTTGCTATACAATTTTATTGTCTTTTTTAGTGTCTTTGCTTTTTAACTTTGGTTGTGAGTTTAAGTGATTTTTATTTGTTAACTGTTTTATTGGTTATCTTGTTCAGCACAATATGACTTTAGTTGCCTTGAACCATAAAACACCCAACCGGAAGGAAATATAACTTAGCAGTTCACTGTTTTAGTCTGCTTTGCAGCTGAGTAATCCATATTACAAAAAGGGGGTTTCCTAATGTTGGGCATTATGTTTATTTGTGGTACTATGTTCATTAAATATTTTCAACTATACTGGGCACCCCATTATTGCTTTTGAAAGTTCTACACTCATTTGAAAAGTGCCCTGTATTTGATGCAAAAATATTTCATTTTTGCATTAATACAGGTAAAAAAGCAATTTGTTTTTAGCATTTTATCAAGAAAATATAGGAGTTTGATACTTCTAGGGAACATATTCCTACTGTTTTTTTCATTTAATCTTAACATCTTAAGCAGTAACACATCTCCCACTTTATAAGAGAATAATACCAAAATATCACAAAAAGGTCAAATTGTGGGTTTTACAATTTTTTTTATTTTAAATATTTATTCCCTCTGTTAAAGCTGATTTTTAAACTTCTTTTAAAGTTTAATAAAATCTTGTAACTTCATGTAAATAGTAATTTGAAGTTTTTCTAAATATAAGCTTTTGGTTGACCTCTGAAGAAAAGGAGACTGATTAAAATAATCAATAAAATAAATGCTTAATTACTTACAAATTAATTAAGCAGTAAGTTACCTTTTTTACATCCATTATTGATTTCAGCATTATTACAAAAGGAGAACAAACTAATATTTTATGTGAAGTCTTCCTTTCCAAGTACTTCAATCATTTTTAATAATGACATATTTAATTAATGCAGTGTAACTTAATGATAATAACAAATCAATTATGCAATTCATCATCATCATCATCCTCAAGTAGCCATGGGCTACGGAGGTCCAACCAGACCATGCAATTTAGTTCTCCAAGCAAGTCTGTCCTGAGCTACATCTACTGCATCTGGCCACTGCACACCAATTCTAACAAGGTCCTGTTTGACATTGTCTGCCCACCGCACCCTAAGTCTCCCACTCTTTCTGAGGTCTTTAGGCACACTGTTCATAACCCTATTCGCCAATCTATAATTATTCATACGGGCAACATAGCCAAACCAATGGAGTCTCTCTCTCTGCACAATATGCTGCTTAAAGGAGGTTGCAAACTCCTGTGCCTAACCTCATCATTAGTTACAAAGTTGAACCACCTAATGCCCAAGATACTGTGTAAGCATCTGGAATCAAAAGCATCTAGTTTCCTGTTATCTTGTTTACAAAGTGTCCAAGTTTCACTACCATAACTAACCCTAGAAAGAACCAAACTATTATACAGTCTAATTTTAGTCTTTAGGTGTATACGCCTATTTCTCCACACTCTCCATAGATTCTTAAACGTCCCGGCAGCAATCCCCATTCGTCTGTTAATCTCATGCCGCACATCACCATTATCTGTTACATAGCTCTCAAGATAATTAAACTGTGACACCTGCTCAACACTGCAACCATTCAGATTAACTGAATCACAGCCTGCCTCACCAATTTTCATCACTTTAGTTTTCTCTCTGTTTATAACCAAACCTACTCTACTACCAGTTTCATCAACAGCTCGAATGAATGAGTTCATCTCATCAACATCATTTGCAAAAAGGGCTAAATCATCAGCATAATCTAAATCAGAAATTTTCGTATCTCCAGTCCATTTAAGGCCAAAATCTTTCCCTTGAAGTGAATTTCGCATAACATAATCAATAACCAAGCTAAAGAGAAAAGGAGACAAAATGCACCCTTGTCGAACACCAGAAGTAATGCTAAACTAATTGCAACAAGCCTTACCAACTCTCACACACGACTCAGTGTTATTATAGAGAGCTTTCATTATGTTAACTAACTTGTCTGGTATACCATATGATCTCACAATCAACCACAAATTATGACGATCAACAGAGTCGAAAGCCTTTTTCAAATCAACAAAGCTAGCAACCAAAGGTTTCTGAAACTCTAAACATTTCTCAAGAATCTGCCTAAGTGAAAATATCTGATCCACACATCACCTACCACTTCTGAATCCACATTATTCATCACGCAATTGACTGTCAACCAGATTCGTAATTCTATTAAGCACAATCATGGAAAGAACTTTACCTGGAACAGAGAGTAGGATGATAACCCTATAGTTATCACAAGAACTGCGATCACCTTTTTTGAAAATAGGGATAACAACAGCTCTGGTAAAATCCTTAGGAACCATGCCTTTATCATAAAAGATATTCAGAATTTCAGTCATCCAAGTGGTAACTGAAATATTCCCAGCTCTAAGCATTTCCGTAGTAATTTCATCTACCCCTGGGGATTTATGAAGTTTAAGTTTAGAAATAACCAAAATAACTTCAAATTGTGTTATAGGGCCAACATTAAAGCCACCAATGCATCTATCATCATCACAAACAATGGGAGTGGAACTAACCACATTGTTCAGAACATCAATGAAATGCTCAGCCCACCTAGCCATGGCAGAATCCTCACCTTCTATAACCTTACCTTGTTTATCCTTCAATCCCTATATACCTGTCCGTTTTCTACCACACAAAACATTAACTATCTGGTACAGCTCTCTGCTGTTGTGCTGTCTAACTTCTTCCTCGGCTTTGTCAGCCAAGCCATCAAGCCAAAGATTCTTATCAGCAGCTAACTGATCTTTTACACATTTATGAAGTTCTCTGTTATGCTTTCTATTAGGACTAGTAGGGTATTGATTAATGACATTCCTGCAGTTCTTTCTTTCCGAAATAAGCTCAAGTGCCTTATCACTCAGATATTTCTGCCTCATCTGCTCCTTTTTTCCTAAAAGAGTACTGTTAGTGTCGAAAAAAACCTGTTTAAAATGATCCCATTCTTCCTCAACTTCAGTAGTAAGCATACCATGACTGTCATAATGATTAAGTAACCTATCATGGTTAGCTTTGGCTATAACTGGGTCTTTCAGAGCTTCAGTATTAAAAGTAAATTTTTTAATCATAGCACAACACTTTTTAAGTTTAAGTTGCAAGACACTTTTAACAAGGTAATGGTCAGATCCAATTTCAGCTCCCCTATATGCCCTGTATTCCTAACAGAACTAGCCCATTTGCTGTTAATTAATATGTAATCAATCATATTCTTATGCAGCCCATCAGGTGAAACCCATGTGTACTTATGTATGTCACAGTGTTTGTAATATGTGTTAATTATTCGGAAACCATTGAGTTTACTTACCTGTAGGAGATGTTGCCCATTGCCATTGCAGCTACCAATACCAAAAGGGCCTATTACTCCTCCCCAAAGGTCAGAGTCAGTACCAACTTTGGCATTGAAGTCACCTAGAACAAGGGTAATATCTCCTTTCTTGACAGAATTCAAAATATCCTGAAGTTGTCTGTAAAACCTATCCTTCTCATCCGCAGTGGTGGTATAACAGCAAATAACATTCAAGTCTTTAACACTTGTCTGAAATTTTGCTGTAAGAAACCTTTCATTAATGCACTCGTATCCTAGAAGAGCATCACTACCGCGTCTGCTGAGAAGCAGACCCACGCTTTGGTGCTGCTTACTGTCATCCCTCCCTGAAAAGAGAAATTTAAGATTATTTTTAAGAATTTGACATTTATCTGTCCATCTGGTCTCTTGCAAACCAAGAATATCTAAATTATAATGGTGGAATTCTTGTGTGAGGACATCAAGAGAAAAGGCTCTGTGCAGAGTCCTCACATTCCAACTACTTATGGAGAGAAAATGGTTAGTGGGATGTTTAAAGAAACTATGTTTATTGAAAGAGGGAATGCCGACAATATCAAACAGCCTCCTAATCGCAGACATGGAACAAAGACCCGTTCCCCCACTACTAAAGGCTGAAGCCATCTACACTGGAAGACTTCCTCCAATGTAGAATTTGATGATGTCAATAGAAGCAAAGAGTTCAGGTGCCTGCGATGACCTCTGCTCAGGATTATCCACCAGCTGATAAACATATCCTGTGAATCTATTCACTTGGGGTTGTCAACCCACAAACAAACAGAAAACACAGCGGAAGATTTTCCATCCATAGAAGCCCACCAGTGCAGCAAAATCAGGATCCATAATCAAGCTCAGAGCCATAATTCTGTTCAGGTTGGTATATATGGTCAGCACCAGGACCCTATGTGGTTGACCACTCCTCAGCAGGGTAGAAAAAAAAAAGAAAAGTAGCCATAGTTGTCCAGATTAGTAGGCCATACTAATCTGGCAGCCCTCCCCTTCCGTTCACTTCCACAAGAGAGTATCTCTTTTGAAAGGTACTTTTTAGGCACCTTTGATGCCATTTTCATCTCTTCTGTAATAAGCATTGATAGATTTGCAATTGCGAACTAGAGATTTGAAGTCACAATTACTCAAATTGTTATAGCTGTATTATATACAACAAGCTACAACATAGCTGTGATTATTTTTAACTGTTTTGCATTTGTTTCAGCAATTTTAGAAAATTCTGGATGACAAAAATAACTAATGAAACTCAGAAAGGCTTTCATTTTTCTCCTATTAATAACAGTTGCTTAAAATAAACAGTTAATCTAACTTAAATAGTGGTGAAATCATCACACTTATAACATAAAAAAAGTAAAAGATTACACATATAACATTTTTTTATAAAGTCATAAAATTTATATATATTAATATATGATTTTGTTTTGTGTATATATAGTTACCATAAACCCAGCAAATTGACACAGCCTCCAAAAGTGAAATTATCATTAGAGAAAAAGTTGCACTGTAATGGTCCATCAATTGGAGAACATACATTCCACCCTGTTAATAAATATCATATTGATTAAAATAATTCAGAAACTATTATAAAAACTGCTTTACATATTTATTTTTTCATTTCAAAAAGGCTTAGTCAAAACATTTTTATTTTATATTATTTATCCCTAATGGAGAATAAAAAACCATTTTGGCAAAAAAAAACATATACATTATAATAAAAACACAGTTTCAACACCGTAAAACAATATTTATGTTATTATTTTCTCACTGACCAATTTCACATTTCTTTCACCTAACATTCCTCTGTCCTGTAAGCATGACCAGTGCTACCAACCACACCAAGCAGTCTTTTTTAGGGGTGAAAAATGGGTAATTATGACCTATTTTCCACAAGATGATCAGTTACTTTTAAAATGACTTTCACTTTAGCTAAATTAATCATTAACAGCTAGAGCAGACTTGAAAAAAGGGGTAGCAGATGTCCAAATTAACAAGGTGGCAAATTAGCAGGTACCAACCCTGCCTGTAAGCAAAGGAAAACTGATGTTCTACCATTATTGCTCTAACATTTTCTTTATACCTGACACCTTTTTTCCCTTCTGGGAAATATTTTGATTTACTACAAATATATAGTTTTTTTTTTTTAACTCCCCTAATCATTTATCAATTTTCTTAAACGCTACTAATATTCAAGCTGAAACTGAAATGGGCATGGTAGCAATAGATGCTTGAGTTTTATTAGTGGGGTTACATATGCCAGACTAAAGAAGATAGAACAAATGAAATTCTGTCCCGAATATAAAATGCTAATTAATTGTAAATGCACTGCTATTAACCCTTTTGAGGTCAAGCAACAACTATATGCCTCTATGTTGGTAATCTTGACAGGTCTTTTGTGTAGGTTCTATACATTATATGATTATAGGCAGGCCCAGATTTCACATTAGCCATCATTTAAATGGAAAAATTTGTTTATTTAAGTAACAATAAAATTATGATTTTTTCATTTGAACTAATTGCAAGTAATCCTAGGAGAATGATTACTCTCCTTTCACTCTCTCTGGACAATCAAAAATGAACTCTTAAAAGAATATGGATTATGAAATTATACACTATATTATGAACTGTATTGGAATACTTCCATGATATATGATAGAAAAATAACATTCAAAGCTCCCTAACTTTGAAAATAAGTTTTTTGCACACGAAAATGTTGCTGAAAATCAATTGTAGAGCTCAAATTTCAGTTTTAGAAAATATCAGTTTATTATTTAAAAAGTTTCTGAAGCTGAAATATTTGACAGCAGATGTTGCTCCTATATTCCTCCTGAACAGTTTCAAAACTGATGCAAAGGGAAAAACATTACCCAAACTAAAATTGCATTTATTTCATTATTAAACAATTTGTTACAATTTTAAGATTAATTATTAGAGTAGCAACTTCATTAAATAATGTAAATATAAATATTTAACGATGTTTAATTATTATAAGTTTCCAAAACTATTTAAAGAGTTTTAGTCAGTGTACTATTGTACACAAATATTACTCAAATTCAGATGCTTATTCTTATTTGATTGGTGGATTTGAAGTTTTGAGGAATTTTTTGAGGTTTTCCATTTCCTGTGACATTTTGCTACAAAATGTTTAATCAAAGTTTGGGAGCATTAAATAATTTTCCATTCACACAAATGAAAACCTCTGAAATGCTCCCAGAATGGAATGAGATGTGGATCAAAGACCAAATGACAGCAAAGTTCTGTGAAAGTTGCAAGAAAAAACAACAACTAAATATGAATGGAGTGTAAATTTCTACAACAATCAAGTTGTTTCTACAACAACCAAGTTAATTTCTCCTAATCCATTATGGATTTAGGATCTTGGGCAGCCATGGAGCACTTTTTTTTTGCCAGTGGGACCTATTTATAATTGGGGAAATTCTCAGTTCTGGTGTCCATAGTAGGGAATTGCCTGGACATTTATATTTTACTGGAGCTCCAAAGATTTTATGGTCCTGGCACAAATGTTCTCCTACTCCCAATTAAATATAGCCTTGACAACAATGTTACTTTTACATCATAAAACAGAAATTTCCATGTGCAATGTGTATAAAAAAATTCGATTTTAATATTTTCATTACAGGCCATTAAAAAAACTTGCAGTACTCTTATTACTCAGTGATGTAACATGGTTTGGAAGTTAAGGGATCAAAATGATGCACTTTACTGGTTATAGGCATTTTTAGTTGACATAAAGAAATCTAATTGATATCTGGCAAGATGAAAACTATTCCATAGCTTTCAGTAACAGTGTTCTCCGTTAACAGATGTTTATTATCTGTATCTTGGAGGGTACATTCCAATCCATATATTTTAAGTATGGAAATAATGAATAAAAATATATTTTGATACATTTGGTTTGTTAACATTTAACGGTAAAATTTTCTAATGTATTTAAAAAAAAACATTGGCTTATTATAGTTTTATCATTAGAAACCAACCATTTAAATTTATCACACCATAAATTCTGGAATGTTTTTGTTTATTTTCATTTAGCACTAATTCAACAAAAGGTATGGGTTTTTATTTTAAACTTGCCTTTTTTCCAATAGAACAATCTTAAAATCTGTGTTAAGTAAACAATTTCACTAAATCACCACACTCATCACCTCCAGTTTGATGCATTTTTATTTTAACTTTTGGAACAAAAACCTCTATTGTATATGAAGCAATTTCTACTATTTCTTTTTAATGAAAAAAAGTCGAAGGTGAGAGTGAAAAGCAATTTTTAGTGGTAGCACTTTTATTTTTTTCCCAGATGAAAATATAATTCTCTAAAATGTGCTAAAACTACACTTGATCACAATGAGTAGCAAGGCAAACAAGATAGTATGTACAGTTGATATTGCAAGCATTTTCATGAGCCTAAAACAATTTAGGTGCCTTTACCAGAATGTAGCTACTGTTATTATAAAGTGTTGAAGTATAAATACAATTTTAGCAAAAGAATAAAAAAAACAGTTATAGATAATTAACATTCTTTGTTTCTTATTATTAATCTTAAAATTAAAGGTATCAACTATTTATCTAGTCCTTTGTAGAGGTTATTTCTCATACCTTCCCTGATACTAAGCCATCACTATTGAATAATTTTGGTTCAGTGGAATAACTTGGTTCAGTGATTTTTCTCTTAGTTTGCTGCATGCACCTCATTTCGCATAATATAGACATGATTGTTCATGCACCATAAAACTCTAAACAAACTATCACAAGTGCCTCAGACTTCTTGTAGCATGGACAAGTTCTAACACATACCATGACCTCTATGAGCTACCTAATATGAGAATTAGGTGTTTGGCACTTGTCTGTAATTATGCTTTCATTTTGATAGTTTCCATGTTTAGCAACATGTATCAAAAATGTTATCTTTCATAGGTCTGTTTAGTTTTGGAGTTAAGTGAGGAATCACCATTCCATATTTACTGATATGCAGTGTTAATGAGCAACTTGGTGGAAGTGAAAGAATTACAAAAAAATCACCCAGTAACATTTCCGAAGAATTAAAGGACTTCATTATTTCTTGATGGCTTCAAACCTATGTTGAATTGAAATTCTATTGTGGGCAATGTTTCAAAAATATGTATGTGACTTTGTAACATCTTTACATCTTTGGATGGTGTTAGGTTTAAAAAACTTGTGGTGTCTAAAGGACCTATACTGTACTTCTGCCCTTCTTGGCAGAGGTATTGGTTTATAAATTATGAGTATTTTCACTTTGAACAGCCAAGTTGATTCTAGCACTATAATTGTAAAGTGAATAAATATTACAGTTTGATCTAGAGAATATGATAATCCTTTCTTGGAAATAACTGAAAGCATATATTTATTACTGATTACTGAAAGGAATTAAAGAGCAAGAAATTAAATTCAGAACAAAATCATATTTATTTTGGGGAATAATAGAATTTTAATTTGTTCTTATGAATAGTTTTAACTCTGAGTAAAGTGAACCATTCTTGCCCATATAACCTGGTACATTTGGCAACTCTGACTAAACGCTAATGCTCTTTTAAAATGGCAAGATTAATAACTTTTAAAAGGTTAAAATGAATAAATTATTGCTCTAACTCAGATACACCTTCCATTTCCAGTGTACCTAAGTTAGTGCAGAATTCTAGAGTTCTTCAATTTTTAACTTTTAGGCTTTTATAAAAGCTAATCACTTTTCCAAAGCTTAATTTTAAAAATTTTGACAGAGGAATAACACTTTTAATCCATACTATCCTGAAGTTTTTTTAAAGCAACTTTTGGATGATCTCTGATAAAAGGGAATTGTTGAGGAAAGTCTATGAATTAGTTGAAAGATATCCAATGAAAGATTAACAAGATGGTGAACACAACATCTGCTGAAAAGTTGGATCGTTTTACCTCTGAGTGGCACTTTTTTTGCACACAATGAGCTAAATGACCAGACACAAGGACACTGAGGGCTCAGAGAAGGTTGGAGGAAGGGGACCCATTGGGCAGCTGTTGGGAGACAGATGGTAGCCTCCTGTCAAGGCCATCCAGCAAGTTCTTTAATGTGCACAGGGCACATTAAAGCACACTGGACACATTCTTCTGCAAATGGGAACACAGCTTAATGCCCCATCTGACAGATGGTGGCCTTTTCAAGTCCATTAATATCCCCTACTGAATGAGGGCAGGGCAAGGAGTTGTCTGGAGACAAAACTTGATGCTGGCCCAGCTGGGACTCGAACCTGGGAACTGCAGATTAAGAGTCTGGCATGCTATCAACTGATCCCTTCCCCCCAAGCTGCAAAGTGAATTAGGATAGTACGTGTAATACAAAACAGAGTATTATGTCTCTTTATAGAGTAGTAGAAATACTACTGTATGAAACTGATATTCAACTTGCATACTTCCTAACAATACTAAATGATAAAATAACATTATGTTTTATATTCTTATTAATAAAACTCACCTGTGTTACACATGGTAATCCACATAAAAACATAATCAAGCTCAGAAATGCTGTGAATGCAATTTTCCTCTTCTTAAGAAAATCAGGGAATTCATCCACAAATGCACTAATTGTAGTCTCAAACATACCAAACTGCAATGAGAAAAAAAAAAACCCAAACCAGAGCATTATGCAACTGACTTATACATTTATTTATTTACTTTCCCCCCCATAACGCAAAATGTTTAGCGCAGCAAATAAATTGTATTTAGTCATTTGATGTGGCCTGCAGCTGAAGCGATAAACTGGAATCTGACTTAAAACACCCCATTTATCAAAATAATGAAAATGGCAATTGACTTCTGTTAAGCTAAAACTTTCTTTGCAAATTGAGCTGCTCTCAAAAGATTAAGCAATTTATAGTATTCTTCAATACATGCTTTGCTTGACTAATGCAAATAATAAAGCAAGAATGCATGAAAAGTGCAATTACTACATAGTGCTGACCACAGCAATGACATGAACATGCAAGCCTTTTCAAAGCACTGGCAAATCTCAAGGATATAACTACACTAATGTGGACTATCAAAATGAACAGTGAGGCATTCTTTCATACTATGAAAGATCAATCCTAGTCAGTCATATTGTGACAGTAGTGATTAGAAAAAAGTATTACATATAAAGAAACGAATTTTGATAAAAAAAAACTATTAATATAAATTGTTATTAAATATACGTTAAATCTCACTGCTCATTTTGTTGTTTAGCCTGTGCTCTGAGGTGCTCAAATTGCAAAATGCAGTTGTCAGCTGTTCATTTGTCTTTTAGATTCTTTAGTGCAATTTCAGTAAAAATAAATTTTTAATTGGTGTGCAAAATCAAAAGAATTAAATTTTGAAAAATCATTTTACATTTTACATGAAAAGGTTCATAATTTAGTTTTATAAATTTACAAACTGTAATTCTATTTTTCACTGTCAAAATGTTAAACTGATACAATATTAAATTTAGTCTGTATGTATTAAAAATGCAATATATAGTGAGTTAAAACTGATTAAAAAATGAACAACTGGCTACTGTGGTTGACTTGCAAAAATTAATAAGTCAACCTTGCAAACACAAGACAAAGTACTTAATAAGAAATGGGATAATAGTGCACAGAGGAGTTACACTGGTCACGAGGGTGTGCTGTCCTGCCGCTGGTGCTGTCGTCGACTTCCAGTCACAAGACACCTAATACTATCAAGTGTAAAGACACAATACACAGGTAAAGGCATTTACAAAATATCGCAATGCACTATTTGTGCTTCTACAGGCTAAATTAATCAAACATTTCTCTTCAAGAATACTGAAGCAAAATAATAATTCTCAGCTTTAAGAAAAATAATATATATGCTGCATGAAAAACTTCTAAGAAATATAAGTTTTACATTCTTATATTACACAGAAAATACATGAAGTGCAATAAGAATCGCAGATAAAAATCGAACTTCAAAAGTCAAAATTTAAATAACCAGGAAATATACATTCAATTGCATAAAAATTTCTCTGGTCTGAAAAAGTGGAAGAATTTATCTGAAATCTAGCACATGCTTGGATAAGAAATAATTCTCAAGTCCAAAAACAATGGAATTTGATTATGGAACACAAGATATACATTATGGATATCAGCATGAGACAGGACCCTCATCTGTGGCAATACACAGACACGATAATGCTGGGGAACAGATTACCATTCTTCATAAAGTTAGCACATCAATGAGCTAGCCATTTGGGTTAAATGAAAAAAACTACATAAGTTGTAGACTAATATGCTCCAGACATGATCAACAGATGACAAAAGACCTGGAAGGCTGAGGACTGGTGTTCATGTATACTTACTCTTGATCAGGGATGTAATATGGCATTTCAATGCCTGAGGTGATGCTATATAATGCTGCCTTCAAGGTAATTCCTCATGAGGGAAAGTTTGAGCTTTTGTTTTAATAGAAATGGTGTTTTACATATTTTTGAAGTTTTTTAGGTTTTGGTAATTTCAGTAAAAAATGTAAGGATTATTTGTAGTTTTATTTCCCCCCCCCCAATCTATCACATTTGTAAGCAGCATAAGAGTATGATAATATTGCATAAATTTAGCACCCTGTCCCTATGCATTTGATAAACAAAACAAAGTTTGCATTTGTTTATGATTAGTAACCTAGCTTGACTCTGGATAAGGCATAGATGATCTTGTATTGCTTTTTCTGTCAAGGTCTTGCTTTCCTCACAGGGCTCTATGGCATACTGTAGTGAAACTCTTATCAGTCTTCTAAGGCAAGCAGCTGCTTGAGGGGCAGTTTATTATTATTTGCTGATCATATAAATAACAATGGGTAGACTTTAAGAAATATAGTGATTATTGAGGTCTTTAAAATAATTAAAATTAATTAGTGGGTAGAAAATTATTTTCCATTAATAATTTCCTCATCTAGAAGTTTAACAATTATGTTTTATAACTGTCGTTCCAACATGTAATATGTCACATGACTGTGGTATGCAGTATAAATAAGGTAGACCAGCTCTTTGAGCATTAGAGTTGGAGTGAGTGTCAGAATGGGCCAAATGAGTGACCTGAGTGGCTTTGAATGTGACATGACAGTTGGTGCTAGGCATGCCAGTTCTAACATCTCCCAAATAGCCATCCTCCTGGACTTTTCATGCAGAACCATTTCAAGGGTTTACCAAGAATGGGGCAAAAAGCAAAACACTACCAGTGATTGGCAATCTTGTGGACAAAAATAACTTGTGGATCAGAGGGATCAGACTGGCAAGAATCATGCAAGTGAACAAACAGGTCACAAACAGGCAGATCACAGCAGAATTAAACATTGGTGTGCAGAAGATCATCTTCGAATGTACCATGTATCAGACCTTGTGGTGAATGAGCAACTATGTTGACC
This sequence comes from Ryuthela nishihirai, assembly GCA_038380435.1. Classification (NCBI taxonomy): domain Eukaryota; kingdom Metazoa; phylum Arthropoda; class Arachnida; order Araneae; family Heptathelidae; genus Ryuthela; species Ryuthela nishihirai. Next base: position 90,811,197 of record JAWZYU010000004.1, on the reverse strand, counting down.
ATGTTGAGTGTAGATATTGTCAGCGAAGAACACAAAAGTGTCTCCAGGGGGAGCAGGAAAATCGACACCTTTTGCACCATGCTGATTCAGAATTTGACACAAGCAACATGAGGCCCCATCTAGTCTGGTGTCAACAGCACAGACCAGCGATGTAATGGTGTGCAGAATGTTTTTCTGGCACACATTCGGTCTCTTAATACCCATCGATGGATTCTGAATGCCATGGCATATTTGAACATTGTTGCCGACTAAGTTCATCCCTTCATGACCACAATTTATCCTTACTCAGATGGACACATTCAGCATGATAATGCACTTGCTCACAAGGCACATATTATCAGCGAATGGTTCCAGGAATAGGATAATGAGCTTTCCTTGCTTCATTAGCCTGCACAGTCCCCTATTGAGCTTCTTTGGGATGAGATGGTAAGTGATGTTTGTAGTGAGACTGCCTCTATCCAATTTGCAGCAACTGGTGCAACATAATCATTTCCATGTGATACAACATTCCGGCACAATGCATCCAGCATCTTGTAAATTTCATGCCCCAACAAATTATGGCTGTTTTGAAGGCCAAAGAAGGTGCAACATGCTACTAGGTAGATGTGCTTAATAAACTGACATCTCAGTGTACATGGCGGAAGAAATAGGTAGAAACTCATGACATCTCCAAATATGAAACAATCAGAAATCGGCTCCCAAAGAGAAACATGACTTAGCACTAAAGACAAGACATTGTCATTTATCACTCTAAATGACTTTATCCTAGCACTATTACAACCACTGTTGTTGATGAACTGGAGTGATTGGTAACCAATACAATGGTCAGTGTGGCTATAAACAGGTTTCTGCAAGTAATCTTGGAATGGTGCACCTTGATATTGGTTATCTTACTGATGGCATAATGACCCTTTTATCTTGATATGTTACTGAAGAAGTTAATCCTCCTGAATCTGTTAACTTGGTGTGTATTGATTAAATCTAGAGCAGTGACTTTTGACATTTTTTTGGTTCCAGAGAGCCTATAACATGTTGCAATATCTTAGGGGATCTCCCTCCTCCTGTTCTACATACCCAAAACCTAGTACCTCCATACAAATACTCTAGCTCTGATACTTGGTGCCAGTGCACACCTTCCCCACTTCCATATTAAATCCTCAACTGAAAAAAAAGGATCACGAGACTAGAGCATGCCAACTGTTGTACTCTCAGAACTGAACTAAACTTGCCAGCATGAAGTATGTCAGGGGGATTAGTTGTGTGAAGGAAGGAAGCCTTCACAGTTTCCATTTCTTTGCAATTGCCATTTCATCTTCACTTTTACTGAACAGAGACCTTTCAAAGATATATATGTTGGTGCATCCATTAATTCATGTTCCTTATCAGGTAAAAAATTCAGAGCTCCTGAGGGATGGCTTATAAAACCTTACATTTCTTCAAAGTAATGTTTCATGTGCATTTCCCAGGGATTTTGAATTTTTTTGACAGTGGAAGCAACATGGTCATTTTTCACTAGAGTTTACAGGCCATAACATTAACGCATTATACTGATGCAGTGCTGTAAAATGTTTAAGATAATAGCACAAAGGAAGCTTCTGAATCAAAATCATGTTATAAATACATGATTTTGCTTATGGTTCATAATAATTGCATCTAAAAATAGAGTTATGGTTGCCATTTGAAAATTTTTTATATTTCCTTATCAGTATAGTCAATGATCTGGCCTATGAGTTGCCTCCATTAGTGAAAAATGGCCCTGTTGCCTCCAGAATTGAAAGGTTTTCATTGAAAGGTCAACAAAAAAATTACTTTCCATAAATATTCGATTTGCTAGCCACTAACCAATGTATTGTTCAGCACTCATCAACAAACATCTGATATACCATCTACACTTCTGTCTTTGTTGCATCCTCATGTCTAGAGTCTTGTGCAGTGTATGTGTTGCAACATCACACATTGCAATAAAGGATTTTTTTACTGTTAATATATTTTAATCTGAGGTTTGAATATATTTTAATCCTTTAACTAGGGGTTCTCATAGTGGGGTATGTGGTAAAAGTTTTTGGGGTATGCTGTGAGAGCTCAAAAGTCACTAGATCTGATTACCCAGTAAAATGTTTATAATTTTATATGATTTGTTAAATTGTTTATGTCATTTTTTGTGTTCATTGATATATGTAATTTATGAATCAAAATTTAATGTGTATATATATAAGTTTTATTTTATTCTCATTGTTATACTATAACTATAGTTTTATCTATCTATACAAGGGGTATGCCAGTTACATACACATTTCCAGGGGGTACATGAAGCATAAAAGGTTGAGAACCAGTGCTTTAAACCATAGTTACATCCAGCTCTAATCCACAGACTAGTGATATTATGAAATACTGCATGCTGATGTTTCTCATAACTCAACAGAAAGGGCTTTTAAGGTGATAACGAAACATCAGAGGTAACATCAAATTTAACATCTAGTGACAAGCATCTAAGCCGAAAGAATCTAGTGCTTATCTACAGTATGATAGTTCTTATGTACCAAGGATGCTGCGAACAAATAGTACTGTTTCTCCACAAGGTATAATATCTATTGTGTTGAGTGTCCCAGTCAAGCTTACAGAAGTACAAACATCCTCTTTAATGGATATATGACTAATACAAGCATAGCATGCTTCCAGCACATAAGTGAGTATGAATAAGAACTTTAAATACTCAAATTAGTATAAATAGTCCAGTACTTAGAACTTGGAGAAATACTATTGTACTCAGGATAGTAAGCTAATACTACTACCTGTTGCATATTGCAACGATGTAAGCCAGAATATGCTAAAGAGCAACAATGGCGTTTGAAAAGCTATCTTAACAGAGTAGTTTGTGATTAAATATTTTTAATAACTTATTACTGTGTATCTTAATTTTATTTCATTGATCTACAGTGAACAGAACTTTTCAGAAGAATCCACCTACTTTTTCAGGGTTGAGACAAATTCCCCCTTTTATTGCAGTGTATAACCAGTGGTGTGCTGGAGCTGGCTCACACGAGCTGATTGTTAAATTTTCAAGATTTTTGCGAGCTGGTTGTTAAATTAACAATGACTGTAGACTTGTAGAATGGCACACACTTCAATTCACAATGGCTAGAGACATGTGGGTGATAAGTTGTATATGGTGACATGGAAAATCCAGCATGGGCCAAAAATGTTGAATGACAGAGTGATCTGTTAAGTTTTTTAAATGTGAAGAAGGTGAAAACAAGCACAGAAAATAATGATAGTATCGAAAATCATTGTGGAGCATCAAAATCAATGGAACCAAATTTCGCATCTGTTGAATGACCAATCAGTGAGGAAAACCCATCATGTTTATTACTGAAAGAAATAGATAATCTACCCTTTCCAGATTGTTGGAATGAAAAATAAGCAAGTGTGTTTAGAGAAGAATACAAATGGTTTGAAGTAAAAGAAGGTAAATTAAGATGTAAGAATTGTTCAAAAGTTAGGTATTTAGGAGAACAGAAAAACATGCCCATGTGTCCAAGGAATGGTGTATATGTTTAGTAATCACAAATGACAACAATAAAATGACTATGCAAGCTTTTCTACGGGGAAAAAAATGGGAACACATTGTTTCTAAAGCCCATATTAAAATTCAAGATTTGCTAAAAGAATCAGCTAATGACTCAATTTCAAATTTAGTACACAAATTAAATAATAAAAATATTGATGCTACCATAAAAGTTTTTAATGCTGTTTATAGTTTAGTAAAATTTCTTTATTTGATACTAAGGTGGCATTGGAACTAGAAGGAAAAAATGGTGTAGATATGGACAACTGTTTGCATACACAATATAACACAACAAGAATAGCGAAGCATATCACAATAGATATTAAAATGAAGATATTTAAGAATATTATAGAAGAAAATGCCAAAATCTGTATCATAATTGACAAATCATCTACAATTTCAAAAAAAAGAACCCTAGCGACTTATCTCAAGTCTCAATCAATCTGCTCCCACACCAGTAATGTTATTTGTCGCTTTAAAAGAATTAGGCTTGGTTGGTGCCAAAAATCATCGGTGAAAAGTTTAATCTTAAATTAGTGGAAAAAAGATGAAAAGGCATTAGTTCAATTGCCAAGAATACTCTGGCATGTTTCTGGAGAGATGCAGGTTCAAGTCCCATATGTTGGTGAAATCTTTTCCACAAAATATTTATTGATATATTGACGTTAAAATGTCACCTAGGTAATGCTGTGATTGTCACCATGTTTTTTATTTCAAACCATTCAATAAAATAAATATACATTTTAGCTATAGCTCAGGATCAATATGTATGAAGAATTATATTGCACAGCAGGGCTGTACCAAGGCATGTGTGAGAGGGGGGTGAGGGGCATCTGTTCTGGGTGCAAATCAAACCTAAGGTCCAATTTCAAATTATTAGAGAGTCAGTTTTTCTTCATTACTATGTAAAAAAAATAACTATTTAATAGGCTGTTAAATAACTTTTTTCTCTGGGCATAAACATCTTCCCTCACTTGTCCAGGGTGCAAAATTGGTTAACCACAGTCCTGTTGGACCTCTGTAACCTATAGTTGCTTGAGAATGATGTATGTATGTATGTTTATTTTAGAAGTTTGTGTAAAACAATTCTTTCAACATTCATTAATTTTGCATGAGTTTCTTGGGACTAGCATTGCTGATGTTAAATGTCACAATTTCCACAACTGAATATTATTAAAATTCAGAATTTAGTTAAGACTTCACATATAATTTTTAAAATTTTTTTAGTCGCATTTCACCATAAAAGCTTATTTTTGAAGTTATGGAACTTTTAAAGTTTGTTTTTCATTAACATAATAGGGAAATTCCCTGATAATTTGAAGGATTTTGCATAAACACAGTTCTAAATCATTTCGCTTCATTTTTTTCTCAACCTACAATTGGAGACTTTTCCTGTAAACTAATATTAAAATATAGCACGATTTTTATATAAAAACTATATAAAATACAGCAATGTTTTCTTTAATTTCATTCTTTATATGAATGCACAATTATACTATAATGGCTATGCACTTTTTAAACCCTAGTTAGGTATATGTTTGTCAAGTAGGTAATAGCAAAATTGTATATATATATCAATGTTCTTAAATTTGATTACTAATAAGTAGCAGTTCATAAATAAAATGATTATGTGTTATACATATAAGTGAGAATTATAAATATAATTATTTCAACATATTTTTATATTAACTATTGACTGGTTGTAAGATGGCAGCAGTGCCAAAACATCATTTTGGTTCTCACAGGTAGATCTATTCATATTTGAGCATATGACATATTTTATATAAATTTATATATTACATATGAAGATGATTGATGCAGCCATTTAATTGCAAAACAAATACACCCGTAAACATGAAATGTTGAATGTGTCATTATAGCATAATTTTGCATTCATATGAAGAATGAGTTGAGTTGTAATCTAATGTCTAGATTTTTGAAACTACCTTTGCTGATGTCATAACTTAGTTGTATGGTCTTCTTTTGTAGGATCTATTGGTGAGAAGGAAATAGCCTTACAACTAAGTCCTAAAAATGTAAACATTTCTTATATATTTATTTCTATTATTATTACTGGTGTATTTTAATATTTTTTTTCTAATGCCTATTGATAAACACACCATTTTAGAAAGAAAATTATTCATATTTATTAGCATTATCATAACACTAATACATAAGAATAATTTTAAAAAATAATGTATATTTATAAATAAACATTAGTGTAAAGATTAGTATTAAAATTATCAGTAAAAATAATAGAAATAAACATAACAAATGTCAATATTTTTGGGACTACCTATGCTGACATCGTAACTTAGTTGTATGGCTTTCTGTTGTAGGAGGGTTGACGAGAAGGAAATTTGGTTTTATTTTAGGGAGTGTTCGAATAAAAAAATGCCAATGTTCCTCAGAGCTTAGCTTTACTTTTTAATCTATATTAAAATAAAGGTATATTTTGTATTCACAACTTACTGTAGATGTGTTTATCAATTTAATTTGAAACATTTCTGAGCTGATATTAGCACAATGTTTGCAGCTATTTTGCCTTTTTGCATCTCTTTTTACATTTTTTATGTACATCCCAAGGGAATAATTGCATCTACATATTAGTATTTTTATATTTCTAAAAAAGCAAATTTGATGTTTTATTAATGCTTTCATCATGGAGCATCTTTATCCATATAAACCTATCTAGAAGCCAGTTTAAAACTGACAATTACACTCAAAGTATTTTTTAGAGAAAAGAAATAAAATATTTCAACTATTAACGATATTTACAACCATTCAATTTTATATATAATTTTAAAAAAGCAAATAGGCAAACTCTGATGATAAGTGCAATATAGAAAAAAAAAATACTGAACTATTAATTAACTATTTTTCTGTGGCTGTCCATTATTACTTCACAGAAACTATGGCATAAGTTAAAAAAGCACAATGATTATTATGCAATTTTGTAGATGTAATTTAAGAATGTAAACAATGTTTAAATATTTTCTGATTAAATTTCTTAGTACTAAACATCCTAGAAAGTAATTTCACTGCAGCATTTATATATAGAACTAATATAATGATTTCCAGATATTAGTCAATAAAAACATAAAATATCAAACATTTTAACATTTAATTTGCATAAATATCACTATAAATTAAATGAAATTTGGGTGATTAAGGGTACCTCTGTAAGACTACAAAGATCTGAAGTTTGAGTTCATAACAGCCATTTTATTTCACTTCATTCATATTTTTTCATCATTAGTTTACTAATGCCCTTTTCAGTTGTAAAATGATGACTTAAAATGTTTTGAGACTAATTTCATTACCAAATTTTTCAAATTTATGCTTCAGTAAGCAGTGAAATTTATTTTAATAATAATTATGCCTAATTTTACATAAACCAGAAATTATATTGCAAAAAAGCTTAATAAGTCTTCAGAAAAATGATAAATTTTGAGGAACCCTTTTGGACCACCACTACTATTACCACATTAACATATATTTAACAAAATCCAAATTTAATTACAGCATTCTGATACAGCTATGTATGGTTCTTGTGTTAATAAAATTGAATATCAGTAGAAATTAACCAAACAGTTCTAAGAAGTGCAAAAAAAAAAAACAAGAATACAAGTTCTAAACTGAATATTTTAAAACTAAAAAATATGTTACATTATGAAGCAATAATTATAAATAAAAATGCAAAAATTAATTTAATCGCTATTCAAATTTTCTATTTTTGTCATTTGGATAGTGTGGTAGATGATTAAAACATTTAATTTAAGTAATGCAAACTTATGATAGCTGTATATATCTTTTCAAAGCTTCTAAATTCAGTTAATACTTTATTATTTTTGCATTGTTAAAGAAGTCTGAATACTAAATGCTGTAAAAACAATATTCATGAGTACATTATTTTGCTTATTATTCTTTGATCATAGTACATGTATATTTTTATCGTTACAGGTGACCCACAAAGCTTATCTGCAGCACTTTTGAAATCAGTATCACAACTAAAATTAGGCATTGCTACAGCATTGGGAACTATATATGTTATGATCAATCCACATCACAGGCAAAGTTCTCAGATCTGCCTTTAATGTTTTTCAATAGCATTTTTGGTTGGTTTCATATTTTAATCTAATTTAACTAATATATGAAGATTCCCATGGATATTGTGTTTTTATATTGTTATTACCTTTGTGCATAAATTTGTTTTTAATTCAGGAAAACTATTGTGGGGTGTATGTGAACTCCTTTTAATTTTTGAGATTTTTTATTGGATATTTTCCTTTTGATACTTTGCATTTATTGAGAATCTCTTTGGTGCAGACCATTGGAGATGTTTTGAAAGCTTAGTACTCAAAGCATCAAGCAATAAAAAGTGCCATTTAAGGCAAAACAATTCACACTATTCAAACCTGGGATCAGTGCAAAACTATGGGGGCCCTGGTGCAAAATATTTGAATGGTCCCCTGTCATATAATAAAAAATGAAGGTCTCAATCCCAGATGGGCTCCAATAGTAGTAGTTTTGTCCCTGCCTTGGGTTCAAATTAAAACTAAAAAAAAGTATCCAAATAATTGTTTTTTCCTTTACAATAAAAATGGCAACTATCAAGGGTATGTTGCTGATAAATTAATAACTGCTTCATTTCTTGGTGTTACATGTAGTTGGGTAGGTAGAGTTGGGTTGAGTTGTTTTACCTCTGAGTGGCACTTTTTTGCACACAAGCTAAATGGCGAGGTGAAGGACCCCGAGAGCTCAAAGAAGGTTGGGAAGGAGACCCACTGGAACAACTATTGGAAGCCAGATGGTAGCCTCCTGTCAAGAGGCCATCAAGCATGTTCTTTAACATACACAGGGTATGGCTCTTCTGCACACGGGGCCACAGCTTAACATCCTTCCACAAATGGTGGCCTTTCCAAGTCCATTGGTGTCCCTACTGACTAAGCAGCACGAGGAAATTTGTGGAGATAAATCTCAATGCTGGCCTAGCTGGGACTTTAACCAGGTAACTGCAGATTACCTGTCATGCTACCGATTGAGCCACCCTCACCCTGGAGTAGGTAGAAATTAGTTATTTAAGAGTATTATCCTGTAGCTGTGATGATTATGAATAACACACACAAGGTTATTTTCAACCTTATTGTTTGCATTGCTCATACCATGTATGTCAACTTTTTGTATTTTAATATATTTCACTAACAATTTTGAAGATTATGTTCTTAAAATTAGTTTATAATTAGTTTGGTAACCAGCTAAAAGTTTAACAACCAGTTTAAGCTTTGAAGATTGGTCTGGTATCACCCTTACAATATTAAACCATTTATTGTTGTCAAATTCTTACCATGATATCTGACATAGGGAGAGTATCTAGCAACACATTCAAATTATTGTGGTTCAGATTATTTTGAGACTAGTAATGGATAAGAATGTTATGTACATTAATGTAGTGTTAATAAGATTAGTTACAGAAAATAAACCATTGCCTTTATAATAATGAAAGTAATAAATATTTCCTGAAGTGAAATATAGTGAGAGTAAAACTTTTAGTGAACAATATCACAGGGCTTTTTCAACATTCCATAATTGGATATAGTAACCATTTATGTAATGGTCTTCACACAAGTCCCATATAAAGTTAAGAAAACAAATCTAATATTTCTATCTAAATACTTTGACAGCTTAATATCTCTATTAGTATTTCTACTAAAGTACTTTCATCTGGTTATTTTTGAAAGTATATTACTAAACACTTAATGGCAAAACATAAGCACTTTTCAGCTTGCCTAAATACAGTACAATTTCATTAATCTAAACTAATTCATACACTGATGCTAGACAAAATCTTTTTGTTGAATTCCTGTTGATGAAAAAAATTATGACATTTTCTCAAAGTTTTTTTTTTTCTTGATGTATACTTGAGATAAGATATTATTGATAATACTTGAAAGGAATACTACACTGATATATTTCACAAAAAGTAATGCATCAACTTTTGGTTTGATTGAGATTTTTTTCCTATCTTGTAAAATATAAGAATGCTAGAATTTTTAATTTTATATTAATCACTATACCATCAGCCATCCACTCCCAATGCCATCCATTGCTTACTTTTCTCCCCCCCCCCCCTTTTTTTTTTCAAATTGCATTCTTGAAGTGATATTTTTATGCTTTTTTATACCTTTGAGCATATTATATATAGTTATAACCCCATAACACATTGCACAACCTAAAAAGTTAGTTTAATAAAAAATGTAAGCTTAGTGAAAACATAATTTTTTACTTGCAGATTTAATTTTACATACTACAGACATATACACCTATCAAGGAGTTTGGCTTTGTGCATCATACACACTACTTTCAACCATATGTCCAGATTTTATGGGACAGTCTTTTGTTGCAAGGTGAATGGGAGTTTAAATTTTGGGTTGAGACTAAAAAAGTTGGGGAACCACTGACTTAACCATTAAAATGTCCTGTAAATTCCAATTTCAGAAAATAGTAACTAAATGAATCAAGTCAATAAGCATTACAATAAAAATATACATGTCACAAAAGATGGAGAATCACAAGCTGAAGAAATATCAAGAATGCTGATGAAAAATGTAAGTGGGTGGCAATGGTGACAATAGGAAGTGATGTTTCTGTTTCTGTTTGTGGTCTTAATGCCACAAATGCTGTACTGCACATGTAAAAACCCATGCAAATGTGGTATCAAGACAAAGTTGATTTACTACAAGATGAAAATGAAGTGGATATTTCCAGCTTGGATAGGCTTCCAAACTGCTCTGACATTCTTGGATGTTATTCAGATTTTGGTTTATGGTTATTCAAATTTTATATATAATTAATTAAATATAATTATTAAATAAATAAAAATTATATATATATGTTATTCAAATTTTGGTTTATGGCTATAAGATAATTTTGCTCCAAATTTTACATTATTTTCTTCTTTTCCCAAAATGAAAATAGAATTTTTTTTTGTCTCTTATTGCACTAAAAGTGAAGATGTCCCTTCTTCCTAATTGGTGCTTGGCAGTAGGCTGATCTACATTAATGCCATGCAGGTCAGAGGAAAAGTCTATTAGACTTCTGCTAAGCAGTTTCAGACAGACCTCCAGTGAAAGGTCATACTTAAATTCTTCTACTGAGTTAAAGATCGGATTTGACACTTGTCTTCTGAAAGCTTGTCAACATTTCAGTAAAATGGCCTTCCAAAATTCAACTGCTTTGCTAAAGCAAAACAGAAATTTATTGTTCCTAAATGAGTGTGCTTGAAGTGCATGGAACCAATCGCTAACTCTTCCCATTCTGAACAACAAATCATATTACCTAAAACCTTCATGACAAAGTGTTGTGAAGGAGGCCACATTGCAATTAATTACCTTATCTTCCTATTTGATTTATCAGATTTGTTTGTCAATATTTTTGTAGCCAAGTAGTCTATCACATATAGTTATAAGCTCACTGGACAAAAAATTAGTCATCTCCCGCAATAAGAGAGTTGTGTCCATTCGATAGCAACAGAGGACACACCAGTAATAAATGCAACCTACAAATAGCTGTGCATTATGGCAACCTACAAATAGCTGTGCATAAAAAAATAAATGCAACCTACAAATATACCTATAAATGCATACTACTTTGCCATAACAATATATAAATGCATACTACTTTGCAAATAAATGCAACCTACAAATAGCTGTGCATTATTAATAGAGTGACAAGAAGTGGTTGTGTGCCACGTGTGTGTTAGTTGCTCCGTGAAACATGGGTCACGCAAAAGATGTGAACGAGTGGCAAAAAGGTGTTATCGCATTTAGCCGAGCCAAGGGGCATAGTGTACAAGAAGTTGCTGTCTTTGCAGGTGTGCTGAAACATACTGTCCAAAGGGTCTTCCAGCAGTGGCATACATTGCAGCCCACAGCTAATCGTCGCCAGAACTATGGCAGAAAGACTGTACTAACCAATAGGAACCGCTGCAGTGTGCCACGCAGTTACGACAAACCACTTTGCAATGAGGCAGGAATTGCTCCAGTCAGTCAATGCAGGCCTACAACAAGCTGTTTCCGAACGAACACTCTGAAGGGAACTGCATGCCATGGATATCTGGAGCAGAGTACTACAGAAGAGACCCATGTTAACAACTCTGCACAAGGCTGCATGGCTACAGTGGGTGCAGCACCACAAAGTCTAGACTGTCGACTCTTGGAAGTATGTAATCTGGTCAGATGAGTCACGTTTTTGCTTGTACTCAAATGATGTGAGGTGACGGGTACATCGCAAGCTGCATGAAGCCTTCCATGCGGACTGTGTGCAAGGTTCTGTTTAAGCTGGAGGAGGCTCTGTGATGTTCTGGGGTGTTTCATGTATGAAGAAATGTAAATGTAAATTTTTACGTCACACTTGAACCAGAAGGGCTATATGGAGCTACTGGATGACCACATTACCTTTTGTGCAGCATTTCCACAGTGAACACCAGAGGATATCCTAGTCTTCCAAGACTACAATTGTCATGTGCACCGAGCTTGAAGTGTGTCGGATTGGCACAATGAGCATTCTGAAGCCTTTGAACATCTGAACTGGCTTGTCAAATCCCTTGATTTGAATCCAATAGAAAATTTATGGGATTATTTGAAACAATGAGTGAAGTACCATCCCAGGCATCCTGCCAATTTGGCCAAACTGTGGCATTTCCTGCTGAAAGAGTGGATAAATATTGATGTGCACTACATCCACACACTGGTGGCATCCATGCCATACAGGATTACGGCTGTTATTTGGTCATATGGAGGCATTACATGCTATTTGGTGACATTCAGCCAGGGGTGATTAATTTTTTGTCTGGTGAGCTTATATCAAATGAAAGAAGTATCACAGGAAAGAAGTACAAAGAAGTATAAATAAATTGCTCCTAAAATTTTTTCCTCTTCAAAATAAATTCGACTCTTGTTCCACTATATCTTTTGAAAATGAGAACTAAGACTAACAAGCTACAAGACAAATGAAAGCTTGTGATGTGGGGCCTATCACATTTTATGCCTCTTGCTTTTGTCCACCTAAGAGTATGAAGAGGGATATGCTACTTAAAATATTGGAATTTTTTAGTTCATGCACGCTTGTAATTACTCCAAATTTTCATTCCTTTCGAGCATAAAATACTTGTAATTTTTGTTTGTGGTTGGAAGCTCTGGATATGATATGTAGTTACTTTGCCTGTAATTCAAAGGTGTTATAATTAGTTAATCACAAAATTAATTAATTATAAAATTTTATTTTAGCGTCAAAATGAATGTAAAAGGGCAAGAAAAGGAATTATACTTTTACCAAGGCTTTCAAAAGTGAGTCCCATTTTTGGTTTGAAAAATATGGTTATCATAGTGATAAGTGGAGGAAGCAGAATTCACTACATACAAATTTTACAGGGTTGGTTGTTTTGGGTTTTAGGGTGCATGGGCGACTAGGCCATAATGCGCCAAACAAATTCTTAATGACTTCCGAATGTTTTTTGTTAATTCAAGCTAACAATATATTTCACAGGTGAAAGTAAAACTATTATGCACTGTAATTTTTTCTATTGTCAGATCATTAAGACTGTACTGTATTGTCCAATATTACAAAATCAAAAAAATCAGATGATACTTTTAAAATTTTATAATTTTTAGTTCTTTAAAAGACTGGTATTTCTTTTTTAATATTTTCTGTTGTTTTCATCTTATAAAGGTGTTAAAAAAGAACAGAACTTTTCATGTTAAGGGAAAAAGGGACCATTAATATCTTTTGTCCAATACTGTCAGTTTGCTTCACACTTTATAGCTAAAATTATAGCTTTGTACTTTCTTAAACTTCTTACACTGTATTTATTCTCTTGCTATTCTATGCAACTTGTATGTTTAAAATACTTATAGTTTTAACACTTAACATTTTATCATGCAACATTTAACACTTGTTTTGTGATACAATGAACTATCATGAAACTTTTTTATGCTTTATTATTGATTATATATTTTACAAGAACATTCATGCTATAAATATGTATTCATGATGAGCATAAACGATTCACTTTAAAGTGAGTAATGAACATAGTGAACCACAGAGAGTCCCCAAGGTATCTCTTTATCCCCAAATATCAACATTCTGATTATGTAAGACTAAGGAACACTTCAGTAAAAGCAATATAGTTGCGAGATGTCCACTTTGATATCAACATTCTGTATCATGCCAACCAGCCCCAAGCACCAGCTATAGTTCACTAGAAAATCTTCAACTTACACCATCGAAGTTTCTTTGATGGATTCATACCACGATATTCTGTAAAAGATCCTTCAAATCTCTCACCCTAATAAGATATATCCAAAGATGCATTTACTTAAAAAAAATTCAATTAGGAGTTTTAAGATATGCTGTTTTTTTTGCAATGCACCCTGAATGAATCTTGGGGACTACCTGTCATTTAAATAGTTATCAAACTGTATTTACAGACTGTCAAACTATTTGTAACTATGTATTTAAGACTTGATTAAGATATAACAATTTCTGCTTTTATTAAACAAATTAAAGTGAAACTATCTTATTAAAAAACTTGCTTTGTGCAGTTTATTATAATAAAAGATAAGTATGCTTCATAATATAACAGACAATATTCTTACAATTTTACATGGGTCTGATATTTCATATGCAAGGTAAAAACAGTTATATATATTTTTTAATATTTGAAATGGCCAATGTATTGAGCAAATAGTTGATAATCATTTCTAATCAAGTTGTGGGAATGAATACAAAATCTATGGAATAAACGAATAATAAAATCTTCAAATTAAAGAATGCCTTAACTGGCATAGTGGTTAGGCAGCTAGCGACTGTTCCATCAAGGCAAACTTTGTGTGTTGTGTTAGCTCTAACTAAGGCAGTGGTCAGCAGTGACTTCGGTCGTAGTAGGGCATGTCCTTGTATGAGAAGGCCTGTAAAAGCTAGGAGTAGCTTCTAGGATTCTTCTCTGTCCTATATGTTGCAAATAAAAAAACAAATGTTTTTATTCTACAAGAATTCAGGTTTTCCAATGTAAACTGATGAAATAATATTATATTTTTCATATCCCCTAGTTAAGCCACTGCTTTTGCATAATGATTATGTCCAACTGATTTCCCACCATCAATCAATGCTTAAAAGACCATTTCTTATTAATTATATTATCACTAAGCATATTCAAAATTATTAAGTAATTGTTTTTATGGTTCAATTAAGGAAGAATGTGCTGTTTCTAAGTTTAGTGAAAGCATATTTCTTATGCAATACATACAACAGGGAAACCTAGTAGCTACTCCTAGCTTACAAAAGCTTTCTCATGTATAAAGACCTGCCTGGTGGGACAGAGCTCAGGCTCTGACCACTCAGAGCTAACATGGGTTTGTTTGCAAACAGTATACAGTATAGCTAGCTCCCTAACCAGTATCCCATTTCATGCATATATATTATATTAAATTTTCATAGATGGTTTAAAAAAAGATTAGAATGCATAGTAAATAAAATTCTATATACACAAGATCAATAATTTCTGAAAACATACTTTTGCAACATGTAATAACGTAGCTATTTTAATTAGTGGGTAGTTTACTGTTGCATTTATGTTAAAATATATAATTTTACAAACATGTGATATTTATTCCAATATTGGAAAAAATATTATGCCTAATGTAGACCTATTTTGTAATAGCTATTTTTCAGTGTTCTTATGAAGTGTTACAACCATTTTATTAATCGAGCATACTAATAAGCATTAAACATAATCATAGTTATACATTAATTATCCTCAATAAAAACATTTGAATCAAAATCAGTTTAATGTGATTTATAATGTAAAATAAGTTAAAAATTGCATTAATCAGAAGGGGGAAGCAATCATCACAAGCAGCATCTACGGAGGTATAAAATTAGTTTTCCACTTTTTTTTTTTTGGTTTTTAGCATATAGGACAGATAAGGGTCCTAGAAACTACTCCTAATTTGTACAGGCCTTCTAATACAAGGACATGTCCTACTAAGACCAAAGTTACTGCTGACCACTGCCTCAGTTAGAGCTGCTGGAACAGTAGCTAGCTTCCTAAACCCTATGCAAGTTAAGGACTTTTTTTATTAAAATAATTTTTTTCATTCATTTTATTTTGAATCACATTTATATTTCTTATACAAAGTTCTTATTGTATTCATGATGTTACATGAAAATGAAATATTATTCGTATAACTTTTAAGCATATTGTACTGCAGTTTAGTGCCTGAGAGATGTCAATAGAATGTCCTCAAAAATTTATCTGGGATGAGGGAAAAGCATTAAGTTTATAGCGTATATTAATATATATTTAAAAAAAACCCCAAGATTTTTAGATTCCGAGGTTCAAATGATCTCATCAAATGATTGGACATATGAATCAGTGTTGATAATCTTAAACATAAGATTTTATATGAACTGTAACAGAAAGTTTCATGTTTAAATTATCGACATAAAAGGGTAGGACTTTTGACTTAGTGTTAAACAAAATAAAATTCTATATTATTTATATATATTGTAATTTCCTATAGACTCTGTTCATATATTTAACTCAACCTGTGGCCATCTCAATGAAATACATTACATCAAAATTTAAAATTTTGAGAATTCAAATTGGACAGACATGTAGTACATTTAAAACCAACATAGCTGTATTATCACAAATAATGACACTCATATAAACAAAAGTAAAATAGACCCTAAATATATTTTATCTTTATACAGCTCAAATGTATTGCTCATAGTTAAAATTTATAGAATTCTAAATGTTGTAATTAAAAATTATACTTTATGTTAAAACATAGTATTAAGATGTTTAAAATGTATTATTTGGGTTCAGCATACACAATATATACTGCTCAAAGAAATTGAAAGGCATTGTAAACTTAGAGTTATAACAAATTTAGTATCAATATAAAACTGAAGCAAAGAGCAGGGAAGTATAACAACAATATTACTAGATTAAAAGTAATTCAGCTGAAAGTAATATCCTAATGTTATATAGTTGGATCTTGAAGTGCACCACCAGCCTTAGATCCAAGGCAAAAGAAAAGCATAATGATGATTCAGTAGTAATAACAAAAATCGAGTAGTCTTTTTTTAGCTCACCTGGTTTTACTTTTGATTCATACCTTTGACAGGCCATACTACCATACTTTCATGTATATCACTTTTGATGCATACAGTTTAAGCTGCAAATAAAAAGCTACTAGAAGTTTCAGTAATATTGGAACTGTAAGAAAACTGTTTCCTTGTTTCTGTTGCAGTGTTAACTGTACTAATTTTATAGTGTATTGACAAACACTGAGCAGTAAGGTAAGCAATCTAATTGATATGTACTTTAATATGAAAAAGAAATTTTCTTCACACCTGCTTAGGTGTTAAAGACTTTTACTTTTACCAGAGTAGAGCTCATGAAATCAATATGTAAAATCAAATGTAACATTCTTTAATTTAATATGTTACATACACACATTTTCTATCTTGCTTATAAAATTCAAAAGTATGTGGACATACACCTATATAAAATCAATTTTTTTGACAGAAAACTTGTATGTGCATTCAAATTTAAAATCAGGTTTGGATTAGTATTATATACTGAGAGGCCAAAAAGTCATGGGATATTTGCCTAATAACGGGTTAGTCCTCCTCGAGCCCTCAGCAGGTGCAACTACATGTCAAGGCATGGAGTCAACGAGTTGCTGGTACCGTTCTGCAGGGATGGCAGCCCACACATCCTGCAGTGCAGACCATAATTGTGTTACATTGGATGGTGCTGGATTCATGGATCGTTATTTCCATTGTGCCATGAGCTTATTTCCATTGTGGAATGTTCCTCAATCCACCTCCTAGCAACCAAAGACTGGTGACACATTGCATTATCTTGTTGGAATACCCCTTCACCATCAGGGTGTTCGAGAGTCATGAAGGGATGCAGGTGATCTGCGAGAATGTCTATGTATCTCATACCTGTCAGCGATTTGCTCCAAATGGACGAGAGAGCCCAATGGTCTACAGTGTAGACCACGTGAACATGCCCCACACTATCACAGAGCCGCCTCCAGCCTGAACAGTACCTTGCAGACAGGAAGGATCCATGGCTTCATGGGGCCTATGTCACACTCTAATGCACCCGTCAGCACAAAACAACTGGAATCTTGATTCATCAGACCATGCTACCAACGCCACTGTTCTACTGTCCAATTTTGATGTCTTCCGGCCCATTACAGTCATTGAGCTCTGTAACGACATGTAAGCTGTGGGACACAAGTGGGTCTTCGGCTACCAAATCCAATGGAGTGCAGGTGGTGACAGACAATCCTTTCAGAAATGTTTTGTGTTTGGCCCATATTCAAATTGGCAGTGATTTCATGCCCTGTAGCCTGTCTGTTGATCGTTACCATTCATGGTAGCTGAAGCAAGTTCCATTCACCAATTGCATATGACCATTCCATTTGCTGGTTTACGTGTGTGGAAATGCCATCAATAGAATACTGATGATAAATTCTTGACACCATAGTCTGGGAAAACCGAATTCCTGCACAATCTCTGATATTGCATGACCCATCCTTCTGGCACTGATGATCAAGCAACATTCAAAGTCAGACAACTCACGACATACTGAATTAACAACTACTCTGAAATGAATGTTGGGTTTGTAGACTACTGCAGCACCATTCTGTGGTTGACATCCACTGCATCAGTTATGAGTACATCGCATTAATTCTACTTTGACTGCTATTCCCATGGCTTTTGGCCTCTTAGTGTACTATACATAAATAATTACTTGATTTTTTAACATATGGGTTGGGCTGTTGGGTTGTTTTACTCCGAGTGGCACTTTTTTGCACACCACGGGCTAAATGGCCAGGTCACAAGGACCCCAAAGGCTCAGAGAAGGTTGGGGGAGGGGACCCACTGGAACAGCTGTGAGGAGACAGATGGTAGCCTCCCATCAAGGCCATCTAGTGTGTTCTTTAACGTGCACAGGGTATGGCTCTCCCACACATGGGGCCACAGCTTAACATTCCATCTAACGGATGGCGGTTATTCCAGCGCATCAGTGTCCCCTACTGACCATGGGCAGGGAGTTTTGCGGAGATAAGTCTCAATGCTGACCCAGCTGGGACTTGAACCTGGGAACTACAGATTACGAGCCTGGCGTGCTACCGACTGAGCCACCCCCGCCCCACACGTGGAGTGACTTAGAAAATTATGGGGAGGGGGGGGGGTCCAAATTTGTTCAAAAAGATAGAATCCTTTCAACAGTTAATCAAATGGTACACATACCCTTATTGGATATGCTAAGTGTTATATCAGCATGTATTGTTGGAAGGAAATTGGAGTCCACCAGCACAGAATGAAATATGGCTATTATTTATATTAAATATTTTATTCTGGATCTTGTTGATTTATAAAAATTCCTCATCTGAAATAGAGGAAGAAACCAGATCTGTTCCCTTACCAAGTAAAATAGCCCCGAGTTGGATGGTTGATTATAGTTTAATAGCATACTGTGCAAAAGACTGATGTAAAAAAACAATATACTCACAAACTTAAGCAGCTGACCAATTTCAAAATTTGTGAATCTATGTTGTTCCAAGCTCAAATATAAATAAAGATTTGGCTGTTTCATTCTTTCAATTCTTTTTTATTGCCAAGTATATTATTGGGACATGAAAACACCTAAGAATAGGATAGATTAAGTTATGACAGTTTATTGAACAGATGGGAATTTCTCAACATCATCCGGCTATTCTGTTTAATATGCCACAATATGACTCTTGCACATATTGTGCCACAAGAAATCACTGATTAATGTCCCCATAACTTTTTTTTTCCCAAGCTCACAACTGATTCAATAACATGGGAGTAGAAGAGACCTTCTACTATGGCATATAAACTGACAGGCTCCTGTCAGACCTCTGTGGCAAGCAGCTGCTTGAGGGGGTATTTATTTATTTTCATTTAGAAGAGACTATTTTTGGCTATATTTAGAAGTACATTTCGTCTCCCCAGCATTCCAACTTTCAGTTCTGGCTAAATGGTCTTTCTCCAAAATGTTTTACTTCATTGTTTTTAAAATTTTTCACATTTTTATACATTATTAAAAAAATGCACAAATATTATACTTTTTACTTTGGCAAAAATATGAAGTTTTAAAAAATTAACCTATTTCTTTTTTGGTGACATTTTAATTTATATGCATTTTAATACTTAATATGACTTTTGCACACATAATTCACCAAAATAAACTTGGAATGTTCATCTGCAAAATATATATAAGATGCAATAGGAAAAATATACTAAACCATGGTAAAAAATGAAGATCAACAAGCAGTCACTCTCAGGTTAATGAGGGAAGAGTATGGACAAATGGATAAGATTTCAACACTGGTCTTAGATGATTAGCCAGCTCACTATAAAGACATTCTTATCTTTTTACATCTGAGAGTGTTTAACTCACAATATTTCTGAACATTTCCAACTATGTTCAAAAAATGTTTTTGTTTAAACTCAAAATTTCCAAATGAAAATGCAAGGAAATTCTTGAGCAACAGCTGATTATTGGTAAAATGATACATTATGAAGTGGCAGTAAAAGAGTGCAAACAACTGAAGATTTATGAAATAAATCACTAGTTCAATGTAATACCTGATGAAGGATTGAATGCCAATAGAGAGATTACAATCCAAGAAAACATCAATATATTTGTCAAAATCAAAAATAATGGTACATTTGTAGCAACTTGTATCAAAATTATTGAATAATTGAAAGAGAAAATGCCATGGAAAGAGTAACTGAACATTTCCATTATCATTATGAATAATAGTGCTCAATTATCATCGGGCACCTGTTGTCAGGCATTTTTCACCTGTGATAATTGCAACTTGGCAATTTTCTACTAAGTAAGTGCACTTAATTTTAAGTTGGAGAGTTTTATTACTCTAAAAGATTTAATCCTCCACTCCCTGTAATTTCTAAAAATATTTTACCATCTGATATAAAATTATCACTTGGGTTTCCCTTTTGCCACCCCATGTTGCATTAAAAATTTAAGTCTCTACCACTGACAGAACTCAAGTTTGTTTAAAACCACTTTCATTTTTCTACCAACAATTGAATTTCAACAAGAAATTTGCTAATATTCTATAAAAAAAAATTGTACCCTCTTGCACAAAATTTTGAAAAATCACACATCCTATCATGAGCTATGATGTGATTAAGATCAGAAAACTGACTGTAAAGTACATGTCTAATATACATTGGTTTCCATAAATTAAGGAACAAATGAAAAAACATGATATCATAAAACTCCAATGGTAGAAATGCACAAAGTCATACAGTTGGGTTGGGTTGTTTTACCTCTGAGCGGCACTTTTTTGCACACCATGGGCTAAATGGCCAGGTCACATGGACCCCGAAGGCTCAGAGAAGGTTGGGGGAGGGGACCCACTGGAACAGCTGTTGGGAGACAGATGGTAGCCTCCCGTCAAGGCCATCCAGCGTGTTCTTTAATGTGCACAAGGTATGGCTCTCCCGCACACGGGGCCACGGCTTAACGTCCCATCCGACGGACGGCGGCCTTTCCAAGCCCATCGGTGTCCCCTACTGACCGTGGGCAGGGCGGGGAATTTTGCGGAGATAAATCTCAACACTAACCCAGCTGGGACTCGAACCTGGTAACTACAGATTACGAGCCTGGCGCGCTACCGACTGAGCCACCCCCGCCCCCAAAGTCATACAGTATGTAAAATATGGCACATTATGGTATGCAAATGAATGATGCTGGCAGCAGTATATGCAGATGCAATGAGCATTAAATGAATTTTGAAGCTTTTCTCCAGTTCTCCTGCAAAGTCTGAGGTGGAGTTTTCAAGGTTACAGATTTGTTGGGTATGTCTATCAGACATCAGTTATCAGAAGTGAATAGTGAGCTACAGATTGTCTTGAGGGCAGACCAATTCAAACAGATGACTTAATCGGAGTTTTTCAGTGATACAAACTTTGGCAGAGATTCCAACAAGGAAAGAAGTGCATCCACATGATTCAGTAGTGGATGATGATGGGCAACAACCCCGAGGGAGGACCGCTATTTGGTGTTATGCAACTGGGGGAACAGGATGTCAAAGCCACATCACTGTGATCAGACCTCACAGCAGCAGCAAATGGTGTGCATGTCCCTTACACAATGCCACAAGAAGAATCACTAAATTGGAACAGAAATCAAGCCAACTGAAGCCGAGAGCAATGGCAGCTCATGCTCTTCAGGATGAATCGAGATTTTCCCCCTACAACGATTTACAGTATCAGTTGATATGTAATGAACCAGGAACACAGAATGATGCAGCAAATGTCCATGAATAGAACAGGTGGTGATAGAGTCATGGTTTGGCAAGGGATATCTTTGGGCTGGCACATAGATGTGTATGAGCTTCCAATAGGCTGTGTCGCTGGTCACATGTACAGAAATCTTGAAATCCTTTTAGTGATACAATACCTTCCTCCTACAGAATGATAATGCCCTCCTGCACAACTGTTGCCTTGTCAATTAATAAATTAAATAGCACTATTAACCATATGCAGTGGCTAGCATGTTATGCAGTGGTCAGCGGGTTCTTTGTATTTTTAGAAATTTTGTCTATTGCTATATGGAAAATAGCACTATTAACCATATGCAGTGGCTAGCCCAGTCTTTCAAACTAAATCTGACAGAAAATGCATTGGATGCTCTCAAGAGATGGGTTGCTCCCTTAAATTCCGCTCTTGCAAACCTTCTGGAGTTTCATGTGCTCTGGAAGAGCAATGGAGATTATCACCCACAGAGTTGCTGAACAGTCATCACAACGTAAGATATTGGTGTGAGACCTGCATAGCAATAAGAGTGACCACACTCCATATTGAAACACTTGGGCTATTTCAGACCTTCACCTTTTTATAATGTTTCTGTATTCATATATAATTTTCGGAATTATGTGCCATTCCATTTTTCAACTGTTATTCTTGTTACACCTATATCTCATGATTCATATGCAACAGATTCAATGGATTTTCAGGTTGTTCCTTAATTTTGGAAACCAGTGTGTATATGATTGTGAGTGATTGATGATTGAGTGACCGACTATTATGGGATTGCAGTAATTCCAACTATGATGCAGAAATGGTAGAGCTCCGAAATTTTGCATGTAGAGGTAATCTGTGTAGATCTCAGGAAAAATCTAAAATTAAAAAAAAAACTCCAATGTATCCTTTAAGATCAAATAAAGGTCACAGAGAAATCAAACGTTGATCTACAAGTGCTGAAAACATGAAAAAATGTTTTGGGTATAGATCTTAATAACTTTTGAAATTTCAGAGCTGGTGGGTCCTTTGAGGTGAAATTCCAATCTACTGATGCCTGGGGGAGGGTATTTTAGGCTGCAGATATCAGAAGTGTGAAATTTTGGATGCAATGGGTCTTTCAAGGTCAAATATCAAGTTTTTATATATTGGTGTTAGCAAGCTAAAAATTGATGCATAGGACTATTTTTTGACCATAAAGCTCAGAAATTTCATATTTGATATTGTGTTCAAGGTGAAATAGGGATTTAGAAATCAAGAGGCACCAACTGATTTCTTATAACACATATTGTCAGGTGCTTATAAATGCTAAATAGCTAGTGGTAATATAGTAAGAGTGAAACATAGGCTGATTCTCTATTAAAAGATGTATATTAATGGCTAAATATTTTACTACATGTTTTGTTCTTTGTATTTTTAAAAAAGGCCTTCAAATGGTCACCTATCAAGTTTAGTTATGCGAGTTCAAAAGCATATGTACGATATATTTTTAATGAGATGGTTAAGAAATATTAAACTTAGTGATCTGAGAATATTCACACAACAAATATTTAGATTTTAAGAAACCTTTCAATTATGTTTATAGTAAATATAACATGTAGATAATTGTGATATTTAATAGAACAGCTAAGAAGCATGTTACACAAAGATTTTAAAATGTGACTATAATGAGCATATATAAAAGTGAGTAATCCTGAGTGAAAAGCTTAAAATTACAGCCTTAATCACACAGCTGTATTCTCATTTTAATTTCTGATTAGGTTTGTGAATTATCACATGATGTAGAGTGCACTAAAAGGAAAAAGACTGTTAAGGGATGGTAAGTTTAAAGATCTAGATCTAAAAAACCTGATTGAAAATATGCCATTTAATATTATTTGCTGATAACATTTAAGAAAATTAGTGCTACTGATTGAATAGATTTAGTTTACATCTCAGCTTATATTTTTTGCTTCAATGAAAGCTAAATAAATTCCAAATTTCAAGGCATGAAAAAACAAGGTTCATTGTTCTGTTTTGGAGAAATTGGAATGACAAAGTAGATGGGAACTTTCATCAAGGATATCTGGTGTGTAATGTGCAGAGAGTAAGTGCTTTCAACAAAGGTTTACTTTAAAAAAAAAAAGCTTATGGTAGTTACCTTCATAAAATTGTTTTTTTTCCTCTCAATAAAAGCTGGTCATGTCAACAAGAAAAGATCTAAATGCTAGCTGGGTCTAGTGTCAAGTATCATGCTTGGCAGTCTACTGACTGCACCATCCATACCCACTGCTACTAAGGCTAGAAGTTGAATAGACTTTGCGATCAGTATTCATTGCAGTCAAGTCATAAAAATATGTACTCACTCATTCCTGTGGAATGGATGTGCTCTTAGAACATACCTACTTTTTGCATTCTCAACACACTTGGTAGAAATTTACACTGGTTTAGCTACTGTATGCATTTGTAGATAGTATTTAGCAAGAGAATTATAAAACTGATGGGGTAAAATAGAAATCATAGAAATGCATGTGTGTATGAATATTTTTTCTTCAAAGAATACTTTTATTTCTATAACTAGCAAACATTAGGAAAAGTGACTGCATTCTCTGGTTGTCATGTTATAAACTTTGGTTTTATAATCTCTTTATTTCAGTATTATGTTAAATAAAAAAACAGGAAATATAATCAAGTTTATTTATTAGTTTATCCTTTTGTATTTTGAATTTAGAAACCTCAAAAAATGCAAAAGTACTAGAATCATAACCTTGTTGTTTCTGTTAATACATTTAGAAACACATTTTAAAAATTTATCGTATCCTAATAGAAAGTTGAAAACTTAGTTTCAAAACTAAAAATTTACATTACCATTCATATTTGAGCAGCATATGTTGCACACATGCAAAGGTGGTGGTGAACACTTACATGTTTAAACTTTATTATTTAAAAAAATGTGCCTTTCAAAGTATTCATTCTACAATAAAAATTTTTTGTGTTATGTTACAACATTTATCATACAAACTTCAGAGAATAATATTAATTTCAAAGAATCATATTCTATCTGTCTGCTATGATCATCATATTATGGCTTAAGCAACTCCCATCTGATAATGATCCAAACAGGGATAATATATGCAATTCTTTGATACATTAACTTGAATTTGAAAGATAAATGTTGTGGCTAAGACAATTTTTCTGTGTCAAAACTATTGAAAAAATAATACAAATGTTTCGAGATAATGTAGAGTGGATTATAGAAATGTATGATGGAGTATAAAAGTGTATGCATAAAGAGTTAAACTGACAGTTGTGGAAGACCATTCCAGTTCACCCTAGCCCTAACCCAGAAGAAAAAGTACCATCTACAGAGCTAAAAGATACCTCTTTAACTGCAGCAGCAGAATCGGCAGTAGCAGCTCTGCACCAGTTAGTACGAATTTGACCCGTCCATCTAAACCAACTGTGCTTTCCAGTCTGTTACCGCTAGCTTTAAGACTAGCTCATAAAGGCCAAAAGTTTTTTGCTATTTGTTTTAAGTGGCAACTATAACTGGAAAACACAGCAAGTTCACATCTTCGGTGGATGGGCAAAAGCTGCTGAAAAGCAAAAACCAAATCATTCATTTCAAAACAGACATGTTCAACCTCAGGTGCATGTCTTTAGAATGTAATATTCTGTTATTATACATGTAGAATTATAAAAAATACATAAGAAATCATTACATTCTATGACATGCTTTAGAGCTGGACACTTACAATAATCAAATAACTTTTAAAAAAACTCTCAAGATGTATGCTGTGCAAAACAGCCCATGTTATTAATATTTATAATGAAGATAACAAATTACTAGCAGAGTAGATATAATAAAAAAGATAAAATTATAAAAATCATGAAAAACAATTTAGATAACCTATCTGTGCTGTTTAGTAAACCTGTGACATGTTAATACATTGAACGAAATTTATCATATTGTCATAATCATGTTTTTTTTCCTGTATCTGTAAGGTATCTTTACACCCAAATCAAATATGGGTTATGATAGATACCATTAAATTACAAATTAGGGCTGCTGTCATAACTCAGTATGTAAATACAAAACCCTTTTCATTCAGTAGTCAAGTGACTGAAGTTACAGAATCACTGTTGTTGTTCTGGAAGTGAACAATAATGAAATATTCATAAAGAGAAATGGCATTAATTAAAACTATCAAGATATCATGGTTCCATAGGAACAACGTAACGTTTCAACATTTATAAGTATATTAAAGCAATTAGCATATTGTGTATTTAGCAATAAATTAAATTTTAGAATACATGCACTTTCAGATATAGGCTTATCTTCAATGGTATTAGACAGCACAGGCAATCAAACCTTAGGCAAGATTATACTTTATAAAACTAATCTGAAAATATCAAACTGATAGCAAATATTAAACATTGGCATTATAATAAAAACTTAATTAAAATCTGTCAAATTAATTCAAATTCATAACAAATTGGATACACATGTAAGCTAAGAAGTTGTTTTTAGCTTATGCTCTAAGGTAAGCTGAGAATATCTAAAAATATGTGAGTCAGTTTGAAATACTACACAATATATTCACAAGATGTTCAGACATGAGATGTTAATGGGAACAAAACTAAAGAACAACATTAAAAAGATTCAAGTTACTTTTGGCTTCTCCAACAATGAATTAGGCAAATGTTTTGCAATGGCATTTCAACTACAATACAAAAATGGATGTGAGAAATTAATTTTGCATTAGAATAGACCCAAAACAGAACAGAAATTATCAAGAAGTCTAAAGCAACATAAGGCACCAATTATAGAAACTAACAAAGAAAAAAAAACAGATAACTAAAGGAGCGATAACTCATGCTACAAAAAGCTATCTTATGTTAAAACAAGTTTAAAGATAGGGCAATACAAAATTCTTGGCCACTAAAGAAGTTATCATTTAGTCATTCATGTAAAAATTGAAAGTAGAACTTTAATTTTTTTAAAGTTTTATTTAATTTCCTTTATTCATTAGTTCACTAATTAAAATCAGTCACAAACATAACATAAATCTAAATCATCAATACAAAAAAGTAAAAAAAAAAGTTGTAACATAAAAAAGAAGTATTCTTTTTGATTATACAGGCAATGATAATTTATATCATTTTTGAAGCTCAAAATAAGTGACATGCTAGGAAAATCAGAAGAAATAAGTACAGAAAAGGAGGCAGTATAAAGTTCATCAGAAAGCTTTTTTTACGTCATACATAGAAATTGCAAATAGGGTATTGAACACTGGTGTTTATTGCAAGCATCTATATTTCACAATAGTATTTTGCAAATATTCTGATGTTGCAAGTAACAGTCAGAAGTCTATCTCTACTTATTCAGCAGAGATAGATGAATTGCAAAATAGTTAATTTTTGTGATGCTGTGGATGTCTACTAAATAGGTCTCAATGCTATCTTTTCCATGACAATACAGAAGGAACAGACTAAGTTTTCTTGCATATTATTCAGCAAAAGCAGTAATTTTTAAGAAAAGCTGTTTTAAATAATGAAAAACTACTAAGTTGAAACTGTCAATTTTTCTTAGTGTTAATGTGAAGCATTATATAATTAGAAGGTAAATCTGTATTTCTGAAATTTACCAAACAAGTTAGCATTCAAATTAATTTTTACCTAACTATTTACCTATAAAATATTTTTTTGATATATGTTGGGTTTATTTCTAAACTTTAATTGAAAAATTAAAAAGAAAATAAATCCTCTCTGAAGTTTTGATCTAGATGGATTACAAATAAAGCAACGCTCTAGTAAAGAAAGTCACCATACATTATTGTTTTTGGGGATAAAGTTATCCAAAATTCAACCATATATGATCTCCAACCATCCAGGGGACACAGACAGTTCCTCAGACCTCTGTGGCAAGCAGCTGCTTGAGGAGTAATTTATTTTATTATTTCTAGAAACATAAAAGTAAAAATTTCTTTCCTATTATTATAACCAGTCATGCTCCATTTGAACATAACATATGCATCTAAATCACAAGTGATCAATGTTTAAAATTTATAAATATCCAGTATTAAAAATCCTATATATTTTATTGAATTATAATTTAGATCTTTTTTTAAAATGTTCATTAATTTTTAAACTGATTAAGTATATTTGTCTGAGATGAAATACGAATGCTCAACATGAAAATATGCTACTATTAGCTTCCAAAAATCAGCCAAAATAATCAGCTAATGATATTTAAATTCAATAAAGCATTAAGTACCTACTTTGCTTTAATGGTACATAGGCAGTCTCATGATTTAAGGAGCTATAGCATTAACCCAAGACTTATTTGATATTTTTTTTTATAAAAAGTACGTATAAGGCTATAACTCTGACAACAAAGAAGTTACCTGTGATAACAAAAGATGCTAATCTAATTATATTAAAATGAAAAGTATAATCATACTTGTATATTGTTGTAATGAATCTAGATCTTGCATTAAAACTAGAATCCTGTTAATATTATAATATGAAGTATATTGTTTAAACAATGCTATAAGCAGTGGCTAAATTATTTGTGTTTGACTGCATAGCAATGGAATTCAGACTGAAATCTTGATTTCAAAGTAAGGCCTGAGTGCTATGTTATCTTTCTGTTGAGTCTTGTTTTCCTCTCACAGATAAATTCATGTCAGATCTCTGTGGCAAGTGATCTGTCAGAGGAGAAATTTGTTTCTTTTTCAATAAAATATGAGAGCTACTGGCTTTAGTTTGAATATAGGGCAATATTTGATTATATTTTAGCAATATTTGACAGTTCTTAGGTGTTATCATAGAGGTTCCAAAATTCGAATTGTGTGACTTTCCTATACCTGAATCTGCCACTGATATGATGTTGCCATATAATGGGAATTATTCCAATATGGCAACAATAAATTAAATTTTACCTATGATCATCCTTATCAAACAAAAATAATCTAATCATAAGCACCAATAAAGAGCAACTCAAAAAATGTTTGTAAATAGTATTTTTGTCTAATATGCTGAAAAAAATATCTTTGTCTAATATGATTTCAGAACACTGTATTAAAATTAGTGCAAGCATTCCAATTTCTAATGTTAATAATATATATGTTCCATATAAACCACTTATTTGTCATTTTGCAGCTTCAAGTTTCAATTTTAAATGCTAATTTTTAGAATAATTTTTTTGCCTTAAGGCCAAAAATTTCATAAACATCCAAAGCACTATTTTGCATCCATTTTCTCATCAAAGAGCATTCAGTTAAATTTATATCTTGAAGATAAACATTAATTTATGAATTTCAAAAAAAGGCTCTTATTATCAAAGTTGGCAAATTTTCATTAGCAATACACTAAAGAAAACTTTTGTAAGTTATAATCAAGTTTCTTTGATGTTCAAATATAATAAAACATTTTAAACAAATTTTAACTGTCAACAGAAATAACATGGGCATGTTTTCTACAGTGCACATCTTATCACATAAAATATGACTGATGCATTTCAGAACTACATGATAGAAAGAATATAACAGTTATGGCAACTTTAAGATTGTTATACCAAAATTAATTTAATTAGATTCAGAATTACATGGAACAAAATTTCGAATTTCAACATTCATTTAATTGAAATATAAGATTTATAGACAGTTAGCCATCAGTAATTCTGGTATACATCAATCATAACAAATATGGGCCACACTTTTAAATTGTTGCAATTAAAAGTCCTGAGTTCCATAATTTCATCACAAATAAATTTGAAAATTTAGATATAGTTAGTTTATAAATAAAAATTCTCTCTGAATTTCAAACTTTTGGACTTGAAAATTAATATTATTATATTTAGTACAATATTATTCATGTGTGGCCATGACAAGTAAGACCTTCCTCTACCCAGAACATGCCTTGCTTCTCCATTTCACAAACAGGAAACTGATACCATGATACTGGAATAGTCTGCAGACTTTCTCAAGTGATAATATGCCAACATCAATACCTCAATATTTCGCCCAGTATAATTGTGAAAAGCATGACTTAGATTCATGCCAATTTTATTTCATGTCTAAAAAACTTCTGAGTAAACATTTGTGCATAGTTTTCACTGTGATATAAAACAACCTCAGATAGAATGGTATCAGAGGTAAAAATGCTTATAATGCAGAAACTATTTTATTTCTAAAATTATGCATATTATACAACTTTCATTGCTAATAATGAAAAGTATCTTCATTGCACATCTTTTAATCGATTTATTGCAATAAGTAGAAAATCCATGATTATGTATATCATAAAGTTGATATTAAAAATATTTATATATGGAAATTTTGTGAGACTTTGTTTAAATTATTTCTACCTTTTTAATGCTTAATTGCATGAAATTGCAATAAAAAGCAATTTTGAATCTTATTTATTCGTGAATACATTATTTTTAGAACTTTATTATACTGGGTTTATAAATATATTTTGAGGTAATGATGCTAACAACATAAAATATGTGATTGCAATATTAGAAAGAAATAACAGCCAAAAGTAGGTTATGATAAAACATTGTATCCTACTCACAACTTTTACTTCTTTCCAAAAACCAAAAATGAAAACATCACATTGGTAGTGAAGTTTTTTCTACAAATAACAGTCTATCAATTAAGGAAGTCTAGTAAACTTTACAAGCATTCGGTATCAACCTATTCCAAAACAAGAAAAAAAAAAACTTTTAAATGCACTTTATAGATATAACTAAAAACTGTAATTTCTATTATAATAAAAAAATTAAACAAAGGAAATAATTTTAAGCTATATATGCAAGGCGTATCCTTAAAGAAAGAGTTAGGCCTGTGAGGGACAGAGCACAAAGAACATCACATTTAAAACTGGAATGAGAAGTTACCTGACTATCCAGACCAATTGTAAAAAGCATAAAGAAAAATAGCAAAGCCCAAAGTGGTGATAGAGGTAGTCGTGAAACTGCCTCTGGATACACCACAAAGGCTAAGCCTGGTCCTGAAACATACAAAAAAGTAACAATATTAAATTTACTTTTTCTGTAAATTAGACTACAGCTTATAAATATAGGGTGATTATAAAAGAATACCCATATTTAAAAGTGCTATATTTTGTTAAATAATTAAGTAACAAAAGTGTGGGTTGGGTTGTTTTACCTCTAAGCAGCACTTTTTTTTTTGCACACAATGAGCTATATGGCTAAGTCACAAGGGCCCTGAAGGCTCAGAGAGCATTGAGGGGGAGGACCCACTGAGCAGCTGTTAGGAGACATATGGTAGCCTATTAAGGCCATCCAGCATATTCTTTAATGTATACAAGGTATGGTTCTCCCACATATGGGGCTATGGCTTTACGTCCCATCTAATGGACAATGGACTTTTCAAGCCCATTAATGTTCCCTACTGACCAATGGCAGAGCTGGAAATTTTGCAGAGATAAATATGAATACTGACACAGTTGGAACTAGAACCTGGGAACTTCAGATTATGAGACCAGCATGCTGCTGACGGAGCTACCCACACCCCAGTAACAAAAGCAGTTGTGTGTACAAAACATAAAAAACTCTCAAAGTTTAATTTTGTGTTTAACAGACATCAATGTGGGTGACACTAGTAGTATATTTAGCTTCTATACTCAGCTCAACATGTCTTGTGTAACATTTGCAACAAAGAGCTGAAGTAATCCATTCTTTTAAATGTTGTAAATTAGATTTTTTCCCCCTTCAGAATGATGTTTTTAATGTTTCTTAAAATACATAAAGATCCAAAGGTGTCAAATTAGGACTTCTGAATCAGGTGTCTTAACATTGATTCACCTCTACCAATCCAGTGATTTGAAAATTTGGCATTTAAGACATTACGTGTGATACTAACTCCTTGCCATCATAACAAAGAAAATTTGAGTTTCTCGATATTTTGAATACACAATCCCTTCCGTTACTAAATTATTTAATAAAATGTAATTATGTTTTATGTATATGGTTTTATGAATATGAATATTCTTTCATAATGGCCCTGCATATGAAACGCAATACATAAAATACTGATAAAAATGTTTTTTTTTAAATATTGGATGATGTTCAATTTTTTTTATATTTAACTAAGTAAATACATAATAATTCTTTATTAAAAATTCAAAGTTATAATTGAAGTCTTTATGTTAATCTTTTTGTTATGGCTGGTACAACATCTATACCCCACATTCAACTCACAAGAAAAATGGCAGTAGTACATCATCTGTACCACAGCTTTTCTTCTTCAACCAGGGGCAGTTAATTGCTTTCCCTTCACAGCAGAAAAACAAGTGTTTAGCCCATTTAGAATAAAGCATCAGTCATTTCATTTGGGTCTGAGGTAAGTTCAGGAACTATGACAATTGCCAACCAAGTGCAGAGTGGAAGTGGATGGCAGTCTTTGCAGGAAGGGGTGAAACTGAAACATTACTTTGCCATTTATTAGAGCAAACCAAGATATGAAGAACCAATGTCTAAAGGTTATTTTTTATTTCATTCCTTACAACATACAGAACTTTAATTTTTAAAAATATAAATTTATGTTTGAGATTTTTTATTAAAAGTTATAATATAAAATATATTTATTCACAGCAATACAGAATACATTTTTTCTCCACGATTTTTTGCTGTATTTACAATAGAGGGTTTTACCTGAGTAAGACCTAAATTGCTATTACCATTCATTTTGTTGGATTCACTCCATCAAAGTGAACAGTAATATCAATTTAGGCCTTACTCAGGTAAAACACTA
Organism: Ryuthela nishihirai; assembly: GCA_038380435.1. Taxonomy (NCBI): domain Eukaryota; kingdom Metazoa; phylum Arthropoda; class Arachnida; order Araneae; family Heptathelidae; genus Ryuthela; species Ryuthela nishihirai. The sequence continues at coordinate 90,778,479 of JAWZYU010000004.1, read as the reverse complement.
TTGTAAATACAGCAAAAATCGTGGAAAATAAAACGAAATTTTTTATGCATATATCTTATAAGAATATGCAGTTTAGATAAATATATATTGTTCATGTTTCCAACTTGATGCAATTTTGGTGTGCTATACAATATCTGTGCTATGGTTGTGATTGCCATTTCTGAATAACGATTTGCAGCATCTCTTTTCCTGTTTATATTTTAACATACTCTATCAAACCTTCAATTTTTATTCACACCTTTAATCTGAATGGTTGCTAATACATTTTCCCTTCTAGGTTCAAAATATTTCCAAAAATTTGTGAAAAAACTTTTTCTTTTCTAAATAAGACAAAATCAGAGGATTTGAAAGCAGTTATCAAGCTAGAGCTTCTTTTTTTTTCTTTCAATTTTATTATTTTTTTCTGATTGAAAATTTTTTTAACATTTATTGCATAACTTTCCAAAACAAAAACTGCTAAGAGTCCAAGTTTTAGAGAATTTCCAGTTTCACTACAATGCCTAACCTTGCACTACATGTGGTTTTTGTGTGCAGGTCAATAGAGTGTGTGACTTCAGTTGCTGGCTGGTCTACTGTAAACAACCAGAAAGATATTGGATACAACTCAAAGATTTTCAGTAAAAATATAACTTTATGAATAGTTGCTGAAAAAATTGAGTTTTGCTGTGAGTGAGACTTGAACACACATCTCCTGAATATAAGCAAGTATTCTAACTACTAAACTATCAGCAATAACACTTTCTTTAACTAATTGTGACTATAACCTGTTCGATTTTTTCTTCTGCTTGTAGCACCATGTATGTTAGAAACAGACAACCAAGTTGCCTTAATGATGGTGAATAAGTATATAATCAATCATGTTCTTGGCATTATATCAATGCAATATTCAATAACAGAGCAGTTTCCAGTGCTACTTTATTATTGAATATTGCATTGTTGACCTTATTGAGGCAACTTTGTTGGTCATTCCCAACATAAATAGAGCTATAAGCAGGAAAATATTGGTAAACTTTATAATCACAATTAGCAGAAGAGTTAGTTGATAGTTTAGTAGTTAGAACACCTGGCATGTGTTCAAGAGTTCGAGTCTCACTCACAACAACACTCAACTTTTTTAGTTAACTATTCATGAGTTCCATGTTTACAGGATGTTTTCTGTGCTACTCTACTATTGAATAACTTTTTTATTTATTTATTTATCTTTATTGATCATTTAGGCTATATCTTCACTAGTTGTTTTCTTATGAGGAAGTCTTATAACTTGTTGCTGCAGATTTTTTTTCATACTCAACTTAGGTTATTTCATAATTTTATTATCCCTTGGTTTTCCAATAAAAACTTCTGATAATTTAACATTTCTTAAAATGAATTACAAATTTTATAGCCTTGGTGCACTAACTTGTAAACATTTTCTTAGGATGATTCCATTGCACAACAGCCAAACAGTAAATCTCTGATGGTCAGTACAAAAAAAAAACCACCAGCTAAGAAGCTATTATCCAGTTACCTTACGGAATATTGGCACTTATATTAACTGTACTGAATAGAAAAAATATACAAAAACAAAATCCCTGTTTTAGGTTGCTGTTTTTATATTATTCAGAATGATATTATGATTGATATATATATATATTCAATACTGAGTTTTTGAAATAGGACTAAAGCAAAATACAACGATTCTATGAATCAATGCATTTCATGAATCAATCATCTCCCCCCCCCCCCTACCAAATAAAAATGAAGATGTCAGATTATTTTCTTGCCATACACATGTACAGTACTTGTGAATAGCACAGCTCTCAGATATTTGTCTAGAATGATGTTACTTTTGAATCCTGCACGTCAGCAAAACTTTTTTCCTGAAAACTATTTATTGATTTATTGACTTTAAAGTCAACTGGCAATTCTGTGGATATTATTTATTGATTAAATCATTAATAATGATAATAGCATGAAGTGACTTATTTATTTACATCTTACTCAGTGCAACATCAAAAATAAATAGTTGCCATTCCCAAACATATATGGTGCCAAGTCCAGGTGCAGCAATCACAGGAAACTGATCAGTCATATAGTGGAAAAAAGATGGAGTTGATGTTAGTTTAGTGGTCTTAGAAGTCTTTCCCTCCTTGCTTCCTGTGGACCTGAACTCAATGTCTCAAAGCCTGAGCTTTGAGACAATGAGTTCAGGCCCACAGGAAGCAAGGAGTCCACAGGAACCCACAGGAAGCAGGAAGAAGAATATGAGAATATTGGGGGACACCATTTTTTCCTTCTGACTAGTGATTTCTCACAATAATTCCAACTTCCTGTTTAAGTCTCAAGACTAGAAATATTTCCAATTATTATCACTTTTTTTTAATTTTCTTATTCCTTTGCTTCTCTCATATTATTTTTAGCTCATTTTTTAGAGAAACCGACATAATAATTTTACTTTGTCATCTGTCTGTCCCTCTGTAGTACTCTAACTTTTTTGTTTCTAGAGATAAATTAAAAATTCTCTTAGGGTTGGATAGGTATTGATGAAATATTATGAATAGCACTTTCTGAATCTCCCAAAAGCTCAAATTGCACCCTCTAACTGGGAAAAATTTTTAAAATCCAAAATTTCAAGTTAATATGCAAGAGATGAAATTACTTTTTGAAATTCTGGTTGTGTAATAATTTTCACCTTTCTCAGAGGGAGTGGGAAAAAGCAATTTTTGTGTTTATGTGATAATTGTTTGTTTTTACAGAAAATTTTTAAATTCTTTCTGCATTAGATAGGTATTGATAAACTATTACAATTCACATTTTTAGAATCCCCCAAAAGCTTAAATTGCATTTCTGACAGTGATGAGATAGGCTTTGGCATTTTATAGAGCTAAATATCACTAGATGTGATATGTTATCATTCCAATTTTTCAAAAGAGGGGAAAATGAATCATACTGAAAATAATTTAGTTGAAACTACATAAGCATTTTAATACAAAGTGTGAGAAAAATTATTGTAGGTCAGGAGTTAGGAAAAATTACATGAAAGAAGTAAAAAATATTGTATGTGATCTATTTGGGCTAAATATACACTATTTAGTTTTAGTGGTGGCATATGGTGATCAGTGGGTGTACATTGGTAGCAACAATTTGCCCCTTCACTCCCAGGGTATGGGGTAGGGGTGGCTCAGTCGGTAGCGTGCCAGTGGAAAAACTATTCTGTAGTTCCCAGGTTTGAGTCCCAGCTGGGTCAGAGTTGAGATTTATCTCCGCAAAATTCCCCGCCCTGCCCATAGTCTAGTAAGGGACACCGATGAGCTTGGAAAGGCCGCTGACCGTCAGATGGGATGTTAAGCCGTGGCCCCATGTGTGGGAGAGCCATACCCTGTGCAGACTAAAGAACATGCTGGATGGCCTTGATGGGAGGCTACCATCTATCTCCCAACAGCTGTTCCAGTGGGTCTCCTCCCCCAATCTTCTCCGAGACTTCGGGGTCATTGTGACCTGGCCATTTAGCCTATGGTGTGCAAAAAAGTGCCGCTCAGAGGTAAAACAACCCAACTCCCAGGGTGGGTGGAAAAATGCGACTTTTTGTTTTGAGAGATAAATGAAAAATGTAGAGTTGAAAAGGTACTAACGAAATATGATAATTCACAGTTTTCAAATCCTCCAAATGGCTTTAATTTACCATCGTTAGAGTGCAGTGAATGTAAAAAATTTGAAACTTGAAGTAATATTGCAAATGATATATTTTTGTTAAAACTTCTGGTGAATGTGTTGATGATGAATGGAATAACTGATAATGGGATACGGGAAAATTAGCAGTGTGGTTACTATCTACTGTTCCAATAATTATTGATAGTTTTATGTGTATAAAGCATAATTGATAAAAATTTGAACAGTTGTTCTTTATTTTATCAATTTAGTACTTAATTTTAAAACTTTAAATTATAGTTCAATATGGTAACAATAAATAAATAATTTATTTACACCTGATGATTTGCCCCTTAAACCTAGGGGCAAGAAAATCCAACTTTTTTCATTTTAAGGAATAAATGATAGTTTTTTTGGTGTTTTATAGGGCTAATAATCGCTAGAGGTGATACGTTATCCTTCTAGTTTTCCAATAGAGAGGAAATGAATCATATTCAAAATAATTTAGTCGAAACTACATAAGGATTTTAATACAAAGTGGTAAAAATTATTCATTGCAGGTCGGGAGTGATAAAAAAGGTTAAGGGGTGGGGGCTTGATTGCATTGATGCAATTGAGCCAAAAAAAGTAAAAGCGGGGCCCAAGAGACTGGAAATTCCATTGCTGTGAAACATTTCTCCCTTTGATTTAGAGGTTTTTAAAAAAAAATTATGAAAAATGCGTAAAATATGCCCATGTTTAGTCAACTGTGATGTCCATTACACATACTAACGTTTCAAATGGTGGGAGCATGCTTTCCCCCCACACTAAATCTCCAGCCATGATTAATTTCAAAATGTCAAATTATGAATTACAAAATCCAAAATGTATGTGATTATGATTATTATTATTATGAAAGTTTTTAACACAAAAAACGAGTTAAAATTAAAGCGTTTCACACAAATTATAATGAGTTAAAATTAAAGTATATGATGGTGTACATCAAATGGAAAAAGTCCCCCCCCCCCCCCGAGATATTTCTTGCAGGGGTGGGGGGGTGAGATTTTGTGGTATGCCACTGAATGTTAGCACTCGCATCAGGTAAAAATACAAAAGAAATAATGGTAATTATAAGGCTCCTATATTTCAATAAAGTAACAAAAATAATGGATTTATTATTGTTTTAAAATCTTGATTGCTGAGTTCTAAACTTTCCTAATCATCTCTTTTTATTAATCAGTTGAACTTGAATGTTTCTTGAGACAAGATGCAATGTGTTTTATTGGAAACAAATTTGAAAATTTCGATCTATTCACCTTGAGTAAAACATACCCAGACCATTTAAAATACATTACATCTTGTCACAAGAAACATTCAAGTTTAACTGATAAATAAAGAGATGCTTAGAAAAGTTCAAAACTCAGCTACTAGGAGATTGAAGTTAGCAGTGAGATATACTAAAGAACAGTTTACAATTGAAAATGCTTTAGGTATCTTACACCCATAGGTGAGTATTCAATGGTTGATTTGGTACATAACATTTCTATTTCTGCTCATTAGTTATTTGACAAAATAAGTTTGAAAGTTAATTTTTTTTGGCTGAGCACAGTGAAAAAAGTAACTGTGGCCTGTGGATGCAAATCCAGTTTTTCAGGTTTCCAGAGTTTTTTAAACCCTGGATAGATTCAAGCAATTTAATAATAATGATAAATAATAAACTGCTTCTAAATTTAAATAAGACAAAGTATATGAAATCTTCACTTAGCAATAAGTTGGCTGACACTTATCAAGTTAAATTTCATTCTTTGTGGATCAACAGGTGAAACAAACTGTCATCATTTAGATTTTCAAAAAAAAAATCATCTGAATACTAGATCAGGGACAATAAGAACAAAATAGTAATACCAAAATTATATAAAAAAAAATACCCCCTCAAGCAGCTGCTTGCCACAGAGGTCTGACAGGAGCCTGTCAGTTTAAAAGCCATAGTAGAAGGTCTTTGAGGATGGCTGGACCTCAGGAGAAAAATTACACAAATGCCCATGCCTTATCAGGGGCTCGAACCCAGGTCCTTCAGATCAGTAGCCAAGCATGCTAACCACTCGGCCATGGGACGGCAAAGTTTAAACAAAATGTTCTATATATTGTTCCTAAATTAAATAGTGTAATCAGATCCTTAAATAGTGCAGCATTATTTAAGAAAAAAAGATTTCTGATTGGCTTATGACTTTAGAAAATATTATTTACTCGTGTGAGTTATGTTGTCTTAATCATTTTTGTATAATTTCAAAATCTCAAACCAGGTTTCTTAAGAGGTTGCTGTGTTCGATAAGTTAAGAATTATATTGCATTGTAAAAATAAATTTCAATTTATTTATGCTTGCATAGAAACTTTAGAAGGCTTAAGAAGTAAAATCAGCACAGTGTAGATACAAGAGGCTTTATTTATGATTCACAGTAACTGTATTTCCGATACAGTTACTATAGTTATCTAAACATTAAGTTGCACTATTATTTTGAAAATTTTATACCATTTAGCATAGCATATTATTGCTTTGGCCTGCTTGTTACTTACACTATTTAAAACTGTTCTCCCAGTGAAAAATATCGAATACATATCTGGTCTACACGTATTCAATATTTTTCACTGCCATTGGTATCCACAACTTCATCCAGTAATAATATATAGCTGGAACTGTATTTTGACAGTGATGTATGGTGTAAAATAAGCAATATGCAATTGATCTACTTTATTATAAATAAATCAATCAAATTTCCAAAAGATCAAAATGTATAAGCTACATAATATTTCATGGCTAATACAAACTAATCAAAATACTTAGATATTAAAGTACACCACACCACAAGAGTGTAATTAATTCACCATCAGTGACAGTCAAGATATTAAATTTAATACAAAAGATATTAAAAAAAGATATTATCAAAAAGTCAAGATATTAAAAAAATAAAATTAAATACCAAACAGCACTGTCATATCAGAAACACAAAACAAATATCAAAATTTATTCATATAATTTCTTATGCATAGTATTGTATTCATTTTAAAACTATGTCATTGTTATCAATATCATCAATCCAAGAACAAATTTTTTTTGAAGTAACTATAATTATAAACCTTTAATTCATATTTAATACCATTTGTCAAGGACTTATATATTTTAGGCATCAGATAAATATATTTTTTGTATAATTGTCTTTCTAGGGAATGAAACATCAATATTTGTATAACTATTTTGCCTAGTGTTATATGTTGTTATCAAAATTGTCTATATAGACAATTTTTTATAATATTCATAAGTTACCTTATCACTTTCTAAGTGGAAAATATTTAAAACCTTATAAACACTGTATTACATTTTGTAATAGTTGTTTAAAATTTTAGATTTTTTAAACATTAACATCCTGCAAAATTCAGTGTAAAAGTATTAAAATTTGTAATAAAAGCTATATGCAAAAAATGTGTTCAAATTTAACCAACAAAGACTACCAACTGTACAAGACATAAGACCATGGTTGCCACACATTTCTATTCAAGTCAGCTTAGCACTAATTTGCAGTTTAATATAGCATATTAATATATCAATTTGATTTTCACTATGTCACAAAGACAACATGTGGATATTGTGTATGGTGAAGAGTGATAGCCATCCATTGTACATAATCATCCATAGCTGTCTTTATGAAGATTATTATCTTCGTCAATCCAGTATCTGGGGCCTTAAATGCATCACAAAATATCACAAATAAGATCTCAAGAATTTGGAGACTATTTCAAGAAACAGGAGAGGTTTATCATAGAATAAAAGATCATCCCAGGGCCACAGTTGTTCAGGATGACTGCTGTCTTTAAGAGCTATATAGGGAAATGGCACTAGGCAAATGTCTCAGCTGTCAGCAGCCAAAAGGATGAATTTCAAGACACTTATGCAATTAAAGCTGCCTTGTTGTTGTTTTTTACCTCCGAGTGGCACTTTTTTGTACACAATGGGCTAAATGGCCAGGCCACAAGGACCCTGAGGGCTCAAAGAAGATTGGGAGTGGGGACCCACTGGACAGCTATTAGGAAATAGATGGTAGCCTCCCGTCAACGTCATCCAGCATTTTCTTTAACATGCACAGGGTATGGCTCTCACACACATGGGGCCACAGTTTAATGTCCCATCCAATGGACAGCAGCCTTTCCAAGCCCATTGGTGTCCCCTACTATCCGAGGGCAGGGTGGAGAGTTTTGTGGAGATAAATCTCAATGCTAGCCTAGCTGGGACTGAAACCTGGGAACTGCAGATTATGAGCCTGGTGCACTAATGACTGAGCCACCCCTGCCCCTTGAAGCTGTATGAATGAAGTTTATATGCATGAACACTAATGGTTTGTGTCCCCTTCATTCCCTTCAACAAAGTGTTCCCCTCACTACCTTCAACAGAAGAACTTGTTTAATTATACTGTTGGTTAATGTGGTGCAAATAATATTACCTTTGGACTCCAAGACAGAGGGAAATGTGCTCTTCAATATGAGTCATGTTTGAACACCGATTCTCAACACATGTTCATTTGGGGAGAACAAGAAACTTGCCACAATCACTGTAATATCCAAGAAAGGATATATATACTCATTTTGATTGGGGTTTGCATCATGATGACTGGCAGCACAGTTTCACTGTCATCCAGGGAGGCACTCTGACTGCTTTGTAATACATGGACAAGATTCTTGCATCCTACTTGTTGCCTTTTAGTAGTGCTCTTAGCCCTGATTTAATCTTTATGAATGATAATGCCCATCCTCATAGGCAGGGCCAGACTTATGCAGAAGCTAAGCTACAGCTTAGGGGCTCAAAATATGAGGAGTCTGAAAAATGCATTTCAAGTTTTACTCTATCATGCAAAAATGTTTTAATATTTAAATTAATCTGTTGTTCAAACACTGTTCATCTTAGCTTTATACAGTCATCATTGTATGTCAATGATATTATAATATTTTCACAATATTAGTTTCACATCTATTTTTAAATCTTCCCTTCAATCAGAATAATATATATTTTAACTTTTGAATTTTTAGAGCCTCTTGTCAAAATTTAAGGCTTTTTAAATTTCCCACAGCTTAGGGCCTCAGGAAGCTAAAGCCCAGTCCTGCTCACAAGGATTATTTGTCTACTATTTCCTTGAAAATGAAGACATTTGTAGGATAGAGTGGCCAGCCAGATCCCTAGACCTGAATCCAATTGAGCATGTCTGCGAATTCCTGGGAACATGAATTGCAAGAAGACAATCCTTTCTCTCAAAGGCCTCCAAGAACTCAGATCTGCTCTTGCGGAGAAGTGATTACTGAAAAGCTTCATCAACAGTATAAGAATGCATTACATGATATGGCTGTCAATAGTGATCATATTTCCCCTGTCCCATAAGTCCAGCATATCTATTATGGGAAATCATGCTCTTATATTACATGAACATGATTTCAACTTTATCCAACTTGTTACTCAGTCATATCATACATAATATCTTTCCATTAAATATTTAATTATATTTTCTGAAAATCATTTTGAGTTATGCACAATTTTGTTTCCTGTCCTTTAATTTTGAGCAACAGTATATATTCATGAGCTTTACCAGACTGCAGGAATGTATTAATAGAATTTTCTAGGCTGTAGATGAGCTACATTGAGAACTATTGCTGTAAATAATAAAATAGCATTTCAGCCAAGGTGGACAATATTTGATTGTATAGTTTCTAAAAAAATTATATTTTCCTTACATGATATCATTATGAATATTTAAAAAGGATATTAATAATCACAAATTAGTACTTAAATGTTTAAAAAACAAGTAAATAATAAATACCCTGGGAAACAACATCTTGAATTGGTTTACCAGTTTCATATGCCATGAAGCCAATAATAGAAAATACAACAAATCCAGCAAATATACTAGTACCACAGTTGATGATAGGTATGAGCAATGAGTCTCTGAAAATGTACATCAAATAATCATTAATTATGTGAAACTAATTTAAAGTGTGATGTTTTATTACACATTTACAAACATATTTCACAAATTATATATCAATATTTTTCATGTTAACCTTTTTCTGGTGAATAAACAAGAAATAAAAAGTGAGTTCTAAAGATGGAAATTCCAGAACTCACTGAATAGTTAGAGTTGCACAAACTTCACAAGTGCTTTCCTTTCACTGTTTAATACAAATTTGACATGAAAAGTAAACTGCATTTCCCACTTCTCCAGTCTTCCAAGTCCAATTGGGTACTGGAAAGAACATAAATGTGTAGATTTTTGCCAGTTTATTTTCAGCAATGATTGTTTTTACTAACCAAAGTAATAATCAAGTAGAAAAAAAATTGCTTTTGCTTCAGAATCTCATCATATTGTAAATTGTTTCCTTTACTCAATATGTGTTGAGTTTTATGCTTTGGTTGCTTATTACATTGTTTATTGTAAGCAACAAAAGCTTAAAACTTACACAGGTAATTGCCTGTAAGCATATGTAACCTGCTGTAAACATTACTCCTGATTATTGTTTGTATATTTTTTTTATATTTCTTAAATGGATATATCAAGGTACCAAACTTTTGCACAAGGTATGCAGTATAAAACTGTTAATAGTCAACAGTGCTGCCAATTACAACCATTGGAAGCAAATAACCACAATATGTATGCACTTCCTTTTTATAAAACTTCCGTTTGTTAGTAAATAAAGTTCTACAGTAGCATATTTTCTGAAAAGAACTTCAAAATTAATTTGGAAACCATAATGAGTTCTGTTTCAGAAACTTGACATATAAAGGTTAATATATAACACACAAAATCCCTCAAGTAACCACATTGAAATTAAAAAATGTAGCAATTTAAATGTCCATGTTGAAATGTTCATTCTGAGTTCTTGATTTCTATATTTGTATTTTTATTTGCACATATAGAACAGAGAATGGTCCTAGAAACTGCTCCTAGTTTGTACAGACCTTCTCCTATAAGGACATATCTTACCAAAACAGAAGTCACTTCTGACCACTGCCTCAGTTAGAGCTAAAACAGACAAACAACCATGCCATCCCAAGACTTGAACCTAGATCTCAGTGGTTGGTATCACTGCAAACAACACAATACCACTGCACCATCAAGGCAACAATGCTAGTTGTTTATTATTGTAAAGTCTGAAAAATAATGTATTTAAAAAAATGAATTAATCTACATTCACCTTATATAATTGGGCCTATTGTAATCTTTTTTTCTCATAATCATGTCTGTGCATGCTAGCAAGAGATAATGCAAACTTCTTCTGAGCTTTTGTGCTAAGGAACATGGCTACTCTCAATGGCACTGTATCTTTCCTTCACATCCCTCCCCACCTCTATTGCAGACCTGCTTTAATGTGTTCAAAGACTATATATAACTCACTTCATAGGAAATCTGCTGCTCTCAGGCAAAGCATAAAAATACACCCTTTCTACTAATATAGATAGCACTAAAAGCATTAGAATTGAGGTAGATACTAATGGAAAAATATTAGTTATATTTTACATTGTACTTAATTACAGTTATCATGCGAACATTTAAATTGCAATAAATTACTAAAAAATTTTATGAAATCGAATATTTGGCAAAAATTTATTAATAGATCATACATGTAAAAAATAGTACATGAACAAATATAAAAGTACTCTCGTCATACAAAGGTGCCACCAATTCGGGATGACCTTCCTTGAAGAGCCAAATTCTGAGTAGGTATGCATTATTGTGCATAATCTTATAATAAGTACCAATCTGAAGGTTTTGAAGTTTTGAATTACAACAGTCTGCTCTAAGTTGAATAATCATCTCTTGCTAAATGAACATTTGGAGTATAGGTTTTTCTATTTTTCAAGTATTTGTAATGATCTGATAATTGTAATGATGATTCATATAAAATTTTTGTTTCACTAAATAATCTTTATCTTTATAGTCACTAAATAATTATAATAATTCTCTTTGTAGTCACTAAATATTCTGCATCTTTCAAAAATTTCACCATTCTTGAGACAATATTGTCAAATTTTCTAAAATTTTCCCTTAAAAGAAAATCGAAATATTTAACTTGCACTGACTTTTAAGTAATTAATTCCAGTATGGTATGATCATCAATGGTTTACACATCAGTCATCAATGGTCAATCATCAGTTGTAAGAATCATTATGGAAATCCAGAATTTCTTCAATATTTTTGGTGGATTCTCTACTTACAGAAAATGAATTCATCCACATAATCAAAGCTAATTCATATTCTTCTTTGATATCCATTAGTCAAAGTTTTCATTCCCTTCTGATAAGAATGGAAGGTGTGAATGGCTTCAGTGACATATCCATGTCAGATTCTGTTTGAATACTGTAATGTCTGTTAATTTGCCAGTAAACATTGGCTAATTGGGGAACTTGAGTGCCATTTTTAAGATTTCCAATATTATGATATCTACTATTTCATATATTAATGCATCAGGTACCCTTTTGAACTATTATATGTAGGTAAGGAGATATTTAAAAAAAGATACTTGCTGGGATTTTTGTATAAAATTTATGCTTAGAAGTGCTAATGTAATAAATATGTACCAGTTTTGTAAACAATTAATAAACTTGAAATGATACAAAACAAAGAACATATTGATATGTAGCTTCCATGAATAACAAAATGTAAACAAGTGTTTATTAGTTGCACCTTTTCTTGTCAAATTGCTATGAAAGACAAAGAAAAAATTTGATTGATTTCATTCACAGAGGAAAAGGGGTGTTCTGATGAAAGATCCTACATTTTAATCCTTCAATGAATAAAAGTGATAAATAATAAGTTGATGCATATTACTGACTGCTTTGTTGCTTGGTTTATATAACTGTGCCTATATTTTAAAAGTTTACTAAGAATTTTCTGTCTCATTCAAGTCATCACCATTTTTATGCTTTTTAATTTGCTGTCCACTTGAGATGTGCTGCCCTCAGACTTTGCTTGATTTGCTTAATGCCTGGTGATTCCCTGCTCATTGCCAACCTTACACAATAAAAATTACAAGTTGGAAGAATAAAAATTCAGAGTAATTATGAGCACACTTATGTGAACTAATAAATTCCAGTATTTGGCACAATTTATGTAATATATTAATTATTATTCAATGTATGATGAAAACATTGATTATTGGCTACTAATGATTAGTGAGCAAGTTAAATTTCAAAAATACCAAAAAGTACACAAACCCCAGATTTTGGTCATGGCTGCCACAAGGAACTGAATCCTATGCTGTCAGCTGAGTCACCATTAATAGTCCAAGTATTTTCTCAAAAAAAAAAAATCAAAGGTGATGAGCAATTCTTTCTACTCCTTCTGGATTGTAGTGTTAATTTATAAAATATTTCGGTTATTGGCATCATTAATTGATTAATCATCCTATTGGTTGTTAGTTATTAATTATTCACAATTAAATCAAATTTCAATAATATCAAAATGTATCTATGCCAAGGACTTGGGTCATGTGCCTACTGAGAGGCCCCATTGCCCAGTTCTTCACTACCATGCAAGCCTAGTCATTACGAGTGAAACCAAAATAGACCAATTTAGTGATGTGCCCATTAACTAATTATGAATTAAATTTCCTATCTCATAATAAAAAAACTAAATCTGTTTACATTTTTTGAATACTTTTGATATTAATGAAATTTGACATAATTGCTAATAATTAATAATCAATATGTAAACATCATTCAATGATTAATTATATTGAAGAAATTTACATTTTGATATAGAGAATAGCAACAAAGACCACTGGATCCCTTTCTCTAGTGTTTTTTGAGAAAGTACCTTGCACTGACAGTGGTGGCTTGCGGAAGTCATGACTCTAATGATCCAAAGATTATTAACTTTTCAAGTTGGACCTTTTGTCTGATCCAAGCAATTTTAACTTGCCAAATAAAGTTGAAATAGGGTTCGTTATGTATATAGCGTTACTTATTGAGTAAGAATTCAAAAAGGATTGTCAAGGTTAATTAAAGTTTAAATAAAAAAAAATTAATGTTGCTCAAGAGAAAAATAGCATGCGCAACTCCTTTGGCTCAGAAACAAGAATTGTGATGTCCAAAAAATGAAATAATAATCCCCAAAATGATAAATATAATGTAAATAAAGCAAAACTGGTTAAGGAGAAGTAAAAGTGAATGGGTGGACCATCACAATGACCAAAATCCATGGCATGCAAATTTTCTTATATTAATGAAATTTAACTAAATTACTAATAAGCATTAGTTAATATTCAATAAATAGGCATTATCCATCAATTAACAGATATATTACATATATAGGGCCAGATCTAAGAGGAAGGGATCATGGACTATCCCTTCTGAATGTTAGTAACCAAAATGGAGGCAAAAAAATGTTAACCATATGTTGAAGAAATTTTTCAACTTTTTTTTTTTCATCAGAGAGTTATTCACTCTTAGTTTAACATTGATATTAAATATTGAGAAAAAATTGTCTTGAGCTGGGTAGGAGATGAATCCATGACCTCATGATACCATGCTAGATGCTCTGACAGCTGAGCTACCATCCACCAATCAAGGTCTCCTCTAAATGATGTTATGAACTTTCCTACCTGCAGTACACAACTCTGTCTATCTTGAAGGCAGTGTGTTTACTCTAAAGATGATTACTCTGAATATGCATACTGCCTTCAAGATACACAGAGTTGTGTACTGCAGGTATGAAAGCTTATAACATCAATTAGAGGAGATCTTGATTGGCAGTCAGTCAAAGCACCTGACACATTATTATGAGATCACAGGTTCATATCCCACCCAGCTGAAAACAATTTTTCCTCTATATCTTATATCAATGTTACACTAAGAGTGAACACTTCCCTGATCATTGAAGTCAAATATATATTATACATATATTTCTACAAATGTTTCAAAGACTGCTAAAACAGAAGAAAATTTATAATGGAACAGCATTCTGGTTTGATCCAATTGCAAGCTTTGCCCCTTTATTTTTTTCTACATACAGGCCTGTACATATATTAATATTAAAATACTGAATAAAAATTGAAAGATATGCAGATAAGCCAACCAAATAACAACAGGTGTGCATGATACCCATTGCAATGACAATCATGATGATTAGGAAAGATCCTAATCTGTGAGTGTGGCCTCATCTTACTCTGAAGCTTCAAGGTACAGGGGTTCAAAGTAATCCAATTTATGATTAGCTGCCCAGAGCTGGGAAGGTGGGGAAGGTTCAAGTTGTATAAACCCTTTTTGATGCAATCTGTGGTCTTCAACTCTATAATTAATAACATTTATGTGCAAACCTTTGTGTGGTATTCTATCTGGAAATGGAAAGATTGTCTCATACACCATCTCTGACTTGTAGAACAATACCACAGTTGAGCACAGAGGTACACCTTCAGTGCAGTAAAAGGATTACATAGGAAGCAAGTCTTTCCTTTTATTATCATTCTCTTTTTTACAAAAGGAGAATGGTATTTGAGTCTATAAAATTTCAAAGCAGATTTTCTTTAAAAAAAAAAAACGGGCAAAACTGATAAATGCAAATTCTAATTTTCAATGACCAATTCCGATAAAATCCAAAAAAAATTGGAACAGTTGGCAGCTCTGATTCACTGCCATAGCATCATCTCTCTTTCCTCCACCTTCCTTCCATTTAATGTCCCATTAAGTTATGGTCTGTAGCATTATCTTTTCAAATACAGTATTACTTTTAATATGCTAATGTTGAATTTACAATCAGAAATTAAATGTTGCATGTGAGGAATTTAAAGAAATTATGAAGCTTCTAAAATTAATGGTTGCTTTATAAATCAGCACAGTATATTCTTGGTCATCTATCATAAAAAACATATAGACAAAAGCAATAAATATTCTCAAGTTTGCCAACTGACATACCTATAACAGTTGTTGTTGAATTTATTATAACTTGACATAGTTAATATAGCACCCCAAGCAGCTCCTACAGAATAGAATATTTGTGTTGCAGCAGCTCCCCATACCTTAAAAAAAAGATTAAATTCATGAATACAAAAAGTAACAGAATGAATAGATTTTTGCATCACATTTATTAAATTCATATTATACTTTTGAAAATCTGAGGACTAAAGCAAGCAGATGTATCATGCCTTGACTAAATCTGTTGTAAAACACAGTACACCACCATCCATACAGAGCATGCTTCTAGATATGTCATCAATAGGCTCTTCATACTCATATGAATCAGTAAATTATGGAGTTAAAAAGAACTTCTTGCTCAGGCAGTAAAGTGACATGGGTAGTGTCATGGAGTCACATAGTGAACTCTGAGCACTGTCCTTGGTCTGAAAAGCTTCCGAGTTTTCTCCTAAAAACTTTTTTAATATACAAATAGTTTGAAGGACAAGCTTCAAAAATTTTTATTGCTCAATGACTGAGAACTAAGTTATTTTAGTAAATTATAACTTTCTTGAGTGTCTCATGACAGTCAACATTATTATTGTTGTATTTATATCTTTTCATCACTTGTTAAATCAGAGTAAATGATATACATAAATAAAGTCACAGTACAAAAAGGTATTTAAAACCATTATACATAACATGTCGAATAAAATTTTAACATCAGAAATCTTATGTTAAAAATAAAAAAGTATCATTTTCACGTAATTTTATAGCACTATAAATCTTTGATAATCATGCTATAAGAACAGTAAGGCCATCTGCAGTTTAATTATTCATGTCGATTTCCTGTAAAATTTATTCTCAACCTTTTTCAAGTCAAAAACAGTACTTAAAATATTTTGTAATAGAACAGTTAGTGTGATTGACTGTGGAGCGAAAAGGGAAGTAATTCTTTTAAAGGAATTTTACATTTTTCTTAGTAGAAATTGGGTACACACAAACACCTTATTACCTGCATCTTTGTCTAATATTTTAGAAAAGGCATTCTTAAATAGTGATAGAGTTTCTTTTTTTGCTTGAAAAATTGTAATTATTGTAAAACAATTAGTATATCATATCAATCCACAGTAAATACACAGATTACCTGTAGATGTAGAATTCAGTAAATATTTATGTAGAAAAAATTATTGCCAATGTTGAGGGATTCGAACCCATGACTTGATGGTTGGTTTAGTGACTAGAGCAGGGTGAGCAAGTTCTTCAATAACAAGAGCCACATAAAATATTTTTCATACATTTTTGAATGTTCAAGAACCACAGAAAATATTGTTTTAAAATTGTATTTATAAATAATAAAAAATACAACTATATAGTAGTCCTACTCACCAAAGCAGAATATGTTTCATCTCTGCTCGTTGAAGACTTTGAGTCTTCATTTTTGTAGTTAATAGTTTAAAATCTGGCTGGTAGGATGTCAAAGCTGTTCTAAGAAACTCAGTGAGGTGGCTGTTAGTGAGGATAGCACAATGTTTTGACTTGACAAATTTCATTACAGAGAAGAGAGATTCACAGCAGTAGGTTGTCCCAAAAACAGAGAGTAGTTGGAAGCCAGTTTTCTGAAGATTGGGTTACTTTGCTTCTGGGATTTGTTTCCGAAAGTCAGTTACTAGTTATGTTCCGCTACCACCACAATCACATAACTTGTGTGTACTGCATGAAGAGTGATGACTCAGAGTCCAGTTGCATCATCCGTACTTGTTTAAAACAAGTTTTGGTTATGTTTTCTTTGTAATCTATTGAAAACGGCAATTTCAATGGTATACTTCTGAATTTTATACCTCTCGGGTCTACGGGAAGCCTACTGTTTCCTCTCCTGGATCTCAAAGGGTTAATATAAAATTTTAGGAAAATTGGCAATGAAACCCAATATTGGCTCGGGAGCTGCAGTTTGCCCACCTTTGGGCTAGAGTATTCTGGCATGTATCTAGAGAGTCATGGGTTCAAATCCCACATCATCAGCCTGGGGCAGATTGGTACTTATTTTCCCAGGATGCAGCTATAGTAGGGAACTTGGGCTGTGATAAAAAAAATCTCTTTTTCAATACTTATTCTGTTGATAGTTCACACATTACCATTAAAATAGGTTTTCCCCAATTCTGTGTAATTTGTTTAAAATAAACAATTACTATTATTTAAAAAATTCTGCTCTTATGAGGTACCAGGGGCCTACGACATCGAGGGCTTGGGATGCTACAGCACTCCTTGCCAGTCTACACCTGCCATTGGCAATAATTTATAGTACAGTGAAATCTCCCTAAAGCAGACACCACTGGTAGGAATAAAGGGTCGATTATACAGAAGTGTTCGCTTTGCAAAGGTGAAGCCAGTTTCTCCAACTGGAACAAATGAAATATCTACAACAAACACAGATGATTCATGAATTTAACACAAAAAGAAATACAAATAAAAATTTTATTTTTGCCAAAAAAAAAAACTACTGTTTTCAGAAAATTTTGTTATCAGAATTTCAAGGAAGATATCACTCTGAAGTTAACATTGATCAGTTTTAGATGAAAAATTGCCTTGAGCCAGGTGGTATATGAATCCCTGACCTCTTGATAACATGTCAGGTGTTCTGGACCACTGAGCTACTGACTGCTGATTACGAACTTTCTACCAGCAGTACACAATTCTCCGTATCTCATGAAGGTATTTGTCCCAGCTGCTCTCAGCCTCAAGAAACAATGACAAGAAAGTCATGAAGATGGTAAGTACATTCTGAATGTACAATTGCTTAAATTGAATATACTTCAGAGTGATATCTTCCTTAATATTCATTAAATATATCAAAAAATATCTCTTCAATTTAAACAATTGTACACTCAGAATTTACTTACCATCTTCATGACATACTTGTCATTGTTTCTTGAGGCTGGGTCAGGTTGTTTTACCTCTGAGCGGCACTTTTTTGCACACCATGGGCTAAATGGCCAGGTCACGTGAACCCCGAAGGCTCAGAGAAGGTTGGGGGAGGGGACCCACTGGAACAGCTGTTGGGAGACAGATGGTAGCCTCCCGTCAAGGCCATCCAGCGTGTTCTTTAACATGCACAGGGTATGGCTCTCCCGCACACGGGGCCACGACTTAACGTCCCATCCGACGGACAGCGGCCTTTCCAAGCCCACTGGTGTCCCCTACTGACCGTGGGCAGGGCAGGGAATTTTGCGGAGATAAATCTCAACTCTGACCCAGCTGGGACTCAAACCTGGAAACTACAGATTACGAGCCTGGCGCGCTACCGACTGAGCCACCCCCGCCCCTTCTTGAGGCTGAGAGCAGTTGGGACAAATACTTTCATGAGATACAGAGAATTGTGTACTGCTGGTAGAAAGTTCATAGCATTAATTAGAGGAGATCTTGATCAGCAGCTGGTAGCTCAGTGGTCCAGAGCACCTGACGTGTTATCAGGAGGTTGTGAGTTCGTATCCCACCAGGCTCAAGACAATTTTTCCTCTAAAATTGATCGACATTACCTTCAAAGTGATATCTTCCTTAATATTCATTAAATACATTGAAAATTATCTCTTCAATTTAAAAAATAACGGAATTTCACTTTCAATGTGTATAATTAAGTCCCTTATTCATTTCAATCCAAGATCATAGTTTTTCTTTACATAAAAAAGTTGTTAGAATAAAAAGATTAAATTTGTTAGTAACTAGGTCAACACTTTGGTCATTATGTCTTTAATCATCCATTCTTTATTATTTACTCTCCAAGTAAGAATACATTTGTTTGGGTCAATGCCTTTAAAGCACCTTGGTTTCGCCGATTTACAAATAATAAAAGGATTTTACAAGAGTCCATCATTCTATACTCAAATGTATAGTGAGATGCACCTTTGCCACTTTATTTCCCAGCAGATATTTTCTCTCTAAAACACATCATTTCTTCCACAACTGCATGGGAAACAGATCAGTTTCATCTGCATTCAATATGATTTCTGGACAGTATGATTCAAGGATTGATGGCAGACTTATTTTCATTCAGTGACAGTTTTCAAATTTACATCAGTAGATTCTCTATAAATAGCTTTGAGGGAAATATTGTGATGTCCATGGAACTTATTTTATCATCCATTTGAGGCATTAAACTCACTTACACAAATTTCTGCAGCCACTTCAAAAGCTTATGTTTAATAGGAATTTATTAAGTACCTACACAGCAACTGAAATGTCAATTTATCAACTAAAGAACTTTTGCTTTCAGAAAAAATATGGCATTATTTTACATTCTCATTGTCCTGCCACTGTTTTAAGAGAATGTTTTTAAATTTAAATGATTAATGCTACTAAAGCTTTACTTATTTTAAAATGTTAACTTATGAACTCTGTGCTTTTTTCCACTGTGATGCTCTATCATTTCTACTTTTTCTTTTAAAGTTAACTTCTTCCAAGACACATTAAACCCTTACCTGGGTCTGGATCTATAAAATTTAAGTAAACTATCCAAAAATTTGATATACACTTTAAATCGACGGCAATAATAGCACAACTATTTTAAAGCAATACAAGTGATATTATGGAATAGGGATATTAGTGCCAGGTTATAATTATTAAGTAATTTATTCTGTTTAGAGGAAGGTACAAAATTATACACTAAAACCACTCAAATAATCAAAAATGGAAAAATATTTACAATATGGTTAAAGGTTTCAAAGTCTTCAAAGGTACAGTTGTTTTACCTCTGAGGTACAATTGTTTTACCTCTGAGTGGCACTTTTTTGCACACAATGGGCTGATAGCGAGGTCACAAGGACCCTGAAGGTTCGAGAAGGTTGGAGGAGGGGACACACTGGAACAGCTGTTGGGAGACAGATGGCAACCTCCCACCAAGACCATCCAGCACATTCTTTAATATGTACAGGGTATGGTTCATCCCACAAATGGAAACATCCTATCTGATGGATGGTGGCTTTTCCAAGCCCATCGATGTCCCTTACTGACTGTGGGCAGAGCTGGGACTCGAACCTGGGAACTGCAGATTACGAATCTGGCATGCTACCAACTGAGCCACTCCTGCCCCATAGAGAACAGTATGTGTGTATAAGTTGAAACACATTGTGATATGGTGGCAAATAACAGCAGAACAGTATGCAGTCAGTCTGTCATTTACTTGCTTTGGGAACTTCTTTTGCATGAACACTGTCATAATAAAGCACATCCTTGCTGCTAGTATATGCAGGATTATTCTGCGGTCTTCAATGAGAATATCCTGGGCTTGGACAATTTTTTGTGCATTGATGGAGTGCTTAGTTGCTCAGATCTTGATCATCATTCACAAAATCACACCTGTCTGGAAGCATTTGTGCCACTTGAAAATCGTGCTTTATTTCAAGCACGTCTCCGTACATTTCAGTCATTTCTGTGATTGTTTGGCACTACTTAAGACTCACTGAACACAGTTACCATGTCACTGCTGCTTAGTTTCCAGATCAGTTATATAGTTCCATAAAACGAACATTTTTCCAAAGCAAAAAAGGCAGAGACTGACTGCATACTGTTCTGCTGTTACTTGTGACCATATCACATAATGTTTCAACTTGCACACACTGCTCTATGCTGCCACATATAAAATTGTTAAAAAATTAACTTGTAAAAAAGCTGCTAATTTTTGGTGATGGCAGTTCATGAATAAAATGATCCACCTATATATTTAAATCGTAAAACCCCAGATAGTGGACTCCAAATCACTATCTTTTAGTTAGCCCATGGAATTAGCATAGTTTTTATTTAATAGTAACAATGTATTCTGCAGTCCTGTAATTCTTAAATGTTTGTTTATCACAGATCATCTCACTGGTTAACCTTTTTATGGTAGATCATTTTCATAGTTAATACTATTATAAACCTAAATTGTAAAATCCTCAATCAACCTGTCCTGAATTTTTGTTCCCAAAACCTAAATACACAAAAACAAGTTTTTTAAAATATATATTCCTTTTTTAAAATTTCGCATTTATTCATTGTATTAAAGATCCCAGTTTTGAATAGTTGAAATGGAGATATTTACTAAATAAGTGTTTCAAGCTGTTTTGAAAAGACAACCATCATTTGGGCTTGATTTGACATACTATTTACCATAGCATATTGTGATACTGGACATTGGGAGACAAAATGAGGCATGTTGCTACTTAAAAAAAAGCTGCATTTCTTATTTTGAAATTTTTAATTTAGTACTGCTGAACTTTTCAACCAAAAATTCTAATAGTTGATATACTTTCATTCAACAATTTCTTAACCTTCAAACAGTGGGTTAACCAGAATTTTTGAAAGTGGAGAGGGATGAAATTTCTTTATGTAAATTGATAAATTGTTTTTTAAGAATAAAACTTTCCCTAGGGAGAGTAAACTCCAACCCCTTGGCTATGCCACTGCTTTGTGAGCAGTGGCATAGCCAAGGTATACAGTACTTTTTTTCACTGTTTAACATAAACAGTACTTTTTTTTTTTCTACTGGTTTTAGCACTAGTAGTCAATTATTCAAATTAATACACGAATTCTGAAACAGTCACTCTTATTTACTTTCAACTAGCACTAATTCGATAAAAAGAATAGGCATTTTTTTAGCTAACATTTCATAGGACGATGTTGAAAATGAATTTTGGTAAAGCAAACCATATCACATGTAGTTAGTTTCAATTACAAATATATGCCTGTTACTGTTGGCAAGGAACATCAATCAATACATTCACTGGCTTAGTAGTCAAGTGCACTAAACAACATATTAGGTAAGGCTTGGACTTGTACTTGGACCAAAAATAATTGCTAGTATATATCTGTATATAATTAACTAAAACTATTTCCTTTTTATATGTCACTTTTAATACTTGTTCTGCTTACATAAGTTGATAATTTCACACAACATTACCAAATGGCAGTTTTTATTTCCAAAGTTTGATTTAACTTAAATGCTTTTTCAATGTTTAATTATTTACAAAAAGAGAATTTTCAAAATGTTTAATCTATGAACTGACCTCAAAAGACATTAATAATTCCCACCGAGGAGTAAGATAGAATGCAATTCCATCCCAGGCTCCAGGCAACGTTACTCCACGTATAAGCAGAATTACTAGCACAATGTAAGGAAATGTTGCAGAAACATAGACTACCTGCAATAAAAAAAATGCTAAATGCATTTTTGGCTTCTAGATTCATTTCAGTTAAAACAGAAAAAAAAAATCATTTATTATGCAGACATTACTCATTTTTTAAATACTGTATATCTGGAAAAAAATAAAAAAACTTATTTTTTTTTCAGGGAAGTACTAAATAATTAATTGAAATTGATACAAAGTAGCAGACATACATGTCTGTGTATAAATAATTATTGCTAGATATGTTGCACACCACTCTTTTTTTATTAACCCAAAAGTGATGGGATGATATCAATGGAAATTGTTTTTTGCATACGAGTTTATTATTATTATCTCACTATTTTCATTGTATATTGAGATTCCACTTGGACAGATCACAAGGACACCACAGGCTCAGAGAAAGTTGAAAAAGAGGACCCACTGGACAGCAATTAGGAGACAGATGGAAGCCTCCCATTAAAGCAACCAGTGTTTTTTTTTTAATGTGTGCAAAGTATGGCTCTCCTCCACATTGAGCCTTGCAAGAATAAAGTTCTTTATAAAAGCACGATAGCTGGACATGTCTTTGAAAGCATACTGTGAAGTAAATATTCTTACCACTATCTATATGATGGGACATTAAGCTGAACATCGTATCTTACAGATGGGGGCCTTTCCAAACCCATCAGTGTCCCTTTACTTACTGAGAGCAGGGTGGAGGTTAGCAGAGATTAATTTTAACACTGCCACAGTTGGGACTTGAACTTGGGAACTGCAGATTATGAACCTGAAACAATTTTCTTTACTAATTCATGAAATATATTTTGGCTGACACTTACTTTACATACATCAATGTATACATTAAATTTAAATCTTTATCTATGACACTGTTATATGTTTTTAAGCACTTCAACAAATGTTCTATGCTATCAAGTAAAAGTTAAGGAAAGATTTGCATACCTTACCACAGAGGATGGGTAAAATAAGAGGAACTTCTAGGATGCTTGCGAGTGAGAAGTTTAATCTTCGACTTTCTTGCTGGCAAGTGATGCCTCAGTAGGATGAGAAAATGGTGAGGGATGTGGATAATTATTTGCTTTAGTGAAGGAATTAACCAATAATACTTTTGGTAGCATAGAGCACTTAAAACATTTGAGTTCTACGACATGCATTTCACGCCCTTACTTTGGGTGCATTGTCATGTGGAAAGTGAGAAGCTTAAGATATTGCACAAGAGGTAGTTGGTTGTTGAGCACAGGGGAGGATGGGGTGCCATAAATTGCATTGTCAATGGCTCAACTCTGAGTGGTTGGCAGATGTGTGGGTGGCCTTAATGTAATCTGTATGTGACAGAGGTTGGAAAAAGGGTGGGGTTATGGGAACTCTCCAAGATCAGGAGTCTCAAGGGAAGCTTCATTTTGTGAATAAATTTTAAAACTTTTCTTTGGTTTTATGTGTGTTGCATTGGGAGTATAATGAGTGGGATACTTTTATTAAGTTTAAAAATTTCGCAAATTAAATTTTGGGGTTAAAATAAATATGTTATGAGGACCTGAATAATGGTTTTCATATCGGTATGTATATTAGGAATTATGTGTGTGTGTGGGGAAGGGGTATTTTAATTGCCAATTATTAGTATGCATTTATGGTAGTTTTTTTTAAAGGGTTTGGGGGTAGTGCATTAATGCAGGTTGGAAACTGGGATCAGTGATTAGAAAGGAGAGTGTTTAGGGGCAGGTTATATCCCCTATGGATCAGATGCCACACTGGGGGAAGAGAGACAATGTCTGTGCTGCAGAGTTCAGTTAATTTTACATTAATGAGGATATTTTCTGTGATGCTAGATGGAATTTGGTAGGTGGGAATATTATAATTTTAGCTGAGTGAAAATAAGTGGTAGATTATTTTAGGCGATTACTTGAGATAGTGCATTTTTTGTAGTTTATTTAGGATGTCGTATTTATGCTTTTTAAGTCAGGCATTCAATGGGCATGAAGTTTTCTCTGTGTATTTGTCTTTGCACAAAATTTTATCTGTGGGGGAGATGCAATAAACTCCTCCAGACTGGGTATATGGTCACGATCATTTTAAATAAGTTGGGATATAGTGTGCGACATTTTAATTGGGACTATATAATGGAAAGATTTTAGGGTATTTTTAACAGAGTATGTGAAATTATTATTTATGTATGGTAGTCGGCAACTCCTTTAAGCAGCATATTGTGTGGAGAGAGAGAGAGGCTGTTGGTTTGGCCATGTGCCCATATGAATAATTATAGATTAGTGAATAGGGTTATGAACAGTGTGACTAAAGACCTCAGAAAGAGGGGTAGACCTGGATGCAGTGGGCAATGTCAAACAGGATCTTGTTAGAATTGGTGTGCAGTGGCCAGATGCAGATGTAGTTCAGGACAGATATGCTTGGAGAACTAAACTGGATGGTCTGGTTGGACCTCCAGAGTGCATGGCTGCTTCATGATGGTAGGGCTATTGTGTATTTTTTTATTTCTATATTTATAGGTGTTGGAAGGTATTTGCATTTGATTCATTTATGAACTTTGTTGATAGTGTATGAGGTATATCTGGCCTGTTCAGCGAGTACAAAAATGTATTTCATTTCGTTGTTTTGTACTTCTTGAGTATTGCAGTATTTAAAGGCTCTGGTTAGTGTGAGTAGCAGATTGATAATTTGTAGTTGTTTGGGTGGCGGAGGTGCTAGTTAGGAAATTATTCACTAATGTAATGTTAGACGAATAACGAAAAAAAAACCAGATGACCACAAATGTGCACAAGGAATAAGGTTTTGAAACTCCATCTTTATGGATGTATAAAAAATTAAATCCTAGCACGACGATTTAAAGAATTTAACAATTGTTTAGTTAACCATCATGACAATTGACTGCAATGAGGAAGTTCAAACTGAAGAACTGTGTTAATGGAACTGTATAATATAACCCTTTAGTTCAATGATTAGATCTTAACCTAGAAACCTAACAATCTCAGCTTAAATCCCATTGGGTTCAAGGTCATCATGCATTCCATCTCTAATTTCTTCCAGTGTCAAAATTTTGAAATAAATCACATGGCACTTTTCAAAAATTTTAAATGGTTACAAATTAAACAACAATAGATGGAAGTTAAAAAATCAATAGGTATTATCGTAACAGCTGTGACTGATCTTAAACAACAAAAGCTGTAGAATGACTCAGCTCCTTTTGATGGAATGTCAATATAGTATAATGGGGAATGCACTTTAAAAGAGTGATAAAATGGTAGAAAATTTGAGTTGAAAAATACTTCATAAATAAGAATTATTTTATGTTGTAATAAAAGCACTTAAGAACAAAAGAGTCACTTTGTCATCTTAGATAACACAAAGGCCTCTTTTGTTTTTTAATATTCCATGTAGATGTAAACAACAACCTAAGACATATTACTAAATATTGTATAAAAAGTTTATATCACAATACAAAGAAATCACAATGAATATAATATGATAATATTTGATTTCAAAATTATCTGATAGGCCTGATTTAAACAAAAATGTGGAAAATTTACACAAGTACATATGAAAAGCACTAAATGTGCATAAGTCCAATAAATTAGAATACTGTTATATAATTTTTATCTTTCAGCTGTGGCAGTTTAATATTCAGATTTTTACTTTTTTGTACATCTCTACTGAATCTATTCAAGAGTAAAAGAAATCCATGAGCTAAAATGACCAACTGACTACTCATTCATTCATAGATTTTATTTCATTGCAAGTAAAAAACACCTTATGAAATTGTTCTAGCTCATATTTTTTCACCATTTTATTAGTGTTTAAAATGCAGTTCTTTATTAAACTATTTAATAAAAAATAAATAAATACCCCCTCAAGCAGCTGCTTGCCACAGAGGTCTGACAGGAGCCTGTCAGTTTATATGCCAAAGTAGAAGATCTGAGAGGATGGCAGGACCTCAGCAGAAAAACAACACATACAACCATGCCTTATCCGGGGCTCGAACCCAGGTCCCTTAGATCAGTAGCCAAGCGCGCTAACCACTCGGCCATGGGATGGCTATTACCACTACATTATTAAAGGTAGCATGAATACTGGATGTGAGGTAGGAAAAAGACAATAGTAGGAAAGACATTAATTAGTAGACATAATGAAACTTTAAAAGACTGCCACCCAAAAACAGACTTTAGGAGGAACTCAGTAAATCATGGGAACTGTACATTATCAACTACTTTTAGCAACTACCGTTACTGTCACTTGTGAAATATTCTTTACAGTTAACAGAAGAAATATTAACTTCCTCAATTCATTGAAGCATTTTAAAGCTTGAACTTTATTATAAATTAATTATATTTCCTTTTACTTTACAATATTGCTTTCAAAGACTTCAAGCTATCTTGCTTTTTACAAAGAACTTTATTCTTGCAAGGTTTAGTGGCTACCATATCAGCCCAATCAATGCTATTCCTTCCTCTTCAACACCTCCTACCTGTAGTTTGGGTCAGTATGGTAGTAAAAAGGTTAATATGGATGATAACCACATGCAGAGTGTACAACTGTATTTTGATATTTTAATATCAATGATTTTAATAGTTTCCATTTTTTGCTAATTGAATTTTGAACTTTCCTTTTCATTTGATGATAAAAAAATTATATAACTATTTTACATTAGAAATCGTTCAGAAAATTTTATAAGCAATTACTAACCTTTCCAGATGATTTAACTCCTTTAATCAGGCAAAGAAACACAATAAGCCATGCTATAAATAAGGTTAATACTAATGGCCACTGTATTTCACCAAGATCATGGATTCCAGAACTTTGGCGCAAGACATAATTTCTGAAATTTAATAATAGATGAAGCATTAGATAGCTAATAAATTAAAAGTCACTACTGCACAAGCTTCAGGTTTAGATTACTTTAAAAATGTGCACAGAAATATCATACATATTTGAAAAGCAATATTTTAAAATTACCAGATGTTTTTCCCCTACAATTCCATGCACACAGTTATTTGTACAAAACACAACTTTTTTTCTGAAAATATGAAAATACATTGGTAGTAAAAAAAATGGACAGCATCAAAAATATTGTGGGTTGTGACTGAGACATTAGTGTTCATGACTCTCTTTCTCTTGAACAGTTTATCTCGTTTGCAAAGAAAACAAGATAATAGTTTTGCTGTGTCATCTGTCTGTCTGTCCATCTGCAGACATCAAACTTTTCGTTTAGAGAAATAAATTATTCTCTTTGTATTGGATGGGTATTGATGAAATATTATGATTTGTACTTTCTGAATCTCTCTAAAGCTATAATTGTGCTCTCTAATAGTGGAAAAAATTAAAAATTCAAAAATTTTAAATGAATATTGCAAACGATGTATTTATGCTAGAAATTTGAAATTTTGGTAGTGAAATGTGAAGGTTACCACATTTCCATTGACAACAATAAAGTGACAATTGGAAAACTCCGTTTACTTGTATTTGTACTAATGATATATTATAATTCACATTTTTTCAAATACTTAGATAATTTTAATTCATATTGTTACAGATCACTAAATATAGAAACAGCAAAACTGCTAACATTTCCAAACGATTTGCATATAACTGAAATTTGAAATTTTGGTGGTAGCTTTTCAAGAGATTTTCACTGACTTTTCAAGATTTTCACTGACAGTAATAATGTACCCACTTTTCTCAGAGGGGTGTGGTAAATGCAACTTTTTAAATTTAAGGAATAAAATACATATTTTTTTTCATTGTATAATAAGTAATAAAATCAAAAATCAATCCATAGTGAATGCACAATATTCCCTGTTAAGATAGACATCAAACATTAATTAATAGATTCTGAAAAAAATTTCAAACAACATACCATTGCACCACGTGTGGTGCAATGGTATGTTGCATGCTCTGGCGTGAATCTGGAGAGATGCGGACTCGATTCCTGCCATGGCGGTGCTGAATTTTTTTTCAGAATATATTAATTAGTAATAAAATCTATTTGCGTTTTCCCCATCATTCATTAGCTCAAATTAAAACTTTTAAGGAGTGAAATAGTAGGTAAAGGAAAAACTTCGTTCTCTTTGAAAATGAGATTTCCATATGCACCAGAGGAGATATGCATTCTTCGAGTTTTTAGTATTGATACTAAAAACAAAACTTCCCCTTTTGAATGCTTTTTTTTTAATACTTCCTTTGTTTTGGATAACTCTAGGTATCCTCACCTGACTGGGCCTTTGGGAATGATTGCATTAATTTTATAAATATGAAGCCTAATCCTTTTCAAGAGGAGAAGGGAGGGATTTAATTATGCCTAAAGAAGCCTTGCAGCATTTATTTTGTCTTTAAACCATTGTGTGAATACTGGTTATTTGGAATAGGTTGACATCAGCCCTGTTTCTTCTTGGGTGAAGGTATGTGACACAATTCCACTGGAAATTGGTTGTAGAAATCTTTCAAAAAATGCTGCATCAGTAATGCTGTAGATGGTATGGATAATTTTACCTACGATTCAGATGAAGAAAACAGCAATTATGACTCTGACAAATGACCATTGATGATGCAATTTTATTCATTTTCGAGACTTCCAATGGAAATGGACTTTCATGAACTATTTAGAATTCGAATAGTGAATTGGAATTTGAAGATTTTTAAAATGAATAACTTTAGGAATTGGTATAATTTTATTTCAATGAATTATATTTCACAAACTCTTGAAATCTGAGGGTCAGGTTTTTCACACAAGTTTCAATTTTGCAGAATTTTAGCTATTAACAGTCTTAACTTCGGTGCCTTACAGTGACAATTCTGGTTTAAACATATATAAAAGTACATTGCAGTTGATGGAAATTATGTGGGAAAATAATTTAGTAGATATGTTTGCATATTGCATATACATATATATTTCATTACTATTAAGTGATATTTACCTTATTTTTTCCTAAATTCCCTCCACTTTTTGTACCAAATCTCATACATCGATCAAAAGAGTAAAGCTGTCTTGGAAACTACAAAGCTGGCAGCTACAGGTTTTTTAACTTTTAAATATGAGTGAAACATTCTGATTTATGTAACTTCTACCACTTCTGAACTCATACTATTCACCCTACCTGGGGCATTGTCACACAAAATATAATCACAAAATATACAGTACTGTGCGAATTAGTTGGGACAAGCAAAGGAACACTAAGTCCCTTCCGCTGCAGAGTCTAAACTGCTGAAAGTCTAAACTTGTTTGTAACCTTCTGCTGCAAGTCTAAACTTGAGTGTGTCCCTGCAATGGACACATGCAAATTTAGACTTGCAGCAGAACAATATTGTCTGTTGTGTTACTTAGCTTCATAGGCTGAAGACATGATTATGTAACTAGTTCACAATTTTCATTGGAAATTTTTTTATTAAATACATCATCACGCCTCATAAACAAGCTAAAATAATCACTTTAGGCAAAAATGCTTCACTTACTGCTAGACAGATAGCAAAAGCAGATGGCGTTGGGAAATCTAGCGTTTCACGGTTTATGAAGCTGCATAAGGAGACAGGGTCCGTGGACACATCCTGTAAAGGACATTGTGGAAGAAAAAGAAAAACCACCCCTAGAGATGATATCTAATTCGAAGAATTAGTATCATAGACCCGAAGAAGACCAGTGGAGACATCAAAAGGGAGATTGCGTCTCATGGGGTTAATATAGATGCTTCCACCATATGTCGTCGCATTCTGAAGTGTGGCTGCCGGGCTCGATGCCCCTCCAAAAAGCAGCTTTTGATACCCGCTATGAAGCAAAAAAGGCTATCCTGGGCAAAGAAACATCGAGACTGGACTGTGGAGAATTGGGAAAAAGTGATATTTTCCGATGAAACCTACTTTGAGGTGCATAGCTACAGGTCAAATTTCATCTGCCACTCGCCTGGAGAACTTCTTTGATCCGGCACATCCAGCAATCCCCCAAACACCTACCCAAGGTCATGTTTTGGGGATGTTTCACAGCTTCCAGGCCACAGATGCTTCAACCCATTGAAGGAATGATGGACAGCAAAAGGACATAGACGTTCTGGAGACGAAAATGGTCCCAACACTGCAGAAGCTGTTTCCTAACAGCGATGGGATATTTCAACAGGATCTGGCTCCATGCCACAATTCTAAGCTTGCTAAGAGCTTCTTTACCCAGCAACATTTGAAGGTATTGCAGTGGCCACGAAATTCACCCGAGTTAAACCCCATTGAAAATTTGTGGGCCATTATTAAAGCGCGCATATCTAAGATGGATTGCACGATGAAAACCAAAATGATAGAAGGTGTCATGAAAGTGTGGTACCACGACCCTGAGGTGAAGGAAATGTGTGGAAAACTAGTGGCATCAATGGTTGAGAGGGTGAAAGAAGTAATTAAAGTTAAGGGGGTTATATTCACTATTAACACTATTAAACAAATAAATATTTTAGTTGTGTCTTTGTTACTGCATTTTCCTATTGTCCCAACTAATTTGCACAGTACTGTAATAGGCAGATTTGAAATTTATTATTTGTCTTATAAAAAAATAGCATTTTTATATTAATTTTGCAATCATTATTTGCTGCATTATGTAGACAATCACAGTATTCACTTTGTGATTCAATGCTGTGTCATCTGCTTTAGTTTATACAATATGAATTTATATATTAGAGGCCCCACTAGAATCTTAACATGATCTATTATGGTATTTGCACACATGCACTGAAATATAACACAATGAACTGGGGGTCACAGACCATCGATTCAGAATGGCCCATTACACTTGATTGGCTGATTCAACCAATGCAACAAATAGTCAAAGACCATGTTACTTAGCCAAAAATTTTCATTTAACTGTACAAGTAGGAGTTCCAAACTTCATTTTGTTAAGAAAAGACATTTAGGTATCAACAGTTTAGGAAGTACATTTAAAATTAAAATAAAACAATGTATTGAACTTGTTAAGAATACATTTTATCAAAATGATTTGTTAGTAGTGTTTAGCTCAGTGCAACGTCATTTAATCAGATCCAGCACTAACTATTTTGCCACCCAGAGCGAACTTGGATATCTGCTGCTCAGAGTGAACTTGGATATCTACTACCCAAAGTGAACTTGACTCTGCCACCCCTTTCTCCAAGTCTGATCTTGTAGATTAATGATTAAATTTAGCTAAAAATAAGTAATGTCATTTTAAAAAACTGAAAATTATCTGTTGAAAAATAGGTCATAATTACTCCAGTCAACCATATTGCAGCTAGTCATTAGTATGTTTGAAAATTTGCTGCTGTAATAAAATGGAGCCCAGTGCAGCAGCACTGGTCATACATGCAGTAGTGCTGCCCTTGCATTTAACTTGCAATACAAAGATATCTGGTTCAATACCAACAGCCACCCTTTCAAAGGTTTTTTTTTTTTCGGTCACATTTTTACAATTAATTTCACAATAAATTGATATATTTGCTACTGACAATATGTGTAATCCAGGCATTGTACATAGTTCCTAGGTGTTCTATATAATGCCTAAGTGGTTTAGGCAAAGTATAAAATAAATTAATTTTGCTCTTGCATTTCATACTTTGCCTAGGAAATATATACAATACCTAGGTATTACATATAATGCTGAGAATTTTTTAAGTATTAATAAAACAAATTTACTTCATTAAATAACATTATTTACTAACAAACAAATAAAATCCTTTAAAATGGTGTATTGAAGTTTTCATTATTGATTAATTTGAAGTTATGACAAAAAAAATTATAGATCTGACAAAAACAAGAAAAGTATTAAAAATTACTTTTTGCATTTTAGGTATTATTTATTACAGTAAAGCAGACCTAAAATGATACTTCAAATTATATAGTACCTTCTTTCTTAAACAAAAGCATTTCATTGTTTGACTCTTGGTTTTGCACATGCACTTCAAAAATCCTTAGTCAGCACCTGTATTGCTTAGTTGTACATGATCTTAGTGAGATTTTGTTGTTGTCGACATGGATATCTTCCAATGCAAATAAGCTTTTCCTGCATAATGAAAACTGCAATTGTATACATAATTGCTTTAAGATTCCTTGTGATTGTCCAATTTATAGAAACCTTCACTTGTCACATCCATTATGATGACCAAAATATTGTGAGCATCTTCTCAATCTTTATCTACCTTATACACAAGAACTCGAACCAGGCCCATTGTTCAGCTGGTGGAGACCAGACCACTGTTATTTTTTTAATTTGCTTCTTGCTTTGGAAAGGAGGTTTACTTTCCCAAGTTCAGCATAAAAAAGGATAATATCCAATTGCCTCCCCCTCCCACAAACGTGGCACCTACAACAGATGCGTGAAAAACGAATTGTGTAATATAATTTTGCACCTTTTACCTCCAAGTGCTTGATAATTTTGCATGCATGACTAAAAGTGATGTTTTTGTAGTATTTCAATGGTTTCATTTTTTCATGTATTTAATGTTTATTTATTGTATGAAGTCCTATCCATGTATTTTATAATTTACACATTTTCTGCCAAATAAAGGGAAACCTCCAACTTTTTTATTATTCCTAACAATAGTTCATTAAATCAGGGATACATAACTAGTTTAATGGATGGTCCATA
Organism: Ryuthela nishihirai; assembly: GCA_038380435.1. Taxonomy (NCBI): domain Eukaryota; kingdom Metazoa; phylum Arthropoda; class Arachnida; order Araneae; family Heptathelidae; genus Ryuthela; species Ryuthela nishihirai. The sequence continues at coordinate 90,745,198 of JAWZYU010000004.1, read as the reverse complement.
TTTGAAAAATAATACTGGCAGTGGGCCACATATCATTGGAAGTATGATTATAGATAATTTATTATGCATTAGACTAGACAGAGATGAGGTATGGTTAGGTTTCATTTATAACTCAATGTAATGAATGGCATACAGTAAAATATATCTTTTACCATGTAGTGAAATCACTGCAGTTTGCGACAAGTTCAGTGACATATCACAGCAGAAATTTCTGATGTCCTGAAGGATGCCATGCCATACACTTATAGTCCGTGGCACAGCTGTATTTTGGGCTGGTCGAAGGAGGTTTGCAGGAGTCTTCTGATCATGTTCCAAACATCCTCGATAGGTGACAAGTCTGGGGACGTGGCTGGCCATGGAATAGTCTGGATGTCTTGTACATGCTGTGGTGATGGTAGCAGTATGTAGATGAGTGTTATCTTGTTGGAAGATAGCATTATGGATACCTGCCAGAAATGTAGTGCAATAGGTTGAAAGACATCATCAATCACTAGGTGTTTGTATTACTGATTCAACAGGTGACCTGTCGTCACAACTGATGTCTTCCCAAATGAGGACACTTTATGGATGATTGGTATGGTATTGCAGCTGACAACTGGATTCACCCTCTGCATGTCATTTCCAGATGTTGATGTGACAATCGTCAGCACCTAGACAAAATCAAAACTTGTCACTGAAGACATGTCATTCTTCATTCCAGGTAAGCTCTAACTCCACAGCAGTCCAGCTAAGCCTGACAGTTGCATTGTGGTCAGGGTAGCCTATGTAATGGATGCTGGGTCCTCACCTCAGACCTGCATTTGCCAGCTTCCTGACACTGGTCCTGGTCATGATGGGAACCTACATGGTAGTAGTTACAGTTCATTGAATGGTAGCTATGGTTGCAATTGGGTCTGCTACTGCCAGCTGATAAATCAAGCAATTCACCCATGTTGTTGTGCAACAAATTGAGACCAATGGCACTAACAATGTCCACATCCTTGCAAAGAGGTCCACATGTGCACAATATGGCTCAACACTCAAACACATTCAGCAGCTAATAAGATTAGCAAAAGGATCGTTGCGACATCTAAACTCATCTTTAATATCTGCTATCAACATTCTTTTGCACCTTGTTGTAGACAGATAGAGCCTGAAGCATTTTGTTTAGCCACTCAGTATTCATCCTATTATCTTCTGCAGTCATGGAATTATAATCAGTTGCTTATATCACTGCCTGGACTCACACTGATTTGAATGAAAATCCAGCCACTCCTGCTGAGTGGGGAATTTGCTAAATAGATATATTGGAAAGACATGCTTATACATATATACAAAGATGGGCTGAGGGGTTTAGTGGCAGATATTGTTTCTATAGTGAGAAGTTGCTAGGTAGCTTTCCTTACAAATCTTTAAAAATCTGTGATATAGTGAGAGATTACTGAGGTTGATTACATTACACAGCACTGATTACATATCCAAATGTACCTCACTGACATGCAATCCACAACACTAAATTGTGGCAAGAGTGTATGCAGTTCAATATTTATACACTACTGTTTTTTGAGCACAAACTGTTATATGCCACCAAGGATGGGCAGGTTTTGGGAAGGGTACATTGTTGCCCTTTTTCTGACATGCAGTATTTCGAGTCACAAAATATAAAGATGTGCAAAGCCAGAAGACAGCATTTCCCAAAAGGGTATCTATGTGGTGAAGCAGCACAGAGGAGATGGATCCACAGAAGCAGTTGCAAGTATGTCAAAAGAGTGTAGAGCATCCAGCTGAACACTAGATGTTATCAAGGTCTGCACAATGATCTGTGACAAAACCCTGAAAACTCAGAGAATGGAGTACTAATTGCTGCAAACTGTATGAGTGTTACCTGGTGGGTGACAAGTGGAAAAATGTGGCCACACTGGATGAGGGATATATCTACCTAAACAACCGTAGCAAGTTCTGGTCAATATATTGCCGACCAAATAGCCTATCACAAATGGTACAGACTATGCTGCAAGTTTTCCCAAAGATTTCATGGTCATTGTTGAGTACAGCTACAATGGGAAATTGCAATCCATAGGGTGGAAAAGAATGCCAAAATAAACTTCCTCTACTATCAGAAAAATGTCTGGAGGCAATATACTGGGACGAATTGTCTGCCTTGTATGGTATAGATGTCAGCACCATATTTACTAAGTATTTAATCATTATTAAGCTGTTTAAGTAAAAGGATGAAGATGAGTATAAAGGAAAAATTGTCTTGAGGTGGGTAGGATCTAAACCCATGACCTCCTGATGACATCAGGTGCTCTGACCATTGAGCTAACAAGTGCTGATCAGTCTCTACTGCTGATGTTATGCTATACACTATTATATATATTACAATATTGTATTTACTATTATATATATCAAAGACAGTGATTGAGTAATTGCTCCTCAAAAGTTAATTAAAAAAAGTTAAAACTAAAGCAATAACTATTTTGCTAAACTTTACTAATTACATCTAAGAGTGTTTACAGCAGTTCACATGAAAATTTGATTAATTTTAGCAAAATTCTGAATGATATTTTGCAGAAAGAACTAACTTGCTAAGCATTTCAGCTTCCATTACTCATGTTTTCATAACTCTTGAGGTAATGAACGCATATTATTGGAAATCAAGATTTAAATAGATTTGATTATGTAATTTGAAATTATTTTCAGTTATATATTTTCATAAATATATTATTTAAGGAGATAATAAGTCCTATATCTGTATTACTATTAACATAATGTGGAACTGTACCTAATAAAATGGCCCTTTGAATATACGTTGATATTATGGGTATCGGAATTATATCATTTATAATTCATATCGAATTATTATAAAATTCTATTAAATGATTCTAATCTCACACTTAAAATTAAATTCAATCAAATTAAAACATCAAATCTTTATTTCAATTTCTTTTTAGTTAATAATAAATAAGTTGAAATATATCAATATTCAAATAATCATAATGAAATAATAGAAAAAAAATTTTACTGCTGTGAGAAGTGGTTTAAATTTTGTCCCAAAAACCATTTAATGTGACAGCATAAATACAGTTTTCAATTTACTAAGAAAATTTTTCTTTGAGTTATCCAATGAAAAGTCTGGTTTTTTTCCTTATTTTGATTAATTTTAAAATTTTTATTTATGTTTATTCCTCAGCTGCATTTAGTTTCTAATAGTAATTTAAAACTGCTGCTGTAATTTTCTAATGCACAGACTTATGACCCACTGACATAGTTTTTATTCCCATGAAACACTACAGTATAAGCCAAGGTATTGAAATTATCAGTTAGCTGAGAGGTAATGCTACTTTTTTATTGGGTATATATACTGCCATAGTTTTCAGAAGTTTTCAGAGTGATCGGTTTTTTATTCCAACAATCGTTTCATTGTTTACCGAGATAATTGTTTGGTTGGAGTAAAATCAGTCATGGTAACAAGAGTGAATTTTTTTATGTGACAATTTTTTTTTAATCTGGAATGGCATTATCATTTAGTTTACACTTAATAGGTAGTACTAAGAGTTCATTTCATAAATCTTACAGTGATTGAACTTAACAGCATCAGAAAAATGTTTACCACATATCTTAGTATGTGTGTATTGAATATATTTTCAAGCCAACACTGCAGCACCCACTTCTTGCTAATTTTTGCTTCTAATGGGAATGTATATGAAATATTACTTTTCTTATTCTTTGAAGGATTACTTGTGTAGTTTGCTACTGCACAGTTCAGCATGATAAAAAAAAATACATGAAAGACTTCACAGAGAGAGCTTCACCAAGCGAAGCACAAAGAAAGACACAAAAGAACAGATGATTATGTAAATACTTTAGCTGAGCTCTCCCCACTGTGACATCATGGACCATGTCCTCTCAGCGACAATCAAATGAACTTGGTAAAACATAGCCTTGTGGCATTACTTTATATATATATTCACCTTGACTTTATACTATTGTTTAAAAAGCTTAATAGTGATTATATATGATTAAATCAATGATGAGCTATGGATTAATTTATCTCACCACATGATTACATCAAGACAAAACTCTGGGTCATACCTCAGCATCTATATGCACTTATCTTCAAAGAATGGAGAGGAAACCAGAATTCTGCTGTACCATTCAAGGAGATTCCAGTGAAGTCACCAGATGCTTTGCCCATGGACTTTTATACATTAGAACTTTTGAAACATGCTCTAAGTAAACAGGGACTGTTGATGGATTATGAAAAGCTTATAAAGAGGAATGGAACCATTTAGATATGACAGTGCTTTGCAGAAAGTACAGTGGAAGGTACACTGTAGGGCAATCACTGCAACTGGAACACCAAACTGAGCATGATAAAGGTGGTATATGATATTCTACAGGCCTCTGAAAACAGTGTCAATAATGAAATCAACCTCAGTAGCCATGCCCCTCTAATGATGAACAATAAAAAGACAGTCACTCCAGAAATGTAGCAACTCTTTTCTTCTAACTGTGTAAATTTATACTGGCATTTGCAGATTTTTAATTCTGGAATATATAAAGCATAAAATTATGAAAAAATTTGAAATTTACATAGAACACTTTGCTGTTGGCCATGTTGGAAACCCCTGAATTAGGTTATATATGTAAACCTCACATACTGAATTAATCTAGTATTTAAATATAGATGATAATCACAGCGTTACCTGCTGCTCTTTGGCATTGAATTTTTTCCGTAAAATATTTATTGATTTATCAACGCCAAAAGAGCAGCAGGTAACGCTGTGATTATCATCTATGTTTAAATCATTAATAATGCTAAATAGCGTGATGAGACTATTATTTATTTCCATCTCACTCTCTGTGCAAGATAAAGGTAATAGTTGCCACCTGAGATCATAGATGGCACCAATGGTTGGCCCGAAAATCTGTGATAGAATTTAGTTTTAAAATTAGCGGAAAAAAGACGAGCCGGCATTAGTTCAACTGGGAGAATACTATGGCATGTTTCTGGAGAGATGCAGGTTAACATCCCGTATGTCAGTGAAAATTTTTTCTGCAAAATATTTATTAATCTAGTATTGGTTTTAAGGGAGCTAATATGTTATAATACAAATACTATATCATGTTATTGATAAGAACTAAATAATAACATGTTATTAACTGAACCTATGTAGAGAATTACAAAATTCAATATGTTTACATACAGCCAAAATTCTTCACTGGATGTCATTACTCCTGTCCTCTGATTAGAAGTGATTACAGATGTATTTAATGGACTGGTATTATTTATGTCAACAGTCCAGTTACCAGATAATACAAAATTGGAAGTTTCTGAAGCATCTTCATGGTGATCAGTACATTTATCTGTATTCCACCAGTTTCCGCAAGAAGCCCATGGAAGTGATGCAGACAAAGACTGATATATGTAGTACAAAGTCCACGCAATTATTACATTATAATAGATGCACACAATTGCAGATACCAGCATCATACCATAACCAAGCCCTGCAATAAAGTTTAGAGGACAATATTTAGAGACTATAAAACATATATGAATGATCGGAAAACTCAATTTAAATAAATGAACAATTATATAAGTCAATAAAATTGATCTTTAAATAATCTGTTATACAAATGTATCTTTCATAAATTATTTTTTATATAATATATCAATAATATTGGCAACTACCTAGTTTTTGAATTAGAGGATTTCCTTCATTATTTTACTCTTATAGCAGTATTTTTTTGCTACAGAATTACATAAAAAAAACAAGTTATAGAGAAGGGTAAAATTAGAACTGTTACAGAATAAGAGAGACATGAGACAAGGTCTCAGGAGACCTATACTAAGTAGATGTGGGACCACTACACCAAATTTGGAACTGATTTCCTGTGGAATTATGGGGAGCTAAAAACTTCTGCCACCAGTGAAGTTATCCTGGAATGAGTGTCCATACACCCATTATGAATACATTTGAGTTATTATATTAAGGCTCTAGCAACACCAGGCAATTTTGGAAGTATTAAATAAGATCTATATATAAATCCTTTTTTACTGTTTTCAAGGGATCTTAAAATTACACTTTTGGTTCTAAAATTCAAGATATATGTTTTTTTCGCAATTTATTTACTGATATTGCACACTCTCCCATAATCTGCTACTAGCCACTTGCTTGTGTTATTCAGCTGCTGAAAAATACATATAAAATAAATACAACTGATGTATGCAAGGAAGATTTAAATGGCTCTGCACTGTTTGATTATTTGCAAGTTACATTGTAGAATACATCCAATAATCCAGGTTTGGGAAAATTCGAAAAGATTTAACTGGCAAGTAGTTCTTTTTCATAAGTCAGGGCAAACATATCTAAATATATTCTGCAGCTATGTCATTAGATACAGTTCAATGTTATGTCATAGTAACCAAAATATAGAACTCAGTTACTTCTTAAATAAGCTTTTTATGAAAAAATGTGACTGAAAGTAATTTAAAGATCTTAATCAACTCTATTTTAACACTGATTTTTAACAATATTCATTTGATATTTAGAGATTTATGGAAACTGGAATATTTAACAGCAATGATGCCTGTTTAAATAATTGCTCTGAAAAAATAATAAAAACAAGTTAAAATGAAAGCAGTTACTTTTATATTAAATTTTACTTAACGTAAGGAGTATTTTAAGCAGTTCACATAATAATTATGTTAATTTTGGCCAAATTTGATTTTTTTTTTTTGCCAAACAAGCTAATTTGTTAAATGTTTTAGTTTCCATAATCTTTAAATGCTGAACACATATTGTTGGAAATTTAGATTTAAATAGATTTGATTGAGATTTTTAAATAATCTTCAGTCATTAATAGATTCTGAAAAAAATTCATCGCCGCCACGGCGGGAATCGAACCCGCATCTCTCCAGATTCATGCCAGAGCGCGCTACCATTGCACCACGCGTCGGACAACGAATATTTTCAGAATATGACCTTTTAAGTTTTTCTTCTTGAGACGTGACTGAGACAGCGCCATCTATACTCAAGGAGATGCAACGTTTTACAGTCGTTGCGTTTGATTATCAGATGTTAATGAGAAGGTCGCTAACGCTACCGCGTTAAATATATAATTGAAATCCAAAGTGAATGCACAGTATTCCCTGTTAAGAAACAATAATTAATAGATTCTGAAAAAAATTCATCGCCGCCACGGCGGGATGGCGGCGATGAATTTTTTTCAGAATCTATTAATTATTGTTTCTTAACAGGGAATACTGTGCATTCACTTTGGATTTCAATCTTCAGTCATATTTTTTTCATAAAAAGTTTATTTAAGATGTTACTGAATTCTGTATCTAAGTTATTATTGACATAACATGGAACTGTACCTAATAAAGTGGTCACTGAGTGTATACATACCAATATGGGAGGGATACCAATATGGAGGAAAACATTTTCCTGCTTTCATGCACATTATAAAAGGAAAATGTTTTCACCCTTTCCCATGCAATGATGCACATGCTGTGCTTTCATGCATTTTATAAAATAACATGCATTGAAATTAATGACAGCTACTGCATTGAAAGGTGAAAATTGAGGTTCTTTCATCATCATCATCCTCAAGCAGCCATGGGCTACGGAGGTCCAACCAGACCACGCAGTTTAATTCTCCAAGCATATCTGTCCTGAGCTACATCTGCTGCATCAGGCCACTGTACACCAATTCTAACAAGGTCCTGTTTGACATTGTCTGCCCACCGCATCCTAGGTCTCCCCCTCCTTCTGAAGCCTTTAGGCACACTGTTCATAACCCTATTCGCCAATCTATAATTATCCATACGGGCAACATGGACAAATCAGCGGAGTCTCTCTCTGCACAATATGCTGCTTAAAGGAGGTTGCAGACTCCTTTACCTAACCTCATCATTAGTTACTAAGTTAAACCACCTAACACCCAAGATACTGCGTAAGCATCTAGAATCAAAAGCATCTAGTTTCCTGTTATCTTGTTTACACAGTGTCCAAGTTTCACTACCATAACTAACCCTAGAAAGAACCAAACTATTATACAGTCTAATTTTAGTCTTTAGGTGTATATGCCTATTTCTCCACACTCTCCATAGATTCTTAAAAGTCCCGGCAGCAATACCTATTCGTCTGTTAATCTCATGCCGCACATCACCAGTATCAGTTACATAGCTCCCAAGGTAATTAAACTGTGACACCTGCTCAAGACTGCAACCATTCAGATTAACTGAATTACAACCTGCCTGACCAATTTTCATCACTTTAGTTTTCTCTCTGTTTATAACCAAACCTACTCTACTACCAGTCTCATCAACAGCTTGAATGAAAGAGTTCATCTCATCGACATCATTTGCCAAAAGGGCTAAATCATCAGCATAATCTAAATCAGAAATTTTCATATCTCCAGCCCATTTAAGGCCAAAATCTTTCCCTTGAAGTGAATTTCGCATAACATAACAACCAAACTAAAGAGAAAAGGAGACAAAATGCACCCTTGTCGAACACCAGAAGCAATGCTAAATCAATTGCTACAAGACTTACCAACTCTCACACATGACTCAGTGTTATTATAGAGAGCTTTCATTATGTTAACTAACTTGTCTGGTATACCATATGATCTCACAATCAACCACAAATTTTGACGATCAACAGAGTCGAAAGCCTTTTTGAAATCAATAAAGCTAGCAACGAAAGGTTTCTGAAACTCTAAACATTTCTCAAGAATCTGCCTAAGTGAAAATATCTGATCTACACATCCCCTACCACTTCTGAATCCACATTGCTCATCACGCAATTGCCTGTCAACCAGATTCTTAATTCTATTAAGCACAATCATGGAAAGAACTTTACCTGGAACAGAGAGTAGGCTGATACCCCTATAGTTATCACAAGAACTGGGATCACCTTTTTTGAAAATAGGGATAATAATAGCTCTGGTAAAATCTTTAGGAACCATGCCTTTATCATAAAAGTTATTCAAAATTTCAGTCATCCAAGTGGTAACCGAAACATTCCCGCTCTGAGCATTTCTGTAGTAATTTCATCTACCCCTGGGGATTTATGAAGTTTAAGTTTAGAGATAGCCAAAATAACTTCAGATTGTGTTATAGGGCCAACATTAAAGCTGCCAATGCATCTATCATCATTACAAACAATGGGAGTAGAACTAACCACATTGTTTAGAACATCACTGAAATGCTCAGCCCACCTAGCCATGACAGAATCCTCACCTTCTATAACCTTACCTTGTTTATCCTTAAATCCTTGTATACCTGTCCGTTTTCTACCACATAAAACATTAACTATCTAGTACAGCTCTCTGCTGTTGTGCTGCCTAACTGCTTCCTCAGCTTTGTCAGCCAAACCATCAAGCCAAAGAATCTTATCAGTAGCTAACTGATCCTTTATACATTTATTAAGTATATATTTCACTCTGGTAATTTTTCCTAACTTTGAAAGTCACAGACCATACCAGAAAATTACCCCAATATTAGTGAGTGGGCAAGTGGATTTCCAGACTTCACTACAATATCAGATTTCAATTATTTTGTATGAAAGTAAAAATTATTATGTAATTCGACATAGATTTATGACACCTATTTGAAGTCAAGCGTTTAGTCTTGTCAAAAATATAATTGTAAAAATATTAATAATTGCATCATCTGTAAATGGTAGCCACACATACAGTGGAAGGAGAGCTGTGTACCAATCTCCAGTGATGATGCACTAAACTAGCCAGACCTAGCACCTAATGTCCCACTCTGCCCTCTCATTGTGCAGGTCGTTAGTACCTTTCAAAAGAGAGATTCTCTTCTGGAAAGAAATGGAAGAGGGTTACCAGATCAATGTGGCCTACTGATCTGATCATCTACAGCCATTTTTTCTTTCTTTTTCCTGCCTTGCTGAGGAGTGGTCAACTTCACAGGTACTGACCATTTATACCCACTGGATTACATATCCTAGACTTACTGCACGTCTATGTGTATCTGTTGTAGGAAAATCTGCTGCTGTTTCTGTTTGCCCATGAGTTCCAGCTCTAAGTGACAGTGGCACATCATACCTTATATCAGCTGGTGGATAATCCTGATCAGTGGCCATCACAGGTACCTGAACCATCATTTAGCTAGTTGGGCATCACCAATCCTACACTGGAATAATGTGTCTCGAGCAGGTCAATTTCTGGTTCTTGAAAAGGTGGTGCCTGAAGTTCCTATCAGCATCGGTGACTTCAGCTTTTAGCAGTGGGGGAATGGGTCTTTGCTCCATGCTGGCAATTAGGGAACTGTTTGATATTGATGGCCCTACCTTTCTCCAAAAACCTAGTTTTTCTAAAAATCCTACTAATCATTTTCTCTCTGCAGGTACATGGATTGTGAAGACATTGCATAGTGTGTGAAGACATTGCATTCTCTTAATGTCCTCACATAGAAATTCCAGCATTATAACCTAGCTATTCTGGGCTTGCAACAGACCAGATGGATAGGCAAAGTTCAGATACTTAAAAATAATTTTAAATTTCTCTTTTCAGGGAAGGAGGATGGAATGAATCTCCAATGTAGGTTTACTTCTCAGCAGACACATCATTCTAAATCTCTTCCTGTAGTATTCCAGCTATTCTAAATCACTTCCTATAGTATATAATTGCATTAATGAGTGACTTACTTATTTATTCACATCTTACTCAGTGCAGCATTAAAAAGAAATAGTTTCTGCTCCTGATCATAGATGGCACTATGTCCAGGTGCAACAATGATGGGAGATTGATAAGTCACATCAGAGGGGGAAAAGATGAAGCCAGCATTAGTTTAGTGGTCTTACAACATTCTGACATATATCTGGAGAGATGTGGGTTCGAAATCCTGCACATCAGCAAAACGTTTTTCCATAAAACTATTTAATGACTTTAAAGTCAACAGGTAATTCTGTGGATACTATTTATTGATTAAACTATTAAAAATATTATAGATAACAAAAATAATAGTTCACTGTAGTTGATCACATAATTCCATCATCAATTAAAATTCATAATGAAAGTTATAAGTACGTTATATGGCACAGGCTATTAACCCTTAACATTTCTGCTTCATAGAGCAGAATTCACTCCAATTGTCGGGTTAATTTTGAGGTGTTTTTCAGGAGAAAAAAAAGAACAACTTTGAAACCTTATCCTGAAATAACTAATAAGACATAATTTGTTGAGCCCTATGCCAAAATAAAGAGCATTTAACTTTCAATTTTTAGTAAATAAAACATTTGAGAAAAACAACATATTTTTAATAGCAATTTTTTAAACAATATAATAAAAAAAGAGTAATTTTGTTGAATTTGAACCTCATTCTGAAATATCTAATGAATAGAATATGATAAGTAATATCTTAAAAGAAAGAGCATTTTATTTTACATAATAATGTATAGATTTTGCTAAAACATTTTAACACACAACAAAACATTTTAAAAACGGAAATATGTTAAAAAGTGCAACACTTAGATAAATGCATTCTTATGAAATGATGCATATATCTTCCATTTAAAAACATCTATTTCATTTTTTAATGCAATTCCAAAAAATTAAGAAAAAGAAAAAGTCACATGGCAACAGTTCAAAGAATGTTCTGTCTGAAACTAATTTGGAAATGTTACCTGAAGGAAGAAAACAATTAAACACTCTGGTGCAAAATAAGGTCACAAAAATGGCTGCCACAGTAGTGTAATATTTTCTTCCCCCTCCCTTTTTTTTTATCGAAGTTACAGGATATCTAAATAATCAGGCATCTTTTTATTCACAAATTTAATTGGTAAATTTTCAGGATTAATTTTAAAAATGGAAATTTGGTGCATATTCTCTTAGGAACTATAGTTTCCACTAGATATGACACTAAATTTGGTTCTGACCTCATACATTAAGGGTTAATAGTGCTAGGAGTTAACAATGCAGTGTATTCCATAATATAATATTAATGTGAAATTCTTTTAACACAAAATGTTTAAGCCGGTTCTGTATTGTTCTTACAATGAGTATTGAACTTATTTTTTGCCACTTAGAAGTACCAAAATGCTAGATGCCTCACTTGCTACATTAATCTCCTTTTCACATTTGTCCATACTTCTGCTAATTGAGAGACTGAATATAGGCATTTTTTTTCTCTAGCAAAGATCCACTATTACTAAATTAACTGATAAGAATAAATGCTATATAAAAATGAACAATGTTAAAATACACACCAAGCTAAGTTATTATTTACCTTTAAATATAGGTGATATTTTCCATATTGCTACTGGTCCTAAACTGGCAAACTGACCAAAACTCATCTCCAGGAAAAATAATGGAATACCACATATGATAAGGAATAGTAGATAAGGTACCAAAAATGCACCTGTAAAGAGAAATAACATAATTTTATCAAAACTAGGCATAGTTTATTTACTGTTATTTATTGTACAGTGGGACCTCTGCAACAAGCAGCAGCTTGAGGGGATATTTATTTTTTATTATTTTGATATTACACTGTGTGCCTAAGGGTATTGTACATATGAACAAAAAAACATAAAAAACCTGAGATATGGCATTTATTGATAATTCACAACTGCTGTGCAGTTGTGCCACTGCCTCTATAAAGTAATATAGAGGCAGTGGTTGATAACATGCTGTACAAGAATACAGTGGCCATTAGAAACGAGTTCAGGCTCAAATTTTTGAGCCGATACTCATATACAGAAATACATGTTGCTAAGCCTTTTTTAATGCTTCATTGTATAGGCTATTTTACAAGCTTTAAAATGATTATAATTACTGGAAAACAAAATTAAAATTTCAATGTTATTTGGAACTGAAATACTAGAAAAAATCTTTAAAAAATAATAAATATCCCCTCAAGCAGCTGCTTGCTACAGAAGTCTAACAGGAGCCTGTCAGTTTATATTTCACATATATATAATTTCAGTAAAAGGTGTGTCTGTGAGGATGGTGAGATCTCAGCAGAAAACACATCCATGCCTTACTGGGGCTCAACCCAGATACCCTAGTTGCTAACCACTCACCAAAAGGTAATTTTTAGAAACTGAAAATTCTCGAGTAAAATCATTACATCCACTAAAAGTAATTCATTAATGAGAGAGAGAAAGAATATCTGAAATATAATCAAAAGATTAATCGCAGTTATTAATTTTAATTACTGAATGCTGATTAAATGACTGTAATCATAATCAAAAAGATCTTTTCTCCCATCTTTTCTGAATTTTAATTGCTTTAAATTATTTAAGTTATAACCGAGCCTGAGTCTGGCAGGGTTTGCTTGGGTTAAGTCTAGCATGGGGTCATCAATAAACATATGTTATATGGATAGTAGCACCTAGAGTCACAAGGTACATTCCTCCATGATATCCAATTATAGCTATGACCACTTGCCATGCTTAAATCCCATGTGGATTTAAAATGTCTTTAAATCTTTGGTGTCTCAGGCCTAAAAATCCTAAACATGACACTGATTGAATTTACAATTTGCTGATTATATGCTCGGTGGTCAATCCTATTGAGCAACTGGGAGCTAATTAGATTTCATCCCGAGTTCAGTTATCACTAACATAAAAAAAATCAATTTTATGTTATTAAAAATTGTTTCTTTCTGAGAGTTTATTTCCTTTTTCTTTCACCAAAAAGACACTGAGCTGTATTTTCGACCTTTATTGAAGTTTAACTACACATCCTTAATATTTAAATTTTTGAACTTTATTTAGTGGTGTTCAAAATATATTGAGTGAGAAAAATTCAGTCTGGGAGCAGGGGTGGATTTTCCATAAGGTACATTAGGCACTAGATTAAAATAACATTAAAATTATCTGTCATTGAGCAACAAAATTTTTAAGTTTATCCTTCAAACTATTTGCATGTTAAAAGTTTTTAAAAGAAACCTCAGAAGCTTTTTGGAAAAAGAAGAGCAATCCATCTTCAGTGAAGCGACACTATATGGTGTGATAGGGCTGTTGAGAGCTTCTTTTCACATGTCATGAAGGGCAATTCCAGTGTCTAGATTGCAGGTGGGGATGTGTGAGGTCATTATTTCAATGGCCTTGTGGACTATGGTTCCATACTAAGTAGATGCACGTGCAAACATTGTGGCGTGCTTCTAGTCTATGGTTGCTGTGTGCTGTATTGCAAGGTCGGTAGCAGCACTCATCAGTTTGTTTTAGCTGACATTTGTTTGATGCTCTGCAAATCTCTCCTGTAGAGAATGTCTACTTTTTTGGAAAAACCATACAATGGAATTATCCAGCAAATGGAGATTTCCCTCCATTTGTAGGATAATTCTGTTGTCTACTATTTCGGCAAATAGATTCTGTCTACTTATCTGGCAAATGGAGGGAAAATCTGTACAGATTTCCCCTCCATTTGCTGGATAATTCAATTGTCTATTTCAGAAAAACCACACCTTCTCTACAAGAGAGGTTCGCAGAGCATCAAACATATGTCAGCCAAAACAAACTAATGACTGCTGCTGCCAAGCTTGCACTACAACACGCAGCAACCATAGACTGGGAGCATGCCACGCTGCTTACATGTGCATCCACTTACTATGGAACTATAGTATGCAAGATCATTAAAATAGTGACCTCACCCATCCCCATCTGTAAATGAGACACTGGAATTGCCTTTTGTGACATGTGGAAAGAAGCTCTCAAGACCCCTAACATCACCATATAGTGTCACTTCACTGAAGGAGATTTGTTCTTGCTCTGAAAAGTTTGAAATTTTGATATTTTTCTGAAAAGTTGATAGTTTGAAAAACAAAGCATAATAATAGGCAGTTATTTAAAACATGGTACTGATGTTACTAAGAGGTTTCGAGGAATTGGAATTATGGTAAAATTGTGTATTTCTGACAGCTAAGCTTAAACAAGAAAGTACTTTTCTGAACTGATTTTTTTTTTATGGACTAAGTAACAAAATTGATTTTTTATTAAAATTCACTGATTTCGATTGCATTTCCCCCTCTATTTATGGTTGCAAAATAAAACAAATTTATATGTTTTTATAGAATATCAGGGGGAAAAAATGACAGTGCACAAAGGTCACTAGGCACTGCTGCTGCATGTGCCTAGGGATTCTTGAAATGTACACCCAACTGTGCTGCAAAGAATTCTAATCTGAGTTAAGAATGAAAATTCCCTCTATTTACATAGTAGCTAAACAAAGGTATTTTCATACGTTCAGCTCTAAATGGGCACAGAAAGCAAAGGATCATAATTACTATCCCCTTTGTTAATCACCTTTTTTTGTTATGGATATTTTGTTTGCTATGGTTACCATCTGAAGAATAAAAGGTCATGATGTAAACCTGCAATGGAATAATGGATAATGTGATGGCTTACATGGATGAAAACCCCCCACCACTTTAGATCACCCCAATGTTTAGATTTATAAACTTTATATATGAGCTACATTAGTCAAAAGTGTTTCATTTTTTGTTAGTCACCTTTCACAAATTTCAATTTTGAAACTTCTGGATAAATGTGACAAACAGTAAGCATGATAAAGTAATATAATTACCTCCACCACTGCGATAACAAAGATAGGGAAACCGCCAGATATTTCCAAGTCCCACAGCATATCCAACACATGAGAGGAAAAAGTCCATTTGTTTCCCCCATGTACCTCTTTTAGAATCTCCATTTCCACTACTGCCATCACTTATAGTAGATGCTGTATCCTCTGGAAGTGGAAGAGGTACAGACAGACTCACAGAGCCAGGTGATGGAGATTTAGATCCAATACACAGTTTAGTTGGTTTAGACAACAAACTAGATTCCTCAGGTTGGTCATCAAGCTCTTTATCTTGGCAGTGATGGTAAACCTATAATGAAACAGCAGAAAATTTTAAAACAAGCCATGAATAACATGAGTTGAATCTCATAATAATATTTTGCATGTTGAAAAAACTTAATGCATTAAAGGTAAATAATTGAATAGTTAAAAAAGATTGTAAGATAATGCATATATGTAGCAATATAGATATGTTCTATCAAGTGTTGGGGTGGAGGTGTTCAGATAGGCCCATAATGTGCATGAATAAATATAGAGGAAAAATTGTTATTAGCCAGATGGGATCTGAACCAATGGCCTCCTGATAATGTATCAGGTGCTCTGACCACTGAGCTACCAGCCACTGAACAATCATGTTTTATTGATGACGTTATGCAACTACAGAGTTAGTCATTGGAAATGTATCTGACTATAATTTGAAGATTCTGGTCTACAAGGCACTTTCCAAGCTAGTGCACACAACCAGCCCATACAAAATGTCAAGAGGCATGGTATTTTTTTTTAACACCAACATGTCTTTTATCAAGCACAAGGTTTCATGTTGAAATAATAGCAATCACAGCTGTTAGTGATATATTGAGGAAATATTGTCATTAGCCAGGTTGGATCTGAACCCATGGCCTCATGATAACATGTCAGGTGTTCTGACCACTGAGCTACTGGCCACCAAACAATCATCTTCTATTGGTGGTACACTAAGATTTAATATGGTAAGATTTTGATTAAATGGAAAAATGTTAAATGGAGAATCAGTGGAAAGAAAGTAGCATCAAAATGGTTTATAAATTTCCTTTTATCTGCAATATCATCCAAAATTTCATGGCACACCCTTTGAGAACTACTGAGTTAAGTAACATATAAAGAATCAAGATATTTTTAAGTCACACAATTTTAATGCCTCAATCATCAGATACATACACTCTCAATGAGCAATAAGCAATGAAAAAATATATATATTTCATCTATCTTATTCAAGAAAATTTTTAGGTACATAAAAGATTAATTATTACACGCTTTGATGAATATTTTTGTTTTTAAAGATATATTCAGTGGGCTCTTAACTGAGTGAATGTATCGATAACAAGAGAATAATCTAAAGAATTTCTGTATCACATTCAATTTTCAACATTGCTAAATCTACTAGTCTATCTTCATTTGTGGTAGTTTTTAAATAGTATTTTACAAGTTTCAATTTCAAAAAATCTTCTACCACTTGCCATAGTTATTGGTAGTGTTAACAGAATTCGCAAACATAATTTCAGCTTACTTAAAAATATTTACTAAATCATGAAGATTAAGTTGAGATTTGTTCATTTTTGGGGGCAAAAATGAAACTAGGTTTTAAAGTTCGATTTTTAACTCATTTCCATCTACATCAGCATCTTCATCAGACAGTGCAATGTGACTATCTCGATGTTGGTTTGAATTGTATCTAGGTGCATTTCTTGAATTTTATGTACATTGTACAATATTTGGAAAATATTAATATGTCTGTTTAGGGCTGTAAACCAATTTCTAAAGAACTGATGGTTACTTCTAATTTAAAATGAAAATTTCTAGCTTTAAATTTTTTCTTCTGGATCCTCGATAATATATCTATCCTAATAACAAAATTTCTTTTTTTCACCTCTCATTCTTTACTGTACAGTAGGAAATAATGTTTTGGTTTCAACTTCTTTGGCAACAATTTTCATTGCAGCAATTAACACATCACTAAAACCCTTTCTGCAATATTCTATCAAACAACTAGTTATTTTATATACTGCTTTCATTCAATGGTGGTCATAAGAAGGGGGCTAGGGCACACTACAAGAGACATGCAATTTTTTCTAAGCTCTTTTTCATTCCTGAAGAAATTAGGGGTGCAAGGTTCAAATTATGATGAAATTAACCTCCAATGAGGGGCCATTTTCTTTTCTATGAAGGAAAACCTCTAACTCTCTCACATCTCAGATACCAAACGACAAGCTGTTAAAAATGATATCGGTTGCTAAATAATCCATTAGTAAAGTTAAGAGTGTCATTTCTGGACTACAAAATCTTTGATATATCTCTAAATGGCCCCTTCCAGGCTTAAGACTTATGACTGAAAGCTCTTCGAAATTAATAAAAAAAAACCCTTCTCCACTTTGTGCCATCTGTAAAACTCCAGAAAATATCTCTCATTCATTGCCTCTTCTATCAATTTCAAAGACAAATTCTTAAGGAAGAGGGGAAGAAGATTACTGATGACAAATCCTCAATGAAATCTCTCCTCAATAGAAGCTTACAGTAAAAGCACTAACTTCAAAATTCAAACCCTGCTTCTCAGATTCCTGTTGAAATTCAATAATAAACAAAATCTAAATTCACCCTTTGCTATGGATTTCGCTTTTGGAACCAAATGGGAAGAAAAAAAATAAACCTGCAATGTGCACTATTGATTTTTCAAGAAAAATGTGTTTTACATAAACTTTCTTAAGTGACAAGCATTCCCCTTGGTTATTTTTGGTTGTGGAACTGAAGAGAAAAAATTGCGACTCTGTTTACTTTTTTATATCTTGTTTGATATGCTGATTTTTGGGCCGCAAGGAAAGCAAATTGGGATCCAATTTTCCATTTTGTTTTACAAGAAAAACTGATGTAACTGGTCGTTTTCCAAAAGTACTACTTTTCCTTCTCTGAGACTTACACATAGGAGAGGAAGAGTAAACCATGATTTAAAATAACTGATAAAAAGATTAAAAAAATTAAGCTTCTATGGAAAAAAAAATACAAATTTCACTGTGAAATCGAGAACGAACTAACATCACTTCACGCAAACAACTGATGAAAACATTTTTTTTGATAATAAACGGCACTGAAAACTGATGACAAACATTTTCTTGATAATAACGGAACTGAAATTTTAATAGTACTTATGCTGAATTTTGGCGCCCTGAGGTGGTTGCCTCGCAGCCTCACCCATCGAACCGGCGATGGGTTAGAAATAGAAATAGTTTATTTTAACCTCTGAAATTTGAGATCGAACCCTTCCAGTTGAATTTGCATTATATACTACTATGGAAAAGTTGAACTTTGCCAAAAAGACAAAAACTTGATTTAAAAATTACAAATTCTGTATGCGCTTTGAAATTATTTCAATTTAATTAAAAATAGTACTAAAAAGTCATATCATTATTTAAAAAATTAATTAAAATTTTTTGTTATAAAGTCCTAATCAGAAAAAAAAGTCAAATGAGTCAATGAAATTATTTACAAAAAACTCAAGATTTTCTAGTTCAACTTGAAATAACCACTAATCTGATTTAAGATTTAAAAATTATATTTCATCAACAAAACAAAATGCAGAAAAACATTTCGGTACTTTATGAAAGCAGTATAAATATCCTGTGTACAGCCTTACCTGCAAATAATTTAGAAGCACTAAAATAGTTTTTAATAGCAAAATATACTAAAATGATGCAAAAACGTATACATGGCTCTATTTTGGTACAAATCACTGAAAACCGCTAATAAAAAAATGTTCCCTTGGCATCTGACTTCATTTTATTGAAAACACAGATGGGCGGATATGTAACTCAATTAACGCGCTGGAGCTCTCAGCCAGACGAGTTTCGCTGGAGCCCTCATTCGCCTCAGGCCAGTCGTAAAAGTGCTTTCACGACTGTGAGCATCTGCAGCCAGCCAGCTCACACCCGAATAACAACTTGTGAGTCACATCCCCATCTCAGTACTTCCAAAAATACACTTAACACAGATATATATTTCAAACAACAAAAACAAAAATACAATAATAAATAAATTAGAGGAAAATGACACTCACATACAATTCTTCCAATTTCAACTTGTATAAAAATCAACAAATAGTTTTGCAAACGTGCGGGATTCGAACCCAATGTCTCTGCAGATTCATGCCAGTGTTCTAAGACTACTAAAATCGTAGATCGGTTATTCATTTTCAGAGTACCAGGTACATGGGTACCCATAACCTCTTCCATCTTCATATGTGCCTAGTTGGCATCAGTGTAAACACAACATAGTAAAATAAACCACCAATGGTGAGTCCCGAAGGGCAATAAAGATCAACAGTAAAAACAGTAAGGATGCACAAGAGACTTAAAATGGATGACTATCTTTGCTGAAAGCCATCATTTTAGGCCTCTTGTATTGAATAGTTATTCATGACTTCATGATTGTAGTCAAACAAGCAGGATATAATTCCATGTGGATTACTTTGAACATTGTCAAAGAAACCACGTGATAAAAACTTGATATAAGTGTAAATATGGTCGATGCCCAGATCTTTGTGGATTTGTCTGTTCGTTACAAACCAAGGGGCATCGACCGCACATCTCAAAATCTTGTTCTGCAAGACCTGAATCTTGTGTATATTGGTTACAGTGGTGTTCGCCCAAATTGGGGAAGCATAGGAAATAATGGGACGTAATACCATGTCATGGAGCAAAAGCTTGTGGTCAATCGAAAGGACGGAGTTCCTTTTGAGAACAGGTTCCAGCTGACATCGGATGGTGTTCACCTTAGTTGTGATCCCGTGAATGTGGGGATCCCATTTCAGTTTCTTCTGCAAGGTGACTCCAAGGTATTTGACAGTGTCTTGCCATCTGATGTCTTCATTCATAAAAAGTAAACTCTGAGGGTTATTGATCCTCTTGCCACTAAAAAGTATGGCGTTACTCTTGTCAGCATTGATTTTCATTTTCCAAGTATCATACCATGAATCCAAACAATTCTGGAGTCTTCAAATTGCATACTCAACTCCCAAGGAAGGGGAGAGGAGTGCAATATCGTCGGCATGCTGGGCAATGACAATCCGGTCAAAAGAAGGGATGTCATAAAGGTACAATGAGAAGAGAGTGGGGCCTAGGAGAGAGCCTTGTGGGACTCCAGCGACCACCACTCTCTTTGTGGAAGTAGAGGATTTGATGCGAACCTGGAAGGTTCTATCTGAAAGGTAAGATTGAAGGATACGAGTCAGGCAGGAAGGAATTCCAATCTTGATCCCTTTATAAATAAGGCCATCCATCCAGACGCAGTCAAAAGCCTTGGTCACGTCTAGAAAGAAGGCAGCAACAATTTCCTTTTTATTCAGAGTCTCAGCGATAGTCTCCACTACTCTGAGGACTTGATGCTGAGTCGATCTTTTACGTCTGAATCCAAACTGTGACTCAGGCAGGATATGATGGTTTAAAAGGAATTCATCCAGTCGATTGAGCAAAATTCGCTCAAACAACTTCCCCAAACAGGATAAAAGACTTATAGGTCAATAGCTATCAGCTAAGGATGGGTCCTTACCTGGTTTGTGGATGAGCCTAACGTAAGCAATCTTCCAGACCTCCGGAAAAATGTGATGCCAGAGAAGGAAATTGTAAATATTGCACAGATGCGTGATAGCTTTTATCGGAAGGTTCTTCAGCATCCTGTTGGATATATCATCAGGACCTGAAGCCTTATTGAGTTTCAGTTTGCAGATGGCCTGAGTCAGTTCAGGTGGAGATGTAAAATGAATTCTGGATCTGTCTACTTGAGAGAAACGGAAAAGAGTTTCCTCCACTTTGTCACAGGTGTTATCGTTGGACAGATCAGAATTTTCCTGAAACTGGATCTCAAGGGCATCCGCAAAAGCTTCGCATTTATCATCCTCATTGTAACATAACCCATCCTTTCCATGGATGGGGGGGGGGGTAGTTAACGTAAGGATTTTTTAAGGTCTTAACCATCTTCCAGATGGAGCCATCACTTGTAGAGAGTGAGGTAATCTTCTTATTCCAAGTAAGACCTCGGTAATCCGAGAGCTCGTCTTACTTCTATCTTAAGTGCATAATAGTAGGCATTCTTGTCACGAGCCTCTCTCGATCTTTGCCATTTATGCCTAGCTTTATTTTTCTCTTTGACAAGATCAGAAAGAAATCTGGGAAGAATGTAGAAATCCTTACGAGGTTTATGAATGGTGCTGGCATCAATTCTAGATTGATTCAAAAGATCTGTAAAGGTGATAATTGTATCATCAATCCTCCTGAGAGATAGAGGATTACAGGATCTGGAGACTTTTTCCGTTGACTGTAGTTTTAAAGAGTTTACGACTCTAAAATCGTCTGGGACAAGGGTGACAGACGAGAAAAGAGTCAGGCAGACTGGTAAATGGTCAGAGTTTAAAACTGCATGAACACGGAGGTCATAAGATGGTAAAAAATTACCGAACATGACCACATCAATTATATCTGGTCGATGCATGGAGTTGTAAGGATAAAATGTGGGCTCACTGGGAGCATCCACAATAATGCCGTTGGCTGTGGCATAGTCTAAAAAAATTTTTCCATTTTTGTTACAAGATCTGGAGTTCCAGGTAACATTTTTTTGAGTTTAAGTCTCCTGCTAAAATTGTAGTACTGGTATTAAAAATTATTTTGAAATCATTCAAAATAATATCAGAATTGGGCGGTTTATATGCCGCATATATATTCAGATTTCCAAAAAGGATATCGTCGACTGCAATAGCAGTAACCTCCAACGTATCGAAGTCTACAGTTTGTAAAAGATGGTGTTTGATGGATCTCTTGACGATAACAGCAGTACCTCCACCTTTGTTATGCTGTTGATCCGATCTGTAGACCTCAAAATTAGGAAACTTCAATTTGTCAGAAGCCCTAAGGTGTGTTTCGCCCAAAAGGAAAATACCAGCTTGGGAATCAGTTAAAAAGTGACTGAACTCCCATAAATCGTTGAGAATGCCATTCGCATTCCAATAAAAAATCTTGAGATGGTTCTTTTTACAGTTGTGCTCCATTTGAGGACAGTGAAGAGAGTAAATAGTCGAACGCTTTTAGCCCAACTGTGAGTTTGCCCATACGGCCGTTGGCATTCTGATGTTCATTAATTAATGACTTTAAATAATAAAAAATAAATACCCCCTCAAGCAGCTGCTTGCCACAGAGGTCTGACAGGAGCCTGTCAGTTTATATGCCACAATAGGAGATCTGAGAGGATGGCAGGACCTCAGCAGAAAAACGACACACACATCCATGCCTAATACCGGGGATCGAACCCAGGTCCCTTAGATCAGTAGCCAAGCGTGCTAACCACTCGGTAAAATATTGGAGACATTCAGATTTTTGAAGATCAAAAAGATTTCCTTCAGATCGTTTAAGATGATTGCATCAAACTGCTCGCTTGTAGAAGGAGCTGGCGCAGGAGGTACGGCAGTTGGATGCTTTCTCTTAGGTAAAGGTTTCTCTTTATCAATAGATTTGGGAGCAGGTGCGCCTTTCGCAGCAACACTTGCGTAAGATAATCCGGGTGTGACAAGAGTACTAAAGCCTTTGAAGGTGGGGCAATGTTAGTTTTTTCCTTTGGAGTAGTCACAACCTCCTTGGTAGGATAGTAAGAACAGCTTTTGTAATTGGCCGTATGGCTAAGGCCACAATTGGCGCATTTAGGCGGACTTTCATCCTTTTTTCTAAGGCAGTCCTTCGTTACGTGACTTCCAGCGCATTACACGCAGCGTGGATGATTAAAGCATCCACTTTGTGCATGGCCATAACGCTGGCAATTATGGCACTGTGTCGGAGTTTTTTTATTTCTGTAACTCTCGATGTGAATCTTCAGATGGAAGAGGTCAGTTATATTGTATATCTTTTTATTGGTTGTGTCTTTTGGTAATTCCACCAAAAAGACAGGGATCAGGCTTTTGTCTTTGCAACGTCATCGGTGTGTAAAGGATTGTGAGATCTCATCTGTGAGATTTTTATGACTGTAAAGCCCAAGTCAACTAGAACAGTATGCACGTCGTCAGAAGTTATGTCATGGGGTAGATTTTTAATGACTACCCTGAGATTCTTCTTTTAATTTGTAGGTGTGGAATTGCTGTTTCGAGGCTTGGAAGAATCGAACAAATGACCTATAGTCATCTGAACATCTGGTTTGTAATCTGACTGTTTCGCCAGAGGTCTTGGCAGTAAATGCCTCAACAGCAATTTTAGTTAATTCTTTATGTGTCTCATCCAGTTCTTGGGAGAGCGAATAATGATAGAGGGAATTTTTTCTTTATTATTTCTAATTTCCTTAGAAACAGAAATAGATTCTGTAGCTTCCATTTCGGTAGCTGGTGTATCCAAATATTCCTGCTCTAAGCCTGAAAATTTAGTCTTAGAGGCATATACGGAATCAATGACTGGGGACAAGGTCCTCTTGTGCCCCTTTTTGGAATGGTTTCCAAGACCCATCGTTTTGGGTTTATTGGCAATTTTGGTTGCATCTTGCAAATAAATCTAAGCCATGCTTTGGGGCAGAATTGATTCCTTGAATGCCCTCCAAAACTATTATTTGTGAGGAGCATTGGCCGGAGCAGACATGTTCATTTATGTCTTTTTCTATATAGAATCTCTCTAATATAGCATCGTTAAATCTGACACATTCATCAGGTAAAATGCAATGTAAATCTTTCATACTCGAAGTAATATAAAAACAATGAAATAATGGTAAGATATATAAGTTAAAGAAAAAGAATTAAATTTACATATAAATATGCAAGTAATTCAAAAATTTTGAAGTATAAAAATGGCAGTTGTAACTGTCAAAATCGGTACAGACCGAATGAAATAGAACAGATTTCTGTTAAATATCAGAGAATCTGCCTACAATACTAAAACTCAGAACAAGTTATAAAATCAGTTTAAATAGTTAGTTTTTTAAGACTAACAACAAATGAGCAAAATTTAAACAATAAATTCTAGTAGCGACTAGAATCAGTAAATACAAGGACTTAAAGTTAAAATAAACGGGAGATAATACCTCAAAGGAGGGTTTGATGTGTGTAAACTTACTTTAAAATGTATATTTCTGAATCAACAGCAGCAAACCAAGATTCGGCTATCAGTACGTACTATTCCGTTACCAATATCGGCCAATGCTAAGTCGGCTATTGGCAGGTACTTTTCCAATACTGACAGCGGACAAATCAGGTCGGCTATTGACTCGTACTTATACTTATTGAAATGGCGTTGAAGTGGTGTTAAATAATCCAAAAGTCAGCTTTATTCAGACATGGTGAAAATTAATCTGAAAGGCTATCTAAAAAGCTAACAGTTTAAGTAAAAGTTTAAGCTATTCTAGCTAAACTTCCTGCCAAAGGCTCCACTGGGATTTTAAACCAATCTCGCCTAAGGCTAGTAGGAAAGTTATGAATTAGCTTAATAATGAATACTAGAAGTAATCCAGGAGCGATGCGAAAACACGTCATGACTGTATGAAGTCAGAGCTCCAAGTCTCGTTCAACTACTAAACCAGTGATTCCCAACCTTTTCTGGACCATCGCCACCTTTAGAAGAGAACAAAAATTTCAACGCCCCCCTAGTCCATAATAGTTAATTTTATATGAAATATTAAAATATTGTTTTATATTATCTGTACCTAATTTATCTGTTTATTTATCTATTAAAAATCATAAAGCAGAAATTAATAAAACGACAACCAAATTTACAATAAAATTGTTTATTAAAATTTTAAAAATAAACACAGAATCAATAAGAAATAAAAAAATAATGAGATAAACACAAAATTAATAATAAATAAAAAAATTAATGAGATGATTGAGGCTGGTGGAGTGTTAACAATTTGTTAAAGTCGGGTTCCAATTTCGTTAACATCAATCGCAGATCGCCACGTTCAGTGATGTGTAGTCTGTTCCTCTTCTTTGACAGTAATTAGCTACTGCACCGAATCCACGCTCAGCCGTATAGGACGAAGGAAATGCGATTAAAAACTTCTGTACCATTGCCCACAATCCAGGGTAGAGAACTGGTATTGATTTTTGAAGCCAGAACTCTTGGTATCCATGTTTGAATTTTACTTTGAGTGCTTCGTTAGTCGTGAGTTCTAAGAGTTCCTCTTCCAAATTTGATGATTCTTCAGTATCTGTGTTTGCGAAAGGATCTAAAACCCAACTCGGTATATTCATGTTTAAAATATCTTGGAAACGCTCCGTAAAATCAACATGAAGAACTTCCAAGTGTTGGCAGTAAGTAAGTAAATCTTCCGGTTTTGCAGAGACTGCTGATAATGTGGGAAAGTGGTTGCATTCACCTCTACCTAGATTTCGTTTGAATAGAAGAAGTTATGACGTTTTTTGTTTTAATTAAATTCAACTCATCACCTTGCAATTGTAAATTAACTTGATTAAATATTTTAAACAGGTCTGTCAAATAAGCGATGTCATTTTTTGACGTAATCAGGTTTTCGCGCAATTTTTCGTCTCTGTCTTCAAGAAAGTCCAGTACTGAGTTAAATAGATTGAAAAAACGATTCAGACAAACACCTTTAGAGAGCCAACGTACTTCTGTGTGCAGCAGCAAGCGATTGTAATCTTCATCATTTTCATTACAAAGCTTACCAAATAATCGGTCATTCAATGAATTGCTTCTAATCTTATTGATTGCTTTAATAAGTAATGGAGCGACGTATGCAGACGTTCATTCAAATTTTTTGCAACCAAATGCTGACGATGAATAATACAATGTACAGCGAGTACATTTGGCACTGCTTGTTTCAAATGCGCTATGAAACCCTTATGACGCCCTGTCATTGCTGGAGCACCATCAGTAGCAGCAGACAAAATATTGCAAATAGGAATTTCTTTCTCTTGAAAAAACATTTGCATGGTATTTAAATATGGATTCTCCCTTTGTATCAGATTCCAGATTTTTAGCAAATAATAACTCTTCATGAATTTTTTCTTCTTTTATAAATCGTACGTATGATAAGAGTAGAGCTTCGTTATTTGGTAGAGTTTATTGATTCATCGAGTTGAATGGAATATTTGCAAGTCTTTAAGTAATCATATAATGATATTTCAACTTCTTTTGCCATTTCATCTATTCTTCTTTGCACTGAATTATTACTGAGAGGAATTTTTTTGATGATATCTGACGGTGTCTTATGATGAAGAACAGTTTTTAATATCTCTTATACTGCCGGCAAAATCAATTCCTCGCCAATTGTGTGTGGTTTTCCTGCTTTTGCGATTAACAATGAAACGTTATATGAGTCTCGTAGTCCATCATCATCTTGTTTAGAAGACGACGCAAAAAGGTTTGACATAGTTGGCTGTTTTAAATATTGCTTTTCCAGTTCTTGAAAATAGGATAAATCTTTGTTCTTCTTATCAGCATGCAGTTTATTTAAATGCTCTTGTAGCCTAGAAGGTTTCATAGCTTCACTTGAAAAGATTTTTCGGCAAATTAAATACATAGGTAATGATTGGTTTGTAGGAGAGTACGTAAATCTATATTTCAAATACTCAATACTGTACTGCCGGCATTTCTTTTTAGATGTAGATTCAGACATTTTCAAATACAAATTAACTTCTCAACAGTAATAAATAAACATTATTTTTATAACTATCTATAAATATAGATAGTTATAAAAATAATGTTTATAATGACTTCTAACACTTATCACTCACGACTATTTATCACGGCGAAGCACATAAAAATAAACAAACATTCCTAGAGCTATCGCTTTTATAGATTTGTTTTTGCGCACGCATTAACTTGTATGTTTGCGATGCCGGCGCACTTGCTCCGTAAACAAGTCATTTCAAGCTCCCATATTCTTGTCGAAACATGTTAAATTGCATGAACCGCGTGTTTGCCTACCAACTTGCAAGGACTTGTCACCGTCAATCTATTTTAAAACTAAAACAAATTAGGTATAGGTATACCTAATGCTAATATAACAATGCTTATTAACGCGATAACAATAAGATAATTTACATAGCTAGATAAAATATTTATTCATGAAAACAGGTATTTTCAAAGTATTTTATTATATTAAAAAATAATTATAAAAAATATTAAATATAATAAATTTATTATTATTATATTATTATTGCATCAAGGTTGATTTGCCTATCAGGGGACACACATGTCCAACATAATAAGCCTGATATAGTAGTGCATGTAAAGGTATTGAATGAGATTACAATTATTGAAGTAGGAATAACATCTCAGGATAACCTGCAGACAGTAGAGGTTGAAAAGAAGAGGAAGTATGATCTGCTGGCTAATGAGTTGAGCCTAATTCACAAGTGTAATGTTAATATTATACCTTATGTTCTGAAGTGGGATGGTATTGTAACTACGTACCATAAAGCATACTCAAAGCGACTTGGAGTGGGAAAACATATTGAAACCGATATCCAATCTGTGATCTTGAAGAGAACTTTTGAGAGCATCTCAGTCGACTTCAGACGTACCAGTACGCTAAGTAGGCGGTAGCAGGGAACTTATTGTCCAAGCTGCAGTTGAAAAGCTGTACACGACGGATGAGGTAGTGGATGAGCAGAATCACCGGGAAGACACCACAGAATAGAAGAGATAAAAAGGTTGTCACAGAAAATTCCATTAAATTTGTTTATTTATTCGACCGCCCCTCTTGACTGCTTCAACGCCCCCCCATTTGCCTCTGGATCCGCTACCGCTCCCAAGGAAGGCTCCAGCGCCCACTGCGGGGCGGTATCGCTCCCGTTGGGAATCTATGTACTAAACTAACGCTGGATTCGTCTTTTATCCAAAAATATGACCTATCAATCTCCCGTCCTTGTTGCTCCTCGCGCCATCTATGATCGGTTAAGGACAACTAAAAAGAAATGATTCCTTGATATAGATAGTACCAGGAGCAACAATGAAGAAAGATTGATAGGTCATCATCATCATCCTCAAGCAGCCATGGGCTACGGAGGTCCAACCAGACCGTGCACTTTAATTCTCCAAGCATATCTGTCCTGAGCTACATCTGCTGCATCCGGCCACTGTACACCAATTCTAACAAGGTCCTGTTTGACATTGTCTGCCCACCGCATCCTAGGTCTCCCCCTCCTTCTGAGGCCTCTAGGCACACTGTTCATAACCCTATTCGCCAATCTATAATTATCCATACGGGCAACATGGCCAAACCAGCGGAGTCTCTCTCTGCACAATATGCTGCTTAAAGGAGGTTGCAGACTCCTTTGCCTAACCTCATCATTAGTTACAAAGTTAAACCACCTAATACCCAAGATACTGCGTAAGCATCTAGCATCAAAAGCATCTAGTTTCCTGTTATCTTGCTTACACAGCGTCCAAGTTTCACTACCATAACTAACCCTAGAAAGAATCAAACTATTATACAGTCTAATTTTAGTCTTTAGGTGTATACGCCTATTTCTCCACAATCTCCATAGATTCTTAAAAGTCTCGGCAGCAATACCTATTCGTCTGTTAATCTCATGCCGCACATCACCAGTATCAGTTACGCAGCTCCCAAGGTAATTAAACTGTGACACCTGCTCAAGACTGCAACCATTCAGATTAAATGAATCACAACCTGCCTGACCAATTTTCATCACTTTAGTTTTCTCTCTGTTTATAACCAAACCTACTGTACTACCAGTCTCATCAACAGTTCGAATGAAAGAGTTCATCTCATCAACATCATTTGCCAAAAGGGCTAAATCATCAGCATAATCTAAATCAGAAATTTTCGTATCTCCAGCCCATTTAAGGCCAAAAGCTTTCCCTTGAAGTGAATTTCGCATAACATAATCAACAACCAAACTAAAGAGAAAAGGAGACAAAATGCACCCTTGTCGAACACCAGAAGTAATGCTAAACCAATTGCTACAAGACTTACCAACCCTCACACATGACTCAGTGTTATTATAGAGAGCTTTCATTATGTTAACTAACTTGTCTGGTATACCATATGATCTCACAATCAACCACAAATTTTGACGATCAACAGAGTCGAAAGCCTTTTTGAAATCAACAAAGCTAGTAACCAAAGGTTTCTGAATCTCTAAACATTTCTCAAGAATCTGCCTAAGTGAAAATATTTGATCTACACATCCCCTACCACTTCTGAATCCACATTGCTCATCACGCAATTGCCTGTCAACCAGATTCTTAATTCTATTAAGCACAATCATGGAAAGAACTTTACCTGGAACGGAGAGTAGGCTGATACCCCTATAGTTATCACAAGAACTGCGATCACCTTTTTTGAAAATAGGGATAATAATAGCTCTGGTAAAATCTTTAGGAACCATGCCTTTATCATAAAAGTTATTCAAAATTTCAGTCATCCAAATGGTAACTGAAACATTCCCAGCTCTAAGCATTTCCGTAGTAATTTCATCCACCCCTGGGGATTTATGAAGTTTAAGTTTAGAAATAGCCAAACTAACTTCAGATTGTGTTATAGGGCCAACATTAAAGCCAACAATGCATCTATCATCATTGCAAACAATGGGAGTAGAACTAAAAACATTGTTTAGAACATCACTGAAATGCTCAGCCCACCTAGAAATGACAGAATCCTCACCTTCTATAACCTTGCCTTGTTTATCCTTCAATCCCTGTATACCTGTTCGTTTTCTACCACACAAAACATTAACTATCTGGTACAGCTCTCTGCTGTTGTGCTGTCTGCTTCCTCAGCTTTGTCAGCAAGGCCATCAAGCCAAAGATTCTTATCAGTAGCTAACTGACCCTTTACACGTTTATTAAGTTCTTTGTAATGCTTTCTATTAGGACTAGTAGGGTACTTAAGGACATTCCTGCAGTTCCTTCTTTCTGAAATAAGCTCAAGTTAGTTGATAGGTCACATTAGTGAAAAAGACAACCGATCATAGATGGCGCCAGAAACAACAATGGCGGGATATAGCCATTGTGTCTACATTGCAACATTAAGATTAATTAAATTATTTAAGATTAATTAAAGAACAGATAAAGCGCAGGTTGTCAAACTGGAAGGACGTTTGGTGCGCGTCAAGAGGTCGCCGCTTTTTCTCAAAAACAAAACCCTTAAGGAAAGGGTTTGGTTCTGTGTGAATCAGGTAATAGGCAAGGATTAAATCAGGCGTGTCCAATCCGCGGCCCTGGACAGCTAGTAATGCGGCCCACATATTAGTCATATTAGTGGGGAAAAAAAAGACTAGAGTTTAGACGTTAGTTTAGTGGTTTTAAAATATTTTAGCATGAATCTGGAGAGACGTGGTTTCAAATCCCACATATCAGCAAAACTCATTTTTTTCATAAAACTCTTTATTGATTCAAAGTCAACAGGTAACTGTGGATTTGCAATGTAGAAAAATTTTCGTGTTTCATTCTTTAGAGACTACCAAGAATACGAATCCTAATATTTCATTAGTTCCACTCAAAATCAATTACTAGAGGAATATACAGGGTGCTTTCAAAAGGTCTAGTCAAACTTTGGGAACATGTTCTACTGCACATAGTGATGAAAAAAGTTCTTACGAACATTGGGTCAGAAACGTTTCCCTTCCAAGTTATAGCACATTTTGAGAGTGCAAGTAAGGAAGCCTATCAAAAGATATGATGCGGCAAATTTGCATGCTTGACGGCACAGTAGATGTATGTAAATGTTGGGCAAAATCCCACTACTCCTGGGTGATCCTAATCATACATATCCTGCCTGTTAGATTGGTAGAGGTGGACAACTGCATGATCTCCCGATTGGAATCCACTGGATTTCTTCCTATGGGAAAACGTTAAGGTTGATGTTTACCCTACCCTACCCTGTATATCGACTCTAGCGAATACGAATTGAAGCACGAAGAAAATGAAGTTTTCAATTCTCCAAATTTTACATGCTCTGACAATGGAAATTTGAACTAATGAATGATTGGGGAAAATGTAAATAGTATTATTTTACGAGAAAAAAAAATTAAAATTGTAGGGAGGTAAGGGAGATACAGAAATGGAATGGGGCTTATCTGTGATTTGTTCTACCAATGCCATGCACGCATTCCTTACCTTTAACCCTTTTCTACCACAGATTAAGCCGGATGCATCATCTCTGCTACACTACCCCCCCCCCCCTAACACATGCTTTTGTGATCTTTTTGCATAGATTCCGAGAGTGGAAATAAGTTTTACTATCTTCCATTAGTTTTCCCCAAATTTAAGATTTCAATTTTTTTCCCTCATTTGATTCGAAAATTGCATACCCTAGAGTAGGGGTTCTCAACGTGGGGTACGTAGTAAAATTTTTTGGGGTACGGCGTGAGAGCTCAAGAGTCGCTAGATCTAGCAACAAAGTAAAAATAACCACTGTTATACTATAATTATAGTTTTATCTGGGGTACAAGGGGTACGCCAGTTACATACACATTTCCGGGGGTACGTGAAGCATAAAAGGTTGAGAACCACTGCCCTAGAGTAAAAACCGAACATTATTCAAATATTCAAGTAAAAGAATGTTGTTCTAACACCCGAAATTAGACAAATTTCATAGTCAAAAAATATGCAAAAATACATTTGTGCGTGAAAAACTAGTTGACTTCTTGTAAAGTTAACCACTTTTTTTAGGAAGACAATATCAACTGGTCAAATTAATCTGGCAGACTTCCTACTGTGTTTCTTTCCATACAAAATATCTTCGAGAATAAATTAATGGCTTGCATGAGGAGTAGGTGAGATGGGACATTTAATTGAACGCCTGGGCATTGTTTCATCTCCATGGGATGATACACAGTATCAACATTCCAGTGTACTATTTACAGACTTGTTAAATAATCCACCACGTTTCAATGCGATCAAAGGCTGATAATCTTTTAACAACTTAAAGTTCTCTTGTTACTCTTCGCTAAAAATTGCATGTTTCACTTCATGTCAGTTAATTAATATTTTGTTAAAGATTAAATTTCTCTGCATCAATATTGGATCCTCAACATACTTAAGGATTATGTGTAAATCTGAAATGAAAAGGTAGCATTCGTCATTTCTTTTTTAGTAGCATTGCAAGTACACCTAAAGAGCCAAAGCATTATAACCAGCGCGTCTTTATGCAAATCGAAAGAACTGCAGGTAAACGACTGTGTATGTGATGGTTATGAAATGGTATAATTAACACCTGATACTGAGCTCTGTTAATCAGTGTTATTCTTGTTCTTCAGATGAGAAAGGCAGCAGACTTAGGCCAAATTGTAATGGCTGGGTCAGAGCATTTCCGAGACAGCAAGACTTGTGGGATGCTCACGGTCAATACCTTCAAAAAGTGGTTCAAGGAGCGAAAAACCATGAACCACCCACAAGCTGTGGGGCAACCACGGCTCATCAATGCTAGAGGTAAGTGAAGGCTATCCCATATGGTACTAGCCAACAGAAGGGATACTATGGTGCAACTCAACCATAATTTGAATGCTGGTGATGGGAATAATGCGTCACAACACACAGTACATCGAACCCTGCTGAAAATGGGGCTGCGTAGCTGCAGGCCGCTCCGAGTGACCATGCTCAACTCTGTTCACCATTGAAGGTGCCTACAACGGGCACGTGAGCATTGAAACTGTAACTTGAATGTTTGGAAGAAGGTTGTCTGGTCTGATGAATCTCATTTCCTGTTGCATCATGTGGATGGCCAGGTATGTGTACATCATTTACCTGGGGAAGTGTTGGCACAAGGATGCACCATCAGATGAAAACAAGCCGGTGGAGGAAATGTAATGCTTGGGCAATATTCTGCTGGGAAACCCTGGGTCCAGTCATTCATATGCAGGAAACTGTCTGTCACCTGCCTAAACATCATTGCAGACCAGGTTCATCCTTTCAGCAATGGTATTCCCCTCTAGTAGTGGCTCCTTTCAGCAGAATAATACACCATGCCACATTGCCTGGATTGTTTGAGAATGGTTCACAGAACACGAGGAAGACTTTCAGGTAATGCCCTGGCTTCCAAATTCCCCAGACATATCAATGCAATCGAGCATCTGTGGTTGGAACAGCATGTCGAACTGCAGTGACTCAACCATGTAACGTTCAAGAGTTAAAGGATCTGCTGGTAATGTGTTGGTACCAGATACCACAAGACACCTTTAGAAATCTTGTAACGTTTATGCCTCACTGGGTAAGAGCTGCTTTGGCAGCATGTAGAGGACCAATATCATATTAGGCAGATGGTCATAAAGTTTTGGCTCTTCAGTGTATACCTTGGTGAAATCTTTCACCTTGTTCAACAGCATCCAAGTTGTTTGTGAAGTCTATATTAGAATGTATAAAATATATTGCAGTACTACAAATTTGACTTCTGAGAGTTTGGGTTTATAAATATGCAAAATCCATGATAGTGAGTCATTATTTCTTCTTGCTTCTCGATGACTAATTCCTAAGATCTGCAGCTGACTACATAGGAGAGAATTCCTAACGGCACCCTCAACCTCACGTTCAGACGAGCCAAAAATAAACCGTTTGCACAATTCACTGTAATAACTATAAACACACACTTCAAGTATTCTATGAAGTTTCTCTGCGTTTGATACAAGGTCTGGTGCCAACATTTGGTGCCACTTTGCAAAAGAAAAATGCTGATCTTGCCACCTTTTCAAATCAAGCAACCCGGAGATATTTGAAACCTGTTGCTCCTAGTCCGGAGAAATTTCAATAACCAAATGGTTAGCGTGCTTGGCTACCGATGAAAAAGACCTGGGTTCGAGCCACGGGTAAGGCATGGGTGGTTGTGCTGTCTTTCTGCTGAGGTCTCGCCTTCCTCACAGACCTTCCTACTATGGAGTATAAACTGACAGGCTTTTGTCAGACCTATGTGGCAAGAGCTACTTGAAGGATATTTTTTTCAGGATGTGCAGATAGGTGGATAAAATCTAAAAAGGGCATTATTAATGGCGATGCTCATTTTTGAAATGAAAAATAAACATTTATGTTTATTTCTCTTTGTACTATACAATTATTTAATTATTTTACAAGTAGACTGGCTAATAATAAAACAGTGATAATAAAACTGATCAACAAATTTTAACTTTTCTATAACATGAACGAAATAAGATGTTTTTGACTAAATAGGGTACGCTGATTATAAAAATGACAGTAAAAAATTTGTAACACGCACAGCTTTTTCGTTATCGCTTATTTTGTATTTGTGTTCAACGTGTATGATTTTATACACACTACTGTTATTAGGCTTGAAAGGTGATCATGAAAATACGCTTGGAAACACTCTAAAGGCATCATAGGCACAGATTATGTTTGATAACAAAAGCACTAAGATTCTAAATTTGTTAACAAATAGTTATTTTTTATCTCTCATGAATAGTGTCTTTCTTTGTAAAAACCAACAGTAGCCATCGTTTTTCTGCTGAGGTACCGCCATCCTTAGAGACCTTCTACTATGGCGTATAAACTGACAGGCTCCTGTAAGGCCTCTGTGACAAGCAGCTGCTTGAGGAGGTATTTATATTTTATATATTTTTATTCTGGAAACAAAGTTTTCCCTGGATGGCCAGTCCTTTACAATATAATGTTGCTGTGTGAATCCACCTTCCAAACCAATACTCTGATTACCTGCAAATCACCATATAACTGCCAACAGTGTTCCTCGTAATTTATTGCATTCAGTATGGCAGACATGCTGACGTAGGTTTCTTTCATAGCAACTGAATGAGCCACAAGTATTGAAGGTCTTTGTTTCTATTGTGTAACAGAACATCATTTAAGCTTACTTTA
Organism: Ryuthela nishihirai; assembly: GCA_038380435.1. Lineage (NCBI taxonomy): Eukaryota > Metazoa > Arthropoda > Arachnida > Araneae > Heptathelidae > Ryuthela > Ryuthela nishihirai. The sequence goes on along the minus strand of JAWZYU010000004.1, from coordinate 90,709,868 downwards.
GAAGCCTCCATTCTTTTTCTCTTTCATTCATTACTTTAGGAGCCTCCATTCTTCAGTTTTGTGTGGAAATTCTAATTCATCCATCAGTCCATTTATGTTGAGACACATACAGAGGGACCATGCATACCATAAAAATGGGAAAGTTTCTCATTTCTCTTTCTAAATATACATCCTCGTACCTATAGCAAGAAAATTCCACTTTTAGAGCCTGGATTCCAAAAGTTCTGCTTGTTTTAACGGGTTTAAGTCATGCACTATATATTTAAGATCACTTAGCTGAATTGGATGAGGTTCTTGACTACACTGCGGAGTGGAACTTGAATCAAAAGTAGATGGACATTCCAGCAGTATTCCTTTTCTACACTGGGAATAATGAGATCTTCCCAGTTAGGTGGTGGAACAGATGAACCACTTATTTTTTGTAAGACATAATCATCAGTTGCCATCTGTATGCATTAAGGCAATCCGCAGAGCAGATGGATGGAGAAAAGTGACGCCAAACAAGTAGCCAGTGGGGTATAGGGTATCTGGAAAAAACGAGGTTTGCTATGCTTTATCCGCACATCGAACAAATGGATGACATCTTGTCTTTTTGGCGTCCTTTTTCAAGCCTGTATGACAAATGCTGCTTACAGCATATTACAAAGTTTAATGCTTATACCGCCAACATGGTTTATTTTACAAACATTTGTGATAAATCATTGTTGTCTTTTCCGAATTTGTGACATGATGGAAAATATTTAAGTCCGGATCTGGAATTAGCTTTTCAGAATTAGTAAAGGATAATTCATTCATGTTACTGAAAACTTGTTGGCTAGTGTAATTAAACACCAATCTTGATACCTGATTTAGCAAGACTACAGGTTAGTAATTCGGTTAACAATTATTGCAAATGCATTTCTTTACCTACCTAATCTGCCTTCACAGAGTGACCCTGCTCAAGACCAATGAAATCAAGAAATTCCTGACAGTTTGCACCAAAATTCAGTTTAGTTCAATGTTCAGCCTTTCTTTACAAGCTACTATAATTCGATTTCTTTCGGAGAAAATTATTTCGACATTGTATGTATTCCTTGTGGGAATCGGGAAGATTTTATCCCCAAGTTTCATTAGTTTCTTTTTAAAATCAATCTGTACTTGAGAAATCCCATTTACACTTTAAAAAGAAAATTAGTAAAAAAAATGTGAATTATATACTTAATATAATAAGCCAAAATTGACACAGAATTATACCGCAAATGCGAACCCAGAGATGAGTTTCCAAAACTCACGACACTTTGGGTAAATATTGGAGAGATGGTAACTCTGCTCATACGTATAATTTAATGATTTATTAAGTCGTCAACAAAAGACACTTTAGGGAAGGTTCTATCAAATCGATATCAAATTGAAAGTGGAAACTTTTTCGATAAGACCCAGCAAATTCATACCCAAAAGTCCGGAGATGGAACCGGAGTGGTAACTCTAAGTGAAAAGGTATTTATCTCTCCTTGGTTCCACAAACGTAGAGAAGTCATTTTCAGCAGTCTAGAGCGAGTTTGGCTCAATGACAAATCCCGGAAGTATTACCCTACTTATGCTAGAAATTTTGGTGGTATAGTGTGAATGTTAAGAGGTTTACACAGACAGAAATTATTTATCCCTTACTCCTAGAGGGGACTAACTGTTTTAGTTTTAACAGATATATAAAATTCTTTTTGCGTAGTTATTAATATTATTATTTGCATTTCTCCAATCACCAATTAATTAAAATTTTTATTGTTAGGGGGTGCTAAATGTGCAAAAATAATTCTCTATGTAAATGATCATCTCATATTTGCTAGAGGCAGTGGCGTAACTTATAATGATGCAGAGCGTATGACCAGGCAGTATAAGGACTCATCCACACCGTTCATGCAATCACCCTTTCTAAAACATATATATTTGTTATAAAATCTTTGTGTTAATTCCCTGACCATCGAGTGTAGGTTAAGAGTGGATTTTACTTTGTCAGAAATTAAACGAGTCATTAATACGGCAGTGCCCCATCAAGATCGTGTGCAAGATTTCTTTCAAGGCGAGGTGTCCATTCAGTGGCGTAGCGAAGAGGCTATGGTTGGGGGCGGATAGCAGAGAACGAAAATCAAAAATTACCAACTTGAAAAATGAGAAAATAAACACTTTACACAAATTTAATTATGTCTCTGTCAAGGGACGTAACCCATATTTTCGTCACGGGGGGCGGGGGGGGGGGCTCCCAAAGATTAAGATTTTGCAGAGTGCCCCAATTTTGAAACCTGGCCATGATTTTACAAAAATAAAATCCCTATTTTTAACATCTGACCTGAATTTTACCAAGTCATTTCGAATTTTGCCAACTCTCCTTAATTTCACAAAACCAATCCCAGTTTTTACAACTCGCCTGTATTTTACCAAGTAGCTTCGAATTTTGTCAACTGCCATCGATTTTGCCAACTCGCCATAATTTTACAGAAAATAAATCCCATTTTTTATATCTCACCTGAATTTTGCCAAGTCACTTCTGATTTTGCCAAGTTACTTCTGATTTTGCCAAGTTGTCTAGATTTTGCTTACTCCCGTTAATTTTACAAAAAAAAAAATCCCAATTTTCACGACTCACCGGGATTTTACAAAGTTGCGTCGAATTTTGCCAACTCCGATTTACTTGGGTGGGGGGCTCCCCATCCCTCCATAGCTACGCCCCTGTGTCAATTCAAATCGTCGAGTGACTTACGAAGGTGGCCTTCCTGTTGATTAAGAGAAGGGAGAAGTGGAAGTAAAGGAGTTACCTAGATTGGGTTGTTTTACCTCTGAGAGGTACTTTGCAAAGAATAGGCTAAATGGCCAGGTCACAAGGATCCCAAGGGCTCAGGAGGTTGGGGGAAGGATACTCAAGGACAGCTGTTAAGAGGCAGACGGAAGCTTCTTGTCAAGGCCATCCATTGTGTTCTTAAGGGTGAACAGGGTATGGTTCTCATGCACCCAGGACCAAAGCTTGCTGTCCCATCCGACGGACGGTGGCTTTTCCAAGCTCATCGATATTGTCTTTCTCACCGAGGACAGGGTGGGGTTTAATGGAGATAAATCTCAACGCTGGCATAGTTGGGACTCGAGTCTGGGAGCTGCAGATTATTAATATGGCGTGCTACAGATTGAGCCACCGCTGCCTCAAGAGTTACCTACGAGTGCATTAGAAGACTGCAACAAACCTCTACACTCACTTGCCTGTTAACTGCGCATACGTTAAATAGCAACGTTGTTTCAGGAAGTTGCTGTATGGCTGTGCTGGTGGATTATGAACTCAAAATTGGTGCTGGGGAATTACGGGTGCTTAGCGAACTTATAATAATCCAAAGTAAGTGCTTAAGTACTTCCGTCTTGATTACATTATTGAGTTAAATACGATCCTACATTCTTTTAATTTCAAAACCACATGCACGATGAACGAGCTGGTTGGGTTGTTTTATCTCTGAGAGGCACTTTTTTTTTACACACAATGGACTAAATGGCCAGGTTATAAGGACCCCGAGGGCTCAGAGAAGATTGGAGGAGGGGACACACTAAGTAGCTATTAAGAGACAGATGGTAGCCTCCCATCAAGGCCATCCAGTATATTCTTTAATGTGCACAGGGTATGGCTCTCTGGCACACGGAGACATGGCTTAATGTCCCATCCGATGGACGACGGCCTTTCCAAGCCCATCGGTACGATGAACGAGCTTTTCGAACACATTTACTAATGCGCCGTAACGAATTTAAAACGAAAAGTGAAATTATAATGCTTTGAAATGTTTTACTTCTGGAGAATATGGTAATACAAAAAGGCACATGATATACAGTGGTTTAATGGTTAATTTACAAAGGCTCCAAAACTAGGTAGAAATATGAATGAATGATGCCATCCGATGCTCCGCTATACAGGACAGTACCACATCAAATGGATGGCACCAGAAGTCACATTCGCGTGCTAACCGAGGCTTAAAGAAAACTGAACTGACAATATAGCTCCGAAGCAGCGGAGAATGGACCTTTTGAAGTGATCTACATTATATTGAAGATATCTATTTCGGTAAATTCATTCGTCTCAGTAAATTAATGGAACTGTTTTAGAATTTTGGACAATTCCTAAAATAAACTTTCGTTATTTCTGTAGGTAGCATTATGATCTAAATTAAACGGTAACTCTGTAAATGAATTGTGCCGAGTTTCGACCGTTTAGAAAGTGGGATGTCGAGCTTTTAGTCATTTTCTTAGAAAATAAAAATAATTAATATCGGTATCTTAAGTTCAAATGGTTGGGACAAATGTCCACATTTCAAGCTCTCAGGGTTTCAGGGTTGTTTGGGTGAGGGGACCCTCTGGACAGCTGCTGGAAAAAGAATGTAAGCCTCCCGTCAAGGCCATCCACAACGTGTTCTTTAACGTGCGTGGGGTTTCTCTCTCTCACACAAACACGGGGCCACGGCTTAACGTCCCATCCATGTCCAATTCTAAAATAATTCCATTAATTTACGGAGACGAATGAATTCACCGAAATAGATATCTTCAATATAATGTAGATCACTTCAAAAGGTCTAAAATATGGTGGTGAACGAAATCCTTTGTGCGTATTCGAGGCTATGTGGGAGCACCCCACAAAGATCGTGTGCATGATTTCTTTGAAGGTGGTAGCCATTCAAATGGTGAGCGAGATCCGGGGGTGGCCTAAGACAAGCGCTTTTATTTTTGGCCAAATCGAAGTCAAATCTTACCAACCCTGAATACCTACATCAGTTTCTTTATGTGCATAAATTATGTTTCTCTAAAAGCCTGTTAAATAGATAATCCAAATTCATAGGAAAACATTCCAATATAAAATTAGTACTTTGGCAAAAATCAAAACTAGTGTGAATAGTAAAGAGCTAAAAACTAAGTTGTTTCGTGTAGTAATCTGTCATCTATTAAAATGCATTTAGTTATGGGGAGAAAAGACCCGAGTTCCCCCCCCCCTCTTCTCCTTTATGTGATCCTAGGTGCTGTGTTACAGCGTTTCATCACACAGGTTTTAATCTCTATTCCTGAACCGTTATGAAAGTATGACCTTATAAGGAGCTCAGAACTGACACTATTCATTCATAACCAAACTAAAAAAATCACATTACATAATTCACTGCTTCAGACAGGCACCTCAGTTTTCTCTTACTTCAAGTGCATGAACATCTAGAAGATAAATAAACTTCCCATTCCAATGATGGCAGCCTTTCCATGAACAACGGTATTTTCCTTCTCACTGTGGCAAAGCAAGAGAGAGGAGAAAATATATGTTCCAAAATTGGAACTTGAAACTGAGGAGGAACCTGGAGGTACGATCCTCGACCATTAGAGGTTTTGTTTCGACAGCTGGCCACAGGATTATCTAGCGTGAACAGTTAGGGCTCGTTGGTCTTGGTGGGAACAATCCAGTTACGGAGTCATCAGTCACCTCTATAAGTAATAATATGCCGAAGGAAAGATTGCTTAGATATGATAATTACTTGCAACGCATTAGTGAAAATAATTCTGAGCAGTGTTCCCAAAGGCTTGCCGGAAAGATGTAAACCAAAAATGAAATTGATAGGACAATGTCAAAATCTCCAAAATATATAAAAGGTTAGCAGAAATTCTGATATTCAACCGAGTTAGATTATATAATTAGCTGACATATCAATTGCTCTCAGCATTGATCTAGATTGAGACACTAATTGCAATCAGTTTGAACACGTTTTTGTCACTTGAGAGAATATTTCGTACCAACAGGCGTTACCGTTATAAGGAATAATACTTACACAGGTATGCAACTTATTATACAGAAATATGCATCACAGATTTAGATCTACCTTCTAGATGTTCACGCAAAGGAATACTACTTACACAGCTATGCAAGATCAACGTATAGACCGTTAACAGAAAATGTTTTAGCCATGAGGTGCATGATCCGAAAACGTTTAATTACTGTACGTATCAAGTTCTCCGTCATTGGAATTATATCTATTATCTGCTATTGACTTTCAATGGCCTAATATGGCACAGCTGTTACGAGAACAGACGCATGGGGAGAGCTAATATGTACATTGCGATTAAAAATAAATGGCATAATCTTTTAATTGGGTGAGGATTTTGTGTTTACTGAGTCGGCAGGAAAATTTACAGAGGAAGGATTGTTCGTTTTTTTTACCTTTGAGCGGCACTTTTTTTTTCACACAGTGGGCTAAATAAGCAGGTCACAAAGACCCATGGGCTCAGAGTTAGTTAGGGGACGGGACCCACTATACAGCTCTCAGTAGACAGATGGAAGCCTCTCGTCAAAGCCATTAAGCGTGTTCTTTGACATGCACAGGGTATGGCTGTCATGTACGTCACGATTTAAACGGCGGAAGATGGCCATTTCAAGTTCATCGTTATCCTGTTTCTAACCGACGGTAGGGTGGGGGTTAGCGGAGACAAATCTCAATGCTGGCACACTTGGGACTAGAACCTATGAAATGCAGATTACGAACGCCACAGGGAGAGGTAAATATATTAATTTTGCCCCTTTGCATTGGGTATGCATATGAACTGAAGTTTTTAATGTTATTAGTAGTTTCCAAAGAAGTATTAATATCAGTCGGAATTGTAATAATAAAAAATCCTCAACTTTATGTCTTAAGAAAATACATGGACTATCGCCACGTATTCCGTAACTTTGCTTGAATGTCTTCAATATTTCTTATAACAGTTCGTTAACTGTAAATGTTTAGAGTCTAACTTCAGAAATGCAATGAAATATTTCCGATGGACTTACTGATGTAAGGCCTAGAATCAGTTGGGTGTTTTTTTTTTCAGTTTCCTGCGCAATTTTCACTTTTTCCAAATTGTTCTGCTCAAACGTTGGTTTTACTGCGCAACTAGAAACAAATTTCATGTGAATACCAGATCACTCCACTCACCTAACCACATGACGCATGAAGACATTTTGACCAGCAAAGAGAGATTCAATCTCTTTAAGTGTGTGCACAGATTCTTCGCGATTTCGTATTCTTTCTCCATCGCCTGATCCTCCGCATCACGGAGAGTGCACCAGTAATAGATCTGGGACACGCTCTGCCCACGACCGATCGATTTTCATCGATTCGTCCCAAGGTTACCTTGCATCGATCCACGGAGTTGAAACACGTGGAAGAGCGACCGACTATCTACTGCACTTCTCACAAGGCGTAGTTCTCTGTTTATACCATGGTGGTAGGAAGAACTGGGTGGAGCATATCGCTCTCAAAGTGAAGCCAAGTCGCCAGATGCATGCTTGGATACCGATTATCAGAAACGTCGGTTGGTAGCATTTTAGTGGGTCACGTATCGATAGTTAAGACACGATTTTATCGGTGTATTATATTAGATGTAGGATGGGGATTAAGAATAAAAATGGGGGAATATAGGGTTATTTGAACAGTTATATTTAAAATAATATTTTAATTTTAAAATAAATCTTATACATAAGACTTTCGCAAGCTATTATTAATTATCATCATATAGTTAAAAATTCATGTAAATTTTCATTGTTGATATTTCTTCTCGTGCCGACAAAATTAATTGGCGTGCCATTTATTTGTCATCCAATTATATAACCAGGGGGGGGAGAGGGGGCCCCAGCCAATCATCTTTCAGTGATACAATCATAGCAAAATGTCCCTCCCTGGCTGTGATAAAAAAAAAACAATTCTTTTTTTTGCAAGATTTTAATACCTTATTCTGTTGATAGTTCGCACTTACCGCTTAAAATAGTATTTTCTTTAATTCCGTGGAATTGTAAGAAGTAAGAATTATTATTACAAAAAACATGGAAGCTACAACACCCCTTGCCAATTTGCACCTGTATGCATCTTATAAAAGATTCAACAAATACATATAGACAAGTGTTTTTTTTTCTTGTTCAGCTGTCAATGCTGGTAAAGTTTGAATGGATCCAAACCACTTAATATCACAAATAAAGTTTTAAAAACTGTTTCTGGAAAAAAAACTTGTTTTCTTACTACTAGATAATCATGTAACATATCATGAAGAGATTTTGGATCAAAATACATACACATTTATTTCAGTTTCTTTTCTATGTTTATAATAGAAAACAGTAATTTAGAATTCTATACAAAAAAAGCAATGAATCTTAATTATCATTAAGAAAGCATAACAATTTATATTCCTAATAAAACCCAAATTGTGGATAATTTAAAGGGACTTTTGGGAGACCTACTACACTATTAGATAAGTTTTACTCTTATGCTAAAAATTCCAATCTCAGTTAAAGTCTTAAATAAGCTATAACCCCCTCAAGCAGTTGCTTGCCACAAAGGTCTGACAGGAGCCTGTCGGTTTATGCGCCAGAGTAGGTCTGTGAGGATGGGGGGACCTCAGCAGAAAGACAACACATCTATGACTTTTTCGGGGCTCGAACCCAGGTTCCTTCGATCAATAGCCAAGAGAGCTAACCACTCTGCCACGGGACGGCCTTAAATAAGCTATAGATGCAAAAATGTGACTGAATATCAAGTTCTCCTTCAGATCGAAATCCCGAATTCCAACATTATTCTTTCAGTATGAAAGAAAACTCCAAAATTTACAGCAAAGATAAATTTTGCCGCCTTCAAATTTACTTTTCACTGTTCCAAGTAACATCATTTAGATTACATAACTAGGATAGTCGTGATTACATGACTAGAATAGTCTCCCCCTCCCTCCCTTCAAATTAATTTACTTTTTTGCTGTTACAACCTTCGGTTACAACTAATTTCAACTTTTGTCACTTCAAGCGATTGTACCATTTTTATCATTTCAAACGATCTTACGATATTTTAAGCTATAAATTGAGTTTTTTTTTCTGTCTCCTCATTGCAAATAAAATTCCTTCTAAATCATTAATAACAGATTTCAAAATTGTTATGCTCGCAAAGTTATGCAAAGACCTTAGCCCTTTATATTCATGGCACTTTTATGCTGAGCTGAGAATAGAGCATGCCGCTTGTCAAGGATGTTCCCATCTTCGAGTTCATGTGCATCCCACTCCTTGCCCCTGGTACGGCAGTGATTAGGCGCGAGCCTACCGCAGGGTGTCATGATCAGAAGGATCTCTAATGAGAGCTGCAGTCGGTTTCGCAGCAAGAAAGGAAGAGTGAAGAGAGGTATCACACATCCTATTCATCTTAGTAACTGGACCACTTTGCAAAAGGGACCTCGATCCCTTTATCATCTGGTCCATGGGCAGAAGTGCGCTGAGGTTGCTGTAGTTTCAGTAACCAGCACTGTGTAGTGCCAGCAACCATACAGTTTGGCGTATGGGCATTTGGCCGTAGGCCGCCCAGTGGGTGAATAGGTAGATGTGAGAAGCAAAAATCCAGTGCCAAGTCGTGAATAGAGGGGGGGAAATGGGGGTGGAGAGAAGCGATGTTTAAGAAAAATTCTTCTGGGTGAAAGAAGTAATGTTGTGCGAGTTGTAAGGCCATAGTTGGCTGTCTGAAGGTGAAGTTAGCTGATGGAGGTGAAGGTCGAATAGCTAGAAATTGGATTTGGCCCCATCTCAAGATGGGCCCCCCCCCCCCCAAGGGGTTCACCTCCCCGGAGGTGAAGAGAGGATCACTTTTTTCCTGACCATTGAACGGGTCTGCAGTAAAAGGAACGCTTTGCTCTGGGAGTCAGCGTAGGAGAAAGACTACGAAGTCTTGTGAGTCAGCACTCAGGGAGTGTGGGACTAAAGCGTTGTAGCGGGGCAGTGGACTAAGGCTGCGCCAATTCCGATAGTCCTCTTTGTGATGTAAAGTGTTGTAAATATTAAATATCCTAGAGATACGGAGTGCTTTGATTCCATTATTTTATGAACATTTAAGCACGGTTGAAATAAGGTCCAACAAAGGCATTCATTCTGCGGACAGATACTCGCTAATAAATAAGAGAGATCTTTACATAGTGGTGTCAGAAGTGGTTTTTCGACTCCACTATTGTTGGATGGCTACCTTAGAGTGAAAAAGCTAGACAGATCCATGCAAGCAGTAATGCTGCAAAGAAGAGCTAAAGAATAAAGGACCTGAACTCAGAGGCTTTCGGCAAACCGAACAGTTCATCTGGTAAGAATCATCACTTCGCCTTGGACCGGAAGAAAACTGGTATAGATGGCAGCGATCAGCGGCAACTGTTGCGGAGCATCACCTTCGTCGAAAGTTTGGGTGAGGCTAGTTAAGCTTAGTTTTATTACCTGTTTTGATTTTATGTCAGTGCTATTATTATTCTGGTGACGATTAGCTGTTTTCTGTGATGTATGCCACTGCTGGAAGACCCTTTGGGCAGTACGTTTCGACACACTTGCAAAGGCAGCAACTTCTTGTACACTATGCCCTTTGGCTCGGCTAAATGCGATAACACCTTTTTGCCACTCATTCACATCTTTGGCGAGACCCATGATTCACAGAGTGACTAACACACACGTGGCACACAACCACTTCTTGTCACTCTATGAACCCCGTAGCGCATGGCACAGCTATTTGTAGGACGCGTTTATTACTGGTGCGCCCTCTGTTGCTGTCGAACGGATGTAATCCTCTTAAGGCTGGAGATGACAAATTTTTTGTCGTGAGCTTATATATCGTAACAAATATATACATTATTTTAAAGGGGGTGGAAGCAGATCCCATGCCTCTCTCTGCATAAGCCACTGCTCGGTATGTACTATTTTGATATTGAAATAATGATGTTAAATTTAATATATTAAAGAAATCATACAATATCGAGTCTTCTGCTGCAGTAAAATAAGTACATTTAAAAGATCTTGAGTACAAAGGAAAAACAGTCTCGAGCCAGGTGGAATAAGAACCCATGCCATATCTTCTGATGATCATGGGTTCGTATCCCACCCGACTGAAGACAATTTTTTTCGATATTAAAGATTGTACATAGCCTTCAAGTGCCTACCGGTACTTGTCAAACATTTAAAAGATGTTTTTCAATTCTAAGACACCCATTCCTTGATTTACACGGTGGATAGGTACTGGGAAATCACCGTGTAAATCGAAACCAACTTATGGAAAAAATTCGGGGGAGGGGGTGAGGTTCCGAAAAATCCTTTTATTAATAAAATGTACATCGAAAGTTTTGTTTATACACATTTATCTCAAATTTCCGTTCTGCAGTAAAAATAAGCATTATTTTGCACTTTATTTGCAGTATTCAGATAAGTTTGGATTAATTTTTCACATATTGCTTTTAGTCATGAAAAATACTCATTATTAATATAGACATACACTATCGAATTCGAAAATTAAATTTCAAAGAAGGATATTTATGAATTGAATATAAATTTTAAATTAAGCATTTTCACAAACCAAATGCTTTATTTTGTAAAATTATTATTCATATATTTTATGAAATAGGTATACGTAAGAATAAGCTGTACAAAGTAAAACTTGTTTCTAAAAATCTGATAAAACAGGTTTTTTACTAGCCTCAAAGAATTCAGTCGAGAAAAGTGGGATATCGCTGCGGGGCCAAAGCAGGTTTTATTTCATTAAAATATAGCGAGCAATGGCAAGAATAAAATTTTAGTGAAAGAATATAACTATAACTTGTTACATTGGATTGGATTGTTTTACCTCTGAGCGGCACTTTTTTGCACACCATGGGCTAAATGGCCAGGCCACAAGGACCCCGAAGGCTCAGAGAAGGTTGGGGGAGGGGACCCACTGGAACAGCTGTTGGGAGACAGATGGTAGCCTCCCGTCAAGGCCATCCAGCGTGTTCTTTAACGTGCACAGGGTATGGCTCTCCCGCACACGGGGCCACGGCTTAACGTCCCATCCGACGGAAGGCGGCCTTTCCAAGCCCATCAGTGTCCTCTACTGACCGTGGGCAGGGCGGGGAATTTTGCGGAGATAAATCTCAACGCTGACCCAGCTGGGACTCGAACCTGGGAACTGCAGATTATGAGCCTGGCGCGCTACCGACTGAGCCACCCCCGCCCCATAACTTGTTACATATAACGATTTTATTAATATAGAAATTTACTATTATCCATTTATTCTTGAAAATAACAGATGCAATTAAGACAGTTTAGTTTATCTTTACTTTGGAATGACAGTCTAGTAATCTCCCTTGACGCTATACAACTGCTACTTCATAATACATACATAAAAAAATCTCAATCCGTACATGATAAAACAGAGTCTGTAATCATGCAAAATGAAACATTGTATTTTCTTGACCCTAAAAAACTGAGTCTATCGCCGTGTTAATCGAAACCTGTTGCATTTTCTTGACCGGTAAAATTGAAACCGTGTAAATTGAGCGACAGGTATAGTTATGAGACTTTGATAAAAAAAAATATTTCCTAACATGTCCGGATATAGAAAAATATAAAGTGGGGGGGGGGGAGGTGCAAGATCGAGTTGAACTGAGCCTGAATACCATAACTGGTAAAAACTTTTTCCCTTCATTTTAGTGGTCTTTAAGCAAATTTCTCGAAAAATATAGGTAATATATACATATACACAAATCCTCATGCAGCCACGGGCTACCGAGGACCTACTAGACTGTGTAATTTTTCTCTCCAGACTTGTCTATCCTGAGCTACAGCTGCTGCATTTGGACACTGCAGGCCAATTCTAGCAAGGTCCTGTTTGACATTGTCTGCCCATCACTTTTCAGGTCTCCCCCTTTTTCCTGAAGTCTTTGGGTACACTATTCATAATCCAGTTTGCCAATCTGCAGCTATGCATATGGGCAATATGGCCAAACCAATATAGTCTCTCTCTGTACAAAATGCTGCTCAAAGGAGGTTGCTACTTCTTCTAACCTCATCATTACTTACATAGTCAAACCACCTAAATAATGCCCAAGATACTGCATAAGCATCTAGAATCAAAGACATCAAATTTCTTGTTATCCTGCTTACAAAGTGTCCAAGTTTCGCTACCAATACCTAACCTTAGAAAAAACCAAACTATTATAAACCAAATTTAGTTTTAGTTTCCACGCTCTCCATAGATTCTTAAGTCTCAGCAGCAACATTTATTCTTCTCTTTATCTCACCCCACATCACCAGTGTTTGTTACATAGCTCCCAAGATAAACTGAGACACTTGCTGAAGAGTGCAGCCATTCAAAGCAACTGGACCACCATCTGTTTAACCAATTTTCATAATTTTAATTTTATTTCTGTTTATCACCAAACTTACTCTGTTACTAGTCTTATTAACAACCTAATGAAAGAATTCATCTCATCAACATCATTAGCCAATAAGGCCAAAATATCTGCATAATCTAAATCAGAAATTTTGAAATCGCTAGATCATTTAAGGCCAAAATCTTTTCCTTGCAAAGAATTCAGCATAACATAATCATTAACCAAACTAAAGAGAAAAGGAAACAAAACGAACTCCACTAGCAATGCTAAACCAATCATTACAAGCCTTTCGTACTCGCACACAAGACTCAATGTTATTATTGAGAGCTTTCATTATGCTAACTAAAGTGTCAGGTATCCATATGATCTAACGATCAAACACAAATTATGTCGACCAACAGTGTCAAAAGCCTTTTTGAAACCTATTAAAGCTAGTTTTAGAAACACAGGTTTCTGAAACTCTAAACATTTCTCGAGAATCTGCCTAAGTGAAAATATTTGATCAATACATCCCCTACCACTTCTGAATCCACACTGTTCATCAGACAGTTGTCCATCAACCGAATTCTTAATTCTATTAAGTATAATCATGCAAAGAACTTTACATGAAACAGAAAGTAAACTAATTTCCATATAATCATCACAAGAACCAAGATCAACTTTTTAAACATAGGGATAATAATAGCCATAATAAATCCTTAGGAACAACACCTTTATCATAAAAAAAATTCAAAATTTCAGTCAGCCATATGACAACACAAACGCTCCCAGCTCTATGCATTTCAGGGGTGATTTCATCCACCCCTGGGGATTTATGCAGTATTAATTTAGAGATTGCCAAAGCAATTCAGAATGTGACATAGGGCCATCATTAAAGCCAGTAATGATCTATCCTTATTACAATGGAAGTAGAAATAATCACATTATTTAAAACTTCTCTAAAATGCTCAACCTACCTAGCCATCACAGAATCCTCACCTTCAACTACCTCACCATGTTTATTCCTCAACCCTTACATACCTTTAAACATGGTAAGTTGGGAAACACCCTACCATGTTTATCCCTCAATCACTAGGTACCTATGTACCTGTCAGTTTCTTTCCACACAAGACATTAACTATTTATGTGGTGGCACACAGAGGACCAACATCATCCTGGCGATCATAATGTTTTGGCTCTTCGGTGTAAGTTCCGTAGACTTATCACTCAAGTAAATTTGTTTACATTGGAACTACCAATGGTACAAGGGACCTAAAACTCCTTCCCAAAGGTCAGAGTCAGTACCAACTTTAGCACTGAAGTCATCGAGCACAAGAGAAATATCTCCTTTCTTAACAGAATTCAAGATATCATGAAGTTGTTCGTAAAACCTATCCTCACTTTCATTAGAGTCCTCCATGGGGGTGTAACAACAGAAGACATTGAAGTTTTTAATTTTTGTTTTAAATTTAGCTATAAG